>OW026433.1:10012500-14812500 GCA_932274075.1 Diarsia rubi | reverse complement strand
TGTAAGCCAGTCTAGTCATATATCTAGGAAGTATTATAGTTTAACCAATACGTGTCTAGGTACTGGTTGCTACTTTGTGGGACTTAGCTACTTTTCCGACTACATT
This sequence comes from Diarsia rubi, assembly GCA_932274075.1. Lineage (NCBI taxonomy): Eukaryota > Metazoa > Arthropoda > Insecta > Lepidoptera > Noctuidae > Diarsia > Diarsia rubi. The sequence continues at coordinate 14,812,394 of OW026433.1, read as the reverse complement.
AATTTCCACACACATTAACAGCGACTTTAATAATGTAAGTCGGTTTTGTGGCTGTAAAATCAGTGATAGTAAGATGACATAAAAACACCTGCATTATGTACTGATTGTGAAAATTACACAACTTACGTTGGATCACTATGCATTTCTCATCAATTTCAAGACAAAGAATACCCATTCTTAGCCCTGCAATTGGCAATGGGATTGCCGCACCTATAACTTCCAACTAGACTAGATGTTATTTTAAGACATCGTATTTGGAATTCCTAGATTTTGTATAGAGTTTTGGGTCTGATTATAAGACGCCTGTTGAACTATGGAACTGTTCAAACAGGTAAAGTTTTTAATTTACAAAACGACTAATAACATGCTATTTGATCCAAGAATATCCCCTCAATGGGGCAGGTGGCGATCGCAGAGAACGTCTGTAGTTGGCCTATGAATTAAGTGCTTGACTTCACTCTACGTCTTTTCAATCTTATCCACGTGGTAATGTACAGCTCGTTGCCGTCGGAAAGTAGCAAAATTATTCGGCTATCTCTCACTGACTGCCGAATATTTAATTTTGTCTCTAACTGCTCCGAGAGGAGCTCGTGGCTTAATAAGAACTGCCACTCGGGTCGATCTTTAGGTTAAGCTGCGCTTGCCTAGGTCGATCGGTGGATGGGTGACCGCCCATTACATACCGAGTTTCCTCCGTGCCTCGGAAAGCACGTTAAGCTGTTGGTCCCGGGTGCCATATATAGATCTTTGGCAGTCGTTACGGGTAGTCAGTGACCTGAAAGTCTGACATCCAGTCTTACCAAAGGGTATCGTATTACCTAGTATTAACTAGGTTGTGGAGGTCAGATAGGCAGTCGCTCCATGTAAAATACTGGTAATCAGCTGCATCCGGTTAGACTGGAAGCCGACCCTAATAAAGTTGGGAAAAGGCTAGGCAGATGATGTCTCTAACTGCTCCAATCCCGCGTTTTTCGGGGCCACGTTAACTTCAGTGCCAAGGATTAAGATAAGCGGATTCGCGGCCATTTCCGTTAAATGTCCACATTTGAAGGAGACACATACATTATGATGTGGAGATTATGAGGTAATTCGTCACAGAGGAAATATTATATTGTACTGAAAAATATTTTGTAAGTATAAATTAGCTGTTCCATTCGTCGCCATTTTTGTTGTAAATATTTTCAACTGGTGTTGTCCGATCTTCCATCTGTTAGTGATCAATGTATCAAGCAACTTTTTACCCGATTTCGGCGAAGCCCAAAAGGAGGGTTATTTGAAAATCGTTCCAATAATAGATCATACTTTAAGATCTGAGAAAATAAGGTACCTTCCAATATTCAGCTAAATCTATGCTATAGCCAATGAGCTTATGTTCAGTACACTGCATTGCATTATCATAATGTCGTGTAAGACTTTACTTCAACCTATTTTTTCCGTATCGAGCTCTAAAAAGAAATGATAGTACGCTTATGAAGTAAGAGACTGCATTTCGATCTTCAGAAGATCCTTATCCCACGATTATATGATGAAGACATGAAACTTAAAAATAACAGGTAATAAAATGTTGGTGTACTTTAAGGTACACCTCTGCCTAATCCCTCGCAAATTGCAGGTGTGATGTTATGTATGCTATGTATATTATTAAGAAATTTAAACCATTTTATATTCGCCTGATATTAACTTAACTTAAATGTATCATTACAATGTATAACATTCCTCCACCATGAATCCAGAAATGAACATACCCACTTATATGCAAAAAGGAAACTCATTTCACACGATAATAGTCATTACAACTCAAAGTTTATGGTTTAATTTCCTGAAAGCGCACATTTCATTTGTCTGCAGTGCTCAGATACGTGGGTATTAGCTTTTTATGGTGTCAGCAGAACCATAAAAGTAATTCTGTTACGTGTCTTCAATGTGTTAAGTTTTGATTAAATTATGGGAAGGATTTCTGTATGGATTTTATTCGTATCTTTGTACTATGTATATTGAATTAAATAATCTCGAGGAATCTATCCTGAAAAAGGTTCTAAGCAAATTATTATAATTTAATATTTTGGCCCAAAATTCAGCGATGCGAACTCCGTTCACTAATGCAGTTATAAGATCGTCAAGATTACAGGTTTCAGCGCATGCAGTTCAAGATGGAAGATGGGCCATTGTCTGTAGAGATACCCCGCATACTTGTAGTCGGAGCCATCCATGGTTTAAGCAATTGGTAAATACTACTTGCATTTAACATATAAAACATCATCATCATCGCCGAAGGGAAAACACATTTTGCTAGTCATCATTGGTGATAAGCCTATTTTCATCAACCGGGTACAAACTCAGACTCCGTGGCTACACTTTTCCTTTAGGTGGGTGTCAGCAGCTAAGTAGGTAGGAGGTTCATAAATAATAAGCGAGGTAGGAGTATAGTTCACTAATCATTTATTCTACTATACTTGAAGACGGTGAGTAATGGGCTAGCAAGACGTCCGTCCGTCTTATGACGATGACAGACCGTGTCGACGGCGCGTTCATGTTCCACGCGCACCTCGAAGAGATGTCAGCAACATGGAAGCGGCCCGCAAGGGCCGACGCCTGTCGGGGCTGCGGGATGTTGTAAGAAATACCGCGGCCTTGATATATAGAGCTAAGAAGGAACATGGGTGGTTTTTAGTCAGTAGAAGTCTGACACTCCCTTTCGCTCTGCCCAAGAGCGGGAGGGGTGATTTGATGATTTCCCACCACCAAAAAAAAAAAAAAGGCGGCCACGGAACACAGTACACTGGCCTGAACTGACTCCTAGGATGGTGCGCCATGGTTCTGTCTGTGGTGGCTGCCCGCAACCAACGGCTCCGGTTTCAGGATCTGTCTCCGTAGTCAAGCTCAGCGTAGGGTAGATAGGTGTCACCCTGCAGCAGGGGATCTTCATCCAAACGTCCTTGGGACCACAACGTGGCGAAGGGTAGACTAAAAATCATGGAAATCTAGACAGAAATTTAAGCGTAAGCAAGCTGTTGGAACCACGTTTCAAAGTCCAAAGGTCACAGTGTCCCATTAATATTAATTTAATATTAACATTAATGTTCCCATTAATAAAAAAATTAAAAATATCAAATCGCTCTTAATACAGCACTCCAAAGATATATCGAGACAAAACCGTCACTATTTTGAGCTTATTTGTGCCATTTTGAAGGTATCGTACGAAATTAAATAGACTTTGTAATTGTGGTCGTTACGAGAAACATACGATGGAAGGTAATTGCGAACTTGTTAAGTGGAGGATGTTACTAACACCTAAACTGTTTACGCGCTGATATATTATGTATGTCATCTGTCTAAATTTATTGCAGTTATTTGGTACCTTCTGTATACCTTTACGTACCTCTCCTGAAAATTTGTGTACCTACACCCGTATAAAGAAATTTTAAAAGTTAGGTACACCTGCCATTTTGATGTCGGAATAGATTTTCAGAAGAGGTACGTAAAGGTACACAGAAGGTACAAAATAACTGCAATAAATTTAGGCAGATCTGAAAAATACACCCGCGATCTTGATGTACATGATATTATAATATTTATATATTTTTTTATCCTGTTGTGGGCACGTAACAGAAACTAAAGAAAGTGACTGAAAGCGCCAAACACAATTCTTTATAACTCTGGGCCATCACAAGACGAAACATGATAAGAAGAAAATTGTTTACCTCTCAATAGTGTATTTACATTTCTGTGTGTGTGTGTGTGTATTCTAAACACGCTTTTGCACACAGTTCAATTATTTTTAATTTCGTACTTCTTAACATCGGCTTCGTTTGCAATTTTATAAATAACTTTAGTAACTTCATCTGCAAAAATTCTAATAGCTCGGCTAATATGCATGATATAAATATTATTCACTTAAACTTTATTTAAACCCACAGATGTGTATGTATCTGTCAGTGTTTTTTGTAAATGTTGGTGAACGATTAGTAATAATATTAGATGACTAAATGGCATCAATTTGTTCCATCCAAATTTAACTGTTATAAACAGATCGTATTCGCCTTAACAAAATATGCAATACTTTTCATCGCAGCATCTCGTTGCCTTTTGTGCGTCGGTACAGTAATGACAGAAAATTGTTGCAGCCCTGTCTTTTGTGCGCCAACTATTTCAATCAAGGGTCCCATCCTATGGGAATTAAAAAACGAAATACAGATAACAATTCTTTTCATTTTCTAAGAACACTGCATTAGTACTTATTAAAGTAAGTTGTTAGTAAGAAATACTGAATGAAACGTCTTTTGATGCAGGGACCTAATTGTTCGAGATTTGTAGAATTCGCCTTTTATTTTGAATTAAATGGGTATGGAATTTGACGCCGGCGCTTCGTTTTGAGAATTAGTATAATAATATAAACTTCCTCTAAGATAGATATAGAAAATAAAATTTACTTCGTATTTATTTAATAATATTTTAATGAGATACCCAATACCTATTTTTAGACCACGACATTACCCAATTTATCAATAGTAGTTAGGAGTCTGGTTTGATGGCAATAGGCATAGGCATGTATAAAACTAAAACATAATAGAGAAGTTAACAAAAAAATCTAATTAGTCCATCAGCTAGATTTCCAAAAAATATTGGACACGTATTTTTTATTTTATTTTTCGTATTCGTAAACAAACAATGAAGACAGTGCTTTGAAAACTCGTGTGACGTCATTTTCCAAGACATTAGTATGACGTCTATTATCAAAAAATATATGATACGCGTATTTTGTTCTATCAGATTAATAAAAAATGACGAAGATAAAACGCGTCAAAAATCATAAGTGAGGGCTTTTGACGTCACTGGTCGGTAAAAAAGTACTGAACTGTGACGTCATACGAGTTTTTAAAAGACTGGCTTATTGTACATTCGTCACAAAGTAAATTTGCCACGCAAAAAAGGATGTGTAAACTCGCCACGGCTCTATTTTCATGACGAAAAATCCGCCATATTGGTTATTTCCGTACAGACAGCAGAAGAAACAAACGATAAGTAGAATAATGTCGTTTTAATTTTTTGTTTAAGTGAAAAAATTAAAAAATTATTATCCAATATTTTTTTTAAATCTATATTTGTACTTTGTCAGCTACACTATTGCTGCGTTTTCTCTTCATTTGAAGGTTGGGTTAGTAAAATTTGTTAATAATGATGAATTATTATGATTGTTTAGGAGCTGTTTCAATTAAACCTTGCAATTTTTTTTTCTTTTAGTTTTTAAACCAAACAGAAGAACATTCTTTAGTCTCTAATAACAAAACTTCTTGAATGAACCACAGCATGAATCAACGGTGTAAACACTACTAAACACTGCATTAACATTGGAGTGATCATTAATTAATTTACTTGTAATAACCGTTGTTAAAATCTCATTTTTTCGTTCCGGGCTTTAAGTTACCCGTATGGTAACGTAGATTATGAGTTTAGCTGGATGACTCACAAAGAAAATGAAATTATTTATTCTGCAAATAAAATACAGAAATCAGATTTGCTCATATCTTAAACGTAAGTCACAAGTATTTCATATTTCCTACTCAACCTTCCCTGAAAAGAAATCGCAACATCAGAAGTCGAAAGAAAAATAGTGAAAATGTTTTCTATTTTTTCAATATTTTTTTTTCTTTTTCTAACTAGTCATAGTTTAGAGAGACTATATAGTTCTCCACAGTCCAAATTCGTCTAATCTTTACTTACAATTCGTATTTCAAAACAAGGAGTTTCTATTGTTTCCAATTATTTTATCACCATTTTCGTTATAAGAATACCACTTTATTTATAATTCTTCGACAGTATGAACATATTTCTGAAAAACACCATGCTAGTAATTTCCCGAAAAGGATGGGCTGTGGTGTAACAAAGTACACTTATGTCTACCTCTTCCATTACTTCTCTGATCTACGTAACCCACAAACATGGGCGTTACATTCGTGCTAAACCTCTATAAATTAGTTAAAAAACAAATCATGCCATTGAATACATAAAGTCTAATATTTTGATGTGCAGTTATGTCAGTTTGTATCACCGAACTAGTTATTATATTGTTAAATGTATGCTTAAATTGTTTTTGATGGGCTGCGGGTAGTATCGCGTTCATTAATGGGTATTATCACATGTTTGGGCGTGGTGTTATGCTAATAGAATTGGTTGGGTTGTGTGTGGTCCTCGATCTATGGTTTGTATTTCCATGGTTGCTCATCTTGTCGAAAGTTGAGTGTACTAGGTCCACCTCTACCTAACACCTTGAAGAAACAGGCATTAATCGGTGTAATGTTTTAACAATAATAATTATATAAATTTTTAAACTAATATAACAAATACTAAATAACTGAAAAATAAATACAAAAAATGGCGACAAAAAACTCCTCGTTAACTTGATTTTATCATGTTATCTTCTTCTTCTTTTATGATACTCGGAGACAATAAGTCCTACACAAGAAGAACTCAACCAATTTATGGTGCACTGTAGGACCTTACAATAATTATCTTCAATGATTTTTTTAGTTGAATCAAATCATGATCATTTTAATAACAAATAAACAGCACCTGCATCTTCTCTCACAGACATCGAAATTTATAATTCTGTGAACAAAAATCATGCCCCTTTGCATCGATTATGCATCATCCTAAAAACTAAAGCGCTTTAATGCTTTTAATGTGGCATTTATTCTAACTAGCAGCTGGAACAAAAGTTCTCACGCAATAACGCTAAAATACCGTCGTAAAAACCTTCCAGAATCGATCGTAAAAATCGCAAAATCATCTTAAAAATTCATCGATCGATCACAATGGGACATTACCTTTTTATTGCCACTAATGAATATCTTTTTAGAACGCACCCTTTACAATACCTTCACTGTATCAAATAATAAAGTTTTAAATTTTGGAACATAAAAATTTGTAAACGGCGTTTTGTATTTTTTTTACCTCTTTTTTTGTAAGACCGAGGGGTTTAAAAAATGTTTGTCATTCTATTTGAACTTGCCCCCTTTTTGGTTGCGATCATCCATTGATTTTTGACACGGTTAACCGGTAAATGCTGCGTGTGCAAAAAATAACCTGACATTTTTGTTTATGCATTTTTTCGCACCTAAGAAGAACTTTATTTTTTAAGAAGTAAGACTTATGGTTCTTGCAGTTTTTGCCATTGTTAACCCTGCATTGATTTTTTAAGTTGAAATAGGTCATAATTGGGATCACAACGCGAATTAAACCGTTACTAATAGGTAGAAAGTGTAACATTATGTGGACTTACATTGTAGATTAATTTCAAGGGTTACAGTTCATATTTTTTCTTTCTTTATTTTGTGTTGACTCAAATGTAGCGTGTCAGTATCACTTATATTGTGACATGCGTGTCAAACTGATATAAGACAGAGGTGCCTAAAGCGTGGAGTACCGTTTTTTTTCTTTCTATGACCGTAATCAGGACACGCAACGTTTAGTTGATCTGTTATGCAGTGGTTATAGATTTCTTTGTTCAATATTAAGTTAATATTTTTTTAGACTTAGCTATAAAAATGATAAGAAGAAGATTATTGGAAGGTTTCTCGTGTTTTTGACTGTTTTACGTATGTATTATAATATATATTAGTTTATTAAATTATATCTGTGTCTATAATTATATTATGTATTACCATGTACCTATTTATGTTTATATTTTTTTTTTGTATAATAACATGGATTTCGCCTTATTATTATATTTTTTTGTACTCTACCACAGTGCTGTCCTATTTGATCCTAAGGTTGACTTGTAGAAAATACACTGTGGCATTAAGTCCGCCTATGTACCTACTAATCTTGTGAATGAGGTTTAAATAAATAAATAAAAATATTGTTGGCGAAACAAAATCAGGTTTCAATAAAAAAAGTTTGGCTCAATAAAGCAATATTTGCGGTAATCATTATCACACTTATCTTAAATATAAAAATGAACAACAAAAAAAAATTTAAAAAAACAAAAAAAAAATACAAATCAAACCATACCTATTTAGATAGATTAATCATTAAAAGGTAAATTATTATAAGAACATGATCTTTCTGCTGCATCAATGAGGAGGTTTTGTGGGGCTAAGTTATGGGCTAAACACACAGTAAACTGTTGAACTTTGTCCCATCGATATTATCGCTAAGAAGAAAATTAGTACACAGTAAACAACACAACATAGAAAACCACAGTTAAATATCATTAGATTAGTTTTAATTTTTTTTTTTAGACTATTAAGGTATCCCATTGCAAAGTGGTAGGCCTTTTTTCGTTTCTCTCGTTCCGAAAGTCCCTATCTTGCCCGTAAACAAGATCTGATTGCATTTTTATTATGTCGCCAATTTAATTTGCGTGCTTTAAACGTGTGTGTACACGTGTAAAACGCCAACTAAAAGGATTCACTTACAGTAAACCAACTTGCCTCGCTCATCATAAAAACACAACCCTCCAAAACCGCATTAAAACAAAATTAACACCACACACAACAGCCTCATTACAATACAAAGTACGGCAATTAGCTGTCATCACCAATCAGCGGACAAGCATTTAATCAATCCGTACTCAAAATCACAATATTCATAACGTTGTATTCAGAAGGTAATTTGAATGCAAAACTGATAATTAACGTATTACCATCCAAATAACGGAGACAAAAGGTGTGTGCGGGGTTTGAATTGGGTTACCGTGAGTGGCTTGGCAGTGGAGGGTTGAATGTGGTGTGATAGAAGATGGTACCATATTTTCTTTCGTTGACATGAAATCATATTCGGCTCATGGAATCGTGAAAATAGTTTGAAGCTTTGTAAGTTAACAAGAAAGATACACAGCCAGAGATAAATTGTGGGGTCAAAACTAAAGACAAGACAAAACAAGAGAGTGATCTTATAAGGAATGCTTTTTTAACTTTTGAGGTACAGAGCCCTAAAAAGTAACAATTTCTTTTCTTGTTTTCTCTGCAATAGGGAATCGGACAAAAAAAAAACAATTAGTCCGTCAGATAGATTTCAAAAAAATATTCCAATCAATTTTGAACGTTGCCCCACACTAGGAATTTCTCCTGTATCGTGGGTGCGTTCACAAACTTTTAAACTCACATACACAAATACCCAGACCCGAAACAACTATCTGTAGGTCATACAAATATTTGTTCCGTGCGGGAATCGAACCCGCGACCCGCAGCGCAGCAGTCCATTGCTTAAGCAACTGCGCCAACGGTGCCGAATTTATTTTCTCTTCACAAACAAAGTTAACTTAATAATATGTGTATTAATAGAGCTTCTTATTAGGTACATTACACAGAAAAGTTTATTGGACACGTATTTCTTCTTTTTTCACATAATCAAGAAATTTTGACGATACAGTGCTTCAAAAACTCGTGAACTCCTCGAAATTGTAACATTTTAGTACATTATTTACCTACAAATGACGTCACAATCTTTGACGCGTCTCATCTTCGCCAATTTTTATTAATTTGATAAAACAAAAAGCACGTATCCAATATTTTTCGATAATGTACCTAACTGACGGACTAATAAGAATCATATTTTTTTGACTCAGTCCGATGCCCTATTTGGTTGGAAATCCCAGTAAAATATTTTAATTTTTTTCTTGCTGAGCATGAGAGCCTGAGTTCGATTCCCGGGTTGGACAAACTGTTATTGGGTTTCATTAGGAATTTCTCAGTTACAGTCATGAAGTCTGTATTTGTGCTCGGTTCATAGCAATAGGCTCGACCATATATAGACTTGGACATAACTGGCAAAATCTGCCTAACCTTTGCAAAAAAAACACAATCATTTTCAAAACAAAAAAACAAGTCACCTATAAAAAACCCACATGCTTGCCTCCATATAGCATAACCCTTACCAAACCATCTACACTGAAGTGTCTTGATTACCCTATTTATTTTATTAAGTTGGTAATTGTTTAGTGAACGAGTTGCGCTGAATCTCTGGGGCGACTATTAGACCTATTGTGTGCCTTTGTGAATATTGTGCTGAAGTGAATATGTTTTGTGGTATGATGTAGCGGGATTAGGGTTATTTTAAGACAATGGATGTTGGTTGTGTGTTCGTTTGTTTTTGGTGAAATATAAAGGTTATAAACTATCTAATATACTACTACTATTTGCTACAATTGATAATTATTATACAAGAGTTTTTTAGTCACCGACCATATTCTGATATATCTTTGGCGAAAATCATTGAATACATGGTTTTTTTTTTAGTATCACTCAAAATTTTAAAAAAATATTGAGATACACCAACCCACCACCACTGACCCTAACGATCGATGCAATAAAAGTACAAGGTATAATTTTTTCAGATTTTAGCCGGTTCGATTCCCGGGTGTGGGAGAACAGAATTTTCGAAAATCTTTGAATGCAGTTTGCTTTCTATTCAAAAATAAAGGAATGTTTCCTTTGAGTAAAATTTTCTATCTGCAGTATTAAGAGTACTTTCCCTCCAGGTGGCATTACAAAATTCCACCCTGTATAATGTTCCCGGTGACCCTAAGCCTAAAATACTAAATAAAATACTTTATTTAGATTTTATAACAGTTTTTTTAGGATTCGATCACAGCAGTTTTGGACAATACTTTTCCCGAAATCCCTTGAGAGAAAGGATTAAAAGAATACAACAAAAACTTTTTACCAATTTTGCCCTAAACTGTGAAAAATCGCAATAAAATCGCTCAACGTAAGAATAAAAAAGTCAACGTCATCATTACCAATCAAATTTACCAAAAAAAAAATATAAAAAAGATAGTTCCCACGACACACGGTAATCATTGCAATCAATAAAAACATAAAATACTTTGACATTTAATGACAAACTTACCCATTGATCAAAAACGAAATAAATAATAGCACACCCGATATTTACGAGTTCAAACCTTTAGCAAAAAACAGAAGAACAGACAGTTTGGGGGAAAAAAAGAAAAAAAAACTGTAACCACGGAATCGAAAATTATTAGGAACTTTTTTCTGTTTTCATTGAAAGGTTGGTTCACATGGTGACGTTTGTGCCGTCTCATTTTGTGTATTTGATTAACTTCTAGCTTATTTTTTGTTACGTAAAAAATATTATAATCTATGCTTACAGGTATTTTTGTGACATTAACTGTGTGTTCATTAAATGTGACAGGAACTCTGTGTGTCTGTTTCTTTTAATGCCTAAACGAATGACATTTTCGTAGTGAAATTGTATAGATAGCTTTGGAAAAAGTTATACCTATTTTACTTTTTAGTCTTGGAAGTTGGCAAACTCGCGGGTACCAGCCACTTAAACATAATTGACTAAACTCCTCGTTTTTGATTTCTTTCGTTTGTAAAATAGTACTTAAAAAGTAGAAATAAGTAGTTTTTGTTTTTTTTTTGTGTTTTTTTTTTGCCACAATATATTTTACTTTTTTTTTAATAAAGAAGCTTCACTCCATGTAACTCCTTATTTATTTTTTACTTCACGACCCTCCTGTTTAGCGCAGGGTTAGACACAGAAAAAAACTGTCGTTCGTTACGTTTTGACCCTTCAACAGCAGTTAAGCGTTAGACCATGTCTCGTTATGGTTATAATATGATTATTGTATTTAAATATATTTTGATTACTTTCCGTAATGTGTAAAAATGATGGAAAGTATCTTGTAGTGTAGTATAAAACTTAGTTATTGTTTTATGTTTAGTTTATGTCCTATTATTTTATTAATAACCACAATGGTCGTCGTCAATTCTTAATAGAGTTTGTTTTTACGTATTAAAATCTTTGTGATAGTGCCCTTTTTTTTTGGAAGTAGGAAATCATCTTACAACCCCTCCCGCTCTTAGGTAGAGCAAAAGGGAGTGTCAGATTTCTACTGACTAAAAACCACCCATGTTCCTTCTTAGCCCTTTATGTCAAGGCCGCGGTATCTCTTACAACATCCGGCCGCCCCACAACATCCCGCAGCCCCTTGTGATAGTAAACTTACAATAAGTAATGTATCCGTCCTAAGTAAGAGTATGATATTCATCCTTTTTTAGCCCGTATCGTCCTTTCTTACCTTCCTTACAATTCTCTCTTGGCAGAACTGTCATAGCTCATCAGATCATTTCTCTCATAAATTAATTTGCCTAGACAAATGTCCAACTTGTCCGGTAATTACAAATAATGCGCCACAACTCGGTCCAGCTGGACAACAAATAAAGGCAAATAGAGGTATTTAATAAGTGGCACAAGTGAGCGCAGTTACAGCTAATCTGAACTATGATAAATGACGATCCTACGCTCTTGATTTAAATTTAATGTACAGGATGAATGGAAAGTTCAAATAACGTTTTGTTGATGGGAATGTTGTAAATCCTAAATTAACCTAAACAGAAAACACGGAGAAATTATTACATTACATTATTATTTACAGTGCTCTAATAAACATTAAAACCTAGGAAGTCATCTGTATTTCATCATCATCATCATCAGCCTATAATGTTCGCACTGCAGGGACTCAGGCCTCCTCTCTAGGAGAGGGATGGGCTATAATCCACCACGCGGGTCCAGTGCGGGTTTGTAGATGTCACATGTCTTAGATTTTTTTGATTCTAAGACATGCCGGCTTCCTCACATGTTTTCCTTCACCGTTTTGAGAGCAGCGGTGATGAAATAGTTTACACAAAGTAATGTGCCTGCCTGGATTCGAACCCACGACTTTCGTAAGTCGGGGCGACACCACTGGGCCACCGCTGCTCGGTATTTAATAGGTTTTAAATGGTTTATTCTACTTGAAGTTTTTGCGCATTTTTGTGCTCTCCGTGGTGAGTTTCACTTGATATTTTGGCACAGTTGAAGTGTTACAAAATTAGCCTAGGACTAGTTTAACCGGGTAGGTACCAGAAATTTAATAAAAACTTTAATTAACGAATAAAAAGAATAACAGTGCTGTATTTCTATTTAATTATATTTTAGATTATTGACATCTCCACTTGCTTTGTTCATTAACTAGAAATGAACCATAGAGCGGTTTCACGTCATAATGAAACTCTCATAACTTTAACAACAGCCTGTACATTAACAGGCGTGACCACGCGACTGTACCACAGATTACGTGCGTAGCATCGCACACTGCGCACTGATTGTACTAAACAATTATGTTTATGACTGTACGAAGGTACTTGTGTGTTCTCTCGGTGGGAGAAAGTACTTAATGCTACTAGCGTTTTAGTTCTAAGCTTTCAGAGTAAACTAGCTTATGCCCGCGGCTTCGCCTGTGTGTAGTTCAGGCAATTTAGGAAAAACTTCCTCCGTTGAGTATGGAAATTTTCTGTTATAAAAAAAATTGTATAGTGCAAAATCACAAGAAGTCTTGCGCTATGTTTACGCTAGGCAGAATGAAGAAGTGTTAATTATTTAGGTTCTACTTTTCGTTTTAAATATATATTTATCAAAACATCACGCCTGTAATCTCTGAAGGGTTAGGCAAAGGTGTTCGTAATATAGTGCACCCATATTTCAACGGTTATTTTTGAGTTAATTTTAATTAATTTATATGTTAGATTAGATGCTTCCGAAATTGTTAATGTAAGTAGGTATAGATATAATTTCTATAACTCAACCTATACCTTGAGGGGAAACCTATGACTACCCATGATGCAAATGATTTATAGGTAACGTCTAACCAGAGGGCAACGCTCAGGCTAATAGTTATAATGATCTTTTGATGCGCAAAGCGATTACTTCAGGGAAATTGTGCCCTTATTTCGTATAGGTTCCGGGTTCGATTCCCACTTGATGTTTTTATGATTCGACGGATATGAGTTTAATAGTCAATTTTGTAGTTGATGTTATAACGTGGAGGGTTTCGTTATCAATGATAATGTTGGCTATATTGATTTCTGTGGTTTTTTTTAAGTGTATTGAATTTTATTTTTAGAAAATTCCTGATTATGATTTTTCTCACTTGTTTTAATTACCAAAAATCAACTACTTTATCTTTATACAGGGTGTAAATTAACCCTTCACATATACGTCAACCAAGCATTCTGTACGTCAAAGTAAGTACCCATACGCAATTTTTTTTGCTGGGAAACGACTTTTTTTATTGGGGTCAAAAATCACATTTTACGGTAAAACTCGATGTAGCACTCTTAAAACATTGTGAAAGTGGACGCTTTGAACAGTAAAAGGGTCATGGAGGTAATTTAAGTAAAGTAAGAACCTGAAAAACTAGTATTTACAGCTGTGCAAAATTTGGAAATTTGACCCCCAATATCTCCGTAACTAGGAGGTTCCCAGGTATGTTCTAGAACCAAAAAAATATCGTAGTGGTGGGGAGAACAAGACAGTGCCTTTCGTTTGCGCTTAGGGTTACTTTTACACCCTTTATATATATTGCTTCTGTACGAGTGTTTGTCACTGAACTCCTCCTAAACGGCTGGACAGACTATTGGATAAAATTATGTGTTTGTGTTCAGGTAGATTCGAGAATGTTTTAGAATTACGGTCAAAAAAATTAAAAAAAAAACAGTGTGAAGCCGGGACGGACCGCTAGTTTAAATATTTAATTCTACTTAAAAGCAACTATGCTTTCAATGTCAGTGTTTCAGTTGGACTGTGAAATAATAAGGAAAAAATCCTGAGGAAGAGGCTAAATACAAGTCAGAGGCTGAAAACTGGCATAAAAACTCTATAGGCACTAATCAGTCAGTCTCAGTCGCAAAATGTATCCTGGTAGCAAAAGGTCTCTTTCGCATAATGTCACTTCGCAGACTGCCGCTTTCTCACTATGCCTCTTTTGCAAAATGTCGTTTTAAGACTTAGAAGACGGACAAACGAAATCAAACCAACAAATGAGACCGAATTTTGAAGTTGATATAAAAAAAAACAAACATACGGATAGAGACCCTCTTCCTTTTTGAAAGTCGGAGTCTTAGAGGGACAAAGACACATTGTGACAAAGCGGCTTTCTGCAAAATCGACATTATGCAAAAGAGCCGTTTTGCTACCAGTATGAATTTTGCGAAAGAGACATTTTGTGTCTGAGTCATCATTTAATCACATGAAAAAGACAGAATCATACAGATAGAGATACTAAGTTAAAAAATAACGGCAAAACACTAATTTATACCAATACTATTTTGGAACTTAGCACCTTATTTTTTTTTTTCTTATAAATTAATTCTGTTTTGCATATTTTCTGTAGGCATATAATTATTTCTGTAACCTCCATAACTGACTTTCTATGGACACCTACCATACACCCAAAACCTACCACATCAACCCAGAACTCCTCAATCAAACAAAGCCACAAATTAACTGACATAATCAGCTTAGTAGCTGACCATTAATATCGTCTCAAATCAACCCTTTGACTGCGTAATACCTGCAGGCAAACACCGGAGCGTAACCTATGCTAAGCTCCGACGCAAATATAGTAAGCAAACGGATATTAAGCCGGGTTTATGTACTGGTGTGGTCGATGTGCTCTTGATTTTGTGATATTGGTGGAATTGGGCGGATATTTGTATGTTTTAAATTGTGCAACTCCACCTGGATTTTAAGAGTGTCCGAAGCTACTACCAACGCCGTCAAAATGTGGCCGAGTTCTGGTCTTAAGAAATTATATGAAGATAATATTTAAAAAAATTAAAAGATGGGAAACTATCGACACAAAGAAAAAGATGAGAGTTTCAATTTTTTTTTAACATTAATACAGTAAGACATTGCAAATGATAATTATGTAAGGGTGTGAAAAAATATGACAAAAACATCAATACATGAGCTAATGCCTATTTCGACATGTTCTTATGTTGTGATGGATGTGGTCTTGATTTTCGGGTATTGTTAACATAATTTTCACAAGAATATGGTAGGTAAACATTTCAAAAGATAATCATGTAAAGGTGTGAAAGAATTTGACTAAAACATCCATATATAAGCTCATGCTTTTTACACATGGGGTAGACAGAAACATGTTCTCAACCTATCCTAACTCAGCAACTATGTACTCTGTTATTGTAATTTTTTAAATGAAATCAAAATAAAAAAAAACAAAACCCTTTCCTTGCAGTCGGGTAATTACAAAATCAGGAACTCACACATAAATATTGGATAGGCACGTACATTGAAAAAAAAAACACATAAGAAAAGTGGAAAGATTGTGACAAAAACATACCTACATACATTAGCTCTTGTCTTTTGTCAATAATTGTCATCTTTTAAATTCTGGCACTCTTCTAGAAGTCTAAAAATATAAGAAACCTTATAAAGAAGAAGCAGTAACATTAGATACTTTTATTATATCCTAAAGTATCTTTTTTACATCTCTCGCTTATCCGGGTCTTCTTTAATGCAATCTAGTGTAGCAAAAGTATTCTCGACGGCAAAAGAACAAAATTCAATTTCCTCCGTTGTACTTTTTGCGCTCACTGTACATTACACAGACAAGCACTTATCTGCACGGAGTACGCTCGATTGAAGGTTGCACTATCCATAACTTCAGCCTTGCTACCGTTTTCCATCTACACACTGTGTTCGTCTTCATTCTCTTTAACCAACTCAAGTTTGGAGTGTGTGTCTCTCAGTGTCTCTTGTGTTTGGTTTTTGAATTGCGTGTGTTTGCCAAAATTGGCCAACATTTGACTAGCAACGGGCAAATCCTCCTTCTTCATCTATTAGGAATGATATTTGCTTACTGCGACGATCCATGTTGATGCCACACTTGAAGTGTTTTTGTCTGCAAAAAGTTTTAAATGTTTCTAAAGACGGTTACATTTCTAGTACTCTTTGAAATCTATGAAGTTTGTAACACTAGTAAACTTATAATCGTATATTATTTGTGTTCTTCCTTCTTAGTTGCAACATGTTTCTTCGGGGTCAGCTCGTTCCATCGTTGACCTCATCTCTGCCTTCAGGGCAAGATTGCGGTCAAAAGTAAGCCCATTAATAAAAAAACGCAAATTGCATACACATTTGTGACACTTCAACAAAACTGGCGAGATATGGGTGTTACAGGCGTAATGTTTTGCATTGCAATTAACCACGTTCCTGTAATTATCTTTTTTCTTATTTCGTAATTCCCCATTAAACATAACAATTTTAATAATTCTTATTCTATCATCCATCAAAATCCGTAATAGAATTCCGTCGTATGTATCACCACGTAGGGGCGCTTTGGATTAGGCCAGACTGTTGACTTAGCTAATGCACGCCATCTAGCCGCGGGCTTAGTAAACAACTGCGCTGTGTGCATGATCTATTGTTTTTGTCTGTTGGATTATTGGCGATGCAATTAAAAGGTACTTGGGGTTCTTGAGTGGGTTTGGAGATTGGTTGATTAGGCTTTAGCTTTGAGGTTTTTTTGAGTTTTGATGTTTCTTCCTCCTCTCTCCTTCCACCTGTTGTGAATTACTCTATATTTTATGTGTCCTGCTTATCTGTATCAGGTCACTTTGGTGAGTATCAACCAGTTCGCAATTCTCGGTTTTATTCGCTCATAATATTTTATTTGCTTTACCTACATGCGCACATACCGGATTTCGTTTGATACATTTACAATTGTTAGGGAGTCAAAAAACCAGGGATATACTATCAGGTACACTTTTGTTTATATTTTTGAAGATTAAAGCGTTGCGTGATATTACGAAAATACTTTAAGTAAAAACAAAATGTACAATGAGAACTACGACATATCTATTGATCTTATCATATGCTTAACAGAATCCCACCTCAAAAAAAAATATAGCTATGATTTTTTTCCTGATAGGTTGTACTTTGAAGAAGGAAAACGTGCAAGATTTGCACGTCTTCTATTTTTTTCTACAAAGTTATTGCCATATTCACCCCAAAAGACCAGTGGCTAAAATATGTTAAAGCAAAATCGTATTAGCAATGATTTATTTGTCAGCCCTCCTTAGGGGTAGTTTTACTAGTCATGGCATATAATGCTTGGACACTGTCTTCGAAAGATATATCTTTATGTATCGGTCTTAAATGTATTGTCGTATCATGGTTGGAAATGGTGATATTGATTTTTGTTGGATGTTTTTATTTTACGGAGGAACTAGTTAATTTTATTTGTATCGAAAATTGCGGATTTTTATTAGATTTTTGGTGTACCTACGTTATTACCGACTTAAGCTATCTAAAATTTAGCCGTACATACATGAACTTACTCGTGTTCATGGACATTGTCCTAAAAAAAAATTATGTTACTCAAACATGGTGGTTCAGCCGTCAAAGAAAACGACAAAATTTTGTTTTTACAATATTAAATATTTACCAATAATGGCTTCCTGCTAGTGTTATTAACGCGGCAAAGGTACCGTGAAGCGGTGCATGAATAGGACATCTTTGCGTATGACTAACTGTCATACAAATGATTACTCATGGTGTGATTCAGTATACAGCCAGTAAGCGTAG
Source organism: Diarsia rubi (assembly GCA_932274075.1). Lineage (NCBI taxonomy): Eukaryota > Metazoa > Arthropoda > Insecta > Lepidoptera > Noctuidae > Diarsia > Diarsia rubi. The sequence goes on along the minus strand of OW026433.1, from coordinate 14,793,995 downwards.
TTATGCAACCTTAGCTGTACAAATATGGATAGTACGTTGTACTTATTTTGAACATCCATGTTAATCATCAAGGTTAACATAACTTTTCACTGTATGCAATTTTTCAAATGTACGACAAAAAAAAATACCCGATGGAAAAAGACAAATTGAAAAATTCAAAATCTAAAAGACACTAGAGTGAGCAAGTTTTAAATCCACATAAAAAAAATAAAACTAAAAAAACTGTGATTTATTAAAAAAAATCGAAATCCAACCCTATTCTCTTTTTATTTTAAAGTATCAATTCCATCGCAGATATAATTGTACACTTGATACCAAAAAAAGTGACACCTACAAAAATAAAGGACAAGTGCAAACGTGTTAGCTCAAAGACCGAAGAGACTTATAGAAAGGAAATCCTTAAACAAAACACTGGAGTGTAACGTCGAAAACAATAATTCTTCATTACTATTTCGTGTTGGGGTAAATAAAACGCGTGCGTTGAAAAAGTGTGCGTGGTTTAAGTTTAGGGGAATATTTAAAAGAAAATAAAAACCTTTAGCATATGTATTTTTAAACATGCAGTCATAAAAATATATAGTCAGCATTTACCAAATTAGACCATATTGACTCATGGTCATAGGGTAACTCGGTCGGTCGCAATGCTGGATATAGGATTGCTCCCAAATTACACCACAACCATAACACCCCGTCCTACACCTTTCGCATCCACTTTGACCTTTTTAAGGAAATCATAGGACTTCCTTAAAAAGGTCAAACTGGCAACTGTCAGTCCAGCTAGCAACAAAATTATGATTTCCAGCTTATGTACATTTGTGCTGAAAAATAAACGAAATAATTCCAACTTCAAACCATACAATACATTAAATCAAAAATCATTCCCCATCATTCCGCCGTACACAAGTGGCACATTCAACTTATCGGCATATTGTACAAGTTTCGAGGGAACCTGCAGGTGTACACTAGGGTGGCACTTTTTGTGGCCGCCAGTGTAAGCGTAAAATAGGAGCCGACATAATAAGTGGTTATTTAGCCGGATAATGCTTTGAAATTTGGATTAATTCGGTGGGTATTTATTTTTGGTCGTTAGTGTAAGGAGATTATGGTAATTTAGGACTTTTTGGCATGGGTGTGTAATAGTTTGTGCAATTACTTACTTCAAATACCTACCCATCGACAGTTTACTTTGGTACTCCTTTTTTGCTATACAAACTTTACGTAAACTTTATAATATGGCGATATTTAATTTATTTTTTTAATACGTGATAATTTTTGGTGACTGTGGATTATTATTTTGTTTGTTTTTATTAGTGCATTTAAGTACTAAATAAATAAATCATCAGCCTCAATACCATTACATCACTTTTTGAGTCATTTGAAATGTCGGTCAATACTGCTAAATTTAACAATTTAAAAATCATGGATAAAAGCAATTATGGTTTTAAGCATTAGATAATTTACATTAAATTCAGAACATACTTTTGTTTGTAACGTCTAAAAATGTGCCATAAGGTTTTTGAATAAAATTACCATTTATAAATTTAATTAGACCGCATAAATAATTGGGTGTGTCAAATTGACTGCTTTCACCCTTTATCAAGTTTTATCTCTATTCAATCTAGGTTTTGTTAAACAGTTGGGATAATTGGCAAGGTAATTTTGTTTATAAAGTTGCGAATTTTGGTTTCTTTATTAAATTTAATTAAATTCAAGTCATTTAAGATTCTTGTTTTAGGTATATTATTATATGACCTCACTTCTTGAAATTATGTCAGTTTGGTTTTACTAGATATTCTAGTAGATATTAAATTATTTAATACTCCACATTTAGTCCAAAAGCTACCAAAAACAATAAAAACACCCAATCTTCGATACGGCATCAATAAAATTTCCATTAAAACAATACTCCACACAAAACCACGACGCTATAAGAGCATAAACAGCATACCTATTAAACCGTCTGTCTGTCTATCCGTACTTTACGTCCATTCATCACGAACGAACCGTCACTTCCTACACATGAAAGCACTCCGGAACGTAACAATCATCGCTTAGAAACATCGCCATATGCGCAAGACAACTGCTTACGCCCACCGGTCAAATTTGATTTACGCGTGAATTACATGTCATAACCTGTATGCTCATTTTACCCCGACCTCCCCTTCCAATCGTGGCATAGTGTAAAAAATTTACGAAATGAATAATTGTTCATCTGCATGTTTTTCAACATTATTGTGTGTATTTTTTTAGGCTGTGGTGATGCAAGGGGAAGTGAAGGCAAAATGTATAACACACGTGGGTGTCATAAAAAACTCCCTCTTTTCCAGTCAAGTGCACCTTTGTTCGTATCGATAATGCATTAATTTGAATATTCGCGGTGTCATATGTCAAATGGTTTGTAATTTTCTGTTTGTTCTTTTTTATTATTTAATGTGATTTTCCACGGAAGTGTAATAAAGGTGTGCGTTTGTCACGATTGATTACTCTGTTAAATTACTTATGTAATTAGGTAAGAAACAAAATGTGATATTATGATAATGGGTTTTGCACCTGTGATTTTCGAAATAATTCACTTGATTTAGACGGGTTGAAATTAAATAACGCATTAACATTAAGAACTTTTCATATGATTACTACTATCACCTGATTTGATATCATTATTTTTTTAATCAAAATAAACTGGATTTGACTTTAGTTAAACAAGGAGAAGCTGCAATTGGATTATACATAAGACCACTATCAAAGACTTAAACTATTCAAGGACATAATAAATTGTAATTTGACACACTTCTGCCCTAAAATCTCAGTGCAACAAACTGATATTCTAAGAATTATTCCAAATCATAATTCACCGTTCCTGTCTCATTTGCAATACACCCTATGTATTAACCATACTATAACTCAACGTCACTAAACACCAAACAGGTGAGTTCATTAGAGATTACTTACGGTAATTTGCAGTATTGCGTACAACGCCATCTGTCGAGTGTGTCGATAACAATCAGATAACGCTCAGTCAATCATATTGTTGCAGTTTTGTGCAAGTGTTGCGTGGAGTAATTATGGAATTAAGAGGATTATTTTTGATAAAGGGTTCGTTTTATTTTTGGATTAGCTTGTGCCAGCAGCTTCGCCCGCGTGGAATTCGATAATTGTCCCACGGGATCATACTACCGGGATAAGAAGTATCCTATGTGTTAATCCAGGTTATAAACCATCTGTGTTCTAAATTTCATTCACACCCCTTCAGTAATTTTTCTTAAATTATCGTTATATCGTAAATTATTATTATCTTAATTATCTATCGCGATGAAACCATTTTATGTAAAAAGTTATGAAAAAAAAAAGTTTTTTTGATCAAAAAACGTGTTTATTTTCAATTGAGGGTAGTTTTTTTCAACAATTTTCATTTTACGAGGACGCCTAATTGCTTCCAATCATTATGGAGTTTGTTTCATCGCGATAGATAATTAAGTTTAAAAGTTACACCGTTTTGTTTACACTGGGGTCACAGTAGCAGACAAAATTTTTAAAAATTCCATATAAAATATTAAAAAATATTTAGATTTTTTTAATAATTTTTCCGTCGATAAAATTAAGCATAGATTCCCCCACTTCGATATGTGCACATTATAAAGAATCACACTGTATAATAATTGACAAGTTCCAGACATGATTTGAAGAAATTCCTATTAAACATTAAGAAACCATAATTATCAATTCTGAAAACTGCATGAGTTGTACGCTTAGTCATAAATACTTCACTGTAATCGTTAAAACACTACCTTTCTTCCAGCTACTGCATTCAGGTTTAAATCATTTTTTTTTCGTAATCCGATCTGTTTAAATAAAATATTGCTAAAAAAGGAATCGACTTTCAAAAAAGTTAAAAATAATATGACTTTCGTAAGTCAGTGACTTTGTTTGTTTAATTGTCTTTTTTGCCACCAACGTTTTTGCTAAGTCGAATTTAAATCTTAACATTATTTTTTTAATATCATAACAAAAATCAAACGTTAATCACTTAAGCCTAAAAAAACACACATGTGCTCCATTTAACGGATCACTTAACCCGCATTCACCCTAAGATGCGGATTTTAAAATCGAAACTAAAATTCCGCATACCATATTTAAATCCGCAAATAGTGTTTGTAGATTCAACCCCATATTTCACCCCTCGATGATCGGGGACGAGTTGAAATGTTTGAACTTTAAAAGTGAATCTATTGTAAGTGGCGAGTTATTGATATGTGGTGGTTACACACAGCGGGTTTTTTCATAGTTCTGTAAAATTAATTTAAAGTTTTTACTTACGATGTAAAATTTAAAAAAAAAGTTGTAAAATAAAAAGAAAAAAAAAAAGTTAAATTAAAAGTTTTAAAAATAAAGACCTAAAATGAAAATACCACGATTTTTTTTAGCATTAGTTTGATTTAGAAAGTGTTTAAAATGTTCAGTACCTATGTAAACTTATACATTTTGTCTTTTTAGAATAATGAGGTTGTCTGTTGGAAGTCTTAATTCTGGGTTAAACTCTGGTGCAATTGGGTTGGTAAGTCAACGAGTTTTTAGAAAAAAAAAAAACATTTTGAATTTATGTCTCAGATACAGAACATAATAGGCACATGATGCGCTCAGTGTATCTCAACCACTCTTACCAACTTAATACCGGTAGATAGCAACCAAATGTTTAACGATATAGATGACGTCACTATGACAGTGCAGATGCACGAGAGGGGGATGAGCAGAAGTGACAGTCATCATACCGTTACACTGAGATTATAGTGGATGGTTGGCGGAAAGTCAGAGGTAAACGGAGGATAGTTATTGAGAAAAATATTATAATATAGTTTTATGGTTATGTGGATGTTGATAATGCATACATAAACTCACACTTTGCTTCTATGGGAGTATGCAGGTGCTACAGATATCCTATTATCTACGTATCTTAGTAATAATATTAATAAATACTAAAGTTTGTGAGGGTGTATGGATGTCTGGATATCTGTTGCTCTTTCCGGATGTTTGGCACACAGATAATTGATAACCTGGATTAACACATACGATTCATTATCCCCGTAAGACAAAATAATTACTGACCTATACGCGGAGGAAGCATACCTAGTATATACGAGCCATAGCTGGTAGATAAATGATTATGTTAAAATAACTTACCAAAACGCCACCTGCTACAAACCCTCACAATGATTATTTTGTTAAATAATAATCAAACTTAGTACAAAATGGTCGTAAATAGGCCAATCTTATATTTGTGGCTTGAACCTTCAACGTTGTATAATTTTATTCCAATCTATTAGGACTCCTACCCTAAATAACCCTTCAACTGCTATAGAATACAAAATACAATGCCAGAAAAGAATAACACACAAACTTTTGAAAAATGAATAAATTGTAATAATTGTATATTTTTAGTGACTTTTTTATTGAGTTAACGGTATTCACACAGAGATTGGCACTAAATTTAATAAGTAATAACAAACTTTATGTATTTTCCATTAGCAGCAACGACAACAGTGTACGCAAATGTCGTCACACAAAATTTACTGAGTCGTACGTTAGGTTTAATTTTATTGCGTTAATTTGAAGTCTCGGACGTTAGCGCACGTGCCGAGTGGAGTCGGGTCTCGCTATATTGTCCAAACTATGTAGTTTATGATAAATATTACATATTTATTTACAACAATAACAAAGTAAATCCATTTTATATTAGCTAGTAGGTTGTTTCAATGATGATTATATGTTGATCAAATGGTGATTTAATATGTTATATAAGTAATATATTACTAGAAAAAAAAGTTCCAACACGCCAAGAATGAAATGGAGATTATTTATGTTAGCGAAGGGATAAAAAAATTAAAAAATGCACATAACATGGAATCTGACGGGCGCTGCGACAATTTCAATAAACTGGTTATATATAGCTTGATTAGACGTTGTAATTATGTATTCCTAACAAAGTAACGGCTGTGATTGGCTTATTAACGAGGCCCATCATTCTCAAGACCCCAACAATATCTCAATCACATGCCACAATAAAGTAAATAAAAACCTCTTCTTTTGCCACCAATATGGACCTTTTCTCGCAACATTGTAACCTAACGTCCAGTCACACTCAATATTGAAATTTACAACCCCCATTGTGCCTCAAAGCCTTTATATTTTATAACTTTATCGGCCGATGTGACACGCACCGATTTTAGCGTAAATTTCTTTGTCCGGTCTAACAGACCAATTACGAATTGTGTGTGGTCTAAAACACCGTGGCTAATTGGGGTTGACTTTCTTTTTTTTAAAGAAAGATGGGTGGTATTTTTTGTTTAATCGTGTATGGTTATTTGCAAAATGTTGTGAAGTTATCCGCCTTAAAATAAGTGTGAATATGAAACATGTCAATCGATTCTTGCTTTTTTGAAGATTGTCTGTGACCGACAGTACTTATACCGGCTTTGCTTTGTCGGTGAGCACCTCTAAACAGTGTTTGTAGGCACCGAAAGTACTGAGTGAGAAATTACTTCAATACTACTTTGTCGGTTACCGCTTTTAGTTCTTAGTGAAAATTGTGTTGTTGCTATTAATAATAAAATTATGTTTTTTGAAAAATATTTATGATTGCACGTGTGTTTTGTGTCACTTTTTGCAGTTAAACACAAAAAGGAATTGACAGCCGGGGGACCAGTTTAACGATATGTAATCGATGGTCTTTGCCACCCATCCATGGGCTGACCTCGGTTACAGTTGCTTAACTTTGAAGATCGACCCGTGAGGCTCTAACTATCTAGCCACGAACCACTGCATTTCTTATTGAGTCACGAGCCCCTCAAAAATATTCTTAACGATATAATATTTATTTCGCTTCATCACTCCCCGCTCATTCGGCTAACGGTGATGAATTAGCTTCGAGATTATGAAGACTAATTCCGCCAAAGTGAATTTTTGGGGTTCCTTAAGTACGAGAAGAAAAATGGTTCGCACGCTGACTGGCAATACGGTAATGCTATAATGGTATAATCGAATGAGAAAGGAAATTATTGCTACGGAAAAGTGGACGAGATTTGATTTACGAGTATCTACTAATATTTGGAAAAGGTTGACACAAAAAGTCGAACTAATTACTGTATGTTAAATTAAAGGAGAAGTTGCAAAAATGCCCCACTTCCGACTGCAAAGACAAGTATCTCAAAAAAACGCTAAAAATAAGTTAAAAAAAAAAATACTTTCGGTGATCATCCTTACTGGCTAGCACATTTAAAAATTTACTTCAGGGGCAGAATACCTCCCGTCGGGGCTGCGGGTTGTACACAAGTTACTGCGGCCTCGACATATAGAGCTAAGAAGGAACATGGGTGGTTTTTAGTCAGTAGAAGTATGACACTCCCTTTCGCTCTGCCCAAGAGCGGGAGGGGTTATTTGATGACTTTCCACCCGCCAAAAAAAAAGGGGCTGAATACCTATAATAAACAACTTATAATTCTAATATAAGAATATGATTGTAAAACAACTAAACCCTGCAATAACTCATTGCGATTGTTTGAAATAGTTTTTTTTAATAATAACAATAGACCCGGCCTTTTTTTTTTTTTTTGGTGGTTGTAAAATCATCGAATAACCCCTCCCGCTCTTGGGCAGAGCGAAAGGGAGTGTCAGACTTCTACTGACTAAAAACCACCCATGTTCCTTCTTCGCCCTCTATGTCGAGGCCGCGATAACCGGTGGACTACCCGCGGCCCCGACAGGAATAGACCCGGCCTCAGGTTACCTCATAGTTTCGGTCGAAAAAAAAAATAATAATAATAATAACCTTCTTTGTAAAGAAAGCAATATAATATATAAGTCATCTTTATTTAACTTTGTATGGTCGTTATAGTTGTAGGTGTTGTATGATTGAAATAAAATATTTTTAAGATAAAAAATACTGCAATAAGGATTACAGTCGGAAGTATCAAGGAATCAAAATCACTTCCAACTTTTAAAAGGCTATTAAGGCACCACCTGAGTTATGTATAAATTTTAAATGTAGTAATTAATTTTAGTTTGTTATTCTATCTTCATTTTAGCGCAACCGTCGCCTATATTACTGTAAATTATTATGTTTTTTTCCTCATAAAAATGAATAATTGTATTCTTTTTGAGCGAAATAAAATTTCTTAAACCGTAAGTATGCAATTTATCAATACTCATTTTAATCCATTGCTTCTGTCGTGCTGCTGTCGTACGTGAGGTAATTTTCTATGGAAGCTGCAACTTCTCCTTTAACGGAGTTGGATACCATATTGGTCCGTAAAAAAATTAAATATGCGCGCAGTTTAAAGCAATAAGGTTAACACAATAATTGCATGTGTCACTTAAATAAACCCGTGGAAATCGACACGTGTTCATATCGTCCGAATTAGCATAATATTGAAAATATGCTAATTTGAACTGTTTAGTGCCACAAAAATCTCGAACATATGGACAGTCGCACGACAATTGAATTGTAATCAGGTTAGTTTTGTGTTCGTATTGTGAGGTTTATTTTAACGTAGACAATACCTATACGGAGTGTGACGTCAAGCTGGGATTGAATGATTCGCCAAGTTATAATTGTTATCAGAAAAATATCAAAAACTAGCATGTGCTAGCGGCTTTGCCTGCGTGGAGTTCGACAATATTATTGTCCCGCGGGATCATACTACCAGGATAAGAAGTATCCTATGTGTTCATCCAGGTTATAAATTATCTGTGTTCTAAATTTCATCCACATCTGTACAGTAGTTTTTGCGTGAAAGAGTAACAAACATCCATCTATACATCCTCACAAACTTTCGCATTTATAATATTAAGTAGGACAAACCGTGTCTTGTCAAACATCATCCAGAAATTTAATATTACACTAGCTTTATCTCCCCGTGCATTTTTTTTCTATGTACTACGATGACTTGATACCCTATACAAGTGAATAGATGAAACACCTATTCGTAGACAAATTTAAAATCTATTACATGCCATAATACATATCATTATGAATAGCAGAATATAAATTCTTTAAAAAAAAGCTTGATGAAAGCTGTTTGTAATTATGAAAAGCAAGTATGTTTTTCAGCACTTTCAGAGCTGTAATACAAGGTACACCCGCTTAAATAAGTTACAGCAGTAAATTTCAAATCAAACTCAGATTCAAATTAAATTTAATCTAAATTAACCGCCCAATTAGAACAGCACCCAAACAACACGAAATGTATTCAAATTAATTCACCTTATCATGTATCAGCAACATCGATCTGCGCCTGCACACAAATGTTCCATGCACTTTGTAGGGTTAGCATTACGTTAAAAAGTAAGTAATTAGCATTACCTTTTTACGGGCTTCATCAGAAAGCTCAAAGTCACCCAAAGGGCAATGGAGAGGGACTGCGGGATGTTGTCAGAGATACCGCGGCCTTGACATATAGGGCTAAGAAGGAACATGGGTGGTTTCTAGTCAGTAGAAGTCTGACACCCCCAAAAAAAAAAGGGCAATGGAGAGGGCTATGCTCGGTGTTTTTTTGCGTGATGAAATCAGAAATTAGGACATCCGCATACGAATTAAGGTTACCGACGTAGCCCGAAGGATCGCCAGACTTAAGTGGCAATGGGCAGGGCACATTGCTCGCAGAACGGATGGCCGATGAGGCCGAAAAGTTCTGGAGTGGCGACCGCGAACCGGAAGACGTTGCGTTGAAAGGCCTCCCACTAGGTGGACCGATGACCTGGTGAAGGTTGAGGGGACCCGCTGAATGCGAGACGCACAGGACCGGTCAATGTGGCGACACCTGTGGGAGGCCTATGTCCAGCCACACGTCTTTTGGTTGAAATGATGACATCAACCAGTGGCGATATCATCGTCAGGAGGCATTTTTTTGTGGATGGAAAATCTCTGCTCTGCTCTGGGCGGAACAGAAGGGAGTTTCGCGTTTGTACTGACTAAAATCCACCCATGTTCCTTCGAACCACCCGCAGCCCCGGCAGGATCATCAACAGCCTAGCCATTCACATTTGTTTGAGCCGTCTTCCAGTGTTATCGGTTAAAATACTGGTGTATTTAACATGCACTGACTGCTACTATTGACAAAAAACCCGATAAGTAAGCATAAAAATATCCCGAAGGAATAGGCATATAAAGGGTGTAAAAGTACCCTTAACGCAATAACGCAAACGAAGAAATTTCATCCACTAGCACGATGTTTTAAAAGTGCTGTATTGAGTTTTACCGTAAAATATGATTTTTGACCCCAAAAAAAAACAGTCGTTTCCCAGCAAAAATTTTTGCGTAGGGGTACACGGCGCGTGGGTTTCTCTTCTTCATATTATTTTCTGGTTATCTCCAGGTTTACAATGTGCTTTGTTTTAAAGTAATAATATAGGATTGTACTGCTTCGCTTTGATGTGAAGAGAAATCCCCGCCTCACGATATATCAGAGATACTCACCGATACGGATCACACCCCGATACGGATTATCTCCCAATCCAGACTCTTACGCTTCGGTGCCTTTTTTTATGTACAGAATGCTTGGTTGACGTATGTGTGAAGGGTTAATTTACACCCTGTATGTACCTAATAGTACACCTACGTTTCGGCAAACCTATTGCCATTAGCCGGGCACAAATTCAGACTCCCTTGCAACTGTGAAATTTCTAGTGAAAAACCCAGTAACACTTTTTCTGACCCAGAAATTCAGGACCTCATGAGAACCACCACTAGACCAATGACGTTTATTTTTTTCACTCTCTATTATAAAGTCTGGAGGGATGGCAACCCTACAGGCACTTGATGTACGTCCATTATGGTCATGTTCTTAATGCCCCTCTTTTTATGCTCAATTTGTTATTTTATTACACCTATAAAATCAGGTGTTACAGTTTACACCGACTAATTAGGGCTTTTTTTGTTTCCGTTCATTTTGAAGTAAATGTCAATAAGAAATTAAAAACATTTTATTGCTATAGGATGGCTTCAAACGGGAAATTATGTGTTTCCTGTTGGTCAGCACAGATGGTCCTTCAATAAAAATTTTGTTTTTAGTGAACAGACTTTTGTTCGATGTTAATGGCTGTAAAGAGACCCGTAACGAAGTCGATATTTTTATGTTCTGAACCTTCTAATTATATAATATGGGTCAAAGCTAAAACTTTACTTTAAATAACTCCTTGGCCACTGCACTATTCAATGCACTCATCAGCACAATGTTTACCCAACAAGCAGGGCTTTGAATACACAAATGGCCGCGTCGCTGAATCACCACATCATCTGTCCATTAAGCCCATTAATCTTTAGGTATCTTTTCGGACAATATTGTGAGGTTTTAACAATTAACCTTCTTTCATTGTCTGATAAGGGATCATAATATTATGTAAATACCAAAATATTTCAACTTCAATCCCGATCAACAAGCAACCACATGTTACTACCCAAACAGAAATGACAACAATTCATCAAAAAATACTTCTGTAGCTCCTACCACACATTTTGAATATTGTGCAATTATTTCTAGTTTACTTTGTAAACTCTAAGAGTGGAGACGGTGTAAGATCCAGGAGAAAAAGACAAGATCTCTGGCCAAGTCAGAAAAACTCGTTCAAAACATGGCCAGAACGAAATAATTGGAAGGAGGATTTTAGAGACTTTGGCCTATAGCTGAAAAACTATGTAAATAATGATGGAACAGACAATATAAGGGTAACTATGTCGTAGAAACTGCAATATATAAATCTAAACATCAACTGAAATTCTAATCAACAAGCCACCACATGTTACCACATCAACAAACTGAACCGACCACAATTCATCAAAAATTACTACTGTAGCTCCTACCACACATTTGGGTTGTAAACATTAGTTCCGTTGACAATGATCATTTGTTTACTTGTTAAAGACATGCCTTTTCGTGACTGAAATAGGAACCGTGATTTGGTGAAATTGCTTGATTGATGGTGAAATGTTTTTGGGCTATTTCGGTGTGAGTATGTTTAATATTTTAAAATTTTAACGTCTTAGGAAACACAAAGCTGATATAGAGGAGGGATGACAAAATAAAATTAGAAAATTTGACAATGATCTGCTTAGCCATTTCCCAAACTATGTTAGAGTCGGATTCCAGTCTAACCGGATAAAGCTGAGTATTTTTGATTATTTCTTAAAAATAACTAGCCTTTAGAGTTTGGTTTTGCTCACGTGATGCTTGGAAACCTACTTCCAGGACCAGTCACAAACTAAAAGGTCATTGGGCACCTTAGTATGGAAACCATACCCATGGCGGACACAAACGAAATATAGCAGAATATATTGTTATATGGCTTTGATTTACTATGGAATTAGTCGCATTAATGTGAGCCACGGGAATCTCGAAAAATTCAAGTGTTAGAAACTGGTAAAGGGAAGATGAATAAAACGCTAATATTCATGTATTTTTTATTCAATTTGATCCAAATCAAGCATCAAATCATTTAAAAAAGCAGCAGGTGCGTCTGTTGCTTCCTGATGTCTGGCCCAAGACAGATAATAAACTATGCTAGCGATATGGGCGCAGCTCCCGACAGTGCGGCGGCCGTGTATACATGAGCAGTAGTATTCTTCTATTCTTTGTCTTCCGTGTTGTGTTGGGTTTAACAAAATATATGTATAGTACTGTTTCATTCGAATATGACGTGACTGGATTCGCCCTCTGATCAATATTTTATTATCAATTAAATGTTGGTGTCGATACATTTCTATGATATAATCCCCGTTTGGTCGTATGTGCTCGTGACAATAAGACCTTGCGATTCTCAAATGGTATGAGCCCAACGTGAATAAGATTAAATCTTCAAAGCTCAGCTGTGGAAAATCCTCAAAGTCTGGACTGTTTCCATCTAGAGGCACAAATGCTACTCTTTGTCTGTTCAAGTTATTTGTTGATACGTATTCTGCCAACTCATTTTCTCAGTTTATATTTTGATTTATAATATCCACAAACTGCTCGGCGTATATATTGTCTTCGTATGGCCGCCGAGTAGCGTTGATAATTGCCGCGGTTATTTTAAAATCAGTCATCATATTTCGCATCGCAACATTAAAATATGTATGTCGAAATATTTTAAAATCTTTCTTAAATCGTCCATTAATTGTTTCAATCACCCAACGGCACATTGTAATTAACCGAGATTTATTAGCGTCAGGTGTAGATAACTGTTCTCCTCTTCCTCTAGTTGGCGGCATGTAGGGATTATATCCACGTTCTTCAATAGCAGGGATAGAATCCCGAAAGCCACGGTCCAGTAGAAACACGTCGTTAGGTCTAAGATACCAATGCCAAGCTGAGCTTTCTTGCATCAGGCTGCGCATAATAGTTGCATCCGAAGTAGTTGCTGAATACGGTCCTACGACTTCTATTATATAGCCGTCTGTACATACGATTAGAAAAGGTTTTACCAGGTTGCGGAATTTGTGACTTCGCACTCTTCTGAAGGTAAATATATGTTCCGTCGAATACCAGAATGGCTGCCGGTTCATTTTGGCTACCACCAAAAATATGGGTTGGGATACGAAGATTTCTTGCCACCACTTCTTCTCTGGTTATATGATTTAAACCCAGGTAACGTGGAACAAAATCTTCAGTTAAGCATTCTCTCGCTATTTTTAACTTCCTCTCTAATGTTCTTCTAGATATTTGGAATTTCGTAGCTAAGCGCTCATCAGATTGACCAGTTCTTACTTTAGTCAAATAAATTCCTAAAGTGGTAGCAGGACGATCAGACCTGTTACGAAGAGACGGTGTTTGTTCTAAAATAGTCATAAACTGATTTTTAGTTAAAGCTGTCCAAAAATGGAAGTGGTTGTCATCAATTGCTTCAATATTTTCAAAATCCATTTCAGACCTGCTTTCTAATCCCCATTTATACAAGTTGATTATGTCAAGTACATGAGCATTATTAAAGCTTTCATGTGTCGTCGGGGCATTCACAAGTTCTTCCCAATCATTTTGAACTAAGGGTGGCAAACTCTAGCAAGTTCCGGTATATACAAATTGTGATTGTGCAACAGGTAGAACTTGGCGTAGGTTGGCACACGATGAGTAGTCATACCTCTGCAGTTTAGAAATAAACAGCGTCTCGCTGTATTTGATACACGTCTATATCCAGTAACAGAAATAAAACCAGGACTTTGTTGATCCCCGAATTCTATTTGTTGGACCGCCACCGCCTCTCCAACTTCTTCTTGATTTGCACCTTCTTGTACTGGCTGGGGTGGCATATCATCTGATAGCTGGTTATGCAATGCTCGATCATATCTTTGCCAGCAAGGGTGGCATATAGATCTTGTGCCGTCAAAAGAAATCTGAAACAAGATATAACATTCTGTACATTTGTATAAAAACATAAAATATCTAATAAATATTTTATAGTAGTTTCGAAAAATAATCTTTTATTTCACTGAAATCCTTTATGGCTGTTCTTTATGCATAAACAATAAGTTCTCAAAACATCTCTAAGGTTAACTGATACAGGTAAAATGCTTAGCATTACGGTTGCTTTTGTACAATAATAGTTAAGATTGTGTAAAATAAAACATAAATAAAAACAATAGATTGGTCGACAAAGACTCGCTTCTTGCGCTTTGTTTTCTTAGTAAATAGATAGATAGATGGTGTACAGACAGAGTACTTACCTCGCGTGGTATGATTTCTTGTAATAACAACACTACGAGATCCCGGTACCTTTCGAGAAAGATTGCATTAAGACTGTGTTTTCTTCGACGTAACACAGATCGATTGCACGACACACAACTGTTTTGTCTTTCCATATCGACGAAAATCCAATCCAAAAGCAAATAACCAGAGTCCATGAAACACGCTAATAGTAGTCGTTAAAACAATAGATAAAACAAACCAGGTAAACGTACAGATCGCAACGGTGGCTAACGAAGGACTGCGCGGGGGGCGGTGAGTCAGTGCGCGAGCGCAACGAAACCTTTTCTACTAAACTTGTTTAATGTGCGAAAGAGACAGCGTATACATGCTTCTGAACATTGGCTCAACCGTGCAAAATGCTGTATGGTTATAAGATGAAAAAAAATCGTCTGAAACTGTTTTTTTTTTTTTTTTTTTAAACGGTCCTGTACATTTTTCTCCATCGATTTTTAATAGAATAATTAAATGCAGTGAAAGGTCATATTATTACCCTTAGTTTAAAACTATTTTGGTTAATGTCCGCCACTCTTCGCAAAGCGGGTCAGATATGCCCAATGACCTTTGAGACTGTATTGTTAATTAATAAAACAAGCCACTGAGTGACACACTTAATACTAATTAATATTAAAATTAAGTACATAAGTTGCGGTCCATATAGCTCTGCTTACAGGTTACAGATACCAGTGGCATTCCGCCTCGGGTGCGTTCCAGCGCTCCCATATTTACATCATAAACTTCTTTTCAGTCGTTCCATTATTGGTAATCACATCACACTAATATTATAGGCGAAAGTTTGTGAGTGTGTATGTTTGTTACTTCTTCACGCAAAACTACTGAACGGATTTAGATAAAATTTGGTACACAAATAGTTTATAACCTGGATAAACACATAGGGTAGTTTTTATACCGATTTTATCTTCCCGTGGGATAATTTTTGAGTTATAGCGGGAGAAGTCGCTGGCAACAGCTAGTAATGGCATGTTTACAGAGACTGTTTAACAGATGAGTATTTTCGACTTTATACGAAAGTATAAGCCTCGCTGCTCTAGTGTTCTCAAGCTTGACTACTGAGCATGAAGACCAAGGTCGATTACCTGGTCGGGAAAATGCCTGGCTAGTGTTCTCCTTGTCTCCGGTTGGGTAAAGTGTAATTGGGTTTTTCCATCAAGGGTTTCTCAAGTAGCCACGGAGCCTGGATTTGTACCAGTTGGTGGTAATAGACTTGCATCTTATTGCATGAGACTTATCATAACTGGCGGAATGTGAGTGTGTACTATGTAGGTACACCACTGTCTAACCTTTCGGAAATAGGGTAGTTAAATAAAAAATCTAATTAGTCCGTCATATAGATTACTGAAAAATATTGGACACATATTTTTTCTTTTTTTTCGTCAACAACCAATAAAGACGATAACTCGCTCGCTCGCTCTTTGAAAACTCGCGTGACGTCATAATCTAAGACATTTTATGTGTGTATGACATTTTTTGCGGTCAGAGACGTCACCAACCCCCCTCAAATCTTTGACGCGTTTTGTCTTCGTTAATTTTCATTGATTTGATAAAACAAAAAATACATCTCCAATATTTTTCGAAAATCTAACAGGCGGACTAATTAGAGTCACATTTTTTAAGTCAGTTTACTTACCTATTACAGTTGGATGTTATGATAAATGAAACACCAACTTAACGCTACCCAAACCTTAGATTAAATTCTCCGAAGACAAAGGCACCAACAAAATCCTCACCTTCAAACGCCTTTCTAAGGCAACTTTCCCTGTTCACCAGATACTCATCAACCTGCATGATACCCTCATTACAATCAAGTCGTGTGTCATCGTCACACCGGCCTCCTTGATCGACCATCCGTGAGATTTACTCAGAATTAAAATTTAAATCCTTTGTTACTTTACCGAGTAACAAGTAATAATTTACTATATCCATCGTGACAGGTAAATTGCCAACGACATTGATGTAATCTGGTTCAATTTTGAAATTGTGAACGTCGTTCAAAGAAGTGTTAGGTTGGTTCTAAGAACCGTCAGGAATGGCGTTAGCTAATTTTTCATTCATATTTGCCTTTGTATGCAATTTAATCGTCAAAAGTGGGAATTTTCTGGAAAATCGATCGGTACCTAGACCTTCACCATTTTGCCAGTTAAGTTAAAGTCCAATGCAAATTAGGGAGGCGAACCTTTCCAATAACTGAGTACTTTGGCAGATCATACGAATTTTAACGCAATTCATATTATTTTCCTATAATGATCTATTTTCCGAAATGATTACAGACGCAGTTACTGTTTTGAAAGACCCATTTTACGCTTTTTGACGCAATTCATAATCTGCTATAGTGGCCATTTTAGACCACCGTTTTTTTTTTGGAGGGTTGAAACACATCAAATAACCCCTCCCGCTCTTGGGCAGAGCGAAAGGGAGTGTCAGATTTCTACTGACTTATAACCACCCATGTTCCTTCTTAGCCCTTTATTTTATCTCTTACAAAATCCCGTAGCCAAGCAACATCCCGCAGCAGGATTTTAGACCCCCTGATTCAAAATTCGTGGCAGCTACTGAGTAATTTCTAATGGAAAAACCCAATTCAGTTTGCCCAACTCGTAAACCGGACCCAGGTCCTTATTCTCAGAAGAAGCGCTAGTGACCTCTAGAACACAAATCGATCTAACAATTTGACCTACTTGATGCGCAGAAAAAAATATCCTATACTTCAAGATCTTTTTAATATCCAACAAAGATGTAGCGATATTAATGGAGTCATCTGTGGGTGTTTAAAAAAATAGAAATCTATCTCCTTGCAAGAGAGAACAATGACAAACCCCTACAAATACCTACCTTCAGTAACTTTTACTTTCATTATACTTTTAACAACAGAGGCCAATTACGAAACTTCAAATTTTTCACTCGCACCATTATTTTAACACAAAGAATGTACTAATACGACGTGGATTGATGCAAATGACACCTTCTTACAACCAAAACCGAACATTTATCTAGCTACTGCTGAAAATGAAATCACTTGAATTTCAACCTCATGTCTTGGAAGTTAAAGCTTTAGGTGTATTTTTAGAACTGCATCATGTAACTTTGTAGAACAATTTTGTATTTGCTGTCACTAACCTAACTCTTTACCCAACATTCATCTTTATCATCAGAGAGTTAGAGTCTACAAATAATTTTGAGCAGCTATAAGAAGTAATATTGTAAATGTACCCGTGACATGTTACTATTGATTTAAGAAAGTTTATTCAAGGGGTGGGCAGAGACATTTCCTTTGAAGAAATTATACAATTTACGGGGTTTTAAACATCATAGGGGTGAGAATGAAAGGAATGCTTGAAAAAATAAACTGTGAATGCTTTGTTTTTGTTGATATTTAACTTTTAGGCGTTTGAGGAGGGGAATGTCTATGTATAAAGCTTGAATTAGTTGATAATCTTAATAACAAGAATAGGAGGTCTCTACAACCATTGTGTTCTGCCAACAATGACGTAAGGTGCTGATATGTCGACGCTCACACAGGAGAGTAGCACAGAAATCCATGGAGCGTTCTATGCTCGGCATAAAACTACTAGACCGAATTACAAACGTCGAAATCTGGATAGGTACGAATCGAACGGTACGGGTCGAATCTGGATATTAAAAATCGAGACACAGAGCTCAAATTTAATAGATTTAGGTAGGACACCAGCACCGCTGCTCTCAAAACGGTGAAGAAAAACATCGTGAGGAAACCGGCATGTCTTAGAACCAAAAAATTCGAAGACATATGAAATGTACCAATCCGCACTAGGCCCGCGTGGTAGATTATAGCCCATTCCCTCTCAAAGAGAGGGGGCCTGTGTCCCAGCAGTGGGAACATTAATAGGCTGTTGATGATGTTGATGAGGCAGGACACCTAGCAAGGCGTGATGATGGCAGGTGCACTAAAACTGTGATCAAGTGCGTCCAAGGACTGGAAAAAACAATGTTGGTGTGTTGGAACAGGCAACATTGTTGTCATTGCGGGAATATCCTGAATGAGGCTGGCACAAGAACGTGGAGCTTGCACAAGCAAAGAGAGGCCTATACCCACCAATCAGTGAAGTCGGGCTGTGAATGATGAAGATTATAAATAAAAGGAAGAAAAACACAATAATGTGGCAAGTCTATAACTGTATAAAGTCAATTTCTTAGCAATAGTACCTCATCATCTTCTTCCTGATGATAAGAAGAATGAATGTTAAAGACGAAGACCAAAAAAAATAATGGATAAACTGTGTGAAGGATGATAGAGCTGGAAAGGAGGTTTTACTGAGTTCACGAATAATAGAGAAGTATGTTAGAAGGAGCCATGCTGTGCCAACCCCAAAGAATAAGGGATAAGGGCAGGACCTATAGTTTACTTACTACAGTAATTTAAAACCATTTGGTAAGACTAGCTGTTTCAAAAGTAGCCTAATTTTCGATTTTTTTTTGTGGTAAAAAATACGGTCTTAACATATCTGGCGAAATCACACTAATATTATAAAGGCAAAAGTTTGTGAGTGTGTGAGTGTGTATGTTTGTTACTTCTTCATGCAAAAACTACTGCACGGATTTGAATACAATTTGGTACACAGATAGTTTATAACCTGGATTAACAAATAGAATAGTTTATATCCCGATTTTATATTCCCGTGGGTTGTAGCGGGTGAAGCTGCTGGCAACAGCTAGTTTATAATATATGCTTAGTATACGTTCAAACTCTGCCTTAGGTAAGGTTCCGCCGGTTGTACACTAGTTATCACGGCCTCGACATAGAGGGCTAAGAAGGAAAATGGGTGGTTTTTAGTCAGTAGAAGTCTGACACTCCCTTTCGCTCTGCCCAAGAGCGGGAGGGGTTATTTGATGATTTTCCACCCGCCAAAAAAAAAATGGTAATGCAGATTTTGAACAGTTATTTTAGGGACACAGATCCTACGGTTTTTTTACATACATAGACCCACGGTCTATGTATGTAAAAAAACCGTAGGATTTCAAAGCGTAACGATTAAAAAAAAAACAATTTCGTTCATCCCTAATCGTGTCAAGGGAGGCAATTAACTGATATCGGCTGATTGTACACGTAATGCGTCTTGTTTAAATATTGAAACGTGCGCCAGACGTGTTTGTGTATAACAGCCCTATAATATTGTTTGTTTGGAGCTGTCTCTGCGTTTGGTAATGACAGGAACGTTTTGTGCAAATTCATGACAATTTACTTTTACTTCCGCAATAAAGTCTTCCTATTTTTTTTTGCGGACAGTTACAATATTAATATTAAGTCTAGTGTAGCAATTAGATACTACCTGACTCTGGTCTGCTGCTGTGAATAGGACCCTGGGTTTGATTTCTGCGTCGGGCAGATCTAAGTAGCAGGCACGGACTTTGGATTTGCGTCCCATCGCGTTGATGGCATTGTTGACCAAAAAAATCTAATTAGTCCGTCAGATAGATTTATAAAAAATATTAGACACGTATTTTTAGTTTTTCGTCATTTTTTATTTATTTGATAAAACAAAAAACACGTATCCTACATTTTTCGATAATATAACAGACGGAATAAACAGGATCATATTTCTTTAGTCAGTTAACTACTCTGTAGGCTCGACGCTTATCTCATGGGACTTATCCTCTGTTCTGATCAAATCCTTGAAGAAGAAGAAGAACGTGGAGCCAGCTCTGAAACAAGAGACACGCCACATCTGTATCTATAAAAGGGGAAAGTGAAGCAAGATATCGGACAAGTAATTCCCAAAGAACACTATCTCCCGATTCCCACATCCCAAACGGAAGTTACAAAAGATCACTTAACAGTAACCGGTTTTAGGTGCATCCGTAAAGGTTTACAACAGTGATCCAATCAAATGGTTTTCCTTGAACCACGTGTAACAGTGATTAATATCTGTAATACGGTATTATTGTCCGGTGCCTGCACCGTTATCGTGATCGACAACTTTGAATCATGCGGGTTAGGTGCGGGTTGAGAGGGACGATATTTGTAATTTTCTAAACATGAGAAAATTGTATTTTTGTCTCAGCGTGTCGATGACAATTTAAATTGAGTCAGCCCAAAATTTTGAAACGACTTTGGCACATTCAATAGGTTCCATTAGCTCCTTGTGATTTGCAAGCAACAGAACAGGTAGAACCAGGTATCCCATCGTTTGTGGGGCAGCACTAGTCCAGAGCAGAGCCATCTATGAATGAACAGGTTTTCAACAAACGGTTGGTCCAAACTGTGCCCGGAGTCAAAGACTTTCTGGTCAGCCATCGCAACCCGTGTTTAGGTGGGAGGTTTCTGCAAGTGACACTAGTATGTCATTGATGTCAGTTATTTTCTGCCGTCGTGCTTGTAGCCACATTACATCTCAAAATTAATTTTAGTTTTGATGAACTGTGACATAAAAAGTATTGATTCTTTGCCTAAATCCTAATCGAGTTCCACCTCTCGCGTGTCAAAAGTACAGCATTTATGTACAAGAAAAAATGGCTTTTTAATTGTGTCTATAAACTAGACATGCGATAGATTAATTGTGTTCCTGAGTTTTTGCAGGAATAAGCATCATTTTCAGATGTTTAGTATCCTATTAAATTAAACACAAATTCGTCGTAGCTAGCCCGCACGTATAAGGGAAGTGTTTTATTATTGCTTTTATCTTTTTAGATCTACTTTTTCGTTAGTTTTGTTGCTCGTCATTTATATCGCATGGGCTAACTATTAATTTAATTAAAACCGTATCCATTTGGGGCTACTTTTGCGCTGTATTAGATGTAATCATTAATTTTCTTTATTAGTAACAGGTTGTTGTGCTGTATGTGTAATGTTTTGGAAATGAAAAAAGTGAATTTATTTTAAAATTAGGCATGCTATTTTTGTATAGCCACAAACACAAATATGTAAGCAAGTTGGAACTTTTTAGTATTTTTTTCTAACTGTATTAACAACACAGCAACAAGAGCCTATTAAAAAGCAAAATCTTCTCCTATCTCAATCTGAACCTTATTGTCCCAAATAGTTGTCAAAAATTACTTATTCCTTCCATTTAATTATTATTGTAATGAATTAACTACGGTCTAGATTAAAAGCGTCAGAATATTGAATACTAAATAAATGTTAATTTAATATACTAACAGTAAAAATAATCTCTACGTACAATCGTTTTTTAAACGGTTCCTCTTCCCATCACTAAACAATAATGAATCATCATTTTGCACTTGTATTCCTTTTTGTATTCCTTTTTCAAACTCCGTGGGAATGCGCGTAGGCATGGGGTGCAAGCGTTTTGCGGTTAATATATTTTCCATTTTTAAAAAAGGGGCGTTTAATGTTTTTTGTTGTATTTTTGGCCAGTTATGATTTTTTTTCATTATTTGTGGGAGAATCAATTTGCCATCTATTTTTGTTGGGAAGTATTTAATGGGGTTTAATGGGGTTTAAAAGGTCATGGATCATTGAAACTAATGGTGTAATTATGATGACTAAATTTTTTGATAAAAATTGTGTTTTTCTATTTGAGCGATGGGTATTTGAACTTTAAGTACTGGTCGATTCTTCAAGGTTTTAACTGTGGTCTTACTCTTCGCGTGACGGTGGAAAATTTTCTTCGAATATATTTGTCCCGGAAGTCAGCTACGCCAACTCCGCAAAAGATTTTTAAATGCAATGGTAACCTGGTTCATAAGAAACTGGCCACGTGCAAGTCGGACTTGCATATGAAAGGTTCCGTACCATGAGTTCTTATAGACTTTCCTGTAATCTATAAGTGTTGAACTAATTTCTGTATTGTTTCCAGAATTTTAGACTCAGTAGTTTCGAAGACAAAGGGGGGAATGGTCCCGTCGGGGCTGCGGGTAGTTCACAAGTTACCGCGGCCTCGACATATAGGGCTAAGAAGGAACATGGGTGGTTTTTAGTCAGTAGAAGTCTGACACTCCCTTTTGCTCTGCCCTCGTTCTCTGGGACTTCGTCGGGCTTCATTGTCTCGGCGCTTTTCTTGTAGTCGCCACTGTTGATTCTGGCTTACAGGAGTTTCAGTGGTTTGGGAATAGTGTGGCGGGCTTGTCCCATTTTATTTTTTTTGCTCTGCCCAAGAGCGGAAGGGGTTATTTGATGATTCTCTTGAAATTTTCCACCAGCCAGAAAAAAGGGGGGGGGGGTCGGACTGACCGACAGACATACGAGTGATCCTATAATGGTTCCATTTTTTTCCTTTTGAGGTACGAAATAAAATTTGAGGTAAAATATTTTTATTTCACATAGGCCTACAGGGGCACTTATAAAACGTCGATAAAAAGGGGCACGGTTCGGTGCATTGGTCGATTCCTAAGGAGAAGAACTGGAAAAAAACTTAAAGGTTACTCTTTTAATCTTTTAAAATCGTTTGGGTCAATAAGTTCCAGACATAATATTGGTATAAACACACATGAAGACTATGCAGATTAATGTCTGAGATGGTCTTTTGAAGACAGCACCACACAGATTTGAGTGGACCCGTCCAATCAGTGCAAGCATTTGTCAGTTATCGTGGAGCTCGACTTATAACTCAAGGAGCTCAACGTCACGACGAACAATACCAGACGAACAAATTATTAGCCCTCTATTTCGTAAGACTAAACCAAAACTGGAGAAATATGGCTTTTCTATTAGGTCCACGTCTGTCTAAACCTTCAAGAATAACAGGCGTGATGTTATGTCATGACTCTCTTCTTTTCAACAACAATCACACTCATTGCCAAAAACATACTCAACCAACCATGACCAATTACCATACCTTTATTTGAACAACACACCATAACAGCGGTCAGTGGGTAGTGGGTAGGCAGAGTAATTACTGCATATAATAATAAACGAGCTATCATAAAGGTGCGTCGTGTGAATCGACGACACCTGTGCTAGGGTGTTCATAGAGCTAGTGGTGAGGTAGAGGTGTCATCGTGGACAAAAAAAAAATTATAATGTTTTTTTTTGGTATAAAATCAAATATTTTGTAACCTGTATTTTTATTGTCATATTTAACTAAAGATGTGTGTAAAATATTTACGACTGTTTATTTTTTATTTTCTTGCAAAATATTTTTAAATACATTTTTAGATTTTTGATTCGCCGTGTTAAACACCGGACATTTTAAAACAATGAACTTGTATATGTGCTGCTATTAATTTTAATTTACTTGCAACATATTTTATATTTTATTTTTGCAATTATTTAAGAATTCACTGAGATAGAGCATGTGGCGACAGCGCCATCTATCGCAACAGATGCGAACTAACATTGGCAATTCTGCATCGCGCTATCAAAGTTATCCGCCACATTAGCCTATATAGAAAATCCCGACTTACATATGTCGGGCAGTTAGCCCACCAGACACAACACCCGTCTGGTCGGAGGATCCTCCCTTTTCTATGGGGGATGAGGAACTTTACACCCTGTTCCTCATCCCCCCCAAACTGGTGACCCCGAGCATGAACGTCAGCGCAGCCTTCGTGCAACTTCTTCAATATCATCACTTCCTCAAGCCTTCGAGCAGCGAGTCATACCGTCAGCCAGCAACTACGGCTTCATCGGGTATCCTGACCACCAGCATGCAGCGAGCGGCGCATACCTGGTCATCACCCTCAGCCTCATCAGCGACCTTGGCACAGCACACTGCACTTCGGCCGGTCAACAAGCAGAGACGCTCTTCTCTCCTGGTCGACGCAGCAGCCAGCCACTACGCAGCACTGCACCACTCCGACTCACTGGAGCATATGTGCAGCATCACCCCGGCAGACAGTTCCGACTCACCGTGAACTATGCGGCATCCGGTTCCGACGCACTGGAACCTTCCACTGGCCTGGCAAGCATCAAGACTCAGCCTGCAATCGACCTCCGGTCTCGGAAGGGAGTGATGTGGCGACAGCGCCATCTATCGCAACAGATGCGAACTAACATTGGCAATTCTGCATCGCGCTATCAAAGTTATCCGCCACATTAGCCTATATAGAAAATCCCGACTTACATATGTCGGGCAGTTAGCCCACCAGACACAACACCCGTCTGGTCGGAGGATCCTCCCTTTTCTAAGGGGGATGAGGAACTTTACACCCTGTTCCTCATGCCCCCCAAAAGCATTTTTTTTAATACGCATTGTTACATATTTTATTTTATACCCATTCAAATTACGATATTATCGATTTATATATTATTGTATTATTAGGTGTTCCTTTTTGGTTTGGACAACATCAGTATCTTTTTAGTTCCCCAGCAAAAACCTCGCTTCAGAATGTATCAACATCGAATCATTCTGAATCACTGACTTTTTTTCTTCACAAAAATTAATTCTGAATCTTTATCTTTTTTACGCTCTACAAAATTGAATTAAATTCAATTAATAAACCCATCGCCTATCTAACCACTTGTTCACACTACAAAATAATGAGGCGTCACAAACAAAAAGCAGGAAACGATACGTGAACGTGACGGATACGATTTCTTAGCGATTTCTCATTCCACCCCTCATACAATCCCACTGCAAACCATTTGATTTGTTTAATCAAATGCGGGCTTTTGAATTAATTAGTTTGTTACGCACCTGAGCGTACCTTTATTGTGTGTAATACAAACTTATAATGCGCTTGAAAAATTTAAGTTTTAACCATTTTAAACTCTATACGCAAAGGGTTAGGGTTGGTGAGTGGATAAGTAGGGTATTAAAGTATGTTTGCCGAGACAAATGTATCATTATTTAGAATTAATTTGGTACTCAATAATGAAACTAAAAATCCTGTAACTTAGAGTTGAAATTCGATTTGTAGTGAACTTTTATAAAAATATTTTTGTTGATTTAATTTTTAATGTTTTCGATACTTAATTATACAGTGACAGTCAGTTGATGAGTAGTTTCGTAGTGATACTTTATGATTCAATGGGTAACGAGTTTGATTCCGATTTTCCAGGAATCAGTTGCAACAATGTTGTTTGATTTCTAAATTGGTGGTTGTCGAAAATCAGAAATCGTAAAGTAATTATTAGGTTGATAGCAATTAATTATAGTCATGAATTAATGTGTCTATTCAATAACGTGAGTATCCATGTCTTCCTATTTTTTAATAATCAGAAAATTATTGGTTATGTTTAAAATTGTCGTTAGTGAGAATTATGGCCCCTTTGAAAAATTTACGCCGAGTGCTAAAGGTATACTTAGTTAATATTTAATTTATATGGTGTCCGTTTGAACAATGAATTTAGTTATTATTGAATTTACTGTTGTTGTTGAACTGAAACTTTTAGAAAACACACAGGACTCGACAGTATTTGACCGTCCCAAATTAAATTCTCTATCTTTTGTGACCTCTCGATGAGTAGCAATTTAAAGCCTTAACTATGAGCCATGCGGCTCTGAACACAAAATCAGATTTTCCGTTAAATTGGTATCATAATGACATACCGAGTTGCCTCCGTGCATCGGAAAGCACGTTAAGCTGTTGGTCGATGCTGTTATTTAACATAACTAGCTGTTGCCAACGGCTTAACCCGCTACATCACGAAAATTGACCCACGGGAAGATAAAATCCGGATAAAAACTATCCATTGTGTTAATCCAGGTTGTCAGCTAACTCCATACCAAATTTTATTGAAATCGCTCCAGCCGTTTATACGTGAAGAAGTCTCACAAACTCACAAACTTTCGCCGTTATAATATTAGTGTTAAGTGTTATGACAGTTCTTACAGGTGGTCAGTGGTCTGAAAATCTGACAACCAGTGTTACGTACGTAGGATATCGTATTACAAAGTGATAACTGGGTTGTGGAGGTCAGATAGGCAGTCGCACCGTCGCTCTATTTATCATACTAGTATTCAGCTGCATCCGGTTGGACTAAATGCTGATTCCAACATTGTATAGAAAAGACTAGTTATATGACAGACTGAGAAGTGCAAAACAAACGCCGTCGCTTTGTAGTAACTTATAACACACACTTTACCGATTCCGATATTTTCGCATTTTCTCCTGCGAAATTTAAAAAAATGGCTATAGCTTTGCTTACCGACAACCTTTTATAACTTGCTTTTCTTTTTCTTTTATTTCACAAATTAATATGTGACCGTCCTTTCGTCTTTTAAGTATTTATTTGTTATTTGAAGCCGTGGACAATAGTGTGGGTTATACGTTTATTAAATTAATCTATTTAGCTCCGATATACAAATTGTAACGTGTAAGTGTTTTTTGTCCCTAAATTAATAAATGACGTTTCAAGCGCTCAACATAGAATCTTTTAATGGAACGTTCCTACTTAATTTAACTCAATATAATACATCAGAAGCCTCCTAAAAGCAACGTACGAATATAAACTAACGTGTCGTAATTCACCCCATCTTCTTAATAACGACCTACCTCCCTAATTACAACCACACAGATAATTGACGTCACAAAACCCACGTACTAAGATTACATGAAATCCGTAACATTCAGTCGTAAACTGAGTGCAAACGAAAGGGATGGAGCTAGATGCCTCGTATAGCTTCATCCCCTTCTCACATTGACGAAAGATTAAAGTAAAACTGCTATAAGTACAGTCCCGAACAAATCCTATGTAACTATAACGTTCCGTTTTACGATCAAATTTTTAATCCTGTTGACATAAAGGAGTTTATCTTGATTCTGT
This sequence comes from Diarsia rubi, assembly GCA_932274075.1. Taxonomy (NCBI): domain Eukaryota; kingdom Metazoa; phylum Arthropoda; class Insecta; order Lepidoptera; family Noctuidae; genus Diarsia; species Diarsia rubi. The sequence continues at coordinate 14,766,635 of OW026433.1, read as the reverse complement.
TTTATTGGCAAGCGACACATTGTTGTTGGTATGATGTTGATGCGTCTGCGTGTATAGGGTGAAATGAACATACATTTTTTGGCGTGGTGATTGAGTGCTTTTGTGAAGGAAGATTTTAGAGGAGATTTATTTATTTTATTAATTTTTTATTTTGCACGAAGTAAATGGATGGAAATAAGTTGTAGCCAATCACATAACATGTATGCCAGACGACATTATATACCTATGAACATCTCTCCTTGGACGGGAAACCTACTTAGTATACAAAGGAAAACCATATTGTACTGCAATGTATTGGTTGGTGTGTCGCCGTGTGTGAGTGTAAAAGTGTCAGTTTTGTATGAAAACCTTTGTGGTGTGTAATTACTTAAAATCTTAAACAGTTAATTAATCGGTAGCCAATCTTGTACAATTGGATTGGAAAAACATTGCTTGAATTAAACTGTGACTTTTTTTTGCGTCTTAAATTTTATTATTTAAGTACTTATCTACTTTGTCCTTAGATAAGAATATAAAAATTAAACAAATAATAAAATTACATACTTTTATGTGTACAAGAATAATATCGTAAAAAAAATCCTATTACAACAGTTTTAAATGCATTACATCTTACTGCATACATCCCTTATTACTATAAAAGAGTACTAATAAAAATCAAAAAACTTTACGATCTTAAAAATGTTCCTTGCGTTTAATATTGCCTTCCACGCCTGACATATCAACCAGGCTTAGATTTTACTGTCCAATACAGTATTACATTTGCATAGCCGTAAAATTTACTACCTATGCATTTTGTCTTCTAATCCGAGCATTTTAGCACACTGTGCACCCTTCAAATTACTACCAAATTAATTTTGCTGTTCAACAACGTTTATTGAAAAGGTGAATAGAGTCGAGTTTTGTTTGATCGATTAGTAGATACAATGTTGTTTTGTAAGTAATTCGCCGATTTTATCGTCGATCTTACAGGTTACGGTAAAGATAAGTTTTTATTGTGTTTGTCTTGTTTTTATTATTTTGTATGCATCGTATGTATGGGATTACGTGACAATGGTGGCGTAATGTTTGAATGAGGGATAAAATTGGAGTACTCTAACTTTGAACCGCGGCAGTAGCTACCTAATAATTAATTATTTTCTCAGACAGCATTGTTTTTTTTTCATTATCTTTTGAACACCATTATTCTTCGTCAATAAAATATAATTAAGTTAATAATCATATCACACTAATATTATAAAGGCGTAAGTTTGTGAGTGTTTAAGTTTGTTACTTCTTCACGCAAAAACAACTGAACGGATTTGGATAAAATTTGGTACACATATAGTTTATAATCTGGATTAACACATAGGATATGTTTTATCCCGATGTCATCTACCCGTGGGCTAATTTTAGCCACTGGCAACAGCCAGTAATAAATAATTATGAATTAATATAATATGCAACGTTTGAACAACCATTTTAATAAATCAACGCTCAGTTAAAACACAGAATATAATGTTTAGAATTATTCGTGAACTCCATTGGTGTAACTTATAGAGTAGATGCTTAGTGTGGTGTTCCAGTATAACATCTATATAAAAATATCTGACAGGGGTTAGAAAGATCTCTCTCCCTTTGAATTTGGCCCAAATTAGATTCACTTTTCAATAAATTTATTAAATGGTCTTCTAAACCTAACCACCTCGCATCTATCTATCCCCCACTTCCCCAAATATTAATCCCAGTTCTACCTCCTCACTCAGTCTGACGATTCATCAGAGGACAACGGGGTAAAGAGGACACTTCAGACTTAACAGTCGTCAAAATTTGCATGAAACTCATCAGGGTGAGTTTACGAGTGCGTGCATCTCTTCATATTATGCATTTTATAGTTAGAGGATGAACAATTAAACGATATTATTGATCCTTTTATAAGTAGGAAGGGTAAGGTATGGGTTATTTGGTAAACTGCAGATATTGTATTTTCTTGTGAGAGAAATATATTGAATTGATGATTGATTGTTTTTTTTTTTTTGTAAAATAAATGAAATGATATGAATTAACGACCCACACCGGATTTACACGGATGCAAAGTAGATACTGAAACTTTTCTTTTAATTACTCTATTTATTGCTGAAAACAACATTAAAATCAGTTGCGTAGTTTAAAAGGTATAATATGCAAACAGTGGGACTTACTTTGTTTTATACTGTAACTAGCGGGCTTGACAGACGTCGTCCCGAACAGCAGCGCTACCTACCGGGTCCAATTGCAAATAACAAAATCCCCATTAACAAAATGATCTGCCATTTATCAAATTCATTTGTTACAAAAAATGTGATAAATGAAGAACTGCTCGACCGATTTTGTGCAAACTTCACATAAACCATTTACTAAATAGTCCAAACAAAGCCTACACATTGGTTTGAATAGGTGAGCCCGTTCTTGAGTTATAAAATTACTACGAAAAGTGTAGGCATTGATTTTTATTTATTTGAAGATTTCGTAACATTGTATTCCTCATCATTATCATCAACCAACTAGTCTAGTATTAGAGTCGGCTTCTGGCTTAAACTGGATGTATTCTATTTATCTTCGGGGACGCCGGCAGACACCAGACGGGCGATCAGTCCTTTCGTTGTGGATTATTTCGCCCAGTTCCCCATTTCGGGCATCGCGAATCTTCCTGTTGCCTTGCAGAAGCTCACCAGTTGTTCGGTGGAGATTTCTGCGAGCTTCTCTTCATTAATCTCATCTGTTCCTAGGATTTCCCATCTGAGTGGCCCATACATTGTGCATTCCGCCACAAGGTGGAAACTTGTTTCTTCTGCTTCTCCACATGCTGGGCATATGGGATCTTCCTTTACTTTCATAATCGTCAGATGTCTATTGAGTCCACAGTGTCCTGTTGCGACCCCTACTACTAGTCTTATGTTTCCCCTGCTCATTCTGAGTAACTTGTGGGATTTCTTTTCATCATATGACTTTAAGAAGATTTTTGATTGTCGACAACCTTCTGTTGCGTTCCATCTTCTATTTGACTCTCTTGTAGTTATTCTATGGATGATTCCTTTTGTTATATTATGTGGGATCGGTAACCTGGGCTCTGGTCCCACAAAGGTTTCATCTGCTCCTTTTCTGGCTAATTCATCTGCTATCTCATTCCCTTCGTGTCCTTGATGACCAGGGACCCATGCGACTGTTACTTCTGCTTTTTCCGCTAGTTGGTTGAGTGCTTCCTTGCACTCTTTAACCAGTGCAGATGTGACTTCCACTTTGTTCAGTGCTTTGAGTGCTGCTTGACTATCACTGTATATAACTATTTTGGAAAGATCACCTGTAAGGGCGTTTCCAATTATTCTGGTACATTCCATAATGGCATGTATTTCTGTCTGGAACACACTTGCGCCTGTTCCTAGTGAGAATGATCTATTTATTTCCAGTCTTGGTATGTGTATCCCAGAGCCGGATAGCTTAGTTGATTCTTTCCTTGATCCATCTGTATAGCAGACCGCTATAGATGGATCACTCTCGATTGTCCATTCTTCTCTTGAGCCTATATGTATTCTATACTTTTTGTCGAAGATCTTCTCTTTTTTGATTAAGTCATTGTTGGCCATAATCATTGATAGATTGTCTTCGTACAGATTTGCTATCTCCGAGTGACCTTTGTCCATAAAATTGCCTTTCCAGAGGTTCAAGCTTTTCAGTTTGAACCACTGCTCTAAGGCTCTTTTCTTGACTTGTAGACTAAGCGGTATCATTCCTAGTATGACATCCAGGGCCGCTGAGGGAGTCGTCCTCATTGCCCCAGAGATCATTAACCCGGCCATTCTTTGAACTTTTACTAGCTCTGTGCTGTTACTCTTGATTTGTGTTCTGTGCCACCATACTATTGCTCCGTGTATAACTCTGGGTATGATGATGGCATTGTATATCCAGGCTACTATAGCCGGTTTCATTCCCCAGGTTCGACCTATAGCTCTTCTGCATTGTAGTAATGCAATTTTTGCTTTCTCACATGTTTCTTTTATATGCGTCTTGTATGACATGGTTTTGTCTAAGATCACTCCTAAGTATTTTATTTCCTTAGTTACTTCTATCCGTTCACCGTCTATGTATATTGGTGATAACTCCGTGTATTTCTTTCTTTTTGTAAAAAGGACTAACTTCGTTTTGGTGGGGTTGAGGTTCAGTCCCCTTTCCCTACACCATTCGAGGGTAGCCCTAATTCCTTTCTTCATTACGTCACTCATGGTGCTAAGTACTTTTCCAGTAATTAATAGCACTCCATCGTCCGAGTATGCTTGTATATATATGTGCATCTTGTTTAGCTTCTTAAGCAAGTCGTCAAGTACCAAACACCATAGGAGCGGCGAGATGCAGCCTCCCTGGGGAAAGCCCCTCACCGCTCTCACTGTGATGGTATTGTTACCTAATTCGGCCTGAATTGCTCTGTGTCTTAGTACGTTTTCTATCCATCTTGACATGTAGCTTGCTATGCCTTCTCTTTGTAAAGCGGCCTTGATCGCTGTGGAGTTGGCTTTGTCAAAAGCTCCCTCCACGTCGAAAAAGCAGCCCAATGCAAAGTCTTTGTTTTCTAACGCTCTTTCGATTCTTACCGCTATGTTATGAAGAGCTGTCTCCGTGGACTTGCCCTCCATATATGCATGTTGATTCCTCTGTAGCGGCGTGTCACTTTTTTCCACTTTGTTTCTAATGTGTCTGTCTATTATTTTCTCTAGGGTTTTCAGCACGAAAGACGAGAGACTGATGCACCTAAAAGATTTTGCTTCCTGGTACGTCGTCCTCCCAGGCTTGGGGATGAAGACTACTCTAACTTTTCTCCAATTTTCAGGTATATAGCCTGTGGCCACACTACTTCTGAATAGAGCTAGTAGATCTTTGTTAATATACTCGTGTGCCTGCTGTAATATCTTCGGGAGTACACCGTCCGGGCCAGGTGCTTTGTATGGTTGGAAGGATGATATACTCCAATCTATTTGGTCTTCTGTAATGATTTCCTCGACCTCAGATTGTGTCACTTCGTCTTGGTTTTCGGTCATCATTGTTTCTTCTTGATAGGTTTCACATCCGGGGAAGTGACTTCCCATCATTTCGTTTAGTATCTTTTTTGGGTCGGATATGATCTCTTCCCCTATCTTTAGGCTTCCTAGTTTGCATGCTTTGTCTTTCGACAACACCTTGACTATTCGCGCAGTGTCAGTGTGTCTACTGATATTTTCACAGTAGGCGTTCCATCCTGATCTGCTTTCTTTCCTGCACATTTGTCCTAGTTTGTTCCTTAGTTCTCTATATTTGTCCCAGTTCTCATCGCCCCCTTTTCTGAGGGCAGTTCTAAGAGCTCGACGCGTGCTTTTTCTGATCTTCCTTAGTGTTTTGTTCCACCATGGTTGGCCTTTACCTAATTTTAGTTCCTTAAGAGGGCATGCGCAGTGGTAGGCTTCTATTAATGCCTCCTCTAGACGCTTGGCTTCCTTTTCGAGTTCCTCTGCTGTTTCGTAGCTTTGTTTTTGGCTAGGAGACCATGTCTTTATTTTTGAGTCAAAAATCTCCCAGGAGGCTTTCTTTGCGTTTCTGATCATTACCTTCTCCATCTCACAGTCAAGACTGAAGGTGATTCTACGGTGATCCGAGTAAGAATCCTCCTCGTCGACTCTCCAGTCTTTTATGTGTTTGCTTATCCTGCTGGATGCCATCGTAATATCCAGCACCTCAGTTCTTGACCTGGTTATAAAGGTGGGTATGTTACCTACATTTAGTATTTCTAAATTACTGCTTATAATAAAGTCTAGTAGCAAGTCACCTTTTTTGTTGCAGTCTGTGCTACCCCAAGCCACATGATGTGAGTTGGCGTCGCACCCCACAATAATCGGAATATTCTTACCTCCATACTTGTTTATCGCCCGTTCCAGTTCTGGTGTTGGCGGCTTGTAGTTGGTCTCACTTGGAATGTATGCTGACATTATGGCTGCTCTGCATTTCCCTCCACTTGATGGGGAAAAGTCAAATTCTGCCACAATCAGGTCTCTGTAACATTCCACTTCGATTAGTCCTAATGTTTTAGCTCTGCTACTGGCAAAAATGCATGTTCTGGGATTCGACTCACCTCCCTTAAGGTAGATGGTGTCTCCTCCCATACACCCCATGCCGACCACTCTTCCTTTATGGATGTATGGTTCTTGTAGCAGAGCTATATCTATATTATTCGCAGCCATGTATCGGCATAGTTCTGCCGTAGCCTCGCGGCAATGGTGCAAATTCAACTGAAGTACCCTGAGGTGTTGTGTGTTTTTGTTTTTTGTGTTCATGAGTGTGTGTTGTTTGAAGTGTGTGTGTATGTTTGTAGAGTTGTTTGTTTGTTTGTTTGTTGTTGTTGTTCGATCGAAGTTGTGTCTGTTTCTTTGTGTTGTGTGTTTGTGTGTGTGTTAGTCCGACTCGCTCCCCGAATGGTCAGTCCGCCTCGCCGCCTTGGTTCGAGTGCTTGTGCTCTCCCCTATGGTGGTCGTTGTTGGTACTGGCCTCGGCTCGCTAGTGGACTTATGCAGAGTGTTGGACGCCCCACCGATGTCCCTCTGGTCAGGCCCTAGAGATCTCGCTGAGAGCTCTTCGTCTCTGCACGAACTTCCAGGGCCCGTCCTTTCGGTCTGTGCGGCGTCCGTCTGAGTGGCCTTGTCTGTGTGTGGCTAAATACCACTATTTTATATGAAGCGACTGCCTATTTGACCTCCACAACCTAGGCAGGCAGTCGGTAGCCAGTAACTAGGTACTGGGTATCATGGCAAAACTGGTTGTCAGAGTTACAGGCTTCTCATTCACTTCCCCCTCCACACTCACCCATAATAAGTGTCCAAAATTTACGAGGGCAACCGGGATCCATTTACTTTTTGCAATGCATATGCTCCAAATCGCACGGTCTCATGAAGCTCTGGATTGGTGCTCTGAAAAAGTTGTGGCGGACCACGGAGAAGATGGTGGGACGAACTAGATCTCTTCCTTGAGAATTGGAGAGAAGTTGCACAGAATCGTGACCGTTGGAAGGAATGGAGGGAGGTCTTTGCCAAGCAATGGGGTACTATGAGCAAGCTTTAATATAATAATGCAACAACATTATCTAGAAATAAATCCATAACTTACTTCAGTTGCGACGACTTGTTGAAAGTCAAGGACTATTTTTTGTTTTGTTTTTGTTTGTTTTGGGGTTGGAATATCATAAAATAACCCCTCCCGCTCTTGGGCAGAACAAAAGGGAGTGTCAGACATCTACTGACTAAAAACCACCCATGTTCTTTCTTAGCCCTTTATGTCGAGGCCGCGGTATCTCTTACAACAAGCCGCAGCCCCAACGGGAAGTCAAAGACTTGGGATTGCAGATTTTAACATGAGCAGGCTCAATTTAAATTGTCCTAAGAACAAGAAAAGTCAAAGAGGACTGTAAACTAACACTGTAAATTCCTACTTTAATAAAACAAAAACATTCATGACACTTCCTATGCTCACAAACACATTCATCACCATAGCATCACAACAGCTCACTAATTTTAACACAACATCCACCAAATCGTCACGTGCTCACAATCAACCGGTACATTTAGTGCCACGGTAATGCAAACGGCACATTTAGTACCACGGTAACCTAACTTGCAACGTCTAAATTAGGACTGTGTAAACAAAACGACGATATTTGACGGATGGCTATTGTCTTGAGAAATCTGTGTGGGTGGTTAATTGAGCTTTCTTCGTGGTTCGGACGAAAATAGGTTTTCATGGTTTAGATTATGAATAAACTAGCGGACGTCACGTGGTTTCACCTGCGTAGTTCCCGTTCTTGTGGAAGTATAGGGATAAAAAGTAGCCTATGTTACCCGGGGATAGTGTAGCTTCCCAACGGTGAAAGAATTTTTCAAATCGGTCCAGTAGTTTCGGAGCCTTTTCGTTACAAACAAATATTTCCTCTTTATAATATTATACTAGCGGACGTCACGCGGTTCCATTCGAGTAGTTCCCGTTCCCGTAGGAATATAGGGATAAAAAGTAGCCTATGTCACCCGGGGATAGTGTAGCTTCCCAACGGTGAAAGAATTTTCAAATCGGTCCAGTAGTTTCGGAGCCTTTTCGTTACAAACAAATCTTTTTTTTTATTTTTTCCTCTTTATAATATTATATAATGGTTATGATAATAAAGTGATTTTACAGAGTCGACACAGAGTGGGTGCCTGAAGACGGGTGTCTTCATTGGAGGTGCCAGGAAAACTGGTGAGTGGCTTAGGGAATTGTGAGATTGACTATAGAAGACTTTAATTAGGGAAGAGTGAAAAAGAATATGGACAAAGAACTTTTGCATTTTTTTTTTTCAAATAAACGTTTTCCGAAAAAAAGCATCATGAATGAGAAGATTAATGACATAATTAAGACTAAAAAAAGGACTTTCGTATCACTAGGCAATGTTGATAGCTTCATATTGAATTTTGATGATAATAATTAAACATCAGTTCACACCGTCTGAAAAATCTGTTGGCTTAGCATTTTTTTTTGCACTAGGAATTTCTCCTGTATTGTGGGTGCCTTTACAAACATTTAAACTACACATACCTACACAAATACCCAGACCCGGAACAACTATGTGTAGGTAGGCCATACAAATATTTGTTCCGTGTCGTCGTGAAATTGAAGACACGTTTTTCCTATTGATTTATAATAGGTAGCTCAAATAACAATCCTATTTAAGAGCACGAGTTTATGAATTGTACACAACTCCCCTTTTCCTTTTTTCTACAAAAACATTTTATAACAATCTCAGTGAGTCCAGTTTTATAAACGAAAAAAAAAATATTCCCATCTCATTATCAACCGACTTCCGCAAACGTACTAATCAAAGACCATAAAATTAAGGCAACTATAAAACTTGGCTCAACCGGGTATCGAACCTCGTAAACTAAATGAGAACATTCGTAAGCATGGTGGTGTTCAGATAAATCTTGCAATTTGCTGTCGTTACTCCTTGAATGAATGAAGACTTTGTTCTCGGTAATTTTTACGTTGGGGTATGCAAAAATCTGGGTCTTAAAATGCTTTAGTAGCTTGTCCCGGGTTGTCGTACTTATCTACCGTACGTATCTGTCAAATTCTACTGCTTTAATAAATTATCAAATTATCTACTTACTAGACGATTTTTCTTCTACACTAATATTATAAAGACGAAAGATTTGTTTGTTTGTTTGTAACGAAAAGGCTCTGAAACTACAGGACCGATTTGAAAAATTCTTGTTGGGTAGCTACACTATTCCCGGGTGACATAGACTAATTTTTATACCTGTATTCCTACGGGAACGGGAACTACGCGGGTGAAACCGCGCTACGTCCGCAAGTGTTAAATATTTTTAAGACTGCGGTTTTATTAGTCTGCGTTTTTATTCGTAGTTGGGTTTTAGTTTTTTTTCTAATCTTTTTTTTTTATCAGTCAACTTCCCTATTATTAAAAAAACTTTACAATAAAGAATACCTGGGTCGTGTTAAAACATTGATGCATTGTAAGTATGAAAAATATTAACACTGGGGCTGTAGAACCTTGTTTATCTATGGTTGAATCTATGGTACAATTTTGAGTTACGATGTCCTTTAAACTACGTATCTATTGAATCACCAACTACCACTTAGGCACTTGGAAACCAATCTGCAACGTGGTTATTGCAATATCCGGGAAGATAACAGTAGGTAATTGAAAACCAATTCAATTGAATTGGTACACTAATACGGTAGTTAACAAACAAAATCTAATTGGTCCGTCATATAGATTACTAAAAAATATTGGACACGTATTTTTTATTCTTTCACGTAAACAAACAATGAAGACGATACAGTGCTTTGAAAACTCTCGAGACGTCATACTTTAAGACATTAGTATGACATTTTTAAGCGGTCAGTGACGTCACCAACCCCCACTCAACACTTTGACGCGTTTTATGTTCGCCAATTTTTATTGATTTGATAAAACAAAAAATACGTATCCAATATTTTTCGATAATCTAACAGACGGACTAATTCGAATCACATTTTTTAAGTCAGTGAACATCCCTATTGTATATCCATATATACTTAACCATTAGTTGTCGTTTAGAGGCGATGTTAGTTTTTATGCCATTCATGGGCCTCTGACATTTCATGTTTAAGCAAGTGATGATTGAACAATACACACGTATTCGATAAATTAAAGGTACGTTTCTTGGTTACGAATTCGAGACCTATATACGACTTGTCAGTCCGACGATTACACTACTAGACTTGCTTTTAATATATTGATTGCATGATAACAAGTAATACTAGCCAGCACCATGCTGAGCGGTAACCTGCTTGTCGCAATCACGACGTGCACCTTTTGTTTTTTGTCCCTGTTGTATTTTTTTTTCTTTTTTAATATTTGTAATGTGTTGTATGTGTATTGATTTTTTATTGAATGTCTCATTGTATGCTCGTCATGTTTCTGCGACAAATAAATATTTTTTGTTTCTTTCTTTCACCAGCTCCGTTTGGAGACAGTATACACGAAAAAAAAAAAATTTAAGCGTTACCAGTATCTCTTGAAAACTGAAAAACTGAAAACTGTATTAAAATCCGTTACGTAGTATTTTTAATGAAGATCGCCTTTGTATAATGATCTCCTAATCCACTCTTGTCATTTTAATACTTAAAAACAGTAAGCGCCCTCATAGCCTCAAGCAAAATAGCATAAACTTAACTCAATACATTTTATCAAAATAAATAATCCTAATTTATACACAAGATGTTTTAAAGCTCAGAATTAATTATATCATCATCCTTTCTAAATACTTTTTGATGACAATTTGCCCTAAAGGCAGATACTTGAAACGTTTGAATATTAAACATCGACTGACTACTAACTGTACTTTACGAGTGTAGTTAGTAGGTTAATGTGTGCATCTGTTTGTGGTCCAATTATTGTGATATTTAATCTTTTTATTATTAATATTTTTTAATTATTGATATTAAGTTAAAATTTTGCTAAAAAAATCAAGTAGTCGTAAGCGCGACTACTGAAAACGAGGTCTTTAGAGTCAGGCAAAGCGTTCGGGGCTGCGGAATATTGTGTAAGAGATACCGCGGCCTTGACATAAAGGGCTAAATAGGAACATGGGTGGTTTTTACCCGACTGCGGCGAAGCCCAAAAGGAGGGTTATGTGCTTGGCGTGTATGTATGTATAATATGTATGTATGTCCGCTTCTTTGTTCCCTCATAACTCCTAAACGGATGAAGGGATTTAAATAAAATATACGTCGTTAGATTCGTCTTGATGGCGCGAGTGTCACTGGCTACATTATAAGAAAAAAAAGAGAATAGCGGATTTAAAAAATATATATTTTCCAATACCATCGAGTAGGGTATCAAAATGAAGGGTCTATACATATAATAAATCTGTAGAAAAATTAGTTTAGTACATCGAAAATATTGAAAGAAAAAGTAGTTAAATAACTAAACTAAAAACCCGACTGAAAAGCAAATAACAAGCACATTTTAAATTAAAAAGAACTTGGAAGCAAGCCATTCTATTTTCATTTCATAATTTAATATTCAAATAATAATAATAATAATAATAATATTCCACAACTATCGCTAAGCAGAGCTTGTGTTATGGGTACTAGACAACTGATAAACATACTTATATATTTCTAAATACATACATATTATAGATAAATTACACCCAGACACAGAACAAATGATCGTGCTCATCACACAAACATTTGTCCTGGGTGGGAATCGAACCCACGACCTCCGGCATAGCAGTTAGGGTCACTAACCACTAGACCAACAGGCCAATCAAATGAACCCCGCCTGCTTACAAGTTTTGTTTAATTTAAAATGTGCTTGTTATTTGCTTTTCAGTCTTTTCAGTCGGGTTTTTTTTAGTCATTACAAGTCTGACACTCCCTTTCGCTCTGCCCAAGAGCGAGAGGGGTGCTTTGATAATTTTCCAACCCCCCCAAAACAAAGGGCCAGGCAAAGCATTATTAAGTTTTTCCATAAGGAATTTATCTGTAGCAACTACGACGAACGGATTTCCAGATTGTAATAATTATGATCGCCACGTTTTACATGGGACTTATACATAGGGTGATAATATGTTTATGTACGCTTACACCTCCGCTGAACCCTTCAAGAAAACAGGCGTGAAGTTATGCTACTTATTTAAAAAATGCCATGTTTGAAAGCCGAAGAATATTCAGCAGTTTCATTGTCACAAGTTTCATGGAATTATGTTTTAATAAACTGCAATTCTCTTCTCTCAAATGTTGAATGAAGAAAAATTATTTAAATTAACTTTCAGAAAGAATTTTCATCACTTACCTAAAAAAAAATGCAGAAAATAATTTATCGTGAAATTCATGAGCAAAATCGGCGCAAAAGACTTGTCGTAAAATATTAATCGCAAACCCGAATACTTTAAACAGCTTGCGGCCTATTTGACAATTAAACAAATTATACTGTCAAAGCATTTTGACATTTACATAACGCTAAGTGATATTATTAGGGAGGGCAGCAATCATGGCTGGCTTTTTTACCCTTTTTAAATAGATCAGACCTATTGATAAAAATCATACATTCTTTTATTGATTGAGAATTTAAATACATTTTGTTTTAAATCCTACTAATATTATAAATGCGAAAGTTTGTGAGGATGTATGTACGGATGGATGGATGAATGTTTGTTACTCTTTCACGCAAAAAAATCTGAATTAATGTGGATGAAATTTAGAACACAGTTAGTGAAAGAAAATAATTAAAAGAAAATCGTCCTTTTCTCACAAAACTAGATATTTGCCCACTCCTTTTTCAACCACAATTGTCATAATAATTCTCATAATTCAATCTGTCAGCGGACGTCTTCAGTAACTGCGCATCGGCCATTCAATCAAGGTTGTCAATTTCGCTTCGTTACGCCGAAGCCGCTTTGATAAGACATGCAGATGGGATTAAGGACAGAGGCAACCCTGTCCGGGCAATCATTAGGCTTCCAGCTTGTTTAGCACTAAATCCTTTGTCTATTAATAAAAGGGATGGGACGTTTGCGGATATTTTTCGGATATTGTGTTGGTATGGGTTAGATGATTGCGGAATTTGTTCGAAAGAGTAACCGGCACGGTATAATTTTAATCAGTAAGAGTCTCACACTACCTTCTGCTCCTCCCAGAGCGGGAGGACTCATTATTTTGATGATTTCACATGCTTAAAAAAATGAGGAAATTGCGGGTAATTTTGTGGCGAAATGCTTTCCAAAATTTAGAAAGTTTACAGTAAAAACTTAACTACGACACTACCTGGTGGTGTTATTGCCACAGTGTGGCCGCCACTTCCCCCACCTCCTGTCCTCCAACTTGCACAACCACTTGCACCTTTCAAGATTTAATCAAAGCAAATAGAGAGATGTACTCGTCTAACACAATTTCAGTTCATCGACACGTTAAGAAGTTATGATTCCTCAAATTTCACATTTCTGAAACGTTTCTCTGTTCAGTGTTCTAATTTTAAGATATGGTTTTACCAAAAGCTAGTTTTAAAATGGTTCGAATCACTAGTGTCGTATACTTCATGACACATTTTCGGATATCGTCTCGTTTAACAGACATCACTATTTCTGCATTGCTCCCGATCAATTATGTGTGATTTGGTTTAAATTGAACGTGTCCTGAGTTTAGATTGACTGTCTGTTTAGTGAGCACATTGTATTTCTAGTGTAACTTTAGTTAAGATTTTAGGAAGATCTAGATGCTAGACAAGTTAGGAATAAGTCTTTGCCTTATAACCCGACTGCGGCGAAGCCCAAAAGGAGGGTTATTTGTTTGTTAGTATAGGACTACCTCGTTGGTCAGAAGTGCGGTTGCTAGACATGAGGTCGGACTAAGTATTATTGAAATTAATCATCAGGAATAGGGTATTTTACCAAAAAAATGTAATTAGTCCGTCTCTCAAATTATCGAAAAATAATGGATACGTTTTTTTTGTTTTATCAAATTAATAAAGAAATTATAATTTAATTTCGTGTCAAAGATTATGAGTGGCGGCTTGTGACGTCAGTTTCTGGGTGCAAAAGTACTAACCTTGTGAAGTCATACGATTTGACATGACTATACGTTCGAACACTGTATCGTCTTCATCTTTTGTTTAAAAAAAAATAAAAAGTAAAAAAATATTCTTTGGAAATCTATCTGACGGACTAATTAGATTTTTTGGTTAAAAAAAGTTTAACAGTCATCGATTGTGGGAAGTTTTTTTTTGAAGTTGCCAATGAAAGATCCACGATAAAAGTCTTCTGCAATTGTTTATCTCTTTTTTGTTTGAAACAAATTTGTGGTATACCGTTCAAACATACGTTTTATAACCAAACCAGTGTAAAAACAAGTTAAAGAAACGCACCATAATTCTAATCATCGTAATGCCTATATGCATCATCTGTGTAGACTGGATGCAGACTGGGGTCTTCCCTCACAATCCATTTAATACTAGATAATACGATACTCTTTGTCAAGACTGGTTGTCAGACTTTAGGTCTATAAACTACCTGTAGCGACTGTTAAAAATCCTACGGTCACGAAAAATGATACCATAGACTGCTAAACATATTATTATTTAAAACGCGCCTTCACAAACAATCATTGCAAGATGTTCGAAGCTTCGAGCTTGGAATCTTAACGCAGGCGTTGCGTTGCATGTATATCCGACTTCCTTAGACTTGCTCTAAAATTATTAAATTAGCCAGCCAGTCAGTTAGCCAGCTAGTTTAGTCCCAAATTGACCAATTAGTGTTCATTAATAATAATAATAATATTATAATAATATTCCACAACTATCACACAACGCCATCTAGTCCCAAGCTAAGCAAAGCTTGTGTTATGGGTACTAGACAACTGATAAACATACTTATATATTTCTTTTATTTTCTTTATATTTTTTTATTAAAAGGAGGAGAAGAAACTGTGCTCCTATAAATCTCAAGATATTGATCTACCATCGTCGTTTTTTGAAATCTTTAGAAAATTGCTAGCTTATTAATATCAAAACCGTGTTCAAAGCAATCATTGTAATATTTTTCTTATAGACCATGACAATTCGAGAACGAGACCTTTAAACTTTAAAGCTGAACGCGTTCAGATTATTTGATGAAAATCAGCTTTGAAATGAAATAAAAGAAAATGCGTTGGTGCAAGAAAATTGCTCATGCTTTTGAACTTATCCATGATTTTAACTGATTGAGTAGTCTTAATCGTTATAACGCGCTTATCACACCTGAGCCTAATTATAATTATTTAACCTAATTAACCATAAATCGAGTACTAATTAAATCAATTGACTAAATCAACCAAATCAAATCACAATTACGATAGTGATTGAAACCTTAATAACCATATTAATTGTGTTCTGGGGCTTAGGGGTAATCCGGCTAATCTAACTGGAGTTTAGTGTGGTTCGTATCCTTAATTGGCTACCTGGTGACGTGGATTTGAGTGTAAAATCTGATGGAGTTGGTGCAAGTGGTTATATTCGATGTTAACGCCATCTAGTTATATTCAATTGTAATAAAAAGCACGACTGTTGTAGGGAGTGGTGGTATGGTGTGTGGTGGATTCGAGTCCCGGGTCGAGCAATTATGGGTTTATCAGGGAAAATTTTAATAGCAGCCACGGGGTCTGAATTTGTGCACGATTGATGTTAATAGGCGTGCTCCATATTACATGGGACTTAAAAAATATAACTGGCGAAATGTGGGTTTACTAAATATGTAGGTACACCTCCGCTTATCCCATCGGGAATGACAGGCTTGATGGTATGATTACGTTATTGCCATAATGGCTATATGTGTGTATAGTGGAAGGAGAAGACATGCTGCACCGTCTCCAAGAGAATTAGGACAAGATGGCACTGAGGGACACTGATGATGAAAATGATATTGCTATAACCAAGTTTGAGCCCTAAAACAAATCTTCATCTTGTTTATATTTTAGCAGCGACCAAACTGCAAATCTGCAGTATGTTAGTTTAAACAAGGGACATATTGAAACCCGCAATATGCTTACATATATAATACTAATAAAAATATGAACGAAAAAAAACACTAATAAATAACAGACAGAACCATGCCAAATGTTTCGGAAAAGTCTCGCCACCCTGCGGTTATCACAGAAAATGTGCACCGAATTTCAGGTATTCATTTTGCCTTCATAGTTTAAAACTGGCGAAGGACAATGACGAAAAAGAGAGTTCTAATAACGTAAGGTCTGGAGAGCGTGTGGAGCCATGGGATAATTACGTCACAAATTAAAGTTATAGTTTTTGGGGCGAGAATCAAATACTGATTACCCTCCTTCAATATGTCCCTCTTTGAACCTAACAACCTGTATAGTAAAATTATAAAGAGGTACGTATTTGTTTGTTGGTTGGTCAGTTTTTGTGAAGGGGGGGTTTGTTTACTAGAAGAAAGCTATATTATATCGTCGGTGCTATAGGCTATAAAATATATTTCTATCATGTAATCGTGTATAAACTGAGTTATAACATTTTTTTTGCCGGCACATTAGCAGATCAAGTGATAAGTTTATGAAAACAATTATTAAGTATTTATTTTTTTTCTAATAGAAAACCAACTTTTTTTAAAACAGGCATAAAACAATCATAAATTTAAAAAATCTTTGTTTCTTGTCACTGTCAACACGGATAAAGTGTCAACGTTCAAAATTTGCTTTGTATTTCAACTACTGATGAAATATTCTTAAAATAAAAGAATATTTAAATATAATATAATAAGTATTTTCTAATTTTAATTTGTCGTTATCAGAATGTATTTTTATTATAACCTGAGACTTACCTAAGGAATGACGAAGAAAAAGGACCTTAGAGATTTCGAGGAAAGATATTCTGCATGCTTCGTCGATTTCGGCGTAAAAACTGGTGAATGAATTTGAAATAGTTTATAATAATGTTTGCAACTAAGAGATTTTTTGGGTTCAAAATATACTTGATTAGAAAGGCAAATATTATGTCATAAATAATATTAATATTATGAAAGTGCTAGTGAACCCAACTTCGTGATAAACTAAAAGTCCACTACAGTCTTTTCACAGAAATCTAACATCTAACAGAAGCAAACCAACATAATCCTTATTGTAATAAAAATTAGGATTTGTGTAGGAAAGGTCTGACCCAGAAGTGGAACATTTTGGTCTGGTTTTGCTTATATTTTATGTTTGTGGCAACAATAACTCAACCAACTGTGTGCAACGTGTCGCAGATCAGCAGTTGTTTCTCCAAAATAGAACTGTGAAAATGATTTACGTGGTGCATTCTGTTAGAACTTAAATACTAGGATAACGTCTTCTGCTACGACCTTTGCCTACAATCCATTGAGTCGTGTTGGAACGTCAACTCTAAGGAGTTCGTCGTCGACAGGTGACATGGTGTCTACTCCTCGCCTCGTTGTTCTGTCTCTTCCGCGGGCAAGTGCCACACGTATGCACAGTGACGCAGTGCACAAGTGAAGTGATACTTATTAAGTTTTAACGTTTTTTTTACTAACACAAGACGTATTATATCATACTAGCTGATGCCCGCAATTTCGTGTACCGTCCTCGAGATCGAAAATCGGTGAAAAAAAAAGCTGGAACAGTAGTTTTTGAGTTTATCGCGAACAGACAGACAGATCGACATGGAGGAGGACTTAGTTTTATAATATGTTGTGATAGTGATGTATGTTAAGCCGGCTTTTGACTATGGTATGTAATATACATTACATCTTGATCTTGATCTTGAAATTACATCCCGCGTTTGAGATGTGATATATATTATAGCACAGTGTGAATGGTTGCGTACAATATGTGTGACAAACGATAATATTGCGAGTATATCTCAAGATGTAATATATATCCCATAGTTTAAAGCCGGCTTTAGTCTGTAAGATCTATGGACCTATGATCTATGGGTCAAAGCTACCTGATAATAAATAAATGTTTTGTTATGTTTGTGTCTGATTCAATATTTCTTTTGTTTCATATCCTGCTTGACATTACCTACAGTTACCGGCCTTGTTATTGGCAGCATGGTGGGCAGTTTCTTTCTAAAAGGTTTTAAAAAATGGCCGATGTTTATTGGAGGAGGGATAGGAACTGGCATGGCTTACACCAACTGTGAGAATAGCCTGAACAACTTCCTTTTGTCTTTGGACCCAAAAGCTTGTGTGGTAAAGTTAGTATCTTTTTTTTTTGAGGGTCGGAAATCATCAGATTACTTCTCCCGCTCTGGGCAGAGCGGTAGGGAGTATCAGACTTCTATTGACGAAAAACCACCCATGTTCCTTCTTAGCCCTTTGTGCCAAGACCGCGGTATCTTTTTCGAACAACCCGCAGTTTGAACCTTGTAGTACAGTTTTACGCCAAATATAATATCGTGCCTGTTTCTGGACACAACTCCAGACTCCATAGCTACTACGGAAAAATTCTTGATGGAAAACCCAATACAACTTGGTCGACATGGGAACCAAACAGAGGCCCTCATAGCCAGTAGATGTGTTTGCGACCACTAGACCAAATTATTAGGTAAGGTACAATTTCGGATGCGATTGCCATGATAGCATCTTTAGATAGACACATCACCGCAATTTTCTCAAATCAGTTTTTATTTTAACGGAGCGCATCAGTTGATTAGATTTTTTTTTTTAATTTTGGCAAAATTGGAGATGTTTCATTACTACGATTTTGATATTTAATTCCACTTCACATAATTATTTATAATTCTATTCGCATGTTAATAAAAAAAACATCAATAATTTGATTGATTCAACTACCAGCTTTAATTTGTTTCACGGTTGATTTTATTCAATTGTAAGAACTCCCTAAATATATATAATATCACATCTCAGCACCAAAAGAGCTTTTAAAATAAACTACTTTAAAAAAAGTTATAATTAGCAGCGGCCAACCAAAAAAGCTCACTATACAAAAACAGCAATATTGTGCAAACTCCTTTGTCGCCATCAAAGGCAATAATTGTTTCCTAACAATTACCTAGGAAACCGTTTGTATAGAAACTGAAGCCAATAACAACCGTCTGTGAGGACCAAATTGCTATTGAAATTGCAGACGGAACTAATTATGACTATAAAAATATTGAAAAGGGATTCAAAAGGGCTATTTTTGGTCACAAGATAGCTGTAGTCATACATTGTGTACAAGATAATGAAGAAGTTAGTAGACATTGGACGCAAGCTGCTATAAATATTGGAGGTTGTAAAAATTAGGGTTGGTACTTGTTGATTTGGGGTAGTGAAATTATTTTAGTGGGCTAATTATTACGTTTTGTGTTAAACGAAACGGAATGCTTTTTGCCTGCATATTTATGGCTTATTTAACAATATTTTTAAAAGGTGCTACTATTTTTTTGTCCTGATTGAAAATAAGATATCATATAGTATAAGAAAAATAAAAAATAAATAAGAAAGCTGTAAAAGGAACAAAACATTCTTAGCGATATCTAAACTAAACTCTACACTACAACTTAATTATTAACTTTGCAGAACTAGTATATAAATAGAAGCTATAGTGTCAGTTTTAAAACTTTAATTAAACGAATTCCAAAAATAATAGATGTATTTTTTTAACATTCTTAGCAGTGAATCGGTTTATTTTTGGCAAGTCTGTTCTACTCTAGGCTGCGTCATATCTTTACATAGGCAAGTTTCGGCCAAAGCAACTAGCAGGTCTATTTAGCATAAAAAATATTATCTAATTACTAAAATACTCGCCGAAGTACCTTTAGACAACCCTGCCAAAAATCCCATCAAAACAGCGAAACGGTCAACAGTAAAGACGTTATACCTTCCTTTCTGCACAGCGGGACATTTCCCTTCGCCATTTGCCTCTTTGTTTCCATATAAAGGTCACTTACTGTCGCGTCTTCTATTCAAGCTTGGGTCGCTTCCATATTTGTATTGAATTCGGCACCGCCTTCTTTTCTTTCGTTGTTTGCAAACCTGCCGCCTATTCACCACCCACAGAGATTTTCAACAACGTTACCAGTATCACTAGCATTTACTTCGTTCAACCCTCCGTCTTCTTCATAAAGTTCATTTTCAAGTTGAGTAACTGCGGAATTAAGTTTGTTTTTGGACAAATCATCACTTTGTTTTTCCGTTTTAAACATTTTTATTTGTCGCGTCCCGATCGTTTGTGAGTCATGCCCGTTGTAGCTTTGAGGTAGTCCGAATGGGCGGTTCTATGGCTTTTTTAGGTGCACGCATGTCAATTACATCTTGGATTGCGTTTGGTTTAGGACAATGGTTACCAAAGTTTTTTGTGATTCCTTTTCAATTTGGGATAGTCACACTTTTTGTGTTGCTGGAAAGGTTAAAGCATGAAAGGAGGTAGAAGTTATAATTATGCTCCCACTTAAATGTTTTTTTTTTTAAATGTAATAATATAGCTTTTAGATAAAGTTTTAGGATGTATTTTACAACTTGATTCTCAATGAGAAGGTTGCTAATCATATCAATATAATAAATGTAGTTTACTCAAAAATGCATGTAATGTTGTCATTATTTTGACAACCTTGTTTGAGCAAAGTCGACCTTGCCGTTCTGTTTCAAGGAGCGGCCGGCAAAGTTTTGCTGGCCGCTCTAACAGGCCGGCAATGTTTTGCCGACCGCTATTTTGACGTTTCAACGTTTTAAAAAATCAATTCCAAAAAGATTTTATTTAAAACACAGCTGTTTGTACGTCTAAAGGTAAAAAAAAAAAGATTTAAATGAAGTAATAAATGAAGAAATAATCCAGCAGTCAAACACCGCATTAGAATTATCGCAAACTATCAGTAATATCAAACCGGGAAAGTCGGTGTTGAATTTTAGTAACTGTACTTTTCATAATTGTCATTTTAATTAAAATTCTAGTTAATTAATATATTTTTTATTTAAATTACTTGCTGGTTTTATTTAGATTAGGTACTTGCATTTTTGAGTAAAGCACTATACAAACCTTGGCCCACAATGACTGCTTCGCTGGTCACGCTATGATTGCCTCGAGCTAGCCTAGCTACGCTCTAGGCCTTTCAGCTTGGCCATCATTGCAGCCCTTGCTGTGTCGGCCTGGAGCTGCGCTACGCTGCGCTGTCGGCCACCATCAGCGCGACCAGCAAAGTAGTCATTATAGACCGCGGCAGTAATGTACTGTTAAAAAAATAAAATCAGTACAACTAATATGTATGCCTACTAATTTACTGTGGACAAAATTACAAAAACGAAAAAAAAAGGCAAGAGTTTGATAAAGTTGATCTTTTTTCTATCAAAAGTAACAAAACAACATTAACAAATGAATAAGCAAACGTTAACAGAAAATAGCTTGTAAATTGTATTTATTGTCTCAGTACAATAACTACAGTACTAATGTTTGATAATCATCGGTCACCCTGAATAGCTTACCATTCTTCTTTGCTTATTTTTCTTTTACCATCATTGTCCATTGTCTCCCATTACTGTTTCTTCCACCTTCTTTGTTACACATAATCACGATTCTCCTGCTTCTATTCCAATTAATTTAGGGTCGTCGCAGCATGTGGTCTTCATCCATACTTCTCGAACACTCGTCATCACAGTAGTCATCTCCTGTCAAGTCATTTGTTTGTCAAGTAACGGAGAATCAAAAAAATATTGACGACCACTGCCATTCTCATCAGGTCTGAATAGATTGGAAGACAATATAGCCAGAGGTAACACAGCTTCAATTGATCGTGCAGGCTTTTGTACTGTGGATCAGAGCCAGTATTATATGCATCCTTTTTATTAAAACGAAAGCTCTGGTTGTGATTAGAAAATAGAACAGTTACAACCTTTTTTACGGGAATGGAAAAATAAGGTGCTTTTCATATCACAGATATGGTCAGGTTTTTGTATGTGTTGTTTCTTTGCTATGATCTAGCTGTTGTTTGTGATTTTATTCGTATCCTTAATAAAATAATACATGGTAGACACACGACACATCAAACTACACATATTCAGTTTATCTGAACCTCGCTTTTAATAGCTTCCCGTACCTTGAGAGATCAGCTGAATTTGTTTTGTGGTTGTCGTTCGCACCTGGTAAAAATGTTTTCTATGATTCTGATGTTTTTTTGCTTAATGATCAAAATTATCAAATCTAGATCGAAGTTTCCACCTCGTCTAGTTTGAAAATCTAACATTATTTGTTCGACGATTCAAAAGAGCCTGTAACTGGCCTACTTGAAATAAATGTATTTGATTTGATTTTGATTTGAACCTCTTGAAAGTACATTTAAATCTATTATCATATTATTGGGTGTTTATCATTTAAGTATGTTGTTTGAGTGTCAAGCTCTAGAGCTTATCCTTATCATATTATTGGGTGTTTATCATTTAAGTTCAAGTACATACTTAAATGATGCTGGTGGTCTCGACTAAAATAAAACTGCTTTCGATGTGAAGACTTTAAATAATTTTGACTGGTTGGTTACAAAAAATAAATGGCCGTTGTATATACACAGTAAGTGACGGCGAGCGATTGTCCCACGATATGGTCAAGGGCCTAGCGGTAGGTGGGGCACTGTCGTTAACGTAGGATCAGGTGTCGCGATCCTACTGGCCGGCGCGGTAGGTAGTAGGTAGGTAGTAGGCAGGTAGTAGGCAAGTAGTAGGCAGGTAGTAGGTAGGAAAAAGGGCATTGCAAGGCATTCATTACACAGAGACATTCATCAGACATACATTCAAGGCTTCAGCTAGTTCCTGATATAAGAAATCAGGATAATGCTTTTGCAACTATGTATAATGTAGACATAGAAGAAAACTCAATTTTCAACGGTATTTTCTTATTAAATTGTAACCTAATTGTAATGCAATATTCAATATATTTTTCTTTTTCAGAAAAACGGCGTAACAACATTTCTTGTCATGGTGTTAAGTTGGTTTTGTACAGTAGAGTTTTATTTAACGTGAAAATTGTTATTGTTTTAAATAAATGTTTCGGTTAATTTTGTATTATATAATTTGTTGTGCAAAACAACCGAACAACTTCTAAAATCATAAAAACATTATAATTATTAGTTTCAATTATTTAATGTTTTTCTTCACAAATGATATTATCACTACATATTAAAAAACACAGTCCTCCGCCGCGTCTGTCTGTCTGTTCGCGATAAACTCGAAAACGATTGCGCCGACATTTATGCTGTTTTCACCAATCAATAGAGTGGTTCTCGAGGAAGGTTTTAGTATATTATTTATTCCTGGAATAGGTTCCCATCGGTTGCGGGAACGGGATCAAAATTTCATGGTTACTTTTGATTGCGATAACCGATATCTCGACATCGACTAGAAACTTAAAATTTCTCACACTCCTCTTTTGACGTGGTGGGCGTCCAAAAGGAAGGGATTTTTCAAAATTCAACAAATAAAAGTTTTATGGAAAATTGTAATTATTTATATTTCCGACATCCACGCGGGGGAAACCGCGGGCAAAAGCTAATAAAATACTTGAATTACCACCACGTACATCATCTCGTTCTATTCTCAGGAACTTTACACACTTCAAAGCCACGACCACGACTTTTGGCCGAAGCATCAACCAATCAACCAGGAGAAAAGATTATGACTGTTCCAAAAAAAAAAAAACAATCTTGCTTCCGATATCGATGAATTTCATTGCGGCATCCATTATTTCTCTGGGACTTCGTCGTGCTTCATTGTCTCGGCGCTTTTCTGGTGGTCACCTCTGCTGATTCTGCCTTTCAGGAGTTACAGTGGTTTGGAAATATGTAGTGCAGTGGTGGGCTAGGCCCATGAAAAAAAACTTGGTTTGTTCAATAAAGCGGCCGGTCATACGACAAGGCGTGGTCCGTGCCGTTTAGTGCACGTGATCCCTCATATAAGTAGGTATGTAATTTTTGTCAACGAGTTACATTGCGCGTTGTCAACAGCGGTTTTAAAAAAAAAATGTATGGTATCTCCAGTACACATAAAAGTGGGGATGTATTTTTTCTGCCAAAGTCCATTGTGTGGGGTGTTGTCGTTGGATAGGTATTTCAAAATTATTGCAAGTTTGCTTAAACAGTCTGTCGGTTAAGGGATTCTTTTGTGAAATATTTAAAAAAAAAAAACAAAAAAATTGTTAGACCCAAGTGTGCCAACCTAAACCACCACATACATAATATATGGGAGCGCAAGATCTCAAACTGCAAATGTAAGTTTGTTATATTTTTACAATAAAAATCGTCGTTCGGAGGCAGGTAGGCAGGGTGGTTAATCAGTTTAGTAAGTTAGATTAGATTAGTAATTAATAATTCGACGGCACGGTTGGCGCAGTGGCTCAAGCAATGGACTGCTGCGCTGCGTGTCGCGGTTTCGATTCCCGCACGGAACAAATATTTGTATGACCTACAGATAGTTGTTCCGGGTCTGGGTATTTGTGTATGTGAGTTTAAATGTTTGTGAACGCACCCACGATACAGGAGAAATTCGTAGTGTGGGGCAAAGTTTAAAAAAAAAAAAATTGATAAGTTAGATCTCAGCAAATGCACCAACCACCAACAAGACCAGACCGAATTAAACAAGTCATAACGCGCAATGTAATAAAAATTACACATCGATCGGAATGCACATTGCACAACATTCCTTAATTACAGAAATAACTCGAACTCGCTAGGGAGGAACATGCGAAAGTCAGCGGAGCGATGACACCTATGCAGGCGCTGGGCTGGAGGTCAATGGCCCATGATTTCATCAGGTGAACTCTTCCTTGGCTAGTAGTAGGTACGTACGTGAGTCACCTGGTGAATCATCGCTGAAGTGGACCGAACAATTTGCGGTGGAGTTGTGGTCGTACAAATTTTTTTTGTTTTATGGGTATATTATGTACCAATAGGCATTTTGAGATTGGCAGACTACACAGAGTATAATACCTAGGTGATGTATTCCTAATTATTTTTAACACATATAACCGCTCTGGGCACAGCAAAAGGGAGTACCTATCAGTAACTTAACTGTGTTCTTTCTTATGGTAATTCTTTCAAACAAACTCCGCAACCCTGGCAGAAGGCAAAGGTATACCTAATATTACTGGTTAAAAATATGTCTGGCACCTGTCAACTATTTGACCATCATACTTTAAGATTCAAGCTGCTATTGCTATTATTATCTAAAAGTACTACCATTAAACTCATTTGTAATTAATATTACTTAAAAAAAAACAACAAAAAGTCGTCTCCACGTCTTTCTTTGAGATTCTGAAGCATATCGTTTTAAAAGTTGCAGTTCGTGACATAAAATAGGCCGCACAGAGTTGACTGTTTCAAATAAAATAACAAGTTAGTGCAAGAGAGCCTTTATTACCCTTTGTTTGAATAATTATATTGAGGTTTTTATAGCCAAACGTCTTAACTTGACGTGATAAATAAAGATTTCTTTGAGATGTTTATTAAGATGTCAATAGGGATGATTGCTCTTTTCCTAATACGAACCAAAACGAATGAACCATGTATCGTTTTTGTTAGAAAATATCTCTTGAATTATTATTATTATTATTATTCTGTACATCAAACTTAGTACCCCTACGCAAAAGTTTTTGCTGGGAAACGACTTTTTTTTTGGGATCAAAAATCACATTTTACGATAAAACTCAATGTAGCACTATTAAAACATTGTGCTAGTGGATGCTTTGAATAGTAAATGGGTCATGGAGGTAATTTAAGTAAAGTTATAACTTGAAAAACTAGTATTTACAAAAACAGCTGTGCAAAATTTGGAACTTTGACCCCCAATATCTCCGTAACTAGGGGGTTCCCAGGTATGGTCTAGAACCAAAAAATGATCGCAGTGGTGGGGAGAACAAGTGCCTTTCGTTTGCGTTAAGGGTACTTTTACACCCTTTATAAGTGACGATTCAAGACATGAACAGACTAACGGCCGAATACTGAAACGCCACTCTAATATAAGTAACGCTCAAATCTAGTGCTGTCTTGGTCGCAAACGAAATTTAAGGGCAACTTAAAATTGAGTAGCGTTTCAGTATTCGGCCGCTAGTCTTGGATTTAAAAGCTAAGAACTTTAATAAAATATTTAGGTGGGTCAATGACCGCTATTGGCATTTAGCATCAACAACTATAGTGGGTATCTGGTTCATTTGCCCAAACTTCATGCAAGTTAGTACAAAACGTTTATAAAGCAGAATTGTTTTATTCTTAAAGATTTCAGAGTGTTGTTTCTGTATTACCTCTGTCGTTGTCTAGTGCCAACTCTTTATCACACTAGAAAAGTTTAAAACAATCCTGCTTTCAAAATGGTGAAGCAAAACATTTTAAAGACAACACTTAAGAAACAAATGTCTTAAAACCAACCAAAACTTCGTAGACTTCTAACATCTACCAACCCGCACTGGGCCTGCGTGGGGGATTACAGCCTATCCTTCTCCTAGAGAGGAGGCCTGAGTCACTGCAGTGGGAATATTATAGGCTGATGATGATTATGTTGAATACTGCGTCATGGTATAATAATAAAATCGTTTATTTGTACACAAAAACCAAATAGTACTAAGCAAGGACTTAAGATTAAGTTGTAGAACAGTGTCATAGTTAAAGTCGAAACATCTGACTCCTAAACTAGGCAAGAAGCCTGTATCTTAGAAGCCGTTCCCCAAGATTTTATTGACATGCAACAGTTTAAATATGATCGTCGTACAAGTACTGGTGGGCCACCAGGCCTGGAGTAATCCTCGAAGGTTGGACAGGGGTGTACCTAATTTCACACCCACATATCAATAGGAACATTAATGTCACATATAATAGGAGGCGGCCATCAACCGAACATAAATCCAGACTGCTACTTAGCAAATGCTTATAAAAAAATCGAATATCACTTTGCTCAACCAGTCTGCGGGTCCCGTCGGGGCTGCGGGTTGTTCAGAAGTTACCGCTTCCTCGACATACAGGGAGTAAATGAACCCATCACACATCCGTGAACCAAGCGTTCTGTACACCAAACTAAGTAACCTTACGCAATTTTTTTTGCTGGGAAACGACTTTTTTTTTAGGGGTCAAAAATCACATTTTACGGTAAAACTCAATGTTGCACTCTTAAAACATTGTGCTAGTGGGTGCTTTGAATAGTAAAGGGGCCATAGAAGTGATTTGTAATTTAACCTATAAAACTGGTATTTACAAAAACGGCTGAGAAAATTTTGAAACTTTGACCCCCAATAACTCCATAACTAGGGGGTTCCCAGGTATGGTCTAGAAAAAAAAAAATATCGGAGTGGTGGGAAGAATAAGTGCTCTGCGTTTGCGTTAATGGTACTTTTACACTCTAAGGCTAAGAAGGAACATGGGTAGTTTTTAGTCAGTAGAGGTCTAACACTCCCTTTTGCTCTGCCCAAGAGCGTGAGGGGTTATTTGATGATATTCCACCCGCAAAAAAAATAATAATGTCATTGAACCCAAGTCGAAGATTCGGGTAAAAAAAAAATTGCTCATCATGATGAACCCGTATATGTTCATTGACCATTCCAAACCTCAAAATTAATCGAAACCAGGTCAGTATGTCCGATGCTGTCTACCTGCGGACGAAGTTCAAAGCCCCGCCGTAATTTACGTACCTTGTACATGTATGGTACAAGTAATGTGTAATGTGTTTAGTGAACAAAAGTTGCCTCTATCAACCTGATTATTTTGCCTGATCAGGGTATTTACTCAAGACAAATGCTCAGCAGCGATCGATGACCTTAGAATTATTTTTTCAAGTAGAATAGGACAAGGTCAGAAAGTGAGATAAGATAAGTATGTTTGTCACTAGCGGTTTAACAATTCAGGTTACGATTTGAACTGAGATTGGAAAAGGTATTTGGCAAGGTTGTTTAGTTCAACCAAGATAGAACATAACATAATCGCGCCTATAATCTCCGTGCGATAAGCAGAGGTGTACCTTAAAGTACACCCACATTATAGTTACGTTGTAATATAATGTGGCAGCAGAGCAGCGGTGGCCCAGTGGTAGCGGCCCCGACTTACGAACAGTAGGTCATGGGTTCGAACCAAGGTAGACACATTGTACTGTGTAATTTATTTCATCACCGCTACTCTCAAAACGGTGAAGGAAATCATCGTGAGGAAACTGGCAAAAACATCGAAGACATGTGACATCTACCAAACCGCACTGGGCCCGCGAGGTAGATTATAGCCCATTCGCTCTCAAAAGAGAGAAGGTCTGTGTCCCAGCAGTGGGAACATTAATAGGCTGTTGATGATCATGATGAAAATGTGGCGAGCTATTTCCATCTACCGAGCACAAGTCTAGACTGCTACTAAAAACATCCGTTACAGACTCGTAGTCACACCAGATTATCACACCAGTATGACAAACAGGATTTTTTTTTCTCGATTGTCACACCACTGATTTTTCTACACCATGTATGCGATATTGCTAGTGCAGTACCTTAATATTCTACTAAACTCGATCTGCTGATCGGCGGCGTTTACCGACTGTTTCGATTTTTCTACTTTTTAACCGGCTTCCAAAAAGGAGTAGGTTTTCTATTTACGTGTATGTATTTCGTCAGTTGATGGCTGATTTCCAAAATTCCTGTAGAACATTGGCAATTGAACACAGGTCGAAGACTCGAGTAAAATATGTCATCAATGACCGTCGTGACGAATTCATCTGTACCTATCCATTGTCCGTTCCGAACCTCAATTCAGTCGATGTAATCAAAACTAGGTCAGCGTATCCATTGGTGTCTACGTACCACCGAGGTTTAAAGCCCGACGAACTTAACGAGCCTTGTACAAGGAATGTGCGGTATGGTTCAATGACAAAAAGTTTTCTCATTTAAACCTGATTATTTTGAACGATCAGGATATTGAACTCAAGACTTATAAATAATAATAATAATTGCATTTATTTCGGGCCGCGCCCATAGTGTTAGTAACAATGATCTTAATACTAGTGTTAGTAGACATAATACACAAATTAAGCAGTATGGAGTTTCATCCAATGACGCAGCATTGGAGACTCCCATCTATCTATCTATGTGGTTTTTAATCATCCAGACGCCCTTTGGTACGAATAGTTACAGCACTGATATCAACATTTGTGCCTTACCTTCATTACAAAAATTTGTTAATTGATAGGTATGTTATGTACTTTTTTATTTTTACATTGTTTATAATTATATAATTTTTTATTATTGATTTGTGTCTGTAGTAACTCTAAAATGAACGTACACCTTACTATTGTATCGAGTCTGGTTCTTCTAACCAACATAACAGACAGAATGTGTTGCTGGGGAGTTTGTTCCGTCACTTCTTCTTTCCAGCTAAACACTAGGAAGTGCCGAAGGGTGGGCGTTTTGGGGGACTGTCTCTTGTAAATAAGTAGAGTAAAGTAAATTTTGACGTTCGAAAAGTGCTGATTATCAGCCTAATTTGAAAAAATGACTTTTGATTGATTTTGATTGATTGATTATCTGCAAATAAACTCAAGATAGTGTTGGTACCGCCACGAAGACGAGCAAGTAGGGAAGCGCTTCTCTTACGTATGATGGCCGTAAAACCATCAATATGCCTTTCCGCACACATCCCTGACGCACTACATCGCCATGGCAGCCCCAACAATATCCTGAGCGCGTTATTATACTGGACACGTAGATCACTGTACGCACGCAAACTATAACTAGTAACAGGCTGCACGTGTAAAACGACGAACAAAAAGATTTAAACAAAGTAATCTTGACCGCCTCTGTACATCGCGCAAACTTGCGGGCTAGCATGTTACAGCGTACCGACAGCGATCTACGCTCCCTGTCAATGTCCATATTATCTCTTAAATCGCATGTGACCCAATGACCCAAGTATTTAAAGCTAGTTACCCTATTTAAGGGTGCTCCGTAAAGAGATATCTCTGGTATCGTTGGGTAACCTAGGGCACCTGCCTTAAAAACCATTATCTCACTTTTCTTAGTGTTATACTTGAGTCCATGGGCCACTGCGTATTCCTCACAAATAGAAACCAATCGCCTCAAAGCGCCGATCGATGGGCTCAGCAACACCATATCGTCAGCATAGCTAATGTTACTTACGCATACCCCATCAATGTGACAACCGATATTAGTGCTAGTGCTTATATGCTCAGCACCTATCGATGACCTCAGTGTTCCTGATAAGAACAAAATTTTGATTGGCATTATAACAAATAAATACACTTTAAGAAAAAGAATATAACATCACGTCTGTAATCCCCTACGGGTTGTGTAGGGTTCGAGGTTCCGGGTTATTCAAAAGAGATACCGCGGCGTCGACACAATGGGCTAAGAAGGAACATGGGTGGTTTAAGTAGAAAAGGGTAGTTAACAAAAAAGATCTAATTAGTCCGTCAGATAAATATCCAAAAAATTTTAGACACGTATTATTTTCTTTTTTCACGTAAACAAACAATGAAGACGATACAGTGCTTTGAAAACTCGTGTGACGTCATATTCTAAGACATTAGTATGGCATTTTTTTTTGGTCAGTAACGTCACAAGCCCCCACTCAAATCTTTGACGCGGTTTATCTTCGTCAATTTTTATTGATTTTATAAAACAAAAATACGTATCCAATATTTTTCGATAGTTATAATTTTTTGTCCAATCTAGTATTCAGTCGATTTAATCAAAACGAGGTGAACCTGTCCATTGCTGTCCACGTACCGCCAAAGTTTAAAGCCCGACGAACTTAACGTGCCTTCTATAAGAAATATGTGATGCGGTTCAGCGAGGGAAGTTTGCTCTATTAAAACATGATTATTTTGCCTGATCAGGATATTGAACCCAAGACTTTATGTTCAGCACCAGTCGATGACTTCAGAATTCCTGGTAAAAAAAATAGAGAGAAAAGTGTGTGTTAAAACACCTTAAAATTTAAAACAAAAAAAAAGTACTCGTCAGGTCGGCAAATGCCACATGGTAACAGAAGGTATACTTTATGTTTTTTAAGTACTTAAAAAACTATTGTACTTTAAGCTATCGGGATGAAGTTCTTTGTAACAAAAAAACTACTATTTATCACCAAAAGGTACATTTATAAAAGTAGGCAAAGTTAGGGTGCAAACTGCAACATTTTTTTTTATATTTAGTCAAAAATATCATTGACTATTAGGAGTGCAAAAGGGACGATTTGGAGCCTGTTTTTCTTATCCATGCTTAGTGAAAAACGTCGCCGAAGGGATCTAGTCTTTGCAGGGCACGCCACGATAGTGGCGGTAAGTCCCCTCTTTGAGGAGTGGCTTGAGAGGCGCCACGGCGCCCTCACCTTCCGTCTGACGCAGGTCCTCACCGGACACGGTTGTTTCGGGAGGTACCTGCACCGAATCAGGCGGGAGGAAACGCCCGGATGCCACCATTGCGAGGATCGGCCGGAGGACACGGTGGAGCACACAGTGGAGGTGTGCCCCGCTTGGGCGGAGCCCCGCCGTGTACTCGTAGCGGCGATCGGCGGCGGCGACCTCTCGCGCCCGGCCCTGGTGCAAGCCATGGTCCGGGGCGAGGAGGAATGGGACGCCGTCGCCTCCTTCTGCGAAGCAGTGATGCTGGCGAAGGAGGTGGCGGAACGCGAGAGGGAGAGAACCTCTCGTCCCAGCCGCCGCGGGAGGCGCTCCGGGCGTCGGGGGTCCCGCGATGACCTCCGGCCACCGTAGACGCGGGCCTGTGGACGGTGAGTGATGGGCTAACTCGCCGTCCGTCCGTCTCACGACGAAAACAGGCCGTGTCGACGGCGCGTTCGTGTTCCACGCGCGCCTCAAAGAGATGTCAGCAACATGGGAGGGGCCCGAAAGGGCCGACGCCTGTCGGGGCCGCGGGTAGTCCAACGGTTATCGCGGCCTCGACATAGAGGGCGAAGAAGGAACATGGGTGGTTTTTAGTCAGTAGAAGTCTGACACTCCCTTTCGCTCTGCCCAAGAGCGGGACCCCGTTATTCGATGATTTTAAACCCACCAAAAAAAAAAAAAAAAAAAAGGGATCTAGTCTTACCCGTCGGGGCTGCGGGTTGTTCACAAGTTACCGCGGCCTCGACATATAGAGCTAAGAATATAAATTGGGACAAGCCCGCCGCACTATTCCCAAACCACTGTAACTCCTGTAAGCCAGAATCAACAGTGGCGACCACAAGAAAAGCGCCGAGACAATGAAGCCCGACGAAGTCCCAGAGAAATGATTTAACTGTCTTGGATCCCGCAACGGAATTAATCAGAAAAGAATAGCGGAGGAGTAGGAAAAACATAATTTTCACTTCCCTCCATATCAGCAGGAGACAGAACTGAACAAGGCCAATAGGCACACAGGGACGTATACAACTGGGATAAGCCCAGTTGCCTACCACCACGGATATTATTGTCATTAATATTACTGGGTCCTAAGTTGTGAGCTGTTATATTTGATTCCAATAATAGGTATGACAAAAATGCTTGAACGCACGGAAATTTGTTCTAGTTTCTACAAGGTCCGTGTAATAAATAACTCCGGAAGTAACCTGTACACTATTTAACATAATATTACGTTCATTCTCCCAAAGACTACACTCCCATAAGATGTGATGTGCAGATTGTTCATATTCGCAGTCAGATGTAGAACATTGACAGAAAGGCGAGGCAACAAGCTTGAAGGAAAATAATTTACTCTTAAAGTTACCATGACCTGTGAGAAATTGGGCAACACAGTGATCCACCTCCAGCCATGTCCTGGCCAGCCGCTCACGAACGGATGGGAAGAACTGGTGGAGGTGTCGGCCTTTGATGGAATTATCCCACCTACATTGCCATTCAGACAAAAGTTCCTCCCAGACGTCAGTCTGTGGTTTAAGTAATCTAGCTACTTTAGCACGGTCACGATGCAATAAAAAGTCTGCGTCCGCGGTCTCTCGTGCGCAGTAGTACATTGAAGCACGGCGCTGCACTTCAAGATCGACTGGAAGTACCCCTGCCAGTACCGGTAAGGCTTCAGTACTAACCGTCCTATACGCTTTACACAAGAAAATCAAAGCCAACCGCTGGCTTTGAAGTAATTTACGTCGTGCCGCTCCTATGGTGGCCCTATCGGCCCAAACTGGTGCCCCATAGCACATACACCCCAAGTAAGTAGCCCCATAGATCGTCTTTAGAGTTAAAAATGATAAACCCCACGTAGATTTAGATATTCTCGTTAAGGCATAAAAGTTCTTTTTAGCTTTTTCACCGACGGTTTTTATGTGTTCAATGAATGAAAAATTCCTCTCTAAGACAAACCCAAGGTAACACACGGACTGCTTCCTTTTCACGGGAACGTTATTAAATTTAATACTAGGACATGATTTAAGATTACCTTTTAAAAGAAGTTGAAACGTTTTGTGTGGTGCAAAGGTCAAACGGTTACGAGCGCCCCACTGGGATATTAATTTTAGGCAAGTGTCAGCCAAATTTTCGAGTCCAGCCCGAGTACTTGACTGAACGAGCAGCAGGCCGTCATCCGCGTAACCGGTTAATGAACAGCCACATGGAAGCGGAATCGCGAGGAAGTCATCGAAGCCTACGTTCCATACATACGGACCCATAACCGAACCCTGAGGGCATCCCATGGTGAGGGACTTTGACATAGAATGATGTCCGAGCTTGAGTTTCGCGGAACCATTCAAGAAGTACGAATAAACAAGATTGTATATGTTTTTAGGGCAACCACGAGTTTTCAGTTTTAGGAGTAGTATCGGCCACCATGCGTTATCAAAAGCCCCAGAAATATCAAGAAAGATCCCAACTACGTACTTGTGTTGAGATGTATTGACAATTTTCCTGACAGACAGAGCCGCGTCTACGGTAGATTTTCCAACGGTAAAACCGAATTGGTTGTTGTGAAATTTTGGACCGTCTGGTAGTAAACGTGGAACGATAAGGCGCTCCAGGAGTTTCCCCAAGGATGGTAGTAGTGTTATAGGGCGATAAGACTTAGGGTCGTCCGGTGGCTTGTCGCCGCTTTTCGGAATTATTCGTATGAAGCCGCGACGCCATACACGAGAAAAAACGCCTTCTGCAATACAACTGTTGTAAACCCTTAAAATTGCGTCGGCCGCTGTTTTACATGCTTCTATTATCATCCGATTCGATATTTTATCTTCACCTGACGATTTGTTAAGTGGAAGCTTCCTGACAACGTTAATAAATTCGTCAATGGATGGAAGGTCTGACGCTGGTGATTCAGGTGGCACAGCCGCCCACGCCCTGATCTGCTGGTGGTAGTCATTGTCATTATCAGGTGAATCATCAGGTATCAAAGTATTTAATAGAACTTCGGTTGTCTCCTCAATACCGGTAGTGTGTTTGTTGTTTACTTTAATGTTTTCTACGAACGCAAGATCCACTGATCGATTTGCTTTGAACTCGTGATACAAAGGAGACCACGGACCTTCTTTATCCAATTTTTCTACTATTTTCCGCAGTAAATTACCTTTAGATTTTTCTACCGATGCTCTGTAGCGGGACTTGGCAACTCTAAACGCATTTAAAGCAGAGGTAAGTGGGTCTCCGGTGACCGTCTGTTTTTTAAGCTTATTCAAATGTCTACGCGCTCGGCGATAACTTTTACGTTGTTCAATTAAGTAGTCACACCACCAATCACATCTCCGTATGTTGGTCATAGA
The DNA here is from genome assembly GCA_932274075.1 of Diarsia rubi. NCBI lineage: Eukaryota > Metazoa > Arthropoda > Insecta > Lepidoptera > Noctuidae > Diarsia > Diarsia rubi. The sequence continues at coordinate 14,731,945 of OW026433.1, read as the reverse complement.
TCCGCGACCAATGGCAATGTCAGCACAGTAAGTGAAGGTGTCTGACATAATTTCAGCACTTTCTTCAGCTGACAGCCCGTCTCGAGTGAAGTCTTTGGTGTGAGATGCAAAAAGCAAACTAAAGAACTCCCAATTCGCGCCCTTACATTTATACCTAAAGTTACCAATGACATGTGACGGACCTTGAGTAAACATCGGAACAAATTCGTACACGATAAGCCGATGATCGCTACATGACGCGTCTGATAGGACACGCCACCTATCCAAACGAACGTCTGCACTAGAAAGTGTGACGTCAATACAAGATTCGCCCATTTGGCTGCAAAAAGTAGGTGGTGCATCAGGGGTATTGTGAATCGATAAGTTCATTTCAGCAATGAAATCTTCGACAGCGGAACGTCGGTCGGAATCCGTAGACCGAACCTTGCCATACCACAGAGACGATGACGCGTTAACATCCGCGCCAACGATAACTTTGCAGCCCGCGAGTGACCGCAAGACATGACGGAGGTTGTGTATGTGAGGACCAACTGGGTCTGAATATTGAAAGTAACAGCTCACAATGTAAACTTTATAGGAAGCCGACGAGACTTCCGCAACGGCACAGTGCGGCGTCATGAGGTTACGCAAAGACGTTACTGTAAAGTTAGGAGAACGAGCCACGTAAATTCCGGCTCGTGACTTTGAATCCAGCTGAACTACTTTGTGACGTAAGTGTGCGCTTTGATATTGTTCTTGAACGAGTACTACATCTAAGCTGTAATCGATTATTAATTTATCTAATTCAGAAGTCGCTACCCTGTCGTTGTGGAGATTTAATTGTCCTATGTTTAAACTATCCATTATTTTAGTAATTTGTGTTGAGGATTAACTGTTCGAGCTTCAGTTTGTAGGTTTGACACTCGGGTGACCCGCAACGATGGTCAAATGGTTTTTTAAAACGCTTACACGCCACGCAAGTTGGTATAAAATTTAATTTGTCTTTATGCGGGCAGTCATTTGTTCCATGTGCTTCGGAACAATTAGCACAGGTAGGTGACTTGTTATCGCAGTACTTCTTAACGTGACCGAACTGTTGACAATTTAAACAACGAACTATATCGATATCATCAATAAACCGACAAGTCGCCCAATCAATAAATAACTTTTCTTTAGTGGACACTAAATGTTTACGTACGGTGGGCTCGATTTCAACGCCTATCCACTTGCGACCGTTGTCCAAAGAACGCTTACGATAAATTTTGGTTGTTTTAATAAAATCATCCTCATTTACTGGCAGCTCGTCTTTGATGTTTTGACAGTATAACGCGTGCAAAAAAGCATTGTCTTCCATTGAGGGTGGCACGTCTTTAACTAATATACGTGGCCGTCGGCCTTTCGGTTTTTCAAGTCGCAAGCCCGCGGACTTAATGGCATCGACCAATTGTAATTTTTTAATTTGGTTATCATTAGCGACACGTAGTACAACACCAGATTTCGCGGTTTTTTTAACGCCTACAATTTGAAACCCGTCATCACTGGGCTTGATCGCCTTCATGAGTGCTTGTTTAGTAGCGGATGACGATGAGTACTCCGCCTCCCGCTCCGGGATAGGATACGCGACAACACACGGTAACGGAGCACGTGATTCTACAGCAGGCACAACCTTTGGTAGGCGAAGTTTTAATGAATCCGAATACGAACGTTTTTTACACTCACTTGTATTGATATTTGGATTTGGATTTAATTTAAATTTATCCAATTCGCGTTCCGTTTTGGCTAGTTTTGTTTCGTTGGAGGATGACTTTATGGCCAACAGCGAAATTATGGTCGTTACGCGCTGAGTCATGTCCATGATAGCGGATTTATTTGCTACATTAATGCGGGAACCTAGATCACTGACAAGTTCGTTAATGTTGCTTAAGTATGCAGACGCCTGTGAGACTAAATCACAATAATTAAAGTCGTTATTGCTCGCGGTCGGACTGACATTTAATATCGGCGACGATTTTTCAATCGAATCAGATGTTTGAAGCCGTTTCGATCTATCCTCGGGCGAAATATAAGAAGGAGACATTTCGCTAAACAACCGTTTCGAACTAGCGGAGGTAGTTGGTGACCTGGTTGTACTATTATTACGGCGCGGTGGGTCTTTTCCCCTATCTGGAGGGTCTTCATTAATTGACAACATGTTGTAGATTATGGGACTTAAAACACAAACGTATTAAATAGTAAAACAAAAAAACAAAATTAAACTATGATGAAACTTATTCGAGGTACCTACCCACACACCCAAAAAAAATAAAAAAAAAGTAACTGTACTCACCGATAGCCAACGAAATTAACTTATTACCATTAAAACCGACGCAAAATCGTTAAAAAACTATACAATACCAGCACTCCACACAAAATCACAAACTCAGGGACAATTCACGAGCCAGGAATCGAGCGCGGAACACGAGAATCGTAATTTTAATCGCGAGCGAAATAATTAGCTGCGCACTGTTCCATCGCTGGAAGGGAAGTGCCTATATAGATATATAGAGCTAAGAAGGAACATTGGTGGTTTTTAGCCAGTAGAAATCTGACAGTCCCTTTCGCTCTGCCCAAGAGCAGGAGTGGTTTGATGATTTTCCAACCGCCAAAAAAAAAAAGATAAGAATATTATTTTTTTAACGATGGAAGGCAAAGTTGAACACATTTTTATAAAATTTCGCATACAACAGTGAATAATAAATATAAATAAACACTGACAATTTATTGCTGGATTATTTGAATGATTGATGTATTGATGTTGCCATATAGATTACAGACTTGCTTTTAATAGTAACACAGATAATAAAACCGTTTCTATAAGACAACTATTTACATTTTAGGATTGAGGCAATGTTCTACAGTGACTTTGTGAGAGCAGTGGTGGCCCAGAGGTTGTGGCTCCGACTTAAGAACAGTTGGTCGTGGGTGCGAACCCAGTCAGGCGCATTACTTTGTGTAATTTATTTCATCACCACTGCTCTCAAAACGGCGAAGGAAAACATCGTGAGGAAACCGGCATATCTTAGAACCAAAAAATTGAAGATATGTGACATCTACCAATCTGCACGGGGCCCGCGTGGTAGATTACATCCCATCCCCGGCCCGAGTCCTTGCAGTGGGAACAATATAAGGCTGATGATGATGATGATGATGTACAATGGCGGCAATGTTGTAGCATTTTACGGTAGGAAGCTAAAATAAGTTGTCGTTTACGTTGTTCTTCTAAACGACAGAACAGACGCAGATGTGGTCAGAAAAATCAGCACAAAAAAAAAGCACTGCCCTACCTGAGAATCCAACCCAAGACAAGACGTCGAAAGTTAGCAATGATGGACTCTATTAGATCGATTTCCCATTACGTACCTTTTAATACTCACACACTGATTGCACCACACATGCAATAATAACCCTCCTTTAGGGGTTCGCCGCAGTCGGGTAAAAAGTTGCCGATTGAAAGCATCGATATAATCACCGGAAAAATATGAAAACTTATACGGAACCCATTTAACTGATGGCACGCAATCAAAACCTGATAAAAACGCTTAGTGCACGCATTTCCTTTGCCACTTTGTGTGATGTGACGGCCAATGTTGGCTGATGGAGCTAATAAAAAATCGGATGTGGGGGTTTTGATGTTATAGCGTAAAATAAGAAAATAAAATCTATACTATTGTTATATTGTTTTGATTAGAAAAAACAATACAGGTTTGTTTCTCTGGCATTAATACAAAGTTGAGTTGAGACGACACCGTCAACCAAGCATTCTGTGCATGACACTAAGTAACTACCCAAAAATGATTGCTGACAAACGACTTCTTTTTTGGGCAAAAAAATATAATTGTAGGTAGGACTTCTAGCATTAAGCTGATGGATGCATTGATGCATGGATGCAATAAAATAAAGTTTAACATAAAAAAAGAAACTCGTGTACTGTTGGAACTTTGACCTCTAATATTCGCATAAGTAGAATATTCCGAGATTTGGTGCAAGACAAAAAAAACGTAGTGTGAGGAACAGCCAGTGCCTTTTATTCCCCACTATACTGGATTATTTTAATTTAATTTTTATAACATTGACCTCATGACGGTCCATTTCTGGTCAGACACCGTAAGTAAGTGGTGGCATCTTGATTGATTTGCCTAGGTGACAGATGAATGTTCTTTCATTCATGACATCCGTGAACATCCAACATTGGCTCCAACCACCCAACAATTTGATCAAACAATTGCCTTCACTGATGAGTATTTTACATGGTTAAAGGAGGCGTGTCGACGTTAACCCGATGTCGACTGTCCACCACGCCATTCTGATATTAGCGTGATGATACATCAGTACTGTTTGATTTGTTTGAATAATAGCGAAATTGCAGGCGTCTGGGGAATTTTAAATTAGTTTATGTGGGGATGGGGGTGTTTGTGGAAATTGTTTTAAATAATAAATGATTTTTAACTTCCTATACACGACCATATTTACCATTGGTAGTTGACAGAAAATGTTTGAAGCCTGGTTTGTGACTCGACTAGAAATAACCCTCCTTTTGGGCTTCGCCACAGTCGGGTAAAAATAGCCACGGATGCCAAAATTAAAGACAAAGGAGAACCAATGAAAACGTTATCTAGGGTCAAATCTAGTTTGAAAAAGTTGGATTATTAAAAAAATTACACAATACCATCATTAATAACAGGGAACTGCTCTGCATAACGCTCTTCAGCCGTACCATATTATTTATCTCGATTTTCCAGCGCCTTGCAAACATTTTCTACAAAACACGTCTACCGTCACGCATAATTTCCTGTAATGGACTGAGATACATAGGCCTTTTCTCTGCAAGGTGTGATCCGTAAACCTATTGCGAGTCACTGGATACCACATGACTGCGAAATTAAGGTTCTAGGACATATTGGTTGCCTTTTTTTGGGTGGTGGGAAATCATCAAATAACCTTCTCTCTCCTACTCTTGGACAGAGCGAAAGGGAGTGTCAGACTTCTACTGACTAAAAATCACCCATGTTCCTTCTTACCCCAATATGTCAAGGCCACGGTATCTCTTACAACATCCTGCAGCCCCGACGGGACGTCTTGGGTGCCTTCTTTTCAAACTAAAACATAATAAATTAAAATCACCGTCCGTCTCACAAAACATAATAAATACAAATTAAAATCACCGTCCGTCTCACAAAACATTCTGCCTTCACAACATAGTTAGCTGAAACATTATTAAAAACTTCCGACGACAGTGTTTAGCCGTCGCGTACCCATCGTTCCAACTTATTATTATCATTCTAACAGATACTGCCATATCCTACGTGGGTAATGAAAATATTTTCCATCTCTCCTTTATTACTTTGGATATTAAATCCAGGTTCTGTAAACATATTACGCGAGCCTCTAACTATGGGATTGTCGGAACGAGGTCTTCGAGTTTTGTCCAAGATCGAGTTAACTCACTAGAAGTTTAGATTGTACCTGATTGATGAAAAAAGGCTTGCTCCCTATTACATAATATGATTTCTAAATAACTGGGGCAATGTGGGTGTATATACCATTAGGTACACCTCTACTTATAGCCCCCTTTGCTGATACTAATATAGTGTTAAGGTTCTATTTATTAACACAAACTGTATTATTAGTATGGATATTTAAGTTAAGGTTTTCATTTATGGGTCTTTGTTACCTGACAATAAATAAATTATATTCTATTCTTGACCCTTTGGGGATTACAGGCGTGATGTTCAGTTATACATTTGAAAAATCTTTTTTTATCTTCATGTGTCGCATTGTATTAGATGAATTACCATCAGAACTGGACCAAATCATTATGTGACTTCGGATCGACCAAATCGCACTAAGCCCGCGTGGTGGTTTATACCATACTCCCTCACATAGAAAAGAGGTATCTGTCCCAGCAATGGGAACATTATAGGCTGATTATGCTATGCTTCATTTCTGAAATCAGAATTCACAATTATATCACGCAACTTACTAATTAAGCCAATAGTACGACCAAACAATATTGTAGTCACAATGTCGTCTGCTTTTTCGCCACTGCACCCAACTCCACAATGGATTAACGACATAAGTCAAACAGCAGTCTTTTATTACTGAAACTGTTAAAAGTTGAGTGTATTGCAAGAACTGACTAGTTGGCGTAGGTCAGTTACAGATTTTATGTCGCTACGTAAATGCTGAGATCATTGGCCAGATTTATTTTACGCATGGGTTAAAAGATAGTACTTACTTCTCACATGATCTATCCTCTTCCCAAGTTTGTTTAACAGCAGCTGATTTCTACGGACATCGAAATGCTTCAATATGGTATTTCACCAAAAAAATGTAATGGGGATGTTTATTGACTTAAAAAATGTGATTCTATTCTTATGTGTGAATGTGATCCATCTGTTAGATTATCGAAAAATATTGGATACGTATTTTTTGTTTTATCAAAATATTGACGAAGATAAAAGGCGTCAAAGATTTGAGTGGGGGTTGGTGAAGTCACTGAATGCAAAAAATGTCATACTAATGTCTTAGAGTATGACGTCACAAGAGTTTTCAAAGCGCGGTATCGTCTTCATTGTTTGTTTACGTGAAAAAAATAAAAAAAAACGTGTCCAATATTTTTTTCGCGTTGCCTTTTTTTTGTTTCCTGTGGGAAATCATCAAATAACCCCTCCCGCCTTTGGGCAGAGCGAAAGAGAGTGTCAGAGTTTTACATACGACGATATCGACGCCGCGGTATCTCTTGCGAACAACTCGCAGCCCCAACGGGATTAACGCTTTGCCTGACATGAGAATCGAACCCAGATCCGTATGCACAGCAGTCAGACTTGGGGCTACTGACCAGCGAGTCAGATGATGATGAGCATGGCTATTTACTAGCTGCTGCCAGCGGCTTCACCCGTTACAACTCGAAAATTATCTCACGCGAAGATAAAATCGGGATAAAAACTATCCTATGTGGTAATTCAGGTTATAAACTATCTGTGTACCAAATTTTATTCAAATCCGTTTAGTACTTTTTGCGTGAAGAAGTAACAAACATACACACTCACACACACACGCACTCACAAACTTTCGGCTTTATAATATTAGTGTGTGTGTGTATAATATATATATATATATAGTGTGAAGTGTGATTATTAGAATCAAAAGCCATTCCTTCTTCTTGCATAACCTAAACCATTGAATATTTTGTCACAGCTACCACACCAGGTCATGGAACCTGTAAACCTTCCTTTATGGCCCACAATCCACATAATATACACTTTATTGCATACGTCATTGGACTTGTAAATATCGGAAGCGCCATACAACATCCAAGTTTTTACTGTCGCCAAGTGATTTTTGTTTTTATTATCATACTGTATTGTAGTCATTTTCTTATGTCTGGGAAACTTAATCCTTGGATTGCATCGTGTCTGGTATAACTTCTATTAGTATCGTTAAGCCTTTTTACGTCAACTTGTTCTTTGAACTCAATAAAGTGAAAACCCAGACGGTTGTCGTAGGTCAGTGACGCGTCTGCTTTACGAAGTCTGGCCTGCTATACCTACTGGTTAAATTTTCCTAGTTGACAATCATTTATGTAATCAACGAAGAATAGGTATGTTTACTGACTTCAAAAAATGTGATTTTAATTAGTCCGTCTGTTAGATTATCGAAAAATATTGGATTCGTATTTTTTTGTTTTATCAAATCAATAAAAAATACAATTACATTACAAAACATGTTTTTTTTCTTTTTACTCTTAAACTTATGATGAAGACGATACAGTGCTTCGAAAAAGTCACGTCAAGTTGTGTGACGTCACAAGGTTAGTACTATTTTTACCTACAAAGTGACGTCAAAAGCCCGCACTCATGATCTTTGACACGTTTTGTTTTCTTCAAGTTTATTATTTACCTATTTATTTATTTATTTATTTATGTACACACAAAATACAAAAAAAGGAAAATATATAAAAAAATAGAAGAGCACAAAGGTACTGCTTATTTCTAAAGAAATTTCTTCCAGCAGACCTGCGAGAGGAGAGTTTTATTAATTTGATAAAACAAAAAATACGTATCCAATATATTTCGATTATCTAACAGACGGACTAATTAGATATTTTTGGTGAAATACCCTATTATAAAAAATAGCTTATCGTTTAACAAAGACGTTTCCAGTACGCACATTAAGCCATACACATCTTTGTCAGTTTAATTTAATTTTTCGCCGTCAATGTACGCCAACATTGTTGTGGGCATGTCGCAAAATGTGCGGTTTCACATATTAACTGTGACGTCGACAGATTTTATTGCAGCCCCGCTAGTTTTAATCAGAGATACGTTGCGAACTGCTGTGATCTGATTACTTCTGTTTTATGGGTTCAAGTGTGAATGAGTGCCAGTTAAAGTTTCTTTTCTGACCAGAGAGAGTAATTAAAATTTTCTACTTGGGTTTTAATTTGAAGTAACCACTTTGATACAAGTTCGAGGGGAAAGCAAAAAAAAGAATGGATTTACAGACAGTCACACGGACACAAATGACTTCTGTACACAACATTATATGGACGGCAAAGAAAAACATGATTTAAACACAATTTCAAACAGACATTTTTGTTTATGTTTCCTAATATTTCCTTCGAAATCTTAAAAGAATTCTTTAATATCGAGACCACACAATCGTATGCCATTAGCAAGCTTTTACAAGACACAATTTATGTTGACATCTTGTGCACAGAACGTAGATATTTTTACTCCCAGCTTAATATTACCTTCGGGTTTTAGTGATGAGACACGACACGACACGATGCAAGATCCGGTTACCCTACGGAGATAAAAAACGATTGAGTCGTTAAATCCTTTCTTTTACGAAAATTGTTTTTGTAAAAGAAAGGATTTACGTACGTTTCGAATATTTGCAATAGGTTGTTTCCTCAATTAGTATAAAATTTGGTCCAAATTTTGTCCAAAAAATTTGGTTTCTTTACCATTTATTATATAACTATCATCATCATCATTATATAATATAAGTCTTATATTAATCATTTTGTTGAATACTAAAATAAAAACGTTTGCATTTACTATTCGACCCACTAAACCACACATCCCATCCCTATACACCCACTACCCATAAATAATATTCTTTTCAAGGAACCTTATTGCTCCGTACACATGGGGATGAAACAAATAGCAACATAAGAACTGTCGTAATGTACGTGAATGTGGCGCATATACAGCAGATAGTGCTTCCCATTGTCCGGCACGGTTAGCTGACCGACGGAATTACGGCTAAGAAAATACTGAGGAAAAACCTGTATTGTGGATGAAAATTGTGCTTCCTTGAGGTAGAGGGAGACTGCGAAATATTTAGGAAGAATTGCAGATTGGTGGTGATGCTAATAAAAGTGTTTGTGTAGACGTGAAGTAAGCTTGTTTTAGACTACCACACAAGCACAACAAAAAAACAAGACAGATAAAGGTGATTTGAGCGGAAAGTGGATTGTGATTTTTTACGCATTTTTCCTAAGGCCAACCAGATAACCAATGTTTTAAACTGAATTACTGCTGCTTTTTAATTCTAAAAAAATAAGAACATCTTAATGGCAACTGTACAAAACTCTCATGTGAAAATAATCTCAACACAGAGCTTTATCCTACCAAAAAAACTTAATTACGCCACCGATCTTATCAGCTTAATGATCCGTTTCAAAATTATTGTCCATCACTTCTTCATTGAAAAACCAACCAATATTTTTTGTCCTCATAAAAGGATCCTTCAAATCATTGTTTAAATACCTTTGAAAAGGTACCACACACAATGCATATTTTGAATACATTATGACCTGTGAACTGGTGGCGTTGGTCTTTTGTCCTGAGTATAAAAATGTACGTTCTAAAGGGTCATGGAGTAAGGGATTAAAATTATCGTGATTGTGAGTCATGTCGGATTTGTTTGTCATGATTTGCTTTTGATCTATTTGAGACACATGTCTTGTCAGTTCAGTTTCTATGGTTGACATTATTGTCAGATTGAGTTTGTATGTGGTCTTTTATACATAAATTACCGACAGGAATTAGTGCATGTAATTTTATTTTTAACTACAAATAATTATAATTTTAGGAACAACACCATAGGATATATTTAAATGGGTACTTGTAAGACTAAAGGAATAGAAAGAGAAGGTTTAGTTGAATGATTATGAGATTGTCGTGAATCAGACGTTGTTGTTACCATCGCGGATAAAAACCTGGATGAGGCTGTGAAATAAAATGGATTGGAACGTTTTGTAAGAATACTATTACGCTTATTAATTTCCTTTAAATATATTGCCTATCGCTATAATCTTCTAATGCACTGTGACGTCCTTATATTTTAACATTACCTTCTCATTTAAATGACCTATTTATACATCCCCTCGAGACCTCATTTCTTAAACAAAAAAAACAGAATGTATGTTCCTTTCAACTCCAAATGACAATCATTAGACAGTATCACAATATAACACATCAATCTAAAGCCATATTGTGATACAGTTTCGTCACATATCATTCAAATAATAGTGGTCCAAATATATCTCCTTGTGGGACGCCTTAGGGGTCCTTTTGTGTGAGACCCTTATCTAAGCATATCATTTATTCATGGTCATTATTTGACCATTTCAGTGTTAATGATGTGAGATCTTTGTTCTTCTGTGTTAAAATGTCGTTTAATGTTTGGTTGGACGTGTAATATGATATCAAATGTGTATAACGGCTCTTCTTTGTCGACATCATTATAGGTGACCCCATATTTAACTTCGTATGTGCAAACGATATTTTTTTTTGCAATTATTTACAAAAGCGTTTGTCATGTCTGTTTATAAAAGTTTAATTGAAGAAACTTAGGGAAATAAAATGGTACATTTTTTAAAGCATCATTATGTACGAAATCTAACGCATTTTATAACCACTTTTAACAGGACAAAAAAAAATTGTCGGAGATAATTGTTATATTTTTAATAATCAAGTAGTGAGTGACATAAAAAATATGAGTAAGTACAAGTCTTCTAAAGCTTGTTCAAAATTAATAAGTGATAATTTTATAGCTCACTTTCAATACAAGTTACACCTGAATTTATTACAATTACAATACTAACGAAAGTCAAGACCCAACAAACATCCAATGAAATCAAACTCACTTAACAAGAAAGTAAAAATTATATAGCAAAACTTCTCACACCTATAAAGCCAATCGACAATGTCGTTACATATTAAAAATTTGTCCAAATTAATAACTTTCTCATCGAGTACCATAATAGCCAGAGGATATTTATCGTCCATTAAAATTGTAACTGATTCAAGGGCTATTATAACATGGATATTAAAATGTACTTCTGGTTGTCTTTCTTTGTTAGTTTAGATTTTTTGCACGTTTGCCACTTGTTTTGGGGCAGGCCTTTGTTACTCGTTACATATCCTAACCAGTTTTGGACTATAATCAACAGTGTTGCAATGTTTATTAAACAAGGTAATAAGCGTGATCTCTTCAATAGACAGTTGTGTGTTGTCATTTTCTAAAACCGGTTCACTTGATGTGTTGCTTTTGATAAAATACTTATTGTGTGAAATGTTGGCTTGGAATATTTTATGTGTAATGCCGCTCATTTATGTATGAATGTACGTGTGCATCTTTGCGTTTGTCTGAATAGCTTATCTACGTAACCTTTTAGTAATCTGAACGTCACCTTTTTACACAGCAACACAACACACAATACAATTTCTAATATTCTCGCACCACAGCAAAAGTAGCTGTTGCTATATCCTAATAACAGTAAGAAGACAACTACTGTTTTTCTGATCACAAACAATGGTAAAGCTATTAGTCGAAAACTAAGAAGCATTGTCATTCTCAAAATGATTACAATTATTCTTTTAAAAGGGTTTACCCTTTAACATCAGTACCTGAAATCTTAATCCCATTGAACAAAAACTAAGCCCCTTCAAATTCCCCCAAGCCATTCACACCATAACTCTTCCTTGACCCACACAAACACCCTTCTGGAGTACAAAATATAAGAATACCCAGTAATGAGGTCGGTGCATTAATTCTAGGTCATAAACTATAGAATTTATGACCTCAGACTAGTCCTATAAAATGCGACATGGTCTCTTTTTGGTAGCACCTTTATTTTCGACAATGTTGTTGAGTTAGTGGGACAAATTTTTACTGAGTTATTACAATGTGTGTTCTTTGGGAAAGGTGTTGAGTAGTTCCTTTTTTTTGTTTGTTGTTTTGTTTTTTTTTTAACAGTAACAAAACAAAAGCGATTCTGATTATAATGAGTATGGTTTATGCTAAATAAGACACATAATTATAACAAAATGTAATGACAGATTAAAAACAAGACGAATGCTGCCAACGGACGAGCACATGTTAATTATATTGAAAGATGTGAACAGAAAATCCCTTCCCATGGTTTTTAATGCTGTTTCTAATGCTAAAGATAAATTACAGACACAATCTTAATATCATAACAGTTTTATTTGACAAAAACACACGACATCTGATACAGAAAGTGAAAAATATAAAAACACAACTCATGCAATAAGTAGAGATAAATAACACACACAATATTTAATTCATAACGGGTTTCTTTAATAAAAACATCCGACAAAGAAACTTAAAAATATAAAAACACAATTCATCTCCATTAGAAAAAAACAAAAAAACTACCGTCCATAGAGAACAGTAATAGCTCTAATATCCCGACATAATTCAGTAGGTCCGTTTGCAGGACATAATTGACCATAAATAAAGCAGATTACACATGTTTATTTCAACCCTTTTCAAGAAAAGGGGTCAGTAATTGTAGACGGCCCTTTATAAAGACTAGACAAGGTAACAAATGGGTGCAGTCAAAATCTCAATAAATATTTTTGCATTGTTTGCTATACAATTATTAATGTAGTTTTCATTGTGATAATGTGTGATAGTTTGTTCGTTATGGCTATGGGAATTTGTTGGGCTTTTGCTATTCCTTATTGCAATTATTATGATATGCGTTAAAGTTTCTGTGTCACTAAAATTATGTGTTGCTATTTTCTCGTTTTTTTTCCAAAGTAACAAACGTAAAAAATATCACAAAGGCCTAGTTTGATTTTATAAATAACCATAGCAGCAAAATTAATGTGGAATTGTCATAAAAAATTAACTATATATACAATTTTATATTTGTACCTAATCCGACTTCTTTCCTGTTAAAATAACTGCCAATTATTACGTATCACACATAACATTACCTATTTCTAAAATACCCGTTAAAATAAAAATTACTGTCCCATTGTTTAATAATCTTTAACAAAAGCCGCATCAATCAGGGGTTTTAAACAATTATTTTCAACCCCATTCTAATTGCTTTCCCCAGTTTGAACTTTGGCATCTCGTGATTAAAATATATCAGATCACCTTTGACCTATCTAATAAAAAAGGTGATTTTTGTCAAAAAGCACATTATTTATATGTGAAGATCAAACACAGGTGTAAGAGATAACTGATTTTAATTTTGATTTTGTTTATTTTGTAACGGAAAAGTTCATGTTATAGAGAGTAAATGTGTTATGTTATAAAGTAGACAGTTTTGTAGAAACTTGATTTCAGGTGAACTGTTATAGCCCAGTTAGCATAGGGTAGTTAACAAAAGAAAACTAATTAGTCCGTCAGATAGATTTCCAAAAAATATTGGACATTTTCTTTTTTCACGTAAACAAACAATGAAGACGACGTCATTTTCAGAGGCATTAGTATGACATTCTTTAGCGGTCAGTGACGTCACAACCTCCTTCTCAAATCTTTGACGCGTTTTTATCTTCGTCAATTTTCATTGATTTGATAAAACAAAAAATACGTATCCAATATTTTTCGATAATCTTACAGACGGACTAATTAGAATCATTTTTTTAAGTCAGTAAACATCCCTCCTAAAAATTATTGTGAGCTGTCCATTTGCAATATGTATGATTATTATTTCATACATCATAGTTATTTTTTGTCCAGGTTAGAATAACTGTTAGTTTAGTTGGTTTGGTTACTTTATAACTATAATATGATAAATAAAAATAAAAATTCATCAGCATTTTTTTATTCTTCTCCATCTGGTTTATGATTTTGGAATAGGCAACTACTATCCTTTCACAGGTAATATTTTAATAGTCAAAAATAAGCTACGTGTAGGCATTATGCCTATGCGTAGCTGATTGTTGTTAATAGTCAAAAATAAGCTACATAAAGGCATTATGCCTATACGTAGCTTATTGTTGACTATCAAATTGTGCATGACACGGGTCGATTTGAAATAAATACTTATAGTTTGAGTTCACTTTTAATTAAAACAAATCTAAGTGAACTTAAAGTTGGCATTGATCCACATCATGTTATCTGAGTAATATTTATTTTCTTCTTCGCTTCATCCCCATATATCTTAAGGTCGAATTTACTCAGATTTACTACAAACTTCCTTAGCAAACAACAACAAAACGACCCGACATATTTCACCAAACAACTCTATTTACTGTCATTCACAACTTGACATACATCCATTGATCTTCATAATCACGTGATCAACTAAAGAAATGGCTACAATAACTGAATTATGCCAAATAAGAGCCCACGAATGCGATAGATGTACATCATTGATATTCAACGTTGATATATCACCTTCTCTTGGACAATAGCTCCCCTCTGGTAAGTCGCATATTTCTGCCACCCCACCCCCCTATGTAGGGCTGTCGTGGACGTGAAGTATCATTAATATAGTCTGTTTAAATATTACTTTTGATTAAACTTTTGGAGGAAGTTGAAGGGTAAATGATGTGAAAATATTGTGGCTACATTTTATAGAAAAGCGCTACGAAGCAACTAAATTTTTTGCAGCATCTTGTAGTTGCACATCTATAAGAAGTTCTTTACAAAAACATTACTTGCCTTAATATTCCGGCGTCAAACGTTGACGTATCCGAGGACGTTTATGCGACACTACACAGCGAAACAGGACGCCGACAACGTTACGTGAAGCTTTTTAATATAGTATTAATTTGATATTGTTGCTAAAGATTAGTTTGTGTATTTCATCTATGGGCCGTAATTGCCTGATAATTTACAAAATGATTATATTATTCTATTTCTAACTGCCGTACTCAGAGAGTTTTAATGATTACTAAAGCCATCACTTATTGCCAAGATGCTAAGTTAAGTTTGTTGCTAAGCTTTGTCATGCAAAAGTATGTCAAATCTTTACTAAGTGACGGCTTAAGTAATCATTAAATATATCTGAGTACCGCAGTAAGTATATATATTTACGACTTATTTAAATTATATTAGGAAATATAATTAACATACGTTCAAGATAAATTAAATTAGTACAAGAGCCAACCCTGACTAGTAACGCCCTCGTTACCGCGGCGACACGCCGCCGGTCACCCTTTACTACTAGTGATGTGCACCTCGGAAACACATCGATATTATGAATTATTTATTTTATTTCATTGGTAATGGGGCATTTGATAAAGTTGTGGGTGTCCTTGTGTTTTTAACAATGGCTTTGGCTGAGTTTTTGACAGTTGATTTGGTGCTTTAAATAAAGTTCTGTTTACTATTAAAACATATTATTTTAAAATCGAGTTTCGCAAATATTGTTTTCAGTCTTCAAACGACAATTATTCTTATCGAATTTGAAAACATTTATTTATGAACAAGTTCTAAGAAATCACATTAGTGACAGAAACGAACGATTTGCAATAAAAACAGTAATAACCACACAATTACTCCGTTACCCCTTTTAAAAGAATACATGCAATTACAGAAAATGCGACAATTTCTTTTTCAAATATGACATCACTTTGTCCCTATAATTGACAATAATTATTCAATCATGGAGTGAAAATGGTAGTTAAGATTTAAATAGTTTATGCGGAATTATACAGGTGCTGCAAAAAGGTAGGTTTTCTGTGAAGCAAATGTTTTTAAATTGCAGTTGTACGCATTTTCCTTTAAAAAAATATAAGTACATAGGGTACCTACTTAGCAACGCAATGCGTTATTAGGGACTCAATTAAGGGTTGAATTTAATGACTAGTAATATAATTATTTTCTGGTCGAATGGGTGTACCTAGCAAAACATAAAAATGCTGTCCCCACACTCGAAAAAATAAAAACAAAAAAAAAGTATCACCTCAGAGATTGTCAAACAAAAACTTAGAAAAAAAAATGTCATATTGGTTTGTTTTAAATTAATGCTGAAGGCGTAATATGGTTTTTATTTTAACAACAGTAGGGATTCATCAGTTAGTTGTACCTAGTTTAATCAGAGATATTTATTTTTTAATTATCATTAAGCTATTAGTTAATAAATGTCATTTTTCCAAATAATTTTTTCAAGAAATTTTATGTTATCTAATTGAAGCATACTTAAACTACGTAAGAGAAGAATAAAAATTAAACACTAGGTTGACTTCGTTAATTAATAAATTAACCCAGAAAAAAAATCTTCACAACCAACACCATAATTTACCGAGTGAAAGAAAACTGTATAAAATCTATGAATAATTAATATTGCATGTCGCATCACTAAACGGCTAGAGTTGCGATGAGTCACCGAAGGCGCGCTGCGGTTACCGCGCATGTGTTGTTTAACTTTTTTTATTTAGGTATTACCGTGCGATTGTGTCCGTATAATTTACTCCTATTGGCGGAGTATATTAGTTTTAAGTAAAGGCTTCTAATTGTATAGGTATTTTTTTATTTTGAAATGAGGTTTAAGTATTGGTGATTAATCTATCATTTTGAAGAAGATTTCTCGTATATTTGGCTGAGTTTAGGATGACACTTTTTTTGCATCTGGAGAAAAGAACTTCTACTTACATTATAAAAAACTACTTCGCATTTTTACATTTACACGTACCCTGTAAAGTAGTGGAAATTATTTATTCGGGTCGTAACGATAGACAATAAATATGTCTTTGTAAAGTTTGAGTTACCAAAAAATCTTAATTTTAAAGGAATAATTCGTACATATTTTCGTTTGTAAAGATTTAAGTACCTACTTCAAGTACCTAGTGATTTACTCCCTACGTTCAGTGCACATAAATTAAATTGAAGAAAATGGGTCACTGTGACTCATGCGACTGCACTGCGGTAGTTTAAGATTACCGATATGCTATGAACTTTCTTATTCGTCACTTCACATGTATAATTTTTATGATTCCAGAACTGACAGAGAATTTATGAAATGTAGTATTTCGATTTTAAATCCATTCATCACCTTTTGACATTTTGAAACTGATTGTTTTAAACAAAAATTGAAAACTAAATACACTACAAAATAAATTATGAAAATTTTAGTTCAATGATGGCAAGAATATATAAATTAATATTAAGCATGAGGTCCAGGGTTGGTCGTATAAATCATTGTTATTGGGTTTTTATTAGGAAATAGCGGACGTCACGCGGTTTTACCCGCGTAGTTCCCGTTACCGTAGAAGTACAGAGATAAAAAGTAGCTTAAGTTACTCAGGATGAATGTAGCTTTCTAATGGTGAAAGAATCTAAAATCGTTGCAGTAGTTTTTGAGTTTATTCATTACAAACATACACACACACAAAAATACAAATCTTTCCTCTTTATAATATTAGTGAAGATATAGATATCTCAGCCATGGAGTCCAACATCTGTACCTGGTTTTTGGCAATAGGCTTGCCACCTCTACATAAACCCTTCGGAGATTACAGGCGTAATGTCATGATAACTTAAATAAAAGGTTTCAAAACCACTTTCTCTTCCAAAAAGAAATGTTCAACCAACCTATTGCCAATCTAAACGCTATCGCTACAATAATAATATTTATTTACCGTTTTAATTAAATTGCTGTGTCCATCCCTAGCGTGTAGTGACAGCACTAATGTCTCTAATTGAAATACCTTCTGTTAGTGACTGTCAAGATGCATTCTTCTGTAGGTAGTGAAGATTTTAGTGGACGTTGGGAATACCGGGGTGTCGTTTGACTGTCGTGGAAGAATAATTCGTTTAGGGGTGTATTGACCGTAATCAGAAACGGTAAAAATTAATCTACTTTTTTTCAGCTTAAGCCGCGCTTGCTTAGGTTGTCCTTTGGATGGGTGACCACCCATTACACACCGAGTTTTCTCCATGCCTTGGAAAGTTCGTTAGGCTGTTAGTCAATTGAAAATCTTTTACAGTCGTTACAGATAGTCAGTGACCTGAAAGTCTGACATCCAGTCTTATTTACATTTATCATAATTATTACCCAGTGTAGGGGTTTTAGGCGACACCATGAATTACTTTTAAACATGTATATTGCGAATTAGTTACATTTGATAAAATATATGAAGTATGCGAGTATGTGCGATTGGTCGACGGCATCCGTGGGCGACCAATCGCTGTAGTACAGATGGCAGCACCAGTGGTAAAGGCAATCTCTAAACATCCAGTAGGTATACTAACTGGGTCGTGGACGTCCTAAAGGCATTTGCTTCATTTAAAATACTGATATCACTGGTTGTACTGGAAGCCGAACCCCGACTACCAAAAACATGTTTTTTTTACTTCTTAACTGTTTGTACCTAAACGTGTCATTATTTAAACATTCCAATACGAGTATAACTGATTGACAATAGATAAAGACATCAATTAACTCCCTAACTACAAACTTCCACAGTATTTAGTTGCCATCAATAACTGAGTTATCGCTGCTCAACATAAATCATAGCCGTGTCAGCTTTGTGGTCGTGTTCAACATACACACAGATGTGGTGTGCATGTGTGTTATGTTGATGCACACGTTGTGGTAATGTTGAGGTGTGAGTAGATTATGTACTGATTAAATCTTAATTCAAATGATGTCAACGATGGGTATATGCATGTTTGATATAGCTGAAAATGTATTAGTACTTGTGTTAAATGCATCTAGTTTCTTTGAAAGCCGATGTATGCATGCATAATCAGAGTATAATGATCCCACTAGTGGGACACAGGCCTGCTCTCTATAAGGGGGGCTTTAATCCACCACGAAGGCCCAGTGCGGGTTAGTAAAGGTCACAAATGTCTTCGAAATTGTAGGACATGGTGACAAGTTTATTAGTTCTTGCGTTAGATGCTTCTAGCTTTGTCGGGGCCGCGGGTAGTCCAACGGTTATCGCGGCCTCGACATAGAGGGCGAAGAAGGAACATGGGTGGTTTTTAGTCAGTAGAAGTCTGACACTCCCTTTCGCTCTGCCCAAGAGCGGGAGGGGTTATTCGATGATTTTACACCCACCAAAAAAAAAAAAAAAAAAAGATGCTTCTAGCTACATGGGTAACCAACCAAATTATTATAACTGAGAAAAAGGTAAGCAGTTGTTTATTAATTACAGACTTTAAACCCCAATCATTTAAGTTTTCTGTTAAATTTTTTCACCAGCATTATTTTTTTTTTTGGGAAAAACGTCTCCCACTCAAAAGGTTTTTGAAATAGAGCTTCGTTTTTAATCTTTATCGCAAGTTTAAAGTCTATCGATACAATAACAACTACATAACATTTTTTTCTTAATACTTAAGTTTATTTTGACCCACCCACACTGGGTCTATAAAACTTTAAAATTATAATTCAAAAACACTGGCAAAACTTTTTTCTATTTCCTCTTTCCACCACAAAAATTACAATACCAAAATCTTCTTGACATCCTCGCCAAACCATAAAAAATGGTTTTCCGGATAAAACAAAGAACCGGTGACCGTAGGGACCGATAAGAGATACATTTATATATTTACTTTATTTATATCTTTGTATTCTCAAAACGTTACACCATTATTTTTATTGAGATAATCCGTATGATTCATATACTTTAACTCTGTGATTTATTGCTAGAGTTTTGCGATTGGAATTTTCTTTTTATCAATAAGGCTTTGGCTGGTTTTGTTTTAGTTGAGAGCTTTTCTTTTCGGTTGTACGTTGGGTATGTTGAGAATGCTAGCTTATTGGCTAGTAATATTAATAGTTGGAAAGATTTAATCTCAAAATATTGTTTTGAACGTGAAACAACGAGTATTTAGGGTACTTTTGTAGGTATTTATGCAATGTTTACTAACTCAATGTGCAATCGAAAATAAAAGCTCTCAACCAAAACAAAACTAACTTTACTAGAATAAAACGTTATTATTCTACTGTATATTTATAAACCTAGGTACATGATGATAAATCATAATTAATGTAGGTTTTGAATTTATGCACCATAGAATATAATTTAAGCATCATAGTCAGCCAGTAGCAGATAATTTTCTAATTAGTGGTATTCCAAAAAAATCCCATACAAATCCGAATTAATATTTTTTGTGAATTATTATCTTTACGTAAATCCAAACATAGCGAGACTATGACACATTACTAAAAAAAATATGACACATTTGAAAGCAGATTACTCGAAACTAAACGTTACTTCATCGTGCCCTGCATCCCGTTAAAGAAATGCAATTGGACATACCCAAAGTCCCAAACCGCAATCGTTAAAATTCCCTATTACACACCCATACATTGCTAGCAAGAAAGCCGTCAATCTTATAAGCAAGCCAGCATAACACGTAATGGAGGATAAAACGATTGAAATAATCTAATACAATGTTGCAGGACAAAGGATTTGTATGCGATCAAGTTATGAGCAAGTCGAGGCAGTCAGTAGGGTGCAGTTAACAGAAATTCAATTATAAGTTCGCTCTTAGTTGGACAAAGAGTAGGCAGTGGCATGCAGATACTCAGATAGAAGGGAAGGTAGATTGCAGAATTGGCTGCTTGACTACTGTTGAAAATTCACGAAAATGGTATGTTATTTCAAAGTACTAGTACTAGCAGAAATAAAACAATGTGTAAAAAAGTAATAAAATTGATCAGAAAATGGCTTAGTTTTACGTGATTTTAAATCACGCGTTAGACGAAGACAGCGTTATATAAACGTGACGTCATATTTCATACCGCCATAGTAATCACGGTTACGTAAAACAAATGGCCGTTGCGTGCGACAAGAATAGAAAGTGCCCCCACGACAAACTTCTAAAGCATGTAACTACTAAATTTTTTATTATCGATATTTTTATTTTTATCGATATTATTACTTTTTTCATACATCGTGTTATTTCTGTTCATCTTAATCATCAACAGCCTATTAATGTTCCCACTGCAGGGACACAGGCCGCCTCTCTCTTTGAGAGGGAATGGGCTATAATCTACCACGCGGGCCCAGTGCGTATTGGTAGATGTCACATGTCTTCAAATGTTTGGTTCTAAGCCATGCCGGTTTCCTCACGATGTTTTCCTTCGCCGTTTTGAGAGCAGCGGTGGTGAAATAAATTACACAAAGTAAAGTGCTTGCCTGGGTTCGAACCCACGACTTACTGATCGTAAGTCGGGGCCGCCACCACTGGGCCACCGCTGCTCTGTGTTATTTCTGTTAGTTCTTTGAAATAACATAACATTTTCGTAAACTTTTACAGTAGTCAAGTAGCCAATTAGGTACCCCAAGTATATAACTAATCACCATAGCCATTCTCTTGTTGTTATCCCAATTAATTTGAGGTCAGTGCAGCTTCTTCTTCCATACTTCAGATATCTAGTATATGCTTCGCATGCTAGTGACGGAGGTGGCGGAATGTAAGAGGGAGAGAACCTCAAACCCCAGCCTCTGCGCGAGACACCCCGGGCGTCAGGAGCCACGTGGTGGATTCCGGCCACCATAGGCGCGAGTCTGCGGACGGTGCATGAAAAGAGTCAACATCTCTTTTGTTTTTGTATCTCCCTTCGCAGGTGTGCTGGAGAATAGATTTCTACTAAAATAAGCTTCACAAAAAGGCTAGGCAGATAACGATCGCTGCAAGATATGTCTGAAGCAGGTTCTTTCTCAAAATTTTATTTTTTTCCTCTTTAAACGGCTTTCACCACAAAACGCTGTCCATTTTAGACGCTATACCAGTATGTCCAGTCTGTGTAAAATCTCACTGATCTATGGATATAAAGCTTTACGGCATACATCGCCCAGTTGACTCATAACCGTGACGAGATCGCTTCCAGTAACTTGGTGATGCGGTCGTTTTCTAAGATGGACGTATGGTACCAGAAATTGGCGGTGTACAACTGGTTGAGTATTTACGGTTTTTTTATATTGGAGTTTATTCGCAGATAGATGCGAGTCTCCAATGCTGCGACATTGAATGAAACTTCTCACTAAATAAATAATATATGTCTATAACAACTAGAAATTAGGATTATTGTTACTTAAACTATGGACGTAGTATGAGTAAAAAATGCTACTTCATTATTGGTTTTTGTGCGGACACTTCATTCCATTTTGTGTTTAGAAAACATCTGATTAACGTCATCATCATGTGCCTTAAGGTGGAAGCTCACATCTGGCCCGCGAAATTCTAATTTTCTTACGTTTTTGGCAATTTGCAGGCCAGTGCTTGGTTGTATGTTTATGAAAATTTGATTTGCGACTGTAAGACGTATGAAGTTACCGAATTATAACCATCAAAATTATCAATACAACCCTCCAAGTTCATTTTCATGTCAAGATTGATTTTTGCATGTAAAAGTCATTCTTTAGTAATTTAGTCGTCGTTCTTTAGTAGTTAGTAATTTTGATGGTTATAATTCGGTAACTTCATACGTCTTACAGTCGCAAATCAAATTTTCATAAACATACAACCAAGCACTGGCCTGCAAATTGCCAAAAACGTAAGAAAATTAGAATTTCGCGGGCCAGATGTGAGCTTCCACCTTAAGTTGTCAATAACTAGCCACTGTGATTTTTTTTGTATATTCCTATACACGTCTTTTCCTTGCAACAAGTAATTTCTTTTTTATTTCCTTACTATATTGGGGTCGGGTTCCAGTGAGTACTGAGTAGCACGTTTCCTCTTGGTAAGACCGGTGGTAAGACTTTTGGAGCCATTGACTATCACACTACTGTTTGTTACTTCTTCGCGTAAAAACTCCTAAACGGATTTGAATAAAATTTGGTACACAGATAGAATATAACCTGGGTTAACACATATAATAGTTTTAATCCCGATTTTATCTTCCTCTGGGATAATTTTCGAGTTGTAGCGGGTGAAGCCGCTGGCAACAGTTAGTCTTTAATAACTGTCAAAGATTTACAAATGACAGCTTTCCGTACGTAAAAACTCAATAACGCTTTTTCTTTTCGCTTGCACAGCTTGCAAATACTTCATTTAATTGCTCTAAAGGCAGGATTGATTCATAAGAAGCGGGTCGTAAACATTTAAATGATACACTCCATATTCATAGTGTCGATGCCTTTATTGTTCATCACGTTATTATTAAATGGTTTCTCCCTATTGACACATCACTTTATTTTTTTATTTTTTTTTGAAACACGCGTCCTAGCTTCCTGGTCAGCGAGGTTAGTCTGTTAAAACATCACGCCTATAACTTTTAAAGTATTAGTAATAGGTTCCTTACTGTACAGTGTACAGAAATTTATTATTTTTTATGGAAAAACCCAATACCATAAGATATCTAAAGCCTCGTCCCCACTAGGAACATTTGTCGAGCGACATATTGTGTCCTTGGTGACATCGGGCGGCGTCGGTCGACATCGCCGCGACATTGTTGAAACAGTTCCTTGTCTGTTTCTTGTCTTTTCCTTCCTTTCTTGTCTGTGCGACAAGGAACAGTTTCAAAAATGTCGCGGCGATGTCGTCCGACGTCGCCCGACATCGCCTGATGTCACCGGGGACACATGTCGCTCATTAAATGTTCCTAGTGGGGACGAGGCTTAAATCATATCCAAGACATCATGCATTATATTGGTTATTTTTACCAATAGACCCGTTGGTCTTTGATCAAAAGTGACAGTAGATATCACCTAAAGAATTCATACGTAACTTCACCTGGTGTACCTGTAACCTAATAGCACACCTCATTTCATCAATTTTGTTTAAGTCCCATGTATTACAGCCGAGCATATTCCCGTCAATTGGGCACAATCCAGACTCCGTGGCTACTTCTGAGAAATTCCTGATGGACTAACCCTCACACAGCTTTGCCTTTTTTTATTTTTGAGGAGTGGGAAATCATCAAATATCCCCCCCGCTTTTAGGCAGAGCAAAAGGGACTGTCAGACTTCTACTGACTAAAAACCACCCATGTTATTTCTTAGCCCTTTATGTCGAGGCCGCGGTATCTCTTAGAACATCCCGCAGCCAGAATACCTTTGCCTGACCCGGGAATCGAACGAACGAGGTAATACCATCGAGGCACATCAAGAATGTAAGCACAAAAAAAAAACTTTCTATTATAACAATTCAACCAGAGCTCGTATTACCTCTTTTATATCTCGAACAATAGAATTGAAACCAAAATTCATCTCTATAGCGAATTATAAAACCGTAAAATGAAATCCAGCCCATTCCACTTGCCGCCAACAATTTTTACACTTGCCACTAATGTGCAAGTGTCAATCTGACACCTTTTGTCAAAATGTTTTGGAGCGAAAAAATCGTTTATTGCTGTTCTATTTTGTATTAGCTTACAACACTGGACGTTGGGATTTGAAGCGCTTTTGTCGCTTTTTTTTTCGTAATCGGTACACTACATGGCTGAGGTGATTTGTGGCTATTACATTATTATTCCTCTTATCGATCTGTAAGTCGTCATCATCATCATCATCAGCAGCCTTGTTCCACACATTCCTAAGTGCAGGATTCCTTTTTAGAGCCATGGTTCCTAGCTCTTCGCGTATCTCAACGAAATTCCGCGAACATCTGAATGTCACTCGCACATCTGGCAATTGCTTTACATACTAGAAAATGTTTATTAAATTTGTTTTTATCGTTAAATTTACTGAAATTTAACGTCTACTTTTTATACAGACATAAAATAAAAATAAATAAATCCATCTCTCTCCGCTTCAAAGCGCAAAAAGCGCTGCCAAATCGCAAGCAAATTGTGATTTCGTCGCATTGCGCCTGAGTGGGTTTCTGGTGACAAGTGATTGCTCGAGTGGGATTACTGTTCCTTCCACAACAGTATTCGGAATTAATTTTCGTTCACGAAATGTCGAAACATCTGTCCTATTAGTTGCTACTCTGATATGTGTCTGGTTAATAGATTCTAAGTGGGGACATTACTTTTGTTATAATAAAAACGATTTTTTGTTGAATACTATTTTTTTAAGGCATGTCAGTCAAAACGCCCTCATTGAATACAACGAAAAATTACTGTTTTTTTCTGAAGGTTACTCTTACTGCTGTATTCAGAGATTTATAAAGATTTAACATACAAAACTTTCAGTGTCATAAACTTTACAAACTGATGGCTTAAGTAATCATTAAACGTCTCTGAGTGCAGTACTAAGAGCTATTATCTTATTACTACATCAGCGTAGCCTTTTCCCAACTAAATTGGGTCGGCTTGCAGACTACCCGGACACAGCAGAATACCAGTTTTTCTATCTTTCTTTCAGTATTATGACCAGTATTTTACACTTGCTGTTTCCAGCGGCTTCGTCCGTTACAACTCAAAATTTATCCCACGGGAAGATACAATTGGGATAAAATCCTATGTGTTAATCCAGGGTGTAAGCTAACTCCATACCAAGTTTTATTAAAATCTTTGCAGCTGTTTAGGCGTGAATAAGTAACAAACATACACACTCACACACTCACAAACTTTAGCCTTTATAATATTAGTGTGATGTGACTAGCTGTTGTAACTTATTTCATCACCGCTGCTCTCAAAACGGTGAAGAAAAACATCGTGAGGAAACCGGCATGTCTTAGAACCAAAAAATGCGAAGACATGTGGAATCTACCAATCCGCACTGGGCCCGCTTGGTGGATTATAGCCTATCCCTCTCTTAGAGAGGAGGCCGGAGTCCCTGCAGTGGGAACTTTATAGGCTGATGATGATACGTATCTGTGCTCTATAACATTGAACCAAAATCTATAGCAAAATCCAATAACCCGACCGAAGGCTTTATCCTGAAAAAATATTATTTCACTAAACCTCTTTGTACTCGAACAAAGATCACGTTGTATTTACTCTGGCAACACTGAGTCGATAATATTAGTCTGTTTACACCCTTAGCCTCGCTAATTGCGTTTATTTTACGTGGGACAGCGTGCTTAAGTGTTTATTCTGGCTTTGTGATATTGAAATAGACATTTATTGGAAGGACTGAAAATTAAATTAATAGTGTTTTGCGTCTGTTTCATGCATGTAAAGAAAAGTTTTTTATGTGAAAAGAGGGCTGGCCTTTTTCATGATTTAAAAAAAACTTCTCGAAAACTTTTCCCATGGACTATGGAGTACCTAAAATTTATCTTTAAGGTAGGCCTACATTGTTTTCATCATACTGCGTGACTGTGTAACAAATAATTTACAAACTTTCAAATATACTTGCTACCAATGATATATTAAAACTATAGATACGCCCTATTGTCCGCCCTCAAAAATGACGGGTTACAACAGGAAATGAAGCCAATTGGCCACATCGCGCTTAGTTACGATCCAACCTTTCGCGCGACGCTACGTTTGTTCTTAATTTAAATCGTGTGTGTAAACCTGCGCGAAACATAAAGACAACATGCATCAACAGGCATTCCACTGTACGGTGTCATATTTTCTTTCCCTTTCTTTACGCGTAAAAGTAGTTATATAATATTTTCGCCGTTTTGAAGCGCCGCCATGTTAGTTCATGACGTGTCTATATACAATACGTCATTGCTTGCAACTAATTATTTATTTACTGGTCTAAAATAAGGTGCAAAAACTGAAATTGCATGATGTTATAAAGGGTGTAAAAGTGCCCTTAACAAAAACGAAGGGCACTTGTTCTACCCACCACTGCGATATTTTTTTTGGTCTAGACCATACCTGGGAACCCCCTAGTTATGGAGATATTGGGGGTCAAAGTTCCAAATTTTGCACAGCTGTTTTTGTAAATACTAGTTTTTCAGGTTGTACCTTACTTAAATTACCTCCATGACCCTTTTACTATTCAAAGCATTCACTAGCACAATGTTTAAAAAATGCTACATTGAGTTTTACCGTAAAATGCAATTTTTGAACCCAAAAAAAAAAGTCGTTTCCCAGCAAAAATATTTGCGTAGGGGTACTGTACTTAGTTTGATGTACAGAATGCTTAGTTGACGTATGTGTGAAGGATTGATTTACACCCTGTATATCACAATATACCACAATATAAATGATTATTCCGAATAATAAGTAAACAGTGAAACACACTACAACACTTGATTAACAACAGTGACAAGTTGCTACAAATTAGCTATGACATAAACGACTCACAATCAACAAACTCATAACTTATCTCATAAAAACAATAAAAACACGATAAAAATCATACAATTAGACAAATTACATGAAACAATCATACAAAACAGGGGACAATTTAAAATTCATCAGTATCCTCTTTACAGAAATACATTTTTAATTTGATAATTGCACCTCTGTATACTAATTCACTTAATAGGGCCCTTGTATTAATTTTGATCACGTGACAACTGTCACTTTGACAGATGGTCTCTCTCTCCGTCTGTAATATTATCTGTGCTCGTCTGTACTTATTAGGGATGGGATAAAGTGCATTATTTTTGTTCTAATAACCGTATGTTACCTAATTTATTTGGAGAAAAACATGTATTGTACAGTTTTACAGAATAACTCAAGATAATGTAGGTACAGGAATAATAATAATAATGTCAATTTTTATGGCATACTAAAGATAGTTGTTCCAGGTCTGGCTGTTTGTGTACATTTGTAGACTCATCCACGATACAGGAGAAATCCTAGTGTTAGGTGAAAACAAAAAAAATACGACGCACTAATAAATGGTGATGTGGAAAATCGGTTTTTATCGCTCATGTTTAAGAATCGCACCTAAGAAACTGTGCGTACTTATGGTAAGTTTAAAAAGACCAATCCGGACTCCGAACTGGTTATGAACAACAAACTCTGACAGATTTCAGTACGTTATCTGTCTGAATCCGGTGCTTGGGGTCAGATCCGTAGTCCAGTTCGTTTTGACAGCACCTTGGATAAGTAAAATAGGAATAATTACCTAACTAACAATTTCCACAACACCATCAGCTCGAAAATTATCCCACGGGAATATAAAATCGGGATAAAAACTATCCTTTGTGTTAATCCAGGTTAAAGGTAAAGTATGTGTGTACCAAATTTTATCCAAATCCGTTTAGTAGTTTTTGCATAAAAGAGTAACAAACATCCATCTATACATTCATACATACTTACAAACTTTTGCATTTATAATATTAGTAGAATTTCCATCAGAAATATCTCAAAAGCATTTACTAAGACTGAATTTGAGGTGTGACATTTTTCAATGTTACAGCATCATGCTGAGATAGTGGCCTTTTGGCTTCGTACGGGACTATTTTTTTAATTTAAACTAAGTATGTCCTTATTTTAAGTGTTTATCTCTTATGTTTTAAACTTTTTTAATTTTTGTTTTTTTTTTGTCAATTTGTTCGGTCCTGTGTGAAACCAATAAATACTTTTTCTTTCTTTCTTCCTTTTTCTTTATTACATGGAACTTCAACATAGCTAGCGAAATGTGGATTTACTATTAGGTACACGTCTGTCTAAGCCTTAACCGATAATAGGCGTGCTGTTATATTTGTTAATTTAACAGTCATTCAAATTCATGTTACTTTTGCCTATCACCAAAAACTGGCGTTTGTTGTTTGTCCAAAATCGACTACCTCATTATATTTAGCTTTTAACCAGGAATACCTTCTGTAAACCTCAGCAAATGTTCAAGTATTTGTCATAATCCTGCTTCTAAATCTGTATGACAAGTTATATGCAAGGTGGTCATTGCATTTGTCATTCGCAAGCGACCAGGCGAGAGGACACGTTTGTCTGATCAGCCGGAGGGCACGAATCTCCGATTAATTGGTCCATACCATTCTCAATAGTGTTCCGTTTGAAGGGACATAGGTACCGGTATAGATGCCTGTAGCTCCCCACTATCCGTTAGAGCTTAGGTATCGATATGCCTTGTATGATTGTCCTTTAGTTATGAAAGGGGTCATACGGTTGTAATCCGACGTCGCTGCAATTACGTTACGTGGAGTTTCAGACGGAATTTTGGATCATGGTTCTGTTGGATTTCCTGACACATGACTTGCGAATGCATTTCAAAGTATGCACATGTAAGATTTAAACGAACCCTACAATTATGCCGTCTGCTTATAGCATTCTGCACCTAAAACTATTAGTAATGCTTGGAACCAACTTTTTTTTGGTGTGAAATATATTTTTTCCCTGTAGGACTCATTGCAACGTTACCAAAATACTTTGCTGATGGACATATTCAATGGTAAGTACAGAAGTTATAGAGGTATTTCAAGTAAAATAATAACATTAAAAACTTGAATAATAAACAAAAAGTTCGAACTTAAACTTCCAATATCTCCGTAACTAAAGGGCATGGTCAAGAAAAATAAAAATTAGCATTGAAGAGGAAAACAAGTATCTTTCAGCCTCGGTAAGGATCTTTTTAAACCCATTAGTATTGACTAAGTTGATGAGGTTGGTCAGAATGATATTTGACGAAAATGGACATACTGAACGCACCTTTGCACAATCATGAACTAAAAGGAAAATGATTTTTAATAATTATAGAAGTTACTCTTCATGTGACATGATCTTAGTTCAAAATATCGTCTCATTCTTCGAATTGATGACCAGATTTTGCCTTTGTCGCGTCGATGTCTATAAACATTTTTCTTTCTAAAATATATCGTTCACCAATATCATAAAATAGGGATGTTTACTGACTAGAAAAAATGTGATTCTAATTAGTCCGTCTGTTAGATTATCGAAAAATATTGGATCCGTACTTTTTGTTTTATCAAATCAATAAAAATTTACGAATATAAAACGCGTCAAAGATCCCGAGTGGGGGTTATGGCGTCACACGAGTTTTCAAAGCACTGTATTATCTTCATTGTTTGTTTACGTGAAAAAGAAAAACTACGTGTCCAAAATTTTTTGAAAATCTATCTGACCCACAATTTTTTTTTTAAAACTACCCTATTGCATCTAAAAACAATTAATCGGAAATTCTTCATATTCATCCACAAACTATTAGTTAGAAATACAGGCTAATTATTTCAACATTTGTGCATCACGGAATGGCATACGAGTAGCGATGTCACGCGATATGCAATGCAGAGTCTTCATTTAATTAATGATGTGCTGAATGCCGGTAGATTATATAACTGTTCTATTATTGTTTTAGTGACTGTGAAAATGTTGTAAATATTTTGCAATTATTAGCCGAATATCGATGAATGAAAATAGGTTTTGCTCGCAGCTTCGCTTTGCTTTAATATAGACTTTTATATTATTGACAACAAAGAAGACGATACAGTGCTTTGAAAACTCGTGTGACGTCATACTCTTAGACATTAGTATGGCATTTTTTACCGGTGAGTGACGTCATAAACCCCCACTTAAACCTTTGACGCATTTTATCTTCGTAATTTTTTATTGATTTGATAAAACAATAAAATACGTATCCAATATCATTCGATAATCTAGCAGACGGACTAATTAGAATCAGTTTAGTCAGTTAACATCCCTATTATACTAATCAATAAATTAATCCTTAATTATACTACAGTATTGTGTGCGATTGTGTGCGATAACTGAATACAACGTTATGCTCTGATTATTAGGTTCACTCATAAGGCTAATTCGTCTCGATTGCTCGCCAGTCATTTATAGCACAATCGTATACTGGAAAGCACTTAAAGTAATTAGATTGTGGAAAAGGTTGGGACTATGTCATCCTGAACTAAGCAAATACAGGATGTTTGGTTTTTCATAAAACGTTTTAACTCATTATTTAGAAAAAATAATAAAAATAAAACGGTCACACTGACACTACTAACCAAACCACCACGCTGCTTTATTTGAGAAAAATAATGGCATCATATAGCTATTTTTATGCATAGCCAAAAGTAATGTCCTGATCCCGAATAATGTTTAACGTTTCTATTATTAATCATTTTCTGACAGCTTTCAATTTCACCTTACTTTCTTCATCACAGATCATCCATTATCCATCACTCACAGATTGGTTTCTGTTGTCTTT
Organism: Diarsia rubi; assembly: GCA_932274075.1. Taxonomy (NCBI): domain Eukaryota; kingdom Metazoa; phylum Arthropoda; class Insecta; order Lepidoptera; family Noctuidae; genus Diarsia; species Diarsia rubi. Next base: position 14,700,761 of record OW026433.1, on the reverse strand, counting down.
TCTGTCCCTCTCCTGGGCAAAGGCTTCCCTCTATTCGTTTCATATTTCTCGAAACCACGCGTCCTCTTTCCAGTTTTGACGGAATCTGTCTAGTTCGTCCGGCCATTACAAAATCTCCAACAAATAATATTAAATTACCTTCCACACACGAAGCATTCACGAACATACATCCAAACTGCAAACACACTCGTTTTGCAAATGCAAGCTAAACAGACACTTCCATGTTTTCTAAAACTTTACACGGTTTAATTAAATGCCACTCTTCTCTTTCCTATTTATTTTCGTAGCTGTTAATGTATTAAATAAATTAGATATTATTTTACAACAAAGGCGGACATGTGGAAATGTGTTATTGTTTTAGAGTTGGTTTTATGGTCTGTGTGAAATTAAGCTTGTTTTAATTAGGTAAGTCGGTGTTATTTTAGCAGATAGTTGACAGCTTGCTAGATGCTAATTAGTATGTCCTAATTTTAAGTGTTTCTCTTCATGTTTTAAGCTTTTAATTTTTATTTTTTTTTGTCAATTTGTTCTGTCCTGTGTGAAACCAATAAATACTTTTTCTTTCTTTCTTTTCTTTCTTTTCTTTCTTTCTTTCTTTTCTTTCTTTTCTTTCTTTCTTTTCTTTCTTTTCTTTCTTTTCTTTCTTTTCTTTCTTTTCTTTCTTTTCTTTCTTTTCTTTCTTTTCTTTCTTTCTTTCTTTTCTTTCTTTTCTTTCTTTCTTTTCTTTCTTTCTTTTATTTCTTTCTTTTCCTTCTTTCTTTTCTTCCTTACTTTAATTAGAATGTTTCAGTTTACTATAAATACTGCTTTTAAGGCTTTTTTTTATTAGTTTCAATAATTATTAAATCAAATTATAACAGTTCAATAATACTGAAAAGAATCCCAATACATGACCAATTGTCACATAGTAAAAAATAAATACTCTTAGAAGCTTTCACGGTTTATAACTAAACGTATACTGTCGATTTCGCTTACAGGATATTATCTATGATTATTATGAGCCCCCCAATCCAATATTTTCACTTTATTGCAAGCGAAAGTGTAAGTAGATAAGTAAGATAAGATAAAAGTACAAGTACAGTGTTATTATAAGAAAATTTTACAATTTTACTAATAAGAGTGGTAGGTACTAATTCTAATACGCAAAACCAATATAACTGATTGAAAATTCACTATCCCGTTCCAATACGATTGTGCATAACTAATAAGTCAGTAACAAAGCTGTCCATGATATAAATTACAAGTCAATTAAGACAACAACAAAAAGTATGGTAAAAATAAAATGGCCATAGGTCCTGGGGGCCTGACTTTCTAATGCATGTCCTGAACAGTTTACTGTATAGAGTTCGGACAAATAATAAAACTGTTCAGTACACCTTTCCATCAATAGCACATTTAGTAAAACAACAGCCTGTAGAGAACCACTGCACCACCATCCCGAGGGAAGTATTTACCGTCCACGGCACTGATCCGCCATTTTTTGCCGTAAATCTAATTTATTTGTATTAGTTAATGACTTACGCGTATACTCAGCGACGGTATAACTCTTTCGTGAACGTTTGGAAGACTCAGACGTTTTGATACTTTGGTTACGTTCTTTCGTATACACGCTACTTTGTTATTTCTGTCTTTCTTGATCGCGTGGTTAGAGCCTAACCTGGTGTTAGAGTTATTATGACAATTATTCAGTGGCATGTAACCACGTCAGTGGCCCATCTCTGACTTGGTTACATGTTTCTGAAAAAATTAAAATAGTAGGCTTATAACGGTAAATTCAAGTAATTTAAAGCATTAGTGTTTAATAATGATTTATATAAAGCAATTTTAATTTCTTAACCAAAAGAGCTTTAGGTAAACTCATACAATTTAGTATTATAGAAACTTAACAACAACAAAGTAACAACATAATAGGGGATCGGACAAAAAAAACTAATTCGTCCGCCAGATAGATTATCCAAAAAATATTGAACACATTTTTTTTATTTTTTCACATAAACAAAAAATTAAGAGGATACAGTGCTTCGAAAACTCGTGAACTCCTCGAAAACGACACATTTCAGTATATTTTTTACCTACAAATGATGTCACACTCATGATCTTTGACGCTTTTTATCTTCGTATTTTTTTATAAATTGGATGAAACAAAAAACACGTACTTATCCAACATTTTTCGATAATCTAACTGACGGACTAATTAGAAATATATTTTTTTGACTCAGTCCGATCCCCTACTATGTCTGTGGTTTACATTACTTTGTTTGCTTTGTTTAATTTATTACATTTATAATTTATTTTCACACATTATTTTTATATGTCATAATTTCAACTTGTCAATAATGGCTGTACCTGTTGTCTTCAATCTTACTTTGCAACGGCAAAAAGTACAGGCAAGTGAATCTTATTCAGTGGTTCTCTAGTTATGATTCTTCAAAAAAAGTACAAAGTATCAAAACCATTTCACCCACCCTTAATCCCGGGTGTCGGTCGACAAAGCGTATTGCGGACCAATTATTTTAAGTTTTGTTCCGTGTCCGGGCATTTCGCGGTTTGCCCGTTGTCCATTAAACAAATACTGTAAGCATTTGCCCGTCACTACGGAATTTTAAAAGCTATTAAACCCCGATTGAAGTTTTATACGCTCTGAGTTACGATCCAGATTGTTTCGCGTTAGGAGCGGTCAAGCGTGAGTTTGGATTTTTACTTGATGTTTATATCAAAATACTGTGTTATTTTGGGCGATTTGTAAAGAGTTTGGTTTCAGTAGCTGGTTGGTTTTTTCAATGATTTTTTTTTGGTTTTGTTAGTATTTATTTAATTCGATTTTTGTTCTGAAATCAAATACTGTTGTAGTCTTGTATTATTAAGTCCACTTATGTTTTATTAGGTACTATTCTTTTAGAAAATGAATTGACCCGGCAAAAAATTCCACCACAGGATTGGCCCCTTCAGTAGCGTCATAGCGCACAAGTATTTAGCAAAACCTAAATACGTTTCCATGGACGAATATTTTAAAAAATCAGCGCTCCTAATTGAATGCTGTCAAATCAGGCATTTCTCGAGTTCAAAGCAAAAATAAATACTCGAATTGCAACACAATAAAATGAGAAGCCCTCGAGGCGACATGTGGCCTTTTAAGTGGCGGTGACAATACTACAAATATAGTTACGTTTTATAAGAACAAAAATTGCATTAATATCCCAATCAAATCTACTCAAAACCACCCTTATTAGCTCAAAATACACATACAAGAATAAACTCTACGAAAATTACGCAAGGATCAAAATCGTTTGAGTGGCGTAGGATTTTAGGTTAGTTCCAGTTAAGTCAATTGAAATAAACCCATATTCAAATATAAAGAGGGTGGCTATCGGTTAAAACGTATGTAATTATTGAATCGTGCAGGGGGTGACTTTAAAACAGACCAAGCGTGTTGAGTTTAATGAATTTTAGCGTATGAGCGATTACGATCGCGTGCGATTCTGAGTGAAAAGTTTTGAGAGGAAAATTACGAGCGATGAGCGTGTGTGTCATACATTTTTCATATTTTTTTGTTTGAGATGTTGTTTTGAGTGGGTTTTCTTTGAGTTTTATTTTATCATATGGAATTAGTGAAATAAACAAAAGTTAATATTCCATGTTTAGAGAAACTGATTGTTAGCATATACCTAGCTAGACTAGTATTTTTTACCACTTTGCTAGTATAACTGCTACGCAAAAGTAGGTGGTATGATTACAGAAATTCTACCAAATGGGGAAAAGGTGTGTTGAAAGACGTTTACGTTCGAAAGCTAGACGTTTACGTATTTTATCTTGAAAGATTGACTCACTAAGTATTCGAGTAAGTTTTTGTGTTAATAAAAATAACTGGTTAAAAACTACGAGCCCGTCCCTCCTATTTATTTGTTATCACACAACAATTTAACACTACAACATAACACCACAAAAATAAACAACAAAAAACATTCTCACGACACCAAATCGCGGCATCACAATAAAGATTTGACAGACAATCAAAACTTTGACACGCACCAAAGAAAACTGAGCAGATATCACAACAAAACACCATGTATAAAAAAAAAATATAACAAAAACTGTCAGTCGCGAATCAAACTAAATAATGGCACACACCATGTCTAAATGACTGAATAAAGAGTGCGTATAGTAAATTGTATAAAAACAATCGTGGACGCAGTAGTGTTTTACGATGGCTTTGACAAAAATCAGCGTCGAATCAAACGTACGTAATGGAAGAAGATTGAGAACAGAGGAATGTGTGGAGTGGTGTGTTTAACATTGCTTATTATTTATTTTAATTTTAAGCAGAAATAGAATCGTTTTCTTATGTAACAACTGTATCTGTTATTTTTTTGGGAAATTTTTGTATTTGTTAAATGTACTGTTAACCTATTTGAAAAAACGCCATAAATACTACCAATAAAAAAAATACCTCGAGAGGTAGAAGTCAATCGTAGCTGTAATTTTTATAAACGCATGAAATACTTATTAGTTAATATAATTGCAATAAAAAATATGAAAGTCCCATATTAAAAATCGTAGGATATTTTATCCTTTCCCAACATACAGCTTTCGATAGAGCACCCAAAAGAAACAAAAACGTTACCAACTCCATTTCATTGCACCCATCACAAAATCCAACTCAGTGCATCAATTTTCCGGTGCCCATCACGTCGCGTCCGCGTGCCGGTCACGTGACCCGTCCGTCGGGCACGTTGGTACCCAACGCGTGCCCTCTTTGTTCTTCCTTGGGGTGTCCCTGAGATCTATGAACGATCAAATATAAAATTATCATTGAGTTTAAGTTTTGACCTCTGTGTGGTACTGGTAGGTTCATTTGAGTTGTATTAAGTTTTGGTGAATGACTTACATTTTTGTGTTAAAAGTATTTATAATGGGAGTAGGTATAAAATAAGTACCTACTGTTATCAAGCTTGAACCTGAAAATTTAAAAATACATTTCTCATTGTGACATCTCGTCGAAATGTTACGATTTTCATGATGCAATTATGGGCTGTCAGTCCTCTGTGTCTGTAGTTCTTTTTTTTAATATTTTTAATGTATAAATTTCAATGTAAGTACACACATCAAAAGTGTCTAGGGATCAACATATATTTTTGCAATAACTTTTCTCCTGATTGATATTAATTAAAATTTTCTTTAAGGATTTATCAAATAAAGTGTTTTCGTTTGTCACAGTAACGATAAACCAAGTCACCTTTGCATTAATAAAGAAATTTGCCATTTTCCTAATAAAGGGATTTTTGACATTTGAACCACTAACATTAAAGTTCGAAAAAAAGACTGAAATAACAGTTTTCTTTAAAATTTTATTGGGTAACTTAAACAATTAATAATCCGTGTTTCTACCGCGAACACTAACAACACAAGAACATCGGTTTGGCATACTCAAAATGAGTTCATCCAAATCACGCTGTGGAATGGTCGCCCATGTTCGTTGCAACAACAAAAAAAGGTCTTCTTGCGACTGGATACCCTCCATATTCGGCAGAGCTTTTCTCTGTAGCATATCCCATGCATGCTCAATCGGGTTCAAGTCTGGCGACTGAGCAGGCCAGGGCAGGACATTGATGTTAGCTGCGGCGAGAGTCTGTCTTACAACTCTTGCGGTGTGCGGTCGTGCATTATCATGCATTAACTGAAATAAGGGACCGATTTGCACTTGTAGAGGAACGATGACGTCTGATACAATCGTCTCAGCATAAATTTGAGCGTTGAGGTTGCCTCTGATCCAAATCAACTCAGTTCTTCCGCCGATCCAAATACCCGCCCATACCATGATGGTTCCACCACTATAAGGATGGACTTCCTGGCAGGATTTTAATCGCTGTTGGCGTCCAGGGGTTCTCCAGTGTCGTATACGTCTTGTATCCGGTCTCATACCAAAACGAGACTCATCAGAAAAGCACACGAAACGCCATTGTTCTTCTGCCCAATTTCTGTGTTCAAGAGCCCATTGATATCGAATCCTACGATTGTGCATTGCTATAGGTGGTACCCGTAGCGGTCTTCGGGAATGAAGCTTCACTTCATGCAAGCGGTTTCTGACTGTTTGGTCGCTAATTAAGTTCCCTGAAGAGTGATGAAGCCTCACGGCTAACATCATGGCGGTTATTGTTGGAGCTCTTCGAGTTAAGATTTGAATGTATCGGTCTTGTCTCCGTGTGGTGCAGCGATACCGTCCTCCATGGCGCTCAGCCACGGTACCAGTGCTTCGGTAACGTGTCCAAAGTCGACTGATAACACTCTGACTTGTATTCAGAGCTAAAGCCACAGTACGTTGCCGGGAACCAGCTTCTATCATTCCCACGGCTCTGAGCATTTCTTCCCTGCTTAAATGACGTCGCCGCTCCATAATAACGTTGGTTTTAATCAGTAGTAGGGAAACAGTAGCACTAATAATGTCTTCAATGCGTTGTATGTTTTTATAGGGAAAATATTGACAGCTGATTTTCATCTTTTACTCGAATTTGATTCACAGTTCCTGATTCAAATTATGAAATGCACCAAAAAGGATCCATATAAATTTATAAAATCATAAATTTATTACAAAGCCACATCTCAATCTCAAGAAATCCGCATAAAAATGCTTGATCCCTAGACACTTTTGATGTGTGTATATCACTAAATTATTAAGACAGACAAAACTACATGCTTTCCAAAACTAGTTAGATTCTCAAGAACTGTTAGCTGATTAAAGTTTCACCACAAAATTTTATTAAAGTACTAATAGCAAAAAAAGAGATTATAGCGATCATGATAAACATTAACCCCCCAAAATCCACTCCCAGTACTTATCAAACACAAACGCTTCAATACATTTGTATGATTGTCTGAGCATTACATACAAAACATTCAAACAGCCTCGGGGAACTAGGGACAAGTAATTGTAGTTTCGAATGTCAATAAGAACGTTTTACCACCCTTGTGTTAATTCTTTTTGGGTGTGTTTTGGTAATTACGCTATTAGAGAATTTAGTTGTTTCTTTAATGTGTTAGTAATTTTTGTGGCATTAATTGTATTTATTTAATTGTTCCTTAGTTTAGTCTAGGTATAGTAAAAATACTTTGTCGATACTGTTTGTAAGATGCAATCTTGAGAAGCCAAATCGGTTAGGTAAAATATAATAAAGTAAAAATTATTATTAAATATATATGTATATAGGTTGTTGCAAAACATTTTCGAACGATACTGCAGATTCCATGTGGATAAAAATAAAAATATTATTTTATTATGAAGAATTTTAATCGTCCCCGCATTTCAGACACTTCATTCCAGACGTATCAACTGGCAATCTTAACCCATGTAAGCTCAAAAAACTACGATAGTCCTTGTTATAGCTGCTCCTTACTACCGGTAAGTAGTAACACACACGCACACACAAAAATAATGAGGTATCATAATCTCTATTTTCATCATAGTGTGTCAATATGTGTACAAAATAATGATATTATTAATACTGTAAACTATTATTGTACTTTTATATTATGTTTTGTTATAGTCAATAGGTTTTTACCAACACTTTTGCAAGTCACTTTTTAAAACTGGATAGTGCCGGTGTTTTGAAAAGAAACAGCCAAAACAAACTCAGAGGTCATAGTCTCTTTTAAAGGTTCAGACATAATCTTTGTTATAGTCACATGAGGACTATGCAAACATTTCTCCCGGCCACCGTAAGCGCGGGCCTGTGGACAGTGAGTAATTGGCTAACTCACCGTCCGTCCGTCTTATGATGACGACCGGCCGTGTTGACGGCGCGTATTCCCCGCGCGCCTCAAAGAGATTTCAGCAAGGAACAGAAGGAACATGAGTGGTTCTTAGTCAGTAGAAGTCAGGCCCTCCTTACCGCTCTGCCCAGATTGGGAGAAATCATTTGATGATTCAAAAGGACTTTGCTGATTAATGTAATGTTTAGTTAATGAGCCAGAGCTTAACTACACTTTCGTTTATTCACCATACAGAATTCATTTTCATTACAGTTTTTACCCGATTACGGCGAAGCCAAAAGGAAGGGTAATGATTTTGGCAGTCTATGTATGTATGTATGTATGTATGTTTGTATGTATGTTTGAATGTTCCACCGTAGCGCCTAGACTGCTGAACGTATTTTAATAAATGAGGTGTCAATAGATTCGTAAGAATAGCCCAGGTGACATAGGCTAAATAAATAACAATTCTTTTTAAGACGGAATTGATATTCATATATTGAATTTGTATGTTTCTATTTAAATATAAGTAAAATTATTATAGAGGTCAGTCGTAGTCGCATGCCACCTTGCTAACGGCAACAGCAGCTGACTTCTGTATCAATGAAAACGCCATGAAGGAGCTTCAGGTATCAGTGGCATGCGACTACGGCGGTCTTCTATAATAATTTTACTTATATTTCAATAGAAATATACAAATTCAATATATGAATATCAGACAAGAATTATTTTCTTGTTTTCTACTTTTAAGACCGCGGTTTGTAGTCGGGTTTTAGTTTTAAAACTTATTTTTTTTTGTCCTCTAGTACCATAATATACCAGCACAAAAAATAGTAACTTGGCTATCCAAAATAATCTAAACACATTGTTACATTACGTTATTTCCGCAAACGTTCTCTCAAACTGCTTCAGGCTACATCCCACATGGCAAGTCTCCCATAAATAATTGTATAATGATTTGAAACAAAATATACAAATAGAATTTGGTCGCACAAAAATGTAAGGTAAATATTTGTCAAGTTTAGAAAGGAGTATTGGGTTCTGTATACAAAAACAATAATAAATTGTCATGATTTATCTGAACATCCAATGCAGCTGCCTAGTGCCTACTTTATTTATTTATTTATTTATTTATTTAGATAACATGGGAGACTTACAGCTAAAGCAAACAGATCAAGAACAGTACAATATTCTGAAAGCCAATTACAGGTCTCCACTTATAAAATACAGAGAAAAAAAAAAAAAAAATTAAATTCTATGGACATTCACACCACGTTACTAATAGGTACTACACTATAATTACTATGTTGCTCACACTGCATAAGAACCATCATAACAAATTAACTACATGAAAAAGCTTCGACTTAAGCACTTCCTGGCTGACGACACACTAATTTGGAATGGATCTATATCATACTGTTTACAAAGCTTGTTTAAGTTTCTGCTTGCACGCACAATGTACGAATTTTGCCTATAATTGGTTGAAGCAAATGGCGCACACAAAGGAGGATTGTATCGTTTAGACTTCACGGGAACGTTGAAATAAAATTTTGATAAAATATCGCTACAGTTTATGGTGTTATTAAAAATTTTCAACAAGCACACACAGTCAGAAATCTCGCGGCGTTTGAGTAAAGGTAATATATGATATTTTTTACATAAGTTATGGTAGTTTTCCGAATGATACGGTACTTTTTGATGGTAACATAGATACCTTATGAACCTTCTTTGGATGCTCTCAATGCGATCAATGTATTTGTGGTAGCATGGGTTCCATATCTCAGACGCATACTCCAGGTGGCTTCTAACAAAAGTACAGTATAGTATTTTTAAAGTTTTGGCTTGAGTGAAGCACTTGGATAACCGCATTATGAAACCCAGTGATTTTGATGCCTTGGCGACTATTGCATCAACGTGTATTTCAAAACTAAGCTTGGAATCGTGATAAACCCCCAGATCACGGATAGAATTTGATCTAGGTAAAATTTGGTCGCCTAAGGTATACGATGTAGCAATGATTGAGCGCTTCCGAGAATAAGTAATAACCGAGCATTTAGCGGGATTTAGATCCAGCTTGTTTCTTTGACAATAGTCCTCCAGGCGACGTAGGTCATTCTGAAGTGCCGTTACGTCAATCTGGGATGATATTGTGGTATAAATTTTCATGTCATCGGCAAAACACAATAGTTTAGAAGAAGTCAAGCAAGAGTCGATGTCGTTTATGTAAATTATGAAAAGCAAAGGACCGAGTAATGAACCCTGCGGGACTCCACTAGGAACAGGAACCCAGCTAGATATATAATTATTAAGTACCACTGCTTGGGACCTGTTGACAAGGTAGGAAGAAAACCATCTGAGTAGATCGCCTCGAATTCCCATGCTATTTAATTTGGTTATCAGAATGCTATGATCGATTCGATCAAAGGCCTTGCTATAGTCCGTATAGACGACGTCAATCTGCTTATCGTTGCACATGGCATCGGTTATAAAGTCGTTAAGGAGAATCAGGTTCGTGGCAGTAGACCTTCCTTTTAGGAAACCGTGTTGGAACGAGCTAAATGAATTTTTCAGAGCAGAATAAACCTGATTATAAATGATCCTCTCAAAGACTTTTGCTATGATACATAATTTAGATATCGGCCTGTAATTTTCTATGTCTGTTTTAACACCTTTTTTGTGAATAGGCGTTATAAACGCAGATTTCCATATTTGTGGTACAACACAGGTATTCAAAGATTTTCTAAATAAAATTGAAATAGGTTGCGCTATCGAAGGTGCACACCGAACAAGAAGTTTGGATGAGATGTTATCGGGACCTGCCGATTTGCATGTATCCAACTTACGAAGCAAGTTAGTAATTTCGTCAGTTTCAACAGTGATACTGCAGATGTCAGATGTTAGGCTCGACGAATCATTAAAAAGAGAAGAAGAGCTTGGATGACTTACACTGGGATTGAGGAAAGTAGAATGGAAGTATTCCGAAAAAGCCTGACATATAGATTCCCCCGTCCGCAAGGTATCGCTGTTATAGTTCAATGTGCTTGGGACTGCGTTAGAGTTATGACGTTTTTTTACAAAAGTCCAAAAGTATTTAGGGTTGTTTTTAATTGAACTTTCTGTAAGGTCCAAATAGTTACGGTAGCATTGGGATTCCATAGTTTTCACCCTTTCACGAAGAAGCTTGAATGTTGATTCGTCAGATAAGTTGCCATAAGTTTTAAATCTTTTTAAGTATTTATATTTTTCTTTAATTGTTCTAATAAGTGACGGACTATACCATGTTGGATACTTTTTATTCCGAAACAGTTTATGTGGAATATGTTTTATTTGTAAATCACCAATAAACTGATTAAAGAAGCTGACTGCATCATCAATTGTCCGCGCGGAGAACTCAGTTTCCCAGTCAGTAGTCAGAATGTCTCTGCTGATAGAATCATAGTCACCTTTATCGTACAAGAATTGAGTACGAGGCGCACATTCAAGCAGAGGTGTTACAGATAGGTCCAAATTAACCAATAAAGCTGGGTGATAGGCGTCAATAGGCACTAATGGGCTGGAACATTCGGTCACACTTACTTTTTCATTGGAAAGGACTAAGTCTAGGATTCTACCATATCTATTTGTTACCGTGTTATACTGACCAAGATCGAGAGTGCATAATTCATCACAAAACAAAACTTCGTCGTTACTGTTAGGATTCGATGGGACAAGCCATAGGTTATCAGATGGCACCCAGTTAATACCGCTCATATTAAAGTCTCCTAATACGAGAAAGGTATCAGAAATATTATTAATAACTGATTGGTTTAGTTTAGCAAGAAAATTAGAAAGTTGTGAGGAAAAAGAACGGCCTAAGTTTTGTTGGCATAAGTAAATATCACAAATATGCAAAGTTATATTTTTCCTCGTGATACGATTTTTTAGGTATATGGATATCCAGAGGTCCTCTGCTGTAGAGTGAAAATTGGGTTGGCAACTAACAGATAATTCTCTACGAGTAGCAATGAGTATCCCCCCACCCCGCGATTGCCCGGTTAAAACATAGTCTCGATCACGGCGCCAAACAATGTACCGATCATCAAAGAACTCAGAATTCAAAACCCCATCCAATAACCAAGTCTCGGTAAGTACTATGACATCATAGGAATTTAGTGACATTTGACGATAAAAAGAATGAGTCTTAGTTCTAAGACCGCGAACGTTCTGATAATATATGTTTAAGTTATTAATGTTACTAGCCATTGAAAATGTAGTCAATCATTGAGTATAAATCGGTATGATATACGAGTATTACAATGACAGCATTCGTTAAACAGTAATATTTAGAATTATTATGTATATTAAGGTACAATAAAAATATAAATACGCAAGGAAGGTAAGCTTTAAAAAAGTTTGCGCGTGAACATAAGTCATACGACAGAAAATAGCAAACAGCGGTGCGAAAGAGCAAGCAGTAATGCGTGGTGCGTACAAGCGAGAGCGGGTCAAACATATTGGAATGTATTTGGGCTTTGAAGTAAACAGCGCGATAAGAGACGAGTGTTGAGCTCATAGGTGCGATTGAGGTGGTAAACCTTTTGTAAGCAAGTAATGCGATACTTAAGATCATAAAAAATATAAACAATTGAAATGTAATAAAAGAATGAAATATGACTAAGATTGAAAAATTACTAAGTAGAAGTAGGAAGCACTTTACACAATCTTGTTTAAATCAGATTCTTTACGTATGATAGCTACTTTACAATTAGCATTTTTCAATATATGGATTTTCCCATGCTTTACCCAAACAAATTCATAATATTTCTCCTTGGCCATGGTCTTAACTTTACTTAATAGCTTCTTATACTCAACGCTCAGGTGATCATTGACATATATACGCTGAGCTGTGCTCTGAAACCCGATGTGGGATGTGGATAGGTCTTTAACGGCACGTGCAGCTGCGATAAAATCTTCTTTAACATAGCGGTTCAAAAAACTCACAATGATCAGTTTTTCGTTAGAATTGAAAATAGGCACCCTTGAGATATAATTCACCTGTGATTTAGGGCAGTTGTAATTGACCTTCCGGCCAATCGCTTCAATAATCGAAAACAGATTTTCATCTTTTCTGATGGGAACTCCTTTGATTTCAACGTTGTTTAATCGGGATCGCTGTTCATATTTTGCGAGTTCGAACCTGGATTTCTCTAAATCAGTCTGCAAACAACTTACTGTTTCCTGAAGCTTGTCAAGTTCCGATGCTTTTGCTTCAACCTCCGCTATTCTAGTGTCGAATTCATCGAGCCTACCGCTAGTGCCCTCACAAGTAATTTTCAGCTCAGCCAACTCGTCCTTGATTACTCGAATATCATCAACCAGGGTCGGCAAATTAAGCAACTGGCGCTTCATGTCACGAATTTCACTTAATATGGTTTCGAGGGAGGCTGGTTCTGGAGCAACCAGAGCTGGTGATGACGTTCGACAGGTGGGGCACTTCCACTGCGCCATTCTGCTGGCACCGAGCTTTCTCCATCCGGCTTCAGAAATATTAGCACATCCAAAATCCAGATGTTTTTTGCAGCTCCCACATTGGACTCCGTCATTGAACTGCACGTTACAGGCTGCGCAAGTTTTCATTGTTGAAACTCAAGATAAATAAAATTTTAATTAAACAAAACTAGTAAAGTTTGAACTTGGTGTAAAAGTTAAAAAAGGTTGACGATCTATTATTTCGAGCGACGCGTACTGTACTTATGAATGTCCACAGTCGAGTGATTTAATAAGTGTATTAATATAATATAATTGAATAAATTAATAAATAGAATTTTGTAAGTTTTTTGCACCTTATTTTTATGTTGTCCTATTTAAACCAGCTTACCTGGTAGAGGGCCTTGTGGCATCAAGTCCGCCTATGCATGTACATCAAACCCCCGAAACCCCTAAACTGTAAAAATATTGATTTAACCTTAACACTTTAACGATTAACTTGAAAGTTTTTTTTTGGAATGTCGGTCACACTAGGATTTTTTCCAGTATTGTGAAAAAAAAAACAATTTAACATTATTTTATTTCATCATTCGTAATGTTTTTCATCACTTTTGGCGGTAATTTTCATAGTAAGTTAAATTAATGCAATAATATTTTTTTTAAATAAAACTGCGGAACTCTAAAAAAATCTAAACTAGAGCCCCCAATGTTTTATTCATTGCGCACTCCCAAATAGTTATTGTCAATAGTTTTTTTTTGTTTTAAACCGCCCGTGGCGATCGCGTGGCGACGTGTTTAACAAAATAGCCAAGTTAATGTTTTGAAATTAGCGCATTTGAGGGTTGAGTGATGTCGGACGTGGGAATTAGTGGCTACCGAGTCTTTTGTTAATATATTTATTGGGACAAAAACAAAAAACGTGCTTAGTCCCTAATTTGTAGTTCTTTTTGCAAAGAAAGAGAATTATTGCAATTTTTGTAGAACAATGTGAAATTTGGGGATTTCAACCTTTATTATTGAATGAAACAGACCCGAAAAAATTACCTTTTGTTTAAAGAACTGTGACAAATATATAATTAAGTAACATAACATAACACCACGCCTGTAATCCCTGACACGGTAGGCACGTATCATTTTAGAGCACGTTCTATCGTAAATATAGATCAAATTATCAATCAAAATAACTTTTATAGCATCTTCATACACTAATAGTTAAAACACCTACACCAAAATCTCCCACTATATACAAAATTTCAAGAGCCACATAACCCTCTAATGACCGTGGCCAGTCCATCATACCCCTGGACATCAAAACAAACACGGATGCCACGTGTCCATTCAAACTATCGACAAATTGCTTACAGACTGCGAAATATGTCAATTATAATTAATAGGGAGCTTGATTATTGGTTTCGTATTGTTGGGTCTCTTGGACCCTGTGTAGTGGACCTTGAATAGGGATTTTTTGAAGTAGGCATTGTAGGGTTAGATGTTATGAGGATTATTTGGTATTTAGGACTGATGTGGAGTGATTTTAATGATGATATTGTTGTTGTATTTGAAGTGTTGTGTTTTATGTCAATTACGATTATCGATTGCATGCAAAATGTGTAAATATTTGTAGACTTCCACTTCTACTACGCAATAAAATAAAACTGAAGCATTGTCCAATTTAGGTTAAGTGTTGCCTTACAACGTGGTAATGCAGCCAGTCTTTTGGGCACATTGCTGGTTGACAGCGTTGAAAAATAGTTTTTATGCCCTTTTATAGTTTCTTGCTAGTTTATTTAAGTGTCGAAATTATTTAATAAGAAAATACTATCGAAAAGTAAAGAATTAGTGTAACCTTGGATGTCTCAATTGACTGGACTAAATTATTATAAAAAACCACACAATATTATTATCAACATCCAATACAAAGCTCAATTATTAAACATTATTACAATAAATCAAATTAATAATACCTCACTATTACTCGACAACACTCAACACTCATTGTCACCAAACACTCAACTCTTAAACAGTCAAGACCGTGTAGGGTGTCCTCAAAGACAATATTTGTTGAGGACAAGCCCTTCCCTCTCAACGTGAGGACACACGTGTCGAACGTGGGAACGGGTCTTCGAAATACGATAATTTGTGGACAATTTAATTTTGACGTGTGAATAGGAAATTGAAGATGTTTGTTTTTGTGTGTGCCTGCCTGCTTCATTGGTCTAGCGGTCATAATCGCGACTGATAGGCACGTGGTCCTTTTATTGGTGGGGGGGGGGGGAAGGGAGTGTCAGACTTCTACACTTCTACTGACTAAAAACCACCCATGTTCCTTCTTAGCCCATAATGTCGAGGCTTATTTGTAGTTATTGTGTTTTTCTGTCTGGAATTTCTAAGTAGCAGTCACGGAGTCTGAGTTTGTGTCCAATTGATGGCAATAGGGTCGCCTTCTATAACATGGGACTTAAACATAAGTGACGTTACGTGGGTGTTATATTAGGTACACCTCTGCCTAACCCTATAAATCTTTCAGGCGTAGTGAGTTATGTTATAGCAGTACAAAAATACACTTTAAGTCGACCGGTAAAGGGACCCAATTTATATGCCCAAGTTATTTAAGTTGGCCCAGCATGTCTCAATTTGCCAGACGCGGAAATCATTAGATTAACGAGGTAGTCCTTACTCATAAAATTATGTACCTATGTATCATTCAATCGAGATCATCATCATCAACCTATAATGTTCCCACTGAAGCCACTCTCGGAGAGGGATGGGCTATAATCCACCACGCGGGCCCAGTGCAGATTGGCAGATGTCACATGTCTTTCAATTTTTGATTCTAAGACATTTTCGGTTTCCTCACGATGTTTTCCTTCTCCGTTTTGAGAGCAGTGGTAATGAAATAAATTACACAAAGTAATGCGCCTGCCTGGGTTCGAACCTACGACTTACTGTTCATAAGTCGTGACGCCACCACTGAGCCACCGCTGAACGAGACCATATTACAACATAATTACAATTTGGGAATCATCTCATTAACCAACAGTAGGTCTAATTAGATTCTACATTATTTACCTAATAAACTGGTATTTACACTTGATTAAACCGACACTATATTAACTCGAGTGCGTTGTAACCGGAAAATTAGGGCTGTGCTAATAAATCCATGTATACAACATCCATATAATAGGGATGTTTACTGACTTAGCAGAATTTGATTCTAATTAGTCCGTCGTGTTAGATTATCGAAAAATATTGAATATGAATTTTTTGTTATATCAAATAAAAAAAAAATGACGAAAATAAAACGCGTGAAAGATTTGAGTGGGAGGTTGTGACACACTGACCGCAAAAAAATGTCATACTAATGTCTTAGAGTTACATGAGAGTTCAAAGCACTGTATCGTCTTCATTGCTTGTTTACGTAAAAAAAGAAAATATACGGCTCTAATATTTTTTGAAAATCTATCTGACGGACTAATTAGATTTTTTTTGTTAACTAAGTACCATCTTAGCCATGCTTCAGGAGTATGTTAATTTAAAAAAATAAAAAATAAAATAAAATCATTTAATTCGAGTGTCACTGACTCATATCATAATTCAAATACATTTAACAGTCACATTACATTAATAATAAAATAATAATAAAAAAATAAAAATAAAAAAGCCTTTTAATTCCAATAGCTTCAACAATTAAATTACATAACAAAAATAAAATGAAAACAAAATGTATGCTAACATTTCTTGACCCCTCATTTAAGAATAAGTTCATGAAAATTAAACAATAATTAATAGATCTAAATAAAAATTAACAATTAATAACTATAAATATAAAATGGCGGTTAAAAGTAAAGTAATTGTACAAAATAATTTAAGTTGGATAATCCGCATTGAATTGATTCAAGAACATGCAATATTATAATCCAATTGATTTCAATTAAAAGCAACAATCAAAACAAATTGATTACTACAAAATAATTTACTTCAATTAGTCCAAATTGAATCGATCGTTCATGCAAAATTATACTTTTATTTGATTTAAATTAATAAAATAATAATAATAATAATTTAAATTGAAACGATTACAACATGCAATATTTTAATTTTAAATATAAATCATGACATTAATATTAAAAAAATATAATAATTATGGTAACTTATAAAATAAATAAATTATAATGGTAGGGCTAATTGGACCCCTTTTCGGGTAAAGGCCTCCTCCAGAGAATACCAATTGTCTCTATCTTTGGCGACATCTGACCAGTTTATTCCAGCGATTGCCTCTACTTCGTCTTTCCATCTCGCTTTCGGTCTGCCTCTACGTCTAAATCCGTGAGGGCCTCTCCATAGCGTCACTGTCTTTGCCCATCTGTCGTCGGCGTAACGGGCTACATGCCCTGCCCATCTCCACTTTAGGCTTCTAGCGAATGGTAGAGCGTCTATGACTTGCGTTCTTTTTCTTATTAAATTGTGCCGTACTCTGTCTTTTAGTTTTAAGTTTAGGGAACTACGTTCTAGTGCTCTTTGACACGATGCAATTTTTCTGCTGGTTGTGGAGTCGAATATCCACGTTTGGCATCCATACGTAAGGCAGGGTAGTAGACATGAGTCCATCACTTTCTTTTTCAATTGCAAATTCAAGTTTGATTTCATAACCTCTTTGTAGGCCCAGTACTTCTTCCAGGTAATTGCAATGCGCCTATCTATCTCTTCGGTATTGTTCTCTCTTCGGAATGAGACTTGCTTGCCAAGGTATATATAGTCGTCTACGTAGTCCACTATTGCGTTATTCACATTTATTGGTTTTTTGCAGTGGTTAGTCATGACTTTTGTTTTTGTGATGTTCATCTCTAGACCAATATCTGTGCTGACCGCGTCGAGCTCTCCCATCATTGTCTGTAGTTCTGTGGCGTCTTCCGAAAATAGTACGATATCGTCCGCAAACCGCAGATGGTGAAGATGTTTCGTTCCTATTCTTATACCTTTTTCTGTCCAGGGTAGATCTTTCATAATGTTTTGCAATACCGATATGAAAAGTTTCGTCGATAACGGGTCGCCCTGTCTCACGCCTCTACAAATTTTTATTCTTTGACCTGAGTTTTCTAGTTTGATTTTACTTGTACTGTTTCTATATATGTCCTTGATTATTCTAATGTACTTTCCGTTTACGTTTTGGTTTTCTAGGGCGTTCCAAATACTAGAATGAGATATCGAGTCGAAAGCTTTTTTATAATCGACGAAAGCTAGATAAAGCGGTTTTCTAAATTCGTAATACTTTTCGATTATTTGTTCGAGTACTTGTATGTGGTCTGTAGTGCTGAAACATTTCCTGAAACCAGCTTGTTCTGTTGGTTGGTGGGCTTCAATGACGCTGTCGATTCTTTCATGTAAGCAGTTAGCAAAAAGCTTATATAAACTAGACATTAAGCTTATAGGGCGGTAGTTTCCTACGTCTGTAGGATCGCCTTTCTTGTACAGTAGTATAATTTCCGACTCAGCCCATGCCTGTGGGACCTTCTCTTCTTTGAGAATTTTATTGAACAATTGAGTCAAAGGTACTAAAATAAATGTTTTTGCGAGTTTTATGGCTTCGTTGGATATACCATCAGTGCCTGGGCTTTTGTCGTCTTTTAGTTTTACGAGGTTTTCCAGTATTTCGAACTCTTCAAATTTTGGAATGTCTGTGATTTGCTTCTGGCAGTTTGTTGGTTCCTTGACTTTCTGATTTGTTTTTTCAGAGGCACTGTATAATTTTTTATAAAATTCTGTCACTGTATCGATAACGTCTGCACGACTTTGGTGTTTTAAAGCCTTGGAATTTAGTGATGGAATCCATTGTTTTTCTGTAGCCAGCTCTTTAAATGCCTTCTTTAGACTACCAGAAGATTTTAAATGTTTTGTGAAAATAGCTTCTCTATGGTCTCTGTAATTTTTCCTTATTTCTTTGTTTGTAGTTTTAAATAATCTTGTAAGTTCTGCCTTTTCTTCGTGGTTTAGTCCAGACTTGTACATTAATTGATTTCTTTGTTTCATTAGATTTTGCGCACTCTCTGATAATATTGGATTTTTTTTTGTCGTTTTCACGTCACTGTCTTGTAGGCATTTTCTCAAAACATCTTCTATCCTCCTGTAGGAAGTGTTAACACTTGTGTTCTCTTCGTCGTACAAGTCCAGCTCAGAACTCTTCATTTTGGATAGGAATTTTAAACGTTCTTCGTTTGTTTTCAGTTTATTTTGATGGTGTGAAAAGTTTTTCCTGCTCTTCTTCGTTGCTTTTAATTCTACAGTGCCTCTAAGCATCTTGTGGTCGGAGGGGAATATGGTATTTATTGTTTCGTAGTTTGTGAATATTTGAGGTACATTTGATAAAATAAAATCAATTTCGTTTCTTGTTTTTTTGTCTGGTGAAAGCCATGTCCATTTTTTCTTCATTCTCTTTTTAAACAAAGTATTGATTACAACCAACTTCTGTTCGTAAGCATATTGGAGCAGTCGTTCACCACGTTTATTTCTGGAACCGTATCCACATTACATTACATACACAAAATAAAATTAAATACAATAAAAATTTTCATTCATAGTCATTCATAGTCATATTAAATTCTATAAAGTTAGTCAATAAAATATAGCTTACGTCAATTGCATCAACCTGCCACATGTCGCTTACAACAGTGGGAGATAATGGCGCAATCAAGTCTTCCAGCGAGCGCAGCCAGCATGTTGTTAGCGCTCCCCCGCACTCGCCGCACCAGTGACGTGCCTCTCTTGCGCATAATGGTGTGGAAACAATCCACACGCGTTTTGATGATGATCGGTAACCCTAAGAATAGACTCCAATACTCGTCAGCACCTGCACTACTATGTTGGGGAAGGTTTCCAGTCTAACCGAATGCAGCTGAATACCAGTATTTTACATGGAGTGACTGCCTATCTGACCTCCACAACCTAATTTTCACAGGAACAACCAGTTTCATATAATTATGAAACTGGTTGTTAGGCTATCGGGTCATCGGCGGCAACCTCACGCGTCCGGCCCTGGTGCAAGCCATGGTCCGGGGCGAGGAGGAACGGGACGCCGTCGCCTCCTTCTGCAAAGCAGTGATGCTAGCGAAGGAGGTGGCGGAACGTGAGAGGTAGAGAACCTCACGTCCCTGCCGCCGCGGGAGACGCTCCGAGCGTCGGGGGTCATGTGACGGCTTCCGGCCACCGTAGAGGCGGGCCTATGGACAGTGAGTAATGGGCTAGCTAGCCGTCCGTCCGTCTTATGACGACGACAAGCCGTGTCAACGGCGCGTTCGTGTTACACGCGCGCCTCAAAGAGATGTCAGCAACATGGAAGGGGCCGAGCAAGAGCCGACGCCCGTCGAGGCTGCGGGATGTTGTAAGAGATACCGCGGCCTCGACATGAAGGGCTAAGAAGGAACATGGGTGGTTTTTAGTCAGTAGAAGTCTGACACTCCCTTTTGCTCTGCCCAAGAGCGGGAGGGGTTATTTGATGATTTCCCAACCCCCTCAAAAATCTACAAATGACAGCTGGGACTGACGGCTTAACGTGCTTTCCGAGGCACAGAGAAAACTTGGTATGTAATGGGTGATCACCCATCTACGGACGAAAAGAGTATCAATGTAGTCAAAAAACATTTGTAGGTCTACGCAAAAGATGAAGCTACGACGTAGCATGTCATACATACTAATGATGTCTACGACGTAGCAGTCTTGTAGTCTTAAGTGGCTACGTAAGTGACTTGAGTGAGCCCAATACTAAAAATACTGGTATTTAGTAGTTTCGTAGCCAATAGGGGCAAAAAAGAAACTAATTGATATTGAACACATATTTTTTCTTTTTTCACATAAACAAAAAATTAAGACGATGCGAATTCGAAATGTCGTGAAATCCTTAAAAAACGTCATATGTAAGTACATTTTTTACCTACAAATGACGTCACCACCCCCCACTTGGGATCTTTGACGCGTTTTATTTTCGTCAATTTTTATTAATTTGGTAAAACTAAAAACACGTATCCAATATTTTTCGATAATCTAACGGAGGACTAATTAGAATCATACTTTTTTAACTCAGTCCGATCTCCTATTGCCTAAACGAAAAACTTTATAGATTTGACATGTCTATTGCCATAAAAGGACGTACAAACCGACAGAGGGCTGTCTGTTTGTTTGTCCTTCTGTCACGGAGTAGTAACTTGCACTAATTTTGCAAAAAATATTTTTCAGTTCCTCAAAAACTTATTTTCTTATGTCAATGCTGGATGAATTATTTGATTCTAAAGGTAAATTGGAGAGGAGAACAATTCAAAATAAAAGTTGGTTTGAATAAGATTTTTTCGTTGATGATGTTCATCACATATTAACTGAGTGTGTCCGCAACGAAGAATTTAGAATTAGATTAGGTTATAGGCTTAGGGAAATAGGTTATTGCAACAGTGTTCTGGCTGCGCCACTGTCTGACGCAGCCAGAGCACTTTACAGATTAGCTATGCTAAGATTTAGTTAAATAATAGATTTTAATTAGTTTTAGTACTATTTGTTAAAAATTGTAAAGCCAACCAGGGCGGCATAATCGCATGTGCGACAAAGCCCTTTTTCTAGAATAAAAAAAAAAAAAAAAAGATTAATTTGATGTTTAGTTATTGAGATATGGAACTTTATCGTCAATCTGCAGCAGTTACTTTGTTTTTCCTTAACATACTATGAAACCAAATTTAGTTTTGCTTTTGAGTGTAATAAAAAATTGTTATCAGGTAAATTGTTTGGTGCTTCAAAATCACAAGGACGGTTTTTTTTTTGTTTTAATTGCTCTTTACGAATCAAAATTAAATCTATCACTCAAAACACAACGTTATAAAAATGAAACATTTGAAATATTACACTAAACTCGCAAAAATGAAACTGATCTAAAAAATCATCACATGTGTGTGATGATTTTTTTAGATCAGTTTGTACGCAAGAGAAACTCGTACAATTTTTTTCCCCGATGCAATCCAACCCTTCCCTGCAGCGGTAATTGCGAGCGACAGAAAGTAGTAAAAATTTACAACTCCTAGCTTCCGCGTACAAATGTCTGGCAGTATTGTGATGCTGATGTAGTTGCGATGTTAAATTCTGACAATATCCGGCTGGTTCTCAAAATTACGAGTTCACTGGTTTATGGTGGTGTAAAAATTTTGTATAAAATTGTGCTTAATTTTAAAAATCATTGTAAAGTATTAAATACGTCATGATTTAAGATTTAAAATCTTATAATATCTGTACATATAGGTTAAAAAATACTGAAATGTTCATGGGTTATCTACCTGATATAAGAGATAAATAAATAATAAGCATAAAGTATCCTTAAAAATCTACGACTAGAAAAAAAATATTTTATGCTTATAAAAAGGAGGAATGGGTGTTTAAATCATTACATAAATAAATTAGTGAGTAACACATTATAGACGATACAATTTTATTTTTCTAATACGATCATAATATAAAAAGCTAAAATTGAAATACTTTTATCCATCCAATTTTAATTTCACAACATTGAGAAACTCAGTGCAAAGCTAAAACAGTTTAAGCTCACCTTAACGACATCGATAAATGCGACTAATGCGGTTTTTAACGAACTCGGGATAGGAGGATACCGGGAATTTTATAGTTCTGGTATCAAATACTGAAGCGGCGGTAAAGGGTAAAACATTGTAAAGTTTGTTTGTATGACGCTTTATTGTGATGCGATGAATTTATTTGCATTTATGATCAACGCCTAGAGGAATGTGCTTAATAAATGAAATATACCATACTATTCGAGGGGTTTAAAAAAAACGTATACTTTTGCGTCTGGTCTGCTGTATATGTTTTCTATTTCCCTATATATTATATCTAGAAATAGCTGCTACCAGCGACTTAAGTAGTATACGTGGAAGTTTTTATAAGTCTTAGAGGTAGAAACTATATTCTTCACCGGGATTTAATATATCTCCTTACCATCTAATTTCATAACGAACATTTTTTTTTTTTTTTATTTATTTCAACAGCAAAGGTACATGAGTGGGTTTAATACATATCTTCTGCCAAACTGCAGGACAGTTTGTCGGCAGAACTACGCACCCGTTTAGTCGTAACAAACAAAAAAGGTAACAAACAGAGTTACTTTCGAATTCATATTACTAATAATTAGTCTGAATTATAAAAAAAACAACGTTTTTATTAAATTACAGAAAAACTCCCGGAAAACGTCATAAAAATAAATAAGTAAACCTACATAATATATCCAGTAAGCTAAGAAATCTCAGAGAAAATTCAAAGAAATCACCGAGTTTAACTTTTCAATTGAAAACGGGAGCAATCCATTTGAGTGGGAGCAATTTCCATATGGAATGGAAGGATATGGAAACGGCTGAAATTGTGTTTCCAACTATTGTTATGTTCACGAAAAGGTTGGTGTTATTGTGGTATCTTTGAATGCATAGAAAATATACCTAAAAGGGGTTTTGTTACTTTGGGGTTATCATTTGGGGCAGTGATATAATGAAAAATATGCATCAGCTTGATTTGAACATTTTTTTTTAGGTCAGTTCAGTATTAATTTTAAACAAGAATATTGTTTTTTATGAAGAAAAAATCATTGGCTTGGCTCTTTCCGCCTTTCTGAAAAAAAAAAACAAAAAACGAACCTTTAAAATTTTTATTGTTGTCTAAACGCCTAAACACAATTATTTTGTATGCCAAATTACCTTTTAAGGATCTGTATTTTATGATTCCTTAGACAACTGCCCCTTTTGGTGAAACTGCAGTGTCTTTCATTAACATACCATGGAAACAATTTTAGTTTTGCTGCTGAATGCAAACAGCTACTTCACATGCAAGCAAGCATCATGCACAAAACATAGTTTGACATAACTCTGCAATATGTCCAATACAAGTCCTCTAGGAACCCTTTTCGGGAACTAGTCGATATCGTAAAACTTTACGATTGACATCCGACGGGTTAACGTGGTATACAGGATGCTTCGTCGAGATTTATGATCACTAGCTCTTCACATGCATTTTGGAGCAATGAAGTGTTTTAGTACATGCTTTGCATAGGATTCGTGAATCATTCGAAATGGCGTAACGAAATCCTGTAGATATTTTGGTGTAGTACGGTCCTGAGTTAGAAATACGTTTAAGTTACGGGTAAAGATGGATGTGAACATAAACTTAAGCAACTGAAACGTCTATGAGTTCCAGCAGAGAATTGTATAGAATATACTTATTTACAGAAACATTTTCATACATATTATTTACAGTTGAATAACTACTATTTAATAGGGTATTTCACCAAAATACTATAATTAGTCTGCCAGATAGATTTTCAAAAACGAATGGACACGTATCAAGGTCACTCATCATCTTTGACACGTTTTATTTTCTTCAATTTTTATTAATTTCATAAAACAAAAAACACGTATCCAATATTTTTCGACGGAATAATTAGATTTTTTGGTCAAATACCCTATTGTAGATAATCATCACTAGCTTTGCAGAAAACAATAACTTTTTTTTTAAGCATAGGAGTACTTTACACTAAATCTTTACCCCATAGCAAATATATAATCTACTACAACTTCAATTTCACTAGCATCACACTCAATTTTCACCTTAATTCCGTCAGAATAAGAGCTCTACTAAATGCATTCAGAAGTTTGTTCAAAATATAAAGTGGGCGTCGATATAATAAATTTTAAATCCATTAGTAGAAGTACACATGTTCCTCTCAGTTCTACAGTCCATTTAACTTTATGAGGTTCAAATTCGTTGAATTGCTACCGACACGATTTCAAAATTACCCCCAGTGTTTTGATAATTGATTTTTGAAAAAAAAAATTGCTGTGTCATTTTAGGGTTTATTTTTTTTTGTATTGTATGTGATAGACTTTTTTTTATATGAGCTAGTATCAATGATTGTAGAATGTAATTTTTATGAAGTGCAAGAAGTCTCCACATTTATTTTTACTGAATATACTTTTAGTTTCTTAACCCTTCATAATCTGCTTCACAGAATTTTTTACGCAAAAAAATAATTCAATAGAAAAAAAGCAGCTAATACACTCAACAAAACCCGTTTATCCATATAAATCCAATAAACACATTTAACGGTTCCACACTCAATAATTTTGTTTTTCCCTTGGGTCACTCCAATTTTGGTAATATCCGCGCGTCAAAACTCGATTTACGTAAAAAATGTTTTCTCTCCCCCATACGAAGTCATCGGAGTGTGTTCAGTATTAACGACATTGCTTAACCCCTTTCTGCTATGGGTAGTATTTTACCCTTAACTGGTAAGTAGAGGGTAAAACATACCTACACACATTTAAATTATGTATTGTATTAGAATAAGATTTTAAGTGTTAGACATAAAAAAATATTCTTCGAAACCTAAACAAAATATTTGGTACCTACGTGTTAAAAAATTTATAGTAGAGGATTCTACAATGTTTGATTACCACAGAAAAAAAGTTGTTATGTCTCAAATGCTTCAAAAAAGCCCTTAATGCATCAATACATCTCCTCAATGTTGATACAATGTCATTAATAAAAATATTGAAAGTAACCCCTTTCTCCAATAACATTGAATACCCATATTTTTTATTACCAATTGTCACATTCGTGATTAATAGTTTTCTTCTCTCCTTGTTAAAAGAACTGTTTGTGGCGAAATTACGGTTGGGTTAATTTCTAAAATACCTTTTAAAATATACTATTAATAACAGTAATGGCCACACCCTTCCGATTTGTTTGGAGTAAATATAAATTTCCTTTATATCAATTCGAGAGTTCCATTTGTCATTATCAAAAGACTTAATAAGGTGCTTGAATCGTTTACCGTTTTTTTTTACGAACAAAAGATAAACGGGATACCGTATTTTAAACCTGCAACATTAAAGAGAAAGACATTATCAGCTTCAACGACTTTAAACTTTGTTCGTTTGACGACACGGTTGACGCAGTGGCTCACGCAATGGACTGTTGCGCTGCGTGTTGCGGGTTCGATCCCCACACGGAACAAATATTTGTATGACCTACAGATAGTTGTTCCGGGTCTGGGTATGTGTGTATGTGAGTTTAAATGATTGTGCAGGCACCCACGATACAGGAGACATTCCTAGTGTGGGGCAACATCTTTTTTTAACAAAATAAAAAAAAAACTTGGGCTGTATTAATAGGTACTATATTCCTGGACACTAAACGACTAAAAAAATTAAACTGTTTTTTTTCGAGTTCCTGATATTTTAACGCTGTTGCAAGCACCATGGACATAGATAAAATTTTCTGAAATATCGGAAACTCAAAACACATAGTTAATTAATAATCCTGTTTTCAGTCAAATTGACCACTATCAACACAATAGATAAAACATCAATCCATAGTTAATATATAGAATATTAGATTTCTAAAAATAGAATTATACAATTACTGTAGTCATAAATTATATTAACTATCGACAGATCTATACACCCACATCTAAATGCTTGTTAGCGAAAACACATAAATATATCTAACTATGAGTAGACTAAACAAAATGGCAAGAATTTTCAAAAATTGACCCTTTGTTTGGGGCCGGAACTAATTCCATCGCATTCACACTTGAACCGGACGAAATGTCCTTAAAATACATTGTCCGTGAATTCTGGGGTCATTGCGACCCGGTCACACCACATTTTAGTGTTAACAATGACATTCTTGTTAAGGCGTGGTGAGTTTTGGAGTTAGAAATTATTAGTTTTCAATGTCTCTGTCTATCGGTAGGTTTTCGGTAAGTATTAATGAAATTTTATTAATCGATTATTTTGCACTATTACTAATCCAGTAAATAAAATTAAAAAGTAAATAAATAATCCAGTATTAATACTGGATTATCTTTGTTTGAGTGACATACATTTTCATTAAGGTTTTTCTATGTAACAACAGAAATCTTCATCGATTTACTAATTTTTCTATTTTTTTAATGTTAATGTATTTTTCTTATAATTCTTTTGGAATACCACTTTAATTTTAATGCAGGTCTCTACCTAAATCCATGCAATATTGACTACAGTCATAAAATCATACAAAATATGGTCATCCAGAATCCCACTCCGCCCAGTCTACTATACAGTCCAAAAGATTAAATCTTTACACAACATTTGTTAATTGATGTGGTCACACTTCTATTAAGACATTGTTGCGATGAAAATCTGGCAACCACGTGTGGTCATTTTGACCGACACGCTCAATATTGCTAATTTAAAATCATGTTGCATTTGGAGGGTTAGTGAATTTATGTTAGTTTTGTGGTTGATTTTGACGTTTTAATTTAAGTGTTATTCTAGTAATAAGTATGTAAAGAAATTGAACGAAAGGTATTATTTTTTGGCTGCGGGATGTTGCAAGAGATAACGCGGCCTTGACATATAGGCCTAAGAACGAACATGGGTGGTTTTTAGTTAGTAGAAGTCTGACACTCCCTTTCGCTCTGCCCAAGAGCGAAATTATTTGATGACTTCCCACACCCCTCGAAAAAAAAAGGTATTATCTTTTGGAAGTTCATGATATACTTTGGTTTAGATAAAATTATGTACGAATTACATTTTTTAACAAGTGGTTCTACTGTATATTAATGGTCACCCAACTAAAGATCTTCTTAAGTTTTATTGATTTTAAAGAATCATACATCTTTTTCCAACTATTGGGATCGGCTTCCAGTCTAACCAGATGCAGCTGAATACCAGTATTTTACATGGAGTAACTGCCTGTCAGTCTAACCTCCACAACCTAATTAGTACTGAGTAATACAATACCTCTTGATAAAACTGGTTATTGATTTTAAAGAAAAAATTTTTTTTTTATTCGTAAATAAACTACATAGATAAATTTAATAAGTCTATTATTACAGAAAGAGTAATTAAAACAGAGTTTATCAATTCAATCTAACCACAAAAAAATGCGTGCCGCAGCGAAAGGGTTACAGTAATTAACACTAATTAATTAATAGTCTTATCAACCCTAAAATGACGGGAACATGACATTTTTGATCCGATGCGCATTTTAATTTTCGTATCATCATTTTATAAATGCACACGATGATGTTGTCAGAAAAATGTTTTACATGAAACTAGTATTATAATTGAGTTGTTTAAACAGCTTAATTTAATTTTGGAATTGACTGTCTTATCGGTATGATAGTCACATGCAACTCCTGAGCTACGGTATAATAATATCAAAAGGCATGTTTACTGACTTAAAAAAATATGATTCTAATTAGTCCGTCTGTTATATTATCGAAAAAAATTGGATCTGTATTTTTTGTTTAATCAAATCAATAAAAAATTATAAAGATAAAACACGTCAAAGATTGAGTGGGGTTTGTGAAGTCTAACCGCTAAAAACTGTCATACTGTCACAAGAGTTTTCGAAGCACTGTATCGTCTTCATTGTTTGCTTACGTGAAAAAAGAAAAAATACATTTTTATTCTTAGGATTCTACGATTTGGGCCGCGGGTTGTACACTAGTTATCGCGGCCTCGACATAGCTAGGCTAAGAAGGAACATGGGTGGTTTTTACTCAGTAGAAGTCTGCCACTCCCTTTCGCTCTGCCCAAGAGCGGGAGGGGTTGTTTGATGATTTTTCACCCGAAAAAAAATTCTACGATTTTTGCACGTCTTCTAAGCATTTAATCAATCAATCATTATAGGTAAAGATTCAATAGAAAAAAAAACAACTTCTGTTACTGTACTCAACACCTCTAAAGCTATTAAAGCAAATACAATACAATCAATACTAAAACCATTTATTGAAAAAAAAAGAGACACTTCAAAGCTCAAATGCACTCTATTAACGTCAATAACAATTGTAAAAATGACGTCATCTGTAAAATATGACATCGAATTTGACACTACAAGTATTGACCACTTTAATGTGACACGTGACCAAATTCGGAACTAACAGCTAACTGTACAGGGAATTATTTTCTGCCTTGACAAGCAGCGCCTATTGTAGGTTCAAGATATATTGGACGTTGAACTGTCAAATAACAATTGACAAGAACTTAATGGTTTGTCAAAACAGAAATGATCTGTTAATGATTTTTGATTTGCAGGGAATTGGTAGAAAGATAAATGGTGTGATGATGGTGTTTGTGACATTCACATAGACTTTTGTGACTGAATTTTTAGTTTGGGTTGCTTGCATTGTTTTTTTGTTGTAAGTACCTATATTTCTTATAGAAAATAGGCAAACGGGAAATCAATTAAAAATCACAAAAGTTCTTTTCGAAAGATTAAAAGAGAATTAGCATTGCCATTCAACGTGGCAAAACTGATGTGGAGGAGTACTTAGATGCCTAAACGCCCTTTTGTTTATTTAATTACTTACTGACTGATTTTAAGCGACTGTCATAGTCAAAATGATCTTTAGCTTCATTATCACAAAGTGGTTATGGTTTCATCATCTGCTTAGACTTTTCCCAACTATGTTGTGGTCGGTTCCCAGTCTAACCAGATGCAGCTGAATAACAATATTTTACATGGAGCGACTGCCTATTTGACCTCCATAACCCAGTTAATACTGAGTAATACGATATCCTTTGGTAAGACTGGTTGTCAGACTTTTAGAGCCCCGAGTCTGCTATTCAATAGTGTCAGAATGATCTTTCACTGATCTCATAATTTTTGATTTTGACAAGTGTTGTCAAAATCAACAATTATGAGATCAATGATAGACCATTCTGACACTATTGAATAGCAGACTCGGGGCCCAGTAGGGCTATTGCGTATCTTTTAAATGACAGTGGCTAACCTATAGTGCCTTTCAATTACTGTCAAATGGTTCCATTTTTTACTAAACCATAACCAATTTGACAGTTAATCTATAGGCAATATGATAGCCACTGTGATTTAAAAGATACGCAATAGCCCTGCTGATCACTGACTACCTGTAATGACTGCCAAAGATCTATATATGGCAGCCGGGACCAACAGCTTAACACGCTTTCCGAGGCACGGAGGAAACTCTGTATGTAATGGGCGGTCACCCATCCACAAACCAACCTAGGCAAGCGTGGCTCAACCTAAAGATCGACCCGAGTGTCAGTTATTATTAAACCATGAGCGGGTCTGGTTTACTGTCACAAAAAAGATAACTATGAAAATACTACTATTTAATCAATCGAACGTCACAAAAGACGCTCTTACTTCATCCAATTAAATAGATCTCCACAAAATATTTTATATTTTTCACAATAAAATCGTCCACCATTATTGTAGTGGAAAACGTCCCCATAAAAGTTTAAGTAGTTCGGACTCAGTCGAAAATATGAAAGATACAGATCGTAAAAGTGGGTAAATAATACAAAATACAATAAGTGCCAATATTGGAGACGAAAGCGTTCGCGTAAGCACAAGTTTGAGACACACTGGAAAAAAAAAATACAGAAAAAACATATGAAGTTTTGTTCAAGACAATCAATTTTTTTTCTTGACAATAACTAAACTTATTCATTATACTCATTGCAGAACAAAAGCAGCCTATCTGTTTTTTGCACTTACTTTTCATTTTTTTTTTCTTTTTACATAATGCTCACGTAAAGAAGCTACAATTACTTAATACTTATGACTATAATACAGCTAACATGATTTGATAGAAGTCGGTTAAAGAGTTTTTTTTCTAAACCTCTCCATGAGATCTACGCTCAAAAATGTGCAACTACACACAACACGCTACACTCACTGGGCGCTACTTATTCACAATAATAACACTGATAGGCTTGTTTATGTAGATGAGGTACTTTTGATTATTCAATAGTGCTTATTATGAATGCATTCGACATAAATGCTTTAAATTTGAAAACATTTCCATAATGGCTAATGCAACTCGAATAATCAAAGTGGAAATTGTTCCCGCAGTTTAATTTTTATAATAATTGCTTCTTTTCTTACCAGAAATTTCTAATAAGCTCAAATTCATGAATTTCATACCATTCGCTTCCTACTTTCAGTGAAACCCATTGTGTCCCAACACTAACGACTCGTTGCCACTACTAGGCGTCATAAGGGCGCGTCCACACTCATCGCACCGCAGCGAGTCCCGATCGTAAACATTTACGATCAACAGGGGATTAAACGCAGCGCTCGTGACGTTTGCTTTTATTAAAAAACAACTAGATGTCTATTGTTGTGAGGTGTTAGAAAGAACACTTCGTGGTTTAATTTTCTTTGCAGTTGTTTAGCAAGAAAATGTATCCGTTGTTCTTTGTCTATTACGTTCTGGCTTTGTCTCTTTCTTTTCGTTCTAGAATCAGTTCTATTTTCCTATACTTGTGAATGTTCACACTCGAAAGTTTAAATTATTAACTACTAACTGTTGCCAGCAAGTTCGTCCGCTACTGCTCGAAAATTAAACCCAAGGGAAGATGTCCGGGGCGAAGAGGAATGGGACGCCGTCGCCTCCTTCTGCGAAGCAGTGATGCTAGCGAAGGAGGTGGCGGAACGCGAGAGGAAGAGAACCTCTCGTGCCAGCCGCCGCGGGAGGCGCTCCGGGCGTCGGGGGTCACGCGATGACCTCCGGCCACCATAGACGCGGGCCTGTGGACGGTGAGTGATGGGCTAACTCGCCGTCCGTCCGTCTTACGATGAAAACAGGAAGTGTCGACGGCGCGTTCGTGTTCCACGCGCGCCTCAAAGAGATGTCAGCAACATGGGAGGGGCCCGAAAGGGCCGACGCCCGTCGGGGCCGCGGGTTGTACACTAGTTATCGCGGCCTCGAAATAGAGGGCGAAGAATGAACATGGGTGGTTTTAAGTCAGTAGAAGTCTGACACTCCCTTTCGCTCTGCCCAAGAGCGGGAGGGGTTATTCGATGATTTTCCACTCGCCAAAAAAAAAAGGGAAGATAAAATCGAGATAAAAACTATGTCAATTGAGGTTATAACTATCTGTGCACCAAATTATATCCAAATCCGTTTAGTAGTTTTTGTGTGAAAGAGTAACAAACATCCATACATACTTACCAACTTTCGCGTTCATAATATTAATAGGAATAACACTTGAAACAGGATATTGGCCATGCATATTATTTGTTGCGAGTTTCTGATATTAACACCATGATCACAGATAAACTAAAATTTTTGCGGGTGGAAGTTTATAAGTAGTCAAAACGGTCTACACTCATTCGTATACGTTTTTGGCGCTCTGTAACCATTGTCGTTACAAGTGTTAATACTAATGTTAGTTATAAATGTGAAACGCACCACTAACTCCATTACCTCAGTATGAGAAAACAACATAATCCAAATTCTCACACCTCACTAATTATATTTCCTACTGCTCGGACACGCTGACCGATGCGAAATCGGATTATGGACCGCAGCTACCGGTCAGTCTACACACGGCCTTATAATAGGATAGAGATGCCCTTGCAATGAAATGCATGATAATTGATGTCAAATTGGAATACTGCTATAATGTGGTTAGATATGACATGTCAAATAGCTATTGATTTTCGACTGAGTTGACACTCAAAAATGAACATAAAGTAACAATTTTATTTTCAAGCAACTGTCAAAATATAAAACTGAAAACTGAAATTAACTGTCTCGTTGGTCTTATGGAGCCTGACTACTGTGTAATGAGGTCTGGTTCCCATTCCAGCAGGGCTATTGCGTATCTTTTAAATGTCATTGGCTATCATATAGTGTCCATCAATTAACTGTCAAATGGTTCCATTTTGTACTAAACCATAACCACTTTGGCAGTTAATCCATGGACAATAATGATAGCCACTGACATTTAAAAGATACAGAATAGCCCTGCTGCAGGGCTATTGGTTATGGTTTAGTGCAAAATGGAACCATTTGACAGTTAATTGATGGACACTATAATTATGATAGCTACTGACAGTGGCTAACCTATAGTGCCTATCAATTACTGTCAAATGGTTCCATTTTGTACTAAACCATAACCAATTTGACATTTAATCCATAGACAATATGATAGCCACTGTCATTTAAAAGATACGCAATAGCCCTGCTGGTCGGGCGTGTTATTGGGTATTTCCATCAGGAATTTGATGTGATATGTTAAATGTGTTAAGCCTAAACGCGAAACTAGCGCCACCCACATCTACTTTCTTTTACTCTAAAATCACAAATCAAATTTGAAAAATCCAAAAACACTATCATGCTAGTAAATAACCTGTAGTATTTTTAAAATCACTTCTCATGATTCTTCGCTTGTTATATTAAGTGAATTACTGATTAAAGATAAAAGTGGCCATTTTTGGCGGTAATAAGTAAGTAAAGTAAGCTTACTTATACCGTTACCACTAGTTAACAGCTACCTATCATAACACAGCGACATGCCTGTAATGAAGAGTGTTAGGCAGAGGTGTACCTAATTGTACACTCACATTACGCCAGGTATGTCAAGTCCCATAATATAACGGGGGGGGGGGAGCCTACATATTGCCATCGACCTGACACAAATCGAGACTAATACTTGACTGCTATTAAAAACTCTTAACATAACAGAATACATAATATCCCACGTTCATTAACTAAAGGATTTTATTTGTAGAGTACCTCTAAATCCCCGGACAACTGTCCACGGGTCAGTTTCAACGTCAAAGGGTTGTTAAAATAAATCCCATTTTGACGCTTCATTTGGTCAGTTTACGCGGTAATACTATTTGTGTATCGTGGGAAATTTGGATGAGTTTTTGTTAAAGGAATTTTGCGATTAATGAAATATTTTTATTTTGAAAAAATATGAATCTAATTAGTCCGTCTGTTAGATTACCTAGGCAGGCACATTACTTTGTGTAATTTATTTCATCACCGCTGTTCTCAAAACGGTGAAGAAAAACATCTTGAGGAAACTGGCATGTCTTAGAACGAAGTTCTATGCATTAGAAGACATGGTGACATCTACCAATCCGCACTGGGCCCGCGTGGTAGATTATAGCCCATTCCTTCTCAAAGAGAGAAGGCCTGTGTCGCAGCAGTGGGAACATTAATAGGCTATTGATGATGATGATGAGCTCACACCTCCGGTCACCACTTTCTATTAGATATCTATAATACCATTATGTGTGGCTCCCATCATCATTATAGTTATTCTTTCAAAGTGAAAGCTCGTGAGCATATTCACAAGAAGTTGGCAGATTCGTCTCAAGACTAAGTTGTTGTAGTTTTTCTTGTTGATCTCTCTTAAGTTTATATATTTTGTTATATGTATGTATATATGTATTTATTCTTATATGTTTTATTTATAAATATTTCTTGTCTTTTTTTCTGTTGTTGCACCTACTGAATATTGTCTCTGCATCACCCTAAGGTAGACCGGTAGAAAATGCCCAAGGCATTAGGTCCGCCTTTGTACAGTTTTTTGCTTGTGCATAAAGTTTAATAAATAAATAAAATAAATAAATTATACTCTTGCATGTAGCACATAGGGTAGTTAACAAAAAATCTAATTAATCCGTCAGATAGATTTCCAAAAAAAAATGGACACATATTTTTTCTTTTTTCATGTAAACACACAATGAAGACGATACAGTGCTTTGAAAACTTGTGTGACGTCATATTCCAAGACATAAGGCCGCTTTCACATTAGGACGTTAGCAGCGCGACAGTCGCGCGATTATAAACAAATACTAACGGGATGTTACGGTTTTTCTTATAAAATGTGAAGGAATGTGCTTCTACCGCGCGACTGTCGCGCTGCTAATGCCCTAATGTGAAAGCGGCCTTAGTATGACATTTTTTACCTTTGAGTGACGACACAAGCCCCCACTCAAATACACCAACAAATTTTGTCTTTGTCGAATTTTCATTGATTCGATATTTTTCGAAAATCTAACAGACGGACTAATTAGAATCACATTTTTTTAAGTCAGTAAACATCCTTATTCTAACATACTCAAGAATATGTTGAGACGACAGACAAAACCGTCGGCGCTTTCTGAAAATATTTTCATTACCATAAGTTATAATTTTATCCCCTCTTCCTGCATTAAGTTGGAGTGTTTATTTCATCGGTGAGAACGCGTCTCCTAAATAATTGTGAGATAACAGAAACCGGTATCGCTAACAGTTACGCTGGCGATAAAAGCATAAGGTGGAAACTGGGGGCATTGGAATAGTGTGGATAAGCGAGGACAAGGAAATTGAGAAAATTGACTACATGTTTTTATTTTAAGAAATTATTTTACAGAGGTGTTGCATAAATCTAAACTCGTCAAACTTTAACGTTTGATGGCAAGAGGCTCTTTTGTAAAACAATGAACTATCTGACTTATACGTAACTAATAGGTACTAATAATTATTTACCTTATTAGCTGACAACAAGAGCCACCGACATTTACACAAGATATATGCTTACAATTCTAGAATGTTAATAAACAATAGGTATGTTTCCTGACCAATAAAAATATGGTTCTATTTAGTCCGTCCGTTGGATTATCGAAAAATATTGGATACGTGTGTTTTGTTTTATCAAATTAATAAAAATTTAATAAGATAATAATAATAATAATAAGCTGGCAACACCAAAGTCAACAGTTGTCATACAATTTCTTCCTCCGATTTAATTTAATTTGTATAAAAATTCCATTTTATTTTGAACGTTTGGCACCAACCTCTTCATCTTTATTTTCATATATTACAATAATTTCAATCAGAATACAATAAAATGAGACTAACCACAAGAAAACACCATAGAAGAAAAATTGATGACATATGTCATCCCAAAATAAATTATTTCAAGAACACTGTTGAAGAATGACAATAAAATGTTGACAAGATCAGCGACTAGACGCGCACGCCTTCCACCTCCGGACTCGTCGCTCAGCTCCGCCTCGCCGCCGCCGGAACCCAGCCCCATCGTGAGTGCTGTGACACTGGCCGCGGCAGTCGCGTCGAGCTCGAGCGACGAGTATTTCTCTTTGTCCCCGACGCCACCACCTGCTCGTCGACGGAGAGGACGCCGGTCGCCGGACTGCTTGGGACCTAGGGGCCAACCGGCCCCGAGCCGGGTCCCCGCTGCCGGTGGTTGTGTGCAGCGCATGAAATGGACTCAAGCTATAAACGAGAACGTCATGCGCGCATACTACGGGTCTACAGAGGGGGGAACTAACCTCACTGCGTACCGTGTTAGGATGCTGTCTCTATTTCAGGAACTTGAACCAACTGTCAGCGTTTCGACCCAACGACTGTCGGATCAAGTGCGCGTCATCCAGCGCAATCGCATGTTGGACGACGCCGCGCTTGATAGGCTGCGCTCAGAGGTACTGAGTAACCATACCATCTTCACTCCATCTCAAACAGTGACGCAAACATCAACTTTTAATACAATCCCACCGCGTCATAGTCCTGCTGTTGAAGAGGAGGATGATAGGGTTGCTACGGTAAGTAGCCAGTGCAACGACCGATTGAGGAGCGCACTGGAGGATGCGCTTCGTGAGTATCGATCCGTTTCTACCGAACTTAGGCCCCGACTACCACGGTTACCCATGCATAAACGAAATAGGGCGTTGGTGTGTGCCCTGGACTCGCAACTCAAGAATATATTCGAGAGTAGCGAGGACCTCGTTGATACACACTCGATTTTGTACTGTGGGGCTGTTGCGGCATGTCGACTTGCTAATGTCAAATTCCCAAATTGTGACTTAGCTAGTCGACCAAAACCAACCGTACCGGCCTGGCAGCGCAGGATCGAGCGTCGTATTGACGGGGCCAGGGTACTCATTGGCAAACTTTACTGCTTCAGGGAGGGCAATACACGACCACGTGTGATGCGTTCTGTGAAGCGGGCATTCTCGGGGACTGAAATTAGCCCTCGAGATTACATGTCCCATGTCACAGAGCGCATCGACTTCCTGAAGCAGAAGGTTTATGCATGGGCCAACCGTATTCGACGGTATAGACGGCGGGTTGATCGGTACTCACAGAATCGCATGTTCCAGAGCGATGAAAGGTGGGTATACCGAACTTGGGAGCGACGCGAGCCAAATATGACAGACGTGTGTCGCCCGGATGATGCTGCCACGAGTTCATTTTGGCGTAGCATCTGGTCGGTACCCGTCTGTCATACTGAGGCTGACTGGTTGCGTGATGTCGAGCGAGTGTGTGAACCTATTCCAGAAATGGACGCTATTTTAATAACACCACAAGATGTAGCCAGTGCAGTTCGTCCGTTACCGAACTGGAAATCACCTGGTCCGGACGGACTGCACAATTTCTGGCTCAAATGGCTCAGTAGTTCACACACTTGCCTGGCATCCCAATTCCAGTCATCCTTAGAATCTGCGACGCTACCGCAGTTTTTAACCACAGGCATTACCCACCTGCTCCATAAGTCAGGTTGTCCCGCGGAACCCAAGAATTATAGACCGATCACGTGTTTGTCGACGGTCTATAAACTTCTTACATCCATTTTGAGAGCAAAAATCAGTAAACACATTGAGAAAAACTCTATTATGTCTGCCTCTCAGAATGGATGTAGGAACGGGTCCCGCGGTACTAAGGAGCTACTCCTCATCGACATGGCCATAGCCAGCAGGTTCGTCGGGCCCGCAAGGATCTGTCGACATGCTGGATAGACTATAAGAAGGCTTACGACTCGGTGCCACATACATGGCTCATGAGGGTGCTGGAGTTGTACAAGATAGACGCAACTCTACGCGCCTTCCTTGAGTCATGTATGGGGCAATGGAAGACTGTCCTTCGATATCCGGGATGTCAACAGATTCAGGGGAACGATGAACCTGTATGGATCAAGCGGGGAATATTCCAGGGCGACAGTCTGAGCCCGCTTTGGTTCTGCTTGGCCCTGAATCCTCTCAGCACATTACTGGAGGATTCAGGTCTAGGCTACCGGTTGAGGAAAGATGGTCAGGTGATATCTCACCTTCTTTACATGGATGATCTGAAACTCTTTGCCCCCAACAAATTGCGACTGATGGAGTTACTGAAACTAACTGATTCTTTTAGTAGCGCCATCAGGATGGAATTTGGTGTGGACAAATGTGCAGTCATGTATGTAAAGAGAGGAGAGATTATGGAAATCGAGGGAATTCAGCTTTCAGATTCCATACACCTCAGATCCCTTTCCTCGACCGAAAGCTATAAATATTTGGGTATGTCGGAAGCGTTAGGCATTAACGTAGCTGACATGAAG
The DNA here is from genome assembly GCA_932274075.1 of Diarsia rubi. Lineage (NCBI taxonomy): Eukaryota > Metazoa > Arthropoda > Insecta > Lepidoptera > Noctuidae > Diarsia > Diarsia rubi. Next base: position 14,662,368 of record OW026433.1, on the reverse strand, counting down.
CAATCGTTGAAGGAGCGCTTCTTCGGACGCCTGAAGAAGGTTTTAAGTAGCCTTCTTTCAGGTGGGAATAAGGTGCGCGCCTTCAACGGTTGGGTCATGCCGGTTTTAATGTACTCTTTCGGCATACTCAAATGGACTCAGACCGAACTTGACGCATTAGATAGGAGAGTTCGTACATTGCTGACCGCAAATCGGATGCATCACCCACGATCATCGGTGATGAGACTGTATATCCCGCGGAAGTGCGGGGGTCGAGGCTTTTTAAACGCGAAGACCTTCCACAACCGCGAGGTGTGCAGTCTCAGATAATATTTTTTAAAAACCGATGTGGGTATGCACCGAGATGTGGTCGCAGTGGACAAGGGACTCACCCCGCTGTCCATGGCTAACAAGAACTGGCGCAAACCTGTGGTACTTACTGCTGATGACCGCAAGGTAGTATGGCAAAGCAAGGAGCTTCACGGGCGCTTCTACCGGGCTCTTCATGGGCCCGATGTAGATTTTCTAGCGTCCGTGTCCTGGCTACGTTTTGGCGACCTCTTTGGGGAAACTGAAGGTTTTGTCTGTGCGATTATGGACGAAGTTATGTTGACGAACAACTACCGGAAATATATTATGAAGGATGGGACGGTTGACGTGTGTCGGGCATGCCATCGTCCGGGTGAGTCCATCAGACATATTATTTCTGGTTGTTCTCGTCTAGCTAACGGCGAGTACTTGCACAGACACAATCAAGTAGCTAGGATTATTCACCAGCAACTTGCCTTGAAATATAAACTTGTGGAGTCGGAGGTACCGTACTACAAGTATGTGCCCGACCCAGTTCTCGAAAATGACCATGTAACGTTATACTGGGATCAGTCTATCATCACTGACAGGACTATTGTTGCCAATAAGCCTGATATAGTGGTGATGGACCGATCAGCGCGCCGCGCAATGATAATCGATGTTACCATTCCACATGACGAGAACCTCGTGAAAGCTGAAAAAGAAAAACAAATAAAATATCTTGATTTAGCACACGAGGTTGTCGATATGTGGCATGTAAACTCGGCTATCATTGTGCCGATAGTCGTAACGGCCAATGGCCTTATAGCCAAGAGTCTGGAGGACCACCTGTCCAAACTTTCGCTCGGCGGTTGGATCAAGAGCCTGATTCAGAAGGCAGTACTCCTCGATACGGCTCGCATTGTGAGGAGGTTCCTGTCTCTGGAGCCCTAACCACCGGTAGCTTGGACCCTGCTCCCGTCACCGGTGGACGACTATTTTTTATATTTTTAAATGTTTTTTTATGAGTTTTATATGAAATATTTAAAAATGTAAATTTTATGTGAATAAATAAATAAAGGAAATAATAATAATAATTTAATAATTCAGCATATGCTGAGTTGGTTACCCTTTCGTTATGGGCATGCTCAGCGCAGTTGAGCTGTTTAATTAATTGTTAAGCTGTTTGTTGTTATTTGTTTATGTATGTGCTGCTCTTTTGTGTTGCTGCTGTCCACTAACGAATAAATACATATTCTATTCTATTCTATTCTATATACACCTCAAAGATCATTTGAGCTTTTGACGTCGCGACGTGGTTAAAAATGCAGTGCGATGTGTCGTCTCACGAGTTTTCGAAGCACTGTATTTTCTTCATTTTTTGATTATGTGAAAAATAAAGAAATACGTCTCCAATATTTTTAGGAAATCTATCTGATTTTTTTAAAATATTGATCACTCTTTTAGTCACATGCGATTCGTCCCTCAGTATAAAGGATGTAAAAGTACCCTTAACGCAAACGAAAGGTACTTGTTCTCCCCAACACTGCGATATTTTTTTGGTTCTAGACCATACCTCGGATATTGGGGGTCAAAGTTCAAATTTTTTCAGAGCTGTTTTTGTAAACTAGTTTTTCAGGTTATAACTTTACTTAAATTACCTCCATGACCCGTTTTTTTATTCCTAGCATCCACTAGCACAATGTTTTAAGAGTGCTACTTTGAGTTTTACCGTAAAATGTGATTTTTGACCCCAAAAAAAGAAGTCGTTTCCCAGCAAAATTAGTTTTTTTTTTTTTGGGTACTTAGTTTGATGTACATAATACTTGGTAGATGGCTGTGAAATGGGTTGATTTACACCCTGTATTTCTATACCAAGACAGTTCATCTGTCGAGCTTTTTTCCCAAATATGTTTGAGCCAGCTTACACTCTAGCTGCATGGTATTGAATACCAGTATTTTACCTGAAGCGACTACCTATCTGACCTCCATAACCCAGTTGGTACAGGGTAATATGATACCCCTTTGTAAGACTGTTTGTCAGACTATCGGCCCATCAACCAATCTATCACTAATATTATAAAGACGAAAGTTTGTGAGTGTGTATGTTTGTTACTTCTACACGTAAAAACTACTGAACGGATTTGGATAAAATTTGATACACAGATAGTTTATAACCTGGATTAACACATAGGATAGTTTTTTCCTGATTTTACCTTCCCGTGGGATAATTTTCGAGTTGAGGTGGGTGAAGCCGCTGGCAACAGCTAGTCTATCTATATTAATAAAAGAGAAGTTCTGACTGACTGAGTAATTAAAGCCCAGCCCAAACCCTTTGAACCTAGGAATTTGAAATTTAGCAAAGCGGTTTTCTATATAATGTAGACAAGGGATAATCAAGGATTTTTTAAAATTCAACCCCTAAGGGAGTCAAATATACGTTTGTATTAAAAAGTTACTACATTTTTTTTTCTTTTGACGACGCCGCGGAGAAAAGCTAGTAATAAATAAAGGGATAAATAAATAAATTATGCTTAATAATTTCTGGCAAAAAATAAATAAAACCAAGCAAAGACACATCCACACTAGACCAACCATGTTAATAAAAGGAAAGCTCCCGTCGAAACTAAGAAAATATTGGATAGAGATTAGGCCATATACTTTTATTGGGTTTTTCACTATATTTATTTTACGTTCCTTCCGATTGTGGCAGGGAGACGTAGAAACGTATCTACCACTTGAAAATAAATCTTTTTGTTTGTTAACACATTTTTTTCGCACAAAATGTTTTGGGGGAGATTTTTTTCTTCCTTTTGTAAGTAAATAGAGAGGTTCTTGGTGATAACGTTAGGCTTAATTTATCGTGGAGGATTGTGTTTTTCCGAGTGCTTTGTCATATTATTTTGATGTTCTTTTAGTTTCTTTGTGTTGGTTTAGCAAGTTTCAGTTGAATTGCTTCCGTTTTGTTCAATGATTTTGATTATAGATAATATAGGTAAGTTTAAGTATTTTGATTAGTATGTGTGTCTGTTATTGATAAGTACTTTTTAAATGTGTTGTACGAAGGAAAATATTGCTTACTTGGACAAAAAAATATTTTGTAAAATCTAGATTTACTCATGCCCGCCTAGTCTTTTTGCAACTATTTTGGAGACGGCATTTAGTTTAAACAGAATTTCAGATACAAATACAAGCTATATTAACTACCTCTTTGAATAAAGATGACAAAATAACGTAGGTACTTTTTAAACATATTGAAAGTTGAAATTATTACAAAGGGACCAAAATGCAGAATGTTTTGTTAAAACCAAACGTACTTTTCGAAATTTGAAGCAATTTACAAAAACATACAAGCATTTTACCCAGTGACAATACCCAGAAGTCCTAAACCAATCAACTCAATTCCCAAACACATCACCGAAATTTCCATTAAAAAAATTACACATACACACAACAACGGAATAATAACAATATCTTCACCGGAAGCCGTCCGGCCGCAGTGATCTTGCAGCGTCGTAAAATTTTACGATAACGTTGCACGCGCGTGTAATGTCACCGCGTCCCTCGAATGATGGCGCATCATGTTTATGATGTCCGAATATTTATTGGGAGACGCCCTTCAGTGTGATTTTCTATGTCGAGTTGTTGATTTTGATGAAATTGTGATTTCAATCATCATTACATCAAAATCTCTCACAAATTAACTCTGAAATGCAATTTTAGATTTAGTTGGTTGTGTTAGTTGTGTCTTTTGAAATTCTTTTTCTTTTCTTTTTGTTATTAATAAAATAAAAGATCTATATTTAGAAGTTAATCTTTTTTGATCGCAGTCAAAGTGGTGTGTAAATAAATATCTATTTTTCACACGATTTATTGTTCTCCAAAAGCACTCTCATTAAATTCCATTTTGATATTGGTAATAATATCAAAATGGAATAATAATATACAAAATAATACATATTTTGTAGTAGACAATATTCTAAATAAGAGAAAACCGTAGATACTCGTAATTTACATTTTCCCGTCCAAAACCGATAATAGTCTAACTTTAGTAATTAGCTACAATTCTCCATCGAAACGTAGTGACGTTGTTAACGCACACTTACGGTTTATTACCAATAAATATCATACGCGTCTCTCGCGTAAATTAATACGCGCGCGTGTTCGAATTCGCACGGAATTTTATGTCTGTATCATTCACAATTGTGTGAATGCGCCTTTATGATGTTTTGACGTGTGGATGTAACGACTACTGATCAGTTATTGTAATAATATAATGTAGCACAACGCCTGAAATCACCGAAGGGTTTAGGCAGAGATGTACCTAATAGTATACCTAAACGTAAGTTATATTTATTCTTATACAACATGTAACCATATTAACGCACATATCCTGAAAATAGTTTGTTTAGAATCGTTTACTGAATCAATTTATAGCATCTTTATTAAAGGCATTTTTAATAGGTAATTTTTTATCCCAAAAATAATTAAAACTACGGAAATTATTGTCATATTAACCCTGTACAGTCAAAACAATTTGAAATGGACCGTAACTCAAGTAATAAGACTTTTAAAATCGCAGTTTTATTTGTATTTATACAAATTCCATCATTCAACACAAAATAAAGAAAAATAAACCTTATTACCAAAAAATCTCCAAGAATTGGTAAAACTAATTTAGTAAATAACAATGCATATACATGTTAAATAAAAAAATCAGTGTATGTTTTATGATTATAACTTAATATTTTAATTGGGGTGTTTGAGGGTGTGCGGTAATTACGTTACATGTTGTATAAATTTTCTTTTCTTTTATTTCAGCCAGGTCGAAGACATAATGCTTGCCCCCTGCAAGCATTATGTCTTCGACCTGGCTGAAATCCGAAACCTACCAGGTACATCTTATTCGAGGAATTACAGGCGTGTTATTGTGCTATGTTTATCCACAGCTCCACAATACTCTTGTTAAGTCATGAGTAAGGTAAAGCTATTTTTTTAATAAAATTCTGCTTCTCTGCTGGACACATCAATATTAGTATTCCCGCATCTCTGGAACGCAGTTCAAATGTCCTAATCGCGTTTGTAAGCAATCTCTTCTATGATCAATCTATTCAAGCAAATACCAGTTTTGCATTCTGTGTATGTATCTATAACTTCTACCTATATAATAAAAGCTACAATCTTCCCATGAATCCCGTGAGTAACCCGTCAAAGACCAATCTAATCCAATTTGCAGCACCGTGTCGCAAATTGAAACCCCATACAAGGCCATCTAATGGGCCTGCCATACAGTGGTCGAATGATGACGTAATTAGATTACGTCATAGTTGCACCGTAAAATGTTTAGGGTTATGGAAAGTGTTATGACGTTGCAAATGGCTGCTTGGAAAGGTTTCTGGTTGTCTAGTCCTCGTAAGGATATTTATCATACAAACTCAAACTCAAAATTCTTTATTGCATTCATTTGTTTAAAAGTTGTCACAATGAATTTGGTCCCAACATGAAACCCGGTTTGAGCACGGCAACCTAATTTATTAGGTAACTAGCTGAACCCGGCATGCCTTGCAATGCCCTTTTTCCTACCTACTACCTGCCTACTACCTACCTACTACGTACCTACTACCTACCTACTACCTACCTACTACCTACCTACTACCTACCTACTACCTACCTACTACCTACCTACTACCTACCTACTACCTACCTACTACCTACCTACTACCTACCTACTACCCACCTACTACCTACCTACTACCCACCTACTACCCACCTACTACCCACCTACTACCTACCTACTACCTACCTACTACCTACCTACTACCTACCTACTACCTACCTACTACCTACCTACTACCTACCTACTACCTACCTACTACCTACCTACTACCTACCTACTACCTACCTACTACCTACCTACTACCTACCTACTACCTACCTACTACCTACCTACTACCTACCTACTACCTACCTACTACCTACCTACTACCTACCTACTACCTACCTACTACCTACCTACTACCTACCTACTACCTACCTACTACCTACCTACTACCTACCTACTACCTACCTACTACCTACCTACTACCTACCTACTACCTACCTACTACCTACCTACTACCTACCTACTACCTACCTACTACCTACCTACTACCTACCTACTACCTACCTACTACCTACCTACTACCTACCTACTACCTACCTACTACCTACCTACTACCTACCTACTACCTACCTACTACCTACCTACTACCTACCTACTACCTACCTACTACCTACCTACTACCTACCTACTACCTACCTACTACCTACCTACTACCTACCTACTACCTACCTACTACCTACCTACTACCTACCTACTACCTACCTACTACCTACCTACTACCTACCTACTACCTACCTACTACCTACCTACCTACTACCTACCTACCTACTACATACCTACCTACTACCTACCTACCTACTACCTACCTACCTACTACCTACCTACCTACTACCTACCTACCTACTACCTACCTACCTACTACCTACCTACCTACTACCTACCTACCTACTACCTACCTACCTACTACCTACCTAATACCTTCCACGCAAAATAAAGTTATGAACGCACGCGTAAATGTTAACCATTCGTCATTATTTCTGAACGCACGCATAAATATTTGAGGAACTTCTATTTAAATCTTTCAACCTTTTTAATTGATTAAAAAAAAATACAGACAAAAGTTTATTCACCCTTTTTAAATAGTTTACACAAAATACATTTCTGAACGCATGCATAAATTTCAATCACAGTATTTGACAGGATGACAGAAGGAAAACAAATGTTTGACAGGTACGAAACAAAGAATCATAATTAAATGTAAAATGAATAATTTTCATAATTATGTATTCGTCAAGTTTTCATTGTTTTTAAAATGTATTCTGCTATTCTGGGCGGAGACAAATCCAACGAAACAAAAACCATGAAAATTGATCCAGCATATCTCGAGTTATAAGTGTTGTAACAAACCCGTCTTTGTTTTATATATATAGAAGATATTCTAAGTCACACAAAACTCATGAAATAAAATTAGGTACTATGACAATTTTAATAGCATTAAGTTTATATAGTTATTTTAATTAAGTAATCATTTTCATCATCGTTTGCTTAAAGTTTTCACCAAAACGTTCAAGAATAAACAATATTCATAATTATTATTACTTTTTCATCTGCCTCTTACCATTTTTTATTGCGAGAATATCCCAATCAACTATTCCCAAAGCCAGAATCAACGACCAGAAAAGCACTGAGACAATGAAGCTCTACGAAGTCCCAGATAAACAATTTAACTGTCCTGAATTCCGAATCTTAGTTAATCAGAATAGCGGTGGAGTACGAAAAACATAATTTCTTATTTGCCAAGTATGTTGAATGCCTTCTTGTAAAACCAGATGCAGCTAAAATACTAGTATATTTCTCATTGAGCGACTATCTATCTGTCATACACAACTCAGGTGAAAAGCCCGCCTCACTATTCCCAAACCACTGTAACTGTTACGATAAGCCAGAATCAACAGTGGCGACCACAAGAAAAGCGCCGAGACAGTGAAGCACGACGAAGTTCCAGAGAAACGATTTAACTGTCTTGGATCCCGGAACGAAATTTATCAGAAAAGAATAGTGGAGGAGTAGGAAAAACATAATTTCTACTTCCCTCCATATCAGCAGGAGACAGAACAGAACAAGGCCAATAGGCACACAGGGACGCATACAAATGGGATGAGCCCAGTTGCCTAGCACCACGTAGCACTGGGTAATAGGGTGACTCTTGGTAAGACTGGTTGTCAGAATTTCGGGTCACTGACTATTCTAATGGCTGTCAAATATCTATTATTGATAGCCAGAGTCAATTGCTTTACGTGCTTTTTGAGGCACGAAAGAAACTCGGTATGAAACGATTGGTTACACATCCACAAACGAACCTAGGTAATTACGGTTTAACCTGAAGGTCGAGCTGGCTGGTACTATTTAAGCATAAGCTCCTCCATAACAGCGTATGTAACTAAAAACGATTTATATAAAATTATCAAGAACAAAACGATTAACATAAAAACGGTGCCATATGTGTAGTAAAAGATAAATTATGTGTTAGACACGGAACGCAACCCGGCTTGGTTTGTCACGTAATCTACTAATTGCTGTAACACCTTGTTGGTTTTTTTGATAAAATACTCGTACTACGGCAAAACAAACTTAATTTTGGTAATCAATTAGATTAAAAAGACATAGAAGAACATTATCGATTTTGAAAATACTACGTTTACTAAAACATTTTATTATCTAAAATAGTAAACTAAGAATTATATATAAATAGCTGTTGCCAGCGGCTTTGCCCGCTACAACTCGAAAAATATCGCACTGGAAGATAAAATCGGAATAAAAACTATCCTATGTTTTAATCCAGGTTATAAACTTTTTGCACCGATTTTTATCAAAATCCGTTCAGTAGTTTTTGCGTGAAAAAGTAACATTTTCCTGTGTTGTTTACTGTGTATACATAAATAGTAAAATAAATAAATAAATATTTTTTTACTGATAGCAAGCTGTACTAACTACCGAGTGCCATAGTATTAGAGTGTTTTACAATAAAATACAAAAAGTTTCGGGTTGAAGATGGTAAACAAATGCGTTTTTTTTCAAAGTTGGTATTTTAATTTTTCAAGAAAAGAAATCTTATTTCAACTAATTATAATCTCTCGGTCAAAACACATTCAAAGCAAATTCAATAAAAATTAATAGACACAACATTTCTTTTTCCTCACATTTGAGGGCGACAAATTGCTATAATTATTACCCCGCGATTGACGCAAGATAATTATTTCCCCGCAATTTTTAGGGTCGCTATCCACCTAATCAGAAATGGTGTTTCACAGTGTCACTTTGACAAATACCCAATTAATTTTATTATTTTTATCTGTTCTATTTCATCTTTTCCCTTTTTTGGTGTTTGAATGTTGTAATTATGAAAAAGATGTTTTGAAAAAAATTGTACGTCTGACAGTGTTTTAAATTTGCTTCGAAATAAAAACTTCTAAACGAAAATGGTTTGATATAAATATACCTTGCAGGTCTAGAGATTGGAAGCGCTATCTCATATTGTTTGAGGTCAAGGGTTTGATTCAAAGATCCAGCTAAGCGTCATTGTGTTTTTCTACTATCAGGATTCTTATTTGTAATAGTTGCGACGGTTACAGAAAAGATGAAGGGTATCGACTGGCGTGGTATGGACATATGGTCATAAGGAGGGATGAATCGCATGTGCATAAAAGAGTAATTAATATAATATAATATAATTAGTATAATTAATATTAATCATGAATATTAATGGATGGTGAAAGAGAGAGGGAGAGGAAGAAATGAAAGAAATAGGAGTAAATGATAGCGTGACGATTGACAGGGGAACAGGCCTCAAATAATATGGAACAAGGGCCGAAACATGCTTGATCACCGTCCGTCCGTCTTATGACGACGACAGGCCCGCAGCCTCGACATAAAGAGCTAAGAAGGTGGTTTTTAGTCAGTAGAAGTATGACTGACAACTGTCGAAAAAGCTGAGCTCTGCAGCATACGCAGTTAGAAAAATTCGTAATTTAACCGATGTAGAGACAGCCCGATTAGTGTACTTCAGTTATTTTCATAGCGTAATGTCGTACGGCATTCGGCAGTATATTTATGAAAATCTTTTGTATGCTCACAAAAATATAAAGCTGTTTAAGAAATATAGTGATATTCACAATATAAATACAAGAAATAGACATAAATATATTGTACCCACAACAAGGCTCAAGAAAATAGGTGGATCATTTAGATGCCAATGTATTCGCTTTTATAATAAACTACCAAGCCACATTCAAAATTTAAGCCTTAATAAATTTAAATCTTTTATAAAACGTAAACTTTGCCAGAAAGCTTTTTATGCTGTTAAAGATTATATAGAGGACAAAAAATCTTGGGATTGAACTGCTCCAATTTGAATTGTTTTTTTTAATATATTATTTTATTTTTCTTTTACAATTTGACATTTTATTAATTTTCTTTATACACAATGACATTGTTTACTTTTTCAAGTATGATATTATTTTTTGACCAATATTTACTCGTTAAATATTTTCATTTTTTTTTTTGTTGATTTAGTTTTGTGTTTTTTTTTTGACATTTAATAACTTGACTTATTTAATACGATAAATATTTTATTATTTTTTTATTGTGAATATGAGGACTATGTAGGTCTTTCTTTAATTTTAAGGATTGTCTGGCAGTTTGAGTACTATAAGCGACCTACCCAAATGTCCTTTCCTTGGTATTGTTCGTCGTGACGTCGAGCTCCTTGAGTTAAAAGTCGAGCTCGACAATAACTGACAAATGCTTGCACTGACTGGACGGGTCCACTCAAATCTGTGTGGTGCTTTCTTCAAAAGACCATCTCAGACACTAATCTGCATAGCCCTCATGTGTGTCCCAAGATTATGTCTGGACCTTAAACTTATTGTTAACCATTTAAAACCATTTTAAAAGATTAAAAGAGTAACCTTTGGAGTTTCTTGCCAGTTCTTCTCCTTAGGAATCGACCAATGCACCGAACCGTGCCCCTTTTTTATGTCGACGTTTTACAAGTGCCCATGTAGGCCTATGTGAAATAAAATATTTTGACTTTGACTTGACTTTGACTTTGACTTTGACACTCCCTTAATTAAAGAAAAAAATACTTTATTTATTTTGTACTTCCACAAAAAAATAACAACAAAACACACAGTACAAAAATACATTCAACAATTCTAGGAACACGGCACACAGAGCCCAGTGGCCTAATAAAACAAAATAAATAGAAGTTACGATCCCAACGCCATCTGGCGCTCGGTGTAACAACCTAATGAAACTGCTGTGTCTGCTAATATTTGGACAAGGAGATTAATTACACTACGTTAGCGAGAGAAATAAAGCTGAGAATGTGTTGTTTATGATAATTATTATCTTACATGATTTAAGACTGCTTAGCACGAGGTCCTGGATTCAATTCCCGGGTTGGGCAGTGTTGGGCATTTTTTTCAGCTGCAGCCATTGAGTTTGTATTTATGCCCTGTTGATGGTAAGCGGTGGCCCAGTGGTGTCAGCCACGACTTACGAACAGTCGATCGTGAGCAGGCAAATTACTTTGTGTAATTTATTTCAAAACCGCTGCTCTCAAAACCGTGAAGGAAAATATCGTGAGGAAACCGGCATGTCTTAGAATCAAAGAATTCGAAGACATGTGACATCTACGAACCCGCACTGGGCTCGCTTGGTGGATTATAGCCCATCCTCTCCTAGAAAGGAGGCCTAAGTGACTCGCCTGTCAGGGGCTGCGGGTAGTCCTCTGGTTATCGCGGCCTCGACATAGAGGGCGAAGAAGGAACATGGGTAGTTTTTAGTCAGTAGAAGTCTGACACTCCCTTTCGCTCTGCCCAAGAGCGGGAGGGGTTATTCGATGATTTTACACCCACCAAAAAAAAAAAAAAAGGCCTAAGTGACTGCAGATTACAGGTGCAGATTGCAGGTTAGATTTTTGGAGATTCACTCAGGCCTCCTACTGGGGCAATCCTATTACCATCATCATCATCATCATCATCATCATCATCTGATGATGTCATACACGCACGCCGGTTACGAGTACCACCCGCCCTTTCTGATGAACGGCACAAACATGATCAGTGTGTCTTTTTAGGGCGTCCCGTCCCGGCGTTGCCACTCACATGTATACCTAATTATTGCCTTGTTTAATAATTCATTATCATTTTAGCCAAAAGACGTCCACTGCTGGACATAGGTCTCCCCCAGGTGTCGCCACATTGACCGGTCCCGTGCGTCTCGCATCCAGCGGATCCCCGCAACCTTCACCAGGTCATCGGTCCACGTAGTGGGATGCCTTCCATAGCAACGTCTTCCGGTTCGCGTTCGCCACTCTAGAATTTTTCAGCCCCATCGGCCATCCGTTCTGCGAGCAATGTGCCCTGCCCATTGCCACTTAAGTCTGGCGATTCTTCGGGCTACGTCGGTAACCTTGGTTCTTATGCGGAGGTCCTCATTTCTGATTCGATCACGCAAGGTAACTCCGAGCATAGCCTTATATAATAATTGTTTAAAAATGTATAAAATGAGAGACTGATTAATGAATAAAGGACAATAAATCTATCTATTATTGCAGGACACGATATTTGCCGTACCCCTGTACCAGAACCATTCCAAAACTCATCAAAATATTAATAAACAAAGCTGTCATCGTCAAATAATTTCATGAGCTCCATCTTTATTCGTCCATACAAAATAACTATAAAACCCTTTCTCGGCATTAACATCTCAGCGCGGCACTAAAACAAAAGAACTTGGCTTGCTTTTACGACATCTTGTTTAATGTCAGCAGCATCTAATTGGTACGGGATTATTATGTCTGTGGAGGATTATTAATTTGTTACATTGTTTTTGTTTTACAATGCTGAATTTTGGTATTATTTCCTATTCTTTTTTTTTACAATAAGTCAAATTTTAATTTAAAAAAAAATACAAAATAGTACCTATTTTTAACCGAGTGCGGCGAAGCCCAAAAGGATGGTTATTGTCATTTCAGTATCTTATTTTATCAATTATCTCAAATTATAGTCTAATTTTCTGATAGTTTATCGTAAGTGTTAAAGAAAAAAATGTTATCAATATTTATTTTGTCAGTCTACACGCAATTACGAAATTACATAACGCTTGAGTGACAACAGAAACGAAATTAATATGAAAACTTAACATAACCTAACAGTGATCTAAGCCAACAATTATTTCCACTACCCCGTCAATTATAAAACTTTCGCACGAGGCCCAATTTTCCACAGGCGTCAATTGTCACTCAGATTTGACGCAATATCAAAGTACTGTACTCCAGTACCTACCGTAACGAATCTTGACGCGATTTTAAAACTGTCACTTTAAATTAACCCTTTGCGAACTTGGCCGTGTTTTTTACGATCGTGGGAATGTGCAAATTGTTTTTTTTTTTATTTTATGCTAGTTTTTCTTATAATTTTTTGACGTTTAGTAAACGGCATTAAAATTAGGTTTTTTTGCAAACTAATAATAAAGTCTAACGAAATGAAACGTTTTCTTTTTTTAAATTTGTTTTTTCAGCAGATCTATTTCTAACTTAAATTAATACTACAGTTATATTCATTTTTATTCTTAAATCTTTATTGTATTGTTAATTTTATTAAATATTCTCAGATTTACATTAATTTATTTTACAACCGCAGATGTTTATTTTTTACATTTTAACCCGTTAAATAGAGACATTACTTTTAACGACACATATTTAGTTTTACGATCGATACATCAAAATGGTGCTAAAAGTCATTCTTTTCTCTGACGTTCAATCGTTCACAAACTATTACCATGATTATGCAAATTCACAACCTATTAGCAAATCAACCGTTACAAATTAATGTTAACAATAATTTGCATATTTTTCAATAAAATCGCGTGTCATGCTTTTATTATGTTTGCAAAAAAAGCGCAAACATTACTGCGTCATTAAATTTTTACAAAAAAAAAAGATTTTATGACATCGATCAATCAATCGGTTTTAGTTAAAATTATGCTAATTACGCACATCACTATCGTATTCGTTAATTATTCATTAGGGTTGCCATGTTATAAATCGTCATTTTATGACGTCAGCGCGGGGTTGTCACATTTGCAGTTATATCTTCCGCATGATTTGTTCATTGAATTTTTCAAGCAATATTTTTAATGGTATGTCAATTTAATGTTATTTCTTTTGTGCGAAGTATCGACAATATGTCGATAGGGTAGAAAAGGATATGTTGTGCCAACGAACCCTTTTAAAAATTTTAAGTTACAAATTGAATCGGTACAATGGATTGCCACCCTTTCTTATTGTTCGTAACATACATTCCTAAATCTATGTTCTGTGTGTAATTTTGAAATTTATTTGACACCTAATATTGGGTGATGTCCTTTTTGTGTTGCGAACATGTGGTGATATAAACACCCACTTTTAGTGTTCATTTTCAGATTAAATATTATGTGAGAATAGCATAGAGTCAACAAGTTTTTGTTTTAAATAAATTGTACATATCTTTATTTAGTTTTCTAAAACTGTAATAATGCCACATAATTTTCAATGACAATAAACGATATCCTATAGTTATACCTTACTGTAGCTACGTACACCTAAATAAATATATGAATAAAGGTACACACTGCACTGTTAAATTTTAAGCTATGGTTTACTAAATAAAGATATCGATCGCTATTGGTGAAAATGAGCATTACTTGCTGAATTTTAAAAGATTTTCTCTAGTAAATTTTCAGTCGTATTGACTAATTGTGAGGAGAAGTATTATTTTTGTTCAAGATTATTAAGTTTTGTAACAATTTATAACAGGTCCCACGTTTAACTCAGTTAACAGACACACCTCTAGACTTCACGAGAAACCAATATTCCGTATGATATTTTCGAAAAATTAATAACTGCCACACAAAAGCAATTTCTTAAAAAAACATTCCGTCACTTCACTCGTTCCGTGTTCATATTAGATACAAACAGGAAAGATTAAATATCAACAGACGTAGAAAGAGTACCTAATCTTATTGGGCAAATAAATACAACGAAATGTTTCTCTTGAATTAATGTGTATTTGTGATGACAAAGTAAATGATATTGATAAATACCTAAAGGACTTCTTGATCCAGCAGCAGGGCTATTGCGTATCTTTTAAATGACAGTGTCTATCAGTTAATTGTCAAATGGTTCCATTTTGTACTAAACCATAACCAAAAGCCCTGCAGCAAGGCTATTGCGTAACTTTTAAATGTCAGTGGCTATCATTTTGTCCATGGATTAACTGTCAAATTGGTAATGGTTTAGTACAAAATGGAACTATTTGACAGTTAATTAAAGTACATAAACACTCGTGGTGAAAAATTTTATGGAGCCAATAAATTATCTTCAAAAGTATTTCTGTTAGTTTAACTGTAGATTGTACTGAATATCCGTCGAGTAACAAAAAATATATCGCGCTTCCGATAGCAAATAGCTGTCGGCAATGATCGGCAATCACAAACGAATCTATTACTCGGCTTAGGTTTTGTGAATAGCGATTTTCGATAGTACGATGGATCGATTGGATACGACTGACAATCGAAATTGTGAATAGCTATGCTGCTCTGGCTGGAGCGTCAGACTTCTACTGACTTAAAATCACCCATGTTCCTGCTTAGTCCATTGTGTACCGGGGCCGCGGTTTCCAATCAACTAATCTTGGAGAAAGAACATAAATAACAAACAAATAATTAAGAAACATTGTCTTGTGTTCAACTCAGCGACCAACTATTTTTATCATTTAAGTAGACGTCAATGGAATAGTAAGCTTCTAAACAAAGATTAGATTTTACTTTGGCTTTAAACGCATTAAATTGCAAGTCTAGAAAAGAAGATGGCAGTTTGTTATAAAATGTTATATCGAGCCCGACGAATGAATTATAAATTATGGGTGGTGTCGTCTCTTGCAAATAACACCTGAAACCAACTGGTTGAATTAAAATTGTTTCCGAGGCACCAGCATACTCGCATACTCTTAAAATTACTTTCTAAACATTACCCTTACCAACTTAACCTAAATTTTAAATCCTCCGCCGTACTTGAAAAAATTATGCAAATTTTCTATCTAACGATAAGGACTTTGGCTCACACACTGCCCGCATACTCTCAACCACTTGAGGACCTCAGGGACTTGGGAAGATCGAAGACACAAAAGCTTAATGCATTACATCTTAAGCTATGCAAATTGTATTTATTGAAGAGCTCTTGAATTTTTCTGTTTGTATTGGATGCTGATGGGAAATCAAGTGGTTTTGATGGAGAAGAATGATTGCTTTTGGTTTCTTATTCTTTTCCCGCATTGGAGAATGTTCGAGGATTATTTGATAATGTGTGTTGGGTTCTTGGTGCAGTACTATAAGATGTTATGTTGTTAAAAATACTTTCTGATTTTCAGCCAAGTAAGTTTTTATTTAGGGTGTTTGATTCCGTTAGGACTGGTTAGTTTACCTTTGGGTCTTTGGTAGGCAGTCACCATTTTTACCCGACTGCGAAGCGAAGCCCAAAAGGAGATTTATGTGTTTAACGTGCTTGTATGTTTGTATGTATGTAAGTCCGTTTCTTTGTTCCCACATAGCTCCTAAACGGCTGAAGGGATTTCAATAAAATATACGTCTTTAGATTCGTCTTGATGGCGCAAGTGTCACTTGCTACATTAAAATGACGGGTTTGATTTGAATGTTAAATTATGAAATGAAATGAAAATAGGATGGACCCCGCCTGCTTCCAAGTTTAGTTTCAGTTGAAATGCACTTGTTTTTTGCTTTTTAGTTCTTTCAGTCGGGTTTTTTAGTTCCTTAACTACTTTTTTTTTCAACCACGTTATCGTAACATCCCAATATTTATGTATTTTTTCTACAAATTCCCGTTTCCAAAACGTTCATCATATCCTAAAGAAAATACCCATAGGTACCTATATAACGAACGATTAGATAACAATCTGCTCTACATCGAAACCGTGCCCCTTAAACACTACCTAACTCACATAGGCACTATTGTAACCACTTTACAAGCACCATTGCATGGCCGTACAATTCAGATTTGCTCAAAATACATAAATAATCAATTTAAATCGCGGTATCAGGTCAATAATTAATTACGCTGCTTTTTAAGTTATTTAAATATTAAAAACAGTGTTTCAGAATAACCCCCTACCCATGGCTTAGGAAATAAGAAATCATGATATGCGTTTTACACGATGGTTCAAACGACAGATATCAGATTCAAAAAAAAACCTTGCCATTTTATTATCGGTTCGGGTCTAGAATTATTAGTATAATTAGTTACTTCCTTCAATTTCTCGCAATCGCAAAACGAAAGTTTGTTTAGGCACCCATATAATATTCGATTAGATTACAATCTGCTTTAGAGCAGATTGTAATCTAATCGAATATTATAATTGAAACCATGCCCCGTTAACACTTCCTAAATCACACAGTCACTTGTGACCACTTTACAAGCACCATGGGCGTACATTTGAGATTTGCATACAATTTCAATAGGACATCATGAATCACAGAGAAGATGTATGGGGAACATACATCTTAGCTTGCTGTATTGAATGTTGTTCAATTTGATCGAGTTTGTGCTCAGGATAGCACAGGAGGATCGGACAATGGATAGATTGTACAGTGTTAAAAATAAAAACTTCCACGATAGACGTGAAATAAATGTACTACATTGTAAAAGCAGGTTCATACCTCAAAAGGAAAAAAACGGGACCCTTATAGGATCACTCGTGTGTCGGTTTGTCTGTCCGACCATCCTGCCAGATAAGGGGGGGGAGGGGGGCTTATTCTTCGAAACTACTGAGCCTTATATGTTTTTTATAAATACAGAAATTAGTTCAACACTTATTGATTTTTTTTCTTATTTTTTTTTTTTTAAATTTTGCCCCACACTAGGAATTTCTCCTGTATCGTGGGTGCGTTCACAAACAAAAAATTTAAACTCACATACACAAATACCCAGACCCGGAACAACTATCTGTAGGTCATACAAATATTTGTTCCGTGCGGGAATCAAACCCGCGACACGCAGCGCAGCAGTCCATTTTTTGAGCCACTGCGCCAACCGTGCCGTCAATTACGTAACGTCGATTACAGAACACCTTTTATAAAGTCTTTAGGGTGCTAAAATAACATGGAAAATCTCTCAATGGCACGAAACCCTTCATGTCCAAGTCCGACTTGCACTTGGCTAGTTTTTTTTTTTGATGGTGGGAAATCTGGCCCCCGCGGAACAGACTAAAAACCACCCGTGTTTCGTCTTAGCCTTCTGTGTCCGGGGCCGCAGTATCTCTCAGCCACAGAGATGAACCTAATACTACAGACACGTTTCACCAGTTATGTTTAATTGCCATACAACAGGAACAGGCCTATTGCCATCGACCAATCAAGAATTTAGACTCCGTGGCTGCTACAGAGGAATTCCTAATGGAAAAATCCAACTACACATTCTACGGCCAGGGAATAAAACCCAGGATCACTGGACCAACAATGAACTGTTTTGTTTATAAATGTATAAATGTAATACCTAATTTAATTTAAAAAACCCGAGACCAGCGGGTCCTCAATTGTCATCATCATCAACTGCTGGGACACAGGCCTCCTCTCTTTGAGAGGGAATGGGCTATAATCTACCACGCGGGCCCGCTGCGGATTGGTAGATGACACATGTCTTCGGATTTTTTCTCTCACGATGTTTTCCTTCACCGATTTGAGAGCAGCGGTGATGAAAAAAAATACACAATGTAATGTGCCTGCCTGGGTTCGATCTACTGTTCATAAGTCGGGGGCCGCCACCACTAGGCCACCGCTGCTTCTCAATATAACAACATAATGAATGCTGCCACGGGTGACGAAGAGACCTCTATAACAAATCCAAAGCGGTTCCATTCGATAAGTACTCACAAACAAACAATAGACAACAATAGTTTTCGTCCCGCCACTTCTATTATTATCATTGACAAACAGTCCCACCCCACTTGTGTGTATGCATACATTACTGTTTCACAAAAGCAAATGTAGGAATAGGTCGAAACCTTTCGTAAATCGAATCAAAGACTAAGTTTGTTCGTTATCGCGTGGTTAGCCTAACCTGGTATTAGAGAATAGGCCCCTGACTTGGCTTTTGATTTTCTTTTAGGCTTGCTGGTTTCCCCATCGGGGCTGCAGTTTGATCGCAAGAGATGCCGCAGCCTCGACATAAAGGACTAAGGTCCTCCTTAGCCCATGGGTGATTTTTAGTCAGTAGAAGTCTGACACTCCCTTTCGGTTATTTGATGATTTCTCACCACCCAAAAAAAAATTGCCATGCGGGTTTTTTCACGATGTTTTCCTTCATTCGGCGAACTCCGGTCAAGGAAAATTATATCGAAGTGATATTAAACAAGACGCACATGAATTCGAAAAATCACAGGTGCAGGGGCATGACAGTCTGACGGTCACAACACCAAGCTTTGACTGCTACAAAAGCTAAGTAAAAGAGGTATTCGTAAAGGCATTAAAATAATAAAAAATACTAATTAAGCCAAGAGTGATTTATAGTTTCTTACGAAAGCGGATTTTTGTGTTGTGTTTATTTTACATATTGAATTTCCATATTATTGATTTCTAGGTATATTGATTGAAATTCTTACCTTCAGACGTAACAGTACGCCGTCAAAAATTTCGTTCAGTCAACAAATCTAATTGAATAAACTTTTTTTAAAGATCGATAAAACACTTCTATCATTTTACTTGTGCTATGCCCCTTTCCCCTTCCTTTTTGTAGCCCTCACCAACGCGATCAAGCATCTGGGCGTCGAAGCGTCAAAACCAATCTCACTCCAACCTCACTCGTGGCCTTTTGAATTTGATTTCGCCTTTTCCGTGACGTCACGTGCTTTTGAAGTGCGGTCAGCCTTTGAGTGGACTTACGTTTGCATTTCTTGTGTAGGTGTTTTATGGAGCGGACTGAATTTCAATTTTCGGACTGGACAAGCCACTTTGGAATTTGTAACTAGACTGCTTTGAGCTTGTTGGGTTATTGGTGGCATCTGGTGCTGTAGCCCATATTAGTATATTTTGTGTAATACGAACTCAAAAAAAACCTTAATTATTATGATATTTAGTTATTCCAAAATTATTTTTAGAAATGAATGGAATTTGAAAAATCATTATTCAAAAAGTCTTAAATCAGACCATACTACGCTTTGACTGACTGACTGACTGCCTGCCTGCCTGCCAGTATGAAGGCAGGTTTGTGCCCGTTTAAATAGGCTCCAATTACATAAGACTTACACAACTACACAGGACGAGCGTGCTACAGGTACATTTCTACTGAACGTTTCGATTATATTATGTTCCTCCGATTTTCCTACAAAAAAAGTTACTACACATCCGAAGACTTAAAATCAAAAATTGTACCAATATGTACACCAACACCGCTAATGAACAGGGCTTAAACCAAGCAAAATTAATTGGCTAGCAAAAGGGGTTAAATAATCCCGTCTTACTAACTAGTAATTATTTTGATAGGGACTTGCTCACCCAAGGGAGCAAAGGGCTATGTTCTGCACACGTGTTTTAATTAGATCCGGATTATCAGACTTTTGATTAATGATTTGGAAAGTTGTCTGACAATTTGGTATTGTTTTATGAGACTGTGTTATAATAGGGTATTTGACCAAAAAAATCTAATTAGTCCGACAGATAGATTTTCAAAAACGAATGGATACGTATTTTTTCTTTTTTTACTTAAACAAAAGATGAAGACGATACAGTGCTTCGAAAAGTCGCGTCAAGTCGTGTGACGTCACAAGGTTAGTACTTTTTTACCCACAAAGTGACGTGCGCATGCCACCTAGCTAATGGCAACTAGCAGCTGACTTCTGTATCAATGAGAATGCCATGAAGGCGCATCAGGTATCAGTGGCATGTGACTACGGCTGTCCTCTATAATAATTATCAAATTATCTACTTACTAGACGATTTTACTTGTTAAATACTTTTAAGACCGCGGTTTTATTAGTCAGCGTTTTTATTCGTAGTCGAGTTTTAGTTTTTAAACTTATGTTTTTATTTTCAGAAATCATTTTAGTTTGCTTGTCGTTTTAGTTGGCTTTGTTACTTCATTCTAGACCCAATGGGCTCTCAGTAAGGTACTTTTTAGAAAATAAACTTTGCAATGATTTTATTAGTATTTGATTATAAATTTGAATCTGTGTGGATTTATTTATTAATTTATCTCTGGTTCGATTGAGAATAATCCTTTGTGCTCAATAGAACAGTAATTAATTTCTCGTTAATTTAACTTGCTCGCTTTAATCAGTCGGGTATTAACAGTGCCGAAAAGTTTTCAAGTTTCAGTCGATTTTCAAAGAGATTTTAAATTGTTTTGGAAGATTATAATTTAGTGTTCGTAATGAGGCAGGCGCATTACTTTGTGTAATTTATTTCGTCACCGCGCTGCTCTCAAAATGGTGAAGGAAATCATGGTAAGGTAACATGTTTTAGAACCAAAAAAAAAATCAAAGACTATAACTCTATCTTAGCTACTATCGACTTGTCACGATGTGTGTTGATTTTTTATTGTTACAGATATTTGTTTCGGGTCTGAGTGTATTTGTGTATGTGAAGTTTAAATGTTTGCGAACGCACCCACGATACAGGAGAAATTCCTAGTGTGGGGCAACGTTTAAAAAAAAATGTGTTTCCGTCCTTTTTTATTTTCAAATAATTATTTATTATGGCTTGTGTGTTTCTTTTTTAAAATACCCGATATCAATTTGCGTGACCTAGGAATCAAATTAATTACTGCGACCAATAAACCTAAAAGGACAATACATAAAACTTCCTTAAAAATACAAACGACATTTCCCAGACACTATATTTCAAACGACACTTTCATATTTTTACTAAAACACTTATGACTCATTCTCCTGCATATTCGTTGCAACTATCCAAAATACAGGAACTTGTTCAAACTAAAACGGGTTCCCTGTAACATAAACTGGCTTGGAATACATAAAGTTTATTCTCTAAATATTCCTCCGAGTCTTCCTTGCTGGCAGCGCGGCAGTGAGGTGAGAGTCTTACCATTTGTTTAAGAAGTCATAGTTTTGCGATCGAGTACTAAGTGAGTTTGATGACTATACAATACAACATGAATCTGAAAGGTTTGGTCATATTATTAGATGTGTACAGAAATCATAAATTATCATTTGTTTCGCATGTTTAAATTTTTTTGTTGTTGTTAGCTGTTTAATCCTAAATTAATGAATACTACTATTTATAACTGCTTCGCTGATTTTGTGGCTGCAAGGTCAACTGCAAAGATGAGGTAATCAATTGGATTCCATTGGATTAAGTAAATGTTACGTATGTATGTTGGCCCATGGAGAAAATTGTTCAGTTTGATAAATTAACACCCCATATAGACCATGTGGTGTGGATTGGCTTCCCTTTTTTTTATCAGTTATTAAAAAAACCAGGTGTGGTCTACAAAAGTGCAACATCTACAAAGTCAATGATTTTTTCTTCAAATAACGAAAAATAAGGTTAAACGGTTTATAAGAAAATGCCAGAAACATCCAGAAAAGCCACTCAAAGATATTCCCTTAGTAAGGGATTTCAAAGCAATGCTATTATCATATGTCCCGCGGCGTTGGTACCAAACAAAACGTTTGTCTTTTTAGCACATTTGTTTAAGCTAGTTGTATTTTATCGTCCTCGCATGCATTATGCTTTGCATAATAATATCTTACAGTAAGTACGTCTTTCAGAATTGCAAGTTACACGCTCTGCTGTTTTTTAACTAGAAGTGTTTGAGATAACTTTCAATTTTTTTCAAAGAGCTATCCAACGGAATCCTTCAAAATGGACTTCGCGAAAAAAAAAAACATCCCCACTTTACTATCTACATTAAAAAAAAATCTACCACTATGTCGGCGTAGGTAACTCATTTGTATGTTCATGCCAAATTACAGCTTTCTGGTACGAACTGTCTTTGAAATATAGTGCGGACGGATGGACAGACAAACAGACAGACATGTTAATTATGGAATCCTAAAAAGTAAGCTCTTATTCGTCTACTTAATTATTGTAGGTATCTATTTATGTTTTGATAACTTGACACAAAACCAT
Source organism: Diarsia rubi (assembly GCA_932274075.1). Lineage (NCBI taxonomy): Eukaryota > Metazoa > Arthropoda > Insecta > Lepidoptera > Noctuidae > Diarsia > Diarsia rubi. Next base: position 14,639,297 of record OW026433.1, on the reverse strand, counting down.
TAAGTACAAAATATCTACCTGTAGGTATCTACAATATTTATATGCTCTATATAAACCGCGATCAGGACAATAATGGCGAACAATAATTGCAAGCGAAGGGTGGCGACCATTCAATCAGCATTGGGACATAATCATAAAGTCCCAGGCCTACACTCGTAAATATCTGACCGGCTGACCGTAACGCAAGAAAGTGCAGAAGCTTAGGAATCTTTCGAAAATTGTGTTACGATATTTTATCTTCATCATCATCATTTCAGCCAGAAGACGTCCACTGCTAGACATAGGCCACCCCGAAATGTCACCAAATAGACCGGCTTTGCATCCAGCGGATCCACGCTACGTTCACCAGGCTATCGGTCCACTTAGTGGGAAGCCTTCCAACGCAATGTTTTCCGGTTTGCGGTCAAATTTCAAAACTTTTCGACCCCATCGGCCATCCGTTCTGCCAGCCCTGCCCAGTGATCCTTAACTTTAGCATTTCTTCAGGCTACGTCGGTATCCTTGGTCCTCTTGCAGACTCTTACGCAATTTTTATACCGAGTTTTTTATCGTTTTTAAAGGGAAATCAAAGCAGGCACCGTTTCGTTTTCTTTTGAGCTTTTTGGCCACATTACTGGGTGCATTTTGGTCTTCATCATACACAGACCGAATTTACCCTCTGCAGTAGGTACTGTGCGCAGGCCTGTCTTTGTTTGTGCTAAGCTCCATGTTTTTGTGCCAGCCTCATCCAGGATAATTATCCCAGCGATGGCAACAATGTCGTCATTTCGAACCTACATCAGCATCATTATCTTCCTACCAGACCCTAAACATAATAGAACCATTTTTTTTGGGGTCGGCACTCGTTTTCTTCTTCCATTTCTCCTGTCAGACGCCACCGTCATTTTGGACCTACTGATGTTTTTCTATATTATATTAGATCAAACGCACAGACGGACAGTTATGGCCTGCGTCGAGATATTATGACGCAAAACGGTAGGGCGCTGTAATTGAGCCGCGATTGCTATGCACCCGGTGTTTTTTGTGGTGATATCATGAGTATTTTGTGATATTCTTTGCTGATATTGAAATTATTAGTTCATGAAAAAGGTCAATAAAACCACAAAACTCGCTACTACATAAAAAAAAATTCTATGAATTAGAAAGGATGAAATATAAATTAAAAACTACTCAAATAATAAGGTATTTCACCAAAAAAATCTAATTAGTCCGTCTGTTAGATTATCGAAAATATTGGATACGTGTTTTTTGTTTGATCAAATTAATAAAAAAAAAACAAACTATAACGTGTCAAAGATCATGAGTGGTGGCTTTTGACGTCACTTGGTGAAATACCCTATTATTGAAAAACCCAGTCTCACTTTTACCCCACCTCGGATTCAAACCCAAGGCTCCGCGCTCAGAAAGTCGCTATTAGAGAGACCGACTGAAGAATGAACCATTTATCCGACCGATTTATATTACTTTCATTTTAAATTCCGGGGCGATTGTGTTGGCTAACCGTGTACCATTACATTAAACTATAATGACCATAGATTTCTAGTAAATGCTGTATTATTAAAAACTGTTACAAATTGGGACCTTCTTACATCGCAGGCTTCTCCGGGTTAAAACCCGGTTTTCAGCATTGAAATGTGGAAATGCTCATCATTCTCTTTTTTTTTTAAACAACGTTTAAACACTAGGAATTTCTCATGTATCGTGGGTGCGCTTATAAACATTTAAACTCCAGACCCGAAACAATTATCTGTATACAAATATTTGTTCCGTGCAGGGATCGATCCCGCGACACGCAGCGCAGCTGTCCAATCGCTTAGCCACTGCGCATTCTCTTGCCCATATCCCAATTCATTTGGGATCTTCTTCTTCCATATTATATCTTTGTTATTCAACATCTCATAAGATACAATCTTTCTTGCAACACAGTTTATCCATCGTTTCGTACACAATCACAATTTGCGTTTGCTTTATACTGCCGAATTTTAATACCCCAGTTTACTAAATAAAAGGATCTTTAGCTACCAAACCTATCGTCCTGTGTATATCGTATCGAGTCAATAAAAAGGCACCAATAACTGCTGTCCATTATAACCGTTGTTGCGTGAATAACGATCATCGATAAACTCAAACGTGGACGTTAAAATGCATCCCCATATCGATTTAATCAGTTTGTCAGGCGTGTACAGAGAGAGCCTCTCGACCGAGGTGCCGTGGGAGACGCTCCGGGCGTCGGAGGCCACGTGATGGCTTCCGGCCACCGTAAGCGCGGGTCTCTGGAGGATGAGTAGTGGGCTAGCTCGCCGTCAGTCCGTCTTATGACGACGACAGGCTGTGTCGACGGCGCGTTCGTTTTTAACGCGCGCCTCAAAGAGATGTCAGCAACATTGTAGGGGCCTGCAAGGGTGTCTTCGGGGCTGCGGATTATTCGAAAGAGATACCGCGGCCCGGACACAAAGGGCTAAGAAGAAACATGGGTGGTTTTGAGTCAGTAGAAGTCTGACAATCCCTACCACTCCGCCTAGAGCGGGCGGACTCATTTGATGATTTCTCACCCTCCAAATGTAAAAAAGGGTTAACAATAGCCAGCACATTAAGCTACTAAAGTCTGACAAATTTTTATAATAGATTTTCGAGTTTATCACTACAGCATTAGGTTCAAGGTTGATTGGGAAAGTATTATACTATGCAGCTTGATGTGCCGGTACCTATTTAAAAGCGAGACTTAATATGGCATATAGAATTTTATAGCAAGACTAGCATCCATGCTTCCCGCACAAAAAAGAGATTGGAAGGTTGTTATGGAGACCCCGTCGGGGCTGCGGGTTGTAACTAGTCACCGCGGCCTCGACATATAGGGCTAAGAATAGGGCATGGGTGGTTTTTAGTCAGTAGAAGTCTGACACTCCCTTTTGGTCTGCCCAAGAGCGGGAGGGGTCATTTAAGGATTTTTCACACCCCCAAAAAAAAAAAAAAAGGTTGTTAAGGAGACCCGGCAGTGGCACAATACAGTTTTAAAAAGGTTGTCTTCATTATCTGCGTAGCCATGTCCTAACTAACTATGTTAATATTGGCATCGAGTCTGTCATTTTGGCACTTGAACTTTTCAACCCAAATATATTCTGACCACCAGAGAGCGAACCCCAAAACGTCGTGCGCAAAGTCGCGTGCACAACCAATAGCCAATAAACGTCAAGCGGTATAATGACGTCACGAATTTCCGAAATATTCTTCCGAATGCAGCACTCGTAAAAGGTTTACTGCCAGTTCCGGGGGCACCTAGGTTTATTAACGTTGTATACATGTGTGTGCCGTAATGGGACATTAAATTTAGTTAGGACTGATAGGTTGCGAGCAGTAAAAGCCTAATGATTTCATTGAGATGCGGAATACGCGTCAGGTTGGGTTTATATATTAGGAAGAGTATACAGGGTGTAAATTAACCCTTCACATAGCCGTCAACCAAGCATTCTGTACATAAAACTAAGTTCCCTTTCTCAAAATTTTTGTGGGAAACGACTTTATTTTTGGGGTAAAAAATCACATTTTACGGTAAAACTCAATGTAGAACTCTTAAAACATTGTGCTAGTGAATGTTTTTAATAGTAAACGGGTCATGGAGGTAATTTAAGTAAAGTTATAACCTGAAAAACTAATATTTACAAAAACAGCTGTGACTAATTTTGAACTTTGACCCCCAATACCTCCGTAACTAGGGGGTTCCCAGGTACGGTCTAAAAAAAAGTGATCGCAGTGGTGAGTGGTACTTTTACACCCTTTATTGTGTTATTTTTAACTGACTTCAAAAAAGAGGAGGTACTGTATTCCTCGCGGGAGATCTTTTTTATGTATGTTCCCCGATTACTCGAAGATAGCTAGAACGATTTAGATTTTTTTTTGTTTTGTTTGTATGTATAATAATAATATAATATTCCACAACTATCACACAACGCCATCTAGTCCCAAGCTAAGCAGAGCTTGTGTTATGGGTACTAGACAACTGATAAACATACTTATATATTTCTAAATACATACATATTATAGATAAATTACACCCAGACACAGAACAAATGATCGTGCTCATCACACAAACATTTGTCCTGGGTGGGAATCGAACCTACGACCTCCGGCATAGCAGTTAGGGTCACTAACCACTAGACCAACAGGCCAGTCGATGTGTCATGTGTTCATAATATCACGCTTGCAATCTCTTTTGACAGCAGGGACCAACGGCTTTTCGTGCTTTCCTTGGTACGAAGCAAACTCGGTATGTAATGATGGTCACCCATCCACGGTCCAACCTCAACAAGTACGGCTTAACCTTAAACGACCCATGCGGCTGATTTTATTAAGCCAGGAGCAGTACACCCTATTCAGTCAAAATCATTGCCCAGTGACATCTAATTAAAGATTTAATCACAGAACACCTACGGTCAAATTCTCAACAACTATTCAACCTATTCAAATTACCCTGCGCTATTAAAATTAGCCCCGTATACAACAAACAATGTCTTATATTGTGCTTAATTAACTAATACTTAATGACCATATTCAAATGGAACGTGAATCAAAACGCCCGTATGTTTGTATGGGAAAATGGAGCGGGCAGTGAATAGATAATAATTGCGAGGTCATTTGAGACGGACAAAAGATTGGACCCCATCACCCTTTTGCTGGAACACGCGTGGCATGGAGTCGCTTTGAGTGAAAACTTCTTCAAAACATCTTCTTCCTTCCTCATTTTGTTTTTGGCGTCTGAGAACTCATCAAATGACTTCACTCGCTCTGGGCGGAGCGAGTGTCAGACTTTTACTGACTAATAGCACCCATGTTCCATCCTTAGCACTTTTTATTCTTTCGAACAACTCGCAGATCGAGTTATGTCTTTTTTTTTCGAGAGTGGGAAAATCATCAAATGACATATCACGCTCTTGCCGAAATGAAAGGAAGCGTCACCCATGTTTCTTTTTAGCCCTTTGCGTTCCGCGGTATCTCTTTCGAACAACTCGCAATCCGTATGTATTTTAAATGTCAGTGGCCATCATATTGTCCATTGATTAACTGTCAAATTGGTTATCGTTTAGTACAAAATGGAACCATTTGACAGTGAATTGGTGGACACTATATGACAACCACTGTCATTTAAAAGATACGCAATAGCCCTGAGTAACGAAATTTGTAGTACACACGGTGTCAAATCAAGCTTAACAAACCTGTTTATGTGTATCTCACATTTACAGAAAATGTATACAAAACGAGGCCATGTTACACAAACGGATAGCTTGATGTGGCGCTGCATGTACTTCGTGTTATTGGTATAGATTTTTCTATAGTGTAGTATATAGTGAGTGTATTTAGAAAAGTAATAAAAATATATTAATTCAGACAGTCCATACAAGATGTAAAAATTAAAATGACATAAAACGCAAATGTCATACTAAAATAATCAATAAATATTAAATTACACAAAGACATTCAAATAATATAATAGTTTGTCTCTACTGCTATCAAAAAGTTTCGTCGTCTGCCCAATGGAGTGGACAGTTTTTTCCCATTTTGCAATTGATAGCCACCATCCAAAAATAAAGGGGTCCCTGCATATTTTATACGCTCCTATTATTATGCAGATTACCGTATTGACCCTGCTTGTACTCGAAGTGTTAAGAGCTATAGCTGTTCCATGCGAGAAAGAGATACCACTCCATTTTATAACGCGTTGTCTCTTTCTAACACGGAACAATGATAGTTTTTAATCTCGCAATGTAGAGTAACCCTAAATTCTCTGGACATTCACATTCAAACAATTTTATTTTTTGAATCAATGTAGTTCAAAATTCGCTTTTCTGTTGTTAAAAATAAGAACCTTGGCTAGAGCAAAATCATTTCGGTTTCCTCATTAATTATTTTTTGCTTGCCATGATGTCTTGTCAGTAGTATTTGAATCTTTACTCAGTTTCATTAGGGTATACTTTAAGTTGTTTAAAAAACTGAGATAATTTATTGTCTGCTTCCGTTTTGCTAAAAAGGCGTGAAAGGGATGGAAGACAATTGTTTAGAGTTATTTGAATCACGTATTAGTTTTAATGGACCGGACGCATGAGGGTAGATTGTTGGTGACCAGTGATAAAAATGTTTGAGAAAATATATAATTAAACGTTTTAATCTTTCAAGGGTTCTGTTTAATAACGCCACGCGGCAAAATATTTTTTGATGTATATGTGTTTTGATAAAAATGACACAACTTTTTACACTTATTATATGTAATTTCAAAAAAAGCTTTGCCCCACTTCAGAAATTTTTCCTGTATTTTAAGTAGATATTTAAAAAAAAACTCAAAAACACTTGAAACAGCCAGACCCAGAACAATTACCCGTAGGCCATAAAAATATTTGTTCCGTCCGGGAATCGAAGCCGTGTCTGTGGCTGAGCAGTCACGAATCCAACTGTGGCGTCTAAACATATAGGTACAGTCAATATATAATTTTATTGATGTTCAAAGTTTACTTAAATGAAATAATATTAATATCTAAATAAGTACCTATTTCAATAGCTTAATGAACGTTGTTGGTATTTTTATTAATTCTTCCATACGACCCAGGCGCCGTTAAGAATAATGCCCAATAAAAAAACATGAATAAACTAACGTTCATTCATATTCTTCAACTATTCACACCTGTCTACTACACAAAAAAATCAACGCGATTCACAACCTTAACGCCTTTGAAATAAAGCGAAAAATTGTTCATGATTGTCGAGTAGGGTGACCAGGTGTGTTCACGGTCGGTATAGCACGGTATAGAGGTGAGTCATTCGTGTCTTTAAAGTTCAGGGCACGTGGTCACTTAGTCGTTAACCTTTTGCGGTTGAAAAGTCCCGGTTTTTGCAAAAAAAAAATGTCTTGGGTCACAGTTGATGAATTAATAGGAGCTTTTGCAAAAAGAAGGTTTCCGGTGTGGAAGGAATAATAATAGAGTTTATTTATTTTAGTGGATGACAAGAAAAACCTTGGTTAAAATACATTTTCACACAGGTTAGTTTTTATTAATATCAATAATAATTTAAAAAGAATCTTACCAACGCATGAAGTTCGTGTAATTGAAATGAAAACACAAGATGGCAGTGTTTACAAAATAATTTAGTTTTAGTACCATTTAATAGAGAGCAAGGCTATTGAGAGCAGCGGTGGCCCAGTGGTGTCGGCCGCAACTTACGAATAGTAGGTCGTGGGTTCCAGACAGGCACATTACTTTGAGTAATTTATTTCATCACCGCTGCTTTCAAAGCGGTGAAGGAAAACATCGTAAGGAAACCGGCATGTCTTAGAACCAAAATATTCGAAGACATGTGACATCTACCAATCCGCACTGGGCCCGCGTGGTGCATTATAGCCCATCCCTCTCCTAGAGAGGAGGCCTGAGTCCCTGCAGTGGGAACATTATAGGCTGATAATGAATGAAATGAGGCTATTGCGATCAACGAAGCACAACTCCAGACTCAGTGGCAGTTACGAAAAATTTTCTCATGGAAAAACCCAATAACACTTTGCCCAACCTAGGAATAGAACTCAGGACAGCAACCACAACAGCAACCACAAGACTAACGAGGTGTTTAAATGGTAATATTTAAAAAAATATGTATTCGTCATCATCATTTCAGCTAAAAGACGTCCACTGCTGGACATACCATATCATACCAAGACGTCTGGACCTTATTGTTAACCCAAACGATTTTAAAAGATTAAAAGAGTAACCTTTTGAGTTTCTTGCCGGTTCTTCTCCTTAGGAATCGACCAATGCACCGAACTGTGCCCCTTTTTGTCGACGTTTTATAAATGCCCATGTAGGCCTGTGTGAAATAAAAATATTTTGATTTTGATTTTTATAGGCGTAGACCCCAGGTGTAGCCACTTTGACCAAAAAATATTTAAGTACTTCAAACAACTTCGGTCTGAAACACAATTGGCGAAATACATAGGAGTAATAAATTATTTAAAATACTGACTCTGACTGAAGGTTACATGGTGGCTACCTGGTGAAGTTTGTGGGGTCCAGCTGGATACGAGACGCACGGGACTGGTCAATGTGGCGACACCGGGGGGAGACTTATGTGCAGCAGTGGACGTCTTTTGACTGAAATGATGACGATGATGACACCTCTGGCTCATCGTGCAAGAATTAAGCCGGCTTTTGACTATGGGATTTAAATTACATTTTGAGATATAATATTTTATCGCACGTCATACATTTTGTACACGACCGTTTACACTGTGCTATAATAGTGTGCTGTGTGTTAGTTAATAAAAAAAAACGCCTCCGAGTAGGTATTAATGAATAAAACATATTACCATTACTTGTCACGCCTCACCTACTTCAGCAATTTTTTTTTAGAAGACATTTACAACGGTAAGCTAACATTACTGGTTTGCAAACATCTGCCTTTGATCCTGCGCACGCGTTCATAGCAACACCTTGAGGGGTAGTCGGAAAGTAATTATAAATAGCGAGCTATGCGGGTGCAAAAAGTATTAATTCTTGCAGCGCACGAGTTTCTAACCGTAGTCGTGTCATGAGTACGAAATGTTTATTTTTATAGGGAAACAATATTTCTGTAGGTTGTGGTGGTTGTGGATTCGAAATATAACGGTAGCAAACTTTACTTCTTGAATTTATTCGTCTGAAATTATATCAATATTATACTATAAAAATCAATGCCACCTTTCGTTGTAATTTTTATAACTCAAGAACGGGCTCACCTATCCAAACCAAATGTTTAGGCTTTATTCGGACTATTTAGTAGATGGTTTATGTGAAGTTTGCACAAAATCGGTCTAGCAGTTATTTATTTATCACATTTTTTGTAACAAATGAATTCAATAAATGGCGGATCATTTTGTTAATGAGGATTTTGCTGTCTCGGATCCGGTAGTGGTAGGCCGCGCTGCTATCCGGGCAGTACAACGTCTGACAGGTCCGCTAGTAAAATATATAATTTTAGACGAATAAATTCAAGAAGTTATTTTCTCATCCGTCGTACTTAAATAGATGGTCAGCGCGTCCGTTCTTGACACGTTATATTGTCACTCTATCATCTTAAAATTCTTCATTCAATCAGTGATCCCACTTAACTCACCTTACATTCGCAAGTTTCTTTAACTTAAATATAATTATATTTTTTTATATCGAGTCCTCTATATAAATAACATACCATTTTTTTTGAGTTTCAATTAAATAATTTTTATTAACATTATTACTGAAATATTGTGTTAAGTATAACAAAATAGAAATTACAAATTTAAACTAAAAGATAATACTTACATAAATACAACGACCACTTAGGCGTCCTAGTACTCCTCCGCATCAATGACAACCGGGAACGTGCCCAGAAGACTGGCAGCATTGCCACGTTGAATGGCAATGCTAATTCTTTGACCAAAGAAAGAGCCATCCCTCTGGTCGCGCGAAGAGTCAAATAGACGGCGAGAGATCTCCTTGAAAAGGAGACGCGCACTCGGACCCCAAGACCCGAGCGTTTCGACCCCAAACGGCTCAAAACTATAATTACCACTGAGGTTACAAAATTTGCGCCGCTTGAGGGTCTTAGCAGCTGCAGCAGCAGCGCCCGCACAGCCCGCCGTACTTGCAACTAACGAATCCTTTAATCGAAAAGGTATTTGACCAAAAAGCAATATTTTTTAAAGACCAGTCCAACGACATCCCACACAATGGACTTAGAGAAAAAAAACCATCGCAACTTTATGGTGTAGCCTAAAAAAAACTATATTATTTTACTTTAGCACTTTGTTGACGTAGCTCATTTGTATGCTCATGCTAAATTACAGCTTTCTAATACAAAGAGTCTTTGAGATATATTGCGGACGTACAGACAGACGGACATGGCGAAATTATAAGGGTTCCTTATTGACTACGGAACCCTAAAAATTACAGGCCTGATGTTATGTTAGATTGGTATAAGAACAGCTAACACCTTATAACCATGCCTAAAGCAAACCCGCTGTAGACTACACTCACAGCATGAGTTACTGTTGATGGATATTATTTTTTACTAATTTATGACAGCAGTAGTGGCCCAGTGGTTGTGGAAAGTCATCGAATAACCCCTCCCGCTCTTGGACAGAGCGAAAGGGAGTGTCAGACTTCTACTAAAACCACCCATGTTCCTTTTTAGCCCTCTATGTCGAGGCCGCGATAACTAGTGTACAACCCGCGGCCCCGACGGGCGTCGGCCCTTTCGGGCCCCTCCCTTGTTGCTGACATCTCTTTGAGGCGAGCGTGGAACACGAACGCGCCGTCGGCACGGCCTGTTTTCGTCGTAGGACGGACAGAGGGCGAGTTAGCCCATAACTCTCTTTACATCTCGCGTTCCGCCACCTCCTTCGCTAGGATCACTGCTTCGCAGAAGGAGGCGACGGCGTCCCATTCCTCTTCGCCCCGGACCATGACTTGCACCAGGGCCGGGGGTGGTTGTGGCCCTGACTTACGAAAATTAAGTCGTGGGTACGAACCCGAGCAGGTGCATTACTTGTACGATGTAATTTATTTCATCGCTTGCTCTCAAAACGGGGAAGGAAAACATCATGAGAAAACCGACATGTCTCAGAACCAAAAAATTCGAAGACAGTGAAAAATACCAACCCGCACTGGGCATGCATGGTGGATTATATACCATCCCTCTCCTAAGAGAGGAGGCTTGAGTCCCTGCAGTGGAAACCTTATAGGCTGATGATGATGGCCAAAAATATGTATGCAATAGCTAAGATGCGCTATCGATTGCAGCCAAAAAACGTCAGGCGCTTCACGAAACGCAACTATTTTAACAGTGCGCTTGTTTGTGAACGATATTATTTTTTCAAGGATTTGATAAATGGTGTAAAAAGCAAAAACCCATAACGAAGTCAAAAAGATAATGTTTTGGACCTTGCCTAAAACCTTCTTCTTACAGAAATTGAATTTTGTGAAGAATATTCAGACTAAGGAACTCTGATGTAAGTACAGTAGCCTTGATTGACGGCTTCGGGAAGGGTCCGTTTATAATTTTGTGTTTAGCATTTAGTTATTCGTGCAAATCGAAAGCCAGATGCGCGATTATAATAGAATCATGACTAGCAGTTTTTGAGATATACAACACACTCATCCCTGCTGGGTAATCACTTAGGTTTAAATTAATTGCTTAATTCAAAAAGAATTCATAACTTATTACTGTATTTTTATAAAGCATGTATTTTCACACGTACACATCGAATTCATTGGTTCAAATACACAACAAAATCAGTCAAAAATATAAACGAAACCTCAGCAGATTTGCGTAATCAGTACATCCCTACAAACAGGGGTTGCAGATTAACATCCCAAAAAGAAATTCCAAATTAAATCCATTCTGGTAGATTGTGACAAATGTCATCAGTCATGCGGCCCCTTCATTTGCATCAGAAAAACTTGAAGAACAACTATTTATCAAATGGCGAGAGGACTTCCGGCTGCCATGACAGTAGGCGCGACGTATTTCCGCCCGCTATCTTGGGCCGAGCGTTTTACATCCGATTGTGGCAGAATTATCATCCATGTTTACTAGATGTGTCAACATAAACTTTCAAGTTTGTATGTTTGTAAAGACTGAAAAAATATCTCGTATAAAAATCTATTTTTGGTGTTATTGTTTATAGTAGTATAGTCATAGTCTGTTATTTTGAATCTTGTCTGATTTATATTAGGAAAAATATTTTAAATGATTACATTCATCTCATACATTTTAAGAACACGCCTTAATAGTATTTATAGCAACAAGTACCTACCGTAGACAATATTATTTTTTCCAAAAGGTGCGACGTTTAATTTCTAAACTTTGAGAGGTATAGATTATCACCACACTATCACCTATGGGACCATGAGTAATTTCATGAAGCTACACAGTTTCTTTCTTTCACAGTTCTTACGCTTCTGATTTCGCATATTCGTCAAAATCACTGTACGTATTCCTTAGTTTCATTACAATAAGGATACGAGTACCATTGGGTTGCTGCTATGGGGGTGGAGTGGTTATAAAAGGAACTGTAGCTTCATGTTGGCAAACTATTAAAGTTTACCTATATGTATAAATACAAACTCATGTCAAATCACTATTGGTTTTGTGGTCGTACGTACGACTGCTGGACGTTTGGATATGTGCCCTGTTGATGGCAATGGGCTCGTCTCCTGTTAATAGGACTTAACATAATAGGGTATTCCACCAAAAAGATCTAATTAGTCCGTCAGATAGATTTCTAATAACCCTCCTTTTGGGATTCGCCGCAGTCGGGTAAAAAATAATGGACGTATTTATACACGAAACAACACGACAACGACACAACGACACGACGATTTCACGTAAACAAAAGATGAAGACGATACAGTGCTTCGAAAAGCCGTGTGACGTCACAAGGTTAGTATGTTTTACCCACAAAGTAACGTCACAAGCCCCCACTCTTGATCTTTGACACGTTTTATTTTCCTCATCATCAGCCTATAATGTTCCCACTGCAGGGATTCAGGCCTCCTCTCTAGGAGAGGGATGGGCTATAATCCACCACGCGTGCCCAGTGCGGATTGGTAGATGTCACATGTCTTCGATTTTTTTGATTCTAAGACATGCCGGTTTCCTCACGATGTTTTCCTTCACCGTTTTGAGAGCAGTGGTGTTGAAATAAATTACACAAAGTAATGCGCCTGACTGGATTCGAACCCACGATTCACAGTTCGTAAGTCGAGGCCGCCACCACTGGGCCACCACTGCTCACTGCTTTATTTTCCTCAATTCTTATTAATTTGATAAAACAAAAACACGTATCCAATATTTTTCGATAATCTAACAGACGGACTAATTAGATTTTTTGGTTAAATACCCTATTAGTGTAATGTGTGTGTAGTACTCGTATCTCTTCGGGGATGACAGGAGTGTTGATTTGCTATGTTATATCACTTCCAGTCGGGACCTTAAAAAACTCGTAGATCTTTGATCCCGGAGACTCAAAATCGTGTCTGATTGTGGAGTGATCCCTATTAAGATAATTTAGTGGTACGTTCACAATGAAATATTTCCAGCATTTTACCGTGTACCGTTGATTGTCGGTGATTCTGTTAGCTTGATGTCGGGTATTTTGTTCAGGATTGTTTACCAAATTTTGAGCTGTGCTGTTAGTTATCACACAAAATATTTTGTATGACCTGTATGACCTATGTCATTCTTATTGGAATTCGTTTTGAAATCGTTATTTAACATTGTGTTACTTCTCAGATCAATTAAGACGCTAATTTATTTGTTAAACTGCCTTGCAGAAAGTTGGCGAGACTATCTGGTTGGCGAGATTATCTGGTTCGCGTAACGCGAGGGCTAGTTCAGGATAAGAGCTCTTGAAAGGTATTAGGGGAGGCCTTGGACAGTATAGGAACCTAAAAAAAGCTACCTTTAATTTTCTCACCGCTGGGATTCTGGCGCCTTCTTCGAGAGGGAAGAAAATAATAATAATAATGCTTAATTTTCCAAGACTACAATTGATAAGAATGGCACTTAAAAAAATTATATTATATGTGTATACTTAAAAATTGTAAAATTTCACTGAGTTTTGAACCTCTGACACCCAAGCTAAGATTAAACTTGTGTTATGGGTGTCAGGGCTCTCTCTTTATACATTTAAATAAGTAATATAAACACATTTCGAGTTACATATAATTATAGTGATTAGTGTCACTAGTGATTGCTGGAGCAAACGGTATCATTAGTCAATTAAAAAAGCAAAAGATAAGAATAAAAATATAAAAATAAAACAAAACTATAAAAGATACCTAAAACTATAAACTGTAGCCATTATTTGAGTGTGTATGTGTGTGTATATGCGCATGTGATTGTGTGCGTGTGAGTATATGCGCGGGCCCACTTTATCTGTTTGCGCTATGATTTATGGTGTGCAAGAATAAATAATTAATAAGTCAATTACTTTAGAGTAACTTTTCCAATAGTTTTTCTGTCTCCTCATACGTAAGAGTCATTTTCTACAGGAGTTGTTGGCCAGTTGCGAGAATTTTATATAAATTTAACTAACAAATTAACAAAGAAATAATTACAGACACTACTTTACAGATCTATTACAGACAATCACAACGATATATTATAACCCACCTAAACCGTGATAAAACTAAGGACTTAAAATTTAAATGCGCTGTTTGCGACGCACGTTGACAAACTGCACTATAATTTCGACAGCAAAAGCGTGCCTTCGATAGCTCAGTTGGTAGAGCGGTGGACTGTAGCTGTGAACATTAACCGATATCCATAGGTCGCTGGGTCAAATCCGGCTCGAAGGATTTTTTTGTTTATTTTAATACTAGTGTGATAGTTAATCAGATATTATTCTAATTTATTATTATTATCTATTCTATAATTGTGTAACATTCCTTAGAACTTTAAAAAAAAGTATATTTATTAAAAAATCTGCCAATCTGCAAAACAGTTTGTCGGCAGTCGTTCTTGTTTCACAATCTAATTATTACATTAATATTAATGTAATTAGGTAAATTATCTTCCAGACGCAAAAAGAAACTTAATACAAACAAAGAGTTAAAATTTAATTTGGTATAATAGAAAGAATTTCAATCACTTTTCTCCTAAAACCGCGGCCTTTAGAACCGTGTTGAGTCACTTTAATTGACTCAACACGGTTCTAAAGGCCGCGGTTGAATTTCAAAGTTGAATTTCATTTAGATGTCTTCTTTCTTCACAGAATTAATTTGAAAAAGTTTCCATCAAAGTATTTTTAGAGATGTGAAAGAGTTGTCGTAATGGTATTTTTATTGAATAAAAATAGATTCAATATTTTGTCGTGTAAATTGTCATTGAAATAGTCCTGTCCATTTGTCGTCGAATAACATGTTTTTTTTTTGTCTAAATATCATCTGCCTAGCATTTTACCAGCTATTTTAATAAAAAATAATAATAATCCATTTATTTTCAGGCATCTAAGGCCCATAGATAAATACCTTACAGACTAACATAAATGTTATAAAATACAATTACTGTTAGTTAAAAGAAACTTTTAAAGTATGTTAGTAACACTTCACTAGCGCACTACCTTTTTGGAAGTCGGTTATAAAAAATATTGTCATCGATTTAAATCCGAATCTCTGTAGCAAAAAAAAAATCGTGCCTAGTAGAAACATCCCAATTATACGCAAATGAAGTCTAACCCTTTCGATGTTCAGTGGAACTTTTTAATTGCTGTTAAATCGAAGAGGGATCGGATGAAACCGGATCGGTCTATTGTTGACTGTCATTAATCTATGTGGGTGGGTACAATTTCATGCTTAGCTTTACAGCAATATTGCGTTGTTCTCAAATACTTTGTGGGAGTTTTACTGTTTTTTTTTTAATGAAACTAAGTAAGGCCGACACGTCGTTCGGTCCGGTGGTCGACAAGCTCGAATGTTGAGCATGAGGGCCTGGGTTAGATTCAGGCTCCCCCGAATTACACAGTTAATCCATAGACAATATGATAGCCACTGTCATTTAAAAGATACGCAATAGCCCTGCAGGTCATCGGTTAACTCGGGGGAGGCTTTCCAACGCGATGTCTTTTGGTTCGCGGTCGCCACTCCGTAACTTATTGGCCCCATTGGCCATCCGTTCTACGAGCCATGTATCTTGCCCCACTTAAGTGAAAATATTTAAAAAAACAATAATATCACAACTGACTGTATTATACAGATTTTATCAACAACTTTGAGAATCACCGTACTTTCATGCCGCACTGATTCATCTTAACCCGTCACCGACTGATGGATCAAGATATTAATACCGAGAGCTTGGCGAATGTGACCAAACGTTAACCCTTTCAATGCATATATAATTAGAATTTGTGCTACGGGTCTTCTAATGACTGACAACCCTGATTTTCTTTTCATTTTGTGAGATTGATGACGTAGGAGTGATTTTATGAAAGGAATTTGTGATTTAAGTAACGTAGGGATTTGGTTCTGTTATAGACGAAATTAGCTTGAACTAATCAAAGATCTTTAGGTATCGTCAAAGCAGGACACGCCACGATAGTGGCGATAAGTCTTCTCATTGAGGAGTGGCTAGAGAGGTGCCACGGTGCCCTCAGCTTCCGTCTGACGCAGCTCCTCGCCGTATACGGTTGTTCCGGGAGGTACCTGCACCGAATCAGGCCGACGAATCGCTCACCCACTGTACCAACCGTACCGACTGACTGACTACCATGTACGACTATCAACAAGTTCTTATGAGTAAACCAAGGTACTTTGACCACCGTGTGAATCGAACCCAGGGTCTCGTGCCCCCCGTCGAGGCTGCGGGTTGCACACAAGTTACCGCGGCCTCGATATATACACGTCTGACACTCCTTTTCGCTCTGCCCAAGAGCGGGAGGGGTTATTTGATGATTTTCCACCCGCCAAAAAAAAAAGGCCGACGAATCGCCTGGATGTTTCCATTGCGAGGATCGGCGGAAAGACATGTTGGAGCACACCGTGGAGGTCTGCCACGCTTTGGCGGAGGCGATCTTTCGCGTCCGGCCCTGGTCTAAGCAATAAAAACGAAACTTGACTCGACTCAGTTCGTAAGACCTACTCATTACTACTACTCTTTGTCTACTAGTCGATCAGCCTTTCACGACAATGTTGAAGTCGGCTTTCAGTCTTACCAAATTCACCTAAAAACAAGTTTAGTTTACATAGAGAAGCTGCCTATCTGACCTCCATAATCCAGTTAGCACTAGGTAGTTCGATACCCCTTGGTGAAACTGGTTGTCAGACTGTTGGTCTACTGACTACCTGCAACGACTGTCAATGATCATAATAAATGAATACCTACTCATTTTTTTTTTCAAAGTTATTTTCCGCTACAATCGTAACCTAAGCTGCATTAGCATTAAATGGCTCTGTGCTTGTTAAGGGCTCACCGAATTAATATGCAGATTAGCTGAATTAGACTGAAGTAGATCGATTAGACAACAAACAAGGAGAGGGTACAATGTGCCCGCATAATATAGAATTTGCTTAAAGAGTATTGGGTGACCACTTTATTAAATACTTGCGTAAATAGTTCAAACATTCATGAATATTCATTAAATCATATTTTTAAGCTGCTTTTAAAAAAAGCATTGTTTCTTTAACCAAATACAAATGAGACCAGACAAAGAGGGACACACGAGGGGCACACCGCCCCGAGGCGAGAACAGTGTTCGGGTTCTCGGGTGGTGTTCTTGTCGGACGAAGTAACCGTACTTGCTGCTCTCTGGTTCGCGTCTGCTCATCAGACGTGACTGTGAGGGCAGCAAGTAGGCGGAGGGAGAACAGGGACCATACCCTTAAAAAGGAGTGAGGAAATGCCCGGATGTCTCCACTGTGAGAATCGGCTAGGGGTCACGGTTGGGCACACCGTGGCGGTCTGCCCCTCTTGGGCCGGGCTCCGCCGTGTTCTCGTAGCGGCGATCGGTGGCAGCGACCTCTCGCGTCCGGCCCTGGTGAAAACCATGGTCCGGTGCGAGGGGGAATGGGACGCCGTCACCTCCTTCTGCGAAGCAGTGATGCTAGCGAAGGAGGTGGCGGAACGTGAGAAGGAGAGAACCTCACGTCTTACCCGCCGCAGGAGACGCTCCGGGCTTCGGGGGCCACGTGACGGCTTCCGGCCACCGTAGACGCGGGCCTGTGGACGGTGAGTAATGGCTCGCCGTCCGTCCGTCTTTTGACGACGACAGGCCGTGTTGTCGACGGCGCGTTCGTGTTCCACGCGCGCCTCAAAGAGTTGTCAGCAACATGGAAGGGGCAAGGGCCGACGCCCGTCGGAGCTGCGGGATGTTGTAAGAGATACCGCGGCCTTGACATATAGGGCTAAGAAGGAACATGGGTGGTTTTTAGTCAGTAGAAGTCTGACACTCCCTTTCGCTCTGCCCAAGAACGGAAGGGGTTATTTGATAATTTCCCAACACCCCAAATAAAAAAAGGTGAGGGCATATTTTTTTTTAAATGCTGTCCTGCAATACTGTAACTATAGGTACACAGACTACACCCCTCATAGTACATTCCGCGTAAAGTATCATTTTAGATCAAACACGTGATAATGGCTATAAGAGCGCCCCTATTATTTGATACAATAAAAGTGAAGTGCAGAAATACTTGGCATTCTACTGCGAAACTGCACCCCACGAAATTTTGACTCAAGTGACACCCCATTATCGAACCAAACTGATTCTTACAACCAATGAAGTAAAGGTCGAAATTCCGTAACATTTGATGAACCCGATGAGGGATTTTAGGATGAGAACATGTATTGTGTATCGGTCGTTCAATAGGCCGTACAGTCGGAGATACGGTACTAATGGTGATTGAGAAAAATATGGCAGGAGAACTCTGTACAATAACTTGTGGTTATAACTTCATGAATATTGAAGATCACAGCGATAGTCTTGACGTATTTTTATTTGATTATGCCATAATAGCAAGTTGATATCAACCATAAATTGATGATATCTGGTTTATTTAGGATAATGCAAGATGAGACCGTGAATTCCATTGATTTATAAAAAAGTTAGAAAGTTACAAGCAGAGGGGGGAGCAGAGGCCTATTTCCAGCGGTGGGTGAAGTGTTAACTCGAGGGCGACGATTATCCAGGTTTGCGGGTTAGTCGAAAGAGATACCGCGGCCCCGGAATACAACACATGTCTGTAAAAGTCTGACACTCCCTCCTACTCCGCCCAGAGTGGGGTAAATATAGACTTACGTCTTGAGACACTGTGGTAAGTTAATGTACAAGTCAATTGGTAATTATGTGTTTGTTAATGAGGTCGGAAGTTGCCAAGCGGTTGGTCGACTCTTCACGTTACCATAGAGCTGGCCTATCTTTTTTAAATATTGCTTATATTTACGTGACATCGCTGTCATCAGGAAAGGTACCCAGAAGGCTGGCAGCATGGCCAAGTTGGATGATAATATTGTTCTTTCCTTATAGATACTTCTATACATATATTTTAATATATATATAGTTTTAGTTCTTTAATTGTAGTTTGTAAATATTGTAATTTTTTTCTCGTTAATGCGATCCATTAAATGTGAAAGTATATTATTATTTGACTGGCTGATTCATTTTTATGCTGTAACATGCATACAGTGCTATTTGTGTCGGTAAAAACGTAATAATATCTGGAAACGTCTAACTTCTTCGTCTTCGTATTGTGTGGGCAGTAAGGTCTAACGATCCCACAGCCCCCGACCTCTAGTGTCAGAGTTTCTAAGCCGCCTCAAGGTCCGCTGACATGGTTTTACGACCGCATCATCAGCCTATAATGTTCCCACTGCAGGGATTCAGGCCTCCTCTTTCAGGAAGGGGTGAATCCACTACGCGGCCTAATGCAGGTTGGTAGATGACACATGTCTTCGAATTTTTTGGTTCTACTAAGACATGCCGGTTTCCTCACGATGTTTACCTTCACCGTTTTGAGAGCAGCGGTGATGAACTAAATTACACAAAGTAATGCGCCTACTGGGTTTGAACCCACGACTTGTAAGTTGGGGCCGCCACCACTGGGCCACCGCTGCTCGTTCTACAGTTATGTCTGTCATATTAATTACCGTATCGTTAACGCGTTCCTGGTTCTGACACGATGCTTTGTCGACTACGAGATTATTCACCCCTTTCAAATTCGAGTTGACTACTTATTAATATTTCTCTGACGATTAATGTTTTGAGCAAAATTATACGTCACAATATTTGTTACAGATTGTGCTTTCTCCACTACAAAATTCATGATTTTTTGTTGCTTAAAATTACTTGCAAGCCGTTTTATTTGGCGCTACCTAACTCCAATGCTACTTCTCAAACCACACACATTGTTTTTGAGTCCGATTTTAATTTTAATACTTATTAAGATTTTAATTTTTAATTTAAAATTTTGATTTTAATTTTGATATTGTTATTTTTTTTTTTAGTCTAATAATTTTGTTATTTCATTATGTGCTGTGAATTTTATTAAGCATGGATTCTGATATCTGAAATAAAGAAATATTATTATTGCGTGTACAAATTTCGTTTTAGATGTATATAAAAAAAAAATGCCTCATTGATCTAGCCCGTGCAAAGCCACTGATGAGCAAAGATGTAAGATGGAAAAGTGTTATTAGGTTTTCCAATCAGAAAATATCTCAGTATTAGTCTGAAGTTTGGATTTAAGCCAGATTGGTGGCAATTGGCTTCCCTGGCTACTCGGCGCTTTTCTCTTAATTTGGACAATCCTCATACACGAACACTATTCACCGTATTGCTTCAACGCCAGCATTCTGATTCACAAGGGTGAATATATTATTAAGGATTCCTATTTGAAAATTGTCAGCCCCAATATTGGATGGAGTTTCGACAATAGATTTCGTAAGGACAGTGTTACCAGTGATTAATTCTTATTAGTTATTTGATAAACATTTTGATTTCGTTAGTCTGATAGGAATTGGTTTGGGGAGGCAATTATTGTATTCATATTTATGAGAGTAACATTTTCGCATCAATATTATGCTGCCTTTTTGTTCTAGGGGTCCCTAGTGTGACTGTGTGTTCGATTCCTAGTTGGGCAGAATTGTTAAGTATTGTTTTTATTTGAATAACCCGCAAACGATTTTCTTTTCGTTGTGTTTATTGTAGATATAGTATAGTAATCTCATAAGTACTGTTTAATTTATTTTTTTATTCATGTAATTCACACTTTGCAGTGGGCTCAGCCCAGCATTAAGCTGAGTGGTAACCTGCTTGTCGCAGCCACAACGAGCAAGCCGTTAACTTTAATTCTGTTCCGTCTTTTTACCCGACTGCGGCGAAGCCCAAAAGGAGGGTTATGTGTTTGGCGTGTATGTATGTATGTATGTCCGTTTCTTTGTTCCCTCATAACTCCTAAACAGATGAAGCGATTTGAATGAAATATACGTCGTTAGATTCGTCTTGAGTGTCACTGGCTACATTAAAATTAAAAAAACAAAGATAATTGATGGTTTTGGGGGCTAAATCGTGAATTTGAAAAAATAAAAAAAACCGTTACCATCGAGTAGGGTATCAAAATGAAGGGCTTTAAAAGGAGATTACAAACATACATGACACCTATATGTTTGAAATAAATTCAAAGTCACAAATTCTATAAACAAACACAAAAGTTAAATCATCTGCGAAGTATTTTACCAACGGAAGAACTAAAAAGTTAGAAATAAAAAAAGTAGTTCAAAAACTAAAAAACCCAACTGAAAAGACTGAAAAGCAAAAAACAAGCACATTTGAAATTAAACAAAACTTTGAATATTAAATTATGAAATGAAAACAGAATGGACCCCGCCTGCTTCTGCTTTTAGCCTTCCTCTAGGTATAAATAGACCATCCAACACAAAAAAAAAAAAAAAAAAATTTATACGAGTAGGTATGTCCTCCACAGATGAAACGTCACCCTTTTAAAATTAAAAGGCATTGACATATAACTCATCCGCAAGTTCGCATGAGTCGTCACCTAAGTCAATAATTATGATGTAGTCATATTTGGTTTTTGTCCAAACAAACAAACTTTTCAGGTTTATAATCTTTATATATATTTCTTATGTACGTGTGTTTGTCACTAAACGCCTAATAATTGGCTGGACTGATTTGGATGCAATTTTCTGGGGATATTTCGGTGGCGCTGCTGTCCGGGCAGGATGACGTCTGCCAGGTCCGCTATAAGCCTTTATATATATAATTCTTCAGTACGTGTGTATGTCACTGTATTCCTCCTAAACGGCGGGTTGAAAAAATATATATGTGTTCAAATGGATTAGAGAATGGTTTAGATTTACAATTGGACTCGGTAGGTGGCGCTGCTGACCGGGCAGAACGATGTCTGCCAGGTATTAGGTCGTCCGCTAGTATTAGTATAGAAGTATGGATTCGTTGTGTGTTGATTGTCTAATTTCGTCTATCTTTCTTTCTGCTTTCTTGGCAGCACACTGTCTCGATCTACTAAATGACGGTACTGAGTGACAGAAAATAATAGGAGCATGGTGAAATAAAATACTATGTTGCGTAGATTCTCTATATCTCAATAACATGGACCAATCTATAAAACTAAAGGTACGAATCATGCTGTTGTTATTATTTAGTGTGGTCCCCTCTCCCTTAGGTAAACAGAGTTAAATTTTATCTTACCATCATGAAAATGTTGTATAATTAATTAAAAAAACATGTCCGATCCATTACTCGAGTAAGGTCCACAAATTACTGTAAAATAACCCATCAATCTTCTTGTCTATTCAAATAATTGGATGCTTTGAATATTTCAATTAAAATGTTAAGATACTACACACGCACGGAACCTAAACGGGACATAATAGATAGATAATCATATGCCTAGCCTTTTCTCAACTATGGGGTCGACTTTCAATCTAACCGGATGCAGCTGAATACCAGCATTTTACATGGAGTGACTGCCTGTCTTACCTCCACAACCCAGTTAATACTAGGTAATACGATACCCTTTGGTAAGACTGGTTGCCAGACTTTCAGGTCACTGACCACCTGTAACGACTGCCAAAAATTATGGCAGCCGGGACCAACAGCTTAACGTGCTTTCCGAGGCACGGAGTAAGCTCGGTATGTAATGAGCGGTCACCCATCCACAGATCAGCCTAGGCAAACAGGGCTATGCCCATTACCTTTTTTCTTTTCCTTTTTTATGGGGGGTCGGAAATCATCAAATAATCCCTCCCGCTCTTAGGCAGAGCAAAGGGAGTGTCAGACTACTACTGACTAACAACCACCCATGTTACTTCTTACAACATCCCATCCCATCTGACCAAATAGCTCTCAATTATTACAAGTCAGTCATAGTAATTACCAGTTATGTTTTATTTTGGTATTTGTTACAATATTTATGTGTACTAGTATTAATATATGTATACATATTATAAAAAAAAAAACATTTTTATTTTTGATATTGTTTTTTTCTTTAGTTAGTTTGTAGATTACCACAATGTTGTCTTGTTTGACCCTAAGGTTGACTGGTAGAGAATGCTTTGTGGCATTAAATCCGCTTATGTATCACTATTGTGCATAAAGTTTAAATAAATAAATAAAAAATAACATCCCGCAGCCATGCCCATTGACCTCTGGGTGACTTTGAGCTTTCTGATAAGGCCCATTGTGAGCGATTACGTTTCGGAGTTGTGTATACCTTAATCTATATACTGTGGAGTTTCGAAGTACATTCCAGTTTATAACTACTACGAGTAATTATCGCCATATTCGTATCACAATCTAATTAACAGTTAATTATTATTCTAATTAATTACGTACTAAGCAAATTATTTATCATATACCTACTACATAACGACATATTATGTACGTTGACACATCACGTCTTGAAATGTCACGGACAGCGGAGCAGCGGTGGCCCAGTGGTGGCGGCCCCGACTTACGAACAGTAAATCGTGGGTTCGAACCCAGGCAGGCGTATTACTTTGTGTAAATTATTTCGTCACAGCTGCCTTCAAAATGGTGAAGGAAAATATTGTGCGGAAACCGGCAAGCCACGAAGCCTGGATTCGTATCCACTTGAAGATCCTACGGCCATAACACAAGCGATGTTATGAAATTTACATGATCAATTTTTTAGGAATTAAACCTACACCTTTGTATATAATAATTACAATATTATTCAGTTCACATAATACGGTACAATACAATAAAGCTAGTTAAAAAAACACGTTCTAAATTTTTCTTGAAATTCTACACTAGGATACACTGCGTCTTAGAGTTCAGTCTCTCTTTAACAAAACAAAGCATATAACAGCTGTAAACATACTTAAATAACAGAAATGTAGAAAAAACTAAAAACCTATCCGTCCACCCCAGATTTAACTGAACTAAGTTTAGCGCAAAACGATAAACTAAACTGACTGAAAGTTGAAGCTATATCCCATTCAAACTTGCCAAAGCCTTCGGAAGCTTAACATAACCATTTCCTACTCCCATAGAAGTCCCATACATCTCAAACTATGAAACGACATGAACCATCAAAACACAATACCTTATATATGGTTGTCGTTATTCATAGACCAACTTAGACTTGCCAAAATATTACCCTTTTCCAAATCAATTTGATCATTACAGTCTTCGGAATAAAGTCCTTCTCGTTCAAATGTGACAGCAAAATTAGGGTGGTAAACCGTTCTGGCTGTTCGACTTGTCTTAGGTATCCAGCTGTGTTTTGTATACAGAACTGATGAGCGCAATTTTCGTAGATAGTTTATTTTGTCTATGATGTGTGTTTTGGTTTCGTATACCTATGATGTTTCGCAGTATTGGGGGCCAAAAGGATCGGGTCGTCTAAAATGGTCACTTTGGCAGATCATAATATGAATTTCGTAAAAAAGCGTAAAATGGACCTTTCATAAAATTAACGGCGTCTGTGCTTTTTTTACGAATTTTAACGCAGTTCATATTATTTTCCTATTATGACTTATTTTCCTAAATGGTCACAGACGCTGTTACTATTATGAAAGGTCCATTTTACGCTTTCTAACGCAATTCATATTATGGCCATTTTAGACGCTCTTTTTTTGTGGAGCGGGCAATTATCAAATAACCCCTCCCGCTCTGCGGCTGCGGGATATTGTAAGATATACGACATAAAGGGCTAAGAAGGTACATGGGTGGTTTTTAGTCAGTAGAAGTCTGACACTTCCTTTCGCTCTGCCCAAGAGCGGAAGGGGTTATTGGACGATTCCGCCCGTCCCCCCAAAAGGTCCCCTTTACGGAGACGCGGGACGTCGCGCGGCGCTTTGTTCGTTTTTAATTCAAGCACATGGCTATGTATGAAAACGTTAACGATTTCAAACAATGATTTTACGAGAAGCAGTTTTTCGCTCGTTAGTTTAAAATTCAGCGTTCGTTGCGGTGGACCCGCCTCTCAGTAAATAAATACAACAGCACGCGACGAGTTTTCTGCCGCGACGCGCGACACCGCGCGTCTCCGTAAACGAGCCCTGAGTACGGCTGTTACTGTGGTACTCAGAGAATTTAATTAATACTTGGGCCGTCACTTAGTAAAGGTTTGGCATACTTTTGTAGGACAAAACTGTCAAAATCTTTACTAAGTAATGGCCTAAGTAATCAAAGCTCTCTGAGTGCGGCAGTTTGACTTATTTTTCGTACACGTTCCACTTACATTAATCAAATCAAATGTCCCGTCAATTGCTACCTGATTATTTTATGGTACTAAAACAACTGCCTACCAATGAATTGACCAATTACCGAGACAATAAAAATGACGTGAACAACTAACAAGGGAAAGCTTTTTGTTAATGAATTGTTAAATAATTTCTTGTGGGGTATTTACCCCAATCGCACGCACGTTTAATGGCAGGCTCTTTTTAAATATTCAGTTGACAACCCCATCATGAAATGCAGGAGACAATAAACTATATGGTCAGTCAGTAGTTAATTATTATATTAATATTTTAAATCGTCGTTTTTGACTTTACTGTAGACCCTTATCGTGCACATCTTGCTACATCGTTCTTACATAATAATATACCATCTCAACATGAATGATGTAACCAAAGTTTTGTAACAATATTATGATTTAAAAGAGTGTCCATGAAGTTTCTTGCCATTCTTCTCATGAGACCAACGCTTTGGAATCGGCAACTACAGTACACTCCCAGTTATTATCCTTTGTGAGTTGCACTGTTGCTTAATTTATTAAACTGTAGTATTTGTTCGACTATTCAAAAGAGCCTGTAACTGGCCTAATTAATTTTTTTTTTTATTTTGAGTCAGGTAAGATAATATCACACTGTAAACACCGGGTTGATGCAAAGACAGAGGTGTACGTTTTAGTAACCTCATATTTCCCAGTTTTGTTTTAGTACTATGTGTTATAGGGCAAGCCTGTTGCTATCAACAGGGCACAAATTCAGACTCCGTGGCTGCTAGTCAGAAATTGCTGATGGAAAAACCCCCACTTTGCCTGACTCGGGAATCGAAGGACCACTAGAACAACGAGTCCAGCTAGAGGTGTACTTAAAAATAATAGTTAAATGACTAACTCATTTAATCCTATTCGATTCATCATCAACAGCCTATTAATGTTCCCACTGCTGGGACACAGACCTCCCCTCTCTTTGAGTGGGAATGGGCTTTACTCCACCACGCGTGCCCAGTGCGGATTGGTAGATGTCGCCAGTCTTCGAATATTTGGTTCTAAGCCATGCCGGTTTCCTCACGATGTTTTCCTTCACCGTTTTGAGAGCAGCGGTGATGAAATAAATGACACAAAGTAATGTGCCTGCCTGTGTTCGGACCCACGACTTACTGTTCGTAAGCCGCCAGCACTGGCCACCGCTGCTCTCCTATTCGATTGGGGCACTTTTATTATGATAATTTAACTTGAAATATTTACTTTCCTGAACTGTAACTATCGTCTATTATTCTAAGAAGGGTAAATATTTTCTTTTCTTTACTCACAAACCGAATTTCGTGTATAAGTCGCTTCGACACGTGTCACCAAATTGCTGACCAATTTACGAGAAGGGTATCGAACGCGGTCAATCGGCTGAGTAATTGCTTAGTTTTGTTATTTTCTACTTCAGTAATTGTGTGTTTTATTTGGTGATACATATTTTTTTGTTTGGAATAAAAGTTGTTTCCTTTCAAAACACTTTCAAGGAAAGAAAATTGAGTATACATACATAAAATAAAATCACGCCCTTTTCCTATGGGAGTGGGCAAAAATCACATTGACTGGTTCCATGCATCTTGCATCCAGCTTATTCTCACAACCTTCACCAGGTCATCGGTCCACCTAGTAGGAGGCATTCCAACGCAACGGCCAATCGGCCGCATCGGCTATCCGTTCTCCGAGCAATGTGCCCACATTGAACAGATACCCACTAATGCCCATCGCCACTTAAGTTTGGCAAATCTTCTGGCTACGTCGGTCACCTTGGTTCCTTGTTTGTTTTTTTATTCCATAATTTAAGTTAGTCAGCTGCATCCAGTTAAACTGGAACCCGACCCCAACATAGTTGTAAAAAGCTAGGCAGATGATGGATGTAAGTTATTCTGTAAGGTGTATATCTACCCGGCCCTGGTGCTATGGTCCGGGGCGAGGAGGGATGGGACGCCGTGGCCTCCTTCTGCGAAGCAGTGATGCTAGCGAAGGAGGTAGCGGAACGCGAATAGGAGAGAACCTCTCGTCCCAGCCGCCGCGGGTGGCGATCTGGGCGTCGGTGGCCACGTGATGCTTTTCGGCCACCGTAGACGCTGGCCTATGTACGGTGAGTGATGGGCTAGCTCGCCGTACGTCCGTCTTATAACGACGACAGACCGTGTCGACGGCGCGTTCGTGTACCACGCGCGCCTCATAGAGATGTCAGCAACATGGGAGGGGCCCGCAAGGGCGTCGTGGCTGCCGGTTGTTCACAAAGATAACGCGGCCTCGACATACAGGGTTATGAAGGAATATGGGTGGTTTTTAGTCAGTAGAAGTCTGACACTCCCTTTCGCTCTACCCAAGAGCGGGAGGGGTTATTTGATGATTTGCCACCCGCTAAAAAAAAATAGGCGTTGTGGTTGAAGTGCATAAGTATAGGAAGATTCCTTGCAAATCATAATATTTTAATAAGCTCCTCAAGTTTTCTTTAGTCACCGGATGTTGACCCTTCAGGCGGATACTTCAAAATATGAATAATGAAAACATAGCATTATGGCAAACTTTGTTATTATCATTTGATGATATCATCGGTAAAAAACCCTTGCTTATCAACAACACTTCAAGTAACAATTGATGATAAATAAGGGATATTTCCAGGGCGGGCAAAGTGTGTGTTATTGGGTTTTTCCGTCAGGAATTTATAGTAGCATTCACGGAGTCTCTACTTGTGGCTATTTGATGGAAATAGGCTTGGCCCCCATTACATGGGACTTAAACGGTGTACTATTAGGTACTTACACTTTTGCCTAAACTAGCAGAGATTACAGGCGAAATGTTATTTCTGTTGGAAAAACACATTAACATTTTGCAAAAACTGGATATCGAACTCAAACGGACTAACTATGTATACCACAGGCTACCACTTCTCTATTTAAGAAGGTTAGGCTACTGTAACTTACCGTTTAAATGTAAACATCACAGAGTGAAGAATTTCCAAATTAATCATCTAAAAACTAGTTACGAAGTACATTAACTTTTGGACAGTATCTTGAAAAACATTATATCATTTTAGCGCTTTAAGTCGGGCAAGAGACAAAGGTGTTATAAATCGTGGTCATTTGTAATGCATTGTTGAGTTTTCATTGCGTAGTCGGGTTCCTTGCGGTGCCAGGAGGGTGATACATACATATACCGGTATGTTTAGTCGTAGACTGAACTTGAATCGGACTTATCACTCTATATTGTGCCTTATTAAACATATTGCAGCTTCAGTTTGTTTAAAAATTGACATATCGGTGGCCCAGTAGTGGTGGCCCCGACTTACGAACAGTAAATTGTGGGTTCTACTTGGTGTAATTTATTTCATCGCTACTGCTCTTAAAAACGGTGAAGTAGAACGCTGTGAGGAAACCGGCATGTCCTAGAACCAAAATTTTGAAGACATGTGCCAAGTGAGCCATGGCTCACCATCCCGCACCATCTCACCAGCCCGCATAGCGGATTATAGTCCACGCCCTATCACGGAAAGGAGGCCTGTGTCCCAGCAGTGGGTACATTATAGGCTGATGATGGGAAAGATGATGAATTTGGCATAAACGCTTACTTTTCAACATAGAATAATATTATGGACAACTTAATCATTGATTACAGTGACATATAACATCTATAGCATTGACTAAAGCAGAATGCAACTACGTTTTTGACAAGGATGGCTGGTGTAGGAGATAATGTACATATACGGTGGAAGTACTTTTTTCGATGATCCGCCAATTGTGGCTATGAAATTCCAAGATTGATTTGGTGGGCGATATCTTCCTGATGTCAATGACATGACAGTCGATTCAAGTGTAAAAATGTGCTTTAGTCGGTACTATAAATATGGGTGTTAGAATTCTAGGGAAAACAACGGGTCACAAAAAGGGTATGCACATTATTAAGTACCTACCTATTTTCTGATAATAACATGTGAAGAGTTGCTGAGAATCGAATAAAAAAAAATGTAATGTGTGTAAATGTAATGTGTGTTTGTGTAATTTATTTCATCACCACTGCTCTCAAAATGGAAAAGTCCTTTCCCAGTTGACTTTCCTTTACAGGGAACTACATTGACAAAATTGCAAAGGCACGCTTGCTATTCTTAGTCAGGGAGTTATTGCCGTGTCTTTCGCCATCAATTGGGCACAAACTGATCTGAAACCAACCAACAGGGCCGGTAGGACTTAAATGAATTGATGTCTGAAATTCTAATTATATTTTAGTATCCATATCTTGAATCATCAAATAACAACCGCAGCAATATCATATTAACATTAATAGGGGGTCAAAATTCAATGGCGCCAAAAACCAGAAACGTCACCCTTAGGACTTGTTTGCATAAAGAGCGTCACACATAAAATCTTACGACACCTTCAAACAAACTTTCAATATCCGCCGAGGAACAAGAGAACAGTGGAAAACTGATCTTACGGCTACGATTTAAGAGTTGTCACAGCATACACTGTTGATCACAGTAAGTTTGTAGGGGCTAGTAAAATCATTACCACTTCGCTTGGAGCTGTTTCCCGTTTAAATTAAATGCAGGACAATGGTCAGTGGGTACTGAATGGCATATAACTGGCGTGATCCTAAGTTATGTGAGGATTAGCCCTATCTTAATATCTCGGGGTATTAACATGGCCGGATTGGCTACCGAATGTTGTAGCAAGGATTCGAATTACGCTGTTTTGGAAAATAACGGGACGAATTTGAAAAGTTTAATTAGTTATCCATCTGCTTTTGTTTTGTTCTTGCACTTACTCATGTTTACAAAAGTTTCATGATTGTAAAGTTGTAATAAAATTAATAATAATAATAAATAATAATAAATTTATTTATTTTCTCCCACAAATAATAATGTGTACAGTAACATAGAATACAAAAGTTTGAAGATGGGAGACAGGAGCCCATACTAAGTAAAACTTGTGCTACGGGTCTCCTGGTCTCCTTATCTCGAAATACATGATTATGAGCCAATCTAAGGACATAAGTAAAGGCAGCGAGGAGTGTTTACATCCAATTAACAATAATAATTTAAAAAATGTAATGTAATTGTGCAAGTCTGCCCTAGGCTTTATGTAGTTAATAGTCAAAATCAATCAAAAATCAAAATCAAAATCATTTATTTCAAGTTGGCCAGTTACAGGCTCTTTTGAATAGTCGAACAAATACTAAATTTTAATAAGCTAATAAACTAAGCTACAGTCCCACTCACAAGGCATAATAACTGTCAGTGTACTGTAGTTGCCGATTCCAAAGCGTTGGTCTCATGAGAAGAATGGCAAGAAACTTCATGGATACTCTTTTAAATCATAATATTGTTACAAAACTTTGGTTACATCATTCATATCGAGATTGGTATATTATCATGTGAGAACGATGTAGCAAGTTATGCACGATAAGTGTCGACAGTAAAGCCAAAACGACGATTTAAAAATAATATAATAATTCAAACAAGCCGTGGCAACTAAGAGGTGACCAGTCACAACTGACAGCACCCGTTCACGAGCATGACGCATGGATCAGCCACCATTCCACTCAACCATTTTAAAGGGAACGAAATGACCCGACACACCCGCCACCATCAGCGAGACATTTAAGTGAGCATGACACACTCTTAATCGCCAGGGCATATCCAAGTCAAATAAAAAATAGAAAAATAAATGTAGGTTTCCAGAGAATGACAGCTTTCTAGTACATAGTACTCACACAATATGTGCTATGCGACTATATAATACTAAAGAGATTGAATTTATACATTGCAAAGATAGTTGTACAATCTTCTTCTTTCTTCTTCCTATTAAATGCTATTCATTTAAGCGTCCTGTCCTTGTGGAGCAGGACCGGCATTGAGCCAAGCATTTTTATCAGCGATATAATCGTCTAACTTGTAATATGCTTGCTTGCATAGTGTGCGTTTGATACATGTTTTAAATTTCGTCTCATTCAGTTCAAGAATGCTTTGTGGAATTTTGTTATAGCATCTCAAACAGTACCCCATGAAAGATGAGTCTACCTTAGCGAGTCTGAAGCCTGGCTGCACTAACTGGTCCCTATTCCTAGTAATATAATTGTGTCTGTCACCTCTTTTACTAAAAAGATGCAGATTTTTTCTCACATACATTATGTTTTCGTAGATGTACTGACAATGCACCGTCATAATGTTAATGCTCTTAAATAGTTCTCTCAGAGAATCGCGCCTACGAAGACCATATATTGCTCTGATGGCTCGTTTTTGCAGAATAAAAATAGATTCAATGTCTGCAGCTCGTCCCCATAACAAAATGCCATAAGACATTAGGCTATGAAAGTAACTAAAATAGACCAGCCTAGCGGTATCTACATCAGTAAACTGACGAATTTTTCTAATGGCATATGCTGCTGAACTTAGCCGCCCTGCAAGAGATGTTAAATGAGCACCCCATTGTAGCCGTGAATCAAGCGTAATCCCCAAGAAAACCGTTTCATCTACGAATTCTAGTTTCTCGTTATTTAATAGAATATCACAATCACTACTTTTAACATTCGGTAAAGCAAATCTTATGCATTTTGTCTTTTTTTCATTTAATACTAAATTGTTTGCTGTGAACCAATTATGAATCTGAAGTAGGGCTTTATTCACATCATCTAGCTTTTGAGCCCGTCTATTTATCTTAAAAATTAGGGAAGTGTCATCAGCAAATAACACCATATTCTGAGGTTGGTTTTTCAATAAATAGGGTAGATCATTAATATATACCAGAAAAAGGAAAGGGCCCAATATTGAGCCTTGCGGAACCCCCATTTTTACTTTTAAACCCTGTGAATTAACACCATTTATTTGAACATGTTGTTGCCTTTCACTCAGATAAGATTTTACTAAACTAAGTGCAAGTTTACCTAGTCCATAATGCTTAAGTTTCAAAAGCAATGTGTCGTGATTCACGCAATCAAATGCTTTTGAGAGGTCACAAAATATTCCTACAGCATCTTGGGACTGTTCCCACGCATTAAATATGTGCTTTAATAAAGTTACACCGGCGTCAGTTGTGCAACGTCCTTTAGTGAAACCGTACTGTTGATCGTGTAAGATTCTGTTGGTGTTAAAATGATTGAGCATTTGGTTAAGCATAACTTTTTCAAAAACCTTGCTAAAAGCTGACAACACCGATACAGGTCTATAATTATTAGTATCTTTACTGTCACCAGATTTGAAAAGAGGTATGACCTTACTGTGTTTCATTAAATCTGGGAAAACCCCTTGGTCTACACACAAATTAAATATTGAAACTAAGTATGGTGCAATAGTCTCAACTATGGATGTACAAACTTTGATAGACATTCCCCATAGATCTTCGGTCAGTTTAATTTTTATTTGCCGGAAAGCTTTAATTACCTCCGTAGGGTTTATATGTTTAAATTTAAATTCAGCCAGGCAACCAGGCACGTTCGCCTTCAATAAACCAATTGAGACTTCAGGTGAGGAATTAAGAGCCTCCGTTGTTTTTAAAGGAATATCAGTAAAGAAATTTACAAATTCTTGAGCTACTTCCTGATTATCGCTTTTAGGACCACATGCTGTATTTAATGTGTAGCTAGTGGTACGTATTTTTTTCCTGTTAGTCTCGTTATTTATGACTTTCCAAACTGTTTTTATTTTATTTTCTGCTGTTTTGATCTTTTTGCCTATGTGAAGGGCTTTAGCAACCTTGCAAGTATTTCGAAATATTTTTTAATACTTTGCAACATACTTGTTAAAAGTTTCAGTGTTTATATAAGGCTTAAGGCCATACAGTTCAAAAAGTCTTTCCCTACTTTTTCTGATACCTCTAGTTGCCCAATCACTAAATATAAATTTAGGGCTAACACTTTTAATCTTCTTCTCAAAAGTTTTATTGAATTCTGTGTGAACTATTGAAAAGAAGTTATCGTACAATTTATTTATATTAATATCATCCACATGATGGTTCATTTCACATAACTTGTTCTGTAGGAAAATATTATATTTATTTATTAATAGTAATAAAGACTAAGATTTGTTATGTTTTGATTAGTTTGTAGTTATGATATTAGCTTGTGTTTGTGAAAATTGTGTGGGCTAGGTTATTTTGTGAGAGTGTTTTATGAGTTGTGCTTGTGATGCTGTAGGTGTGTGTGTAGTGCGTGTATGTAAAGTTTATGTGTAGTGCGTGTGTGTTATACTTCTCTATATCTGGATAACAATTTCTCCGTATCGTCGTAGGTCAGTGTTAGGAGCCATTTTGACACTTTATGCTTGCATTCAATTTTTGTTAGTGGATAAATTGTAAGTAGTTTATTTGCCATATTATACAAACGTGGCCCTTGATAGAAAAAGAAATATCGGCTGAAACTCGTCCTAGCCGGCCTAGCTTGGCAGACTTGATGAAAACGCCTGCTTTTTAGGACTGGATTAAGACTACTGAAGTTTAGAGATGCATGTTGCCTAAGTATAGAAGCGAGGACATACAATTGCCTTATCGTTAAAACTTCAGCTAGTTGATAAAGACCTGTCGTAGGAAAAAGGCGCGGTTTAAATAGGTTGATTTTAAGAATGAGTCTTTGAGCTCTTTCTAGTTCAAGAAGGTGTGTCTTGGCTGCTCCACCCCATGAAGAGATGCAGTAGGTGAGGACAGACTGACAAAACGCCAGGTAGACAGTTCGCATAACTTTAGAGTCCGCTACGTGCCGAAGATTTTTAAAGACGTATGTGAGCTTACGGATTCTCTGGGAGACATTACAAATATGTTCGTTGAAATTTAAGTTGTCGTCTATTATTGCACCCAGGTATTTAACGAATTTAGATTTATTTATATGTTGACAGTTGCAGTTTGAGGCTATTTGTTGAGTACATGAATGTGCGATTATCGTGTGAGATGGGATAGAAGTGCTTCGTAATGAAAAAGCTAGATAGAAGGTTTTAGTGGTATTTAGAGAAAGCAGGTTTGAGGCAAGCCATTTGCAAACCGTATATATAATAAAATTAAACAAAATTATGAATAAAAACACTTTAAAATAAATTCATAATCATTACTATAATAATGATTGCTACACACGGGCGAGCGGTCGCATTTCGGGAGTGGGGTCATAAAAAAACAATGTTGACGCTCGAAGACGATGTTGTCACGTTTTAAAAATTTGGGTAAATTGTGGAAAAAGTCTTGAATTTTAAAATTGACTATTTTTTTTATTTCCACGAATATTTTGTTTCTTATTTTTACTTATTTGCCCCTTCCGGATCGGAAAGGTCCAAAGTATATTATGTAGTACTTAACTAATATTGTAAAATAATTTATGTGGAAATGTTCAAAATCTCCTGAATGTCCATGCTACAGAAACACTTTGATATCTCTCTAACGAGACGACGGAGATTGCTAGAAGGATTACGCCAGTATGCTCTATTGACTCCCTAGGGGATGCCAGACCATAGACGTTTGACTGGTTTGACGACCGATTGCATGAATGTATGATATTACACTACGGTTGGTATTTCATAGGAATGCCTTTGAACAGGTCTCGGCTTACAGTGTAATACAAGAATCATTTGTTGTTTCACGATGGCTACGAAATAGCGTTCTTGGTAAATGTTGATAAACTCATTTTATGAATTTATTTATTTTCAATACTCTAACAAAACATTTTTTTATAGTCTATATCTAATCTATCAATTTATAAATCTCTTGAACTACTCAAAATAACGAAGCAATTTTGAATAGTGATTTTCTACTCCTATGGAAATTAAAATTTTACGTTTTTACGAACATGGCATTTAAGAAGTCATAGTTGAATTCTGTTAAGTGTATATTATTTATACTTTTGCTCGGCATCATATATCAAACCCTTTTCAAAAAGTTGAAAAAACACACTTTTTCTAAATAATTATATAAAAATAATTAAAATAATAAAAATTAAGACCACTCAAATAATTTCGAGTTTAAAAAGAAATTTTGCCATATTTTCATTATCTAAATCCACCCTCAGTTTAATTATCTGCTGATGAAACTGCAGTGACAAATGGTGTTAATAAGAAACCTGTCGTGGTGGGATTAGCAAGCGTTAATTGATGTTATTATTGTTGAAATATAGGGTTGTGATTGAACTATATTTTCGATATCAATGTAACACGACTTATCGAGGAGTCAACGATATAACATAATATTGATAGTGACCAGGTCAGTTTGAAAACTAATAGGTACAATATTACTGTCACTACTTACTCGTATTATAAAACAAAGCCTGTCTGTTCGCGATTACCTCAAAAACTACTACACCGATTTTCATTATGTTTTCAGCAATATAGAGTGGTGCTCGAGGTAGGTTTTAGTATATTATTTGCCACGGGGGTGAAGCCACAGGCATCAGCTAGTTTATAATATCATCATAGGGTATGATTTGGATTCTTACTTACTGGTACAGAGTCAGACTCATTTACAATGATTAAAAAAAATTACACTTACAGGTACTTATAGAAAGTAAAGTGACTAAGTTCTGGTTCTTAGTTAGGCTATTTTCTTGGGGATTTTGTTAAAGAGACTGAATCTTGGAAACAAAAATCACGTTTTAGTTCGTAACTAGCCGTATCAAACTTATTACACTACGTTTTTGCGAAAATCATCGATATTAATAAATCCCGCTCTGTCCCATCACTATTTCACATTTTAACCTCACCGTGCCATCACCACAGTATTTCGTAAGCGGATTAGTGTTTAAAATCAAAATGGCGGGAGCTCGTCGTAATTAAAATGTGTCAAAATATTTAGGGGTGGCTTCGGTGAAAATGAGCATTATAAATAATACTTTATAAGGGCTCCAAGATTAGAGTTTCAATTTTATAAATAGTTGTTCAACTTTAAGTTTCGTAAAGTTTTAAATTACATTTTCAATCCCTAGTTTTTTGTCTCCTCTATTTACAATAAACTAATAATTAGGTAAAAGATGAGGTAATCTTTGCTAAGAATACCAATCCTGGTCACCCTGACCATCTCTCTAGTCTGAGACTCCTTACCTCAAAAAGCACCGTACTTTCAACTATTATTTCAAAATCCTTGGCAGTCAATACGGATGAGATGCCCAAAAGTCTGACCACTGCAATAGTCCTTTTTTTTTTTCAAAGATGGGAAATCATCAAATGATGCCTCTCGCTCTGGAAAGAGCAGAAGAGAGTGTCAGACTCTGACTGACTAAAACCCATCAGTGTTATTTCTACCTTCCTTCTCCAGTGTTCTTTCTTCTTTGTTCTAGCGACGCAGTGACCCTATCCAACATATTCCGAAACCCTGACTACATTATTCTTACCCCTAATGCTTCCCAATAAGTTGGAGGTGCATGTCAGATAGGCAGTCGCTCCTAAAATTCTGTTACTCAGCCACATTCAGTTACAAGTAAATCGACTCCAATACCGTTGAGTAAAAAGCTTTGCTGGCTTTACAAGCGAAGCCGCGGCCAAAATCAAGCCCACTATAACGATGAATGATTGTGGCATCACCAAGCAAAATATACCAACCGTAAGAGTAATTAAAGGGACTGCTTTAATTATCAAAGAGCGAATATAATCCTAATTCGTTATGGTACTATCGTGGCAGGGAATCTTTTACTAACCCTTCAATCTCTGGTCATTCATAGCTACACTTACCCCTTTTCAAATTAAAATCATACCCATAACATCCAGCTAACGCAGGATAAACCTTATCCTAATCGAATAAGGCACAAAAACTTCGCAAATAATAAATTGTAGTGTTGTTAACAAATAGACACGAGTAATAGCGCTTATGATTGAGACGCATCATCGGATATTCGTAGATTGTTTTAGAAATGTCTACTTTGTGCTGTAGACGCTGAAGTTCTTTTTAGAAATTTAATAACACTTTGTCCGAACCGATAAAGAAACCCTGTACCTAACACTTAGCAGTCTCGTTTGCCACCACTAGAGTAACGAGGGACTACTGCTGCAAATAATATGAGTATTAAATATAAACATCATCGTGTCCAAGCTACCACTAACTATGTCTAGAATGTCTTCCAGTCTAACTGGATGCAGCTGAATACCAGTATTTTACATGGGGCGACTGCCTATCTGACCTCCATAACCCAGTTATTAATGGGTAAAATATACAGACTTTCCACTGACTAACTCCCGCAGCGGCGGCCCCGAATTACGAACAGTAAGTCGTAGGTACGAACCCAGGCAGGCGCAATACTTTGTGTAATTTATTTCATCACCGCTGCTCTCAAAACGGTGAAGGAAAACATCGTGAGGAAACCGCCCGCCCGCCGCCCGCCGCCGCCGTGTGTCTAAAAACCGAGATATCGAAGATACGAGTATGTGACATCTACCAATCCGCATTGGGCCTGCGTGGTGGATTATAGCCCATCCCTCTCCTGGAGGGGAGGCCTGAGTCCCATGTATTGGGAACAATATAGGCTGATGATGATGATTATATTTTTAACAGTAGGTAAGAGATAGGTAGGTATCTACCTATAGTAATTCTCACTTTAATAATATGATAGGCTTAGGTAATCTAAACTAATGTTATAGAGAGGAAAGCTTCGATTGTTTTGTTACGATTTAACTCAAAAATGACTCTGACGACTTTGAAAATTCTTTCAACATTAGAAAGCTAATTGAAAAAATATTACTAAGTTGGATAGTCGATCTATCGAGGAAGGTTGTAAGCTATATATTATTGTGACGCAGACGAAGTTGCGTGGGTCAGGTAGTAAGTAATATATACAGACTTACAGGACACTATCCAACTCCTAAAGATTTATAAAGGGTGTAAAAGTACCCTTAACGCAAACGAAGGGTACTTGTTCTCCCCACCACTAGCGATCATTTTTTTGTTCTAGACCATACCTGTTAACCCTCTAGTTACGGAGATATTGGCGGTCAAAGTTCCAAATTTTGCACATTTGTTTTTGTAAATACTAGTTTTGCAGGTTATAACTTTACTTAAATTACCTCCATGACTATTCAAAGCATCCACTAGCACAATGTTTTAAGAGTGCTACATTGAGTTTTACCGTAAAATGAGATTTTTGACACCAAAAAATAAAGTCGTTTCCCAGCAATTTTTTTTGCGTAGGGGTACTTTGTTTGATGTACAGAATGCTTGGTTGACGTATGTGTGAAGGGTTAATTTACACCCTGTATTTATGGCCACGTGCTTTCCGACACACGAAGAAAACTCAGTAGTCTATCCACGGACTGACCTAGGTAAGCAGGGCTTAACCAAAAGATCATCCCAATATTATTAAGCCACAAGCTTTATGTAAGCATAACAAACCACTGAATATTCTTTGATTGAGCCGGGTCCGTAACAGATCAGCGCCATTTCACGTAATGGCACCATTCGTATTGGTCAGTATGATAAACTGCGTTGCTTCATAGAGTTATAAGTTGTGACCGAAGCAAGTTCGGGTAAGAATTAATAGCTGCTATTACTTACCCTTACATAGATACTATTTTAGAGATCGTGGTTAAATAATAACAGTCACTCGGATCAATATTCAGGTTAAGTCACGCTTGCCTAGGTTGGTCTGCAGATGGGTGACCGCCCACAATAGCTGTAAAGGGTCCCCACTATACAGGCTGTAAACTAACCCTTCACACAAACGTAAACCAAGCATTCTGTACATCAAACTAAGTAGACTTTTTTTTGGGTCAAAAATCACATTTTACGGTAAAACTCAATGTAGCACTCTTAGAACATTGTGCTAGTCGATGATTTGAATAGTAAACGGGCCATGGAGGTAATTTAAGTAAAGTTATAACCTGATAAACTAGTAATTACAAAAACAGCTGTGCAAAATTTGAAACTTCGACCCCTTTTTTTTTTCGGGGTTGGGAAATCATTGAATAACCCCTCCCGCTCTTGGGCAGAGTGAAAGGGAGTGTCAGACTTCTACTGACTAAAAACCACCCACGTTCCTTCTTAGCCCTATATGTCAAGGCTGCGGGATCTTACAACATTCCACAGCCCCTGAACTAGGAACCAGGTATGGTCTAGGACAAAACAATGTTCGCAGTGGTGGGGAGAATAAGTGCCTTTCGTTTGCGTTAAGGGAACTTTTACACCCTTTATACCGAGTTTTCTGCTTGCCTCCGAAAAGCTGAGTTCGAGGTGCGTTGGTCACGGCTGTCAATTGTAAAACTTTTACAGTAATTCTGACAAATAGCTTCATCAAGGGGTCTATCGTATTACCCAGGGGGTAATTGGGTTGTGGAGGTGAATTAGGCAGCCAAGTAGTCGCTCCATGTAATATACTGGTATTCAGCAGTGTCCTATTCTGAATTGTCCTATATGGAAGTTTCTGAAGTATTTTTTATGTAGGGCACGCCACGACAGTGGCGGTAAGTCCTCTCTTTGAGGAGTGGCTGACGTAGTCTGTCTGACGCAAGTCCTCATCGGACACGGTTGTTTCGGAAGGTACCTGCACCGAATCAGGCGGGAGGAAACGCAAGGGCCGACGCCTGTCGGGGCTGCGGGTTGTTCGCAAGAGATACTGCGTCCTCGACATAAAGGGCTAAGAAGGAACATGGGTGGTTTTTAGTCCGTAGAAGTCTGAAACTCCCATTCCCTCTGCCCAGAGCGGGAGGGGTTCCTTGATGATTTCCCACGCCCCAAAATAAAAAAAAACTATATTTATCTATGTTAAGGGGAAAGAGATACGCCCCCCGGAACGCAAAGGGCTAAGAAGGAACATGCGTGGGTTTTAG
Source organism: Diarsia rubi (assembly GCA_932274075.1). Classification (NCBI taxonomy): domain Eukaryota; kingdom Metazoa; phylum Arthropoda; class Insecta; order Lepidoptera; family Noctuidae; genus Diarsia; species Diarsia rubi. Next base: position 14,599,334 of record OW026433.1, on the reverse strand, counting down.
TCAGTAGAAGTCTGACACCCCCTTCCACTTCGCCCAGAGTGGGAGAGGTCATTTGATGATTGCCCATTCACAAAAAAACATAATAATTATGTGAACTGAATATGTTAAACGGGACAGAAAAACCGTTTAAAAGCACCTCTCAATATTTATGTAAACCTTAAAATAATCCCTGTTAATGATGTAAGGCTATGTAACCCTATAAAACTGATTGAGCAGGGAACAAAAGGTCCGTTCTCAATACACTAGCAACCCCTGTCGGCGTAACAAAACGGGTTAAGAATGAAAAATGAAATCAAGTGGACATTTCTATGGTTAGACTTGGGAAACTTTGGACTTGGAGGAAAACTTGTATATCAATAAAAGTAACCTTTTTTTGTGTTACGTTTTTTTTGACGGCAAAGTAAGTATCTTCCAAAGTCAACTATTTTCGCGCATTTCAATTGCGTGGCTTTCGGTTCGCTGTCCAACATTTGATTCTGTCCGAATAAAAATATCTTAAGTTTTAATCGAGGTTGAAAACTCTCGGTTCGCCAAATTTAATTCAAATCCGATCAGTAGTTATTTCGCGAAAGAGTAACAAACTACCATACTCCATCCTTACAACCTTTTTCAATGACAATTTGATTCCGATTTTTTTAATTAATCTCGATGCCAATAACTTCTAACTGACTGTACAATCTTGCAGAAGATCCGAAGTGCAGCCTTTTACATGGTTTATTTATGTCTTTTAAATAACAAGCAATTAATAATGTATTCAAGTGCTTTTACCAGAACATGCGTTTTGGAAAAAAATCCACCAGGCGGGAGAGGGAATGAGCAGGCCACGTGCCACGAATGCCCCCGGAGAGATAGACAAATATCGTCACATACTGGACGCCGGATGAAGGACAGCATCCCACAATGGAGGAGGTGGCGAGACGATCTGATCATATTTCCGGGGCATAGTCAGACATCTCACAAGACTAAGAGGAAAGCAAGGAGAAAGGGGAGGTTTATGCCTGCTTGAGACCATGTAGGCTAGTAAAAATAAAAAATAAATTATATGCTCTGCTTTGGCGTCACTGTGCTGCATGGTGCTGAGATAGAAGCCTTTTGGACTCGTACGGGACCAATTTTAGTTTAATGTATGTCTTATTTTTAAACTTTTCTTAGGTAGTAAATATTTATATTCTTTGGGTTTGCTAGCCTTTATGCTTCTGAAACTCTGTACATTCCAGCCACACACACCATCAGTATTACAGATCATTTGCGTAATACCTTAAGCTCAAACTATCAGTATGCCCACTGGGCAAGCTTGACCATCATTAATCAGGAGCACTTAGCCCACTTTGCATAAAATGATTAATGCCCACATGATTTTGGCCGATGAACATCATTCTGTTTATTTTGGTCTGATAAATTGTGCGAGTAAGAGGGGCGGGGATTTCGTGAAACTGTCTGGTTTGAGTTTTATTGGATTAATAAAAAGGGTCTGTTAACTTTATTAATTTAATTTTATTATATTCGGGGATCTTATAGGTAATACAAACAGCGTTTTAAAACAATAATAATATGCATTTAAAGGCCATTTACAAGTTTCCACTGATAAACACATCCTACTTAATATTATAAATGTGAAAGTTTGTGAGAATGGATGTGTGGATGTTTGTTACTCTTTCACGCATAAACGGCTGGACCGATTTGGTTGAAATTTGGTATGTAGATAGGTTATACCCTGGATTTACACATAGGATAGATTTTATCTCGATTTTATCTTCCCTTGGGATAATTTACGAGTTGTAGCGGGTGAAGCCGCTGGCAACAGCTAGTAAGACAATAAAAAAACAACAAAAAAAGGTAATTACAAAATAGCTATGTCATAAATTAGGAAACAATAGTACATTGTTACCCAAGGGGTGGAAGTTGGTCCGCGGGTTGTACACTAGCTATCGCGGCCTTGACATAGAGGGTTAAGAAGGAACATGGGTGGTTTTTAGTCAGTAGAAGTCTGACACTCCCTTTCGCTCTGCCCGAGAGCGGAAGGGGTTATTCGATGATTTTTCACCCGCCAAAAAAAAAGGGGTGGTAGTTACTTATTTAGCCCCGAGACGGGGATTGGCGCCCGTAACATAGTGAGGGCGCTAATAGTTCGAGGGACTAAATAAGTAATTTACCCGAGGTAAACACTGTGCTTTTCATTACGAATACGAGGAAAATAAGAACATAAATTATTAAATTAAGAAAAAAAATGTGTTGATCGGATGTTGTCGCTTTCCCGCTTATTTTGTTTTTTTTTGGCCTCTGGTCGTCCAGCCAGTATTTTTCATGTTTATAATTTAAAAAGTGGCAAAGATTTTGTCAAAATCTATGTCATTTTAGAGAAATAGTTAAAGCTAAACTATATTAAAGTCTTATTATAATTTTATTCTTAAGAACTTCGTGTTATTTTAATTTTAAATCGCGCTGTAATTGAGTGGCTGTATGAAAAGTTGGAACATGGTTCAATAAAAATGTGAAATGGACCAAGTTTTTTTTAATAATTTGACAGCTGTCAGTTGAAAGCGATTCTCCTTTGGGCTGAAAAGTAGTACTTTCAACCCGCTCCGCAGGCATGTTATGACCTACTTTCAGAGTATGAGTAGTGAAATAGTACATTGTTACCCAAAGGATGGAAGTTACTTGTTTAGTCCCGAGACGGGGTTTGGCGCCCGTAACGTAGTGAGGGCGCTAATAGTTCGAGGGGCTAAATAAGGTAATTTACCCGAGGTAAACACAGTGCTTTTCATTACGAATACGAGGAAAATAAGAACATAAATTATTAAATAAAGAAAAAAATTGTGTTGATCGGATGTTGTCGCTTTCCCGACAATTTTGTTTTTTTTTTGTCCTGTGGTCGTCCAGCTATACAGCCAGTATTTTTCATGTTCATCATTAAAAAAAATGGCAAAGATTTTGTCAAAATCTATGTCATTTTAAAATTTTATTCTAAAGAAGTTTGTGTTATTTTAATATTAAAATACGCTGTAATTGAGTGGCTGTATAAAAAGTTGGAACATGGTTCAATAAAAATGTGTTTTTTTTTTAATAATTTGACAGCTGTCAGTTGAAAGCGATTCTCCCTAGGGCTGAAAAGTAGTACTTTCAACTCCCGCCGCAGGCATGTTATGACCTACTTTCAGAGTATGAGTAATGAAAAATAACATGTTCTATTAATACTCGTACAAACCTAAAATCAATCAACAATAACTTTTCCGTAATAAATACACATTCTTAGGCCGACACTTCTTACTTACAGATGTTGTTTGTGGTCTTCTTCTTGCATTACTTTAGGCCTTCTTTCCTACATGGGTTCCTTACCTTAAAGTCAACCTATATAAAGTGTAAACTGACTCATCATGAAGCCATCAACCTAGCATTCCGTACATCAAATTAAGTAACTATATTAAAAAAATATTGCTAGAAAACGTTTTTTTTTTTTGGATGCAAATTCTCGTTTAATACCTAGGACTCAATGTAACGTACTCAAAATATTGTGCTGATCATAGATACCTTTATTGAATAAAAAGTTCTATAATGAAAATAAAGTTTGTAAAAAAATTGAAATTTAGAACTTTGTTACTACTAAACAGTAAAGTACAGAAAGTCAGGTGATTAAAGACTAAAACGCAGGAAAAAGCGAAGCACAATAATTACGCAAAAACACAACCGCCTTTAACCAAACCTAAAGAAGAATGATGAGCTCATAAGTAACCAGCCGCTAAACAACAGAAACACATAAACATGAAAAATACGACGAATTCGCGCATGACAAACGCGCAAACTCATACCTTTGTCGCACGGAAACTGTAAATCTAACTAAGCCTTCATACCTCCTAAATAATAGATGAGTCGAGTAAAAATCCTGTAGGAATTACGCAAGACATGTCATTACTCATATTCGGAATGCAAAATACTCGAAATTCGAAATACAAATGTATCGGTGTTCGAAAATGAAGATTGGAGGGTGATTCTCTTTTGTTTTTTTTTTTTTTTTTTGTTTGCTTTTGTATGCATGTAGACACGGTGGCACATCAAGGTTGGCTTATCCAGTAGAACATGGACTCGCTTTGTACAGATTTCTGATGTGATGGGAGATACGCATATAATGGTGTTTTTAGCTAGATTGCGTACATTAGCTCTTCTTTCTATCCAGGGTTCGTGGCAAGTACCTTTTGTGATTTATTTATGCTATAAATTATTATAGGTTTTAAAAGCAGTTCGATGTGTTTAGTTTAGATTTATTTATTGACATTATAAGGAGATTTGCTTTACCTTAATGTGTGTTGTTAATGTTTAAGAATAGGGTAGTTAACTAAAAAAATCGAATTAATCTGTCAGATAGATTTCCAAAAAATATTGGACAAGTATTTTTTCTTTTTCAAAAAGAAGCAAACAATGAAGACCATACTTACAGTGCTTTGAAAATTCGTGTGACGTCATATTCTAAAACATTAGTATGACATTTCTTAGCGGTTAGTGACATCACAAACCCCCACTCAAATCTTTGACGCGTTTAATCTTCGTAAATGTTTATTATTATGATAAAACAAAAAATACGTATTCAATATTTTTCATAAATCTAACAGACGGACTAATTAGAATCATATTTTTTTAAGTCAGTAAACTTCCTTATTTGTACAATGCGATTATTTTTTAATGACCACTTAACATTCAAATAGAATTTTGTGAAATGTTTTATTTGTACTTATTTATTCATGGGCAAGCAAAATATCCTGACGAAACCAGCATGCCTGAGAGATATTTCTCCACGACACGTAAAGTTAAGTCAGAGGCCCATGTCCGTCATATAAACTCTAACACCAGATTAGGCACTAACCACAAAATAACGAAAAAAAAACGAGGGTAATTCGTAATAACTTCAAAAATAAATAATCAATATCAAAAACATATCCACCTCGCCATCTCTCTTACTTTCCTACAAAAGGACAGAGACAAAAAAAACAACAACAAAACGGACACACAAATCCGCAATCCGCAAACGAAGTCAAATAACAGATGACGTTCGTTTTTCTCGCATCCGTTGCCGCGTATTCAAATTTGACAATGACAAATCCTCGGCCATTTCCGCCTGCGGTTCGGAGCAACTCGGATGTTCATATCATTTATATTCATTCTAGATTAGGTTGGCTTTTGTTCGAAATATAAGTGACAAGTCAGCAATGATAGTAAGGGGTGAGAGTTAAAAATGGCATTGACGTTGATTGGTTTGCGAAATTAAATTAGAGGAATTAGTTTTTGCAGAATGAAACTCATGTTCATGGCTAAATTACGCATGAGCTTGAGACGCACGGAGTCTGGATTTGGATAGGAGTTCGATTGTCATCAGGCAATAGGGTCGCCCCATAATACACGGGCCTTAAACATAATAAGGCGAAATGTGAGTCTACTATAAGGTATTTATATTCATTTATAACAAAAAAAAATTGTTCCTGGAAGTGGGGCTTACAGGTTTCCGTTTGTTCAATATTTACATTTTTTTTTTTTTTGTGTCCTAATTAGCTTTTTTTGGAGGTCGAATAGTGTGGGCGATTCTGTACTATTTCCCCATATATGACACCGTATTTAAGCCATGCATAGATATACGCGTAATATGCTACCAACGCAGCTTTGATGTCTGCCTAACAGATTACAGGCGTATGTAGGGTTGTTCTTTCATGTCAATCCTCAAACAATCTATCACTCCAAAAGGACTTAAATATCGCAAAAAAAAAAACAAATAGGCCAGTAACTTTTATCTGTATCAAAAACTACCTATACCAAACGAGGAAAACTCATCGCCATAAAATATTTAAGGGAAAAACAGGAAAATCGTATAACACTTGCATTAACATGTTAAGTGACCCGTTCTAAAGTCGCCCTTACGATATGTAAATGTTATCGGCAATTTATTGCTATATTCGCATTCTCGTAAGTGATTTTCAAGATTTCCTTTTCGAAATATGCTCCAGAAATTCTCGTTTTATTGTACTGAATTAACCAATTTTGGAAGACCTATGGGCTTGAATTACTTGGGTTAAGCTTGTAGGGATTTGATATGTCATGCTATAGTGGTGCGTATACATTTATGTTTTAGTGAATTTCCAGCGATTTAAGGTTATGGAAATTCGAAGTTTGAAGGCTTTATAAACATAACATCACGCCTGTAATCCTGAAAGAGTTTGGCAGAGGTCTACCTAATATAATACCTGCAATTCAGTTATGTTTAAGTCCCATATAATGAAGGCGAGTCTATTGTCACAAATCTAGACTCCATTGTTACCACTACAAAATTACAGATTGAAAAACCTTATATCAATAGGGATGTTTACTGACTAGACATAATGTGATTCTTATTAGTCCGTCTGTTAGATTATTGAAAAATATTGGATACGTATTTTTTGTTTTATCAAATCAATAAAAATTGACGGAGATAAAACGTGTCAAAGATTTAAGTAGGGGTTTGTGACGTCACTGACCGCTAAAAAATGCCATACTAATGTCTTAGAATATGAAGTCACACGAGTTTTCAAAGCACTGTATCGTCTTCATTGTTTGTTTTCGTGAAAAAAGAAAAAATACGTGTCCAACATTTTTTGGAAATCTATCTGACGGGCTTTTAAGATTGTTTTAGTTATCTACCCTATTGGCAAAATGTAGGTGTACTATTAGCTACACGTCTACATAAGCCTTTTTTTTTGGGGTGGGAAATCATCAAATCATCAAATCTCTTGGGCAGAGCGAAAGGGAGTGTCAGACTTCTACTGACTAAAAAACACCCATGTTCCTTCTTAGCCCTATATGTCGAGGCCGCGGCATCTCTCACAACATCCCGCAGCCCTGACGGGTACCTCTACCTAACCCTCCTTCGAGGATTATAGACGTGATGTTATACCAGGGGTGGATGTGGTATTATACGCCACATCCATCCCTTCTTAGCTCTGCATCCCCATAAACTGATTTCGTGTAAACGTGTGAGAGGACCACTGGTGCATATCTAAAAGCATTGTAAATTTTCACACAAACGCCGCTGTCAGTACATTGTGAACTGAGCAAAGATATAGTGGCTACATACAGGTCCCGGATTCAAAGTGTTTAAGCAGTAGGAGGGATGAAGTTTTTATTTTGTTGATATCTAAGTTTTTTTGTCTGTCTGTTTGCGATAAACTCAAAAACGACTACAACAATTTTCTTGTTGTTTTCACAATAGGGTACTTTACCAAAAAAATCGAATTAGTCCGTCTGTTAGATTATCGAAAAATATTGGATACGTGTTTTTTGTTTTATCAAATTAATAAAAATTGACGAAAATAAAATAAAATATATATTTCATCATCTCATGTCTATTAATTTGTGCTCTTAACTGTAGCTGTACAAAACCAAAGAAACTACATTTAATAAATTCAATATAACTAAATATCAACCACTGGTGATACAACAGTGAAATAAATTCGTAAATAGTCGCGGCGGAACCCGCGGCTTCATCGATTTTAATCACACTAAGTGACAATGTATTTATCACCTAAACTCACCGACTCTAATTTTGGAGCCAATAGTAGGGATGCACGGATTATTTGAATGGTAAGGTTTTCAAACTTAATAAATGAGCTTGAAGGTCGAGGACAGCCGCTTGGGTAGACCTTAGAGGTGCAGCTATTTATGCTGAGGTTGGTACATGGATGGGTCACCATCATCACGTATCGAGTTTTCTCAGTGTTTCGGAAAGCACCGTAAGTTATTGGTCCTAGCGGTCAATTGGGCATGCCTAATTTTTTTTTTCAAGCGCTGTCTTAAAACCATTTCGAGGGTTAGCTTAGGTGAATTCATGCCTGTTACCAGATTTGAAAAATACATACTATTTCAAAAGTTATAGGTGTTTTAACGAATGACTTTCATTTGACCTTTCAGACCCTCCAACAAAGCATAATAGAACATTCCTTTGTCATTCTATCATTCTTGAAAAAAAAAACATTCGGTTGCGAGACTGTCAATGTAGTGTAATAATGACATTTTGTAGGTTATGTTTAGCCAGCTTTGTTGAAGTTTGTTTTTGTGAAATATTGTAAATTGTTGTAATGGCTTCTTTAAATTATACTAAGGCGGATTCCCGTAACATACCTACGGTCAATAATGCTATGATTGTTGAGTATATGATGTTGTCCACTCAACACAATCTATCGGAAATACGAGGAGCAAAGGCTCTAATGTAAGTATTCTATATCATTGTTTTGATTTATATAAAATCAAAAATCAAAATCAAAACTCATTTATTCAAACTAGGCTGATAATCAGCACTTTTCGAACGTCAAAATTTACTTTACTTTACTTATTTACAAGAGACAGTCCCCCAAAACGCCCCCCCTTCGACACTTCCTAGTGTTTTTGCTGGAAAGAAGAAGTGGCGGAACAAACTCCCCAGCACACATCTGTCTGTTAGATTGGTTAGAAGAACCAGACTCGATACAATAGTAAGGCAAGTATACAAAAGTATATAATAATAATAAAAAAAGACATAACATATCAGTAAACTAATCTTGGAGAAAGAACATAAATAAATAACAAACATTGTCTTGTGTTCAACTCAGCGACCAACTGTTCTTATCATTTAAGTAGTCGTTAATGGAATAGTACGCTTTTAAACAAAGATTAGATTTTACTTTGGCTTTAAACGCATTAAATGGCAAGTCTAGAAAAGAAGATGGCAGTTTGTTATAAAATGTTATACCAAGCCCGACGAATGAATTATGAACTTTGTGAAGCCGGTGAAAAGGAGCGCGTAGTTTATGCTTATTTCTAGTGTTAAAGTTGTGAATATCACTGTTTTTAGTGTACAGGTGGATATTTTGTTTAATATATAAAATGTTGGCAAAAATGAACTGAGAAGCAACAGTGAGGATACCAATCTCCTTAAAAAAATCTCTAAGAGAAACTCGGGCACCCAGCTGATAAATTGCACGAACCGCTCGCTTCTGCAGAACAAATATATTTTGAATATCAGCAGCTTTGCCCCACAGCAGAATACCGTATGACATAACGCTGTGAAAATAACTGAAGTAGACTAACCGTGCTGTTTCAACGTCAGTGAATTGTCTTACTTTTCTGACGGCGTATGCGGCTGAACTTAGCCTTCCCGCTAGGCTTGATATATGTAAACCCCATTGTAATTTTGGATCTACTGTTATGCCCAGAAATACAGCAGAGTCGGCAGTTTCCAGCTCCTGATTGGCGAGGATAATATTGGGACCTAGATTTCTAACATTGGGTAAAGCGAACTTAACTATTTTAGTTTTCTTGGCATTAAGAACAAGGTTGTTTATTGTGAACCAATCCGTGACCATTGATAGCGTGCTGTTTACGTCGTCAAAATCGTGTCTATTCCTATCTACTTTAAAGATAAGAGAGGTATCATCTGCAAATAGTACAACGTCACAAAAACCCTTTAAATAGTATGGTAGATCATTAATATAAACCAAGAATAAAAACGGACCCAGTATTGAACCTTGAGGTACACCTAGCCGAACCGGTAGCCCGGAAGATTTCGCGCCATTTACGTCTACACATTGGAATCTATTTTGCAAATACGAATCTATCACATTTAGGGCCTCATTTTGAACACCGTAATAACACAGTTTCCGTAAAAGCGTGTCGTGATGTACGCAATCAAAAGCTTTAGAGAGATCGCAGAAAACACCGATTGCATTTTGCGCGTTCTCCCATGCGTCAAATATGTGTTTCAACAAAGCAACACCTGCATCCGTAGTCGAAATAAGATTGGTTTATCTCTTGTCATCAATGAACTTATTATATACTAGCGACCCGCCCCGGCTTCGCACAGGTGTTTTTCTCTACTATATTATGCATGTATTATACTTAAAAAACTTCCTCTAAATCACTGTATCAATCTCAACTGTCAAGGATATGTCACTGGATTTAGATTGGTATTCTTTTTTAATTTGTCTGTGGCACAACACCGCTCTACATACAGCCTCATAGTGATATTGAGAGCACCTCGAATTTAAAAAATCCTAAAAAAATTTACAACCCCTAAAAAAATAAAATAAGCAAATTAGTTCCTTGAAATAGTCTATATTTTGTAAAAAAAAATTAAAAAATAAAGAAAAAAAAATCAAGTCATGGCCAATTGTAGAGTAATCAGATGCTGAAAGTCTGACATCCAGTCTTATCAAAGGGTGTCGTTTTATAATATTAGTAAAGATATCATTATAATAGATAATATCAAAATAAATTATCAAGCGATATACAGCAACCCTGACTGTCCGCGTATGCAAATTAGATTGGTTATTCGGACTAAAATTTTGACAACCCGTGGCTGCAATTTGAGTAATATTAGATTAGGTTTAACCCGATATGCGCGTGTTAGCTTAATGCATTGGGATTCCTCACTAATCCTATCATTCCTGTTTAAACTGGAATCAATTCAATTTTAGTGTTATTAGAAAATTTAGCTTTTACATGCTACATCGATTTAAAAATCTGTATTTTCTGATCAGAGATAACTGTGGCCGTGTGTGTGACTGATGAAATATAGGTGTACTTTTTTTTTGCGACGGCGTCCCATTCCTCCTCTCCCCGGACCATGGCTTGCACCAGGGCCGGACGCGAGAGGTCACCGCTACGAAATATTGCTGTACCAATGGGTTTACTCCAACACTCTATTAGTACACGCACATTCCGGCAATTATGCTTAAGGTCTATGTACCAGAAGGCCTGCCTATTGCCATAAATGGGTGCGAAAAAACCTGGAATCATAATGTTTTTCTCGCAACCAGGACTAAGGTCCCTTGCCCAAGGTGACTTTTTGTCCCATCGAGGCTGCGTGTCCCGTCGGGGCTGCGGGTTGTTCAAAAGAGATACCGCGGCCTTGACACAAAGGGCTTAGAAAGAACATGGGTGGTTTATAGTCAGTAGAAGTCTGACACTTCCTACCGTTTTGATCAGAGCTGGAGGAGTAATTTGATGATTTCGCACCCTCCAAAAAAAGGTGAGTTTTTGTAGCGATGCTGTCGCGAGCATCGCTAATAACGCGCATTAGTTTTGTGGGCGAGGGCAAACAGCTAGCGACCGCATTGCGACTGCATCGCATGAACGCACGACAGCATCGCTACAAAAAGTCACCGTGGGCGAGTGACCTAATTTGATATACGCCGTATAAGAATTAGGCCGACGAAACGGATTCTTTCCAATTCACGCTTGACAAACTTATTAGCAACCGCTTACGGCACTCCCTCTCACAACAAAGAAGTACTTTCAACCAAAAAAATCAATCGAAATACATTCTGTTTGTAACTAATTACACCTTTTGTCGCCACCGAAGCGTTCGGTCCACAGATGTCACATCTCTAATTAGTAGTGTTGTGTGCGTCTGACATTAGCACGTGGCGTCGCATTCCGATTAAATTGAACGCCGATGCGCGCCAGAGCTTAATGTATTTAATTAGTGCAATATATACATCGATGCTATAATTAGGGTCGGTCTGATCTAATGAGGGATTAGGTAAAATTTATAAATGCAATTTATGTTATTTTTATTTTTCGATTAAAAAATACATAAATTGCATTTATTAATTTTGTGGGAGAGGTTCTAGTGGGAGAGTATGGGAGTAACTAGGTAGAAGACATGCTAGTTTGTACGTCTGGCACAAGTCCTCACAGACTTTTTTTTTTTTTTTTTGGTGGGTGTAAAATCATCGAATAACCCCTCCCGCTCTTGGGCAGAGCGAAAGGGAGTGTCAGACTTCTACTGACTAAAAACCACCCATGTTCCTTCTTCGCCCTCTATGTCGAGGCCGCGATAACCAGAGGACTACCCGCAGCCCCGACAGGCGTCGGCCCTTTCGGGCCCCTCCCATGTTGCTGACATCTCTTTGAGGCGCGCGTGGAACACGAACGCGCCGTCGACACGGCCTGTTTTCGTCGTGAGACGGACGGACGGCGAGTTAGCCCATCACTCACCGTCCACAGGCCCGCGTCTACGGTGGCCGGAGGTCATCGCGGGGTCCTCACAGACTTGCCGTTTTATTCTTTGTCATCATCATCAACCTATAATGTTCCCACTGCACGGACTCAGGCCTCCCCTCTACGAGAGGGATGGGTTATAATCCACCACGCGGACAGTGTGGGTCGGTAGATGTCACATGTCCTCGATTTATTATATTTATTGGTTCTGATAATTCCTCACGATGATTTCCTTCACCGTTATGAGAAGAGTGGTGATGAATTTACACAATTATTTATTGTAAGTAATATTTTATGATTTCATATTCAAATCCTTAGAAACATCCTTAGAAGGATCCTGGGCTTCATCATCCATAGTCTGAATTCACCCACTTCTGCGTACAAAGATATAAAAGAAAAAACTCTTTTCTTGTGCTTCTTTCGACCTGGGCTGAAAAGTTAGGCTTTCTCTAACTTTTGTGAAAACCTGCTCAGGTGGAGATTCATTAATAAATAAATAAAATAAAATAAAACCTTTTTTCAGACATTTTGGTTCATAATTAAAGTAACTTTAAAGTAAAGTTTTAATTTTTGTAATTTTATCTCTTAATTTTAATGACTCGACCCTTGACTGAAAATGTGGTCACAAACGATGGGGCACTTAATATCGTATCTTGCATTAGTGGCTTAGTTCCGGGCCTACACTACTTAGATTGCCATCGACACGAAGTAGGAAAACTCATGTGAACAAATGTGACAATTGAGTCGACGACCGATCAAACTAAGCAAATCCGATATACGCTGATCTCACATTTTCCGGGAACGTCGTATAAAAACAGGTTAGGTTATACTGGATTAGTACAGCTGGATAATTATGTTACCGTGTGTACGACTACACTTTCTTCCTGGTTGAAACTTCTACAGCTGGAAGTCCCTAAGTTACCCAGCACATCTACAACTCATCATCTGCCTAGCCTTTTCCCTATGTAGGAGTCAGTTCCAATCTTACCGGATACCAAAAATTCGAAGACATGCGACATCTTCCATCTTCCCGCATGGCTATTCCCTCACAAAGAGAGGAGGCCTGCGTCCCAGCAGTGGGAACATTATTAGGCTGTTGATGATGATGATGATGGTGGTAATGGATGGTCACCCATATACGGACCAAGCTAGGCGAGCCCAGCTTAACCAGAAGATCGACCCGAGTATTATTAGTAAGCCACGAGCCCATATACTTGGTCTATCGATATCATATTCACATCTCTACGTGACTTCGAAACCATTTGAATGTAGGTACAAATTGTAATGTCCTACATTATGAGGGTCCACCGCTTATAGTGGTAGCAAACCTCTTTTAACCCTTATGTCTTTACTTAAAGGGTTCAAAAGTGGTCCACCGTTACAGTACCTATCTGGCTATTGACAACGCGCATCGTATTAGCTAATGAGATCAGAATTAATTGCATGTCGATACTGTACAGAGTGACAGCTGTGAATTTGCACGTGACGAGAGAAATTAAATATAAATTGGGGTTAATAAATGATTAATTCAGGTATTGGCTCATGTTTTGGTCGGAGGTGAAATTGTATACCGTCGGGGCTGCTGGTTGTTCGGAAGAGATACCGCGGCTTCGGACTAAGGGGAAGGATCATGGGAAGTTTGGGAATGGGAAGTCAAAGAATACTACCTTTCCTCTCCAGTATGATTTATTATATTATAGGTAAATATATATTTTATTTGTTTATGCATCTTAGGATTATGTATATATATATATATTTATTATTTTAGGTTAAGTTAGATAAGGCACATATACACATTATTCTTTTCCTTTTCTCGCACACTATTGTCTACATTTCTTCTTCATTTCTCCTTTAGCAGGTCTGCTGGCAGAAATTTCGTGAGAAATAAGCAGTACCTTTGTACTCACATATTATTTTATGTTATTTTCCTGTGCTGTCTACTGTGTGTACATAAATAGTAAATAAATAAATAAATAAGTTTTTAGTCAGTAGAAGTCTGACACTCCCTACCGCTCTGCGAGTCATTAGATTATTCCCTAGCCTTCAAAAAGCGCGGGAGGAGTCATTAGATGATTCCCCCCCCCCCCTCAAAAAAGGTGAAATTGTATTAAGTGAATTTTATTATCTCAATTATGTTTGGATCGGCTTTCCGTGTGTTCACACGGAAAGCCGAAAGTATAGCCTAGTATTTATAAGAATAGTTATACATATTTAAAATGTGCTTGTTTTTTGCTTTTGAGTTTTTTCAGTCGGGTTTTTTAGTTTTTTTAAACACTTCTTTTTTATTTCTAAATTTTAAATAAAATTATTTGAATGTCAAGTTTTAATTTTTGAAAGAATATAAAAATGTACCTATTTAAAAGTATAATTTTTTAATGTACTCTCCTATTTTTTTAAATGTAACATAGTTTTTAAGTCGCTAATTACAAATATTATGGACCAACATGTCAGAAATAAAACATTTTTTTTTAACTATAAAAGCGGACCAGAGCGTCCATATGGGTGTTATGATTAATTCACAAGCCTCGACCACTCTAATTCTAATTTATAGACAAGTAAGAATACCAAAATAAAAGAGACAGAAAATATACCAACAAAACCGATTAAGTCTGACTGTCTGCCGCAATTAATCCCAAAATCCTATAAAAGCAGATTACTGGAGGCCCACTCGGACAAATTGTGTATTAATATTTTATGTAGTTCGCACCGGCCTACCGGGAGTCGGCTATAAACCTGTCATCACAAGACAAACTGCTCACACTTCTTATGGGTGATTTAGGGTTGGATTATAGAGATCCCATACATATGTAGTAGTGAATTTTAGTGGCGAAGTGTTGATGGTTTCTAGTGGTGGTCTAGAGCTTTGTAAGTCAATGGGGAAAAGTGTTTTTGTGATTTTTTTTAGGAAATATGTATTTTAAAAGTAAACACACTTGAAAATTCACGTAACAATTTATAAATAATCGAGTGATTTGTTAAAAGACAAAGAACATATTATTATTGTTTGTGTGATATTGTATTATTTATTAAAACTTTAGTTATGCACTAATATAAAAGAAATACACTGTACATAGGCGCACTTCGTGCCTTAAAATTTGAAACCAATAAATTTAAATAATAAAAACGTGCCTAGTCCATTATTTTGCCATCCCCGACTAAATGAGCAATGCCAATGAAAATTATCCTTTAATTTGTAATCAATTCTTGGGTTTCCAATAGAACTGGTCAGAAATTCATACAGTGTTTGAAATTTAAATAACTTCAGAATTATTTTCCGATTATTATTACCGTTATTAAATTTGTCAAATATACACAACTTCAATCAAAGTATGTATAATAGGAATGTTTCCTAAGTAAACAAAATATGATTCTGTTATTCTGTTTAAACGTGTCCAATATTTTTTGGAAATCTATCTGACGGAATTATTAGTTATTTTTTTTGTCAACTGCTATTACCAAATGTGCTTTGATTTTAATTTTAATAATTAGCACTATAACTGTGTTAGCTTAAATACACATTTTAATATGCACGCTGTGGTCTCCTGTAATTGAAGGAGTCCACCTTCGTGTTACTCTGGTCATCCATATTTATTTCGCATGATTTGTGTAAATGTGTACTTCCTTTGTTGAAGAATGGGCTTAGAAAGTAGATCTTTAAATTATTTTATGTTTATACAATTTTACCTGTAAAAACTACATGAATGCAATAAATGATGACTATACATATTAAATCAAAACCCCTTCCCGACATAGTACAATTCTCCACAATTACAGGAACCCCAATACATTTAGCGACATGAGACTGGCCACAGAGCTGTACTGAGGCATTTAATTAGTATTAGTACCGATAGCCTGAAGCAACGTGGACACAGCCTCGGTACCATTGTGATTGATATATGAGAATACCGTTAGAAATTCTAGCATGTAAGTCCATCTATAGGATTTGAAGCGTAATTGCTTTGGAACGGTGGTGCAGTGTTTGAAAATAGGGCTGAAGTGGAATGTGATGGTGATAGAGTTTTGAACACTGAGAAGGAATAAATTATTTTTGTAACCACTTGAGCTGCAACAATTAAGCACAATGAAGCTAAAGCGAAAATCGACGAAGAAGTCGGGTTAGCGAATTATGTAACTGCAGGTAAGACTAAAAGTAAAATAATGATGTCTGTTTATTTTTAATTTAGTATAGTCATATCATTTAATAAAACGTTATTCTGATAAATGAATGCAAAATAATATTATAATGTTTTTAAAATATGAACTTGATCAATGAGAAAGCAAAACTACAATATTTTATGACAAAGTTACTAGAATAGAGATACTGTAATATATTCCGTCTCTGTAACGAGACTCAAACACAACACTAATAGAAATGCCTCCAGGCCACTAGAAACAGTAAATACAGAACTCATTACAAGCAATCGCAGAACATGATTACGGACTAGCAGATAATAATATAATCGCACAATTCCCTTGCAATGTCCCAGGATGAGCATCATTAATATGTGGAACTAAATTATCGACGGTGGATAAGCACTGTTCATTGTGCCCAGCACTAAACTATCTTTGCATCGTAATTGTTGGCTGAGTTTGTAGGGATGTGACAGAACAGTTACGGTATCGATATTTTAAGGTTAATACCAAGTTTGATATGAAAATGACACATAATATTTTATTTAATACTCCAACTACGCACACCTCTTTTCCATCTGTTTCCGCAAAAAAAAGCATTTCAAACCAAAAGCAACCTTTAGTTTTAGACTTAATAATGTTTTCGTTGGCACTTTCTGAAGACGACCTGGCATTACCTCATCGTTACTAGATTATTTATTATCGACGTAATATATTCAAAAGACAGCCCTTATCTACGACAACTCGCATATATCCACCTATCAGATGTCACCATCTCATATTATGGAAACCGCATTCTGTTCCTATTCTGCCTACAATATTCCAGTTCATTCCCCTTACATCTGGTTTGAACCGGTAACAACCAGTTTACACTGACCTCTGTCATCTGAATCCTGCAAGGCGAAATGTTCAAAGATTGGAGTTCTAGTTAAATTGGTTCTGTGGGACCCCTAAAGCTAAATGGACAATAGTAACCGCTGAATTTCAGAAAGGCCAAACGCCTCCAAAGGCCGTCTTTGTTTTGTACGGACGAACGGCTAAAGCGGCTTTATTATACATATGGAATGAGTTACTAGGAAACGGAACGGCGAAGGAATTTTAGCTTTTGCCTTCTAGGACCAGATTTGATTAAAGTGTTCGAGTAATTCGGCTTGTGTGTACTACGAAAATTGGTTTCAAGAACTTGGAATTAAATTCTGATCAAATGTTTGCATATTGTTTGGGGTTACTGGAATTCATGTAAAGGTTGGCTGTAGATTTTATCATGAAAAAGAAAGGTAGTATTGCAAAAACAAATTGCCACTTGAGTTAACATGAAACATTTTTATTAAGTAATGTATTTACTTCTGCAATGACAATTTAAATTTGGTCCATTTGGCAACGAGTTTGGCACTTTTGGTAGCGTAGACGCTAGTAAAAGTGCCTAACGTTTGTGATATGCAAGTACCAGGACAAGTAGAACACTATAATTATCTAGTATCATATACCATTTACTTAAGATTAACGGAAAACATTCATTGGAGTACGACAAATGATGAAATAAAGACACAATAGACACAACGGAATCTTTAAAAAAAAATCCTCAAAATATTATTACACAAACTTTTCAAATCAAAATGAATGACTGGCCGAACAAAACAATTAGGAGGGAAGTTACCAACTCTCAGGGACTACAACTAGTACATTTACATCGGATCGCAGTTAACAGAGCCATTATTGAAATTTTATGTGAGTTTGATTATTATTCAGAAGACCGCTATTAGGACTGGACACGGGATTAGGGTATTGCTAAAATGGTGTGGAGACAGATTCTGCATAAACTAGTAAAGTATGTTATTTAAATACTTTTTGATCGTTTAAGGCATGTAGTGAAATAAACTTATATGATAAGATAAATAAATGATCTTCAGTACACAATTCTAGACCCTAACCATTATTTTTTGCCCAGTTTTTGAAAAATAAAACACACAAAATCATAAAAACCGACAATGACAAAATCCATGAAACAGCAGATTTTTTTAAGAACGGACAATAACTATGCAAACAACAACAATGCGTAGGGTGTACCTATATTGAATCAAATACTTAAAATATCTTTGACTTTATTCATGCGATTTTGACAATTATAAGCTCAAAACAAACCTTTTTAGATAAAAAAATACACCTACCAAAACTATACGCACTCTTGAAATCTCTCCTTTCCAATAAATAATGATCAAAATATGTAGGGACGTGGCAAAGTTAAAACGATGAACATACAAAAAAACATTCAGTCAAAAAACGAATTAGTCCGTCAGATAGATAAATTAAGACACATACAGATACGGTGCTTTAAAAACTGGTGAACTCTTCGAAAACATCACATGATAGTACATTTTTTACCTACATTAATGATGTCACAACACCCCACTCATGATCTTTGACGCGTCTTATCTTCGTCAATTTTTATTAATTTGATAAAAACAAAAAAACACGTATCCAATATTTTTCGATAATCTAACTGACGGACTAATTTATTAGAATCATATTTTTTTGACTCAGTCCGATCCCCTATTATGCACCAGTATTAATTTCAACAGTTACATCTCCTAAAAGTAATTCTCTCCATACTAATCTACCGAAACCTTGAGTGAGCAGACATCGGAGAGTTATGTAATGGAAACCTGTTAATTGCTCTCAAAGTGCCAACGTACATAATTCATACAATCACTAACTTATGTGGCGAACACTCCGTGTATAGGCTTCCGTTGCAATGCATATTATATGCATGGATGACTTCATTTGCATATTATTGCGGAGGGTGATGTATGGATAAATATTTTTGGCGCTAAAATGTTTTGGAACTTACTGTTTAGCCATGAAATAGAGCGGTTTTAGACTAGTGCATTGCTCTAGCGCTTGATCTTATATGAACGAACAAAATTACGCTTAAATGAAACTACACGCGATACGCGTATTACATGTTTACAACGATGAAAGGCGACTGAAAGATACTGCGTAGAGCTTAAGAGTCATCGCCATGCAACTTGCAAGAAGAAAATACTCACTTGACGCCAGTCGCATCGCAAATCGCATCACTGGATGTTATGACCTGTGTGTATGACACGAGTAATTGGTGATGTAATGGTTTTTGCTCTTGTACCAAAATCAGAACGTTTTTGTATAAAAAATCCAAACTCTTCGATTTTTTTTTTAATTTGTACAATTTTAACAATAAAATTGTTGATGTAAAAATAGTCAACAAATTTTTTCATTTTACAATCCCTCAATACACTTTTCTCATTTTCGAGTTAGTTTTCAATGGAAATCCACTTATCATTTTCATAACAACATTCAATAACATCGGGCAGAGCCGAGGCCTTTCAACTGAAATTAAAATTGTATTTCCATCCATAATGAGCCTTATTTTGTGTAACCAAAGTCATTTACTCAATTAATGAGTTCAAACGTAGTCGAATTTCATTTTAATTGGTGGATTACTCTGACATCTGACGCCTTGTTTTTTAGGAATTCAAAACAGGGGATTTTTGCGTCATCCTTGACAGAAACAAGGCGATAAGGCGAACGTAATTGCACTCGTTTTTTAACAACTTTATCTGATTCTTCCTTAGCGTCACGATTCAGCTCCAATCTGACCAAGCATGTTAGTCTTGCCACACCATTTTCTACTCTATACTTGTAAAACTCAGGTTTCTAATGCTTTGACATATTTAGATCCTCCAGCATTTTGCCAAAGCGTCTGCGGGCATCTATCAGGATGGACAAGCGTTTTGTTGAATCGTGAATTGGACGCTGGTCCGAGAGTTTTAAATCTGAACGATTTACGCGAAAATAATAGCTGGAAAGCAATCCCGTTGGACGAATGGAGGTTTTTTGTTGGATTCGATTTAGAATTCCTTTTATCTGTTTATGAGTTGAGCGAGTTTTTATTGCGGTTTGATTGACCATTATCATTTCTTTTTCTTCCTATCTTTTAACTTCTGTGGTTCCGGTTGTATTTTGAAGACAGACAATTGTTGCATCTATAAATAACGGGTGGCGCAAAAGTAAAGACTCAATTTGATTCAGTTATAAAAAAAAATCTAAATTAGAAAACTTGATTCAGGTAATTTTAAATGTATATTTGTGCCATTAAATTTCGTACCATTAGGATTTGAAGATGATGTCTTTTAAATGGTGACCTCTAGAGTTGATGCACATCTGAGCCCTATTTATGACATTTTGCATAACTAGCCGTAACACTTCCTGCGATATCTTCCTTATTTCTTGATAAATGCTTTCTTTTAGAGCTGCGAGAGTCTGTGGCTTGTTCACATACACCCGAGATTTCAAAAAACCCCAAAGAAAGAAGTCTGGACTGGTCAGATCGGGTGATCTTGCAGGCCAAGGCAAATCGCCAAAACGAGAGATAACTCGGCCTGGAAAAGCGTCCCTCAGTAAGTCCATAGTGTCGCGCGCTGTGTGTGCCGTAGCGCCGTCTTGTTGAAACCAGATTTGCTCTAGCCCCAATTCGTCCAAACTGGGTATCAAAAACTCACGTAACATGGTTCTGTAGCGTTCTCCAGTGACAGTTATCGCATTGCCTCCAGCGTCTTCAAAAAAATAGGGTCCGATTACTCTGTCAACACAGATGCCACACCATACAGTAACTTTTAGTGGGTGTAAAGGTGTTTCTTGAATAATGCACGGATTATCAGTGCCCCAGAACCGAGTATTCTGCTTATTAACATGCCCTGAGAGATGGAAATGCGCTTCGTCACTCATAACCAATTTTGAAGAAAAATCATCCTCTTCAAGGTTTAGGTTTATGACGCGCTGGCTGTATTCTAGACGAGCTCGGTGGTCAGTAGGCAGCAACTGATGAGTCATTTGAGTTTTATACGGAAACATCTTTAAGTCTGTCACCAAAATACGCTGCAGGGTCCGTCTGGAAATTGCGTGGCACGTCGCCTCGTTGATGTCTCTGGACACTCTTCCACATCTTCGCGCACAGCATCGATATTTTCAGTTGAACGGCCTGTTCTTGGTCTCCCAGACTTAGGTCTATCCTTTGTTGAGCCAGTTGCTTCGAGGCGTGTGGCAAAGCGTCGAATTGTGCGACCCATCGGTGCTGGACGGTGGGGAAATCGTCGACGAAATTCACGTTGTGTTTTTATCACTGATGAATTATTCCGTAAGAACATTGTCACGATTATTCCACGTTCTTGGGGAGTAAAGCGGTTGATGTTTATTTTCAGTGTATTTTACATTTGTTCACTACACAATTTACAAAAACAGAATGACAGGATATGTCAAATAAAAAAAAAAAGTATTTTCTTTAGTGCCCGTACTTTTGCGCCACCCAGTATATGAAATAGACTTCGAACGTTCCATTTATAAAGCAAAACTTTTCTAAAAACACTATCACATATCAAAATTTAGTACCTCACAATTTTCGCATGACAGCGATGCCGACTTGGACGCCTAATTGTCTTATTGTCGTCGTTACGTGTATTATTTGTTTGTGCTAAGACTTTATAATCACTAGTTCTTTTTTGTTAAAATTTATTTTCTATTCTTACAATGAATCTGGCCAATCTCAAATGTTATATTGTGTGGAAAAAATACAAACACCGACTGCCCCTTTCAGAAACCAAAAATCTTATTGAAATAAATGAAGTAGTTCAAAAGAAACCAGCAACTCCATTGAAAAAAGATAATACTGTCGCAATAAATATAGCACAAATGATTGATGCCACACCATCTTCCCTCAACTCTTGCCCGTTAGCCGTAGAGTATACAGGACCACTGACAGACGATCATTAATCTTACCATGTATGTAAATTTTGCTCTGATAAATTGTTGGTCAAGCAAAACAGGACCTCGTCCATTATTTCGGTTCTAGGGTCATTTGTTACTGTACTTGTTTGTATTGCTACTTTGCTGTTCGCTTTTTATTTATTAGGTTAAGTGTGTTTTGTAGACTGATTTACATTATATGTTTTTGGTGTTTTGGCTTTTTTGAATTTGTTAGTGTCTGCGAGGATTTTTGGGATGCTGATTGTTTCAAGTTCATCTATAGACCACTGCCTAATTTTAAACTAATCGTTTAAATCTACTACTATTTCTATAGACACACTTTATATGTATCTAAAAAATAACACAGTGGTCCGCCAGTGTCGGAAGCAGAGTTCAGGCTACCGGTTCCCGTCTCTGGTTGGGGTTCCTCAGGAACCTCCTCACAAAACGACCTATATTGAGAAGTCATTCTTTCTGAATTATGCACTTGATCCAACTGCCTAAGGAGAGCCTCGAAATCAATTATTTTTATTAGTTCAAGAGTTGAGTTGTTAGTAACATCTCTTTCTTATCGTGTCGATGACAATTCAAATGGATTCAGCCCATAAGTGACGACTTTGGCATTTTCAGCGGCGTCCATTAGCTCCTGTGATTTTTATAAACTAACCAGCAGATTCGGCGCGGGGCCTTTCGTCACATACATCAGTCGTTAGGACAACCTTTTAATACTACCTAATACATATTAAGATTTTGAAAGTTGTTGAGATGAAAGTAGAATATGAGTATGTTAATAATATGAGTTGTTGAGTATTAGTATTGCTTTTTTTTGTTATTTTGTAGCCTACCACAATGTTGTCTTGTTTAACCTTAAGGTTGACAGGTAGAGAATGCCTTGTGGCATTAAGTCCGCCTATATGCATATTGTGCATAAAGTTTAAATAAATTAATAAATATAGAGATGAATAATTATACTGCTGAAAGCATTTTGCCAGTGTAACTTTTAAAGCAGTTTTAGTTACCACGGATTTTGAAGATTAGTCTTGTAATTAGCCGCTAAAACAAAATAAACTTTTCAGTATTGGCTAGTCATGTTCAGCTCCTACTAAATGTATTTTGTTCTTTTAATGTATCTAATAAAATACCTTATTAAAGAAGCATATTTATACTTTCAAATAAGCAGTGGCATCCTAGTGTCGTGAGTGTCGGACTGCCAAGTCATTGGTCTAAATTTTGAGCCCTCTGGTTTTTCGGATTTATCTGCGTATTGTATAATAATTTTCACTTACTTCGGTGTTGGAAAACATTATAAGGAAACCAGCTTCCCTGAGACGTATTACTCGATGGCAATCAGACGCCCAAACTCTGACAACAGCTTAGCACTAACCACACAC
Source organism: Diarsia rubi (assembly GCA_932274075.1). Classification (NCBI taxonomy): domain Eukaryota; kingdom Metazoa; phylum Arthropoda; class Insecta; order Lepidoptera; family Noctuidae; genus Diarsia; species Diarsia rubi. The sequence continues at coordinate 14,576,043 of OW026433.1, read as the reverse complement.
TAAAAAAAGGACATCAAAAATATTTCATCCTTTTCGACACATTCAATATCAATGTTACTCTCAAAATCACCACAAATCTATCCCTCGATTTCTAAACATATCTACACATATAGTTATCAATACGGTACCAGGGCGACATAGCCCGAAGGGATCCTCTCCCCTCGCATTGTCGTCAAGGTGCAAGGGTCAGTGTACTATGACATGGCCTGCGTCGCCTCTATCTCTCTAATATTGCACTTCGATAATCCAATTAGTGACCAGTAGTGCGATATGTTTCCTTTGATGTTAATGATTTTAGTATATTTTGGTGTAGTATAGGTACTGTTGGATTTAGTTATTGGATTGTGTTGTTATAATTAAAAGAAATCCGTATTTTTTGTTGTGACTGCTGTATGAGCATAGCTGCTGTATGGTTTAAGTCTCAGATCAGGAATTTCTAGATTTGAGACCAAGAGGCCGAGAGGGCAATAAGATTGCATCGTATGACAAGGGCTTGGTGAACTGTTACGTACCCCTCTGCGTAATCCATTATGTTTTGTGTAGTTTAAGTGCGCAGTAACTGGTTTAAGAAGTAGACTTGTACCTACCTTTTCCAGTAGAAAATAAACTGGATAAATATGTTACCCTGAAAACGTAAACGTATATTATATAAAAATCTCAGGGGGTCTAATGGCCACTTTAGGAAAACAGATCATTATAGGAAAATAATATGAATTACGTTGAAATTCGTAAAATGGAGACAGACAAAGTTACTATTATGAAAGGTCTATTTTACGCTTTTTAACGCAATTCATATTATGATCTGCTAAAGTGGCCATTTTAGACACCCGATTCATAAAAAATACAAGCAGATATATTTCCCTACAAAAATTCTCACGCCTGCAACATTAGCAAATAATTATAACATAACAAACTTCTAAATATGACAAACGACTTTAATCCACTCATGTATGAAGACGCGTGTGCTAAATTTAACTTTGAACAAAAAAATACCCCTCTCTTTATTTTAAACTTTCGCTTTTGAATTGTAGAGTTGAAACTCCCTTGGTGATGATGCAGTCCTAAATCAAAATAGTTTAAACTGTAGGGCGTGTTGTAGACAAGTCAATGTGTGTTAACTTATGTTTAATGGTTTCTATAACACTCAATTGATCACGCATCGAGTCACAAATACATAAATTATTTTTTTTAATCATGGGAAATGGTGGCGCGTGTTGCAACTTTGAAATTATAAAATTGAACATGTATGACGGAGCGTGAGAGTGTGTGTGTTTTTAATTTGAATTATATTTATTTAAATTTTGGACTCCAAAAATAAAAGTCGTTTCCCAGCAAAATCTCTTACAACATCCCGCAGCCCCGACGGGCGTCGGCCCTTGCTTGCCCCTTTCATGTTGCTGACATCTCCTTGAGGCGCGCGTGGAACACGAACGCACCGTCAACACGGGTTGTCGTCGTCAAAAGACGGACGGACGGCGAGCTAGCCCATCACTCACCGTCCACAGGCCCGCGTCTACGATGGCCGGAAGCCGTCACGTGGCCCCCGACGTCCGGAGCGTTTTCCGCGACAGATCAAGATAAACCTTATCCTGTATATAACAAATTCTTCTTTCAACAAACCCATTATATTATTTGTTCACCCAATTTCCTCTTCCCTTATCCCAGCCTTTCACGAACTGTTTGTCCACTAAAACAATTGCGAGTAGGGTTACCATTCTGAAAAGAAAGTTTGGACATTTGGTAAATAAACTGTACATTTTATTTGTTATATTGTTCCACTGCTGGAAGAGCTCCAGGCTTTACCCGAGCGGTTGTTATTACTTATAATAACAACCGCTCGGGTCGATCTTCAGGTTAAGGCGCGCTAACCTAGGTTGGTCTGTAGATGGGTGAATACCTATTACATACCGAATTACCTCCGTTACTCGGAAAACTCGTAAAGCCGTTGGTACATAGGCGTTCTACCTGTGTACGACTGTCAAAAACATGTCTGAATGTCTGAAAATAATGGTTGTCAAAGGGTATTAACAGTAGTAACTGGCTTGTGTAGGTCAGATAAGAACCGACTTCCAAAAAAACACAAAATAGTCTATAAAATAACTTTACATTCGGGACTTTGTTTTATGGTTTTTTTTTCTTGTAGATCACCCATACGATCGAACACAGGACCTCCTCTTTTTTTTTGAAGTATTTTAAAAAATCAGTAAAGTCCAGACAAATGCAAACGGATGGTCTAACAATGCGGGATAAGGAAAAATACTAACATCACGTACAGAGCGTTTAGCTGTGCTATCTCGACACACAGGAATTAGTTGCGACAGTGACCGATGGCTATCGGAGATAAGTTTACTCGGAGGTAGTTCGCAGTCGGTTAACTAGTCCAGTCATGTGTTATTGGGTAATTAGAAAGTCAAGCAACGACTTTGAATATGGATGTTTACTGACTTAAAAAAATATGATTCTAAAAAGTCCGTCTGGTAGATTATCGAAAAATATTGGATACGTAATTTTTGTTTTATCAAATCAATAAAAAATTACGAAGATAACACGTGCAAAGAATTGAATGGGGATTTGTGACGTCACTAACCACTACAAAATGTCATACTAATGTCCTAGAATATGACGTCACACGAGTTTTCAAAGTACTGTATCGTCTTCATTGTTTAGTTACGTGAAAAATGAAAAGATACGTGTGTTATTAATTTTTTGATTTTACGTGTATTATAAATTACAATATGTTTTGGAAATCTATCTGACGGACTAATTATTATTTTTAGTTAACTATCCTATTTGTTGTTGTATAGTTTAGTTTTGGCTTGGTGATTAATATTAGCCTTGCATCATCATCTCAGGGTCTAGTTGGAAACTAGCGTTAGCCACTAGTTGCTCGGCAGTTTGTTGAACTGGTCCAGGACAATTTGGGACAGCCATGAGATACACATTAACTCTTTTTTCTGTTAAGTTTTATCTTCTTCGACGTCTACCACAAGACGTTTCTCCACCATTTTTTTTTCTTCATATGTTTGTTTGAATTATTTTTTTAACCATGACGTGTGCGGCTTATTTGTTTGATTTGCGATTGAGTACCATTAAGTTTTTTTTTCCAAGGTAAGTTTTTTTTTTTTGCCTAGCCTTACATTTAAACTCATACACACAAACACTTAGACCTGAAACAAAAACTATCTGGAACCCACGACAAGCAGCACAGAAGTCAATCACTCAGCAACTGCGCCCATGCCATCAAAAGTTATCGCCACGATACTCTATTGCTTGAGCGTAACTAAGAAAGCGGTTAACACTTCTTAAACTGATCAATCAGGATCATTACTAGTATACCCGTATCTTTCTTCAAAACCTTATCTATCTACCTAATTACTTTCTAACCCTTACGAAACATTACTATGGAGTTATCAGGAATGCAAATGATTCGTTACGTCCCGCTCCGAAACGGATCGCGTCGGATCGCATCGGATCGCAATTAGTGTAAACGGTACGGGCGACGCCGTCCGTGTAAGCTCACTTGATCCCTGTTTCAGCTTTGCGACAGCCAAATCCGACGTGGATTTTTGATGATCTAGGGAAACAGGATGTGGTTGGTGTAATATAGAAGTTTTTAGCTATGATTGGAAATAAGTAAATGATAGCAATGATAGAATGGAAGAAAATTACCCAGGGAATTTAGTAAAAGGGCAAAAAATAATTATATTTAATTTTTTAAGAAGAATACATGGTTTGATTAAAATAGAAGATAGTGGTGCAGACGTTCAACATTCAAATGAAATGGGAAAATAACCATCAATGAAAATTATCTTCTACTTAACAAGAATCTAATTTATTAATTTATTGACGGACAATGCACACCATAAACTTTTGGAGCCGCTAGAAGTAGGTTATTTTCATATTCCTCACATAAGATAAATAAGTGCCTGGGATGGGCTTTGGAATACATTGAGGATGAAACATGGAAGATCTCATCAGGCACATCATCATCATCATCATCAACAGCCTATTAATGTTCCCACTGCTGGGACACAAGCCTCCTCTCTTTGAGAGGGAATGGGCTATAATCTACCACGCGGGCCCAGTGCGGGTTGGTAGATGTCACATGTCTTCGAATTTTTTGGTTCTAAGACATGCCGGTTTCCTCACGATGTTTTCCTTCACCGTTATGAGAGCAGCGGTGATGAAATAAATTACACAAAGTAATGTGCCTGCCTGGGTTCGAACCCACGACCTAGTGTTCGTAAGTCGGGGCCACCACCACTGGGCCACCGCCTCCGCACCAGGGACATGGTTCATCCAAATTATCATAATTTTCCATTATACCATTCAATCAAGATTCTAAAACCGCATACTATCGAAGACGTCAATCTATGATGCCACTTCCAGGTACAATCTAAATCGAAGTCTCGTATATTGTAATTGTTGCGAATTCGCGCGCATCTATCAAAATTAAATTTTACAGGATTTTGGGCTTTAAATCTTTGCTATAAAGGATTGAAATGTTACACGTTTGTTTGTTTAATGTCCGTTCTGTATATTTCCTGCTTTCCACTATATTGGAGGCGACGTGTCCGATGTTTTTACTTTATTTGAATGTCACTGCTGGTGCAACAGAATGACTGTACATTCTGTTGAGGTTTTTTGTTAATAAATTGTTTGCGACTGTTTGGTTGATTTGTTTTAAAGTTAATTGCCGTTTTTTAGTACAATGCAGGTTTGAAGTATATCATAAATTGTCGGACTTTAGTAAACCAAAGAGAGATTAGAGACAAGAGACCTACACTCAGCATTGGGTGGTGAAAGGTTGAAGAAGAAGAAGAAGAAGAAGTAAACCAATGACGTTTAGTTTTAGACAACTTTTAATTTACATCTTTTTTTTGTGGGATCCTTGTTTGAAACAAGGATCCCAAGGTGAAGACCAAGTGAAATAGGTACAGATGACCTACTTCCTCAAAATATAGGCAGTAGGAATTGTTGGACGCAACTAATAATGCTAAGACTGTAACTCAATCCTGAGCCGATACAATATCATCCTTCTTTAAACCTGATCCCAATTCATTTGGCGTCTTCGAAACATGTTTCTGTTTTCTTTCTTTCATCTTCTCTAATACTCGTCATCTCATACACACGACACACAGTTCATCCAACGTTTCTTTGATATCTCCCGCTGCCGATTCAAAAGTAGAAGTAAAAACAGCGCAAACACTTTTAAAAATAACTGTACAGGTACGACCAAAAGTCGTAAGGCGATCTTGTCGTCCTGGAAAAAAACACACAAAATAGACTAACAACAGAAAATATCGACTCATCAAATAGAATAATCAATGACAAAGATAAAATTGTATCAAAATTGTCATTTGTGATGAATCGTGAACACGCGCCGTTTATGTGACGGATTGCATCCGTTCGCACGAGTAAATGTGAATGATACAACTTTATATTTTTGTGAAAAAACGTATGAGCAGAATTGAACCTTGTGGCGAAGTCTTAAGGGTGTCAAAATTGTAATCGATTATTTAGACTCGCTTGAATGGATTGATGTGTGTGAAAAAATCGTTTGTACGTCTTCAAATTAAATTGAATTCACGTAAAGTTTTGTGCAAGTTGAAGTTGGATTATTTTGTTTTTTTTTTTTCGATTTATACAACTACTAGCTGTTGCCAGCGGCTTCACCCGCTACAACTTGAAAATTATCCCACGGGAAGATAAAATTGGGAGAAAAACCTATCCTATGTGTTAATCCAGGTTATAAACTATCTGTGTGCCAAATTTTATCCAAATCCGTTTAGTAGTTTTTGCGTGAAGAAGTAACAAACATACACACAAACTTTCGCCTTTATAATATTAGTGTGATAGTGTGATAGGTCTATGTCCAGCAGTAGACGTCTTTCGGCTGAAATGATAATGATGATGATGAGTGTGATATTCTCATATTTTTAGTGACGTGAGATGTATAATAGAGAATTATGGCAGAAGAAGACACGGACAAGAGAATGATTATAATTATTTTTAGTCTTTCGGCAATAGCTACCACTATATTAATTTTATACAAAACTTTTACCCTAACTTCCCGTACTGTAAGTGTCGTAATTTGTATGATTTCATCAAATCTGTTTACTCGTAAAGGCGTAAAAGGCAACAGACAAGAAGATAAGAGTTTTGTTTTGCAACATTATGTTTGTGAAGCAATAGACCTAACAATTTTTTTTTTATCCTGTGTTGTCACTTATGGACAAAAGTCTCCGCATAGCCTTCCACTCTTCCCTCGTAGATTGAATGCATGTAAAGTCAAATCTATATTGATATCATTTTAAGAATCACAACTTTTAAGCTTAGCATAATCAGCCTATAATGTTCCTCCTCTAGACCTATGAGAGGGAAAGGGAAAAAAGCCACCACGTGAGCCCAGTGTTGGTTGGCCGTGCCAGTCAGCTTATAAGCTTTTAAGACACAACTCTAATAATCTCTATTGATTTATAAACATATTACTATAAAATGTTTATTTAACAAATTAGTTTTTGCAAACACTTCTACACGTATTTTTTTAACTAGATAAGGTTAGTGTTTCACCTACTTTGAGAAGAAACAAACTCAGAGAATAATCAACTAAAACATTTATTCATCACACACTCAATTAATAATTCACTAATAAAAAATAATTACAGAACAGATGAGTAAATAATAATTACAGAACTCCCAAACAGCTTAAAAGCACCCACTAACAACTTCAACAAATCATCAGAACTAGACACAATGAACTAAGATAACCGTCTTATATCGTATTCATCAAAGGCTTTACCCAAATCTGAACCTTGTTACATCTGTTGCGAACTGTCAAACATTTTAGGCAGCAATCCGTATGTAAATGTGGCGTCCCTTCAAAGTTTATTGTTATGGCAAGATGCTCTTAAACTGCTCTCGATAGGCGTAAGATGTTTGAGACATACGGTGTTGCAGAATGGAGAATTTTTGGTGGAAGAATTGATACTGTTTCTGATATCTGGAAATATTATCTGGATATTTTGTTGCAGTCTAAATGAATAAATGAATAAAAGGCCACCGGATTAACACGTTGTCTGCTTTAAGACCCACCGGTGGGCCTAGCGTAGTTTACTATTCGGGGCAAATCAAAATCAGAAAATCGGTAATTCTCATCATCTTGAGATTTTCATTCCAAAGTTTATAAAATGCGGTCATTTGTACAGAAAATAAAAATTAGCGACTTTTACCGTCTAGTTTTTAAAGGGAAGATTGGAAAAGACATTAAGCTAGAAGCTCTATATAGTGTGATTCTTTATAATGTGCACATATCGAAATGGGGGAATCTATGCTTAATTTTATCGACGGAAAAATTATTAAAAAAATCTGAATATTTTTTAATATTTTATAATGGAATTTTTAAAAATTTTGTCTGCTACTGTGACCCCAGTGTAAACAAAACGGTGTAACTTTTAAACTAAATTATCTATCGCGATCATCGATCACTAGTGATCGATGATCGCGATGAAACAAACTCCATAATGATTGGAAGCAATTAGGCGTCCTCGTAAAATGAAAATTGTGGAAAAAAACTACCCTCAATTGAAAATAAACACGTTTTTTGATCAAAAAAACTTTTTTTTTTCATAACTTTTTACATAAAACTGTTTCATCGCGATAGATAATTTAGTTTAAAAGTTACACCGTTTTGTTTACATTGGGGTCACAACAGCGGACAACATTTTTGAAAATTCCATAAAAAATATTAAAAATTATTTAGATTTTTTTAAATATTTTTTCCATCGATAAAATTAAGCATAGATTCCCTCATTTCGATATGTGCACATTATAAAGAATCACACTGTATAGCTTAACTCTCTCTTCCACATATAATATGCCAAATATAATTGACGGCACGGTTGGTGCAGTGGCTAAGCGACTGGACTACTGCGCTGCGTGTCGCAGGTTCTATTCCCGCACGGAACAAATATTTGTATGGCCTACAGAGAGTTGTTTCGGGTCTGGGTATTTGTGTATGCGAGTTTAATTGTTTGTGAACGCACCCACTATACAGGAGAAATTCCTAGAGTGACGTTTAAAAAAAATGTCAACCAGACGTTGGCATAAATAATAAAAAATAAATTAATAAAAATAAATTCATACTTTATAAAAAACGGCTTAGCTAAGTAATGTTTTGATTCCCTGGCTGAAAATACTACTATCCTTAGATTAATACTTTGGTCGTCGTTCCGTCTTCGTTTCAATTAATTGTGCTTACAAAAGAGCTAAGTAACAACACGTTTTCTTCTCTTACCTGGAATTTATACTGCATCGGGGTGCGTTTATTATCATTTAAATTCACATTGCATTGTTTCATTTTTGTAAATTTCAACAGCAACCACTACAGCAGATTCTGTTTTTATTCACTTTAATTCACTCAACCTGAAAAAAAGCAAACGAGTATTCAATATCCAATACTCTCTCAACAGTAAAAATGTTGCATCATTCAATTCGATCTGTATGTCACTCACGTACCGATCCGTGTCTAAGTGCTACGGATCTTGTTTTCAAAAGCTAGTGAAATTCAAAACAGGCCGTTTGTACGTCAATGAGTGTTCGGAATTTATTGAAATGATTCCACGGTATATTTCGGATTTTATTGTATCGCTAAATGTTCCAACTGTATTATTATTGCGAAGTTACTGACTGGAAATGGTAAATAAAATGCTTGTATTCAAAATTGTGTTGTGTTTTTGCCTTCACATTTAACACTACATTTGGCTTTGTGTTGTAGGAATCTTGAAGTTTTCCGTTGTTCTTCTATTTTTCCGGCCTATCGGAGGGTTAATTTTCCGTGAAATTTATTGTAGAAATCCTATTGCAGAAATAAAAGGAAGAATGCTTTTATTATATTAAGATAAAACTTGTTGCTAATACATTTGATAACAGAGACAATTTAAAAATACTTACACAAACAGATCTTACAGAAACCAAAATATGAATAGACTCGGAACTATTTTTTCAAAAGGACAATATCATAATAATATACCAAACGAAGTTGACTTACGGACCAACAAAAGGCAATTCATCGTTCAAGACAAAACTATTGTAGCGAACTATTCTAGCAAAGCTTAATTTGGTATAGCGATACCTCAAAGGGGGCTGAAGACAATAAAGAGAGAAATAAAGAAGGTTCTTTATAACAACAAGGAAAGGGTCTAGCGTAGCTCCTACGGGGTTTCAGTAGAATCTGCGACACCAGTTTAATACTGGTGTTGTAAAACAAATGCCAGTCGCAAAACAAAATGCAGTAGCACAACAATCGTATTATACGAGTATAATATCCAAATCTCATAATTTTATACCAATATATTTGAGGTATTCCCATCTTAAGTCAGTGTAGCACGTTTTGTTTTTACATGTTTTACTAGCTTTCATTCTCTGGGCCTGTGGACGGTGAGTAATGGGCTAGCTTGATTTCCACCAGTCTTTTGCTGACAAGCCGTGTTGACGGTGCGTTCGTGTTCCACGCGCGCCTCAAAGAGATGTCAGTTTAATGAAAAGCCTCCGGCAAGGGCCGACGCCTACTGGGGCTGCGGGTTGTTCGAAAAAGATACCGTGGCTCTGGAACAAAAAGGGCTTAGAAAAAACATCGGTGGGCTTTACTCAGTACAATTAGTCTAACACTACCTTCGGCTCCGCTCAGAGTGAGAGGTGTTATAAGCAAAAAACAGGTTTAACGCACTTGTCACTTATGTCATATGCGTGACTCACCTCGTCGTCGTAACTCCTGGCATGTCCTAAGCAGCTTTGTTCATTTGTTTTCGCCGTAGTCACTATGCGTAATACGCATATCTTCATAACCAAGTAAGTGGTTAACCTGACCTTCTGTTTCTACCTCTTTGGTGTCGAAGAGTCGCGATGGTTGTTGACTTCAAGCTAATGTATTCCGGCGCATTGTTTGTGGCAGACAGGATTACTTCGCTGATATCAAATTGCTAGGTAAAAGAGATTGGGTCGGTTTGTCGATGTTACGGGTTGTGGCATCATGGTTTAAGGATTTATGTTGTTGTGAGATACATAATCTAGCAGAAGTAGTAAAATTATTAATATAGTAGTCCCATTTTTACTATGGGCTGGTAGAGTAGTTTTATTTACTAGCAACACTGGCTACGTGAGATACCCGCGCGTAACGGGTAACAGATCCAGTATAAATGGGCCTCTTATTATATTGAAACTCTATCCAGCCAGCTAAAACTCCAGTTGTTATTACAGACATCCAACTTTACCCTTTTTTTTAGGGTGTAGGAAATCATCAAATAACCCCTCCCGCACTTGGGCAGAGTGGAAGGGAGTGTCAGACTTCTACTGACTAAAAACCACCCATGTTCCTTCTTAGCCCTATATGTCAAGGCCGCGGTATCTCCTACAACATCCCGCACCCCTTCCAACTTACCCTTACGGTACAAGATCTTCTATTATCATAACATAACATCACGCCTGGTTAGCAGGTATACTTAATAGAACACCCAGATTTCGCCAGTTATGAAATGTGTTGCGTGTGTGATTATATTATATGAAATTAAATATTTATCTATTCAATGTTGATGTATTCGATCATAGGCCTATTTCACAGTATCTCAGTATCATTTACTCCATCTGCGTTCGAAACAAGAGTGAACAGGAATCTTCTGGAAACACTAGTTCCATCATAGACCTCATTTATCGCTATCTATCAAGCGTGATTGAGGTCAGGAGCAAGCCAATTTAACAATAAAAAATCTCAATACAACCGTAACTTACCCTTAAGCATGTTTCTTCTTTTAGTAAAGATTATATATATAGAATTATTGGAGACCATATTTCGTCTATGGATCCACCGTAGACAAAATGTGGTCTCCAATAATTTTCCCTGCCTTCAAATCTGTAAATTATTCAACCAAACAAACATTGTACTTAATGTTTTAGGTACTACAACTCAAACTTCAACATTTCAACCAACCACTTACAATACCTCAGTAATTCTACCCATTACATCAACTTCAAAATCCCCATTAACACCCGAAACTTTAGTAAACGTCCCACTATAAATCCAGGGTTTCATCGACATGGCCTTTTACCAAGATTAACAATATCTCAAGCACTAGCTGGTCAAAGGACAAATTGAGATCCAAGATGGTAAATAATTAATTGTACTAATGGAACAGTTTGCTACGGTGAAATTTGTCAAAACAAGACGACGGTATGAATAGATTGTGGATGTTTGCTTTGTTCTGTTTGGATGAGATTGTTTGCGGTAAAGTCAAAATTAAAGTTGTAGATGGTAAAACTAGAGTGGATGAAGTTTGAGATAATCATCATTATCATTTCAGCTGCTAGAAATAGTCCTCCCTCAAGTGTCGCCACATTGGCGGTCCCGTGCGTTTCGCATCCAACGGATCTCTGCAACCTTCACTAAGTCATCGGTCCACCTAGTGACAGTGAGAAGCCTTCCAACACAACGTCTGTTTTGTTTCATCTATATCTCCTGTGTTTTCATTTGGTACATCATCATCACCACCTGCTTACCCTTTTCCCAACTATTGGGGTCGACTTTCAACCCAATGCAGCTAAATACCTGTATTTTACATGGAGCGACTGCTTGTTCTGCCCTCTACAATTCAGTTGGTGCAGGTATACCGTTTGTTAAGACTGTTTGTCATTCGATAATTTATTCATTCTATATAATATTTGTGATTTCATTACCTCATCTAAACCAATTTCGTTACGTTTTATTTTTGCGATCTCGCATCATAAATCATTGAAAAACCTATCTGCCAAGAGCAATACCACTAAAAATAAATAGCGTCAGCCATCATAATCCCAAATTGGTTTCCAAACATGAAACTTTAAAAAGGAATCTATGATTGAATCAACACACGATAAATCGGTGAATTGAGGGACCCTTTATTGTTACTTGAACTAAGATATACATATCTTTGTTTGACTGGATAGGGACATTTATGTCTTAATACCTCATCGCGTTCTCACATTACTTCATCAACTGTATTGAATATCAGTATTTAACATGGAGCGACTGCCTATCTAACCCACAGGTCCCAGTTTGTATTTTTTTTTTGTTTTTCTTGGAGTTGCTTGCTGTCTCTTCTAAGAGATCAGAATCAGAATGCTTTATTTGTAAATTACCATAACGATGTTACAGGTAGGTAGATCCTCTATGTTTTGCCCAAAGGCGTACAACATAACATTGTTAATTAACATTGTCTTCACTTTATCACCAATTTAACTTTTGAAATATCTTCGAGTGGTAGAATTATATAAAATTATGTAAACTTTCACATTAGTGTTAAAATCAATATTAAGAAATAGGCACATGCATTTCAATATTAATTGGGTTCATTATTAGTAAATATCTTTTGAACATTTGTTAAAGTTTGTGTGTTTTTGTAACTTTGCCTATCATCATCAGCTTCTTGTACTCCAATATTGTACTTAGCCATCAATTTTGAATCATTATTTCAGAAGTTCAAATTCTTCGACACTGATGTCACATCTAGCCAAGTACCTATCTATGTCTCCTAACCTCTATTGTGTAAAGCAATATTGAGTGCGGGTGTAAGGGCAAGTAATTGTGAAAATGTCGTCGGATTACCGACCCTTGGGGTAAGCAGAACTTCAGGGATAAGTGATACATCAGTGTCGAATTGTGTCCGTTTGTGTCCGTGATACGGTTTGAATTTTCGATGATAGATGTGTTTTTAGTATCGATTTTTGATGTGATGTTGTGATATTTGAACTGTTTGTAATTTTAGAATTTGCAATAATACCACAATTCTTTCGTTTTTAATAGACTTAAAAAGTTTTAGAGAAGATATTTGGAAGTTGGCTGTATGAAACATTACCAGTGATGGCGTTTTAAATAATTTATTTTGAAGATGAAAATCATTAAGTTCTGGATTTTCCTAACGAAGAAAGTCGTTATACAAATAAACATAATTATCAATACCTATACCAGGTCTGTTCAATCTTTCAATAATGTGAACGTAAATAATCAAAAAGTAGCCATTTTATTTAACGACAATAGCACTCTAAAGCATTCCCCATTCCCTTTGTTTACTCGAGGGACAATAATTAGAGCAGATTCAGATGAAAATAAGGAAGGAAAAAATAAATAATAATTCATCAGGTAGCGAGAGATAATCCTGATTTTTTTGAAATGGGATGTAATAAAGGTTACGGTACCAAGAAATGCGATAATTTACTAAAATATAACCTGTTGTTATGGTGCGGGCAATTGGTACGGGGGAATGAGAAAAATATCGTGATCCTTAAAACTTTCTGTTTTGAGTATAAGTATCCGAATTTGAAAAAAAATGCAAAATGTTTTAAGGTTTTTCCATCTGGAATTTTTTAGAAGCTGCTGCGGTGTCTAGATTTGTGCTCGGGTGATGGTAATAAGCTTGCCCTCTATAACATGGGGCTTTCACATAACTGGCAATATGTTGCCTTACCCTTTAAAGATTACAAGCGTGACGTAATGTTATAATTAATTGCGTATTAGTGAAATACCAAAGAAACAATCCATCGATTGGATTAAAAATGATAGTTAATTATGCCTAGAAAAAAGAAAATACTGAGAGATATTTGCATTTTATCATAGGTGTTTCTTGTGATTTAGTACTTGGAATCTTATTGAGATAGGCAATAAAGCTTTCGTTTAGAAAATATTTTTTTCGTATTATATCGTATCGCTTTTCATGTACTCTGTCTTTATTTACAACGGGGAATAAGAGAACATAGAGATGAGGCAAATTAGCAATTATATTATAAAAAAATCATCGGTTGTTTTAAAAGCGGTGTCGTATAGAATATTTTGTTTTAGCAACACGATACCTACGCTGTGATAAGGGTCGGATACGTTAGATGAGAATGGATACAATAATGGATGTTTTTTATGTGTTTGTTATTAAAATGCCAAGCCAAAATGACACTTATTAGATTAAGTTCTCAGAATAGAGATGTTTACTGACTTAAACAAATGTGATTCTAATTAGCCTGTCTGTTAGATTATCGAAAAATATTGGATACGTATTTTTTGTTTTACCAAATCAATAAAAACTGACGAAGATAAAACGCGTTAAAGATTTGAGTGGGGGTAGGTGACGTCACTGACCGCAAAAGAATGTCATACTAACGTCTTATTGTATGACGTCACACGAGTTTTCAAAGCACTGTTTCACCTTCATTGTTTGCTTACGTGAAAAAATCAAAAATACGTGTCCAATATTTTTTGGTAATCTATATGACGGACTAATTAGATTTTTTTGTTAACATCCCTGTTGTTTTCGAAACTGAAAGTATTTTATTATACGTGTAGAAATGTTTTTTATATTTTCCAGTTTTGTAGCACTTAGATGACAACGTTTCAAATCGCTTTGGACTTTTTTTTATTGTTCGCAAAAATATACCTAATAATCAATGATATTCAGATGTATATTTACCTAAAGTTATTTTTGGTTAGGAAATTATGGAAGAGGCTTCTAAAAACATAATATTTTTTTTTTAATATATTAGTCGGAATTCCAGAAAATACGGGAATGCGAAACTAGTCTGTAACATGGTGAGGAAACGTCGTCTTTAGCATGTGGTATTTATTAAAAAATAAATACATGGGGATTACATATCTATATATTAATGCGTATTTACTTGAAGTTTATTTTAAGCTCCCCATCAATTTATGACTATGTTGGGTGTATAAGGAATAGTAGGTAGTAGGATTTAATTAAAAAAAAAATAACACAATTATTTTTTATTGCACATAAGTACACGATACAAAACATATTAAGTACTATAAATTTCCTTTATTGAAGTGTACAAATGTGAGTAAGAGATATCTTCCAGTCCTGCTGATATCCTGATTGGGCGTAAATATTACCTCGGTTACTACAACTTTAATCACTGTATCACTGTGCTCCGGTCACTGGTGATTTCGAAATCCCGGGATTCTTTCGGTACAAAAGTTAAACACACCAAAGCCACTAAGCCACCAAGCCACTAAGTTAACACCTTAAACTAAGTAAATATTCCTACACCCGATTTGATTCTATGGTAAAAAAACTAAATTTCCCGGGACTTTTTCGAAACAAAAAAAAAATATTGCATTCCATAATAGCCAATACATACACTTTAGGTAAATATGCATCCGAATATCAGATCACTGCTAATAACCTACCACCTAACATTATACTTATTTATTTATTAGAGCAAAGCTATTCAATTCCAATCCAACAGTTCACATTCCCCAATCAATTCAAAACCATCACAAAATCCGGTAATCGATCAAAATATCCCTCAAATAGTATTGTGTCCCTGAAAAATTTGTAACAGATTTGTATGATCCATTATACCCACCCTCGTTCCACATATATCTATGTATTTAGTGGGGACAAGTGGTACTTTAAGTACCGCTCAGAACTCTCCAACGTGTCTTAGGATTGAGACAGATGGCCGAGGTAACACTTGAAAGGAAATTATCATTTTGTGTCGGACTTTTCTTGATATTGTGAGGGTGAGAAAAATGTCGTCGACAGAAATTACAGTGTCTTTATTTGTAAAATTTTAACTGGTGCCTTTATTACTGAAAGTAGGTAGAATTGAAACTAGCGGTGAGCTCGTGGCTAAAAAACAGTCGCTCGGATCAATCTGTTGACTTTTTTTTATTGGAACACGCCGCCACACTATTCCCAAACCACTGTAACTCCTGTTAGCCAGAATCAACAGTGGCGACCACAAGAAAAGCGCCGCGACAATGAAGCTTGACGAAGTCCCAGAAACGATTTAACTGTCTTAGATCCCCCAACGAAATTAATCAGAAAATAATAGCGGAGGAGTTAGGAAAAACATAATCACAAACATAAACACAACTTTGCATGTGATCAATACTAGCAAATAAATTGATTTGATTTGATTTACCCGGCTTGCCTAGGTAGTTTGGTGGATCCGTGACGTCTGCCGGCTGTAATTTTTAGATGACAGCCGACAGACAGACGTTACAGGTGGGCCAAAAGTTTGACAACCAGTCTTACTAATATGTATTATACAATTTAGTGCTGACTGGGTTGTGGAAACCGGATTCTCGTAAAATTTGGTTTTTGTAAAATACTGGTATTCATCTGCATCCGTTTATACTCAAGCCGAGAACAACATAGTTTTAAAATGGCTACGCAGATGATCATGTTGGATCGAAGCTATCAGATGACAAAGAGCTTTGTGTTAAAGATCTGTATATAAGGAACTACTGATCTGAAAATCAATGGTTCCTACCATTGTTTTTTGTAAGGTTAATGCGACAAGGTAGCACGCGAAATTCAAAAGACAATGACCGAAACTCGTACATCAAGTTTGAGTTAAATTTTCATGTTTCAAGATCAAAATCTTATAGTAATTATTTTCATAATGTTTTACGACATTATGCGGCTGGGATTTGATTTTTAAACAAGGAATTTAATTAGAAGCATATAAGTATGACTATGGATATATTTTATTTAATGGTATAAGTAAGACTAAACTAAATATATAAAATAAACTAACCTAAAAACAAACTAACTATAAAAGGGCATTGACAAACTCCTCCTCAACGCTGTCAGCAGGTAAAGTGCCCAAGAGACTGGCATTGTCGCCACGTTGTATGGCAACACTTAGCCTCTGGCCAAAGAAAAAGCCAGCCCTTGTGTCAGAGGAAGCGTCAATAAGGCGTTTGGAAATATCCTTAAAAAGGCTGTGGGCACTAGGGCCCCACGGCCCTAGAGTTACAACCCCAAACGGCACGAAAATATAGTTTCCACACTATATTTACGCCGCTTGAGGTATATTGAGTATAAATACTGTTTTACTCCCTATAATATGGCGTTCAAACAACCAGTTCAAAAGTCGTTCTGTTACATCTGTCAGTTGATTTTGACAGTTCGCCTGATTTCACATCGTAGAGGTTTTCTTACAATACCTACATGCTTGGTTTTGAGGTTATTTTCGATTTAATAAAATTACTCCGAAACTCGGATTTAGTTTACAAAAAAAACTTTTTTAGGAGTTAATATGATAAATGATGTTGACACAGTTTGGTACGGGATTCCATAATTATATCCATGACTACGATCCTTTTTTAACGTTTATGCCATTTTCATCAAAAACTCACTCAAGGCATCTTATAAATCGGCGGCGACCTCTCGCGCCCGGCCCTGGTGCAAGCCATAGTCCGGGGCGAGGAGGAATGGGACGCCGTCGCCTCCTTCTGCGAAGCAGTGATGCTAGCGAAGGAGGTGGCGGAACGCGAGAGGGAGAGAACCTCTCGTCCCAGCCGCCGCGGGAGGCGCTCCGGGCGTCGGGGGTCCCGCGATGACCTCCGGCCACCGTAGACGCGGGCCTGTGGACGGTGAGTGATGGGCTAACTCGCCGTCCGTCCGTCTCACGACGAAAACAGGCCGTGTCGACGGCGCGTTCGTGTTCCACGCGCGCCTCAAAGAGATGTCAGCAACATGGGAGGGGCCCGAAAGGGCCGACGCCTGTCGGGACCGCGGGTAGTCCACCGGTTATCGCGGCCTCTACATAGAGGGCGAAGAAGGAACATGGGTGGTTTTTAGTCAGTAGAAGTCTGACACTCCCTTTCGCTCTGCCCAAGAGCGGGAGGGGTTATTCAATGATTTTACATATCTCTTGCTCTGTAAGTACACCCTTACACCCCTGAATGCCGGGGTGTATGACTATCATTACAGCATAGGTTTTGGAATTTGAAAAAAGAACTGTCATACTCATACTGCACGAAGAATATTTTTAAAAAGTTAATTTTTTTTTTCTCGGTATCGATTAATTACTCGAATCGGAATCTAGACAATTTATTTTATAAAGATTTTATTTTAAATATGGAACTATTTGTTTCCACATCGTATGTTAGATGGAATCGATTTAAAAATCAAACTGGCCAGCAAGATTTGACGCGCTTGCGTGCGTGAAAAAAAAAAGGCAGTCTACTAGTAGGCGCGAAAGCATCGCGAAAATAATTAATTTTCTTGTTTGAGTTCTTTTTCAAAAGTTTTAAACATGTCTAGTGACGAAGACATAGATCAGCAAAGTGGCCGAAGGTTATATCGAAGATTCGATGGCAAACAAAAGCAAAATTACTTCTAAAATAACAGAAAATATAAACTTAAAATCACCACGTCAAAGCACATCATCTGAGCCATTTTTTAATGAAGAAAATAGTACCAGTCAACTGCCGCCATTTACGATGCAAGAACCTCAAGTCACTCAAACTCAAGTCTTATCATCACAAACTCATATTCAAACTATAAATATACCTAAAAAGAACGTGACCATATCTCTTACAAATTGTAATAATTTTACTATTAATTTTAATTAAATACACATTTTTTTCTTCTTAATAAATGTTCATTGAAACCTGCTGTCTTGTTGTTTACTTACCTCACAATCGATATGTAAAGCAGAGTATTTATCTCGGGCGTAAGCATCAATTGCATACTCGGGTTAATTAGCGCCTTCGCTTCGCTCAGGCGCCAAAAACCTCGTATGCAATTGATGTCATACAGCCCTTGGTTAATAATCTACTATTACACCCACAAAAAAAAAAAAAAAGGCATCTTATAAATGAAGAGGGTTGTATGTACTGTGCTATAACTTTTTGGCCTCTACACAAAATTGTCCATACAAACATTCACCATAACTTAAGTGATTAAAAATAAAAATGCAAATCCGTTATAACCCTATGCACCGTACATATTTATCTAATGTCATATTTGCATACGACACGGAACGAGATGTCTCGACGCGTGCCCGCTGACGTTTCACGCAGATTACATTTATTTTCAATCTTCATTGTTGATTGAAAATGCAGATTTTTTGATACTCTTGTTGGTAAGTAATATCGTCATGTGTTTTTTTGTGTTGGTTTTAGCTGTAAGTAGGTTTGATATGTGGCAAGGGAAAACAAAAAAACTTAACTTTACATAGCTATACATCGTTGCGTTGGAAGGCCTCCTACTAGGTAGTAGGAGGCCTTTTTTTCAGGTTATCGTTCCAGCTGGACCGACGGGACCAATCAATGTGGTGACACTTTGGGGAGGCCCATGTCCGGCAGTGAACGTCTTTTAGCTGAAATGATGAGGATGATATTTTTCATGCAAGGAAAGGGTTTCTCGAGTCCGGTCTGTCATCAAAATAGTGTAGTAAGGAGATCAGGAACAAAGGTTTTAACCTCTGCTTTGCATTAGACTACCTTTCCCTGCAATGACCATTTTCATAATAACGATGACAAAATATATATAAGAATCTGACTTGACTTGTTGGTCTAGTGCAAGCGCAAATAAGAAAATCATACATCCTACTATTATCACATCACACTAATATTATAAAGGCTTCTTCACGTCAAAACTACAAAACGGATTTGTATAAAATTTTGGTACACAGATAGTTTATAACCTGGATTAAAACTGTATACCTTTATCCCGATTTTATCTTCCCGTAGGATAATTTTCGAGTTGTAGCGGGCGAAGCCGCTAGCAACAGCTAGTACAAAATATAATCTAATAATTTCCCGCAACACTATTATGCCGTCTGTCCACTTATATTTTTTCTAGCAAATGCCTGGTCACTGAGTAGGGTCAACCAAAAAATGTGCGACTACCGTGTATAACCGTTTGTCTTCATCGGCGACAGGTTTATGACCGGGGGCGGTAAATAATATCGCCGCGGGAAAGCCGTCATGCAACATTCATACGTTTGGTTTTATACAGGCTGATGTTTCTTTTGAAACAGGTTCTTCTTCTTAAACGTATATTTATCTTAACAACAGATAACACATCCTAAGTCGACCGTGAGCGAGACAAACCATAGACGAACACTTAACTAGACAATTTTAAACTAGAACAATGATACGTTTTTGAACGCACAGTGAAATACTTTTGATCAGTTATTAAATGTTCATGTCTCATCCTTTCGGTCAGAATAGAAGTACTGAAATAGATTTTAATTTTCCCCTCTGTGTTGAAAATCTGTACTTTTTAACATAATAAAGAGAGAGTTCGAAGTTCGAATTTTGTAAGTTTGTTTGCTAAGTGTCTACGCATTATCTCCGGAACCGGTCTCCGGTATCTGTAAAGTTCTTTTTTTTACTTTTCGGCTTTTTTTATCCAGATGCCACGTGGGCGATGACGCGTACAGAACCTGGTAAGCAATAAAGGCCATACTTTACAATCTGGATGCCTTCTCGAAGTCATCTAGTCCTCCGTAGAACAACAGACTACGCAACGACGGCTCATGTGCATCCATCTTATTCCGATCTGTTATTTAATCACATTTAATTCAGTTTGAGAGGGGATCTAAAATACTATTCATAGTGTATTAATGATTGTTATTATTATTAATTAAATTTTAACTCAATTTGTGTTAATATTTGCACACCAAGACAATATTATAGTAAATATGTTAGCACAACTCCATGTACTTTATAACACCTTGCACGCATTTTCTTTGTTAATTGTATGTACACACATGTTTGAGCGTCTGTAATAAAGGACACTTATAAAAACGCATCATAAAAAGAACACCACTTTTCCAAGTTGATCTTTCAACATAAAGAGACACCTCCTGTACATGGAAGTGAAACTGGATTTTCTCAAATACTTCGAGCTGAGGGTCTATTTCAAGATATAGGTGGACAACTGGCGCCGTTTCTAGTAGCAGGGATAAGCAGGGAGAGTAGTATCTGTATTGTTTCATTATTATTGATACAAATAAGGGAGGGATGTTTACTGACTTTAAAAAATGTGATTCTAATTAGTCTGTTACATTATCGAAAAATATTGGAAAAGTATTTTTTTTTCTCAAATCAATAAAAATTTACAAAGAGTTATGTTATAATTAAGACAATGATTTTGTAG
This sequence comes from Diarsia rubi, assembly GCA_932274075.1. NCBI lineage: Eukaryota > Metazoa > Arthropoda > Insecta > Lepidoptera > Noctuidae > Diarsia > Diarsia rubi. The sequence continues at coordinate 14,555,110 of OW026433.1, read as the reverse complement.
CTATATCTCAAAACGGTGAAGGAAAACATCGTGAGGAAACCGGCATGTCTTAGAACCAAAAAATTCGAAGACATGTGACATCTACCAATCCGCACTGGGCACGCGTGGTGGATTATAGCCCATCCCTCTCCTAGAGAGGAGGCCTGAGTCCCTGCAGTGGGAACATTATAGGCTGATGATGAATGATTTTATAGAATAGTTTTTTTTTTGTTATGTCTGGCTTCAGGAAGTCAGATTGAAAGTCGTCCCAAGTAAAATATTAGTGTTTAGCGATCGGACTAAGGGGTCGTTTACGGAGCGAAAAATCGCTTCTCGTAAATTCGTTGTTTGAAATCGTTGACATTTTCACACATCGCTATGTGCTTGAATTAAAAACCTAAAGGCTATGCAGATAATGGTGATGAATTTCAATACCTTTCAAAGTGATACCACGGTAATATCTAATACAATCAATAAACATTGAGAATGTTTCATGTTAACTCATTTTTTTTAACTATTTGTAGAGGAAGCTATTAGATATACATGTTTTATAACGAAACAGTTAGCGCCATCTATGAGATTGGGTTGGAACTTTTGTGACATAAATGGTGATCCTATTAGCAACATTACCGAGGGTCCAATTGTAATGTTTGGGGTCGCGGGTTTGAATCGCATGGGTGAGTCAATGGAGCTTAAATTGTGTTTTAGACAAGATGATTTTTTAGTCACCGTCCAATTTTGTTCTAGGCATTAGGTATCATTCACTAACACCATTTTTGAAAAAAAAATCGATAAGTACATAAAATTTTCATATAATATCATTTTCTCGAAAGAATTATCCGATCTCCATGAAAAGTTAAAACTTTGTGATGTGATATCTCAATATTTTTTATTGAACTTTGATACTAAAAGAAAAAACACGTATTCAATGATTTTCGCCAAAGATTAATATATCAATATAATACAATAAAATTCCAAATAGCATCAAAGAGCAACCTTTGAGATTTTTTAAAAAACAGCTAACATCATTTTTAATACAAAAATGCTAATATTCTGTGTCAGATTTCCTTATCTATAGAATATAGCCATATATTATATTAATTTAGTTTTTGTTTAAATTAAAAGTTTTTAAATTAATTTTGTTTCGTTTTAAATTTGTATATTAATTATAATAAGCACGAATTTGTACTTATTATTGTTTATAAGTATAAACTTGTATAATAATATTTTATAAATATAAGCACGAATCTGTGTAATCGTTTATAGGTATAATTTTTTGCATGCCAAATGGTAGAATGTACCAGGAACAAAACTACAACTGTAACACCTTGATTGTATATACCTACATTCAATGCATATAAATATATTCTATTCTAAAAAAAAATTCTATCAGAATTTGGACTGTGACTAAAAATCGTGCAGGGATAACTCTATCATTTATTTATTGTAAAAAAAGTGGTCTTCTGTCATGTAATTCTTAAAATATAAAACTATAAACTTTTTCCCGTGGTTTCACTCGCATTTTAGTAAATGATTCCATGGAAATGTTTAAAAAAACAGTAGGATATGTGGATACACTCAAGGATAATGTGGCTCCCATTAAGAAAATGGAACCTGGAGTTCTCAAGATCACAATATTAAAAAACTTTAAAAAATTATATCTGTAAACCTTTCTTCGACAAAGGTATTTTTATTTCACTTTTTGCAAACCCACGAGACCACCATCCAGTTTTTTTGGAACCTACTAAGTTCGTCTCACCATCTTCTTCGTGGCCTACTGTAAAAATCGTACGGTCAACCAGTAATCTCTATAAAAGTTCCATCTTATTAATCAAATAAAACTTAGCCAGATGGCCCCCATATCCCAATAAAACCGATCCGTACTTAAATATCAATCAATAAGATGACACATTACATTACAATAATTACATTTACCCAAAAAATATTCACCCTCTAATATCATAATCCGTAGTTTCCCCAAAATCCGTAATTTCCCCGAAATCCGTTTAAACGCAACACTATTTTTGGTAAATCGGTGTAAAGAGGATATACTATAAGGGTGGTTTAATCAAATCGTGGAACAGACATAATCGAGTATTATGGTGTTTTGCGGGAAAATCATTACCCACGGAGATTTTTTGTCCATTCCATTTTTATTCATGAACGTTCTTTTTATTGAATTGTGTTGTCTGACTTAGCTTAGTTGGGTTACGGTAAGTGTATACTTGAAAAGTAATTTGTCCATAATTTATAAAGTTCTAGGTATTTTTTGTTTCAGATTTCTATAGGTGAACGTGTTCCCATAAACTTTTGAAGTACGAAAATAAATATCACAACAAAATCGGTAGTATCTTTATCTTATAATATATCAGAGCAGCGGAGGCCCAGTGGTGTCGGCTCCGACTTACGAACAGTAGGTCGTGGGTTCGAAACCAGGCAAGCGCATTACTTTTTGTAATTTATTTCATCACCGCTGCTCTCAAAACGGTGAAAGAAAACATCGTGAGGAAACCGGCATGGCTTAGATCAAAAGTTCGAAGACATGTGATATCTACCAACCCGCACTGGGCCCGCGTGGTGAATTATAGCCCATACCTCTCCTAGAGAGGAGGGCTGAGTCCTTGCAGTGGGAACATTATAGGCTGATTATGTTGCTGTTATTTTATTTATACATAATATATTCTAAAGAAACCCTGCTATAAGAATCATTCTGAGATTAAATGAATTTTATTTTGATTAAACGTTCATCAGTAATTCAGTAATATAGAAAAAAACAATATCGTGTCAATCTTTAAATACCAAGCAAACCAGGAAGGACGGATCGCTAAATCTATACTAGAAGTGGTAGAAGTATTATAAATAGGTTAAAATTTTTACGTTTGTTTGTAGGGGGCAATTCTCGGACCTACTGAACCCATTTAAAAAAATATTGAGTAACGAGGAGCTACATTAAATGTAACGCATGACACATAAATTACATTTGAAACGATCCCGTGGGTTAATTGGGTTAGTTTTTATACATAACGGGCGCAAAGCCACGATCAATATTAAGTTTTCTAAATGTTTTTTTATGTTGCCGAACCTTGCTGAGATCGGGGCCTTTCGGCCGTTGTATGATGCACGTTTACTTTTTATATAATTTTGTATTATTGGTAACTTAAGCCTTTTTTTTGTTACTCTATTTATCTAAAAAATAACAAGTACATGAACTGCTTTCTAACCCAAAGTACATTGCATTACATAAACCACACATTGCAATACACATAATCTAAAATTCCTTTAGCTTACGACCACAAAAAGATTCAACCATTCAATTTCAACAATATATCATACATTACCTGTGCTGGGGCCGCGACAGGCAATTTGTCATGGAACCACTGACGCGAGACGAAAAGATTTGAGGAACCCTTTTGTAGAATACTCAAATCCTTTGGTGGAATACCGAATTTTGTTATTATTGTTACGGTTCTATGCGTTCTGTTTATTTGCGAAATGATCACAGGGTTGCGGCAAAATTTTTGGTACGCATTTGTTTTTTTTTTTTGTAAATATAAGTGGATGGATTCAATTTATGAAAAAAGAAAGCATTATTTTTGTTTATAGATGCAACAAAAACTGTGAGGTATTAAGTGTTTTAACAAGTCCTAGAGGTAAAAAAATATCTGTCAGTGGATTCAAGTAGTTAATTTTTCAAACATGACTGTAATAAATAAAATTAATTATAACAACATTGTACCCAGGACTATTATGTAACTTGATTAAGAAATAGACACAGTTACCAGAAATGGTTTATCATCACAACAACACACCTCTAATACCCAAACGGTCAGTAGGCCTACCATCAACTTTTAGTTAGCCATTCAATTCCGATGCAATCCAATTTAGGAACCTAAACTGAATCGCTAAGATTCGTACCATGAAGTGCCATAATCTAACTGGCGTTTGAATCGCTTATATGAAAAGTTTGCTTAGTGTTGTCGTAAAAATAAATTGATTAAGACGAGTTTAGAACGCACCTTCACTCAGTTTGATTTGACAGGAGGCGTTTGTTGTTGTTGCACTAACTTTTCATGGACTTAACAAAGACAGTTTACGAAAACTGAAAAACTAAATATGATAATTTAATACGAAAGACATTATTGTTTAAAACTTATCACGTAAGAAAATACCTGGACGTAAGACTAGGCAATAAGGTCGAATGACTATAGCCTTCCCTTCGGGGTAAATTAAAAAAAAAAAAAATTGTTGTTTTTTGCGATTTGTTTTGAATGTCTATGTTTATGTGTATATCTCGAACTTTTTTGAAAGAACATTGGGTGTTATTATTAGTATTTAAAAGTGTTTTTAACGTTTTACTTTGGTAAAATAATTTGTAATACGAATAATGTCCGATTGTTCCCGTGTTATACGTCTTTTTTGTCGCCTTGTTGTGTTTATTTCATTATCATTTTCCATTAATTCAAAAACGACTAATTCGTCAGACATCTACAATAAAAATAGCTCTAGAAATCATTTTTTTACATTGACACTTATGGAACACTAAATATTCAACTGAAATACCTTGAATTAAGTACGTATATTTTCACTATTTTTTTAAAGTTATTAACAAAACGATTCACTTTACGCCAAGCAAGTAGCAACTTTTTTTGGATCGCTTAGTTTGACAGATAAGCTATCCAATTTAGGTTGAAATGTCACCTCATGGTACGAAAAATGAACGAACAAAAACAGTTTGCGATTCAATTGCCGACTTGATTTGGCGTCAACCTAAACTGGATAGCTATAATGACGTCGTGGTATGAAATAGCAAAGCAGTTTATTTTAGGTCGTCAATTGAATCGCAATAATAGTTCATAGTAGGCCTCCAGGCAGACGTATACTCAAGTAACTATTCACACATACAATAAATAACAGGGTAATAATTTTACCATAAAGAAAGGTACATAAAAAATCTGATTTTATTTTTAACAACCGACATACCCCATCTTACCCATGATTAACACATCATTAGCCATAGCCCTTGGGGGTGAAATCGAACCTTTTTTCCATGTTAATTAAACAGATTAAAGGCGGTGTCCGCATGACCTATTTCCACCCCGACAGCATGCTTTTCATTCCGAGGGATGAAATACATAAGGGTAACGTTTGAGCGATTTTAAATAATAACGTTAATTAGTTGAAGAAATATTGCTGTGGTGTGTTTTAATTGGATGTCTCGTTTCCATAAAATGTTGGATGCCAAATGTTTTGTTTTTATTATACACAAAAAAGTATGTTGAATTTTGTAATCCACGAAATAAAGTTATACGACACAATGGTTTTGGTATATATTTTTGAAGGTAAAGTGAATGAATTAAACATTTAAACAAATAAATAAAATATAAGTGTGTGTTTGTAATATCAAAATAACAGCTTTTTACTCAAAGTAAGTACGGTAGATACTAGGATAACAAAACAGCATATTTTTTTATGTCGTCTATCTTTTTGTTCCGACTGATCTCCATAACTTTCACTAACAAATAGCTGGCAGTTAACTTTTAAGGTAACTTTGATTAAATTTGACCCTTGACATTGTTAGAAAAATTCAATTCACATACGGAGCTAAGATTTTCATAATAATTACACGACACAGGTCGCGGGCTGAACATTTCTTTGTGATTGTTTTATTTTTCTTTCGTATACTGATCAAAATAAATTCAAATGTATCTCTCAGAAACACTTAGTCATAAAAACATTTAAATTAATTTCCTCCTTCAGTTCAATTACAATAGCTCCATAAAAAATAATAGAACAACGTTGACAATGAATTCTAACAAGCTATTCAAATTAAGAGTATCATCGCCGAGGCTTTAAAACTCAAAGCCAGATGGGTCCAAAGCCGAAATTATCTAATTTCATTATATTATTATTTGAGGACATTTCTGGGGCCATCCTGGTTCGACGCACACCTGAGACCGTACGGTAACCTGCTGAAGTGCAAACTGGAATTTTGAAATGAGAATGTTGTTTTTTTTTTAAATTTGAATATTGAATGGCCAGTAACTAGGTCATTTATTATGCTTTTTTTTTGTTTTTGAAGAAATACATAAGTAGATACAATCTTTTGGTTAGGTCGTGCTTGTCTAGGTTGGTCTGTGGATGGGTGACCAGACATTACACACCGAGATTCCTCTGTGCCTCGGAAAGCACGACTATTATTTATAGATCTTTGGCAGTCGTTACAGGTAACCAGTTGTTTGAAGTTCATCCAATATCATATTACTCAGTACTAACTGTGTTCAGGAGATCATAGGCAGTCGCTCCATATAAAAATGCAGCTTTGGGTTGAAGAAGAAAATGCTGAGAAGAATATTATCCATTGCATTTGCAAGTTCGACTTAGCCATTGATTATTTATGTATCCCCTAGAGGTTAGGCAGAGATGTACCTAACAGTACCCCTACCCTCATTTCGTCAAATACATATATTTAAGACCCATGTATCAATAGGAAGTGATCCTATTGCCATCAAATGGGCACAAATCCTGAATACGCGGTTGCTACTGAAATATTCCAGATATAAAAATCCAACAAACAATCATCATCATCAACAGCCTATTAATGTTCCCACTGCTGGGACACAGGCCTCCTCTCTCTTTGAGAGGGAATGGGCTATAATCTACCACGCCAGCCCAGTGCGGATTGATAGATGTCACATGTCTTCGAATTTGGTTCTAAGCCATGCCGGTTTTCTCAAAACGGTAAAGGAAAACATCGTGAGGAAACCGGTAACAAACAATATAATCTTCAAAATCCTAAATAACAGGGTATACAAATCTTAACAAGGTAAGTCGTTACCCGTAAATACGACTAAATTTCCCTCGCTTATACTCCAACATTCAATATCCTAAAAGATTCACTGGTACCAAACCTACAAACACTTAATTCAAAGCAAAACTACCTTTGTTACATCAACATAGAGATGACACAACGCGCAAACGAAATTGGTAAAAGTGTAACCGCGAAATTCTGTAACCAACTTTTCCTTTGCGTACCAGCCATTCCAAAACCCATCTTATTTAGAAATGAATAAGGTGATTGTGTACTGCAGATGTTTTGCCAAGGGTAAGTAAGTCCTTAACACAATTCGTGGGCATCTCGTCACAAAATTACGGATGCGTTCATGTGTGAACTTACGGTTTCGGTGGCAGGTTACTTAAACCACTGAGTTTTATTGATTGTTAGACGAGAAATTGTATGAAAAATACTGTGGTTTATAAGAGAAATGAAGTCATGAATAGGTAAGTACATAGCGAATTTATTTGGTCTAGTGGTTGCAAGCGACTTTACCTGAGGTCCTGGGGTCGGCCGCGGGTTGTACACTGGTTATCGCGGCCTCGACATAGAGGGCGAAGAAGGAACATGGGTGGTTTTTAGTCAGTAGAAGTCTGACACTCCCTTTCGCTCTGCCCAAGAGCGGAAGGGGTTATTCGATGATTTTACACCCGCCAAAAAAAAAAAATGTCCTGGGGTCCAGCAAAGTGTTATGGCAAAGTATTATACAGGGAGGGCTGCGGGTTGTTCACAAGTTACCGCGGCCTCGACATATAGGGCTAAGAAGGAACATGGGTGGTTTTTAGTCAGTAGAAGTCTGACACTCCCTTTCGCTCTGCCCAAGAGCAAGAGAGTTATTTGATGATTTTCCACCTGCCAAAAAAAAAAGCATTATACAAGGCGTCCCATCCTTTTATTTCTACTATGTTATTTAGCAAAAAAATATTCTTATGATAAAGCCTTTCGATCGGTATGAAAAAGCTACAGGGTATTTTGCTCGTGTAGCGGGTTCGATTCCCGGTTGAACTATGTAATTATTTAAAAATCTATGAATGCAGTTTAAATTGTTTTTTAAATTAAAGTAATGTCTTCTTTCAGTAAAATGTTCCATCTACAATATTGAAGGTACTTTCCGTCCATGTGGCATAGCAGTGTGACGCTCTGTATAACAGCCACGGAGTTTGGACTTACGTTCGCTCCCTATTACATAGAACTTACAAATATGAAACTTAAAACACAACTGGCATAATGTGGCTGTACTATTAAGACACTATACACTGCCGGCACGGCACGGTGTGTCATGGCAAAGGATTTTATTAGTAATCAAGTTATTTTAAATCTTATTTCAATGAGTTTAGAATTCATGTTACTGCGCCGCGAGTTGCAGCGGCATTACGTGTCAGGACATGAGATTGTCTTTTCGGCGGGCTTTCAACAGGATACCATGGCATGCCACGGAACGCGCGGGATGCCACGGAATGCGCGGGATGCCACGGAACGCGCGGGATGCCACGGAACGTGCGGGATGTCACGAAACGCGCGGGATGGGATGCCGCAGCACAGCCTGCCGTGCTATGCCGTTAGTGAGCCTTTAGGTACACCTCGTCCTAACCCTTACGGGGATTAAATTCGTGGTGTTTTGTTACGAATCATGTCAGGCCTCTGTTGAACGTCGGTTTTCCTAGACTTAAAATATATTCCCGTTACTATATATTTTAACTGAAAAACGAGAAAACCGCCTAGTATAAGTATCATTACGGGGATAATATATTCATCTGAGGCCGAATTCTCTTTCGTTGAAGTTAAATAAAAACAATACACAAGCGAAATTTTAGCCCTTATTTCCACATAATGAAAAGCAAATGATTTTTACAAAACATTGCCGATAAAAGCTGTTTCACACAATCTTAGAATTAACGCTTTGATCTCACATGATCTATACTTAAGTATAGATAATATTTTAAACTTTCTTTTTCAACTAATGTTAATGTTTATACATACCTACATAAACTCACTCCCTTATCCCATGTGTGTAGGCAGAAACCACTGAACGCCACCTGCTACGATACGTACATACTCCTTTTGCCTTTTGTCAAACCGCATCATACACTGATCTTATTGGAGATGTTCTTTAGGAGGGAAAGATGCGTAGTACTCCTAACTTACTTGTATGACCAGTTGAAGTTTATGTTTTTTTAAACCAAACATTTCTTCGAGAGACATTTCGTCCATGGATTGTTATATATTGCTATGTTGACCAAAGAGTTTTAATATTGCTGTGTAAAGAATCTTTAGATTAGCAAATAAATTGTTCGGTTTTTACGTGCAGTGTGTAAAGCCTCTAAGTTTATGTTTTTAGTTCATTAAAGGTGCGTGCATGCGGAAGCAGACGCCGCCGGATGCCTTTTACAGCGGCAAGTCTTTGGCGGGTTGATCAATGAAGTGGTGATGAGGTGACCAAGAAAAATCAGGACACTATTTGTGACTGACTTCATCATTATCTTTTCTGCCTTTATCCCAATTTTTTCAAAGTCAGCGGTCATATTTTCGGTTTTCACTAATACATACATACATAAACTCACACCTTAGGCCGAAACACCACCTGGGGTGCTACGATCCTCCTTTTTTTTGGGGGGTTTCGGAAATCATCAAATAACCTCTCCCGCCCCTGGGCAGAGCGAAAGCGAGTGTGAGACTTCTACTGACTAAAAACCACCCATGTTCCTTCTTAGACCTTTATGTCGAGGCCGCGGTATCTCTTACAATATCCCGCAGCCGGCCCCCCTTCCATGTTGCTGACATCTCTTTGAGGCGCGCATGGAACAAGAACGCGCCGTCGACACGGCATGTCGTCGTCATAAAACAGAGGGATGGCAAACTAGCCCATCACTCACCGTACACAGGCCCGCGTCTACGGTGGCTGGAAGCCGTCACGTGTTCCCCAAACCTGCTACTATCCTTAGATACTCCTTTTGTCTTATTCACATTCACAGATATGGTAATGCACAAACGCCAGTTGCGAGTTAGTATTTCTTCTCTCTATCATCGTAATATCATCGTACACGCAATCCATACATCATTTCTTTGGTATTCCTCTACTTACAAAGCTCATTCATTTCATACTTAAAACTTTGCACACGAGTAACGTTCCACCGAAATACTATTGATAAGCTTTTAATGTTGTTATTTAAATTACAACCTTTTATTAATCTAAATTATTTATTGTGTCATGAAACCAAATAATCCGAAATATCCTGTCTCACATTTCTCTGTCCCATAGCCACCGTACTCTCTTTGACGTACGCCGCCCGCATAAACTATAACATTCAAACTGGAGCCACCTCAGGGAGTACCTTTGTCACGAAATGAACAGCCTCACAGAAGGAAGTCGTCAAAAGGTATATTAATGAGATGCATGTCTTTGACGAGTCTCTCAAAGGTAATCTTTGATAATACTCCGGGGAAGTTATTGTACTTTTCGTTTTTTGTTGCGAATATAATCTTGGTTGTTTTTTTATGAAATGTTGTTTTAATTTTGTAATGGAATTGAAAGTAAAAATACGTGAATTATGAATTGGTGAAAACATATTTAGTAAAAAGCCTGTGAATACTTAAACAAATAATTTTAACAATAATTTATTTTGTGTCCATTACAAAATTCTGAAAAAAAAACTAAGTTTTCATGAATAAACCATCTGAGAACTGTCTAGATACGCTACAAATAAATTTGAAGCGTGCTACATCGTCTACGAAAATGTCTACGTCTGCTACGTCGTAGCCTGCAACATTACAGTGACGTGGTAAATAGTTCAAATTGCTTGAATTCCGTACTCATATCTAGTTTGAATATTTTTATCGAAAGAATATATTTACAAGAAATTTATCGTATTTTCAAAATTAACACGTATACAACTGTAGCCAGCATTTCCTGAAAAAATTGCTCTCTAAAATATAAACCTAACTCAAACCACAGTCAATATAAAATCACTGTTAAACTAGATTTGGTTCTTAAACGAGATTGTTACGGTCCAGATTATTTCCTGTCCATTACCCCTTGGCTACAAACCACATTACTGCAATTTCCTTTCAGCGCCGCAACTTATTGAATTTATTTCTTTTTTCATGGGGTCACTCTGAGAAAACATTCGGTTATTGAGGGGCAATGGAGGTTAATTTTATATCCTGTGAAAGGTTGGGCAGGTATGTTGACATATTGCTTGTAACTTAGTTTTTAAAAGTTGGTAGGAAAAGTATACCTGTCGATAAATTTGGGTTTATGAAAACGTCTCTGTGTGCCTTACGCGGGCGGGACAGTTTATTATAATTATTATGATAAAAAATAAATATCTGGATACAAAGAAGGATTTATATTTTTGGATTGTTATATTGCTAATGGCACACCTACGGGGTTGCAAAGGGCACACCTACGATCTTAGTGCCCCAAGTCAACCTCACCTGCTCGTGGTGCATCCTGCTGAACAACAAACGAGGCTCTGACAACCGATAAGTGGCGGTATAACCACTTCAACTAAACCTCGCAGCTAAATAGCGTAGACTGGTGATGGGCAGCAGCGTCACCAGTGCGAGAAGCTGCGATCTGCGATCGCCAACCCGCATGCCCAGCGTGGCGATTATGGGCAAACCCTCCAAATGGCAAGTCTAAATAAACCACGGCCCCCAGTTCCCGGCCGCCTTGCTGTTCCTGATTACGGCGGCGGTCATGGTAATGGCAAGGAACTCGGGGGTGCGAAGAATCCCCGGGGTACGGATGGCCGCCAAACACAACTGACCCTAGCAACGTATAACGGACGCACGCTACGGCTTGACGAACATCTCGTGCAGCTGGAAGAAGAGCTCGGAGGAATAAGGTGGCACATTCTGGGGCTGAGTGAAGTCCGAAGAGCGGGAGAGGACACTATAACCCTCGAATCGGGCCACCTTATGTACTTCTGAGAGGAAGACCAACTATCCCAAGGTGGTGTCGGGTTCCTGATAAACAGATCCCTGTGTGATAACGTTGTAGAAGTCTCCAGTGTCTCGAGCAGGGTAGCGTACCTCATAGTGAAGCTAACCGAGAGGTATAGCCTCAAGGTTGTGCAGGTCTACGCACCAACCTCGACACACTCGGACGACGAGGTGGAGGAAATGTTTGAGGACATCTCCAAGGCCTTACATTCCACCACTAAGGCCCACTACAACGTTCTCATGGGGGATTTTAACGATTTTAACGCTAAAGTGGGAGTACAGAATTGCGGTGAATCGGTAGTAGGATCCTATGGGTTTGGGAGCAGAAATTATAGGGGGCAAATGCTTGTTAACTTCCTAGAGAAGGAGGGGCTCTTCTTGATGAATTCCTTCTTTAAGAAGCAGCCCCAAAGGAAGTGGACTTGGCGAAGCCCCGATAATTTGACCAAGAATGAGATAGACTTCATCATAACGGACAAAAAGCACATATTCAGGGATGTCTCAGTGATCAACAGGTTTAATACTGGCAGTGATCACAGACTTGTTAGAGGCTCCTTGAATATCAACTTCAATCTTGAACGTAACCGTTTGATGAAGTCTAAGCTCCGTCCGAATATGCTCCAAACTATGATAGGATCTGAAGCATTCCAGTCGGACCTGGAGAACCGCTTTGCTGCCGAGGAAACCATAGATAGCGTTGATCAGGCACTCGACCAAATGGTAGAAGTCCTCAGGGAGGAAGGGACGAGATTTTGTAAGATGCGGCGTACGGGCAAGAAGTCTCAACTTTCGGCAGATACTCTACAGCTTTTAACGGAACGACGTGAAAACCCTCCTATCACTTCGTCAGAACAACGGGCACTCAATAATAAGATAACAAAACTGGTACGACGCGATCTCCGACGCTCCAACACACGATCTATAGAAAAAGCGATTGAGCAAAACCGGGGGTCGAAAGTGTTCGTGCAGTCACTCGGGAGGAGCCACCTGACGAAGTTGACCAAATGCAATGGGGACAGCGTCGTTTCGAAGCCGGAGATTCTCTCGGAAGTTGAGAACTTCTATAGCCAGCTATATGCGTCACATGCATCTCGACCCGATCCCGGAAATGAGGACTCAAGAGCCACCTTAACCCGCCATTTCACAGAAGACCTGCCTGAAGTCAGGCAAGACGAAAATGAGGCGGCTCTTAAACAGCTTAAAAATGGAAAAGCCCCTGGTGAGGATGGGATCACGACCGACTTCTGAAACCGGGTGGACGTCCTGTACTGAGGAAGCTTCAGGAGTTCTTTAACTCTGTCCTGTTCTCTGGGAGAACTCCGAAAGCGTGGCAAAGGAGCGTGGTCGTTCTTTTCGTTAAGAAGGGTGATAAGACTCTTTTAAAGAACTACAGACCTATTTCGCTTCTTAGCCACGTATATAAGCTGTTTTCAAGAGTCGTCACAAATCGTCTGGCGCGAAGACTCGACGAGTTTCAGCCACCGGAGCAGGCCGGGTTTCGAGGAGGATACAGTACCGTGGACCACATTCACACAGTGTGGCAAATTATACAGAAGTCCGAAGAGTATCATCGGCCCCTGTGCTGTGCGTTTGTGGACTATGAGAAGGCTTTTGACTCTATCGAGACCAGGGTGCTTACTCTCGAATATAATTCCGATAGATCGACATTGGAATTGTCAGTCAAACGCCAGGGATTGGCTGGACTCACTGAGTCTAGCCAATCCCTGACGTTTAACTCAACCAACTGACGTTTGACAAATGTCGATCTGTCGGAATTATATTCGAGAGTAAGCACCCTGGTCTGTTTTGGAGTCTATGCAGCGATCCCAAGTCGACTGGCGATATATCCAAGTACTGAGATGTCTTTATGAAAGCGCGACAATGACCGTCCAAACTCAGAACCAGCAAACTAAACATATCCTACTACGTAGAGGGGTAAGACAAGGGGACGTAATCTCCCCGAAATTGTTGACGCGGCATTAATATCAACGGCGAGTACATCTCACACTTGAGATTTGCAGATGACATCGTCATACTAGCCGAATCGCTGTACGACTTGCAGCAGATGCTGGACAGCCTAGTTGATTCTTCTGCGCGCATCGGTCTCCGGATGAACTTGGACAAAACCAAGGTTATGTTCAACGAACACATTACTCCGGAGCCGGTGGCTATCAATGGCGGTGCTCTCGAAGTTGTTCAAGAATACGTCTACCTCGGGCAAACTTTGCAGTTTGGTAAGAATAACTTTGAGAGGGAGGCTAGCAGAAGAATTCAGCTGGGCTGGGCGGCGTTTAGGAAACTTCGTCGAGTCTTCTTGTCGCGTATTCCCCAGAGCCTTAAGACTAAAGTCTTCAATCAGTGCGTCCTACCTGTTATGACTTACGGAGCCGAGACGTGGACACTCACGGTACGGCTGGTCCATCAGTTCAAGGTCGCTCAGCGAGCTATGGAAAGAGCTATGCTTGGAGTTTCTCTGAGGGATCGAATCCGGAATGAGGTGATCCGGCAGAGAACTAAAGTTGTCGACATAGCTCACAGAATAAGCAAGTTGAAGTGGCAATGGGCCGGCCATATCTGTCGCAGAACCGATAACCGTTGGGGTAGACGTGTTCTTGAGTGGAGACCGCGAATTGGCAAACGTAAGGTGGGATGCCCTCAGGCTAGGTGGAGCGACGATCTTCGCAGGGTGGCTGGTAGCAGCTGGATAAGAGTTGCCGAGGATAGAGAAAAGTGGCGTGCAATTGGAGAGGCCTATGTCCAGCAGTGGACTGCTATAGGCTGATTTGCAATTTTGCTGCAAAAAAAAAGTTTATTGACAAAATATCGTCTTTGTTAAACAAAAAAAAACAAGTACCTAATAATTCGTACTTAAATCTAACTTAAAACCTCTTTCTAAATGAATCTCGAAACTTCATCATTTCACCTCTATTTTTTTTCATTTGTCTACGGAATTCTAAAAACCACCCAATAGAAAGTAGCAAAAAATATATATAGGTCGTAGTAACACATAAATAGTAGCCATTTTATTGACTTTCATTGAACCTTAGTTGTCCTACAAATAAATAAATAACATTACCACCTGAAATAAAAGAACGATAAACGAGGGTAGTCCTGAAATGTATTTAATTCCGTTCGGGGACCGTCTCGGTACACGAATGGCTTCATTTACGATTTTTATTTCCGGCCAATGTTGGGCTGTAGGGATGGTTATGTTGCGATAAGGTAGTTATCGATAGTCGATATAGTTATTGTAAACATTGCTAATTTGATTGTTGAGGTTTTTAACTTTCGATAATTTACACGTTTCACATTTTCTAAACCTTTGACGATTTCACAATAGTCATTGCCTGGTACGTTGTCGAGCAGATGCCTGTGGCATTAAATGGCATATTTTACAAGAAGTTGAAATAAATATATAAATTATGAAGCATATCCTCCTGATTATTGTATAAAAAAAAGCTAAACACGCGTCTAATTTAGACACTAGACATGCAAATTCAACTATTACTTTATAATACAGTTTTACAAACACTTTTACTGATTTAAAATTAATAACAGAAATATTCAAAATCTTCATTTTCCTCATGCAAGATTGTCATTCCGATGTCAGAGAGTGAATTTGATGATATAAGTCACTATCGATAATATCGAGTGCCCACATCCCTACCTATAATAAGCGCGATCCGTGTATTGAGATTAACTTGTTTTTATAGCATTAGGTTAGTGTGCATTAAATTTAACTATCACGCTTCATTGCTCGATTCGGAGGCAAGCAGAGACAATGAAACAAAATGTTTTAAGTATTTATTTGAAATCCCCAGGTATATGAAGTCGTTAATGGAATGAGAGAAAGAAAACAGAGCAGTTAAAATGGGTAAGAACGTTTGAATCGAATTGAATGTAGTTATAATTTAGGAAAAGCTTATCTAATCTGTGGTGGAATAAGAAAATGTTACAGGAAAATTTTAGCTAAGCATTGGACCCTTTATACAACGATATTAATTAAAACACAGTTTTCTTAATATAACATAACGCCTATTATCCTCAAAGGGTTAGGCAAAGGTGTACCTAATAGCACATCGTAATATTGCCTAATATAATATAGTTATAAAAAGTATTGTAATATTGGTAGTTGTAAACAGCACAGAAGTGTTCAGGTTGCTAGGTCCGACCAATAGTCGGACAAAATAAGAGTCTACCAGGGAAGAGAATAACGTCGGAGCTGCGGGTTGGTCACAAGTTACTGAGGCCTCGACATAATAGGGCTAAGAAGGAATATGGGTGGTTTTAGTCAGTAGAAGTCTGACACTCCCTTTCGCTCTGCCCAAGAGCGGGAGGGGTTATTTGATGATTTTCCACCCGCCAAAAAAAAAACCAGGTTAGAGAAGAATTATGAAGAAGCTCATTATAACTAAAAAGAGTACTCATAGATTTTCTTGCTGGTTCTTCTCCATAGAAAACGACCGACCGTGCACATTTAATCGACGATTTTTAAGTGTCCGTTTTAATTTTGGATTACCGATTTTCTTAACGGCTAATAGACAACTACTTAAATGATATTAAGCTTGAACCTCGCTTTTCCATTTAATGATGCGATCAGCACATTTAAGCCGTGTTTAAGAGCTGTAATTAGTGTATTTTACCCTCTATCAAAAGAGCTGCCAAAGACACCAGCGAGTAATCTTAACTTTCGAATTGGATACTTTCCTGACTAAAATAAATATGATTTTGTTTAATACGTCAGTTAGATTACCTAAAAATATTGGGTACGTGTACCGTTTTTTGTTTTGTCAAATTAAAAAAAAATACTGTCGAAAAGTACTGTAGGCTTGTGACGTCACTTTCTGGTAAAAAATATACTGTAAAATATTTAAAAGCACTATATAGTTTCATAATGTAAGGAAGTAAGGATTCCGGCAAGCGCAACGCGTGCCCTGCGACCTACGATCTCTGTGCTCGGACCTCATTGGAGACACATGCGTTTTTAAAAACATTTTCTTACTCTATGGCTTTTTTTCGTTGTTCCATCGAATTATAAATTACATGTCAATTAGTCTGTATTATTCCCAAGTTTAGTTTTTCCTATAATTAAGTTCCCTTTTAATAATTATAAACATAGTTTACGTGAAAAAATAAATTATGTCCGTTTGACGGACATATAAGATTTTTTTGTCAAGTACCCAATTTCAAGAAGATGACTAAAATATTTGTAAATACATCAAAATTTATTATTAAAATACACAATACATCATAAACCTAGCATACTAACAAAGAAAATTCCACACATACACCTACATCGAAAACAATTATCAATATAATGAAAGCCGACCCGGCGACTAATTAAACGCATGAACGACTTTCAATAATCGTCCGTACGGTCCGGTTAATGAAAAATCGTGCGGACACGTCCGCTTTCGTCCAAAAGAATCCGGTCATCCGGTGATCCGGTTGACTTTTGTAATTGGGTGGTCGGTTGAATAGAAACCTCGCGTTTTGATCTAGGTAATGGACTAAAACGAGGGTGGTGGAATTTATTTTCTTTTTTTTTTGGTTGGTTTGAATATTTTGAAGGGCGTGAGTGCAAAATAGCTTTAAATGGACAAGGCTTTATACTGATTCGACGGCGCGTTCGTGTTTCACGCGCGCCTCAAAGAGACAAAGAGATGTCAGCAACACGGGATGTTGTAAGAGATACCGTGGCCTCGACATAAAGGGCTAAGAAGGAACTTGAGTGGTTTTTAGTCAGTAGAAGTCTGACACTCTCTTTTACTCTGCCCAAGAGCGGGAGGGGTTATTTGATGATTTTCCACCAGCCAAAAAAAGTATTATTTATACTGATACCTTTTTTTTATTGCAGACGCTTTAGACGAGGTTGCTTTTCCATTTGGATAAAGTTACTACGTGAATTTTGAGTTGTTTATAGACAGATAGAGATGAGAAAAATAGAAACAGTGGGAGAATATTATTTCAAACTAAAACACTAAATATTTAAGTTTTAGAATCAGGCATTACTTTGTCGAAATCCATGACAAACGCGGCAGGGCGGTCCTCCATGATAGGATCTTTCGTTTAGTCCACTCTCGGCCCCTCGGCCCCTAACTATAGTCCACACTCGGCCCCTGGGGGCCGAGAGTGGATTTGACGGAAATATTTTTCAAAATATTTAATACCATGATTAAGGTTAGTCAAGCTTTTAATTTCTGATATTACAGATGTTGACAGGAGTTGCGAACCTAAATCCACAACAACATCCACAAACTTTTCGGATATTCTAGTTATTAAATAAATGATCAACTGACTGATGACACCTTGAAAGTTCAATCCATGTAAAGCTAAAAGATTTCAGTTTGAAAAATACGTAATTAGAAACGTAGAAAAGCTCAAAAATCATACAGAAAGAGAGATCATTAAGTTTAGAGTAACGTGTTACTCCAAACTTAATTATATTTTTTTTTTATTGGCGGGTGGAAAATCATCAAATAACCCGTCCCACTCTTGGGCAGAGCGAAAGGGAGTATCAGACTTCTACTGACTAAAAACCACCCATGTTCCTTCTTAGCCCTCTATGTCGAGGCCGCGGTAACTTGTGAACCACCCGCAGCCCCAACGGGCAAACTTATGTCAGTCGCTAAATAAACACAGGTGCACAAACTTAATTATGTCAGTCGCTAAATAAACACAGGTGCACAAAAAAAATCTGCTGCAAGAGTTTCAGAAATGCGGAATCGTAAAATTAGAAAAAGGTACCTTCAAGCGTTCCCTTATCCGAGTCACTTTTATGATCCTATTATAAAATGGTCTTTATACTCCATTTTATTGCTAAAAGACTTAGGTAATTACGTCACGGTGCAAAGATGAGATTCTCAGAGTTAAAGAGCTATTAAAAGTTTTTGATATTCCGGTCAGAGACAATCAAAATGTTTGATTGGATTTTGTTTTACTATTACAGTTAGTTATTACGGGGTTTAATAACTGTAGATGTGGTTTAATTTTTGAATTATAATGTCTTTTAATTTTTAGCGTTTCGACTGCAATCTAAATTAAACCGTCGGCGCAGAGTTTGTCTACGAGATCGATATTACATACACGGCCAGTATGTACTACTTCTGGACAAAGACATCACCCAAATCCTTCCACGTACTCTGCTCCTCCACCACGTCTGGATCATCTCACCATGCCTCGCCGACGCCTTCTATCCTCAGACATCCAGCATGCCTTTGCCCAGCATTTGTTATGCATGCGTCTCACGTGACCTGCGTTCATATATTTATGAAATTGATTTCTACCTTTATGTGAACAAATGACAATCTTTTAATAGCACTTGGTTTTTTTGCAAAGACTTTTAGCATGATTGACATGCTCCAAATAGAGATACTGTTTGGAGTTTACTTAGGATTGACGACACCAACAAATTGAAATCTTTTAATTTCAAAAAAATGAATAAAAAATTTGTTTCAGAGTTGTCAGTGTCACCTTCTTTGCTATAGAGTTTTGACACTTTCAGATTTTAATCGAAAGCTTTACAGCTTTGCCGATGGCTACATACCAGTCTTTTAACATTTAAGTTTCATCGACACGTAACAAAGAAGAGTGACACTTATAGCTTTTAAACTAAACACAAAACCAAAAAAATATCGAAAATCATTTAAACAAATCTCATAAATACAGGCTGCATCCAAAACTCAACATCCCCTGTCATTTATAATAAAACCTTTTTTTATTTATACCTTGGCGACCGTCATTAAAGCATGTATTCCATCAAGCCGGTCCCCTGTCGCGCATAAACAATAGATATAAAACGAGCGAAGTGGAACACCCCCTTTTGTATGCGGACTCAGCTCGTCATGCCTGTCATACACTACAGGGGATGTCGGTTTGATTTCTGTGTGAAAGATTTTTCCTGAACATTTTCCTGTAGGTGGGTTTCGCTTATATAGATATTTAATTTCTGCTTCTGGTATGTGTATGTTTTTATTTTTAACTTACTCGTTACTAACATTTTTATCTGTGTTGCTGTCTGCTATTATTTTTAATATTAACGTTTATTGCATAATTGTGTTGGACTTGTAAAATTTCTAAACTGATCATTATGTCACTAATATTATCATTAAAACTGAAAACGAAATATTAACCATGTTCAACAATTACATGGTAGATATCCATTGCCATGTTCGTTCATATCATGTTCGTTCATTCGTTTTTCATACTGTTCGTTCGTTGTTGATGTGTGAAATGGTGTTTCGTGTTAATGGATACTGTTCTTATATTTTTGTTTTTTTTTCTTTTTTAAGTATTATAACATTTATAATACAGGTAGCAAAACTTTTACAATGTTGAAAAAAATAGATCGATGAAAAAATGTCTTTACAGAATATGTATTTACAAAACAGCCTGTATACAGACACCCATTCACTGCATTTGTAGTAGTTGAATTGTTGTCCAGTGCGAATCAATCACTGGCCTCTGCCAGACACCTGATGCCGCCTGTCTTTGTGTGTTTATGTACAAAGAATCACATCCAGTCGATTCTGTATAACACAAGTTGCAGACCAAGCAAAGGACACAAGAACACAAACATTTCTACGATGAAAGTGTCTCGTCAAATAATTATAATTAAACCAAAATCATTTGCAATCTTGGGACCTAAAATGGCTGACTATGCAGAAATTGGTCACAGACGCAAATAATTAATGATTATTGTTAATTTGTATACTAGTATAATAATATTGTTAATTAGTAATATTTTTGTTCTATCAAATCAATAAAAATTAACGAAAATAAAACGCGTCAAAGATTTGAGTGGGGGTTTGTGACGTCACTCACCGGTAAAAAAATCATATTAACGTCTTAAAATATGACGTCACGCGAGTTTCAAAGCACTGTTTGTTTACGTGAAAAAATAAAAAATACGTGTCCAATATTTTTCGGAAATCTATCTGACGGACTAATTAGATTTTTTTTTGTTAACTACCCTATTGGACCTTAAAGTATGTTAGTACCCACAGACACAAAAAAAAATGCAAAATTTGAAAATCAACATTACAAAATTTAAATTGTCTTTACTTCAAAATTAAATTATAAAATAATTAAAAGCCAACAAATACATACAAATTCCCATTAATCACAGTCCATCTAAATCAGAAACAATTACTGATAACCACCTCCTCGAATATTCGAAGTAATACTGACAATTTTCAAACCACAGTAATGACGAAATCGGCCACATTAGGTTCACGCCACATACAAAATGGACGACCACCAAAAAGAATTATCTTTCAAATACTAGCAGTAAAGAAAAGCAGTTAATAAGGCAATGTCACGAACCTACGATACAAGGCAAGGTGGGTAGATTATGATAATTGGACAGAAGGGACTTACGGTCATACGGTGCTATTCCTTTTAGATATCTACTTGTAATGTGCGTTGACACGCACACATAATGTGGCTAGAGGAGCTTAAGCCACATAAGCCGCGCTCGCCTAGGTTAGGCCGAGGATGGGTGACCAATATTTTCATTTCGGGTTTCCTCACAAAGAACGTTAAGTCGTTGGTCCCGCTTGTCATTTGCCCAAAAGTCTAACAACCAGTCTTACCAATGGGTATCGCATTACCCAGTACTTTCTGGGTTGTGGAGGTTGGAGTTGCTTTATTAAAGTACTGGTGTTCAGCTGCATCCAGTTAGTCTGTAAACTGACCCCTACATTCTTGAGAAAAGGCTAGTCAGACGGTAAATGTGCTCTGGGCAGTAGTCAAGTAGGACTACTGAGCGTGGGGTCTAGGGTTTGATTCCCATGACAGAAAAAGTATAATTAGAATTGCTAACAATAGTTTCGCCTTTCTTCGCCTTACCATTCAGGAATTTGGCATGATTTTACGGATATATGAAAAAACTAGCGGACGTCACGCGGTTTTACCCGCGTAGTTCTCGTTCCTGTGGGAATGCAGGGATAAAAAGTAGCCTTTGTCACCCGGGGATAGTGTAGCTTCCCAGCAGTGAAAGAATTTTTCAAATCGGTCCAGTAGTTTCGGAGCCTATTCGTTACAAACAAACAAACAAATCTTTCCTCTTTATAATATTAGTGATGAAAAATAACATACGAAAATTGCCCGTACTGCACAACTAATTCCACCAGGACTTGAATAAAGCAAACGACACAGTTATCCAGGTTGCTAAATCTAAGTCATCGATTCGAGAAGAAGAAGAAAACTTAAAGCTTATAGGTAACTAGTGACCCGCCTCGGCTTCGCATGGGTGCAAATAAGATACTTAAACCTTCTTCTTGAATCACTCTATCTATTAAAAAAAGCAGCATCAAAATCCGTTGCGTAGTTTTTAAGATTTAAGCATACATAGGGATATAGGGACAGGGAAAACGACTTTTTTTTCTACTATGTAGTTTTGCAATCAGACGATTGTAAGTACAAAATACACACTGACATGTCTGCCAATAATTCTCATACTCTTTGCCCTCATAGCGTTAGTTTTATTTTTGCTTTATTAACGTTTCCATACAATATAGCGTTGCAACGTTATGCTAGCGTGAGCAAGCCCTATTTGTTAGCCGACGAACATTGGAGCAGCGCAAATAACATCAAACGAAGATTCATTGGGGTTTAAATTGATAAGCAATAAACTTGTTGTGGTATTTTTATTATTTTCTGATAAATGGACATTAAAATTCACATTTCATAGATTATTTTGTGAGATATTTACAGGTAAAGTTGACAAGATGCGTTGTGGAGACTCGCTAACTACATTTGAAGAAAAGCTAGTAAATTTCGGAAAATGATCTGTGTACATATTGTGTGTGTCAAAATACTAAAATATCTCTAAGAGCACTGTCACATATTTTTGGTAATCTTTGTGGTCCTCTTAGCTTGTTAACGAGTTCAAACACCGGCTTCAATTCATCTTGAGTGACTCCCTGAAACATAAGAAATAAAATTAATAGATCACACTTATGGTAGATCCTAATTTTGAATCATCATCATTTCAGCCAAAAGACGTCCACTGCAGGACATAGGTGTCCCCCAGGTGTCGCCACATTGCAACCTTCACCAGGTCATCGGTCCACCTAGTGGAATGCCTTCCAACGCAACAATTTATAGCTATAAAACACAAAAAGAAACAATTATATTAAAAATTAAATTAAACAAACAAATAATAAACAAAAAAGAGATAAGTTGCCATTCGTGCATCATCAATCAAAACAAGCTTAAGAATAATCATCTTTTGTTCATCCTCTATCATATGATTATGATTTACTCCCAGTTATAATAGGGGCCGAGCCTATTGCCACTGAGAAATTCCTAATGGAATAATTTAATAGCACTTTGCCCAGCCTGGAAATCAAACACTGGATCTCAAGTTCAGCAGTCGTGCTTGCGACTACTACACCAACGGGGTTGTCATCGTCATCATTCACCGATTTGATCACACTAACATTATAAAGACCAAAGTTTGTGTGTATGTTTGTTACTTCTTCACGCAAAAACTACTGAACGGATTTGGATAAAATTTGGTATACAGATAGTTTATTACCTGGATTAACACATAAGATAGTTTTTATTCCGATTTTATCTTCCCGTGGGCTAATTTTGGAGCAACAGCTAGTCACACCAATATTATATAGGCGAAAGTTTGTGAATGTGTGAGTGTGTATGTTAGTTACTTCTACACGTCTAAACGGCTAAAGCGATTTCAATAAAATTTAGTATGGTGTTAGCTGACAACCTGGATTAACACATAGAATAGTTTTTATCCCGATTTTATTTTTCCGTGGGATAATTTTCGTGTTGTAGCGGGTGAAGCCGCTGGCAACAGCTAGTACTTTATATTGAAGAAATTCACCTGTTCCCGACGGTAGATGACGACAGCAATCATTCTTCCCCACAGCATTTGCATCAGGAACGGCTGAGAACCTTTACCTTCTAGCAGATGGAGCTGCATCATCGCATCATGTTTCAGGGCTTTGTCTGTGAGATGTTAAACAAAGTAGTTAAAGATTAACGTACAGGAAATTGACAGGAGGAGCTCGTGGCTTAATAAGAACTGCCACTCGGGTCGATCTTTAGGTTAAGCTGCGCTTGCTTAGGTCGATCTGTGGATGGGTGACCGCCCATTACATACCGAGTTTCCTCCGTGCCTCGGAAAGCACGTTAAGCTGTTGGTCCCGGGTGCCATATATAGAGATCTTTGGCAGTCGTTACGGGTAGTCAGTGACCTGAAAGTCTGACATCCAGTCCTACCAAAGGGTATCGTATTACCTAGTATTAACTGGGTTGTGGAGGTCAGATAGGCAGTCGCTCCATGTAAAATACTGGTATTCAGCTGCATCCGGTTAGACTGGAAGCCGACCCCAATATAGTTGGGAAAAGGCTAGGCAGATGATGATTGACAGGTGTCGTACTAAATGGCCTCTTCAATTGTTAGCAGGTAATATAAGTGTTCATGTCGCACTGGGTAGGCCAGATGGATCACAGCTCGATCCTTCTCCCAGAGTTGTGGGCTGTGTCCCAGCAGTGGGACCATTGCAAGCTGATTAAGCGAATAGTTTAGGAGAGTAGTAGGGTTTGTCGGGCACAGGATGTTAAGAAAATTCAAAGATATTACACTTCGTTTTTAAAGTTGAAAGTGCAATATTGATTGCATTAGTGTTACAGTCTGTAAAAGATGCTGTTTTGGTAGACCGGTTGTACCTAGCTTTACTAAAGTTTAGTAACAAGTTAATTTTCAATCAATTATTCTAAATGAAATGAGGAGATCCTAAATAGATAATAAATTAACGTTAATTAATAGCAGTTAGAGAGCAGCGGTGGCCCAGTGGTGTCGGCCCCGACTTACGAACAGTAGGTCGTGGGTACGAATCCAGGCAGGCGCATTACTTTGTGTAATTTATTTCATTACCGCTGCTTACAAAACGGTGAAGGAAAACATCGTGAGGAAACCGGCATGTCTTAGAATAAAAAAAATCGAAGACATGTGACATCTACCAACCCGCACTGGGCACGCGTGGTGGATTATAGCCCATCCCTCTCCTAGAGAGGAGGCCTGAGTCCCTGCAGTGGGAAAATTATAGGCTGATGATGAATAAAAGTTAAACTTACGTATGTCATTCTTGCCAATATCCAAAGAGATGACTTGCTGGAAGCAACCGTTGACTCCTTCGATAGATTTGGACCAGACATCGAAAGGGTGTTCCGTGTGATATCTCTGTCGGACTATGACGCCATGTGTATCTTTTTCCAGCAGTTTCTTCGGTGATGTTCTTGTTTTGTTTATTAACCATCTTAGGCTACCCTGTGAAATTATTACTTTTTAGTTCTTGATTTAACTAAAAAGACGTGTAAATCTGCTGGCAATACCTTTGCCCAGCTATGGGTCAGGTAAGTTCACAAAAAGAAACAACTCACAACCATAAATAGGTCGATAGAAAAAAACCGTCACAAACCAAAGATTTATGTGCGTTTTCAAATACTTTTTGACCAGTAAAATTTGTGGTGTGAAATTATTTCGATAGACATTCAAAATAAAGCTTCAATACCTAGAAGTTCAGCTTTGTTACTATGAGATCTGAGCAGAGTAATCGCTTACGTCTAGCAGTAGAAGACTCCGAATGATAATAATGATAAGCCTCACTCTGGTCCAATACGTGAGCATGGTCTTATTTTATAGTAGCATTCTCGTCTAAACAGTCCTAGGTAGGGAAAATACGATATTGTAATATCCAAGTAGTGCTCTTTTAGCCTCGGTGTTCCTTAGTTCATATTATGACCCCAGTCTATTTACCCGACTGCGGCGAAGCCCAAAAGGAGGGTTATGTGTTTGGCGTGTATGTATGTATGTAAGTATGTATGTATGTATGTATGTCCGTTTCTTTGTTCCCTCAAAACTCCTAAACGGATGAAGGGATTTGAATGAAATATACGTCGTTAGATTCGTCTTGATGGCGCGAGTGTCACTGGCTACATTAAAATTAAAAAAACAAAGGTTATTGCTTGTTTTGGGGGCCAAATCGTGGATTTGAAAAAAAAAAAAAAAAACCTTTACCATCGAGTAGGGTATCAAAATGAAGTGTTTTAAAAGGAGATTACAAAAATATATGACACCTACATGTTTAAAATAAATTCAAAGTCACAAATTTTATAAACAAACACAAAAGTTAAATCATCTGCGAAGTATTTTACGCGACCAACAAAAGAACAACACTAAAGAACTAAAAAGTTAGAAATTAAAAAAGTAGTTAAAAAACTAAAAAAACCCGACTGAAAAGACTGAAAAGCAAAAAAACACCACGGGTTTTTTAGTTTTTTAACTACTTTTTTAATTTATTCACGAGTTGATAGGCTTCTTTTGGGTTAGCTCGTTCCAATATCGACCTATTACTGTCCTCGGAACATTTTTGATTTTTTTGCCAGATATCTCTGGAGAGACATCTAGACAGCTTTCAGTCGAGAACGATAATGCTGAGAAGATGAAATAATAAATAATACTTACCCCATCAGTCTCACTAATCTCGACTTTATAACACGTCACCTGCTTCTCAGGGAACAACTTCTCAGGTATGATAGCCACCACATGCCAATCACCAATCACATCCTTCAAATTAAAGTTGGCCTGGAAGCTATCACACTTAGTACTATTGTCAGTACCTTCTGAATTCACCAGGGTTATAACGAGTAGGATTAGAAAAGGTGTCATTTTCGAATGAAGTTGAGGACCGAAGTGGGTTTTTGGAGTGAATCTTGTGAATTAGGTTTGCTGGTCTGTGGTGATGGATTTAGAACTAATAGAGGTGCCATGATTATAATAGGAGTAGTATTGGCCCGCGGTTTCGCTTGCATGAAAATGACGTTTTTCCATACTTAATCTTTCATCCCAAATTTAGCTCGTTTTAGGTGTTGCAATTCAAAAATTCCTTATTCCTTGTCTACATTATAAAGGGAACCTTTGTGCAAAATTTCATCTTTCTGGGTCAGTGGGTTTGGGCTGAGCGATGATGAGTCAGTCAGGACTTTTCTCTTTATTTATACAGTGTGTTAGTTTCAACGAGGGACGTATTGAAACCTGCTATATGGCATGTTTACATGATACTAATAAAAATATGAACAAAAACACTGATAAATAACAGACAAAACCATACCAAATACTTCGGAAAAGTCTCGCAACCCATGCGTTTATCACAGAAAATGTGCGCGGATTAATGACTTTTAGGCGTAATCCATTTTCCCTTCATATTTTAAACCTGGCGTAGGAAAATGGCAAAAAAGAAACGTCTAACAAAGTGAGATCTGTTACGTCACAAATTAAGGCTATAATAATTTTACATATTTGGGAGGAGAATCGGCTACTGAATACCTCCTTCAATATGCCCTCGTTTAACCTAACACCCTGTATAGATAGATAGAATGATATAAAAGATAGATTAAAGAAGTGAATGAGACTGTTTAATTTGACTGATATGGTGGTCACATTGCACCTATAATTCTCGAAAGGTTAGCCAGAGGGGCTGCGGGTTGTTCACAAGTTACCGCGGCCTCGACTTATAGGGCTAAGAAGGAACATGGAACAGGGTGGTTTTGAGTCAGTAGAAGTCTGACACTCCCTTTCGGGAGGGGTTATTTGATGATTTTCCACCCGCAAAAAAAAGGTGATGATGATGAGTCTATTCTAAACATTTCCAAGCACTAAAATGATAAGTTGTGACAACTCAACACGTGGGCGATCGTTTTACGTACAAATAATTGGATAATCTCTTAATGTCGTCCAGACAGTTAGTGACACATTTTGAAACAATTATTCAATTCATATTCCACGAAATTGCTGCACTAGTGGACAGTCCACCGACCTAATTTTATGAGTTTATTCACAAGATCTTGACTTATTTTTAGTTATTGTATGTACTCGTCAGTAATAGTCAATAAATATTTTTTTAATGCTTTTTTGAAGTCTTTAATTTTCTTAAAATGTATAATTGTCATAATTTGGAATGCTATCAAATTAAAACTTAAAATATTTGTTTAGTTTTAAATAATATTTTTAGTTTATTGCGCATTGTTTAGTTAAACATCATCAGCCATCATTTATTTAAACAGGATATAGATGATACCCAAGCATAAATACGTCTTTCGACCAGTTCCGTGCATTTTGTATTCAGTGAGTTTGGCCTATCCTTGTTTGCTTCACTGGTTACTTGATTACATAGTATTTTTTTTTTCATTTATAATAATTTTATTTAAGTAAGGT
Source organism: Diarsia rubi (assembly GCA_932274075.1). Taxonomy (NCBI): domain Eukaryota; kingdom Metazoa; phylum Arthropoda; class Insecta; order Lepidoptera; family Noctuidae; genus Diarsia; species Diarsia rubi. The sequence goes on along the minus strand of OW026433.1, from coordinate 14,527,109 downwards.
TGTTATATTATATACAAACCATAAGTAGGACTACTTATCGTTTGTATTACAAAAATACAAGGTCAATAGGCCACTTAGGTGTCAAAGTACTCCGCATATCTGTTCGGGAATTTGCTCAAAAGCCTGGCAGCATGGCGTTGAATGACAATACTGCCAGTTTCTTCTTTAAACTAAATTATTTCAAGCAAAATCCTAAAAAACACAACACACAGAAAAAGTACTATAACAATAATGAATAAAAGGACACATAATATCCCAATAATAAAAACGAAGCTTTGGAATTTTCTTCTTAAATCGCCATTTTCCCATTCAAAAACATCTCAAGAATTATCTGTGTTCCCATACAAAAACACGGTCATTGTTTAAAAAGTCAAAACCGACATAGATTTACTTGAACAAAGGCAGTAAAAACGGTTTATAGACTTGTTATTGCTGTCCCAACGGACAGTGGGAGTGGCACAAGTTGGGATAGTAGAGCGATTTTGAATTCAAATAACGAACACACATGAACACTTACTTGAATTTTGTGAATTTATTAGGCGAAAACGTGTAAAAAGATAACCGTGTATTTTCTTGTTAGAAAATAAAAGAGTTTATGATTAAGATTTAGCATAACGTAGCCACTGAACAAATACAGTGTAATAGAATAGGTAAATACTAAAAAATCATTATCAAATAATCTACCACGCGGGCCCGTGCGGATTGGTATACGTCACATGTCTTAAATTTTTTTGGTTCTAAGACATTTGCCGGTTTCCTCACGATGTTTTCCTTCACCGTTTTGAGAGCAGTGGTGATGAAATAAATTACACAAAGTAATGCGCCTGACGGGGTTCGAACCCACGACTCACTGCTCGAAAGTCGGGGCCGCCACCACTGGGCCCCCACTGCTTTTCCTTTCTTCTCACTGCTCTTCGCCTCTCAGTTAATGAATAAAATATAATAATATAATATAATATTACAAGTTATAATATAATATTACATAAAAACATTACAAGTTACGCATGATGTCCAAGAAATAACAAAACAATCAAAATCAAAATATTTTTAGTTCACATAGGCCTACATGGGCACTTATAAAACGTAGATAAAAAAGTGCACGGTTCGGTGCATTGGTCGATTCCTAAGGAGAAGAACCGGCAAGAAACTCCAAAGGTTACTCTTTTAATCTTTTAAAATCGTTTGGGATAACAATAAGTTCCAGACATAATCTTGGTACATACATGAAGACTATAATGCAGATTAATGTCTGAGATGGTCCACTCAGTGCAAGCATTTGTCATCCATTCATTAAATGTAAGTTAACAAATCGCTTATGCTTTACACCACATTCAAAAACCCGAATCGGTGGAAACAGATTTTAATGTATCCTATGAAAATCTTCATTCAAAAGCTCTTTCCCTTTGAATTTTAATATAAATCTCGAATTGGGACTTTATTAGCGTTGGACGAAGACCAATAAATGTGAAAATTATGTATTCTTTCGTTCAATGGATATTTATGAGAGATTCTTTGGATTATTTACATGCAAATGCGGTATGGGCGAAAAAGTGCAAAGTTAAAAAAATATTGTAGTTAAGCTTTGGTTTATTTGGCTTAAAATAAAATAGTTTGTCTTACTGCTGCACTCAGAGAGCTTTAATGGTTACTTAGGCATAATGGGCACTTAGTAAAGGTTTTGACAGTTTTGTCATACAAAATCATGTCAAATCTTTACTAAGTGACGGCTTAAGTAATCATTAAATATCTCTGAGTACCGCAGTTAATCGTTGCTTGTCATCGTCATCATTTTAGCCGACAGACATCCACTGCTGGACATAGGCCACTAAGGCCCACTTGTACCAAAACTTTGAGTTAAATAAATAACTCGTGGTTTACTAACTCAGTGTTAATGTTCTAAATTTTTAACTCGCATATTAAGTTGCACCACTAAAAATTAACCCAGAGTCAACTAACCCTAGCCTTGTCATGTTCATTCATTCTTTTAACATCTGGCAAAATATCTCTCTCTCTCTCGCTCCACAGTACTTTGAATAAGTCTATTTCTTTATGTCAGATTAAAAAAAATTACACGTTGTTCTTTGTCGCGTTATATTGACTGTTGTGACTCGAGCGTGTTGCACTTGCATTGTCGTTTACAGTAATTATTTTGCGAAATAATTTAGGCAGACGGACGCGGAAGATCTTCGAAATGGAAAAGAAACCTCGGTTGCGTGGCATAAATTTCACAAATAGCGACAATTTGTTACTGTGCGATATAGTAGAAAAATATAAACACATTGTAGAAAACAAAAAAACTGACGGTGCCAACATTCTACAAAAACAAAAACCTTGGTTGGAAGTAGTAAAAGAATTTAATTCTATTTCAGTCTATTGTAAAAGGAGTTCACTAATCATTGAAAATGTAATGTAGGTCACATGCCTACATGTGACCTACCTACATTACTTTTATTCGCGTTTGTATATTGCAATCTATTTTCCATTTTGTCTAATATGTATTTATAGAGAACAGTTCCTTTTTGTAGACGAAATCTTCTATGAAAACCTTTGTCTCTTTGTGACTAAAAATGATCAGTCCGTTCTGCAATTCTTCTGTTATAAAAGTGAACTAATGTACTCGATGATCTCTTCATCATCATCAGACAACAACCATTCGTTTATCATTTTCAGGACAAAATAAAACCGATATCACTGAATGCAACAAACACAAGACACAACCAAAGCGTACTTAGCCTAAAATATCTCAATTTTGACATTACTAACCCAGAGTTAGTTGACTTAACCCTCCCACATCAGTGGGTTAAATAATTAAAAACCTAACTCATGGTTAAGCCTTAACTCTTGATGGTGCAAGACATAATTAGAATTTAACTCCAAAGTAGTATTTACCTCTGAGTTAACCGTGATAACCCAGCAATGCAATATTTTTTTTGTTTAAGACCATAATTTCGGGAACCCCGTAGTTACGGAGATATTGGGGATCAAACTTCAAAAATTTTCACAGGTGTTTTTGTGAATACTAGTTTTTCAGGTTTACTTAAATAACATCCATGACACGTTTTCTATCCAAAGCATCCACTAGCACAATGTTTTAAGAGTGCTACATTGAGTTTTATTCTGACCCAAAAAAAAAGTCGTTTCCCAGAAAAAAAAAATTGCGTAGGGATATTTAGTTTGATGTACAGAATGCTTGGTTGACAGTTATGTGAAAGGTTAATTTACACCCTGTATAACTACTATGTACACAATTTATACCTGATTTCACTCACAATAGAAAGAAGAAAGAAAGAAAATTTATTTCTTTGTCGCAGAAACATACCGAGCATACAGGAAAAAAAACATTACACAAACAACGCTTAACAGATATAAAAAAAATACAACAAGCAGGGATTACAAAAAAGAAAATGTTGCACGTTGTGACTGCGACAAGTAGGTTGCCACTCAGCATGGTGCTGTGTTATGGTCACCCACAGCACAGCGCTGGTTTTCAGTGGTCACCCGTGAAAAACGTACGAATGCCAAGAGCTTCAATATTAAGTATATAAAATAAATTAAGCAGTGCTTGAAATATTACTTGACATGACTCAAAAGTAAGACACAATTATTATATAAAATAAAACTATTGTTACAAAAGATAAATTACAAAACTAGAACCAAAAGTATGATAACAATAACAATGACTTAGGAGATTGGGGTGAATGAATGTGATATTAGATAACCTATACGAAGTAGAGTACCTGTAATAATTTAAAGGTAAAGTTTTTGGCAGCGTTCCATTCGTTCCAATTGATTCCATTGAGTGTACTAGAAATTACGCTTGAATATAATAATATTGAATAATATTCCACAACTATCACACAACGCCATCTAGTCCCAAGCTAAGCAGAGCTTGTGTTATGGGTACTAGACAACTGATAAACATACTTATATATTTCTAAATACATACATATTATAGATAAACAATGTCTGGTTTTTATAATAGTTTGGCAGAGGAGTAGGCTAACAGAACACCCACATCACGCCAGTTCAGTTCCACGTTATAAGGGACGACTCTATTGCCATCCATGACTGCTGTGGAGAAATTCCTAATGGAAAACCCCAATAGCACGCTTGACCAGAGAACGTGAGAACTAGAATATCAAAGCAATTTTATGCAATCAAAAAACACTATTGCTTGCTATAAGCCTACAAATCTATTCTAACAACAACATTTTCCGTAAATTAATGAATAACACATCATTTTTAAAACTCTTTTTTCACAATTTTATTATGCAAATAGGGCATTGAACAGAAAAACACTAATTAGTTCGTCAGATAGATTACCAAAAAAAATTGGACACGTATTTTTTCTTTTTTCACGTAAACGAACAATGAAGACGATACACTGTTTTGAAAACCCTTGTGACGTCATACTCTAAGACATTTGTATGACATTTTTTAGCGGTCAGTGACGTCATCAACCCCCACTCAAATCTTTGACGCGTTTTATTTTCGTCAATTTTTATTGATTTGATAAAACAAAAAATACGTATTCAATATTTTTCGAAAATCTAACAGACGGACTAATTAGAATCATATTTTTTTAAGTCGGTAAACATCCCTATTAATCGATCCCAACGACCTTATAATTTTTAGCATCTAAAACAAAAATGTCAGTAATTAATCTTACCCTTTCACGAGTTGTTAGTCTCGTCGGTAAAGGATTTAAAGTTTGCGTCTCATTAACTGCGAATATTTCATAAAGCACCTAGGTATAGGGTTATCCGTCAACATTTTCGGGTTAATGTCAGAATAGAACGATGAATGCTCTTTATTAGTGACTTTCAAAATGAATGTACATACAAAAGGTAGAAACACAGAGAATTAAAAACAGTCTTACTTCCAGTTTCTGATTTAAGTTTTTGATGTTAAACCTTGTCATCATATTTCAATGAAAGTAATTAATTAAGCACGTAGGGGCTCTGGGTTGTCCGGAAGAGATACCGCGGCTTCGACACAAAGGGCTAAGAACGAACATGGGTGGGTTTTAGTCAGTAGAAGTCTGACACTCCCTACCTCATTCCCGCCCCCCCCCCAAAAAGTAATTAATTAACACTCTAAATTCAAAAAGGCGTTGAAACTTCAACGACTTAATTCGGAAGCCCTAATTAATTAATTTAACTAAAACCCTATTGAATAATATTGTATTTCCGATTTAAATATCGTCGTATTTAGGTACGTATTTTTTACACGCGTTAGTGTTATGGCCTCAGAAACTCGTAGTAACGAATTTATACATTTCTAAAAGTTGATTTTATTTTAGTCAGCCTTCTTTAAAATGATACGCAGTCCTTGTAAGTATCTGCCCAGTTTACTAAAGCACTGTCCATGCCAACAACATCCAGCCATCCAACTCTTTGTTAATGGTACCTTCAAATTAAACTATCATTCTCTTCCTCTGATCCCATTAGGGCCGTTTACTGATTTAAAAAAATGTGATTCTAATTAGTCCGTCTGTTAGATTATCAAAAAATATTGGAAACGTATTTTTTGTTTTATCAAATCAATAAAAATTGACGAAGATAAAACTCGTCAAAGATTTGAGTGGGGGTTGATGACGTCACTGACCGCTAAAAAATGTCATACAAATGTCTTAGAGTATGACGTCACAAGGGTTTTCAAAACAGTGTATCGTCTTCATTGTTTGTTTACGTGAAAAAAAAAAAAGTGTCCAATATTTTTTGGAAATCTATCTGACGGACTAATTACATTTTTTAGTAAACTACCCTATTCGCAGCAAGTTTTCTTCCTCTATACTATTCTACTACTTTCTAACCATATTTATATCCTTTAGACATCCATCCATCGCTTCTTTGATCTTCCTCTACTCATAATAACCACATCCATACTCAAATCGTTCCACATTCCTCCGCATCACAAATGTCGATACCATTTTTTTTTCTTTCTGGCGGGTTATTTGATGATTTTCCAATCATCAAATAACCCCTTACGCATCGGGCAGAGCGAAAGGGAGTGTCAGACTTCTACTGAGTAAAAACCACCCATGTTCCTTCTTAGCCCTATATTTCGCGGCCGCGGTATCTCTTACAACATCCTGCAGCCCATACTATGACAACCGAATACCACGCAATTTTTAAGTCACCAGCACCACTTTAAGACTTCCTCTAATGTACATTTCTTATTTTATTTCTTGCTAGCTGTTGCCAGCGGCTTCACCCGCTACAACTCAAAAATTATCTGGTGCGAAGATAAAATCGGGATAAAAACTACCCTATGTATTAATCCAGGTTAAAAACTATCTGTGTACCAAATTTTATCTAAATCCGTTGAGTAGTTTTTGCGTAAAAAAGTAACAAACATACACACTCACAAATCACAAACTTTCGCCTTTATAATGTTAGTGGGACTAGCTGTTGCCAGCGGCTTCACCCGCTACAACTCAAAAATTATCTGACGGGAAAATAAAATCGGGATAAAACTACCCTATGTATTAATCCAGGTTAAAAACTATCTTTGTAACAAATTTGATCTAAATCCGTTCAGTAGTTTTTGCGTGAAGAAGTAACAATCATACACACTCACACAATCGCACACTCACATACTTTCGCTTTTATAATATTAGTGTCATTTTATACGCACCAGACATTAAACTATCAATGGATACAATATATATCTTAGCACACAAGCACCCATAAAATATATATACCTCATTCAGAGTCACTCAGTGTAACTACAACTACTGAACCGAGAACAATCTCGCTAACGTTCGTCAATAAACGTATAACAGTGACTGCTGTCAGACTGTCAGACTGTCAGCACTAACGAGGATATGTAGAGCATCTTCAAACGTTGCAATCAGAACACCGATGTCGTTTATTGAAATCTCAGCCCTTATACCACAGAGTAGAGGTTGGAATCAGAGATATATTTGTGAAGAGTATTTTTTGCATAGTAAACAAATAATATCTTTTTAGATAGTTTTGTTTTTCATTTCCTTTTTTATTGATTGGAGTTTAGTTCCTACAAATCGACGCGTTTAATCAATAATCCGATCCTATATATTCAAATTCATATTATCTGGAACTATCTCTTATTCGTATAATTAATATAGTTTATAATTATTTAATTTTAATTTTAGAACAATGCATAATTCTCCAAAAAACACATATTTATCGTAATTATACGTTTATAAAATGTGTGCGTCTTTCGCTTGCGATTTTAATTTAATAATGAAACCCCAAAATGCAATCATTAAACAAGATATTTACTATTTGCTTTTTGTTTCCATATCTCATTTTCAGTGTTATTGTTGTGTTACCATGACAGTTTAATAACAACATATTTTATTTTAACGCTAGGAATGTAACAAAAAAAAAATATTTTGTTTCTGTTCCAAACTACTCTGTACTCGAAGATGATTGTCACCGATAGAGGGCGCCAGTTCGTAAAGTTTTACGATCACTTCCGACACGACACTACCTCTTAGTAATCTGCACTACTAGGGGAACACCCTATAGACGTACTAGTTCCCCTAATAAGGCACCAGAAGTGCGGTGATGTCTTACTTTATATGAATCTGTTTCATCTTGAATCAATATAATGTGTTACAGTCAAAAATTGTTAATCGGTCAATAACATTTTTGACCGGAGTCAGTCAAAACCCTTATTAGGTTAAAAACGCGTTTTCTTTATTAAAATATGTTAGCTATAATACGAGGTTATCCAAATATTCCCAAAAAAAAAACCTAATAAGTTTTCTAATGACCTTTCGTTACGAAATGAGTTGACAGTTATAACAGAAACCACCCAATAAGGTTCTAAGTTGAAGTTCTAATGTGAAGTTTAATAGTTTTAATCGGTCAAAAGTATTTTTCACTGATTAACAGTTTTGACTGTGACATATCGAATCTTGATTGAATTCTGAAGAGCGTTCAGTTATGACCCATAATGCGAGTGTATGAATAAGATCCTAATCTTTCGATTTTGAATAATATCGGGAACTGTATTTTGGTTATTGCTGGATTATATTTAATAGAAACTGGTTTGTTGCTGTAGTGGGGTTAGATTCTCGAAGAATTTCTGAGTAGCTGCCACAGAGCCGGGATTTGTGCAGTTGATAGCAATAGGCTCGTACCCTTTAGTATTGGACTTTAACAGAGCTGGCGAAGTGTAGGTACGATTAGGTACACCTCAGGCTAACCCTTTGGAGATTACAGGCGTGATGGTATTCTATATTGAATAGAGCGAATCGGTATAGGTATGTAGGATTTTATCCCCAGAGACTTGGTTTTGTTTTTTCTATTCGATAAATAAAATCCCACTAAATACAAAATTTATTTAAAAGCCAAGTCGCGCAATTCAGTTCTTTTACCGAGAAAAGGATGGTACGGCCGTGCCGCTTTATTGGTCGACTTGGCGGGGGCAGTGCCGTGCCCCCAGATAAACAAAGTTCGTGGCTATAAGTTGCACGGCTAGATAAGCGAGGTTAAGCATAGTAGGAAACTCAAAACTGAAAAGTGGTAAATATCTACTTTTAGTGTTAATGATAGTAATTACAATCAGTCTCATAGATGGAACACGATTTTATTCGTGAAACATTTTTTTCCTACAATTACAACGATTATCAAAAATCAAACTATTTTTATTTCACATAGGTCTACATGGGCACTTATAAAACGTCGACAAAAAGGTGCACGGTTCGGTGCATTGGTCGATTCCAAAGAAGAAGAACCGGCAAGAAACTCCAAAGATTACTCTTTTAATCTTTTAAAATCGTTTGAGTTAACAATAAGTTCCAGACATAATCTTGATATAATACACACATGAAAACTATGCAGATTAATGTCTGAGATGGTCTTTTATCGATTTTTGGAGTCTGAATTTGTGCCCGGTTGGTCTCAATAGGGTCGGCCCATATTACATGGAACTAAAATATAAGTGGCTAAACGTGGGTGTATTAACGGCTGTTACATCTATAGAACCATGTCTTTTTGAAATTAATACATATAAAGTCTAATCTGCCCACTGATTTTATATTAAAGGGCTGCAGTATATTGACTGTATAAAGGTAGCATTTTGCTACCTTTATACATTTAATTGATGACTTGTGTGAAAGATATTTTTGGGATAACCCCACCACTCTATTCCCAAACCACTGTAACTCATTTTTTATTTTGAAGTATGAGAAATCATCAAATTTCTCCTCCCGCTCTGGGCAGAGCGGTAGGTAGTGTCAGACTTCTACTGATTAAAAACCACCCACCTATGTAACTTCTTAGCCCTTTGTGTCCGGGCCGCGGTATCCCTTTCGAACAACCCGCAGCGTGAAACCCGTCAAAAATCTAGATCCGACATAACATTAAATAACATCACTGCCACAGGCAAATAAACCTACATGCACCTTTAATTCGTTTAATAACAGTACCTAGTTCTAAACCATAACAAAGCCGGGCGTGGTTGCCGCTCCCACTAAACTGTATAAATCGCGTTTAAATTCCTACACGGTGGGTCTGTGACGCTCGTTATGATGCAGGCATTAGTTTTGCTGTATCCGCCCGTCCGTCATCGGGTAGTGACCATGGTTTACTGGAAATTTTGTAAAAGAATCTCCATATATCTGTATAAAAATAAATAAATGTGAAATAATTATTCGTCCAATCTTTTTATTTCAAAATAAGTTTTCTTACGGGTTTGTCTTCACTGATTACGTTATTAGATAGATTTAGCCAGGGATCTCGACGAGTTGTATGTGCCGATACTGTAATTCAGATTTCCTCAAAAAAAAATAATTAATCTACTGATCACGGTAACAAGAAATGAAAACTAACGTTATTGGTAAAAAAAACTAACTGAGTTGTACAAGCAAAAGTAAACTATAATTATGCTGAAACCCAGACATAGAATATGAATTCACTTGAGTATTCCTAAATTATAACTAAGAACAGTAAAAGCAGGTATGGAAAACATATTTAAAGTTTTCATTATTGAGTTACGAAAACTTGAATAAAAAGATTAGAACTAGAGTGCTTTCTGACTTAAATAGTTCCTAGTTGTTTTCAATATTTTATTTGAGTACACAAAAAAATCTGAAAATCTTGGTCATCCTTACGTATTTCAGGTGATGAATGCAATCGCTACATCGAGCAAAGCTTTTATTCGCATATTTCAAGCGACACAAGCGCTGGATATTATTTTACAGGAAGGAATATCTGATACAATACTTCTAGAGCAATCAGGTAGTAGTTCACGTTTACTATCTGAATTGTATTTTCTGATTTTCACCCTAAAAGTTTGTATTGATTTCAGAAGTAGGTAAGTAATTTTTTTGTGCATCAGCAATATTTTACTGTTTGGGCCCAGAACTGATCCCCAAGGGTGGTAATTGAACACTAAGGACACCAGCTGATGAGACATCATGATTTAATACTGGATTAAATATAATTTCACGATGCCACATAATGTAATAGTGACTTTATATAGCAATTTTTTACCACAAAAACTCGGCTTTAAATCGCTGCAGCGGTTTTTTTCCACATGCCGTACCTTGAAAGACATTTTACAACTAGTGTCGTCATTTTGACAGGTGCATTACAAAGACTTCAGTCTTGTCTTCACGCCCAGACAATTTATTAGGCTGACACGGTAATTGCGGGATTGAAAACGTTTGTTTTTATTAAAATAGCTGGATGGGTTATGCAAATGTACGCAACGGAATTTAATGCTGTTTTCAGCAAAAGAAAGAGTGATTCAAGAGGATGGTTTATACAGTATGTTAGCATAAACGAGGGACATATTGAAGTAAAGTATTCAGCATTCGATTTTCGTCCCAAATATGTAAAAAAACGATAACCTTAATTTGTGCCGTAATAAGGTTCGAAAAATATTGGATACGGGTTTTTTTATTTTATGAAATTAATAAAAATTGACGAAAATAAAACGTGTCAAAGATCATGAGTGGAGGCTTTTGACGTCACTTTGTGGGTAAAAAGTACTAACCTTGTGACGTCACACAACTTGACGCGACTTTTCGTAGCACTGTATTGTCTTCATCTTTTGTTTAAGTGAAAAAAGAAAAATTCGTGTCCATTATTTTTTGAAAATCTATCTGACGGACTAATTAGAATTTTTTGGTGAAATTGCACACTCTCCAGATCTCACTTTATTAAATGTTTCTTTTTCACTAATGTCCTACGCCAATTTTAAAATATGAAGATTAAATAAATTATACCTAAAAGTCCGATTTGACCCGCGCACATTTTCTCAGGTGCATGGTTGTGAGCACAGACATAGTCTATCAATATCTGTGGTTGCGAGTCTTTCGCAAAATATTTGGTATGGTTATTTCTGTTATTTGTCAGTGTTTTTATATTTGTTCACATTTTTATTAGTATCATGTAAGCATGCCCTTGAGAGTTTCAATATGTCCCTCGTCTAAACTAACATACTTTACGCAATGATATATTAAAACTATAAGTACGTTGTCCGCCCTCAAAAATGACAACATGAAATGAAGCCAATTGGCCACATCACGCTTAGTAACGCACCAACCTCTCACGCGATGCTACGTTTGTTCTTAATTTAAATCGTGTGTGTAGACCTGCGCGAAACATAAAGACAACAGGCATCAACAGGCATCCCGCTGTACGGTGTCATATTTTCGTTCCCTTTCTTTACGCGTAAAAGTAGTTATATGTATAATATTTTCGCCGTTTTGAAGCGCCGTCATGTTAGTTCATGACGTGTCTATACATAATACGTCATTGACTTTACGTATGTAGTACATTGCACCCGTGCGAAGCCGGGTAGGTTGCTTGTTGATAATATTGCCAAAACGCCCTTCACGCAGTGCGCCTCAAATCAATTACGCGCCTGCAAAAGACACCACTTCCTCCAGATTACCTCAGAAAAAAGTCTAACCAACCGAAATCAGTTCAAAGGCAACATTAATCTATATCTTCCCGCTAAAAGGAGGTACAATTAACTATAATAATTACTAATTAGTGCTGGTAGATGCACTCTCTCTACTAATTTCACACCTGACTACCCTCTTTTGGGTAAAGGGTAGAAGTAAGCGATGCATTTTTAATTTACCTTTAATGTAAGTGAAGGTAAGATTCGAAAGTAATCTGTTTGTAATTGATTTTGTGGCTTTTAAGACTTGTGTTCGTTTGGCAGCTTTCAAATTGTTCTTATTACACCGTTGGTATTTACCTTTGGAAGAATGCTAAATACTATTGCTTGTGAGAATTGAGCTCGTTCTTATTCAGTAGCTTTATGTGTAATAAGTGGCAAGAACATGTCTCATAATATGTATTAAAATCAACACATTGATGAATTTGTACGCAAATCAGATTTTTCTGTTCTCGCTTGCAGTGTTATGCTCACGCTTTTCTATTGCATTTATACTTAGGAATGACTTTGTGTGACTTCTTGTCATTCGAATGAGGCTTACTAATAGTTCAATAGGGTTGTTACCGGCTAAAAATATGTGATTCGAATAAGTCCGTCTGTTAGATTATCTAAAATATTGGATCCGTATTTTTTGTTTTATCAAATCAATCAAAATTGACAAATACATATAAAACGCGTCAAAGATTTGAGTGGGGGTTCGTGACGTCGCTGACTGTAACTGTAAAAAATTACATACTTATGTTTTAAAATATGATGTCTCACGAGTTTTCAAAGCACTGTATCGTCTCCACTGTTTGTTTACGTGAAAAAAGAAAAAATACTTGTCCTATATTTTGTGGAAATCTATCTGACGGACTAATTAGATTTTTTTGTTAACTACTATTTGCAATCAAACCTTATCTATGTTACATTAAGTGAAAAAGTAACACAGCAGTTGTAGTCCCAAGTAGTTTAAACACAAAATGCGAAGCAATCGTCTCTTCATTCGTCTTAATTCAAATTCCAAATTAAAAAGCAATCACAAAACGCAGTAATCCATCTTATAAAGATATAGATACGCCATTGTTACCCAGATAGAACGATTCCGAAACTGAATTTCAAATTTAAATTCGTTCGCGGATGTTTCCAATTAAGTGCGCGTCGCGGATGACGGATGACATCCTCCCGAGGGATGCTGGCGGATGTCTTGTTGAAAATACGGATGTTGGATGTTCGCGAACTATTGTAAATCTATTTTGAATTGGGGGAGGCAGAGTAATGCGACAGTTTTTGTCTAACAGTAAACTGTGTAAAGATACTCGTAAGTTGGAATTTTTCCGGTTTTGAAAAGTGGTCATCATCATCTGCGTAGACTTTTCCATACTATGGTTCGGCTTCCAGTCTAACTGGACCCAGCTGAATACCAGTATTGTACATGGAGCAACTGCACATTAAGCCATTTATGTTTGTCTCCAGTAGTAAGAAGCGAGTCTATTACCATCAATTGGGCACTACTCCACACTGAAGTCCCAACAACTATTTGCCTGGTCTAGTAGTCGAGCGTGGGGTCCTGAGTTCGATTCCCGGCTCGGGCAAAATGCTATTGGGTTTATCCATTAGAATAATTTCTCAGTGGCCGCCATGGAATCTTGATTTGTGCCGGATTGGCTATAGGCTCGCCCGCTATTCCGTAGGACTTCAAAAAATCATGTGTAATGTGTGTTTACTATTAAAGGTACACCTCTGTCTATCCCTGCAGGGATAACAGGTGTGATGATCTACTAGCCTTTTTTTTTGTTTAAGCGGGTGGAAAATCATTGAAAAACCCTTTCCGCTCTTGGGCAGAGCAAAAGGGAGTGTCAGACTTCTACTGACTAAAAACCACAAATGTTCCTTCGTAGCCCTTTATGTCGAGGCCGCGGTATCTTTTACAACATCCCGCAGCCCCAACGAGCGTCGGCCCTTGTTGCTGACATCTCTTTGAGGCGCGCGTGTAACACGAACGCGCCGTCGACACGGCCTGTCGTCGTCATAAAACGGACGGACGGCGTGCTATCCCATTGCTCACCGTCCATAGGCCCGCGTCAACGGTGAATTTTCCGCTAAATAATTTAGTTTCACTAAACCTATCAATTAGCGTAAACAAACCCCACCTGGACACAACTGGATTATCTCGAACAAGCTAAACACAAACAAAATTAAAATTATCTTTTTTCCATTCCAACAACAAATGCAGTCAGCATGAATTCTAGTGCACTTTACTGCTTTCCAGCTAAATATAAAACACGCTACGAGAATTGTTAATTTCGAGAAACTGAGTGTTTCTGATTATATCTTTTGGATAAGCCTTGGGATACAATGAGCATTGGATTTGCCACAACAGGTGACGAAGTTGTTCGTGTGTCTCTTAATAGGTATTTGGACATTAGACATAGAATTTGACATTAAAACTGGCACTGGCACTGTATTTATTTGCTGTCATATTTTAAATTATAAACTAAACATTTAACTTCAATTTTATTATTATTTGTTTCTGCTTCTAAAAATGTCATTTAATATGTACAACAAAATATAAATTGTTAATTGTTAACAAATGAACGAACGAATTGGTTTTCAAATATCCAAATAAAGGATGAGGAGATTTTTAAACTGACATGGTCATTGGTCACTAACATTATCTTTAACACTGAAAACGAGATATTTTTCATATTTATTGCATGTTTCCGGTATTTTGGCGCTGTGACACAATGGCCACGAAAATGACTATCATAACTTATTTGCTATTCATTATTCAATTATACTTACCAGCTACTACCGGCGAACTTAAATCGCATGAAATTATTTTGTTAACAATTTCAATGGTATTTTTTTTGCGGGGAACCTTATATGTTTTTTTTTAAGTTTAAATTACATTTCATAACATCAGCTGTCTGCCAGTGAAAACACAGTCAAAATCGATAAATCGTTTTGGAGAACAGGACAGGTAACAATTTAAACTAATGTGTTTTGGTATTATTGCATTTTAGTGCATTAGATATCCTTCATAGAAAAAAAGAGGTATAATTAATCCCACTAATTTCCCATTGTACTACTAACCTAGACGCATTCCGAAAAGCACACAAACCGTAAAAACCTCGAGATAAAGCAAGTATAAAATATTTTAATTATATTTTATCACCACTAAAACTGTGTAAATGAAAAACCGGTTTCGTTCCTTTATGAAATCGTAAAAAACTTGTCTTTGCTCCCAATGGGAGAGATTTGCAGTTCTCATGGTGTTGCCATTGTTGAAATTTCATTATAGAGTTTTTATTTCGGTGTGCTATCCCGATTTATATTGTTTCTTTTTATATTTTTAATAGCAATGGTAATTAAGGAGTTATCTTATGATCTATTTTGTTTTTTAATATTCTGTGCCAAGTTTTGATTTTGTTATTAATGTTGAAATGTTATATTTCGAAAGCTCAATAACGTCTGCTTTGATGATACTGAAAAGTAATGTATGTATTTTCTGAGTCTATCGTTGAGATTTTTATATTTGTGTGCTAATAATCTTTTCAAACGTCACGTCGTTTGTTTTGTCTTTATTTTTATATTCTTTATGCTTACTATAACCATTATAAACTTAACATCTGTAACGTGTACGAACTTTCTGTGCAAATAAAGAACACTAACACACACACTCAAACACACTGTACACACACGCACACTTTCTCTATTCTCTTATTCTACTGACTATAGACAGACATTTTACTCTTTAAATTATTTTATTTTTAATAACCCGTGTTATAAAATAAGTGATAGATCAAATTCTCTTAATCCTCTCATAAAGTTTCTATTTCTTAAAATATAATTATTAAAGTCGATACAAAAAAAACTTTATTAAAAAATTAGTAACTAAAAACATAAAATTGCCTTCATAATTATAGTGTAGGTTTGCAAGCTAAATTAAGACGCTTTGCAAAATGAGTGTTTATCCTCCTGGGTATAAGCTGACAGAAAAGTAATTATGTTTAATCCTTAGGGCGAGCAGTTCACGGGCTAATTAAAGGTGTCAGACTTTGTTTTTAAATAGAAGCACAATATATTTTGTAATGTGTTGACAGATAAATGATTATAATTGTGTAAGAATTATTTATAATTTATGTCATGAGGATAACTTTATATTAGAAAACTTTTATTACACACATGCGCTCTTACGGTTTATATGTATTATCAGTACATAACTGAGGAGTTTAACAAAAAAATCAGTGAATTTGCTTGCAGTTTCTGAAAATAATGTTAACAAAACATTGATTTATTTCATTGAATACCCGGTGAATTAGCGTATCATACACAACGAATCTCTATAATCTGTGACTGAAACTGCAAATATACATAAGATCTTCCAGATAAAAACAAAGAAAGATTCCAAATAAATACTTCTCCTGAAAAAGTCTTGCTGTCGGTGAAACAAACTGAAATAAAGACAACGAGGGCAAGGAGTAATGATCCTGAACAGTTTCGATGAATGTTTTACATCAGTAGGATATGTATAGAGGAGTTAATACCTACTACAGTTATATAAAGTGTCATTTGTTTTGTACTAGCTGCGCCCTGCGAATTTCGTTCGCGTAACAGTATTACCAAAAAAATATTATATTCATATTTGAATCGATTTTTATTAATCAGGGTTCTTGAGTAACAAAAATCGAGAGATTTTATAAAATAAAAAAGTAGCATTTTAGCTATATTACTTGTCATATTAGCTATCGGGCAGAAAAGTAACAACTTCATAAAATAGATATTCTATGGGAAAATGAATGACGAGCGTTGTATTGGTGAAATTAATGGCTGAAACTCTGTAAAACCACAGTGTAAAATCATATTTATCGCAAATCGTATTTGAATGGTCGTATTTTAATGAACACACAAACTGACACTGCCTACACGAAATTGCAAGAAACGTAAGCAAACATAATTATGCGGGCTGCTCTGGCACTTAGTTTTAAGATTCCCATTGGTTCTATTTTACTGCAACAAACTATTATATCATAATATGAACGTTAACCTATGTCGTATACGGTCTATATCAATGTGCCAAAGTTGTCTGAAAATAAATAAAAATTATGTTAAAAGTTTAGTCCAGTATTAACAACTCTTTAGTAGCCCACTGTTTCAACCGTCTCCATCGATCGTCTCTGATGCGTCAAGATAGGTCACAGACGAGATTGGCCAGCCATACCTCTCGTCTTATTTATTGGGCCGACAGACAGACAAATGTGGCCAAACGTATTAATGGTTCCTTCTCTCGAAGGTTTTTCTACTGCCCTATTAGATCTGATTAGGGAGAGTGGTATTGAGTGTAATGGGACGATTTTTTTGTTGATTGTAGGTTATTTTTTAAACGTTGATTGGATTTGTTCTTTTTTTTCTTTATTCGATTTTAAAAATATTAATATAATGGATCCATTAACGTTGTACATTTGGAACACAAACTGAGAATTTTGGAAACAAAGATCGGAGGGCAAACGTAAAACGTAGCTAGAGGACGTTACCTAACTTTTGAAATATATCTTTATAAGGTTCCGTAGCCGAATGGCAAAAAACGGAACCCTTATAGATTTAGAACCGTTTATCTGTCTATCTCTCCGTCCGTATGTCACAGCCATTTTATTCGGAAACTATTTAGACTACACAGTCGAAACTTGGTAGGTAGATGTGTATTCTTTAAACCGCTTTACGATTCTAATACAAAAATAAAAAAAATAAAAGATAAAGGGGGTCTCTCCCATACATATATGAAACTGAAAGTAAATAAAGACTTTTTTCATCAAAACTATTCGTATGGGGTGTCTAAGAATAGGCCTTTTGCCACTTGACCAGTTTTTTCCGTATATATTGTTCAACACAAAGTATTTTTTTTAATGGGCGTACTCTTGACCTGAATCTTGCCCATTTTTATTTGTACTGTCCCACTGATGGGCTAAAGCCTCCCCAGTCCCTTTCCGGACTTTTCGTTTAATAAACTCCCTCGAACCAGTCCTCAAAAAGTAGACACAAAGCATTACATAGAATTTAAACACTATTAAGCGAAATGTAGGAGTTTTTTTTTCTTTACTCTAGGATTTTTCCCAGTATCGTGGGTGCGTTCACAAACATTCAAACTCACATACACAAATACCCAGACCCGATACAACTATCTATAGACCCTATAACACATGTTCTGTGCGGAGATCGAACCCGCGACACGCAGCGCAGCAGTCCAATCACTCAGCCACTGCGCTAACCGTGCCGTTAAAGTTATTAAGTACACCTCTGCCTTCACTGATCCTTTTCGGGAAATACATTTATGTATTAGTTAAGTGTTATCAACGCAATTTACAAGAAAAGGAGGTATGGCAGCTGCAATACCGGTCACATCCCTTAACAAACAACTCCTTTATGCAATTCAAAACGCTATTCTAACAACCAAAACCTACTTACAAACAAAAATAAACTTCTTCAAAGAAAACCCAAAACATCTGGCCCTGAATTATGCAAACCTTACCCTTAACATCTAAATACGATGTCCAACCAAGCGACCTCTTAAATGAACCTTGTGGCCACAATAGCCAGAACCCTTTACAGTGGTCAATATTTATGAGCGTCCGAACAAATTTACCGAACAGAGGGGTCAAGGTGTACTGGTTTATCCTGCTAGGACTTTATTATGAAGGCAGTAAGGGTGTTTATTGTTATGACCAATGAAGGAGTTTCAGTTACGAGTGGCTTTGATGTGTCGTGAATTTGTGTGGGATGAATGCTGATGAATGTGGCTGTGATTTTGAGATGTGATATGTATTGTAACAAAAGGGCGCAAGTTTTTCTTTTGAGTTAAAGAAGGGAATTTTCCTGTTAGCATGTTATTTTACAAGATGTAGGGGATCGTGGTTAAATAAGAACAGTCATTCATATCGATCTTCAGGTTAAGTCATGCTTGCGTAGGTTGGACCGCGAATGGGTTTGGACTACCCATTACGAGTTTTCTCCATGCCTCCAAATACACATTAAGAGTGTCTGTCTTCTTTCTTGTTAATGACTATGAAGCTATGATTTTTTACAGAATAATAAATATTAACTACTTGTACTTCCCTATGTTTTTCTTTATAATGATACATTATTTTTCTAAGCACTAGAACCCTCGAAAATCCTCAAAACTGCTTATTTAAATCGCTGTCAACAGAGGCCTAGTGTACAAATTTAACAACTATTAACGAAAAAATAAAAACATAGGGGCACAGAATACATCCTTCTTATTTAGTGTCTAAAATATCTTATAAATTGGTACAATATTGGAGGGGGAAATAGGCGAGAGCCAAACCTAAAAATATGACTTTTTACTTAAGTTATTAAGTCGGATCTGCAGTTGTCCTTATCTGCCGCCCGGGCGCCTAGCTCTCGCACAGCGACAGCGATAGTTTCTTCAAATACCTAATTTTTAAAAGTCTCTCCGCCCGTATTTCCTCATAAGTCGATGGTGCTAGCTGTCACTTGTAGATCTTTATCAGTCGTTACTGGTCGGTGGTTTGTGGTGGATGGTGTCCGCAAGCTCATCCGCAATTAATCCAATGTTCGTATCTATTCTGTTTGACCGCACATTTACTAAAGGTATTTCGACATATTTAAAAAATTTATACCTTTTTTTGGGACATGTCTGCCACAGAATTACTTTTAAAAAGCTGTGCACTACCAGAAAAGCGCCGAGACAATGAAGCTCGACAAAGTCCTAGAGAAACGATTTTATTGTCTTGCATTCCGCAACGCAACGACTGTTAAAGCGTTTATCTACTTAGTTTAGGTACTTCTAACTATAAACCTGTTATAATATTTTACTGAATTATTTCCATTCGAAAAAATTCGAAGACATGTGACATCTACCAATCCGCACTGGGCCCGCGTGGTAGATTATAGCCCATTCGCTCTCAAAGAGAGGAGACCTGTGTCCCAGCAGTGGGAACATTTAGAGGCTGTTGATGATGATAATGATGACTTCCATTACAAAAAGTAGAAATAAAAATACAGAACACCTCTGCACCTCCATATGCTAAACATTCGAATCTCATCACAAAAAGGCGCCATCTTGAAAACTCCGATCACGAAAACATATCCGAAATCATTACCCATTGTCTCATAATCCATCCGAACCGTGAATATTTTACATTCATCGTAATACGTCACATGGTTCCCGGGGCACAATAAAATCTTTATGGGTATTGCTTCACATCTCTCCTTTATGCTTTTCTTGATCCCGTATGGAAGGTTTAAGCGGTTTTCCAGCTAGAGACACTGTGTTCTTGTGTGTCATGTTTGGACGCAGTACTGGAGTAGTTTTTGTTTGAAAGTCTACGTTAGTTTTATTTTGGGCTGTTCTGTGAGCTATGCCATAATTATCTAAGTTATAACACTATTTTATAAAACAGTAATTTGGTGGTGTCAGAATGACAGCGGTCGTACCTAGTTACCTACAAGTTTATGGATTGGTAACCAGAGTGCCAATCTACATATTATCTTTATATTTATATTTTTTCTGTACGTGTGTTTGTCACTGAACTCCTGCTAAACGGCTGGACCGATTTTGATGAAAATTATTGTATGTGTGGAAGTGGATTCGAGAATGGTTTAGATTTACCTACAATTGTACCCGGTCCGGGCAGAACGACGTCTGCCAAGTTCGCTAGAATTTTTTGAGTTTACTTTGGACCTCAATGGGAAGTAAAAAAGTCAGTGGAGAAACTTTGGAATACAAAATTGGGGAACTTGGTAAGGACGACTTTTTTTCGAAAATTGGCATTAACACTGAAAACGGGAAATTTTCCTTGTTCAGTACCATTACCGATGAGTACACGGAGAACAATAACTTGGTAAATATCCTGCTTTCAGAATTAATGATAATGTAAGTGACCATTTTTCACTTTAAAATTGTACATTTCTAAGGCCCACTTGTACCAAAACTTTGAGTAAAATAAATAACTCGAGGTTTACTAACTCAGTGTTAATGTTCTAAATTTTTAACTCGCATATTAAGTTGCACCAGTAAAAATTAACCCCGAGTCAACTAACCCTAGTCTTGTCATGTTCATTCATTCTTTTAACATCTGGCAAAATATCTCTCTCTCTCTCGCTTCACAGTACTTTGAATATGTCTATTTCTTTATGTCAGATTAAAAAAATACACGTTGTTTTTTGTCGCGTTATATTGACTTTACAGTTATTATTTTGTGAAATAAATTAACCAGACGGACGCGGAAGATCTTCAAAATGGAAAAGAAACCTCGGTTGCGTGGCCTAAATTTCACAAATAGCGACAATTTGTTACTGTGCGATGTAGTAGAAAAATATAAACACATTGTAGAAAACAAAAAAAACTGATGGAGCCAACATTCTACAAAAACAAAAAGCTTGGTTGGGAGTAGTAAAAGATTTTAATTCTATGCAGTCTATTGTAAAAGGAGTTCACTGAAGAGGCACTAATCACTGAAAATGTAATGTAGGTCACATGCCTACATGTCACCTACCTACATTACTTTTTATTCGCATTTGTATATTGCAGTCTATTTTCAATTGTATCTAATATTTATAGAGAACAGTTTCTTTTTGTAGACGTAATCTTCTATGAAAACCTTTGTCTCTTAGTAAAAATGATCAGTCCGTTCTGCAATTCTTCTGTTATAAAAGTGAACTAATGTAGTCGATGATCTCTTCATCATCATCAGACAACAATCATTCGTTTATCATTTTCAGGATAAAATAAAACCGATATCACTGAATGCAACAAACACGAGACACAACTAAAGCGCACTTAGCCTGAAATATCTCAATTTTGACATTACTAACCCAGAGTTAGTAGACTTAACCCTAGCACATCAGTGGGTTAAATAATTAAAAATTTAACTCATGGTTAAGCCTTAACTCTTGATGGTGCAAGACATAATTAGAATTTAACTCCAAAGTAGTATTACCTCTGGGTTAACCGTGTTAACCCAGCCTGGCGCAAGTGGGCCTAAGAATTTGAGCTCTTTGCTCTGTAGCAAAAACTTAATTTCTAATGCAATCTTCTGTCAGCCCCTCGATCTACGAGTATCTGCAATAAATGATTGAATATCTTACACAATTCTCTTCAAAAACTTCACATCATTCGCTCCTAGCATCTGTTGCTCCCAATATTCCTGTGCTCCTACTTCAAGTAAAGATTTGCCTTTACGATGCATGTACGGGAAATCGATCGTTTATTCAAAGCAGGTGATTCCTTACGAAGCTCCATTTATGAGCGCACTCGTGTTGATAGCCCGGGGGATAATAGCGAGAATATAATTTGCAAATTGAAAACTATTAATGTCAAAGGGGACTTAGATCAATTGGTATTGTTCGGGATTTCGGTGTGGTTATTAAGTTGAATACCAACTTAACAACATAAACTTACATTCTGTATTTCTCCATAGTCGTGTACGATATCAACATCGGGGCTTGCTTTTATTTTTAATTTTAGTTAGTAAGTGACGAGCCTATGATATCTTCAGTAGCAAGTCGGAATCCAGACTCCGAGTTGCTGCAGAAAATATTTATTATGGAAACTTCTTTAAAATAACATGGGGGTTTACTGATAGGTACAGTCCCCTGCAAAATGCATGGACAAAAGGGTAATTAACAAAAAAAAACTAATTAGTCCGTCAGATAGATTTCCAATAAATATTGGACACGCATTTTTTCATTTTTCACGTAAACAAACAATGAAGACGATACAGTGCTTTGAAAACTCGTGTGACGTCATTTTCTGAGACATTAGTATGACATTCTTTAGCGGTCAGTGACATCACAACCCCCCACTCAAATCTTTGACGCGTTTTATCTTCGCATTTTTTTATTAATTTGATAAAACAAAAAATACGTATTCAATATTTTTCGATAATCTAACAGACGGACTAATTAGAATTATATTTTTTTAAGTCAGTAAACATCCCTTTTTAGAAAGAAAATCGTGTAAAGCAAGAAATGACGCCACCTAAAGTAAACTTGTTATCGACTAAAAACGTTCACAGAAAAATAGACACTATAGTATCCATGGAATTTTGCAGGTGACTGTACGCATATGCCTTTTTTTTGGAATATCATTAAATAACCCTGGGGTCCTGCTCTTGGGCAGAGCGAAAGGAAGTGTCAGATTTAGAAATCTACTGACTAAAAACCACCCATGTTCCTTCTTAGCCCTTTATGTCGAGACCACGGTATCTCTTACAGCAACCCGAAGCCCCGACGGGCGTACGCATAAGCCTTATTATTCATTTACTTGCATAAAACATGGTATTAAAAAATATATATAATATACGGTTCAACACAGTATACATAATTTTATTGTTTAGCTAAATGCACATAAGAGTTTGTATCCTTAATTTCTTTTACAGTATAGAAATTTTATTCGTTAATCTACCAGGGGATCGCTGGCGTGATATGTGTTCTTGCTTATTTGAAAAATGTGCAAATTAATTTAAACGAAAAAATGTTACCACAAATACATTGCATACAGTAAAATAAAACAAATCTTATATTCCAATATTAAAAACATAAACAACCTACGAAAACATTACTGTCACATTGTCAGAGAACAATCGGGGCAATTTGGTCCCACCAGCCTCTTGAATTAGCCGATGTCTTGGGGCATTTATTTCCTCAATCAAAAGTGCAAGTGGCTTCGAGTGGGACGAAACGACCTAATGAATTCTCTACTTTTAGCTTTCATAAGGGGGATGGGTGAAGAGAGATGTACGTGACTTTTCGAAGATTGTCTTTGCAGTATTTTTTTTTATGTATGATGTTTTAATAAGCCTGATTTTTTATTTTTTATATTGAATATTGTGGGGAAAGTCTTAAGTTTTAAAGTTGAGGGTTTTAAGAGTAGAAAAAGACCAAAACATGGATGGACTGTGTTAAACATGATATGGCAAGAAAGGAGATGTCTGGTAAGATTACGGGTAATAGAGAATTATGGAAGAAGAAGACATGCTTTGCCAACTCTAAATTAAACGGAATAAGGGTAAGAGATGATTACTTTTAAAAAAATCTGTCCTTAATTGCTACATGCATACTGTTCGAATGGTTGATTATTATTACTGCGACATATAATATTCCTAACAAATCGATGCATTAAATGTGCTTTATATGTATTAAAGGTATGTAGGTTATTTGTTTATAACAAGTGTTAGCTATTTAAATACATTTATAACTAGTTTCAAGATATTTACAGTATTTTATAAGAATTACAGAATTGTTTTGTATAAAAAAGTAAGTCATTTGATTTAGTTGAATGCCAAAATGGCGCCAACGATTATTGGAATGACAGTTGACTACGGCAGTCTAGTAAAGAGATTTTAAAAGGTCCAAGGCTCCATTATAGAAGGCATTCTTTTCTGAACTTTGAAAGTGTTAGGAGCTTTAAAATACCTGTGTAAGTACAGTGAATTTTATAATAAACTTGTAAATGTTATGCTGTAGCTACTTATTCTGTGCTTATTTTGGTGTTCTGAACCCAGTAAATAAATCATGCTTTAATCTGTTCAAATAGAAGCCTTTATTTCCCTTTTGCTCTGACTTGTCCTACACAAGTAATAAGATCGCCCTAAATACTATTATGTCTCAACTCAACTTTGAAAGATTTTCAGAAACATTCAAATCATTTATTATTCTTGTAGGTAGCAATATTTAATTTCAATTTGAGGCAACATAATTTTCTTACCATAAATGCAACAAAAAAAATATTTTACTTTTTCTGCGATTTTTACAAGGACCTATTTCCAAATAATCACGCACGTGTTACCGCCTTATCCCCGAGTAGTGAGCCAGGGGAGGCGACTGTATTACAGACCGGGGGTCGAATTCCGAAGATTACTGCGTTGCCTTCTTGAGACGCTTACCTACTGGGTGTCACTTGCAGATATATAGGAGCTGGTAGAGATATCTGGATACGGTAGACAAACGAACATAACAGGGACTATTTTTTCTAATGAAGATGGTGCATGATTTTAGTTATTGCAACTGCAGGCATGCGTATTATGATCAAATGTATGAAAGTGGATGAGACAAAAGGTGTATGTATGGAACATAGAAGGTGGCATTCAATGGTTTCTGCCTACCCCGTGGGAAAAAAGCGTGAGTTTATGTATGTATGTACTATATTTTAATTATTATAACAAAAGACGTTTTTCCAAACCTGATTATTTCTAACAAACTTGATCGAGTAGTTAGATTTTAATAATTTATTATCAATGTCGATCAATTAGTTAGTACGTTGTAATAGGTTTGTGACTGTTTACTGACTTAAAAAAAATATGATTCTAATTAGTCCGTCTGTTAGATTATCGAAAAACATTGGATACGGATTTCTTGTTTTATCAAATCAAAACAAATTTACAAAGTTAAAACGCGTCAAAGATTTGAGTGGGGGTTTGTGACGTTACTAACCGCTAAAAATACCTTAGAATATGACGACACACGAGTTTTCAATGTACTGTATCGTCATCATTGTTTGCTTACGTGAAAAAATAAAAAATACGTGTCCAATATTTTTTGGATATCTATCTGACGGACTAATTAGATTTTTTGGAAATCTATCTGGCGGACTAATTAGATTTTTTGGAAATCTATCTGGCGGACTAATTAGATTTTTTTATTAAACTACCCTACTACTATTGTAGGCTTTTCCCCTAACTTCACATTTATATTTATTTTATTAAATAAGTTTTCTTTTTAAACGTTTAATCGTGTCCTATTAGTATCAACTGTGTTTTTATTATTCAAAACAAATGCTAACCATAAAAATATACACAAATAATTTACGAATGCGTTTGCGGCTAGCAGAAACCAGGACTAATAAATCAAGCACTTTGAAACTCTTCCATTCTACAAACATCTTCGTATCTCGTTCCTGTTCACAATTTGCCTCAATAATGCGGCCGCTTGTTTCACCCACTTACAGGCCTTCCACAATTTATTATTAGGGGCACCTTCCTTATAAGAAAGCCTATGATGATGGGCCTTCAAGATGTCCGTAATGCCGTATGCATCTGTCACGATTTTATTGTTATGGAGAAATTGACAGATACTTGAGACAGAAAGCTCATGTTCCTTCTTAGCCCTATATGTCAAGGCCGCGGTATCTCTTACAAAATTCCGCAGCCCCGACGGGCAAGAGATATAATGCCTTGATAAATATATTTTTTGTTATTAAATAAAACGTTGCCCTACGTTGCAACGTTTTAATGTTTGTAAAACGCACATAATACACAAATACCCAGACCCGAAACAACTTTCTATAGGCCATACAAATATTTGTTCCGTGTGAGGATCGAACCCGCCACACGTAGTGCAACTGTCAACTGCTTAAGACACTGCACCAACCGTGCCGTCAGAAGAAGATATTCAACTATTATTCAACTAAGTTCAACATGGCACATACAAGTAAGGAGTTTAATTGGGATTTTCCATCATGAGTTTCTCAGTAGCAGCCACGGAGTCTGGATTTGTGCCCGTTTGGTGGCAATAGGGTCGCCACCTATTACATGGGACTTAAACATAACTGGCGACGTGTACGATTAGGTACACCTCTGCCTAACGCCTTGGGGATTACAGACGTGATATTGAAATGTAATTTATGCCGGAATAGCTCAGAATCGTGTGAGATAACACCCACGCAACTAGGGTGATAGTTGCGTGGGTGTTATCTGTAGAAGGTGGTCAGATTCGATGGTCCAAATAAAATATGGTTGCACTATATCGGATTTATTTAGGTCAGCGTAACTTCCTCACTTGACGGTTAGAAAACGACAGTGCTCAAATACCCGACGCATCGACTTTTATACAGTTCTACAAAAACCTAATTACAATTAAATAATTAAATAAATCGTGTAATATTAATTAACTGCTAAGTAACAAAATTATTAATCAACTAACATTCAAATCCTAACCAATAATAATTTTATATTCACCGGAAGCTGACGAGCGGAAGGTGTCGTAAAAAAATAGGATTTCTTATTATTTAACATTACTAAATATCAAACCAGAAATCACTAAATAATTACTTTACAATTAAATACAACTTAATAAATGAAATCACAATAATTGACGTTCATTAACTATCATTGATAATATAATTAAGTCGAACTAGTATAAGCAGTACCGGAAGTCTGTAACATATCCCACACGATTCTGATCCGTAGGAAAACCAAGCGTACCATTTTTACCTGACTGCGGTGAAGCCCAAAGGAGGGTTATTGCTACCTATTATGATTTAATAATTAGAAATTCAAAAACCAAAAAAAACGTATAATATAACGTTTTTAGTCACATCTAAAACTATGTTCTTGAGTTGTACCGTTGTTGTTTTATACAAATGAGTGTGATGAAAGTGGCTGTCGGCACATTAGGCATGAAATGGTTAAGCCAAAATACGTGAAGAAAATAGTAAATACAACTTGTGATAAAAACCATAAGTATCGAACTGGATAATGGATATCTTCATTACAAGTAAATTTAAAAAAATACCAAACCAATAATTTACACTTGACGAACTTAATTTAAAGTGCGATAATAACATCAACCTCGATATCCAATCGTTACTAACATTCAAAGTTAACACGTAATAAAGTCATTATTACATTAACTAAATTTTTTATAATAGAACCCTATTTCTTGTACACTAAAGATCAATTTCTTTTGGCATAAATGAAAGTATCGTAAATTGAGTTTCAAATTAAGGGTGAAAGATAAGTTATGGCTTCCTGCCTTTGTAGATAATTTTAAAATCATTATGTCGTTAGTATTGTTTGTAAGTATAGATTTTTGAGTCACTTTAGATATTGATAGTTTTTAGATTAATGATAGGGAAAACTTTATGATTGACTGTGAAAGCAACTGTAAATTTTTGTTTCAAAACTAAATGGAGTTGTTTTTGGCTGGAACTAGCCTGATATGACACGAAATCATGCCTTTCTAACTTGTTAAATAAACAACTGATGAAATAAATAATTGTAAGTACATTTAAAAAAAACCAAATTACAGCCAAACACAGTAAAAAAAAACAAGTTAATTAATCCTCGTATACCTCTCAGCATTCCCTCTCATTTCATGTCATGGATATGCATACAACATAACTAGTCCACCATATTTGGGATTCCGCCATATTGGATTTAGAATGACGTCATTTAGCTAACCATCCATTCATCTCAATTATTTATTATTATTATTCATTTTATTCATGCATCTTCCGGCCTAAACAAAACAATTCATTTTCATTTGTAAATTTTTTTTACAAAACACTTTTACACATCGTGTTGTGTTTTGAAACTAGATGTGCCCATTGTTTCGTAAATTACTACTCTCGGAGTTCAAGTCTTAAGACGACCATGGAGATTATTATCTGAAATGGTCTTTTGAAGAAACAACCACACAGCATGCAACTTTCCAGCTCGATCGGAAACCGAAGAGTTGATAAAATTTAACTTTGAAGATTTTTATTACTTAATCAGATGAAGCTAATAAAAGCGCGTTAAAAATAGTGTCTATAAAGACCCAATCAAAAACTGCAAGCTCACATATCCATTACACCCTAATAGAAAGCTCTCTAAAAAGATTATTGACAGCGTTTCACCAAGTCATCAGCGTGCAATCATTCGCTGATGACTGGCTAACAGGGCTGTTTTGGATAAGTTTCGGATACGGATATGGATGCAGGAATATAGTTATACCGGTTTCGGATCCGGTTACGGGAATGAAATTGTTTCCGATTATCTGCTTGTTCTGCATAAATTAGAGATATTATATTTTTTAAATCATAAAGTGAAATACAAACAGCAAGATTTGTCTTTTATTTCTAGTCTATATTATTACCATTAATTTTTTAAATTAGTTAAATATATGACTATTAAATAGCCACTTTAAGCTATTTAGGTACTTATAAGTTGTAGACTCCGCCTTTATTCGAAGCTTTTAAATTTGTTTCGGATACAGATATGTTTTATTTCGGATATTCGATAGATTCGGATACGGTTATGGAGCTACATGACATCCCTGCTGGCTAATGTCATTACAGTTTCATTACTGAACGCTGCAGCCCCCTATTTTAATTGATAGTGTGCAACTATTGGGTTACTTGTGTTGAGGGCTTGAAGCGGCTGGATTTTTTCAATAGTTTTAACTTTATTTATAACAAAAGATATGATTTCTAATTGTACATGTAAAATGCCAAAAAAAATTGTTACGAAATGCACTTTCTAAATAATGAACATCGCATTGATAGAATACAAATAGATTTTGAAACAATTTATTTTATCGGATTATAAGCTTTATTTGTTTTTCGCAATAGTAGGTAGGTACCTAATTACTAATATTCATTCCCATATTACTAAACTACCTAAAAAAATCACTGCTAGTAATGTTATTAACTCCGAATATGTAACAACATTGTTGAAGTACAAATAACATAATCCAAGCAAAACACACCCACATTATCCAGCGCTGCAGCGCTTCAAAAACCACAAACACACCGAAAATAACATAAGAATTTTTCACCCACCCGACTGTTACAGCTTGAATCTAATTAGTACACGCTTAACACACGTCTGCAGTAAATGCATTTAATTTAAATTTAATTAAAAACTGAATAGTTCCACTGTCATGATGCGATCAGCCGGTTTCTGATAAGGCAGCAGGTTTCATTTTGTTATTCAGTTTTATTTTAATTAATTAAATTGTGTTCGCAAAGTGGGTGAATTTTGGTGGCCTTATTGAATACAATACGTACATTTTTTTTTTGTAACCATGTGGTTTACCACAATAACTATTAACCATAAATGACTTAAATAAACATTTAGAGATGATTATCTCCTAGATTGTATGTATATTATGGTGTTCCAGGTTAAGCTTGATTTCGTGCCCTACCTGTTTTTTGTTCTTGTCTGAACGTTGTAACTTATTGCCGTATTCAGAGACCTCTCAATTTAGATTGTCATTTAGGTTTCAGTCAAAAACTTAAAACAAGACTTTAAACGGATTACAATTTTAAAAAGTATCCAGTACTTACTAGGATAAAATCTATAGTAATATTAAAACGCTGAATATTTCGTTTGTATGGTTGAACGCACTAATTGCAGGAACTATTGGTTGAAATTGAAAACTTATTTTTGTGTTAGATAGTCCATTTATT
The DNA here is from genome assembly GCA_932274075.1 of Diarsia rubi. Classification (NCBI taxonomy): domain Eukaryota; kingdom Metazoa; phylum Arthropoda; class Insecta; order Lepidoptera; family Noctuidae; genus Diarsia; species Diarsia rubi. The sequence goes on along the minus strand of OW026433.1, from coordinate 14,497,009 downwards.
GAGGAAGGCTTTAGGCTATTTTTCACGCGGACAAAAACTAGTAAATAAATAAAAACAAATAAATTATCAACAAATTACCGAACCCCTGAGAGCTCACTGCCCCTGCACTACAGTGTACACAATACACACTTACACATAGGTGCATTGTTGTAGTGGCGGCGCACAATACGGGAACACTAATGGATTATCAGTGATTTGCATTTAGCTGGCTTTGCTAGTTAAGCTTATGCGAGAATGATTCAGCTTGATTGTGGATTTCGAAGTGGTGTGGTTTGTGGTATCTCAAAGGTAAAGGGTATATTATGGTATTTTGACTGGTTCAATGCCCGCGCTTTAGACCGGTGACTTCAGGGACAGGTTTTAAGTTTAAGCACCTGCTTGCCCCATTTTGTATTTCTCAAAGTTTGCAGTTTGTTAGGCCCGGTTTCCACCAAAGCGGAAAAGATCGGAAACGAGAAGAGATGTGCGGAATTCGGTCAATCACATTAGTTAAAATTTTCATCTGGTCTTTCTGTGATTGATCGAATTTGGCACATCTCCTGTCCACTCTACTAATCTTCTATTTGGTGGAAACCTGGCCTTATACTCCTTACTTTAGCCATACACAATAAACAGAAAAAGTAAGAGAGTTAGAACAATAATTATAGCAAGTATGAATAATTGTTGCGTTTCTAATCGTCTCACCTTTGTTTATCTTATATCATGGTTTAGCCATTGGATGCCTCCATCTTCTGCGATTTAGCTTAGCACAAATAGCAAGCCGTTGGGATTTATTTTTTAACAATTAAAATGTCTTTTAATTGATCAATCAATCAATATCCAGAAAGGAAAAACAGCAACGGATTTAAAATAGATTTTATTTTGATACGTAGAATTTGATCATTCCCGCATAAAGCGGTTGTTAAACAACAATGATGCAAGTCGACACAGGCCCCTCATACGGTCCAGTTGAAAATAATTGTCTCACCGATAGCGCGCCCAACTCATTCGATAGTGCACATATTTGCAAGTATATGTTAAACATATAACGTTACTTAGTAACCCCAGTGTAAGCATGTACGTTCAGGAACCAATATGTAAACACTGAGAGACGTTTAAAGGTGTTATTGCCTACTGTATTGACTTAGTTTTCGTGTAACGTTAGCAAACTAAGAATTTGGAACACATATTATTATCTTGAAGGAGGTCATATCTCCAAGTTATTTTCCCCGATATTTCAGGAAAAGTTTGCGTTTGAACTTTGCCAGGTGAGCTTATGAAATAGATTTGCGAATTTTAACAAATACTTAGTCTTAACATAGCTTGTCCGAGCTCTAGCTGCGTCAGAATACATATTATAAGGTATTATTTATGTAAAACATATTATAATTACCTAGACTCTTAGCAAATAAAGTTCTGATTCAGATGCTGATCCCGAAAGGTTGAAAAACAATTACGACCAATGCAAAAAATATTTAAATTATAATAATAATAATAATAATAATAATAATAATAATAATAATATTCCACAACTATCACAATTATCACTAATTACGTAGCTTATTCAAACACTTTTGCTCATTTTTAATAATAGGTGTTAGATTTTTGTATAAATGTAGTTACGTTCTTATCATATACATAAAATAATTATATCTTATGAATTAGTATAGTGTTTGACAAAGGTTCAGTATTGACCAGTTCTGCTATCAATGATAAAGTAGTACAAACTAAGGTTAAGGGATAAAGAAGCGACCCAAACGAGCAGTAAGTCAGCTTTACACGTTAATCAGCGCTTCGGTCACAAATCTTGGTATAAAACAAGCCGTTGTTCCGGGACATTACACGCAGACGACTGTTTGTCGACACACATTTACGAGCGAGCCGGAAATCTGATAGCGACACCTTTGTTAGTGGCGTAAAGGTTGTTGTGTTAGATGCTTGTTGAAGTGTTTCACACAAAAAAGAACCAATATTTTATCCCGAACCCGGTAATCGAACCCTTTTCCTCATTCTTAGTAGTCGTTTTTGATTTTTTATCGAAATAAAAAAACAAAAATATATAATACACTACCTACTTTAACGTGCCACAAAATAGGGGATTGTACAAAAAAAAACTAATGAGTCCGTCAGATAGATTTCCAAAAAATATTGGACAAATGTTTTTTCTTTAATAACATAAACAAAAAATGAAGTCAAAACAGTGCTTCGAAAAATCGTGAACTCTTTGAAAACGTCAAATGATAGTACATTTTTTACCTACAAATGACGTCACAACCACATCTTATCATCGTCAATATTGATTAATTTGATAAAACAAAAAACACGTATCCAATTTTTTTCGATAATGTAACTGACGAACTAATTAGAATCATATTTGGTTGATCCCCTATTGTTTAGCTGAAACAAAGGCTTAATTTTTTTTTAAACGAACTGTCATAAGTTATTATTCAGAAATATTTTAAGTTTTATATAAGTTTATTGTAAGTTAAATAATATTTAGATTTAAGTACATTTAAGTATTATATCATGATAAGAGACTCATCGACCACGCAGTCAAACCATTGCCTTACTTTTCTGGAAAAAAGATAATAAATAAAAATAAAATAAAAAGTAGCTAACTTAAATAAAAAGAAAATATTTTAAAGTAATAAACATAGTCGTCGTTCGATCTATCAATCGATATAAAGGGTGTAAAAGTACCCTTAACGCAAACGAAGGGCACGTCTTCTCCAAACAACTGCGTTTTTTTTTTGTGCTAGACTATGTTCTACATACCTAGAGCTCCCTTGTTACGGAGATATTGGGGGTCAAAGTTCAATTTTTTCACAGCTTTTTTGTAAATACTAGTTTTTCACATTATAACTTTACTTAAATTACCTCCATGACCCGTTTACTATTCAAAGAATCCACTAGCACAATGTTTATGAGTGCTACATTGAGTTATACCATAATATGTGATTTTTGACCCCCAAAAAAGTCAATTCAAAGCATTTTGCGTAGGTGTACTTAGTTTGACGTACAGTATGCTTGGTTGAAGGGTTGTGTGAAGGGTTAGTTTTAATATGTGTGAAGCTAATTTCTATAAACATTTATAAAAAACTAATTTTTCTAATTCAAACTGATACATCATGTCTGAAACTTGTTAATGCAAAATGATGAGGATATAATTATGATAATTATTTACTTTTTTACCACAGTTTCACTTAGATCTTTATGGGCAGTTTTACACTTCAAAATATGATGACAGTGTTCTAGTTGATCGTTTTCTGTGGAGAAGAACAGACTACGAACTCCATAGTTACTTTTTTTAAAGCTACCGAATACGTAACCGTTACAGCGAACTCAGCCCAGTTGTCTCACAACGATTTAAGAAGACAAAGGGCAGTAAAACGAGTGATTGCTGTGGGAATACACTGTGATTAGATATAATTAGCGTTAAAATGACCATTGTAGTTAACGAGTAAAATAACAGTAATTGAATTGTACGCAGCTCTTGGGGTCTAAAATGACCACTTTAGCAGATCATAATATGAATTGCGTTGTCTGTGAATATTTAACAAATTTTAACGCAATTTATATAATTATCCTATAATGATCAATTTTCCTAAATGTTCACAGACGCAGTTCCTAATTAGATATGTCTATTTTACGCTTTTTAACGCAATTCATATTTTGATCTGCCAAAGTGGCCATTTTAGACCCCCTGAATAATGAGTCAAACCACACGGTTCATCATCATCATCAACCACAAGACGTCCACTGCTGGACGAAGGCCTGGACCATAGCAACCTGCCGTTTGCATCCACTGGTTGCCCGCGACTCTCAAGATGTTGTCGGTTACCTGGTGGGAGTCTAACCAGATGTAGCTGAATACCAGTATGATACATACTTAAAATTTCTTCAGAAATTGAGATAAATATATTTATATATGTATGTTTTTGTATGTGAGGTAGGAATGGTATGGCTACCAGCCACTGTAGAGGCCTGTGGACGCCGTGTCGACGGCGCGTTCGTGTTCCACGCACACTTCAAAGAGATGTGAGCAACATGGAAGGGGCCAGCAAGAGCCGACGCCCGTCGGGGCTGCTGGTTTTTGTAAGAGATACCGCGGCCTCGACATGAAGGTGGTTAAAGGTAAGAAGGAACATGGGTGGGTTTTAGTCAGTAGAAGTCTGACACTCCCTTTCGCTCTGTCCAAGAGCGGTAGGGGTTATTTGGTGATTTCCCACCAAAAACAAAATGGGAATGGTGGATATATACTTTGGCGGTATTATAAAAATCTGACGAAATATAGGGGTTTTAGAGGGAGTAACTAGTTTTAGTCTAAATCTCTGCCCGACCTTTTCGTAAACCCAGTTAATAAGTTATTTGATGCGTTTGATGTTACACCAGTACTTGTACTTAAGTCTTAAAACATTCCAGATGAGAATGACATAATTACTTGACTATAAATAAAAGCAAAAATCAGGTAAGTCGGCCAAGTGGTTCGTGAGTTATAAGCACACTTACGAACGTGCAGTCGAGGGAACTTCACTCTCTTTTATAATAATTGTGTTTGTAGATCAAGTGCAACTTTATTATGCCTTCTGACGTAATTCAATTGTACTTCCCTATACAACAAGACTATGTACATTAAATCGTCTGCCTAGACTGTACCCATCCATGTCGGAATCTGCTCTTAGTCTAACCAGATACAGCTTTACCAACGTATTGGTAATTAAAACGCAAGTAGGATTTTGGAAGGATTTATTGTCGAAATAGCCTAACCTATAAAGGGTGTAAAAGTACCCTTAATGCAAACGAAGGGTACTTGGGTTCTTGGGCCGCGGGTTGTACACTAGTTATCGCGGCCTCGACATAGAGGGCGAAGAAGGAACATGGTTGGTTTTTAGTCAGTAGAAGTCTGACACTCCCTTTCGCTCTGCCCAAGAGCGGGAGGGGTTATTCGATGATTTTCCACCCGCCAAAAAAAAAAAGGGTACTTGTTCTCCCCACCACTGCGATAATTTTTTTGTTCTAGACCATACCTGGGAACGGGGGTTCCTTTTTCCTGGGATAGTGTGTAAATTAATCCTTCACACATACGTCAACCAAGCATTCTGTAGGTACATCAAACTAAGTACCCCTACGCAAAATTTTTTGCTGGGAAACGTTTTTTTTTTTTGGAGTCAAAAATCTCATTTTATGGTAAAACTCAATGTTGCACTCTTAAAACATTGTGCTAGTGGATGCTTTGAATAGTAACAGGGTCATGGAGGTAATTTAAGTTATAACCTGTGAAAACTAGTATTTACAAAAACAGCTGTGCAAAATTTGGAACTTTGACCCCCAATATATCCGTTACTAGGGGTTTCCCAGGTATGATCTAGAAAAAACAAATGATCGCAGTGGTGGGGAAAACAGGTGCCCTTCGTTTGCGCTAAGGGTACTTTTACACCCTATATAATTGGAAATTAAAAACACTTGACCCAATTACTTAGCCGCGTAGCACTTATCGTAGCGACACCGTAGCAGCGCGTAAAAAAATTGGAAAAGAGGAGAGCGAGAGACAAAACGAGAGATACATAACATCACGCCTGTAACCCTCGAAAGGTTACACAGAGGTTTGTCTATTGGTGCACCATCAAAAACAAAAGACAAACAATACAATAAAAACAATAATTTTCGTCACCGTGACTGTGATTAGGCTTAAACTAGATTATTTCCCTATTGCAGTGATTAAAAAATATCGAAATAATATTTATTCAAAGCAAATTGATGAGTAACAAATGTCCAGGTCTTTCCCGACTACGGCTTAGCCCCAAATTAAATTAATGTTTATTGAACTAAAACACTTAAATTCAGCACAAATTATTACAAATGAAATCTTAACAGACAAACTTAGATCTGTCTGTAAGCTACTTTATGACCATTTTTACTCGCTTGAAAATAAAACTTGAAAGTTTTTATAATGTGCATTTTTATTAGTGTTGTACACGTACAAACTTAAATGACTTAAGTTGGATTTATGTGACGAGTTGTAAGTTTAAGAGGAAAGTTTCACATGACTCAAAGCTTATTACGTCATAACATTGTTATGGACGATGCTTCTTCTTACGGTTATTTAGTAAATCGCTAAACTATCTTACACACACTATTGCATAGAATCTGGTTCTTCTAACCTAACAGACAGATGTGTTGCTGGGGAGTTTGTTCCACCACTTCTTCTTTCCAGCTAAAACACTAGATAGTGTCGAAGGGGGTGCGTCTTGGGGACTGTCTCTTGTAAATACATTTTGATATTCTAAAAGTGCTTATGAATGACTTTTGATTTTGAGCCCAATAAAACGCGTCAAAATTACTTTACTTTACTTATTTTTTTTTTCTTTTTCTTTTTGTTCTAAGAAATGCCTGTTTCCGCACGATGTTTTCCTTCACCGTTTTAAGAGCAGCGGTGGTGAAATAAATTACACAAAGTAATGTGCCGAACCCAGGTAGGTTACCCCCCATTGTTCGTAAGTCCTGGGTAACCGCTGCTCTAAGACTATTTGATAGTATCTCGTTCTTAAATGACTGCCCCATTTTGATAAAATCATGGATTTTCCATGTGTTCCGTAACGCACTGTTTTTACAGTGCATACAGTTTAATTGTTATTTCCACATTCTAAATTGGGATATACAATAAATCATGTCACATAGATATTGGTATACCATCCCGATACAATCCCCACACCAAAAGGGCGTGCTACTATGATTTACACCCTCTTGTTGTATGCTAATCAACAGCTAAGCACTTCTGATTTATGGTTCAAGTTTTTGGAATAATTATTATAACAATACTTTTGTGTCACTAGAATCATACGCTGGAATAAAATATGGTAGTGTTTATGATAAAACTGTAGCCAAGATGAGTAACACGCAAATTCATAAATCGAGGTTTCACAGTGTGTTTAAAAGCAGCGCGGGTTGTACACTAGTTATCGCGGCCTCGACATAGAGGGCTAAGAAGGAACATGGGTGGTTTTTAGTCAGTAGAAGTCTGACATTCCCTTTCGCTCTGCCCAAGAGCGGAAGGGGCTATTTGATGATTTTCGACTCGCCAAAAAAAATACTTAAAATCAACTACCGTAAAACCATTACCTAATATTTGTCCAAACTAGAGTGAACAAGCTGATATTTATAATGTGTTAGTGGTTTTGTTTAGCAATCATTTCTTACAACCTGACTTAGTACTTATTATGTTATGGCTATACGACAGATTTTACAGAGACAAATTCATAGCAAATAAAAGCTGCACTGGACATTATTGTCTTGGCCTTATTTTCTTGTGTTTAGTTGTTTTGGTAGCTTAAACAATGAAACACATTTTCATATCATCCTTAAATTACAATTTGAATCATAAAAAAATAAACACAACACAATTAACACACAATTTAATGATTATAATGTTAAAAAAATTAAATTGCTGGTGCTAAGTAAAATCCTTCACCTAAAATGATAAGGGCAAGAATCACTTATGGATAAAGGCTGTAGTCTAAAGTCTTCCAGCTATAGTTTAAAGCCGTTTTTCATCCGAAAAAGTAGAACTTTCACTAAAACCACAGTAAACAAGGCCAATCCCAATGATTAATACCCTCTCCAGTTCTATGCTAATTACGTGCTAAGTGGCTTCTGATTTACGGCGCGGATTTAAGTATAATTATTTACCGAACACACCCCCTTCCCCCTCACCCGTCGTGTCTTGAGTATGTCATTTGTCAGGAGAGTGCTAATTACTTGATGTTCTTATCTTGGATTTGTCTTTGGTTGTGATTGTGACGGGTTGGGAGTGATTGTTGTTAGTTGGAATATTTTAAGCTTATCCTACAAAGCTTAAATACAAAAACGTTAGTAAGTTAGGCGTAAATATTAAGAAGTCCACATTTGTGTAAGAAAAAAACAATTTGAGACACAAACAAACAGCGATATGCTTGGAGTCACAGAAAGATTAGGTTAGGTATTTACTTTTTTTATGTAATTTAATATGTGATAATTATTTATTTATTTAAACTTTATGCACAAACGTGGTACATAGGCGGACTTAATGCCACAAGGCATTCTCTACCAGTCAACCTTGGTCAAATAGGACAGCGTTGTGGTAGACTACAAAAATAAATAAATTAGGAGAATACTATTTTGTAAACATAAATTAATATACCTACATAAATGGTACATACTATTACATAGATATATTAATATTGCATTAAATAAACTCATATATATTATAACACATAGAAATAGCTCTTAAAACGAGAAACCAAACAAAAATTATCATGACAACCACATAATTATGAGTACTTATGAGTAACTCAGTCCGATTTTAAAAAGTGCTGCCGCACATTTCTTTTGAAGGCCAGTTTGCTTTCCGATTAAAACCGAACATAACATAACATCACGCCTTTTATGCCCAAGGGGTGAGATGTACCTAATAGTAGCCTCCTTTTCGCCAGTTATGTTTATAGGAGGCGAGCCTATTACCATCTACTGAGCGTACATCTAAACTCCGTGATTTCTACTGAGAAGTTCTTGAAGATAAAACCTAATAGCATTTTGCCCGACCCGGAATCGAACCCCAAACCTATTGCTAGGCAGTCTCGCTTTCAACCACTAAACCAACAAGGTATACGTCATCATCTATCTAGCCCCTTCTCAACATTATTGGGGTCAGCTTCCAGTCTAACCGGATGCAACTGAATACTAGTGTTTTATATGAAGCGACTGCTTATCTGACCTCCACAACCCAGTTAATATTAGGTAATACGCTTTCGTAAGACTGGTTGTCAGACGTTCAGGTCACTGACTACCTGTACAGTCACGAGCATTAACATGTATACACTTGACAATGTTCAAACGCGAATTTCTTTGTAAAATAACGATTGCTGCTTTGATATATGACTACTTTATGATGAGTTGGGTTCCAAAATATAAGTATCGTCACGTAACATGAAAATTAGATCAATTGTTACAACAGCCTGCTTATAGCGTGCCACCCTAGCCAGCCAATGACAGCTAACCATAGCCAGCCAATCTAGCAAACCAAAGCCATGCCACTCTAGCAAACCATAGCCAAACCACTCTAGCAACTTCTAGCGAGCCAATCACAGTCAAGCGAAGACACCGCCATAACTACCGGATGCCTCCGGTGGGAAAAAGTCTATACAATGCCCTGTAAGCTCAGTTTCGAGGTCTTGTCGCGCTCGATTGGGAAGCTTGTAAGTGGAGACTCTGCCCGAATAAAATAATTAATCAGTTCCTGTCTATTTTTTTTACCACTGTCGTTACACAATACAGCAAACGAAAATTACTTCTAAATGTTGCTTAATGCATACATATTGGTGCTGCTAATTGTACACACCTGTAGGCTTAACGTGATTTCCGAGGCACGGAAGAAACTCGGTATGTACTTAATGGGTGGTCACCCATCCACATACCAACCTAGGTAAGCGCGGCTTAACCTAAAAATCGACCCGAGTGGCAGTTAAATAAACATAAATTCACACACAGTTAACGCACGATTTAATACCTGAAAACTCCATCCAGTATGTAGGTATACTATTTACAAAATACTTATAAATTTTCTCCTATTCCACTTAAATACATAAACTATGAATCACTATCGAGCGGGCATCAGCAGTATTCTAGTGTTCGGGTAATTTGCCGCCGGATCATTACCCCCGCGGCTCTGACTCGATATCTTCACCCCTCTTGTCTTTATCATGACAGACAGGGCGCTATTACGGTGCAGACTGATTTCTGAATATTATTTTTGTATTAAATTACGTGAGTTTGGGTCATTAGCGTTATTGGGCATGAAAATGAGTTTAAGATGATACATTTATGAATTTTTTATACCTAATTTATTCAGCAACATGTAAATTACCAACTCGAATACCTATCATCATCAGCCTATTATGTTCCCACTGCAGGGACTCAGGTCTCCTCTCTAGGAGAGAGTTGGGCTATAATCCACCACATGGATAGTTTTTATCAATGATATATTAAAACTATAGATACGTTGTCCGCCCTCAAAAATGACAACATGAAATGAAGCCAATTGGCCACATCGCGCTTAGTTACGCACCAACCTCTCGCGCGATGCTACGTTTGTTCTTAATTTAAATAAAATAAATAAAAAAAGTGTGTGTAAACCTGCGCGAAGCATTAAGACAACAGGCATTAACAGGCATCCCGCTGTACGGTGTCATATTTTCTTTCCCTTTCTTTACGCGTAAAAGTATGTAGTTATATAATATTTTCGCCATTTTGAAGCGCCGCCATGTTAGTTCATGACGTGTCTATATATAATACGTCATTGGTTTTTATCCCGATTTTATCTTCTCGTGGGTTAATTTTCGAGCAATAGCTAGTATTTAATACTTACCATCTACCACTGCCTCGACCTCCTCGCTGGTCACAAGTGCGACTGCTGAGGTCCAAGGTACGATACCCGGGTCGGCAAAAGTGTTATTGGGCTTTCTATCAGGAATTTCTCAATAGGTAGCAGGGTAGCAGCCACGGGGTCTGAATTCGAACCCGCTTGTTGACAACATTATTTACTTTATTTTGATGACAAATCGCCCCCAATAACATGGGACTTGGTGGTATGGTACAAATGGGTACCCCACTGCCTAAACCTCCAGGGATTACGGGCGTGATGTTATGTTGGCTTCTACCAACTGTCTTCCTGACTTCCCATTGTCCATGACATTGATCAACGACAGTCCAAACATCACTTAATCCTCCATTAGAACTAACGCCTCACACTTAGCAACTAACACTATTCTCCATTTGAAAAATGAATGAGGGTAGATACACAAGCGATTCAGGACCATTTCCTCTTCCGGTGCAGCATCCATCTTAGTCGGATGTTTGTCGACACCCTTTTTAAATTATGGTGTCGTAATGATGGTATACCTTGGGTCTTTGTGTTGTTGTTTTTAGTCAGTAGAAGTCACTCACTACCGCTCTGAGCGGGAGGGAGAAGTCATTTGATGATTTTCAACCATCCATTAATTTCCCCATAAATTCTATATCTCTCAACACAGATCGAGGGTAACATAAGTACCCACAAGTGCTCACATAGCAACAGAAACCTTTGTATGTTGCGAAATAATAGCTTCACAAGTGGACTGGATAATACCCATCATTATTTGGACATCAGTCTTTTGTCCGGCCATCTAATTGAGTTGCCATGGCAACCGTAAGCTAGAAATAATTGGCGGTAGACACAGATACAGAATTGCTTTTAGTGAGTTGGTATCATAAATGATGTAAAGGTATCACATAAAGGAAGGTATCGTGGTACTTTGTCAAGGAATGGATAGGAGCAGAAAAGAATATTAATAATTTTTCTAAACCGTTCGATTGCAATGAAAGACGGCTTAATATTTATCTCAAGAAATACGAAAGTAGTTAATGCCTTTTTCTTTTATAAATGGACTTGCTCTTGACTTCAATCTTGACCTCAGGGCAGAGATGAGGTCGACGAAGGAACGAGCTTACCCACAAGATGCCTATTTACTTGCGATTTAAATAGATTGGAGTTTTATGAACTCGGGAAAACCGACGCATGCAAGGAGTTCCACTCCTTGGCTGTGCGCATATTAGAGGACTTAGCAAAGCGCTACGTTCGAATGTGTGGAACATCGACTAGGTATGGGTGATAAACTGCAGTACGTCTAGTCTCCCGATGGAAGAAGGGACATGGTGGAATCAGCCCGTGGAGCTCCTGCGCACACTCTCCGAAGTACAGTCTGTAGAATACCGACAGACATGCGACTTTGCGAACAATTCAAAGCCTTTGAATCTTCTTTCTTTGTTTTCGTGTGGTTTGGTGCCTGACCTGGTCTCAGTTTTTATGCCCCCGAAGGGCCTCTGACTATTCAAGTCAGGGGGCCTTGGCAGGCTGCGCGATGTTGTAAGAGATACCGCGGCCTCGACATCAAGAGCTAAGAAGGAACATGGGTGGTTTTTAGTCAGTACAAGTCGGACACTCCGTTCGCTCTGCCCAAGAGCGGGAGGTGGTTATTTGATGATTTCCCACCCCCCAAAAACAAAATAAAAAAGGGGGCCTTGGGCTTCATGACGTCGAGAAATATCTCTCCTAATATCTTTTCTATCTTTGATGTTTCATTTCCGATGTTTTTCTTTACCGAAACAAGTGCTAATATTGGGGATCTTAGAACTCAGTCAATAGTTCAAAACTAAAACCTTCAAACACATCTGCATTTATTGGAGCCCCATGCATAGATCATCAGTAGCATCTGTAATTAATAACAAGAGATACCTAAATTAATAATAATACTAGCATTTTCTTACCGTTGTTTCAATTTATTTGGGGTCGGCGCAGCACGTCCAGTTCCTTCAAACTTTACTAGAACTTGTCATTTAATCAGACACCTCCTTTCTTACCATATCATTCATGACACAGTCCATCAATATTTTCTTTGGGCTTCCTCTACTCGTATACCCCTCTACATCCAAACTAAAAAAAATATATAGCTAAAACCTACACACAAGCTGTATCTCCGTAACATTTTAAAACAGAAGACCTAACAAATAAAATTCACCAACTATTTTCAACCACTTCAAACAATCCCTACTTGTTCCCAAAAAGCATAAAACCTTTCACATTTTACTTACGGATCTACCGCTAAATTACCGCAGTATTACTAGCGGTAATACCGGTGGGTAACCACAGTAACACCACATCCACGACCTCAAGTGATGCGATTTTATTTAAACGACACACGAAGACAAGTTGCGGTGACTCCAAATAAATTAAGATTAAGGCAGGAGAACGATGATAATGTGTGTCAGTATTAAAGCCTGCATCTATTACGACTTTCTGGAGCGATGCAAACGCAAAACAACCGTGATACTGTAGATGGCTGTGAACATTTGCCCACGATCTGTATTGGCACTGTCACTACAGCCGCCCATTTGTATGAGTTCTGTAGCGAGTTGAATATGCGACAAACGCTCGATAGCGTAGATTCTGTAGCGTATGTTTTGATAAGACGCCAGTCGCAATTCAAGTCGCGATGAGTTAATAATCAGTAATTTATTTTATTGTTTTGCTTCGCAGTCATAACACGTTTATCGCTTGGGCGCGTAGTTCGTGGCCGAGTGGTTACACCGGTCGGTTACTGCAGCCCTTTGCGTTTGCTCTCAGTGGGTTTAATAGTAAAAAATTCAAGCGGTCAGTGAACAAAGAAAGTTGTTCGGAACAATTTTCTACTTCAGGAAGAAGTGGAGATTATACGTGAATGTTGGAATGGGTTGAGGAGGTATTTTAGACAATTTAATATACTGTTACGCCCATTTTATCGCCGGAAGATGTTTGAGATTTTTTTTTCAATCCGTCTACGAAAATCAGAATTTTATACGGAACGACATACTGATCACAACTGCTTGTAACTCTACATCGCAGATATAATTTTTTTACTTTACGGAACAAGCGTTAATTCAATGCACTTACTATGTATGTGTTTACTTAACTCCGAAGTTTGAAATATTGATGTACGGTATACATAAAGTTTGTAACTGCGAATTACGTGGCTCAAAATGTACACTATGACGAAGTACTGAATTGAGAATGTTCATAATAGCGTTCACTCGAACACTTTTTTTCGCGATTTATTTCGAGTGCACAAATAACAAGGTCTTTTTAAATTAAGCGATATTAAGTACAACAATCCCAAACCAAGCTCGTCCAGCATTACTCACAAGGCAAAATACACCTAAATTAATGCCTTATCCATAAAACCTTTAAGCTTCTTGTTAGTCGAAGCACCACCGTCCATTGACAGTAAAGCAGAAAAGTAGGAAACTCTGCCACAAAGCGTTCAATTATAAACAAAAAACGAAAAGAACAATAATCTCTGCCTCTGTGCTTCTGTGCCTTTGACAGACTCTGGGTTTGACTTTATAGTTTAGACTGGATTATGTAGGAGGTATTACCGAATTTTTTTAAAGGTGGAATTGTTAACCCTTTTTTTTATTCCTGTGCAATAAAGCATGTGTATTGTCACTTACCTACTTATTATTGAGCAATTATGCTATCTTTGCTTTGATGTTTATTATCTTCGTTTATGTATACATTTTTGCATTTTTTTTAAATTTCTATACCTATTTCAAAAAAAACCTTTTTATATTATGAAATTAAAAAAAAAACTTTATAAATTATAAAAAATAGTAGTCCATCGGCATCAGGAACTGGGTGGGAAGAAACTTACTTATTTATTAAGATCAATAAAACAACCACGCACTTGATTCCTAGTAATGCCTAGATTGCCCTTATATAGAACTAATAGAGCAACTAAACGTCATTAGACAGAGCTTGTTAGTAAGGACTAACAAACTCATCACTTACTAAACAGCCTACATCATTTACTGCTCAGCAGTTCGCGACGTGTAGGGTGAAAACACAAGACATTATTATTTACAAGCGTCGCGATACCCGATGCGACAACCTGACGACTTGCTTTAGGGCTTATACAGGGTGCTTGCAGAGCGCGTGATTTATTATATCATTTTTTTTATTTGTTTATATGATATTATAAGCCGTCACTTGCATTGAAGTCAAATTCAAGGTAGTAATACTAATGATTCTTGGCCCTAATCAATAATAAAATGAGTTTTATTTATAAATCGAAATTGATAGCATGTATCACCGTTTTAAAACGCATCCCGTCTGATTCTATTTTATTCCCTAAATCACTGTTAAATTTCTAACAACACAAAAATAAATTAATTATAGTCGTTTAATTGATTATTTGTATATTTTATGACAATTTTCAATATTTTTACTATGCTGTGTACCTTGCAGAAAGGAAAGCCTGGTTTTAAATTATTTTTAGCAGCGTAAAATATCGATGGGGGTTAAAACCATGTAGATGAATTTACATACACCGCGAATAAACCGTTAAAAAATACAGATTACACGTTAGTTAAATTACCTCTTTATTTGTGGTACTTTCAACTTGAACTCTAACTGTGGTACTCAGAGATATTTAATGATTAGTTAAGCCGTCACTTAGTAAAGTTTTTACATACTTTTGTATGACACAACTGCCAAAACCTTTCCTAAGTTATGACCTAGTAAATAATGAGCATTTTAATGTTGTGGTAGTATTTCAATCAACTTACCGTCTTTATTTTACTAAGAAAACCAACTTACTTAACTTAGCATACAAACTTGCTACGTAACTTAATAAATTAATCTTTACTAATCAAGGCCAAGGTCTAGGTTAGAACTACATAGTTGCTAATGAGAAAACTACGACTTGGTTTATTCCTTTTTATATTCCCTACAGACAGCCTTAATATACCTGAAGACTGGTATGGTCACGACTGCTAATATGTAGTAACTTAGCAAAATTCAAAAGCTATAACATACTAAAATTAAAAGAGAGAGAGAGAGAGAGAGTGATTAGAGGCGGAATATGAAGAACTATTGTGTACTTAAGTGTGATAAAATCTGTAAAATACCATATTTCAGGCAAATAAATGAATCTATCTATCTATCTTAAATTAGTCGGTTCCAAAATTAAAATTAGTTACAACATAAATCTAAAATAAATGCAAATTATTGTGAAAACAAACCTTTTAAAAGATGTTTAGTATACATAACACTTAATAGAACTGAACTAATACGTGCCAGTAAAAACTTTAAATCTGTCAAACCCTCTTTTGACCAGATAACAGTTTAGACTGTTACCTAAACACGTGAACGTACTCGTTGTTGCACAGGTAACACAAAACCGGGTTAACCGGGAGAAAAAATAAGCTCAACTAACATTGTAAGATCAGCCTGTACATTAGACAAATTGAAAGCAATGAAGTCGAAAGCGTAAGTTCTCAATCATTCAACTTAACGACAATCGGGAAGAGGGGCCGCGTACATGGCTGTGAGATTGCGACTCGCGCTAAATGGATGCGGCATCCACAAATTGAAAACCACTTTCGACTTCGAAATTATATGTCGTAAGCTGATTAGTTTTATAGCCATTATTGAAACAGCAACGGCTTTGTAGAAAGATGGTTGGAAGTTTAAATTATTTATTAGATTATTAAGAAATATTTCGGTGTAAGTATTCATAAATGGAATGCAATGAAATTATTTCTGCTCCCGGAGTTTTTTTTGCCATTGCTGTATTAACACTAGTTTTACGCTTTAAGGCATTTTTAATGAACTTTTCATGAAATCGCACACTCTCAATATGCCAATATTTGTCAGACTGCCTATTTGTTTATGTATTACAAGTTGACAGGCACTGATTAACGAGCTTTATCATAAATCACACGTCGATTTTGAAGCACGTCCTGCACACATTGACGGATTCACCTTTTTCTTTTACCTTGCAAATATTTCTCCAGCAAATTTCCAATTTATTTATTTTTTACATTTTTAGTTTACCAGCAAAGACATTTCTTCAGTCTGCGTAATAACATGTTCCGGTCCGCTACACCCAGTCAGCGTAAAAATATCTACGGGTCTGCTCCTACCAGTCTAAACTTACTGGTTAAACTACCACATCCACCATCACCCACACATCTTGACTCCATATCCACGAAGCTATAACAACTTAATAGTGTAAGAGCATGTTGATTGCCGGCCGGCAACTAATGGCGAGTCTTAAACAATTTAGCTTGCTTTTTATTGACGCGACATTTTCTCCCTCACGCTCGTTTTCTATTGTTGTTTTTAGTTGTAGTTCCCTTTTGTGATTTCTTTGTATTGATTGTTATGAGGAAACGGGAGAAGCTTAACCTTCTTAGCTTTTGAAGTTGGTTGAAACACATTATTGTGGGTAGGTTAGCTACTTTTCTCACTCTCGTTAGCTATCTGTGTACAACGTTCTTTTTTATGTTGAAGAGTTTTTCTTTTTTATTCTGGTGTCTGTGATATTCATTAGTACAGGCACCAACGAATCTCTTTTGTCTTTAATTTTCATTTTTATTTAGAAAATCGTTTTTTGTGAACCTAAAGTGTGTATTTTTCTAAAAAATAAATTATTATTATTATATATTTTTACGTTAAACACGGATCTGGCTGGAAACATCGCCAAAATCCCTAACCTAACCCTGGGTTTACGGGCGTGATATTTTGTCATGTTATGTAACACGGAATATAATCCCGAATTTTTTTTTGTATCGCTTACTTAAAATTGTTTCTCGTCTGTCTGCATGTGTATGAGTTTCAAATTTTCACAATTCAAAAGAAACTGATAAACATAATATCTTCAAATACACATACCAAGATGAAGACAAAAGTCGGTTATCTTCAGACAACTTCAAACTACTTTAGTTTCCTTAAAGCCAAAGAATTATATTTAAACAAAAGATTTAAAAACAAAAACCAAAGATAAAGTCCGTCTTTCAAAATGTTCTATTTAACGCCATTCCATTGTGTGTTAAACCTCACGCTATGAAGTAAACCCTTGACCACACATTGTCAAACGCTAAACCTTTGTCAGTCACAGTAAATAAGGCTTTGTTACAGTAAACTATAGTAAATAACAAGTCTTTGTTAGCAACGGACGCGTCATATTAACTACAACGCGATAAGCTTTGACGTGTATAGTTTAGTCCTGCTCGGGATTTGGCATTCGGTCTAAAAATGCATTAGAAGACCAGCCAGCAGTATGATTAATTAATATAAGATGAACTGAGAAGAAAGTGCAGTAAAAAACTGAGAAATTTAAATTCAAAAATTATTCGTTTTTATGTAATATTTTTAAAGATCTGATCTTGGCTAGATAGGAATGGAGATGGGAAGGGTTTGGAAGAAAAAGGGAAGGCTTTTGCCTAGCACTGAGACACTCAAACAGGTCAACAAAAAAACGCTAATCTGATCGTTTGGTGAATCGTCGATACTCTCTTTTTTCAATAAATTCACTTACACTCTGACACTCAGCAAATATGGAATGCCGTCGACCGATAAGTACTCATAAAAATACACAGACATGTCTATTTAAACCAAACCTGATTTAAGAAACACGACTAAAATAAAATAATTACAAAAAACAAACTAGTATCCAATTCAATCACATTCTCGACACACCCATTAGTTTACCTCTACCCGTTTCTACCAAAATTCGAGTTGACAAACGAACCACAGTCGATCTGACGTAGCTTTGTGAATAACAGCCGGTTAATACCAAAAATTGATTAAACCACAACCCAATATGTCCAACAAAGTTGCTAATAATCGATCACTACACAGTCTTTTTAGTTTATACCGGTTCTTTTTGATAATACTCCTGATTTGTGGATACGATTTCAACGCAATCAAAGGAACATTTATCAACTGGATTTTGAAACTGTACTGTTGTAGTCTTGTTGTAGTTGTTGTGTATTCTTCTGTTGAATGCTGTCCTGTGGAGTTATCGCAATTGTGGTCCTTATTGGAATATTCAACATCCGTGCTTATTATTTTGTTTTTCGATAGTCGAACCGAAATTTTCTTTCAAATGTTAGTGGATATTGACTCCTATCTAAGGATCAACAAGCGACATCATATTCACAGCATGTATAAATTAGTCGTATTTTCCATTATCACGTGGTCTGTGCGAGTTTCTTATACTTTATTGTACTGTTACACCTACAAATGCTATGACGATTTGTTTTTGTTTGTGATTCGACAATTTTCTTTAATCGCTTTGGATTTCAATCGAGTCTGGCGTTGCATATTATTTGATGCAATTCGGTATCGGTTGAAAATGCTTCGCATAAGATTGGAGGAGACTCCGGAGTGTGATTATTATTTATACGTCAAGAATAATAAAAGTATCAAAGAGGATAAGATCAAGTTTTGTCTGTATTTGTATAGGAGTATTGCGGATTTGGTTGATATGATATCGCCTGAATTGCATGCATCGGTAAGCATTTTTAATATTTCCGTAACATTTGGTCTGAATAATTTGTGAAAAAAGCGCGTCGAGGTCGACCGCGGTGAAGGTGGCGTGGTGACGATCTGGTCATGTTTTTTTTTAATTAAAAACTACTACTAACTGGGCTAACATGGCCAGAGATCGCACGTGATAGAAAGTTGGAGGGAGAAAGGGGAGGCCTTTGCTCAACAGTAGGACACAAAGTAGGCTAGCAAAAATTTTTTTTTTTTGTGAAAATATCCTTGTCTCACGTTACTTGAAGTATATATATATATATTTTTTCTTATTTCATCGTCAGTGGATCACATTTTATACTTCTTTTTTCCCCTGTCCACTGTCATGGTATCATGTTTTCCTTTTTCTGTCACAAATATATTTTGTATAGGTATTGAATATACACAGAAGTGCCCTTATCCCAATTTATTTGGGGTTGGCGCATCCTGTGTCTTCTTTCATACTTCCTTATAACTCGTAATCTTATTAGACACCTTCTTTCTTCTAGCGATATTAAACTGTTGATTATTAAACTGTTGATTATATGGTGTTGATGTTATGGTTGTTTAAGTTGAGGATCCTACCCATATCATCATCCTTTACACAGTTCATCCATCAATTATTTGATCTTAACCTACTCTTCTGGGCCTGCAGTCTGTACAAAGATAGCGATCGCTTTACGACAAAATTCGGTCGCAAAGCTATAACGATGCGGATTTAAGGTGGACGTGAGCCGGACGCGACCCGTATTAGCTACCAACTTAAATCCGCATCGTTATAGCTTTGCGACCGAATTTTGTCGTAAAGCGATCGCTATCTTTGTCCAGACTGCAGGCCCTGCAGTATTTACTTGGATGCAGTATCTATCGTATTTTATAATTAAGTAGCGGACGTCACGCGATTTCACCTGCTCAGTTCCCGTTCCCGTGGGAATACAGAAATAAAAATTAACCTATGTCATCCGGGGATAGTGTAGCTTCCCAATGGTGTTTTTTTAAATCAGTCCAGTAGTTTTGGAGCCTATTCGTTACAAACAAATCTTTCCTCTTTATAATATTAGTGTAGACTAGGCTATTTTCTCCTTCATTTAGTTTTTATTTACATTAATTTGTTCCAGTTATTCCTGAGTGTAGCTGGCAGCTTACCAAAACTAGTTACAAATGTCTACAACATATTGACAGCCATTGAAGGTCACGTAAGTACAAATACATTGTTTAAAAATAAAATGAAGAATTGTATGTGATTTGCACTACACAATATATGCGCAGGAACAAGATCCATGTCTTGAGGAGTTTATTGTACGAGTGAAGAAGATGGTTAGCATATTGTAGAAATAAAGACAGATGTAGAAAGTATGACATACTAAGGTTACCGTTGAGATGGTTTATAGAACCCAAAGCACTGATCGATCTTCGACCTGTGTGAAGCCGCACTTGCAAAATTCGGTCGGTGATCATCATTACACACCAAGTGTCCTCCATGTCTTGGAAAACACATAAAGCAGTTGGTCCTGACTGTCTGACGGTCCAGACTTTCGGGTCACTAGCCAGTGGCCGAAAGTCTTACCAAGAGGTATCGAACCATCGAGGGCCACGTGACGTCTTCCGGCCACCGTAGACGCGGGCTTGTGAATGGTGAGTGATGGGAAGCTCGCCCTCCGTGCGTCTTATGACGACGACAGGCCTTGTCGACGGCGCGTTCGTGTTGCACGCGCGCCTCAAAGAGATGTCAGCAACATGGGAGGGGCCCGCAAAGGCCGACGCCCGTCGGGGCTGCGGGTTGTTCAGAAGTAACCGCGGCCTCGACATATAGGGCTAAGAAGGAACATGGGTGGTTTTTAGTCACTAGAAGTCTGACACTCCCTAGGTTATTTGATGATTTTCCACCCACCAAAAAAAAGGGGTATCGAATCAACCAGTACTAACTCGATTTTGGAGGTTAGATAAGAAGTCACTCCATACAAATACTGGTACTGGTTAGGCTGGATCCGACCCCAACATAATTGGCGAAAGGCTATGCAGATAATGATTTAGCAGGAATCCATAAGGAAAACGTGTAATTATTATTAAAATTCACTCTTCTTCCTTAGGAGCCAGCCTCATCACTCGGCTACGTCTTCCTGCATGTGATACAGATAGCACTGTTGCTGTTCTCACCGTTCGTAGCCGTTGAGTTCTATTCGGTGGAGGTGGACAGGATACGGCTCTTCCTCATACATAGACTGATCGATGGTCACGGTATGTATTCCATATTGATAGCAACTCTTTTCGAAGTCGAGTCTGTGTTTCACCAGAAATTACTATAGACAGTTTTTGGTAAATAGTAATTGAAAAATTTGTGACAGTCAGATCTGAATTTAATGTGCCTAATAAAATCAACGCAACAACACGTTCGTGGGGTAAAACGTTCGTCAACGTAAAAAAAAAAATGCTCGATTTTTATTTCGCCGATTATGTTTAATCTTCGTGTAGGGGGCGAAATCAACTGGGCAAAAATACAGATTCCGTGACTTATACTGAGAAATTCTTGATGGACAACCCAATAACAGTCTCACTGTTTGTCTCCCAAATCAAAATCAAATCAAATCATCTAGTTTTGCTGAAAATACTGTTACAAAGTTGTTAAAAACTCTGAATCACCCAAAGCTACAAAGGTAGAAATCTGCCCCTATACTCTGTGGTCCAAGTGTTAATTAATAACATTTTGCCCTCATAGTCAGCAGCCAGACCAACAAAGCAAAAAGTAAGAAATAAAAATAATATTTGTCACAATTTTTATTTTCATTTGTTTATTTTTCAGACCCAACCGTCAAAGAAGACATAGAAATGTTTCTCCGCTACACTTACATTAGAACATTCAAGTACAAAATATGGCGAATAATACCAATCAACATATCGTTACCATTGGAAATGGTCAACGTGTGCATTTCTTATGTTATTGTAATTATTAACTACACGCATTTGTATGGTTGATATTTTTTGTGCGTTTAGTATTTTTTTGGGAAAGAAATAAAATCTTTTTTTTATTTCTTTCCCAAACAACACCTTTCTTTTTTGGGGATGGGAAAGGTCCGGCTCTTGAGCAGAGCGAAAGGGAGTATCAGACTTCTACTGACTAAAAACCACCCATGTTCCTTCTTAGCCCTTAATGTCGAAGCCACGGTATCTCTTACAACAATCCGCAGGCCAGGAGGGAAGGTCTAGATGCAGTAGTCTGGTTGACCGAACTAGTTAAACTTTTCAGTTGCAGTAGTTCGGTTTAATTATAGCAACGAACTACTGATACTCTTTAGTAGCACCAATTCGGTTTGTAATAAAATTGTACAATATACTTTCTTACTTTACTTGTTATTTTAAAATGAACACAAAAAGAGAGCCACTTTGTAAAGGTATAGTAAACAAGCCCTTAGACTTACGCAAGCAGGCATTTCTCTCACAGTCGGATTGCTTCACATAGTTGTTATTAGCCACAAGCCCTTTTCGAGAACAAATAACCGTTTCAGACCATTCTAAAAGTATATTAAAGTGTTAGAAAACTTTATAAGAACGTTCCCTTTGAGGTCATTATTTGATGGAACGAATGCACATTGAATTAACGATACAAAGTTTTGAAGGTTTCCACTTCATTTGTTTCGAATGATGTTTTGAACAATTTATTTGAGAGGATGGAATTAAAGAATTTTGTAAATAAGGTAATGTTTTTATTTATTAACATTATTTAGAAATTATTGTAAGTGATAGCTTTATATGCCCTTACTATTAAAAAAAGAAATTTAAAAAAAAACATGAGCAAATAAACTTCCACTAGTTTATTTGCTCATGTTTTTTTTTAGAATTATGATTTGCCTGGTAAAATATGTCAGAAAATTCATACGAACGACTCTGCTTTCTTTGACTTTTCAATTTCTTTTATTTTTGTAAAATAATAAGGGTTCTGTGCAAAAAAATTAAAACCCTTGAAATTGTCAACAAAATTCGGTTCAAACGGCAAATCTTCTTACGTGCAAGAAAAATTTAAAAAGAGACATAATAATATTGTTTAAGCTACTTCCGAGGAGATTCTCAGTTCGTCTGTACGGTTTTTTTTATTTGTTTGTTTCCGGATATCTCCGTCATTAATGAACCGATTTCCTAAAATATGTTTGTATTCGAAAGAGGTTAAAAACCCGCTTCTGAAGTCGTTGGCAAAAGAAAAAACGAAATCAAATAAACAAGAAGCTGATTTTTCTTCTGAAGTTTATTTTCACTTTTTTGTGTTTTTGAAGTCGGTTTTCTTTTTTGCAAAAAAGTTTTTTATGTAATAATTTACCGCGAACACAGATCGTGGACAACAGCTAGTATATATCACCTCAAATCAAAACAACATCCCCACTCCATTCAAAAACCGATCCATTAACAAACAGTTCAATCTAAAATCACACTGAATCACTACAGAACATTATACCCTACTACCTACACCTAGCGTATATAATACAATACATTATAAGATCCGTCTAGACTGATAGTTCCTGATGCTATTAATCACTAGCTTTTTGTTACCATCCTGTACTGCACTTAGCATAATTACTGCAGAATTTCTTGCAAATTACCCGTGGATACAGCGCGGTTTAATTTAGATTATTATCTGTTGTATGAGGATGGGTTTTATGGAAGATAGATGATAAAATTTGGTGACAAGAAGTTTGTAGCTAAATAATAGTAGCCACTTGGTTCGACCGTTTTTTTTTTATTGTGTATTGTGTATTGTGGTGGAAAATCATCAAGTAACCCCTCCCGCTCTTGGGCAGAGCGAAAAGGATTGTCAGACTTCTACTGACTAAAAACCACACATGTTCCTTCTTAGCCGAGGATATGTCGAGGCCGCTGTAACTTGTGAACCACCCTCAGCCCCGACGAGCAACTTGGTTCGACTATCAAGTCGACCTGGGCAAGTGGGGCTTGCACATGTCCAGGGCCGTGGATGGATCTCAAATTACGAAAAAAAATTGTTAGTTCATGTGATTTTTTTAAAGAAACACATTTGATTTGTTGACGGCACGGTTGGCGGAGTGGCTCAAGCAATGGACTGCTTCGCTGCGTGTCGCGGGCTCGATCCCCGCACGGAACAAATATTTGTATGACCTATAGATAGTTGTTTGGGGTATGGGTATTTGTGTATGTGAATGCACCCACGATACAGGAGAAATTCTTAGTGTGGGGCAACGTTTTTATAACAATAAAAAAATAGTAAAAGTTTTACCTTGAAATGTGTTGTTCTCCTTTATTCAAATGAAGGAAGAAGAGGTCTCCCTCATGTAATGACAAAACAATTAAAAAAGTCTTTTGAAAACATAACCAATGACTATTTTAATTAGATCTGAAACACTAACCTTCGACTATTATTTATACTGAAAGGGGTATTCATCATGTTTAATGTTAAATATATACAGCTTCACTATAAATAATAGTGTTAGTGACCATGTCAGTTTAAAATCTTGCACTAACCTTCGATCCGTAGCACCGTAGCAGTAGCTACACTACCCGCTACGCCGTAGCAGCCCTGCGTAGCAAATATTTAATTTTATAAAAGAAACACAAAATGTCACTTTTCTTGTGTTTATTTTTAATTTAAATATTAACGTGTGACTGAGACGATGTTATTATACGCTTCCTGCGAAATAACGAGGAAAATTGAACAAAATCAACACTTATTATCTAGTGTTTAATGTAGTGAGAATAAATGAAGGAGGCTAGAAGTGGTGGAGGCGGCATTTTATTTTACAGGCTGGTACTTTTTTTTTGTAACTTATCTTTGTTTATAGTATTTTTAATTTTCTGTACTACCAAAGAGTTCATTATAAATATATTTAGCCAGCTAGCATAAAAGCTAGGGCCAAAAAAATTATAAGCAATTATGCAATATCTATTTTTTTTTACATTTATTTAAATATATTAGTACAAATCTAAAGTCGCCAAACTTTTACGTTTGATGGCGAGAGGTGCTCTTGTTTAAAACAATGAACCATCTTACTATCTATAATAGGTACTAATAATAATATTTACATAACTGGCAACAAAATCCCGACCAGACACAACATATACTTACAATTCTAGAATGTTAGTAACAATTATATATTTGAAGCAGTTATTTGACATTTTTTAATGTTACTAGCTATAAATGTAGGTGCGAATAATTATAATCAAAGTACGATTGATACACCATTAGATGCACATTTGATATGAATCAAAATATAAAGTCAGAACACACATGAAATAAAAATCAAGTTCGTGTCCTATACCGTATCCAAATCTCAAGTCAAACCAAACTTCGTTGTATCTCTCGCTCTCCCGAAGAGACAATAGTACTTCCTTCTTTTATCTCCTTTATTAAGTACTGTAGTGATGCAATATCCGGCTCCGAAGCGCCATAGTTTCATTACATATAAGTTGCTTATCGTTTTACTTTTTCGCAATGGTCGCTATATTGTTTTTGTTTGAGACAATTTTAGCTTCCGTGGGTCTTATTTTTTAAGGGAGGTAGATTTTTTTCCGGTGGAAAAAAAAATGTGTTATCGTTTCGGTGTGAATTTTGACTGGACTTTTATTAAAAATAATAAATCTAAATTCTAGAATAAGCTTGAAGTAAATAACTTAGGTAGAATAATAGGGATGTTAACTGACTAAAAAAATATGATTCTATTTAGTCCGTCTGTTAGATTATCGAAAAATATTGGATACTTACGTAATTTTTGTTTTATTAAATCAGTAATAGTTGACGAAGATAAAACGCGTCAAAGATTTGAGTGGCGGTTTGTGACGTCACTCTCAGGTAAAAAATGTCATACTAATGTCTTAGAATATGACATCACACGTGTTTTCAAAGCACTATATCGTCTTCATTGTTTGCTTACGTGAAAAAAGAAAAAATACGTGTTTTAAATTTTTGGAAATCTATCTGACGGACTAATGAGACTATTGTTTATTTTAACTACCCTATTAGCATGGAACGGGTACAATGAGATATCAGACTGCTATTCAAACATTTGTAATGAAAAAACTAGACTGCGTTATACGCTATCCGTTCTCGGAATTAAATGTAATATATCTCAGCTGTACGGGGAAAACTACCAAACACAAAGCCTTTACTCAACTTACTTTATTTCAGACGAATCGAAGTCCATCGATTAGTCAAAAACTTGAAATTGTCTATGCCATTTTTTTTTTTTATTTAAATTAATTAGTACATAGGTGTTCCTGAAATTTAAACTCGCCAAACTTTAACGTTTGATAGCGAGAGGCGCTCTAGTACAAAACAATGAACCATCTTACTAACTATAATAGGTACTAATAATTATTTACTTATATGTATACTAACTGACAACAAAATCCAACAACATATACTTATAATTCTAGAATGTTAGTAACAATTTTACTTATTAACTATGTTAGTTCTAAATATTTACAGGTATAAGTACCACACACGTCGATTACTATCGGCGTGCGTGTATGACCAGATGTATGAATGTGGACGAACCAAAAGGAGTGTTTGAGGATCGTAGTAGGTGGCGTTCTATGATTTCTGCCAACACCCATGGGAAAAGGGCGTGAGTTTATATATTTTATAGAACATAATTATATTTAGTTTCATTAGTAATCTGTGGTTTCATTTAGTGAAATGAAGCTACCTGCTAGCTATATTATAGCTGAAGCTATATAATCAAGAATATTTCGTTATCTCCGCGAGATAAGCCTGCAGATAATCATAGATTCGCTTGTGATTAAGACACCTCTTTGAACCCAAATCAAACCTGCCAACAGTGTCTCCATCTATTGTCAAATGACTGTAAACATTTACAATCAGACGCACAAGAACAATTGCCATCCATTCCGCTTCAAGGCAATCCAATCCATTTGCAAATAGAAGTAGAATTCGAGTTAATTGTCGCTTTACCAATTTACACCTCCCATTTCCAAACCCGAAACCACTCCAAACTCAACTCTATGTTCTCCTTTTTAAGAGCTGTAGAAGTAACAGTGGGGTGTAAAGTGATCGTGGTATTGAAAGGTAGTGTTGGTCCACGAAATACGAGTATTGTTCATTTGTATGCGCGTGAGTGAATTGGTTTGAAATGTGAAGGGCTTTAGACGGTATTGCCTCTCTAACTTTTGTTTAGAGCTGATGGAGATGTTGTTTTAGGATGTGCCGTTATGTAGATGTGTCTGAGGTCTGCTTTAATGGTTATGTCGTTTGTAATTGGATCGGGTGTCGTTGATTGAATCGTGTGTCTGATTGAGAGAGCTCATGACATAATCATATGACTAGTTTCTGTTCTATCTTTTTTCAATGCTTATTTGGTTTGATGAGCAGATTTTATAATTATCACTTGCTGTGAGATATTTCTCGACGACATGTAAAGCCAAGTCAGAGGCCCATCCCGTCGGGGCTGCGGGTTACTCTTTTTTAGTCAGTAGAAGTCTGACACTCCCTACCGCCCACCCGGAGCTAGAGGAGTCTTTTGATGATTTTCCAACCCCACAAAAAAATTAAATAAGGTCAGAGGCCCATGGCACCATAAAAATTCTTACACTAGTTTATTCACTAACCACACGTTAGAATAGTTTTTGTTGTTCACTCAGCAGCACCAATCTGTATACACTAAGCAACGTAAAGAAGCAAGTTTCGCCTACTGTATTCATTTATTTATAATGTTTATAACAAAACTAATATTTTGGAACCCATATTTTCATAAAATAGGATTCGTTATTTTACGCGATATTCGCGTTTACCAAGTGTATACATAATATTATTGCTTGTGACTGTACAACGTAGAACTAGTCCAGAGAACTGCAGGGCTATTGCGTATCTTTTAAATGACAGTGGCTATCATATCGTCTATAAATTAACTGTCAAATTGGTTATGGTTTAGTACAAAATGGAACCATTTGACAGTAATTGATAGGCACTATAGGTTAGCCACTGTCATTTAAAAGATACGCAATAGCCCTGCTGGAACCTATGCTTAGACTTTAGACAGTATTCCTTCTATAACTTTTGTTTAGAGCTAATAGAGATGTGGTGTTAGGATTTGCCGTTATGTAGATGTGTCTGAGGTCCGCTTTAGTGGTTACGTTTGTAATTGGTTTGGGTGTCGTGTATTGAATGGTGTGTCTGATTGTGAGAGGTCTTGACAATCATTTCTGTTGTTTATTGAGGACATAAGTTAAGATGTTCAAGTGGAAGCTAGTGGCTAAATTAACGGTCGCTTTCAATCAATCTCCAGTTTAAGCTACACTTTCCTAGGTTGATTAGAGAAATGGGCTTGATTCAGATGCAATCATATTCAGATATTTTGCAGCAAATCCCTATGTATTAGATGTTCGTATGTATTTAATCTGCCTCAGGTCTTAGTAGCCTAACAATAAAATAAGAGTAAATATGTTTTTGCCCCATATTTGTTTCTTGTATATTTTAAGAAACCTACCTATCAACAAATAAGCCACCCCAAGCTTTTTAAATGCAATACTAACAAACACCGACATGACATTTCAAAACAACCTACATCATCCCTTGAAATCTAAACATTTTTGGAAATCGAAGCTCCCTTGAAAATCTAAGGTTTCCCTTATTACGGCAAATAAAACGCAATAAAAAAAATAACAAGACAAATATAAAACCTCGTACACACGTAACGTGATATTTTAAAAGAAAGAAAGAAAAAAATATGGACATGCGAAGACCTTTAAAATGGACGAAGGGGAGGCAATTTAATTTTCTTTTGGACTCTATTGAGTGAAATTCAAAGCATATTGGACAAATATAAAATGCTTTGATGTAATGTTATCCCTCTATTATTATTTTTCTTATTTCGTTCGTGTATTAGCTTCGTTTTTGGACATACACGGATTCAATTTTGTGTAATCAAATGTTGACTTACGAAATTGGATGGATTTAGTAAAAGAACTTCTTTGACTTTTTAGCCCTCTAAAGAAAAATGCGTACAATGCTCATAATCTCAAAATTAATTAACTGTGTAACATATTCAAAATATTGTATAGTATATTTCGGGATACGTTATTATTAATAAAACAATAACATAATAATGAAAAAGCAAAATTTATAAAAATGACAAAAATAATAAAAAGACACAATTTTCCCTCAATTCTAAATTAATCTAATACATCAAAAGTCCAACAAAAACGTACAAAATCGCATTCATTTAACAAAGAGAATAGGTGAAATTATTAAATTTTAATAGACGCATATCAAAGTACGTTCGTCGAAGCGACGACGCGTGATATCGTCAAAGAGAAAATTCCTTTGTGATCAAATCGTGTCATTTTATTTTTCATTTCAACCGGTGTGTCCTGAGCTTTACGATGCGTTAATTGCTTTCATTATGAGGAATTTTAAATAGCGGATGATTTTGCAAATAGAATTATGTTTTATTGTTTTGTTTTTTATTTGTTCAGGATTATAGGAGAGGTGCAATGATAGGCAAGTCATTTGCCATTAGCAGACCCGGAACTAAGGACTAACTTAGAGTGATTTTTCAAATAAATGTTTTGAAAATTAATTACCTACTTAATTCGCCACTCTCATCACATATTATGTTTGAATTAATAATAAACCTAACTTATATCCTTACATAGGTAATCAAACACAAAACTCATTAGCACTTACAAGTCACGAGTTGCTGTAAACGTTAACGCGCGCGTAAACGTTCCCCGCTAATCCGCGGCGCGAATAAAATGCGCTGCAAACGAACGTTTATTATCACGTTAACGTTATCAGTGCTAGTCGTAATAGTACGTATAAACGGCGTGTTGTGTTTGATAAGCCAAATGTCTGTAGTTTATTGGGTTGTGTGTTGAGATTTAGATATTTCCTTACTTAGTTAGAAAATTGATTAACACCCTTTGAGATACTTACAAAGTATCTACTAATAGGAAAAATTACTTTTTGGGTAGTGAATTAGATAGGGATTGGCTAACGCATTTTTAAAATACCAAAAATAAAAGAATACTTTTATTTGCCCAAAAAGAAACTTTAAACAGTAGCACATTCAACGTCTTGGCTTGGCTTTGAAGCTTTGATATAAGACAAAAAGGATCGGATACTTGAGAGAACTACACGGTTCCGCCGAAGGCGTAAAACCTATAATCAAAGTATCCAATTAGCAATTTCAGCAAAAACACTCACCAACTTGTATTGTATATACCCCCGCCAGTGTAAGTCGATAGTTTTTGGAATAAAATTGTCCTTTGACATAGCTACACACATAAGTAATATTTTTAGGACTGTTTCGCTGATGTCTCAACAAACGTTGTAGAATATAATCCACTAGAATGGCAAAATTAAATCTCACTATGTCGAACGTTCATGAAATGTTTTTAATACTTATTAAAGTCATCCTACTAATATTATAAATGCGAAAGTTTGTGTGTATGGATGGATGTTTGTTACTTTTTCACGCAAAAACTACTGATCGGATGTGGATGACATGTAGAATACAGATAGTTTATAACCTGGAACAACACATGATACTTCTTATCCCGGTAGTATGATCCCTTGGGACAATTATCGAATTCCACGCGGGCGAAGCCGCTGGCACATGCTAGTCTTGAATGAAGAGGATGATTCTGTACCAAAAACCGAAATAAACAACCTCATTCCTGATAGCATCCATTACTCCTCAACCTTAATCTCGTAATTACAGTCAAAACGTAAAGTTGGGATGAAATTTTAATCGTCTCCCCCTTCACCCCCACCTCCCTTTCTGCTGTCCTCATTAACACAACATTTGAAGATTTAAACAGTCATCGCTCGCTGATGAGTTGTAAACTTGTAAGTTAATGCGGAGACATATTTAGGTTACGCCACGTAAGTTCTTGGTTCTTCTTATAAGTTTGTCGAAGTTCTGAATTAAGTAATGTTAAGAAACATGTTTTTAATGGTTTAAGAACCACCCCGCAATGAGAAAATGTAATGGACAAATATTTGTTTGTCGAAGAATTGAAGTTAAATATAAGTACCATTATTTCATATGCAATCATATATTAATAATAAAAAAATATAACATGGAAAATAAAGATATGATACTGTAAAGGGAAGAGAGTTGATACGGTGCAACAACGCTCTATTTTGCAGACTAAAATGCAACTCAATATATTTTGCAGACCGCAGCATTCAACAGCTACCTTTCTGCTCGCTTCTTTCTCTGTTGTGACGTAACCTAACTCTAATCCCTTTCCATAACAGACATAGGCGTTTTATCTTGGCATGAAAACAGGCAAGTTTTAACGTTTATTTGGAGTAGTATTCTGTAATTAGTCAACGAGTGTTGTTTACAAGAAATATTAGTCTTGTGGAAGTTTATGCGATCATATTTCGCGAAGTATAATGATCAGGTTTATTTCGTACTATTTTTGTTAATGGGTGCTATTATAAGTAATGGTTTGACATTACTCTGGTGTAATCTTTGGAGATAATTATTATATGTATATGGCATGAGTTTGGCAATAATTTTCTTGATGATGCGTCTAAAGATAGATGGGATTTGGTAAAGAAGACAAAATTTAAACATAAATGGCTCGATAGAAGCCACATCAATCCCAGGAATCGAATGACTAATAGGGTATTTCACCCAAAAAATCTAATTACTCCGTCTGTTAGATTATCCAAAAATATTGGACACTTGTCTTTTGTTTTATGAAATAAATCAAAATATACTTAGCTAGAAACCATTATGTGGTCACAACCCTCAGCATTATGGAAACGAAGCCAGAAGTTATAAAGGTTCGAAAGTTTTAAAAGAAAACTTTCAGGGACAATATTTTTTTTTAAAAAGACTTTTTTTTTGTCAATGTATGTCATCCTTATCACTAATAAAGTGACATTCTTACTTCGCCTAAACCCGTTAATTATTCCTTAAACCACAAACAAACACCACAAACATAACTAAAAATCACTCCATATTAAAAATGATAAATCACAGTTCACACTCTCGGGGCGGGTTGCACCGATGCAATATACTTGACACGCTATTTGTCATAAACGCTTGACGTGAGCTAGTGTGAACTGCCACTGATCTCGTGCGGCACATGCATCGCGTTTCCACGGATTTTTCTCAAGAAATACATGAGAATTTTCGTTATAAAGCACTTGTTTTACAACGCGCAGGTTGAGATTGCGTATATTTTGTATCTTGTCGTGTGAGGTAGTATGTGTTTGGAAGGGAAAGATTATATGTGTGATGGTTTGTCGAGTGAAGTTGTTATTAGTTTCAAGTTGACAGGTATTAACCACTTTTTTGTTTTTTGGAGGATGAGAAATCATCAAATGACTCCTACCGCTCTGGGCAGAGTGATAGGGATTGTCAGACTTCTACTGACTAAAAACCACCCATGTTCCTTCTTAGCTCTTTGCGTCAAGGCCGGTGGTATCTCTTTCTAACAACCCGCTGCCCTCTTTACGTAATAATTAGGAAGTAGCACTGGTTGAATCAATTGTCAACGACAACTTTTACGATCATTATCAGTCATTCTGGGAAAAGGTGTGGTCTTTTGACATTTCGGCAGTTTTTTTTTCTTAAATACCGATCACTTTGTGGGAGGTCTGTAGGAAACGCCCATTTTTGGATAGACCATTCGATCGTCAGTTCGACTTTTTTTCTGTCATTGGCATTTAATTAAGTTATGCAATCAGCCAAATAACTTTAGCATAACAACAGAAACACTCCAAAAACATATCTCTACGCTGCACCACGTGCAATAAACATCAAGCACACAGCTTTTAAAACAAGCCTTAACAGCCGTTAATAAAACCCTATCACATTATACCCTCAAAACGGAGCACCTCAAGCAATAAACTGTCCGATTCACTACTTAACCGGAGTTTAACGTGCGCGCCGTTAACTCCGTTCAATCTGCTTAATTGAGAATGGTTTCACCGACCTTTAATGGGCAATATGTTAGTTATTCGTTTTGGGAGATTCAGGCTGTATACTTGAAAGTAATTATTTCGAGTAGGATAATGGTTTATGGTATGTGTAAGCCTTTATTATCGCGATTGGCACTTCACTGAGCCCACAAAATTGGGTCGTGTGTGTGATGACTGTCTGTTTGGCTATTTAGTCAAAACAAGAATCAAGCAGTATATAGGGTGGGTGGAAGGGACACACAAGACATGTAAGAGGCTCGGAGTTTGATTCCCGAGTCAGAAAAGTTGTGATTAAGTTTTTCGATCAGGATTATTTTAGTCATCATAGTTGCCGGGAACACGTGGATAAGGTACGTACAGGACCTGGAAGTGTAACAGACAAAAAAGAGGCCTATACTTATATTTCCCGTCGGGACTGCGGGTTGTTCGAAGGAGATACCGCACAAAGGCCTAAGAAGGAACATGGATGGTTTTAGTCAGTAGAAGTCTGGCACTCCTTACCTCTCAATTCTAATCTAATTTCCCACAATCCAAGAAATATCAATTAAAGGGCCTACACTCAGCATTGGGTGAGTCCCGAATTGTGTCCGGTTGATGGTAATCGACTCGCACCATTACATGGGACTTGAATATAAATAGCGAAACGTGCGTTTAATATTAGGTACACCTCTGCTTAACTCTTCGGAGATTACACGCGTGATGTTATGTGTTTAAATTGACTGAAGTTATACAACTAAGTACCCCTACGCAATTTGTTTTGCAGGGAGACGTTTTTTTTTTTTTGGGTTCAAAAAAAATGCATTTAACGGTAAAACTCAACGTTGCACTCTCTCTTAAAATGAGATGCTTTGAATAGTAAAATGGTCATGAGGGTAATTTAAGTAAAGTTATAACCTGAAAAACTAGTATTTACAAAAAAAAGCTGTGCGAAATTTGGAACTTTGACCCCCAATATCTACGTAAGTAACTAGGGGGTTCCCAGACATGGTCTGGAATAAAAAAAAATATTGCAGTGGTGGGGAGAACAAGTGCCCTTCGTTAGCGTTCAGGGTACTTTTACACCCTTTATATTAAATTGATAAATTATAACATTTACCCATCGTGTATCTAACGCCATCTGCTTGTCCACGAAAGCCTTTACTCACTATGTTTTTTTTCCAATTACAAGAACTCCTATTTATTCCAAAAAATCACGCAAAACGTGATATTATCGCGTGTCGGTCACTCGTATGAGATATATAACGTTTTTTATGATTGCCAGCGGTGGCCACAATTTGCCGCCCCTGCTTTATGCTTTGGTGCGTCTTGTAGCGGTAGTTACTTTGCGTGACCCCTGGATTACGTTCAGATTGGGAGAGTGGGTGTTTTATTTTCTGAATATTGATGAAAGCTGTACCAAGTAGTTTGGTCAATAAAATTATTCTTATTATTTTATTTAAATAATAAGTTATAAACAATCTGGTTGAAAAAATAGGCTGTGATTTCAATTTGAGGTTTTGGATATAAGCTTAATTAATGTAGGCCACATCTCAGTCATCACCAAATTGTCATCATCATCATCATCATCAGCCTATAATGTTCCCACTGCAGAGACTCAGGCCTCCTCTCTAGGAGAGGGATGGGCTATAATACACCATGCGGGTCCAGTGCGGGTTGGTAGATGTCACATGTCTTTAACTTTTTTGATTCTAAGACATGCCGGTTTCCTCACGATGTTTTTCTTCACCGTTTTGAGAGCAGCGGTGAAGAAATAAATTACTCAAAGTAATGCGCTTGCCTGGACTTGAACTCACAACTTACTGTTCGTAAGTCGTGGCCGACACCACTGGGCCAACGCTGCTGTCATCAACATCTGCGTAGCGTATTTTCCAAGTTGTTTGGGATCAGCGTCGAATGTAACTGAATACTAGTATTTTACTTGCAGCGAGTAACCGTAGTCTCAGTATTAAGATTTACCCTACTACGTCTTATATTTAGTTCTGTGTAATTAATCTACACTAATATTATAAAGAGAAAAGATTTGTTTATTTGTTTGTTTGTAACGAATAGGCTCCGAAACTACTGGACCGATTTGAAAACTTCTTTTACCGTTGGGAAGTTACACTATCCCCGAGTGACATATGCTACTTTTTATCCCTGTATTCCCACGGGAACGGGCACTACGCGGGTGAAACTGCGTGACGTCCGCTGGTACCCTGATAAACAGGCTCATTTTTTTGCTCTTACTTGAAGGCAAATCGGTTCTTACACCGGTATAGGTACGTGCAAGTATTCTTGAACATTCACGTATTGCACCTATGTCAAAATTATGATAATGCTCTCTTAAGTTGCATGTGGTGGTCTGGTCTGTAGCAAGCAATGTGCGAAATATGCTCTATTTCATCTAAGATAAAGACTATCATTTTTACCACCTTTATTGCTAACTCTCTCAACTGTCTGATCTTCTGGTTACAGAACACATTTGTATGTTTTCCAAACCAGTAAATCTGACATTAAAACTTAAGAAATAACAGATAATCTAACAGACTCGTCAGCTGTATCAATTGTGTGTGCAACTCAAAAGCAAATTATTTGTTTTTGAAGGAACTTAACGCTCTCAAGACTCGCATCTTAAGGTGAAAACCGCCAAATTATTATTTTTATATATTTTTTTTAATGTTTCGGTCAGTATCAGTCCGTTTGCTAAACAAAATATGATTTCAATTTATGTATTGAGTGTCAGACTTCTACTGACTATAAACCACCCATGTTCTTTCGAACCACCTGCAACCCCGACGGGACCACTCTCTAACTTAATTTAATCTATTTAAACTTAAAGGGGTTGTATTGAAAGTAAAGTCATATTTGTTACGGCTGCAAATCATGTTTTAATCAATATGTTGATTCAAAAATAACCTAACACTGACCTGCTAATTGCAAAAAATACAGAAAATTTGTATTTCACCGGCTACTAAGGACTTCCTCTAAACAGTGTTTGAATTTAGAAATGTTGTTTAGGAAACAAAAAAACATCGTTTAATCAGGTGTCAGGAACGAGTATTTTTTTTACAAACGGTGTCCCTATTCTGAACACACATCTCGCGTTGCCGCGCGACCATCGGATTTTCTTTGTCCATTATACTGTAAGCCGATATTATTGGGGCACAAATTGAATTGTCATACAACCCATACATACTCAGGGAGGCCCTTTATTGTGTTTTAATGGTGGACGCGCACGTACGAAGTATTGGGTTTGTTTATATGAATAGTAGTTTTGGGATTATGATGCGGGTAAAGAAAGAAAGAAAGAAAAAATGTTTATTTGTCACAGAAACATACATGCATATAGGAAATAAAACAATACACAAAAAAAAAGTAAAATACAACAAGCAGGGAAATTAAAAAAGAAAAAAATATAAATAATGCACGTCGTAACTGCGACAAGTAGGTTGCCACTCAGCATGGTGCTGTGCTATGGTCACCCACAGCACAGCGCTGGTTTTCAGTAGGTAGGCAATCAAATTGGCGAAGATTTTCTTTGTTCTTCTTCAAATGTTAATAATGCAAGCACACAATAGATAATTATGTTGCTAGACTTTAACCCTGTGAAGACGACGTTTAAACTGCCGTGGAACGTTGTTCATTCAGTGCCAGTAATGTTTAAGTCTTCTACACTAATATTATAAAGAGGAAAGATTTGTTTGTTTATTTGTAACGAATAGGCTCCGAAACTACTAGACCGATTTGAAAAATTCTTTCACCGTTGGGAAGCTACACTATCCCCGGGTGACATAGGCTTCTTATCTCTGTATTCCCACGGGAACGCGATCTACGTGAGTGAAACCGCGTGACGCCCGCTAGTATGTAATAAAAGGCTAGCTAATTGCCATCAACTGAGCACATATCAAGACAACGTGGCAGCTACTGAAAAAATCCTGATCGAATAATCCGATAACACCTTGCCCGACCGGAGAATCGAACCGTATGAGGTCCTTTCTCATGCTCAGCGATTGTGAACACTAGACCCACGAGGCAGAATATAATCTGTCAAAGTCCAATGTCTGACTCAAAATCTCCATTGACTGAAAAAATTATTCTGTTTCATTCAATACACGATTAACCACATATTTCTTACAATGTGAGAAATTCTCTAAACAAACGATACCCACTCAAAATACGCTCTCTCTAAAAATATAGAAGCTTTCAATAATATTGGCACTTGCTCCAATGCTCAGGTACTTTACATTTCATAGTGGAACTCAAGTCAAATAGTTGCAATGCAGAGTATCGAGATTTTATTGAACAAATTCTATATTTTTACGTACTACATGTTTTCGGTGGAAACTCACATTGACGCGACTTCAAAAAAGGAGGATTTTCTCGATTCGACAATATTTTATTTCTTTGTATTTTTTTCCCCATAACTCCGTCATTTATGAACCGATGAGTTTTTTTTTTATATCCTTTCATTTCAATTCGTTTGATTTTCCTCCAGGCCTTTTAAATTGACATGAAGTCCTTGACTTTTAGTTACAACGTAAAATGGATTAGTGATGACAAAATAAATAAATAAGTTTAAAAACTAAAACCCGACTACAAACCGCGGTCTTAAAAGTAAAAAACAAGAAAAAAAATCTTGTTCGATATTCATAATTATATTGAATTTGTATATTCCTATTTAAATATAAGTTAAATTATTAAAGAGAAC
Source organism: Diarsia rubi (assembly GCA_932274075.1). NCBI lineage: Eukaryota > Metazoa > Arthropoda > Insecta > Lepidoptera > Noctuidae > Diarsia > Diarsia rubi. The sequence continues at coordinate 14,459,518 of OW026433.1, read as the reverse complement.
CGCCGTAGTCGTATGCCACTGATACCTGATGCTCCTTCATGGCGTTTTCATTGATACAGAAGTCAGCTGCAAGCTTGCCGTTAGCAAGGTGGCATGTTTGGCAATCGCGCTTGTGACCACTACACCAACGAGGCAATCCGAAAGAAATAAAAACATTTCACTAATATTTAAGTTAAACCCACTCATAACAACAAACCCTAGAACAAATAGTAGTCCCTCTCGAACCTCTTTCAAAACTTCTCAATATTTCACAGACGACTAACAAACTTCTCCGGATTTACCTGCATTAAGTGATTAGTTCCATTTGTGAAGCGCACAACTTGAACCAAACTGTCGAACTGTATTGTGAACGAAAGTTTTAAGGCACACTGATTAATTATGAATTTGAATTCGAATAGAAATGTGTCTAGGAATTTAAATGGACGTAGGTTTTCTCAGGGGAGTTAAGTGAGAACTATTTGGCAGTTTGTTTAACCTAAAGTTATTAACTTATGTGGTTAACTGCCGCACACAGAGATGTTTAACGATAACTTAAGCAGTCACTTAATAATTATTTGACTTACAAAACCTTTGCTAAGTTATCATTAAACGTCTCAGAGTGCGGCAGTTAGACTCTTCGTTTGAGGAACCTGTGGCTAAACCATTACAGCCACTCAGGTCAATCTTCAGGTTAAACCACACTAACCATATACGACCAACGACCAACCTATTCTAGGTTGGTCCGTATATGATCCTAAAACGTACCAAGTTTCCAATGCGCCTCGGAAACCACGTTAAGCTGTTGGTCCCGGCTGTTAATTATAGATCTTTGAAAGTCATTACAGCTGGCAACTTGTAATACTGCCAACCAGTCTTAACAATGGGTATCGTTTTACCTTGTACTAACTGGGTTGTGGACGTTAGATCGCTGTCGCATGTAAAATACTGACAGACAGAAAACAGGTAGAACGAGGTTGAATTTTCATAGGCTTTCTGACTTCTCTATGGGTATTTTATATTTATACTTATCAATAAAGAATGAATGAATGGGATAAGAATACTTTTTTTTACGGTAGTAACTTGTAAGAACCTCACTTACATCAAGTAAAGTCACAAAATCAACAAACAAAATCACCCCATCTTAAGGCTCAGTGCTTTCTTAAACATTCATTAGTCACCTTTTGTATGTCCGTCTGTGTGTCACATCTCGGAAACTGTAGGGGCGTTAGAGCGAGTATTAATGTTGCTGCTAATGATCCCTGATACGGATTTGTATATTCAAGCTGTATGCAGTTAGGGAGCAGACAGTAATGATTGGTGTTATAAATTGTTTATTTTTACAGTTGTTAGGGTTTGATGTGTAATTGTGTTCGTTTATGATGTTGTTTTATTTATTATCTTATTGTATTTGTTTTCTTCTCAGTACATCCTAGAACAATCAGTTAGTAAGTTAGGCAAGAATTTTCGCCTTAGCGTGTCGATGACAATTTAAATTGAGTCAGCCAAGGTGACATTTTCAACAGCTTTCATCAGCTCCGGTGATGTCCAAACCAGAGGACAGGCAGGACACAATATCAAGTGTCCTATCATTTGTAGGGCCCCACCACATTTTCACTTCAAACTGTCATCAACTGGGTACATTCTAAAATCATAACCGGTAATTCGATTGGAAAGAATTCAAGAACCAATTCAGATCCCCAGTTTACGCTCGCGACCACCGAAGACGTTGGAAAAAATCTCCCAAGACTTCAATAGAAAACACTCTAAACAAATACCCCTTATAACCCCTTACATAACTTATTTAAATATCTAAATCCAAATATCAAAATTAACAAACAAAAATATCATCAATAGAATTACCTCCGCCGACTAAAAGATAATAGAATAGAACGCACGCGACTACGGTACAATAGAGTATCGAGTAGAAACATTTTGTTCGTGTTTCTGTAAACAGTATGTAAACGACTCGGTACAGCCAGTCAGTCTGTTTGCTTTTGGCAGAGAATTGGTTTTGGGAATATACGGGAGGACATTTGAGCGAATATTTTCATTTTACAAAGCACTCGCATTTTATACAATCTGCATTGACATATAAAATTGTCACACAAAAGGTAGAAGACATACAATGCAATAAGGATGTTTACTGACTTTAAAAAATGTGATTCTAGTTAGTCCGTCTGTTAGATTATCGAAAAATATTGGATAAGTATTTTTTGTCTTATCAAATCAATAAAAATTTACGAAGATTAAACGCGTCAAAGAAATGAGTATGTGACGTCACTGACCGCTAAAAAATGTCATACTAATGTATTAGAGTATGACGTCACAAGAGTCTTCATTGTTTGCATATGTGAAAAAATAAAAAATACGTGTCCAATATTTTTTGGTAATCTATATGACGCACTAATTAAATTTTTTAAGTTAACATCCCTATTAGGGAGATTATTTTGCGAAAATAGGATATGTAAGGACATGGAAAAAAACATAAGTTTAAATACCATTTATTTAATTAATCCTTAAAAATTTATTACGTTGAACGTACCTATTAATTTTTTAAGGATTAATTAAAACAGTATTGAAATGCAAAGAATTAATTTAAAATAATAATTATGGGCAACTGCGCCTGAGTTAGGTGAGCCTGCATTTCAGGTCACAGTTCTCTTCTCTTCTCTTTTCTTCTCTCTTTCGTGTTTTTTTTTTGCAATAAATAAATTAAATTTTCTAATAAATTCGATTAAAATTCAAATATTTATATTTAAATACTCCGCTACACAAAATATTTACCCGTATGTACCAACAGATTCATCTGTATTCAGCGGCGTTTTTTCTGTGACTTCCCTTACTCCACGCGATTGGGATAAAATTGTTTGCAACCCGATTGTTTCGTATCGCCTTGATTTTGAATTTCATTAGTCGAACATGACTGTCTGTCGAGTTAATTGTTAGACTCGGAAAAGGAGAAAGGTTATTTGGTTATTTGTGATTTGAAAGGTGGACCTAACGCTACATTTCATCCAGTGGGCAATCATATAGTCTAAGTCCTCATCGCAATAATATGTCTAGCTTTTTCCTACTAGCCACTAGCCGAGCCAGATGCAGCCGAATACTAGTATTCGGCAAGGGGTATCATATTACCCAATAAAAATTGGGTAATATGATACCCCTTTTTTGGGGGTGGGAAATCATTAAATAACCCTTCCCGCTCTTGTTACACTTCTACTGACTAAAAACCGCCCATTTCCTTCTTAGCCCTATATGTCGAGGCCGCGGTAACTTGTAAACCACGCGCAGCCCCGACGGGAGTATGATACCCATTGATTAGCAAGTTGTCAGGCTTTCGAGGCACCGGTTACGACCGCCAAAGATCTTCAAATGACAGCCGAGAGCAGCGGCTTAACGAGACACGGAGGAAACTCGGTATGTAATGGTTGTCCAATCATCCACAGACCAGCCTAGCGCGGCTAAACCTGGTGATCCATACGCCCTTTGGTACGAATAGTTACAGTACTGATAACAACATTTGTGCCTTACATTACAAAATTAGTTTTCTGATACCTATGTTATGTACTTTTTTGTTTTTACATTGTTTATTATTGTATGCTTTTTTATTATTGATTTGTGTCTTTAGTAAATCTAAATTTAACTTACGTCTTACTATTGTATCGAGTCTGGTTCTTCTAACCAACCTAACACACAGATATATTTGTTCCGCCACTTCGTCTTTCCAGCTAAAACACTAGGAAGTGCCCGGCGTCTTGGGGGACTGTCGCTTGTATATAAGTAAAGTAAAGTAAATTTTGACGTTCGAAAAGTGATGATTATCAGCCTAATTTGAATAAATGACTTTTGATTTTGATTTAATCAAAATCAAAAGTCAGTAAATAAATAAATAACAGTCGCTCGAATAAATTTTATTCGAGCGACTGTTATTACCTAGCGACGAGCTCTTGAGATGACGATAATATGGTCAAGAAAGAAGCTATTGTTCTGCAATTTCCAGGCCATACCCGTAACCTCACTAATACCAAGTAATTTCCACCGTCTAATGAGGCAAATCAGTGGCACGGAATCTATTAGTGCAAGTCATTACCGTGTTTGCATAATATATAGATGATTACATGATTGTCTATGTATAATGTACGCCTGATTAGGTTGTCAGTGTAATTTGGTATCGATACGTTGGTGTATAAATAGTTGGGGCTAATTAGACTAACTGATTTAGTGGGTGGGGAATTAGTTGTTAGCTGATTAAAATTTTATTGGGTGTTTCTATTAGAAATTTCTCACTAGCCGTCATGAAGTCTGGACTTGTGTCCAACCGGACAGTATTAGCAAAGCTGTTGCCAGCGGCTTCACCCGTTACAACTCGAAAATTATCCCATGGGATGATAAAGTCGGGATAAAAACTATTCTATGTGTTAATCAAGGTTATAAACTATCTGTGCACCAAATTTTATCTAAATCCGTTCAGTAGTTTTTGCGTGAAAAAGTAACAAACATGCACACTCACAAACTTTCGCCTTTATAGTATTAGTGTGATATTGATGGCAATAGACCAATAGACCAGAAGATTGATAGTTTAGGAGAAAATGACTCGCCCGCTATCACATTGGACAACATAAGTGGCAAAATGGGGGTTTACTATTAGAAATACCTCTACCCAACCCTTCGGAGGTTACTGGCGTAATTATTACGATTAATAGATTTATTTTTAAGGCATTTAATTATTTTATGCTTTTTTACCCGAATGTGGTAGCTATTTTTAACAATACCCCATACACAGAATTTCTCCTGAAAGGCTTTTTTTAAAGACGTTACCACAAACTATGAATTTCTCCTGTATCGTGGGTGCGATTACAAATATTTAAACTCACATACACAAATACCTGGGTATCTGGTCTGGGTAGTTGTAGGTCATGCACATATTTGTTCCGTGCGGGGATCGAACCCGACACAGCAGTCCAATCTTTCTGCCACTGCGCCAAACGTGTCGTCAAGGTGTGTTTACCTACAAACATTTCAACTCACATAATCAAACAGCCGAACCTGTACTCTGCCAGCACTTCTACTGGCAATTTACAAGTTTGGCTGTTGATGCTGTTGACTATGTCGAAACGACTACGCTAAATTAATCAGGACGACTATCCTACGCATCAACTTCTCGTATGTAATACATTAGGATTCAAATATTCCGAATCATTTTCCTTTTATTCAAATAAAAACAAAACAATACGATTACACCGGAGGGTAAATACATTGACTGATGTGGAGACCTATTACGAAAAAAATAACAAAATATATTCGAGACAGTACCTTCCTACACACGTACTCAGTCATCCGTCAAAAAACAACCGCCTGTAGTTTATAAGGAAGAGGGGAAGAACTGATATTCTCGATATTATTGTAATATACTTTTTATTTAGATATGTCACGGTTGGTGTTGGGTTCCGTTGAAAACCATAATGTGTTGTTTATTGTATGTTATTAGTATACAAAATTTAACTTCATTAAAATTTCAGGCTTTGCATAATTAAGCTAATGCCATGTTATGATACTGTAATTAGGGCCAATTAAACTTAACTTTACATAGCCTAAAATAAAAACACATTTGTAATTATTTATTTTGATCCGTCCAAAGCTACTACAATTTTGTTTAACTGCAAGCATTTTAATATTTACATTGAATGAATTGTCATTAAAGTTTTCACGAATATGAAGCGATACTTAATTCAATATCAATATTATTGCATTGCTGAAATTTCAACTTTACGAGAATTTTTTTATTTTATAAAGTTGGTTATGACCAAAACTCGTAGTTTTTTTTTACTCCGTCGCAGTTCTGGTGTGCAATTTCTACACTAACCAACTCGATAAAACGTTATAGTCTAACATTACATAAATTGATTTCTAATATTCCCACAGAACCCTACTAGCGCGCTAGCTCAGAGAAAATGTTTAAAACATTAGTGTCGAGGGTATAACGGTAAGGTGCTGCACTGCGAGCGTGATAAATTGATTTCAGGTTCAATACCTGGGTAGCATCAAACCTATACAAGTATAGTTGAGTTATGAGGTACGGTTATGTAAGATTTAAGTAGGAATACACAGTTACATACTCGATCCCGTCATACGTGGCTCTATATTCTTGTACTAGCAGACGTCACGCGGTTTGGATGAAAAACGATTAACCGATGTGTGTTTAATGAAATGTTTTTTTTTTATGTAGCTGAGATGAGAATGTTTGAATGGACAGTGAAGTTTGAATGTTAATTACAGTAAAAATTAAATGAAGTCGTTGGTCTTCATATGGATATGTAATGAGGAGGGATGAAACGCATGTGACTAAAAAATAAGTTACACTATTAGCTTCACGACGGTGAAATAATTTTTCAAATCAGTTCAGTAGTTTTTAAGTTTATTCGTTACATAAAAAATACTAATAAAAAAATACTAATATAAAAAAAAATATTTTTCCTCTTTATAATATTTTTAAAGCGTATACGACTTGAGACATAACCTTCATTAAAAAGACGCATCGCTGAACTCTAGGCAATGGCTGTCTGCAGTCTCTGTCAACAGATTATCCACGTGAAGCCCATAGTGAAAGATGAGTTATGGCGGTGTTTGTAAAAACCACACACACTTACGTAATTTTAAAGGCTTCTATATTCCGCAAACCCATTCCACAATTATGAAAAAGTTACTACCAATAGAAAGATACAAAACAAAAGGTTCTGCCGAAATTTATGAAGTTATAAGTTCTGTTCCTGCAGTGCTAAGATAATGGGTATGTCTCACAAATGACGACTAACAATTGCTACGAGATCGTAGCAAGCGTAGCCACTGCTACGACGTAGCAATATTGCAAACTTCTTCAAATATACAAAACAACAAAATAAATTCAAAAAGATTATAAAATAACACATACAAATAAACAATTTACCCATCCCTCACAAAGGTCAGTAAAGTACACAAAGTCCATCAGAACCCAAATAAGCTTCTTATACAAAACCTCTTTTTATAATACGTACAAAACCGGCTACTTTCGATTTGATAGCAAATCGCTTCAAATCCCTTGATAATATCAGAACCTTTAACAGATAACTATACCACTTTAATCTAACTCATATTTTTCAAAAGATAAAGTTGAAATTTCATTGCCAGTAGGATGTTAAAATATTATTTCAGACTCATATTTGTCAACATGTCAAAATAGCCCTTTGATTTCGGTGTCCCTTTAGTCGGTAATATGAAATGGGGTATAATAGGAAAGGGCGATGCGGTATATCAATTTTGTTAAAGCGATACGTCATATACGTGATTTGGTTCGATGGAAATAAATATTATTATAATACATACAGTTTTGATCTTTACTGGTAGGACTTAGATTTGGTTTAAAAATAAAATCGATGGCACAGATTTTGTAATAATCAGCGGCTTTCTCATACTAGTATTATATAGCTGCAAAAATATAACTTAAGTGTAATTTATTGTATAAATTGTGTTTATTTGTAGAACTGTCTTGTTCGTCTAGTGGTTGTAAAAGGGACTGCGGAGCATGAGTGATCCTAGTTCGATTCGGTTCCAGGTCGAGACTATTGTTATTGGACGGTGAGTGATGGGCTAGCTCACCGTCCGTCCGTCTTATGATAACAACAGGCCGACGGCGCGTTCGTGCTCCACACGCGCCTCAAAGAGATGTCAGCATCATGGAAGGGGCCCGCAAGGGCCGACGCTCGTCGGAGCTGCGGGATGATGTACGAGAGGGCTTTGAAATATAGGGCTAAGAAGAAACATGGGTGATTTTTAGTAAGTAGAAGTCTGACACTCCCTTTTGCTCTGCCCAAGAGCGGGAGGGGTTATACCCCTGCGGGGTGGGTACACCTCTGAATAACTCTAAGGAGATTACAAGCCTTATGTTGTGGTTTAATATGAATAATAAATTCTTCAAAATCACATACTTTAACGCCATTTATATTGGACAAACATCAAAATTCTTGAAACGGTACACATCATACAGTCCTAACGAACCTGTGTCATAGAAAATTATTTATATCGTAATTTAGGTTAAAATAATAACAAACAGAAGACTAGTAGAATAATTTCATCAAAAATTTCTGTCACGTAGCACAGTTCCGTAGCTCCGTAGCAGCTCTGTAGCTCCGTAGCAAACCCGTAGCAGATTCGTAGCACTGGCCTAGCACATCGTAGAGGTAAATGGACAGGAAATTGCCGTATCTTTTTAAAATGAAAAAAGTTATAGAAGCAATTCGGTTGCAAGAGATGCTTCTTATTTAATATTTCCTCTGAGATATTTTTGAACACACCTCACCCTCACACCATAGTTAGGTCCACATAATGCTGTTGTATATTATATTGTTGTATTCATAATATTGTTGTAAAAATCGCCAGACTTAAGTGGAAATGGGCAGGGTAAATTGCTCGCAGAACGGATGGCCGATGGGGCCGAAAATTCCTGGAGTGGCGACCGCGAACCGGAAGACGTTGGGCTGGAAGGCCTCCCACTAGGTGGACCGAGGACCTGGTGAAGGTTCCGGGACCCGCTGGATCCGAGACGCACGGGACCGGTCAATGTGGCGACACCTGGGGGAGGCCTATGTCCAGCAGTGGACGTCTTTTGGTTGAAATGATGATGATGATGATGTATGCTGTTGTATGTTTAAATGGGTTTGTATAAGCTTTCCTTTTTCACACACTTATGTATTTTGTTAGTTTGTCGCGAAGTCATTTGATGAAATCGTCTCGGTTATATTTCATCCCAAATTTAGATAGATAGATCATTGACTTATCTGATATTAATACTGTTAGTCTGCATAATCCCACTGCTGGCTTTATGAGTTTCAGTTGTTTCGATCCTAGACCATTGTAGACCACTACCCGCTGGTCTTGTCCAGACCATCCGCATCTTCAACAAGGCGGTTATAAATAAATAAATAAATATTTTTTTTATTCAATAAGAGTTTGTAGTATTACATTTATATCCTTTAGGCTAATTTTATTCATTTACAAAAGAATCTACCATCTGTAACCGAACTAGGCAAAAGCCTGTATTTCGGCTATCAGCGCCAAACCCCTCAAATATTGATAATTAATGGTAGCCATTAAATAGACATGTTAACCTTTAGTAGGTTTACAACAAAAAATCATCAAAACAAATTATAATTTGAAAATTGATACTCAGAGTAGTAAAAAAAAAAAAAGAAATTTATAATGATTGAGGCAAAAATCACAAACTCTTGATATTATGATGCATTATTATAAAGCCATTACAATTGAATTGTTGGATAAATTACCTTGTGCGTTTTGGCTTATCAAGTTTACATTTTTACCAACAGTTTCCAAAAACAATGCAAGCCTTTTTCCTTCACTTCCATTTACCCACCAACTGAAAAAGAACATGAATATTCCTCCCTAAGTGCTGTTTCCAATTCAAACTCTTAAATAAATTAACATCAATTATTCCACATGTACACTCGAGTACAGAATTAAAACTTCTCACGTGCACGATTCTATTTGAAAATTGAACGGACAGAACAGAACAAAGGAGTGTTTTCTGTCAACGGCATTTCCTTTTGAAAATGGAATGCGGCGATTCGGTCCGTGTCCAATGACCGACCCGTCTGCCTTGGAACGATTTTCAAATGTATAAATGAAAACACTGGGATTTTTTGTTCTGACTGTACTTTTGTTTATTGGTATTTGAAACCGGATGTGTACAAGTATTGCACTGAAAAGTGTATTTTCAATCATGCTTTTATTGAATCTATTATGTGTATCAGATAAGAACTTTATTTAAGGGTATGTTCCAAACAAAAAACCAGCTGCTGCCTTATGTATTTGGGTCAAGTAAGGATCGAAATTTTATGTTGGACATCTGAATATTTTTTTCCGATTAAACCGGCTTTAGAACGCAAAAGATAAAGAAAACTAAAAATACCATAGGGAAGGAATTTTAACAACAGTGGTACTGAACAAAAAAAAAGCCTGATGACAAAAGTTGTTCAGTTTGGTGGTCCCTTAATAATGACTTGAAAATTTCAGATACCCGCCGTATTACATGTTATATCGAAGCAGAGATATTTTCTGTTCTTTTTAGATTTAAAAAAGAACAGAAAATATCTTCGCATAATTTTATTAAACTAAAAGAACTTGTCCATGACAAGAAAACTAAAATCCAATCACGTTTCCCTACAACACGACGACACTTAGTCTTAACAAGAACCAGTACGAACAACTTAATGAAACTTTAACTTGCATGCATTTTTAAAAATGTTGCGCAAGATGATAATGTTAGAATTCTTGTTCTTGTTCTACTCTTCAATATCGATCCGTACCGACTAAAAAACTGTTCTGTATGCAGGCATATAAACCGTGTTACTTCATTCGAAGCAAAGATTATTTTTTTCCATTGTGACAAAATATTTTCCCAAGTATTTTCCACATTAAATCTTCCTTGCTTTAAAATTTTTCATCAAAAACATCAGCGGAAAAATCAACACCAGAACCTTTTAATATCAACACTTTTAGTTTCAGTCCTAACCCTTCAAATGACATCAATAATTATTACAAAAAAAAAAGCGTAATAAAAAACAGACGCCCGCCAAACATCAAACGCTAATAATTTTCAATATTTCAAAGTCCTCTCTTCAAAAAGAAACAATAACTTTAAAGAGTTTACGAGTGCATAAAAATTGCTTTGGGGTATTTTTTTACCCCGAGCGCGAAGAAAGGGTTAAGGGCTTAACCCTTTTGGCGTCGACAGTAATTAATGGCAGATCTCAAAGATTTTTTCCTTCTTTAGAAAACGGGATTCCTTTGATCTGATTGTTTAATAACGTAATGAACTTTGGAATTGGATTTTTGTTACTTATATACGATGTCAAACCTATTGTTTGTGACGTTGAGAGTTACTATTGGGACTTATAAGATTGCTAATTGGACTCTTAAAGCAGAAACTATTGTTTTATGTAGGTGTTTTAGTCTCTCCAATTTGATGAAATTGCAATAGTTTCAACGTTAACTTAATTTTCAAAATCTAAGTTTTTTTTTTTTTCCACAATTATCACACAACGCCATCTAGTCCCAAGCTAAGCAGAGCTTGTGTTATGGGTACGAGACAACTGATAAACATACTTATATATTTTCTAAATACATACATATTTTAGATAAATTACACCCAGACACAGAACAAATGATCGTGCTCATCACACAAACATTTGTCCTGGGTGGGAATCGAACCCACGACCTCCGGCATACCAGTTAGGGTCACTAACCACTAGACCAACAGGCCAGTCTAAATCAGGTCAGTCTAGTTAAAATTCAAAATGTTACTAGTGCGTTATTAAATTCTTATAGAAGGTGAAGATGCTTTGTAAATGTAGTTAATATTCTGAAATGATGGATTAAGTTCTCACAGCCGTAATCAAAATTTTATAATTATATAATTTTACTGTTTGGAATTTCAGCTCAAAATTACTTACACACTGAATTGTGAAATGTAGACTCAAGGTTTTACTAATCACTTACACCTCACTGTGAAATATTTCATAGCTTAATAGAGCCGTGCGATACAATAAAAACAGATTTAAAAAACACGTCAAAAATACTACACATAAACCAAAATCAATGACCCAATTCACAAATTGGATTTCCAAATCACCGATACATTCTAATTAAGACTGGCCACGTATTTGTGACACAAGTGTATAAATATGCACATTGCAAACAAATGAACTTTTCATTACACTGCCGTGCCGGGCGCGTGATTAAACGCCTTTACAGTCGTAAAGCGATACCGATACACAACACAATTTGATTATGATCAAGGGTTGTCCGTAAAAAATATAATCTTTCTTTATATTTCTGCAATTTTTTGTGTTAAGTAAGATCGTAGATCCAATTTGCGCAGTGACAGCCAGCCAGCCCAGAAATATTAAATTAAAACTTAAATCCCACACACACATTTAATGTTTCACGTTTAGTTCGTATATCACGTAAGATGAAGTTAACAAGTTCCTAAATAAGGTATTATATTAAATTATTATGTTGTGTTTATTATGTCGTGTTTTTGCTTTAACTACGATGTAGAATATCATGTCTCATTCAGTACAAACCTCGGTGGTTTTATAATGCTATTCTGGTTGAACAAATAATTTTTTTATTTTTTTTAAATGGTAAAGGTATGAAAAAAAGAGATGGTTATGATGACTAGAGAATGGAGGATTACTATAATAACAATTAAAAGAGAAGTATGGAAAGACAGGCCAAATAAATTAAGATAAGTGCAAGATATTAATAAAATAATGAGAACCTGACAAAAGAAAATAGTTCTCTTGAAAACAACATTTAAGAGTAGGTACCTTGTTGTAAAAGAAACCGCGCCTCGACATAAGGGCTAAGAACATCGGTGGTTTTTAGTCAGTAGAAGTCTGACACTCCCTTTCGCTCTGCCCAAGAGCGGGAGGGCTTATTTGATAACTTCCTACCCTAAAAAAAAAATGTAGGTACTAAATGTATAGTATGTATTAACTTTTACCCGCGGCTTCGCCCACGTGTATGTCGGTTAAACTACAAAAATCGGTTTTAACACACAGCTGACACTCACAGCTAAACCGCGTCCAAGAGCTATCAGCGTCATATTATTAAGTGGATTATTGACACTTACAGACCCTTAACATGGTATCTAGTTTCTAAACCCTTGACTTAACCGTTTCGCCCTCATTGTGTTTAGATTACGCTATAACTTACATCTTAACGGCACGGTTGGCGCAGTGGCTGAGCGATTGGACTGTGTCACTGAGTGTCGCGGGTTCGATTCCCGCACGGATCAAATATTTGTATGGCCTACAGATATTTGTTTCGGGTCTGGGTGTATTTGTGTATGTGAAGTTTAAATGTTTGTAAAGCTGTTTGCACCCACGATACAAGAGAAATTCCTAGTGTGGGGCAACGATTCTTTTTTAAACAAAACAATAAAAATCTACATACCATGACTACCTAAGACCGGTATTGTGTACCTACTAATGAAATTATTTTTTAACTGAAGTCTTTCAGATTTCACCAACAACCTAACAAGTTGACTTCATGGTCGGCGCAGTGGTTGAGCGATTAGCTGTGGCACTGTGTGAAGCGGCTTCGATTGCACGGAACAAATATATTTATTGCTTACAGGTAGCTGTACGAGGATGTGAGTTTAAGTTTGTAATCGCATCCACGACACAGGAGAAATTCCATATTTGTATGGCCTACAGGATTACATACAGGACCGAAACGTGGGCCACAACAGAAACACAGAAACACTTACAATGGGCCTCATCAGAAAGCTCGAAGTCACCCAAAGGGCAATGGAGAGAGCTATGCTCGGAGTTTCCTTGCGTGATCGAATCAGAAATGAGGACATCCGCATGAGAACCAAGGTTACCGACATAGCCCGAACTTAAGTGGCAGTGGGCAGGGCACATTGCTCGCAGAACGGATGGCCGATGGGGCTGGAAAGTTCTGGAACTGCGAACCGGAAGACGTTGCGTTGGAAGACCTCCCACTAGGTGGACCGATGACCTGGTGAAGGTTGCGGCGACCCGCTGGATGCGAGACGCACGGGACCGGTCAATGCGGCGACACTTAGGGGAGGCCTATGTCTAGCAAGTGGACGTCTTTCGGCTGAAATGATGATGATGATGATGATGATGGCGTATAGGTAGTCGGATCTAGCTCGTTTATATGAGTTTTAATATTTCTTAAAGTTCTCGTGATACTGGATTCCTAGTGTTCGAGGAGGCAAAGTTTTGTAACCCTCTTTTTGGCTTCACCCTAGTCGGATAAGAAACAAGTTTTTTGTTTCTAATTGCTCCTCAGTATTCCTCAGACCGTGCATCCCTGAACGCGCTATTAACCGTCGATCTGTTAATCATAGGTTTGGTTTACAGCCGGAGCGAGCGATGTATCTCGTACAATTGTTATTTACTGCTTTATTGCGGCTTTGGATTGCCATCCACTGTGGTTTTCGGCATTGTACCGGCTGAATTGATGTATTGTCGCGTTTTTGATTCGATATTGTTGGTGTGTTTGGGATGAGTGTGGGATTCATTTGTTTCGTGTTGAGGACACAACTCCATAGATGATATTAATCTTTTTATACTTTTAAAATATAGATTAAATGCGTGTAGTGAAATGGACCTTTTTTATTTTTTTGGCGGGTGGTAAATCATCAAATAACGTTCTTGGGCAGAGCGAAAGGGAGTGTCAGACTTCTACAAACTAAAAACCCACACATGTTTCCTACCGCGCCGCTCTGGCCGCGGTATCTCTTAGAACATCCCGCAGCCCCGAAAAAAGGACCTCTGAACTGCAAATGACAACTACAGAAAATTTTTGAGACAATATTTGAACCATGGCGTACCCACTGGTACGACAAAGTAAAGTCACGAGCAAAAATATGTATACACTCCGCAAACTTCAAAAGCAAATTTCTCGTGAAATAACGATTGCAACTTTGAGATATGACCTACATTATGATAGTATTGGTTCTAAAACATTAGTTTCGTTACGTAACATGAAATGAAATGAAAACAGTAAGCGACAATTGCTTCTATACGTTGCTAAGTATATATTGGTGTTGCTAAATGTCATCATCATCATCATCAACAGCCTATTAATGTTCCCACTGCTGGGACACAGGCCACCTCTCTCTTTGAGAAGGAATGGGCTATAATCTACCACGCGGGCCCAGTGTGGATTGGTAGATGTCACATGTCTTCGAATGTTTGGTTCTAAGCCATGCCGGTTTCCTCACGATGTTTTCTTTCACCGTTTTGAGAGCAGCGGTGATGAAATAAATTACACAAAGTCATGTGCCTGCCTAGGTTCGAACCCACGACCTACTGTTCGTAAGTCGGGGCCGACACCACTGGGCCACCGCTGCTGACTGTACCTAGTGAAAATAGTAATAAGTAAAAGTCATCTAAGTTTATTTATTTGGTCACAAGGACAAAAAAGATTAACAAATCACACAGTGAATATACTAGTACATTGGAGACATATTAAAATACTCGCGAATTTCTGAAATAAAATGAATTAAAATGAAATTGAAATGAAATAAAATTTATTTGCTAGGATTGTAGTACAATATTGATGGTCAGGTTTTGTTACAGTAGCTCACACAATCGCTAAAACTGGCATGCAAAATTTAATAATACATTGAAGTTGAATTTAATTTGGTATGTTTATAATAATAATATGTAAAATTATAAGAGTGTCAATAGTAAGAATGTCAATAACTTTCAATACATTAATTAAATAAATAGGAAAATGCCTCTTTGCTCTCAAATGCCTCAATGCTCTCTCTGTCTCTTTAACCACGCCAAGAACCAGTGTTTTAGGAGCCAGTGCAAGTGTTAAGTGCTAGCAAGTCTTAGTGGTCTAATTACGAGTCTACTTAGGTACTAATACCATCTGAATAATAACTTAACAGGAGCAAATCCAAAAGGAGTGAAACTCACCATAAGTCTCTAAATTGCAGTTCAGGTTTTTGCTAATGATTTACATTAGAATTTTCATTTTTATGTCAAGTTGCTCCTTTATTGTAATAAAAATCATATATTTACAACAAAACATTTTTTTTTACTCCACACCCTCATTTGCCAAATAGAATACCAGCAGGACACTCCACCTCCCAAAGAGTTAATACCAACATCACCACTAAATTGCACTAAAAAGTACCGTTTAGTTACATATTTAATAAGCTGTTCATCGGTCCCCGCTGAGCTGTAAGAGTGGATACAGCTTGTAAATGCGAGGAACGCGTGACTAGAAACTTTTAAAGCTTGCCGTATAGATAAAGTTATTGGCCGTTGTGGCGAACGGACGATTCCCTTTTTTACAACTTCAGGAAAATAGGTATTTATGGCCATAGTTTTGTACTCGTGTTGTCTATTCTTTTTGTTGTATTTTATAAAACACTATTAACTTATGGGGCATGAAAGCTTCCCTGGAAAATCAAAGATTAATTGTTTTTTTTATTGGCACTAGCCATTATTGTTACGTTTGGAAAAGTTGAAGAACTTTGTATATTCTTTTTTATCTTTAAAATAATAAAAATCTAATTTTTGTCGTCGTAACGGCCAATGGCTTTATGGCCAAAAGCCTGGAAGGTCATTTATCAAAACTTTCGCTTTGTGGTTGGATCAAGGGTCTGATTCAGAAGGCAGTACTCTTCGACACAGCCCGCATTGTGAGGAGGTTTCTGTCTCTGGAGCCTTAACCACAGTTAGCTTGAACCCTGCTCCCGCTGTCGGTGGATCGCTATATTTTATAATTAAAATTGTTTTTTTATATGTTTTGTAATAAATATTTAAAAATGTAAATTATATGTTTTAAAATAAATAAAGGAAAAATCTAAAATATTTTTTACTTTTTGGAAATCGAACTCCTATGTCTCAGCAGTAACGCTTGTGGCTACTAAATCAACGAGCCAGATAATATGAACCACTATTGATGCAGAAATGATTCTCAAAACAAGCCTAAAAACTATTTAAATAACATTAAACCAGAAAACTTCAAATTATAATATCATTTCAAACCCACCCAAATTCCTTTTATAAATAAAATACACATTTCCAATTTTTCTCATTTACCATCCTTCCATTTCTCATTCTTCCGCTAGCCGGTAGGATGATTATTTATAGAAATTAATAACGTTCCCACCGTGATACTAAGTGCTAGGTTCACGTAGGTTAGACTAGACGTTCAGAACGGCTATGATTAACGAGGCCATGGCTTTGACAGGTGGGTGAGGCTATCCGGCTATGAGGCTATACAGCGGGTTGGTGAGGTGAGGATTTATATTTTGTAAGAGAGATTTTATAACGGCAATGTGTTGAGGTCATTAGAGATACTGTAGCTAGGTTAGCTATTAATTAAACTTTGCCGATTATTGACATATGACTGGCTGAAAATAAAATACCTACTATTTACACATTAAATCAAATTGTACGGAAATACGGAACTAGCCATGAATCTTCGCTATGGTAACTTTTTATAGTCAGTAATAAGTTTTATTGGAAAACTGCCGTACTCAGAGATATTTAATGTTTACTTAAGCTGTCACTTAGTAAAGGTTTGACATATTTTTGTATGACAAAACTGTCAAAACCATTACTAAGTGATGGCCTAAGTAATCATTAAAGCTCTCTGAGTGCGGCAGTAAGACAGAGTTTTAATTTTTATTATACAACCTGGTTTCGTTTATTCATTGTGTTAACTTTATTTGTTGTATTTCTTAAAAAAAAAACATTTAGAACTACTTAAAATAAACATTAATATTTTTTTTTTTGTTTTGTCCCGTCCTAGAATCAAGTAGTCAATTCTTTTTCAGATAGAGATCTGAATAATAGAAGAAAAAAGCATACAGACGAATTGACCTCCTCCTTTTTGGAAGTCGGTAAAAAAACATAGCACAAACAAACAGTTTAGAATTTTGTGAATCGTTTTCCCTAAGATGTCACATCTCCTGGCTAGCAGAATATTTCCGTAGTTAAAAGAACTGATCGACCTCATATTGAAAGAGCTTGTATAATTTTCCTTAACCATTATTTTTAAGACATTCTTTAAAGCTCACTGATACTATTTCTACATTATTGTATTCACTAAACAACCTCCTGTATTCTCAAGGTAGGTATATCTTAGATGACTCAACGCGTCTCGGTAGCGGTGGCCACTTGAACTGTCAATTAGAAGATATTGAGCAGCCGTGATTGACGACACTCTAATGCTCAGATATGAACTGTTTTGATTAAGCGTACTTGCTGCACCGATGCACAGACTGATATTGTTTGCTATTACTGTGCATTAGCGAATATATTGTTATTACACGGCTGGCCAAAAAAGGAGTGATATTTTTAAAAGTTTTCAGGGAACAGTTCCATGAAACATTTTAAGAGACTGACTGTGGTACTCAGAGATATTTAATGATTACTTAAGCCGTGACTTAGTAAAGATTTGACATACTTTTGTATGACAAAACTGACAAAACCTTTACTTAGTGATGGCCTAAGTAATCATTAAAGCTCTCTGAGTGCGGCAGTGAGACTGCAAAAAAAAGAGATTTCAGTTTTGAACACAGATAGACTTCTCATTTATTTCTGAAACTAACATACGAATTGTTTGGTTTTTAGTTCACTTTTTGTTGCTCTATGTATTAGTTTACTCTAGCATATTCTTATCTTCTTATTTTGTCTTATTTCAGTCTGCATGAAGTGATAATCCCAGTCACACGCCATTTATCCAAGTCGTTACTTGTTGCAAACGAAACAATCACAGTTATGATACAAACGAAAAATGCACTAGAAGAAGAAACACCATTACTTCTAATAGGCAACAAATAATAATCATAATACGAGTACATACAATACTTTGGTTATGGTCATAACTAACAGGAGCTAAATTTTTACAGGAGTAAAAAATAACTATTTATAACTATATCTTAAAAAAAATATCTACCAACAAAAAACCAAAAAAAAAAACTAGCTTGAAAAAATATAACTCTTAATTTGCACAAAAACAATGGCATCTTCCTCATATCCCCGCATGAGGTGAGAGTCCCAGTTACACGCCATTTATCCTGGCCGTCACTTGTTTCTGTGGGCCATTTGTCACAAACTCGGATGTCAGTACTCGTCCCTGATTTATGGACGAACGGAATGCAATTCTTATAATGGATAAATATTATAGGGTTTTTTTTACGATGTTCATAGGGTGACTGTGATTTGTGAATTATGTATTGGTTTAAAAAACTGTATTCGTTATGGAAATATTTTAGATTAACAAATTTTCATTTATGTCCCGTCTACTTTGTACTTCAAAAAATTAGTGATTGGTCAAACATAAACTGATTTTTTCTAAGTATTTACCAATCAACAGTCGAGATTTTCCTGTGTCATCATTATCATCATCAACAGCCTATTAATGTTCCCACTGCTGGGACACAGGCCTACTCTCTTTGAAAGGGAATGGGCTCCTAATCTATCACGCGGTCCCAGTGCGGATTGGTAGATGTCACATGTCCTAGAATTTTTTGGTTCTAAGACATGCCGATTTCCTCACGATGTTTTCCTTCACCGTTTTGAGAGCCGCAGTGATGAAATAAATTACACAAAGTAATGTGCCTGCTTGTGTTCGAACCCACGACCTGTTCGTAATTCGGGGCCGCCACCACTGGGCCACCGCTGCTCTACTCTGATTTACCTGTGTGTGTTTTAAAATGATTCATTGAACTATGATAGAGGAAAAAGGTGCTACCACATAATTACATAATGTAACAAGAGACATCACATTTGAAATAAAAGGCTTAGATCATCCACATTACAGCTATTTTTACCCGACTACGGCGAAGCCAAAAGGAAGGGTAATGATTTTGGTAGTCTATGTATGTATGTATCGCACACCGGGTGCAATAACGTCACAAATAACTAAAATGAGTTATTGATCACAAATGATGTCAAACATGCGTCTTCATCCGGTGCAGCAATATCATAAATGTACATTATTTGTTACTTATGACGTTGTTCCACCGTAGCGCCTAGACTACTGAAGGTATTTTAATAAATGAGGTGTCAATAGATTCGTAAGAATAACGCGGGTGACATAGGCTATATAAAAATAATTCTTTTAATGACGGAATTTAAATGGAAAATTCTAAGGTCAAAAAAATAATAATTGAGATAATCACAACATGTTTGGTATCAAATGAAAGGTCTTAGCTAGGTCTTTGATAAATTATAGAGGACTGTCCTCTATAATTTATCGTAGTCGCATGCCACCTTGCTAATGGCAACTATCAGCTGACTTCTGTATCAATGAGAACGCCATGAAGGCGCATCAGGTATCAGTGGCAACAGTCCTCTATAATAATTATCAAATTATCTACTTACTAGACGATTTTTCTTGTTTAATACTTTTAAAACCGCGGTTTTATTAGTCTGCGTTTTTATTCGTAGTCGGGTTTTAGTTTTTAAACTTATTTTTTTATTTATAACAGAATACATGTCATTCGCTTAATGCACTATGTACTTTTAACCTTTGATTAATTAAAAATATATTTAAACTTTGTTCAGTGTCTCATTTTCTTTCAAACTTTACATAGAAAAGTCACCCTACTAACAATCGGCCTCCGGTATTCGGTTTACACCAAATTGAGCTGTCAGTGTGACGTCATCAATCATGTTGTAAATGATGCCACCATGTAAATTGTGACGAGTATTACAACTTCTTCTCATTTATCTGAGTGTATAGTTCAGGAGAATTGGTGGAGCGTACATGTTTAGCTATCATTTATATTTATTTATTGCTTGTCATGTTTGCGAATTACGAATATTAAAACGATTTTTCATTCATTCATTTATTTAAGCCAAAAGACGTCCACTGCTGGACATAGGCCTCCCCCAGGTGTCGCCACATTGACCGGTCCCGTGCGTCTCGCATCCAGCGGATCCCCGCAACCTTCACTAGGTCATCGGTCCACCTAGTGGGAGGCCTTCCAACGCAACGTCTGCCGGTTCGCGGTCGCCACTCCTGAACTTTTCGGCCCCATCGGCCAGCAATATGCCCTGCCCATTGCCACTTAAGTCTGGCGATTATTTGAAGGTCGAACCTAATTTATCGACAAATGCTAATCGGACACAGGTTGACCAAAGCAAGGAAAACTTGTTTAGGTGGAGAGATATAACGATGTTTTTTTTGCAGCGTGAGAATTTATCAAATGACTCCTGCTGCTCTGGGCGGGGCGTGAGGTAGTGTCAGACTTCTACTGACTAAAAACTATTAATGTTCCTTCTTAGTCCTTTGTGTCGCTATATCTCTTTCGAACAACTCGCAGCGATGACTTTGCGTTGGAGTGTAACTGTGGTTCCGCCCCACAAACGCTGTGACACATGATATCGTGTCCTGCCTATCTAAATCTTTAAACATCACAGGAGCTGATGGCTGATGGAAAATGCCAAACTCGTCGCCAAATTTGGAGAAGAGTCAATTGGTAAATTGTTATTGACACATCAAGAAGAAACTATTTTACAAATGGTACCTACTAATACATTTTACTCATCTTAAACAATTCACAATAAACCTGCACAAAACAATAGCATCAACAAAATAATACAAAGTATATCATCTCCTCCACAGTTCACCATGTCAACGATATCAAATATCCCACTAATTACTGTAACAATAATCCAGGTATAATTAAGCTTCGCCAATCTCAAATAACACTCAATTGACAAACACAGGAATTAGGTGCTGCCCATAATTAGGTGCTATCCCTAATTAGTTTGTTGACATGTTAAATCGGATGTCAATTTATATTATCTAAGATGGTGTTGTTACCTTATTAGGTGATAGCATTGTATTATTGTTATCTTGACTGTCATTTCATGTTGATATATAGGTTTAACTGTATAAACAAGTAAGTTGGAGTTATGTTTTTCCCACTCCTCCCTAATAATTTCTGATTAATTTCGGAATTCATGACAGTAAAATTATTTCTATGGGTCTTCACCGAGCTTCCTTCTGTGGTCGCTTGGCTGGTGGTTGCCACTGCACTTTATTCTGGCTTTCAGAAGTTGCAGTCGTTTGGGAATAGTGTGGTGGGCTTGTAGACAAGTAAATACTATTGGCTATATAGACGTTAACGCAACTATACAAAAAAGTTTTCATTCTATTTTCATTTCATAATTTAATAGATATTCAAATGAACCCCGCCTGCTTCCAAGTTTTGTTTTATTTAAAATGTGCTTGTTTTTTGCTTTTCAGTTTTTTCAGCCGGGTTTTTTAG
Organism: Diarsia rubi; assembly: GCA_932274075.1. Taxonomy (NCBI): domain Eukaryota; kingdom Metazoa; phylum Arthropoda; class Insecta; order Lepidoptera; family Noctuidae; genus Diarsia; species Diarsia rubi. The sequence goes on along the minus strand of OW026433.1, from coordinate 14,437,698 downwards.
TTTTTGAACTACTGTTTTTTATTTCCAACTTTTTAGTTCTTTTGTGTTTGTTCTTTCGTTGGTCGCGTAAAATAAATTCTTCTCAGATGATTTAACTTTTGTGTTTGTATAAAGGATTTGTGACTTCGAATTTATTTTAAACATATAAGTTTCATATATTTTTGTCATCTCCTTTTAAAACCCTTCATTTTGATACCCTACTCGATGGTAATGGTTGTCTTTTTAAATCCGCTATGTGGCCCCCAAAATCCACAATTATTCTTTGTTTTTTTTTTTAATTTTAATGGAGTTAGTGACACTTGCGCCATCGAGACGAATCTAACATATTTTATTCAAATACCTTCATCCGTTTAGGAGTTATGAGGGAACAAAGAAACAGACATACATACACGCCAAATACATAACCCTCCTTTTGGGCTTCGCCGCATTCGGGTAAAAATAACCAATCAGAAACCGAATATCCAATAAAACCGTCGACTGGTAGGCGGAGACAAACGTACTGATTCATTTTTCGTTGTTTAAAGTCTGCATAAACAAGGTTCTTGTAACTACAGTAATATTATGCACTTTTTACGGAAAATGTCTAATGTAACTTAAAGGGAAATTAATTGAAGTTAGTAAAATAGTCAAAATCCCGTTTACAGTGTTAATGATGTCCCTTTCTGACACAATATCTAAGTTGATAGGTTCACGTTAGATATTCAAATGACCGTATTAATATAACAGTGAAAGCTTAGTGCCGGCTCAGCCCAATAGTACAATAGGCACATGTAAATCCAAGCATCTATCTTCGGCCCCCATAAGACTCCTATTACCGTCTATTACCAAACATGCACAAGATAAATAATGACCAATCCACTTTAATCAACTTATTTAAAGAGGTAATTCATTGCATCAAAATCCATTACTGAGTATATTTAAACAATTGTTTAACAGAATTCAATCTGCATACGTAATGTATAACTAACAATGTTTTTGTGCCGGACATTGGGGTGAAGCCACAGAGTAGATTGGTACAGAAGCTTCAGTTCATAAAACAACCTGATCAGCACGCACACATAGTCATGCTTTACGTACAGCGAATGCGAGTGCACATCCTTTTTACCATTTTAGTGGCTATTCTCTATGAGCTGGTGGTGGTGGTGGTAGTGGCTTAGCCCTTCGCCTATCCTCACCGCTGCTTTTCTGGGTTATTCGTGTAGGAAGCCGTTTAATGCATGCATGTATAGACTAGACTATCTATCGCAAGTTTTTGTGCCATCCCAACTATTTTCTATGCTTGTCACAGTCACGACGTACAAGCTGTTAACCTTTTTTTATTACCTCTGCTTGTTTTATTTCTTTTTGTGTCTTCTTGTACGTTCTTGTTTCTGTGACAAATAAATATTTTTTCTTTCTAATATAGACGAAAAAAGTTAAGTGAAAATGCGACTTTAGGAGATTTAAAAAGCACTCCGTTTATCGCGATTCGCATTTGTTTGATCAGGTGGCTCATGTGGTGAAATGGTTTAAATCTTATCTAATAGGTTTTTTATAAGTTTGTAGATGTAAAGTCAGTGTGAGATGATTTGGGATCACTGCGCGTATGCGTCTGCAAAGCGTCTTTTTTTTTTTTTTTTGGTGTGTGTAAAATCATCGAATAACCCCTTCCGCTCTTGGGCAGAGCGAAAGGGAGTGTCAGACTTCTACTGACTAAAAACCACCCATGTTCCTTCTTCGCTCTCTATGTCGAGGCCGCGATAACCAGAGGACTACCCGCAGCCCCGACAGGCGTCGGCCCTTTCGGGCCCCTCCCATGTTGCTGTCATCTCTTTGAGGCGCGCGTGGAACACGAACGCGCCGTCGACACGGCCTGTTTTCGTCGTGAGACGGACGGACGGCGAGTTAGCCCATCACTCACCATCCACAGGCCCGCGTCGACGGTGGCCGGAGGTCATCGCGGGACCCCCGATGCCCGGAGCGCCTCCCGCGGCGGCTGGGACGAGAGGTTCTCTACCTCTCGCGTTCCGCCACCTCCTTCGCTAGCATCACTGCTTCGCTGAAGGAGGCGACGGCGTCCCATTCCTCCTGTCTGCAAAGCGTCTTGGGTATGAACTAGATGCACTTGATAGGCGTTATGCGCCTGGCTAAATGCAGCTACGGAAAAAGCAAATCAAATTAGTCGCTTAGATCTTCCATGGCTATGGGCTCACGTGGAAGAAACGAACGACGAACAGGTGGGTCGCTTGTCGCTTCGGTTATGCATTCTCACTTGTACAACAAACTGACTGCCGACTTAGCCTTCTGACTTCAATAATATTCTCTGGTAGAAGCCAATGTCGACCATTGTCCGAAGTGACAAATGTAATGAATAATTTAATGGGTGTTCGTGATTAAGATAATTGGATGTTAGTGTTCTATTGAATTGAGTGAGTGGTCATTTGGATTATTATGTAATCGTTTTAAAGGTTTTTGTTGATCGGGTGACAATTGGACATTGTTACCAACAGTCCAGATTGCTTTTTGTATAATTAAATTTTTGGGGTTTTTATTATTTTCGTGCACCCTAAAATTGCAATAGACATCGGCCATAGGCACTTACTTTAGTTAACTATGTGTTAGAGCCCAGTGACCTAACTCCACTCCGTATTTTGTCTGAACCTTTAAAAAGTGTGAACACAGTTATCTACATAAAAATACAAAACAACTCAACAATTTACCAAAAAAAAAATTCGCTCCTTATTTTCATAAAAAATAAATTATGCAAAATTAGAAAGGTCCTTCCATTTTCAGCACATTATAAATCTCAAATCATTAGGTAGACTGAATAAAAAACACTCAGAGACCAAATTAAATTCACATTTTTTTCCACCCACCTAACCCTTGAAATGCGTGTCGGATTCAACGGGAGTTTATTGCACGGAAAAATGGGCAAAAAGACCCACTCGGGCAAAAATCTTGAACTGTCAACGAGCGACGTGAGTAATGAGCGAAGAGATGTTTGTTAATGTTGTTGATGCAAGAATTCAAATTATAAACAAAAAGATGTTCACAAATCAGAATCAAAACGAAAAGTTATTATAATTTACGTGAAACATGGAATGCTATTTTTGCGAATGGCAGGCATCTGCTTAAGAGAGGAAACATAATGTTAAGCGTTTGATCTGTGAGGTAACTCATTTGTGTAATTAATATTTTGTGATAGTGAAATGCAACCACACAAATGGTAAAAGTCCAGACATGAAAACGCAACATAATTCAAGTAACATTTCTTGCTTAAGTAACTAATAGCACTCAGATACGTTTAATTCGAATTTAAACACAGACCGTCGTTTTCTACATCATTTTATGACTTGCACACTACCCCAACCCGCCCAGCTATTTGTAAGGAAATCAATGCAAAGGAAACACAAAGCGGCAAAATATCGCGACGTCGGCCACAGAGGACCGAAATGGCCAGCTTCTGACGGTAAATTTAACATTTTTACCCTTAGCGACGTAGGGTTACCCTTTCCGTTTGTCCATTGAATATTACAATACTGTTATGCCAAGTGTGAGGCGTTTTGACCCTTCCTTTTTTGGTTGTTTATCGTGTATAGGAATAATATCAATAAATTGTTGTGCACTTGTGCAGGGTACATTAGCTACAGGTTTGGAGGAAAAACTATCGAGTTATAAATAATATATGATATGGATAAATAATTTATTACCTTCACACTTTTTCATGCTGAATTGTTTGTGAACTGTTGTACGCCAGCACAGCATACCGCAAGCAAGCTAGCATACCGCTAAAGCATACATACAAGGTTGATTGGGAAAATTTATGTGCAAAGTCTATGTCTATACAAAGTTATTAGTTATTCAGTTTGGAGTAGTAACATAAGTCCAATTTGCCTGTGTGGGGGACGTTTAAAAAAATATTGTATAGAACTTCATCGTCATCTTCATTTTAGCCGAGAGACATATTCTGACGTGCGTCTGCTGGTCAAGCGCTTCCCCAAGAGTTGCCACATTGACCGGTCGCGTGCGTCTCGTATTCATCGGTCAACCTAGTGGATAATAACTATGAGTGTACTGTAGTTGCCGAATTGAAAGCGTTGGTCTCATGAGAAGAATGGCAAAAAACTTCATGGACACTCTTTTAAATCATAATATTGTTACAAAACTTTGGTTTTCACACAATTCATGTTGAGATGGTATATTATTATGTGAGAACGATGTAGCAAGATGTGAACGATAAGTGTAAAGCCAACAAGACGATTCAAAAATAATATAATAATTCAAACAAGCCGTGGCAGCTAAGAGGTGACCAGTCACAACTGACAGCACCCGTTCACGAGCATGACGCATGGATCAGCACCATTCCACTCAACCATTTTAAAGGTAACGAAATGATCCGACACACGCGCCACCATCAGCGAGACATTTAAGTGAGCAAGACACACTCTCAATCGCCAGGGCATATCCAAGTCAAATAAAAAATAGAACTCTGAATACAAATCCACAATTTTCTTCACCTACTCAATATTTCCACATAACCCTACCCATTCTCTTTACCCATTACTGCACATTAATCACGGAAGCGACATGCATTAAAGTAAGGAAGGTAATTAATATGTTCACGTCGTCGCCTCACAACTTTGCTTCTCATTAAGACACTGTTACACTGAAAAGGCGCCATTTTACATAAAAGATCTTTGCTTGTTCTCAGAATATTCATTTTTCATTGGATCTAGCCATTGTTGTTTGGTAAATGGCTGGTATTATTACGTTGAGACTATTTTTGTATTTATTTGTACATGGTTAAATGAACTGGAATTAGTGTTTATTTATTATTTATTTATTTATGTTAGCCTACAATTAGTGTTGCTTCTGTTGTTTACCTGTAAATGAAGTAAAATGATTGAATGTTCAAAATAATCTACCGAGTTTTCGAGTATGTATCTTATTTCTAAGCAATTGCCAGTTATAAAACAGACAATTAAATCATTATGTATTTCTGAAAATTAGTTTTTAACCGTCACTGGGATATATGAAGGGACATAATTCGATGCATTTTAAATGATCAAAATAGCCTCCTACATCGAATGTCTGCATAGGTAAGTTAGCAATCACACACAGATTTGAACCGGACCATGGTATTACATCCTAACCGTGTGATTAGTCCGTAACCCTAGAGTCAGAGTTTTTACGCGGACTAATATTGATTCCAAGCGCCATTAGAAGGTTCACAAAACCTTTTAATGGCGCTTGGAATCAATCTCTCTCTTGAGCTCTATTTGAATTTGAAACTTCAACAAAAGTTTACATACAATGCATAAATCCCTTACATAACCTATCCATACCTTCGTATGTATGTGTGTATAGACGATGCCCTGTCCGTAACTAGCCCTTTTTAATTCCGACCCCAGAAGCCTGTATAGAAGTGCTCAATAAACTTCAACAAAATTTGCACAACAAAAGCTTATAAGCTCGAAACCATTTCACACACAAAACCCTCTCGTAATGAAACCAAACCTGTGGAAACCGGTCCCATTTGCAAATACTCGTCAACCCTTAATCTGCCGCTTGCATTTTACGAGACCTAAGGTAATATCTGTCAATGTCCTTATCAATAAATTGTGAGCGTTTAGAGCAAATGACGTCGTTTGACGGTTTGAGGAGCGGGGCCGTAATCCGCGGTCTATTGGACCCCATCTGCGTTGCAAGGGTTAAGTCGCGACAAATAGACCATTTGCAAATAATAAGACGCAGTAAAAGAATAAATTAAGGGGTTTGGGGTATGGGCGTAGTGTTTTGGGGTTGAATTGAAAACCTGTGTAAAAATGCTTTCTGTTATATAAATGGGATTATATTTTTAGCGCGGTTTTCAGAGGGGTCAGTGTTTTTTTGCATTAGAGTTTGTGCAGATACGGTAGGGTGCGCGTACCTGTTTGGGCACAAATTACATTCGATTAAGGTGAAAGCGATGAGGTAGCCCGCGAAATTCGAATTTCCTTACGTTTTTTGCAATTTCCCAGTCAGTGTCAAGTCGTATGTTAAATAAAATGGGATTCGCGGCAGTAACAATTGTTTATTTACTGAATGTAAAAGAAAACGGTTTTTCTATTCAGTTGTTACCGTAACAAGTATTGCACCCACATCTATACTTATATTAAAAAGCTGAAGAGTTTGTTTGTTTGGTTGAATACGCTCATCTCAAAAAATTAACAAACCCAAAACGTTTAATACAAACAGGACAACACTAAATTACATCCAAGCAATTAATTTTCAATTTGAACTCGTAAACAAAATTCATTAATATCATGATCCATAAGTTTCCCCTGGACAACCCGTGGAGATGTCTCAAGGCGGTGTTTTCCGTCTTAGAGCATGGCAATTAATAATTATTGCACCTAGTTCCGGCCGTTTCCGGCAGGGGAGACTTCCGGTACACAGGGGAGTGACGGGGGAAAGTTAGTTTATGGTTCTAAGTATTGCGGATTTGTGAAGCTGTTGTGCTAATTTTGAAAATAATAATTGAATAATTTGTACAGTTATGATCTTATTCGATTTTCGATATTAATTTTGAAAATAAAGTGTTACTGACTGTACATTAATTTGACAGTTTTATTTCCGATATTCTGAAACAAACACATTTACAAAATCAGTAATTATGGGAAAAGGTTATTTTGGTATTTGTTCATTATGAGATCAGTACAATATAGGAATCAGTCCTAACAGACCGCAAGGCATCATCCAATTATAAATACTTGTGATCAAGAACTCAGAGAAAACCTTTTTTTTTCGTAGTAACTTGTTCAATAGACAAAGACGTTAGATCTTATTTATTATATCTATGCGTTAGACCCTGTTATCATTTGTAGATGTTTGACAGTCGTTACCAGGCAGCCTACTCTTGGTCACCTAAACTCTCAATAAATATTAGGATACTAGCTGATGCCCGCGGCTTGGTCCGCGTGAATGTCGGTTATCGTGACCAAAAGTAATCTCTTCAGCCCCACCTTTCAACTCCTCTTTTTTTTTTTTCTTGGCGGGTGGAAAATCATCGAATAACCCCTTCCGCTCTTGGCCAGAGCGAAAGGGAGTGCCAGACTTCTACTGACTAAAAACCACCCATGTTCCTTCTTCGCCCTCTATGTCGAGGCCGCGATAACTAGTGTATAACCCGCGGCCCACCTTTCAACTCCTTACAACACTTTTTTCGCACTAAAAAGTCTATGTCCTTTTTCAAGCTCTAGACTATCTGCGTACTAAATTTCGTTTCAATCGGTTTAGTAGTTTTAGCGTGAAAGCGCGACAGACAGAGTTACTTTCGCATTTATAATACAAATTTAGATTTAGATTGAACTCATCATCTGCCTTGCCGTTTTGTACCTTTGTTAAGATTAACTTTCATTCCAACCAGACCAACACAACCCAGTTGGTACTGGATACGATACCCCATAGCAACGACTTTCAAAGATCTACAAATGACGGCCTCTTACGTTATGTTTTTTGAAAATACAATAAGCATAATGGAACTTATATTTGAAATTCTTGGACGACTATTGTTCCTCTGAATTACAAGCTTTGTCAAAACTACATTTCACATCACGACCAAATCTTCAAAGCGCATTTCATCTGAAATATGAAGCACACTATTCCAGTTTTAATTACCTAGATTGGAAGCGTACATCACAATTTATGAGGACAATATAAACTGCAGGTTTATGTCCTAGTGTGTAATGCGAATTTTGATTGCCTCTATCTATTTCCGTGGTGCTTAATGCTGGTATCTTTAGTCGTGGACTGAATTTGATACGCCTACAATCCACACCATTACACAAACTGACAGTCTGTTTATAATTTGACATAAACGCCTAGTTTTCAATACAGGGTGATATTATAGACATCTTTAACATTGATTACAGTGACATACTCGTATTTGATCATATGAGAATGCAACGATAGGTTTGACAAGGATGGCTGATGTGGGAGGCAACGAAGTAAATTATTCGAAGAGAGTAAAAACATTCTAGGATTATTTTGGTGGGTAATGTCTCGCTGTCGTCATAATAACGACAGTTTACTCAAGTCTAAAAAAGACTTGAGTCTGCACTATAAATATGGGTACCTATAGGTGTATTAGTGTTGTTGTATTATTTTTGTGTGGTTGAATGCGTTTTATTGCTATTTCTTAATAAAATGGTTTGTTTTTGTCCTCATCAGCGGATTTTAATGCTTTCTATAAGGTACTTATATTTTAATAATGTTTTTATTATTGGCTTAGGGGATTTTTTTGGGGTCATTTAACCTCTATGTGGTCACTGTACTCATAATTACGAATCACTTTTGATTTGGGGTGAATACAGAAATCAAGAAAATAATAAATCAAAAACCATGCTTGCTTAAGAAGACATTAATAAGACAAACGGTATAAGAAAACATAGACCAATACTGGAAAAAACAAAGTTTCAATAATTTAAAAGTCTGAAAACGCCATCTCGTTTTGAGCAAGCATGGTTATCGATGCTCTTTCTTATGCTTTTGTGTATTATACCTTATTGTTAACCCAAACGATTTTAAAAGATTAAAAGAGTAACCTTAGGAGTTTCTTGCCGGTTCTTCTCCTTAGGAATCGACCAATGCACCGAACCGTGCACCTTTTTCGACGTTTTATAAGAGCCCATGTAGGCCTATGTGAAATAAAAATATTTTGATTTTGTAGATAAAATAGGCTCGTTTTATTACTATAATAGAGTTATCAAAGTGTGAATAGTCTTCCAAAACCAGAGTAGCTACTTCATTTAATCAAGCAAAAAATTACAAAATAATGTCACAGAACACATAAATATTTCAGCCTTCACCACCATTGTCTTTACATTTCCTCGCAAAATCACCAAAGACACAAACACGAGAGGTCCCCACATGTCGTAACACATCATTAATCTCTGATCTATGTGACATTTAATTACCTAAAACACCATATATTAGACGTTCTTCCGTCCTTACCCTACAGGCTCACTTACAAACTTATCTGCCACTAACACCGGGAGAATAGACCCTGTTGGTTTGTGATAAGGTCGGTGTAAGTGCAGCTGTAAGTTGGTAAGGTTCCGGTAATTAATATTGTCTTTCTTATTGCTTCACGCCTAAGATTTTATAGCTTTGGTATATTGTTTATATTATTGGGAACGCGTGAATCGTCACTCATTGTCCAGATATAAATAAGGTTTCCGTAATCTTGTTTTGAATGCTATTGAGTATTTAATTCCAAAAGCATAGATTGTAAGTACATCTTTGGGAATTAAATAAAGTAAGGTAATAGGAATGTTTACCGACTTAAAAAAATGATTTTAATTAATCCGTCTGTTAGATTATCGAAAAATATTGTATACGTATTTTTTGTTTTATCAAATCAATAAAAAATGACTAAGATAAATCGCGTCAAAGATTTGAGTGGGGGTTGGTGACGTCACTGACCGCAAAAAAATGTCATACTAATGTCTTAGAGTATGACGTCACACGAATTTTCAAAGCACTGTATCGTCTTCATTGTTTGTTTACGTGAAAAAAGAAAAAATACGTGTCCAATATTTTTTGGTAATCTATAAGACGGACTAATTAGATTTTTTTGTTAACTACTCTAGTAAATAAAGTAAGGTAATTAAAGAAAAACTTATTCACATCGACAAATCGAAGACTTAAATACAGGGCGGCTGCAATGATAATAAAAAGGACGGAATATGACGAACTGGTTGTGTTTGTCATTAAAAAGAAAACGAACGTGCTTTAAAAGTAAGCTACAACGTATGTAGCTTTACATATAACATTGATATTAATTTGTTTATAATATTACTAAACTTTATGACCCATAACCTAACAAAATTAACAACTGAGTTAGCATAAAGTATTTATAGTAGGCGCATTTATCGCATTGAAGTTGTCCTTTTTTTTTTTTGGTGGGTGTAAAATCATCGAATAACCCCTCCCGGTCTTGGGCAGAGCGAAAGGGAGTCAGACTTCTACTGACTAAAAACCACCCATGTTCCTTCTTCGCCCTCTATGTCGAGGCCGCGATAACCGGTGGACTACCCGCGGCCCCGACAGGCATTGAGGTTGCCCTTAAATGGTAACAATAAATAAAAATAAAATGAATAAATGTAAATAACATAACATTACGCCTGTAATCCCCGAAGTGTTTGTTGCAGAGGTATTCCATTGGCACATCCACATTACTCTAGTTAAAAGTATGTTTAAGTTCCATGTCCGCATGTCCGATTTATGCCAGTTCAACCGACACAAATCCAAACTCATCGTCATCAGCATCAGCCTATAAAGTTCCCACTGCAGGGACTCAGAGCTCCTCTCTAGGAGAGGGATGGGCTATAATCCACCACGCGGGCCCAGTGCAGATTGGTGGATGTCACATGTCTTCGAATTTTTGTTCTAGGACATGCCGGTTTCCTCATAATGTTTTCCTTCACCGAGAAACCTGAGAGCAGCGGTGATGAAATAAATTATATAAAGTAATGCGCCTGCCTGGGTTCGAACCCATGACTACTCGTAAGTCGGGGCCAATACCACTGGGCCACCGCTGCTCCTCCAGACTCCGTGGCTGCTATTTAGAAATTCGTGGTGGATAACCCAATAACACTTTAGCCAACCTGGGAATCCAACCAATGAACTCATACATAGCAGCCACGCTTGCAAGCTCTACACCAACGAGGCATATCAATGAATAATAAAGGGTGTAAAAGTACCCTTAACGTAAACGAAAGGCACTTGTTCTCCCTACCACTGCGATCATTTTTTGTTTCTAGACGATACCTGGGAACCACCTAGTTACGGAGATATTGGGGGTCAAAGATCCAAATTTTTTTTGGTTATAACTTTACATAAATTACCTCCATGAACCGTTTACTATTTAAAGCATCCACTAGCACAATGTTTTAATAGTCCTACATTATGTTTTACCGAAAAATGTGATTTTTGACCCAAAAAAAAAAGTCGTTTACCAGCAAAAATTTTTGCATAGGGGTATACTTAGTTTGATGTACAGCATGCTTGGTTGACGTATGTGTGAAGGGTTCGTTTATACCCTGTATATAAAAATGAATGAAAATCTAAAACAATAATACTCATATAGTGATAAAGTAACATATTACATAGCTTCGTGTATACATTCAAAATATAAACCTTTGAATGAACGGAACCCAGACAATATTAACCCAAAAAGTCTAAAAAACGGAAAGCAGACAGTAAGAGCTTCCTGCTATCATCTTCAAGATTACTTAATGCACATTCCTATTCTGAATCGCGGTGAAACCCTGACAAATACTAGGACATTTCACAGTCTGCCGAGCGTACTTGTAAGGTTTAAGGCACACTGCTGGGAGCTTCGCTTGGTGGTTAGCATAGCTCGAATAGGTGACAAATTAGTATTACAGCACTTTTCTTCAGTGGTGTAGAAAATATGCAGTACCTAGTAAAACCGGAGACAATAAAATCGGTTAGTTGTCACTTGAAAGTGTAGGGTTTTAAAGATTTTAATAAGGCGGTTTTACTTTTGAGAAATGGCAACACAGTCCAACTGTCAGTTTTGTGGGGGAAAGGGTAGTTTAAAATACGTTGACTTGGCCGAGGGAGCTCAGTTTGTTCTAATCTACTGTGGTGACTATATCTGATATAAAGTGAATACAAGTCTGAATAGAAAAATAAAAGTATAAGTCTATCTTCAGTGAGTTTTATTATACTTCAGAAGTGGGATTCGGAAGGTGAGTTATTTGATTTTCTTTACCTTAAAATTAACATGTGGTTGCCTTACGACTCGCTGTCCTATTTGGTCGGGGTACTCCCCGATAATATGACAGGGAAAACTGGGTTTCTAACATGTTCTATGGCCTTATGGTGTGATTTTATTTAGTTGGGGTACCCCATGATAATAAGATTATAAAGTGAGGTTATGATTATTGTGTACTTTTTATATGTGAGCTACCACGTGGTCAGGGTACTCCTTGATAGTGATAGCATGCATTTCAGGCAACTTTGAGTCGCGGTTTTATTTGATGGGGGTACTCCCCGGTAATACGACTGCGAAGTAAGGTTGTTATTTATTGTGAATCTTTGAAATTAGATTAGATTGTGTTTGCTTCTATTTTATAAGGGCACGCCCTTATAATTCAGCTGTTTTTGAAGGTTGTTTGTTTAAATATTTTTACTAAGAAAGAAGAAAAAAAAAAAAAAAAAAAAAACCTTTTTATAGGGCTTAAGTTGCTAGCATTTGATCGAGGTTCTTGATGCTTATGCTAGATAGCTCAGAAGTCTGGTTGTGTTTCAATGCTTGATCAGGGCACTCCCTGATAGTGTTGATAAACAGCTGGGTGTTGTTTTAGCTCGTGTTTTACGTTTATATTTGTTTTATTGAACATTTATGTCCTTAAATGTTGTCCATTCCAGTTTCACAATGGAAAAGGATAACGGCAACGCCCAGTCATCGAATGTTTCTTCTTGTGGACGCCAAGAAAGTCGAAGGCGCCTGCTAACTCCAGTAAGATGCTCGTCACATCATCGACGAGATATTTCAAGTGCTCGCTGCGGTGGCACTCAAAGTCACAGCGAGTCACGGAGGCAAAGTTTTCGTGAGAAGGAGCTTGAGTTTGAGCAAGAGCGCGAGCGGTTACGTGTACTGGAACAGGACCTACGCAGAGAACGTGAGAACATACCAGAGGCGCATGGGAATCGTTCCGGTAGAAGCATGAGGTCGAGCCGTCATCTCTCAGAGAGCCGGCAGCGCAGCTGTAGCCCTAGTCGGTCGCGTCAACGGGAGCAGCAAGCTACGAAAGCCAAGCGGAGACGAGGTTCACGTGAGCGGAGCAATGATAGTCTACGGGACGACGGAGCATCGCAGGATAAAAGGTCACGTACCCCTTCTTTTACTGTTAAAGATGTTATTGATTTAGTGCATTCTATTAAACATGGTTTTGCATCTCAGCCGGCTACAGGTGCATCAATTTCAAAGAATATTGATTATAAAAATATTCTCCCTAATTTTGACCCTTCAGCGAAAAACCAGCGCATTGACATTTGGCTGCGAAAAGTAAATGAATGCGCTACTGTATACGGCTGGGATGACATAACAACAACACATTTTGCAATGCAAAAGCTTCAGGGGTTGGCCAAAGTTTGGTATGAGGGTCTGAACACTATTTTGCATACTTGGAAAGAATGGCAAGAGAAATTAATGAGTGCTTTTCCTTGCGAGCAAAACTATGGCCAAATCCTGGAAGATATGCTTAAGAGAAGGAGTAAATTTGGTGAACCAATTGAGATATACTATTATGAGAAACTTGCGTTGTTAACTCAGTGTGACATTTCGGGTAAACGGGCAGTGGATTGTATTATCCACGGAATCTCTGATAGGACTATGAAATCGAGTGCTTTGGCGCTCTGTTGTTCCCAACCTGATCAGCTTCTCCAGTTCCTAATGAGCAACAAAGAAAGCCAAACTTCAGATCGTAGTTTTAATAAAAATAATTCGAACCAATCCAATTCTAAAACAAATCAAAATAAGTCTATTCAGCCTCAGGGATCTGGGATTTTCTGCTTTAATTGTAAGGAGCGAGGTCACCCTTACTTACGTTGTACGAAACCACTAGTCAAATGCACTAAATGCAACAAAATTGGTCACAAGTTTGACAATTGCTCGCAATATCCAAAATCTGATAATATAGAGGGTAAAAGTGAAGTACCATCTAAAACAATGTGTATTTCAAGCTCCAGTCCCAACTCGAAATTCATTAAACAGGTCACAGTGAATGGCAGGGCCGTAGAAGCATTTATTGATTTCGGTAGCGAAGTGACATTGGTTAGGGAGTCTATAATTTCGAGTATTAATCTGGTACATGATCAGGTCCCTTCCGTTATGAAAGGATTCGGGAATGAGATGGTCCGGTCGTTAGGTAATATATTGCTCGATATAGTGGTAGATGGAGTTGATGCTAAGGTAGTTTCTAGAGTAGTCGAAGATTATCTGTTAGATAAACCTATTTTAATAGGCCAGTCATACACAGAGCAACCGCATATTCTTGTGTTCAAAAATTCCCGCACGTTGCAATTTCATAAATTGCACACTGAGATTCCAATGGTCTATCCTGATGCAGATAACATTCGACTTGCTGAAGTTAGGATCTGTGCTGATGTCGAGCTCCATGGACCTGCATCTATAAGGGCTCAAGTAGGTTCTGAATTTAGTGGTTGTTTAATGCTGTTCAACAAAATCGTGGGTTGTCCAAATCAAGAGGTTGTTGTATGTGGTGGTGTCTACCAAGTTCAACATGGGCATTTAGATATTCTTGTTTATCCATTTTCCATCCCCTGTAGGCTACGAAAGGACTTTGTTGTTAGCAGAGGAGAAAAAGTAGGTTTTGTTCAGAGGATAGTAATGCAGTCTCCGGGAATTGCAGAGTCTGCAGATACTCATGATAATGACTGTGAACGCGATATTCTGGAGGAAGATGTACGCATAGGTGAATCCGTATCAAAGGACGATAGACAAAGGCTTATGAACATACTTAAGCAATATAAACATTGTTTCGCCTCAAGTTTGAAAAATTTGGGTTGTACAGATATTACGCAGATGACAATTGAGTTGAGTAGTCAACGTCCTATTGTCTATCGCCCTTACAGGTTGTCACATCACGAACGTGAAAAAGTGCAATCTATGTTAGGTGAAATGTTGGAAGCAGGGATCGTTAGAGAATCGGTTTCGGATTACGCCAGTCCCATTATACTGGTTCGAAAAAAAGATGGCAGTTTCCGAATGTGTGTTGATTACAGAATGTTGAACTCTGTGACCGTGAAGGAAAGATACCCAATGCCAATAATCGAAGATGAGATAGCAAGGTTGTCCGGTCAAGCTTGTTTCATAACGCTTGATTTAGCATCTGGATATTATCAGGTGCCAATTTCGGAACCATGCAAACATCTAACAGCGTTTGTCACTCCAGATGGGCTGTACGAATTCAACCGTATGCCATTTGGTTTGGCCAATGCACCAGCGATTTTTCAGAGAATGATTAATAAGGTCTTAGGGTCAGCTCGATTCACTCATGCTACAGCATACATGGATGACGTGCTCGTTTTTGGTAAAAATGCTGCTGAATGTCTCGATAGGCTTGATCAAATTCTAAAGCTGTTAGAGAATGCTAATCTTACGCTAAATTTGTCAAAGTGTAACTTTTTACACGATAATATTGACTATCTTGGTTATGAGATTAGCTCATCTGGAATTCGGCCGGGTGAGAAGAAAATTCAGGCAGTAATGCATTTTCCACAGCCAGTTAACGTTCATGGTGTTAGGCAATTCCTTGGGCTGGCTAGTTATTTTCGAAAATTTATCAAAAACTTTGCTCAATTAGCGTCGCCAATAATGCAGTTATTAAAGAAGGACTCCGCATGGGTTTGGGGTCAAGAACAAGACAATGCATTCCAATTGCTTAAATCACAGTTAATAGACAGACCAGTTTTGGCTATTTATGACCATGACGCTGAGACTGAATTGCATACTGACGCCAGCAAGGATGGCGTTGGAGGCATACTCTTACAGCGGGGTAAGGATAATGGACTTCTTCGGCCAATTGCTTATTGTAGTAGGCGAACTTCACCGGAAGAAAAACATTATCACTCCTACGAATTAGAAACACTGGCTGTTATTCGTTCATTAGAGAAATTTCGGGTGTATTTATTAGGTAAGGAGTTCAAAATAGTCACAGATTGTAGTGCTCTTCGTTCCACTTTCATGAAACGCGATCTTATACCTAGGATAGCGCGCTGGTGGCTTTTGCTGCAAGAATTCAATTGTACAATTGAATATCGATCAGGCACTAAAATGTCCCACGTAGATGCATTATCTCGTAATCCTATTTCGAATGATTCTCTGACTGATTCCTCAAGTCTGTGTCCTCAAGTAATGGTTATTAGTAACGAAGACTGGTTACACACCCTTCAGCTAGGGGACTCTGAGTTGGAACGTATTAAACAAGTTTTAGAAAAAGATTTAGATCCGAAGAATCTCCAATATATCAAAGATAATTATGTTGTTCAGGATAATAAGTTATATAGGTATGTTAAAGGAGATAAGGGTAATGTCCGCTGGGTAGTCCCAAAAGGGGCGAGGTGGCAAATATGCAGAATGAATCACGACGATATTGGTCATCTAGGATTGGAGAAAACATTGGAAAGGATTAAAACTAAATATTTTTTCCCAAAAATGTCACGGTTTATCAAAAAGTATGTGTCCGCCTGTATTGATTGTGCTTACGCTAAGAAATCCAAGTGTACAAACGAAGGCTTATTGCATCCAATCGAAAAAGTAGAGTCACCGTTTCATACCCTGCATGTTGACCACCTGGGTCCCTTCGTCAGATCCAAACGAGGATACTCTTACCTTCTAGTAGTAGTAGATTCATTTACTAAGTTTGTCTTTATAAAGCCAGTCCGAAATACTAACACACAAAATGTAATTTGTGCCCTGGATGACATATTCTATACGTTTAGAATGCCTGACCGTTTGATCAGTGATCGTGGCAGTTGCTTCACGTCTAACTTATTTAAAAGATACTGCTATGATAAAGGCATAAAACACATCTTGAATGCCGTCGCGAGTCCCAAATCAAACGGCCAGGTAGAAAGATATAACCGGACTATCTTAAATTCACTGAAAGCACTAAACCTGAGACACGATGAAAAGGATTGGGACAGCCAGTTAGGTAAATTGCAATGGGGGCTGAATAACACTGTTCAAAAGACGACCGCTAGGAGACCATCTGAAGTCATGTTCGGCACGTTCATGAACAGTGAAATTAATCCTAATTTGAATGAGATAGCAGACGCCACTAGAGAAAATATAGATGTGACCACTATCCGAAATCAAGTTAAAGCTAGAATAGATACGGAACAAGCAAAGCAGAAGTTACGTTACGATCAGAATAGACGCCCTGCTAAGATATACAATACGGGAGATTTAGTCAAAATTACTAAAGTTTCTTTTAATAATGATGGGAAGAGTAAAAAACTCCTCCCATCTTACGTGGGGCCATTCAGGGTCACTAAAGTTTTAGGTCAAGATAGATATAAGGTAGCGTCTATTCCAGGGTTTAGTAATAGTACAAATAAACGCACTACCACGGTAGCAGCTGATCGAATGCTGCCGTGGGTCCATGTTGCTGCGTTAGAACTAAATAAATCAGATTCTAGTGAATCTAGTGATGATAGCGTACAAAGTGATGCATAGTGGTCATCAATGTACGTTTCTATAGGATTTATTAATTATTACAGAATGTTTATTATTATTGTTTCAGACCGAGCGTGAGAATTGATTGGTTCACGTCATCGGTTATTACACAAGTGGAGGCAAGAATTGATTGGTTTGCCTAGGATTTTGAAGTCTCTGATCAGGTATGAGAATTGATTGGTTCATAACCTGGTAGAGTAGTGACGTCTCTGATCAGGTATGAGAATTGATTGGTTCATAACCTGGTAGAGTAGTGGCGTCTCTGATCAGGTATGAGAAATGATTGGTTCATAACCTGGTAGAGTAGTGGAGTCTCTGATCATTTGTGTGAGAATTGATTGGTTCACAACCTGAGAGTACACCAGTTTAGTAGCAAAAATTAATTGGTTTGTACTAGTATAAGCTAAAATCTTAAAAGTTTTGAATTTTTATCACCCTAGAATAATATTAGCTTCTTTACATTCAGATATTTTTGGCAAGAATTGATTGGGTTGCCAAAATTGTTAAATAATTCAGATGTGAAAAGTTGTAATATATAATGATTTAAATTGTATAACTTTTATTGAATTGTGGTAGTAGATTATTATTTTAATTGTGGTAAATGTCCTTTTTCATTGTAGATGTTTCATTTTAGTTGCAATTGCGATAATAGATGTTTAATTTGTAGTTGAACCGAATTTAATTGTTCGATGTTTTATGTTGACTGTCATAACGAAGTATTTAACAGATAAGTAAGTTCTTTATTTGTGTTTTTGAATTAATAAGCTATTGTTATTAAAATATTATTTTAAGTTGTGGTCTAATTGATGTTACAAAATAAATTTTTTTTTTGCTGTATTTGTTTAGAACAAAACAATTTAATCTGCATCGCTTGTATGCTCATATAATTATTTTTACCATGAGGTCTCTCAGCCAAGAGTGTAGGGTATTGTTAAGTTATCACATGAGGCGTGCATGAGGGCATACACGTCGTCAGGACGGTCGAGTGTAGGGTTTTAAAGATTTTAATAAGGCGGTTTTACTTTTGAGAAATGGCAACACAGTCCAACTGTCAGTTTTGTGGGGGAAAGGGTAGTTTAAAATACGTTGACTTGGCCGAGGGAGCTCAGTTTGTTCTAATCTACTGTGGTGACTATATCTGATATAAAGTGAATACAAGTCTGAATAGAAAAATAAAAGTATAAGTCTATCTTCAGTGAGTTTTATTATAAAAGGGTTAGCTTAAAATTAAAATGATATCAAGCCGAAGGTGCATTTTAAATATTATCGAAATTAAAATAAAAGTGTTTATTTGAAAATGCTTAAGAGTTTCCATGCATCCATTTACAACCTGCTCCTTTGCATGAGGATGAGGCGTGTGTCTCAGTAGAGGAAACGTAATAAGCTAATTTCTCATCTGCCCAACCATGTCGAGGTCGTGTCCCAGTCTCGAAGGATGAATAATAGTATTTTACATGGATCGACTGCCTATCTGACCTCCTCTACCCAATAGACTATTTGACAGCTGTTAAAAATCACCAAAATGTTATGTTATTTCAAAGAAGTAACAGAAATAACACGATGTGTGAAAAAAGTAATAATATCTATAAAAAAATGGAGTAACTACACGCTTTAGAAGTTATTGGTCGTTTTGGTTCGTGCACTTTCTATAGCGGTATGAAATATGACATCACATTTTTATAGCGCTGTCTTTGTCTAGCACGTCATTTTAAATCAGTTCCGCTCCATGACCTGATCCCACCATCCCCGTTTTACTACCGGGCTACCAGACGAACGGCAGGGTACCACCCGCACTTGGTCGATATACCGTCTTGTCGTACTAAGCGCTTTTCCTCAACATTTATTGTGCGCACGGCCAAGGTGTGGAACTCTCTGCCGGCTTCTGTATTCCCTACCACATACGACCCGTCTGCCTTCAAAACAAGAGTTAATAGGCATCTTCTGGGCTCGCTCGCTCCATCGTAGACCTCATCTTACCACCAGGCGAGATCGAGGTTAAGAGTGAGTTCATTCCAAATTAAAAAAAAAAAATTAAAAAAAAATTAAATCAAAGCCATTTTTTGATCGATTTTAATACTTTTTTCACACATAGTGTTATGTCTATTCGTTCTTTGAAATAACATAACATTTTCGTGAATTTTTAACAGTAGCTAAATAGCCAAATATGTATTGGGTTGACTAGTTTGTTGGGAATGGTTGTTAGATTTTTGGGTCACTAACTACCTATGGATGTCGACTAATTACCTAAAACTTTATAAGCTATATGCTACATTTATGCTTCCTTGGCAAAGCTCATTTCTGTGTGGCATCAGCCTAAGACCACAAACAATACTCTACTATTTTAAATGTGGATGAAATGCGAGCTATACCGTTATATTTTAAGGCGAGCCAAATGTGTGGACATTTGTTTGCAACAAAGCACTAAATGGGATGCATTTTGTTTAGTACTAGTGCTGTTTTGTGTGTGTCCTTTTGATTGAGTGTTGTTGTGTTGAGTGGGTGTGTCTTGTAATGTAATGTAATATCACGATTGTATTCTACGACAGGGTAGGTATTTCAGTCTACATTTAAAATCACATTTCGCCATTTATATTTAAGCCCCATGTAATAGGCTGCGATCCTATCTCCATCAACGGGAACAAAACCACATTTCGTATCTGCTGAGCTTTTGCTTTTTGCTTTCCTGATGGAATAGCGTAATTACATTTTTGCACAAATCGAACCCAGCACCTCATGTTCTGCAGTCGTTTTTGCGACCACTCCACCATGGAGGTAGTCACTAACCAAGAAACAGTTCACAAAATCCTAATGATGAAATGCTGCTGAGTTTTTTTTTAATTTTAAACTGATGCTTAAAATCTAATGATGTGAATATACCTACTAAAACAGGTGCAGACACTGACTCCAGGTAAGAAATTTACAAATTTTTTCTTTGAATGAAAATGGAAATATTTATTGAGATATAAGTAAGACTATACTAAATATATAAACTAAACTAACCTAAAAACAAACTAACTATAAAAGGGCATGAATGAATGAATGATTTATTTGCAAGAATATAGGTTTTTTACATAAGTTCTTGATCATCATCATCTGCCTAGCCTTTTCCCAACTATATTGGGGTCGGCTTCTAGTCTAACCGGATGCAGCTGAATACCAGTATTTTACATGGAGCGACTGCCTATCTGACCTCCACAACCCAGTTAATACTAGGTAATACGATACCCTTTGGTAAGACTGGATGTCAGACTTTCAGTTCACTGACTACCCGTAACGACTGCCAAAGATCTATATATGGCACCCGGGACCAACTGCTTAACGTGCTTTCCGAGGCACGGAGGAAACTCGGTATATAATGGGCGGTCACCCATCCACAAATCGACCTAGGCAAGCGCAGCTTAACCTAAAGATCGACCCGAGTGGCAGTTCTTATTAAGCCACGAGCTCCTCAACATAAGTTCTTGATATACATAATAAATGAGTTTCACTATACTCGGCATTTCCGCCATATAATACAATTAAAATTTTACCTCTTTTGGTTATACTTCTTGCATGCATTGTGTCAATACAAATATTTTATTACGAGCTGTTGCCAGCGGCTTCACCCGCTACAACTCGAAAATTATACCACGGGAAGATAAAATCGGAATAAAAACTATCCTATATATTAATCCAGGTTATAAGCTATCTGCGTACCAAATTTTATCTAAATTCGTTCAGTAGTTTTCGCGTGAAGAAGTAACAAACATACACACTCACACACTCAGAAACTTTCGCCTTTATAATTAGTGTGATTTGAGTCGCTACAGAGTAAAACATCTTTAATCCAAGATTGCACAACATAGTATCCTCAATTCCTCACGGGTATCTTCACCAATGAGAAATGGTCTCCGTAGTGGACATTTATTTGATGTCTGTCTACCGATCGTGATAGATGCCTTCTGCTTCGTTTTCCTTAGGTAATCTTGGTAATACTGGGATACGTGTTACAGCTATTACGAGAGTCGAGAATCTGTAATAGTTATCAATATGATTACAACTCATGAATGATCTTTCAGTGAATGTTTTATGTTGCACTCCAGTACCATCAATATATTTTTAACTAGCATGCCCGCGGCTTCGTCCGTGTCAAATTATATCACATCACACTATATATCACATCACACTAATATTATAAAGGCGAAAGTTTGTGAGTGTGTGAGTGTGTATGTTTGTTACTTCTCACGCAAAAACTACTGTACGGATTTAGATAAAATTTGGTACACTGATGGTTTATAACTTGGATTAACAATTAGGATAATTTTTATCCCGTGGGTTGTAGCGGGTGAAGCCGCTGGCGACAGCTAGTATAACACACTAATATTATAAAGGCGAAAGTTTGTGAGTGTGTATGTTTGTTACTTATTCACGCAAAAACTACTGCACGGATTTGGATGAAATTTGGCTCACAGATGGTTTATAACTTGGATTAACAAATAGGATAATTTTTATCCCGATTTTATATCCCGTGGGTTGTAGCGGGTGAAGCCGCTGGCGACAGCTAGTATAACACACTAATATTATAAAGGCGAAAGTTTGTGAGTGTGTATGTTTGTTACTTATTCACGCAAAAACTACTGCACGGATTTGGATGAAATTTGGCTCACAGATAGTTTATAACCTGGATTAACAAATAAAATAGTTTTTATCCCGATTCTATATTCCCGTGGGTTGTAGCGGGTGAAGCCGCTGGCAACAGCTAGTAATAATATATATTATAAATTATTTAGTTCTTGAGTTCAGTTCTCGGGTCGGGTAAATTGTTACGGAGTTTTTTTTTAAGAAGAAAGTCTTAGTACCTACTACTATGGAGTTTGGATTCGTGCGTTTGAGGTTACCGACTTGATTTTACGTTATATGTTATGTTCCAGCCTAACTTGACGGAGCAGTTTTCTATATACATAATATACATTAACTCACGCCCTTTGCCCATGGGGGTAAGCAGAAACCACAGAACGCCACTTGCTATGATCCTTATATGCTCCTGTTGCCTCGTCCAGATTCATACGTCTGGTGTTTGTGGATTTATAATTCACGTCATTTAAATAAAATATTTTTATCGGAAAAAAATACACCAACAAGATAAACGAATATGTAAGACATCTCCAAGTGCTCCAATACATACATAAGATACATCTCACAGAACCCTTTTCACCGTACAATTCCGTTGCCAATCGTAAATTTATCTCAGGGGCTATTAGTTCGATAAAATTCAACTAAAACGATAAATAAAACCGACTTTGACGGATAGCCCATTTCCCCCACAAAGAAATGCCGGACGAACATAACATTGCGGTCAAAACAACCTCTAAAGCTAAAAGCTTAGAGATCAAAATTAATGTTACTGGCTACTGAAGATAAGTTTGTGAAATTTTTGTATCTATGTCACATGGGAATGTTTTGTCCGAAACTAAACTTATTTACCGTCGAAGACTGAATAAAACATTAGCAGAAGAAAGATGTACACAAATCGAATTGGGACAGGATGATTCATTTGTTTCTACTGATGGTAATGAAGTATCTGATCGACGTGTGTAATTGTGCATGGGTTAGAAAAACGGTAAAAAGATATTATTTTTGAAAACACAAACAAAATTGTACTCTATACGACATAGTTGTGTCCGCCTTGCGTAACAATGCCTTATTAGACAATAAATTAAAGGTTTTGTCTTTAGTTCATAGACGCTGCGTGGTTCGACACACACTTGGGTACTTTTCAAAATCGGTTCGGTAGTTTATGAGTATAACGGGAACAAACAGACGAACAGATATTGAGATTCATTTATGTATGTACATTAATTGTAAATTGAAAAAACACGTATAAGTAAAAATGTAAAAGTAAATCAGTCTGACTATACCTCTTCATGTCATAAACTGTGCTGAATAGATTCCAATGTTTGACTCACAGTTAAAATACTTATTATTCCAAAGTTCAGGTGAGATAATATCTGACCTCCATACTTGCAAAGCTGGAGGCAAAACCTAGTCTATTTATAATTATGGACCCAGTTTTTTGGGCTGTAGAATAAATAATCGATCCTCGTAAGTCCAACCGACACCTAATATTATCTTTATTACATTTGAGACTATTTATACTTCACCGGTGGAAATAAAAAGTGTAAAAGGACGCTCAGGAAGGCCACTTCAAATAACAACGTCAGTTATCGTTTTCACAATTTAGTTTTATTTTTCACAGTAAATCACACATGTTAAAGTATTTCAACACTTATCGAACACTACACAGTTTTATAAAGTTAAGACAACCTTTCCGCTGGACTGCCGTCGAACGAATGTGCCACTCGCTATTCGATTACTCCGGACTATAACTCCCACTCTTGCTCCCCCAATTTTGCCGCTAAGGCGGTAGTTTAACGTGCGAGTCAATATAGCTACTTTTAAAGTGTAACAGCTCGGCCATCCGTTCCACAACGAGTCCCATCGTTGGATGTTTTTAATTTTGAGAACACAACATACACATTTTATATAATTTAAAATTTAACAATTATAAATAAATCATTTTTAATTATTAGCATAACAATCATAAAAAAACTATTCAGCTAAAATAACAATCATATAATTCTTCGCTTGAACAATCACAAAATATCTCTAACATTTAAAACTTAAAACTAGAATTATAACAATCTAAGAATCACTTGAAATAACTACATAATCATAACAATTTTACTTATCACTGTTGATTTGAGTTTTAACATACCACCAGTCCATGACCTTGACTGGGGCTTTTAGGAATCATAACATATATATTGGTCGGTTACCTTGACCACTACCAGTCCATGACCTTGACTGGGGCCTATAAGAATAATTACGTAAATATTGGTCGGTTACCTTGACCAATACCAGTCCATGACCTTGACTGGGACCATCAAGGATCATAACATATATATTGGTCGGTTACCTTGACCAATACCAGTCTATGACCTTGACTGGGGCATAACGTATACATTGGCCTGTTACCTTGACCAATGTATACATACATTTTGGAGACACAATGAACCATGACACAGTCATTGTGAATCCCATTAAATAAATTACTTTAAAATATCGCCTTTTATAATCCTTATACTAATTTTTATACTTTATTCATCTTTCTCACTATCTTCGTCTTTCTCACTACCTTCGTCCTTCTCACTACTTTCATCATCACTTGTTGGTTCATTAGAATCAGAAGCAGGGTCACTAAAACTAAGCCACGGGGATATCTTGTCTAGGGAGACTATAGCTTCATAACGTCTACCTCTTTTCGTAAGTGGGGTATCTTCGATAACGAACCTATCATTAGGAAGGACTTTTTTAATTCTATAGGGCCCCCTACATTTAGCCTCCAATTTCTTTGATTGACCCTCTATACCCGTGATCGCTCTAATCACCTTTACAAGATCTCCGGTAGTAAAAGAAACACTCTTTTTTCTCTTTTTGTCAAATCTTTGTTTGTCTTTATTTTGTTGCTTCTTTATCAATTG
The DNA here is from genome assembly GCA_932274075.1 of Diarsia rubi. Classification (NCBI taxonomy): domain Eukaryota; kingdom Metazoa; phylum Arthropoda; class Insecta; order Lepidoptera; family Noctuidae; genus Diarsia; species Diarsia rubi. The sequence continues at coordinate 14,412,924 of OW026433.1, read as the reverse complement.
TTCAACCTCCGATCTAATTTTTAATAAATTATTTTCCGAAGTTGGGGGAAGGATATCAGAGACGATTTCATTTAATTTACCTTGAGATGGGTTTAAAACATTTATACCAAACAACAGTTCAGAGGGAGTCTTTTTGGTAGTGGCATGCGGAGTTGTATTAATTCCTAACTGTATGTTTGCCAAGTGTTCATCCCAACAGCCGTTAGGTTTATCGTGGTTCATGGCTCCTAACGCTGCTAGTATAGTTCGGTTGTAACGCTCTACCTGCCCGTTTGCACGCGGTGTAGCGACGGCGTTATAAATGTGTTTAATACCACTAGCCTTTATAAAATCTTTGAAAGTTTTACTTGTAAAGCTACTTCCCTGGTCCGTAATAAGTCTACTAGGTGTACCAAAGTAACTTACATGTTCACGAAATACTCTTACGCTGGTGGCAGATTTTGTATTACGAACCGCCGTTAAATTTATGTACTTCGTGAATGCATCGATAATTACTAATATATATGTATTCCCACGCTTTGTTCTAATAAATGGCCCTAAGTGATCAGCATGTATTGTGTGAAATGGTTTGCCGACCTTAGGGATTGGATGTAACTCACCAGCCTTTGCACCACTAGGTAGTTTATGATGAGCACATTCCATACATGCTGAGACATATTTCTTCACATAGCGTCGCATCTTGGGGAACCAATATAACGACGATATACGCTCTAAAGTTTTTTCGAAAGCGAAATGCCCGACATCGTCGTGGTTATTTCTTAAAATCTGCCACCGAGCACTTTTGGGTACAACCCAACGTAAATTGTCTTTGTCGATTATCCGATAAATTCGTCCATTTTTATTTTTATAATTATTATGTATGTCTGCCACCTCTTTAGTTTTGGGATCATTTAAAATGACAGAAATACGTTTAATCTCATCATCCGCTTGTTGGACAGTAGTTATCCAGTCTTCTGAATTAATAGCAAGGACATCTAAGATATTATTATCATTGTAACTACGATCGCTCTCGATGGGGGCCCTACTTAGAGCATCGACATGCGCCATTTTATCTCCTGACCTAAACTCGATTTCGCAGTCAAACTCTTGGAATTGTACCCACCATCGAGCAATACGCGGTATCAAATCGCGCTTGGTCAATGTGGTGCGCAGGGCATTGCAATCAGTTACGATTTTGAATTTTATGCCTAATAGATATACCCGAAATTTGCTCAGTGAAGAAATAACAGCAAGGGTTTCGAGCTCAAAAGAGTGTAATTTTTGTTCGTCAACGGTCGTTTGTCTACTATAATAAGCCACCGGCTGCAGAGAACCAGCCTCACCCATTTGCATCAGGATACCAGCGACACCTGATTTACTAGCATCAGTATGAAGCTGTGTTTCTGCATCCGGTCTATACAATGCCAATACAGGGCGTTCTATCAAACATTTCTTTAATTGTACAAACGCATCAGTCTCCTCCTTGCTCCATTTCCACACCTGATCTTTCTTCAAGAGGACTGTCAGGGGACGTGCTATGGTAGCAAAACCTCTGACAAACCTCCTAAAGAAGCTTGCCAACCCAAGAAATCTCCTCACCTCGTGTATATTTTTGGGTACGGGAAATTTTGACACGGCTTCTATCTTAGATGAGCCTGGTCTAATGCCAAATTCACTAACTTCAAACCCCAAATAATCTATTTTATTAAAGAAAAAGTTACACTTGCTCATTTTTAATGTTAAACCACCCTCTCTTAGTAATTTTAATACTTCTTCTAGCCTCGTAATACCTTCCTCAAATGAACTAGCTGGGATTAATACATCGTCCATAAATATAAGTGCATACTTCGCTTGTGACTTTTGCAATATCTTGTTAACAGTGCGTTGGAAAACGGAAGGCGCATTTACCAAACCAAAAGGCATCCTATTATACTCATATTGCCCATCAGGCGTTACAAAAGCTGTTTTGTCGCGGGAATTTTCGGCAATAGGAATCTGATAGTACCCTGAATACATATCTAATGTAATAAATAGGTTACTGCCAGCTAACATATCTAGTTGGTCCTCTATCCTAGGTAGAGGGTAGTGCTCTCGAATGGTTTTTCTATTAAGAGCGCGATAGTCCACGCATAACCGTTTCTCACCAGACTTTTTATTAACCAATACGATAGGGCTTGCATATGGGGAATTGGACTCTCTAATAATATTTGCATCTAACATCTCTTGAACCATTGTTCGTACGTGTATGCGTTCTGTTTGTGACAGTCGGTATGGGCGATAGACAACTGGCTCAGAATCTTTGAGATTAATCACCATTTTAGTTGTTGTAGTAAACCCTAAGTCCCTTAAATTGGAAGAAAAGCAGTCTTTATATCTGTCTAGTAATTGTTTTAGAATTTCTATTTGTTCAGAAGTAATACTATCCCCACACTTAAATGGTGATTCATCCAAGTTGCCTTCAAGAAACTCCTGAACGGCATTAATCTGCAGGCATCTGTTTACATTATGACCACGTGTTACTAACTCGTCCTTGCGAATGACTATATTTTTATTGGTAATATTTTGTATAAGGATATTCCCAAGACCCAGCTTCAATTCATATTCGCCAGGCAATAAATAATGTTCTGAACCGGGACATCCTCTAAACGAACCATTTATATAAACTTGACCGGTATAATCATACGGGTATTTTACAGGGATTACTCTAAGATCACCCGGCGCGATATTTATATCAGAGAGACTAACCAGAGGAAACTTCACACTATCACTGACTGGAGTTTTAACTTTTTGAAATATAACATCAGTAGCAGTCTTAATAATTCTTATAGATGGTCTTTCCGTGTATGTGTGACCCAGTAATACAGGGACATTTATAAGTTCATCAGCGACTACTAGTATTTCCACATCGTTTTGCACAACTCCCTGAATTTCAATAGTTACATAAGCTAAACCTAATGGTTGATATGGCACATTACCTAGACCCTTAAGCAATGGTGTTTGTACAGTTTGCCATTTTATTCCTAATCTACAAGCGTCACTATGTCGGATTAAGGTGCCATCACTTCCGAGGTCAACATGACATTCTATAATACAGTCATTTAACTTTATCGGCATTTTATATTTATAATTTGATTTTTGAGTACTATTATTAATTTGCATCACAGTTTTAGTCGAAGCTTCGGTAGCGTCACTCTTATCCTTCTTATTTGGACAATTTTTCTCTAAGTGCCCTAGCCAATTACATTTGGTACATTGTATTTTAGGTTTAGTGCATTTAAAAAATGGGTGCCCTGTTTCCTTGCAGTTGTAGCATGTAACGCGATTATACCTAGAACTCGACTGAGTATTATTAGGGTTAGGTAATACCTTTTGTGTACTTTGAGTAACTGTATGTTTGTCCTTATCCTTATTCTTTGAATTTTCCGGAAGAACTTTATCTTGGCCACTTTTCACAGTCTTAAAAAATTTTAAAACTTGTTCAGGTTCCGCAAACTCAACCGCTTGAGCACCTAACCTTACTCCACGATCGTCAATACCAGCAATTAAACAATCAACGGCACGTTTTTCAGTAATATTACACCGGTTCAACAGATTCATTTTGGAGTAATAATACAATTCTAACGATTCCCCGTATCTAACTCTCAAACTTAACATTTCATTCAGTAAATCCGCATAATTTTCTCGGGTTGGAAAAGATTCCTTAAGTTTATGTTTCCATTCCGCCCAGGAGAACAGTAGTGTAGGTAATCCCTGATACCAAGACTTTGCTACACCACTCAACTTTGGTAAGGCATAGTGGATCAACTGCCTATCGTTCCATCCATAAATGTGAGCGCATTCTTCAACCTTATTAATCCATGCATCCATCGTCTGTTCTTTGGACATTGGGTCGTATTCGGGTATAACATTATGGAGAACGGGAAATTTATCACGTTCACCACCATTCTTCATATCTTTTATAATATCGACAAATTGTTTCAACAACATATTTTGGCTATCGTACCTGCGAGAACGTTTTGGCCTACGTTCACTTCCAGTAGAAGAACTACTGCTAGGTTCCCGCCGCTTTTCCTGTCGCCGGCGGCTTTTGCGGCGGCGACGGGATGCTCGTTCGTCATTGCTGCTACTAGAGCGGCTCGGCAGGCGTCGACTGTCTTCACGACGACCCCTTTTTGAAGCTCTCGGTAACTCCGGTGTGCCACTTGGAGTTGCTTCACTTCTTGGCATATTTATCTAGGGCTCACAAAAAAAACACTATTTAGAATTATTTCTGAAATGCATAGACTTATTTATAACATTAAGGATATAAATACCTTTTAAAGTATTTATTATTCCTTATTACGTAGCTAAAGAAGCCTTCATAAATGTTATAAATTCAAATGTTCACATCAAACCGTTCATAAAAAACCGTTAACAAATTAAAAGAGTAAAATTACTTATTCCACTTGTAAAACAAAATACATTGTTGATAAAATAAATGCCCGGTTTCAAGCATGATATCATCAACTTTATCAGCCGTAGATAAATTGTAATCCCGTCATTAGTCTGTAAGTTACACTTTTACACTTTGCGCAAACATCTTAAAAAAATAATAATTTCTTAAAGTCATATATACTTACCATTAACAAGCTATTAATTATAAAAACAGAAAAAACTTACGTTTTATTAGGTTACCTTTCGGCGCAGGGAGGGCAATTTACAGGTGTATTTGCCCAATTAATCCAACTTCTGAGATGTAAAAGGACGCTCAGGAAGGCCACTTCAAATAACAACGTCAGTTATCGTTTTCACAATTTAGTTTTATTTTTCACAGTAAATCACACATGTTAAAGTATTTCAACACTTATCGAGCACTACACAGTTTTATAAAGTTAAGACAACCTTTCCGCTGGACTGCCGTCGAACGAATGTGCCACTCGCTATTCGATTACTCCGGACTATAACTCCCACTCTTGCTCCCCCAATTTTGCCGCTAAGGCGGTAGTTTAACGTGCGAGTCAATATAGCTACTTTTAAAGTGTAACAAAAGATAATACGTAACACCACGCTGAACTTTAAACCAGGAATTACATATTGAAATAGGCAAAAAAACTCCCAGCCTCAAATGGAATTGTGCGGGTCACTTAAGCCGCATGCATATCGACCGCTGGGCAAACGTCTTTACGCATTTGGTGCCTGCGAGTCGATGTCGCCACCGAAGCTGGCCCAGGAAAAGGTAGTAAGATGACCTGGAAGTGCACTGCGATAAATGGTTCAAGGTGGCTTACAAAAAGAATACCTGGAAAGATATGGGGGTTATAATATAATTTTATTATATTTTTATTTGAATTGTTATTTAATAAATTCGTTATAATAATTATATTACTTTCATGATGTAAAATTCTATTGAATGTTGGTTTGCTATTTAAATAGTACGTGTAAATAGCAGACTAGACCGCGAGAACTCTTTGACCGCATTCTAAACGTTAAGTTGACTAAAACTATAATATAATATACATATTTGTAATGTGCTCGCCAAGACCTCTCATTTGATACCAAACATGTTATGATTATCTCAATTTAATTTTTTTCGAGCTTAGAATTTGACATTTAAATTCCATCATAAAAAGAATTGTTAAAATTTATCGGGCTATTCTTACGAATCTATTGACACCACATTTATTAAAATACGTTCAGTAGTCTAGGCGCTACGGTGGAACATACAAACATACATACATAGACTGCCAAAATCCCTCCCTTCCTTCCCTCTGACCCTTCCTTTTGGCTTCGCCGTAGTCGGGTAAAAATACTCTTATTCCAATCGAATGTTCCTCAAATAACCTTCAAAAACAGCAGCACTAGAATGTCCTATAACATATCATTCAACCCTTCTAAGCGCTTAGTCCCCGCTACGAAGCGATGCGTAAACCTGATCCAAAACAAATGTTTGTCTTTGTGACCGAAGGCAACATTTATAATTGGTTCGTCCGCCATTTTTATTTTTGTGTCGTTTGTCCGATGTTTTAGCCTCAGGGTGTTTGTGAAGTGCACTTAATACGACTGTTTTGATTTGAAAGCTATCATGTTTGTTTGTGTCACGTTTTGTAAAAGTTTTTGTTTTTGTGTTAGCGATGTTTTTTGTTTCAATGCTTGTTATACTATAATTTATTTTGAAAACGGGATATTTACCATGTGTACTATATTTTTTGTGTTTGCAAGAGTGCCGAAATATTGGGAAGTCCCTCAATCGGTTTTCAATATTATCGGTAGTGTTAGTGATCATGTCAGTTCTAAATTTGATTTTTACATGACTAGGGCGAAGTCAAAAGAAGGGTAATGATTTTGGCAGTCTATGTATGTATGTTCCACCGTAGCGCCTAAACTACTGAACGGATTTTAATAAATGATGTGTCAATAAATTCGTAAGAATAACCGGGGGGACTAAATAAATTTTAACAATTCTTTTTAAGACGGAATTTAAATGGCAAATCCTAAGCTCGAAAAAATTAAATTGAGAAAATCATAACATGTTTGGTATCAAATGAAAGATCTTGGCGAGTACATCACAAATATGTATATTATACTATAGTTCAAGTCGACTACGGCTGTCCTCTATAATAATTACCAAATTATCTACTTACTAGACGATTTTTCTTGTTTTCTACTTTTAAGACCGCGGTTTTATACTAGACTTATATTTTATTATTCTTTAGTCTTATTTTGCTAAGCTAAAAAAGTGTTGCATTAAATAATGCGACAAAGTTTCTAATGCAGTTGTGACCTATCACAGAGTGTTTGTAAACTAAGTTTTTGCTTCTAATAAAACTTATAATTTAAAAAAAACTTGTCTTGTTAATCAGTTATCGTGCTTTGGACATCTGATATAGAGGTATGAGCTAAATGTAGTGAGGAAAGTTTTGAGTATATAATGAAATGTGGATGGCTTAAGGAGTAGATGAATATCAAAGCAATGATGGATGAACTGAGCGAGGGATGGTATGTATGGGTAGGATAGGGTGACTACTGAGATCTGCTTAGCTACTGATCATTGAAAAAAAAAATGCGTTCAGCCCGAAGCTCAGCAACGCAAACCCCGATCACTGATATAGTAAATAGATCATCAAGTGCGTAAGTGATGAAGGTGGGCCATTGTCGGTGGTAAGACGCCGCATACGCAGTTGCGGTCTGAGCCATTCATGAACCCCCATCTGCAGATGGTCGTTACTCCAGCCGATGAGATGTTTAAATTCTAATATATTATATTTAACATAAATCTGACTGATGACATGACGTGTTCCCTATTGTTTTGACTATCGTTAACATTCTGTGACTTCCTTTATTTACAAATATTTCTCATCAAATCGTGTTTCTTGGGTAACCCTTTACTAAAACTTCCTCGCTGGTCTATTACTCGCAAACGCGTCTGCTGTACATAAGTTCCTAGGTTGGATTCCAAGGCCGGGCAAAGTGTTATTGAGTTTTTCATCAGAAATTTCTTAGTAGCAGCCACGAGATCGAAATTTGTGACCGGTTGATGGCAATAGGCAATATTTTATGAAACTTAAATATAACTGATGAATTGTGAGTTTACTAATAGGAACATACATCTCTGTCTAACTCTTCGGAGATAACAGGCGTGATGTTATTTATTTACCAACTGCCGCACTCAGAGACATTTAATGATTACTTAGGCTATCACTTAGTTTTGACATGGTTTTGACAGTTTTGTCATAAAAAAAAATGTCAAATCTTTACAAGTGACGGCATAAGTAAATAAATAAATAAAAATAAATATCCTTGGACATTTCACACAACGCCATCTAGTCCCAAGCTAAGCAACCTAATGCTTGTGTTATGGTAACGAGATGGCTGATAAACTACTTATATACATTTTTTTTTTTTGTAAATACATACATATAGATAGAAAAACACCCAGACTCGGAAAAAATACTTGTAGGTCGTACAAATATTTGTTCCGTGCGGGAATCGAACCCGCGACATGCTGCGCAGCAGTCAATCGCTCAACCACTGCGCCAACCGTGTCGTCAAAGTAATTAAATATCTCTGAGTACCGCAGTATGTGTAATAATTTTATTGACTGCAGTTCCCTGATTACTACCTTTACTAACACGTCATAAGAAAACATGCCAAGAAATCTCTCAGACCCATAACTAAAATAGTTTCATGAAAAATAACGTAAACCAAGAATTTGCATTAAATTCTAAAGGAACTCCGGTAATGCTTTCAGAAAGTTTGATATAAACACGCGCGTAAAACAAACGTGTCATAAACAATATTAAATCCTATAAGTTCGTAGTTCTACAGTACTGGATAGTCCAAGTATATTAATGTCGCAAGTTCGCGACGTACGGTATCCGACTTTTGCATTTCCTTACTTCGTTGATCTAAGAATCGTTTTGGAGGAGGCAAATACAAAATCCTTGTTATTGTTCGGATAATAATAAGCTTAGTTATTGAGGTTTTTTATTATGATCTCACAGGTGATTTGCTAAGAAACAAATCTAAAGGTATGAGAGATCAAAGGGTGAAGGTTCCACGGATGCATCTTTGAGAAAATACGGGCGGAATGTTATGGTATGTGTGTAAGAAGGTAGGTGTCAAAATGTACAAGTAAAGCAATTTAGTTTCAATAGCTGCTTTTGATGACTCCCAAACCTCAATATTCATAAACATAGCAACTTAAATAAAAACAAAAAAATGATATATTGTGACGTTTCTCTAAACCCTAATGCATGCTATTTTCTACCTTAGCGTAACATGTTTGAACCATATTTAATACAACAAATAAATATTTTATATTTAAAACTTTTAAAAGAAATAATGTCTAACTCGCCAATTAGATTCAACCGTGCCGGGTTGGCGCAGTGGCTAAGCAATGGACTGCTGAGCTGCGTGTCGCGGGTTCGATCCCCGCACGGTTCAAATATTTGTATGACCTACAGATAGTTGTTCCGGGTCTGGGTATTTGTGTATGTGAGTTTAAATGTTTGTGAGCGCACCCACGATACAAGATAAATTCCTAGTGTGGGGCAAAGTTTAAAAAAAAAAAACTTTAATGTTCATACTTCTCGTAATAACTATGGCTCTTCTTAAACTCTCAAAAGTACCACATCCAAAAAATTAGATTTCCGCATGTCCTGGTTGCTTCCAAGTTAAAATCTGTCTCTAAAATCGGAGGTACAATCCGATGGAGTCACAGAGTGTATGCAAAATGCATGATTTATGACTCATATGCATTTCGTCGCCTCTTGCTAACTCGATTCGACAACTTCTTCGATATCTGACTTGGTATATATGTACTGTTTCTTTGCTACAGTTACTTATAAAGTTTTGAAATGGAATATGTACTTTCGAGTTATACTTAAATTTTTGGGGATGCTCTGACGTATCTACGAGGATTTGAGCTTCTATTAAACTGACTTTTTGTTCATATGTCTTTAACTATGTATTTTTTATTATTAGGTTCATGCAGTTTGTTTTATGTGAATTAAAATATCACTCATGGAGACATAGAAGGTTATACTCCAGGTAAAAAAGCATGATTAGCTAGAAGGGTGGTCTCGACACAAAGGGCTAAGAAGGAACATGGGTGGTTTTTATTCAATAGAAGTCTGACACTCCCTACCGCTCTGACCAGAGCGGGAGGAGTTATTTTATGATTACCCAGCCTTCAAAAAAACGAAATGTTGGTGTCTTATGAGATGACGAGCAACAGAGAAGTATGGATTGGTTGTTAATATTTTTTATCTGATACTGATTGCGTTAAGTGAGATTTTATGCATAATGTGTTGTACGCCAGAGTTTATAATGTGTTGTTGTAGTTCACAAAATATTGTTGAAAACCGTGAATTTACGTATTACAGACACTAAGTTTTTATTTATACATGGTGTAAACCCTTCTCGAAGCCGTTAACCAAATATTCTGTACATCAAACTAAGTTACTCTACGCAAAAAATATTATAGAACATACCGGTTTTGGGCGTGAACAATCATCCATTCATCTGCCTAGCCTTTTCCCAACTATATTGGGGTCGGCTTCCAGTCTAACCGGATGCAGCTGAATACCAGTATTTTACATGGAGCGACTGCCTATCCGACCTTCACAACCCAGTTAATACTAGGGCGTGAACAATCATGGTTTACTTAATGTAATAATAATGTAACGCTCTCAAAACATCGTGCTAATGAATGCTATGAATAGTACAGGCGTCATGGAGGCATTTATAGCAAAATTAGGACATTTACAACTTGTTTTTTAACTAGTTCTAAAGTTAGATCTTTGACCTAATATAATTATGTTCGTATTAGTTTCACCCATAGTACAGCCATTTAGGGCCAAAAATGGGGGTTACCTTTAAAGTTTTGAAAATGGAAAATTTATAGAATTTGACGTGTTTTTTTTTAATTTCAACTTTGTCACCTTGTATTATACTTAGAAACAGTTTTTTTTTGTTATACTCCGTTCGGACTCATTTAACAATAAATTTCCTACAATTATGTCCTAACAACGTTTTAAAAATTAATAGTGATGAAAGAAATTTAACATGTGCTTGCGCGTTTATGAGTCGAAATGGAGTTATTTTCAAAAAACTGTTTCTGAACGCCATTTTTCCAAAATGGCGGCGCCAGCTTCTCAGTTACGAGGTGGCAAAGTAAAAATTCGATAAGAGCATATCGAAATCTTTAAACTCACCAGTTTTTAAATGTCCCGGAAAACTTTACAGCAGGGCTATTGCGTATCTATTACATGACAGTGGCTATAGTGCCGATCAATTACTGTCAAATGGTTCCATTTTGTACTAAACCATAACCAATTTGACAATTAATCCATAGACAATATGATAGCCACTGTCATTTAAAAGATACGCAATAGCCCTGCAGGTAAAACTAACAAATGACTGGACTACCAGGTGAACAAAGGAGACTAAACCAGCTAGAAAACCTTCTTTTTTCTTGGTCTGAGAGTCCACCATAATATGTTTGCCAACCTAACACCCATTATACATTGTATGCTTCTACCTTAACATATATTAAAGTCATGTAATGTTGAGCTCAAGTGACATGCGTACCTACGTAAGTACAAACATTTATTTAACAAGCAGCACAAGCATTTTATCACTAAGCAATCCTCTGTCAATACCTACCACACATGTTAAGCATAAACACATTCCTTCATTTGTTTTTATTGTAATTTTATCGCACATATTGGCCAAAGGCATGCCTTCGGTTCATTCTTGTAAATCTTCAAGGCTAATCTGCGCTAGCCTAGTTTGGTCTGAGGACCCCTGTCCTTAGATCAAACTAGGCTAGCGCTTAGTAATGACTGATCCCTACCTGTCATTACTTATCGAGTTTCCTCCATGCCTCGGACAGTACGTTAAGGTGTTGGTCCCAGATTTTAATGGTACATAGACCTTTGACAGTTCTGAAAACCAGTCTTACCAAGAAGTATCGTAACACCAATTGCTGCCTGGATAAAGTATACAGATAGACAGTCACTCCATGTAAAATACCGGTATTCAGCTGTACCGAGATAGACTGAAAGCCAACTCCGACATAGTTGGGAAAAAGCTAGGCAGATAATGATTACATGAAGCTAAAACAGATATAAACGATGGAGCTCGTAACAATAATATCAGAACCATTCACGGGTAACCATTAAAATTTGAACCGTTAACCGTAAACCTTTACCGGTAATAACATGCCTCAGTTGGGATATAGTTTTATGTGCTATAACTGTTTAACACCTTGTGCTAGCTTTTATAAGTCGTTCCGACACATGAATAATTTTCATCGCTTTTGGTGACGTTAGAAAATATTTTTTGTATGTTCTCGTAATTTTGTGACTTTAAACAATACTAGCGAACGTTACGCAGGAACGCACACGCACGTGGGAATACAGGGATAATTATATATAAGTAGCCTATGTCACCCGGGGATAGTGTAGCTTCCCAACGGTGAAAGAATTTTTCAAATCGGTCCAATAGTTTCGGAGCCTATCCGTTACAAACATACAAACAAACAAACAAATCTTTCCTCTTTTTAATATTAGTGTAGATCTATAATTCACCTTTTCATGTTAATAGCTAAGATGCGACACTCATACCGTACAATCGTATCTTTTTAACCTTTTAAAATCTTCGTCCAATCGAAGAATTCGCAATAGAAAAATTTATTGTCTCTAGCAAAAAACCATCTGCGTTCAAAAAGACAATGAATTTTTAATCGCGTATTCGTCGATCCGACGAATGTTAGATGTCTAACGGCTAATATAGAAATCAGCCGATTAAGAATTGAGAAATCCAATGCTGACGATGGTGTTCCTTATATTCAATATACACAATAGGTTAGTTAACAAAACAAACTAATTAGATAGATTTCCAAAAAATATTGGACACGTATTTTTACTTTTTTCACGTAAACAAACAGTGAAAACGATACAGTGCTTTTAAAACTCGTGTGAAGACATTTTCTAAGACATTAGTATGACATTCTTTACCGGGGAGTGACGACGAATCTTTGACGCGTTTTATCTTTGTAAATTTTTATTGATTTGATAAAACAAAAAATACGTATCCAATATTTTTCGATACTCTAAAGGGAGGACTAATTATATTCATACTTTTTTAAGTCAGTAAACATCCCTATAATTGAGGTAGGCAATAAATGGAGTGAGGAAAGTTTACAATATGAATGTTGCTATTAGAGTATGGGAAGACGAAATAAACTGCGAATGAACTGTCATAAGAATAATATGGCTTGATAAGAGACACTAGCTGAAGCTGGTCTGACGACAAATATACGACAAATAGAGCAATAGTTATTATTTATTATTATTTAAGCTTTTTATTTCCCAAAGATTACAATTTAATTTATTACATAAATATCTAAATTGTAAAATTAGAATCAAAATTAAAAATAAAATTCATTCGCGATAGTTTAACATGCATTTTAACAATAATCAACAATAAAATTATAACAAAAAATAAATTTTCAACAAAATAGACTTCATTAATTCATCAAAATACACACAACAAAATACACATTTTTACAGGAAAACGACTTTTTTTTTTGGGGTTAAAAATCAAATTTTACGGTAAAACTCAATGTAACATTCTTAATACATTGTGCTAGTGGGTGCTTTGAATAGTAAACGGGGCATGGAGGTAATTTAAGTAAAGTTATAACCTGAAAAACCAATACCTACAAAAACAGCTGTGAAAATTTTGCAACTTTGACCCCCAATATCTCCGTAACTGGGGGGTTCCCAGGTATGGTAAAAAATATTGCAGTGGTCTCCACCACTGCAATAATATTTTTTAATTGCATTATAGAACAAGTGCCTTTCGTTTGTGTTAAAGGTACTTTTACACTGTCTGTCTATTCGCGAAAAATTTCACCAGTGGATAGAGTGGTTATCGAGAAAGTTTAGGTCTTGTATCACACTCGGTTTAAGTATATAATTTATCAAGTTCGAACATTCACGCGGGCGAAGCAAGAGCATCAGCTAGTTCTATCATATAATTCGAGCAACAAGACTCATAGTGTTAGTAATAATGTAGGTACTTAAAAACTTATTTATTAATACACTTACTGCGGTACTCAGAGATATGTAATGATTACATAAGCCGTCCCTTAGTAAGGATTTGACATACTTTTGTATGACAAAACTGTCAAAACCTTTACTAAATGATGGTCTAAGTAATCATTAAAGCACTCACGTGTGGCAGTAACTAAGGCAAAAAACAGTAACAGATTTTAATAAAACTACTTGAACTTCTATTAAGAACATGTATATAGCCATCTAAACTCTTTCTTCTGTATTGTGTAGATACTACCAAACCTAGTCTCAGAATATTTGTGCCATGCCACCATGTGCGTCCGACTTGACCTTTTTATTTTGGGGGGTGTTGGGGAATCATCAAATCACTCCTCCCGCTTATAGTGTCAGATTTCTACTGACTCAAAACCACCCATGTTCCTTCTTAGCCCTCTGTGTCGAGGCCATGGTATCTCTTTCGAACAACCCACATCCCAGACAGGAGCCTTCCACTCTTTCAGTGAGTTATTGGATTTATTATTGTTTATATCTTATTATTATGACAAATAATAAGCAAGTCCTATGAAATTTAAAGAATAAAAAAACATAAATATTACACACAATTTAATTAATACATATTCAACTATTAATGAACCCATCCACTATTTTGCGTAATAAAGGTTTAAACACATACGTTTTACATTAGTATAAACTTAAGTAAAAATTAGTATAAAAGCAATTATTATATCACATACAAACGATTCGACTTCATACCATTATTGATTCTATAGAAAATAATATTTGTTTAAAATTGAACTGGAATGCCAGTCATCATAAAGTCTTCAAATCCGATTTCAGGTTGGTAGCTTTTAATCCGGAAAAGGCCTCCTTCACCCCATTCCGGACCCCAGCTATTAGCTGCTAACCAATACTCGACACCATTTTCAACACCGTAGCCTATCACACGAACAGCATGATAACCTCTTATTTCACCATATTTGTGTTCATAAATTCCTGAATGGTAACCATCGCCATTGACATTTGCAAAATCCTCGTAAATTGGCATATTATATGCCGCTATTGGTCCGTTTATAAACAATTCGGCTTTTATATTCCTACTTTCATTAGATACATGGTAAACTTCTGCGGCACGAAGTTTAATTTTTAAGTAATCCGCTAAAAGCGGATCATACTTACAAGATCTAACGCACGTATTTCTGTTCAAATCGAAAGGTTCGTATGGTTTGCACTGTTCAGATACGAGGCCATAATCTTTCCAAAACTTGAATCCATTTTCAGGATTACCACCATAACAGATGGTTTGATGAGTGTGCGAACATTCCAAATCTTGTACAGATAATTCTACCATAAGACTGGTATGAATGCAGAGTCTATCGGATGCGACGTCGGCCACACCATGAGCCCAGCACGATCCACAATTATGTTGGTTACGAATTTTTCTTATAGTAAAACAATGTGGCCACATTATTCTTGCATCAAATGACTCCGGTAGTGGCACATCTAATGCTCGATCATCAATATACTTTACTTCTAAATCCTTGATATCATGCTTTTCTGTGTCAAATTTCATGTTAATGGTAATATTGGTATACTGTTTTATTTTCCATGATAATTCCTTTTTGTTGAAGTGCTCTACGAAATCAGAACGCGACAATGTCCTGAATTTTTCTTGCAACTCTTCGTCCACTTCGCTTGCGCCTAGTTTTATCAACGATAAAATTACTATCGCGTAAACCTTCATTGTCGCTTCTACTTGATGTCTTCCTGAAGGCTACATACCCTCTACCTTATATACGCCAACAAAAATCTAAGGAATTTAAGATTGCCTAAAAATTAAAAAAAAATGGATAAAATCTTTTTTATGGACGAGATAAACGACGATACGAGTATATTTTAAATGTCGTTTAACAATTTAGGAATGTTACTGATAAAACTATTGATGGAATTTTCACCCGTACTAAAAAATAATATAATTAAGTAGTATCAATATTTTTTGTCGTCATTAGTTGAGATCATTTTAAGATAAATCAGAGAGAGCCTAGTAGTGTGACCGTTCGACGAAAACAGGGTAAAGTCTGACACTCCCTTTCGCTCTGCCTGAGAGCGGGAGGGGTTATTTGATGATTTGACACCCTCCCAAAAAAAAAGGCATGCTGGTTTCCTCATGTTGTTTTCCTTCACCAAAGCGAGTAATAATTAATTACAATACGTACATGAATGTTAAAAATCAGAGGTCTTTTTTGGGGGGTGGGAAATCATCAAATAACCCTTTCCGTTCATGGGCAAAGCGAAAGGGAGTGTCAGACTTCTACTGACTAAAAACCACCCATGTTCCTTTTTAACCCTATATGTCAAGGCCGCGGTATCTCTTACAGCATTCCGCAGCCCCGACGGGAAAATCAGAGGTCTTGGGTGCAAATTCGAGACCTATGACTTCGTCGAACTGTCACACTACTAAGCTGTCCCTCAGATGATCTCAACTAATGACGACAAAAAATATTGATACTACTTAATTATCATTTTCTTGGAATGGTTGAAAATTCTATCAATAGTTTTATCAGTAACATTCCTAAATTATTAAACGACACTTAAAATATACACGTATCGCGTCCATAAAAAAGATTTTATATATTTTTTTTAATTCCTAGACAATCTTACATACTTTAGGTTTTTGTTGGCGTATATAAGGTAGAGGGTATGTAGCCTTCAGGAAAACATCAAGTTGTAGCGACAATGAAGGTTTACGCGATAGTAATTTTATCGTTGATAAAACTAGGCGCAAGCGAAGTGGACGAAGAGTTGCAAGAAAAATTCAGGATATTGTCGCGTTCTGATTTCGTAGAGCACTTCAACAAAAAGGACTTATCATGGAAAATAAAACAGTATACCAATATTACCATTAATATGAAATTTGACACAGAAAAGCGTGATATCAAGGATTTAGAAGTAAAATATATTGATGATCGAACATTAGATGTGCCACTACCGGAGTCATTTGACGCAAGAAGAATGTGGCCACATTGTTTTACTATAAGAAAAATTCGCAACCAACATAATTGTGGATCATGCTGGGCTCATGGTGTGGCCGACGTCGCATCCGATAGACTCTGTATTCATACCAGTCTTATGGTAGAATTATCTGTACAAGATTTGGAATGTTCGCACACTCATCAAACCATCTGTTATGGTGGTAATCCTGAAAATGGATTCAAGTTTTGGAAAGATTATGGCCTCGTACCTGAACAGTGCAAACCATACGAACCGTTCGATTTGAACAGAAATACGTGCGTTAGATCTTGTAAATATGATCCGCTTTTAGCGGATTACTTAAAAATTAAACTTCGTGCCGCAGAAGTTTACCATGTATCTAATGAAAGTAGGAATATAAAAGCCGAATTATTTATAAACGGACCAATAGCGGCATATAATATGCCAATTTACGAGGATTTTGCAAATGTCAATGGCGATGGTTACCATTCAGGAATTTATGAACACAAATATGGTGAAATAAGAGGTTATCATGCTGTTCGTGTGATAGGCTACGGTGTTGAAAATGGTGTCGAGTATTGGTTAGCAGCTAATAGCTGGGGTCCGGAATGGGGTGAAGGAGGCCTTTTCCGGATTAAAAGCTACCAACCTGAAATCGGATTTGAAGACTTTATGATGACTGGCATTCCAGTTCAAGTTTAAACAAATATTATTTTCTTAAAAATCAATAATGGTATCAAGTCGAATCGTTTGTTTGTATTAAATAAATTGTGTGTAATATTTATGTTTTTTTATTCCTTAAATTTCGTAGGACTTGCTTATTATTTGTCATAATAATAAGATATAAACAATAATAAATCCAATAACTCACTGAAGGAGTGGAAGGCTCCTGTCGGGGCTGTCATGTCAAAATATAAATTAATAAATAAAAAACAATAAAATGTAGTTTTTAATTTTCCATTTTCGAATATATTCACGGGACCTTGTTTGATTCATCACTGAAATCGTTAGACTTGTTTTTTATTTTACTGTTTACCATGGCAGGCGTGTTTTTTAATTTCCCAACCCTTTGGATTACAGGGGAAGGAGAATTACAGGCCCCCCCCCCTGTCAATTTTCATCTATTTTCTTAAATATCTTAAAAATTGTTTATCTTCACATTATTAAAAAAATATTTTTGAGTTCCTCACAGTAAGCTTTTTCATTTAATATATCACAAAGTACAGTTTGCAAAACTTCAAAAAAAAAAGCTCCTCAAAAGTGACCCCAATATTCAAAAATAATTTATTTACGATATACTTCCGTATTTGGCTCATAGAAACACATATAACTTAATCGGGCCATTACATCGAGACAGACGGACAGACAGAAACACGAGTGATCCTGAGGTTACGCTTTTTCCTTTTGAGGTAGGGAACCCTCCCGTCGGGACTGCGAGTTGTTCGCAGGAGATACCACAGCCTCGACATAAAAGGCTAAGAAGGAACATTAGTTGGTTTTTAATCAGTAGAAGTCTGACACTCCCTTTCGCTCTGCCCAAGAGCGGGAGGGGTTATTTGATAATTCCCCCCCCCCCCCCCCAAATAAAAATAAAGATTCGGAGCCCTAAAAACCACTGATTATATATTATTTTCACACTGTTTTTTTATACATACCAGACTACCAGATATAACATTATTTCATACAAAATGTGTCGAGAATGTTTTATTTTGAAATGCAGCATTCAGGAATGTGTAATGATTTAAAATATTCACGATAAGCCGAGTGTTTTTCCACTTGCAATAAATGTAAAGTATGGTCGCACCTCTCAAGGTTGGATTTTCATTACTGTTTGACTATGAAAAAATAATGCTAATAAAAGTCCCGTCTATGTCGTCGTTTCGAGTTATTCCGTACTGATCCCAAAAAACTGATACCCGGATAACTCTTTTCCGGTCTGATCCCCCATGAAAGTTTATAATAAATGAATTTCATATTTTATTCTGATCGGATACCCTGACACATTTTTAGGACAGAAGGCAACAAAATATTTGTACACATGTTCAGGGTGGTTCTATAGGTTATGTTAATTATATTATCTATAAATTTAAATTTCGTTGTTAGTATTTAAAAAACACTCAGTCTTACCCGAAGAGACAGACAGTTTTTTTTAAGATGCACTTTTATTCAGTAAAAAAATAAAATTACTAACAGACATCGATTTTAAAGATGTTATGAATATATGTTTTATAAATAAAATAAACGCACTATATAAAAAAAAACAACGGGTTACACTCTGGGAGTGCCAGCAGAAGTGAAAACTTGAACATTAATAACGTACAGCATTTTTGTATAATTTTGGAATGGTTAGGGAATAATTTCGCACGAATTGTTTTATGTAACAGCATTAAAGTACTATCATTTATGTGGTAAAATACAATATTCATTTATTGCGCCATCGTACACAAACATGACAATGCATTTTACATAAAAAATCTAAAGAAGTTTTCACTTTTTGTCATTTTTTTTTTTTTGACATTTTTAGACACGCAATGTGCCGTCTTATGAATTTTCGATCAGGTCACGAGTTTAACATTTTTCAACCCATCCCAAAAAAATTGTACCGGTAAAGAAGTTTTGGACCATTCCCACTAGTTCTACTGCACAGTCCCACGATAGAACTAGTAGGATTTTTTTTTCGTCGCCTCCTTCTGCGAAGCAGTGATGCTAGCAAAGGAGGTGGCGGAACGTGAGAGAGAAAACCTCACGTCTCAGCCGCCATGGGAGACGCACTGAGCGTCGGGGGCCACGTGACGGCTTCCGGCCACCGTAAACGCGGGCCTGTGGACGGTGAGTAATGGGCTAGCTCGCCGTCCGTCCGTCTTATGACGACGCCAGGCCGTGTCGACGGCGCGTTCGTGTTCCATGCGCGCCTCAAAGAGATGTCAGCAACATAGAAAGGGCCGATGCCCGTTGGGGCTGCGGGATGTTGTAAGAGATACCGCGGCCTTGACATATACAAACATGGGTGGTTTTTAGTCAGTAGAAGTCTGACACTTCCTTTCGCTCTGCCCAAGAGCGGGAGGGGTTATTTGATGATTTCCCCCCAAATCTTAACGTCAGTACTGAGTTTGACGACACGATTGTCGCGGGTTCGATCCCCGCCCGGAACAAATATTTGTATGGCCTACATTTAGTTGTGCCGGGTCTGGGTATTTGCGTATGTGAGTTTAAAAATTTGTGAACGCACCCACGATGCAGGAGAAATTCCTAGTCTGAGGCAAAGTTTAAAAAAAAAAGTACTCAAGCTGAGCTAACGTTTCCTAAAAAAAAACACCCAAGACCAAGACCAAGATTATTACAAACATAACATATGATAACGGTTATTTATTTTCAGTAACTTTGGTCCATAAACAAATACCTTACAGACCATAAACATTCATATGATTGTTAGTAAATAGAACCTTCTTGTCCTTTAGGTGTCGATGAACGAACTCAAATTGTGTACGTCACCTGCACAACTCAAATTTCCTTCGAGTGAATCTTGAAAGTTGCAAGTGGTTGTTCAGGATGGGCATGATAGGAGGTGGCGCACATCCTGCAGAGCAATGCCGCATACACCCCATGACTATTCCACCTTTAGGCCATTCCTCAAAGTGAATTTGAAGAACTGCAACCTCATAAGTGTTAAGCGAGTTTGTTTTCTCTTCATTTAGTTAACTATAACTCATGGACGCTTCAATATTCATCATTATGAGCCTATAAATGAGCCTGTAAATGTCCCCACAATGGGACACAGGCCTCGTCTCTATCAGAGGGAATGGGTAATAATCCACCACGTGGGCCCAGTGTTCCTTCGCCGTTTTTGAGAAGTGTGGCAATGAAATATATTACACAAAGTAATGCGTTTGCCTGCCTTTCGTACGTTGAGGCTGCCACCTTGTCAACGCTGTTCTACTTCAATATTGGGCATGCCAAATTACTGCAATTGTGTGACTCATTGGTGGAAACACGGACTTTTATTTTTTTACGCGACATTATTTTGGTTTAATTATCCACAATTTGCAAATTCTGCAATATACTGGATCGATCTTCAGGATAAACCCGCGCTCCCAGTACATACCTAGTGTCATCTATGCCTCGGAAGCACGTTATACCAGTCATTTGTTGCTCTTAAACAGAGGTCTTAGGAGTAGTCAGCGGCCCTAAGTGCGACAAGCACTCTTACCAAAGGTTATCTTAGACGGCACAAATTTGTGGATGTCTCTAACTATTCTCAATTTTATTTTTAATTTTTTCTCTTCCTTAAATAACGCTCTAAAGTGATTTTTAATCATCCATACGCCCTTTGGTATGAATAGTTACAGCACTGATATCAACATTTGTGCCTTACCTACATTACAAAAGTTTGTTTAGTGATATGTTATGTACTTTTTTTATTTTTATATTATTTATAATTATATACTTTTGTGTCTGTAGTAAATCTAAATTGAGCTTACGCCTTACTATAATATTGTATCGAGTTTGGTTCGTCTAACCAACATAACAGACAGATGTGTTGATGGAGAGTTGGTTTCGCCACTTCTTCTTTCCAGCTAAACACTGGGAAGTGCCGAAGGGTGGGCGTTTTGGGAGACTGTCGAAAAGTGTTGATTATCAGCCTAATTTGAATAAATGAATTTTGATTTTGAATTTGTATCGTATTACCCAGTACTAACTGGGTTGTGGAGGTCAAATAGGCAGTCGTTCAATGTAAAATTCTGGAATTCAGCTTAATCCAGTTAGGCTGGTAGGTGACCCCAACATAGTTAAGAAAATAGCAGGTCATGTTACGATGATTTACAAATCGCACCTCTGGGGGTCTAAAATGGCCACTTTAGCAGATCATAATATGAATTGCGTTAAAAAGCGTAAAATAGACCTATCATAATAGTGATGCGTCTGTGAACATTTAGGAAAATAGATCATAGAGGAAAATAATTATGAATTGCGTTTTAATTCGTAAAATGTTCACAGACGCAGTTTCTATGATAAAAAGTCCATTTTACGATTTTTAACGCAATTCATATTATGATCAGCTAAAGTGGTCATTTTAGACCCCCTGATCATTAAATTACGAGTTCCTTTAAATCCTATCGATTCATACTCACTTGTTCTAATTCATTAATTATCAAACGATCCAGAATCTCAATAGTAAATGACGTAGTTACTTAATTACATTCTAATGGCTTATCTATCATTAGAACAGTATCTGACGTTGTTATAAATTGTAGTATTTGTACAACATTTGTCTTATCTGCTTTGGGTGTTACCTCTTCAATTATATTATTGTGATTGTTTGAGCATATTTCTATCAAAGGACGATTTTGTTTCTACATTGTGTGTTTGTATCAGTGAACATTTGTGGTTCGATATGATTTTCTACCGTTTAGGACTACAGAAGTAAGTTTTTATTTTGCTTTTACTTTGCATTGTGGCAATATTGTGTGTACAACATAAGGCAGCGGCCTTATTGGCAACGGTCGTACGACCGAACGATGCGTTCTCGTCGCACGGTGAGGTTAAACACACTAATTTCTTTAGTGTGTCCTAGCAGAGCTTGCAAGTGATCGCGCGAAAACAGCGAAATGGTTAAAAACCATCGTTTTTAAGCGAAAATAGACGTTATAAAGGCAAAATTAGTGTGTTTAATATCGTCGTGCGACGAGAACGCATTGGACTTAGTAACGTTCAAAAATAATTTTCGTCTAGGTACTGCATTAATTTCATTCTCATGTTAGGTAACGAAACTAATATTTTGCTAAATGTATACGCATATTTTGCCCGTGCCTGGCACTATATCTTGATAAGCAACGCTGCCATGAACTGGCCAACCAAAGTGAGGCCTATGTCCAGTAGTGGGTCAAGCCGGTCTGTTGATGATGATAATGAAGAGTATTTTTACACCCTTTCTTTATAGTATGACCAGTTAAAGTGGTTAAACTGCAACATAGGCCTCACTTTGGTTGTGTAAAGCTCCACGTTCTTGTGCCAGCCTCATTCCAGGATATTTCCGCAATACGATCGAAAATCAAGCTTCGTAGACATTTAAATTATTTTCGCTTTATTTTTGTTTTTTGCATGCGATAATGAGCTTCTACTGCCTTCAACAGTCATAAAGTTGCAAATAATATAAAGCGAAAAGAGTTCTATCCACAGTGCACCGGAGCAGAGTCGATTCCCAGCAATAATTTTTGCGTTGAGTTACTAAGTTTATTGTACATAATGCTTGGTTTACGGATTTGTGAAGGGTCCGTTTACAACCTGTAGACCGCTGCTTCATGTAATAGGGTAGTTAACAAAAAAAAATTAGTCCTTCAGAAATCTCCAAAAAATATTGGACACGTTTTTCCTTTTTTTCACGTAAACAAACAATGAAGATGATACATTGCTTTGAAAACTCGTGTAACGACATATTCTAAGACATTAGTATTGAATTTTTTACCGATCAGTGACGTCACAAACCCCCACTTAAATCTTTATTGCGTTTTATCTTCGTAAGTTTTTATTGATTTGATAAAACAAAAAATACGTATCCAATATTTTTCAATAATCTAACAGACATACTAATTAGAATAACATTTTTTCTATTCAGTAAACATTCCTATTGAAAATGGCCATTAATTCTGCTGAAATTTTACAGTCTCGGGGTTCATTTACAACCTTCTTACTTACTGACACACACGTCGTATTTCCACTTCATCTTCAACATCATTTTAATTTCTCTGCCTTTTTCCCTTTTTATGTTGCGTCGGGGCAGCATCTTTTCTCGCACAAGAATCATACAAATCTCTTCTTCCACAACAATCATACAAATCTCTTCTTCCTCAACAATCATACAAAAAACATCACTCTTTTTTTTTATTGCGCTAAATCCATTTTTATTTGCCTTGCAGATTAATCAAATACTTCAAGCTTGACCAACTCTTCAAAGATGACGAGAAACGCCAAATGCTACTCCATAAGAAACCCAAACCAGTTTATAGAACAAAACTACGCGCCAACCGAACTATGGATTTATGTATTTCAACATTACTTTCGCTAATCAGTGCGTTAGTTTGTTTTTCAATCCCTTTTGGGGTATTAAAAGATCCCTGTGAGGTTTTAAAACAGAAGAAGTGGACGACTTTATACAATATAGCGACATACCTCGAAAGATACGTAAAAATGATGGATAGATTGATGATAGCTTTATTTATTATTTTAATTTATATTTCTGTGAAAACTATTGTGGATGCTATCAATAATACTGATATTAGTATGAGTCCGTGGTTGGAGAGAGGTAAATATGCGAAGCCGTCAAAACAGCGAGTAAAACCGAGGCGCTCGTAATACTTCACCAAAAAAATCGAATTAGTCCGTCTGCTAGATTATCGAAAAATATTGGATACGTGTTTTTTGTTTCATCAAATTAATAAAAATTGCCGAAAATAAAACGTGTCAAAGAATTGGAAGGCTTTTGACGTCACTTTGTTGGTAAAAAAGTACTAACTTTTGACGTCACACGGCTTGACACGACTTTTCGAAGCACTGTATCGTCTAAGTCTTTTGTTTACGTAAAAAAAGAAAAAATACGTGTCCATTATTTATTGGAAATCTATCTGATCGACTAATTAGATTTTTTGTTGAAATACCCTATTCATCATCATCATATCTTGTCCTTTCCAAAATTCATTTGGGGCCGACGCTGAATTTCTTCTTCTTCCATATGCATTTGGGGCCGGCGCTGCATTTCTTCTTCTTTCATATTCATTTGGGGCCGGCGCTGCATTTCTTCTTCTTTCATATTCATTTGGGGCCGGCGCTGCATTTCTTCTTCTTTCATATTCATTTGGGGCCGGCGCTGCTTTTCTTCTTCTTTCATATTCATTTGGGGCCGGCGCTGCATTTCTTCTTCTTTCATATTCATTTGGGGCCGGCGCTGCATTTCTTCTTCTTTCATATTCATTTGGGGCCGGCGCTGCATTTCTTCTTCTTTCATATTCATTTGGGGCCGGCGCTGCATTTCTTCTTCTTTCATATTCATTTGGGGCCGGCGCTGCATTTCTTCTTCTTTCATATTCATTTGGGACCGGCGCTGCATTTCTTCTTCTTCCATACTTCTCTCTTACTCATCATTTCATCAGACACCTCTTTTCTTGCTATATCATCCTTGAAGTAAATAATGTTGTTGTTTTTAAAAATAAATTGTTCCTGTTACAAATAGCTTGGTTTTATTATTTACTGTATGTTTTTACTTAACCATATACCTAAAAGTTATGTGGTTAAGTAAACCACCATAGGGGTAAACAGAAATTATAGAACGTTACCTACTTTATAATGATATTATTCTGATACAATATTCCTGGTCAAAATGAAATCAATGTCGTAACAAAATGTTTTTTTAACAAGCCTATTCTGTCTCACTGCAGGGCAAAGGCTTTCTTCATTCCAACTCTGTCGATGTTTAGCCTTTTCTGGCCAATCAGTCAGGAACGAGTCCAAATCGTCATATACGTCTTAAAGAAAATGTTACAAATGATTTTTTTTTAAATATAAATGCAGTTGCAAAATATTCTGTGAGTCCTGCCAATTTCGAACGCACCTAAATACAACTCTAAACTTTAGACAACAAAGTAAACATAATATTACTAAAAATCCAACGAAACGTTTACACATTTCATTCAATAACATACTGTATACAAACTGTCCTCAAACATTATTAGCATAAATATCTCTGGCAACACTGTTATACGAAACATGAAAGTATCCATCCAATTTGGGAAGAGCATAGCAACATTCAATTGTGTAAGATCCACGTATATTTCCTATTCAAACATCACAATGTTTGGATAAGGTATCCTCATTTTCTTTTTATACCAAATAATCTTTTCAAAGGATCCAAATGGAGTGGAGTTCACGTAAACAAATATAAACTATGTATTTTTATTGTGGAAATATTGAAGGAGCAATATTTTGTGTAATGGAAAAGGTATGGTAACTGACTGCCTTTTTTTTGTCGGGTGGAAAATCATCAAATCACCCCTCCCGCTCTTGGGCAGACCGAAGGGAGTGTCAGACTTCTACTGACTACAAACCACCCATCTTCTTTCATAGCCCTGTATGTTGAGGCCACGGTATATTTTGTGAACAACCCGTACCTTGTTGCTCTATTGGTCACAAGTGCATTCGTTGGTGAGGTGTGCGTCAGTGCGTGCTTTCGTGCTCGCAGTGTTATTTGTTACGGGCATTCGGCGGAGTGTGGTTCGGCGTGGTGGCTTTCGGAATGACGTATTGCACTCGTAGTTTTGTTTTTATTAATTGTTCTTCTGACATTCAAAAGTGCCTATAAATGTTTAATTGAAATAAATGCTTTGAGTTTGCGTTTGAGTTTGAGTGCATTAGGCATTAGTCCCTTACCGGCAGTTTGTCTCAACGGATGCCCACTTAATAGAGAGTTGATAAGGTCCTGGCTTCGATTCCTGGGTTGGCCAAAGTGTTATTGGGTTTTTCCATCAACAAATTCTCAGTAACAGCCACGGAGTCTGGATTTTTTTTTTGGAGATCAGTTTTAGCTCAACCCAAATTACATAGGACTTAAACATATCTGGCTAAATAGGGGTGTCCTATTAGGTACGAGTGCACCGCTTCCTAAACCATCGGGAAAATTTAAAACACAACAGAAAACTGACATGATTAACCGCGGGTCCCAAACTAGGCACAGGTTGTATCTCGGTGACCCAAACACTATACAAAGTTGTACATTATAATTGTTCTGCTGGCGCAAGAAAAATATACAACACAGACGAAAAAAAAAATGTTATTTTCTCCATAATTACGACTATGTCGTTGGTGTTCTGTGTCAGTCGAACCCTTTTTTTTTTTGGGGGGTGGAAAATCATCTAATAACCCCTCCCGCTCTTGGGCAGAGCGAAAGGGAGTGTCAGACTTCTACTGACTAAAAACCACCCATGTTCCTTCTTAGCCCTATATGTCAAGGGTGCGGGATCTCTTACAACATTCCGCAGCCCCGACGGGCGTCGGCCCTTGCGGGCCCCTTCCATGTTGCTGACATCTCTTTGAGGCGCGCGTGGAACACGAACGCGCCCTCGACACGGCCTGTTGTCGTCATAAGACGGCCGGACAGCGAGCTAGCCCATCACTCACCGTCCACAGGCCCGCGTCTACGGTGGCCGGAAGTCATCACGTGGCCCTCGACGCCCGGAGCGCCTCCCGCGGCGGCTGGGACGAGAGGTTCTCTCCCTCTCGCGTTCCGCCGCCTCCTTCGCTAGCATCACTGCTTCGCAGAAGGAGGCGACGGCGTCCCATTCCTCCTCGCACCGGACCATGGCTTGCACCAGGGCCGGGCGCGAGAGGTCGCCGCCGCCAATTGCCGCTACGAGAACACGGCGGGGCGTGTCAGTCGAACCCTTTTGGTGCGATTTTCTAGACCTTAGTCTGATGGCGATGCTCGAATCGCATGTGACTACATGCGATTTGAGAGTAAAAGAGTGATGAATATGAATATTGATGGATAGAGAAGGAGAGGAAGACTCAAGAAAAGTTGAGTAAATGATAGCGTAACGATTAACAGTGGTGATTGGAAGATGACATCGTATTGTGGTGACTTCAAATAACATGGGGCAGATGCAAGCAGATGATGGATGGCGATGATCGTTGCATAGATGCACTAACATACACTTGCATTTATAATATTAATCATCATCATCATCAGTCTATATTGTTCCCACTGCAGGGACTAAGGCCTCCTCTCTGGGAGAGGGATGGGCTATAATCCACCACGCGGGCCCAGTGCGGATTGGTAAATGTCACATGTCTTCGAATTTTTGGTTCTAAGACATGCCGGTTTCCTCGCGATGTCTTCCTTCACCCTTTTGAGAGCAGTGGCGATGAAATAAATTACACTAAGTAATGCGCCTGTCTGGATTCGAACCCACGATCAACTGTTCGTAAGTCGGGGCCGCTACCACTGAGCCACCACTGCTCTCTAGAAATATTACTAAAGTAAATTAATGAATGGTGAGATAAAATACTTAAAAGAAAATAAGATAAAAATAACACAAACTAAATAATCAAACTAACATTTCGCGCTTCCCGTCTATAGTTATTTAAAAATGTGCTCATAATTTACAGGCTAAATAATTTTAAAAACAAAAATGTTCAAATTTAAATTTGAACATTTTTGCAGAGCGCACTGTGCAGGTACCTGCTAGTCACCTAGGGCCACTTTTTAGCCTGCCAGTGGCAAAAATATTTAAAGATGAATATTTATTCTGCGTTTCCAATAACCCCAGCCTGCCGTGCACTGTACAATGGACCATTGGGCTTCAGTATTGTGATGTGGTGTGGTATAAGTTAAGAAATCTGAGCGAATCATGATCGGGCTCAGCCACCTATACAGTAAGTTAGTTTAACTTTTTGTGTCTCGCGTGGATCTACGTTCCGGCACACGAAGGGTTAAACGAGGGACATATTGAAACCCGCAATAGGGCATGCTTACATGATACTAATAAAAATATGAACATCAAAAAACACTGATAAATAACAGACAGAACCATACCAAACATTTCGGAAATCTCTCGCCACCCTTGCATTTATCACAGAAAATGTGCGCGTATCAATGACTTTTAGGTATAATCCATTTTCCCTTCATATTTTAAAACTGGCGTAGGACAATGACGAAACAAAAACGTCTTATAAAGTAAGATCTGGAGAGTGTGCGGGGTCTATGGGAAAAATTATGTCACAAATTAAGGTTACAGGTTTTTTTTCATATTTGGGACGAGAATCGAATACTAAATACTCTCCTTCAATATGTACCTCGTTTAACCTAACACTCTGTATACACGTGGTGATGATGTTCGATATACCTTAGGAGCAGTCGTGAGTGGCAGGTATTAATTAGTAGGTTATTTGTGTTATTAATTTCATCATCATTAAGCATCTAATCTTTTCGACTTGCAACCTCTATCAGCCTGCAATGGGCCCACTCGCAGAGAGGTTGCCGGTGTCCGAACAATGTAAAAATGACCAAAAGAGTAATAAAGCTGTCAGCAACATGGCAGGGCCGACGCCTGTCGGGGCTGCGGGATGTTGTAACAGATACCGCGGCCTCGACATATAGGGCTAAGAAGGAATATGGGTGAATTTTAATCAGTAGAAGTCTGACACTCCCTTTTGCTCTGCCTAAGAGCGGCGATATATGATAATTTTCCACCCGCCAAAAAAAAAGCTGTACTGTATTCTACGTAAGTACTGGGTAACTGGGAACTATACCAAGGGGTATCGTATTACCCATACTAACTTGGTTGTGGAGATCAGACAGACAGTCGATCCTTCTAAAATACTGATGCTGCATCAGGTTGGATTGGAAGCCGACATAGTCAAAAAAACGCCATGCAGATGTTGGTGATTTTAATTACCTAATTAGCCTTAATGAACCCACTGCTGGACAGAAGCTTCCCTCAATTCCTCCCAAGAGCTTTTTTCTCTGGCTACCTCGAACCTTCAACAGCCAGGAGTTCAAAACTTAACCCTCCCACCGCCGGCCGGTCCACATTTCGCCACTATACCCACTAACCGTACCTCACTCCCCGGACTACAGGCAACCCAGTTGTTAATTTTGCTGGAACGCCTCTGCTCTTGTGGTTTATTCGTACTGCTATGGCTCTAGGGGTTATTTAAGAGTGGATTCGTGACCGTTCGCAGTGGAGAGACTGGGAAATTTAACTGGCACGCTTCGTGACTGTTAATGTGTAATTGTTAGAGAGAATTTGTGGTGGGATGTGGGGAGTGGGAATTGAAATTACTGGAAGTGTTTGTTGCGGGTTTTTTCGTGATGTGCGTTACCTCATCATTCCAGAAGGTTCTCCTGTATATAGATGTGACTTTTAAAACGACGTATCGTCATCTGCTTAACCGATTTCCAATCATGGGGGGGTCGGCTACCAGTATAACAGGATGTAGCTGAATACCAATATTTTACATGGAGAGGCTGCCTGTCTGACTTTTATAACCCAGCTAGTACTAGGCAATGTGATACCCCTAGGTAAGACTGGTTGAGTCCACTACTGCCACGACGACCAATGTGGCAATGACATTCAAAGATCAACAAATGACCTCTGGGACCAAACGGCTTCATGGCGAAATCTCGGTATGAGAGTGGCATCAAAATAACAACGGTTTTCTGAATTCATGCGAAATAATAGCACTATATAACAAAAATTACGATTTTTAGGTAATTTTATTATTCTAGAAAAAGCTTTAGAATTCCCTGCAAAAAAAATACTTGAAAATTGTTTACAAAATCAGTTACAGATTCAAATATTTACAAATTCTAATATTACGAGTATTATAATAATTATGCAGACGAGGATCGCGGACCACAGCTAGTTTACAAATTAACACATAACATAACTGTATATCTTCCCACACATGTCAACATGAATGGTACAATATACCCAACCCTGCAACGCACAAACACATACAGTTTCAATCAACAGAGTGGTCATACGGACCGGGCGACAGCTGTGCGCACTGACGGGTTAATTTCGAATGCTAATGCACAGACATGTATTAAAATATTAATGTTCACTGTAGCCAATAGTGAGAAATATATATGACGAAGAAAATAAAATTTTAATATTGAAAAAAGGCGTTACAGACATCTCATCGAGGCGCGCGTGGGACACGAACGAGCCGTCGACACGGCCTGCTAAATATACGTACTTTTGTATGACAAAACTGTCAAAACCTTTAGTAAGTGAAGGCCTAAGTAATCATTAAATCTCTCTGAGTGCGGTAGTTAGACCATTACAGGTAATGTTGAATGTCAGACAAAAAAAGCGAAGTTAAAAAGCGAGGGCACAGAAAGGCCTAGAAACTCCATGGACACTCTTTTAAATCAAAATATTGTTACTTAATCTTGGTTACATATTAAGGATGTTTACTGACTAAAAAAAATACGATTCTAATAAGTCCGTCTGTAAGATTACCGAAAAATATTGGAAACGTATTTTCTGTTTTATCAAATCATAAAAAATTGACGAAGACAAAAAGCGTCAAAGATTTGAGAAGGGGGTTGTGAAGTCACTAACCGCTAAGAAATGTCATACTAATGTCTTAGAATATGACGTCACACCCGTTTTCAAAGCACTGTATCGACTTCATTGTTTGTTTTCGTGAAAAAAGAAAAAATATGTGTCCAATATTTTTTGGAAATCTATCTGACGGAGTCATTAGATTTAACTACCTTATTATCATTCATGTTGAGATCATACATATATGTGAACGATGTAAGAAAACCTCCTAGTTAAGAGCGTAAGGAGAAAAAAATATAATTAAACATCTCCTCCTTTTGGGCGTCGCCGCAGTCGGGTAATAAAACAAAATCATCTTTTCAGCTTCCAATAACTTATACAAATATTTTGTAGATCGTC
Source organism: Diarsia rubi (assembly GCA_932274075.1). Classification (NCBI taxonomy): domain Eukaryota; kingdom Metazoa; phylum Arthropoda; class Insecta; order Lepidoptera; family Noctuidae; genus Diarsia; species Diarsia rubi. Next base: position 14,381,939 of record OW026433.1, on the reverse strand, counting down.
ACGGTACCATACAACTATCCTCTGCAAACTTCTTCCCATACAAATTTTCACTACAAGCCCTGTTAAATAAATCTTCATTACACAAGCTAGTGTGACCAGTAAATTGAACGTCATTTACCCGGTGTTGCCATAAATCAACCATTTAACGAATTAATCAGATGAATATTAACCACATTTTGGTTGGCGGATATTCGGTCGTGTCCACGCGATCAGGATTGCGTTTAAACATGATTAATGTTGGTGCTGTAATTGTTTCAGGCTGTATTTGATGTGTGTGTTATTGGTTATTCATTTGTGTGTAATAAGTGGGAAAAGTAATAGGGTAGTTAAAAAAAAAACCTAATTAGTCCGTCTTATGGATTACCAAAAAATACTGGACACGTATTTTTTATTTTTTCACTTAAGCAAACAATGAAGACGATACAGTGCTTTGAAAACTCGTGTGACGTCATACTTTAAGACATTACTAGTATGTCATTTTTTAGCGGTCCGTGACGTCACCAGCCCCCACTCAAATCTTTGACGCGTTGTATCTTCGTAATTTTTTATAGATTTCATAAAACAAAAAATACGTATCCCAATATTTTTCGATAATCTAACAGACGGACTAATTAGAATCATATTTTACCCGACTGCGGCGAAGCCCAAAAGGAGGGTAATTTTAAGTAAACATCCCTATTGCATGTAACTTTGACTTTACGCTCTGGCATTAAAGGTTACTCTAATTTATCTATGGTTATACTTATCTGAAGGTCAATTCTCACTAGCAGTTACTTTTTCTGTTCAAAATCCTTTATTAATTTTGTATTTAAATACTTTTAATTCGGACTGCCTCGCTGGTACTGTGATCGCAAGTATGGGGTCGTGGGTTCGTTTGGCGCAGTGGCTGAGTGATTGGACTGCTGCGTTGCGTGTCGCGGGTTTGATCCCCTCACGGAACAAATATTTGTAAGGGATACAGATAGTTGTTTCGGGTCTGGGTGTCTGTGTATGTGAGTTTAAATGTTTGTAAACGCACCCACGATACAGGAGAAATTACTAGTGTGTGGCAACGTTTCTCAAAAAAATAAAAAAAGCGTTCGATTTCCGGGTCGCGCAAAGTGTTATCAGTACTTATCAGGTTTTCCATCAGGAATTTTTAGTAGAAGCCACGGAGTCTGGATTTGTGTCCAGTTGATGGCAATAGGTTAGCCCCCTATTACAAGGGACTTAGATATAACTGGTGAAATGTGAGTGTACATTTAGGTACACCTCTGCCTCACCGTTCGGGGATTTCAGGCGTGATGTTATGTTTTCTTATATTAGACATTTCAGAACAGTACTCGCGCTCTGGGCAGAGCGAAAGGGAGCGTCAGACTTCTACTGACTAAAAACTACCCATGTTCCTTCTTTGAGTCGAGGCCGCGGTATCTCTCTCAAAGAATCCGCATCCCCGACGGGACATTTCAGAACTTTGACCTCAACTTTATCGCAGATTTAATAATTAACGTAAACAATACCCTATAAAAAAGAAACGAAATTATCTCTTCCATCTTACTACTGCGATATCTCGGAAAACTTTTCTCGCAACGCCCCTCATCTTTCAACCCAGTAATTAATCCCTAGTATTTCTCAAAGTATAATACTTTTATTATTTATTCTCGGTCTGGCGGGATATTAGCACAAAACAGCGACTCGGGGATATAAATCATATGAAGTGACGGCGACCACGCCTCCGCATTACTGATACTGTAGTGGAACAGAATGGATACGATTTTGAGTGTACTCTTTGATATTATTTTGGTTAAAATTGTCTGTTGCTGGTTCCCTCCTAAAAGGACCAGCCTATAATGTTCCCACTGCAAGGACTCAGGCCTCCTATCTAACAGAGGGATGAGCTGTAATTCACCAAACAGGCCCGGTGCGGGTTTTTAGACTTCACATGTCTTCGAATTTTCTGGTGCTAAGACATGCCAGTTTCCTCACGATGTTTTCCGATATAGAGCAGCGGTGATGATATAAATTACACAAAGTAATGCGCCGGCTTGAGTTCGAACTTTCGTTTGTAAGTCAGGGCTGCCACCACTGGGCCACAGCTGCTTCCTGCCTAGGATTTTGCCAAGGGGAATACGGTACGCAGCATCCTTGGTGTCAAAAGACAAGACAGGGTTCGAAACACTACGCTGCGTCCAAAACGGGCATAGTGGAAATGGGCAAGAAGGCTGCTAGGCTAAAATGTGACAATGTGAGTCTTGTTAGCGGCATGCATAAAGACCGCTGAGCAAAAGTATTCACACGATGGTTTCCGGAACGGACAGCGCCGCCACCGAGGCCAGCCCTGAAAAAGATGTGACGATCAAGATCTTGTTCATCGTATGGTACCCTGGAGTCAGTGTATTTATACCACCTATGGGCCTCTAACTTGGATTCAGCTGACATCATGAATTCTCTGGAATCTCGAAGGTACGCTGGAAAATAAATGCTGGATAAAGAATGATGGAAACACCGTTTTTAACGACTCATTTTGATAGAAAATGACGAATTTTAGTGCTCGCCCACTTTTAAATAAATGTGGTTCTTCCTTTTCCAATCAAAAATGTAAACAAAAACAAAATAAACAGACAAAAATCACTATCAACAAAAACCTTAAAACTAAAAAGCCACCTCTAAAAACAAAAATTAATTAACTCTTTCATTGTTCCTCCAACAAAAGGTTCCGTATACAGTTCATTAATTTAAAATCTTAGCAACAATACAGGGATCAAGTAAAAGGGTTCTCTGTAACGAAGATTCTTAGTTCGGATAGAGAAATAACATTAATCATTGAGTTCTCGTCGCTTGAAATAGATAAAATAATGTATTTACAAAGTTTTCTCTAAATAATGATTGATGACACAGTTTTTGTATTAAGGTAATGTTTCGTGGCAGACATTTTTATTTACATAACATCACGCCTGTAATCCGTTAATGGTGAAGCAGTAGTTTACTCACATTTTGCAAGTTCTAAGTAATAAGAGGCGAGCCTTTTGCTTACTACTGATATTTTTTTAATGAAACAATCTTATAACACTTTGCCTGACCAGCAGGGCTATTGCGTATCTTTTAAATGTCAGTGGCTATCATATTATCCATGGATTAACTATCAAATTGGTTATGGTTTAGTACAAAATGGAACCATTTGACAGTTAATTGATGGACACTATATGATAGCCACTGTCATTTAAAAGATACGCAATAGCCCTGCTGGTAATCGAAAGCAGGACACCATGCTCAACAGTCGCGCTGACGATCACTAGACCAAAGAGGCAATCAATTTGTATCTATTTTGCTTTAGTTGAGCAAAGGAGAAATCTCATGAGTTGATTTGAAGAAGAAGTTGAAAGGCCTTGCCATAAGTTAACAACACTAACACGCAATGATAAATTAGAACTTTCTTGTTTCTGCTGTAACCAATGGCATAAATAACTATTGTAAAGTATATGTATAACATATCGTATGTTTACTTTTTATTGATAAAATCTGAGAAAAATCTACAACGACAACGCGGCAGGCCCAAAAGGAGATGGCGTGATGAGCTGGACTCTTGGACTCTTTCTCCAAGGATTGGCCTACTATTGCACTAGATTGCAAAAAGTGGGAGGAGGGAAGAGAGGCCTTTCCTCTGCAGTGGGACAGCCTAATAATAAGAAAGATTTACAGTCCCAGTAAAAAAAAGTAGAAAACTATTCCCCAAAATATCTGTGAATAATACATGCATTCATTACCGCCATGGTGCATTTTTTTTTTGTAATTCTCTATCTAATAATAATCTTTTACTTCTTGACAATAGAACTCAAGCTATGTTAAAATATGGACTGCGAGTTGGTCGAAAGAGATACGGAGATCTCGACACAAAGGGCTTAGAAGGAACATGGATGGTTTTTAGTCAGTAGAAGTCTGACACTTTCCACCGCTCTGCCCAGAGCGGGAGGAGTCGTTTGATGATTTCCCACCCACAAAAAATAAAAGACCGATTAACCGAATTAATCTCAGTTTCTGATCCGCTTATAAAACAGAACTATATTACAGTTTCAAACTCAAGATATGAAATATCAAACCTCTGTTCCTCACACAAGTTTGTACATTACACTTGATATTCTAGACCGATGACCATTCCACCCCAACATCGTACGGTCAGCTACAAAAGTAACTTAACATTTCGTAATTTTAATTATTTGATGTGTATAGGACTCCTAGCTATTATTTTTAATGATTCAGAAGATTATTCTTTAAAATATTACTTACTCTTCAATAACTTGTTAGTAACGAGTAATATCATACAAGTTTTTTTATTAAAAAAAAAGCTTTTAAACCTTTTTTTTTTAAATAAAAAAAACTTTGAATAGTCTTAATCTACTTCGGATGTTTTCTCTCAAACTTCTATACCATGTGACATTAGCTTTATTCCTCTTTAATTATTGCACTCCAGCACATCACCTTTGTTTTTTTTTAAATGGGCACCAGTGAACTGTTACACCATTCATCAGAGAAAAGATTGTAAATGGATTGTGTGAGGAATGCTATAAAAGAGAAAGGAGTAAATGCCACCGCGACATCTAACATGGAAGAATCACATCAAACTTCACACGAATATTTTAAAGGCGAAAATTTGTGAGTGTGTTGTTTGTTACTCTTTCACGCAAAAACTACTGAACGGATTTGCATAAAATGTAATACACAGATAGTTTATAACTTGGATTAACACATAGGATAGTTTTTATCCTCCTCCTATAGGATAATTTCTCTTCCCGTGGGACAATTTACGAGTTGTAGCAGGCGAAGTCGCTGGCAATACCTAGTCTTAAATAAAATGTTATGAACGACAAAAAAATATATATTTATTTAGTTAGTGGAAGAAAAAAACGTGTACCGACCCCAAATAGAATGGGATAAGAGCAGGACGGTGATAAAGATGAATCTACTTGTAATGCTGACTGTACATACAGGTGGACTCGTAAACTCCAAGCTTAGTTTATCTTCAGGCAAACTTGTCAGTTTTAACTGTTGCACCATTATGCTCGCCCGGTTATCATACGCCGGCAGACGATGCCATAAATTATAGGCTACGTTATAGAGTTTGATGGTATGTGTGTCTATGGTAATACAGGTGAAGTGTGTATAGTTAGGTATTCCGGACATTGATTTGGTTTCTCGTATATGCAACACGATATTTGGAATCTGTTCTAATACATGACGCTGATCTCCAAAGGGTTTAGCAGAAATATTTTTTTTTATATCAACTGGTAAACCCACACTGCGCCAGCTTTGTTAAAGTCCCATGTACCTATTAATGGGCGAGTCTATTGCAATAAACCGCCACAAATTGAGACTTCGATAATCACTCTAAACCACGCAAAAAAAATCGTTTAAAACAACAAGTGGAAAATAACCTTAATTTCACGCAAACAACAAAAAAAAACCATAAATGTTACATCCTCATCAACAAACTCACACAATTAACATTACTTACTAAACAGCAATCCAACATAATTTGACAGCACCCTTCAAAATCTTCAAACTACGCCCGTAATACTCCATATCACCCACACTTACATAAACTTACACGTAAGTAATTAACCATGTATCACAACTGAGGCAGTTGAACCATTGAACACAACTGAGGCAGTCATCACTAAAGATTCTCCGTACCAATCAAAGTATATTCTTTCACAAAAGAAAAAGTTTCTAAATCGGTTCAAAAGTAACGGAGTTAAACGAGACATAAATAAAAGAAAACTGAATTAGGTACCTCTTCCGTCTTTTACAGTCAGTTAAAAAAATGAGAAAGTAAGCATTACTATGCGCAAGTCGTACATTGCATACGATTCAACATAATTTGACAGCACCCTTCAACATCCTCAAATTACGCTCGTAATACTCCATATCACACACACTTACATCAACTTACACGTAAGTAATTAACCATTAAGGACAACTGAGGCAGTTGATCCACAGTCATCACTAAAGATTTAACCCTAGCGCTTTATTACCTGTGCAGTCTTCAATGGCTAACCCTGCCGAGACTAACTTTATTTCGCTCCATTCGACCCTTCAAATCCCCATTTAATGACCAGCCTTTGGGGGTGTACTCGGGTTTATGTTGGTGTATTAGGGCCCTTCAATGGGGTAAAGGTACAAAAGGTGTTAACTTAATCAGATGGTTCCAGAAAAATGTGGCGTACGCGTAGTTCCTTATGTCTATGGTCCTTGTTAGCAAAAGCAAGTAGGAAATATCAGATAACTCATCATCATCATCATTGTCCTGCTCTTATGCCAATTTATTTGGGACTCTCTTTCTTCCATACTTCTCTATTACCTACTCCTTATTTCAGCAGTCACTTCCTTTCTAGCTAAATCTTCCTTCACACTATCCGTCGCTTCTTCGGTCTTCCTTTACTCTTATAGCCAGAGTCACACTCCAATTTTCCTCGCTACATTTTCATCAATTAAAATCGTCGAAATCGTATCAAATCCGTCAACCTCAACGCGAGCACCCCCGTCTCTACGTCCGTATAATTTTCACATACGTCTGTCTGTCCACACCATATCACTATATTTACATAGGCCCTTTGTTTGACGCGTAATTACTGAATACCGGTACCATGAATACCCTGATATATCGTACCGGATTTCTCAACGATATTTAGTTACTTGTGAAATCCGTAAATCCCGGAATATGACGGATTTTGAATACTGTAGGCGTTACAGGAATATTGCGGAATTAAAGCTAGTGGTGTTTTAGTCGTCAAAGGCTCTTTCGAAATGGCAGTTTGAATCTCAGGTTGCAGGCTGTTGTTTGTGTTAGTTTGAGCAAACATAGTTTGGGTAAATTTGATGAGTTTTAGATAGAACTTTACTAATTTCTGCCGTGGCGTTGTGCTTAAGTGGTGCCTTCGACTACTGACCTATTTTTATTTACCAACCCAACCAATTCAATAATGTGTTAATTTCATGTTTTGTGTTGTTTGTTTTCTTTTGTGTTTGTCTAACCGCACAGCAATTCATATCAAAAACCCGCGATCGAAGGCAAATTTGTTCGACTATTCGTCAATAGATGGCGCTTTAGCTTTAAGATCGATTCCTAGATCGCGGTGTTAAGATTTTCCGCCGATAGTATAAGTACTTTAAGACATCTATTGTTTTTTGTATCATCTTGGAACACTGATATTAAATGTATCAACTGTGTCGAGTCGAAATATAGTATACGGTAACCACTACCAGTACTTTTTTTCAATCAACCCCCAGTTTATAACCCTCACGATACCGAGGGTTATTCATGGTCCTTCCAGCCGGATAGGAGCGTCATAAACATTACGCTCCTCCGAGTTTTTGGGTATCAGCACAGAAACCAGTGGTGGATCGCCACTGAAGTGCTTCCAGCGTCCCCAGCAGAGGGCGCCACTGCAGTTCAAGCAAGTTCTGCGGGGAATCCCGGGGAAGCTGGAGTGAAGTGGCAGAGGAATCCCAGTAGCTGAGCTTCAAAGCTGAGAACGGCGCGCCCCCTGGCGGGCGGTGGCTACAACTACGCATCAGCAGCAAGCAAGCTGCAGACGACTGACGTCGTAAGGAAGGAAGTGAGTGATAGTGCGAGAAAAACGTGAGTACTTTGTGATTTATTTGGTGTCAAGCAAAAGTGAGCTTTATTGTCTAGAAGATTTTAACTTAAGAAAAAATTTGGACTTAGAATAATTTTAATGTGTGCATGTTAGACTTAGTTAGATTTAAGCCAAATTGTGTTCAGACGGGGAACCTATGCCCAATTTTTGGAAGATTTCTAAGTTTCAAACACTTAAAAAAATGTATTGTTTACATTGACTTGTAAAAATTTCGTAATTTTCAAACACTTAGAAATTTTTGTTGTTCATCTGGACTTGTAAAATTTTCGCAACTTTTTTGAACATTCAAAATATTATCTTTGTTAAATTGACTTGCAAAATATTTGATAGGTTTTGGAAGTCGTATTTCTTTAAATTATTTAGACTTGTAATTTCTGAGACTTGGGAATTTTTTCTTGTTTACATCGACTTGTGAATTTTTGTTTCAAAATGTCTTTGCTATCACATGTTAAGGTGCAAGATGATATTTATGCTCGATTGTCAAGAGCTAAAATTAATTTTAAAAAATCGCCAAAAGATAGGATTACGGTACAATATTTAGAAACCAGGTTAGAAAGTATTGAAGAATTGTGGGCACAATTTAGTTTAACACATACGCAAATTATTAAAGATTTTGATAGTAAGGAGTTAAAATCTACACCATACACTGAAAACGAAGTTTATTTTAACACTGAGGAATTATATTTGGATTTAAAATGTGATTTAAAAACCGCATTAAATAAAATAAAGAGTAGTGATGTTCCTCCAGCTATGGGGTCATCTTCAAATTATAATCCAGAGGGAAAAAGCGTAGCTATTAAGTTACCGAGAATAACAATTCCAACATTTTCCGGGAAATATACCGAATGGCCCACTTTCCGAGATTTATTTGTGTCGGCAATCCACAAAAATAGCACTATTGATAAAGTACAAAAATTACATTACTTAAAAAGTTATTTGACTGGGGAAGCCGAGCAGCTCCTCCGTCATATACCAATTTCTGAATCAAATTACGACAGTTGCTGGGCTCAGTTAGAGACTAGGTATAACAACAGAAAATATTTGTCACATTGTATTTTAGTAAGATTGCTCAGTCAAAAAAATATTGTTCAAGAGTCAGCTAGTGCTTTGAAGGAATTAATGGATACAACATCAGACTGCTTAAATGCATTAAAAAATTTGAATATCGATATAACTTCCTGGGATATTATAATAATTCACATAATAACATTAAAACTAGACCCTGACAGTAGAAAGGATTGGGAACTAAAGGTAACAAGTAACACGGATTCAGATGAGCTACCTACATATGGACAGCTCAAGGAATTTTTAACAGGCCGTTATAGGGCACTTGAATTTTTAGGTACTAAGTCAAATAAAAACAATGTTAGTAAGGAAAGGGTATTTCACACAGCAGCCAATACAGCCAAGGTCTGTCCAATGTGTAACAGTAACGATCACAAAATAAAAAATTGCAAGCAATTTGTTATTAAGGATGTGGATATTCGACGTAAGTTTGTTCAGGATCACAATTTATGTTTTAATTGTCTGGGATACAACCACTCTGCTAGGTTGTGTAAGTGTACAGCCTCGTGTCAAATATGTAAGCGTAGACATCACTCCTTGTTGCATCCAAAGGGTGAGCAGGAGTCAGAGGGTGAGAAAGGAGATTTGTCAACGCAAGTACATACCACAGTCGGAGTAGAATCTCAAAATAATGTAGTAGCTTGCTTCTCGAAAGGTGGGGGGAATAGCCAAGTCTTACTAGCCACAGCCCTAGTGAGGGCTGTGTCAAAAAACAGAGGTATGTTTACGATTAGGGCCCTGTTAGATCAAGGCTCGCAAGCGTCTTTTGTTACGGAGCGTACCGTGCAGACTTTAGGGTTACATAAAAAATCAGCTAAGGGTTCAATTACTGGCATAGATGTTCATAACAAATTAGTTTTAAATTCGGTTGTTGAGGTTAAAATTCAATCTAGGATTGATCCGTCATTTGAACTTGTAGTCAAAGCATACGTTCTCAAATCTATAACGTCTTTATTACCGGGTAGGGAAACGTCATATTTAGATTGGGCGCAAGTTGGTGACATCGAACTAGCGGATCCTAGATATCATCAACCGGATAAAGTGGATATGTTGTTAGGGGCAGAAATCTATAGTCAGATCTTGCAAAACGGGTTAAAAAGGGCTCCTGATGGTAGCACTGTAGCTCAGGCTACCTCATTAGGATGGATTTTGTCAGGCACAGTATCCTCTGCTACTCAGAATACATCAAATATTACCGTGATGCATGCCCACCTCGGTGATGACGAAATCTTGAAAAAATTCTGGGAATTAGAAAAGGAACCAAATCAAATTAGGAAACCGATACTTAACGGAGAAGAATCCAGATGTGAAGAAATATTTAAAGCTACAACTGTAAGAGATAGTGACGGTCGTTACGTAGTAAACTTACCATTTAAAGGTCAAGATCCGGGTTGTCAATATGGCGATACAAGGAAGGCAGCAATTAATAGGTTTTATGCATTGGAAGCTAAACTCGCGAGAAACACAGATTTAAAGGCAGAATATGAACAAGTTATAAATGAATATTTGCAACTGGGACACATGAGGCAAATAACCAAAGCAGAAGAACAAAATGAACATTCAGTGTACTTGCCTCACCATGCGGTTATACGGAACGATAAAGACACAACCAAGGTTCGGGTTGTTTTCGATGCTTCCTGCAAGGGAAAAAATGGAATATCGCTCAACGATGACTTAATGATAGGTCCGGGGCTACAACCAGAGTTGCGGCATTTATTGATTAGGTGGAGAACTCACCGCATTTGCCTCATTTCAGACATTATCAAAATGTACCGAATGGTGCGCGTCGCTGACCATCATACCGATTATCAACGTATCGTGTGGAGAGACAACAAACAATCTACTTTGAAGGATTATAAGTTACTTACCGTTACTTTTGGTACCTCTTCAGCACCTTTCTTAGCAGTACGATCAATGCAGCAAGTAGCGCACGATGAGGGAGTCAAATATCCACTCGCAGCTGAAAGGGTACTTAAAGACTATTACATGGACGATTTGATGACTGGTTGTGACACGATAGATGAAGGCATGCAAATCTATAATCAGATGAACAAATTATTAGCAAAGGCAGGATTCACTTTACAAAAGTGGTCAAGCAACAGTAGTGAATTACTGGACAAAATAATTGGGGAAAGAAACTGGTTCAACGGACAAGATGGTGTGGAAAAGGAGATAAATATAAAACAAGATGAAATATTTAAAACGTTGGGACTTACCTGGAACCGAACCTGCGACACCTTCCAGTATGCTGTTCAGCTGCCGGCGCTGCAAGAACCTGTAACAAAAAGAAAGATATTATCAGATATAGCAAGACTATTTGACCCTTTGGGATGGGTCGCCCCAGTAATTATTGTAGCAAAAATTCTCATTCAAAAATTGTGGGTTTCTGGGATTGGATGGGATGAGGAAGTTTCATATGATATAAGAAAAGAATGGTTTACTTACCGACAGGAGTTGCAAACTTTAACAAAGTTTTCAATACCTCGATGGTTATCCATGAAGCACGGTGACAAACAGATTGACTTACACGGATTTTGCGACGCGTCAAAATCAGCATATGCTGCGGTAGTGTATGCACGGGTTGTCGATGCTGATGGTGAGATACATGTCACTTTGCTGACGGCAAAAACTAATGTCGCCCCTATAAAGACTGTTTCAGTACCAAGATTGGAGTTGTGCGGGGCTGTCCTCTTAGCAAAACTCTTATCTGAAGCCTCAGAGGTTATGGGAATAATTAAATCAAATTTGTACTACTGGACGGATTCAGAGATCGTATTAGCGTGGTTAAATAGCCATCCGAACAAATGGAAAACATTCGTGGCAAATCGCGTTTCTGAAATTTTGGGTATAAGTGAACCACAACAGTGGAATCATGTTCAGTCTAAAAGCAATCCTGCTGATTGCGCATCACGTGGTCTTTATGCGTCAGAATTTGTAAACTTTAAACTTTGGTTAGAAGGTCCAGGGTTCCTGAAGGATAAAAATATAACATTTAATAAACGTAAAGCTGTATCAACAGACATAGAAGCAATAAGGGTACATGTAGCATCAGAGGATAATTTTATTTGGGATAAGTATTCATCACTTACCAAACTTGTTAGAATAGTAGCATATTTAAGACGTCCTTTAGAATTGAGAAAACCAAAAGCTGAAAGAAATAATCATAAATTTATAACTGCGGAGGAAATGAGATTAGCTTTGGAGACATGCATAAGGATATGTCAGGGTCAAAACTTCGAAGAAGTAATTCTGGATCTGAAAAGGGAAAGACCTAAAAGAAAGGAGTTTAAGTCTTTAAATCTTTACCTCGATTCCGTTAATATCCTGAGGGTGGGCGGTAGATTGGAGCGTTCCGATCTTGCCAGGGATCGAAAAAACCCAATTTTGATTCCGAGTAATTCTCATTTCACCAGTCTTCTGGTTGCCAATGCACATAATAGTAATTTTCATGGCGGCCCTCAACTTATGCTTAACTACTTAAGCACAAAATATTATATTCAGGGAGCTAAACGGTTGGTTACTGCGTACGTGCGAAAATGTACAACTTGCTTGCGTTATACAGCCTCTATAAAACCTCAATTGATGGGTCAATTACCACCTGCACGGGTAACACCAACTAGGCCGTTCAAGAACAGCGGGGTAGACTATGCTGGTCCTATCAATTTGAGGACATCAAAGGGTAGGGGTCATCACGCATACAAGGGATACATTTGCCTATTTGTCTGCATGGCGACTAAAGCTGTCCATATCGAGGTCGTTAGCGACCTAACGACAAATGGGTTTCTTGCCGCGTTTAAAAGGTTTGTGGCAAGACGAGGTCACTGCACGGATATATGGAGTGATAACGGTACAAACTTTCAGGGTGCTTCTAGGGAGTTAGATATTTTACTTCGCTCTGAAAATTCAGGTTTAGCTAAAGATATTGCTAAGTCCGTGGCTAGTGAGGGTACCACATGGCATTTTATCCCACCTCATGCTCCGAACTTTGGCGGACTATGGGAGAGTGGAATAAAGTCATGCAAAAAGCATTTAAATAGGGTAATAGGATGCTCTACTTTAACCTTTGAAGAAATGGCTACATTATTAAGTCAAGTAGAAGCCTGCTTAAATTCACGCCCCTTGTATAGATTAACCGATTCCAATAATTTTGATGCATTAACACCAGGGCATTTTCTTGTGGGGGAACCAATTGTAAACGCACCTGACCGCAACTATGAAGATGCAAATATTTCTAGCCTGAAGAGGTGGCATTTAGTACAACAGATGACGCAACATTTCTGGCGTCGCTGGTCCAGCGAATATTTGACTACACTTTACCATCGTTATAAATGGACAAAGCAAACTCCGGAACCCAACGTAGGAGATGTAGTGTTAATTAAAGAGGATAATTTACCTCCTTGCCGGTGGCTTCTTGGCAGGGTGGTTGAAAAGCATTCGGGGTTGGACAACCTTACACGAGTAGTCACAATCCGCAGTAAGGGTTCTATGTTTAAAAGGCCAACATCAAAGCTGTGTGTTTTGCCTATTGCCTAAGCATGTTATTAGTAAATTAAGTGATAGTTTTAAGCACAGTTGGTATAATTGTAAGCACAGTTATGTATAATGGTTTAAGTTAGATATACATAAGTCATATTGTAAAAGGTTATTCAAACTACTTGATTGCGAATGTTGATTTTAACGTGGGAAGGACATAATGTTAGACAAAATGTCCTTGGTGGGCGGAATGTCTAACCGCACAGCAATTCATATCAAAAACCCGCGATCGAAGGCAAATTTGTTCGACTATTCGTCAATAGATGGCGCTTTAGCTTTAAGATCGATTCCTAGATCGCGGTGTTAAGATTTTCCGCCGATAGTATAAGTACTTTAAGACATCTATTGTTTTTTGTATCATCTTGGAACACTGATATTAAATGTATCAACTGTGTCGAGTCGAAATATAGTATACGGTAACCACTACCAGTACTTTTTTTCAATCAACCCCCAGTTTATAACCCTCACGATACCGAGGGTTATTCAGTGTTTAATTTAGTTTACTTACGTAGATATAAGTTTAATTTTTACTAACACTATGAGTTATTGTCACTTGAATAAATAATACCTTGCATGTCTGATTAATCAGTTTATGTAAATGCATGTTTGACAAATAAATTATTCTTCCTTTCTTAATTTGTACTTAAAGCTTTACTACAAACGTGTTGTGCAACTATTAAAACTAAGCTTTTTTATTGTTTTTCATCTGACGCTGTTTTTCAGCTGCAGTCGACGAACGCCATACATACACACTTTGGAACATTAGTCATCATCTGCCTAGTTTTAGGGGATCGGACTGAGTCAAAAATATATGATTCTAATTAGTCCGTCAGTTAGATTATCGAAAAATATACGATACGTGTTTTTTGTTTTATCAAATTAATAAAAATTGACGAAGATAAGACGCGCCAAAGATCACGAGTGGGGGGTTGTGACGTCATTTGTTGGCAAAAAATGTACTAACAAGTGACGTTTTCGAGGAGTTCACGAGTTTTCGAAACACTGTATTCAGTTTTTGTTTATGTGAAATAAGAAAAAATGTATATATATATATATACACATTATTCTTTTCCTTTTCTCGCACACTATTGTCTACATTTCTTCTTCATTTCTCCTTTAGCAGGTCTGCTGGCAGAAATTTCGTGAGAAATAAGCAGTACCTTTGTACTCACATATTATTTTATGTTATTTTCCTGTGCTGTCTACTGTGTGTACATAAATAGTAAATAAGTAAATAAATAAATAAAAAATACGTGCCCAATATTTTTTGGAAATCTATCTGACGGACTAATAAGTTTTATTTATTAACTTCCCTATTATGCTGAAGTCGGTTTCCAATTCAACCTGATGCAGCTGAATATCGACTGTTTATATCTAATCTCCACAACCAAATTAGTACTGGATTATAAGATTACATTCTTCTACATTTATACTTTGAAATAGGCTAGAACAGTACTTTCACATTTATTATGCTTTGTGACTGGGACTGCATCTTCATTTTCTTACTGCCTTTGTTGGGACAATTCAAACACCCAAACCAACGTTATTAAAATAAGGATTTGATTTTGATTGATTAAATTAGTCTAACACACACATACTAGATTATATTAACAATTACACAAAGACAATTGGAATCCAACAATCAATTACATCTAAAGAGGGTGGCACACACATACGCACACACATGTATAGACATCTAATTAACCGCATGATTGACTTGTCCTTACCACTAATTGCCCTTGGCCAGTGGTTGATGGGAAAAAACCTTTGCCATCCTTTGAATAAAACCATCCAGTGGAAAATTGTCATATTGCTTCGGGCTAGCGTGTTTGTGTAGAAGAAATGGGATAGAAATGGATGGATTTCAATTATGGATTTTATGAGTGTACTAACTGTTGCCAGCGGCTTCACTCGCTACAACTCGAAAATAATCCCACGGGAAGATAAAATCGGGATAAAAACTATTTTATGTGTTAATCCAGGTTATAAACTATCTGTGTACCAAATTTTATCCAAATACGTTAAGTAGTTTTTACGTGAAGAAGTAACAAACATATACACTCACACACTCACAAACTTTCGCCTTTATTATATTAGTGTGATGACTCATCAGCTAATCAGACACTTACTTTCTTGCCATATCATCCATTACATAGGCGTTCCATCGTTTCTTTGGTTTTTTCTTTCACTAATTTTATGCGCATCTGCATACTCAATACTTTTACGACATTTTTTTCATATTACACGCCTATAATAAACCAACAGAATACGACACAACATCTCTTTTAGATTTTTTTTAATGGGATAAGCCCGCCATATTATTCCCTAACCACTGTAACTCCTGAAATCTAGAATCAACTGTGGCGACGACAAGAAAAGCGCCGAGACAATGAAGCTCGACGAAGTCCTAGAGAAACGATTTAACTGTCTCGGATCCCGCAACGAAATTAATCAGAAAATAAAAAAAGAGTAGGAGAAAAGAGTAGGAGACTTCCACGTACATAAGTGGAAGTCTCCTACTCCTACGCTAGTAGTAATTTCTTATTCATATTAATTTTCTCATCTCAGCCACATGCCTTTCATTCATGCTTTTATGAAATTTGTGACCCAACATTCGGTGTTCAATGAATATGTACTTAACAAAATCTAGTACCGTGTATTACCTTCCTCCTTTGACCTCCCGCATGCATAGCTTTTACGAGTACCATTGACCCTCTTGATAACCGGATTGGTGAAATACCTATCGAGATGCCTATCGTCTGTCTATAATCCCTCTTACGATGCTCGTAATCAGGATAGGATGACCAGAGATACTGCGGAGCGTCACAGTTGGAGGACAAGCGGTGTGCTTCCACATTTATAGTGTGAACCCCCCAGTCGAATTTATAGCCGGCTTCTCTGATTCCTTGTCAATATAATCTGGATATGGGGGTCTAAAATGGCCACTTTAGCAGATCATAATATGAATTGTGTTAAAAAGCGTAATAAAAAAAATGATAAAATAATATAACCTTTCATGATAGTACTACGTCTGTGACCATTTTACGAATTATAACGCAATTCATATTTTTTTCCTATTAAGATCTATTTTCCTAAATGGTCGCAGACGCAGTTACTATCACGAAAGGTCAATTTAACTTTTAAACGCAATTCATATTATGATCTGTTTAAAGCGGCCATTTTTGATGCCCTGTTCATGTTCTACCCTAAGTATTTCTACCTTATTATTAGAAAGAATTTTTCAAATCGGTCCGGTAGTTTCGACGCCTATTCGTTACAAACAAACAAACAAATCTTTCCTCTTTATAATATTAGTGTAGAATATAAACTTGTTTTAAAGAAAACTTGTTCTGAACAGTATTAAATATAACAGATATGGATCGGAACGCAAAAAATATCACAATGATGAGAGTGCTTTTCATTATAGGTATATTTAATGATCAATAAAGAAATAGTACATATACAAACCCTAGCCATTGTAGAAAGAGATGCCATAAATTTCCCTTCAAAACATTTGCAAAAAATCACACTAATATTATAAAGGCAAAAGTTTGTGAGTGTGTGAGTGTGTATGTTTGTTACTTCTTCACGGATTTGGATAAAATTTGGTACACAGATAGTTTATAACCTAGATTAACACATAGGACAGTTTTATCCTGATTTTATCTTCCCGTGGGATAATTTTCAAATTGTAGCTGGTGGAACCGCTGGCAACAGCTAGTATATCCATAAAAATAAGACAGCTTTACAAATAAAAATATTGACTGCCAAGTCAGCAAAGGGGCCCCTAAACATACCTTTATGACGTCATAGATCACTGTGTAACCCTTCGTAGTACAATAGAACTACCTGATGGTTTATAAACCTATAAAATATGATATATTCATGGATTTTTATGATACAAGTAACGTAGTGGGGGAAATAGCAAATAATGTGTTTTGGATTTTTGCAGCTAAAGTCCAGTTAGAAAGTAAGATAATGAAGCTTTATTTATTTATTATGTTAGGTTTACCAATGACGAGTACAGGACAGATTAAATGATGGCAGGCCACGGGAACAATCTGTGCCTGCGACTCCCTTAAACTTAAGGGGAAGATATAAAATAATGGTTAGACATGCTACCAATAAGTTATGTTTACTGACTAAAAAAATGTTATTCTAATTAGTCCGTCTGTTAGATTATCCAAAAATATTGGATACGTATTTTTTGTTTTATCAAATCAATAAAAATTGACGAAGATAAAACTCGTCAAAGATTTGAGTGAGGGTTTGTGACGTCACTGACCACGGATGGATTAAGGAGTAGAGGAAAACGAATGAAGCGATCAATGCACTGGATAAAGGACGATATTAGGAAAATAGATTATAATAGGAAAATAATATGAATTACGTTAAAATTCGTAAAATGTTCTGTGATAGGTCTATTTTACGGTTTTTAACGCAAATCATATTATGATCTGCTAAAGTGGCCATTAGACCCCCTGATGAGTAACAGTGAACATTGGAAGGAGAAGACTTGTTGCGCTGCATGAATTCCTCTTATGTACTCTCCTTATTTTTTCCAGTCACATCTCATCACACATTTAATAATATATAATATACTATAGAGATAAATCAGAAATAAAAATCAGAATCGTCTCTTGAAACTTGAAACTAAGAAACAGTTACTAAGCTAACTACTAACTGCGGTACTCATAGATATAGCCATCACTTTTTTTTACACTGCAAACGCATAGTAATCTGTGGCATTGTGAAAAATACTCGCACTACCAAGGTTCTAATTAACATTTGTATGCACACAGTCCGGTCTAATATTTGAGCCTTAAATAATAAATTAAAACCCACAGTAATTTGCGTTTTAAGCTAATTATTTGCTCAGGATAATTTATTAGCTCTTACTTACATGTTTTCATAATGTGTCTACGAAAAGATTTGGTAATTAATTAGATAATGTGTATTCGTACTAATTAATGTTTTTAACGACCACATAGCTATCTAGTAGTAACTCTATCTGGCTGTCTGTCACCTTTTTAGGGTTCCGTACCCAAAGGGCAAAAAACCAGCCAAGTGTATGTCGGACCACGCACAATGTAGGGTTCAGTAGTTGCCCATCAAAATATGTGAACTTACTAAACTGATTAACCACCCTGCCTACCTGTCTCCAACGATGATTTTTATTGTAAAAATAAAATAAACTTACATTTGCAGTTTTGTTACCTGCGCTACCAAACATTATGTATAGGAAAATATTTCATAAAAGTACATTATTTTTATAAGCTGGTCGACCATTACTCGTAAACTTGTTAAGTCTACTCAACTATGATAGTTTCCCTTTTATTTTCGTTATTATATGCGACTGCCATGAATTTTATCACACGCCCAAACACAACCCGTATAGGTGGTTTAGGTTGGCATACTTGAGTCTAACAAAAAATTGCACTTTGAAGCTTAATATTTCACAAACGAATCCTTTAATTGAAAAACTGCTCGAACAAACTAACAATGCTTTTTAAAGACCTATCCAACAACATTGCACATAATGAACTTTGCGAGAAAAAAAAGACATCCCCACTTTAATGTGTACTGGGAGATATCCTATAAAACAAATATTTTCAATATTTTACTTTAGCCCTTTTTCGGCGTAACTCATTTAAATATTCATGCCAAATTAAAACTTTCTAGTACTGAGAGCCTTTGAGATATAGTACAGATGGACAGACAGGCAGATAGACAGACGGACATGGCGAAACCATAAGGGTTCCATATTAACAACGGAACCCTAAAAACGGGATCCTATTACTAAGACTTCGCTGTCCGTCCTTCTATCTGTCCGTCTGTCTGTCACAAGGCTGTGACTCAAGAACCGCGATAGCTACACAGTTGAAATTTACTCAAATTATGTACTTCTGTTGCCGCTATAACAATAAATACTTAAAAGAATATATATGTAATAAAATAAATATGTAAGGGGGGGGGGTTCCAATACAACAAACGCGATTTTTTTACTGTTTTGGTACGGAACCCTTCACGTGCGAGTCCGACTCGCACTTGGCCAGTTTTTATATTTTAATTCCTAGGTCGGCTAAAGGCTGCTAGGGTGACGAAATTTGTTTGAAAGAGTCACCACAGCCCTGAAACGCAAAGGGCATTAGGTGCCCCTAAATCCCAGCCGTGTACAGTCAGCATCAGAAGTAGATTTACACTACTCAAACTTACTAATCAGGTTTTTTAATTCAAACTTGTTAGATATTACTCGTTACTAACAAGTCATTGAAGAGTAAGTAATATTTTAAAGAATAACCATCTGAACCATTAAAAAAAATAGCTGGAATCCTGTTAATCAAATAATAAATGTTTCAAAATGTTTAGCTACTTCTGATGCTGACCGTACATACACGGATGGGTTTTATTCAGTGAAAGTCTTCTCTCCAACCATTAATATTGAGAACTAATGGATCTGGCAGACGTCGTCCTACCCGGACAGTAGCGCCACCTACCGGGTTCAATTGCAAATAACCTAATCCCCAATAACAAAATGATCCGCCATTTATTGAATTCGTTTGTTACAAAAAAAAATATAAATGAAGAATCGCTCGACCGATTTTGTGCAAACTTCACATAAACCATCTACTAAATAGGCCGAACAAAGCCTTTGGTTTGGATAGACGAGCCCGTTCTTGAGTTATAAAATTACAATGAAAAATGGCATTGATTTTTCATAAATTTATTTACGGTACTGTTTCTAGAACCATGTAATGTTAATGCCTTTTAGATTACAAGAAACGCTTCGAGTTACGAGTGAACCTCGCGGCTGTCTGAAATTGAGAAGCTCTGCAGTCCGATAAGTCGCCTGTTTCAGCTGCAGTGGCACCGCTATCTTTGTTTTATACCCTACCTTTGTTCCTACCACGGGATTCAGAAGTGATGTGGAGGTTAATGTTGCCGTCGAAAGATCTTCTGTTTATGTTAAAATGGATACATAACCTTACCATAATAATAAGTTTACTCAATACAATTTCGTGAATGTTCACAAAACGTCGCCGCGTTTCCCAACTTTGTTGAGGTCAATTTCCAGTCTTACCAGATGCAGCTTAATACAAGAATTTATCATAGAGTAACTGCCTATCTGACCTCCACAACCCAGTAAATACTGGGTTATGATACTTTCGGGTCACTGAACTACATGTTACGACTGTAAAAGATCTACATATGACAGCCAAGATCAACGGCTTAACGTTATTTTTGAGGCACGGACGAACTAGAAATGTGTTAGGTATTCAGTTAGTCACTCATCCACAGATCAATCTAGGCAAACGTGGCATGATGATTTAATTCGTATTTATTTTTCTTTCTAGCTGCTTTTCGATCGTGTTGTGGAATGCACAACAAAAATCATCAGACTACCAAAATATTACATCTTGTGGCATGTTCTTTTCAAAATTTCACTTCAAAACTCACGTTTTCGTCGTTTACAGTTTGTCTCATAGTTGCAATGTTATCCAGCTGCAGGCAAAACATGCATTATGTATAAGTTTTTACAAGACCCGTCAGAAAATGCAATTTGAAACAAAGTATCAAGTTTAATGCGATCCTCAGATTAAAAATAGCGAGAAAACACTCCGTGAAAGAGTTTATAAAAATGATTTTGATGAATTGTTTTGCTGCACTTTCTAGGAACTGTTACTTATTATAACTTTAAGTTGAAAGTGTTATTTCTTGAGTCATGAATCATATTTGACTGTAAAAGTTTAAGTTAGTTTTGAGGAGTAGTTTTCCTGTTAACAAAGGGAAGTAGGTATTCTGTAGCTTGATAAAAGTTCAACTGAGGCAAATCTGTGTATATTTGCACCTGAATAGGGTATATCACCAAAAAAATCTAATAAGTCCGTCAGATAGATTTTCAAAAAATAAGGGACACATATTTTTTCTTTTTTCACTTAAACAAAACATGAAGACGATACATTGCTTCGAAAAGCCGCGTCAAGTCGTGTGACGGCACAAGGTTAGTACTTTTTTAACCACAAAGTGACGTCAAAAGTCCACTCATGATCTTTGACACGTTTTATTTTCGTAAATATTTATTAATTTGATAAAACAAAAACTATGTGTCCATTATTTTTTGAAAATCTAACAGACGTATAATTAGATTTTTTTGGTGAAATACCCTATTGGCTGATTATCGTCTGAAGCATATTCAAAGAGTAAAAATAGGGTTATAACCCGCTAGTCGTGGCCACCCTCGTGTTAACCATTGGATTTCTCAAAAGGATATTACAGTCCTATGAATGGTGACGGTTAACCTCGAACATCTTCTGTCAGAATCATCATAATCTTCTTGCCTTTATCTCATTCTACTTGGGGCCGACACCCAACACGTTTTTTTCTTCCATTTGCCCTCTCAACTCCTGCCTGAATACATCCTTAAAATATAACCAAATTCAAAAACGTACGCCTTAAAATTCAGATAATTCAACCATCTCAACTAAATGCATTAACATTGTTAATAACCGTTTCAAAGCAAGAACACAAAGAAAAATAAAAGCTCACTAATTAGAACTTAATCCGTCCCATTCTTCCTAATTGCCCCCATCAGATAATAACAGTAATAAAATAATTAGACTTCAGAGGAAAAGAATGCTTTATTATTTCAAATTAAAATCTGCAAGGTAATCCGTCAGACGGCGGTGAAACAAGATGGCCGATGAAATACAAAATGGCGGACGCAGGTGCAGTGGTTTAGGCGGGATTTTATTTTGCGTTTCATTTTTGTTGTGATGGTAGTGGTTCTATGGGTAAGATACAGTGCAGACGGAATTTCACATCTCGCTTGTTATTCATAAACGTTTGGGTAGAGGTGTACCTAATTGAGCACCTACATTTGGTTAGTTGTGTTCCAGTTAAGTGTAATGGAAGCAAGCCGATATTGCAATACTGCAACTTTTAGACATCATTCTAATGTATTCATACATAAACACACGCTTCGCCTGTGAGAGGGGTCGACAAAATCTACAAAATGGCAACCAACTGCGGCAACTTACTGTGGATGCTATGATCCTTACAAACTCCGCGACCACGTTCAAACATCTGGTCATTTGAGTAAATCTATCACAAGCCAATATAAAAAGTAGTCAGCGGGCTAAAAGTCTGACATCCAGTCTTACCAAAGGGTAAAACTCATAAAACTGGTTTACTAGAGGGTATCACCCAGTAGGTACTGGGTAACTGGGTTGTGGAGGTCAGATAGGCTGCCGCTCCATTTAAAATACTGCTGGAGACTGGAAGCTGACCCCAACATAGTTGGGAAAAAGACTAGGTAAATAATGATAATGATGATGTGTAATCAAGAGATAGACATTCAGTTGACAATGTCCCCACTGCAGGGACTCAAACCCTCTTCTCTAAGAAAGGGATGGGCTATAATCCAGCCCAGTGCGGGTTGGTAGATGTCACATGTTTTCGATTTATTGGTTCTAAGCCATGCCGGTTTCCTCACGATGTTTTCCTTCACCGTTTTTTTAAATAACCTTATAATCATTTCAGACTGCAAGTACATATATGCTGTATATTTAAATAGCATCTACTTGATTATTCAACAAACAACAACATTATAGACCTTATTTTTTAAATGTTGGTATATTATTTTCACATGAAATTTTCCAATCCATATTGAACTCCGCTAATCCATATTTTACAGCACAATAAACATTTACTAACCGGTATAACTGCATAAGCAGATATCATAAAATTCATTGAGCGAAATCGTAAAATGGGTCGACGTCTGAATATCGAAGTATTCATGACATTTTACGAGTTTCCATTCATCCGTGAAACTGTCAATAGGTACTTGGCTTTCTAGAGAAAATTGCATGGAAAATAGTTATTTATTTTTCATGAACTTCTTCAGAACTTAGGCGAAGGTGGAGGGATAGAAATAGTGCTGATATATTTTTCAATCAATAAGGTTTATGTTTGTTTGCCTGCTGTTCATGAGGTCCTGGGTTTCATTCCCAGATCGGGCGAAAGGTTGTTAAGTTTTTCGGCCTGGAATTTCTCAGTAGCAGCCACGGAGTCTAGAATACAATATTTCAGCAAAAAATGTAATTAGTCCGTCAGTTAGATAATAGAAAAATATTGGATAAGTGTTTTTTGTTTTATCAAATTACTAAAATGTTACGAAACTAAAACGTGTCAAAGATCATAAGTGGGGGTTTTGACGTCACTTCGTGGGTAAAAAGTACTAACCTTGTGACGTCACACGACTTGACACGACTTTTCGAAGCACTGTATCGTCTTTATCTTTTGTTTACGTGAAAAAAGAAAAAATATGTGCCCATTATTTTTTTTAAATCTATCTGACGGACTAATTGCATTTTTTGGTGAAATATCCTATTGTACCCTGTTGATGGCAATGGGCGCCTCCTGTTACATGTGACTAAAAACATAACCACGAAAATGTGAGTATACTATAAGGTACAAAACTCTGCCTAACCCCTAAGGGATTAAAAGCGTAATGTTACGTTTTGCTAGAAACATAACTCTAACTGCGGTACTCAGAGATTATTAATCATTACTTAAGCCGTCACTTATTAAAGATTTGGCATACTTTTGTATGACAAAACTGTCAAAACGTTAACTAAGTCATGGCCTAAGTAATCATTAAAGTTCTCTGAGTGCGGCAGTAAGCTTATAAATAACAAAAAGCTTACGAGTATATTAAAATAGTTCAATTACAAGAGACTAAAACACAACTGGCTAAATATGGATATACTATTGGGTACATCTGTGTCTAACCCTTCAGGGACTACAGGCGTGATGTTACATTATGTAAGTCCTTGCGGTACTCATCAACCCGATGACATTAAGTAATACGATATCACATATATATTAGCATACAACCTCAACCCTATTTGAGCTCGAAAGGTATCGTATTACCCAAAACATCTTTACCCACTAAACGAGTGCCCGCGGCAAGGCACATCAAATTACCTAATGGATAACCGCTTTTAATTATTTAAAGGTTAATTTACATGGGTTAACGTGAGCTTGTTGATTTAGCGAGTAATATTATTCAGATAGCATAACATGCTATGTAAAATGCATGAGATGAATGGACTGCCATCCACGGGATCCCATGAACAACTTTAAAATACGTATTCGATTGGCTACTTGACTACTGTTGAAAATTCACGAAAATGTTATGTTATTTCAAAGAAATAACACGAAGTGTGAAAAAAGTAATAAAATCGATCAGAAAATGGCTTAGTTATAACTGATTTTAAATGACGTGCAAGACAAAGACACCGCGATAGAAATGTGACGTCATATTTCATACCATGACAAAACAGTCAAAACCATTGCTAAGTGATGGCCTAAGTAATCATTAAAGCTCTCTGAGTGCGGCAGTACTTGTTCATACCTCCGACTCACACTCCTCACTATCGTATCCACAGACCCAAGCAAAAGAGTATCAAAGTGAAAAATACTATAGAAAAACATTTTATCCTTTAATCCTCCAAAAGCCTATATCCTTTCAAAACAGAGGTATTACGAATACTTCTGCCTACCCATCTTCAAAGTGTGTAACTAAACGGAGCGGCAGATCGCCTGAGGCGTCAATTTGTCTAATGCGAAACTATGGCGAACATATTGTTTGCTTAGCAACCGGTATACCCGTGTATACAATGTGTTTATCATTAATCTATGTACCTGCTTAAAACATGCTGTTTGTGATCAGCAGGGTTGGATTATGTACTATAAGTAATTATAGTATTTATACTATAATTTCGCACATTGTTCTTTAAACTATCCACATTTAAGGATAGTACGCTAAAATAATTTAAAAGTTTGCTCCAGAATGTTTAGCTTTACGTCATATGAAGATTTCGTAAAGAATATTATAGCAGATGCAAATATTTTTTAGTTAAATCTGCTCAACAGATCAGGTGGCCTACTATGAACTATTATTGCGATTCAATTGACGACCTAAAATAAACTGCTTTGCTATTTCATACCACGACGTCATTATAGCTATCCAGTTTAGGTTGACGCCAAATCAAGTCGGCAATTGAATCGCAAACTGTTTTTGTTCGTTCATTTTTCGTACCATGAGGTGACATTTCAACCTAAATTGGATAGCTTATCTGTCAAAGTAAGCGATCCAAAAAAAGTTGCTACTTGCTTGGCGTAAAGTGAATCGTTTTGTTAATAACTTTAAAAAAATAGTGAAAATATACGTAATTCAAGGTATTTCAGTTGAATATTTAGTGTTCCATAAGTATCCCTAGCTTGGGATGTTTTATTATAGCCCGTTGCTATGGCTTTATTCTGGTTTAAAAATTCCCAAAGCTGCTCAAGTTGACTGTAAGTCACTCTTCGACGCGATACATCACTGTAAAAAAAAGCACTTAAAATACTTTGGTACTTAAGTTAGGTAAGCGTTTGAGATAAAGAAGCTTGTAAGTTTATGAAAATATAAAATTACTACACAAACTCCACAAGAATACTTACGCCATTATTCGTATTACAAATTATTTTACCAAAGTAAAACGTTAAAAACACTTTTAAATACTAATAATAACACCCAATGTTCTTTCAAAAAAGTTCGAGATATTAAACTTTCAAAACAAATCGCAACAACAACAAACGCCTCCTGTCAAATCAAACTGAGTGAAGGTGCGTTCTAAACTCGTCTTAATCAATTTATTTTTACGACAACACTAAGCAAACTTTTCATATATATAAATTACTATTATTTAATGAGTACTAAAAAGGGCTTAATGGTATATAATTTAACGCTAAAAAGCGCAATTTCGAAATGTATTTGTTATAATTTTTACACAAAAAAACCGCTAAAATCATATTAACTAGGTTTCGAAACGCAACGCATATGGTTCGAGTAAAAGAGACAGACTTATGCAACGACTGTAAAGCGTCATCTCTTTCTCACACCGCGGACCAGATAAATTTCGTTCGTTCATTCCTCCATAAGCGATTCAAACGCCAGTTAGATTATGGCACTTCATGGTACGAATCTTAGCGATTCAGTTTAGGTTCCTAAATTGGATTGCATCGGAATTGAATGGCTAACTAAAAGTTGATGGTAGGCCTACAGGGCCGTTTAAAGAAATATCAAAATTTGTCCTAGATTGTTTAGTAATTCCACATGCAAATGCCGACTGCGAACGAATATTCAGTAAAGTGAACCTTACCAAGACTAAAATACGAAACAGACTGGCAACACAAATAAGTAAAAAAATACCTAATAGTAATATTCAAGAACTGATAAACATATAAGAGCAGTAAATTTTGCCATAACTGGTGTTGATTTTAATGAATAATAAGTTAAATTAAAAATAATGAAAGTGTGCTATAATTTTTTATAAATACTATCCTTTTAATTTTTTTGTGCTATCTTTTGCAACGTACCTAAATCCAACCCTGGTGATCAGTGAATTTAATAACTGGTTCTGCTATATTTTGACAACAAAGATAGCGAAGCCATAGTCACAAGGCATAATAACTTGGGAAAGTACTGCAGTTGCCCATTACAAGGAGTAGTTCTTTATGGAGAAGAAAGAGCTAAAAACTCCATGGACACATTAAATAAGTTCCAAATTAGACGACAAACTCAAACTCAAGCACTTATAACAAGCAGAATTTTAATTTATTAAAAACAGATGTTAGTGATTCACGAATATAGTCTTTGACATATTCTTGGTCGCTAACTTACCTTCTCTTATCTTAAGCATTTGAATAGCACATAGATACGAAAATGTTTTGAGCAAACAAGCAATATTTCACAAGGAAACTTCTTTACTGCATTATTTATTACGACATCATAATACTAAATTCAAAGTTCCTCTTACATTAGCGTCTGCAAGCTTCGTCCTTGCCCTTCAACTAGTTCTAGATCAAGGACAGCTGCACCCACGCCACGTGGATACTGTTTCCTGAATACAATGTAACTGCGTGTTATTTTCAAGATTTACGTCTCATTTTATGTCGTTTTACAGACCTTATTTTGCTATAAACTTATGTAGGTAGTTCTTATGCAAGTATGAGTTTTTTTGTTAGTTTAATTTTTACGCATTTATATGGGTGAACGAATATGAATGAAATTTGGCTGATAGGTAAATCTACAACTGTTTTGGTTCACGTACCGAAATTATTCGAAGCATTAAAAGACTTATTTCCTCAATATCAAGCAAGAGACAAACCAGAAATAGGCCTATAAGCACAATAGAATGTTTCCTTCCACGAAACGTGTCCAATTCAATAGGGTAGTTGACTGACTAAAAAATATATGTTTCAGTTTAGTACGTCAGTTAGATTTATCAAAATATTGTATACTTGTTATTTTTTGTTTTATCATATTAATAAAAATTGACGAAAATGAACGTGTCAAAGATCATGGGTTGTGACGTCACTTTCTGGTAAAAAACGTTGCAAAAAGCACTGTATCGATTTTTTGTTTACAAAATTTTTAAATCTCTCTGACTGACTAATAAGGTTATTTATAGTCAACTAACCTATCTTAACTTTTTAGACTTCTTTAAGTACAACTTAGCCAGATACCAGCCATGTATCCACGACAGTGTTCCATGTAATTGGGAGAATCTATTGTTTTATTCTATTGTGTAATCAACCGGACACGTATCGAAACTGTCCCAAAGTGAGATAACTTAGTACCATAACGGGAGCAAAGCCGCCGACAAAAGCTAGATTCAAAATAAGAAGCCAAAACAGAGCCAGCATCAAAACAAACTAATACATTTAATCCAGTACCTACCAAATAACTCAATTTGAATATAAGTGAATATGAAAAGAGATGATGTGCCAATTCCGAAAGTCTACATTACGGGAATTTGTGAGACAAAGCGATGAAACAAATGGGTGCGATCAATCCCCTTCCACATCGGTGGGAAATGAAAGCCTAATGTTCGTCATCACATTTGCAACTCCCGTTCAATTCTATTTGCAAATGGAGGTGCGAAAAGGGGAAGCTGGATATGATAAGTTAGTGAAACAAGGTTCAAAGAGAAGGCGAAAGGAATAAGGGGCAAAGACAAAGCAGATATGAATCATAATATACGAATGTATTAAGTCAAATAATAAAATAAAATACTGAATGTTAACGAATGTAAGGGAACATAAAATAAGCCGTGATCCCCACAGGGTTAGGCAGAGGTCCTGGGTCGGATTAAGTGCTTTTGAATGTTTGCATCACGAATTTCTCAGTGAAGAGTTTCTCAAAGCGGTCAAGAAAACAGTTGTGAGGAAATCGGCATATCCTAGAACCAAAAATTTGGAGCCAAGTGTCGTTTTGCCGCATCCACAATTCCAAAACAGACCACTTTTGCACGCTCCATGGACATATTTATATCAAACAAATAACGTCCATATATCATACATGTATCTCCAGAATTATTTACTTTCAGCGCTCGTATGTGTACATCATAGTTACTATTTGTTATTTTTATCATTTCTTTTATTTTTCATCATATGAAACGACAATTTCATAAATCTTACCTGCCTATCCGTATTGTTATTTTTGGCTGTAGGTTATTAGATGGGATTTAATCTACTTATAAAAAATAATTGTAAAAAACTCCATCATTCATGAAAAGTGCTATTCAACTTTTTATGATAAATCAGACAAGAAATAGTAAATATCATCTGCCTAGCTTTTACCCAACTATGTTAGAGTGACATCCAGTGCCTAGATGAAGCGGAAAACCTCGACATTCCATGAAATTACGTGCTTACAATAGGGTAGTAAACAAAAAAAGTCTAATTAGTCCGTCATATAGATTACCAAAAAATATTGGACACGTATTTTTTCTTTTTTCACGTAAGCAAACAATGAAGACGATACAGTGCTTTGAAAACTCGTGTGACGTCATACTCTAAGACTCTAGTATGACATTTTTCTGCGGTATCCGCTCTCAATTCTTTGACGCGTTGTATTCTTCGTAATTTTTTATTGATTTGATAAAACAAAAAATACGTATCCAATATTTTTCGATAATCTAACAGACGGACTAATTAGAATCATATTTTTAAGTCAGTAAACAAGCCTATTTACAACTTGTTTACAACCGACTACATATTACGTAACAACTGTCAGAGATTACGAATGACAGCCTGGACAAAATGACTTAACTTTCCGTGATACAGAATCTCGGAATACAATTGATGGTGACCCATACGCATACTGATCGAGAAAAGTGACTCTAGGTCAACCTGGTATAGTCACCCGGACTATACCAGGTTGACCTAGGGTCACTGTTCATCTGTTATCACTTAACCTTAGCAAATCAGGGCCCCAATTCAGTAACTTAGAGTTAAGCAACCCGCCATTGACACTCTATCGACACACTACAGACATTATTTTGCCACTGTTGCAAATTTGGCATTCTGCAAAAACTTCAATGACGTTTCAGTGGTGTGTCTGTAGTGTGTCAATAGTATGTCAATTGTGTGATAGTACAATAGTTTTCAGTGTTGCTAACAACAATTTACCAAGAAATACCAAACCTACCACTTTTTGAAATCGTATTTTATCAACTAAATCTTTATATTACAGGTTTTTATAATAATATAAAAACGTTTTATTATCAAAAACATCAAATTTCATAAAAAAAAAACATGCGTTTATTGTAAAACAATATTTTTATCACGTCAGTCTGCTTTTCTGAAAAAAAAACTAAAAACCTCGACTGAAAAAACTGAAAATCAAAAACAAGCAGCTTTTTTATTTCAACTTTTTATTTCTTTTGTGTTTGTTCTTTCGTTGGTCGAGTAAAATTCTTTGCAGATGATTTATTTAACTTTTGTGTTTGTTTACAGGATTTGTGACTTTGAATTTCTTTTAAACATTTAAGTGTCATATATTTTTGTTATTTTCTTTTTAAAACCCTTCATTTTGATCCCTACTCGATGGTAATGGTTTTTTTTTCAAATCTGCGATATAGCCCCTAACCCCAAAATCCGCAATTTTTCTTTGCTTTTTCATTTTAATGTAGCCAGTGACATCAAGACGAATCTAACGACGTATATTTTATTAAAATCCCTTAATACGATTACGAGTTATGAGGGAACAAAGAAACAGACATACATACATACACGCCAAACACATAACCCTCTTTTTGGGGTTTTCGCAGTCAGGTAAAAAACAAACAACTATCAATAAACTTGCAGCGGCTGTTTTCTTTGAATTCCACATTATTATCACAGAGTACATTTTTTTATAATTATTATCTTAGAAAGTAGGTAGTTAGGTACTTGACTAACGTGTATAATACGACGAAGGCAAGGTAAGTGTAAAAATCCCAATTGTTGTTGGGAAAATAATTAAAAAACGTGATGAATTTAAAGTGATATGTTCGGTGTTCTAAAGTGCAATGGAAATATAAGTAAGTAAGTTACAGTAAGTTTTGAGTTATGTTATGAACTTCCACCAACATTTTAGGATCATCAATTAGCTTCTTTGCTTGCTCCTTACCAAGCCGAGTTCACTTGCAGTCTCAATAATGCGCGAGTATTGCGGCGCTCTGGCGCAAAAGCAAACGTCCACGGTCGGCACTAAGTATATGCCAATGCTAAAATACGCCACCGCAAAGTAGGTACAAAATGCCTCATAGTGGCGAAAAACTAAGTCCACTTTATTAATTAGTACCCTACGTAAGGCGTACACACTCGGAGAACTCGGACACCTCATTTTAAATTTTTAAAAGGAACAAATTTAACCAAATCAATAAGGAAAAGAGGTGTCGTTGTTCGATGGCTTCACAATGGCAGTTCGATAGCTAAACACGATAGACACAACTGTCAGATATCACTTAAAATATTTACAAACTACCGCAACTTTGGCCATCACGATGACATTGAGACATTAAAATGGACCAGACTACCAATATTACAATAGTCATATTATGGCGTTTCAATGTCACTACAGTGGCAAGTCAATGACCATAAATAAGTTGTAGAATACCAAATGTCATTGAATATTCTATTGAGACACTACTTACACACTATCCACACACTATTGACAAGTTGACTATTTTACAGAATTGCGCCCCAGTACTGTTGGCGACCAGCTACCAAACTTTTTGATAAATTTAGATTTATTTTTTTGCTTGTCATTTTATGTTTTGTTTCAATACAAAAAGTCAGTCTGAAAAAAATATGTGCTACAGTATACGAAAAGCTGAACTTGTGGTTTTTATAATTTAAAATTTATCCTGTTCTCAACAAGTACAATAGAACATCATGACAGTAGTCCCCGAATGGTTGGGTGGAAGTGTATCCATTTGTGTGTCCCACATTTTTGTGAAGTTGAAATTCCATGTAATAGGATGTTTTTCTATTTCCATGAACCTGGAACATACCCAGACTCCATGACTTCTACAGAGAAACTCCTGATAGAAAAAATCCAATAATAAAATTACTGTTATCAAAAAAAAAACAAATCTCTTCATATCTGCATATAGATTATACATATAAACATAAAGGGTGTAAAAGTACCCTTAACGCAAACGAAAGGCATTTGTTCTCTCCACCACTGTGATAATTTTTTTGTTCTAGACCATACCTGGGAACCGCCTAGTTACGGAGATATTGGGGGTCAAAGTTCCAAATTTTGCACAGCTGTTTTTGTAAATACTAGTTTTTCAGATTATAACTTTACTTAAATTACCTCCATGACCCGTTTACAATTCAAAGCATCCACTAGCACAATGTTTTAAGAGCGCTACATTGTGTTTTACCGCAAAATGTGATTTTTTACCCCAAAAAAAAATCGTTTCCCAGCAAAAATTTTTGTGTAGGGGTACTTAGTTTGATGTGCAGAATGCTTGGTTGACGTATGTGTGAAGGGTTAATTTACACCCTGTATAGTTAAGATAACATAATATGCAAACTAATTAAGCTAATTCGTTAGTAAAATAAATTCAGCATATAAAAGAAAGACATCCATTTTATCTACAACCATCAAATCAAATTTTCGAAGTCCTGAAGTGTTCATGAATAATTCTGAAGCGAGTGCATGGATAGTGACACTAGTTACACACAGGCCCTGGGGTTGGTTAACAAATAAATGAAGAAATTACCGATAAAATTAAATATTATCTACACTAATAATAAAAAGAGAAAAGATTTGTTTGTACGAATAGGCTCCGAAACTACTGGACCGATTTAAAAAATTCTTTCACCGTTGGGAAGCTACACTATCCACGGGTATGTGTGTGTTGTATTCCCAAGGGAACGGGAACTACGCTGGTGAATCCGCGTGACGTCCACTAGTAACTCATAAAGTCAGAAGAGACGAAGATTTCGATATCTACACATCTATACAAATTAAAAAAATAGAAGTATCTGTTTGTAATTTCAAAATAACACCTTTTTACTGAAAGCATGTGAAAGAATATACGGTCCTTATAACAAAAAAAAACATTACTATCTGTCGGTCTGCTTATCTGTCTGTCCGACTAATCTCCGAAACGGCTGGGCCCATTTGACGTTATTAGGATTAGCTAGGTTTTGTTTCAGGATAAAGATTAGGTTCCCATTAAAAAATACCCTTGAAATAACAAAAATATAACCGATTAAAAATAGAAAGTAATATTTTTATAACAATATCACGTAAAATCGCAGGCAACAGCTAGTAAATAAATAAATTACAAAGAAATCTGTAATATTTTTAGCCATGCTTCTAAAAAATTACAACACCCAACTTGCTTCCCACACCTTACAACCCCTAGATCTCGTCTAAGCTAGGTTTCCGTAGTGCGCCATTAAAACAAGCTGGATCAGTGAAATCTCAGCCATTGGCGCGGATGGTTTTATAACTCGAATACATAATTTATTACTACAATCACCGAGGATGTAGGAATCCAGCTTCGAATAGGAAGTTGGATTTTCATGATATTATATTGTTCTAGTAAATTATCAAGCGTAAGGTTTATAAATCCCGTCGGGGCTTTCGAGGTTGTTCGAAAGAGATACCGCGACCTCGACACAAAGGGCTAAGAAGGAACAAGGGTGGTTTTTAGTCAGCAGAAGTCTAACACTCCCTACTTCTCTGCCCAGAGCGTTAAGAGCAGGTAATTTTTTGCAGGAAAAAAATATGTGTATGATTTAACAAAAATGGCCGTCCATATTTATCACATCTTCGTATTGCCTCACGGATAAGAATAAAGTTATCCCCGTGGAATTCAGCAAACGCACTGTGGAGACTGCGCGGACGGTAGTCGTAAAACTAGCTGGTTTAGCATAGTTTTTATTATTCAAGTTCTGATTTGACTTGTTGATTCTTTGTGTAGCAGGTAAATAAGTTTTAGAGCAGGATAGGACCAGGATAGTGCTAAAGTGATTTGAAACTTAAAAGCGGTTTTATAGAGCACTAGCGGACCTGGCAGACCTCGCACTGCCCGGACAGCAGCGCCACCTACCGGGTCCAAAGACAGGAAAATCCCCATTAACAAAATGATCCGCCATTTATTGAATTCATTTGTTACAAAAAATGTGATAAATGAAGAACCGCTTGACCGATTTTGCGCAAACTTCACATAAACCATCTACTAAATATGCCGAACAAAGCCTAAACATTTGGTTTGGATAGGTGAGCCCGTTCTTGAGTTATAAAATTAGAACGAAAAGTGGCATTGATTTTCATGTATTAACATAAATCACGCCTTTTTTTGTGGGGTGGGAATTCATCAAATGACTCCTCCCACTCTGGACACAGCGGTAGGGAGTGTCAGACTTCTACGGACTAAAAACCACCCATATTCCTTCTTAGCCCTTTGTGTCGAGGGTGCGGGATCTGTTTCGAACAACCCGCAGCACCGAGAGGCGACCCCGGTGTCTCCTAAAGGTTAGGCAGAGATGTACTTAATAGTACAACAACATTTCACCAGTTTTGTTAAGTTCTCTATAGGGTGTAAATTAACCCTTCACACAGCCGTCAACCAAGCATTCTGTATATAAAACTAAGTATCCCTACGCAAAATTTTTTGATGGGAAACGACTTTTTTTTGGGCTAAAAAATCACATTTTACGGTAAAACTCAATGTAGCACTCTTAAAACATTGTGCTAGTGGATGCTTTGAAAAATAAACGGGTCATGGAGGTAATTTAAGTAAAGATAAAACATGAAAAACTAGTATTTACAAAAACAGTTACGAAAAATTTGGAACTTTGACCCCCAATATCTCCGTTACTAGGGAGTTCCCAGGTATGGTCTCTAGAACAAAAAAATGATCGCAGTGGTGAGGAAAACAAGTGCCCTTCGTTTGCGTTATGGGTATTTTTACACCCTTTATATATTAGGCTCACCACGAGCCTAATATATAAAGATTATCCTTATCCGGGCTAAAATCCAGACTCCGCGGCTGTACTTGAGAAATTCTTGGTGGAAATACCCAATAGCATTTTTCCCGACCCGCGAACAGGACCAGGACCAGCAGGACCAGGACCAGGACCTCATGCTCAGCAATTGAAAGAAAGAACGAAAGAAAAATATTTATTTTTCGTGAAACATACCGAGCATACAGGACCACTGCGCTTGCAACCGCTCAACCAACGCAGAAGTCGAGACAGGTGGTTTTATTGACATTTTAAAATAGACCTAGTTTCTCATCAGATTGAGAAAATATAAAAAAAAAACATGGCGTCTATAGTCTTTTGCTTTGGATTACTTTGAAAATCGCTTTCCGATGCAACTAAAGCTAAGTAACTGTCGCACTCAGCGAGCTCTAATGATTACTTAGGCCGTCACTTAGTAAAGATTTGACATACTTTTGTATGACAAGACAAAACTGTCAAAACTTTTAATAAGTGATGGCCTAAGTAATCATTAAAGCTCTCTGAGTAAGGCAGTAAGTGACATTATGAAATGACATCATTAGAAAATGCATGGATGCCATGTTTATCCCAAAATTACATACAAAATAACAAATACGTATTGAGGTATCTGGCGCAAATTGTGAATAATGTGGCACCTCATCAAGCTGAGCAATATCTACACGATATTATATGAATAATTCATACACAACTTCCAAAAAATCTACCGACCAATATCAATAGACTTACACTACCTTTGAAAATATTCCAAAACGAAGCCCAAAGTAAATTGGACGTGTGTCTTCGAACTTAATAGTCCAAATTACATAGACCTCTCGGTTGGTTGCCGATGTTTGGTAAATGAGGTTTTGGTATGGTAGTGGTGTGGATCTCATTGCTGGCACACAATAGGATGCTATCAATCAGGGTAAGATTACAACCCTGACATCACGTCAAACTGGGGTTTAGGGGTGTGTATAAAACATAAAATTACATTTTTTTTTTCTAATAAAGTTCTGGCATGAATTTAACGGGACAATGTACGTATATTGGCAGCGTTTCACATAATTTAAATCTCATGTATGAACATGAATAATCTCATGTATGATGACACACGGTTGGACCTAATGACCCCTTTCTTAGGATCAAATAGGATCATCTTAATATCCAAAAAAAAAAAAAAAACATTTGTAGAACGTACAAACGAACGGTTTGAATAAGATTTGATATTTAGTTTTTGAGATGTAAGACTTTTTCATGAAAATGCTGCATTTTCATTAACTTACAATGAAAAACCAGAATTTTGGAAAAAGATGAGAGACTACGACAAACAAATTTAGTTTTTCTGTCTAGTGCAAATAGACATATATGTGTGTGCGTGTCATTTGGTGCTACGGTACTATTTGTGCGCAAGGCAGACGCGCTTGGCCAGTTTTCTAATTATTAATTTTGGAGTCAACATTATTTCTTGTCTGTTTTAATGTAATTTTTGACATAAAAAAAACTTTAACTTAAAATTAACGACCAAAATAAAATAGCTCAACCGATTTAACAAAATAGCCACTTAAAAATAGCGTACGCAATAAAATTGCCTAAGAACAATAACGGGGATTACATAAACAAATAAAACTCAAGGAGGCTGTTAAAATATTTTATCTGTTATGAATATAATCCTGTTTTTACGGGGATATTAAAATTGAACCGGGGGCAGAGGGTTGTTGCACAGGGTAGAGCGATGCTATGATAAAGTGAAATCACCATGGAAATACGCGAAAAATATAAGTAGTTTTGCAATTTTTAGGTAGGTAAGTAGATAAATTGGTAAAGCGTATTAGAGTATGGTGATAACTTTTGATATCAATTACACACAGTTGTAAGTTATTTTTTTATTGATGAGGTTGCCTTAAGAAAACACTTGAAAACTGAAACGCTATTTGAATACCACTCAAGTAATTTTCTGGAATACTTGTAAAAATAACCACTTTAAAAGTCTAAAATCACTTTCTCACTACCTTTCTGTAGTGCCGTACCTTTGTGTTTGTTTTTGTTGACTTTTTACAAAAGACTTCCGAAAGTAAAGATATTTTAGATATTTAAGTGTTTTTTTTGGAAGTCAGTTTTTTTTACATACGGGACCATCATGCTCATCATGTCATGGAAAAAAATAGTAAAGGGAGCGAACTCATAAATTACTCAAGCAAAATTCACAAAAGGTATCGATAATTCACGGTAAGTTTAGCTTGAATTTATTTGTATGAACTACAGATAGTTTTTCCGGGTCTGGGTATTTGTGTATGTGAGTTTAAATGTTTGTCAACGCACCCACGATACAGGAGAAATTCCTAATGTGGGGCAACGTTTTTTAAAAAAATAAATAAAATTAATAAATAAATTTGTATCTCTTACTACCCAATAGTTTCTTTAAACAGCAATATAGCTCCCGCAGCTTATCGCATAGCTATCTTTAAGCAAAAACTTTAGTTTTAACAGTAAAGGAGACATAAAACCTTAAGAAGTGTTTAGAAAGATTATCTTTGCTACCCCTTACACTTTTTTATTATTTTAAGGGCTAATTGTAACCCTTCATTTATTTTGCTTTACATCTGGCTCTTATTTTGTTGAGTTCTAGAGAAATATTAAACTGATTAAGTTATATAATGAATTATTTCGTGCTGTCCTCGTGTTTGTACAGTTTCTGTTGTTGTTGTTTTTACTCGGCTACGGCAAAGCCAAAGGAGGGTTATGTTTTTGACTGGCCATGTATGTATGTATGTGAGTATGTTCACTGTTCCCTTATAGCTCCTAATCAACTTATCGGAACGCGACATTTGAGGTATCATTAGAACCGTCATAATTGTACAGTGAACATAGGCTACGTGACGTGTCACAATAAAAAAAAATAAGCTTAAAAACTAAAACCCGACAACGAATAAAAACGCATACTAATAAAACTGCGGTCATAAAAGTATTAAACAAGAAAAGTCGTCTCGTAAGTAGATAATTTGATAATTATTATAGAGGGCAGCCGTAGTCGAATGCCACTGATATACCTGATGCGCCTTCATGGGGTTCTCATTGATACAGAAGTAAGTTGCTTGTTGCCATTAGCAAGGTGGCATGCGACTACGACTGTCCTCGATAATAATTATCAAATTATCTACTTACGAGACGACTTTAAAAAAAATATATACGCCCCCTGGGGGCCGAAAGTGGACTATGTTTAGGGGCCGAGTGGACACCAATGAACAAATCTTTTTTTAGGGGCCGAGGGGCCGAAAGTGGACTGTTAACAGTTTTGGTATTAAATATATTGTTTTATTTAATACCAAAACTGTTTAAACAAAAAAAAGTCAAAAACAAAAACCCGACAACGACAAAAAGAAACGACGCTGAAAAAGTATGAAACAAGAATGCTGAAAAAGAAAAGCCGCAGTCACACGTTTATAGGTACCAACCTATAAACGTGTGACTGCGGCTTTTCTTTGTGTATGTACAAGTGAAGCCCTTTCAAATGATACCAAACACGGCGTATTTGTCTCCAGTTTTAGGGTCCCGTAGTCTATATGGAACCATTAAAATAATTGTGTCATTAAGTAATGTTAAAGATTAAACAGGAAAACTACTGTCCTACATATAGCATATTGTTAGAGCTCCTGCAGCCTGTGATACAGGATTATCCTAGTACAGGCATCTAACATTATTAGACCTACATTTTTAGTTTTAGATTTTTATTGTATTTACCTTCTGTGTTTTTGAATAAAGAATTATTATTATTATTATTATTATAGTTTGTCCAATGAACCCATGTCCGTCTGTCTGTCTGTCTGTCCGCACTATATCTGTCGTTGTCGTTGTCGGGTTTTAGTTTTGGTTTTTCTTGTTTCAAATTATTCCCAGTTTCTCTTATACCATAAACATCATAATCATCTTTCTGCCCTTTTCTCATGTTACTTGGGGTTGACACAACACGTTTTTTTTCTTTAGTTCTCCTATGTCAACCGTCACGCTATCATTTACACCTTTTTCTTTCATATCATTCCTCACACAATCTAATCATCGTTGCCTCTCCCTCTCCATAAATTAACATTTATATTCATCACTCTTTCAGTAACATGCGATCCGTCATCACATTACACATATCCCTATCAAGACAGTCGATTCTCTTTCATCGTTTTTGTAACCGGCGTAACTTTTAAACCTTCTCTAAATATTTTTTTTGGGGTGAGAAATCATCAAGTTATCCCTCTCTTGGGCAGAGCGGTAGGGAGTGTCAGACTTCTACTGACTAAAAACCACTCATGTTCCTTCTTAGCCCTTTATATCGAGGCCGCGGTATCTCTTGCAAACAACCCGTACTCATTCTTATTTTCATTACGCTCACCAAAAAAGTAAAATCATTTCCAATTCATAAACTCGCAAGTGCAATTTTGAAACATTAAATTAATTCGTGAAACGATAAAGTGTGGGAGCAATTTAACTTGTGGACGGAGTGGCCTGACCTTAGGGATCGGCCTGACTTTGATCGATGGTTTAAGTTTCATCTGTTTTGGCCTCGGAAATTGGACTGTGTTTATAAATAGCAGAAGTTAATTTTGGTTTAGATTTTTCAAAGTTTGTTTCTTATTTTAACAAGTGCGTAATGGAGATTGACGCGAGTATACTGATGATTAGCGTGCAAACATGATAGATTTGCATAAATCAGCTTAAACATTGCTTCCGTGAGTATATTAGCCGTAGAGTAGAACCGTTGGCTGCTGGATATGACGAGTTCTTGAAATGTCAGGACCACGAATAAGGCAAATGTGAAGCGATGATCTTCCCAGTGCGGCCGGTTCAGTTGAATGAATATCGAGTTGAATGGTAAGCCCAGCAGTGAGAATTATGACATTAGATGAACTTTATATTTTGTTTTGTTATTGGTGTATTTATACAAGCTTCCGCTAAAATACTGTAACTTCAAGTTACAAAATGCCACTGCGAGGTTTCCTTGTTATATTCAAAACGTCTAAACAACAGAATGTCGAGACAAACACACATTAATATGAAATTAGTCAACTTTGAATCCTACCAGGCAACGAACACGGCCGATACGAGTAAATAAATCAATTGGGAATAATTCCGCTAGACAAGACCGCACTCTGTTGCCACAGACTTCGCATGAGAATAGAGAGTACGAATAGGTGCTCGAAGTTGGTTAAAACTGACTTCCAGAAAAGTTAGGATAAACCAACTGAGAAGGCCAGTGTCCTAGTAGTGGGAACATTATAGGCTGATTATGCTATAATAAATAATAATAATATTTCTTTATTCATATATCAAAATCCATACCAATTTAAAATCACAAAAATAAAAACAAAATTACAAAAAATTAATAAAAATAAAAATGTCGCATACATTGCAGTTATGCATATCACTAATTTTGTATTGTTTTTTTTCTTTTGATTTTTTATTTTTATTAATTTTTTGTAATTATGTTTTTATTTTTGAAAAATTTAGTTGCACTTGCGCCACCGGTTTGTGCAACTGATGAATTTTACTTACTGCCTCAAAAGTTAACTTGCGAAAAATGGTCCATGGAAACATACAATGGTAAACATTATATGTATAAATGGACCCTTCACTATGTCGACAGCCAAGCTTTCTATATATCAAACTAAGTTACTGTAGAAAAATCATCAAATCATCATAGATTTTCGAATAAATATAGAATACGTAATTTTTTGTTTTATCAAATCAATAAAAATTTACGAAGATAAAACGCGTCAAAGATTTGAGTGGCGGACCGGTAAAAAATGCCATACTAATGTCTTAGAATATGACGTCTTACGAGTTTTCTTAGCACTGTCTTCATTGTTTACTTACGTGAAAAAAGAAAAAATACGTGTTAAATATTTTTTAGAAATCTATCTGACGGACTAATTATTTTTTTTTTTTGTTAACTACCCTTTTTCCTAGATAAAATATACACTAGCCACCTCTAAAAAAATTATTAGCACACGCGAGGTAACATTTCGATGCAGTCGATATTAATAAAGAGATTATGTCGACATGAAATATCGATATGCCATACGAATGTCAACTGTTTGTGAGCTTAAGTAATTACAACACTTTGATGAATATCCATACCGGTATTTTTAATGCAATAGGTACTGTCTGTCTATTGGTTTTTTTACAGATAAACCTGGTCTGGATCATTTCAGAATCTAGGTAGCCTATGGCATGTCGTCCGTGTGGGATAACTTACGACCTCCGTGCAGATGCAGCAAGAGCAAATTTTTAATAAAACAATCTTTTTTTTTAAATATCTCTTTATTTTATTTTATTTCCCCAGTTTTCTTCTCGAAAACTGAATTAATTAAATTATTTTTTACATTAAATTTTAAGAAAGAGTCTAGAGATCCTGTTCATTTCTGTTAAATTTGTATGGTAGTCCTCTAATCACGGCCGTGAAAATGAGGCATTCCTTGTTATTTTTAGAGGGTCATATTTTCTTTACTTATTTGTGACTGGAAAAGAGAAATATCAAGGACGTGTCTACAGTAGTTCTTGATATAGCGAAAATAAAATGAAATTCAGGAAGAAATAATGGAATACACTTGGATGCGGAATCACGCCATCGTGTTCCCACTTGACAATATGCATATCTACAATATCTGTACAAGCTACAGTAACTAACTATACCTTAATATCTATTCTACCGTTGATACAATAGTTATGCATGACCTGTGTCTGGTTGATAAATGTATTTGGCGCGCTGTCAATAGTCGGCGTTGCTAATATATGACCGTGGTTATGATTTATGGTCGTCACTTCATTAACTTGGCTGTGAATGTACCTAGAGTTTGTATGTTGTAGTAAGGTTTGTGTGTTATGGTTTTGTTTAAAAAAATCTATGGTCATACCTAAATAAATAGTTTTTTTTTTAAAGTGGCCCACACCACGAATTTCTCCTGTATCGTGGGTGCGTTTACAAACATTTAAACTCACATACACAGACTAAACACCGAAACCCGAAACAACTATAATATGTAGGCCATACAAAAATGTATTCCATGCGGAGATTGAACCCGCGACTTACAGCCCAGCAGTCCAATCGCTCAGCCACTGCACCAACCGTGTCGTATTAGTTAGAAATCATTTGCTTAGTCTTTTTCTAACTGAGCTGGGGTCGGTTCCAGTCTAACCGGATGCAGCGAATACCAGTATTTTCCATGAAGCGACTGCCTATCCGACCACCACAACCCAATTAGTACTAAGTAATACGATTTTCTTCTTTACTTTCTCAGGCCTGCTGGCAGAGATTTCGTTTGAAATAAGCTGTGCCTTTGAACTCATTTGTTACGATAATTCCTTATAATTTTGCTTGTGTTTACATTAAAGATAAAATAAGTAAGTTAAAAAATGACGTCTCAAATCCAAAAACAAAACACTAAACAAAGACAGCAAAATTATTCAAAACATAAAACTAGATAACACTTAACATTAAAACGCGGTTTCACAAACTACATACGTTAGGGAGTTGCCAGTGCTAACGATATCACACAAGTTCTCAATTCAGTTCAGTACGGCAATTTGTGCAATTTGCGCAAATTGCGACTACGAAGGAGTTTTAGCGTTATCTTGCGACTTGAGAACTCAACGGTAATGCTGGTTCATCTATGTATGGTAATTGGTTGAGTGCTAAGATGTTTCTGAAAGGATATACAGACAAATAGTACGTATTTAATTGGTATGAGGTGCTAATTATGCTGGATTCGTATGATTCAAGACAAAAATAAATCTAAAATAAAATGCTTCGTCGTACTCCACCTAGTGTAAAGTAAAGTAAAAGTAATTCCCCTGTATCTGATTTACAAAATAAATCGTTTCATTTCATATTGTTAGGGTTCCGTTGTTACAAGGAACCCTAATAGTTTCGCCATGTCAGTCCGTCTGTGCGCAGTTAAGCTCAGACTCTTAGCATTAGAAAACTGTAATTTGGCAAGAATATGAGATTAGCTACAGAGATCAAGTGATAAAATAAAATCTTAAAAAGTTTTTATATGATATATTCGTCCCCATCATATTTTATAAATTTCTGTTTGTTCGAACTAATGTCCAAAACGGCTGCACCGATTTTGTTGGGACTTTCGCTGGAAGATAGATGATGGATTAATTATGATAAATATTTAGAAACGTTAAATGTTATTCCGTGAAAAAACCTTTCAAAATGAAAAAATCTTTATTCGAACGAATAAACAGATAATTTATAGGTAACATTAGTCATAACTGAAATTCCAAGATCAGATACTAAGTTAGCATATACCTAGACGTTAATATCATTCAACACTAATCAGCCAGATCTTCATTAGCTTACGATGTAATTGAACTAAGTTTACATAATGACTATTATAGTGTGGTGCAAATTGAGTGGTAATTAGGTCAGTTCACATGGTCTGGAGGTTAAGAAGCTCGCTTTTCTTCAGGGAAATTCCTAAATTCCTCCTAATTTCAAAGATGGAAAGAAGAAAGAAAGAAAGAAGAAAGAAAATGCATTTATTTCGCACATGCCCCAAGTACACACAATGTAAAAAAGTATATAAAAAAAGGAGTTAGAAATAAACAAAGCGTGCCACTGTGTGCCTCACGGCTGCGCCAAAAAGGTCCAATTCAGCAAAATGCCGGTCAACTATTGCCCGACGCTGGTTTTCAACTGAACCTGACTTAGAGTGGTTACGGATGTAAAACAGTTTTATATGTTGTGTCAATGTTTGTCGTGAATATGTACTTAAATAATTATGTATTGAAAGGTGTGTATAAAAAAATAAAAAATAGAAATATAAATAATAAATAGATTGGTGTAAATAATGATAAAGAAGAAAAAGGAAACATATTTATGAATAGTTTGTAATAAGATAAGAGTTTTAAAGAGAACCAAATATAATTTAAAACATAAACTTGAATGTCATAACAACGGCAAGGTTTATTTCCTTTTTTTACCCGACTACGGCGAAGCCAAAAGGCAGGGTAATGATTTTGGCAGTCTATGTATGTATTTAAGTTTTCTAGACGTTGCGTTAGAAGGTCTCCCACAAAGTAGACCGATGACCTGGTGAAGATTACGGGAACTCGCTGGATGCGAGACGCATGGCACCGGTAAATTATTGCAACACTTGGGTAATCCCTATGTCCAGCAGTGGACGTATTTTGGCGGCTGAAATGATAGGAGCGAGCCTATTGCTATAAAACCGTGCATAAATCCAGACTTTGTGAAATTGTTGATTAGAAAACCCAATAACAATTTATTCAACCGGGGGACGAACCCAACACCCCCGTGCCCCCAGTCACGCTTTCGACCAAATATTAAATTATTTAATAACACTCTACAAGCGTATGACTTGCGGTCGACTCTTAAATATGAACAAACAGAGGCTAATCTGTTGACATCGCCGATCTGCTGATGATTTGATCTGACACGCCTCGATGGCATGGTAATGGATATCCGGTTTGTGTACCTCATTATTCATAATATCATATATAGCTAATCATAGGTATATTTTACTGTATGACAAATGTAGGCGCTGAAAGAGATACCTGTTTTTCTAACGTCACGCATCGTCTACTTAGGTCATAAGTTGCATTAGTTTGGTATTAACTAGACCTTTACTTAACAAACACTCAAAAATAGCAACATTTATTTCGCAGTATTCTTATTTGTTTTCTAATTAGCCATTGAACTCGCCTTGTGATCATTTATTTACGCGTAATTTTGTATCATTTTGTCCTGTGTGGGACAAATAAATACTTTCCCAATTTTTTTTTCACAATTTAGGATTCTCCTTGGTGTGTGACACTG
This sequence comes from Diarsia rubi, assembly GCA_932274075.1. Taxonomy (NCBI): domain Eukaryota; kingdom Metazoa; phylum Arthropoda; class Insecta; order Lepidoptera; family Noctuidae; genus Diarsia; species Diarsia rubi. The sequence goes on along the minus strand of OW026433.1, from coordinate 14,337,530 downwards.
TGCACTGTGAGTTATTGTTTACTGTAAGTTAGAGACTTAATTATTCGAGAATTGAATACTTTTCGTAACTAAAACGCAAATCAATTTGGGTTTAGCATAACTTTACTCCGTTGCACATTTTACCTGATAAACAACGATACCAACCAAGCAGACTGGAATTGCCTTCATAAAACTTGAAATATTTAATATGCAAATATTCGAGAGACTCATCTAGATGGGACGTGTGTTCATTACACCGTCCGGTACGGCGACGACACGTCCACGGGATAATTATGTCATCATCCGGACCTTGGACGGGATTAAAACGTATGGGGATAATTTGCAACTGAAATTGTACGGTTCATTTTAAGTTTTGCGTCGATTGTTGGGGTTGACAGGTTATATACCCGGTTTTTTTATAGGGTGAGAAATCATCAAATGACCCCTCCCGCTCTGAGTGGAGCGGAAGGGAGCATCAGACTTCTACTGACTATAAACCACCTGTACCTACTACCTCCACCCTACCACCTCTTCTTAGCCCTACTTTGTGTCCGGGGTCGCGGTATCTCTTTCGAACAACCTGCAGCCCCGGAAACAACCCGCGGCCCCGGATCACAGACCTGCTAAGGTGGAGATTCATTAAAGACTCTAACCTGGAGTGTAACGATGGTGCCGTTTCACAAACAATGGGGCACCTAATATCGTATCCAGCGTATCGTGTTGTTGGTTCACCACAGAGAAAGCGCCAAATTAGTAAATCAATTTTACGCTGAAACAATAGGGATGTTACCTGACTAAAAACAATAAGGTTCAAATTAGTTCGTCTGTTAGATTATAGAAAAATATTGAATACGTATTTTTTTTTTGTCAAACCAATAAAAAATGACGAAGATAAAACGCGTCAAATATTTGAGTGGGGGCTTATGACGTCACTGACCGCAAAAATTGTCATACTAATGTGTATTGTATTATCTTTGCTAATTTCTAAGAATATAACGTCACACGAGTTTTCAAAGCACTGTATCGTTTTCATTGTTTGTTTACGTGAAAAAAGAAAAATAAAGTGTCCAATATTTTTTGGAAATCAATCTGACGGACTTATTAGTTATTTTTTTTTGTTAACTACCCTATTTAGATTGCCATAGACACCTTAAGAAGAAGAAGATGATGGAAAGTTGTTTACTGACTTTCATCATCTGCCAGTGCAGCTGAAAACCAGTATTTTAAATGGAGCGACTGCCTATCTGTCATCCACACCCAAAATGCGACGATACCCTTCAATAATTCTGGGTGACATACTTTCAAAGTAATGACTACCTGTAACGACTGTTAAATATCACCAAATAAAAGCTGGGACCAACAGTTTAATGTGCTTTCCAAGTCAAAAACGTTTCTACTGACATCGTGTTTTCTAAAAAGTCCATTCAATAAAACCGGCTGGGTATACATGATATTTAAATAAAAACGAAACTCCGGTCCGAATTATAGATTTCTAGTTAGGTACTTTTCTAACCTATCTATAAACTAGCGTTGATAAAAAAAAACACAACAGATTGGTGCCACGATTGGTCAATATTTCTTTACCGGTTTTATCATTTGTACATGAAGTCACGCCTTCTTCCTTTGAGGGATAAACAGAAACAACAGAACGTGACCTAGTTCTCTTCAACGCAACCAAAATTTTTAACATTCTCCCATTACATTTCTGTTTTAAAATCAAACCACACAGCTATAATCTCTCTTCAATGAATTAAGCCCCCAACGCCAGCCAGCCCATTTAAAACTCCGCCACTTAATGACACCAACATACCCATAAGACGAACAAGAATGTCAGTGGCACACTGACTCAGTATCCAAGCACCCCTGCAAATAGAGGGTAGGCAGACAAGCTAGTGCGTTGAACCGGGGGAGGGCCCGCCAATTATTCATCACCATGCCTTGAGAAAAAATCCCTTGCTACCACCCTTTGGGGAGGGGTAAGGCTATAGATGTATGTGTGTCAGGCATATTTTTTTTCTTTGTGTAAAGGTTGAAATGTGATACGAATTCTTTTAATCTTGACTTGAACTGGAGTACCCTAGTGATCCTTTGTAGCGTTTCTTTATTCTGTGGTTAGTGCCTTATTTTAGGGTTGTTAAGTGTGTGCAGGAGCTCCACGGGCTGATTCCACCATGTCCCTTCTTCCATCGGGAGACTAGACGTACTGCAGTTTATCACCCATACCTAGTCGATGTTTCACACATTCGAACGAAGCGCTTTGCTAAGTCCTTTATTATGCGCACAGCCAAGGAGTGGAACTGGGAGTTCATATAATCCCGATCTATTTAAGTCCCGAGTAAATAGGCTGCTTCTGGGTAAGCTCGTTCCATCGTCGACCTCATCTCTGCATTTTTTTTTTTTTGGTGGGTGGAAAATCATCGAATAACCCCTCCCGCTCTTGGGCAGAGCGAAAGGGAGTGTCAGACTTCTACTGACTAAAAACCACCACTGTTCCTTCTTAGCCCTCTATGTCGAGGCCGCGATAACTAGTGTACAACCCGCGGCCCCTCATCTCTGTCAGATTGAAGTCAAGAGCAAGCCCAAAATAAAAGGAAATCATCAAATGACTTCTCCCGCTCTGTACGGTGCGAAAGGGAGTGTCAGACTTCTAGTGTCTGACTAAAAACCACCCATTTTATTTCTTAACCCTTCGTGTGGTGTTATTATGCCGTCAATGGACCTGAGACTTGGCTTTGCATACTGGTTTGGTATCCTCATATTGTTTTCCTTAACCGAAAAAAGTGCTAATAATTCAATACACTCATGAATCTGAAAAATTTGAGAGCTTGTGTTAGAACTTTTTTTTTTTTTTTTGGTGGGTGTAAAATCATCGAATAACCCCTCCCGCTCTTGGGCAGAGCGAAAGGGAGTGTCCGACTTCTACTGACTAAAAACCACCCATGTTCCTTCTTCGCCCTCTATGTCGAGGCCGCGATAACCGTTGGACTACCCGCGGCCCGAACTTGAGATCGAATTTGACAGTCTGACGGTCTCACCGCTAGGTTATAACTGCTAATACGTTAATATACATAAAGGCCTAATGTAATATTGAAAATCGCAAATAAATGGGATTAGTTATGACAAACTGCCATGGCTTTTTCACAACAGTTTTTACTATACTTTTACATAATCTTCCACTCTTATCTCTGCGCGGTATGTTTTTACTGATGTTGCATATTCTGTTTTGCAATTTTGACTTATGAACGCTTTTTCATAAAAATATTTTCAAAACAGGTGTGCTTTACGTAAAAGACGAAAAGGATCACTAACACTGGCCTTCGCTTAGAGCACCTTTTAGGAACCTAAACGTAACGGATTTCATTTCATAAACTGAGGTCTGTCTAAAAAAGTCAAAACCAAAACACGATCTCCATATTTGCCCAAAGCATGATATGGTAACCGGAAAAAACATTTTTATCTTTATTTATCCTCTTCAAAAACAAAGGGCATATCGGATATATACTCCAAAACGACCTGAAGGCAGGATAATTAGAATAACCGTGTGGAGTTTCACGGACGGTAAAAAAAACACACAACCTCTCGCTTCGTTAGGTTAGGTCGGTGTTTGGTTTCTGTTTTTATTTGAACGAGCTTAGGTAACATTGGGTATGAAAAAGATTTGTTAAGGTCCTGGCCGGTTTTAGTGTAACATGTTAGACACGACGTTGTTTTCCAGTACGAGCTTAGAAGAGATTTAATCCTTCGCACATTGGTCACTAGAACAATATATGCAAACACAACTACGATGTAGAAGAAAAAACAGTTTTTGCAAGAATTAAAACCGACTTCACAAAATTGATAAATAACTTTAGCTTCTGAAGTAGGTGACTTTTGTTCACCAACTTCGGTGAATTGATAAACTTATTAACTTTGAAAAAAAAACCTAAAAAAAAAAAAACTTCTTTTCTTTCCTTTTGAAAGTCGGTTAAAAACTATTGTGGTACGTAAACCACGAGTTTAACTTTAACTAAGCACAGATCATCTGAAGAGTGTTTGTTCAATCTTGTTTCAAACACCCAACTCTGTTCTATGAATCTTTAACGAATCAATTCTGGTGCGGTACACTCCAGTTTCTAAAGGCCTTAAAGATGCTTTTCCAGTCAATTAATCGCTTTTGTGGTATGAAAACATGGCGGGTTAGAATACGAAAAAACATTGAAAGCTAAGGATACTTGCATCGTGTTTCCTGATTTTTTACACGTTAAACCGAGCTTTGCTTTGCTTTGCCAATTGTGTTTGCAAACCATCCAGGAACCCATTGAAATATCCCCAGAAAGTTTCATCCAAATCGGTCCAGCCGTTTAGGAGGAGTTCAGTGACATACACACGTACATTAGAATTATATTAATTATATAAAAGATAATGAACAAGAAAAATAGACTAATATTCAATTTGTAATATATAGCTATTGTATTGCTAACGCTGTCGATTTGCATATCGATGAACTATTTGTTTGTAGAGAAAATTACACAATATCATAACATAAAAAAAAAACAAAAATCAGAATATTTTTATTTCACTTAAATAAGTTTTATAAGTGCCCATGTAGGCCATGGGCACTTATAAAACGTCGATAAAAAGGGGCACGGTTCGGTGCATTGGTCAATTCCTAAGGAGAAGATCCGGCAAGAAACTCCAAAGGTTACTCTTTTAATCTTTTAAAATCGTTTGGGTTAACAATAAGTTATAATACTTACATGAAGAACATGCAGATTAATGTCTGAGATGGTCTTTTGAAGAAAAAACCACACAGATTTGAGTGGACCCGTCCAGTCAGTGCAAGCGTTTATCAGATATCGTGGAGCTCGACTTATAACTCAAGAAGCTCAACGTCACATCATCAAGGGTTAGACAGAATTGTAGTATACCTAACATGTGCACCCACATTTAGCCAGTTATATTTAAGTCTAATGTAATAGGGAGTGAGCGTATTGCTTTAAAGGAATTAAAAAATAGATAAAATGGTTCGCGTTTTATTACAGCTTACATCACGCCTGTAATTCCTGAAGGTTTAGCAGAGGTATACGTTACTTAAGTCACACCTACAGTTGCCAAATGGTGGACCAACGAACAGTAAGCCTTACTAATTACACAAATAATGCGCTTTCCAGGGTTCGAACCCAAACCCCGAAAGGCACATTACTCGTATTTGTGTAATTTATTTCATCACCGCTGCTCTCAAAACTGTGAAGGAAGACATTATGAGGACACCGGCATGGTCTTAGAACCAAAAAAATGAAGGCAGGTGACATCTACCAATCCGCACTGGGCCCGCGTGGTGTATATAGCCCATTCCTCTCCTGGAAAGGAGGCCTCAGTCCCGGCAGTGGGAACATTCTATAGGCTGATTATGATGATGATCTTTAATTTAGGCTGAAGGTCAAACTATTGAAGATCACGCTTATCCACTGTCTATTTATCCCACGTCAGTTGACAGCTGGTCACACCATGCCTCTTCACTCCCTCCCTTTTCCCTTTCAATAAAACAACATAAAACTACGCAAAAATTATACCAGCCTTCTCGTTAAAAGCTAGTGCTACTCAGTACTCAACAGTGTTGCCACAATGACTGCATATTTACAGTGCCATCGTTATTGGCCTGGACTAATGGACTCTGAGCACAACATTGTTTTCGTTCGCATCGCAACAAATGGACGAAACTGTTTTCAATGGCATTTTACTGCCTACCAAATGGAGTTTTTGCGGATGAGTATTGAGTACTTTTGTTAATTTAGTAGTATTTTGTTTGGGAGAATGGTGATTGGTTTGTCATGATTATTTTGTTTTTTTTTTCAATCAGTCTAGAATAATTAAATTGTGATCAGCCCATAGGTCACATTTTATTTTATTTTCTCCAAATAAAGCTTATTTAATTGACTGCCCTTGTGTCTTCTTTTTGTAAAGTCTAATTATTATAAAGGCTCTCAAATATTTATTCAAATAAAGTTATGCCAATTTATCTTCAAAAAGTTCATTTTTACCAGACACAGCTATATTAACCCATCGTAAAATAAACTACATTTTACCAACTGAACTGACCGGCCTGACTAAACTCACCTGACCTGACCTCATAGTATCGTTACCACCAAAGGTTACCACACATCAAACCACACACACATAAAAATAAAACACAAGACCACTTAACAATATAAAACGCTCACATTATCCATTCAGAGCACAAAAAGCTGCATTTATCTCAAAACAAGAAAAGGAAAAATGGCGGCGAGGCATTATAAAACAAAATGGAAGATCAAGTGCAGTACTAAGTTGAGAGTATAATTAGCATAGCGCGCGGAAGCACGTAATTGTATGAGATATTGTGCGGAAATATTATCTTCGTTACTTTTTTGTGAGATGAAAAGTTTGTTGTGAAATTGGATAGAGGAACACTGCTGGTTGTTAAGTATGGAGCAGATGTATAATATCAATGAATAACTGGCGAGAAGAGGCGCAACAACGAGGAAAGTGGAAGGAATGGGGGAGGCCTTTGCTCAGGAGTGGGAAAGATCAGACTAATAAAACAATTTTTGCTTGCGGGTTCGCTTCCGTTATGTGCAGAAGATAAGAGAAGAAGATAAGACAACGGTAACGATTAAAACCAACCAAACTGGAACCAAACTAAACTTCCAAACTGGAATACTGAAGCTTTCTGTTTTAACGAAAGAATTTACGGAATCGGATCAGTAGTTCCGAATATTACACCCCTACATTTTATAAACTTACAAATAAATTCCCCATCTGTGTTCCGTCTCATGTATCTTGTAACCTGGCAGGATTGTGTGGTTATTGCCTAATCTGAAGTCTGTGTTTTTATGTTGCCCAAAGGCATATGTCTACACTTTATACGCTAATGATTTGCAACTATTCATAGTTTGTAAAACTCAATCAATGTAACGCAGATTGTAAAGTTTAGTTATTATTTCGTTGTATAGTGTTGATATTTAATTGTTGATGTTTTGGTTGTTGACATTGAGGATACCACCAGTAATGGGGGTGTGTAAATGCTATGTATGAAGTTGCAGCGAGAGGCTTAACGAATAAATTATTCAAGGCCCTATTAGGCATCAATAGAAGGTACTCTTCAATACAACCTATATTTTTATTAAGTACAGAGTAGACAGTAATTTCTCATCCTTATAGAGAGAGGAGAAATTCTATTGTGATTTCGAAAACCCCCAGTTATCATCTAGCCAGTTTTATTTTATTTTGAAGAATTTAGATAAAGAATGTACAATGTAAGCAAAAACACAAATAGAAAACCACTATAAACGGCCACATCAAAATTCTATGAATAACTGAACATGTCAAAAAGGCAAACATGAATACTATCTCCAATCATACCCTTTTCTCCCTTTCAATGTATGTCAAGAGATCCTTGCAATAGTGCTTACGTACCAACCCTTTATTTAAGCGAAAATCAACCTTCAAACAACTAACATAAAGTAGATTTTGTAAAAGTCAGGAATTGTTTAGAATTTTGAAGTATTTACCGTTTAGATTTATCAGATGCATTTGACAGTCTGAATAGAATGTGTAATGGCCAGGTACTTCGAAATGAACGTGTATGTGTTTTGATGACAAGTTTTAAATAAATTAAATTTGTATGGATGGTAGATACAATAAATATATTTTAACAAGGACATTACTTTGTGACATTATTTACTTTTACGTAAGATTTACATAAGGAGTACCGCAAGGAACTCCGTTGGATCCTGTTCCAATTTCAGGATTTATTTTTAATAAGCCATTTTGGGATCTTCATACAAATCGATTCAACTTGAAAGTAATAGAAAAGCTATTGTAACCTAAACCCTATTAAAAATCAATACCCAATTTTTCTTCCCAAAATCCACTTTACAATTGCATAGCCAATTTTAACTGCATATTGCGCTCTGATAAAATTTAAAAGCAATCTGTAAACGTTTAACTGAATGTTAAACGTTTACAGATTGCTTTTAAATTTTATCAGAGCGTTGGCCTCAAACAACTAACATAAAGTAGATTTTGTAAAAGTCAGGAATTGTTTAGAATTTTGAAGTATTTACCGTTTAGATTTATCAGGTGCATTTGACAGTCTGAATAGAATGTGTAATGGCCAGGTACTTCGAAATGAACGTGTATGTGTTTTGATGACAAGTTTTAAATAAATTAAATTTGTATGGATGGTAGATACAATAAATATATTTTAACAAGGACATTACTTTGTGACATTATTTACTTTTACGTAAGATTTACATAAGGAGTACCGCAAGGAACTCCGTTGGATCCTGTTCCAATTTCAGGATTTATTTTTAATAAGCCATTTTGGGATCTTCATACAAATCGATTCAACTTGAAAGTAATAAAAAAGCTATTGTAACCTAAACCCTATTAAAAATCAATACCCAATTTTTCTTCCCAAAATCCACTTTCCAATTGCATAGCCAATTTTAACTGCATATTGCGCTTTGATAAAATTTAAAAGCAATCTGTGAACGTTTAACATTCAAACGGTTCATGTAAATGACAAAGGTTCGATGTAAATAGCGCTACACTGTTTGTGTGGAGCTGGACAGACCACAGGGAAATGCCATGAAGTAAGATTGCAAGTAATGTTAACTTACATAGGCGGTAAATATTTTAATTGATTGGTTATGGAATAAAACTCACTGTTAATAGTGACTATTAACAGTAAGTTTTTTTAGTCAATATTTATATTGACTGTTAACTGATTGCCTCGTTGGTTGCAAGTGCGACTGCTGAACATGAGGTCCAGTGTTTGATTCCCGGGTCAGGCAACGTGTAATTTCTCAGTTATTCTCATCAATTCTCAATAACATCCCTAAAACTGACTCCCGGACATACAAAATACTGCTCAAAGTCATACTTAAAACTGTTATTTATTTTATTCTGAAAACTAATGAATTCATTTGTACTATCGTATCTTTTCTAAACTCTAAACACACGATATCATTGAATCACAAAACCTTTTGTTATTATAAAACTGATCTGAAGCGATATGCCTACCCCATACCTTTTCCTACTCCCTGAATTCCCGTAATGCCCAAAACGGACATCAATCAAACCCGCAAATTGCACCGCGCCAGCCGACAGCCTCACCCCTTTACAACACGTCGATATAATACGGTTTAAAATTAAACTTTGATTGACTTTCTTTGTTGCTGATAGTAAATTCTGATATTTAAAGATAATTATACTCATTCAAAGAAAAGTTTATAATAAAATGTTTACTCTTTATTTTTTGAGGGGGTGGGTAATCATCAAGTAACCCCTTCCGCTCTTGGGCAGAGCAAAAGGAAGTATCAGACTTCTACTGACTAAAAACCACCCATGTTCCTTCTTAGCCCTTTATGTCGAGGCCGCGGTATCTCTTACAACATCCCGCAACTCCTCTGTTAGCATCACTATTTCAATAAACTAGCGATATACAGAACAATTCGAACAATATCGTAAGTTGCTTGAGCCAAGACCAAACTGTTTGCTCTCTGTTTAAGTGGAAATTGTCAAACTTAATATGTTATTTTGCAATCAATGCTTCTTATAGCCTCATCATCGTAACTTAAAACCCTTTACTCGCGCCAGCGCCAGCTCGCGAAAATTATTTCATCAATTCACCAGAAAATTATAAACTAAATATTTAGTAATCGCGGTTAATTTATTATTCTATTACTATCTTCGAACTATTATTTTATTTTTATTATTATTCTCTCCAAAGCAAGGATATTTGTTTCCGAAAGCAATGTGAGAAAATGTATTAACCGCATTTGGTAAACTTTAACGTAAAGAAGTGGTTGCAAGACACAGTTAATCTTAACACACATGTAAAGTGAAAAAAAAAAAAAAAAAAAAACACATGTAAAGTAAGAAAAACTTACAATAATTTTACACATAAAATCGAAACAATTAATTAAATAATTTAAATACGGCTACCAAACCACATCAATCTACAAACACAGGTCCCGTCAAAATGTGCACCGCATTCAATTAAAACCAGTAATACTACGAAAGTGAATCAACACACGCAGAACGATATCAAAGCTTTCGATATTCTGTTTAACACACGCTCAATTAAACAGTTATCGCGATAAAACGGTAGCTACAGCGACAAAGCGATAGGTTTAGTGATATAGCGTCAGTGATCAAGCCTTTGGAATTTTCAATTCGCCAAATGTGAGATCAAAGGGTGATGGCTTGCTCATTCGGTTGGATATGTTTCATAGAGTTTTTTAAGGATTACTAGATGAGTCTCATTTTTGGTTAAAATATAATGATTCATTACGCGTAGTGCAATTTTTACCCGACTGCGGCGAAGCCCAAAAGGAGGGTTATGTGTTTGGCGTGTATGTATGTCTGTTTCTTGGTTCCCTCATAACTCCTAAACGGATGAAGGGATTTGATTAAAATATACGTCGTTAGATTTGTCTTGATAGCGCGACTGTCACTGGTTACATTAAAATAAAAGAGCAAAGAAAAATTGCGGATTTTGGGGGCCATATCGCGTAATTGAAAAAAAAATCCTTTGCCATCTAGCAGGGTCTCAAAATGAAGGGTTTTAAACGTAGATTACAAAAAGTTTTTAAATAAAAAATAAAACCGCCTTCAGAAACTAATTTTTCTTCTAAAGTTTATTTTTTCTTTTTCGTGTTTTTTTTTGTCGAAGTCGGTTTTATTTTTTATTTTGACAAAAGTGGAAGATCTTATTGAATGTTGTGAAAAGATGTTTTTTTTGTATGACCTTATCTAGTCGGACGCTATATCTACGGCAGGATATGATTGAGTGTTTATTAAGTTAGGCTTCCTGTTATTTCATACTGATGGATCTTTCTGTGGCTTTGTGGCAACCGGGGTTTCACAGCAGTGAATAGGACAAAAAGATACGTTGTTTGGAGCGGTCAAAGGGGTCAATTAAAATGTAAGCTTTGGTGGTGTAAAGTGGCGGAAAATATGTCATCCATTTTATTTATTTTATCATATATGTACACAAAACAGAGAAGTTAGGGAAACTGTAGTGTAGGTAATGTGTATCTAATAGCCAGTTATGTTTAAGTCCCATGTGAGCAAGGGTAAGACTGTTGCGATCAACGAGGCACAAATTCAAACTTCGTGGAAGCCACTAATATCCCTGAAGGAAAATCCCAATAACACTTGACTGACCCAAGAACCCAACCCAGGCCCTCTTGTTTAGTAACAGCCCTTGCGACCCTAAAATCAATTTCACTTACTTACATAATTATAGAAACTCTTGGGCTGTGGGGTCCGAACGCTCATAGCCTTTTTAACGAAATTTCTAAACGCTTAGTTGACGCTTCTCGTGACCCAAGGGCTGGCTTTTATCTTTTCCAGAGGCTAAGCGTTGCCATAAAACGTGGCAATGCCGCCAGTCTTTTGGGCACATTACCGGCTGACAGCGTTGAGAAACAGTATTTCGATGCCCTTTTATAGTTTATTGTTAGTTTATTTTATAGTTTTTAATTAATGTATATAGTTACTTTACTCTTTTTTTTAGCCCGTATTATCCCACTCCTGAGCAAAGGCCTCCCCCCATTCCTTCCATTTCATACGATGGTGTGCTTCTCCTTAGAATAAATATATTCCATTATAATTAAATCTTACATAACCCACGCAACTCACGTGAAGCCAGATGAACAGCAAAAAATAGGTAAAGAAAAAAGCTCCATTTATATCTCCTATGACATGAAAACTTAAGCAACAGCACGCCTTCGTACCATCAATCATCTTCCCTATTTCATATACCCATACCTACAACCCTGCCACCACTTCCGTTGATAAAAGCGTGATGATTTTCATACTGCTTACTCCCCCAGCTTTATACTTTCAAAGAGTAGGGTACCAGGTATGTTGTACCTAAACTATATGTAGGTGACGATGATGATCCACAGAGACTTGAGTATTATTTTGTATTTGATGATGCTTGTACTGTGGACTTGGGTAAAATGTCTGGAGCAAGTATGTGGCAAAGATTTGGTACAGAACGATTAAAACAAGACCGTTGTTTTTAAACCGCCTTATATAAAGTGAAATTGTAATTGTGAAAACGATAATGAAATATTAAATTAAATAAATAATACTTATACAAATATAAATTTATTTTAGAGCAAGTTTTGTGTAGAAAGTTTTTTTCTTTTAGCCTGCGTCATCCCACTCGATAGCAAAGCTCTTTCGGCTTTTTTTGGATATATTGCTAATGTGAACCACTGGTCATTGGTTTGACCCAACTCGTCTTGCGAGACTTACAAAAAATCTTTATGACACAAGTACGTCCCAACACCGCAGTTACTGTAGTCGTGGCAAACACCACGAACCCTACAGGGGATGTCGACAAAGAGCGGTGAGTAATTACAGAAAAATGGGGAATAACTAGGTCATCGCAGATGTGTGCACGGATTATGGGGTAATACGGGACGTTATGGGGTATTAAGGGTAAACGGCCGTGTGTGCATGTTTGTAGGTGTAATGTCCGGAAATCATTAGGTAATGCATGTCTTAGGTTGTTTTGCAAGCACTTGGTTTCTACCTCGATTATTAAAAGCTTATTAGTAGTCGCCCGTGACTTTGTCTGCAAAAATTGTGATAGCTCGGCTAATATGCATGATGTCAGTAGAAGTTTTAGTCAATATTATTTAGAATTGGATCATTCTTTCCGGATATTACCTCCTATAGGGGGTAATATCTGGAAATGTATATAACAAAATACCTTTGTAATAATATTAGTAGATATAGACAAAAAATACGCTATCATAGAAATTATGAGGAGCCATTACGTGACAGTAAAGTACAATATCTAGGCTGCTTGCAGATATACTTAAAAGTTAATCCAAATTTAGTTTCTCCCATAATTAAGTTCCCTTTTATAACATTAAGTTAAATTCGATCCCACAATTAGTTTTACGACCCAAGATTTAATGTCAGTTCTAAGTCATAGAACGAGGTCTATTTATGATGGTGATATAACCTTAGTAACATTTTGAAATTTATTGCGAGATCGACTTTTGAATTGGGACAAGCCCGTCACACTAATCCCAAACCACTGTAACTCCTGTAAGCCACAATCAACAGTGGCGACCACAAGAAAAGCGCCAGACAAACGATTCAACTGCCTTGGATCCCGCAACAAAATTAATCAGAAAAGAATAGCGGAGGAGTAGGAAAAACATAATTTCCACTTCCCTCCATATCAGCAGGAGACAGAACAGAACAAGGCCAATAGGCACACAGGGACGTATACAACTGGGATAAGCCCAGTTGCCTAGCACCACGGATATTATTGTCATTAATATTACTGGGTCCTAAGTTGTGAGCTGTTATATTATGTGATCGACTATACAATTACATATTTCCATTATCGTCAACCATATCCATTACATTTCATGGTCTACCTATAACTGTTCCACCTAAACAAATTATACCAGACAAATGACAGAAAGTACTCAGACTGCAATAATTCGCACACCCCACAGACATTGCCTAATCAATAGTCAAATAACTCCGCATTACACAGGGTGCGCTGCAATTTCATCAAAACACCGCAACATACACCCTGTATAGACAAATCCTATTGCATGCCTTTCGCCACCCTGTCATTGCGATGCCGAATGACGTCATTGAGTCCTGAGATGGATTCGAACCATAATTTCTGGACACAACTCCTTCAACCACGAATTTATGAAAAAAGCGGCCCTATTTCTATTTCATCATACATTGCTGCACCGGTAAAGGAAAAAATAGTACGTTGTTAAAGAGACTCGGCAATGGATGACGACCAAAGTGTTATCAACGAATGATTGGGGGATGTAATTGGTAAATGACGTGTGCCATTTAGGAGCCTGATGGACGAACATTAGGCCGTCTGCGCCGTTGTGGCTCACACGCATTCCATTTGCTCGAGGGTTTCGCACTAATTCTGTAAATGTACCAAACGCCAACGGGTTGGCGGGAAAAATGTGAAGTAATGTGTCACATGACAATGGCGGCCCTGTTGTTTTTTTTTATAAAGGGCTATTCTTTTGTGGGAGGTTGATTCTTTAATTTTTTTTATTTGGAACGTTTCCGCAAAGCGGTCGTTGCATTTTTTTGGAAAAGGTTTTGTCAGGTCCGTTGAAAGTAATTTGTTTGTTGATTGCCTGTTGCAATTGCAGCAATTTATTTAGTCTGTGTATGAACTGACGAATAAACTACTATAACTGTACAAGAATGATTAGGCTCTTGGCCTAAATCATAACAAACTCCGGTTTTCTTCTTGGTTTTTATTTCAATAAAATTTCACCGTAGATATTCTCTAAGCGGGCGTAGTTGGGAAATATTCCTGAAATGTTTTTGCATATCACTGTAAACTCATCCTAACAAACTATTCTATTATATTCAAGCCCAAATAGATTATTAGAACTGACTCAAGGAATGTATTGATTCCCGACAAATATTATGTCGGCAATAACTTACTGATTAGGTTACTTCTGCTAAAACCGCTTTCCTACATAATGTAATCCTGAAATCCTCAACAAAGCTAATTTCCTAGAAGCTTTAAAATTGTTTCTTTTAAACCCACATCGCACTACACTCCCACGCATGCAAAAATAACTTATCAAACATCTAATACACAACCAGCCATGTGTAAACGACAAATGCACTCTCCAACCTTGACATTCACCCAAGCAACATTGTAATAACTTTCAGATAATGTTCAATACATTTTCCATTTCCTTTCAGACTTGTTTCAATACTTTCTAACAAAGGGCGACCTTCAGATGTTTCAGTATGAATATCTGGATCTTGTAGAGTCTGACGTAGACCTTGGCCTTCGCATTGAACGTGGATGCTGTGGTTCTAACTCGACTATTTTGTATTTGGGATTGAAGTTGCTGGAAAGAACAACCATCGAAGTTTTAAAATCGCTGGACAACTCACACCGATAAAACGTGTATGCATAATTACAACCTTTTCTTGCAATCTATTGTGATTTCAAAATAAATTACATTATATTAAATTATCGAACCGAAGAATTGTCAGGTAAATGGCAATGGGCAGGGCACATTGCTCGCAGAACGGATGGCCGATGGGGCCGAAAAGTTCTGGAGTGGCGACCGCGAGACGTTGCGTTGGAAGGCCTCTCACTAGGTGGACCGTGCACCTGCTGAAGGTTG
This sequence comes from Diarsia rubi, assembly GCA_932274075.1. Classification (NCBI taxonomy): domain Eukaryota; kingdom Metazoa; phylum Arthropoda; class Insecta; order Lepidoptera; family Noctuidae; genus Diarsia; species Diarsia rubi. The sequence continues at coordinate 14,322,354 of OW026433.1, read as the reverse complement.
CGTGGACCCGCTGAATGCGAGACGCACGGGACCGGTCAATGTGGCGCCACCTGGGGGAGGCCTATGTCCAGCAGTGGACGTCTTTTGGCTGAAATTATGATGATGATGATGAAATCAACTATAGTTAAATTATCCATTTCAGCTGTCCCATACAAAATGTTCATACCTACTCAATCCAAATGCTAACAACTGTTTTTCCAGCTAATTCTTTTTCCTCATTAATATGTTGTTCTCATGGAGAAACGTGTTCAGTTTTTATAGTTACTACACATCCACACTGTAGTAATTAAACTGATATACATGTATGACATTCGTAAAACGACGGTACGAGTTTGAAGACAACTTTTTGTGACGATCAAATATGTAGAAAGACAGCCACAACGACAGCCGACCAATCATTTTTCGAACAAACGATTATACACCCTTAGGATCACGAAAATGGGGGATTTGCACTGTCAGTCGTTTTGATTAGGGCGCAAGGTTAGGAAGGAGAGCTAAACGAATCGGCACAGGAATCTTTAAAATATTTGTCCACTAGTTTGGCAATGCAACCTAAAGTCCTACACAAACTGCGCAATAAAAACGTCACCTTTTCGTAAGGATACAACAAAAACTCCCAATTCAGTAAGAACCCGAACTCAATCCTTGACATTCAAGCAAGGTTAGCTATAACAAAGGACTAAGACGCACGCTGTGCTATATAATTTTATGTGGAACAGAACCTGCAGCGATAGCACAGAATTACACAGGGAAAGTTCTGGAGTGGGTGTTATGGCGTCACTTGTTGAAGTGGCGTAAGCTCTTGATATACTCTTTTTATGCTAATTAGTAGGAAAGTTCCACTTAGGGTACATTTAGTGTCCAGTGGGTAGATTTTGTACATAACGACCAGAATTCGCGTAGGGAGGGGGGGGGGTAGGGTATCAACTTAACTATAAACACAAGAAGGAGCAGTATAACATTAGAAAAGTGGTAGTAACATCACGCCTGTTATCCCCATACGGTCAGGCAGAGATTTATCTTTTAGTATACCAATATTTTGTGCAAGCAAGCCAGTTACAATCAACAATGCGTATCTACAGACACGGTAGCTACTCCTGACAGATATCAATACAAAACCTTACCATAACAAATTTACCTTAGACCTTTACGAATATAATTCTGTGGAAAACGCGATAGTACTCGTAGGTACTATACACATTGACATTATATTTGATTATTGTGGTATTTTTTACTTACTCTACTTTACAGGGAAGACAAATCACCAAATAAAACTGCCCACTCAACCTAAATACTTGACCACGACCTCCACGTATGTTGCGACAGTGCCTGCTGACAATGGAAATAACAAAAAACGTCATTGCCGCAATATGCGACGCAACGGTACTCACGCGAAAGAAACTTTCTTTATTTCAATGACACACGTGCATGTCGCATCCCTGCGAGCCTAGCACGAGTTCTCGGTGTAAACGTAATGTAATATAACATAACATCACGCCTTTAATCCCCGAAGGGTTAGACAGAGGTGTACTTAATAGTCCCATCCACATTTCGCCAGTTATATTTCAGTCCTATGTAATTGGGGGCGACTCCGATTGCCATCAATCGGACACAATTCCAAACTCAATGGCTGCTACTGACAAATTCCTGATGGAAAAACTCAATACCACTTTGTCCGCTCCGGGATTCGAGCCCAGTGTCAGCAGCCTCATTGTCAGCAGTCGACCACTAGGCCAAAAATATGTCGATACAAAATTTATAATACTCATTCTACATAGTTTTAAGAATTTATTCATATCTATAGACGATACTGACTGCGGTTGTTGCAAACTATTTAACTATAACCATGATTAAAATTGCCAATACAACCGTCTCAGTTCATATAAGTCTCCAGAGTGAATATTTGATGAAAAATGCGTTCTTGAGGAGGATAGAGATTGCAAAAAACACGTAATAAAATTCGAATTTCTCAGGCTACCTTGTCGCACCAATTTTTTTTATATTTTTGGGTTTTGGAAATCATGAAATAACCCCTCCCGCTCTTGGGCAGAGCTAAGGTGACTGTCAGACTTCTACTGACTAAAAACCACCCATGTTCCTTCTTGGCCCTCGTTCTTCTTGGCAACATCGGTACGTACCTACTTGATCGATTTTGTTCGAAATCGCATAAATCGAGAATCGCGAGTTTTATTGCATCAACCTTAAGTCTAATTTAAAAATCCGTATACTTTCCACATTTAACCCTACACAACTACCCAACACGGCAACACTTAGTTTGCCACCCCATTTCTCCCCAAGACACGCAGCAAGAGTACTTTGAATAATTGAAAAAAAAACTGTCAAGTGTTTGGGGTCCCTCAGACACTTTATAGGTCAGTAGCGTAATGCTGAGCCGTGAACACAGAAGGGTTAAGAGTGGGTCGGGGAGTGTTAAAAATGTAACGCCTTGTTAGCAGAATGTACTTGGTTGGATGTAGGTACCTATTTAGGTGTAATACTTGGTTTTCCTTATTTAATAGGAACAGCTTTTGACTATCTTCGGAATTTATGAAATGAAACTTCTACTCTAATATTATAAAGAGGAAAGATTTGTTTGTTTGTTTGTAACGAATAGGCTCCGAAACTACTGGACCGAATTAAAAAAATTCTTTGGGAAGCTACACTATCCCCAGGTGACATAGGCTACTTTCTATTTCTGAATTCCCACGAGAACGGAAACTACGCGGGTGGTTTCACCCGCGTAGTTTCCTGTATACTGCAGTACAACAAAATTGTTGTTGTTCTGAGAAACTACAATATTCAAGTCAGAAAGGTGTACGCTTTACGCTAATGAAACGATGACGATTGACGACGATCGCTAACGATATGGTTACGAAGGATGGTTTGATCTAGGATAACCTAGAACCAAAATTGAACCAAGCTGAGTCAAGTTAACCGATTTCTATGTTGCACTTTCAGACCCTTTTTTTTGGGCCTACCGCTCTTGAGCAGAGCGAAAGGGAGTGACAGACTTCTACTGTCTAAAACCACCCATGTTCCTTCTTAGCCCTTTATGTCGAGGACGCGGTATCTCTTACAACAACCCGCAACGGTGACGGGCGTCGGCCCTTGCGGGCCCTCCCATGTTGCTATCATCTCTTTGAGGCGAGCGTGAAACACGAAGCCGTCGACGGACGGACGGCGAGCTAGCCCATTACTCACCATCCACAGGCCCGCTTAGCCAAGACCCTGAAACCAACATCTCTCTTGACTGTCCATCAAAAAAAGGCGTCAACCTATCTCCAAAATTAATGACCAAAACAAAACCTCCTGACACATCAATCTATTCAAAATCTCGAGACAGAATTAATAAAAACATTTTCTCAACGCCCCATAAATAATCCGAATAGATGTTAATTAATGACATTGAAGATTAATAAAGAGCGGGAATCAAAAGGCGAATTATAAGGAAATCTGAAGAAACAAGGGGCGTATAGAAATGAGAATGTCACGCTGTAATCGGATGGTCGGTGGCGGATAGACGTTGATAAATAGTCGTCAATGTTCGTGAGATGGTGTGGGGTGCAAGACATGAACTCCACCACTCTTGGTTGACTGGCAGAGAATGCCTAAGGTGTAAAGTTTGTCTTTGTATCTTTTTTTAGTGCAAAAGAGTTTTATTTAACAAATAAAATAATAAACAAGTTAGGTAACGTTCTAGGATCGGTCAAACTGATTCGGATGAATTTTAGATGCGGACATGGATAGTGACAAAGGCAGTAAGTATTTATACGGGACCCGTTTAATACTCGGTCTGATCCTTTCACAGTAAACTTTGCATGCGTCATCATCGTCATCATTTCAGCCAAAAGTCGTCCACTGCTGGACATAGGCCTCCCCCAGGTGGCACCACATTGACCAGTCCCGTGCGTCACGCATCCAGCGGGTCCCCGCAACCTTCATCAGGTCATCGGTCCACCTAGTGGGAGGCCTTCCAACGCAACCTCTTCCGGTTCGCGGTCGCCACTCCAGAACTTTTCGGCCCATTATGTGATGAAGCTCATGACCAACAGCTCGCATTGCAGGGTTGGTTGTGCTACATAAGGAAAAATGAGAAAAATTTAAAACTAAACAAAAACGGAACACTTGATATGATAAACGTTTCTCTCTATGGAGAGTAGATTGCAGGTTGGTAGAACGGGTTCGAAATATAATTTGACGGAGCCGTTACTTCTGGGCTTCTGTGTGTGTTATTAATAAATTAAAAAAGAGTTATTTTAATTCTAGTCCGCTTTTAACTTGCACCACAGCAAGAAGAAGACAAAAGATGTCTGTATCACTAATAGGCTTAACAATAATGCTAGTAGCTGCACTCCGGTTAATTGTTTACGATACTGTGTGCCTCGGGGAGATTAGATACGATCCGTTTTGATTGTCAGGCTTTTCTGATTAAGGAATGTGTTTTGTAGGTAGGCTGATGGTAGTAAAGGATTTGAGAACATCTTTAGATTATAAAAAAAACTTTTCGTAAAAAAAGCAACCGACTTCCAAAATTAGTCTAAAATATCTTTACCTTGTTTGTTTCATTGGTTCTTTTACTAAATAAAATAGCTTTAATTTCAGAAGTTGGTAAACTTCTGAAATTAAAGCTATTAAAGATCTTTGACTAAACTGCTTCAATTTGAATTGAATTTGTACCAATATATTTTTTTTACAATGACATTATTTCCTTTTCAAGTGTCTATCATTGTTATTTTTGTATTCATTGTGAATACAGTGAATCAAAAAAATAACTGACTCAAATCTCATGGTCACTTTTTTTTTCATTACTGTGACCATGAGATTTGAGTCAGTTTTAATCTTAGTTGATGTACGATAGCGAAGCGACAGTCAACGTTACTCATATAGTGAGAATACAAATTGACTGAATAATTATTCAGAAAGCATTAATTTTAATTATCAGACGGGTGCAAATACGTGTGCCTTTTTCATTACTTTTAATGACGGGACAATATTAATTTATGCACCTATGAATAATTTTATTCAACACTCGGTTCCCAAATTCCCGTCATATTTATTGGAAACGTGAAAAATCGCCAACCCTTCAAATGATGACAGAGAAAATGACCGGTCATTTGCACCCTGACATTTTTAAAATGGCGTTCATAATCGTTATTAATATGCGTATGAACCATCTAATATTGAGCGTTTATGCAAATATAGAGTATTTGCTAAAACGCACAGAAATTTGCATACATTTGTGGTACCGTTTTTTGTGTTCAATGACACGTGAGAGGTATAAATATTGTCTTTCATTTTTGTTTTGCCGTTTCTACTTTGCATAAGCATTGCAGGGTTGGTTGTGCCGTTTTGAATAATTAAGGTGTTGTTTTTTTATTTTTTTCGTTTAGATGGTGGAATTAATTTACTTAGTGTTTTTTGTTAACGTAGGAATTCTTGTAGAAATAATAAATATCGTGCACATGCTTATTTCAACGTTTGTGAATTTTGTCTTTTGATAAAAGGTACAGTGTTTCTCTTGTTTGGTGCTTGAATTAGATTATTTCAAAGATAGAATACACAAGATTCCATTGATAATAAATACTTTTAACTCTGTCAAAGTAGCCAGATCGTTTAGAATAGAACCCATACGGTGAGTACAAGTTAATTTCAAATCAACGTATTTGTATTAACTAGCTACATAGATGGTGTTGGGGCTTCAGATTTCTCAATGAAACTCCCGTTTTAAGGTTTGATGGTGTAATTTGGTTTTAAATAATCTTTTATTACAATTAAAATATGCGGAGCAAAGTTGTCGCGACGGTGACACATTTTCAACAGAAAAGTAAAAAAATAAAGGTAAGGAAGACAAGACGAGTTTTATATATAAAAGTCAGATATTACGGCGCCCTTTTGAATGACAACACACAAACACTGCACATCTCGGCACTTTAGCGCAGGCGTAAACAGATCAGTTAGGCTCCGCCGCAGTCATGAACACAATGACAAAAAAATATAGTGACTTAGCCAAACAGTAGCTGAAAATTGTTTCTCAGTTTATCTTTTTATTTTACCTCTGAGGATAGGTAGACGATTTACCGAAAATAAATAAATAATGTCGAGATGCATTCGTTTGAAACTATCAAATATAGGTATCCTATTGGATGCAGCTGTAAATTCGATGACAGTTTGAGACCTTCTATAAATTCGAGACAATTTCTGAAACACCGCAGTATAAAGTGATGTTCAGATAGATCAAATAATGATGCAACGTGTCCATTTCTGAAAATATTATTATGTTTGGCGTTCATGTATCTTATTTCTATATTCGTAGATAAGTAGCTTTTTGTGTACCATTGTCGTTTACAGAATCTCTTTTATGGTGTTCTATCTCTGGATTTGGGACAGTCATAAATAGCTAATTAAAAATATGTATACTTAATAAGATAAGCCTATATTTTTGTCATGACGTAATTATGAAAATTAACGGTATTTGTATCTTTAAATAAGCTCGTAACACATTTAAAAAATGTAATAACAACGATCATTCCTGATATATTTAATTTTTGGAAGCAGTGAAGCTGGTTGCCTTCTTGCTGTTTGGTCAAACCGGTGTACCGGTGCTCGTTTGACCAAATCTTTACATGTTGTAGAACGGTTAGCCGCAGCGTCTTACACGATAGTCTGTCAACCCCTTACCGAACCTATTTTTAAAGTCGTATACTTTACGTTTCAGAAAACAATAAACAATAGCATTACGTATTGACGGCTCAATCGATTCGACAGTTTTTATTGGCTATAGCGTCTCAGTTTTATCTCAAAAGTGCATTGCCATGTTTAGGAAATAATGGTAGAATAATAAAACACCTATACACGTTTTATATCGGTGAGGATAAAGGTTAATCGTGTGTTTTATTTTCGTGCTTAGTTGGGAGATAAAAAGGTAATTTGTTAAAGAACTATTGGAAGTTCTCTTGAACCAACTAAATATAATTACCAAATATAAAAAAAAAATACCTAGCCAACCACAAAAATCCTTTTGTTAGTCAGATTTTTTATGGCGCCCATGAAACTCTGACTTGGCATGGCATCAAGATATCTTGCATGTTGGTTTTCTCACGACGCTTTTCTTCAAATACAGTAACGTTCATAATTAGATAAGCATGTCTAATTAAGGCGCCACTAAACGCGAAACTAGCGCCATTCACATCTTATTTCTTTTACTAACTAAAATAACCTGCAGTATTTTTAAAATCACTTTAATAACTTTTTTAATCACCGCCGATTTTTATTACCGCTAAAAGTGGCCACTTTAATCTTTAATCAGTAATTCTCTTAATTTAACTCAAGTCATCAAAAGTGATTTTAAAAATATTACTAGCATGATATGTTTGGATTTTTCAAATTTGATGTGATTTTAGAGTAAAAGAAATAAGCTGTGGGTGGCACTAATTTCGGTGCTGTTGGCGCCTTAAACAGAAAGGGTAGTCAGGAGGTACTCGTCTTTCAAAAGAAAATGACAGTTAGTACAACAAATTCAGTACCAATAAACCGATTCATAAATTACTTAAAAAAAAACAAACAGAAAGTGATACAAGGACTATTTGTGACGAACGACTGATATCATTTTAATTGGTATTCCAACCATCTGGTACCAGTACTGGTGTGTAATTTGAGCACCATTAGTGCAGTGATGGCTTTATTACTCACTATGTTTTATTTATTAATAGCTTTGAAAGTACCGGTTGTTTTGATGTACGATTCAATTCATTAGTCGTGGTTGTTATTGATATGTTTTCAGTTAAAAGGATGCTTTTTTTTAATACTATGTTCTAAACTTATAATAAGATCATATGGCACAGCAAAGTAAGTGAGAAGGCTAAATATAATACTGAATCCAATTTATGTAACAGAATTCATGTCGATGTAAAATAAACCCTAAATATGTGGGCAAGTAACAACCTAATCCACATCTTACCAAACTGAAAATCGGTTACAGCCCTTATAAGACCACGTTTAATTAGTTTACTAAGTTATAATGAAAACTGTTTCACACAATGACCACAGCCAAAATTGTTCGCGTTAACCCTGCAAATGCGTTCGACGGGTCTTAATGGTTCGGGTCTAAGTTTAATTTAATATTAACAGTTGCAACAAGACGGTGGTCTTAGATGCAGCTTAATACGCTAAGGTTTTGGTTAGACTTGCGATTTGTCGCAAACACTATTTAATTGTAACTAGTTTTAGTACCTATAGTTTTTAAAATAAGAACCATTACAAAACCGTGGCAATTGATAAAAGAAGGATGGAACACAGGTTAATTTATCAATGATTGTACCTTAAAAACATTTAAGGTACAATATGTTATTTTTATTGAGCAGCGGTGGCCCAACGGTAGTGGCGGCCACTACTTAAAAACAGTAAATCGTGGGCTCGAACCCAACACAAAGGCGCATATTACTTTGTTTAATTTATTTCATCACCACTGCTCTCAAAACGGTGAAGAAAACTTCGTGGGGTAGCCGGCGTGTACTAAAAATAAAAATTCGAAGAAATTTGACATCTACCACCACGCACTAGACTCACGTGGTGGATTATAGCTATTGTTCCCTGTCACAGAGCCTGTGTTTCAGCAATGAGAACATAATTGGCTGATTATGCTTTTCTATGAATGGAAAACTTTCACCGAGGTGATTACATTTAATTAACTAACTACATTACATATTCCATTACAAGATCATTTACAACAATCACATTAACCTCCCATATAATTATTGTATTGGGTATTTGTGTATGTGAGTTTAAATGTTTGTGAACGCACCCACGATACAGGAGAAATTCCTAGTGTAGGACCACGTTTTTTTTTTAAAAAAAGAAAAAATAATAATAATAATTATGTACATGTTATAACAACATGCAAAGGCTAGATTACTTAGTTACCCTACAAACAGTTTCTAGGAAAACAAAAAATATGTTGAACAAAGAAAACTAGCAGAAGTATTGCATGTATAAACCATTCTACTAACTTAAACCCTTGCTTAGTTCGTTGACTGGTGATCGAAACATTCGAATACTCATAGCAAGAATGGGGTTAACAAAAATATTGGTACCATGTATTACGCTAGACATATTAAATGGACTCATTTTATCTTGTTCAAGTAAGTTGTCACAAAGTAGGTTGTCATAAAAATAAATAAAAGAAGAAGTATTAAGGAAGAATAATAGGTTGGTGTTGTATACATAAATAACTGCTTGGATAAGATGGAACGAAAGGTTCTCCACAAGGTAAAACTTAACTGTCTGTCGGTTTATCAGTCTGTCTGTTTGTTCCGGCTAATCTCCGAAACGTATGGGCTGATTTTACGAAACTTTTACTGGCAGATAGCGGTTGTTATAAGGCGTCGACTTTTATTACATTATTAGAATGAAGATTAGGGTTCCGCGTCATAAACGAAACCCCTTGAAATTGTGAATAAAATCCGAAGCAAATTAGAATTAATAATATTTTTTAATCATTTCACGCGGGCAAAGGTCACGGGTCACAGCTTGTCTTAATTAAGCCTGAAGCAGTATTTCTACATAGTTCAGATTTGTGATTAGTCTCTAGACTTTAGGCAAGAATACTTAAGTACTGGCTCTTCAAAACACACCAAATCCTCACTTACAAAATATTCCGACAATCCACTCCACTTTCCGTATTTCAGTCGCAAATCCGCGTCATACCTTAAAAAGTTCTAACGTATGGCCAGACGCGTGTTGTGCTGTCGCGTACAGACGGACCGTTAATGTGCGGTCGGATTACGGAGTGCTATCAACAATGCGGCCGCAGTCGAGAGAGTACCGGAGTTTCGGTACCGGTAGTTTTGACCCGGGGGCTGCAGTTGGAGGGTTAATTGAAATTGTATGAGACTCATATTTTTTTTTATTTGTAATATACTACGTAACTATTAATAATTTTATGTGGCAAAAATCATTTTGTAAGTGACACAAACAAAAAAAGAACAAATATCTTTTAAAAATGTCTGCGCTGTGGTGCAGTGTCTATGTGTGTGTTTGTTGGTTAAGTTTTATTGCATGCCAACATTCTATAGGTACTGTAATTATGGGTAAAACACGCAGTATAAATTGTCATACATATATACGTAAACTCGCGACCTTTTCCCACGGGGGTAGGCAGAAACCGTAGAACGCCACGTGCTACGATCCTTACATACTCCTTAATTTGCCTAAAATGTATTATGTAATGGCAAAATGATATTGTATTCATTTGATCATCGCCCTATCTCCATAATCAGGTAACTTCGAAACAACTTTAAATAACAACAGGAACTCAATTGGGTAGTTAACAAAAAAAATCTAATTAGTCCGTCATATAGATTATCAAAAAATATTTGACATGTATTTTTCCTATTTTCACGTTAACAAACAATGAAGACGATACAGTGCTTTGAAAACTCGTGTGACGGCATACTCTAAGACATTAGTATGACACTTTTTAGCGGTCAGTGACGTTACCAACCCCCACTCAAATCTTTCACGCGTTTTATCTTCATCAATTTTTATTGATTTGATAAAATAAAAAATACGTATCCAATATTTTTCGATAATCTAACAGACGGACTAATTAGAATCACATTTTTTAAGTCTGTAAACATCCCTTAATTATTCCACAATGTCCTTGTTCCACGAATGAATATATGATAAAATCTTCTTCTTAGCATCTACAGATGGCAATTCAAATGAAGTCGACCCTAAAGGTGACGTTTTTGGTACTTTCAGTAGCCTCACGATAACACGATATATGTATTATGGTATAATTTTCCTAAAGACTTGTCATAAAATATATCCTTAATCCAGTTACGATTTAATGGTCTAAGCATTCAATTAAAACTTTGATACTCAGGTTCATAATTATTACAATACAAAGTCTGGGTAGCATCTGCGAAAAGGGTTAACCCGTCAATGACTACGGTTGTTAAGGAGTAGGTAACCGAATTATTAGTAATTGGATCAACCACGTTGTTGCATTCAAGCGTAGTGGAATTTATTTGGATGGCTTGTCATTTAACCCTTTAACTGCTGCCGGTTGCAGGAGGGAGTTTTAATTCCGGCCGTAATTAAATAAAATGTTGTTTATTGCGACGCTAAGAGGAACAGTGAAATCTATTTTTTTAGTAGTCTGGGGATAAAATCTGAAAGGCTTTATAGTCGAAGAGAATAAAAAATCGCCTTGTTATTCGTAAGGGGAATGAAGTGTTAACAATGTTTTTACTATGCATCTTTTTACATAAGTTGAGACATTGTTGTCATTGTTGTTGTTGTTGTTGTTATTGTTGTGTGTGTTAAACGTTGTATCTACAAAAACAAACTATATTATATCATATATTAAAGAGGCCCAAAAATAAATCGAATGATCGATAATTGATTTTAGTGTCCTCGGCAGTGGATAATGTTTGACTCAGTTTAACACTCAAATATATTAACAAAAAAGAATGAAACAAACATTTTCACGCTCTTAAACCATCATTCGCAGCCACATTTGAATAAATTCAAAACATCCAATCTACATTATCTGTTCAAATACAAAAAGAAATATACCCAATGCCAACAGGAAATGCTTTTATATTTGTCAACGTCAAAACCCCTGGCAGAAGCAACATAAAAAAAACGAAAAAAAAAGAAATTGACATGACATTCTTCTTTCAAATGAACCGTGACGACGCTGGTCCTCTCTTATTAGATTAACAGGTCGATTTGCAATTCTGTGTGTTCATACACATGTTTATTTTACGGAAATGAATCGCATTTTGGCATGAGGGGTGCTTATGTTGACTCAGCTTATATTTTGGAAATACCTTTGGTTGTGGATTGTGTTGTAATTCATGTGTGGATGTTGGAGGGTTAGGTTAATAATTTGTTTATAATTATTACACCCTTTACTACATATCTACAACAACGGTAAACAAATATTATTTCCTATTCTATCATTTAGTTTATTTAGTTACCTAACCGAACCTAACAGCAGATCATATTTAATGTTATAGAGGAAGAAGAAAACTGCATATCTAAACAGGAAAGTTCCTCAAGTACCGAAGCAAATTTTATAATGTTTGTTTGTTGTCAAATTAAAAAATTATTATTTAGTTTGGATTTATAAAACGGAAAAAATGCTGGCTAGTGGAATACAATAACATTTTCCTTTTTTGAAAGACGGTTAAAAATAAAATGTATTTTAGTCTCTCGCCAAACTACCGCAAAGCCATTGAGCGCTATCAATTTGAAATCAAATATTCAAACTAATTCCAAACCAAATACGCCTTCTTTTAACACAAATAAATACAATAGATAGTTAGCCATACATTTTATAACACAAAATATCAAACAGAATGAATCATGAGCTTTCGCGATATATTCACAGCGGGTTGTGTCACGTGTTTCTATGATTAGTTCGCAAATTCTTTGCATTCGAAAATATTTACACTACTAACTCACCTACACACCAATATCCACCTTAAAAATACGACGATAAAGCCCACAGTCTTGTTTAAAAACAACCATCTTCGATTCGAACGGAAATATTCATGCTGAACGAATATAAATTTTCGCAAAGAAAGATTAAAGTTGGATTTGAAGCGCAGTACGTATTTGAAGGGTTGTAATCCGGAGTTCAGTATTGAATTAGTTGACCGCCCGCTGTTTTTGCTGCTGAACACAATAGATTCCTTGAAAATTGGACGTGTGCTGGTAAAATTACCCCTGACAATGGTTTTCTTGCTACAATGAGCTTTCGATAGTTTTTTTTTATATTTTAACGAGTTTACACTGCACTATTTACGTAAGAAAGTGGTTTCTGTTTTCTAGTATTTAATAATTGCTAATTATTTATATTAAAGATGTGACTACTTAATAGTAGGAGGTAGTTGTACAATGATTGTTTAGTAAGGGTTTACTCATGTTATAAATGCGAAAGGAACTATGTGTGTTACCACAGCCAAACTTTCTCATTTTTATTAAGAGTAAGACAATCAGAAGTAAGACTGTGGCTCACATAATGGTATAATAGCTGCGTCAGTATTTCAAGACTGCTAACGACTTCTGATTCTTAACGTTCTAAGGAAACGGGCTATTCAGACAGACTGCGATTTTCCGATTGACTAGAATTTATGCTTCGAATGTGATTCGACTTCAGATAAGAATTTTAGTCAAATGTTCCTAGAACGGTATCGATTCTTCTATAGTTACACCTATAATTTCGTTCTTGTAAAATAGGGAAGTTTACTGACTAAAAATCTAATTCTAATTAGTCCGTCTGTTAGATTTTCGAAAAATATTGGATACGTAGTTTTTGTTTTATAAAATCAATAAAAATTGACGAAGACAAAACGCGACAAAGATTTGAGTGGGTGTTTGTGACGTCACTCACCGGTGAACAATGTCATACTAATGGCTTAATATATGGTGTCACACGTCGAGTTTTCAAAGTAAATTATCGTCTTCATTGTTTGTTTAAGAGATAAAAGAAAAAACACGTGTCCAATATTTTTTGGAAATCTATCTGACGGATTATTTTGATTTTTATTTTAAATTTTTATTTTTAATTAGATTTTTATTTTTATTTTTTATTGTAAATACCTAATTACGGTGTTAAATGCTTCATTGTTCCTAATCTTCTCAGCGTGTCGATGGCAATATAAATTGTGTCGGCCCAGAATTAGGCTACTAGTTTGGCGCTTTCGGTAGCGTCCATCACTTCCTGTAGTGAACAATCAGCAGGACAGGCAGGGCACGAGATTAACTGCCACTTTGATTGAGGGACAGAACCACATTTACACTTTCACAGTTCCTAATAACGATGTTATAAGCTGTGTGACTTCCATGTCTGAGTAACACGTATCACTATACCCCTTGTCAACCTATCTTGCACTGGTTGTCAGACTTCCGGGCTGCATACGACCATCCAAGAACTGCAAAGGACAGCCAATTACAGATTCCCGTATCTAGTGGGTGCTTTGCTTCACTAATCACTAACTTAGACGGCAAGGCGTAGTAGCTGAGCGATTGAACTGCTGCTCTGCGTGTCGCGGGTGCGATCACCGCACGGAACAAATATTTTGTATGGCCTACAGATAGTTGCTCCGGGTCTGGGTATTTGTGTATGTGAGTTTAAATGTTCGTAAACGCACCCACGGTACAGGAGAAGTTCCTAGTGTGGAACAATATTGCTTTTGTTTTTTATAAAAATAAAAAAAAACTATTCGCAAGGCTATTTAGTATTTGCTTGAGCGAGATAAAGGCCATTATTGGTCGTAAAAATCCGTTTTGTGTTGTGAATGGTAAAGCCTTAATCAGACTTATGCGAATACGGACAGCGGAAACGTTTTAGAAACTGTAAACACCAACTAAACCCACATAAGTTTAAATAAATACAACATACAAAGATATCATATCACAGGCCTTTGAATCAAACATGTTTAAACGTCAAAGGGAATCTGAAGTGATCATCTAACTGCTCTGTACCACTTCATTCAAAGCAATAAGGTTTATAATCGCAAATCCTGTCAAATGTTTGACAAATCATTGCTAATTCATTGACAAACATGTTTGGCGAGTTTCTAAATAAATATGAATACTGAATACGAAACAGTCTGTTATAGAGATTATGGTGGTGATAAGCTTTGGTTCGAATTCAACTGTAATGGTCGATCCTATGTTATTTAAAACTTATTTAACTTGAATACAAATGGACCCACCATTTAAAAATTTCAAATGGCAAAGCCCAATAACACTTTTCTCAAGCCGGGAATCAATCCTAAGTCAGCTCAGGAGTCTCTTGTAACACAGGTGAGTTTACAAACATTTAAACTCACACACACAAACATCAAGATCCAGAACAACAGAATACAACAAATTTGTGTTCCATGTGGGCATCAAACCAGCGACACGCAGTATAACAGTCAATCGCTCAGTCAACGTGCTGTCGTAAACCAAATTTGATTATCCAATAGGCTATCTTGCCAAACCTAAATCATTATACACTATCAAATAACCCAGAGCTATTACATCACGAATCATAACGCTATTATTTCTGGCACAGGGCAATAAAGGCTCACATTACATTGACTTATTATAGTACCTATAAAGTGGGGTCGAGATCTTTGACATGTCTTGTGATTTGTTTACATTTATTTTCTTTCTATTAATGTATCGGAAAATATCGGTGTATGGGTGGTCCGAGTATAGAACCTTGTGGGATACCTGTATAGACTGACTTTTATATAAGAAATAAATTGCCTTATAATTGCCTCTTGTTAAACTCACAACATCTCATTTATCTGGTTAAACTCATGATACAAAATCTTCGCAAACTGACAGGGTGCATTCTGATGCTTATTCTTTTTTTTTTCAAGTGTACCTTCTTGTTCTGTTTAATTTCAGGATCAATATATTTCCTATAATTACTACAAAAGCCTAGATACAGTCGGTTACAGACCTGTAGTTTTTTAATTAACATAAAACACTACTTTTAATTAAAAGTTTATTCTAGACAAGCAATATTAAAAAAATCAATATGACTGTTTCCATTATGAAGATAGTATAGACTGACACTCAGTTGAAAGAGTTACAGACCAACATGAAGTACGAACTAAAGCACTTTGTAAAAAAACATACAGCACCCATTCGGTTACTGAAAGCTATGTCTTTGTTTCGTCTTATTCTTGGCAACTATGCAAATATCAGTGATTCAAGACCAATCTGTTATTTGTTGAAATTATATTGTGTTCTTTGTTGTTCCGTTACCTGTGTTATATTCTCCAAGTTTATCCAAGAACATTCGTTCTCCATCTACTGTCTAAGCATCATCGAATACATTTTGACCGCTATAGTATACTTTTTTTACGGTGATGAACGATTCCTGCACTTCTTTCGAGTTATCACCACCAATGACAGAATTATTGGCTTCAAGAAAGCCTCGTTGATCCCCAATTACGTGTATCCTATTATTTTTGGTATTGCGATAGTAAGATTAGGTCTTACTATATTTCGAGCTTCTTTTTATATTTCCTTGGCTAATTTCTGTATTGTTGCCATTGCCATGCATTCCTCGGGTGTTAATCAGTTAATTATCATTATCATTTTTGCTATACTGCACAGTAGCATGAAACGTTTGAGGATCTTCTTAGAATCGAATTTAGTTCCCATTAATATTACTGGGAGGAATGAAATTGCAATCAGTGTTAAAAATACAAGAAAATGTTTGTATTACTATAACAATTTGTTAGATAACTTGCAATACCTTGATAACCTGCTGCAAATTTTGGTAAAAATAATTATTATATTATTTTTATTTTATTATAGTTTGACCATATTATTATGGTCCCACTGCTGGGCAAAAGTCTCCTTCTATTCCTGCCAACGGTCACGATTCTGCCTAACTTCTTTCGAATTTTCTCAAGAAAGATTATCAAAGATAATTATTATTATTAAAGATCATCCAGTTCATCCCGCCATCTTCTTCGAGGTCTGACGCGACCCTGTGTCACTGTTTTAGAGCATCAATCCTAAGCTTTACGGGCCCAACATTTGTATTTTTTATCCCATATTATTTGACTTCAACTGGTAGTATTTATGACTTGGCCGACCATTTCATAAAGTGATTAATCTAAACATTCTAAACGAATCCAACATATCATGAAGTTATAAATTATAAAATCTGGTCACTATGCGTAATTATTATTAACATAACTTATTGATTAAAAACATTAATATTTTTAATTGGTTTTTCAGTTATTCATCAATTGGAGTTTTCACTGTTTTAAAACGATTTACTTGACTTATAGTTTGACACGTGGTTACATTATTGGGAATAGTGGTTCTTTTAAGTTTCGGGTTAGTAAATCCATTTTTTGTTTATAATTACAGCCAGTGGGTGGATCTTTACGTTAAGCAGTGCTTGCTTTAGTTGGTCTCTCGATGGTACGTGCTTCGAAAAGCACTTAAGCCTTGATTCCGGGGGTCATTTAGATTTAGATCTTTGGCAGTCGTTACTGATATTCCGTGGGCTGTACAGTACAGTGAATTGAATCAAAATCATTTATTTCAAGTAGGCCAGTTACAGGCTCTTTTAAATAGTCGAACAAATACTAAATTTCAATAAACTAAGCTACAGTCCCATATACAAGGCATAATAACTGTGAGTGTACTGTAGTTGCCGATTTCAAAGCGTTGGTCTCATGAGAAGAATGGCAAGAAACTTCATGGACTCTCTTTTAAATCAAGATGTGCACGACAAGTGTCCACAGTAAAGACAACACAACGATTCAAAAATAATATAATAATTCAAACAAGCTGTGGCAGCTAAGAGGTGACCAGTCACAACTGACAGCGCCCGTTCACGAGCATGACGCATGGATCAGCACCATTCCACTCAACCATTTTAAAGACACACGCGCCATCATCAGTGAGACATACCCCCAGTACTAACAATACGAGGTCAAATAGGCAGTCGGTTCATATAAAATACTGGCGTCATCTGGTCAGACGAGAAGCCGACGCCAACATTGTTGGTAAAATGTTACGCAGATGATGATGGTCAGAGGTCGTGTGGTGGATAATTAACAAGTCTATACGTTCAACTTGTTTGTACGACAATTCTTTACAAAAGAGTATCGGCTTTTTTAATGTATTTCCAGTACCAGGTGTTCTTAGTATCGCACATGATCGAGATGGCACATTCAATATTCATGGTGTCGTGTCCAGCGGTCACTTCGGATTCAACAGCTCACGAAGTGGATCAGATTAAGGCGATACTAACGAGACAGCTGCTGAGATGCTCAGGTAATACATGGTCCACTATACTAACATAAAGGGTGTAAAAGTACCCTTAACGCAAACGAAGGGCACTTGTTCTCCCCACCACTGCGATCATTTTTGGTAGCTAGCTTTAGTTATAACTAGTTATGGAGATATTGGGGGTCAAAGTTCCAAATTTTGCACAGCTGTTTTTGTAAATACTAGTTTTTCAAGTTATAATTTTACTTAAATTACCTCCATGACCCGTTAACTATTCAAAGCATCCACTAGCACAATGTTTTAAGAGTGCTACATTGATTTTTACCGTAAAATGTGATTTATGACCCCAAAAAAAAAGTCCTGCAAAGTTTCCCAGCAAATTTTTTTTGCGTAGGGGTACTTAGTTTGATGTACAGAATGCTTGGTTGACGTCTGTGTGAAGAGTTAATTTACACCCTCAGTTAGCTCACGTGGTCCTGTAGTCAATCAGGCAAATGTGATGTGCTGATAAGGCTAACGGCACATATAATGAAAGTTTGTGTAAAACTTATTCAAAAACGACTAAGAGATAAAAAAATCACAAAATCCGTTCGATTTTATGATTGGTCGAGGAACGACGGATGGCATTTTTGTCATCCGCTAGCTATGCGATAAACACATAAATGCGCACAAAAACATGGTTCATCAACCTGGAATATGCATACGATTGGGTACCTCGTGAGATTTTGTGAGAAGATGTATCGCTGAATATATACTAACCCAAGTACGCGGCGAACAGTCAGATATTCAGAAAAAGCTATTATTTTGATTTAACAAACAGACACTTCTATTTAATTTATTTTGGATTTAAACCTATGCATGTTCACAGACAGTTCTTTCCGGTTCGAGCTGGACACTGCGCTGCAGTAAGTGTTTCTGCGTCCGTTCAGATACACAATCTGTCGCGCTGTGCCGCTCAACATCTACCTGCCGTTTATAATCACCAGCCTATAAAACTAATGTCATTGTTCACAGACGGCTCTCTCCGATTCGAGCTGGATACTACGCTGCAGTACGTGTGTCTGCGTCCATTCAGATACACGATCTGTCGCGCTGTGCCACTCAACATCTACCTGCCCTTCACCGTCATCAGCCTCTGCATCACGTATGTCATTGTTCTTCTGCAGCTGACACAGTTTTCTGCCTAATGTAGGTGCCTGTTAGATGTTTTGTGATAATACTTAGCTGTTTAGTACACTTTCTAGACGATGTCTTATGTTACTTTTAACTGGTTTGACTTTAAATGTTTCTTAACATTACTTAAAAAGCTATTTTATCCTTCATTCACATATGTTTAATTTTTTATTATACAGAGTTTCTGAAACCGATTTATCTTAATTTTTTTATCGTGCGGTTAGTGCAACCTAGTGTCAGAATGTTTATGTACCCAATGGACTACAATGCACTCTAACACACATGCACACTCTGTTTCTGACTTAGCGTCACATGCCTTCACCAAATCAAGTGTTATTTATACAATACTTGATAATATTGAATATTTTGACGGCACGGTTGGCGCAGTGGCTCAAGTAATGTACTGCTGCGCTGCGTGTTGCGGGTTCGATCCCCGCACGGTACAAATATTTGTATGACCTACAGATAGTTGATATTTCCGGGTCTGGGTATTTGTGTATGTGAGTTTAAATGTTTGTGAACGTACTCACGATACAGGAGAAATTCGCAGTGCGGGGAAAAGTTATAAAAAAACGCGCATAAATCCAAAAATCATAATTCTCATTTCATCCATAAAATCATATCGTTTTCCAAATACACTAATTATTTAATTGAGCCCTTTCGAGGAAACTCGAATTATTTCCCTACAATCTGCTTTCTTGCATCAGAATGTTAACTCCACGATTCTAATAGAGATTTCATTTTTATCATCAAAATTGCGAGCAGGTAGAAATATGTAAAGAATGTATTATAAATTATGTATGACTTGATGACATTCAGATGATATATTTGTCGTTCGCTTTGTGCCCTCTGCCGCGATCTTTGATACATGAAACGTGCTATACAGAATGTTGTTATAATTTCATATTTTGATCTAGCCGATGTAATAGTCTCCCTCTGTACTTTGTGCTTGAAGTGTTATATAAATAAATAAAAAACCATTACGAATTTTATTTTGATTGTTTTTGAGTATACTTCTGGGAATTGTACTCTAGACTTACGTCCACTACTTCAAACGTTACGCTACAACATGCTACGACGTAGCACTACGGCGTAGCACTCCCGTAGCAGCGTAGCGTACTTCCTGGCCGCGCCACAGTCGCATTTTGAATTGGGGTTAATGCGAAAAATTTATAAATAGATATTTAACAAAATCGGTAGCACGGCCAGGAAGTATCACGCAAATCGCATTTAATGAATTCATGTTTTTAGGACCAATCGGTTTGGGTAGCGCATTGGTATATCAGTCAGTCAGGACTTTGAATTTTATATATAGAGATGATGTGCCACCCAAATATTCACTATAATATTAGTGCATATTCCAAAATATATTTACCACCACCCTGTATACCTTAGGAAGAATTGCTGACAAAAGGCGCGGTGGCAGGCGGATCTGTCGCCTCAGGCGTCGCCTACTATGCTAATATTTGCCGAATAACAGCCACGTGTAGGACGTAAACTTTTTGTGAGTGTAATATGGAACTTGAGAGGAGTTTTTAGCTGAATAATAACTGTCGCGCGGGTCGATCTTAGGGATAAGTACCGCTTGGCAAGGTCGGTCCGTGGATGGGTTACCATTCATCACATTCCGAGTTAATTTAGGTGAAAGTGTGAGTTAGATCATTAGTTCCAGAGATTACCCCCTACCTACTAAAAAAAATTACCTCTTTATAATATGAGTAATATAAACTAATATTAGTGGCTTTGCAGGAGAAAATAGTAAAAATAACCACGAAATCAAAAACTGCAAGACAATAAAGCTTATCCAATGAACCAACTCCTTTAAGTTTTTGTTGCATATCTGTTCTAAATTATATCATAAAATAATTCCAAATACATTTAGAACACATCTACTTTTCAAAAAACGAAACACGATATTTTACATCCTACATCCACCCTCGGAAATCCGAATAACAATGCTCCCATATATTACCTGCATGTGCTTTGCCAAATAAAAAATAATCCTACCAATTTGCATCGCTGTTTTATATTTCCAACCGCTTCAGGCGATAGCATCATTTTATTTGATCGGTTTATATCGGCTCTTGTTTGAGTCCTTGGATTAGGTAGTCGTAAGTAGCTTTTAAAGAGTTCTACAAATCGATTCTGTTTTTTTTTAAACGCAGCGGCTCAGCGATTGGCTGCTGCGCTGCGTTTCGCGTGTTCGAACCAAGCCACAGAAGAAATATTTGTATGGCCTACAGGTAATTTTTTTTTTTAAACAAAAATAATAATGGTAATAATAATAAAAGTAATGGTTCCAGGTCTGGTTGTTTGTTTCATCATCATCATTTCAGCCAAAAAACGTCCACCGCTGGAAATAGGTTGTTTGTGTATGTGCATTTAAATGTTTGTAAACGAGTGTCTACGAGACTAAAGAAATGCTTAGTTGGACAAAATTTTAAAAAAAAATCAACGTAAAAGAAGCCGTTCTCAACGTGACGCGTATTGTTTTTTTTTTGTTAACCTTTACTGTCCCACTGCTGGGCAAAGGCCTCCCCCAATTCCTTTCAAGCTAGTGCTCTTTTCCTGAGCCACCTCGAACCAGCCTTCGTGATGCGCGTTTAGATCGTCTCGCCACCTCTTTCTGAGCCGGCCTTTCGTATTGTTTTATGAAAGACAATTGACTTGGATTCCTATCTTGTTGTCACCATTTATATACCGGCAATAATGAGATTGAGTTTGAGCAATTCCCTGGTCGGCCGGGCTAACTATTTTTGAGTTTCTCTAAGAACACAAATAATAAGAATAATAATTTATTTCTAAAAATGTAGGTATTACAAAAATGTACATTTAGGTGCAGTAGTGTTATTTCTAAACAATTGTATAATTATTGCTTAGTTATAAGTAATCTATAAGTAAAGTATATATAACTGTTGCAAGTTACGATAGTGGCGAAATCAAATGTTAGGTAGCGACCTGCCTGATCTAGGTTTATTTAAACCTGTGTTTCAGGCCATCACTTTACATTGTATAATTTAATTAGGACAGGAAAAGTTTTAAAATAAAGTAAATCTAGGAACAAAAACATTAAACATTAAAACTAACTTAATTACAATATGTACAGCTAAATACGAGGGGATGACATATCAAATCAAACCAGGACTTCTAGAAGTTTTTCTGTGTCCGTGTAATTAAGCGTCGCTAAATAATCAGATATCACAAAATTACATTTCCTATAACTTAGACTATAGAAGTTTAGTTTCTTGTTGAGTCTATTATACAGAAAAGGTCCTAAAAACACATAAAATCGACTAGCAAAAGCATGTCTAGTTTGAGGCTTTGTGCAAACCAGGTCTTTTCTTCTCCTATCGGATGGAACTGGGTCATAGGGAAGGGTAGAGTGCTGCTGTAGTATAATGTGAAGAATAAATAATTGCCGTACTGTGAGCACATTACATGCTTTGTAGAGCAGGTGTGTAGGAAATCTAAACGGACGAAAGGTAGCAACCTTTAAAATTGCTCTTTGAGCACGTTCTAGAGGGAGAAGAAACGAATTTCCCGCCCCCCCCCCCAGGATGTTATGCAATAGGTTAGAATAGACTGACACAACGCTAAATAAACCTGTTTTATTAATTTATAGTCGGCTACATTGCGTAAATACTTAAAAACATAAATTAGTTTGCGCACTCTAGCACATAGTAACTCGATGTGTTTACGGAACAAAGTAGGTACCTAGCAGGCAGTAAGTGAAAAAGTGGGGTATTATTTATACCTCCAACACCGAGTTTGAGGCCAGCGCTGCAGATCTAACAATGCCGCCTACAAATGTGTCCCAGGTATCCCTTCACCTGTACTCTTGACGACCTGAATACCGCTTCTGCCGCTGGAATAAACGTGGCCACCTGTTCCCACCGGTTCTCACTTCTTCTTTCCAGCAAAAACACTAGGAAGTGTCGAAGGGGGGGCGTTTTGGGGGACTGACTATTGTAAATAAGTAAAGTAAAGTAAATTTTGACGTTCTAAAAGTGCTGATTATCAGCCTAGTTTGAATAAATGAGTTTTGATTTTGATTTTGGTTCGAACCTGTAATATGGAAGTAATATCGATACGAGAAGAAGAATAGGCTGACAGGATTCAGATTTTGGCCTGGCTTTTAACAAAAGGCTTGCACTCTCAAAACACAGCCTACCTACTATAACCTCCATCCATTCAATGTGATTATTGTTGTACAATCCTACTAATATTGTAAATGTGAAAGTTTGTGAGAATGGATGTGTGGATGTTTGTTACTCTTTCACGCATAAACGGCTGGACCGATTTGGTTGAAATTTGGTATGTAGATAGGTTATACCCTGGATTAACATATAGGCTACTTTTTATCCCGATTTTATCTTCCCGTGGGATCATTTTCGAGTTGTAGCGGGTGAAGCCGCTGGCAACAGCTAGTTTAATTTAATTTAATTTTTGAACTCAAATTTTAATATATTCTTTTAATTTTTATTATATTTAATTAATGTAATAACTATGTCCTAATTTATTTGATATTTTTTATAGTTTTATTTAATAATTATTTTACTTTTCCAATTTAAATGATGTTTTAAAAATTTTGGAATTATACTGTATTTTAATTTAAAAACTACTCGACATTTTAAATCCAATGTAAACTTTATAAATTTTAATTTTGTTATTTTCATATATTTTCATTTCATTTTTTATTATTAATATTTTATACAAGTGCTGTGCACACCTATAATTGACGAATTCACCTCAATGCTGTTAAATTAGATTATTTTTATGTAATGATTTAGTGAATAAGTCGTTGGTGTGACAATAAATAAATAAATAACCTCAACAGAAAACCATAAAACTAACCAATTAACTGAAATCGCACTTTAGGATACTTAATTCATTCACCAACCTACCTATCAAAAACCTTCAGTACCTACTCAATTCCAATGACGTCATCTCTATAAAAATAACAAAAAGACTCGATACTTTATGAGCCACACGGGACGACCATAAACTCCAATAGAACAGAAAGGTATTCACTCGTAATGCACGGGAATTTTTAAATTTTACGACTTCAAATACTTTAATCGACTTTTTATTGTCGTTTTAGTACTGAACCCGATAAACAGCTTTTAAATATTGAATATGAGATTAATTGACTGAATAGATTTTTTTCAGTCTACTAAACTAAATAACCCTCCTTTTGGACTTCGCCGCAGTCGGGTAAAAAGTGTAGGTCTTCGAGATCACGTCTACATGGCGTGCCAACACATCAAGGGACCCGAAAAAAAAAAGTTTACTCATTTAGTTAAAAATCTATTGAAGTGACTAATTGTAGTAGTTTGATTTGCTGGCGTCTCTACATGGCGTAAGCTGCAGTTACCATTGACACACCTTCTTCTAAGTAAATCAGGTTGTATTTCGGCAATAACATGTTGATTTAGTTATTCCCAAGTGCTAAATTGTTTCTGAGTTATCGGCGTAGACATGTGACTTTACATATCATCATCTGCTTATCTTTTTCCCAACTATGTTGGGGTCGGCTTCCTACCAAACTGAATACAGCAGAATACCAGTATTTTGCATGGAGCGGCAGCCTATTTAACTGCCACACCCACCGGTAATGCGATAACCCTTGGTAAGACTGGTTGTCAGACATTCGGGCCACTGATTATCTGTTAGGACTGCCACAGAAAGATTTACAAATGGCAGCCGAGACCAACAGCTTAAAACGTGCTTTTCGAGGCACGGACGAAACTCGGTAGGTATGCAATGTGTGGTTACCTATCCACAGACCAATATAGGCAAGCGTGGCTAAATCTGAAGATTGTTCCGAACGGCTCTAATAAGGCAGTTAACTAAAAAAAACTAATTAGTCCGTCAGATAGATTTCTTCCGCTCTTGGGTAGAGCGAAAGGGAGTTTCAGATTTCTACTGACTAAAAACCACCCATGTTCCTTCTAAGCCCTTTATGTCGAGGCCGCGGTATCTCTTACAACATCCCGCAGCCCCGACGGGAACCCTAACCCCCTAACATATTACTAAGATATGTTCCTATTTTAATAATATCTAATTTCAACAAACAAAATAAAAAAGATGACGACCATTCAACAATATGGAACGCTGTTAACCCTAGCAATAACGTAAATTGAAAATTCTCCGCTCGAAAGCGGAGGTGTAATATTTCAATGTCCAAACTAACGTTCTGCGTCAGACTTAAACCTCGTTTAAATGAAAACTAATTTTAATATTAATGCTACGTCTTATTGCACGGAAAGCTTTGGAAAGATGCTATTTTTAACTGTTATGGAAAGTTAGATTAATTTGAGGTTATTAAAATGTGTTGTGGTCGAGTCTCGGGTGGTTTTTCTTGGAATGTATGAAAAGTGCCAGTCTGCATGAGATCTATTGCAGTTCTTTCAGACAAAAGTGGTTTAAAGTAAATTTTTGATATCTTATCAACTTTTCTTTATAAGTGAGCCTAGTTATTTGACTTTGTGGTGCACAAGTGTCAGTGCAGTGATGGCCTAGTAAAAGTCAGTTATAGATGGCACAAGTGCAGTGATGGCCTAGTAAAAGTCAGTTATAGATGGCACAGGTGCATTGATGGCCTAGTAAATGTCAGTTATAGATGGCACAGGTGCAGTGATGGCCTAGCAAAAGTCAGTTATAGATGGCACAAGTGCAGTGATGGCCTAGTAAAAGTCAGTTAGATGGCACAGGTGCAGTGATGGCCTAGTAAAAGTCATCAAAGTCATTTAATGTTCCCTGTTTAACTGCTGGGACACAGGCCTCATCTCCATGAGGGAGAATGGGCTATAATCCACCACGTTTGTCTAGTGGGTTGGTTCAAAATTTGTCTTCGAATTTTTGACACTAGGAGTCTAGACCCAAAAAATCGAACACAAAGACACTAACTAGATCATGTCGATTTCCTCACGATGTTTTCCTTAACCATTTTGAGACCCTTTTTTGGGGAGAAATCATCCAATAACTCCTCCCGCTCTGGGCAGAGCGGTAGGGCCTCTCAAGCCACTCCTCAAAGAGGGAACTTACTGCCGTGCGTGCCCTAGACCATTTTGAGACCCCCTTGAAAATGTTCTAAAAAATTATAAAGGAAAAAAATATGAATAAAATTCGTAAAATGGTCACAGACGCAGTTACTATGGACCTTTCATAGAGCCATTTTACGCTTTTTAACGCAACTCATATTATGATTTGCTAAAGTGGCCATTTTAATGCCCCTGGTTTGAACCCACGGCTAATGTACTTTTTTTGTGTAAATGTTTTCATAATCACTCTTCTCAAAATGGTAAAAGAAATCATAGTGAAGAAACCGATCCGTCCTAGAACCGGAAAATTCTTAGATTACATGCTTTCTTGGAAAGGCGTTTCATGAACTGAAGAACAGCTGGCATTCTGAGGACCAGGAACTCATTTACGGTGACGCGGGGCGGCGCGCGGCGCGTTGTGCGTTTTTAATTCAAGCACATGTATGAAAACGGTAACGATTTCCAACGACGATTTTACGAAAAGCGATTTTTTGCTCGTTACTTTAAAATGCAGCGTTCGTTGCGGTGGACCCGCCTCTCAGTACCTAAATGAATAAAATAGCACGCGACGAGCCTTCTGCACGCGCCGTGCGACGCCCCGCGTCTCCGTTAACGAGCCTTAAGTGTGGACTGACATTTCGGACATACAACATCCTCAAAAAATCAAAATCTTTCAATAAACCTAACTAGGCTGATAATCAGCACTTTTCGAACGTCAAAATTTAATTTACTTTACTTTACTTATTTACAAGAGACAGTCCCCCAAAACGCCCCCCTTCGACACTTCAAAAAAAACTGACTTTGTTTTCTTTCTTTCTTCTTTTCTTTACTTCCTAGTGTCGAAGTACTCGTAGATCCCCATCTACGAGTACTTCTGCTCCCGTGATTTTACGGTGGAATCGGTTATCATGCTCGATTGCGCTTTGTTACCATTTATAGTTCTGAGTTCGATCCCCGGGTCTAGCAAAGTGTTATTGGGTTTTTCGTCAGGAATTTCTCAGTAGCAGCTACGGGAATTCGTGCCCAGTTGATGGCAATAGGCTCTTGGCAGAATGTACAAGGGGTAGACCTACCTCTGCCTTACCCTCCGGAGACTACATGCGTGGTGGTTTGATTAATCTGTGTTTCTGTTATGTAATTCGAGGCAGTTTTCTCAAAGTAAATGTACATTCGCCAGTGCGTCAAGTTACCACAAACTTTCAATTTTCTCCGAACGATTTTGAACCCCAAAATGTTCATGGTTATGTTCAAAATCGAATGAGACACTTTGACAGTTTGTGGTAACAGGTGTGGAGGCGCTGGTGACTCTACTTGACGTACAAATTCCATTGTCGCGTATTCGACATTTGCTGGCAGTGCGACAGATATTTAAAAAAAAACACACACAAGGTTTGTAATACTTTGTAGAAGAGGAGCAAAAAAAACACATTTATTAAAAAAACATTTTAATAAGTAACATACCAAACCAGCATGCAACTAACAAAAATCAAACAAACAATTGTCCTACTTATAATACCTTCGATCGTACCATTTTTTTACAATCCTATTATAAAACATACGCTTGAGAATACAAACTTATTAATTATACATATGTAGCGACATCTGTCGTTAGAAAGTAAAGTTTGTTAATTTTACTTTTTCTGATTCTGATCGACAGATGGCGTTAACTAAGTCGCGATAGAAGAATTTGCGACATCCAAAGCATATTTACATTATTATTTAATTACTTACAGTTAATTAAATCCAAGGTGTAGTTTTAACAAAGATATTATTAAGAATTCTATGTATAAATATTATATAAAAACCGTGGTGGTCAGGTTAAAAATTGTCAAAATCTATATTACTTTTAAAATGGGGATAAAACTGTATATATTTTTGTACGCATTGCTATAATGCAAGGGTTTAGTTTTATATCTTACTTATTCTATGTCATATGCCCGTTTGTAGCATCACTCACTTTAGTATTAACGGCATTAGTATTTAGTATTATTTAGAGAGTGGTGATGCAAACGGGCCTTACAGCCCTCTCACAGTTATTTTACGTCTGACAGCAACAATCCAAAAACAACCTTATTTTGATTCCGCTAAGCATCATTATGATTTTGACAAAATTTAAGTTGATGTTGGGTTGCTGCCTCTCGCACGTAATAACATCAACAATAGCACGATATTGTAATGTAATCCTTCTTTTTTTGCTTTCCCGTGATCGAGGGATGACTGTGAAAGAAATGTATTATAGTTACTTTATTTGACTCAATAATACAAATATAGGAATTTATTTAAGCATCCTTCTTATAAGTTTCTGCACTAGGGTTTCAGAAATCGCACTTATCAATATTGATTAATTTAGTTAAGTGTCAGTTTTCTCAATTCTTAGATCGTTGTTACAATTGTAGCATTTTCAAAATTATTAAATTAACTAAATATACGATATTCGACATATTTTACATATTGTCTTACATTAAATCTAAGTCATTTGATCACGTATTTCCTAGGGGACATAATTGATGACAAACAAACAAGATTTCATTTATATTTCTAACTAGCCGATTGATCCCAATATTAAGAAAAATAAACAATATTAAGTCCCTTGACAAAGAGGTCTTTCTAGATTAATTCATTCTCAAATAATTCGTTCATTTCATTCGGAAAGAATTAAACTAGAAACCCCATTTTCTTTTCGAGTTTCAATTTTAAATCTAGGTTGGCACTAAAATCACTTTTCCTACATTTCCAAAATACGAAAACATCAACATCACAATTACAAACATAATTAAATGGACGATAAACATTAAGTAATAAATTGTTTGGTAATTATTTAATAATAAAAGAAATAATTGCATTGTTTGATGTTACAAAATAACTACTTAAAATATGTAAAATCGAGTACCCGAACACATTCGTATAAAAATATAAATGTTTAGCCTAAGCTGCGTATCTATTATGCTAGTAAGCAATCATGACGCACGAAGTCCGAAGTACAATATATTATGTTAGCAAGATAAAGGTAAAGTCACACTATGCCATCCAAATATAAGATGGCAGGGACACCGATGCTAAAACGGTTACCACGTACTCGTTTTTCGTAGACAAAAGCTGTTTGTAGCAGAAAACTGTATTTTTTTAATAACTGACGAAAAGATTCGATGTGGGGGTGTTCAGAATGGTGGCGTACTGCATACGTGGTAACCGGTTTAGGTGTTCCTTCCGCCTTGCATTATCGACTATCGATTTAAAATGTCTTTTTTGGCATAATTTTGTCAAAATACCACGCTCATGATACCAATTTTCTCGCACTTGCATAATAGAAGCAAGTATACAGCACCTACACAGTACAATATAACTACATAATTATCAATAAGTTATTCAAATCCAAAATGTTCAATTTATGCGAGAGCTTTGTAGCCACACAAAGAGCAGTATTGGAAGACTTGAATTTAAAACAGGAATAGAAGCGTTTTATTTTAAACCTGCTCAAGTCAATGATTCGGCCTGGTGCCATAGTGACAAAAATCAATAACTGTCCCATTCAAAATTTCTACCCAAATGTATGGGACAGCTGAATAATTTTTGCGACTAGAATGTTGGTCCCGTAGAAAAAGCT
This sequence comes from Diarsia rubi, assembly GCA_932274075.1. Classification (NCBI taxonomy): domain Eukaryota; kingdom Metazoa; phylum Arthropoda; class Insecta; order Lepidoptera; family Noctuidae; genus Diarsia; species Diarsia rubi. The sequence goes on along the minus strand of OW026433.1, from coordinate 14,292,765 downwards.
TTCCAGTTTTATTATCTGTGGCAGACTCCTAAAAATTACCACAGATTTCTAATACTCACAGTACAATGAGGTGGTGGAGATCTCAAAGTAGGTACATTACGTGGAGTGTAATTATTGCCGAAAGGGAATCGGATTCTTAGGTGCCTTTGAGCCGGATACAAATCTCCCAAGTTTTTAATAGCTAAAATAATAAAAATGAATCACATCGACCGTGTTAAGCCGAACAACTTTATCTAAATTTAAAAAAAATGTAGAATATAAAATTAAAGAGATATGAAGTATGAACTTTTTCCATCTCATATTGACAGTTCAACCAAATACACTGCACCATATGGCTTCTCGTCGCATATTCCATGTGGAGTAATGGAGGGTTTGTCTCATTAAAAAAGGTATATGTCCAGCCGTGGACTGCTGTAGGCCGATGAGGATGATATGATTTAAAACCCGTGTGTACGATGTCAAAAAAACGCAATGAATGTTGTTGAACTGTCAAAACCATGAATATAAAGCTAAAGAAACTTATAAAATCTTCTTCATTTTGCATCCCAAAAACTAACTCCGATCATGTTAGTCATAACCTTCACAATTATTTAAAAATAATACAGTACTAAATTAAATATATCAGACTTAAAGAAAACTATTGTTGAATTTGTTTCTATTACTTATAATAATAACTTACCAGAAAATTAAGAATATTTGGATACCTAGTTACCTAGAAAAACTATTGTTTAAAATGCACTAAAACGAAGATTTACTCGAAGTCAAATGGTACCCCGGATTATTATTATACAGGGTGTCAACCAAGCATTCTGTACATCAAACTAAGTATCCCTACGCAAAATTTTTTGCTGGGAAAGGACTTTTTTTTTTGGGGTCAAAAATCACATTTTACGGTAAAACTCAATGTAGCACTCTTAAAACATTGTGCTAGTGGATGCTTTGAATAGTAAACGGGTCATGGAGGTAATTTAAGTAAAGTTATAACCTGAAAAACTAGTATTTACAAAAAAGCTGTGCAAAATTTGGAATTTTGACCCTTAATATCTCCGTAACTTGGGGGTTCCCAGGTATGGTCTAGAACCAAAAAACGGATCGCAGGGGTGGGGAGAACAAATGCCCTTCGTTTGCGTTAAGGGTACTTTTACACCCTTTATAATAATATTATTACTAGTACAGAAACCAAGTACTAACTAAAAAGATTCTGGCTTTAAATTCATTGGCAATCTTCAAGGGGCTTTGAAAGGCTGTACTATTCTACGCCAGATCAAAGTTTCATCCTTTGTTATTGGCAAAGTTAAAAAGAAAACATTTAGTTTTATATCATGGATTAAGCAAGTCACATAATGAAAGATTGTCAATAAATTGCAAGCCAGCCTATATATTTCGCTACAAAGGATTCAATATTTTTTTTTAAACGGTCTATGCCACAATGAAAGTCTTAATCAACATCTGCCGGTTCAACCTGAGATCTAGGATTATTGACCACAGCCTCAGAATTAACCGTATGAACGGGTGCTGGATTCATTATCCGATTACCATTTACCCTAGTTAGGTCTAAAACTGGTAATCTTAACACGTAATCGTTATCCCAGGCTCTCCTGGGTTCAGAGGACCATTGTATGACTCGGAAGTCAGCCGAATTCTGCCCAGAAGTTGTCGCTATAGGGTTGAGTCTCGGAATGCGTTGAGCTAAGTTGTGGAGTCTTGAGTTCTGCGGTCGTTCTTGTCTGGAGTCTGGAACTACGTTGGGTGCATCTGGACGTCTGACTGGCTCCTGCCTCTGAGTTTGATTAGATGCAAACATATGTTGGTACCTGCTAATCTCGCATGGTAGAAGAGGTCTCGCATCCCTCCCGATTCTTTGGACGGTGATCTGTCGTTGATTCTGTTGGTTCGGTGATGTTATTGCTGATGAGTCTACGATCGTAGTTGCTGATCTCGATAGATGAGTTGGATGGATGATGATGCTGTTTTGGTTCACTCTAGTCGGTGATGGAAAGTTTAGTGCAAGGAAATCTGGTAGTGGTACGCAGAATACGCCTAGTTCTTCCTGTAAAAAGTAAAGGAAAATATATTATGCGATGAATAGATAGAATATTCTGTATTGTACACAACAATTTCTATAATCATTTACAAAATCAGCGAGTGAATAAAGGATTTTACTACAAAGAAACATGCTTTTAAGAACGAACAAAATTGCACTGGGTCGCTTATTGCAGTAACCGTTTATAAAGTAATAATGCGAGCAATCACACTGAAAAAAAAAACATTTAAAATAGACAGATGCAAGGCCGACTTTGCTACGGAAACGATATAGTAATGCATCACCAGTCGAGCTCCTTCATTATGAATGCTTTTACTACAAAACCGTCTAATAACAATGTCACTTTAAAATAATGTATAACTCACCGAAGCATTAGGCGTCCTCTCGCTATTACTATCAGGTATATTCCATAAAGGTTTCCTATCAACTTCAGTCGAAGATTGAGCAGTAGATGGAGTTTTTTCTTTAGTTTCTTCCTCTAAAGGCACATCGGGCACCACTTGTAAATCTTCGGGAGGATTCGGAACGGTGACGTAACTTGCAATTATGCTAGAAAGTTGGTCTAGAACCTGTGAAAAGAAAATTGAGAATAGTGACATCTCTTGGTGGACTTGAGAAGTACTGTTATTGCTTATGACCGGTAGATGGCGGTAATTTAAAAATTGGCTTATTCCCTGGTCCCGTATTTTTTTTTCTTGGTAATTATTTCAGTCCAAAACATGATGATTAAATAATTAATTTCTTACCTCATCAGCTACAAGTCTATGTTTCGGATCTTTGACTAGTAACCTTTGTATTAGGAACACTGTGTTGTCTGACACCTGCACAGAGTTGCCATCCCTGAAAATTAAATATTAATGAATTAACAAACAAGCATTTCTTCTAAATAAAGAACCTACTAATCAACAAATTGGTTGACAAAATCAAAACTCATTTATTCAAACTAGGCTGAAAATCAGCACTTTTCGAACGTCAAAATTTACTTTACTTTACTTATTTACAAGAGACAGTCTCCCAAAACGACCCCCCTCCCCCTTCGACACTTCCTAGTGTTTTTGCTGGAAAGAAGAAGTGGCGGAACAAACTCCCCAGCAACACATCTGTCTGTTAGGTTGGTTAGAAGAACCTGACTCGATACAAAAGTAAGGCAAGTATAAAAAAGTATATAATTATAATAATAAAAAAAGACATAAACAACCAAACTAAACAGACTCAGCTGAATACTAGTATTTATCATGGAGTGGTAAGATATTATTTATTTCCTTTATTCACTTTCTAACATATTTAATACATTTTTAAATATTTATTACAAAAAAGCATATAAAAAACATTTAAAAATATAAAAAATAGTAGCCCACCGGTATTGGGAACAGGATCCGAGCTACCTAGTTATTTATTTTATTTATTTTATTATTGTTGTGTGCTAGTTGACATGTGTACAATAATTTAATTGAATGGATAATTTGTTTATATTACACACAATTATTTAAAATCTAGTTCTTCTAACCTTACAGACAGGTGTGTTGCTGGAAAGTGCAACAACATTGGACCTAGGAAGTTCGATTCCTGTGTTGTTTCCAAGACCGTCCTCGACAGCCACTCAAAAAACAAGGCAGAAAAAAGAACGAAATAAAAACAAAATCAAACTTACGGTGGTATATTATAATTGGCAGCCTGTATCCTGGTAAACAATTGAGCGAGACTGGTGTCACAGAAGGGGAACTGCCCATATAGCATGGTGTATAGGACCACGCCTAATGCCCACATGTCTGAAGGCTTGCCTAAGTACGGTTTGCATAGTAAGACGTCGGGAGAAATGTAGGCTGGGGATCCTGAAAAAAAATGGTGTTATTTATTTATTGCGTTATTTTAATGTTGGTGTATGTGTTGTCTCGAGTTATGAGTGACGGTGGTAGCGGTACCGGGCGCAAATGCCAACAAGAAAGAAGGGCCAAATGCCGGGACACAAATCTGCCTACGATTTGTGTGCTCATAAATACCCAAGCGCAATAACTTCAGTTTATCTATGGTGTTTGCGACAGTGCCGAAATATCGGGAACTCATAACAAACAGTAAATATGGATAAATATCCCGTTTTTAATAATAATGAAGGTTTTAGTAATAATGATAGATAATATGTTTGAATATTCTTATGCATAGCGTTTTGATAGCAAAAAGATCCAATAGTATTTTTCAGCCTCATCTAGTGATAGTCACGTTACATTCAATGTTTCTCGAAATATACCTAATCATACATTTTACGAGTGAGCGTTTATCATTGTATTTTACCATTGCCTTTTTGCCCAAGTGTCAGACAGAGCGAGCTAGGAAAAATAAATCGACTAGCGAAAATAGCGGTATCGACTTACTTGAGGCAAGATTATGGGGACTGAGGACTATAATGGAATCAGCGTACCCAGAAGACACTTCACTCATTCACTCTAGTTTCATAGGCTCCATAGTTCAGCCCTAAAACCGCACAAATAATTGTAAATAAGCTTACCCCTTTGATCCTTCAATAGGTCCCGGTCGCTACCGAGATGAGTCCCCAGACAGAAGTTGGTAAGGATGACGCGTCCTGTCCGTTGATTCAGTACTATGTTGCCCAACTTTATGTCTCGGTGCACTATGTTTCTCTGAAAAGTTACAACGTGTTGGTAAGATAATGATAAAGAAAACGAGGTAAGATATTTGCATTGTTTTAAGATTGAGCGTTGAGAAGATTTAGGTTAGATCAGGTTGGAGACCGTGCGGTCTATGGACCTCTATGGGGCACCCGTCATGCAAAGTTGCAATACTCCAAAGTTCTCAAAGAGTGATGGCTGTTAGGGTGATAAGTAACCTTCTTGCCTGGATCAGCGACCTGGAGACGCGAAAATTCTTGCGTCTCTTCATCGCTGGCAAAAGGCGGAAATAGTGTGTGGTCAGCGGCCAGTTCTATGAAGATTTTACCACTCAAAAAAGGCTGAGGAGGCGTATTTTTTATGAATATACACTATGCACGCACTTATGAGCAACAAAGATGTCCTATATTTTTCACGTCTCAAACCATACAATTAATAAAGAATAAAAAATCTCGTGGGATGGGGCAGGCCATGTCTGCAGGATGCATCAGGACAGATGAGCTAGAGTCGTCAAGCAGTGGGTGCCAGAAGACGGGCGCAGAGGGAGGTTTCGAAAACGCTGGCTTGATGACCTGGAAGCGTTTGTGACAAACTGGACGAGGAAAGCCGCACAGAGAGAAGAGTGGAAGGCTATGGGGGAGGCTTTTGCTCAGCAGTGGGACAATAAAGGCTAGAAGAAAAAAACTCACCTTATGCAAATTAGCGATTACCCTCACAATATCAAAAAAAATCAGTACTGCCTCTTTTTCCGGAACCTTCTTCACTTTCGTAACATACTGCTGTAAGTTGACCAGTTCGGATCCCTTCTCACTGAACTGGTGTGAACTGACACAGTCCAGCATTAGGAATAAACGCTGGCGAACACGGCCAGTGTAGATGAAACCGTTGCCGTTTGGGTTCGGAACTTCTTCTAACGCGTAATCCTGTAAATTGAGAGAATACTCACACTGTTTACACCACAGTCATACGTTTACTTTTAAACAAGGTTTAAGGGACATAACTTCATATTTCCTGTGTGTGGTGTACCTAATAGTACAGTCAGGAGCACCAATAAATATGTATACACTTGGCAAAGTTTAAACGCAAATTTCTCCAGAAAAACCTATTGCAACTTTGAGATATGCCCGCCCTATTTTTTAATAAAAATGGGTTCCAAAATATTTAGTTTCCTTACGTAACATGAAAATGAAATCAATACAGTGGCGAAAATTGCTTTTAAACTTTTCTAAGTGTATATATATTGGTGATGCTGACTGTACAACCACATTTCGCCTGTTATGTTTCATGAAGTCCCATGTAATAGGGGACGAGCCTAATGCCATGATCAAATGATGCAAATCCAAATTCCGTCAATGGAACTGAGATAGTCCTGATGGAAAAACCCAATAACAATAGGGAATCGGACAAAAAAAAACTAATTAGGTGGTCCGTCAGATAGATTTCCAAAAAATATTGAACACAAATATTTTTTCTTTTAAACAAAAAATGAAGACGATACAGTGCTTCGAAAACTCGTGAACTCCTCCAAAACGTCACATGTCAGCACCTTTTTTACCTACAAATGAAGTCACCCCCACTCATTATCTTTGAGGCGTTTTTTCTCCGTTAATTTTTATTAATTTGATAAAACAAAAAACACGTATCCAATATTTTTCGATAATCTAACTGACGGACTAATTAGAATCATATTTTTTTTTGACCCAGTCCGATCCCCTATTTGCCCGAATTGGGTACTAGATAAACTAGGCAGTCGATCGTTGAAAATTCAGTGCGTGATATAAAAAAAAACCCCTGCTAAAATAAAAGCTTATAATGAAGGGTTCATGCCTACAAAAAGCAGCAGAACGTAAATACTTTCGTTTTCGCCTTTAAATATCTATAAAACAATAACTTACTATAGGTAAAAAATCAAGCCTTTGAAAAACCAGTATCGCGTACAATACCGTATTTTTAGTCTCATCTGCGTAAAACTTTCGTAAGCACAATAACTTTTGTACATTTACGCAATAAGGGCACGTTGACTTCGCGTTAAATTATCCATAGAGCTTATAAATAGCGGTTGTGACCTTTATTTTCAAAGCAACAACAACCAAATTCTTTTGATTAGCCACGTGAAAGTTTTCCTCACGTTATTTACCCACATTGTTTTCTGAGCCGTGCTAAATAAAAACAGTCTCACGTTCCCTGGTGCACGTTCCTTACAACGTGAAGGGAGTAAATTTTGGGAAATAATAATTATGGAACTTGAATGGAGTTGTATAACCGCACGTGTCGATCTTTAAGGTAAAGCAGCGGTTTATAATGTCGATCCTTGGATGGATGATCATTACTTATCGACTTCTCCTTGCCTCGGAAAGCACTATAAGCCTTGCCTCGGAAAGCACTGTAAGCCTTGCGTCGGAAAGCACTGTAAGCCTTGCCTCGGAAAGCACTTTAAGCCTTTATCCATAGACAATCATTACAAAAAGGGGAAAAAGGCTTAGCAAAACAGTCCAGCCTAATCGTCGATCTGATTATGCTTGTGGGGCTAACATGGCCAGAGATCCAATAGGATAGTGAGGTATGAAAGGAAAATCAGGAGACTATGCCCACTAGTGGGACACCATGAAGGCTAGTAAAAAAAAATTAAGCCTGGTGCTTAGTGAGTGGTCAATGCAGAAAATTTTTGGGTGGTGGGAAATCATCGAATAACCCCTCCCGCTCTTGGGCAGAGCGAAAGGGAGTGTCAGACTTCTACTGACTAATAACCACCCATGATACTTCTTAGCCCTAAAAGTCAATCCCGCGGTATCTCTTGCAACATCCCGCGGCCAAGTTTCCTTACCTTAAAGAAACCATGATGATGAATAACCCCATCCTGGTCTTTCAACAAAGAAAGTAAGGAATATTCCGTATGCAATAGCATCTTGCCTTGACGGTCATCTTGGGTTTCCGGTTGACCTTCATTTCGTAGGGTTAAGATTTTAACCTGAAAAATGAAAAAGTTTGTTATAGATTGCAAAGTGTAGTATCCCAGTACTCCTGAAAGCCAGAATTTACAGTAGCGACCAAAAGAGGAGCGCCGAGTCAATGAATGTCGACATAGTCATAGAGAAACAATTAAACTGTATTGGATCTTGCAATTAAATTAATCAGAAAAGCATAGCCCCCCGCCTATTCTTTTCTGATTAATATGATATGTAGGAAAAACATAACTTCCAGTTCCCTTAAAAGTGTAGTTAGCTTGCAGTGTTGTAGTGTGACCTATTTGCGATTATAGATGAGTTATCCTCATATTTGGAAAGGCTGAGTTTATAGTTTTGTATACCAAGGAAGATTTCTAGACCTAGAAAAGTATGGTCTAACCACTAAAGCATACTTTTCTACGTTAGCTTATGGATGTGTATAAAAACTAATTACTAATTAGTCAGTCAGATCGATTTCCAAAAAATATTGAATACATATTTTTTATTTTTTCACATAAACAAAAAATTAAGACGCTACAGTGCTTCGAAAACTCGTGAACTCCTCGAAAACGTCACATGTTAGAATTTTTTTTACCTACAAATGACGTCACAACCCCCCACTCATGATCTTTGACGCGTCTTATCTTCGTCAATTTTTATTAATTTGATAAAACAAAAAACACGTACTTATCCAATATTTTTCGATAATCTAACTGACGGACTAATTACAATCATATTTTTTTTACTTAGTCCGATCATCTTTTACACACCGATGCAATTTGTGCTTCAGACAGCTCATAAAGTCCGATCATCTTTTACACACCGATGCAATTTGTGCTTCAGACAGCACATAAAGTCCGCTGATCTTGGCTGTCATTTATATATCTTTACAGGTAGCCAGAAAGTCGGACAACCAATGCTACCAAGTCATCATCATAATCTTCATCATTAGCCTATAATGTTCCCACTGCAGGGAGCATATGAGAGGGGATAGGGATGGAATCCACCAAGCAGGCCCAGTGCAGATTGGATGTCTTCGATTTTTTTTTTGTTTAAGACATCCCAGTTTCCTCACAATGTTTTCCTTCACCGTTTTAAAGGCAGCTGTGATGATATAAATAAATGAAAGGTTAATAATCAGTATTAACTGATTAAGCGCCTTATTATAGACACAATTAAAAAGCCATTGTTTTATGTCAGACAGACAGGCAGGCAGTTGCCCCAAGTAAAATATAAATAATGTTAGTTTTTCTATTGATTTCTCATTTTAAAATAAAACCCTGCCTGCATTGTTACAGAAACTAGTTTTTCGAGTTTTTTTGTTCCACTAAATGTGCTAATTGTATTGGTGTAGAAATAAAAATTGATGATCCTATTAAGAGAAAATACTAACAGCATTAAATTCTAAATAACTCATAGTTTTTACAAGCTGATGCCTTCGGCTTCGTCCGGGTCAAAGTCGGTTAAGTTATATACTATAACCTACTTCGAGAACCACACTATTCATTGGTGAAAACAGAGTGAAAATCGGTGCAGAATTTTTTGAATTTATCTCGAACAGATAGACAGACATGGTGGAGGACTTTGTTTTATAAGATGTAGTGATAATAAACTTGTCTGACCTTATCACAAGTTCTTGATACAAAACATAAATAAATTATTATTAATTAATAGCATTTGTAAGAAAACTAAGAAAATACAGCAATAAGGAAGACAGGTTTTAACATTACCAGTAAAACATGATTAATTCATTACTATTGCACAAATAACAGAAATAACTTTGTTATAGTCAGGAAATATTGCATCATTTTAAATAATGTTTTTTAATCACAAATAAAAAACATTGTGCAAAGAGGTCATCAATTACTTTAATAATCCTCATCAGAACTAAACATCTAAGAAAAACTAAAATTATGTAATTAGTTTGTTGATAATAGTAGAAAACTGTTAATAAAATGATTAATGATGATCAAGGCTGTTCTACTTCATTAATAACTTGTGACAAATAATTGTCTTCCATTTATACCCATATATCAAAGTCAAGTCATTAGTAAAAAACAAGATAATTTAACTATGTTCTAAATCTTGCATCTTAAGCTTACACTGTTTACAAATAGAATAGAATGCAATCAAAACAGCCCCTTACCTGATAGAACTCATCTGTTCTCTCTTTCCTTGCTAAGCACTGCACTATGCTTTTAACAGGACTTGGCCCAAGTTTTGGACCAAGGAGGTAAGGACCAGCCTTACGAACATGCCTGTCAGGAACAGGAGTGCCTGGGGCAGGCACATCACTCTTATTGTAAGAAACTTTGTTCCTCTTTGGAGAATGGGGTCCAAACTTTTTGGAGTTCTTCAGGACCCCACTGGAAGTTGAGCTCGCGTACGCTGATACTCTAGCGATCTTTGGACTTGGTTGCAGCAGCATAGGTCGTGTCCTCTTTCCAGGATTCGAACTGCTTTCTGGTCTCTCTTGATCCATAACTAGTGCAAGTTCACACTAAAAATTCAACAACTAAACGCAACGTTATTCACCCACGTTATGAAGTAATCACTATGAAGGCTTGCGATTTACTGGTTTCTACTGTTGATGATACGCGAACTGCAGTTACGATAAAAATAATGCAGAATTCTTTTAACTCATTTATTTACCTACGAAATGAAAATGTCTGATCTGTCTGATTTTTCGTTCAGAAAACCCAGTATTCCCAGTAAGCATATGATGTGATTTGTTGATAAAAAACTAGACAATTTTTTTTTTTTATAATAATAATTTTTTTTATAATTAATCATAATTCAATCGTTTATTTTTGACTGAAACAATTTTTGCATGTTGACTATTTTTTTTTTACTTAGTGTGTAATTTTATGTGTTTGTGCTTATCTATAAAAGTTACTTCATAAAAACTTTTACGAAAGGAAGGGATTAGTTTTGTACGAAATATTCGGTCTAATACACACTCACGCTACGTCACAGGAAAAAAAATATCTGTCACATGCATCTCAGATCAAATAATGTAAAAATAAAAAGATCAGACTGCACAAAAATGGCCTGAAACATACACGCTGTATTTCAATGTAATTGTTTCTTGTGTTTAGCGATTTCATTAAGAACATATTCTTGAAAACATAATTATGGACAATTTCACAACTTCTATCGTATGTAGGAGTCTTTATTTCTACATTGACAAGTGACAATTTGTTTTTGACAGATTTTCTAACCATGTTTGTCACGATATTTCTCGATAGTATTTTGTGATCCTCTTTCCGATCGAATTGTGCAATAATTATAAAACAACGTTTATTTCTGTATATAGTTAGTAATACAATCACAGCAAGATGTGGAAAGGTTTGAGATTAACACGCTCTCAGTTAAGAAAGTTTCATCACAATGGCCCCAAATTTCAGCAAGTCGGTGTCCCCGCTATAGATTCAGTGCTGAACCAATGGTACGAATTCTGTAAGAAGCCACCTAAAGGATTTGAAAAGTATTTCGAGCCGGGTTCAAGTCAGAAGCCTGCTAAAACTCCAGGTACGGAAAAAGAAGCACCCCCTACGCCCTCGAAAGGAGCTCAACCGTCTCCGAAGCCGACTACTGCCCAGGATAAATGGAACATGAATATGTTCAGCGGTAATCCCAGTGGTGGCAGTGGAAGTCGTGGTGGCTACGAAGGGCAAGACAAAGAAAAATGGATGATGTTTGGTGCAATGGGCATTGTGGGTATATTAGGATCTATCGCATATTTTGAACTCCGCTACAGAGAGATCAGCTGGCGAGACTTCGTTAATTTATACTTACAAAAAGGAACTGTAGAAAAATTAGAAGTTATCAACAAAAAATGGGTGAGAGTGAAACTACATCCAGGTTCAGCCATAGATGGAAAAGTCACTTGGTTTGCTATTGGCAGTGTAGATTCATTTGAGAGGAATTTAGAAAATGCACAAATAGAGATGAGTGTTGACCCACCAAATTTCATTCCTGTCATTTATAAAACTGAGGTTGAAGCCTCAAGTTTGACAGGGATGCTCCCAACCATACTTATCATAGGATTTTTAATTTATATGATGAGACGATCAGCAGACATGATGGGGCGTGGTGGAAAGAGGGGGGGAGGACTTTTTGGTGGTGTTATGGAGTCCACAGCTAAGTTAATTAATCCCACTGACATTGGTGTCAAGTTCCAAGATGTCGCTGGATGCGAAGAAGCCAAGATTGAGATTATGGAGTTTGTCAACTTCTTGAAAAATCCACAACAGTACATCGACTTGGGTGCCAAGATCCCCAAAGGAGCCCTGCTTACTGGCCCCCCTGGTACTGGTAAAACTTTGCTAGCGAAGGCCACTGCAGGGGAAGCCAATGTCCCCTTTCTTACTGTCTCAGGTTCTGAGTTCTTAGAGATGTTTGTAGGTGTAGGTCCCTCTAGAGTCCGTGACATGTTCGCTATGGCCCGTAAACATGCACCATGCATCCTCTTCATTGATGAGATTGATGCAGTTGGTAGGAAAAGAGGAGGACGTAGTTTTGGAGGTCATTCAGAACAGGAGAACACCTTGAATCAGCTTCTTGTTGAAATGGATGGTTTCAATACCACAACAAATGTTGTGGTCCTGGCTGCTACAAACAGAGTTGATATCCTGGATAAAGCCTTACTAAGACCTGGTAGATTTGACAGGCAGATATTTGTTCCTGCTCCAGACATTAAGGGACGAGCTTCCATATTCAAAGTACATTTGACTCCTTTGAAGACCACTCTTGATAAATTAAAACTGGCAAGAAAAATGGCGGCACTCACACCAGGTATAATTATATTTGAATATTTTAATTTTAAGAAATATTTACTTTAGTTAATACTCCTTGTCACTACATATTATAAAACAAAGTCTACCGCCGTATCTGTCTGGCTGTCTGTTCGCGATTAACTCGAAAACGACTGCACTGAATTTCATGATGTTTTCACCAATAGATAGACTGGTTTTCGAGGAAGGTTTTAGTGTATAATTTGACCAACATCCTCCCGGGTGAAACCGAGGGCATCAGCTAGTATTAACTAAAATGAACCTAATATTTGAAGGAATTCTTGAAGATGCTTTTGCATTATTAATAGTCACTTAAAAAATATCTCTAAGGTGACACTCTGACTGACCAATGAATGTTACTTGCTACTACCATAGTTTTCCTGAAAAACGATTGTCATGGAATCTATTCATGATAATTGTTTTTGTTTACTTGCCCCCTTTGGATTTTAGATAATGCTAGCAACTTTGTCAGGCCTACTCTCCATTCTTCAGGCATCCCTCTTTATTCAAAATGCGAAATTTCAGTTTTTTTACTTTCAAGTTGCTTGCAAGGGCTTGAGCTGGGCGTTTATTTATATTAAAAAAAAACCTAATTATCGCAAAAATATAAAACCCTCAATTACACAAGACAGTAACAATATATAGATTAAAAAGAGTTTACATGGAGTTTCTTGCCTGTTCTTCTTCTCCATAGAGATCCACGCTAGGGAGTGGGCAACAACAGTACTTTCGCAAGTTATTATGCTTTTTTTTTTTGGGGGGGTTGGGATTTCATCAAATAACCCCTCGCGCTCTTGGGCAGAGCGAAAGGGAGTGTCAGACTTCTACTGACTAAAAACCACCCATGTTCCTTCTTCGCCCTCTATGTCGAGGCCGCGATAACCGTTGGACTACCCGCGGCCCCGACAGGCAAGTTATTATGCCTTAGGATGATATTATGATTGTAGCTTCGGTTTATTTGTTATTCTGACATTCAAAAGTGCGTGTTATGGTTTAATTGAAATAAATGGTTTGAGTTTGACAGTATTATTTTGTTATGTAATATCATGACAAAAGTGTTAATAAGCTATTCAAGTATGACATATCTATATATTGCTACTATTTAATTTAGTTCAGTGTATGAATTCAGTACAGTTTATATTTAATATAGAATCTATCAGTTTAGTTCAATGAAATTCCAATAAGATTTATTGTCTACAAGCTAATCACTATGAAGAATATTTGCGCATAGATTGCAACTGCTTCTGCTGCTTGCAAATATAGGGCACACCCAGCTGACTATTAAATTCGCAAACTGTCCCCATTAGAACAGTTATGCCCAGGATACATGAGGCCAGTTTTTCAAGCCAGGAGAGCAAGCTAGTTCTCTACTAAACTGTCCTGTCTTACTGTCCTGGCTTGGAACATGCTAGAATCGAAGCTGGTTTTGTCTACACGAAAGCAGAAGTACTAGTTACTGACACGAGCTTGCTATCCTGGCTTCGTGTATCCCGGGCATTACTGATGCACTGTTCCTAGACGGACATAGTGTATACGTACAGTAAGTACCCAGCATTACCTGATCCCTCTTCTCACCCCATTATTCATTATACGAGGGTTCAGATAATGCTGGACATGACTACCATAGGAAGTGACGCACCCGCCTGAAACCTAGGTTTACAGACACCAGCATATCAAGCAATTACAATCTGTCAAATTTACTTATTTAATAAATTTTCAACTTTGTCGCTAAAGCTTTAGGTTCAAGGTTGATTGGTAAAATTTGCGTTTCAGGTAGCTTGATGTTCTGGCTTCTGTATAATGATTATGATTATGATTATTACGAGACGGGAACAAATTGAAACTCATAATTTTTCTACATAAAATTATATTTACATAGCAAAAATCCTCTGCTGCTAAAATGTTCAGCAGAGGATTTTTCCTAACTTTGAACTCCCTTTTTGCATCTAAAAAATAAATTAATTAATAAAATATTGACTTTAAACAAAATTCAAATGTTTTCAGGTTTCACTGGCGCCGACATCGCAAACGTCTGCAACGAAGCCGCTCTCATCGCCGCTCGAGAGTTAGCTAACGACATTAACATGAAGAACTTCGAGCAAGCCATTGAGAGAGTCGTTGCTGGCATGGAGAAGAAGTCCAACGTCCTCCAACCTGATGAGAGAAAGATTGTAGCATACCATGAGGCAGGCCACGCCGTCGCCGGCTGGTTCCTACAACACGCTGACCCACTCCTCAAAGTATCCATCATCCCCAGAGGAAAAGGTCTCGGATACGCCCAATACTTACCCAAAGAACAATACCTTTACAGCAAAGAACAGCTCTTCGATAGAATGTGTATGACACTCGGTGGTAGAGTCAGTGAAGAAATCTTCTTCGGCAGAATCACAACGGGAGCTCAAGATGACTTAAAAAAAATTACCCAAAGCGCATACGCACAAATTGTCCACTACGGCATGAACGCCAAAGTAGGTAATGTATCGTTTGAAATGCCCCAACCTGGTGAAATGGTAATTGACAAACCATATTCAGAAAAGACAGCAGAATTAATTGATTCCGAAGTCAGAGAGTTGATCAACAGCGCCCATGTATTCACAACAGAGTTGCTACAGAAAAATAAGGATAACATTATCAAAGTAGCAGAGAGATTGTTGAAGCAAGAGATTTTAAGTCGAGAGGACATGATCGAGCTTCTCGGAAAGAGACCCTTCCCTGAAAAGAGCACTTACGAGGAGTTTGTAGAAGGAACGGGATCTTTAGAGGAAGACACAACCCTACCTGAAGGTCTAAAGCAATGGAACAAAGAGAAAGAAGTCCCAACACCTCCGGAAAGTATAAAAGGGGCCCCAAATCCACCTTCTGACATCAAGTAATACAAATTAAAACTTTACGTTGTAGTTGAGTGTAGTCAGTTTTACGTGAAAATATTTTTATTACCTTTAAGATGTAAAGGTTTTTCTTTGTTACTGTCTGAGGACGTGTGAACATGTCTTAGATTTGTTTTTTGTAGTCTGAGAGCGAATTGATTATCTGGAAATATATCAGCATTTACTATGTCAACTTTGAGATAAGTTTACAAACGAGAATAAGGGAACCCCCTCCCTCCCCCCCCCCCTCCCTCCCCTTATTAACGTTCGTTAATTAACGAACGTTAAACCAAAAATCAAAAACGATTTGAGCATTTGTATAGGACCTTCACTGTTTTGTAAATTAAACAAATTCCAGTATTTCAATACTGTTTTTATTTGTTTATACTTATTTGCTTTTAGTTTTATTAGTTCATAATAATAATTAACGATTTATACCTCGCTTGTTTTATTACACGAAAACTGGCAAACAAATTATGTAGACCTAACAATTAAATTCATCCATGGGGCAATGTAGAAAGTATTCAGTATTTGTTCTGTAATCTGCTGAACTGGGTAAAACTTAAATCTTAGGAATTTATTGTAATGTTATTACTTGTGGTTGTTAATTAACCATTCAAGCCTTAAGAGTTGACTGAACTTTGAGGAGAAGCTTAATAGATACTGCTGTTGTTTTTCTGTTAACAATAGATTTTTATGTTGAAAATTTACTTTTTTTTATTTCTTTATTACCACTGCCTTTTCCGCAATTTGCCGCTTTCTTAGGGCATGTGTGGTCTGTATGAAGGAACTATGAAGTGGACTGTAGCTATGCTTCATCATCATTTCAGCCGAAAGACGTCCACTGCTGGACATCTCCCCTAAGTGTTGCTACATTGACCGGTCCCGTGCGTCTTGCTTCTAGCGAATCCCCGCAACCTTCACCAGGTCATCGGTTCACCTAGTGGGGGGGGGGCTTCCAACGCAACGTCTTCCGGTTTGCGGTCACCACTCGGGCTACGTCGGTAACGTTGGTTCTCATGCGGATGTTTTAATTTCTGATTCGATCACGCAAGGAAACTCCCGAGCATAGCCCTCAGCTCCATTGCCCTTTGGGTGACTAAGCCTTTTGATGAGGCCCATTGTGTGCGACCACGTTTCGGTCCCGTATTTAAAACCTAGACAAAATCGTCTAGAACTTCGAGTGTAGTCTCCGACCTTGATATAGGAGTGGTGGAGGCGTTACATGGGCATTCAACATGACCTTGGTTTTGTCCATGTTAATTTTTAGACCCACTCTTTCGGAAGTTCTACTGAGGTCCTGGGCTTAGCCATGACCACTATATCGTCGGCATCCGAAGGTGAGTGATGTACTTGTCATTGACGTTAATGCCTAGTCCTCTCCAGTCCAGAACCTTGAAGACATCCTCCAGTACAGCGGTGAACATCTTCATTAAACGTAAAAATGACGATTACTAGTACCCACTGGCTGTTACGAGGACAGCATAAGTAAGTACATGCTATTTAGTTGACCTGTAGGTACCTTATCGAAAAAACTGGAAACCTGAAAAGTAATAATTTCATCTCTTCTGATAAACCACCTCTAAGGTGACACCATTGTTAACTTCCACCAACCAACTCTGAAACTATAATGAAAACGGGTGTTCCATTCATATTGTCGAGTTATTTTAACATAAAAATGTTAAATAGATTGGTAAAACGATTTGATAATGGCGGTAGGTGCCTACTTGTGCCCTTGTCCTCAATAACACAGTATTTATTTCCGAATGTGCAAGTGAGAGGGCACTATAGTTTGATTAGAGCCGCCATTTTTAATTTGGGAATTCCCTCTTTGACCATTCCACAGACATTATAATAAATTACATTGAATTAAAAACAAAAGATATGTGATTTGATTCTTACAATTCCAACATTATTTACAAACTATGAACAACCAAACAAATAATATAAACTAAGTTTACAAAATCACGATATATAGTTTAAATGTACAGACAGTAGGTACATCAAGTAACCCGAAACTGACAAATTTTCCCATTCAACCTTGAACATTTCTTTTGACATATTATAACTTATTAAGACTGTACTACTTCCAGTTATGATCAACAAACAAAAAAGCTAATAGAAAAAACAACTGTGTGTAATGTAACAGTTGCTTTTTTTAACTGGCTAATCGGAATAATGAATAAAATCACAAAAACAAAAGTGAGTTTCTGAGCCGTTTTAAGCCAAACACCAACCACCCTTTACCTCAAATATCAAGGCTCGTGTCAAGGTATGTAATGTACAATATTTGAGGTAAATTAAGGGGTGAGCAGAACACGAAAACACACACAGAATGTAAAAATAAATAGTCTTTCAAACTTACCACCACATAATAATGTTTTATTGTATTTTCCAACAACTGTGGTAGCGATGGGCGATTGTTGCAAAATACACAATCGACTGAATCGACAATCGCGACTTTGCGTATTCGATTGTCAATTTAGTAGTTCCTCACAATCATTATTCGAATAATAATCGTTGAACTACTAACTACTAAATGCGTTCCGGTTGCGGTTTTTTGAATTGACCGGAAATAGGTGTATTTTATTCTGATTGGTTGACAAATAGTTTACGGTGATTGATTATCGCAAAAATAGCAATTGGATTATTTAAGAAAAGCATTTAAATTATGTTTTATAATTATAAAGTTGTTCGCAAAACCTACTGTTCCTACTGTCGGTGTCGTAGTTACTGATTGATCTCTTACCTACCTAAGATTAATATTAAGATTTTGTGAAAAATATGATTAAAATAATTATAACATTTTTACTTTATAATTTTGGCCTATAATTTAAATGTAAATAAGTAAAATATCAATTTATACTACGACGTCAACGAACGATTGTAGGTTCCTTCCTTTTATTGAAAGCAGTAGCGCAGCGCACGTCCGCTCCATCTTTTGTTCTACTATTACTTAATTAATAGTACTAATCCATACGCTGCGCTAAAAATTTGTAGTTAGTGACCGCAGTCGTTGTCGCCCGCCGCACGCGCACTACGCGCAGCCGTTAGTCTTATCGACTGACGTCGATGTTTATCGACTTTTATCGACTGCATAGAACAATCGACTGATTCGATTACTTTTAGTATTAATCGCCCATCGCTAAACTGTGGTCACTTAGGTATGTAGCGAAGTAAGGGGAGTTACTCTCACACCGTGGAGGTCTGACCCTGGTGCAAGCCACGGTCTGGGGCGAGAGAGAATTCCTATTCTATCGTCGTCGCCTCCTTCTGCGAAGCACTGATGCTAGCGAAGGAGGTGGCGGAACGCGAGATAGAGCAAACCTCTCGTCCCAGCCGCCGCGGGAGACGCTCCGAGCGTTGGGGGCCACGTGATGGCTTCCGGCCACTGTAGACGCGGGCCTGTGGACGGTGAGTAACGGGCTAGCTCGCCGTCCGTCCGTCTTATGACGACGACAGGCTGTGTCGATGGCGCGTTCGTGTTGCACGCGCGCCTCAGAGATGTCAGCAACATGGAAGGGGCATGGATGGGCGGGGCATGGGGGGCGCGGGTTGTTCGAATGAGATACTGCAGCCTCGATACAACTGGCTAAGAAGGAACATGGGAGGTTTTTAGTCAGTCCAAGTCTGATACTCCCTTTCGCTCTGCCCAGGGCGGGTTTGATGACTTCCCACACCCCAAAAAAAAGGTGAGTTACTCTGTTTTACTTAACTTAATCTAAATAGTAGTCCTGTCAGGCTGTGGCCCCGCTTTGGATAATAGCGATTATATACAAATAAATATAAACATCTTCATAAAACAGTACGTGTACCTCAACGTAAGGCGCAATAATTGACAAACTGCATACGCCTATATATAAGTACGTCTTATTGCTGTTATGTTAGATTACCTGCTATCATGCTATGCGCCTGACCTTGATTGATATGGTCTGCGTATGATGCAACGGCGTGAAGCTTTTCTTAGTTGTATTACATTGTTTACGATAATAAACAATTTCATCCAAGCGTTTCAATGTAGTCTAATCACCGGTCCGCACTCGAACCGAATTCGGCTTGAACGAAGCGATCATTTTTGGCGGGAATTCTTCATAGACATTAAGGTGGAAGCTCACATCCGGCCCGCGAAATTCTAATTTTCTTACGTTTTTGGCAATTTGCAGGCCAGTGCTTGGTTGTATGTTTTAATTACTAAAGAATGACTTTTACATGCAAAAATCATTCTTTAGTAATTTAGTCGTCGTTCTTTAGTAGTTAGTAATTTTGATGGTTATAATTCGGTAACTTCATACGTCTTACAGTCGCAAATCAAATTTTCATAAACATACAACCAAGCACTGGCCTGCAAATTGCCAAAAACGTAAGAAAATTAGAATTTCGCGGGCCGGATGTGAGCTTCCACCTTAAGCGGGAAATATGATTGTTATTAGAGAAGATAATAAAACTTATGATCGTAGAACGACTATTACAGGCTTCTCAATACTTCTCATTATTTTTTTCCTCCAAGCTTGGCTTTTGACAGGAAAACTAGTGCGAAGGAAAAACATGTTAGTGGAAATAGGGGGTCACAGAAGTGGGTTATATATTAAAATAATTTACTACATTTTCGAGTACCAATATATTTAATTGGCCACTGGCTGAAATTAAAGATTTACATTTGCCTCCCTTCCAAGTAAGTCGAATGCAGTAGGGCAGGCACTCTCGCGCGGGAAACTTCTCCCTGCCTCCCGTTAAGAAACGTACAGGCTGGAGATTCTGCGCGACAGTGCCTACCCTGTACAAAATATGAAGGAATAACTTCAACAAAAAAAAAACAGGGTTATATTAAAATTATAATATGAAAATATTCAAATATCAGCTGAAAATACATCCAGCCTTATTTCTGTTTATTTAAATATTCACTACATTTACTTTATACATCACCAATTTCTTAAGTAAATTCAGTTTTTGTACAATATAAAAAGAATCTTATATTATCATCTATGTTTACACGCGAGAAGTGTATAACACGCCCGCAATCGCATTACAGCTTGATCTAACCGAGCGAACGAGAAATAAAGAGAAATCGTAACAAAATATTTAAAATTATGGTAATTATTACAAGTAACTACACTATTTTTATGTTCAACATTTTATGTCAATATTCATTATTATCTATACTTAATTGAAGCCTATGATATAACATTATAAATGATGAAAAACATTTTTCTTCATGATATCATTCAACAATTAATCCATTAACAACTTGCATCCATTTACTCGTATCTATCGAACGGAAAATTATCACTAATCTCAGTAACAACAAAAAGGTCCATATCAATGACAGTCTCTAATTTTTTCCCCTTTGGGTTTTCGGCCCCTCTTTTTACCGGCGGAAGTGACACCGGCGAGCGCCATTGCGGCACGCTTCGCGAGACACGACTTGCAGAACCAGTCTTCTGTTGCACCGGGTTCTTCCGTGATGCCGACGCACACCCAGTGATACCACCCGTCGCAGCCATCGCAACCGATCATCGGCGAACCGTTGTCAGGCCGACCGCATGCGGGGCATACCCAAATCTTATTACCGTGCTCATCCACGTAATAAGGTGTGGGTAGCGGTCCGGTCGGCTTCTCGACCGCTGCGGGAGGCAGGGGAGCCGGTGCCGGTGCCGGTGCCGGCGCCGGTTCTTCCGAAATCGTTGCGACGTCATCATCAAAACTTTCCACATGCCCTTTCTTACTCAGTGGTTTAATTAATATCCTTCTATATTTCGATGAGGAGGATGGAGTATTTTTTCTAGTTGGCGAGGCTCCGGACGGCGGCGAAGACGGACCTTCGATGTCTGCGATGTGGTTGTGTTTAGAATGTTTCTGTTTGGGTGGCCTCGTCACTAGCGCTGATATTTGCGCGAGTTCCGGAGAGCGACTGTGCTCCCGGGAAATCGGATCTTCCTTCATTGGTGAATCCTCCTCCTCATCTTCTTTTTTAATTACCGGTTTGATATTCAACTTATATAAATCCGGCGAACTCGGCGGCATTGGTGAATTCGAGTTGGACGAGCTCAGCTTGAGTGTAAGCTTCGGGACTATGCCGTCCACTAGTTTATCTTTCTTTTTATCCTTCTTTTCTTTCTTAATTTTATCTTTCAACTCTGCCCTCTCTTCTTTATCTCTTTTCTTTTCAGATTTATCTTTATTTTTATCTTTTTTATCCTTTTTCTTCTTGATTTTAATGCCATCTTTATCTTTCTCCTTCTTTTCTTTCTTGTGTGACTTATCCTTTTTCTTTTCAGAGTTTTCTAGTTCCTTTTCCTGAGGTATTTCTGGAGAAGGTATTCTGATAGGCTCTGGTATAGGTTCTGGGATCTTTTCCACAATAGGCTCTGGTGTTGGTAAACGAGGTGGGACAGGGGACCGTCTAGGCGGCTCCAGTCGTACAGGGTCCATTTTAGGGGGATTTAATTCGATAGTTATATCTGGTGTTACAGGTGGCATTTTATACATATTGGACTTGTGATCTTTATGCGACTTGGACTTATGCTTCTGTAAAATGTTTGGAATGGTTTGAGATTTGTGCTTGTCATGCCTGTCCTTTTCTCGACCCATCATCGAAGGTTTATGCATGCCTCTGTCCTCGTCGTTTTCAACAGGTATTACTTCTAAGCTAGGACGACGACGTAACATTGAAGGTATTTTCATAGGGGATGATCTAGATGTGTGAGGGAAGTTACCCATACCCATAAGCGGATTTCGAATACCAGGATTAAGACCACCAGACAAGAAACTAGGTCCAGGTATCAAACTTCCTGGTCCACCTGGACCTAATGCAAATGGATTTGTGAGCAAATTTGATGTTGGTAATCCTCTCAGTGCTGGATTATTAGCGAACTCAGCTAAGAAGTCACCACCAGGTATTAATCCAGGAGTAGGTATTAAACCTGGACCAGGCATAAGACCTCTCCCTGGAGTCATAGCAGGGAAGAATGGAAAACCAGGTGGCATTTGTGGCAACTTTGATTCATTCTTTGGCCTACTTGATTTGGGTGGCTTCATGCCACTCATTTTCATATTTTGCTTTTCAGCTTGTGCTATCTCAAATGCTAACATCTGTTGTTGTTTCTTCAATAACTTTGCTTCTAATTTTGCAGCTTTATCTTTTTTGTCCTTATGTTTCTTTTCCTTCTTAATTTTTGGACTGACACTAGCTATATCTTTGGGATAAGGTACTTGCAGGGATTTATTAATTGATATACTAGGATGATGTTCCATTGGCGGGGCTCTAGAAACCATAGGATGCACATCTACAGAATCATCATCAATGCTTATCACTTCATCAGTCCTCAAGTCCATCACTTTAGACAAATCTACAGCACTATTATCATTATTGTTCACAACGGGCTCTTCAGTTTTCACTCTAAAAGGCTCGTGGGATCTACTTTCAATTGCATTATCATGAGCAGAATTGTGTAGCCTTGAGATCATTGTATCAGACTGTAATTTTTCAGGAACAACCTCTGGAGTGATTCGATCTTCTTTTGATTTGTTCGATATTCTTTTGAATATGTTTATCTTTGATCTATCGGGTTGAGAGGCCAATTTTTCCTCTTCGTCAATTACTTCTTTCTTTATCTCCACTTCGGGAACAAAGGAATTAGTGGAAGGATGTGGTTTATGTACAGGAATAGAATTAGAAACAAGTGGAGATTTTGAAATAGGTATTTTTCTTGGTACAGGAATAGTATCCTCAGTTAGTACCGACTTTCTGGGCACAACTGGCGGGGCTGGTGGTGGTTGTGGTGGTGGATCTACAGGCTCCTGCTTGATGTGAGGAACCGGTCTTACAGGTTCAATCACAGGAGCTGGTGGAGGCATCACAGATCTCAAAGGTTGTGGTGGTGGTAGCGCAGCCTTCGGCGCTGGCATTGTCACATGATTATGATGTGTAGGATGGACATCCTTATTTTTCATTGGATGACCAGGTGGATACTTATTCAATTTACTACTATCCTTAGATTTACTACCCTCACCTTTATGAGTTTTATCTTTTCGTTTACTCTTCATAACTTTACCATTCAATAACTTATTCTTCTTAGATTTTTTATCACTTTTCTCTACTACTGGTGCCTTCATTACATTAGAATGATGTGAATTTGCTTTATGTTTGTCATAATGTTTTTCTGACATAATGGCAGGTGGCCGTGCCTCAGGCAGTTTACCCTCACGTGCCGGAGACAGGAACCCTGACATAGTCATCATCACACTGCTTATTTCTCTAGTCCTTTCCTCCTCATCCAAACGTAACCTTGGTCTTTTACTGTTTGGTAATGAAACTGGATCAGTGGGTCTCTTGAAAATTTCCTTGTTCTTATCTGGGCTATCGGTGACTGATATTTCTGGACTTGTACATGTTGCAGTGCTATTGTCAACATTATCAATGCCATTTTGACGGATCTCAACAGTTCCTGCCACAACAGGTGTATCCCTTTCCTTTTCAGGGTACATAGGGGGCAGGTGCTCATGCACATGCATAGGTCTCGTGACCACTTCATGACTTCCAGGTTTGAGAAAATTCAAATTAGATTCCTTAGGTTTAGGGAACTTTTCAGAGGGTACCGGTGCTGGCACGGGTGGAACGCACCTGGTGTACTCTGTCAACTCTGGTAAATGAATGTGTAGGTCACGAAATACTAATCCTAAGTCATGTAAATTTGGTTCAGTCCTATTAAATTGTTCGGCGTATCTATTAGCTTGTGTCCCAAGTGACCGTATGTACTTCTCCAGCACATGCACCAAAATGTCCAGTGGTGTTGAGTTTATACCGTTCCATCCTATAGTTTGGCATATTTGCGCAACATTCCTTCGCAGTATCTCGCGGGCGTACGCCTCTGACATTATGACACCAACAAGTTATCTGGAACAAACGAATATATCGCATTTAGTACGATAGCTCACTGTTAATCGAATAACAAACATATGATTTGACGTATTCATCATGTTCACAATTATAAAGAATCATGTTACGAACGTTAGGACTCCTGAAACAGCGAATCTCATGATTTTTATACCTGCAAGTGTCTAGTAGTACAGAGTCGTGATTCCGAATGGGTGAAATTTTCAAGTTTGGAACACACATGTATGCTTCACTAAAATCTTAACAACTCAAGGATAATTTATAAAAACACATAAAGCGTTTACAATGCAAAATAACGAAGTGTTTACGTAAAAACTTCTCAGCATTCTAAAAACACAGTGCCCCGTGCGCCATGATTGCATTTTGGGTTGTCAATGTTGAGTGTTACTATGTTAAAATAATTAAAAGGCGGTCTGTTAAGGATGCGTTCGTGATGAAAGGAATGTTAATATTTTTCAACAAAATGTAAAGGGTCACCCTTTATAAATAATTACGATGGGTCAATGGCCCAACATTGACCCATCGTAATTATTTATTTTCTAATCGCATTTGAATGAGAGAGATTCAAATTCACTGCTCACATATTATTATCAAAGAATTTGAATCTTGTTATAAAAGATAGCAGCTTTGATTTTTATTTCGGGTTTCTGATTTTCAGAGCTTCAAGCACGACAAACGGTTGGATGTTTAGAAACAGACAGAATGGTCTACCGTCTTTCTGGTTCGTTTTTGTCGCTTGGTACAACTACTTCTGTCAGCCACACACAACTCGACTCGCTTTTGTTCCCAACACACAAAACTCACTTTGACCACTCGCGAACTTTTTAGTTTTTACATAGTTGAACCACTTGATTCCAGGCTCTTGACAGATAAAACCCATCCTCAGATAAAACTCAACCCAGTTAAAATTCTTATACTTAATCATTTTAATGGTTTCTGTAACTAGTCTAGGTGTAATAATTATAGAAGCATTATGTTGAGATGAACTGAGGGTTATGAAACTCCCGCGATGACCTCCGGCCACCGTAGACGCGGGCCTGTGGACGGTGAGTGATGGGCTAACTCGCCGTCCGTCCGTCTCACGACGAAAACAGGCCGTGTCGACGGCGCGTTCGTGTTCCACGCGCGCCTCAAAGAGATGTCAGCAACATGGGAGGGGCCCGAAAGGGCCGACGCCTGTTGGGGCCGCGGTTAGTCCACCGGTTATCACGGCCTCGACATAGAGGGCGAAGAAGGAACATGGGTGGTTTTAGTCAGTAGAAGTGCAGCGGGAGGGGTTATTCGATGATTTTACACCCACCAAAAAAAAAAAAAAAAGAGTTATGAAACTCAATCCAGTGATTGATCTCGATTCCAGATGTTGAGCTACGGCCAATTTTCGGTGTCGTTTTAGTTCTCATTAAAATTGTCAAAATAAAGGTGTTTGCAAAGAGTAAGGCAGGTAATCTATTACATATTAATTATTAGAGATTACCTACTCTAGAGTACGCACATGCCTGATACTTACTACCTTTTTGGCCGTGCAGAGGGGAGGCGGCAGCAGGCGCGCACGAATGTAGCTCGAACGCGCTCTCGCCAGTAACTATCTCCGAAAGCCGGCAAGAGCTTGCTCAGGTCAAGCCTCGGCAAAACCTGAAATAATCGTTTTCTCCCCTTGGAGGGAAAACGTTGCTATTTCAGCTGTGCCTCCAGCTAGACCTTTTGGAGAAGTGTTTATACCTCTGCCGGCGCCCTTATAAGCGTACTGTGATAATGATAGTTTACCAATTTCATACATAAAACACTTTGTTTTAAAAGTAAGAATCTAATTGTTTTATTGAACTTAACCATAATTCTAAAAGGCACGAACCGTTCTTATTAGATAATAATCATATTTTAAGTCAACCGTATTTTAAAACTTATTAAATTAAGTCTTTACAATAATGAGATCAAAACAATCATCCTATATTTTTAAATCAGACTTAGGTTACATTATGGGAATCATTAAGGACATTAACATTTTTTGGACCCCGTGGCTGCTCCACGGACTAACAATAATGTTTGAAAAAATTAGAAGCGGCACATTGTACATAAAGTCATTAGAAGCGACAGCCGATCTTATCGAGCCTGGGCTACAGCTTATACCTATTTCCAGCATGCTTTAACCTTAACAGCTCTCGAAACGGCTTTTACTGTCCCTAGGGACAGTAAAAGCCGTTGTAATAAATAGATTATGTCAGTCACCTCGCGCTTTTCTCCTGTTCCCTGATACTTCATCAGGCACTCTACACATTTGATCAAACTCAAGGCCGGGTCGCCTGAGCATGATAGATGCCATCCAGATTGACGGAACCTAATTCATTGTCAGTTTTCGAGCCAAAATATAGGCCAGAAGGGTTTTGTGGAGTCTGATTTCTCACAATGCTGATCATCTATTGCAAGAAAAGTGAGGTCATGAATACGCCGACCCGATGCTGCAACAGAAATAAAGTTACTTGTCGATAAAATTGAAAAATGCTCTCTTTCGCAGGCAAGTTTGATTTTAGCTACTGCAACATGACTACCCTGATGGGGACGCGCCTTTAGCCAATACGAAAGCAAGCATTAGTAAAACCTAGATTCAAATTCAAATCATCCGATTGGTTGAAACTAATTTCTTGTAATTCTTGAATTTTGAGGTTCATGAGAGATAGTAGTATAGTGACGATAATATATATTACGAAACTAATATGGCATCTAGTGTACACACAACTTTATCCAAATAATTATTAGTATCCTGTTTTTGAAATCGAGTGTGACATAAAAATATCACTAGTAGAATAGGTTTTAAAAGAAAAAAACATTAATTAATTTTATTAAAAATGTCAAATATAGTTACTAATCCCACGTGGTTCGTTTTGAACAAGAGGCAGAATCATTAGAACACAACTTAAAAAAAAAGCTGACAGTTTGTCAAATCCTCTAATGGTCGACGGACTGTGATATGCTTTTTGTAGATAGAATTTCATAATTCTTCGTTTTTAAACTCTGAATAAGCGTTCTTATTCAGAGATACACGATAATCCTACGAATTCATATATAAAATCGCGGTTGGCAGCATGAGGAGCTGTCTAAATCGAGTATAAAATTTTCACTTAGCTATGGGAAGAGCTCGAGCAATATAGTTTTAACGTTTTATAACTTTTTCATGTTAAAACTGTTGGTATTGTGGATGGATTGGTGAAGTTTGAAGATGACTACATCTTCTGAGGACGTTTTGCTCAGCGTGGGTGGCGTGAGGTATAAGAAGGGTGATGGCACTTTGTATGTTATGAACCAAAGGTTAGCATGGATGTTGGAAAATAGAGACACAGTCGCTGTATCACATAAATATGCCGATATCAAAAGTAAGTAAACAAAATTCTATCTACTGTCCACACTGAAGTCTAGATTTAGTCACTCTCTTTTTATAGGATAGTGTTGGGGAACTTAACATATCAAATGCATATAGATTTCTGTTCTTTAATTAATTTTATTCACACATCCCAGTTAGATAAACATGTAGAGAATTTAGCTGTTTGTGTAGACCACCTGCCTGGAGATCGCATTACATTGATTGCTTTACTGCGTCTAAATCTAAACATGGCTACTTTGCGCTAATTCTAAACAATATGCACATTACTATACTAAGTACCTATACTGTGTATACTCACTTGAGGATTTTAGTAAGTACTAGATAAGACATTTTGTATTAGAAAACTTTTATCTTTTTGTGCTGACATGCATCATCATTTTAAGTGATTATTTTATTACTCAATATCATCATACCCTATCACAAAAATGGAGGTTTGTGACTCTGGAAGTAAGGCCTGTTGATATGGGATCACAGATTGCTGTCAATCACTTATGGTGTGTGCAGGTTTGAACCTGTCTTAACAGTGGTGTGTATGCTATCAATATGACCTTGAACAAGATGATTCATCTTTATTTTTGGCTACTTAAACTTAGTGGTGGTCTCCCTTTGTTTCTCTTGTATTTAGAAATATTACAGGAGAGTATTTAAAGTTGTGTTATCAGAAAATGAAGAAAAAGGAATGGAAATTATGTTTATATTGTGTGGAGAAATAGTAGCCCTACTATTTTTCCCTGCCCAGTTGTTATTATTATTATTATGAGACTATACTGTCCCACTGCAGGGCAAAGGCCTCCCTTCCCTCCTTCCACTTTTCACAATCCAGTGCGATAGTAGGCCAATCCTTAGAGAAAGAGTCCAGCTCATCCCTCCATCTCCTTTTGGGCCTGCCGCGATGTCGTTTCCTGCTCTGTGGTATCCACTGAGTGGTAACTTTTGCCCATTGCACCTCTGATGTGCGGCAGATGTGTCGAGCCCAGTTGCATTGTAACCTAGCAGCTGTTAGCCAGCATTAGCTATTTGGGTTTTGGAGCAGAGTATGGTGTTTCTGATGCGTAAGTTTAACACCCAGTAAACTTCGCTACTCGTTGGCAGATCCCAAGTGAGTACTTTTGATGCTTTGACTGCCCAGTAGAATTCATTAAAATTTAGAACATGCTATATCATCAGGATTGGTGCTCTTCCTAGCACTGTACCTAGTCCTTCAAGTGTATAAACAATAAATTAGTATTGAATGTTGGCTGTTTTAACATAAATATTATAATAGGTGATTGTTGTGGTTCAAGTAACCGTCTAAAGCGGACATTCAATGTCTGAACCAATATTGCTATTCAACATTATTCATAAGGCAGGTTTAGGCAGAGGTATATGGTCTAATAGAACACCTATATTTTGCCAGTTATGGTAACCTTTTGTGTGCTGGAACAGATCCACACAAGACATAATATTGTGTCTAAATACTCGGCATACAAAATGTTAAGTCTCATGGGGGGTGAGAGCCTATTTATCAATCAAATGGGCAGAAATCCAGACACCATAGCTGCTACTAACAAATTTTTGATAGTAAAACCCAGTAACACTATTGCCCAGGAATCAAACCAGGACCTCAGGCTCAGGAGTCATTCTTGCGACCACTAGACCAACAAGGCAGTCTGTATTCATTGTATGCTATAATATATTTTTAACCATTTTCTTATAGACAAACATTCAGTATTCAGAAGTCCTTTATGTGGAACATTTGTCAACCTGGATACCAAAATACGTAGACGGCCAAATGATTAATCATTACCCTTCCTTTCGGTTTCGCCATAGTCGGGTAACAAATAAAAGCTGAACTGACAAACAAAGATAATGGTTTCCGACTAATTTCTATTAAAATTTTTTCAGCACAAAAAATATCCCCAGCAGGTAAACCAAAAGTGCAACTGCAAGTGGTACTACACGATGGCACGTGTTCCACTTTTCACTTTGTCAACTCATCGGGTGCGGAGGCACAGGCTAAAGACCGAGATCAGGTGAAGATGCTGCTGCAGAACTTACTACCAAAGTTTAAGAGACAGATTGATGGGGAATTGGAGATGAAATCTAAGTAAGATACAATACTTTTATTCATTGTTTAATGTTTGCAATGTGTGTGTGAGAGCAGTGGTGGCCCAGTGATGGCGCCCCGACTTACGAACAGTGAGTCGCGGGTTCGAACCCAGTCAGGCGCATTACTTTGTGTAATTTATTTTATCACCACTGCTCTCAAAACGGTGAAGGAAAACATCGTGAGGAAACCGCATGTCTTAGAACCAAAAATTCGAAGACATGTGACATCTACTAATCCGCACTGGGCCCACGTGTTGGATTAGTATTAGCCCACCCCTCTCCTAGAGAGGAGGCCTGAGTCCCTGCAGTGGGAACATTATAGGCTGAATGTGTGTGTGATATAAAATTGCAAATCTCATAGTTGTAACCATTATTTAATGAGAAACTCCCTTTTGATTACATATTATTGCTTGTGACTGTAAACACCGGTTCAGAGAAATGAGCAGATTTCTTATCACATTTAAAACAGTTTTGGATCATTGTAATAAGATTTATTTTTACATGTCACTTGCTTTGTTATTGAGAATTCTTGAGATGTGTAGTCTACACTAATATTATAAAAAGGAAAGATTTGTTTGTTTGTTTGTTACGAATAGGCTCCGAAACTACTAGACCGATTTGATAAATTCTTTCACCGTTGGGAAACTACTCCATCCTCGGGTGACATAGGCTACTTTTTATTCCTGTATTCCCACGAGAACGGGAACTACGCGGATAAAACCGCGTGACGTCCGCTAGTGACATGTAAAAATAAATCTTATTAGAATGATTTTAAACTCTGTTTTAAACGTGGAAAGGAATATGCTCTCGTCTCAGAAGCGGTCTGTGTGAATGGTCTTATTTAGCATTAAATGTAACTGTAAAATATATAGATTTTTTTTTCTTTTTTGGCGGGTGGAAAATCATAAAATAACGCCTCCCGCTCTTGGGCAGAGCGAAAGGGAGTGTCAGACTTCTACTGACTAAAAACCACCCATGTTCCTTCTTAGCCCTATATATCGAGGCCGCGGTAACAACACGCAGCCCCGACGGGAAAATATATAGCTTAAACTATTTTCTGGGTGATGGTGTAACTGTTACTAGAACTGTTTGTCATACACTATCAGTCAGATTCTAATTTAGTTAGTTTCTCTGTTTATTGCCAGTCAGTTTATTTTGGCAGAGATATACCACTAGTTACTGGCAAACCATAATATTTTTACTGCATTGAAAAAAAGAACACGTTTTTCACGTTTTGTTACTGAGCCAAACCCAAAATATAGTTGAAACTGTAAGATAAAAATAGCAGAACAACTGTAACCTTTCCCTGACATTGCTATAAAAATGTGGAAAATGTCATACAAATACATCTTGAGTCATATTGTATACATACACACATGCAGCTTGAATGCAGAGGTCATTTGCGACAAAATTATTCTGAATAACAGTAGTAGAAGGTCGCGTTCAAATTAAAAAAAAAAAAAAAACTGTAATGGTATCTCAAATATCTGGTGGCTCTGGTTACATACCTATAGGGCAATGCAATGTCCCAATTGGGACATCTTTTCGAGTCCTAAACCTAAGAGTTACCTGCATCATTTTTTGGGGTTCCGCATCCGAAGGGTAACCTATTACTAAGGCTCCGTTGTCCATCCGTACCTCGATAAATTATAGGCGACTCTCCTACTAC
This sequence comes from Diarsia rubi, assembly GCA_932274075.1. Classification (NCBI taxonomy): domain Eukaryota; kingdom Metazoa; phylum Arthropoda; class Insecta; order Lepidoptera; family Noctuidae; genus Diarsia; species Diarsia rubi. The sequence goes on along the minus strand of OW026433.1, from coordinate 14,261,466 downwards.
GACGGTATTGAAACCCACTTGGCTGGTTTTTTATAGTATCTTTGATCCTAGAGATAATTTAGTATCTACACTAATATTATAAAGAGGAAAGATTTGTTTGTTTGTTTGTAACGAATAGGCTCCGAAACTACTGGACCGATTTGAAAAATTCCTTCACCGGTTGGAAAGCTACACTATCCCCGGGTGACATAGGCTACTTTTTATCCACAGAAACGTGAACTACGCGGGTGAAACCGCGTGACGTCCGCTAGTAATATATATAAACAATTTCTATGAGGTCCTGGCTACGAGATCCGGATAGGGCAGTGTTTTTCTATCCGTAAGTTCTAATATAGCTATCATATTTTTTTAGACTGCTATCATTGCACCCTACACTGAAGCATTTATATGAAGACTTGGTGATATCAAAGGTGATTAATAGTGAAGAATACTGGAATACACCCACACTAAGAACTTATACGGAATCTAATAATATTAAGCAGGAGGCTGGTATGTTTATTTTTCTATTTATTAATCTTTTGAACGCCAGAGCGTAAACGCATTGCGCCTCTCCTACTCCAAGGCACAAAAATCTACAAAATCATTATTTTATAATATTTGCCACTATTTTGTATTAAACAGCAGTTACAAAGTTTAAAAAAAAACGGTTTTTGTCGGCCATAGACGTCGGTGGCGTGATGGGCATGTTTTCACTTGTGGACTATACACGACCGTTGCGTTCAAAAGGTTAAGGATATTATTAAATTGAAAACTGCTACATTATGATTTCAGTAACCACCTAATGGTATCAAAGGTATGGCCAATTTGCGACCAACCTATAAGACAAAAGTAGAATGATTTATGTGCTTGTGCTAAATGGAAGAAAGCTGAACTTATTGGTAGCAAAAATCTTCATGGGTGGGGCATATATCGCAAATTCTTTCCAAATGTTGTTATACTAACCAAAACCAATAAAGAAGGCCCTCTAATTTTCTAAACCTTAATTCTCTTTTACGTGATGCTGTGAAGCATAATAAATACTTACAACTACATTCAATATTACTTTCAGGTGTATCTGGAGCTTTTTTAGCTGATATTCAGCCTCAAACAGATGGGTGCAACGGTCTTAAATACAACCTTACCCAGGACATAATAGACGCCATATTTAAAACGTATCCCGCTGTCAGAAAGAAACATATTGATTATGTGCCGAATAAAATGACTGAAGCAGAGTTTTGGACCAAGTTTTTTCAGTCTCACTATTTTCATAGGTGAGTTTAATGATGTACCCGAAGCTATCAAATTTTCCGAATCAACCTTGAACCTAATGCTAATAAGAAATTTGACTGATTGTAATAGCTTGATGAGCTGGCGTCTGTTCACAAGATTGATGAAATTGTAAGATGAAAAAATTAATAAAAATAGTTTTCATGGCATTGCATCAAGCTATAGTTTCGCCGAAATGTAAAACTACCTATTTAATATAAAAAAAAAACTACAGTAAACAACAAACGCTATTGCTATCGTCAAAAATTCTAAACCGACCCAATATAGATACTTTTTTTTTACTAGCCTGCTCTGTCCCACTCCAGGGCAAAGGCATCCCTCCACTCTTTCCACTTCTCGCGAACCCGCAAGTCCTCCTTCCAGTTTGGACGGAACCGATCTAGTTCATCCGCCATCTCCTTCGTGGCCGGCCACGACCCCGTCTCACTGTGTCAGGGCATCAGTTTTCTGCTATTTTGGCCCACAGTTTGTCATGCGGGATGCGGCAGACATGTCCTGCCCAGTCCCATTCAAGTTGAGCAGCCTTTTGGGCCACGTCAGCTATTTTTGTTTTGGAACGCAGCATTGTATTTCGAAGACGATCCGTTCATTTAACACCTAGTATACTGCGCTTCATTGCTTGTTGGCAAGTTCTTGAGTTTGGACTTGTGGATGTTTGTCAAAGACCAAGTCTATGCACCATAGGTCAAGAGATATAATTTAATAGATATATATTTTTTAATATTGATATTTATTTATTTTATCTTTAGGCCGATTTTCGAATTGCCATTCATATAATTCACAACATTTCAAAACTGACACCACCTTAAAATAAAAATACCATTTCTTTATTTTCGTATCCTGAGTTCATACATTTGTATTTTATTTATTTTTTGATTCCATTATTTCTAAGAAAAAAAATGAAAACCAAAAAACATGTGATGACGTCATATATACGGCAGAATGATGTAGGTAGTTATCTTTGCCTAAGCATTCAATATTTTTTATGAAAACAATAATGTCAAACAAGACTTCAATTTGTCAATGTTGAATGTCACTGAAGTTTACATTTTTCATAAAATTGAACAATTTATTTTTCAAACTCGACACGCTTACTGTTAGTATTATCAACTTTTGATTGATATTTCCCCAATAAAATGGATCCCAAAGAAACATATACGCCAATAAAGGAACCAAAATATTGTTTTGTACCAGCCTGCGCCAACGAGTATGACAAGCTGCCAAAGTGACAACGACAAGACAAGTGTGACACTTTTCAATTTTTTTTGTCGTGTCACAGTAAAGCAAAGGTTATATCGCCATTCCACCGTAAGAATGACGTCATTTGGTGCTTACGTCTTTTTAGAACGCGCCGAATTTGAAACTTAAAATTATGAATGAAAAGTACATAATTTCGAAAAGCAAAAAAATATGGGTGTCCTAGTTTTGGATTTGCTTTTATATTACTTAATAATACTCACAAGTTAAAAATATGAAATGTTGTCAATTATCATATTTAAAATAATGTGATTGTATTAAGGGGTACCACCCATACCATATGAATACAAGCAATTAAAAATGGCGGGAATGTTAACATATTTAAATATTCGATGTTTTATTACAGAGACCGTATCGCCTCATCATCTAGCAAAGATTTATTCGGAGAATGTGCCAAAATGGATGACCATGCCATTGCATCAGCTATGAAACACACAACTTTAGATCTCACTGTAAGTAGTTTTTTGTTTAAAGTTTGAAGAACAATAAATTCGGATTTTCAAGTCAAGTGAGACAGCGATGGCTTAGTTGCGGCGGACCCGACTTACGAGCAATAAGTTGCGGGTTCGAACCCAGTCAGGCGCATTACTTTGTGAAATTGATTTCATCACCACTGCTCACAAAACGATTATAGAAAACATTGTGCGGAAACCGGCATGTCCCAGAACAAGAAATATCGAAGATATGTGACATGCTGGCACGGAATCCTCCTGTTTTGAACATAATTAAAGAAGCCTAAATTACTCCTTATAACCGCTATACACACAGACAAAAATCAAAGTGTTTTTGGTATAATTACTTTAAAACAGATGTTGCATTCAATACTGCAGATGAAAATAAATTATTTTCTTATATGTGTATTTATTGTTATAAGTTAAGACACATAAACACAGAATTATTTGACGCCTCTCACACACTATAGTCTACATTTATTTTTTAATTTCTCCATTTGCAGGTCTGCTGGCAGAAATATCTTAAGAAATAAGCAGTACATTTGTACTCAAATGTTATATCTTTTTAATTTCCTGTGTTGTCTACTGTGTGTACTTATATAGTAAAATAAAATAGTAAATAAATATTTTAGCTCTAGACAATAAATTCAATAGAGACACGTGTCAATATGTGACGCAGTTTGTATTTATATCTTGTAGTGATAATATTAATAGTCAATTGACGACTGATTCTTCAGTCTGTCAACTAAAAAGTTGGAAAATAGTGTCAACATCCCCGCTTCATTGATTGGCAGTTTGGCACCAGTATTGGTGCAAACTTTGGCCCAAATGAATCGATATCGCTGATATGTTGGATCAAACACTTGCTTGTGAGTCATCATCATCAAACTGTTCTCACTGCAGGTTCTCAGGCCTGGGCCGCGGGTTGTACACTATTTATCGTGGCCTCGACATAGAGGGCTAAGAAGGAACATGTGTGGTTTTTAGTCAGTAGAAGTCTGACACTCCCTTTCGCTCTGCCCAAGAGCGGGAGGGGTTATTCGATGATTTTCCACGCGCCAAAAAAAAAAAACTACCACGCGGGCCCAGTGCGGGTTGGTAGTTGTCACATGTCTTCGAACTTTTTGGTTCTAAGATCTTAGATCTTCACGATGTTTTCCTTCACCGTTTTGAGAGCAATGGTGATGAAAAAACCTACAAAAAGTTATGCGCCTGAAGAAGCTTAATAATAATAGCCAGTCTGTTCGATCTTCAGTTTAAGCTACGCTTGCCTAGGTTGGTCTGTGGATGGGTGACCACCCATTACACACCAAGTTTCTTCCATCCCTCGGAAAGCACGTAAAGCCGTTGGTACCGGCTGCCATTTGTAGATTTTTGACAGTCCAGACAGTTGCCAGAAAGTCTGACAACCAGTCCTACCAATGGTTACCATATTACCTAATACTAACTTAATGGTCAAAGTCAGATGGGAAGTGGCTCCATCTAAAATATTACAACAAATCTATTTCGCTTTACTAGGTGGACCTCCCTAAATTCACGGAAAACATCCCTATGCTCCCATCGGAAGAGGATACGGCGCCAGAAAAGGAAAAAGGGGATAACGCCTCGATACACAGAAATATGATCAAGCGGTTCAACCAACACTCTATTATGGTTTGTTTGTTTTCTAAAAGGTAGAATTTGTGTTCTTTCTTTTCGTAGAATTACTAAATATGGATTTGCCAGAACAAATCATTTGTGAATAAATAAAAAGTCTATTTATGAAAAATAAATTAGGTGGGACATATTGCCAATGGAATACTTAATTTTGTGCCCTGCAACTAAATATCCTTTCATTTACCTAAAAAAATTGTTTGAAAATTACTTGAAATCAGAACCTTTGGAGGAAAATAACGTAACACACTTACAATAAGAATTATTTTTATTTTGGCAGTTCAATAACATTCATGCCGTTCCTTATGACAATGTTGCATGTCAGACGATTTAGTCCTCGAAGCCAAATTGATTAGGATTAAAATCCATCAAGATCTTTCACATTTCAATTGAAAGTGTGCTTCAAAATTGGGGTTCTGGTAATTGTATTAAATATCGTTTTTCGATACCATTTTACGAAAGATAGAATAAATAAGATATATTGTAATTGTAAATGACGAAATCTGCATAACAAAAGCAAAATTTTATTAAAAAAATATTCTCTCAATTTCAGGTGCTCAAAGCTAGTCATAAAACAAATTCTAGTAATAATAATAATAACAGTAGTAGTAAAGCGACAAATAACAACAAAGTTGTTGAGAACGGTGTCAAAGAATCGAACGGTGTAGCGGAGAAGAGAACGGCAGAAGAGACTACGGAACAGCCGGATAAGAAGAAGAGAATATTAGAGAAGTTACATTATGAAGATCTAGAAGATAGACCTGGTAATGAAGATGCGCAGGAATTGAAATTGTCTAAGGTGAGCTTTGTTTCTGTATTTTAGACGTTTTAAGGTGCATACAGATCACATAACATAACATGTTATATAACATGTTTTAGTAATATGGAACCTAACCGTGCTACAAATGTTATAAAACAAAAGTTATACAACATGTTACATAATCTGTACGCACCTTTGCCGCAGTCGTTTGTGTAACCAGAGTTCTATAGGATTAGTTTTGGTTCACCTTAAACCTTTTGGAGATCGTTGCATTCATCAGGCCTCGGTTTGATCTGACTGCCTCATTGGTCTAGTGTTTGCAAGAGCGACTGCTGAGCATAAGGTCCAGGATTTGATTCTTAATTAGGTCGGGCAAAGTGTCATTGGGCTTTTTTATTAGAGTTCTCTTAGTAGCTAGCAGTCACGAAGCCTCAATTTGTGTCCGGTTAATGGCCTCTTATTACATGGCACTTAAAACCAAAACCGGCAGATCATAGTTGTACTAATGTGTAGGGTGTACACTTAATATCGACGGGGCACTTAATATCGTGTTAATATCGTGTTCTGTACATCACAAGAACTGATGGGTGCTACCGAAAGCGCCAAACTCGTAGCTCAGCAGGGCTATTGCGTATCTTTTAAATGTCAGTGGCTATCATATTGTTCATGGATTAACTGTCAATTTGACAGTTAATTGATGGGCACTATATGGTAGCCACTATCATTTAAAAGATACGTAATAGCCCTGCTGGTCTTGGCTGAAAATTTAGATTGCCATCGACACACTCAGAAGAAGAATGGGTATACCTCTACCCAACCCTTTGGGAATACAGGTGCTTAAGGAATTTTACAAAAAAAGCACAATGACGGAAAATCACGTGGCTTTTTCATAATTAAGTCATAACAAACTTAAAACAAGAAATTATCCTGATTGTTTATGAATACATTTAAAGAAAACTCCGCAAGAATAACTTGTGTAGGGTAAAACTTTTATTTACGAGTTTCCGAGATGAAAAACAGTTGCTCGATTTTTGGATGTCTTCTTTTACCATAACAATGGTGCGAATGGTTGCAAAATCGAAAAGTTTTGGTTTAAATTTTTCACGAATAAAAGCATTTGAAAGTACAACGTGAGTCGTGAGGAAACTTTCTTGTCCTTGAACCATAAATTCGAAGAACTGTCACGTCTACCAAACAATGCGTCTCGCTCTTACTCTAAGAATTTATATTTTGTGAATGGCATCTTGCAAGTCGACCTAGAAGGTTGTCGTCCGCTTAACCGGACTTTTGTGGGTGTCTTGAGTGTTAGGCCTCCAACTAGAGAAAAAAACTTATAAACTAAGCGAATACACGCTAATAGCTTAGGGCTTAGGGCGTCACTGAGGGAAGACAGCCAAGGGCAGAAGTTTGTAGGTTCCGTGTGAGTTTTTATTCACCTTTACCTTTAAACTTTTGTACGTTTCTTGAGCGAGATATATGTATATTTGGAGAGAGTCGACTAGCTGGTCAGTTTTAAATACAGTATTAATCAACAAACTTGGTTTTTGTTGCTAGGTCTTGATTGTGCATTATGCTTGCCTGTTTGATAATTAATTCGTTTTTAAACATCTCTTTTTTGCATCTCATGAGATGGCAACCAATAGAGAAGTATGGAGGAAGGAGAAACTCTAATGATTGGGGATAAGGCTAGGTGAATGATAATGAAAACATTATCTTTACAGATAGAACGGTATCTCCTTGGTCCATCGACTCAAACGCACCAAACACACACGCATACAAACAACCCACCTCCTTTATCAGCACTAGCGTCAATATGTCAAGTAAGTGAAGCTTTAAATCAATGTTTTATTAAGAAATAAGCGTTTTAGTAATATTCTGAGATCGAAACCAAACAGTTGTGATAAGGAAAGAAACTAGTGATTTTAATAGATCTGATTACTTTATTCAATTGACCTTTTTTCTAAAGTGTCGATGTTTACGTCCTTCGTTTAAAATTGTAGTACTGAAAGTAAGTTTGGTGTAATAAAAGGACTATCATTTCAATCAGATGTGGTCCTAAATTAAATCCTTGACAAACTCCAGATTGTAAAAAGTACAGTATAAACAGCTGTCCTATTGTACCAACTTTTTAATGTACAAGTTGTTAATAACATCTAACTGGGTTACAATCAAAACCAAATGACTGATATATTATAATTCCTTTTTACTAAAATTGTACTACTTACATAGTCAAAAGCTTTAGAGTGGTCGAGATACAAGTATGAGACAAATATTCTTTGTTGCCTTTTGTCTGTTTCAAGCAATTCTGTATCTCCTTTCTTTTTTGTCAGTTCAAAGTGCTTTACATGTAAATAAAAATGTGTTTTTTTTTTAAACTTTACTTTTGAAAATGTCGTTTTATTTATTTATCTTCTATGGTTTAAAATATATTTGCCATGGTACAGGCGTGGTCTTCGGGGCAGCAGTGCTCGCGGCCGGTGCGAGTGAGTGCGGGCGCATGTGTGGGCGCGCTCGGCGAGCTGTCGCCTGGCGGAGCGCTCATGCGGCACCACCACGCTGCGAGCATGGCACGTGAGTATTCTTGTACGCTAGTGCTCTAAGCGGATGCTGGATGTCTTCATTTGTGATACGATCATGCGAGGAAACTCCGAGCATATTCTCTCTATTGCCATTATTTTTGGCGGGTGAAAAATTGTTAAATAACCCCTCCCGCTCTTGGGCAGAGCGAAAGGGAGTGTCTGACTTCTACTGACTAAAAACCACCCATGTTCCTTCTTAGCCATATATGTCTAGGCCGCGGTAACTTGTGAACAACCCGCAGCCCCGACGGGGTCTCTATTGTCCTTTGTTTGACTTTGAGCTTTCTGATGAGGCCCATTGTGAGCGATCACGTTTCGGTCCCGTATTGACGTTGATGCCTAGTCCTCTCCAATCCAGAACGGCTTTCATGTAGTTCACAAACGCTAAGTAAAGCTTATGTATAACCTGCCACAGCGTATGAATGTGGACTACGGTGCTTAGCTTTTTCGAAAACCTCGGGAGGTTGAAAAACCTGCGCGCAAGACGATTTCTGCATAACTCTTGAAGACATGGCTTAGAAGTGAGATGGGCCTGTAATTTGTCAGCCGGGCAGTGTCGTCCTTGAAGAAGAGTACCATCACAACCCTGCACCATGCCAGGGACGTTCTCCTCTCGAGTATGACGGAATCAAACGACAAGCAAATGATCCCTTTATCAATACAGTAGCACTTCGAGCTAGATACCTCTTCTTCAAAATCTCCTTTCATTTTCCAGAACTAATACCTCCTGACGTGAAATCAGAACTGCACCGCATCTACCTGTCAGGCGGCGAGTTACTTAGAGAGCTGTGGCGATGCTTTCCGCAGCCTGGTGCTGCACCGGATACGGAAGATACTAGCGCGAGAGCGGAGAAGTTCTATGAAGCTCTGTTGAGATTTAGGAATGTTAAATTGAGACCTTTTGAGGTGAGTTTTGTGGTCCTCTTTATCACAAGTTTTCAACGAAGTCTACGTTAAAACTTGTATATTTTTTTTTGTTGGAATTTAGCCCTGCAATATCTCCACAGATAGAAGGTTCCCCAATATGGTCCAATATAAAAAATATATATATCGTAATAACAGGGAAAGCAAGTACTTACCTTTTGGCTTCTTTACACCTAAACACCCATTATATGTGTCACTGTAAAATTGTAAATACCGTTAGATTATAATCTTCCTGGCGAGATTGTAAACTGTCGACATTTTGTGAACCGTAACACTGCTTACAATTTAACGCATTATTTTTTGTTAGATTGTTATGAATCGAAGTGAAACCGTCGGATTGTGAACTGTTATACGACGGAAGGCACCTCGCACGCTGATAGGTTAAACGTCATATGCCCCGCGCTGCCATATTTGTTTGTTAATGCGTTTGTTGTCGAATGTAAGCAAACAGTGTCTTGGTAATAGTACCTACATTGATTTCGTGTTGAATATAACTCACAGCTGACTGTGATTACCCAGGAACTGCAGTTTGAATGCTAAATAAGTTAGTGTTAGACACAGATCATAACCTAAATTATGAGATCGACCGATCAGGGGGGACAGCCTTCGGACAGGTAATAATTTAAAAATAATGCGTTAAATTGTAAGCAGTATGTTACGGTTCAAAATTTTTCGATAGATTATAATCTCGCGAATATGTAGATTGTAATTTAACGGTACTTACAATTTTACGGTGACATATGCACCAAAATATTCAACCAACATTTATTCCAGGAAAAAATGCTTCGAGACCTAACGCCACTAGCAACAACTTTGACGCGGCATATGAATCAGATGATAGACACAGCCTGCGCAAAATACGCGGTCTGGCAACAACGCCAAGCCAAACTGCGGTAGTAGTAAGTGATATAGTTGTTTTTACCGTCAGCAGAAACAATTTTGTATGTACGGATGAAAATAAAAGAAAAAATAAGTGATAAAGTTGCTGTCGGTTTTTTTTTGTTGTTAAATAAATACATTGGAAATATAATTTCTCAAAGGATATTTTTTTAAGTTTGACATTTTCTTTTATTATTAAATGGCGCGTCAAAGCGTTTGTCTCAAGAGAGTTTTATTGTTGTGGGAAAAAATAGTTCAATGTCAAATTGAAATGAGTTTATAAAGCCTAAAGACTTAGTGGTTCTATATTAGTATCACAAAACTATAATCACTGCATTAATTGAAAAAGATATTTAAGACTCGAATACACGCTTTATTGCATAACTAAAGTAAAAACAAATATTTAGGACATGCTTCTAGACGGTTTCTGTGATACATAAATATTTTCCTAAAAAAATATTGCATCGTTTTCTGCTGGCGGTATTTTTTTTTTCTAATAAATGCGACCAAACTGTCATTTTTAGGAACGTTAGTGATGTGACGAGAGACTAAATGCATAATAGTCTCATTTATTTTGTATTTTGTTGCCTGTTTTGTACTGAAGTTTATTTTTTCAATAATATTGAAGCAAGCAATAGATATAAAATGTGATAGACTACCTGAAAATGTGATTGAAATAACTTTTGTTGTGATTGTTGTTGTCTTAGAGCATTTAAATTGGAAAATTAAATACGCCCTATATTTTTTTACTTACAACATCTCGTGCTTATGTTATTTTAATATGTTAGGCATCCAAGAATTTGATGCGATTGTTGTCTCTAGTAGATACGACTTGGAAATGTATTCTGTCGAGTAATGTATTTGTAATTTTCCCCCTTTCCTGCAAATAAGTTAGGTGTAAATATTTGTAAATTACGCACAAAATTAAACATGATCTGATGCTCTAAGAATCTCATGATAAAAAATAAAAAAAAATTAAGGATAGCATCGGCAGCGAATGTCCTTAAAAAATCCTAAAAACTATAACTGCCCTTTGTAAATAGACCCTGATATAAGACTGAATTTAAAAACCCGTTGCTGTTCCCTATCAAATAATTATATTATTATTAAAAAACTTTCTCGTCACATCTTAACTAAATTTGGCAAACAAAAAATTGTACATATGCCTGTCTTTTGTATAAACAATAATCTGTGAATACCTAATATCATTTAGATAATGTAAATGGGACTCTTGGATGATCAGACGGTTGGACGAATTATTAGAATCGACTGTTTAGTCGCACGAATTTGTTATTATTTAATCTTTTCTTCTTACTTAAATAGTATTAAAAGTGATTACACTAGCCGATATGGGCGTTAATTTTATTGAAACACTGCACTAGGCCGACGGATATACAAGATGATTTTTTAGCCACCGTATATAACCGTTTATATTAATCTTTGGCAAAAATCATTGAATACGTGTTTTTTCTTTTAGTTTCACTCGATACAAAAATATTGAGATATCACATCACAAAATTTTAACGTTTCACGGAGGGCGGATAATTCTTTCGAGAAAATGATTTAATATGAAAATTTTGCGTATCGATTTTTTCTCAAAAACGATACGTAATGCCTAGAAAAAATTTGGAATGTGACTAAAAAATTATCTTGTATAAAGCAAGAGCACCCACGTCTCGATATTTTATACTTAACGAGGTAACTGTCATGATATGGTTTGCGTTGATTCCTTTGAGGTAAAAATAAACATTTTTACCTCAAAGGAATGGAGGAACTTACATTTTTCGATTTATCTCGGATCTGTATTTTTTTATCCTTTCTAGTATTGACTGACAGCTTAGGTGATAAAAAAATTATCTGTGTGACTCTGAAGGTACAAAAATAAAATCTATTTTCTCCAAGCGTCTAATCGTCTAATGTCCCACCTTAGCGTACGTAATGAAATATTATTTAAAAAGGAAAAATGCATTTTGATGAACCAAATCTAACTGAAAGTATAGTACTAACTTGTTATATGTTCCACTGCACATCAAAGTGCTTGAGCGTTGATTGAATAATGTAATAATTCACCTGAAAAGCAAAGAAACTGCATCCAAATTGTTTGGGCTGTTTATTTTTTGTTGCATCAACATTTTTTTGTTTATAGGAAACATGTTGACAATCGTGAACACAATAAAGCTATGTACGAAGAGAATTTGAAAATTTTACAGGAATTCAATGTTTTATGCTTTAATGTAAAGCAATGTGACAATGTAGAAACAATTTGATGCAGTTTATAAGCCACAATATAGTGTTCACACAACGAAATGTTAGCAGTCAACTTTTTGAATCGAAGGATTTATTAACAGATTAAATACTTCTGGTATAATCAGCCTGTAATGTTCCCACTGGTGAGACACAGGGCTCTTTTATGGTATACGGAGTTGGTCAAATAAAAACGTTTCCTCATTTTTTTATGTCGGTTTTGTTAATGATTTTGATAGTTAACTGCTAACAATTTCTATAAATATTAATAATAGCAACATTCTAATACTCTAATGTTCCAATACTGAACGTAAACTGATGTAGTTTTTAATGGTTGGCGACAATAAATCGCATTATTTGTAGTTGAATAAGTTGGAAAAATCCAAATTATCTCGTTACCATACATATTGGCTAAATTTTTATTATTTTTTCCTGTGTTTCAATGGCTGATGTTGGCAAGTTTTTACTGTATTGATAGGTAGGTAGATATAATACGCGGTAACACGGGAGTATTTCTGGATTCCAATAGGAAACAAATCATCCTTGGTTTGTGAAAGGGATGGCGCTATAAGATCTGTTTAGGTCCATCTCCTTCTCGCACCAATACATCGATGAATTTGACATTACCTATATGGCTCCTGTTTTTTTTAAGGATTCAATTGGAAATTGCGATTCCACTGTGTGGGAGGCAACTATCAAGTGAAATTTATAATGCCTTATTCCCGAACTATCGCGCCCTGTATTTAAAGTGTTTTTATACGGATGGTGAAGACGAATTGGAGCTTATATAGGCCATTGTAAACAGGACTTTTTAGGTTATATTAAAAAAAACGAAAATTTTGATATTTTTAAGCATTAAATGTTTAAGTTGGTGTTTCTGTCATCTTTATATTACATTTGTTTGTTTTTATTTTCATTGTTTTTCATACTTTTCGACACAAAATAGAAATCGACACTAGTTGTGACGTTCTTGTGCTGTGTCGATATCGATATTTCGCTATCGACTTTTATAAGTGTTCTAGTATAATTATTTATATCAATAATTCTGTATTCTAACCTACCACTAGTATCATCTGTTAGCAATAATATTTATTTTAGATATTGTAATGTGTAAACCTGTTTTTTGTTCCAGTATGCTTGCTAGTGTTGTTTCTATTTTGTGTCAAATTGTATGTTACTATCGAAATTATGTTAATTCAGTTTTGAAATTATTAAAAACTATGTTTTAGATCTCTCTAAGATATTTGCACCCGTTTAGTAACAATTCTGTTCTTACAAATGTTATTTTTGTACTAACATCATCATTTGTAACATTTTCATTTCATGATACCTCATTAGGTTTTTAAAAAACATTTCTAAATAAACGGGTGCCCAATATAAATGTTCCTGAAGCAATATTACTGATAAACTGATATTTAAGTTTATTTTTTAATACTTATTAATTTCGTGATACGTAAAATAATATTTTTTGGAAGTGTCAGGGTGATAGTGTACAATGTTTAGAAAAAAATCATAGACAGTAAACCTTCTCTTTTCACATAGTTCTCTGTGTGGAGCCGAACAGAGCAGTTTTCGGAGTTCACAGATTCACGAGAACATAATATCAATAAATCGTTAGAATAGGGGATCGGACTGAGTCAAAAAAATATGATTCTAATTAGTTCGTCAGTTAGATTATCGAAAAATATTGGATATTTACGTGTTTTTTGTTTTATGAAATTAATAAAAATTTACGAAGATAAAACGCGTCAAAGATCGTGAGTAAGGGCTTGTGACGTCACTTTCTTGTAAAATATGGACTAAACTGTGACGTCACACGACTTTTCGAAGCACTGTATCGTCTTCATTTTTTGTTTACGTGAAAAAAGAAAAAATATGTGTCCAATATTTTTTGGAAATCTATCTGATGGACTAATTAGTTTTTTTTTCGTCCGATCCCCTATTGCTGTAACGTCTGAAAATAATCATGTTTCTGTTGTTGACACAAACTTCGTTCTTTGACAATATTGTGCAATATCGCCCATATTAGTATCATTGAATAAAAAATAGAATTGCGTGCTTATTCGTGTAAACGCACTGAATAGTAATTCATTATTGATACATTGTTCTTTTTTGTCTACTAGTTCGTCAGATTAATTTAAATACAAAGATATGATTCGGTAATTTATTGTTTTAATTCTGTCCTATTTGGTAATCTCACGGATCTGCCATAGATCAGCATGCAGGCTGATAACATTTATTCTGTGATAGCTTAGAGGGGACGTACTCTACTACTTGACCCGTTCTGGGGTGGAGGGAGAACATGCATGGTATTTTGAATCCACACATATTCACAGGAGCAGGGTTTCGTATTGTACCGTAACCGTAACGTAACGCAATGAATATTATTTTGTTCTAACACAGACAATGTAAATTTTAAATTCACAACAGGAGCGAGAGCAGGTCTGATTATATCAGTAAGGTGTATCACAGTGTTCTTATCAAACCGATATCTTGATTGAAATTCTTCATCTGTATACATTTCGAAAGGATTTCTCCTGCGTCGTAAGTTTCTGGGTATAGATATATTAGCAATTAACTCCAGCACTTCCAGATCAGAGTCTGATGAGCTGCTCGAATTCATACTTTTCGATCTATTAAATTAACTTTCACTGGCTTATAATTTCTAAAATAACACGATATAACCTAAAAGTTTACAAAGTAAACGTCAAATAAAGTTATGGAACCGATAAACGGCACAGATTGGTCGGTTAAGTTGATCTTAGTTTATGTAGAGTTTAACTTACATAGCGGTGTTCAGAAACCCATTTTTGTAGTTTATCGAACCAATAGCGCTATTGAATAGATAAACTTTCGATAAAAGGACACCAGAAACCGGGCACTAGTCAATCACGGACGCTCAGTTGATTGAAAACTAACAGTTTGGAGTGCGGTTAGTAAAGTAAGTCGACGAGAGTTCAAGAAAAAAAAAGGAAAAAAAAATTCAATTGTTATTTTAAGTATGTACGCATTGTACGCACGACTGCAGGAGGAGGGCGCCTCGGTCTTTTCATATGCTATGGATGGTCACGCAGGGGAGGAGGGGCAGGCCGTGTCGACGGCGCGTTCGTATACCACGCGCGCCCCAGAGATGTCTGCAACATGCCGTCGGGGCTGCGGGTTGTTCACAAAGATACCGCGGCCTCGACATACAGGGCTAAGAAGGAACATGGGTGGTTTTTAGTCAGTAGAAGTCTGACACTCCCTTTCGCTCTGCCCAAGAGCTTATTTGACGTCTTGTCATATACTACGGATGGTCACACATGATAAAAAAATTGTGTCACGTGTCACTGACTCTGGCAGGGCCACCATCAAGGATTTTAATTTTGAAAACACAAAAATGTTGTCGTTAATTTGTCGAAATTTGTCACCCAATATCAGAATTTGTCGTTCACTGGTTCAAAAGATATAAGGGTTTATAGGTGACCCTGTTAGTCTCCCTAGCAGGGCCAAATTTATATCTCAAAACGAGAGCACCTAGAGATCTGTTTTCTTCTATATTTTGTCGCCAATTTGTCGAAATTTTTCACTAAATATCAGAATTTGTCGTTGACTGGTTCAAAAGTTATAAGGGTTTATAGGTCCTGAGACTCTTCAGCAGGGCCGCTGGAGTCTCCCCAGCAGGGCCAAATCTATATCTCAAAAACTAGAGCACCTACCGAAGAGCTGTTTTCTCCTATATTTTGTCGCCAATTTGTCCAAATTTCTCCCCAAGTTACAGATTTAGTCTGTGTGTAATTAAAAAGATATTAAAGAATTAAATTTCCCAACATACTGTGGTACAAGCAAGTACAAATTACTTAATGTAGTTTCTAGACAGTATATATGACGTCTTATGCAGGAATGTTTGTTTCAAAGTAAATAAATATAAACTTATTCTATTATTTCAACCCACCAAAGGAAAGCTGTATTCATTGCCTATAAACAAATTTACAATAGGTGTATGCAGGTATTTTTAGTTTTATCATTTTAACCTAAATTATGATAAAATAAAAACGTAACCCGTCCATACCCACAACATAACACTCACAATCACCTCAAAATACACACATAAACAACACACAACAAACGAACATTATGGAAATTCATTATAAAAAAAAATTTGATCATAATATTAGACAATATTTTTTCAACGTACACATCTATTTTAAACATTTAACTAAGGGTACGATTTTTTAAAATTATTATTCTAACGTAAATAAGAGCTTAACCTTGTAAACTGGTAAAACAATTGCATGCGACCGTACATCTTTACGCCAAATAGACCAAGACCTAGGTTTAATGTTTTCGAAGAAGTTTATGCCACTCTAATCTAGTAATTTAAAATATAAAAACATGTACAATTGAGAATTTATCTCTCTCAGACATTTCTAAGGACTACAGACCGATAAAACTAGAAGTATATTCCTTATAATTATTAATAGAAATATTTTTTTTTGGCAATTTTTCGTGAACTCTTCGATCTAGCTCTTGGACTATACCTTACTAATTGAACCCATTAAATCTCCGTCTCGACTAAATCGCCGAGTCACAGGACTGGGCGACAAATTGCGACTTATATAAATACTAAATATAGAAGAAAACACCTCTTCGCTAAGTGCCCTAGTTGCTGAGATATAAATTTGGCCCGGCTGGGGAGACTCCAACAGTCTTCAACAATTCTAGTATTTGATAACAAATTTGGACAAATTAACGACAATATTTTTGTGTGGGTGAGAGTCAGTGACACGTCACGTAGCACGGGTACGTTCCCTTACATGAGGTCCTGGTGGTTCTCAGGTCTGGTAAATTATTATTGGGTGTTTCCGTCGGGATCGGGTACTTCTCAGTAGCACTCTGAAGCATTTTTGTCATACCTATTATTGGAATCAAATATAACAGCTCACAACTTAGGACCCAGATATATTAATGACAATAATATCCGTGGTGCTAGCACCACGCACACACAGGGACAACTGGGATAAGCCCAGTTGCCTAGGCAACTGGGCTTATCCCAGTTGTCCCTGTGTGCCTATTGGCCTTGTTCAGTTCTGTCTCCTGCTGATATGGAGGGAAGTGAAAATTATGTTTTTCCTACTCCTCCGCTATTCTTTTCTGATTAATTTCGTTGCGGGATCCAAGACAGTTAAATCGTTTCCCTGGGACTTCGTCGGGCTTCATTGTCTCGGCGCTTTTCTTGTGGTCGCCACTGTTGATTCTGGCTTACAGGAGTTACAGTGGT
Source organism: Diarsia rubi (assembly GCA_932274075.1). Classification (NCBI taxonomy): domain Eukaryota; kingdom Metazoa; phylum Arthropoda; class Insecta; order Lepidoptera; family Noctuidae; genus Diarsia; species Diarsia rubi. The sequence goes on along the minus strand of OW026433.1, from coordinate 14,244,192 downwards.
TTGGGAATAGTGTGTGGCGGGCTTAGCACTCTGAAGTCAGGTCAGATGGGTCTGGTTATACTATAGGGACGTTTGCTTAACCCTTCGGGAATAAGGATGTTTAATGATTAAGTTATTAAGTTCCAGTCGACTATAGAAACGCGTTATCGTATGAGTCGCCCAGCAATAAACGTCAATGGCGATAGGAATGTACATCGGAATGTAGTTTACTATCGGTATCTAGCTACCTACCTTCTGCGCCACACGAATTATTCCACTTTGCCCCACCAAGCCGCCCGGTGGGGCAAAGTGGAATGCATAAAGTTCGCGGTGGATTCTGCCCCACTTGGGGTATGGTGGTAGGTACTAGAGAGTTGTTGGTTGCTCATAATGCGATTTTTGTTGGCAATTTTTTTTTTTTTTAAACTCTACCTGTGTTCTAAATAAACTGAAAAGTATAGTATTTATTTCTTGGGAAATTATTAACAGATGAATCAAGTCGTTTCATAGGTATTTTATGTCTGATTTGAATCACTTTTATAATCAAAGTGATTGTTGAAATTCTCGTTCAGAGAAGGTAAGGGGGTAAGAACGTAGAGTACCAAATAAAACAATAATTTCTGACAAATGTTTATTATAAATTATGTTTTACAAATTCAACAAAATATACGATAATGATGACTTTTCTTAAAAGCATTGGAAACCACAAATTAATATTATGGTAATTATCGCCTTTTACCCTAGCTTTAACTAGACTACCTTTAGAAATTAGCCTTTTAACACTTTCGGTACAACGAACTCAGCGTATGGGTCGAACAATGATTCGTTGGATGCCCACAACCCGGCTGGCATATATAGATCTATGGCAGTCGTTACAGGTAGTCAGTGACTTGAAAGTCAAACCAGTCTTACCAAAGGGTATCGTATTACCCTGTATTAACTCGGTTGTGGAGGTCAGATAGGCAGTCGCTCCATGTAAAATACTGTTATTAAGCTGCATCCGGTTAGACTACCCCAAACTAGTTGGAAAAAGACTTGGCAGATGACGTTTTGTAAAAACCAATGCTTTCAACAAAAGACAAAACAATGAACATGAATGTATGTGCAGTTATGAGTACAGCCTTCTTGCGTAATAACATAATAATTACTATAATATATTAAATCATATAAGTTATATTCTTTATACAGGGTGTTAGTAGTCTTATGATTAATTATAATGACATTATACATGAGGTTTCTTAATTGCAGTACTGCTATTTAGAATAAAAATAATGTCAACAAGACAGCCTAATGTGGTAATAGAAAGAGGTACAAAATTGGTGTTTTATACAGAACCTTATAACTGGCTGTCTAAAGCTGTTTTTCATTTAATTAATAGTTTGAAATGCGTTGCGTGAGACTTGTAAGCAAATGTGTTCAAACAATATGAAAAAATCGATATTTGTAGAAATAAACGGATCACTAGCATACAATTATTTTATCTCTGCCAACTACAATCCAAAAGTAACCTTATGATAACGGTCATAAAGATCATTAATTTTGGCAGACTTTTGAAATCAGAGGCAAAATAATTGTGCAAGAAATGTAGAATGTGATTCTAGGAAAAAATACATTTGTTGTTCCTCAGAGGTTTATCCGTCGATTTGAACAAATATTAATTTAATTTCATGAAATATCTTTGGAATGTAGACAAAATAACACGAGACACAGAAATTGATTAATAATATACCTACTATAAAGTCCTACCTACGATTAATACATAAATAACGTATTTATATATCTCTACATTACACAAGGCCTTATACACAGCGGTTATAATAATATATTATTTTTAAAGAAATCTTAGGCTATGTCCCAAGATGAGCGATAGTTCCAACAAAACAAACTCGATCGTCGCAATTTCGCGCGTCCTTCTCTTAATTATTAGAAAGTGGGGTTAGGCTCATTCTTAAACGAACGCTAGCTGATAGATGCTAGCTTCATGTACTAGAGTGCAACATGGATATAAATGAACGTGACGAAATAGAGAACTAACACGAAATGTACAGATGCCAGCTAATCAAGTCTTCAGTCAAGTACTTCAGCGATAAAGTAAAAAATCTACGCTTTTGGTGTTAAACGAATTTTTGTTCGACCCATAAGCTGGGGCCAGCACCCAGCATATGGGTCGAACAATAATTCGCTTGTGTGCCGACAACCCGCCTCCGAGTCGTCGCTATAAATGACTTAGCAATTTCGATCATGCAAAGAAAAAAAAATTAACTTTGCAGTGAAAGTGGTAAAGAAATGTAACAGATGGTAGTAGCTTGATATGCTGGCTTCTGTACTGAACTAGTATAAAAAGTATGAAATATACCGAGTAGATGAGCTGCTATCTACGTTCATTCAGATCCATGTCGGACTGTGATTGCGTTTCCAAACACATAAAGTTCAATTTGCCCTGCACCGTGTCAAGATACGCCTATCGTTGACCACAAGCTAGACTAAGAGTTCTGATAGCTTTCAAAACTTAACATTGCTATCAATCTGTTGGTAAAATTAAATGATGAGTCAGCTAATAAAAACCTTTTTATAAAACATGACATTTACTGATATAAATAAAAAAAAATCAATTGAGGTGAGCTATATTAATGCAATTGAAACCTAAAAGATTTTTAATTTCTTAAACTATAAATCAATCGAGTCAATTTTAAAATGTTTTTTATGGTTGGTTGGTTTCAATACATTTAAGTGATGCTGGCAACATTGAGTATTGTTTAAAAATACGTAGAAAATCTTTTTCATCGAAACAAAATCATATAAATTATGTAATTCTGGTTTTCCTGACATACAGTACACTATATTGCCTTTTTAAAAGCCGGTTGAAGACTAAGAGCTAAAGTTAGCTATAGAGTAACCAACGTGTGTAGCATGTGAATGGCAATCTAAAGAATCTGGTCAGAACAGGCCCCTTTTTCACAAACACTTCCGATTCGATTTCGATTAGACAAGTCGTATATCTATCTTTTTTTAGCATTACGAAAGTGAGCTAGATAGACGTACGACTTTCCAAATCGAATCGAAGAAGCCTGGGCTACAAATTTGGTGCCTTCAGTATCGTCCATCAGTTCTAATAATAAGCAAACAACAAGACAAGATCACAGATTCAGTTATTCAGCGTAAAAAAGATCCTTACAGTGAATTAGTTTTTTAATATTTAGACTTATTTATGCCCAATATTTTAATACGTACGGAAAACAAATATAATTATCTATAGTTTCAGGTAATAAGGTTCATTTTAAAATGACAAAGCTTTTCGAAAGTTCAATAAATTATTTAATGGCAATTGAAAAATTAACCTTTTCAGATTGAATTAAGATTTCTAATCCCAGTCCATATTTAAATTGAACACAAAAAATCACAAAATTTTGTAATGGCAAGAAAAACAAGAATGTTGCCATAAAGAACCGAATATAACAGTATTTTATCATGAAGCTTTCATAAGTATCCTTTTAACACATTCGTTTGTCGACTGGCAACTTATGCATAAAAAAGTTATTTTATTTAAATTGTTATTCCCTTTGTTGAGATGTTGCCTTTAAAAAATATTCAAATATTCAAAAACTAGTATTTTATTGGCTGTGGCCTTTTATCAGCCGGAAGATGTTACGAGGGTATACCCTTAGAAACATCAGTAGTAACGCCCGTTTGCTGTGAGATTTTTAACGTAAGACTAAGGGACGAGAGTAGAAATTCCAACCAGTCAATAATATTTATATAGTCATAAGACTTTTAAATGGAGGACTTCACGTAACGGCATGTGATAATTTTTGAAAAAAAAAAAACATGTTATTCAAAAGCTAGCGCGTCGCCCCGGCTTCGAACGGGTGCAATGTAGATCTAAATTTTCCTCTTGAATCACTCTATTTATTCGCTAAAAACTGCATTAAAATCCGTTGCGTAGTTCAAAAGATATAAGCGTACAAACAGTGGGATGTTTTCTATTACGTAAAAAATAAAATATACTACAATTTGCTTTATCGCCATGATTTATGAATTCATTATGAACTTTATTATGTACTGTTTAAACTTCAGTGTTGGTTACTTACATCCAAGATCCTTTTAAATTCGTTGCGTCCTTCACTGGGGCGTATTCGATATCCTACAATACAATATTGGATATATACTCTTCAAGAAGACGGGTTAGGGTAACGTTACCCTTCACAAATTCATCGGGTATTTAGGCTTTAGGGTAAGAAGACCTATCTGAAGGCTTTGACGACCCATACAATGAAGATTATGGCTATAATGGTCACTATAATGATGAGTATGAACATTTTTCGACGATATCTGCGCTGATATTCGGCCGCTTTCGCAAGTTCGTCGACGCCGGTTTCCACGTTTGCGCTAGCGGCTTCGATGTGACTTTCCACTGAGTCTGTAATTCAAAAATTGTCATTTTAAACTGTGTCTTTGTTGGCATTGGGTCGACGTAGCTAGGTCCGGTTATAACAAAAGCGGAGATGAGCTGAGCAAAGAGGAGTTGCTGCGCGAGAATCGACCAAACACACGTAACATGACGCCCATAATCTCTAAGGGTTAGACAGAGGTGTGTTTTTTTTAACGTTGCCACACACTAGGAATTTCTCCTGTATCGTGGGTGCGTTCACAAACATTTAAACTCACATACACAAATACCCTGACCCGGAACATATGTAGGTCATATAAATATTTGTTCCGTGCGGGGATCGAACACGCGACACGCAGCGCAGCAGTCCATTGCCTGCTGCAACCGTGCCGTCAATAGTACCTACACACACATTTCGCCTGTTATGTTGGGGGCGAGTTTATTGCTATCAAACGGCACAAAACCAGTGTCCGTGTATGCTACAGAGATATTCCTGACGGAAAAACCCAATAACACTTTGCCTAGGGAATGCAATCTCGATCTCGCGAGATCCCGATCAGCCGAGATCTCGCCCCAGTGTTCGAGATCAATCTCGAAGCAAAAAATTACGAGATCACGGTCGAGATTGACGAGATCAAATACTTTTCAAAAACCATTCGAGATCTTGAAAATGCCGAGATCTCGCCGAGAACGAAATTCTGATCCCTGGAAATCTCGACTATGCGATCTCGTCTCGGGAATCAAACCCAGGCCCTCGTGCTCAGCAATCGCGCTAGCAAGCACTAAACCAATGAGGCAGTCCACCAATCTTATTGATTGAAATACAGCTTCTCTAGGCTTTTCTGTGATTACTCGAACCTTCCACGACTCGGGACAACTCAGCTCCTCGCAACTCTGGTAGAAACCAGGTCTTATACAGAGAAAGCCTAGCTAAGCAGAGGCCTCATAATAGGCTGATTAGTGCTTTGCATTACCTGACTCCTCTTTAAAAAAGTGGAGGGAGGAGGGAGGATTATTACACGATTTGTTTGGTTTACATGCGATTGGGAGGTTATATTTTTAATATGATAGCTTACCTTGTGTTATTCTAAGCTCGCATGGCTTTGATTAGCACAGTAAGCAAATTAATTTAAAATTATACCTTTTAGAAAAGAGACTGACTTCTTCCCTTTTTACAAGAGTTTTTTTGCACCTCATTCTGCTTCTCCTTAACTACACATATGATGGTTAATTTAACAACTAATATTAATATGTAATCTATAATTTTCATTATTCAAGGGGTCAAACCAGTTAACAAAATAATGATATCACTAAGGTTAATTTTATTTAGTTTTAATGGGATATTATTGTGTTAAGTGTCAAATGTAAATACCAAACAAGTTTGGGATAATGATCTAAGATGCAGCATTCACTCGGTTAGACTGTGTGAACGATCAAATGAAATAGCTAGAAAGGGGGGTTTCTGCTGAGATTATGAGTTCTAGAGAAGTATGGAAGAAGACAGGCTGAGCCGATCCTAAATTAATTGTACTATAGGCAAGTAAATGATGCAAAGTGCAAGATTGTGAATGATGCAATATTGTGATGAGATGTTTAAAAACATTTAAATTCACATACAAAAACCAGACACCCAGAACCGGAACAACTATCTGAAGGGCATTCAAATATTTGTTCCGTGTGGGGATCGAAAACGCATCACGTAGCTTAGCTAATGCGCCAACCATAGTCGTCAAAAAGATTAAATGCCGAATACTTGAAAAGTAAAAAAAAACATCAACTTACCGACAGTCTGAGCCTGTTGATTCACCATATCGGCTAACTCCTGTATAATTTGGTTCACATCTAAAACATCGGCTTCTATTTTGTTAATGTAAGCTTCTTTCTCAAGCATCATGCTGGTCTCGAATTGTACTAGACGCGCCTGAAAAATTAAGATAATTATAATAGTTATAAGATTGAATAAGGAAATGATTTACAGATAGAAAATACAGTTATAGGCTTAGTACAGGACCAAACAATAAAACAAAGTTATACAGGGTTATTTGTAAAACACCGTTAACCTCTCAGGACTAAGTTGCTAACATCATAATCAACAACTTTTGTTCTATGACTTTTAAAAATTCATCATATTTTAGTTTATCAGATTTACTTACAAAAATAAAAATATTTAAATTGTACGCTCTAAATGTTACCAAGTCTGCGAAGCAAAAGAAAACGATAGTACAATAGCGATGGGAGCGGGGTAAGGGCGGCGGGGTAATCGTAGTAGCGAGTTACGACAGTGCGCGACAGGCGTAGGTAGGTACAGCAAAATACAGAGTTGAAATGTGTTAGATAGGACAACGAAATCTTGATCTTTTGTTTTTGGTAAATGTATTATGTTTTGTAAAAAGTCATAGAACAAAAGTTGTTGTTTATGATGATAGTAATACAGTCTTGCAAGGTTAACGGTGTTTTAGAAATAACCCTGTATAAACAAAACAACGAAAATACAAAAAAAACTATATAAATTGGCCCTGAGCGAGGCTAAAGAGCTAAAAATTCAGCATGGCGTTGTCAAATCTTGAAAAAAAGTGCCAGCCCTGGTATGCTGATCAAACGTATGAGAAACAAGGTTGTAAAATTTTCAGCCATAGAAAACGGAGGGTACTAATCAATTACGCTTCGGTGTCTAACATTTATAGCAAAACTTTCAACTGGTATGACATTATGAGCTGTGAGCTTTCAACTGGAACATTATGAGCTGTGAGCTTTCAACTGATATGACATTATGAGCTGTGAGATGTCAACTGGTATGACATTATGAGCTGTGAGATTTTAAGTGGTATGACATTATGCCTGCAATCCCCATTTGAAGAGTGTCTGTAGGCATTCCCACACGAAAGAAATATCGATGTGTAAGGAATTAAAAGAAAGTTCATGATACCTAATGTTTGCCAGGGAAAAATTTGTTGCGCCACAGGTAGCATGGGAGAAGCGCAGAAAGATGATATTACTTGGTTATATTTGGTTACCTGTGCTTGCTGGTTGGCAATGAGCGTGGCCTCTTCATCATCAGCGATGGCCTGCTGTTCCATCAGCTGTGGGTCGTTGCGAACGCGCGGCGGTCTGGGCATATGGGCCGCCATCTTCTCCGATACTTGCTGTAAATGGTGAAAGTAAATATATTATGAGGACAAACAATTTTCTTATTTAATGCCAAAATGTATATCCATCTTTTTTTTTTGGGACAAGGCCGCCTCCACACTATTCCCAAACCACTGTAACTCCTGTAAGCCAGAATCAACAGTGGCGACCACAAGAAAAGCGCCGAGACAATGAAGCTCGACGAAGTCCCAGGGAAATAATTTAACTGCCTTGGATCCCGCAACGAAATTAATCAGAAAAGAATAGCGGAGGAGTAGGAAAAGCATATCCATCCATTTATTTTTTGTTAGTGGTTCAGTTTTATAATCCGAGATACGTGAAAGGTCTTGCGTTTTAGAAAAATATATGGAAAATAAGTATCATACTGACCTTTTGCACTGAAGAGTATTTAGCCAAGGCATCTCTAAAGGCCTGTGTTAGCCTTTCCACTTGCAGCTTCTGAGGCTTATCACCTCGTCTCACGACTACACCAAGTCGTTGAATGTCGCGCGCGGTTGCTGACACTGAGCCGTTTACTGTTTGCTGTGTGTCATGGCTGGAAAGGATAAATTAAGTTTAGTAAAGAATAGCATGATGAGGAGGCTTGTGGACCGTGATTAAGAAAAATAGCTCGGATCGATTTTCAGGTTAAATTGAAAATTATTCCAAGAAACAACACCAATTAGTTTTTCATTTTACTGTAATATAATCAGTTGCTTTGAAATCAATAAATACATAGTTGAGACACTGTGCAGCTAAATTTATGACGGGACAGGTCACAGACTATAGGAGAATCGCGTTTTAACAGACCATTAAAATTACATCAATTAATTAATTGTGACCGCTATTGTCATTCATTTCCACGAAATTAACGATTTATTTTATTCGACTTCAGTAATTCATGTTGGGGATAGGGATAGCTGCTTCATATGAGTGCGAAAGAGATCGAAGATTTTTTTAAATTATATTTAAATTTATGAAGCATTACCCGTTATGTCACTTTTTTACTTCAGATATTATCTGGCCATGGGGCATACAAACTCCAATACCAGGTTAGGTACTCCACAAGATAATGAAATAAATTACTATCGAAGTTGGCAGTTGGGCTAGTGAGCTTAGGGTCTCCAACATCGTAAGTGGAACGTTATTTAATATTTAATATAGTCACATAGGCCATAAAACGACGGGCTTTTTTATGACTTGAGTGCCATTTATTTATTTATTTATTAAAACTTTATGCACAAGTAATAAAACCGTACAAAGGCGGTCTTAATGCCTAGGGCATTTTCTACCAGTCTACCTTAGGGTGATGCAGAAACACATTTAACTTCAAAATGAAAAATTAATAACAAATAAGATAAGATAAGATTATTATTATAAGCCTATATTGCAAATGCGCGTGCGTCCACTTTTTGCGATCTAGTGCGATTGTAGGGAAAGAGTCCAGTTCGTCTCGTAATCTCTAACAAGTATCATAATTCTGACGCCCTTTTTTACCGCAAACTCAAAAACCCACCGCGGTCGCGGCTGCGGTATCTCTTTCGATCAACCCTCAGCCCGCACAGGCGTCGGCCCTTGCGGGGGGCCCCTGCAATGTTGCTGACATCTTTTTGAGGCGCGCGTGGAACACGAACGCGCCATCGACACGGCTTGTCATCGTCATAGGACGGACGGACGGTGAGCTATCCCGTTACTCATCGTCCACAGGCCCTGTCCCGCCAACTCTAACAACTATTACTGTAAAAAGTATTATAAGTACCCTTACATTTTCTCTCTCAACTGCACACTATCATTAGGCCCTCCGATCTGCTTCATCATCTTCTCCAGCGCCTTCAAGCCACTGTTGATGGTGTTCACATTATCCGCTATGCCCTCACTCAAGTTGTACAGCTCTGTGGGGCTGAAGTCTGCGAAACCGACGGTAGGGACGGCTGCAGTAGCTCCATAGTCCCTGCTGAAGCCGCCGCCGGCAATTTGTTCTCTTTCAGCCATTGTGGGTGCTGTAAAGATATTTTTATTCATTTAAAAACTTTCAGAAGAAACATTATGTAACAATATCATGCCTGTTCTCTTTAAAGGTAGAGGTGTGCCTCAGTAGATAGATATACATTTTACCAGATGAAGTATGGAGGAGCCTATTGACATCAACCGGGCATGATTCTTGGCTCAGGGCTGCCATTCAGAAAACCCTTTTTTTATTTTTTGGCGGGTGTAAAATCATCGAATAACCCCTTCCGCTCTTGGGCAGAGCGAAAGGTCAGACTTCTACTGACTAAAAACCACCCATGTTCCTTCTTCGCCCTCTATGTCGAGGCCGCGATAACCCCCTCCCATGTTGCTGACATCTCTTTGAGGCGCGCGTGGAACACGAACGCGCCGTCGATACGGCCTGTTTTCGTCGTAAGACGGACAAACGGCGAGTTAGCCCATCACTCACCGTCAGAATAACCTAACAGAATAATCCAATATTCCATAATAAATTGTAGTTTTGCTGAATCTACAGTACCAGAAGTTAAAAGATAAATACATACAAATATAAGGCAAAACGGTATGTATCATAGAAACCAAAAATAAATACATTTTTTATAATGAGAGAGGAAAGCAGAATAATGGAAACATTACAAAAACAATGGTAATAGGTACTTGTTGATGATCCAAAAGCTGCATATATTCCATTTGATATTATGGAGTTATTACATACAGGAATAGAGATCAACAAACTCTAATAACTTATATTGCTACATACTGGTCAGACAAAATCTAAGTCACTGATTCAAGAAGAAGTGTAAGTTATGTGTTAAGTACATGTAAATTAAAAAGAAAATAAAATGCTTTATTCAAACCTCATTACTCCAAGATTAGTTGGAAGGTATTGATAGCAATGTTATGTGAATTAATTTAATTAGCATAATATTTACATAATAAAAAGATTACAGAAGAAAGATTGAAGAGTGAATAATAAATGTGATGGGCATATTAATAAAAATATAATATTATGCAAGAGTTGCTATAGATAATGGCTTAGGTTGACTGCATTCCAATATCCATTGCCTCATTTCTGTCACATCAGTGAGACACTCGTTATTCTCTAGCCCTTATTCCAATTTATTTGGGGTCAGTGCAGCATGTATTCTTCTTCCACACTTCTCAGTTACTCGTCAACTTATGAGACTCCTCCTTATTTGCCATATCACCCTTAACACAGTCCATTCATAGTTTATGTGGTCTTCCTTTAGATACTCTTACAGCCATCCACATTCATACTCAAAAACTTATATTACTTTTTAAAATACCATTATATTATATTTCTTTATCAATATAATAATAATAATTCAGCGATCATTGTGACGATAGTCATTACAGTCAATGGCGTAATTGCCAACAGCTTCGACCAACACCTGAGGAGGCTCTCGTGGCAGCTGGATCAAGGGCTTGATACAGAAAGCGGTACTCCTGGACAAGGCTAGTATTGTTAGGAGGTCGCTTTCTCTGAAGCCCTGACCGCCGGTAGCTTGCACCATGTTCCCGATACCGGTGGGCTACAATATTTTATATTTTTAAATGTTTTTTTCGAAGATATGACAAGCCAATAGTTATATCAGTTGACATTATTTATTAAATGCTTTTTATAGTAAAGAATATCAAAGAATCCATGAAGCATTAAAAAGATTTTTATTGTGTAATGACAGCATGTAACCGACCGACTCTAACATATGTAGTTGGGAAATGTAGGCAGATGATGTAGTAATAATTTTATCACTATGACGCAAATTTGTTCAATATCAATGATTAAATTATTGATGTAAAACACAACATATCTTTATGCATGTATGTTTTTGGCTAGCAGTACAATATTAATGAGCAAAAAATTTAAATCACATTCAACCTTTTTTTACAAACCTCCTATTAGGTCTTTACCTATGAAATTGCCGTTCTGCAGTACTGGCCATTTCAAATCAAAATAATTTTTGTTTGGCTAAGAATTCTAATTTCAAATTAATTTTATTTTAAAAACATGGTTTTTTTTCCAAAAGTAGTCATTTGTTTATAGATAAGTTTTACATTTTCATCGCATTTCAATCTTTTTCGTCATCATGGATACGTTAAAAATTCGAGTAATTATGGAATATGAGTACCGTCGTGGCAGCAACGCGGCACAAGCGGCACGCAAAATCAACGACGTTTACGGAGCTAACACTACAAACCAACGCACCACCTGTTATTGGTTTGCTCGCTTCCGTTCTGGAAATTTCGACCTGAAAAATGAACCTCGCGGTCGTCCGAAGACTTTGGTCGACAATTACGAATTAAAGGCGATTGTGGAAGCTGATGATACACAATCTACGGCTGAATTAGCAGCAGCTTTCGACGTTAGCGTCAAAACAGTATTGGTCCATTTGCGTCAAATTGGCAAGGTAAAAGAGCTTGACAAATGGGTGCCCCACGAACTCAATGATCGCCAGCGCGAAGTACGCGTCGAGACGTGCCTTGCACTGCTCAACAGACACACAAATGAAGGAATTTTGAACCGCATTGTTACCTGCGATGAAAAATGGATTCTGTTTGCAAGCGCTCAGCAAGTTGGTAGGATCCTGGTTCAGCACCTAAACAATGCCCTAAACGAAAACTTACCCCTAGAAAAGTGATGGTCACTGTTTGGTGGTCTAGCGCCGGTGTGATTCATCACAGCTTCTTACCAAACGGGGTGAGCATTACTGCAGATGTGTACTGTGAAGAACTGAACACAATGATGGAGAAGCTCCAACCAGCATTGGTCAATCGCTCGTCTCAGCTGCTCCTGCACGACAACGCGCGACCTCATACTGCACAGCAGACGGTCTCCAAGTTGCAAGAACTGGGGTTGGAAGCTCTCCGTCATCCGCCCTACTCACCAGGCCTTGCGCCTACAGACTACAACTTTTTCTAGAATTTGGATAACTTCTTGGCGGGATAAAAATTCAATACCCGAGAGGCAGTACAAAATGCCTTTCTTTTTTTAATGCCTTCTTTAAGAAGGGCATCAATAAACTGCCACTGCGTTGGCAAAGATGCATTGATTGCATGGGTGATTACTTCGATTAATACAAATAAAAAATACATGAAAAAAAATCGTTTAAATTTTTTCATAACGACAATTTCATAGGTAAAGACCTATTATCATGAAGGTATAGATAAAAATGGAGACCACACTTCGAATACCTACTTGAAGCTTAACTTATGCATCGCTATCTCGCTCACTGTGGTCTGACCCTCTCTTTCTAAGTAGGGTAACCTTTATTTTATTTTACCTAGGACATTACGTAGTTCCTTTTCATACCTAGTGTTTTATTAACATAAAATATATCCACATCTCTGTTCACTTTTAGACTTAGCCTTTTTCTTAGCCCCAAAAGAAGGGTTATTAAAGATTGGTGAAAGATGTGTATAATAAATTAGGAAAGATGTTGTTTGTTTAGTGTAAAAGTTTGTTTTTTTTTTTCATATTTGTCATTTTTTAAGCAAAAAAGGCAGAGTACTTACATAATTTCGCATGGAAATAGAGTATAGACCATGACCAGGACAAAAGTTTAGTTCCTGTAGCAATACGAAATTAATGATAGATAATAATGACGCCGCCGAGGCCCACCCAGGAAGAGGTGGTGATACGACCCGGACGCCTACCGCAAAGGCTGGTTCGAGGGGGCTCAAGATAAGGATATCTGGAAAGATTTAGGAGAGGTCTTTGCCCAGCAGTGAGACAGCGCTGGCTAATAAAATAAAATGTGCGGGAGGTTTAAAACTAGTTGTTGTGTGTGTAGCATATAAACGAAAAGGGGTTGTTGGCCAATCCAACTAGCTTATTTTGTTCCACAGCTGGGAAAAACCCACCCTCTCCCTTTTCCACGCCAGTCCTTTCGGGTGGTTGTACTCATAATTTTACTAACATCAACACTTACTATGAAACCAAGAAATCGCAAATAAGAAACAAAATGTTTCATTTATTTTGTAGATTAATGAAATATAATAAAATTATACATGAATGAGTTTTTTAAAGGTTTCTGGGTATGTGCTCAGGTATTTTACCGCTGTGAAATTTTTAATATTATGTATTTTCATCTAAATACGAAGCTATAACAAGAACGGTAATATGTATAAAACCTCAAAAAAGAAACAAAAACACTTTTTAAAGTAAAATCATTTATTAAGTTTTCTATTAAACAATTTAAACATGCTCAATATCATTGCTCTGTGTAGTTTCTGTCACAATATTTTACTATTTTGTAAGCTGTAGGAACTTACAAAATAGTAAAATATTGTGATAAAATTTTTCAACAGGCTTATTTGATGGGACAACTAAGAGCAAATAACATTGAAAATAAATTAATTAATGTCGTATCCTAACATTTTACTCCTCTGTTGCAGGAAATGTTTAACCATCCGATCATGGACTCAATTTATTGCAATGATTTACATGAAACAATACTTATTAAAAAAATTGCACATTCGTTTTTAACATGCGCATACGTGCTCACTTAAAGATACATACAGAAAATATACTCAGTGATTTATCACAATATTTTACTATTTTGTAAGCTCCTACCGAAGGAAAATAAAGTTTGCTTCGGTTCACAAAAGTAGTGAATGAATTGAATTTATTTATAATTAAAGAATATGAATGATCTGTTGGCAGACATTTAGGTGCTACTAACGCATTATAGCAATGTTCACATGAAATGCTGGTAATAATTTGTTTTATAATGTAACCAGTTACATAATATAATATATTTTTCTGGTATGGGCTAGTATGAATTGCATCTAAAATTTGGAACACATTTTCAACGTCCTGTTGGCAGACAGGTTCTTCCCGAGGTTGAAACAAACTTTTCGGTTTATTGAAATCGAAGATGTGTGAAGTCTCAAAGCCATTTTCAATGCAGTTGGCATTGATGGACGGCTGGACAGAATGTCTCTCCTCAACTTGTTATCTGAAAATGATAATATAATCATTTGACAAAATATTGCCTAGTCAAATATTTGAACAATTTGAAAATGTTTCTAAAAACATAATAATAATTAAGTAATATAGATAATCAAAATTTTACCTTGCAAGACGATACTACTTCTTTATTTATTATTATAGAAGGAACTGCTGTTTGTTTTAAGCGCCTTGCTGAATCATAATTTGATTCATGAACATGCAAATTGAAAATCCTTGCACGATCATAAAACTTTCTTTTCAGTGGTACAATGGACAATCATAATTCCCTCTGATTACTAGATTTGGGAAATCTAAAAAAAAAAAAAATACTTTAATGTTATAAATAATGAGAAACAAAAACTAAATACCAAAGAAAAGAAGTCTGCGAGTATGATAATGACTGTATAATTAATGAAGGTCCCACGAAAAGTCCCAGATATATCCCCAATATGGTCACACTACTTCAGTATGACTTTCTTTAGACAAAAACAAATAAAATTGCAATAATTCCAAGAAATTCAGTGTAAAACTGTTTGGTCTTTACATAGTTATCTAAGTTATCATTGACTAATATGTTAAAATCATAGGTCAAGCGTTTTATGATGTTATTAATTGAAAATACAAAGAACTAAGATTACAGTTATTCAGTGTCAAAAATCACGATTTAAACACTTACGCGTGAAATCTTATTTCACCTCCTGGGACACTACGTACTACCACAACCACGCACTACACAACTTTGCACCATTTTTTCAATTATATCATTGATTACAGACAAATCTCTCCAACGAAATTGTGAACCGCAAAGTAAACAACCGCCATATTGGTACGATTTATGTTGACATGTAGGGCCAATGTTGCCACATTACCAAATCCTTAGGAAATGGGAAAATAATTCACTGATTCGCCAACCTTGTTAGGCATTTTGGGACGTACTATTTTGAAATTTTCATTTCAGTAATCTTACTTTAGCTTTTTATTTATTGTCACATTATTTGACTGTATTTAACTTCTGATTGCGTTTGTGTGGTGAATCTTTTTTAAAATGTATTACGAGATTTTAATAACGAGATAGCAATACTATTGTCCACCCTAAAGAGAGAGGTCAGACCACAGAGAGTGAGATAGAGAAACGTAGGTATTTGACTCAAGCTGTTGTTCCAAGTGTGGCCTCCATTTTTATCTATACCTTCATGCCTATTATCATGTTTCATTCCCTTAAAAATATCTATGACTTTTAAGACAAACATGTTTCAATAATATTTACTCAAGATAAAAGAAAGTAAATCAATAAACTTTTCAATCGGTGAGTTTGACAAACTCTTGTTTATTAGCACTTAATGATAGTCAGCCACTTTTCAAGCGTATTTTAGTTATACTGCCTGATACATTGATAAGGGTCTCAGAATGATTCACAGGGTGCAACCATACATTTATATATGCGTGATTCAACAAAATGTAGCAACCATACAACTAAAGTATGTTGACCAAAGGTTGACTGGCAGAGAATGCCTTGTGGCATTAAGCCCCCTTAAGTACCAATATTGTACACAAAGTTTAAATCAATAATTAAATCTAAAGAAGACCTGAATGTTTCCTTTTGCAACATCATTGCAGGTTCAATGAATACAACCTATAATATGTTTTAAGTTATTTCAATTAACACTTTAGTAAAGCAATAGCTTTATGAGTTCCCTTTTCAGAATGCCTACTAATCTTATTCCAGAGTGAGAAGGAACAAAATTGATGATATTTATGCTTATTTGTACTAAAATGTTTGTACTCTTCTGAGTTTTAACTCGTGGCACAAACTGATAATTGAAAAATCAACAGTATGTTGTAATTAGGAGCATACTAGTGCAGTGTTAGGGAAAATATATATTAATTTAGTCACAAGGATTGGAGGAAGCAAAAGTCTATGAGCATAAATTAAAACATTGGCATAAGAAATGGCATGACTGTGCCAATTCTTAAAAATCTTTGTTTGTTTTGGAAACAATGACTCATTTTATTTTCATTGTTATCTAAATACACATTTTCATATGATACAGGGAAGTGGATATTTTTACTTATAAGTAGGTACATATACAAGATAACATGATCATCCGCCCCTAAGACGACCCACTGACCTAATACTGTATGAGTGAGTGCACGGATTATAATTCAAGTTTTTGGTAATTAAATAAGGGACACTTACCACTCAAAATAAAAGAGGGTTTCTGTTAGTAAAAAGTAGGTAATGGATACAGTCACTTTAGTAACCTCACGGAAAAATCTTACGTATAAAAAGTTTTGACTATTTACCACTTATTGCGATGCAGGAAATGAACAAATAGACTCCAGTTGTGATTCACTGCGATTTTATTCACAATAATTGATGAGAAGTGACAGCGCGGCCGTGCCTACTAACTTGTACGAATATACCGTCACTAACATGAACTTAAGACAGTTAAAATGACACAATATTGCGCAACGTGTATAACATAACCGGTTTAATAAATAACTTTACCTTATTAATGTAGATTAGGCTATTTATTTCAGGTTTTCTACGGCAAAATTCTTTTGTTCAATTTCCAATCGACGGTCGATGAACTGTCAATGTCAGTAATTAAGTGACAGACTGACAAGTGACAGTGATAACTTCTCTGTCAACCACGGGGTTGGGGTAGCCTTTATAAAAAAGGTACAAAAACGAAGTAAAAGCACGACGTGTAATGAAGGTTAATTATGATAATCTACAATGAATTTGTTTTAAATGATGTTGTATTAATTAATCTGGTGTATTTATACTAAACTTATTTAATTCATAGATGGCGTTGAAAACAGAAACATTAGTTATTTATTTTACCAACAGATGGTGGTAAGGGTAATGTATGGATAGAAGGCGCAACCTCGCTCTCGTAAAATATGTTTTTATGGTTTTTCGTGGTATGTTAAATAATCCACAAATATTAGAATCGTTGGGATTACTTGTTCCAGACAGAAGGCTACGGTTGCCTCCGAGAGAGAGGCTTTTTAAATGCCGGGACTTTAAAAAGGCATCGCGTACTAACTTATTAAAGTTTGCACCAGTGATTCGAGCAATGCGAACACTGAATGGTGTATCTCGGCGTTTGGATATATTTTCTTGTTCTTTGGCGGAATTCCAGAGGGTGACACTTAGTATGTTGTCCACTGTATAGCTGTGTTCCTTCCCAGACCCGTTACTATTGGGACTGGACTTTTAGCAATTTATGACTACTTTTGTTAGCTTGGGTCTTACCTGTTAAAACAAATGTATGTGTTAATGAATAAATAAATAATTAATGAATGCATTAATAATGAATTTTAGGCCTTTATGATTCAGTTAATTTTTTACCTGTCTGGTTTTACGTTTTTTATGTAGCAAGCAACGATTTATTGTCGGACCTATGTGGTAAAAAAGAGAGACACCCCTATAACCACCCTTACCACTGTGGCACTCTTAATACTCATGGTTGCTGAGAGCGCTGTGGGTAGTTCTCAAATAATTAGGGGTATATAATGGGGCGTATCTAAAGAAACCGATTTACCTTCGTTTTCTTTATATTTTTTTATGTATAAATTATGTAAAGTCTCGTCTCAGCGTGAAAATATATCGGGTTAATTTTAATAAGTTGAAACCTAAGTAATATGTAATATAACATCACGCCTGAAATTCCCAGGTTCAGGTAGAGGTGTAATCTAATAGTGCACCCACATTATTCCAGTTATGTAAAGCTTATTGCCTCTATCAGCCACAAATTCAGACTCCGTGGTTGTTACTGAGAATTTCCTAATGGAATAACCACTTAGCCCGATCCGTGAATCAAATCCAGGAATCATGCTCAGCAAACGCGATTGCGATCACTAGATTAAAGAGGCAGAAGGTTGTAATAATAAAATAATTCTCACTTGTAATTTTTATTTTCTTACAACATTACACTTCTTTTACGATAAAAATCTTGCACATAATCAACCCCAAGAATCTTTCGTCAAAATTAATTCAAAAGGACGTGTGGAGGCCTTGCAGGAATTTTCTCACAGGAGCGTGCTAGAATCAGGATGCATAAACCACTCGCCACCTGTTGTCTTTGCCTGTTAACGTGTAACGATTAAAAAAAAACTACTTGGAAAAATAGAATAATGGCCGGGACATGCGATCTGTGTGATTTGAATTTTGAATAATTTTATGATTAAATCAAACCTGGTTTTATTGTAAGAACATGAACATGATTTTTTTTTAAAATTATTTAATAGACCTACAAGGAATAAAGTATGTACATTTTAAATTAACGCCATAACTTTATTGATTTGATGTCCTGGCTCGTCATGGTGGTCTAGAATGTTGAACTGTGACTTTTTTGTAGTATTGCGGCGTAAACTTTTTAGTATATTATTGCTGTTTATTTTACGACAGAGTAAAAAGAATGTGACTTGGGTGTGATTGACTTTCTTGCTGACTACACATAACGGCAAATAGTCCAAAATAATCTTAATATAATCAAAAGTCACGTAGGTAAGTACCTAGTTTACCTACATTAGGTATGGTATAAGCATAATCCCAGTACTGGGACACAGGCCTCTTCTCCATGAGAGAGAATGGGTCCTAATCCACCACACGGAACCATGAAGTCATGCATAATGTAAAAAATCAATAAATCCATCTTAGGTAATTTAAATTTACAATTTCGAGTTCACAGCCCCAAGTACGATTCTGTTTCAAAGAATTAATTTAATGCGTTCAATTATTTGAGACGACATTTTGATATTTATTACATTTGTCTTGTAACATTTGATGTGACGACAGCATTAAAATATTTCAGATATTTATGGCACACGCTTCTAATGAGCTGAAGTCTTTGTCATTTGCAAAATAGAAATATGAGACTGGCAGTTCCCAGTTTATCCTGGCCTTTCAAAATGGCGCCACTTGTAAAGCAAATAATTGTCAAATTCGATACTTTGAAATATAGTTCCAAAATATGCCGTATGTCATTTTACAATGGAGGATAAAGATATGGGAGCGCGAGTTACGATGGCTATTTTGAATCTCAGTTTCAAGTCTCATTTCGAACAAAACGATCAAGTAGGTACTGAAGGGTGTACGGTTTTATTGTAACAAATGACATTAATGATGAATGATGTCGTGAAATACGGCGATGAATCTTGTTTGCCATATTAGGGTAGAAATAGTTTGAGGCCTTGAAAGACTGAGGATTATTGGAGTTTGCTGATGGACAGAATTAACGGGGGCATTTGGCCAGCAGTGGGATAGTCCAGGCGAGATATAATAATATTAATAGGTGTATCTATGTATTTAGGATTGAATCATGTTTGACTTCTGTCTCTGTTCAGAGCTAATAGGTTAGGTACACATCCTCCTCTGCTACTAAACAAGCACTCATGAAGGCGATCAAGCCCAGTGATGACGGGTTTCAAATTGTAGGCGTTCGAAAAACCGCTAAATCTGGCGTAGTATTACGTGTCGCTAATGATAGCCAAATTAAAAAATTGCAATCGGTCGACGCTATTAGGTCCGCCGGCCTGCGACTTGAAAAACCAAAAGGCCGAAAGCCTCGTATATTAGTTAGGGACGTGCCATCCGCAATGGAAGACAATGCTTTTTTGCACGCGTTGTACCGTCAAAATATTCAAGATGAACTGCCAATACGAGAGGATGATTTTATTAAATCAACTAAAATCTACCGTCGGCGTTCCTTAGATAACGGTCGCATGTGGATAGGCATTAAAATCGAGTCCAACGTGCGTAAACACTTAGTGTCCACTAAGGAAAAAATATTTATTGACTGGGCGACTTGCCGGTTCAATGACGACGTTGATATAGTCCGTTGTCTACATTGTCAACAGTTCGGTCACGTTAAGAAATACTGCGTTAACAAGTCACCTACCTGTGCAAATTGCTCCGAAGCACATGAAACCAACGACTGCCCGCATAAGGACAATTTAAATTTTATACCAACTTGCGTGGCGTGTACAACCTACAAACTTAAGCTCGAACAGTTAATCCTCAACACAAACTACTAAAATAATGGATAGTTTAAATATAGGACAATTAAATCTCCACAACGACAGGGTAGCAACTTCTGAACTAGACAAATTAATGATCGATTACAGCTTGGACATAGTGCTTGTTCAAGAGCAATATCAAAACTCACACAATACGACATAGAGTAGTTCAGCTGGATTCAAAGTCACGAGCCGGAATTTACGTAGCGCGTTCTTCTAACTTTACAGTTAACGTCTTTGCGTAACCTCATGACGCCGCACTGTACCGTTGCGGAAGTCTCTTCGGCTTCCTATAAAGTTTACGTTGTGAGCTGTTACTTTCAATATTCAGACCCTGTTGGTGCTCACATACATAACCTCCGTCATGTCTTGCGGTCACTCGCTGGCTGTAAAGTTATCGTTGGCGCGGATGTTAACGCGTCCTCGTCTCTGTGGTATGGCAAGGTTCGGTGTACGGATTCCGACCGACCGACGTTCCGCTGTTGAAGATTTCATTGCTGAAATGAACCTATCGATTCATAATACCCCAGATGCACCACCTACTTTTTGCAGCCAAATGGGCGAATCTTGTATTGACGTCACACTTTCTAGTGCAGACGTTCGTTTGGATAGGTGGCGTGTCCTTCCGGATGCGTCATGTAGCGATCATCGGCTTATCGTGTACGAATTTGTTCCGATGTTTACTCAAGGTCCGTCACATATCATTGGTAACTTTAGGTATAAAAGTAAAGGCGCGAATTGGGAATTCTTTAGCTTGCTTTTTGCGTCTCACACCAAAGACTTCACTCGAGACGGGCTGTCAGCTGAAGAAAGTGCTGAAATTATGCCAGACACCTTCACTTACTGTGCTGACATCGCCATTGGTTGCGGATCTATGACCAATATTCGTAGATGTGAGTGGTGGTGTGACTACTTAATTGAACAACGTAAAAGTTATCACCGAGCGCGTAGACATTTAAACAAGCTTAAAAAACGAAAGGTCACCGGAGTCCCCCTTATCTCTGCTTTAAATGCGTTTAGAGTTGCCAAGTCCCGCTACAGAGCATCGGTAGAAAAATCTAAAGGTAATTTACTGCGGAAAATCGTAGAAAAGTTAGATACAGAAGGTCCGTGGTCTCCATTGTATCACGAGTTCAAAGCAAATCGATCAGTGGATCTTGCGTTCGTCGAAAACATTAAAGTAAACCGGTATTGAGGAGACAACCGAAGCTCTATTAAATACTTTGATACCTGATGATTTGCCTGATAATGACAATGATTACCACAAGCAGATCAGGGCGTGGGCGGCTGTGCCACCTGAATCACCAGCGTCAGACCTTCCAACCATTGACGAATTAATTAAAGTTGTCAAGAAACTCCCACTTAACAAATCGTCAGGTGAAGATAAAATATCTAATCGGATGATAATAGAAGCATGTAAAACAGCGGCCGACGCAATTTCAAGTGTTTACAACCGTTGCATTGCTGAAGGCGTTTTTCCTCGTATATGGCGACGCGGCTTTATACGAATAATTCCGAAAAGTGGCGACAAGCCACCGGACGACCCTAAGTCTTACCGCCCTATAACACTACTACCATCTTTGGGGAAACTCCTGGAGCGTGTTATCGTTCCACGTTTACTACCAGACGGACCGAAATTTCACAACAACCAATTCGGTTTTACCGTGGGAAAATCTACCGTAGACGCGGCACTTTCTGTCCGGAAAATTGTCAATACATCCGAACATAAGTACGTAGTTGGGATCTTTCTAGATATTTCTGGGGCTTTTGATAACGCATGGTGGCCGATGCTACTCCTTAAACTGAAAATTCGTGGTTGCCCTAAAAACATATACAATCTTGTATACTCGTACTTCTTAAATGGTTCCGCGAAACTCAAACTCGGACATCATTCTATGTCAAAGTCCCTCACCATGGGATGCCCTCAGGGTTCGGTTAAATTATGGGTCCGTATGTATGGAACGTAGGCTTTGATGACTTCCTCGCGATTCCACTTGCATGCGGCTGTTCATTAACCGGTTACGCGGACGACGGCCTGCTGCTCATTCAGTCAAGTACTCGGGCTGGACTCGAAAATTTGGCTGACACTTGCCTAAAATAATATACCAGTGGGGTGATCGTAACCGTCTGACCTTTGCACCACATAAAACTTATCAACTTCTTTTAAAAGGTAATCTTAAATCATGCCCCAATATAAAATTTAATAACGTTCCCGTGAAAAAGAAGGAGTCCGTGTGCTACCTTGGGTTTGTCTTAGAGAGGAATTTTTCATTCATTGAACATATAAAAACCGTCGGTGAAAAAGCTAAAAAGAACTTTTATGCCTTAACGAGAATATCTAAATCTACGTGGGGTTTATCATTTGCAACTCTGAAGACGATCTATGGGGCTACTTACTTGGGGTGTATGTGCTACGGGGCACCAGTTTGGGCCGATAGGGCCACCATAGGAGCGGCACGACGTAAATTACTTCAAAGCCAGCGGCTGGCCTTGATTTTCTTGTGTAAAGCGTATAGGACGGTTAGTACTGAAGCCTTACCGGTACTGGCAGGGGTACTGCCAGTCGATCTCGAAGTGCAGCGCCGTGCTTCAATGTACTACTGCGCACGAGAGACCGCGGACGCAGACTTTTTAACACAACGTGACCGTACTAAAATAGCTAGATTACTTAAACCACAGACTGACGTCTGGGAGGATCTTTTGTCAGAATGGCAATGTAGGTGGGTTAATTCCATCAAAGGCCGACACCTCCACCAGTTATTTCCATCCGTTCGTGAGCGGCTGGCCAGGACATGGCTGGAGGTGGATCACTGTGTTGCCCAATTTCTCACTGGTCATGGTAACTTTAAGAGTAAATTATTTTCCTTCAAGCTTGTTGCGTCGCCTTTTTGTCAATGTTCTACATTTGACTGCGAATATGAACAATCTGCACATCACATTTTATGGGAGTGGTATAATGGTAGTCTTTGGCAGAATGAACGTAATATTATGTTGGATAGTGTACAGGTTACATCCGGAGTTATTTACTATACGGACCTTGTAGAAACTAGAACAAATTTCCGTGCGTTCAAGCATTTTTGTCATACCTATTATTGGAATCAAATATAACAGCTCACAACTTAGGACCCAGTAATATTAATGACAACAATATCCGTGGTGCTAGGCAACTGGGCTTATCCCAGTTGTATACGTCCCTGTGTGCCTATTGGCCTTGTTCTTTTCTGTCTCCTGCTGATATGGAGGGAAGTGGAAATTTCTGTTTTTCCTACTCCTCCGCTATTCTTTTCTGATTAATTTCGTTGCGGGATCCAAGACAGCCAAATCATTTCTCTGGGACTTCGTCGAGCTTCATTGTCTCGGCGCTTTTCTTGTGGTCGCCACTGTTGATTCTGGCTTACAGAAGTTACAGTGGTTTGGGAATAGTGAGGCGGGCTTGTCCCATTTAAAAAAAAAAAAGCTAATAGGTTGATGTTAGCACAATTCACTAACTTCCCGCCATTCGTGGTGGCTGACAGTTGTCATTAGTGACAGCTACCCAGCTGCCTGACTACTTGAGGATTAAAGTCAGTGTTTCCATATCTATTATCTATTAAATAGATACACTACAGATCTCCATTTAGTTCGTTTGTGCTGGAAATCACACTCATATTTTATAGGCGAAAATTTGTGAGTGTGTGAGTGTGTATGTTTGTTATTTCTTCTCGCAAAAACTACTAAACGGATTTGAATAAAATTTGGTACACAGATAGTTTATAACCTGGATTAACACATAGGATAGTTTTTATAGACGTTTTAACTTAGGATGGCTGTGGGACGAGGTTACTTACTAATTTATTTATATTGTAATTGTTTATGTTCCTTTTTTTTATGTCCCTACTGTGTAAATATTTCGACACAAATGTATTTTTGTTATGAAATAAATAACTTGAACTTGAACTATCCCGGTTTTTTTTTCCCATGGGATAATTTTTGGGTTGTAGCGGGTGAAGCCGCTGGCAACAGCTAGTCTAAAATAAATGCGGAAGGAGATGCCAAAACGATGTTAAACACTTCATAATCATAATTCAAGAAATTCCCGCGTAAAATGCGGTCGACCATTTAAACAACCGCGGCATTACCAACTACGCAACATTTTTTTGATGTCATTAAATGCTGTTAAATTGCGCTGGCATTAGCCACTTTAAACATCTAGGTGGGAATCTCGGAATTTACTGCAAAGTACTTATTTCCTGTAATCCTGGTTGAATGGGCGGCCTAAATAGTAGGTAATTACGCTTAGATCTTTAGTTGTTACCTACGTACTTTGTGCAATTGTGCGGCTTTAGTAAGGAACAGTCGGTATTTGTGGTATTTCGCGAATGTGTCGTTTTATATTTCCGCTTTCTTCTTTATAGTACTTCTCAGATGTTTAGAAACCATATGAATAGATTTAAATATCTTGATGCATCATGCAGTTAAGTATCGGAACGAAAAAAATCAATACAGGTATATTTATTTGTGTCTGAGAGTCAGTCATTTTATGAAGTAGTTGCGCCGGCGCGGCACCTACTCGTAACTAACACAAAAGGTAGGTCAGCTACGTTGTAATAAATAATAAAATAATCAATCAGAATATTATACGACAGTATAATAGGGTCGGTAGTTCGTTATTCAATTAAAAAAGTTATTATTTGGTGCGTGACTGTCCATAGTGAATGCAGAGATTTCGCATTCAATAAAATTATAATACCTACTACGAAACTATAAAGTTTGTTACCAAACCGCGATGTCGAGATTGCAAATCGGTAAGCGTTAGGAGAGATGCCCTCTGTTCTTCCTGTTCTGTGACGTTGACAGATAATTGCTGTTCGCAAAAAAAATTTTTTTTTTTACGTTTATTTTGGCGGGAGTTTTGATTTTGACCTTAAAGCAAAACATATTCTTCCGGTGAGACAGTTTGATAGCCTCTTCCTGAAGCTCGATGCTTCAAATTCACAGCTGGGAATTGTATCTACAGTCCTTTAAACACATTTCAGAATCCCAGTTGTCAGTTAAGAAAATGTAGACGGGCCCGTTATGCAAGCCATTCGGCGTTTACAAATTCCAAAACAAAGAGAAAACATGCTCTTAAACGCTATTAGTTCCAAATCACCACAGAACCACTTATTTATGTTTATTTAAGTAAGTACCTACCTAAATATCGGCGTTTGCCGCCATAGACTGTTTGTTTATAAAGTCGAATCTACTACGAGATGGTTGGAAAATATACAATAGAGAAGCACTCTGTATTGCTCGAGATTTTCTCATTTAAATTTCTAACTGAAAGCTTTTGGTGGGAGTTTGAACCTTATAATTAAAGACTTAGAGTGCAGTGTGTCTATTTTTGGAAATAGCGAAGCGGGCTTGTCCCATATAAAAAAAAATATCGAAATGAAGTGCAAGGTTACTCTTAAAAGTCTGTAAGCCTTTGTATAATTATAGCTAATTGCACTGAGTTCAAGTCAAGGTAGGAATTTAATTCATTGTAGCTTTTAAAAGTGAATCCACAGGTGTTTACTGATCAAGGAAATTTTTTGGGTCTATTTTTAGACGCTGCTAAGCCACGCCCACTCGCGTCAAGAACACCTATCCGGTACTTTTCCGTTTGAGCTCACAGGTATATCATCTAATTCATTATCATCCTGAATTCACCCACCTGGAAAACTGCTTCATTTCTTATCTTCATCAACTGTTGGCACATTTTGTTGAATGATTGGAACATGCCCAGATGAGGGATAATCTTTGTGAAAAATCAGAGTTTGGCATGGTAGACTATTTTCGTTTAAAGTCGGCTGTAAAGGAGCTATTGGATGTCGCTGCTGTCTGTTGCAAGGAAGATCGCCTTGCTTCATGTTGTACATTTACTGCCGCACGCAGAGAGCTTTAATGATTACTTTGGCCATCACTTAGTTTTGCTAGTTTTGCCATTTAAAAGTAAGTCAAAACTGACGGCTATAAGCAATAAATATCTCTGAGTACCGCAGTTAGTTTAATTATTTCATCAACTGTTAAAAGCTCTAAATGAGGACTTACAAGTGTAAGTTAGCACATGAAAGGTGTTTCTTCATTCAAAATTTTCTTTTTGGCGCTTTCGGGGATTAAAATCACACCTGCGAAGGAACAGACGGTATAGAATCATGGTATCTAGAAAAAGGGGTTTTGAAAATTGGTTCATTAATGAGTGACGGAGATATCCGGAAACCAACACACAAAAAAAAACAACCAGACGAATAGGGTACTTCACCAAACAAATGTAATTAGTCCGTCAGATAGATTTTCAAAAATTAATGGACACATATTTTTTCTCTTTTTTCACGTAAACAAAAGATGAAGACACAGTGCCACTGCTTCGAAAAGTCTTGTCAAGTCCTGTGACGTCACAAGGTTAGTACTTTTTTACCCACAAAGTGACGTCAAAAGCCCCCATTTATGATCTTTGCCACGTTTTATTTTCGTCATTTTTTATTAATTTGATAAAACAAAAAAAACATGTTTCCAATATTTTTCGATAATCTAACAGACGGACTAATTAGATTTTTTTGGTGAAAATATACCCTATTGAGAACCTCGTCCTTTTTGGAAGTCAGTTAAAAATAACGTCTTTATCATTGCAGCATTCCCCATGGAGTTATCTTGTTATTTTTCCCTCAACGGTGGCTACTCCTTACTGTAGTGCTTGAGTTTTAACACGTCAACATAAAATCTCATAAATCCGACCATTTTCATTAATTAAAATATATCTTTACAACTTTATAATTAGCGCTGCAGCTAATCACAGAGCACTTCATTTTTGGGCCCGCTAGCCATAAATCTTTGTGTAATAAAATGATTTCTCCTTCACATATATGAAAGGCAGACGGTTTAGTTTAAATCATGACAATTTATGGGTTTATTTAGGAAATAAGTAGGTGTTAATATAGCTAACGCCATTTTGTTTTAGAAATATGGAGTGTCTAATTAGCAGGTTGGGAATTAAGCTATTTTGTGCTAGATGTTTTGAGACAGTTGGTCTGTAGGTAATTATTATGTATGTTACTTAAGAGCCCCTGCATTTACTTCACACTCCTATGTTTGGGCAGTAATCGTTGCGATGCTATGTTTGTGTGCAGCGATAACACCGATGAACGCACACACGGGAACTTCAAGCGTATAAATTGCTTGAACTGCGATTGAATAATTAGTTAGTTCGAAATATTTACGCGAATAACAATTAAATGAACTGTAGAATGGTGACGTCATGTTTTAATTAGACAGTTTGTATTTTATTTGTATTCATTTGGAACTGCTGTCACTAACGGCAGACTATGACAAGGAAGTGCGAAGAAATGAAAGGGTTTCAGATGTGGCAGTTTTTTGTCGAGAAATTGATACTTAATTAATCCTGGAAAGTCTTTTTCATGATGCTGGCTTGACAGAATTGCACATAGGCCCATAGCTTTGTGACTGTGATATTCACGGTGTCATCGGTGACAGGGTAGAGGTAACTTAAGATGCACATACTTTGGAGCATAGACTAATCTAAGTTTATCTAAATTTGCGAGGTTTTCTCTCAAGATTATTCAGTTACGCGTAAAGTTACTACAGAGTGTCAATAGTCACTCGCATTTTTTTTCAGCCGTCGGCAATTGTACTCGTAGCTTTTTTTTTCGTCGATGTGGAAACCCTCACTGGATGTCCTCTGCCTTGAGAGCGGAGGGGTCTATCAGAGTCGTACTGACTAAAACCGCACCAATGCGGTGTCCTGGTATTATAGGTACCTCCTCCAAGCTTTCACCCCAACACACATGCGTGTCACGTCGCAGGAAGTTTAGGTACGAGTGTAGGTACGACTCACGCACACAGTTTCCTCGTTCGCAGGATGTTTTGCAGCGCGCGCGCAACCGTCCGTTCGCCCAATGGACGTCGCGGCTATTTCTGATTTATGTATGTCGTATGTGTGATGGATGAGTGCAACTTGATTGGAGAATACGGTGGTTTACCGATTTGGTTTATTAGTTAGATGACGTCATCATTATTTTGCCCTTACCAAAATTCATTTGGGGTCGGTGCAGCGTGTCGGAGAAGCGCATACTTCTCTGTTTCTAAGAAATAATATTACAACTTCTAAAGGTGTTTTTTTTTTCTAATGGTGCCTGGCTTTTAAAACTATTGTGATACCTACCTCAATAGTTTAAAAAGTCATTTTCTTTTAGTCTTATTTTTTAGTTTCTTTTTTTCTAGTTTATTATTACTTTTGTTGAGGCCGATGTGCTTGACGAAGGTAGGCCAGCCTCAGACTAGGTGGAGCCACGGTCTCCGCTGTGCAAGAGCTGTGCTCCGTAAGTAATAGGCCTCTCCAATTCCTCCTCCTCCTACTCCTCCGCTATTCTTTTCTGATTAATTTCGTTGCGGGATCCAAGACAGTTAAATCGTTTCTCTGGGACTTCGTCGGGCTTCATTGTATCGGCTCTTTTCTTGTGGTCGCTACTGTTGATTCTGGCTTACAGGAGTTACAGTGGTTAAATATATATATATTTAGTGGGAATAGTCAGGCGGGCTTGTCCCAACAAAAAAAAGGCCTCTCCAATTGAAAGAATTTAATTCTTTTAATTGGAGAGGCCTATTCGTAGTCGATTGGTTTATATTTATATAGTTTCCAAGTTAATAAAATACTCCAAAAAGCTCACCTTTTAACAGGGCAGGAAAAATTAAAAGGTAAGGTAGTTTTTAGGATCCAAGCTTCCCAGCGAATCTAGTCAAAAGCCTCATTGGTCCATGTATAATTTAGCCTTGCCATGCCCTTGAAAAGTTTTTAATTTCTTTCAGACTGCCATAACAAAACGATATGTAGCTTCTCAACTCCATACGCGTACAATCTCCGTTCAGACTATAGACTAAACATCCAAACTCCGCACTATTTTTCTTACAAAAATCCGTGTAATCTAAAGTCTGTTCAAAACCTTGTTTCCACTTGATTTTCTTCCGTTAAACAAATATCATCTTGATACCAATATGAGTGTAAAGAAGACTGTTTGAACCCATGACGTTGAATCATTGCGTTCTCGATTTTATTCCGTAAAATTAAAATCACACCAAGAAATTGTGCAACGAAGACTCTTTGAATTTGAACCCGGGACGTAAAACGGTTCTATCGTCGCAGAACACAAAACGGTCTTTGAAAACGGTTCGTCGTCACAACGCTAACAATATCGCAGAATAAATAATAGTCCTCACCTTCTTCCCATCTAAATCAGTAAGAAGTGGTGAAAGGTGGTACCGCAAAATTAACTTTATTAGCAGGTGTTAAAGTTAAATTTGCAAATACACATACTTGTTTATATTATTGGAAACTGAATTGTGAATGAAGAACATCCAGCTATGTTTAGATTACATGAACCAGTAAACTGCGGGCATTAGTAACGAATTGTGGAACAATTTAAAGGATTCTATTTAAAGAAGACAGGTGTGAAGCTTTCGAGTCGGAATCGCTAGGAATTTGAAGGTCATTGTTGCAACTGTGTTTTGTTACATCTTTGTAATTTAATTGTGCAGCTGTAGTGGTAGTATTTTTTTTATAATCTTCTTTTTGGCACGAGTTTCTGAGTGACTGAGTCATGGACAATTCAAACATTTGTACAATTGAAGAACTAACCACTAGTATTGTTGAACTGCGGTAGTAGCAAACACTGAGTTGTGCTTCGGGTGTCGTGGCCCGCGAGAATTTGGGAGACAGGATAAGCGAAAGACCAGAGAGGCCCGAGGTCTACTAAGGTTTCATTTTGATTTCTCTAGAATTAGCGAACTGAACAAAGTTAAAGTTAGATAAGTAACTTCGGTAATCAGAGATATTTAATGACTACTTAAGCGGTCACTTAGTAAAGATTTGACATACTTACTTTTGTATGACAAAACTGTCAAAACCTTTACTAAGTGTTGGGCCAAGTCATCATTAAAGATCTCTGAGTGCGGCAGTTAGTAAGATAAGTTAATTAAATAATATTATGTTAGTCTACAATTATTTTATGAATTAAAGCTGAACTTTACCTGAATTGTAATTTAATATTATTTGACTTTTTATTTGTATATTTGTGTGTATTTTTTTTCATTATTCAAATGCATGAGTTAAAAACGTACCTACTTTAAGTTACAGGCAATAGAGAAAGTACTTTGTTCTTTTTTTGATATTCACAGAATGAACGCGGTACCAGGGCTTTACAAAGGGATGTTATTATTTTGTTACAATAATAATACTTGCAACGGGTTAGAGTTAAGAGGCATGGGCTTACTACAAAGATACCACGTGCCTTCATCTTTTAGAACAGAAGGATCTTTTGTTTATATATGACAGCAAATATATAGATAATAGAGGGTAGGACAAAGATAATTAAGCATTATGGAGTTCGGAAGATGCATAATTCTACGTAGATAAGTATTTGTGTATCTCAAGTTTTGGGCTGAAACGGGATTTTGTTTCGAACTTCCTTATATTCGTATTTATTATATTGGCATATAATAAATAATCAAAATAAAGCTGTGCCATGCCTACGATAATGTTGGACTAATTAAGTACTTACTTCATTTTGAGGTGCGTTTTTTAATGTCAAATGTTCTTTTATTTTCTTTAAATATCAACTAGGTCTGCAATGTGCGAATAAGGTTAGTCCAGCAGGGCTATTGCGTATCTTTTTAAATGTTAGTGGCTATCATAGTGTCCATCAATTAACTGTCAAAAAGTTCAATTCTGTACTAAACCATAACTAATTTGACAGTTAATCGATGGACACTATGAAAGCCGCAATAGCCCTGCTGGACTAAGATTGGCAAAATAATAGCCTTTATTTAGAGTTCCATAATAAAGTACCTACCCACCTACATAATAGTTGTAGGTTTCGTAGGCAATGTCAATGCCCTATTGATGGCAACCGCAATTGAAATGGACTTAAATTGGTCTCTGTTTGAGTCTAGGACAATCAACCGTCTGCACATACAGGATGCTAATTATCACCTGATTGAAATCGTTGATTGTTATTGCCAAGCTAGACACCTATGTTCAGTGTTGATACCTATCGGCTATCGGGGACCTAGGTACTGTTGGCAAAATTAATATTATTACTTGCCCCTTATTTCTTAAACATAATTGGCTAAATGTGGGTAGGTACCTACAGGGTGTAAATTAACCCTTCACACATACGTCAACCAAGCATTCTGCACATCAAACTAAGTACCCCTACGCAAAAATTTTTGTTGGGAAACGACTTTTTTTTCTGGTGTCAAAAATCTCATTTTACGGTAAAACTCAATGTAGCACTCTTAAAACATTGTGCTAGTGGATGCTTTGAATAGTAAAAGGGTAAAAGAGGTAATTTAAGTAAAGTTATAACCTGAAAAACTAGTATTTACAAAAACAGCTCTGCAAAATTTGGAACTTTGACCCCCAATCCGTAACTAGAGGGTTCCCAGGTATGGTCTAGATTTAAAAAAATTATCGCAGTGGTGGGGAGAACAAGTGCTCTTTTTTTTTTTTTTTTGTGGGTGTAAAATCATCGAATAACCCCTCCCGCTCTTGGGCAGAGCGAAAGGGAGTGTCAGACTTCTACTGACTAAAAACCACCCATGTTCCTTCTTCGCCCTCTATGTCGAGGCCGCGATAACTAGAGGACTACCCGCAGCCCCGACAGGGAGAACAAGTGCCCTTCGTTTGCGTTAAGGGTACTTTTACACCCTTTATACTATTAGGTTCCTTTTTTGCCTAAGCCTTAGGGTATTCCAGGAGTGATGTTATGTTTATCAAATGCTCAAAAAGCTCTGTCAGAGTCTTCACAATATCGAAGTCCTCATGTTCAAAAGTAGTTTTAGTTACGATATCAGTCAGCTAATGAATTGCTGTAGGAGGTCTTTTCTCCATAAAAACGCTCTCGCCTGTTTTCTTCTTTATTAATAACTATAAAGCTATTATTTTTTTTTCAGAATAATAAATATTAACTACTTCTACGCCCCTATGTTTTTCTTTTTGATGATACATTAGTTTTCTAAGCATTTCTAACCCTCAAAAAATGCTCAAAATTAAATTTAGATCGCTGTCACAAAGGCTGTGTACAAATTTGACAACTATTAACAAAAAAAGAAAAACAGGGGCCCAGAATACTTCCTTCTTATTTAGTGAATTAAATATCTTATAAATTGGTACAATATTGGAGGAGGAAATAGGCGAGAGCCAAACCTAGAAATATGAATTTTTACTTAAGCTATTGAGTTGGATCTGCAGTTGTCCTTATCGCACGCCTAGCTCGCCTCACTTTCGTAGAGCGACAGAGATAGTTTCTTCAAATACCTAATTTTCAAAAGTGTCTCCGCCCGCATTTCCTCTTAAGTGAGAAATACTGGCTGACTGTTTTATATTTCAGATTTTCATTACAACGTTTTTCCAGGATGATTTCACTGTCAGTCCTGAAAAAACGCATAGTTTATTTTAGCTTTCTGCATACGTATTTATTTTGCTAACTGTACTAGTAGGTAACCCAACTATTTATGACACTATAACCTAACTGTTTCTGTATCGTTATTAAGATCGCACCTAACAAACATTCGTTAATTAACGTATAATTTTAACTTAAATATGTACATGGGTGTTAGTAGCGGCCTATCTTAGCATGATAATCAAGAATGTAGCTGAGCAGGGGTCGAAGAATGAAAGGAAGTATAGTTTTGCACTGTATGGGACTGAATACAAGGTTTATTGTTCAATGTTTTAAGTTAATCCTTTGTTTAGGGGTCGAGGTTTAAGACGACGATCATAGAGGGTGATAAGGAGGAAATGTTGGGATCATCATCATCATCATCATCAGCCTATTATGTTCCCACTCGGGAAAGGACTCGGGCCTCCTCTCTGGGAGAGGAAACGGCTATAATCCACCACGCGGGCCCAGTTCGGATTGGTAGATGTCACATGTCTTAAAACTTTTTGTTCTAAATTATGCCGGCTTCCTCGCGATGTTTTCCTTCACCGTTTTGAGAGCAGTGGTGATAAAATAAATTACACAAAGTAATGCGCTTGCCTGGGTTCGAACCCACGGGCAAATGTTCGTAAGGGCCACCACTGTTCTCAATGCAATGCTGGGATACCGTTAGTATACAGGGTGTAAATGAACCCTTCACTCATACGTCAACCAAGCATTCTGTACATCAAACTAGGTACCCCTACGCAAAAATTGGAAAACGACTTTTTTTGGGGTCAAAAATCAAATTTTTTTTTTTTTACTCAATGTAGCGCTCTTAAAACATTATGCTAGTGGATGCTTTGAATAGTAAAAGGGTCATGGAGGTAATTTAAGTAAAGTTATAACCTGAAAAATATTACTTACAAAAACAGCTGTACAAAATTTGGAACTTTGACCCCCAATATCTCCGTAACTAGGGAGTCCCCAGATAAGGTCTAAAAACAATAAAATATCGCAGTGGTGGGGAGAACAAGTGCCTTTCGTTTGGGTTTTTCCAAGAGTTACCAGGATTACATCATGAGTGAAGGTGCGTATAATTGCTCAATAAATCAGTGGTCCATCATGGTTGATGTGTGGCCTACATCGGCCACAATGGCTGTACGGAGTCCAAAACTCAACTGTCATGTCAATAGCCCAATGAGAATGAAAGAAATAGAGCGTGCACGTGAAGTGGGATTTCTGCGTAAATTGGCAGTACATAAAAGGGTAATGATATGTACTGCCACTTTACACGGAAATCCCCGCAGATATATTATATTCTACCTCAAGGTGTGAATAAAATAAACTTGGACATAATAAAAGACTGTGTGGAATCAATCAATAGTCTTCGTCCAATACCATGGGAAACGCCATGGGATTATTGTAGCTCATCGTTATTACAATAGAGACTTTTACTGACAAAAAAATATATAATTCTAATTAGTCCGTCTGATAGGTTATCGAAACATATTGGGTACCTACGTATTATTAATAAAAATTGACGAAGATAAAACGCGTCAAAGATTTGAGTGGGGGTTTGTGACGTCATTGACCACTAAGAAATGTCATACTAATGTCTTAAAATATGACGTCACACGAGTTTTCAAAGGACTGTATCGTCTTCATTGTTTGTTTATGTGAAAAAATAAAAAATACGTGTCCAACATTTTTGGAAATCTATCAGACGGACTAATTTGATTATTTTTGTTTTAAATTAGTGGCCTGTCAAAATTTTTCATCATCTATTTGTCCTTTTCCTAGAAATGTTGGGTGCTTTTTTCTTTGGCCCTTGGTAAGATTGGATGTCAGACTTTAAGGCCAGCAATATACACATAACAGCAGGGGTGCATGCCAAAATACACATGTTATAATTTAATGCTGTTTATTATTTGTGTCCGTTACCAACCCGCACTGGGCCCGCGTGGTGGATTATAGCCCATCCCTCTCCTAGAGAGGAGTCCTGAGTCCCTGCAGTGGGAACATTATAGGCTGATGATGATGATGATGTTTATTGCGTCCTCAGTTAGACGAGTACAGTACCTACAATATGGCTGTTAGTTGTATTGTATAAAACACTAGCGGACGCCACGCGGTTTCACCCGCGTAGTTCCCGTTCCCGTGGGAATACAGGGATAAAAAGTAGCCTATGTCACCCGGGGATAGTGTAGCTTCCCAACGGTGAAAGAATTTTTCAAATCGGTCTAGTAGTTTCGGAGCCTATCCGTTACAAACAATCAAACAAATCTTTCCTCTAATATTTGTGTAGATTAATGGTTGGTAAAATCAGACATTAACAGTTTGTAACATAATGGAATTGCATTCAATTCGTTATAAATAAATGTCTTTTGAATTCTTTCAAAGAACACGGCTTGTTATTGTAAGATATAAGTGTTGCATTTGACATGCTGGACTAACGACTAAAATTATGAGTTTGACTTGAATGCAATCATAAGCGATGACTGTGAAAAATATGTTGTACTCTTGCAAACCCTGTTTATTTACAGTGCGATAATTTAAAAATAAACAGGTTACACTATGGTACAGCTAAGCTCTTCAATCTTTTCCACGGCTTGCATTATTTTTCAGGACCCAAGGTTACCTTTGCCAGAGGCTGAGTGGTTCCATACAAAGTGGCAACGCCTCCAGTCTATTGGGCACATTACGAGTTGATAGCGTTGATTAGGAGATTTTTGATCCATTTATTTTCAGGATAACTGTTTTACTGGCCACTGCGTTAATCTAAACAAGTAGGACCGCTGAATGTATGGTCCTAGTTTCAATACCTGTTATGAGTACTTTCTCGGTATCAATTTGATTCATAATATTCGGCAACTATGTATTACACACTCGAGACTGTTACGTAAATAAGAGTTTATAAAAAAACGTATTTTTATAAACTCTATTCTCCAGTGCCACCTTTTTTTTTGGTGTGGGAAATCATCAAATAACCCCCACCCGCTCTTGGGCAGAGCGAAAGGGAGTGTCAGACTTCTACTGACTAAAAACCACCCATGTTCCTTCTTAGCCCTATATGTCGAGGCCGCGGTAACTTGTGAACAACCCGCAGCCCCGACGGGCGTCGGCCCTTTCGGGCCCCTCCCATTTTGCTGACATCTCTTTGAGGAGCGCGTGGAACACAAACGCGCCGTCGACACGGCCTGTCGTCGTCGTAAGACGGACGGACGGCGAGCTAGCCTACACTCACCGTCCACAGGTGCGCGTCTACGGTGGCCGGAAGCCATCACGTGGCCCCCGACGCCCGGAGCGCCTGCCGCGGCGGCTGGGACGAGAGGTTCTCTCCCTCTCGCGTTCCGCCACCTCCTTCGCTAGCATCACTGCTTCACAGAAGGAGGCGACGGCGTCCCATTCCTCCTCGCCATGAACCATGGCTTGCACCAGGACCGCTCCAGTGCCACCTTGAGCCAGCCTTCGTGATGCGCGTACAGGTTATATCGCCACCTCTTCCTGGGCCAGCTTCTGTGGAACCATCCTTCTTAAGCACCCAGTGTCTTCCAAACCACTAAGTTTTTGTTATTAATCCACGGCATCATTCCACACGTTAAATCCCTTGACACTCAAAACTTAACGGCCATTACAAACGACCAGACAGTTTGATTTTTACTTATTGATATTGATTAGACAAATGAACATCCCCATGACTTAATGGGCCAATTGTTTCACATCCGTTGCATTAATGATCGGCAAATAAGAGTAATGTGAACGTTGGTTATATTGAAGTAAGTCCGTTAGTCCCGTAGTCCCATCGGGGCCATAGATTGTTTGAAAGAGATACCGCGGCCTAAGGGCTAAGAAGTAACATGGGTGGTTTTTAGTCAGTAGAAGTCTGACACTCCCTACCGCTCTGCCCAAAGCGGGAGGAGTCATTTGATGATTTTCCACCCGCCAAAAAAAAAAAGGGCACTTGTTGTAGTCAAAAAATGTTTGCACTGGTGGGGCCAGTGCGAACATTTTTTTACTGAGATATTGGGAGTCCAAGTTCCAAATTTGTCACAGCTGTTTTTGTAAATACTAGTTTTTCAGGTTATAACTTTACTTAAATTACCTCCATGAACCATTTACTATTCAAAGCATCCATTAGCACAATGTTTTAAGAGTGCTACATTGAGTTTTACCGTAAAATGAGATTTTTGACTCCAATAAAAAAGTCGTTTTTCTGCATAAATTTTTGCGTAGGGGTACTTAGTTTGATGTACAGAATGCTTGGTTTACGTTTGTGTGAAGGGTTAATTTGCACCCTGTATGTACGAGTACCTACATGTTGAGTTGAGCAAAGTTGATGACTCTCCTATAACGTGTGGATATTACCTAACTCAAACTCAAATTCTTTATTGCATTCATGTTTAAAAGTTGTTACAATGAGTTTGGTTCCAACATGAAACCCGGTTAGGGCACGGCAACATAAATTAGGTAGGTAATATCCCAAGTCCGACATAACTAACTTAACCTGGTATAAGAGTTTTAAACGCCAATACAGAAGAAACAAACGTTTTTATTTATTGTTTTTTTATTTATTTATTTATTTATTGTTCACAAAATCCACAGCTATTTGAAATTGTATCTAAAGAATATAAACTTAACTTACAGTCAATTATGGATTTACAATTTAATAACTATACAATACATTGCTAAGAGGACAGTGTGTGTGTGTGTGTGTGTAGAAGTGTGCCTAAGTGGCTACAAATGGGTGTGTTATGGTGGTGCATGATGATTGTCTGTATACCTTTTACCTACCATGATGACGATAATAATAATTATACAATACGCACATAAATTCGAAAAATCAACGGTGAG
Source organism: Diarsia rubi (assembly GCA_932274075.1). Classification (NCBI taxonomy): domain Eukaryota; kingdom Metazoa; phylum Arthropoda; class Insecta; order Lepidoptera; family Noctuidae; genus Diarsia; species Diarsia rubi. The sequence goes on along the minus strand of OW026433.1, from coordinate 14,206,430 downwards.
TCTTGGGTTCAAACTTGAACCCTGAGTGTGCGGGTGTAAATTACCTGAATGGGTATATGAATTTATTTATTTAAGTCTTGGAAGTCCGATGGCCACGAGTACACCACAAAACTAGCATTGCTATAGCTTTATGATCAATCAATGATTTAAGCTCTCATTTGTATGACCTACAGATAGCTGTTTCGGGTCTGGGTGGTTGTGTATGTGTTTAAATGTTTGATAACGCACACGATACAGGAGCAATACCTAGCGTGGGGCAACGTTTAAAAAAATAAATGGTCTACAAATAAACTAATACTGTCACTTACGGGATTTCTTCCGTGTTTATCAATTATTATGAGCTCTAACATCTTCAGTGGTCGTGGCAGGTAAGTAGAGTTTTGTAAAAGAATTCGAATTTCTATTCTCTTTTCTTAAAGTATTTTGATACGGATTGTGATCCGGTTTCTGATTAGAGAATTCGAAGTTTAGTTTAGAACTTGTCAAGCCTAGGTCAAGCTCTACTTTAGCATTAGTGAAGGACACCGGAAAAGTAGAATTTGACAGGTTCTCAATTAGGTTCTTTTCAACTTAGAATCCGACGACTCGACTGTTCTTAGGACAAAATTCGTCATTACCAAAGTTACGTACCTACGAGTACATATTACATACCGGTTCTTCAAAGAATATATTATTCCGGAAGAGCTTCGTGTTTGTCTGACTGTCAAAATAAAACTACTTGAACAAAAGGAAAGAAGCAAAGGCCAAAGTTCGATTCCACCTAAATAATTCATATTGCTCATTGTTTTAAATTTTAGAACATGTTGGGAACCTTGTTGTTATCGGTAATGTATGAGTAACTGTTTTTTAAAATAACTTAACGTCTGCAATTTGAGAAGGTATAGACAGAAGACTTTCTTATAGAACAGCCACACTGTCGAATCGGTGTAGCTGTTGGTGACGATATCTGGTTTGTTCGTGTAGTTCTTTTATGAATAGAGGAGAATCGGAAAAAATACAAAACAATGTAACATAAAATGTAAATGAGGCTTTTAATTATACAACAATGTTTTATGGTTTGTTTTTAATAGGTAAAGAGATCATAAAGATTCAAGCAGATACTAAATTAAAACAAATATTTTGTCTTATAATTTTTTCACACCTTTGCGACTGAATCGACTTCACGCAGATAAAAGCTAGTAACTTAACGATGCATTATGTGCAGTAAACATCGTGTCTAAAGACAAACCAAGTTAGTGAAGCTGCCAGACATAAAAAAAATTGCCAAGCCGGGTAGATTCTCCCGAGGACACTATTATAACTTTTGAATCAGTGACCGACAGATTCTGATATTTGGCGACTAATTGACGACACATTTGAGGGAAAACAGATCGTCGCTAGGTGCCCTAACTTTTGATATTCGGCCAAGTTGGAGTATTTCTTCCCAGATGGGATACATTATGAACCCTTACAATTTTTGAATCATTTATAAATTCTGATATTTGTCGCCAAAATAGCATAAAATATAATAGCATTTTTTTGTGTTATCATAATTAAAATGCCTGATGGTCGCTATGCAAGAGTGAGTCACATTGCACAGACCACAGTAACCCATGACATGACAATATAAGTAGTATGTGGCCTTATTAGAGCCCAAAATCACAATATTCGCAACAAGATATCTAAAATATTATCGAAGTCAAAGTAATTCTCAAAATAGACTTGTAAATAACCGAACCAGATGTAAAGTTAATTGAAATAGCGATTCAATAATAAATATTAACATAATGTATTCTCAATAAATCTTTGCCGCACAATCGTGTATGGCAATTAAATGAATCCTTTTATCAGGCTCTTGGTGCTTTCTACTTGGATCTCGAATAAATCAACTTGCTGCTATAATTTTCATTCGTTTTGTTTTCAATAAGTATTAAGTTTAACTGCGGTATTTAGAGATCTGTAATGATTACTTAAGCCGTCACTTAGTAAAGGTTTGACATATTTTTGTATGACAAAACTGTCAAAACCTTTACTAAGTCATGGCCTAAGTAATCATTAAAGCTCTCTGAGTGCGGCAGTATGAATAAATATTTGTATTTGCCAGAAGTCACTGTTTAATCTCTATTTTATTGTTTCATTTTCATTGTAAAACAGACGTAATTCTTTTAATATTATGCATCTTTATTACTGTTTAAAGTTTCTAGTTAAATGTATACTGTCAATTACGGGATATCTTCCGTGATCCATAATAATATTATAAATGTGAAAGTTACCTTGACTGTCTTTCTTGAGGTAAGGACATAGGCACTGGACATAATTATAGTTTTTAATGCGAACAAAGTTTTGTAAGGGGTATGGAAAGATTACTTTGGTCGCGATAACCGATACCAATCGCGATAATCGACATCCATGTAGACGAAGCCGCGGGAATCAGTTAGTTTAAATCCATAAATTAGCTCTGAAGATATACCTTAGCTGATAGTATAAGTTTATTACTTTTATTAGGATTCTTTTCTTGTCATAATATCTCCGTCTATCGTTCGTCGTTCGTTCATTCGTGTTCGTTTTCGTGTCGTCTCCGTATATCTCTGTCTGTATTTCTTTAACATAGGTACTGCATTGTCTCTTCCTACTTTAAGGTAAATACTTTGCTATCTTATTTAATTCTACTGCTTTGTGTATCCTGCCACTTTTACAATAGGGTAGTTAATTAAAAAAATCTAATTAGTCCCTCTGTTAGATTATCGAAAACAATTGGATACGTGTTTTTTGTTTTATCAAATTAATCGAAAATAAAACGTGTCAAAGATCATGAGTGGGTGTTTTTGATGTCACTTTGTGAGTAAAAACGTACAATCTTGTAACGTCACACGACTTGACACGACTTTTTAAAGCACTGTGTTGTCTTCATCTATCTGTTTACGTGAAAAAAAAAAATATGTGTCCATAATTTTTTGAAAATCTATCTGACGGATTAATTAGATTTTTTTGTTGAAATACCCTATTGTTTTCGTAGTGCTGCAGCTTTAGTTTTCAGAGAGTAATTGATTTCAAAAGCTACCGTATAAAATAAAAGTTACCGAATACATCTTCATAAAGTTTTACATGGCTATTTTCAGGAGAAAAACTACTTTAATATCATCATAAAATCTAAAAACATGCCTAAAAATTGTAGCTTCGTTTGACATAATTTATTAGCGCAACGTAGAAGCATAAAATGTCAAACGTTTACGACGATTGGCTCACACATAGAGCCCATTAAAATTTTTAATTCGATTTCATTCTAAAACTTAACTGAATGAAAATTTTTGAAACTTCCTGGATAGGTAGGTGCAGGTTTACGATTTGTTGGTGATGTCACTTGTTGGTAATATGGCAAGTAATGATAGGTTTAAAGGTGCCGCGGTAGACCTCGCAGGAGATGGCGAAACGAGCTGGACAGAACCAATGACCAATGGTCGATATTGGCCCTTGAACGAAATATTTGGAGGTCATGGGGTCAACCCAGCATTGGGTTGACACCGTCCTAACAGTAGTAGAAGACATGAAAATTAAATACGCTAGACTATGGGAACTATTCAAAGTGCTATTCTACCAGCGGTAAAAATAATTTTACAAGTACGCAAGCTATGAAAGGGATCGCCATTTGTCTAAACCCTTGATAAGACTGTGCAAACTATCAAGCCAATGTCGTACATTTAAAATACCTTCTCAATGTATTTCCAAACCGAATTCTTCCAAAGCTTACAAATTCTCACAATGTTTTAAACGCGACATCTTCGACGCCGGCGCCGGTGCATCGATACCATCTTTCTGATCTTTTTATTCTTGCTTTAGCAACTAATTGGCATGCAACACAGAGTACAGAGATGCACAGCGACCTTTGCTAGAGGCTGCATTGTTAACACTACATACATAAAAGTGTGCCTCTATTTACATCATAACTTTTTCCTAACTTCGTTTCCAACTTGAGCAGCTCCCTTATTCATAAACTTCACAGCTTCGATTCGATTTCGAGTCAACTAGTCATATGTAATCTGTTTTTTGGCATTGGCGGGCGCCCGCTTTCATAAATCGATTTTCGAAATCGAATAGAAGCGTTTGTGAATAAGGGGCCAGATCTATTTGCTATAGTCCAAATTCAACGTTTGATTGAATGCTTTTCGTTCTCCAGATTTTGAATTTGTAACTATCAAGGCTTGGAGACCAACCCGCACTGGGCCCGCGTGGTAGATAACAGCCTATCCCTCTCTTAGAGAGGAGGCCTGAGTCCCTACAGTGGGAACATTTTAGACTGATGATATAATAAACATAGGCTGGGAAAATCAACTATGTTGAAATCGTTTTCGAGTCTAACTAGATGCAGCGGTAGACCTACCAGTATTTTACATGGAGCGCCTGCTGTAGGTCTTTACAATCCCGTTATAATGTAACAACGAGTTTTGCCACCCTTGGTATGACCTCGAACCTAGGACGTAATGCTCAGCAGTCACGCTTCCAACCAACGAAGCAGTTACTTACTTAAAGTAGGCATTGCCGTATCTAGAATCAGTTGTCGTGGATATTCCGTGTCCTGTGGCAAGCAACGTGGTAAGATTGTCACGGGTTCGTGCCAGAGAATTCTTGTAGCTGGCCAGCTAATTAGGTGCCCAGTCATTAGTAGGGTTTTAGTATTTTACTGTTATTTTTTACGAGCTTGAGGTTGATTTATTATAGAGTTGGTAGAATTTTGATAGTGAGGTAGAAGGTTATGATATTTTTCTTTTCATTTGTCTATATTTCAGTGCAATTCATGAGCTTAATCTCCGAAAGGTTAGGCAGAGCTGTACCTCAATTATGTTCAAGTCCCTTCGATAAATTTTACGATTTCAATAATCTTGTATCTTGAGTTTTACCCGACTGCAAGAAAAGGGTTGTTTTACTTGTACCTAAAACGTAACTTTTAAAAACATTCGAAAGTCTTTTGAACCTATTTGCTTTATTTAAATGTAAATATTCCTTAGTTGCAATAGGGGATCGGACTGAGTTAAAAATATATGATTATAATTAGTCCGTCAGTTAAATTATCGAATAATATTCGATACGTGTTTTTTCTTTTATCAAATTTAAAAAAAATTACGAAGATAAAACGCATCAAAGATGGTGGGGGGTTGTGACGTCATTTGTATGTAAAAAATGTACTGACATGTGATGTTTTCGAGGAGTTCACAAGTTTTCGAAGCACAGTATCGTCTTCATTTTTTGTTTATGTGAAAAAAGAAAAAAATTGTGTTAAAAATTTTTTTGGAAATGTATCTGACGGACTAATTAGTTAGGTAGTTTTTTTTGTCCGATCCCCTATTGTTATGACAGGCTAGTCAATTACTTCTAGATCGTCAAACCTTAACAATCATAGTTGAGAACAGACTAGATGATGATGGTCATTGCTATAAAATACCACAAGAAATATTATACAAATATTGGTCCCACATTCGTCGTCCCAATACGAATGGAGCAAGCTTTCACAGAGCGATACATAGCAATTAACTCTGCACTCCAATACGCAGCGAATAAATTCAACTTAGATAATATCGCTGTATTCTAGTTCTGCAGCCAATGGAACTACTAGTGTTGGACGGGTATTGTTTTCGCGGGATACTCCTTGATTAAGAGACTAGTAGGATTTTTTATTTTTTATCTTTCTCACCATATACAGGGTGTAAATCAACCCTACACACACGTCAACCAAGCATTTTGCACATCAAACTAAGTACCCCTACGCAAAATTTTTAGCTGGGAACGGCTTTTTTTTTGGGGTCAAAAATCTCATTTTATGGTAAAACTCAATGTAGCACTCTAAAACATCGTGCTAGTGAATGCTTTGAATAGTAAAAGGGTCAAGGAGGTAATTTAACTAAAGTTACAACCTGAAAAACTGGTATTTTAAAAAACAGCTGTGCAAAATTTTCAATGTAGACCCCTAATATCTCCGTAACTAGGGGGTTCCCAGGTATGGTCTAGAACAAAAAAAATATTGCAGTGGTGGGAAGAACAGGTGCCCTTCGTTTGCGTTAAGGGTACTTTTACACTCTTTATAGATGCATTATTTACTGTAAAGAACAGGAGGAGCTCGTGAATAAAACAATCTTCTGGTTAATCCGTGCTTCAAATCATGGTTGATCATTAGATTGGTGACCACCACACCCAGTTTTCTCCGTGGCTCGGCACACTAAGCCATTAGTACCGGCTGTTATGGCTAGTCAGTGGCCTGAAAGTCTGACAACCAGTCTTACCAAAGTTATCGTATTATCCGGTACTCACTGGGTTGTGGAGGTTAGATAGGCAGTCCCCCATATAAAATGCTGGTAATCAGCTGCATGCGGTTAGACTAGAAGTCGACCCCATCATTGTTATGGGAAAAGGCAAGGCAGATGATGATCCAAATACGGACTTAAATGACAGCATATAGAAGTCCCCACATTTCCCGGTGTTCGCATCACTACCAACCCACTCGTATTGAAATTGAGATGTTTGATGTTGATTGTACCGACGTGGGAGGAAATTAATTGGTTGTAGTGATATTACTAATTATTTTACAATCTAAGACTATCGCACTCCTTGTTGACTGGCAAGCCCTTAAATTGTGAACTTGTAAATGTGTTTTAGGATGTCAACAAGACTGGTTGGTCAAATTGATTCAAAACTATTATGCATACTGTAGTGCAGTAGCGGATATAATCAAGTTATAAGTCAATTATTTCGAAACAATATACATCATCATCATCATTCATCATTCTCCTGCCCTTACCCCAATTTATTTATTTGGGGTCGGCGCAACATGTCTTTTCGAAACAATATACATTGTGTCGAAATATGAAAATTCAATGTAAAATAAAACAGTTCTATAACACATTACAATTAAAAACATGTCGACAAAGAACATCTATGAAGCATTGCCGTCCTTACGAAAAGTGCAATAACTCGAGTTTTCCACCAAATTGAGTTAGGTACATAATCGGAAATTACAGAACGAGACCTGTAAGTAATTATATTCTTTTAGGACAGTTTAACGTATATTATTTAAGACGGACCCGGTTTTAATACTAGTCAACTACAAGTCTAACTGCTATAACTAGGCCGTAACCAAACAAAAATTGGGAATCAAACGAGCTTACCTGTTAAGCGAAGTCTTGATTCAAATTTTATGAGTGGTGATCTGAAAAATAATTATTGTTTACATAGGTAGTAATTCCCTTACGACGTATTAACACCGCGATTTTTAGATAAAAAAATTAAAAAATATTTTTTAAATATTGCAACATTTGCATCGTCCTTTCCCGTTTGACACACGAAACGTCACTTATTTTAGAGATCATAGCGTTAGGAACGATCTCTGTTTCCCATACAGAGTAGTTCCAAATGCCTACATTAACTTAGTTTTCCTGAAAGGTTAACATTTAATTAGGTATACTAATTATTGCAGCTTTGGGGTTGTTAGCTAGTGGTGGGTGGGTAATAATTATTTTTCAGATCACCACTCATAAAATTTGAATCAAGACTTCGCTTAACAGGTAAGCTCGTTTGATTCCCAATTTTATTTCGTGGTGATCTTCAAATAATTATTGTTTACATAGGTAGATGTTTAGAGTTGGCTGCAATAATTATTAAGTAATTGAATAAAATACAAATAATTCTGGATGTCAATTTGTGAACATTACTTGTGACTTCCTTACTTATGGAATATTATAGCCTCAGTATTATAACCTTAAGGATATTGTGCACGTTAAATTGGTAACTTCGGCCGGCTTCCCAGCCGCCGCGCAAATAAAAAATCAACAATGTCTGATTCAATTGATGCCAGCTCTGATTTGATCTGCTGTTTGTGTTGTACTGTGAGAAGTTAGACATGGAGTTAAAAAAAACCAGTTTCACTTCAATTTAATATAACAAACTTTGAAATAATAGGGGTTGATATTCCTAACAACTGCTTCATTACTCCAATGGGTTAAAATAAAGAGCTTGCAGAACAATAAATATCTTTGTTTTAAATTTTGTTCTAAGTACCTATATTATCAGTTTATGACCCTGAAATGAGATTTTGATAGATTTTATCGGAATCAAATTAATTTATTTTGTGATTTGTATAAGTAAAAAGTAGGTATACCTACATACAAAATGTCTCTCCAATTAGGTACCTACTTAAATAAAATTGAATTGCTTCAAAAAGGTAAAATAAAAGCATAACAATAGAATCTGGTTCATTTGATATTAAAATTACATGCATCAAAATGTCAAAGTTTTGACGATGTAAGTAAAAAACGTTATTGTTTAGGTAACTAGACAGGTGCACACATATTGGGAGCGTGCACGACATCAGCACCATTTCGCAAACGAACTACCTACAAGGGCCATATTATTAAGTATGTCAAATAGTGCATGGCATTTGCATATTATTTAAACTGTAATGTTACTTTTTCCTGGTAGGAGCCAGAAAACTGTAAGGTCACAGTCTAGCCCCACGTTTTGTATAAAATAAAGTGAATAAAAATGGTTTAGAAAGACAATAGGTAATTAGTGTTTTTTGAGGCATCTGTTAAAAACAGTATACGGAAAAATGGACGTTACGGTTTTATAAAAACTAGTTTTGAGAGTGTAAAACACGAAATAAGTTTCCAGTCGCAAACTATGCTGAAAAAAGATGATTTTATCTGATCACGTAAGGAATGTTGAAGAGCTAAGAACTAATGGCAATCGTTATCTAATACGAGCCAACATCATTCGTCGAACATTGGTGACCTTAACACCCTATAAAACGAGTTTAAACGTAACTATTCTGCTAGCCTAAATCAAACGTACATTTTAGTATTGTACTGTAGATAAAGTGTATCAAATAATTCTCAGGTTGTCACTGGAGTAAAATGCAGCTGCATTTATGATCCGAGCGGCAAATGCTAACATGTTGCTGCTTTAATAATTATGTTACATCAACAATATAGCTAATCATTCAAAAACAAGCTGTGAACAACAATGGGGAAATCCCAGCATTATTCTATTTGTTCATTGTAAATTTTTCAAATGGAGGTACTTTCAAGATATTTATGTTTCGTCATCACAGTGATTAGTATAAATAAAAGTTTTGAAAATAATAGGTAGTTGATTGACCAGACGAGATTGAGATTGATGTTATTAATTTCCTTCTTCCATTATTATTTTATTTGTTGTGGTATCCAAGACTTCTGTGGTATTTTCAAGCTTTTTGTGGTTCTTAGTTTGATTAAGCATGTATTTCTAATATCTAGCTAGAGCATCTGACTCGTAAACATTCTCCTTTCAATTTACTTTAGGGTGTACCGTTGTTAACTGGAAACATAACTCGGACTTGCTTGAGCGTCAAATTGAAATGTTTTTCTATGAAAATGTTGACTGCAAATTTTATTGTCAAGTATTGAATACCATGGCGATCCATCAACACTAAAACAATAGTTATTAAATGTTCTACAAAATATAGAGCAAATAAAATTGATTTGATTGAAATTGTTAAGATTATGTCAAATATCATTTATTTCTTTTTACAGCCCTATTACATGGGTGCACCACTGCCTAACCCTTCGGGGATGTCAGGCGAGATGTTATGTTGTATTCACGTTCATTTTTGCAGTTTAAATACACCAACAATAATGACCCATTTCCAGGACAATATTTACAAGTTTCATTATGCCCGTTCTGGGGCACATTTCTCACAAATCCAGCTCTATGCCCGATACTGAGAAATTCTTAATGGAAAAAAATGCTCCGCGCACCAATACTGGTGCTCTGCTATGCATGATTCAGGAATCGAACCCAGGACCCCATTCCCAGCGGCGCCTGCAGCCAATAGGTCAACGAGGCAGCAGACCAACAATGCAAATAAAATGACATTGGTCATTATTATATCAGTTTTCACTACTTTGTATATCAATAATTGTGAAGGTCTGTTTTTAAATTCATTGAGGCTTTTACTCTTTCATTTGTTTAGATATTTTAGTGTACAATCTGGGTGATTGCAAAATACACACTTTAGTGTACATAAACTCTGTTTCAGTGTAGTTTACCTGAGCAATGCAGGCTTTCGACAATAATATTATTATTGTTTTTGTCAAAAATACATGATTCATAAATATACAGTGTAAAGGTACATGTATATTTTCAAAATGTTACCCATGAAGGTATTACCTCAAAATATAAGTGTATACTGCAAGGTAAAAAACAACCTAACGGTGGTAAGCCACCAGCAGTACGGTCTTATTTATAATTTTACTCAGCATATGGGTAAAGAACATAGGAAAACTTACAAAGTTTCCTAAATAATTGTCTATTTGAGTTCTCAATGACACATCCTTATTAATCAAAGCTCCAGATTTGTTACTTGAAATATGTGGCACCTAATATCTCAATGTTCTAACCACAATCCTTCATGTCAGCACTCGTGTACACTCCCCCCCCCCCCTTTGTTTTCTATATTGTTTCACTTAAGTACTTACTCATACTATCATAGAGTAAAAGTAGTAAAGAAAACAAATGCCCAGATGAAAAGTTAAAATTCTTCTTTAGTCTGTGTGAATCCTTGATATTTTATGTTTGCCCATATAAATGAGGTTACATGCTTACTACATATAAATGAGTGGTTTGCATGTCTATGATGTATTAATCAGACACAACAAGTTGCCTGTCTGTTATTATTAGGTAGGGTCTAAGTGATTTTCCCTGAAAATACTTTAAGGCATAGTTAAATTTTAATAGCATTTTAAATTACAACATGATTAATTTAATATTGTACCAATAGATTGCTAGGTAAAGCAACAAGTTACTATTGGGGATGTTATTTTAGATTGGGCCTATACAATATAATGGTAATATGTATTATCTTCTCCTAAAAGGGGGTGGGGTTTCAGAGTTAAAATAATTTGAACTGGAACTAAAACAGGTTTGGTTGATGGTCATTGAGAGGCTGTTAAGACCTCGAAATTCTGTCAGTCTATAAACCTTTTCCCTCTCAATACTAATTGTTTTGAGTATTGGGACATTACACTGAATAGTATTTTCAACCATGTTTCATTTAATTTATCCAGAAAATAAATGGTTATACATTTAATATTGTTTGCATTTGGTTGGTTATGTGCTTAGGTAACTTTAATTTATAACCAATGATGCTTCCATAATATCATACTTAATGAAGAAGCTGTGAAGAGATTTCAAAAATTGTGGCCATGACATGCTGAGAGAATCTCAATAGAGCATGTGCAATCATGATAACTCTGTGTCAGCCAGCAGAATGCAAATAGGGCTGTCGAGTAACTTGTATTCGCTGATAAGATTTCAGGTGGCAAAGTATGGTCTCGCATTCACTGCAATATTATATGCATTAGCAAGACTATAATGCACATTTGATATGCAAGGTTGTCTCGCAACCATTGTGCTCATAGATTAAAAACATGTTTATAAATTTATCTGACCAGGGTCAGGATTTAGGGTTCGACTGTGAGGTCTATTATAGGTATTTTTAGTGTTAGCATTGTCCAATGACTTTGCTAAGGACATCTCGTGCCACACACTGATATTTTGTTATGTAGCTAATAACATAGGATACATGTTTTAAATTTACATGGAAATGGAACTCACCCGCTATGCCGATTATAGATATTTTCAGTGTTAGCATTGTCCAATGACTGCTACGAACATCTCGTGTCACACTGATAGTTTGCAATGCAGCTACTAACATAGGATACATGTTTTAAATTCACATAGACATGGAACTCACCTGCTATGCCGATTAAAGATATTTTCAGTGTTAGCATTGTCCAATGACTGCTAAGAACATCTCGTGTCACACACTGATAGTTTGCAATGCAGCTACTAGCATAGAATACATGTTTTAAATTTACATAGAAATGAAACTCACCCGCTATGCCGATTATACATATTTTCAGTGTTAGCATTGTCCAATGACTTTGCTAAGGACATCTCGTGTCACGCACTGATAGTTTGCTTTACAGCAAGTAACATAGGGTACTCATATGTTTTAAATATACCTGGGCATGGAACTCACCTGCTATGCTGAGAATAGGTACCATTTACAGTGTTAGCATTGTCCAATGACTTTGCTAAGGACATCTCGTGTCACGCACTGATCGTTCAAGTTCCAGCTAGTACATAGGAAATATATGTTACTGGGGTGTCGCGCACCCACTGGAAAATACTTTAAGAAGCTTACAGCACACATGTGGTTTACAGTGTTAATGGCCCTCGTAGCGCTTGAATAAGCACTGTAGATGTCACTTATCCTGGGGTCAGTTAGAGCCAGGCATTCTTACGCCTAATGGTAGGGCTACAAGGGTTACAAGTTCACTGCTGTGGTCGGCTGCGTGAGCGTCGTCCGTAGGTATTTGCTCAGATTTCTGCGTCTCAGGTTACGATTTTCACTAACGATGCGCTTAATACGCGCAAAATACTGACTGTATTTTGTTATTTCGATAGAATTCTAGAGTAATCATAATTAAAACGAATAATTGGACGAGAAAGAACTTTTTTCTTGCGGTGTCAATAACGCGCGAAAAAGAAAAGTGACGTTTCGTGTGTCAAACGGGAAAGGACGATGCAAATGTTGCAATATTTAAAAAATATTTTTTAATTTTTTTATCTAAAAATCGCGGTGTTAATACGTCGTAAGGGAATTACTACCTATGTAAACAATAATTATTTAAAGATCACCACGAAATAAAATATGTGTTTACTTGCGTTTTGCTCGAAATCACGTTTAAACAAGGTTTTAACATTGCACTTTTCGTAAGGACGGATATTGTTATAGTTCTTCATTAAATAATTTATTTAATGAAGAACTATAACAAAATCCTAAATGACAATATTAGAGTTCGCCTCGAGTGTAGAAAGAGACCGGCCAAGTGTGAGTCGGACTCGCACACGTAAGGTTCTGTAGCATCAAACAATATAATAACAATATTTTTAAAGGCCATTTGGCCTCAAAACTTCCCTCACGACATTTTACTTAGTCACGTCCGATTAGCACACAACTTTTCAGTCACCGGTGCCACATTCAACCTTTCTCTTGGAGCACGGAAATTAGCAATAACAAAATTAAAAGCAGAGAAAAACAAAACAGTAGATAAAACTAGATTTATAAACAGCTGTATTCTTTTGCATTAATCGATAGGAATTTTAATGAGGTGTTAAGTGAAAGTTTCTAGACTGATATTCAAATTGCCTTTTTCTCTAACGACAAATCTATCTAGAAATAAGATGTGAAAACGAATAACCAGCTTACGATGCTCAATATCAAATCACGCATAACATAAATAATTTAATACTATCTAACTCCGCATTGACAAGCCGACATGGTTTGAATAGTAAAATTGTTACCTATCGTTTAATTGCTGCTAACATATTGACAGCTCCTGTCAACGAGTTATGACTTGCAAGTTGCTTGCAAGTAGTGTTACCAGTTTGAAGGAGAAATAGTTGACAGTTCGATGGTTGCTTGGTTGTCGTCACGCTATGGCTGTAGTCCTTTCAAAATAAGTTTACCTTTGTCAGGTGCAGTTAAATTTAAACCCTTTTGTCAGGTAAATAAAAATCACTATTATTTTGACAGCGTAACGAGAGTGGTGATAAAATAAATATGATAGGACTGTTGTGTATATTCTCGTTTTTGACACTGCGGTTTGTGGTCATAAGAGACAAGGTGGTGCGATTCTCCTCACATACGTGTTTCCCTTTTTTTTCTGAATAATGAAATTATTACCTACCGTTTAATTGCTGCCAACATATTGACAGCTACTGTCAACGAGTTATGACTTGCAAGTGGTGTTACCAGTTTGTAGGAGAAATACTTGACAGTTCGGTTGTAAATGGTTAGAGGTATTTGCTAGGTTTTCATCACGCTATGGGTATTAGTCCTTTGATTTTTTTTCAGGTGCAGTTCAATAACACCTCTATTGTTGGATAAATGTAGATCACTGTATTTTTGATAGTGTCGTAAGGGCGGTGGTAAAATAAAATGATAGGACTGCAGTGTCCTATTATATTGTTTTCTCGTTGGATTAGTGGTCGTAAGCGCGGCTGTTGAGTAGCATGAGGTCCTGGCTTCGATTCCTTGTTCAGGAAAAGTGTTATTGGGTCTTTAATCAGGATTTTTTCAGTAGCCACGGAGTCAAGACTCGTGCCCGGTTGATGGCAATAGGCTCGCCCCCTTTTACATGGGACTTTAACATAACTGGCCAAAGGCAATGAAATAATTATTAAAACTATACATAGATACGTTGTCCGCCCTCAAAAATTACAACATGAAATGAAGCTAATTGGCCAAATCGCGCTTAGTTACGCACCAACCTCCCGCGCGATGTTACGTTCGAATCGTGTGTGTAAACCTGCGCGAAACATAAAGACAACAGGCATTCCGCTGTACGGTGTCATATTTTCTTTCCCTTTTTTTACGCGTAAAATTAGTTATACAGAATGGAATTTTGTAATGCCACCTGGAGGGAAAGTACTCTTAATACTGCAGATAGAAAATTTTACTCAAAGGAAACATTCCTTTATTTTTGAATAGAAAGCAAACTGCATTCAAAGATTTTCGAAAATTCTCTTCTCCCACACCCGGGGATCGAACCGGCTAAAATCTGAAAAAATTATACCCTGTACTTTTATTGCATCGATCGTTAGGGTCAATTATAAGGATGAAATCTCTCTAACAAACATGATAACCAAATAATTCTACAGCAAGATGGCGCTCCAGCACATAACAGCAGAATCACCATTTTAATACCTGGATTGGTATTTGATAATTTCCAACCCCCCAAAAAAAAAGAGGTGTAATCCGGTGCTTGACACCGCGGGTTGCCTAAAACTTATCAATAAGAGAGAAAAAAAATCTTCCTTCCATGTAATACACCCATATTTTAACCCCATACCTCAACAAGCAATATTTTATCGCCATTTCAAAACCTATAAATTATACACACAAAGAAGATCGAAAACCAAACAAACATTTTGTTTACAAAAGAGAACACATAAGTCAAATCAAAGTCTTCCACAAAACTTGAATCAAAGAAGCCGGGAACAAAAGGATTTTGTACACCAACACCAACAAACTCCCCCATAATCAATTGCACATTCACGCAATCTTCGCTCGTTACACCAGTCAATATGGTTGATAATACCGTGATGCAGATGCGTTATTGCAGCTGAAATGGTGAAGCTTGTTGAAGAGTGTACCATCAAACGGTAGTGATGTAATTAATCTGATTTGTTCCTCTGTTGGTGTTACGTAAGTAAGTACTGAAAGTTTATTTTCAGATCCGCATTATGTGCATTTTTGATGTGGTACGTAAAGAATAAACGGGCGATTACGGTAACAGAATAGGCAGCAAGCCTGGCTTGAAAAACAAGAAAAAAAATAAAAGTAATTAAGTATCTTAATTGATTAAAAATGTCATGTACTTAAACTTAAAAAAAATACTAACTTCGTTACTCAGAGACATTTAATGATTACTTAAGCCGTCACTAAGCGACGGTTTTGTTTGGACGGTTTGGGTTGACATACTTTTGTATGACAAAACTGTCAAAACCTCTACTTAGTGATGGCCTAAGTAATCATTAAAGCTCTCTGAGTGCGGCAGTTAGTTATTAAATTAAATTAAATGAGTAATCTTATCTATGTAAAAAATATGCTTAACTTTTACAATGGGACAACATTTAAATCACAAAAAATGTAATTTACTGCTGGAAAGAAACAGTCGATGATATCTTGGTCACAATTTCAGTGTTGAATATCGGTCTGGGTGGGTAATGACTCGTTAATTACCTACCTAGAATTTTCGTAATAGGATAATTAACCAAAAAAATCTAATTGGTCCGTCACATAGATTACTAAAAAATATTAGACACGTATTTTTTCATTTTTCACGTAGACAAACAATGAAGACGATACAGGGCTTTGAAAACTCGTGTAACGTCATTTTCTCAGACATTAGAATGACGTTTTTTAGCGGTCAGTGACGTCACCAACCCCCACCAAAATGTTTGACGCGTTTTATCTTCGTCAGTTTTTATTGATTCGATAAAACAAAAAAAACGTATCCAATATTTTCCGATAATCTAACAGACGGACTAATTAGAATCACATTTTTATAAGTCAGTTAACATCTATATTAAGCTGAGGACGGCTTCCAGTCTTACCGAATTAGCTGAATACCAGTATTTTACATGGAGCGACTGCCTATCTTACCTCCACAACCCAATTATTACTGGGTAAAACGATACCCTTTGGTATAAGTTTGGTACCTTTTGGTAAGTCTGAACACAAGGTCAGACTTTCAAGCCACTGGTTACCTGTAACGACTGTTAAAGATCTTCGGGACCAAGGACGTGTTTTCCGAGGCATGGAGGAAACCCGGTATGTACAGACAAAACCCGGTATGTACAGACAAACCTAGGTAAGCGAAGCTTAACTTGAAGATTGGCTCTAGTGGCTAATAATTTAGCCACGAGCTCCTTTAAAAGAGTGACTACAAAATTATTGTTTCTTAAACATTAAGGAATTAATTGAACTTAAAAAATAATGGTAATAATAAATGAAAATAAATGATTGATGTTATAATAATTTAATAAATATTCTTATTGATAATAATTGACACAAATAATTGTAAGTAAATAATTTGCACGCTTGCATGCAGACAGAATACAATGACTTTTAGGATTTCAGATCTTTCCTTGTATCTTGAAAATAAACATTTTTGATTTGATTTGAAAAAAAAGTTCTACTTTTGATAATAGTTCAAAACGATGTCGAAACAAAAAAATAATTACTATTCCATTCTTCACACCTTTCCCATGAAAATAATACTAATTATATTCTGCAGCTAATTACCTCTAAACGGTCGGCACAACGGGTGCATTCTTTTGTTAATTATTTACCACTTTATTGTTTGCGGTTGTTCGTTATGTTTCGTTGTTTGTTTATTAGTTTTATGAATAAACGCCGCCTAGTTCTAATTGTTTATTGGCGTGTATTTTTTGTTCAATGGGAGTTTTTTTTTTCGAAATGGTTTGTTGCTTGTAGGACATAAAATATGGTGTGGAGTCTAAGGGCCTGTTTCAACACTTATCCGGTAGATAATATCATTTAAAAATCTGTTTTGAATTTATTGGGTAAGAACTGGCTATTCAGACATTGTGAAATATGACCTTAATGAGTTCGAAGTATTTCGAAGCCAAACACCAAAACAGTAGATAATTTTTTTTCCCGGACAGTTCCAAATTTAAATGCTGGGTATCGAAAAGCGGCAAATTACGTGTTGACTTTGTAATGTAGCAAATAGAGTTGCTAAAGTGCCGCCATTGGTCTATGAGTACAATACGAGTGCTACAATTGAATAACGATTTTAATGCGCTCACGGTGAACAGGGATCCGAAATAATAGTGTGGGGATTGGTGAGAGAGGAATTTTGTCGATTTATTGAAGAACTTTTATGAGAAGCACACAATTGTAAGAAGTGGCAGTGGAATTGTAAGTGGAGGCCTTTATCCACGAGTGGAACAACACGGGCTAGCAAAAAAAAAAAACGGATAAAGGAAAGGATTTACGGTTGGTTGGTTTACGAGTTGCGCCCACCTCAAGTAACATGGGGCAAGGGCAAGAAGAGGATAATGAGGCTTCTGACTGTGACCTGCCATTTCACTGCCTAAGGCCTGGTTTCTACCAATGCGGAAATCGGCCAATCACGTTAATTAAAATGGTCTTTCGCCCTTTCTATGATTGGTCGAATTTCGAACATCTCCTTTTCGCTTTGCTTTAGAAACCGGGCCTAAATGTGGTTCAAGAAACACAAAAACACTGTTTTGTCTACTCTGTAAATATAATTAAGTTTACTTTATTTTTTTGGCGTTTTCCTGAGTTATATAACTAGCTTTTTGTATAATCCTCACTTCTTTGAATATGCCATAATTTACACAAATAAATAGTAACACACACACACACAGTAAATATTTTTTGATCTATATCGACACTGACCATCGACTCAACAGCTACCCATCACTAAACTGTAGTGCACTTATCCTCCACAGCTCGTCAACGCTGGAGTGTATACGGGACTCGTTTGATCTAATGTCTCTCGACTATCGCGACCCCGTCAGCCATGCCAAAACGTTTAGTGCAAAGATTTTCAGTTACTTTTTCATAGAGGCCCATCAATCTATTCTCGAAGTAATTGGGAGATCTGTGAAATTTTAGTTTACACTTGTTTCAACATGTTTAATTAAAATGTTTCTTGGGAGAAATATATAACTTCCGTGTTATAATTAGGAAGAAACGTAGTTGTTTTCTAATACCAACAGTTAATGAGTCTTTAGGGCAAAGAATTAACATTGCCATTCAATGTTTGCTGGAGACGTTTTCGATTTCGGGGAGTACTTACTGGCGCACTCAGAGAGCTTTAATGATTAGGTACATAAGCCGTCACTTAGTAAAGATTTGACATACTTTTGTATTTTTGTATGACAAAACTGTCAAAACCTTTACTAAGTGAAGGCCTAAGTAATCATTAAAGCACTCTGAGTGCGGCAGTTTGACGCACAAGCGTCATTGTTCATTTACTTGGTTTTAGTTTGTTTATGTTACATTATTTAACTCCATTTTATTTGTTGTTGTAAATATTTATTGTATAGAAGACATTATTAAACAGCCATTTCTCTATAACTCTTTCTTTTATCTTATATAACTCTTCCTAGATTACTTATAATCGCTTTCACGCTACCATTTCTTGTAAGCCTTACAACTCCCTGTAAGTGCCCAGAAAATCTCATCCATTGCTGCCTTTGTACTCAAGAGTTGTAGCAACTTCCCAAGTAATGGTTCAATGGACAGTGTTTGAATACGTGAAAAGAGTAGACTGATGATTATCGTAAAGAAAAACGACCGCATTACTTTTCCCAACATTTTCTTGAACAGAAAAGTTTCTTAATGGTTTAAATTAAGTGAAGTACTAAAATCTACGGCGCCGCGTATTCTAAAAAAAAAAAATGTTCAGTAATAAAGTGTCTTGAATTAGCTATCACCCAGTTTGGTTCCGCTGAGGAATAGTAGGACCACCAAACGTCACGATCGAAGATGGGACAGAAGAAAAGTCGATTTTCAAATAGTTCAAAACGAGCAACCTCATGGACTGCTTGAAAATCGTATATCATGTATCATGATTGTGTCAATCGTATATCAACTATCATGTGTCTTTGAAATAATTGTATGTATGAGTATCACAAAATTGCTTTCGAATTCGTTGTATAGGGCTCGCTTTTTAAAAACAATGACAATGTCCCACGCGATTGATCTTCTCTTAAAATGGGAAGTCCTCTAAATAGGAAAAGTGTGGAAACACTACCTTGTAGTTTTATGCGTCGATAGTGGTCTCGTTCGAATATAACGCCCCATTAGTTTTTATGTCCAGTGTTGCAAGCTGACAAATAATATTTTTCCTCAAAGTCGTTAGTGTCGACTCGACGATTTTATACGCAGTTTCTATTTAAGATAACCTGTGATATGTTCTATGTAAAACTAGTTGTATTGGATGGCTTGGGCTTTATTTATTTATCTCCTTATGAAATATCGGTTGCGTGTTGATGTTGCAAAAATGTAAGTGTTGCCAGAAGCGAAATAAACAATTGAGAGAGGCTTTTTATAATTAATTGTGGTGCGTTTTGACATGTAATCAAAACTTTTATAAATTATTGGCAAGAATCAAAATAATGTAGTTTTAAATTATTGCCGTAGCTATCCGCTGAATTTTCGTTTTTAAAAATACCAGTTTGTTGGTTGGTCGACGGACATGTTTTTGATCTAATTTGTAAAATTATAAGAACCTTTGAAAGGGTTGTGGGTTCTGTCTGGTAATTTAATCGGTGTAAAACTAAACTAAAGTACAAATCTTATTATGAACATAAACGGCCTTATTACAAAAGTGGTTAAAACTAGGTTTAAATTAGTCCTTCACTTTTTTTTTAAATTGTATCGAGATAAACCAACTCTAAGTTAAACCCAGGTTTAGCCACTTTTGCAATAAGGCCGTTAAAAGTTTTGTTATGCACAGCACTAAATTGGAATTCCCATGTGAAACTTGCTAATGGACATTTACATCTGATTTCTCTCTGACACGAGAGCAATTTTTAAAAATGAAATATTTCTACTAACAATGGCAATACCTATAGCCAGGATGCCAGGAAATAAAAAAAAATACTGACGTAAAAGGTTTTGTTCAAAAATTTCGAACACTGCGAATTTGAATTTGCATATCCGCCGAAAAGTGTAGAAAAAAAACATTCCCATTGATTTATTTTTATTTTTACAGCCAGCAATATCTTTTTATCGGGATAAAGATCTATTTAGCCGGTAGTAAAGGTATATCGTTTGAATACTAAAATCTATGACAATAGCGAGTAATGTTTTAACATTTTTGGACAGGGGAACGATTTTTACAACCGGACATTTTAATAAAATCACATTTATAGTGTATTGTTGTCTGTTTGTGATTTATGATTGGTGTCATTGTCATCTGATGACAGGATGATTGAAAATGTCAATGAATGTTATCGGTCATTTAAAGGACAATTTTTGACGGACTTTGTCGTACATTGCTTTCTATGTATGATTTTTTTTTGTACCGATGGGATATAAAGTAATGGATGATATACCTACCTACAATAACCGCCAAATGTTCTTTAAAACATACAATTGTAGTAAAAGATAATCTTATCAGTATAACGGTTGTTCCCGCTAATCTGCATCCTTTTTTCATGTTTTTCAGTTTATCATGTACAAAAATAGATGTTTACAAAATTATTATCAAATACTTTAAGATAAGTATTTGTGTGATCAAAAAATGACAATCGATGTTTTACTAAGCAATAACAATAAAAAGATAGAGTTATCCTTATCACAATAGTCTTCGATGTCAGGAAAAAAATACGTAGTCCTCCCTTCCGTCATTTGACGATTTCTCACCCTTAAAAACCTACCTACCAATGAAAATATTCTATAATATCTTATTTTGTTTGATTGGAGTGCCCCAGCTCTGAAGTATCGTATCGATCAGTCACGATCACTAATATGAGTACACTTATAAAGATTCGAATATCATTGTCACGTGGAACAACAATTGCAACTTTGATGAAAGATCAATTTCATAATTTAATAGGCTCCAAATTAGTATGTTCGACACTACATTCTCATTCAATTACTCTCAAGACATACGGAGAAAATTACTTTTAAAAGTCGCTATTTAAACAAGTTAGGGCTTGGACCTATGAAAGCATTGTGGCGGCATATAACTAGTCTATGACAATAATAGACAAGTTCGCGTGATCTTCGTGATGGTAGACAAGGCAGAACATTGTTTATACCTTCGTCTATTAGATTTCAAACGATCGGTCGTTTGGACTGGATTTTGTTTCCAACAGATTGTGTTTCAGGACATCGAGATAGCTCGTAGACTAGCATTCTTTATTTTATTTTTGTTTGTAGAAGTATCTTTTAAGACTGCCTCGTTTATTTAGTGGTCAATTTAAATAAAACCTTGCTAAAAAAGAAACACACATCGCCAGTCATCCAAACATACAAGCTAAAATAGGTAATCATTGAACTTAGCAATCAATTGGTATCTAATCATCTTAATAGAATGCAATTGTCTCGGCCTTGCTTCCCAGAACTCGAGAGCTCTTGTCTCAATTCGTACAGATCGCTTTGCATTTTATCATTGGGGATTGTGTTAGCTCGATGGGATTTCCTACAGCAAAAAAACAAAAAATAAGTAGAAAATTCAGTTAAATTTTGGTACTTTTCGCGAAAATCTAAATTTGCTCACATTTTATTATTTTGTTGACTCACGACCTTGATTTTTAGACACTTATTAAGGACTATAGACTTCAGTGTGTGGTATAAACAGACAAACGGACAAGAGAGTGATCTTATGAGGGTTCCTTTTCTACCTTTTGAGGTACGGATCCCTAAATCCCCCTTTCCCTTCCCCTCCCTCCCCTTTTTAGATTTTCAGCTTCCATTTAATTCTTATATGTATCTTAAAAGTCATGAACAACCTTAATAACTTCCATTCTTTGTACATAAAAGGAATTTTGCTTATTGTTAAAACGTCCCAACTACGTTTATTACGCAGAATCACTGACTCCTAAGACACAGGACCTGCACTAAGTTTAGGAGCTTAAAGTCTGAGTACTAAAATTATTGCGACCTAGTTTTTTAGTCTTTGGATATTGTAATAAAAAAATATTTATCTTTTGGGCCATGCATAGAAGAGATAAGAATTATAATATTCATAATACATTTAATTTTCTGTTCTAGAAAAAACAATCAGACGGATTTCCTGTGAACGCCAGAAAGCGCCTAAAATCTTCAAAAAAATCGTAATATACATATTTGCATCGTTGTTAATGCTTGTGATAAGTTTTTATACATTATTTACAACAGGAAATTACACAAATCAATACATTGAATGCTGATATCCGCAGCATGTAATTGCTGATGCGTTATTTTTTACAAATTCATTGCCTGCGACGATGCTTGCGTTATTAATTTCGGTACGAAAAATATATCATAAAATGTTACGGTACATAAAAGATAAATATATATATACAAATAAATTAAGTTTTTGTGTTGACGTATTTGAAGGAATATGCAAGGCAATAAAGCTATAAAGTGCTAATTAAATTAAATAAAAACTTCATTAAATATTTAACAGGGCTTCATTCAGCGTGTATTAGGAAAGTATGATGAAATTTTGGGGTGTGATGCATACCATCTAATAGACCGCTTTTCCTTCGGCAAAAAAAAACAGTTTGCCAGTACCAATCTTCAACTCATTCCAGTCATATATGTATAGAACAGCTGATTCCACACTGTAGGTATATTTGTCACATGTTTGCAGAAACTGCCAAATACAGACAGACACTCCAACTTAAATCATACATCATTCAATTACAAACGCACACCGTTAAAACTGCATTTTTGCATCGGAAAAAAGGCAGCATCCTCGAGATGGACGATTCACTGACCCAAATTTAAGACAAGTTACAACAAGCGATTATTATTAAAAGTCTTGCTGTCTTTTGTTTTTTGTTTAAACGGCTTGTTATAAGAATTTATTGGTGTATTGAATTGAATGAATGGAACGTTACATTTAATTGTGTGTACAGTGTGGTTTTTAAATATTGCTGGTGGAATTTTATTGACTTTTACAATTCCTGCCGTTATCCCAAGTTTATTTTGGGTGGGCACAGCATGTCTTTGATTTTCATAAACTTCTCTTTAAGTCGTCATTGTAGTAGTCACCTCTTAACTAGTCATATCATCCTTCAGACAGTCCATCAATCGGTATTGGTGATTATAAGCTGCTTACCTATATTATGATTTTGTCAACCGTAATATTATATACCCACTGTCTGTGACTGCAGCAAAAAATAACAATACATCAAAAATCTTTATTTCCTCACTGAAGACGTATTCAAAATGCTTGTATAAAGGCAAACATTATATACACATCAGTACATCACACTAATATTATAAAGGCGAAAGTTTGTGTATACGTTTGTTACCTTTTCACTCAAAACCTACAGAACGGATTTGGATAAAATTTGGTACACAGATAGCTTATAACCTAGATTAACACATAGGATAGTAACAGCGTCAAGTAACCATGTTACGAATTCTAACACAATCCATATTATTTTCCCATTGTGATCTATTTTCCATAATGGTCATAGACGCAGTTGCTATTGTGAAAGGGCCATTTTACTCTTTTTAATGCAATTCATATTATGATCTATTATAATTTAGACTGGCCTGTTGGTCTAGTGGTTAGTGACCCTAACTGCTATGCCGGAGGTCGTGGGTTCGATTCCCACCCAGGACAAATGTTTGTGTGATGAGCACGATCATTTGTTCTGTGTCTGGGTGTAATTTATCTATAATATGTATGTATTTAGAAATATATAAGTATGTTTATCAGTTGTCTAGTACCCATAACACAAGCTCTGCTTAGCTTGGGACTAGATGGCGTTGTGTGATAGTTGTGGAATATTATTATTATTATTTATTATCTGCGAAATTGGCCATTTTAGACCCCCTGGTGTGTATACAAATACCACCACCGCATAACTCTTTCTGCAATAATAAAACAGTTCTTTTTGAAAAAGTAACCTTAATTCCTCATCTTTCATAAAGCATGTCAACTATTCTGTCGTAACCCACAAAATATTTCAACCTGAGATTAATAGTACATTACTGTCGCGGTCTATAATGACTACTTTGCTGGTCGCGCTGATGATGGCCGACAGCGCAGCGTAGCGCAGCTCCAGGCCGACACAGCGCGGTCAGCGGACAGCAAGGGCTGCAATGATGGCCAAGCTGAAAGGCCTAGAGCGTAGCTAGGCTAGCTCGAGGCAATCATAGCGTGACCAGCGAAGCAGTCATTGTGGGCCAAGGTTTGTATAGTGCTTTACTCAAAAATGCAAGTACCTAATCTAAATAAAACCAGCAAGTAATTTAAATAAAAAATATATTAATTAACTAGAATTTTAATTAAAATGACAATTATGAAAAGTACAGTTACTAAAATTCAACACCGACTTTCCCGGTTTGATATTACTGATAGTTTGCGGATAATTCTAATGCGGTGTTTGACTGCTGGATTCTTTCTTCATTTATTACTTCATTTAAATCTTTTTTTTTTTTTACCTTTAGACGTACAAACAGCTGTGTTTTAAATAAAATCTTTTTGGAATTGATTTTTTAAAACGTTGAAACGTCAAAATAGCGGTCGGCAAAACATTGCCGGCCTGTTAGAGCGGCCAGCAAAACTTTGCCGGCCGCTCCTTGAAACAGAACGGCAAGGTCGACTTTGCTCAAACAAGGTTGTCAAAATAATGACAACATTACATGCATTTTTGAGTAATAGTACATTTCAAATTATTATGGGGAGAGAACTTCCAGATACCTAGTGCCTAAATTATTTAATAAAATAGATATGCTGAGACACAGCCCTAAGTTAAGTAAAGGTTTATTGAGATCAAGACTGAGGAATTTATTGCTCGGTAACGAGGATTCAGCCGTTACCGAGAAATAAATTCACATATTAGAGGTTACAGTTATTAGTTAGGTACTTTTTTGTTAGTTTTGTTATAAGGTTATCTGTTCACTAGATTAGTTGTTAATATTTATGTCTAAAAACAGGCGCCTCTTGCCAACAAACTATTTAGTTTGGCGAGTAAATTGTTATTGAACAAAATATGTATATTTGTGAACATAAAATAAAAAAAAAAAAAAAAAAATTACTGCCGCGGTCTATAATGACTACTTTGCTGGTCGCGCTGATGATGGCCGACAGCGCAGCGTAGCGCAGCTCCAGGCCGACACAGCGCGGTCAGCGTGCAGCACTTGATGGACGAGCTGAGATAAAGGCCGAGACCGTAGGCCGAGGCCTTTACAGCGAGGACAGCAAGGGCTGCAATGATGGCCAAGCTGAAAGGCCTAGAGCGTAGCTAGGCTAGCTCGAGGCAATCATAGCGTGACCAGCGAAGCAGTCATTGTGGGCCAAGGTTTGTATAGTGCTTTACTCAAAAATGCAAGTACCTAATCTAAATAAAACCAGCAAGTAATTTAAATAAAAAATATATTAATTAACTAGAATTTTAATTAAAATGACAATTATGAAAAGTACAGTTACTAAAATTCAACACCGACTTTCCCGGTTTGATATTACTGATAGTTTGCGGATAATTCTAATGCGGTGTTTGACTGCTGGATTCTTTCTTCATTTATTACTTCATTTAAATCTTTTTTTTTTTTACCTTTAGACGTACAAACAGCTGTGTTTTAAATAAAATCTTTTTGGAATTGATTTTTTAAAACGTTGAAACGTCAAAATAGCGGCCGGCAAAACATTGCCGGCCTGTTAGAGCGGCCAGCAAAACTTTGCCGGCCGCTCCTTGAAACAGACCGGCAAGGTCGACTTTGCTCAAACAAGTTTGTCAAAATAATGACAACATTACATGCATTTTTGAGTAAACGTCTTATTTAGTACTGCTGTCCCTCGGCAATGTGCACTAAAATGTTAAAAGCTCGTTAAAAACTTTGTCACACCAGGTTTTGATGTAACGTGGCCAAATGTTACATTATTATGTTTCCATAGGGTTGACTGCAGAGCAAAACTTGGAGAATCCTAAGTCATCCAAACTAATAACTCTGCCTACCAGTATCTTTTTCTTTTGGGGGCGGGTAATCATTAAATAAACAACAGAGGCAGAGCTGAACGGAGTGGCAGATTTCTACTAGCTAAGAACCACCCATGTTCCTTCTTAGCCCTTGTGCCGAGGCCGCGGTATCTCTTTTGAACAACTTGCAGCCCCGACGGGGCCTTCCAGTACCCTTATATTAACATCATTCTCTTGTACTTAACACAATAGGGTATTTTATCAAAAAATCTAATTAGTCCGTCAGATAGATTTTCAAAAAAGAATGGACACGTATTTTTTCTTTTTTCACATAAACAAAAGATGGAGACGATACCGTGCTACGAAAAGTCGCGTCAAGTCGTGTGGCGTCACAAGGTAAGTACTTTTTTACCCACAAAGTGACGTCAAAACCCCGGGGACTCATGATCTTTGACACGTTTTATTTTCGTAAATTTATATTAATTTGATAAAACAACACGTATCCAATATTTTTCGATAATCTAACAAACGGACTTATTAGATTTATTTGGTGAAATACCCAAAAACGATGATACTGCGGTCAACCTAAATTCTTGTTTTAGAAGAAAAGAGGGAAACAATCAATTGCCAAAATTGTATGCTTTCAAAATCCCCAGGGCGATTTAAACCAATTTCTCACATAACCGGACAAGCAAGTCAACGGCATCCGATTATCAAAATCTATAACTCGCCGTCCCTGGTTCTGACCCCGATCCACGTCCGTAAGTCTTCCTTCCTCATACTGAACTAAAATAAGCTCGGCCGATATTTGGCCGGTTTACCTCATTGTTGACGGGTTTATAAGACTACAATTAGGCCCAGTTTCCACAAAAACGAAGACCAGCAGGGCTATTGCGTATCTTTTAAATTTCAGTGGCTAACCTATAATGTCTATCAATTAACTGTCAAATGGTTCCATTTTGTACTAAACCATAACCAATATGACAGTTAATCCACAACACAACACATACAAAAATATGATAGCCACTGTCATTTAAAAGATACGCAATAGCCCTGCAGAGGAGATGTGCGAAAATCGGCAAATCACATTAGTTAAAATTTACATCTGCAGGGCTATTGCGTATCTTTTAAATGACAGTGGCTAACCTATAGTGCCTATCAATTACTGTCAAATGGTTCCATTTTGTACTAAACCATAACCAATTCGACAGTTAATCCATAGACAATATGATAGCCACTATCATTTAAAAGATACGCAATAGCCCTGCTGGTCTTTCGTCTGTGATTGGTCGAATTTGGCACATTTGGTGTTGCTGCAGACTAGGTGACTGTTGCCTGCACTCATCATCATTGTCTGGTCCTTATTCCAATTCATTTGAGGCTGGCGCAGGATGTCTTTTTTAACCATATTTCCCTATTAGTCGTCATCGCATCAGACACCTCTTTTCTTGCTATACCATCCTTTACTCAGATCATCCACCGTTTCTTTGATCTTCCTCTACTCTTATACCCATCCACATTAATACTCAGAACTTTCCATATTCCTCCGCATCACATTAACACGACTACTGATTACCACACAATAGACTACAAAACTTTTCAGTTACACTTCTTTTACGTTCCAAAGTGTGGTCGAAATGTTTTATGAACTTGAGGCACACTTGGACCTAAGTGTCCGAGGTTTGCTTTCTTCATGGATTTTCTTCGACACTCTACCATCCTCATCATCATTGGCTCAGCTAAAAGACGTCCACTGCCGGGCATAGGCCTTCTCAGGTACCGGTCCCGTGGGTCTCGCATCCAGGGGGTCCCCGGCAGGTCATCGGACCACCTAGTGGTAGGTCTTCCAACACACCGTCTTCCAGTTCGCGGTCGCCAATCCAGAACGTTTCGACCTAATCTGCTGATTTAAAGAATTTTGAAATTGGTGAAAATTAAAATTTTAGTAGTCAACATTTTTCAGAAAAAGAATGATTAAATGCGACTGACTCAGACGCGCATATGAGACAGATAGTTGCAACTGTCACAAATGGGGGCAGATCAGAGTAAATTTTTATTCCAGATGCAAATTTTACAATTATTCTTTTAATCGCTGGATTTTATGGTTATGGTGTTTGTTTGACTTCTAATGTGGCAAAACTAAGTTCCTTATCCCCACACACTGCCTGCAAATCTACGTCAATCTGTCTAAATATTGACAGTTACTGAAGATCTGTGTCACAACCATCGACGAGTTCATCGACGAGAATAATTATCACGTTGTATATTTTTTTCCCTTGACGTTTGAATGGCGAGTCCACATTGGAACGGTCAAGCTGAGAGTTATACAGGATGTAAAGTTTTATTATAAAGTAAAATTAAAATTACTGCTTGACCGAGTCTAAAAGAAATCTCCTGCCACATCGCAATTATAGTACAGCATGATTATCTTGGTTACCTCGTTGGTTGTATGCGCAACTGTCGTGTATGAGATCGTGGGTTCAATTACTAGGTTGGGTAAAGTGTTATTGGGCTTTTTCATCAGGAATTCCTCAGAAAAAAAAAGAAATAATAAATCATTTATTGAGGACCAAACATTATTTTTTAACATGTATGCACCCACCAAACTGCGCAGCAGTTTGTCGGTGGGATTGGCGCTCGTCTTATTACACTCGTCTTCTCGTCTTTGGCACGAAGCCTGAATTTGTACCCGGTTGATGCCAATAAGCTCGCCCCGCAGGCCTTAAACATAACTGCTGAAATGCGGGTGTAATAACGAGTACACCTCTGCCCTTCGAGGATTACAAGCGTGATGTTATTATTATTTCTGCGTTGACATTTTCAGGAAGACGCTGTAGGTATACATTTGTGAAATTCTCTGTGTAATTTAGTAATTCACTTCACTGGTAGGATGTTGGAGTCACGGAGTCTGTACGATTTCAGCGGTCCCCCCAGTTCTGGAGCCATAACGTAAGATGGCGCGCGCCTACCAGTCTGCTCCAATTGTCGTTATCTCGGCCACAGGAGCAATATGCGACACCCGCACGAATGTTTCGTTCTACGCGAATAGATAAAATAAGGAATGAGTACATAAGAGGAAGTCTGAAAGTGGCGTCAGTGAAATCGGTTATCGTGATATGTGTTGTGTAGGAATGACGAAAATATCGTGAAAAAGATGTTGAGTATGAATCATCGACATTCATAGTCAACATCTTTTTCACGATAAATATTTAACGCGACGCGCAACGCTGTAAGATTAGACGAAGACCAAAGAAACTTTGGAAGGACTGTGTAAAAGATGATATGGCGGATTAACCTTCACACTGCTCTGTCACACTGAACAAATGTACCAGGCTGTCATGATTTAGTCGAAGATTAGCTACAGGCTGACCGCCCGAAAGAAATGATTAATCTTCTATTCGCTTATGATACCCTAGTACACACAACATTACATTACCCCTGTTGACTTCTTTTGGTGCAAATGACAATCTGCTAATTTAATATACATTATAAATCATACCAGTATTAACGTTGGTAAATCTTATTTCCTATTCATAACACTGGTGTGATGGTTAGGAGAATAAAATCATCACCGTCACACCAGTGTGTAGGTTAGTCCGGTGCCAAAATTAGAAAAATAATTAGATGAAGAATACGGGTGATTGATTTTGGCAGCGAAGAATTTTCGTGTTTGTTTTCCTTTGTAATTGCTTTATTTCTTCAATTTAATTTATTTGGACATCGTTTCTAACGAGCTGTGAAACAATTTAACACGCGAGATTTTCTAATGAATGGTTATCGTTGAATATATTTATTATCTAAAAAGATCGATGGTAAATGGCTGTGGTTACGTAACACTTTTAAAAAATACTGCTTTTTTTATTAAAGCTTTGTTTTTTTTTTCTGATATCATCTGCCTAGCCTTTTCCCAACTATATTGGGGTCGGCTTCCAGTCTAACCGGATGCAGCTGAATACCAGTATTTTACATGGAGCGACTGCCTATCTGATCTCCACAACCCAGTTAATACTAGGTAATACGAAACCCTTTGGTAAGACTGGATGTCAGACTTTCAGGTCACTGACTACCCGTAACGACTGCCAAAGATCTATATATGGCACCCGGGACCAACAGCATAACGTGCTTTCCGAGGCACGGAGGAAATTAGGTATGTAATAGGCGGTCACCCATCCACAGATCGACCTAGGCAAGCGCAGCTTAACCTAAAGATCGACCCGAGTGGCAGTTCTTATTAAGCCACGAGCTCCTCCTTTTTTCTGATAATGATTTCTTTATCGAAATGTAAATATGCCTCGTTAGCGTAGTGATCGTAAAGCGTTCGTCCTAGGTTTGTTTCGCAGCTAGGATAAAATGTGGTTGGGTTTTCAGGAATTACTGAAAGTGCTGATTATCAGCCTAGTTTGAATAAATGAGTTTTGATTTTGATTTTACTCAGTAGCAATCACAAGGCAGTCACGGGTTCGAACCCAGGCAGGCGCATTATTTTGTGTAATTTATTTCATCACCACTGCTCTCAAAACGGTAAAGGAAAACGTCGTGAGGAAACCGGCGTGTATTGGAACAAAAAATTCGAAGACATGTGACATCTACCAATCCGCACTGGGCCCTCCTAGAGAGGAGGCCTGAGTCCCTGCAGTGGGAACATTATAGGCTGATGATGATGATGCTGAATCACGAGGCGTGGAATCGTGCCAAGTTGATGACAATAGGCTCGCTCCCTATTACATGCAACTTGAACACTATTGTGGTTGTACTATTAGGTACACAGGGTCAATAAGTGATGCATTTTTTGAACCCTAATAGCGACGCTGTGCATTTAATACAGTGTGTTTTATATTAAAATCAACGGATTCGAGTCCTGGCTAAAGAATATTGATTTCTCGAAATCTGGTTCGAGGCTCTTTTGAGTATATTTTGTTAGACCGCATAGTTTCGGATTTGGCAATTAGAGGCCCACTTGAAAAATACATAGTATGTATACTATGGAGGTACTTAGTTTGAGTCTTCGTTTTTGTAATTATTTAGTTAGTATATTTAATAAATGTTTTAAGAATACAAAAACAAAAAAAAAAGAATTTTTATTTCATTGCTTTGATAGTTAAGAACTTATCAATACATCTGTCATATTATTTTTCAATATATATTATGAACTGCAATTGTTGTTCAAAACAATGCATCGACCGACATCTTCAATCAAGGTCGTGCCATATACTGATAGTGATTGATAGCGGACACACGCGGCGAATACTAACTCCCTGTAGTACACTGTACTATCTAAGCGTTATGCAATTTATTTGGCTTGTTTTTTAATTGTATGTTATGAGTAATAGATAGGTTGCTAGCAAAGAATACCCTCTATTTTTCTTCCTCGCTAAATATTCTTTGGTTTTAAACTGGGTGACATAGGTTTATATCTTCTACATGATACTGCATACCGAATCCCTTCGAAGAGCCCTTATTTACAAACGGCACTCCATATTTCTAAACGTTCGTTTAAAAGCCAGTTCGTTGCTTTAGTCTTACAATATTTTTTCTAGTCATAGAGTTTTAATAAACAGTCACAGCTGGTCGATCTTTAGCCACGCTTGCCTAGGTTGGTCTGGGGATAGGTGACCACTCATTACACACCGAGTTTCTTCCGTGCCTCGGCAAACGCGTTAAGCCGTTGGGCCCGGCTGTCCTTTGATTTTGTAGATAATTATTTCATAGTTGTTCCAGTTATTCAGTGGCCTGAAGGTCTGCGAACAATTCTTACAGAGGCCCGTAGAGTCTAAGGCCAGTTTTAAGGAGAATTGCACAATTGCGCGTTGTTCGAAACAGATACCGCGGCCTCGGCACAAGGGCTAAGAAGGAACATGGGTTGCACTCCCTTCCGCTCTGCCCGGGTGGGGTTATTTGATGATCCCCCCCCAAAAGGGGTATTGCACCACCCAGCATAACTGGGATATTATTTAGGAAAAAGAGAAATTTCATTTGTAAGGAGAATCGCACAACCGTGTTCCCTCTTAACTTGTCCCAACATTCCATTTTTGACAACAAAAACAAATCCAACAAGAAATTGTGTCCCGCGAACATTTTTATACATCCACAAGAAATCAGACATTTCCTTTACATCTATTCTATAAATAAAACATTTCCCTCCTCCGAGGAAGTGGATAGAGGAAACGATTAATTGTTAAAAAGCGATGGTTTGAGTTAGGCGCGTGCGCATCCTTAACCGTTACACGGCGACGTTTTTTCAAAAGTGTCCACATTTAGAATTTGTGGTGTTGGTTTGGTGGCTCTTTCTTTCTTTTTTTCGTAAGATGGTTAATGATGTCCTGCTCGGTTGGGCTAGTATGGAACAGGCTTAAAGGGTTAACTATTGTATTTATTTGTTTTATTCATTCGATATGTTCTTGTTGACTTTGCTCATTTGCGGGGTGAACATGGCCTGATTTCACACAAGACAGAGAGGTTTGGAGGGTGAAAAGGGGGGGGGCTTTGTCCAGCTGTGGGACATGACTGGCTAAGAAGTTTTTTCTTTTAATCGATGTTTTTTTTTATCATAAAATACTACGTTACCTAATCTGCATTGTTACATATTTAATAATATAGCATGTTAAAAAATTATATCTTACTGAATTTCAGATGTATCAATTCATTAGTTCCGTACTTCCTTAGATCTATTGGCTTTCGGAATGACGTATTGCACTCGTAGATTTGTTTTTATGAATTGTTCTTCTGACATTCAAAAGTGCCTAGAAAGGTTTAATTGAAATAAATGCTTTGAGTTTGAGTTTGAGTTTATTTACAGCGTTTTTAATCAAAACATTTTTTTTGGCTTTGAAATTGATAAGGCTCTGTGTAACTTTGCATATTCTCGCCCTATTTATAAATATTTAAAGTCTCGTGTAATTTATTGTATTCAGCTAGTATACTCCAACTCTTGACAAAACAAAAGTTTCCTACTCACATCCTGCAGATCAAAAAGCACCTTCAAACAAAAGCCGTCTCCACTCTCTAACCCCACTAGTTCAAGCGACCGATACGTAGAGACAGACAGACAGACGCGTAGGAAGTCATTAGTTACCGCGCCGTTATAAATAACAATTGATTATGTACCGCCGATAACTGGTGGCCAGTACTAATTGCTGGAAAATGTACTGAGATGCTGATTGACCAATTAGTGGCGTGGGTTTTGGAGTTCGAAGGTGTCATTAATAAAAAGATACGAAAATAAAACAAAAAATATATATTTATTTCTTTTATTTATTTTTTTTAAAAGTCACATTGGGAATGAGGATATGTTTCGATTTTTCTTTGAGTTGAGACTGAATTGGGAACGGGTTAGCGTATGGTCACAAAACAGAAGGCTTATATCCAGTGGTATGTTACATTACAATTTATCTGATGCGATGATGTTACCGCTGCCAATATGACTACGCGGTTGGCGCGATGGCTGAGAGATTGGACTGTTGCGCTTAGTGTCGCGGGTTCGATTACCGCACGGAACATTATATTTGTATGGCCTACAGATATTTGTTTAGGGTCTGTGTGTATTTGTGTATGTGAAGAGAAATTCCTAGTGTGGAAAATAAAAAAAATGCATTTCTGCATTTGTGCCAGAAAGGGCACAAATGCAGAAGGGCGTCGCCGCCGAGGGAGGCCTAGAAAACGCTGATGTGACGACCTAGAAGCGTTCGTGACGAATTGCATGGAGAAAACCACACAGAGGGATGAGTGGAAGGCTATGGGGGAGGCTTTTGCCCAGCAGTCACACACACACACACACACACAGACTAAAAAAAAAAACTGCATCCAAAACTTTTAATAGGTTAACTATTGCCCAGTCCACTACATAGTGACGATGTACTGTGTACTTATCTAGAAGTAACCTATTCATTTGGATCATGAGCTAAGTCATTATCATCAACTGTCTAACCCTTTCCTAATTATTTTGGAGTCAGCTTCTACTCTAACCACATGGAGCTGAATATCAGTATTTTACATGGAGCGACTGCTTATTTTGACCTCTACAGCCCAGTCAGTCATATGATACTCCTTGTTAAGATTGATGGTTGTGCATTCGGGACATTTATGTACAAAGATGAACTGAATATTCAAAAATGTATCAAAGCTCAAGCCTGACAAGTCACATTACGAGAGTTTTTAAGTATCGGAGTATGACCTGTGCACTATTCATTAAAAACTTGAATCAGAGGCCTATCGATAAATCATTTATTTATTTTACACTGAGTACGTACCCATTTACAGCGTGGGCGGCAAAATAACACACACTCATTGATGAACTGCCTCCTCTCTGGGTCAACTGCACAGTTAAGCAAAAAATATATAATTTATGAATGGAAGATGAGTTACAATGAACGGTACATTGTAACTGATCTTCCGAAGTTACCTTTTATGTAAACGTGACTGGTACACATGGTGTTTAAGTATATTGCAAAGCAATTTGTTCATTGTTGAGTAAATTGAACACTTGTGTTATTAAAAAACTTCAGTGGTGCCATATAATTGACTATGAAGGTATTTATTGCTCTTTTGTAGGAAAGTTGTTTTTGAAATAGCCAATGGAAATCTATGGTAGTTAGGGTACTTAGTCTAGGGTACTTACATGTAAAAATGAATATAAAAAAAAAAATATGTATACACAGTAACCGTTCAATACGTAATGCGTGGTTACCGTTAAGTGTCGGTGTCCTTTACAGCCTGTTTAAAACGATAAAGTGTGTAGAAAATAACATTAGGTACGAAGGAATGGAAATAGAACTGTTGGTCGTCTCGTAGCAGGATGGGCCGGTGACATTTTTTACCATTACGGGAATATCCTGGATGGGTCTGGCACAAGAGGGTGGAGCTTGGCCCAAGCAAAGAAAGGTGAAGAGAGAAAGAAATTGGGCTATGGATAATGATGACGTCTTTTCAGTATACCCACTTTGCAGTGTGTCGAATAGGTATAGTCCAAATACCGAATAAGGTAGGTTATATTTGTATTCAAGGCACACACCATGTATTTGAAGCTTTAAAGAGTACAATGCAATACAAACGGCGTAGGTGTGAAATAATTAAGTGATGAGTTGAACATAGTTAAACATTTTTTTGTTTGACACTACATATAACGATTATCCCTATGGTATTGCTTACAGTACCTGTCATAAAACTAGATTAGAATTTGCCTTATAAATAGCTAAGAAGGAACACGGGTGTTTTTTAGTCAGTAGAAGTCTGACACTCCCTTCCGCTCTGCCCAAGAGCGGGAGGGTTTATTTGATGATTTCCAACCCCCCCCAAAAAAAAGGATCATTCAATAACAACATTTTTGAAAAAGAAATCGACACGTAAAATTTTCAAATTCAATCATATTCTCGAAAAAAATATCCGAATTATTTTTTGTGAAACGTTAAAACTTTGTGATGTGATATCTCAATATTTTTATATTATTATTGTAGTGATGCTAAAAGAAAAAACACGTATTCAATGATTTTCACCAAAGATTAATTTAATATCAGAGTATGGACGGTGACTAAAAATCATCTTGTATAAATTGTCCTTTCTTCCTACTTTCTGGTTTTCCTGAATATTTATGTTAATTTCAAAAAAATCTATACAGGGTGTAAACTAACTCTTCACACATACTTCAACCAAGCATTCTGTACATCAAACTAAGTACCCCTACGCAATTTTTTTTGCTGGGAAACGACTTTTTTTTTTTGGTTCAAAAATCACATTTTACGGTAAAACTCAATGTAGCACTCTTAAAACATTGTGTTAGTGGATGCTTTGAATAGTAAAAGGGTCATTGAGGTAATTTAAGTAAAGTTATAACCTAAAAAACTAGTTTTTACAAAAACAGCTGTGCAAAATTTGGAACTTTGACCCCCAATATCTCCGTAACTAGGGGGTTCCCAGGTATGGTCTAAAACCAATAAATGGTCGCAGTGGTGGTGAGAATAATTAAGTGCCTTTCGTTGGCGTTAAGGGTACTTTTACACCCTTTATACTAGGTGGTACCTATGTAAATTTATAATTCGCAACTTTTTTTAGAATGGTTCAATGCATCATGCTGGCTTATGAGTCTTATCACTGTCTTCTGTCACTTTCGTGATAGTAATGGAACATCGAACCTGCAAGCCCCGAAGGGTGCGGCAGAAGCGTTCATTTTATAAAGGGCATCCTTATCACTATCAACCATGGGCACAAATCTAGGCAAAGTGTCTGCTACCTGAAAATTACTCATGAAAAACCCAATAACACTTTGCACGACCTGAGAATCGGACACAGGACGTCATTCTTAACAGCCGCGTTTAGACCCACGCGGCTGTCAAAAACAAAAACTAGTAATGTATATCTTTACTAGAGTCTGTAAAGAAAGGCAAGCAAGGTTAAACCTTATCTGGCAGCACGGGGTTGCACTTTACGTCGATGCTGCCGAGACAGATAGCATTCCCGCTCTGTCTCTCTCTAGCAAATGACACTTTCTAAGCAACGGAAAAGGACAGGAGCATAGAAAAATGCAATTCCAAGACTCAACGCTAATCAATCAATCAGCACAGTAGCTAAACAACCACGTCTTCAACGTAACCAGTCTCAACAATTCACCCATCAGGATCGATCCATCAGTTTCCGCGAAAGCATCAAACAGACATACACACAGATTAGTGTTACCGGTGAAAGTCGGCGTGGAAGTCAGTTCATCAATCAATTCCAATGAGTAACAGAATCAATAGTGCACGTCACGCCGTGGGCTTGTACAGTCTGTGTCCAGCGTTACTTGACCCCTCGTACAATGAAGGAGAGGGCAAGTGGTGTGAGAAGAGGGGTCAGGTAATGCTGGGCATAAACTGTACCTAATGACCCTTTGATTCCTGTTTTACTAATGGCTTTTATTAAAACTGTAGTGGATTTAAATGTTCGTTTTTGTTTTCATGTTGATTGGGTGTTTAGTTTTGTTTATTGTTTGTACTTATTGTAAATTTGATGGCGTCAAATAAAATAGGTCTCGAAGATTTATAAATATTAATTTGTTAGGATTTCGGCCGGCAGAAACGGATTCCTTATATTAATACTTTCTTTTCCGCCTGTCTGACCGTCCGTATGTTACTCTGTATGTCTTTTGTAAAATGATTTGAATTAATTTTCGCAATTACGTAATGAATACCTACAAGCAGTTTGCATTTCATTTACCTATGCGTAGTATACATGTACTATTAAAAGAACTATGTATGAATTATTTGTTAACATTAAAAAAAAAACAAGGTGCAAAACAGTTTCAAGTATAGGACCAAAAAACTTGTACAGACTCATCGCTGCGCGGGTATAACTCGCATTTGGCCACTTTTTTAATCAATTGTTTTATTTCACACATAATGCTTCATTTATTTGTGTAAATAACGAGTTACGACGACGGTTAATAACCAGTTTCAAGTTGATATGATTTTTCATATAAACTTAAAGCCTGAAATTCTCTTTCCACCCTTTTAACGGGATTTTGAAAAACCAATAATGGCAAATATTATTATCTCCTTAAATTAGTATTCTTGACAAGTTTCAAGTAAATTGATTCACGCATATTGTTTTGTCATATAAACTTTAAAACCATTCAGCTGCCGTCATGCTAACTAAATAAGTACCGTGTTTTTTTTTAATTTTAGGTTAGGTAATTTCTGAGATATGGGGGGGGGGGGGAATGGTCAATTTTTATCTATTTTCTTAAATATCTTCAAAAGTGTTTATCATAAAATTATAAAAAAAAATTGGGATTTTTACAACAAGCCTTTTCATTTTCACACAGTACAGTTTGCAAAACATAAAAAATATTTATTTACGTTGTATTATGTCCGTGTTTGGGTCAT
Organism: Diarsia rubi; assembly: GCA_932274075.1. NCBI lineage: Eukaryota > Metazoa > Arthropoda > Insecta > Lepidoptera > Noctuidae > Diarsia > Diarsia rubi. The sequence continues at coordinate 14,168,358 of OW026433.1, read as the reverse complement.
CGAAATACATAATATGTGATCCAAATTTCAACTTAATCGGTCCATTTAGATTTGGACCAAACTGGCTGTGACAGACGGACACACGAGTATTCCGTTTTTTTCCTTTTGAGGTACGGAACCCTTAAAAATAATATAATGAGAAATAATATAATAAAAAAAGACATACTTTTCTAGAAGTCATTCCGCATCGAAGGAGTCATCGCTCATACTTTTTGAAGCTTTATCAGGAACTAGCTGATACCCCCGGCTTTGCCCGCGTGGCAAATTATAAACTAAAACCTTCCTCGAGAATCACTCTACCATTCTAGCCATTAGTGGAAAGTTTTTGAGTTTATCACGAACAGACAGACAGACAGACGCGGCGGAAGACTTTGTTTTATAATAATGTGTGATTAACACTTTTTTGAACCAGTTGATTAGCCTAGAGGAGGATACCTAAGTTCACAGTACAAATGACACGTTACATGTGATGAGAATGGGTGGAACAGATGTGACTATAAGAGTCATAAATTTAATGTTAAGAGGTGAAGAGGGGGGGGGAAGTCTTTTCTTTTGGTTAAAAGTGTATTTTTATGACTAGCGGACGTCACGCAGTTTCACCCGCGTAGTTCCCGTTCCAGTGTGAATACAGGGATAAAGCGTAAGTCTATGTCACTAAGGGTGAATGTAGCTTTCTAATGGTGAAAGAATTATTGAAATCGGCGCAGTAGTTTTTGAGTTTATTCATTACAAACATATACACAAAAATACAAATCTTTCTCTTTATAATATTAGTGTAGATGTAGATTTTTCATAAATATACACCTTATAGTAAATTTAAAAAACAACACGAGATCACATACACAACACATTTCTTATGTATGATATAATACACTTTTGAACGTTAACACATCAAGAATTACACTATGGAAATCGGCAATTCACAAACTATTCGTTGCTAACAAACAGTCATAATTTATACCACAGCAAGTAGACAGCTTAGTCAATTCGGCCTCGGTATAAAATAATGTTTGTGCTCGTCCTGATATAATAATATAATAATAATAATAATAATATTCCACAACTATCACACAACGCCATCTAGTCCCAAGCTAAGCAGAGCTTGTGTTATGGGTACTAGACAACTGAGAAACATACTTATATATTTCTAAATACATACATATTATAGATAAATTACACCCAGACACAGAACAAATGATCGTGCTCATCACACAAACATTTGTCCTGGGTGGGAATCGAACCCACGACCTCCGGCATAGCAGTTAGGGTCACTAACCACTAGACCAACAGGCCAGTCAATATATACAAGGTGTTTGGTGCATCGTGTGCCAAATTGAAATGGTCGACTGAAGGGGTCATCCGCTAGCCTTTCAGACCCTTTAACACCCCTCATGCTCTGTGGTTTTTTTTTATCGACTATGTTTTTTCTCAAGTAACAGTTCCGCAATAAATATTTTTTCATTCGAATTTGGAATGTGGTTTTATGTGACTTGATTCACAATTCTAGCGAATTCACAAAGTTGTTAAAATACTTTTATGGCATGTGGCACATCATTAGAAAGAGGATAGACTGGAGAATTAATGAGAAAGAAAGAAAGAAAGAAGAAAGAAAATTGTGTTTATTTGGCAATAAAAACTTAAAAAATAAACAGAACCAAATTCAAAATGATTGAGACTGCCAAAAGGGCCTCAGCTCAGCATAATGCCAGATGGCAACACAAAGTGCACCACCTGACGCTGATTTTCAGCTGCTGCCCACGAGTGCATACGCTCGAAAATATAAACACATTTAAAAATGATGAGTTGGAAGATCCCGGTCGCTTTTGGTTTTTTTTTTGTAGCCTTATAAATAGCTGTAACATGTACAGCTTTAATATAAGTTTTACCTTTGCGATTGAATTAATAAAAAACTAGGTGACTAATATCACTAATTTTGTATTTAAAAGTATTCTTAAACAATACACATCGAAATAAAATTAAAATTCAGAGTCTACGCCTTATATTTTTTTTAAAATCTGTATTTGAATGTAAAATTTGGGTCATTTTTTGGAAAACAATAAAAAGTCGATAAAAAAAAATCTACAGAGCATGAGGGGTGTTAAGGGGTCTGAAAGGCTAGCGGATGACCCCTTCAGTCGACCATTTCAATTTGGCACACGATACACCAAACACCCTGTTTAAGGACGAGCACAAACATTATTTTATACAGTTTATCGTTTATATAAATTGTCCTATAGTTTGTACTATTTGAGTCAAAACGAATACAACACTTTATAATATTTCACACATCAAGAACCTCCGTACAGGAGTCAGCAGGTACATAGACAATTCTCCGCTGCATGTTGATATCGGGATCTCTACGTCTTTGGTTTAATTTATTTATATAAAACTTACACCATATTTGTCGATTACTCCTTAATACGATGAAAACAATGTCTAATATTAGTGGATTCAAAATAATAAAAAATTCAACTACATAATGTTTATTGGCTAAATCCCGACCAAAACCTGTTTTATTAATTAATTTATCATACAACAATAGGACGTCACTCAATACAAATATCAAAGTGGCCATGTACAAGCGACGCCAGATGCTAGAAGCTGTATGTGTGCTCGACATGAAACTTGGACATAATGAAAAAACAATAATAATGTAAAAAAAACAGTTGAGAACCACTGGTAGAAAATCTTTTCCATCAGATATGTAGTAGACTATAATTTCACCCACTATATTCGACCATGGCGGTTGAGGGATAAAATATATTTCTAATATAAATGTAATTAAAGGTACACCCCAACCAAAGAGATTGCTTTTCAAATATTTTCTACTAAAACTCTTATTAAAAACTTTTACAACATCTACATAAAACATATGACTTATAACTAGCAACCAGTGGGTCTTAGCCGTTGAAAAGTACCCAAGTACACAGAAATAGTACATCATTGTCATCATATCATGTCGTGTATCATACAACCCATATTCATCAATACTGGTTACTAAATTGAGTAAGAAGTTGGACAATATGGCGTTAAGAAACACATAGTTACGGTAATTCCTAAACTTTTTCAGGAGGCACCAAGATGTCACACCGTATATCCACGTGGCTAGGGTCAGCACAGATACAATAAAGTCGATAGTCCACTTTAAGCGCCAATCCATAAAGTAAAGGTATTCCATTTCGCTGAGTTCATAATCAAATACGGCGAACGTCACTTCAGTACTTCACAGTTAGAATATTCACTTTAGACACCCAGTTACGTTCCTCCTCTCTCTTAATTGGTCTCATCTGTGTCTGACAATGTCCATTATTCTGCATAATATAATTTTTTCCCATCCATCATCAAGCCCGCCTCACTATTCCCAAACCACTGTAACTTCTGTAAGCCAGAATCGACAGTGGCGACCACAAGAAAAGCGCCGCGCCGAGACAATGAAGCTCGACGAATCGACTCCATCCATCATCAGCCGAACCTTCTCCCAACTATATTTGTGTCAGCTTCCAGTTTAACGGGGTGCAGTTGGATACCGGTAGTATACATGGAGCGACTGCCAATCTGACCTCTACAACCCAGTCAGTCAAACTTTTGAACTAGCCCAAGTAAGCACAGTTTAATCTGAAGATTGACTCAAGCGGCTGCTATTATTAAACTATGAGCTGCTATAGTCATCACCACCAATACATGGTACGCAATAAAAAATGAAAATTAACTTATGGTTCAAGTCAAGTGGTAAGGCGAAGCACTGCTGTATAACACCCGTGTTGCTTGTGCTACAGACAATCAAACAATGGCTATAATACAATGCTTCAAAACGAATAAAATTTGCTTTATCTTATCGTAAATTAACTTTTTAAACTGACATGGTCACTAACACTTTTATTGATATTGGAAACGGGAAACATGGTAAATATCCCGTTTTCAATATTAATAATAGTACCAATTAAATTATTTTTTAAGTTTGTTATCGCTAACCATAATTAACCAAATGTTATCACCAAAAGTACAGTTGCCAATTTCATTATATTTGCAACTCAACAATCACATGATAGAGCATAGTTCTATTAAATACTGGGGTTTTAGAATTTTAAAGTTACAACGCAAACCTTAAGTTAAATATTAATTGAATAAAACTAACCTATAAGTTACTAAACTTAGCTACAGGGTGCAAGATCCCCGAGCCACCAAACGTTACGTGTTTCGCGGATATTTTTACATTGCGATATTTTCTAAGATATTTGTTTAAACTGTAAAAAGTAAAGTGCACAAATATTCTATATTAAATTTCCGTGCTAACAAACACATTTATTGAGATATAGATAATTAATACCATATGGCTTAAAAAAGCTGCGCAAACTATCATTCATTTTGACCCAATAATTTTATATGCTGTCGCGGTCTTTTTTTAGAACTTTTAAAGAGGAACAATTCCATCATACACAATATTTACGTAACTTAAAGCGTTTACGTAGCTTACGCAACGGAAGCTCTCAAAAAGGAAATATTTTTTCCCGTTTTTGCATTGTCTTTCATGTATACTCCGCTCCTTTTGGTTGTAGCGTGATGTTATATAGCCTATAACCTTCATCGATAAATAGACTATCTAACACAAAATAATTTTTCTAATCCAACCATTAGTCCCTGAGTTTACCGCGTTCAAACAAACAAATAAACTAACTCTACAGCTTTAAAATATTAGTATAGATAAATAAAAAAAAAAGAAAAGTAATGACTGACTGACTCATGAACGCCCAGCCCAAACCCTTGAACCTAGAAAGCTGAAATTTTGCATAGTAACTTTAGGTAAGTGTTCGTCAGAGAAAGCTACCAGAGATATAAACAATCAATATGAATAGGTATTGGATAGTTTCACGCAGCCCACATGTCCTAGCTAGACAGAAAGACTTCTCAACAGTGAAAACGAAGATTGTTAAGTAACAAACAAAAAATATGTGTCTAAAATAAAGTTGTTTGTTCATTGACTTTTTGCCATCATTACCTACCTAAAAAATTAAGGCACAGTCATTGCCTAGCATTATCTGACCCCTCTTCACTCACCAATTCATCTCTTTTTCTTAGTACGAGGGGTCAAGTAATGCTGGGCATGGGCTGGGCGAGTCCTTGCGATAGTAGGACTCGTGACCTAAGACACTATACATACAGTCTATGCCCAGCAAACCACTACCCACTGAAATGTGGGCCAAACATGAAACACCATTTCTTCCTGTATATGGAAATTGTAATATATATCGCGTGTCTCTCCAATAAGTAGCATGTCAAGTAATTCATATGACAAACAGGAATATTAATCTTATTCATATGGGCTTAAAGGCCATGATCCCATGAGGTTGGGTGGAGGTGAAATGTCATAGGACCACAGTTCGTTTGGTCAGCGTTAGGTTTCATTTGATAGGGGCTAGATTTATGAGGGCTAACGAGGATGGAGTTGACTGGTTTTGAGGCTACTTGTTTTAAATAGAGCCTCGGTGAAACTAGGGACTGATTTATTGCACAATTTTGACAGGACTTTTGAAATTTCATTTTTTTTGTAGTTTGTAGTGTTGGCTTTGTGGCAACAGAATCGATTATAAAGTTGTAGCGCATGAGTAGTGGGCATACACAAAATATAATAATATTTGTTTCATGTGGGAATCGAACTCACAACACGCAGCGCAGCAGCCAATCGCTCAACCACTGCGGTAACCATGCGGTCAACCAATATACAGCTTCAATAGCGTGGACTATACGCATAGCACAAGACTTCCGTCTTTGCACAACGCTGGTTGAGACTTAAAAAATGATTAAAATAAAAAACAAAATTTATTATTAGAGTTCGTCCTCACGGCCCCGTGTGCCTAGTGGAAAATCCCACGGGGAACACGACTAGAAAACTTAATTAGGTATCTAAGAAGTTAGCAAGGTTAGTAGTAGGTTGGCTGATTGCCCAGGATACTTTGAGTCAACCATAACCAACGAAAGACTCAAAATACACTTCAGATCTAACAAGATAACTTGCAAACTACAGACATCATAATTCCAAGTCATATAATCTACAAAACAACATCTGCTATCAAAATGATGAATGCTAATTCCAGCCTAATATCTTCATAAACAAAACAAACGGCTAGACAGTCTATCATTCCAGTTTAGCCACAGAAACTAGATCTATCCATTCGCTAGACATAAATATTTCAAAACCATACCTCTATAAACTATACTGACATAATCTCGGTTTCTATCGAAGTATTGTTTGTGAAATAAATATTAAAGCTTGAATTTAGTATTAGTTTCAGGTATTGTGACGTTTTGAAGGAACTTTCTATTTTTAATCCAGGTCACTGGCTTGAGGTAAATCAGTGATCTCGAATAAGTATTACAGTTTCCAACACCAGTGAGACGCTTGGGACCGGTCAATGTGACGATACTTGGGGGAGACCTATGTCGAGCAGTGGACGTCCTTTGGCTGAAATAATGATGAAGATGAATCAAAGCAAGGAAAAGCTTCTTCGTCTTCGCGACGTCACCTGGGGCCCTATCAGAATACCAGCGCTGTGACATTTGTCAAAAATGTTGCAGCACCATGCTGAAATAGTGGCCTTTTGGCCTCTAACGGGACTTATTTAATTCTGTATATTTTTTAAAACTTTTCTCTTGTTTTCGTACATGTCATTTTTTTTACTATTAATTTCTTGTCCTGTGTGAGACCAATAAATATTTTTTCTATCTTTCTTCTTTTATTTTCTCTGTGGATATTTCAGCAACTGGAACGTGATTTGGTTAGGAGCACTTACAATTAAACGAAAATTGAGATTGTTCTACTTGAATACGCTATTGAATACAGAAGTTCATGTCCGGGCAAAGATATAATTATGTATGAATAATGTTTGTTACTCTTTCATGCAAAAACTGGTGAACGGATTTGGATAAAATTTGGTGCACAGAGAGTTTATAACCTGGATTAACACATAGGATAGTTGTTATCCCTATTTTATCTTCCCGTGGCATAATTTTCGAGTTGTAGCGGGCGAAGCTGCTGGCAACAGCTAGTATTGGATAATTTTGTCCTAACAGTTTCTTTATCTCTTTAGATTGACTTGTGAAGGGGTCTTTCGACGATAAATTGAAGCTTTGATCTACTTTCAGATACCTAAGCCCCAATTTTATGGATCGTGGCTTATAACAGCCGTTCGAGTCAATCTTAAGGTTAAGCCGCGCTTGCCCAGATTGTTGCGTGGATGCTAGGTGAGCTTCCTCCTAGCCACGTAAAGCACGTTAAGAAGCCGTTGGTCCCAGTCGTAGGTGGTCGGTGGCCCGAAAGTTCAACCAGCCTTACCATGAGTCTTATTATATTACCCAATACTAATTCGGTTGTGGAGGTTAGATATGATGCTCCATGTATAATACTAGTATTCAGCTGCATCCATGAAGGTCCGATTGACGAAATGCCTTGTCTTTCCGATCTTTCTCTATGGTGCTGAAACTTGGTATCTGTGAGTGCGGGATCGCCGTAAAGTCGACGCTTTGGAGATGTGGTGCTGGAGACGCCTCCTAAAGATCCCATGGACGATGTTCGCACCAATGTTTCTATCCTCAAAGAGCGTCATATTAAGGACCGGATTTCGTCTACTGTGCAGCTACGAATTTTAAAGTTCGGTCACATTACTCGTAATGAAAACTCGTCTAAGAGACTTGTAGTTCAGGGCCAAGTGGAGGGCAAAAGATCACGACTCGCTGGACTGACTTGATCAAAAAGGCTAATGAGTCTACCATGGTCCAGTGTACTCGCAACGTCTTCAACCGGCGCACCAAACATCTCACCGTGTACCTCGTCTGCGCAACCACAACCACTCTGACAACAGTGTATCGACTAAGAAGAGAACTAGAAAAGACTAGACCGATGATGATGATCCATTTGGGTATTTTAAATTTATTTTGACCAGCACAATATCGACTCTAGTATGGATCACGCCTAAAGCCCATTGTCATAACCCAACTTTCACCAATCGAACTATTGTGTTGAACATAAATATAACGTTGTGGTATAATAATGTATTGGATTATTGAAACGGACGGGTCGTTGATTTATTATTAAAGTTAAAGCCGTGGGCGGTGGTATAGCCTGTCAGTATTTAATAAACAATGCTAGTATTAAGATGGTTTTACACGAAATGGGGCAAATCGTGACGATTAAATATGTTTTGGTGGGTCTAATAAATAAATAAATTATCGAATTAACGTTTGCGTTTGTTTGTGTGGTTATATGGCGAGAAAACAGGCGGGCTGCGTGTTAACACGGGAGGTTCACACCTACCGATTTCCGTTTTTTTAGCATGCACTGTCCCAGTGCTGGGCAAAGGTCTTCGCCAATTCCTTCCAAGAGCACTTTTCCTGTGCCGCCTCGAACGGTCGCGTCTAAATAAAAAAGATTCCCATTTAATTATTATATTGATTCGGGTCGAGAATCATTAATATTGTTACCTCCTTCAATTTGATGAGGATGCAAAACGACAACCAATCTTGTTATGTAAAGCAAGCAACATTTGATCTTATTACTCAAACTATTGGGTCGGAAAATTCTCATGGTTAGTAACTTCAAGTCAGTTCATAAAGTACGCACCGTTCTATGTAAATTATAATGTGCCGTAGACTGTCTGCTTGGATATAAGTCAGTGTGTTCAGTGGTCACCCTGTATAATGTCTATAGAGTTGTGGGCTTTGGCATATCTATCTGTTCGTAGCTATTTCTAGAGGAATATTATTTTTAACCGACTTCCAAAAAAATTACGAGGTTTTGAAATCGTTTTTGTATTGTTTTTTTGATGATTGAGGTAAATGTTAATAATAATGTTCGTTGTCTATCTTTCTCTATCCAACAGTTAATTCTACGAAACAATATTCTTTCATGGCTTTATCAAAAGCATCTCTAGATGTAAACATACTAAATAATGACTGCAATATGAAGGATGAATGAGCAGAGGGTATTATTATCAACGTATTACTCTACATAGAAGGAGCATTTACAATCAATTACAATAAAGCGCATCTAAGGTTTAACTGCATCCAAAGCCGCGGTACGAGGCTACTAATAGTTTAAACGGCGATTTGTGATGCAGAAAGGTAGCAGAAGTTTCTGTTTGGCCAATATACGAATGCAATCCTTGTCGCCATCTTGGCCCCCACTGAGTGGACCGATCACTTGGTTGCGGAGATCTGCTGGATGCGAGACCGGCCAATGTGGCGACACTCAAGGGAAGTCTATTTCCAGCAGTGGACATCTATCAGCAGAAATGATGATGATGATGAATCTTTTATACGTTTGTTGAACTGGATGCATGCATAGCCTTCCAGGCTAACCGGATGCAGCTGCATACCAGTGTTTCACATGGAGCGACTGCCTATCTGACCTCTACATCCCAGTTAGTACTGAGTAATAGGGTTCCCCTTGGTAAGACTGGCTGTCAGACTTGACACTGACAACCTGTTATTACTGTCAAAGATCTACAAATGGGAGCCTGGACCAACGGCTTAAGCATTCTGAGGCATGGAGGGAACTTTGTATGTAGTGGGTGGTCACCCATCCAAACACCAACCAAGTGCGTCTTAAACTGAAGATTGATTCGAAAGGCTGTTATTATCTGCCGTCCGTCCGTCTCACGACGAAAACAGGCGGATGCCTTGTAGCATTAAGTCCGCCTATGTATCACTATTGTGCATAAAGTTTAAATAAATAAATAAATAAATAATAAAACAGGCCGTGTCGACGGCGCGTTCGTGTTCCACGCGCGCCTCAAAGAGATGTCAGCAACATGGGAGGGGCCCGAAAGGGCCGACGCCTGTCGGGGCCGCGGGTAGTCCAACGGTTATCGCGGCCTCGACATAGAGGGCGAAGAAGGAACATGGGTAGTTTTTAGTCAGTAGAAGTCTGACACTCCCTTTCGCTCTGCCCAAGAGCGGGAGGGGTTATTCGATGATTTTACACCCACCAAAAAAAAAAAAAAAAAAGGCTGTTATTATCTAGCCAAGAACTGCTCCAACTCCAACATGAAACTCCCCCTTCTCTTGAACTGCATGCCTGCAGGTATCTCCATATGTTGCCTTTTTTTTGGAGTGTGGTATATCATCAAATGACTTCTCCCGCTCTGGGCAGAGTGGTAGGGAGTGTCAGACTTCACCCATGTTTATTTTTTTATTTAAACTTTATGCACAATAGTGATACGTAGGCGGACTTAATGCCACAAGGCATTCTCTACCAGTCAACTTTAGGGTCAAACAAGCCTTAGCCTTTTGTGTCGAGGCCGCGGTATCTCTTTCAAACAACCTGCAGCCCCGGTGGGACCCGCATCCCCGACGGGTCCGTATGCTGTCTGAAAGCTGTATTACTGATCTACTGGAATTTGATCAGCATTGCAGTGACGCCCAACTATTCATTTTCACAGCTCTAAACATAGTCGATCGACTATGTTTGAATGTCGCCGTCGAGATTTTCTTATTCTATGACAGCTGCGCACGAGTTGATCTTTAATGCGTTGCGCTCAATTTAGAGGACGAAGTTACTCTACAAACAGTTATGTATTTTGTATGGTTTATTAGATTTGAATAAGATGTTGATTTCGCTACCGAAATGAGAGTACTAATAGCAGATTAAATTCAGCATCACATTACATAACATCACGCTTGTAATTCTCGAAGGGGAAGCCAGAGGTGTTCCTAATAATACACCCACATTAATCGCTAGTAAGTTTAAGTCCGATGTGATTGAGGGCGACCCTATGGCCTTCAATTGGACACAAATACAAACTTCGTGTCTGTTACAGAGAAAATCTCAATAACACTTTGCCCAATCTCATTCTCAGTATTCCAAATCTGTTAAAGAGTTACTGGAAACTATGATAATATCATAGTTTCAACGCGATCGTGGATGAAAAGCTTGTTGTTTCATCCAGCGCAGTGTTAGAAAGTGAGGCAAAGTGAAAAGAGAAAAATAGTGCCTGAGCGGTCGTTTGGCATTCGGTAACGTTCGTGAAGTGAGAACGCAATAACATTAAACGAAAAATATTTTGCGGAAATTTCATAAAACTTGTTACTTACAAGTTTTAAGAATAAAAGAGTATCATTCAGAATGCCATTCCATTACATTTGAAGGTTTCTATCAAAATATTTTCCTTACTTTTATAATTTATGAGTACAAAATGAACGGCCAAACTTCGGGTAGGTAATTTTACAAAAAAAACAGAGTTTTGATTATTTTATTTTTTTTTCTGAATTTGTTACTCTAAATTTAGATTTTTTGTTTCATAGAAACCTAGATATACGTAATGCAAAAGATATCTGTTAGTTCAAAAGTTTCAAAGAAAGCTCTGTTACAAAAGAACCACGTACTCGCGAGCGTTATGAATAGTAAAAAATAAATGAGTCATTTATGAGCGGACAACCCGTTTTGGGTTGTCCGCTCTTAAATGACTCATTTATTTATATATAAATACCCCTATTTATACATATTAGTCAAGAAACAGCCAACATATGACATAATCTGTAAATCTTTGGCGTACAAGTTTCCCAAACTCACCTTCTGTCCTTACCTCCACACTGTCTCTGTAGGCGGGAAGCCTTATGGATTTATGCCTCTGACCTCCACCGCCATTCAATTACACGGCCAAGCACTTTATTATCACTTTGACGTTTACACGAGTGTTTACAAACTCTCTGGGAACGTTGTAAGATGATATATCGAAGGCCGTTTGATCTTAAGGTGAAGGCAACGAGGAAGCCCGCGAAATTCGAATTTCCTTGCGTTTTTTGCAATTTCTCGGTCAGTGTCAAGTCGTATGTTAAATAAAATGGGATTCGCGGCAGTAGCAATTGTCTATTTACTGAGTAACAATGATTAAAACCACCAAAACAACCGCCTCAGTTCATACAAGTGTCAAGAGTGATTATTTAATGAAAAAGGCATTCTTGACACTTAACTAGGGGTTAACTAGGACAGTTTTTATTTTATACAACCTTCATAGTAGACTAGAAGGCTTCAAACTTCATAATGGCAGTCACGTCACTGAGTCTTGATTTGTGCTCGGTTGATATCAATAGACTCGCCCGTGGGACTTCCATAGCACTTAAAAAACACAACCGGCAAAACCTCTGCCTAAGTCTTCGGGATTACAGGCGCGAAGTTTTGTTTAAAAAACTTGTGAAAAGTAACAGTAGTAAGTTTACTACAATACATTACTCATGTACCTAATGGGCCTACCACACGCACAGGCTTCTTACCAACCACACGCGCGATGTACTGTGTGCACCGTGTAATCGTGCAGGAAAAAGTGTGGTGAAGCTTGAGCGTGTGGTATGCCCATTAGTCCGAATTTAGATGCACAATTTCCACTTGTCATTTTCAGATTTTCAAATCAATAAAAAAATTAATTACTTTTAATATCAAAGGAGAATCAAAGTTGAATCTGTCACAGTTTTCTTCAACCCATTTCTAACGACACAGGAAGTGTCGGGTGGTCAACGACTACACAGTGAGACCAAACGCGAAATTAGGGCACCATCAACACCGTCGAATCGCAATTCCGCCTTCTCTTGTATCCTTTTCAAACGATTGCGAAATAGGTCGAAACTAATCGGAAGTGTTACCGTGAATCGATGTCATTCATGTATCGAAACTACAATCGATTTAGAATCGGCATGAATGAAAGCTATTAAAAGAACGGTTATGAGTGAATGAAGGAGTGAATGAATGGGGAAATGCAGTCGCTTTCATATTTGCTTTGCTTGTTCTATATTTGAAAGGAGTGATGTAAGATTGTACATTCGTAAGTGCAGGACGAATGAAGCCGAAAATATACGTAATGGAGAAAATGCTGGCTGAATACAAACACTTTTTATTTATGGTTTCATTTGTTTAGGGAAGTGTGAAAAGAAGTACTTGATTTAATGTTTTGTTTTTTGAATTTGACATTACAAAAAAAAAGACCACTTACAATTCAAATTAGTGTTGCTTGTCAAGGCAATGAATGCATGCTGCACAGATAGGTTAGTTGAAGTGTACGTGGATGTTTTGTCACTTGGATAGCATTAACAGAAGCGTATTGTTGGTAAACATTTTTGAAATTTTCTGTGGAAATTGTTTAGAAAAATCAAAATGGCAGCGTTCGTTGCAACTATGGGCAGGTGTCAAAATAACCACGCAGCATTTGGTGTCTGTGCTACAAGATGAAAGTACAGAGAAGAGTTAATATAGAAACAAATACAGTTACTGTTATTAAATGAGTACTGAAATAGTTATGTAGGACGTCGCGTCGCTAAGAGCTTTAATTTTAGACTCATTTCTAGGAGTCTTTAACCATTATATAAAATCTTTCATAGTGCTACGACAAAGATAGATAGGCATACTGCCTTTACATTAAGCCGGAAGATTTAAATTAAGTGATTAAAATCTATTTTTCCGATGCTTATTTAACATTAGATTTATTATTCCATAGGACACATTACTGTTTCCTGGTCATTACCTATAATCTGGATGTAGTCTGAGTTTGAGTGCATTGGTTTATTCTAGACAAGTTGCGGCAGACGCATAATTAGTAATGAAAAATAAAAACGTATTTTTACAATGTGTAGCAATAAGATTGACACAAAATTGACATGGCTTATTGTTGAAAATTCTGCAGCGGATCCAGAAAAGGTGATACTAATAACGTAGACGTAGAAACTTCTAAACAGAAACGGAACTCTGTGTGTTTTTTTTGGTACAACATGTATCATGTATTTAAATGCCAACGCATCTAATCCTGCAATATTTTCCGATAACATCTAACGTAATGTTATTAGTCCATCGCGCTCGGCTGCTTGCAGCGTATTGAGCGACGAGTTGCATAGATTCGTGATAGTGCGTTTGGAAGTTGAAAGCGTGCGAAACAGGCTTAAATATTTTTTATGTTTTTTATTTTATTTAACAAGTTTTCTTTGTTGTGTCATTATTTTGTTTGTATGGATGTTATAGATATTTATTGAGATATAAGTAAGACTATACTAAATATATAAACTAAACTAAAAACAAACTTACTCCAAGGACATTGAAAAACTCCTCCTCAACGCTGTCAGCAGGTAAAGTGCCCAATAGACTGGCAGCGTTGCCGCGTTGTATGGCAACACTTAGCCTCTGGCCAAAGAAAAGGTCAGCCCTTGGGTCAGAGGAAGCGTCAACAAGGCGTTTGGAAATATCCTTAAAAATGCTGTGGGCACTAGGACCCCACGGCCCTAGAGTTTCAACCCCAAACGGCTCGAAAATATGTATAATTGTTTGTATTATTATACATCTATTTCACATCTATACCTACTCATACACATACATATTTATAAACACAAAGAACTAAGCTGTTTTACGTTCGTTACATCACCATCTCAGGGCCAGTTGAAAACCAGCGTCGGACACTAGCTGCTCGGCAGTTTGCTGAACTGGTCCTATTTGGCGCAGCCGTAAGATGCACACACTATTTTATTTTATTTTTTCTGTTAGTATTTAATTTTACTTTTATTTGTTTGATGTGTGCACTTATGGCAGGTGCTAAATAAATATGTTTTCTTTCTTATCTTTATTGATGCTTTTGAGACTAATAACATGTCCAAAGAAAAGCAAAACATACTAAACTCGAGCACAATATGGCTCAATTCCAGCAACCCATTGTTGCTAGTTCTCGCTATGAAAACATTACGGGTAATGCTTTAGACATCATCATATTACTAAGGCGTGTAGTCTGTTGAAATACACGCCTTAGAAATATGATAATGTGTTAATGTTCACTTGTCCTACTACATTTTGTAGTTTAATTTCATTATTTAAGGGTTCCTGATGATTACATAGGCTGGATACAATGATATATTAAAACTATAGATACGTTGTCCGCCCTCAAAAATGACAACATGAAATGAAGCCAATTAGCCTTATCGCGCTTAGTTACGCACCAACCTCTCGCGCGATGATACGTTTGTTCTTAATTTAAATCGTGTGTGTAAACCTGCGCAAAACATAAATAAAAAAACCGGCATCCCGCTGTACGGTGTCATATTTGCTTTCACTTTCTTTACGCGTAAAAGTAGTAATCTAATATTTTCGCCGTTTTGAAGCGCCGCCATGTTAGTTCATGACGTGTCTATATATAATACCTCATTGCTTGGATATAAAGAAAAATCAAGGCAGATGTGAGTGACATTCTTCAGAAAGGTTAGGTGAGCAGTATTTGCAACCGCGATGTCTCCAGTTTTTTACAAATATCATCACAAATCCTCTCATCACCCGCACGAGTACGCACCATCACAACTACTTACTTGATTGGCTGTAAAAGGACCATGATATAGCAGACTGCCATCACCAGTACCTAATAGATAGGCTGTAGAAGGACCACGATATAGCAGACAGCTATCACCAGTACCTAATAGATTGGCTGTAGAAGGACCACGATATAGCAGACTGCCATCACCAGTACTTAATAGATTGGCTGTAGAAGGACCACGATATAGCAGACTGCCATCACCAGTACTTAATAGATTGGCTGTAGAAGGACCACGATATAGCAGACAGCCATCACCAGTGCTTAATAGATTGACTGTAGAAGGACCACGATATAGCGGACTGCCATCACCAGTGCTTAATAGATTGACTGTAGAAGGACTACGATATAGCGGACTGCCATCACCATGGTGAGTGTGTGATGGCTGTCTGCTATATCGTGGTCCTTCTACAGCCAATCTTGTCATAGGATATTGTTATTGTTGTTGGTGTTTATTTGTTGTATTGTCGTTGTATATTGTTTTTAACCTGTTGGATGATATAGACAGTAGGTTTGGGTTAAAAAATATTAATACAGGTATTCCAGTAAAATATTACATGTAAGAATAATTTCGACATAGTAAAAAAATATTTTACCTATCAGACGCTTGGAATGGGAACATTTCTTCGCAATGTCATATAAAAAGAATTGGTCATAATATACCAATTATTTATTAAGTCCACTTTTGGCAGTATCTATTCTAAAAAATCCTCTTCCAATTGAGCTACGAACTGTCCCAAGTGTGTCTTTAACAAAATTCCTGTACCAACACAAAATTCCTTCTTCAAAAAATACACATCTGTTTTTTTCCCTCCCTAGTTCCTCTCTATCAATCCATCAATCAGTTCTGAATCAATCGACAAGAGCGGGTCGCGCCACGAATTTGTTCTTAAATCTACGAGTATCCGTATCCGTTTCCGGTTCTAAATCGTGGCACGTGCCTGTAGTTGGGGAAAGAATGTCAACGATGTGTTTTTGTTTTTTTTTTGGGTGCAAATGACGTCTTTGGGAGATAGGTCAGAATTTAATGTTTTTGTTTAAAAACTGAAATAGGTTTTTATTGTCGAAGTCTAAAAAAAGTGTCCTTTATTGATTGTATCGAGATAAGTTCAAAAATGCTTGCAAAATTACACTTAAAAATATAATCGTCTGCTTAGCCTTTTCCCAAAGTTACACGGGGGTTAGTTTTGCAGACTGCAGCGGAGTAGCGACTTAAAGGAGCACAATCTTTAAAAAAAATGTTTATGGGTTTAAGTAATCCGACAAATGAACCTGCGGACAATAACACAGAAGCCGCTTCGCCAATCGCACCGATGAGACTAAAACATTTTCTTCCTGCACAACTGTTTCTACAAAATTAGAACATACTTATTTTATTATTATTATACAAAGGCCTCCCTCAATATCCAAGTTGACAAAAAAATCTAATTAGTCCAGCAGATATATTTCCAAAAAGTATTGGACATATATTTTTTCTTTTTCACGTAAACATATAATGAAGATACAGCGGGCTTTGAAAAGTCGTGTGACGTCACAGTTTGGTACATTTTTTAACCAGAAAGTGACGTTACAAGCCCCCACTCTTGATCTTTTATCTTCGTCAATTTTTATTAATTTGATAATCAAAAAACACGTACCCAATATTTATCGATAATCTGACAGATAGACGGCCTAAACAGAATCATAATTTTTTTTTGTCTAGAAACATCTCTATTTTTTCCAACGGTCGCGAATCTGTGCATCTTCTTTTCAATTCTCAAGAAAGACATCCAGTTCGACCCACTATCTCCTTCGTGGAACAGACAACATACAAAGTCTAATTAAATTTGCCCATAACTTAACCAGGGCCCCAATTCTGTAACTTCGAGTTAAGCAACCCGCCATTGACACTCTATCGACACACTACAGACATTATTTTGCCACTGTTGCAAATTTGGCATTCCGCAGAAACTTCAATGGCGTTTCAGTGGTGTGTCAGTAGTGTGTCGATAGTATGTTGATTGTGTGACAGTACAATAGTTTTCAGTGTTGCTAACAAAAAGCTACCATGAGATACCAAACCTACCACTTTATGAAATCCTATTTTTATCAATTAAATCTTTATAATACAGGTTTTTATAATCATAAATAAAACGTTTTATTATCAAAAACAAAATTTCACAAAAAACAAGCGTTTATTGTAAAACAATATTTTTATCTGATGTGATAAAAATATCGTTTCTGCCTTTCTAAAAAAAAAAACTAAAAATCCCGACTGAAAAAACTGAAAATCAAAAACAAGCCCATTTTAAATTAAACAAAACTTGAAACCTTTTTTATTTCCAACTTCAGATTTCTTTTGTGTTTGTTCTTTCGTTGGTCGCATAAAATTTTTCGCAGATGATTTATTTAACTTTGGTGTTTTGGTGTTTATAGGATTTGTGACTTTGAATTTCTATTAAACATATAAGTGTCGTATATTTTTGTAATCTCCTTTTAAAACCCTTCATTTTGATACCCTACTCGATGGAAATTGTTTTTTTTTTTCAAATCTGCGATTTGTCCCCCAAAATCCGATTTTTTTATTTTTCCACATTCCTCATTATTATCACAGAGTACATTTTTATATAATTATTATCATAGAGAGTAGTTGCTTGACTAACATATATAAAACGACAAAGGTAAGGTAAGTGAAAAAGTCCCAATTGTTGTTGGGAAAATAATAAAAAAACGTGATGAATTTAAAGTGTTCGGAGTAAGTGTGTTCGGAGTTCTAAAGTTCAATGGAAATATATTTTCACAGTAAGTTTTGAGTTATGTTATGAACTTCCACACCAACATTTCAGGATCAATTAGCTCCTTTGCTTGCTCCTTGCAAAGTCGAATTCACTTGCAGCCTCATTAATGCGCGAGTATTGCGGCGCTGGCGCAAAAGCAAAACGTCGACAGTCGGCACTATAAGCCAATGCTAAAATACGCCACCGCAAAGTAGGTACAGAAGGCCTCATTGTGGCGAAAAACTAAGTTCACTTTATTAATTAGTACATTACGTAAGACGTACACACTAGGACACTTAATTTTAAATTTTAATAGGAACAAATTTAACCAAATCAATAGGGAAAAGAGGTGTCGTTGTTCGATGGCTTCACAATGGCAGTTCGATAGCTAAACACGATAGACACAACTGTCAGATATCACTTAAAATATTTACAGACTACCGTAACTTTGGCCATCACGATGACATTGACACATTAAAATGTACCAGACTACCAATATTACAATAGTCCCATTATGGCGTTTCAATGTCACTACAGTTGCAACTGTGGCAAGTCAATGACCTTAGATAAGTTGTAGAATACCAAATGTCATTAAATATTCTATTGAGACACTACTTACACACTATCGACACACTATTGTCAAGTTGACTATTTTACAGAATTGCGCCCCAGTAGGCAAGCAGACTTATTAGCGCATAAACTTACAAAATCACAATTTAGAACACTCTCCATCCATTTAATAGAACAAGGAAGTCGGGAGAGACATACATACACAGTTCTTAAAACACATTATTATGTTCTTAGAACATAAGTAATGGAGGAAATTCGTTTCCTTGTGAAACTACGATTATTACTATTTACATATGCGGTCGTGGAGTAGTTTATGAATGGAGTGTTAATGTTACGTCGTCTGCAATCGTCTTAATTTTGGGGTAGATGCTAAAAACATGTGCAAGACGTACATTTAGAAATGTTCAACTGGAATTGATTCAAGCCATCCCAAAGATGATTGAGTAGTAGTAGATGCGAACAGACAAAAATATGTTTTAGTTGCTTTGGGTTTTCAATAAATACTGCCCATACGAATGCGACTCGAAAAATTGTGTAGCACTCCTTGGAATTTAGTCCTTTAATTATTTCACAAAATTCCTGATCCTGACTGGATTTATAAGACTTACATTGAGTTTCTTGTCCGTTCTCCTCAATAGATATTATTATTAAAAAAAAACAGATTTAGTTTCATCTTACTTAGATACCATTGTAACAAAAATGCCTATACATGATTAATTTGATATAAATGATTAATAAATAATAATAATAAATAATAAATATCCTTGGACATTTCACACAACGCCATCTAGTCCCAAGCTAAGCAACCTAATGCTTGTGTTATGGTAACGAGATGGCTGATAAACTACTTATATACATTTTTTTTTTGTAAATACATACATATTATAGATAGAAAAACACCCAGACTCGGAACAAATACTTGTAGGTCGTACAAATATTTGTTCCGTGCGGGAATCGAACCCGCGACATGCTGCGCAGCAGTCAATCGCTCAACCACTGCGCCAACCGTGTCGTCGATTCAAGTTATTGCTTACCTGACATTATTCCCAATCTCAATCAGAATCTTATATAATTATTGTCATCATCGTATGAGATCAGTACACTTATTTTACTCGTCTACCTACCTTCTTAATTCTGTTCAAGACAAAGTGAGCTATAAAACACAGAAAGCAAACTACAGGTAGTTGCCTAATACTTCTATATCAATTTGTGAAGATGTTTGTATGATTCGTTTTACATAAAATCATAAATTATAGGTACTTGTATATTATTATCATCAAGAGACGGCTTTGTTCTTTTAAACTTGTGTAATTCTGGAAGGTTTACGTATTTAATACTTTCAAATTAAGTTTATAAATCATGAAAAGTCTTGATGTTTTGTCAAATCGTAATAACTGCAAGAAGCAGGGTCTAAGGCAGTATTAGGAATCATGCATTTTCGTTGCTGTGATTTAAAAATTGAAAATACCTTCACTTTATATTTATTATTTTCATAGTTTATAAATTAATTATTAATTGTCAAGCATAATAATTGTGTTTTACACAAAAATCTACAAAACAATAGGATAGTTGTATTTTATTTTCGATTCGAAATCGGCGTATGTTACGTTTACTCCGCGTGCTCGTACAAGGGAGTCTGGTCGCTAGCACATCAAACTTATTATGATTCTAAAATGAATATTACTACAAGCCAAGCCAAGGATAAATTTATGCAAAATGAAAACTGTCTGCCAGTATTTTTATTAACTCTTTCAAGTACCGATTGAGTACTCCATTGCATACTCCTCTGTGTAAACCTTTAAGTTTACGATTGGGGCATGTAACAGAAATCGCTACTTTAGTCAGTGTATTTGTAGAAAGTGATTAAATGTGTTACATTATGCTGTATTATAAAAAAGATTAGATGTTCTGTTGGTCTGTTTAAGCAGTAATCATGGTTTTAATAAAAGTTGATAGTATACATTTTAGGTACAATCCATGCCATTTTAGACGCTAGCACGTCTACTAACGCAATCTATTAGATTTTCAACTTTTATATTTATAATTTATATTACACACAACATAAGTTTGATTCACCTAGATTAGGTGGGGTAGGGTAGGGTAGGGTGAGGTAGATTAAAGCCCATTCACTCTCAAAGAGAGAGGAGGCCTGCGTTCCAGCAGTGCGAACATTAATAGGCTGTTGATGATGATGATGATGATGAAGTTTGATTGGAAAAATTGGACAGTTTCTGATAGTTTGATGTGCTGGTCTGTTTGTTCTCATGGGGTAAACAAAAACAGGAGAAAAAATCCTTTTAGTAATGCCGTTTTTGACTTGACTTAAGGTCCTATGTCCCTTAATGTTATTTTTAGTATGTTACAAAACTTTTTCACACATATGTTGACAGCAAAACATTTAAAATAATAACTAACGGACCTCGCAGACGTCGTCCTGGCCGGACAGCAGCGCCACCTACTGGCTCCAATTGTAAATTTAAGCCATTCCCGAATCCACTTCAACACATACGAAAACTTTCATGAAAATCTGTCCAGTCGTTTAGGAGGAGCTCAGTGACAAACACACGTACCTACAGAAGAAATATATATATAAAGATGTCTCAGTCAAGTCAAGCAGAACCATGTGCCAAAACTAACACTATATTCAGGTATTGTATCTCAACAGCATCAAATACAGTTGCGTTGCAGCTCAGTCCTCAGATAATACAAACAATATAATATTATAGGAATAATAGTAGATAACGATAATAATATTAGCATAAACTGACAGCTAAGGCCATATTGAGCGGTTATGATAGTGCAATTTGCACTGTAGTACCGATAGCTTACAAAGTCCATAATTGGGATGTTTACTGACTAGAAACAATGTGATTTAGTCCGTCTGTTAGATTATCGAAAAATATTGGATACGTATTTTTTGTTTTATCAAATCAATTCTATTCTATTTTTAACGAATGGCAATTGAAGCCGATGTCGACTATTCTGCCAATGTCGAAAGTGAAATGAAACGGCAAGTGAGTGTTTTAAGAAATAAAAATCAATAAAAACTGTAAAAATAAATAAAAAATCTTCGGTTGATACAGTTGCGACTTGTTGGGTTAGTAGCAGACTGAAACAAACAAAAAATAAATAATAAATATATATTATAATTGTTAAAAACATACATATACCACAACCACATAGACAGAGTATTTTGATGTAACAGCTTATAGTTTTATACTGTTGTGGCGGATGAAAATCATCAACGCCACAAGCAGTTCGGAGGAAGGATGTGTTAAAAGAGAAGGGAAATTAATCGGGAGAGGAATTTTGAGTTTAGGAAGGCGGCCATATAAATCAAGAGATGGGACGTTGCTTGAGCATTCAAAGAAAATGTGGTCTAAAGTACCCTCTCCCAACCCACACTCGCAGAGAGAGGAGTCACGTGCATGGATTTTGTGTAGAAACACGGGAGTACAACAGAAACCTAGTCTGATTCTACATAGGACGGATGTAACGGTTTTAGAGACCTTTTTGTACCCGTAGAACCAAGGTTTTGGTCTAATGGTTGGTTGGACTGCGTAGTAAAACTTGCCTTTCTTCCTAGAACTGATGTTCCACTGTTCCTGCCATGAAGATTGGAGCTTAATTTTTGGCAAGTTTAGCAAGTCATATCCCTGATGAGTGTTGTAGGAGAGATCAGCTGCTGCTGAAGAACAAGCGTCTTTGGCTAAAGCATCAGCACATTCATTGCCCTTGATACCACAATGACTAGGAATCCAAACTAACTGAACGTCTTTCTGATTACCCGCACAAGTAAATAAGGACTTTTTAATTTTTAAAATAAGTGAGCTGTGCAATTTACTTTTGAAGGGGTTTTGGACTAAGGCTTGTAAACTACTTAGAGAGTCACTGAAAATAACGGCTTTGTCAATATTGTGGTGTGATTCTATGAAAATGCATGCTTCTAATAAAGCCACACATTCGCCCGTGAACACAGATGACTCTTTAGGGCATTTGTATTGTAGAATTATTTTGGAGTTTTGGTAGTAAACCGCGGCTCCAGTGTAACTAAGGTCACTAAACTTAGAGGCATCTGTAAAAAATCTTTGAAACCCAGACCATCGTTCTCCCACCACCGCATTGAAGGCCGAGCTTGCCGAGGACGATTTTTTAGATATACCAATGTCAAAAATAATTTTTGGGGTAAAACTTATGACATCATAAGCAAAGTTAAAAAGAGGTAGTTTGGGATACTGTACGATTGGGCACTCTAAATTTTGTAGTTGACGAAATGTTTTTAATATTAAAGGTAATTCTTTGTGTTTCCAGTAGTTTGAGCTTCTGCATAAGGCATCTAACTCATTTAATCTAGCTATAAGGGGGTGACGAGATCTAGATAAAACCCTAGACAGAAAACGAGAAGCAAGATACTGCCGTCTTAGTGCTAAGGGGGGTTCAGCACACTCAACCTGCAATGCATTAACGGGAGAGGACTTCATACACCCAAGGATGATCCGAAGGCATTTTGACTGAAGCCTATCCAGCCCAGCCAAAGCACCCTTGTTGCATGGGACTAAATGGAATGTGCCATAATCCAGAACGCTACGAACTACGGCATTGTAGACCAATTTCATGGTATAAGGGTGGGCACCCCACCATACACCCGCAAGAACTTTTAAAATCGAAATGACTCTTTCACATTTTTGGATTAATGAGTTTAAATGATGTTTACCGGATAGTTTTGTGTCTAGAACAACGCCTAAAAATTTTACTTTACTGACTATCGGAATATTGTTACCTAAGATACCCACTGAGATAGGAGGAATCTGTCTTTTACGAGAGAAAATTATTGCCGAACTTTTTGGTGCGGACAGAGAGAGACCATGGTCCAAAAGCCACTGGTTCAAAGAGTCCAGAGAGAGGCATAGAGATGTCGCAGCGTCTATGATGGAAGAATCTGTCACATACAAGACTATGTCATCGGCATATTGAAGAATGTGACAGTTCCTATTTACACAGGTTCCTATGTCCGCTGTATATAAATTATAAAGAAGGGGACTGAGAACGAAGCCCTGCGGAAGACCTTTCCAGGTCTGCCTTTTATCGAAATCCTCCCCTTGGACTCTCAGAACCAATGACCGAGACAGAAGTAGTCCACATATGCATTCGATCATCTTGACCGGAAGACTCAGCTGGTGCAGTTTCTGCCTGAGAACGGGAAGAAGAACGTTGTCGTATGCGGAGGAGATGTCTAGGAAGGCAGCAACAACGGATTCGTTTTTGGAGAACGCCAGGCGAATGTCCGTAATTAGAACTCCGACACTGTCCATTGTGCTGAGTCCCTTCCTGAAACCAAATTGGTAGTTGGGCAACAAATCTCTCGATTCGACTATCCATTCTAAACGGTTTTTAATTAGATGTTCCAGTATTTTAGCTAAGACTGAAGATAGAGCGATAGGTCTAAGGCCATTCGGATCATCCATATGTTTGCCTGGCTTCAATAAAGGAATAACAATTTGAACTTTCCATTGATCCGGAACCCAGCCATGGTCATAGCAAAAATTTATAACATCTAAAAAGTAAAGTTTAGTGTTAACCCCGGCATGGGTTATAAAGGAGTATGGTACACCATCAATGCCAGGAGCTGAGTCCCGGACATGACTAAGTACTACATTCAATTCCTGTAATGTAAATGGACTATCAAAAGAGTCCTCAGATATATTATTGTGTGTAGGTGTATAAACGCATTCAGAAAGAAGGGGGACATAGGGTGGTGCTATTTTGTCAAAAAAACGTTCAGCGGTTTCTCTAGCGATTGGAGAAGATAATGATGGAGAGCAGCCACGTCTAAATCTATTAACATTCTTCCACACTTCTGAAATTGGGGTAGAGGGAGATAGAGATGTACAATATTTGACCCAACCTGAACGTTTCTTCCTGCGGAGAAGACGTTTGGATCTGGCATTTATCTGTAAATACTCCAACAGGTTCTCAGTGGACATCTCGCCATTGTAGTGTTCTTCGGCGGCGTTTCTTGACCTGATCACCGAAGTGCATTCTTGGTCCCACCATGGAGGTGAGGGAATTTTGTTTTGGGCACTGTTTTTCAGTGGGAAGCAAGAATCTGCACTAGA
The DNA here is from genome assembly GCA_932274075.1 of Diarsia rubi. Taxonomy (NCBI): domain Eukaryota; kingdom Metazoa; phylum Arthropoda; class Insecta; order Lepidoptera; family Noctuidae; genus Diarsia; species Diarsia rubi. Next base: position 14,143,593 of record OW026433.1, on the reverse strand, counting down.
GGTAATAGCCGCAACTAAGCCTTCATAACAACTTTCAGCATGGTAGTGACCATAAGAATCTGGTAAAGTTGAATTTAATTTTGGGAGGGCATTGATTTTCTCCTCCATAACTGACCTAAATTTAGACCAATCTGGTTTTGATATATTATATTTCAGAAGTGGAGGAGAAGTTTTTTCTAAATAAGTCTTATTGAGTAATGAAATGACAATAGGATAATGATCACTACCATGTGTCAAGGTTGTACACTCCCAATGGGTGGAAGCTGCTAACTCAACTGAACAAAATGTTAGGTCAACACAGCTCTTTTGTTGTCCAGGAGGAGATCTACGCGTTGGGGAGCCATTATTTAAAATGCAAAGATCCAGGTCATCTAAAATATCCACCAAAGCTACACCAAAGGCATCACAGCGTTCGGATCCCCATCTGAAATGGTGACAGTTGAAGTCGCCCATGACCAATATTGGTCCTTGGACATTGGTAAAAGTGTTTTTTAAAATAACTAAAAAGTCACGATGAGGATGAGCAATATAAATTGAAAATACTGTGATACCTTCAACCCTTCCTGCCGCAATACTCATATCACCTGTAAAGGAAGGTAGGGATAGAGGCGAAAATGGAATCCTATTGTTAACAAATAGGGCAGATCCTCCGTAGCCATCAGATCTGTCACATCGGAGTATGTTGTAGTGTGGCATACGGAAGCTAAGACTTGGAGTAAGCCAAGTCTCAGCTATAGAACAAGCCAATGGCTTGTACTTATTTAAAAGGAATATGAGGTCGTGTTTTTTATGCCACACGCTCCTCACATTCCACTGTAGGAATACTTGGCGAGCCGCCATTTCTAATGTTTAAGAGTAAAGATATAAGTTGATCGGCAACGTTGGACGGTGATTGTGAAGTAGAAGAAGAAGAGTTAATAAGAGTGGGTAAGAGTTTTACTAGAAGTTCTATTACAGACATAGTGTTATTAGGGGGTATATTATTGTGATTAAGAGCACAACCATTAGGCTGTGAAGGTTGGGGATCATTAACTATCTGCTGATGAGCAGATTTGTCATAGGACGGGGATATAGGGGAATGGGACTTGGGCTTCAACACAACAGTCTTACGGTATGACTGAGTAATCGGAGCCTTGGCAGCGTTAGCATAATTGCGGGATGGTGTTGGAATAATTTTGCTAGCTTCAGAATAGGGCATCGATTTCTCAGCCATCATTGTTTTGATAGCCTTCTGTCTACCATACTCGGGGCATGACTTGCTATTGGCAAAGTGATTCCCCGAGCATAATATACAAAAAGCTTCTTGCTCGGTAATGTTGCAGCCATCACCGGGGTGATCATGCCCACACTTACCGCAGCGTGGATTAGATCTGCATAAATTAGCCACATGACCAAATCTACAGCATTTGCGACATTGGATAGTGGGGAATATATATTGCTGGACAGTAAGGGATGTGTAGCAGCAGTAAATTCGTGGTGGTAAAACTTGGCCATCAAAAGTGATGACGCAAGTTTCTGTGGGTTTCCACTCAGTCACACCGTCTTTAAATACTTTCCTATTAATGCGGCGGATCTTAAGGATAGGTCCGCATCCTGAGGGAACAGATAAATAAGTTATGGCCTCTTCTTCACTGATATCAGAAGGGACACCAGTAACTACACCCATCCTGGTAATATTAAATGTTGGGATTGTAGCTGAGTACCCAAACTTTGCCAACAAACTATTAACCAAAAAAGAGTTTGCATCCTGAGGGGATACAAATTCAACAGACACGCGGTTTCGGCCTACTCTCTTAACACCACCACGAACAATGTTTGCAATGTTATTATTTATTAAAAACTTTCCAAAGTTAACAGGGTGCAAAGTGGTCCCTGAGTTTGGTTGGGATTCCAAGCGAGTAACATGGACAAGATAGGGGGATTTATCCATGACTGAATATTTGGAACGACCAATTTGGCTTTTGGATTGTTTGCTAGGAGGGGATGGTGACAATATTTCCTCATTACCGGGGCGTTTGCGTGAGTTTTGAGGTTGCGATTGAGATACATCCATCTCGGCAACACTACAGGCAACATCCGCGAATTGGGACAAAGGGTTCGGGGTAAATAATGATGGGGAAATTGGGATATCAGGAGGGTCAGGGTCTGGCGGTTTATTCCTCTCCATCTTGGGTGTTAGTGGATGGAAAACAATACAAACACAGTACTCACCTGTTTACAAACACAATAACAACACAAATAAACAGAAACAAGTCACAAATATAACAACAATCACACAAAAACAGCTAACGATCTCTAGACACACGTGCTATCCAAGACACCCGTGGCAAGAAAAAAAACTATCAAATCAATAAAAAATTACGAAGACAAAACACGTCAAAGATTTGAGTGGGGGTTTGTGACGTTACTGACCGGTAAAAAATGCCATACTAATGTCTTAGAATATGATGCCACACGAGTTTTTAAAGCACTGTATCGTCTTCATTGATTGTTTACGTGAAAAATAAAATATACGTGTCCTATATTTTTTGGAAATCTATCTGACGGACTAATTAGTTTTTTTTTTTCAACTACCCTATTCTTTCGAAATTTCGATTATTACATGTGTTTGACTGCCTCGTTGGTCTAGTGGTTACAAGTGCGACTGCTGTGTATGAAGTCCTGGCTGCGATTCCCAGGATGGACAAAGTGTTATTGGGTTTTTCCATCAAGCATATTAATAATCAAGGAATAATAGAAATGCAGAGCAGCTATGATAGTGGAATTCGCATTTTAGTAACGACAGCTAATAAAGTTGAATATTGTTTCTGAGTTTTGTTTTGTCATATACCTATTTTAAACTCTGATCTATAAGGGGCTGCAGTCAATGACGTATTATATAGACACGTCATGAACTAAAATGGCGGCGCTTCAAAACGGCGAAAATATTATATAATTACTTTTACGCGTAAAGAAAAGGAAAGAAAATATGACACCGTACAGCGGGATGCCTGTTGTCTTTATGTTTCGCGCAGGTTTACACACACGATTTAAATTAAGAACCAACGTAGCATCGCGCGAGAGGTTGGTGCGTAACTAAGCGCGATGTGGCCAATTGGCTTCATTTTATGTTGTCATTTTTAAGGGCGGACAACAATGACGTATTATATATAGAAACGTCATGAACTAACATGGCGGCCGTTCAAAACGGCGAAAATATTATATAGCTACTTTTACGCGTAAAGAAAGGGAAAGAAAATATGACACCGTACAGCGGGATGCCCGTTGATGCCTGTTGTCTATGTTTCGCGCAGGTTTACACACACGACTTAAATTAAGAACCAACGTAGCATCGCGCGAGAGGTTGGTGCGTAACTAAGCGCGATGTGGCCAACTGGCTTCATTTAATGTTGTCATTTTTGAGGGGGTTTTAATATATCATTTGCTGCAGTAGACCATTTTGTAGGTTTATAATGGTACAAGTTTATTAATTAATTATTTTAAGACTTAAATATAATAATAAGTAATTATAATCTAAAACTAAATGGGTTCGGTCTTCTGAAACTTTGAGATATTGCAAGCCTACTTTTTGGTGTCTGTCTGTACCTTGTTTTTTTTTTAGGTGGTGGGAAATCATCAAATGACTCCTCCGGCTCTGGGTAGAACGGTACGGAGTGTCAGACTTCTACTGACTAAAAACCACCCATGTTCCGAGGCCTTTTTGTCCGCGGCCGATGTATCTCTTTCAAACAACCCGCACGTCTGTCTGTACCTTAGGTTTTGATACACTCAAAACTCAATGAATACATTTGTTGAGTTTGGTTTGAGGCTAAGACCACAATATATTCAAATAGAAGGAACAAACGTCATCTAAAAGCTATTATGACGATAAAGTAAATAGCTTATACATTCTTAAGTGAAAGCTTAAGTATTGTTAAATGTGTAATATAAATGGAAATGTTGAATATAATAAATGATAAGATATAACAATATCCCACTTGCTTTGACAATTTATTTGCCAACAGCGTCAAATAAGCTTATTTTATGGACAAAGAAAGGGAATGTAGTATGTATTGTTATTGTATTTGCTGTTATCTTTATTGTTATTTTAATCTATGTTTACTTATTAGATTAGAGAGAATAAAACTGAATATTAATATAATATCATTGATTTTCTATTATATTTGTTTACGTCAGATCTGAATGATGCTGCATAATTTCTAGATTTACCCGTAAACAAAAGACTGATTTTTTAAAATAATCTAGAGATAGACTGAGAACTTATCTCAGCCCAGCGTGTTACATACAACATTTACCAAAAAGGCGACTGAAACCAATTATCCTACACATTAAACTGATTTAAATCAGCCATTTATATTATTTATGATCGTCTATGAAACCACTCTAGAACACCAATATTCTTGTAGATATCAGACATTACCACAATATATGAACACATTTAGATGACCGCTTTTCTCAATGAACGCAACACGTCCCACTTTCAACAAAAGCCATGTCTCCGGCGCCCATATAATTGAATATAAGCCAACATTAACAAAACGTAAGAAAAACAGTGAAAATACATTAATTATAAGATAAAATATGTCATAAATGCACCTCCGATTACGTAAGAAGACGCAAACGTAATGTTTACTTGCGCTTTTCATCAATTTTCACGCGCCCGCTAAATTTTAAACAAGGACAGAGATAAAACAATGCTAGTTTTCATCGAGGGTTAGAAAGAGATGGATATATGCGCGCGCTTTTATCCGCGTTTCCAATTACAGCGCGGGCGCATCGCTGAAAGCTCTCTCTAGCGCGGACTGACTTCAGTCCTCTTGCAAAGTTCGTCGCGTACGGACGTCTTGTGAGTGTCGAACAATAATCGAATTTTCACGTACGTAGCTAAACTTTTGATGTGACTGTGTCATAGTGATTGTGTTTTTTGACATTTAAGTGACGTTTTGTGATATAAACTGACAGTTCGGAGGCTGTAGTGACATTTTTGACATTGCGGATACTCCGTGCGGGAATTGTGTTCATTCCCAGAAGTTGGTAAGCCGATTTGTGTTATTTTAAGATATAATTAAATATAGACTGGCGGCATTTATATGAAAATATAATTAGTTTCATATGTACGTAGTGAGTCAGGATTCCCGGTACCTATTGTTTTTTTTGGGTGATTAGATAAAGTACTATTTTTCTTAGAATTGGAAAATAATTATATGGGAATTGTTGGGAATGTGTTTTAGATTCGAAATAATGGCGTAAGAAGTTTTAGTACAGACGGGAAAAAAAAATTGTTGATGTTAATATCGCGTATAATTAGTAATCTATGCAAAAAAGTAGTGGACGATACATTTCAAATTAATTTCATTTGCGTTTTTTACTTGGCGTTTTTATTTACATATTTTATGCTGTATGTTGTTAATATTATTTTATTAAGTAAAAGTATTATTCTCTTTATTTATTTCTTTACATATTTATTACATTTACTTAGCAATATTTTTTATCTAATTAGCCGCATTTTTTAATACAAAATATTATTTTTCTTCTTTTCATATAAAAAAAAATGTAGGCTTAAAAATAAACAGCAAAATATTCAGACTTGAAAAAAAAATCAGTAAATTAAAAAAAATCAGTAAATTAAAAAAAATGTATTAAAAAAACAAAACAAACCTAAGGCAACATTACGTCAAAAATCCAACCAAAAATAACTTCATAACTTAAAAGAAAACTGTCCAACAATTAACGGACATTGTCTTACAAAAAAATAAACCTTCCAAAAAAGGACACATCTAAGCAATAAATAAATCTTCACAAAGACAGTCCTGAGGATGATGTTCAAGCGGGAATCGAACCAGTGTCCCTTTTAGCATTCAGCCGGCGTCCTAACGCGTAACACGTGGCAAACAATGTGTTTTTGTTGCTTAACGAACAGAGGAATGAATGGAGATTATGATATGCTAAAGCTGTATCTTTATTGCGCCTACTGCTTAAGAATATGAACTCAATAATTCAACATCAAAGCGTTTCAAGTAGGCTAGTTACGTTCACTTTTGAATTTTTGAAACAAAGACAATTAGTGAAATAAAGCTAAACCCAGCCAACTGAAAGTCTTAGTACTGTAGTTACCTATTTCAAAGTCTAGATCTCTATGGAGAAGAACAGCGAGAATCGCTTTAAACATTTGGTCGGTTAATTTACAATAATCACTCTGTTGGTTTGACTCTTTGATTGCTATTTTGTGTGTTTTATAATAAGTTTTAAGTAGACTTTCTAAAGCGTGAAATTTACGCACACGGCGGCAATTTTAAATCGACTTCCCAAAAAGAAGGAGGTTCTTAATTCGATTGGTATATTTTTTTATGTATGTACATCGATTACGCTAAGATTTATGATCCGATTTACGTGATTCTTTTTTAGTTTGATTTGGAATAGTCGCCATTTGGTCCCATAACAATTTAACATAGTTTGGCCCAGTACTTTTCATTTTATGAACATTATAAAGTAATTTATTGGAAATAGAAATTACTTGGTATATTTAATAACACAACACAACAACTGTTCTGCACATGACTACTTATTTGATTCAACATAAATAAACAGTTTTATCAAATTCAAATATTTTATATTTATTAATTCGAATCAATTAAGTAATCGAGTTAATAATTGATTGTAACAAACTAAAAACGTTGGCTACAGAATTAATCATTCATTGTAACAATCCAAAAAAAAAAGTTAAAATAACGTCTCCACAGTTCAGAAACATCTCTGTCCTTTCCGGTGACGCTAACGTGTGCGGAACACGTGGTTCTGTAGGTAGCGACAAAAAAACGAACAGACACAATGAAGATGTTACCCTTAATCTGGTCCCTTTGGACATGTGCTTTCATCAATACTTTGGACACGTATTTGGCATTAGTAATAGGAACTTTTGGTAGTAGAATTGTTTTTGAAGACGGTTGTCTGAGGAAGTATCACCATAGTTATTAATTATTTGTACCGGCATTTGTGTAATTTGTTAAGCCTTTTCCAAACTGTGTTAGGGTCGGCTTCCAATCAAACTGAATACCAGTATTTTACATGGAGCGACTGCCTATCTGACCTCCACGTCGCAGTTACTACTGAGTAAGATACCCTTTGGTAAGACAATCTTGGGTCGCTGATTATCTGTAACTGTCAAAGATCTAAAATGACAGCCGCGACCATCGACTTAGTGTGCTTTCAAACTCGATTTGTATTGGGCGGACCTGGTCACTCATCCACAGACTAACCTAGGCAAGTGCAGCTTAGCCTGAAGATTACCGCGAGCTCCTTTAAGATTATGTTCTTAATACTAAGAAACGTAAAGTACTTTGAACTAGTCATTGTGCAATAATAAATAGTTGATGTATGAGTAACCAGTAAGTAATTGACAAAGACCGTGAAAGTCAAGTGGTGAAAAGAATTGATAATATCAATCGATATACAAACTCTTCATAGTCAAGTGATAAGAAGAATTTACAATATCGAGCGATAAAGAACTGATTTCGAAACAAAACACAAACATGATACATCATGTTTGTGCACATTGCGTTAAAAACTAGGTACGTAGATAATGAAAAAAAAAAACATGTCGCAGATGACGCATTTATGTCTATAACTAAGCCCACGGCTTCGTTTGTCAACATGATCCCATAGAACTCTAATAGGTACTGGGATAATCTTCCACTTAATAAAAATATACACACAAATTGCAATATTATGGTTAATATACAGGTAGTCACTCCATGTAATATATATATTCAGCTGCATCTGTTAAGACTGGAATGCCGAACCAAGCATTCTTATGAAAAAACTAGAATTGGGATGTTTACTGACTTAAAAAGATTTGATTCTAATTAGTCCGTCTATTAGATTATCGAAAAATATTGGATACGTATTTTTTATTTTATCAAATCAATAAAAATTGACGAAGATAAATCGCGTCAAAGATTTGAGCGGGGGGTTGTGACGTCACTGACCGAAGAAAGACATACTAATGTCTCAGAAAATGACGTCACACGAGTTTTAAAAGCACTGTATCGTCTTCATTGTTTGTTTACGTGAAAAAAGAAAAAATACGTTTCCATTATTTTTTGGAAATCTATCTGACGAGACGGACTAATTAGTTTTTCGTTTTGTTAACTACTCTATTGGGTTGTACTACGTTGTGGTCTATCAGTGTGTACTATCAGCTATTGAGACATGAAAAGGTAAAACACAAACAAAACATTTAGGTATCATTATCATTGAAGTATGAACTAGTATAGTCCTCCTGACCGTTTTCGCAATCGTATTAGCCATCGGCGCGGAATATCTTATTGTACACAAGTGTGTGTGTGCAGGCACAGGTGCACTCTCAGTTCTTTTTCTGTCATAGTCCAATGGGACGGAACTCTGACGTAACCGAAGAGGAGTAGAGATTAACGTGCTTTCCGAGGCACGGGGTATCATACCGCCAACTATAAAACAACGGGCTCATCATCTACAGCCTATTAATGTTCCCACTGCTGGGACACAGGCCTCCTCTCTTTGAGAGGGAATGAGCTATAATCTACCACGCGGGCCCCGTGCAGCTTGGTAGATGTCACTTGTCTTCGAATTTTTTGGTTCTAAGACATGCCGGTTTCCTCACGATGTTTTCCTTCACCGTTTTGAGAGCAGTGGTAATGAAATAAATTGCACAAAGTAATATGCCTGCCTGGGTTCGAACTTCGAACCCATGACCTAAAGTTAAGTCGGGACCGCCACCACTGGGCCACCGCTGCTCTATAGTCACACCACGGGCTAAAACTGAGAAACTAATGGATAAACTCAATACCACATTTTACCCGGACCCGGAATCTGACCCCACGTTCAGCAGTCAGTATGGAGTAGTATAAACCGTTTTATCGCTAAGACATCGAATATTCCACAAGCTCCGCGGAATATCACAAGTATAAGCGATAAAATCCGATCACAAAACTAAAATTTATTTTGCTTACTCTTTCAACATAACACATGTCCACGAAGTCATATTTTTATTTTATTCATAACAATATAAAGTCTTTAACGTTAGATTCGTAGATGGTACGTATCTCTTGCACGCTCTTTTGTTCTAGGTTGATATTTTAGTGCCTAGACTGACTAAATGTAGGAATAACGGCTAGTATGATCCAAAGACATGTCTGTAAAGGTAATTTTAGTTGTAAAAGCTTTTAAAGGATGAAATTGTAATGAAGAGAAATGCTTTGATTATAAGACGTGAGGCCTCATTAACGGAGACGCGGGGTCCTCGCGCGGCGTATTTAATTCAAGCACATTAAAACGGTATTGATTTCAAACGAAGATTTTACGAGAAGCGTTTTGTCGCCCGTTAGTTTAAAATGCAGCGTTTGTTGGGGCGACGCGTACGCCCCGCGTTTCCGTAAACGAGCCCTGATTCCGAACTTAGTTCGGAACCTAACTTTTAACATTATACCATGAAAAAATTATAGGATAGTTTACAACAACCGCATTCATCATTCGCTTGTCCTCATTTCATTTGGGGTCTGCAGCATGTCTTCCATATTTCTGTATTCCTTGTCACTTCATCAGAGACCTACAACAACCACAAAATAGTTTTATAATAGAAATAGGGTAGTTAACAAAAAATGCTAATTAGTCCGTCAGATGGATTTCCAAAAAATATTGGACAACATTATGTCTACCTGGGACAAACGGTCCAGTTAGGTAGGTCCAACTTTGAGAAAGAGGTCAATCGTCGAATCCGACTCGGCTGGGCAGCGTTTGGGAAGCTGAGTAGTATCTTCTCGTCCAACTTACCACAGTGTCTCAAGACGAAAGTCTATGACCAGTGTGTGTTGCCAGTGATTACATACAGGACCGAAACGTGGTCGCTCACAATGGGCCTCATCAGAAAGCTCAAAGTCACCCAAAGGGCAATGGAGAGAGCTATGCTCGGAGTTACTTTGCGTGATAGAATCAAAAATGAGGACATCCGCATGAGAACCAAGGTTACCGACATAGCCCGAAGAATTGCCAAACTTAAGTGGCAGTGGGCAGGGCACATTGCTCGCAGAACGGATGGCCGATGGGGTCGAAAAGTTCTGGAGTGGCGACCGCGAACTGGAAGACGTTGCGTTGGAAGGCCTCCCACTAGGTGGACCGATGACCTGGTGAAGGTTGCGGGGATCCGCTGGATGCGAGACGCACGGGACCGGTCAATGTGGCGACACTTAGGGGAGGCCTATGTCCAGCAGTGGACGTCTTTCGGCTGAAATGATGATGATGATGATGATTGGACAAAAAGAAAAAATACGTCTCCAATCATTTTTGATAGGTAATCTATATGACGGACTAATTAGTTTTTTTTTGTTAATATCCCTATTAAGGATCATACCACTATAACTATAAAATTATATATGTATAGATACAAATAATATAGTGACCATAAGTGTTTTTAGGTTTTTCCTTTAGGGATTTAGAAGCAGTCACGAATCTGTTTCTGCTTGATGGTAATAGGCTCGCCTCTTCTGGGATGGGACTTAAACATAACTGGCGTAATGTGTCTAAATCTCAGAGAACAGGCGTGATGTTATGTCTTACAATAAAAGAACAGCTGACCCATTTCAATCACAGGCTGGCGCCAAAATTCTTTTAATCAAGCGGTCGGCAATTTCTTCTCATTCAATTAAATTAAAACCAGCACATATATATTTTTTACATCAAATCACTTCATGCCAAACGGTCCGCGTCTAACCGAGGGCACTCAAAACATTTCAGGGCAAATATCTGTCAGATATATAAAAGTATGGTCACCGCTCCGCCCACGATGCGCAGGAGTCGATTAGACATCAGAATTATTGAGAAAAACTCTATTCTAGGCCGTGAGTCTTGAGTCATTAATGTAATGAAACGTTTTATTGTTCTTTAATTTTTATTGGCTAATTGTTTTGCATGGTGGGAGGTAAGCAGAAATGATAAATATTTAGAAGTTTATTTTACAATTTCGTCGTAGTTTGGCTCCTAGATATTCATCATCATCAACAGCCTATTAATGTTCCCAGTGCTGGGACACAGGCCTCCTCTCTTTTTTTTTGAGAGAGAATGGACTATAATCTACCACGCGGGCCCAGTGCGGATTGGTAGATGTCACATGTCTTCCTTGGTTCTATGACATGCCGGTTTCCTCACGATGTTTTCCTTCACCAGTTTGAGAGCAGCGGTGATGAAATAAATTACACAAAGTAATGTGCCTGCCTGGGTTCGAACCCACGACTTACTGTTCGTAAGTCGGGGCCGCCACCACTGGGCCACCGCTGCTCCACTGGGCCACCGCTGCTCTCAACATTATTATGTCCATACATTCCCAATTAAATTCTCAGCAATTCCAGAGTGAGTGAACAATTTTGAATGTGACTCCCGCATCACATTCAGACGTACTCTAGAATACATTACACTTTATCTACAAGACGGGAATCGAATTAGGATCGATGCCAATTTAATCGATTAATGTTCGATCGGTATTCGATACATTAGAGTTGTGATGGTTTGCATTAGTCTATCATTTTATATTGGCATTATGTATGATGGATTCACAAGAATTATAATAAAGATGTTTTTATATAATATAGTCCATATATCATAATTAAATGATAATAATATTATCATCTGTTCTACTTACGTAGTTATTTAAGGTAGTTATTTTATCTTAGGTAAGTAGTCAGTGGTTTGTAAGTATTCAACAATCGCACTCTAAAGTACAAACTACTTGTGGAGGTCAGATAGGCAGTCGCTCCATGTAAAATACTGGTATTCAGCTGTTAGACTGGAAGCTAACCTCAAAATACTTGGAAATAGGCTAGTCTGATGATGGTAAAAAGGTACTTAGATGTTTTTTCGAACTTCAATAATCATAGTCATATTTATTGATATACTGACAAATTGTTGTTTACGTTTGCATTCTGTGGAGCAACTCACACTTGACCTATTTACACTGACCTTAATGCAACAGATTGTTTATTATCGAATAACGATACTAAATAGTAAATACATGTATGTTAGTGTGAGCGAATGTTGGAAACGACTGGATTCGTATCGATGCCATTCTTGATGAAAGACAAAGTTACAATTATCTGGAAAGTTTTTTCAATAACACAACTTTAAGTCTGTATTTCTTAAAGGGGAAGACAGCTGTGTAGATTTCCCGTCGGGGCTGCGGGTTGTTCTAAAGTGATACCGCGGCCTCGACACAATGGGCTAAGAAGGAACATGGGTGGTTTTTAGTCAGTAGGAGTCTGACACTCCCTACCGCACTACCCAGAGCGGGAGGAGTTATTTGATGACTTCACACACTCCAAAAAAAAGCGCTGTGTAGAGAAAAATCTTATTCTGTTAGCTTTTAAGGAAAGTAAGGTTATTGTCCAAATTAACACATTTTTATTTCGTTCTTTGTTTCTGGCTACGTTTTCTAGGGTTACGTAAGTCCTAATTAAAAAAATAAACTATCTTAGAATCACCCGTGTATCTTACAAGCTCTGTCGATTACAAGCAACTTATTCCGAATCGAGAGGACTGAATTAAGTTAAAAGCTCACAAAATTAATATGTAGAACGTAAGTCTGCTTGCTGAACACATTCTAGCTAAAAATAAAACCTTGAAAATATTCGATTTCTGCAGATCTAAAACATTCCCGGATAAATCTCCTTTGTATTCAAGCAAAGCAACAATAAACGATAGCTGCCAAACCGCGGATTGTGGCGAATTATTTCCTAGTCCAATAACAATAGAGTCTATTTTTGAGTGATGTGCGTGTCGGGGTTTTAGTTCCTAGATTCAAAATGGAGTAGGTTTTATCCGAGGTTCCGCTTGTACTAAAAATAAGAAATTTGCATAAGCTTGCAACTGTGACTGCGGCGAAGACGAATTAACTCGATTTATATAATAACTAGTCGTTGCCCGCGATTACAAATAATTTAAAAAAATATAACTTTCGGTTTTGAATCGGGTTATGTTACCAATATTGATTAAGGGTTTTAATTTTTTTGCACGGAACTATTCTCGTTCAAAAATAAAAGTAACCTTAGTTTTTGCTTTAACATCGGCTATTTACCACTAAAATCCCGTCAAAGTTTGGCCAGCCATTTCGGAGATTAACCGGAACGAACAAATAGTCAAAAAGAGAAACAGATAAAAATTGAAATGAAGTGTTTTTGTTATAGGTGCCGTATATTTATAAGCCATTCTACAGTGCATCCAGTCCTATTTCTGGTCAAAGGCCTTATTTCTTCAACTTTTCACTTTAGTGTAAGTACTTCTTTTCGCTAAATTTCCGATAAAGTCATCCAAAGCATCCCACAATCTTCCGTCCCACAGTCTAGCTGTCCCAGGGCCTCAGTTCGGGCCCGTAGTTGTAAGCACATTTAAATATCATGATTTCGGCATAGAGAAAGTGAATTATTAAAAATACATTCCATCCCAGACAAAAAAAAGGTATTTCAGACTGAAATAGTTTTCAATATCCGTCCAAGAACTACCTACATACTGATACTAACAAACTTACACTTACTATAAAAAATAATTACTACGCAACTTTGATTCGTCACAACAAGGTTTAATTTTGAATAATTTTCAATAAGCTAACGGTACAATAAGGATGGTCGAGTACGCAAAGGGCGACGGAATCAGAACACTGGCCGTATAGAATACAGATCGAAAATAGAATGCGTGTGACAATGAAAAGAACTAAATACAAATTCAAATTACGAATTCCTGGCGTGTTTTTTTTACCGTCTGAACTTTTTAGTGATTTGACTTTCTATAATGACCATAGATCTATATTGTAATTGATATTTCTCACTTCGATTGTTTTGAAAAAACACTATCTTTGCAAAGTGAGCAATACTATTCGTACGTGAAAAAGTGAAAAATATCTTTTGCCTCAGAAGTTGTTGACTTTTATTAAAAAAAAATGTCTTAATAGTTTTTCGAAGCTAAATATTTTGTACTTTTTCACAAACTAATATGAAAAAGTGCAAATAAACTTTAGCTATTGTGAATTTCCTACAATGTCACATACGTGTGGAATCGATTGAGTATCTTCTTATTTTGTATCTTCTTATTAGTGATAGGTCGACTGTAAGATTTGCACTTAAATATTAAAAAAAAAACAGCTGTCTCATTGACTCTTCATTAAAGCATCTTTGAAACCGCAAGCCGTAAGTCATCCCAAAGAAATTAGGTCATTGCTCATACAGGCATGACTTACCACAGACTACACATCAAAATGGCTTCTGCGATAGTGACGTCACACCAAAACACAACAATCATCAAGAAAAGTTGTGGGAAAGATTTTTGCATAGAACAGTTTTTTTTTTGGATAATTGCCAGTGTTACTTTGTTGCTCAATTTCACCAGTAGATAACAAACTAAACTTTTTCTATAATACTACATAGTTTGCTTTTCTTTGATACACTAGTGTAAGCGGTACTAAATTTTGGAAATCCTCAAATGACTCTTCCCGCTTTGGGCGGAGCGTAGGGAGTGTCAGACTGCTACTGAATAAAAACCACCTATGTTCCTTCTTAGCCCTTTGTGTCCTGGGCCGCGGTATTTCTTTCGATCAACCCGCAGCCCTAAGCGTGAGGTCTTGGGTTTGATTTTGTGTGTGGCATGTTTCTCAGTTGCAGCTAGAATAGGGATGTTTACCGACTTAAAAAAATGTGATTCTAATTAGTCCGTCAGTTTGATGATCGAAAAATATTGGTTACGTATTTTTTGTTTTATCAAATCAAAGTTGGCGAAGATAAAACGCGCGTCAAAGATTTGAGTGGGGATTGGTGACGTCACTGACCGCTAAAAAATTACATACTAATGTCTTAGAGTATGACGTTCCACGAGTCTTCATTGTTTGTTTACGTGAAAAAAGAAAAACATTTGATATGACGGACTAATTAGTTTTTTTTGTTAACTAGCCTATTCTGAATTAGGCCTGTTAATATCCCCCAGGGCCTGCAGTCTCGACAAAGATAGCGATCGCTTTACGACAAAATTCGGTCGCAAAGCTATAACGATGCGGATTTAAGGTGGACGTGAGCCGGACGCGACCCGCCGGTATTAGCTACCAACTTAAATCCGCATCGTTATAGCTTTGCGACCGAATTTTGTTGTAAAGCGATCGCTATCTTTGTCGAGACTGCAGGCCCGTTGCTCCCTAATACAAGGGGTAGTTTTCTATAGTACAACCACGTATTGTCTGAAATTTTTAAGTTACCTATTGCCATCTACTGGGCACAAAGCCAGACCCTGTGACTGTCATTGAAGTTATTCCTGATGAAGAAAACCCAATAATACAGTCCGAACTGAGATTCAAACTCAAGACCTCATGCTTCGCAGTCGTGCTTGCGACCACTAGACCAACATGGTAGGGTACAACTCTACGTAACCCTTCTTAATGTCTAAATCTTCATAAAAAAATAAAAAAGCCTTTATTTCTTACATACTACAAGAGCAGTAGGTAACTTAAATTCTAGTTTTATTTATAATATTTTTTGTTAGTAAAATAGGTTTCGTTCTTAAATTTAGTTGTTAGTTTAGTTTTCGTAAAAAAAATATTTTTAGTTGTCTGCAAGAACACCTCTGCAGGTAAAGGCCTCCTCCAAAGATAGCCAGTCCTCTCTGTATTGCGCTACTTGAGTCCAGTTGGGACCCGCTGTTTTTTTGAGTTCGTCATCCCAGCTAGCTACAGGTCTGCCTCTCTTTATTTTGCCTTGTGGACCAACCCATGCGGTCACCCTTATTGTCCATCTCAAATCAAATTTTCATAACTTGTTAGAAATTGACTTTCACCACTATCACTGCAGATGCTCCCTGCATACGTCACATCCTGGTCTGTCAAGTCACAGGAAGAGATATGCGATTCTATATTTAGCCTGTACTCATGCACCTAGTACATAAAGCATATATTTCTCTGTATTGAACGTAATATTTGTCATCGTAAAGTATAGTAATGCTTATATGAATCAATCAACGGTATTTAATGCAACTATTATGATCCTTGCTAGATTGTATTGAGTATTGACAAATTATAATTGTTCGTTCTGTTCTGTACTTGGCTATTTTATAGCAGAACTAGCTGATGTCCGCGGTTTCGCCCGCGTGGAAGTAGTTTGAGTTGGTTTACTGGTTACCTTTACACTGTGGTCTAAGTTGAGTACTGGACGCGATCAGCATAAGATCGGCATTCTTAGTGGTTGTCATCACTGTGTTATGGTGACGTCAGACTGTGGCCGTGAACCCGGTAGTATGCTGGTAGAGCTGGGATGAGGCTTGTAAGGATCGATGGAATCATTGACAGAATTGGATTTGAATAAATTACGGTAGAATTTGTCAATTTTGAAAATAGAAGGCAGCTGAAAACGTACTGTAAAGAGCTTCTTTAAGAATTTTATTTTCGGAACACAAATAGTCATTTCTGAGCCTAGAATACTTTTGAAATAATCTGTATATTATATTTATCACAATTTTAATAAAGTGTATCCCTAAAATTGCATCCGGCTTTGTTTGTGCAATTTCTGTCAAGCGACGCCAAAAATCCCACTGAAATATATGATTTTTTTGTCACCGTCCAAATTTTTTCTAGGCATTAAGTATCATTCAATGACAGACACAGTTACGCTATGAAAGGTCCATTTTACGCTTTTAACGCAATTCATATTATGATCTGCTAAAGTGGCCATTTTAGACCCCCAGAATGCTTGAGAGATACTTTCCAAAAGCATGTAGAGCCAAGCCAGAGGCCAAACAGGCGACATAAAAACTTTAACACCAGGTAATTCATCAACCATATCCCGTCGGGGCTGCGGGTTGTTGTAAGAGATACCGCGGCCTCGACATAAAGGACTAATAAGGAACATGGGTGGTTTTTAGTCAGTAGAACTGACACTCCCTATTACTCTGCCCCCAAGAGCGACATTATTTGATGACTTCGAACCCACCAAAAAAAATGCATTAACCATACCACAACGAAGATCTGCCTAGCTATTTCTCAACTGTGTTGGGGTCAGCATCCAGTCTAACCGGACACAACTGAATCTTTAATCAAGCCTGTTCAGGCTATAATATTCCCACGGCTGGGACACAGACTTCCTCTCTATCGAAGGAAGTCGGCTCAACTTACCACTTCAAAAATATTCCTCACTAGCTGTTGCCAGCGGCTTTACCCGCTACAACTCGAAAATTATCCCACGGGAAGATAAAATCGGGATAAGAACTATCCTATATGTTAATCCAGATTATAAACTATATGTGTACCAAATTTCATCCAAATCCGTGCAGTAGTTTTTGCGTCAAGAAGTAACAAACATACACTCTCACACACTCACAAACTTTCGCCTTTATAATATTAGTGTGATAGTATCATATCCACTTCCAGTTATTATGAACAAGAAAAATTATTACTTCAATAATTACAAGAAGTCGACTACCAGACCAGCGTTTCCCTTCACTATCCAGGAAGCATTTATATTAAATATGTCATCTGCATACAAGATTTTAACATACAAAATGTCCATAGTATATTCGATGCATGTCCCGTAGCCTCATAGACGGCATAAAAACTATTAGGCTCTACTACCTCACATACAAATTAGTATATTCCCATATTAAATCAATTAAAATTCAAGGAAATTCATTGAACTCCGTCTATGGTTATTATCTCAAGAAAGGTATGTAATATCCTGCGTGGACTGTTTTAAATATTAACGAACTGAATAGGTACGAATTGAAGAGATTTTGAGCGGTTGAACATCCATATGTTAGTTTTAAAATATATCATCATCATCATCATAGTGTTCCCACTGCAGGGACTTAGACTTGTCTCTAGAAGAGAGGTGGGCTCGATCCTACACGCGTGCCCAGTGCGGGTTGGTAGATGTCACATATCTTCGACATTTTTGGTTCTAAGACATGTCGGTTTCCACACAAAGTTCTCCTTCGCTGTTTTGAGAGCATCAGATCAGCAGTCATGAAATAAATTACACAAAGTAATGCGACTGCTTGAGTTCAAACCCACAACGACTGTTGTAAGTCGGGGCCACCGCTGCTAGTGCTGTAAATAATTAATAATAATAAATCCAAATGAATAAAAATGAAAGGGGACTCCCTTCTACGACGACAAGGTACTCGATATGTGCGAGAAAGATCAATAATTCACACGAGTTGTAACTACATTCTTGACTAACGGATATTCCGATATAGTCTTAAACTGTAACTCAATGCTAATTCTAGATCAGCACATAATAGATCTAATTATATAATTAAGTATTCAGTAAACACGTTGCATCATTAGTTAAATATAGACATTACGTTCAATAAACAAATAAGTTTATTTCAAGATTTACGGTAGAACATTGTATGTATTGAAATCAAGATAAACTTAGAATATATTTTGATTATATTGCTGGTCTACATTATAGTCTAAATCTGGAATGAATATTTCTAGTAAAGAACCTGATGTCACTTACCTGTAAATAAGTTATAGTAAATTCTGAACTTGGAGAAGTCTCTTTTTTGCCAACTAGCTGATGCCCGCGGCTTCGTCCGTGTGAATGTCGGTTATTGCGACCAAAAGTAATCTTTGCAACCCCCCCTTTCAACCCCCTTTTTTTTGGCGGGTGGAAAATCATCGAATAACCCCTCCCGCTCTTGGGCAGAGCGAAAGGGAGTGTCAGACTTCTACTGACTAAAACCACCCATGTTCCTTCTTAGCCGTTTATGTCGAGGCCGCGGTATCTCTTGCAACATCCCGCAGCCCCCTTGCAACCCCTTACAACCCTTTAAGACTATGTCCTTTCTCAGGCTCTAGACTATTTGTGTACCAAATTTAATTTAAATCGGTTCTATAGTTTTGCCGTGAAAGCGCGAAAATGCCTATCGCGTTTTTTTCCAACTCTCTCGGTGTTTTGACTTCTAAATACTCAAAATCGTCTCGCCAGCGTTCCTTGAGCCTACCCCGGGGATGACAACCGTCTTCAGGCAAGATAACCTGAGGCACGTGTCGGTTCGGTCTCGAGCATATGACTTAGCATTCCGACGGTCACACCACTCTAGACTATCACTGCCATTCTTATCCATCTCTACAAACATAATAACCCCTCTTTCTCCTCAATACAATAATTACCTTATTCATTCACTCACTCTTCCCTAATCTTTACTCAGTGTCGCAGACGTTATAGATAACTTCAACGGAATGGGTCAAGCGAATAGTGATATCCGGTGATACATCATTGCTTCCTCGTGGATACGATGTGCGAATGATAACGCTCCTAGACGTGGTGGGTTAGGGTGTCGCCTTAGTGCGAGCGGTAGCGGGGACGGGAGCGGGTGGATTTGGTCGCTAGCACGCTGTGGGGGAAATAAAAGACTTGTAACTTGAATTTGAGTTGGGAAATCTCAGAAGAAATAACGCTACATAACGTATCAAACTTAGATGCAGAAAAATAGCCTTTACGATTTATAGTTAAATAGGACTTTTCAAATGCGAGAAATTCAATGGAAAAGAAGCAAATAAACCTCTTTACACATAAGCTTAATTAAAACGTACACTTTAACTGTTTAAAACTTTAACTTTTTTAACTGTTTACCTTTTGCTTACGGGCGCCGGGATTGCTGCTTGCAATCCCGGCGCCCGTAAGCAACAGGGTCACGTAAAGAAAAAGAGGTTACCTACCTAGCAGAAAAGCCTGTAAAAAGGTACATACAAGGCTATAAAGTAAGGCTCATTTTACCATTTCCTTTTTAATTTAATTTTATGCAAGTAACAAACCTAATATTTGTGCAACCGCATAATCGCTTCAGCTTCTACCAAGTCCTCGCCCTAACTGAACGAGGAGCTTATATGATTGACATATCAACTTATAAGACATGCATAATTGAGTGGCATCGGCCAGCAAGTAACTGTTGATGTGATTTATCTGAGATGGGCTTAGAATATTGATAGTTTCAGTGCAATAAAGATTTTAGATATATCATAGGGGTTCGTCGAAAGTAGCTGTAACTTTTAACGGACATGACTTATTAATATGCTTGTAGGTTAGGTGCCTTGGAAAGCATGGGCCTGAAAATCTGACAACCTGTCTTTGGAAGGGTAACTACTTGGTGGGTACTGTCTATCAGCACTTGCTCCATGAAAAATATTGGTATTCAGCTGCGACTGGTTCTAAAATACGGTTTCGGCCGTCTACGAAACCGTAGTTTCGTAACTGGTCACGATGAAGGAATGATTTGTCCTTGTACGTAACTAGTTTCGATGAAGGAATTATTTGTATTTGTACGAAACCACGGTTACGTACAAAGAATTTACTGATATGGTTTCGATGAAGGAATGATTTGTCCTTGTCCGTAACTAGTTTTGATGGAGGAATTATTTTGGTGATTGAGGTAGTTTGGTAGACGCGTTGGCTGTCTACTGAACTGACCTTCATCTTGTAATTATTGAAACTAGGTAAGTCTGCATTACCGCGGATCGGTAAGCGTAACGTGGGACGCCCTCAGGTTCGGTGGAGCGATGATCTTCGCAGAGTGGCTGGTAACAACTGGATGAGAGTTGCCGAAAATCGAGTTGAGTGGCGCAAGATTAAAGAGGCCTATATCCAGCAGTGGATTTTAATAGGCTGATGATGATGAAATCTGTATTAAAATAAATAAAATATCAAATTCATAGTTTTTTTTTATATGCACAAATTATTTCCTCGGGAATAAAATCTGTCGAACAATAAAAGAATTTTGAAAACCGGTTCATGACCCGATTGTTGGGAAAAGGCTTGGCAGATGATGATAATATGAGCACCCTAACGGATAGGCAACAAAGAGACGTTATATTTTATACCAGCCAGCCAGTTTGACCGATAGGGATACTCAAACTCACGACCAATGAGGCACTCATGTGTGGTCACATCACTGCCTCATAAAAAGGACATAAATGTTAACAACAGTTACACATTCTTTGTTGTCCACTTTTATGTCATTTTAGCTTACTGATGTTTGTTTAAGGCGTTATAGGATATGTCCGGGTCGAAGATAGTTCTGAAATGACAAAATGTGATTGGTTTTAAATATTTGAGATTAGGATTTTATTACTAGAGAGAGGCTAAGTGAGGTACTTTTTTTTTTTTTTTTTTTTTTTTTTTTTTTTTTTTTTTTTTGGTGGGTGTAAAATCATCGAATAACCCCTCCCGCTCTTGGGCAGAGCGAAAGGGAGTGTCAGACTTCTACTGACTAAAAACCACCCATGTTCCTTCTTCGCCCTCTATGTCGAGGCCGCGATAACCGTTGGACTACCCGCGGCCCCGACAGGCGTCGGCCCTTTCGGGCCCCTCCCAAGTTGCTGACATCTCTTTGAGGCGCGCGTGGAACACAAACGCGCCGTCGACACGGCCTGTTTTCGTCGTGAGACGGACGGACGGCGTGTTAGCCCATCACTCACCGTCCACAGGCCCGCGTCTACGGTGGCCGGAGGTCATCGCGGGACCCCCGACGCCCGGAGCGCCTCCCGCGGCGGCCGGGACGAGAGGTTCTCTCCCTCTCGCGTTCCGCCACCTCCTTCGCCAGCATCACTGCTTCGCAGAAGGAGGCGACGGCGTCCCATTCCTCCTCGCCCCGGACCATGGCTTGCACCAGGGCCGGGCGCGAGAGGTCGCCGCCGCCGATCGCCGCTACGAGAACACGGCGGGGCTCCGCCCAAGCGGGGCACACCTCCACTGTGTGCTCCACCGTGTCCTCCGGCCGATCCTCGCAATGGTGGCATCCGGGCGTTTCCTCCCGCCCGATTCGGTGCAGGTACCTCCCGAAACAACCGTGTCCGGTGAGGACCTGCGTCAGACGGAAGGTGAGGGCGCCGTGGCGCCTCTCAAGCCACTCCTCAAAGAGGGGACTTACCGCCACTATCGTGGCGTGCCCTGCACGGGGTTGCGACAGTCGCTGTCTCCATGCCGCCATGAGATCGCACCGGAGGTCTGTCCGCCGCGCAGCAATTTGCCGCGGCAGCGGAGTGACCCCCCGGCGCAGCGCCTCCGCGCGCCATTGATGCAGGCGCGCGAGGACTATCGCCTCCAGATCCCACGGCGGCAATCCGGCAAGGAGGTTCGCCGCTTCGCGGGAGATCGTGCGGTACCCCCGTACCGTCCTCACGGCCATGACCTTTTGGGGCACGTTCAGGTAGTGGGCGGCCCGCTTCCTCAAAGCAGGCGCCCACACCGGTGCCCCGTAAAGGGCCATGGACCGCACGATCCCCGCGTAGAGCCTCCGGCAGGAGGCGTTTGGCCCCCCCAGATTGGGCAAGAGCCACCTAAAGGCAGCCCCAGCCCGCTCCAGTCTGGGAGCCAAACGTCGGAAGTGCTCCACGAAGTTCCACCGGCTGTCGAGGACGAGTCCTAGGTACTTCAAGGTACACTCGACGCCGATGGGAACCCCTCCCACCATTAACTGGGATCCCGACGGCAGCGCATTCCCACGTCCATGGAAACCCATGGCCTCCGACTTGTGAAGCGCCACCTCGAGACCCAGCTGCCGGATCCTCTCTACGACTATCGCAACCCCGCGTGTCAAATTGTCGGCTGCCGCCTCGTACGACCCACCCTGAGCTAGCACCAGCGTATCGTCCGCGTAGCAGACCACGCTGACGCCGCTAGGGAGGTCGGCGCGCAGCACCCAGTCGTAACCGATGTTCCACAAGGGCGGCCCCAGAACCGATCCCTGTGGAACACCGCACGACATCTCTCGCCGGTTCCACTGTCCGTCTTGACCAGGGTAGATGACAGCCCTGTCTGTCAAATAGTCCCCGACCACACGACGAAGGTAGGTCGGCACCCGGTGATACCGGAGTGCCTCCCTAATGCAGCTCCAGGGCATAGTGTTAAAGGCGTTGGCGATGTCGAGAGACACCGCCAAGACCACACCGCCCCGAGAGACCGCAGCCCCCGTCGTGAGGGCTCTCACGCGCATGATTGCGTCCACCGTCGAGCGCCTCTTGCGGAAACCAAACTGGTGTTCCGCAAGATCCGGACCCATTCCCTCCAGGTGCTCGGCGAGGCGGTTTGCAATTACTCTTTCAAAGAGCTTGCCCACCTCGTCGAGCAGCACAGTGGGCCGGTATGCGGACGGCGAGTCCGCCGGGCGCCCCGGCTTCTGGATGAGGACCAGCTTCCCCGTCTTCCAACGAAGCGGGAACTGGCCTCTCTCCATGCATGCGCTAAAGAACCCCTCCAGTCGGGGCCCAAGAGCCTCTGAGGCCAGGACCCAGGCTTTGCCAGGCAAGCCATCGGGTCCCGGGGCGGTATTTTTGGCACTCAACCTACGTACCGCCGCTCTCAGGTCTACCCCAGTCACCTCCGGAATGTCGTCATCGGTTCCTGAATGGTCCGCTTCCGGCATCGCGGATGGCGGAGCCATTGGCGGGGGAGGATGCTCCCCTCGCGAAGGGAACAGAGCGCTCACCACGTCCTCCACGAGCTCAGGCCGGAGACTCTGCGTCAGCGGGGGGGCCCGGGTGCGGAGTTGATTCCGCACCGTCTTGTAAGGGCGCCCCCACGGATCTCTGTTCAGAGTCTCCAGCATCTCCTCGCGGGCCTCGTTCTTGGCCCGCTTACAAGCCTCGCGGAGGGTGGCCTTCGCCGCCCTGTACCCCTCATACAGCTACGCCTCAATGGCTTCCGCATTCGGAGGCCGAATGCGGCGCCTGCGATGCCTGGTGTACAGGTGCCGCGCCGCCATACACTGTTTACGCAGGTACGACAGCTCTTGCGACCACCAGTACACCTGACGCCGGGCGCTTCCTGGCCGGACTCGGGGCATTGCCATGTCGCATATCTCGGACATGGCCTCCTGGAACCAACCCGCCTCGGTGTTTACGTCGGCGGGCCTGACCGGTGATTGCACCCAGGCCCGCACGATCGAGGCTTCCAGGAGGAGCTCCCTGTCCAGCTGCCGCAGCGCCCAACGCGGACCACTCGGGGTCTGTGGGACCGGCGCACTCGGGGACTGGGCAGAGACCTCAAACCGGATATACCGGTGGTCGGAATGGGTCTCCACCCTCTCCATGACGCGCCAGTCGACGACACGCCGTGACAGAGCGGAGCTGGCGAACGAGATGTCCACCACCGACTCGCCCCGCATCCGCACGCACGTGGGTACAGAACCCCGGTTCAGGATGTCCAGGCCTGTTTCCAGAGCCCAGCACTCGACCATCCCACCCCGCACATCCGTGTAACGGGAACCCCAAGCCAAGCTCTTGGCGTTGAAGTCCCCGAGCACTAGTACGGGAAGGGAATAGCCTCCGATGACGACACTTAACTCCCTGAGGGAGTTTTGGAACTCGGCGAGAGTTCGGCTCGGAGAGAAGTAGACTCCCGCGACTACGATCTCCCCGAACCGTGCTGCTACGCACCCCTGACCCTTTCTGACCGTCTCAAGGGTCGGGGTGCCGGCGGCGGCCGACGCAATAATGGCCACTGAGCCACTAAGGTCCTCCACCCAGTCTGGCCTGGGCGGGACAAAGTAGGGCTCAGCGACCACGGCGATGTTTATCGACCACTGCGCCATACTCTGGAGCAACAGATCCTGAGCGCAGGCGCAGTGGTTGATATTCGCCTGGAGGAGGCTTAATGGGGCCATTAATGACAGTCCATTTCAGCCCCCTCCGGGACCTCCTGTGGCACCACCGCAGCGGGAGTTGCGGTGGAGTCTTTGGCAGCAGCGGCGGCGGCGGCGGCGGCTGCGGCTTTGACGACGGTGGGGTTGGCGGTTGCGGAGGACCCCTTCCCCTTGGCCTTGGCGGGTGGAGCGCAGGCCTTGCTCCCTGCCCGGTGCTCGGCCGGCTTCCCAGCCGCCGCACATGCATCGCAGTGCGGCGTGGCCAGGCAAGCCGCGGCCTTGTGACCGGGCTGACCGCAGCGGAAGCATAATTCGCTGCGGTCCACCTCCGAGGTGCAACGGCACCCTACATGGTGCCCCACATGGCATCTGTAGCACCTCAGAGGTCTGGGTTCAAGCAGCTTGACCTGCACCCTCGACCAGCCAACCTTCAGGGTGTGGCCCTCCGCAATTTTCTTCGCCGCCGTCACAGGGCAGCTAACCGTTACAGTCAGCATACCCTCGCGGTCCGGTCGTAGGGTGCCCGCCTTGACCTGCTCGGCGGAGCACCCCCCGACCGCGGTGACGGCGGCTAACACCTCCTCCTCGGAGACCGAGTCGTCAAGGCCCAGGATGCGCAGAGTTGCGCACCTGATGGGCCTCGACACTCGGACCTCGTCCGGATTTAGGGACGCCCTGAGCTTCTCTGCCAGGGCGTCCGCGGACGAGGCGCTCGACTCGCCGGGAATCTCCATCATTCGAGCCCCTGTCGCGGTGACTCGAACCCGGAGGCCCCCGGCGATCCCGAGCTCCTCGAGCTTTACCGTCGCCTTGAGTTTGGCAAGAACGTCGCGGTACAGCATGCCCTTACTAGCCGCGTCCGGCTGTAGCGTGATGACTACAGCCGCGGTTTTTGGGGCACGCAGCTTCGCCGCGGCGCTCCGCCTTTTCTGCCCGCGCTTGCGCTCGGCCCGCTTCGCCTTTTGGGCCGCCTTTTGCCTCTTCCGCTTATCCCCGGCCACCAGCCAGCCGTTCTCGGCCTCGGAAGGCTTTAAGGGCGGAGGGGGGGGTGGGTTCGAAAGGGCCGCCTCTGGCGCCGGCACATTCGCCGCTGCCGCCTTGCCTTGTGGCAAGTGAGGTACTTAACAATAAGAATGCTCATAAAACATTATCCTATGAAAGCTTTCCCACTTAAGTGTACTTAATATCAGCCAATTTAATATATGTTGTTAGAATCTGGGCTAGCTGTACACACGACGACATCATGCATTTTTGCATGCATTGCTATGCATTTTCAGTATAACATGGCCTCGCTTTCTATAGATTTTTCGTACAATGAAAGATTCGCATGAACTGGTTTTGTATAGCTTGATTAGTCCTCATGCGTTCCTTAAACAAAGAAGCAACGAGTATTGAAGAATTCGCTTCTGACTACGCTTTTCACTGTTATTTTGTTTTTTGTAGGCTTATAGAACAAACATCATAAAATCACGCTTTCCTCCCATACAGAAACTACAGAACTTCTCCTTGTATACGCCTTTTACATCAGCCACATTCACTCATCTTGTCATACACGCACGCTTCTATAATTTGTGGTATAATCAATTACATGTGTATGACTTCCTGAAATAATTTAATTGGCAACGACCGTAAAAACTACGTGTTTTTATGTTTTTTCTTGTAAATATGACGTAAAACCATCAACCGCCAACTTCTACAGTTTCCAATTTTTCATTTTAACGTGCGTGAGCGCAGTGTCCGCGGGAATATGCAATCATTAATTTTACTATAAATCTTCCATTGAGTAAAATTCTTCGAAAAATTATATTAAGATACTTCTAAAAGATAAAGATAGATTATAACCAGTGTTCATTTCTTTTTCGTTTCAATTACTTATTTCATTTTGTGACTTTTTGGGTGTCGTCGATGTCAGCGCAAAGATTACTTCGATTGCAGGTTTAGGGGGTTTAGAGGGTGGCTGCGGGATGTTGTAAGAGATACCGCGGCCTTGACATATAAGGCTAAGAAGGAACATGGGTGGTTTTAGTCAGTAGAAGTCTGCCAGAGAAAAGAGCCAAGAGCCAAGTGCCAAGAGCGGGGTTATTTGATGATTTTCCACCCGTCAAAAAAGAAAAGCGGTGCTTAGAGGGTACGATAGGAATAAAAAAATATCATGATACTAATAATATCAAGTAGTACCTAGGTATCATGATATTGTTACATTCAAGATTAATCAAAGGACAATCATCATCCAACATCGCAATTTCAGTTGTGACAACAGTGAATCGGTATGAGAAGCCAGTCATTACTAAGGAAGCGAACTAATAACAGCTGCTTAGGTCAATTTTCAGTTTAAGCCGCGGTTGCTTGGGTTGGTCCGTGGGATATACTGAGTTCCTTTAATATCTTTGACCCGGCTATTATTTAATATCTTTGACAGCTGTTACAGGTGAACAGTGGTGTGAAAGTCTCATCAAAGGAGAATGGTATGACCCTAGTTTCCTAGTATGTCTACACCCACTGCAGTGGTGGTCTCCTGCAGGGCATTGCGTATCTTTTAAATGTCAGTGGCTATCATATAGTGTCCATCAATTAACTGTCAAATGGTTCCATTTTGTACTAAACCATAGCCAATTTGACAGTTAATCCATGGGCAATATGATAGCCACTGACTGGTCTTGGTAGCATTTACACGTGTTACAATATTTTGTTATATTTCCACAAAAACATGGAAACATTAATCATTATAATGGGCTAATATCCTCTAGCAATCAAAATGATTCATAATCTTTTGACTACGAACTGAAAATATTATGATGACCTGGTTGTATGGAAACTGTAAACTTCGAGAGGAAGTGCTTTTTTGTGGAAAATTACGTCATATGCTTTTTCAAATTATTAATGTGTTCCATAATTTCAGTTTTTGCTTTATATTAGAATATTTTTAGTGCGGGAGTGCCATTTGATTGTTGATTTTTCGGGTTCCGTACCCGAAGGTGTGTCTGTCCGCCTAGCTCAGCGGACTGTATCACATAATCCGTAATAGGTAGACAGATGACATTTTTACTGAATGTGTATTTATGTTGCCGCTAAATCATCAAATAATAAAAATAAATTAAAGGGAGTCTCTTTAATTTATTTTCCCTACTACGATTTCTAAGAAACCCCTTGTTTTTCTCTCTATTGATCTAAAATCTTGGTTGTGTGAAACATGGGGATTTAAAAACTAACTGGCGAAATTTGGATGTGCTAACTAATATAGGCATGATATTATGTTGTATTGAAACGTCTTTATGTCACGATAACATCTGCTAGCTATTAATAACATAGTCTAGCAATCTAGCCAGTTCAGCCATTATCTATCAACAACAACACAAGATAAATGACTTAATCCCAACCATCACGAGATACAAACATAATTCAATAAAACAAAACCGCCAGCGATTGTCTCAAATCACACGAGTGCAAGCATTATCTTCGATTGAACGTCTACAATAAAATATTAAGACCCCAAGATCAAAACGACACAATTACACCACGTTATGTACTACCAAACTGAACTTTAAAACCTTAGAGTTAAAGTTCAGGTTTTATTCGACGTTTGACAGTTGTAAGTGTCACTTTATGGTCTGAATTGTAATAAATTTCAATTAATGTTGTCAACAGAGTATATGACATTGTCTTACTGTTGAGATTTGGCTAGGTTGTGTTACTACATGTTCAAAATAAAGGAGACATATTGGTTTCTTAGAAAATTTTGTCTAGTGATGAAATTCGATCTTGACAAAAAGATGCCATCTGTTTTTATGTAAGTGTTGAAGTTTAGTAGTTTTTGCTTTTGCAATATGGATGTCCTGTATTGTATTTATTTTGTATTGTGGATTTTCTTTTTGAACTCTCATGGCCCTGCTCGACATACTTATTGATAACTAGCAAACCCATTACTACTAGTTTTTTTGCACGAAACCCGAATCTTTTTTTCTAAAATAAAAGTAACTTTACTTATAACATCAGTTATCTGCCAGTAAAAGCCGTGCCAAAATCCGTGAACCGTTTTGAGATTGAGAAGAAGAATATGTCACGCCGAACACAAATGCAATGAGATGAAGGCAGCTGAATAGATGTTGATATGATGACCAATAATGTGGAATTCTTCGACAGGACCATGTTTAAAATCTGGGGCCACGGCAGTGCCCCCGCCAAGTCGAGCAATAAAGCGGCACGGCCGTACCATCCTTTTCTTGAACCAGTTCAGGCTATTTTCGACTTTTTATACTTCGTTGTGGATAAAACTAGAAGCCTTTTTAGGCACAATTTTAAGGCATTGTAGAAACACGGTATATTTAAAATTTAATTCTATTTGAACCACTACTGGTTCAAATAAGAATTATAACTAATCAAAGTTCAACAGTTTTGTCACTCACTGACTGACTGACTGACTAATTGACCGATCATCAAAAGTCTAAGGCACTTCTAGCTGACATAGAAGCTTCAAATTTAGAATACAATTAGTGTTTAGTGTATAAATCATGAAAACACAAAAAAAAATATGCAATTTCAGTCTAGTTTTCTTGGATTGACTTGGCCTTTGCATCGCAATGGCCAATGTGGTGGCCAATGTGATGGCCAGCTATTACAATGGCCTGTTTAACATTGGCAAATGCGATGCGATGGCCAAGTCAATCCATTTATTTAAAACATCAAAGGTTTTTAAGAAGGGATTGAATATATTAACTGACTTGGTATTACATGGATCTCACTGCTTTCTACGGTAAAAGAACTGAGTTGCGCGACTTGGCTTTTTTTACAAATTTTGTATTTGGTGGGTATAAAATAATATAACGCCTGTAATCCCCGAAAGGTAAGCCATCAGAGGCACACCAAAATTTCGCCTGCTATGTTTAAGTCCCAGATTTAAAAGCGGATACTTATTTACAGATATTGATAACACACTACAGGACGTCCCCTAACTTACGTCCTACCCAATAAGTCATTACACCCATAAAAGGTAATTAATTATGTATGTACAAAGTAATACTCATATTATCTTCAAATAAACCTTTAAGTGATGTCAAATGACGGTCAGGGGCCATTTTCAATCAATTTATATGTAAATAAAAGTGATTCGATTGTGTGTTGTAATTTATTGCTATGGATGCGTTTGCGCATCTCTTGTATTATGTGCTATTGTTTGTTGGGGAGTTAATTTATTAACTTTGGTACAGGGTGCTAGTATATTGCCTTATTTAAGTGTGTTTTTGTTAATAGGATGTTATGGAATGTTCGATTTTTTTTTTTAAATAAGACGTTATACGACGTATAAGCATGGCGTCTAGATTCGATTCCAAGGCGGGAAAAGTGTAATTTGGATTTCCCATCACGAATATCTCAGAAGCACCTCTGAGCTAAGTGTTCGGTTGATGGCCAAAGGCTCGCAAGGCTCTTAAATGGATCTTAAATAAACATAGCTGAATAAAAGAGGGTATTATAGTTACAAATCTGTCAAACCTATATTATTTTATATCGCCCGCTTGTGGTGACAGATTTATTATTTCTTCATAAAAGAATTAGATTTATTTTTTCTCCTTTCGTCAAAAATATTTCTTAAAAGATCAGAAAGTCATCAGTTGATTTAGAAGCAAACATATTTTACTGTATCGTAAAAACCTGAAAAACATTTTCATAATTTGTATTTTTTAAGTGCACCTAATTCTAAATGTAGATCACAGTCGTAAAAATATTTAGAATGCATGAATTTTAAAAATGTAGGTCAACACAATAAAAGTGCAAAAAAATATTTGTTTTCTATTGTAACATGCAACGCAAATAATATTTTTCTTGCTTCATGCGCGGGTCCGAGGGAATGGTTTATATTTTTGAATATATGATTTATAATCGCAACTGTACCTTGGGGGCCAAGTGGAAGCTTAAAAATGATTAACTTTATAAAATCCACTCCACTATAGTTAGGGGCCGAGGGGCCGAGAGTGGACTTAACGCTTAGAAAATCTTAAAAAATATTTAAATTTTAACAATATTTCAGTAACTCTAATAAAAAAAAGTAGTTAAAAAACTAAAAAACCCAACTGAAAAGACTGAAAAGCAAAAAAAAACACATTTTAAATTATTATTATTATATTCAAATGAACCCCCGCCTGTGAATGTGCTGGTTTTTTGCTTTTCAGTCGGGTTTTTTAGTATTTTAACTACTTTTTTTATTTTTAACTTTATAATTCTTTAGTGTTTGTTCTTTCGTTGGTCGTGTAAAATACTTCGCAGATGATTTAACTTTTGTGTTTGTTTATAGAATTTGTGACTTTGAATTTATTTTAATCATATAGGTTTCATATATTTTTGTAATTTCCTTTTAAAACCATTCATTTTGATACCCTACTCGATGGTTATGGATTTTTTTTTTACGATTTGGCCACCAAAACCAGCAATTATCTTTGTTTTTTTTTTAATTTTAATGTAGTACCAGTGATACTCGTGCCATCAAGACGAATCTAACGACGTATATTTCATTCAAATCCCTTCATCCGTTTAGGAGTTATGAGGGAACAAAGAAACGGACACACATACATACTTACATACATACATACATAACCCTCCTTTTGGGCTTCGCCGCAGTCGGGTAAAAAGGCAATCACTCTCAAGCCATCATCATTATATTATTGCCCTTCTACCAATTCATCGTCATCTCACAAGAAACCTCCTTTTTTTAATATCATCCTTTACATAGTCCATCGCTTACAAGTATCAATTACAGAAAAAAAAAAAACTTTCTTTAAATACGCAAGACATGGTCAAATTCAACGTCAAAGTACTCGTACTAACTAACATTAATATTAAGAGTGTTCTAACTAAAGATAAAAGTTACAACAACTAACCAACTCCTGTAAAATAGTAGTAAAAATCACACCTCCAACAATAACTTATGCACTCTTACATAAGAACATACAAAAACCACCATTTGCATTCACCACGCACCCGATTAATATTTCTATGGCATCAGGAATCATTCCCACTTCCTCGTACGTGGAGTGCATTTTATTGGGTATCTTGTGTCCCTTTCTTCCCTACCTTCAGTTAAGTGTGTGGGAGTAGGATGAAGGATTCCTCGGGCAACGTCTTATTGCAGCCAATCATCTATATTCGTGGTAGCTAGTGGAATATTATCGTCACTTCCGGCTGAGTCGTTGACTGCGTGGATGAAAGGTTCGCTTGTAGTTTCGACTATCAATTTTATTGATGGATTGACTGGATCCTTGAGTCTATCAAGCTGTCTGCGTGTTATGGTAATATCAGAATTGTGGGGTTTGTTGTGTAATTTTGTGTTTTGAGGATTTGTAGCGTGTGAGATTTTCGTGCGATGACGTTTTTCATTTTCTTCAGGCAAAGGTGTAGTAACTACGGTAGGGAGCCGGTTGACATCAACCGAGCACAAATTAAAACTTTGTGGCTGCTACTGAAAAAAAAACCTGATTGAAAAACCCAATAACATTTTCCGGACCAGAGACTCAAACCCAATTAGGCCAACGAGGTAGACGAGATTCTTCAATGCATGGATTATTTCTAAAAAAAGACGAATTCTGTTACACTAACTTTGATTACGTGTTTTTGGGATCTAGTGTGATTCGAGAAATTGCCATCGTAACCGCCTGCGCAGATTATAAGTTCATTGAAGTCAAGTCCCAATGAAGTCGAGTTAAATACTACACGCGTAGAGTTTGTCATTCCACTTCCTCGAAACCGACCTTCATTGCCAACTGCAGTTCAAATAAGTGTTTTGGTACTGATTCTTACATTTCAAGTACTATGGAAGAGTTCCGATGCATTACTTAGCCTTTATCAGTGATTTCACCTGCCAAGACACTCTGTTTTTTCGAATATTAATGATCGTATTATAAAATGATCTAATTAATAATTGAAGGAGAACATCGTGAGGAAACATTCGAAGACAAGTGACATCTACCAATCCGCACTAGGCCCGCGTGGTAGATTATAGTGGAAACATTATCGGCCGATGATGACGATCGTGAGGAAACCAGACTGAGAAATATTTTTCGACGACAAGTCAAGTCGAATCAGAGGCACTCGGGCACCAGCCTAGACGCTATACACAGTCCACATGATGAAGAAGTCCCACCCAAGGTTGCAATTATACAACAGGAATAAAAACTCGGGGACTAAGTATCGTACTACCGGATTTAAATAATAGTGTTGTTTCCTGACTACAAAAATATGATTCTAATTACTCCTTCTGTTAGATTATCGAAACATATTGAATACGTATTTTTTGTTTTATCAAATCAGTAAAAATTGACGAAGATAAAACGCGTCAATTATTTGAGCAGGGGCTTGTTACGTCACTGACCGCAAAAAATGTCATAGTAATGTCTCAAAGCACTGTATCGTCTTCATTGATTGTTTACGTGAAAAAAGAAAAAATGTATCCAATATTTTTATTACGGACTAATTAGATATTTTTTGTTGACTATCCTATTCTATGGCCTAACCCAGTACAGGTTTATCCATGTGCAAAATTTGATACAAATCCGATCAGCAGTTAATTCGTGCGAGGTTAACAGACGCACAGATTGACGAGTTCCATTATAATATTAGAGGAAAGTCACCAAATATGAAATAGTATCTTAATATGGAATACCTTCATTTCTCTAAGACTATAAGTATAAAACGCAACACTCGACCATCTTCTGTTCCATTCGGTCTACTAACACGTACGTGGTGCAATAGACCGAATGGAACAGAAGATGGTCGAGTGTTGCGTTTCATACTTATAGTCTTAGAGAAATGAAGGTATTCCATATTAAGATACTATTTCATATTTGGTGACTTTCCTCTAGTATGGGTGTATAATCGATATTTATGAGTGTTACCGACTGTTTGTAAACAAGTGCCAAATATTCAGGGAAGTCCATTTCATTCCGAAAATTATCCGGATTAATAAAGTTAATGTCTTACCAGAAGTTGGTTAAATATACTCATGCTTACGTTGATTTGGTTTTGAGTCACTTCATTGTTTGGTATGGATAACAGCTCAGACCAAGTAAAAAGTAAAGACGGAACTCTGCGAACAGGCAAGTGAGGCCGGTCAAGCTACGCCTCGCCGTGTACATACACAATACACGCACACACATACAACATAAACTACGCCTTGGTCTTAAACTTTTTATTTGGTCTGAGACGTGTGTGCGTCTATGCGAGGCGTAGTTTGACCGGCCTCACTTTGCTGTTCGCAGAGTTCCGTCTATACTTTTCATTTGGTCTGAGGGATAACAGATTGTATTAGTAAATTGAGGTTGGTTTTAGATCTTAAAATTTTGTTTCGATATCGACATCGTTGCATTTGATCAAAATCAAAAGTCATTTATTCAAACTAAGCTGATAATCAGCACTTTTCGAACGTCAAAATTTACTTTACTTATTTTCAAGAGACAGTCACCCAAAGCGACCTTTCGACACCTACTTCCTAGTGTTACTTACGTTTTTACGAAGAAGAACTGATACTTACGTTTAGATTATTTTGCAGTGTACAGATTTCAGACAGAACATAATTATCGTTATCTGTGATACTTGCAAGTTCAAGTGCTAACATACAGGGTGTAAATTAACCCTTCACACATACGTCAACCAAGCATTCTGTACATCAAACTAAGCACCCCTACGCAAAAAGTTTTACTGGGAAACGACTTTTTTTTTTGGGGTCAAAAATTACATTTTACGGTAAAACTCAATGTAGCACTCTTAAAACATTGTGCTAGTAGATGCTTTAAATGCTGATAAAATGCTTTAAATGCTTTTAATGCTGATGCTTTAATAGTAAAAGCGCCATGGAGGTAATTTAAGTAAAGTTACAACCTGAAAAACTAGTATTTACAAAAACAGTTGTGCAAAATTAGGAACTTTGACCCCCAATATCTCCGTAACTAGGGGGTTCCCAGGTATGGTCTAGAACGAAAAAATGATCGCAGTGGTGGGGAGAACAAGTGCCCTTCGTTTACGTTAAGGGTACTTTTACACCCTAAATTACAGTGTCTGTTTTTTTCTCAAAACGTCTCTGAATCATAATTTATCATTTCGGAATCTGAAACACGACAATCTTTTATCAAAAACACAATGACACTGCCCACACTGGTAATCGAACTCGGGACCTTATCCTCAGTAGTTTTTGCGACTAAATCAAAAAATCAAAATCAAAATAAATTTATTTCACATAGGCCTACATGGGCACTTATAAAACGCCGGTAATAAGGGGCACGGTTGGTTGCATTGGTCGATTCCTAAGGAGAAGAACCGGCAAGAAACTCCAAAGGTTACTCTTTTAATCTTTTAAAATCGTTTGGGTTAACAATAAGGTATAATACACACATGGAGACCATGCAGATTAATGTCTGAGATGGTCTTTTGAAGAAAGCACCACACACATTTGAGTGCACCCGTCCAGTCAGTGCAAGCATTTGTCAGTTATCGTGGAGCTCGACTTATAACTTAAGGAGCTCAACGTCACGACGAACAATACCAAAGAAAGGACATTTGGGTGGGTCACTTATAGTACTCAAACTGCCAGACAATCGTTACTACTGGACTAACTATGTAATGTCTGACTTAAAGTCTGTTAAAAGACTGTACTTCATAATAAATGTTGACAATCTCCTTGGTATTTTATAGTTGTCTATTTTTGATGTTATTTTGTTTAAAAAGGTGATTTGTCAGTTGTCTTTGCTTCACCACGTTGTTGAGAATACTTCTGCTTGCATATTAGATTTTTATTGCCATTCTTTAGTTTTATTCCACCTCACCTCATAGAATCCCATACAGTCCATTCCTTTCGTCAACATTTTGGTCAGTTCTGTAGCAAAAAAATCTAATTAGTCCGTCAGATAGATTTACAAAAAATATTGGACTAATATTTTTTCTTTTTTCACATAAACAAAAAATGAAGACGATACAGTGCTTCGAAAACTCGTGAGACGCCACATCGCACTGCATTTTTTACCACGTAGAGACGTCAAAAGCCCCCCACTCATAATCTTTAACGTGTTTTATGTTACACAATTTTTATTAATTTGATAAAACAATTAACACATAATTTTTACGTTTATTGTTTTATCGTTGACGGCACGGTTGGCGCACTGGCTGAGCGATTGGACTGCTGCGCTGCGTGCCGCGGGTTCGATCCCCGCACGGAACAAATATTTGTATGGCCTACAGATAATTGTTTCGGGTCTGGGTATTTGTGAATGTGAGTTTAAATGTTTGTGAACGCACCCACGATACAGGAGACATTTCTAGTGTGAAGCAAAGTTTAAAAAAAAAACATAATTTTTCGATAATCTAACTGACGAACTAAACAGAATCATATTTTGTTTAGTCAGGAAACATATACCTATTCCTTCAACCTCATATTTATATTGATATGCCACAAAAACAAAAGAGGTCCCACTTAAGGAGGGTCTCAAGTACTCGCTTGAACAATGTGGTCAGTATACCGCGGTATCTTAACGTTTTGAAGCACTGCAGCTCTGAAGACTTATTGGTACGGCTTGGAACAGAGACTGTGTGGAGAGGAGTTGCAGTTAATACTTATAAAATCGGCTAGTTCTCTGTTATTTACTATCTGTTTATTCTATGTTGATTTTTCGCCTCCTTCAAGTCTCAAAATTATTAACCATCGGAAAATTATATTGCTGTATCTGTCAATATTATTGTGTTGGTTTTATCTGCTATCAATGCACTTTCACATGAGTTCCGTTTTTAAATAAACATGTAAGATCTACTACTGACAAATGGCGTTGTTGTTTGAGAGATGTTGTTAAAAAGTAAAATTTTAACAATAAAAAAATATTTTTTGTATTAATATGAATTAAGTATATAAAACAAATAAAAAAGCAATAGAAATGACTAGGTCTCATTTCGCAACGTTTGTGTCATTATAATTATATCCTTAATTTTAATTTACATTATTTAAGAAGCACCTCCACAGTTTTTCCTACAAATCGTAAGACAGTTCGTAGACTCCCCTTAATCAAAGAGTCCAGACGACTGACGAGTGGTTTGTCGCGTATATCAAGTAGTTATATGATGCTTAACTTATACCCCTTTTCCTCTTAAGGGTCACTGGGAGAATTTATAATTTTGTCGTAGGTAGCACCGAGGTAGTGAAAGTGTTAGCGATTTTGATGGCTAGGTAGGTAAGCGTGGTTACGTCTCAGATATTTTTTATTTAAGTTTTAAAAGTTCCACAGGGTTTCAATTTTCTGTGCAGTCGGGAATGTTGAACAAAATAGTGAGTAAACGCAACACGTATGTATTAACAGAGTTATAGTCATTAAAATAATAAACATCTAACTGCCGCACTCAGAGAGCTTTAATGATTACTTAGGCCATCACTAAGTAATGGTTTTGACAGTTTTGTCATACAAAAATATGTCAAACCTTTACTAAGTGACGGCTTAAGTAATCATTAAATATCTTTGACTACGGCAGTAAGTTCATTTAATACCATTCAATGAATTTTTCACGAAGTAGTAATGTCCTGGAACCAAAAAGTCGAAGATATGTGACATCTACCTATCTGCACTGGGCCCGCGTGGTGGATTATAGCCCATCCCTCTCATAGAGAGGAGGCCTGAGTCCCTGCAGTGGGAACAATATAGGCTGATGATGATGATGAGTAATACCTATTTGTTACAGTAGCGAATCATGTTTTAATCAACATACAATCCACCCTTTTTTTTTTGTTGGTGGGAAACCATCAAATAACCCCTTCTGACACTCCCTTCCGGAGTGTCAGACTTCTACTGACTAAGAACCTTCTTAGCCCTTGTACCGAGGCCGCGGTATCTCTTTTGAACAACCCGCAGCCCCAACGGGATACAATCCGTCGTGCAAATTGCAAAAACCGTAAGAAAATTTGGATTTCGCGAACTACTTAGAAGGGCTTGTTAAACGCTATAAAGCTTACAATGATGTCTGCTAGAATGTTTCAATATACTGCAATTTCATTAATAAATTTATGAATGTATCCATAAACAATCAGGTTATATGTAGATAGATTGATATGGGCCATCATTCTCTACGTCTCCCTGCTTTCACCAGAAAACAATAGTCAACTAGCACCACAGAAGACGTTATCTAATTACCTAATGGCGTCGCACTAAGCTAATTATTCTTAACAAAGGAGATGGAAACACAACTAATTAATTAATAGAATGCAATTGTAAATGAAAATCAACGGTATTCTAGCTGCGTCTGCGCAGGTATGCGGCAGCGGTTGTAAAACACGTGTAAGAACTACCTTTAAGTACCTATATCATTGTGAAGAATATTGAGTAGATGATGATATTGACTATTTGTGGAGCATTAAAAGGGCCTTCAAGAATTGTTTAACTTAGCTTATGTTGCCTTGACAAGCCTTGCTATCAACTAAGAAACAAACGAATACAAGAAGTCATTGAAGGAAGATGTGCAAACATAATGAAACGATACCAAATCATTTTTAAATTTTGAATCCTTATACTTTGATTATCACAAGCATCATTCTAGGGCAGGGCAAAAAAATGACGATGATGATGTTATGAATTTTGTATTTTTTATTAAATCTGTACCTGATATTATATTCTTAAACAGGCTCAAAGTATTATTACAAGAAGCCTTATAACATAACCAACAACTTACAACAAGTCTTGTGCGGCCTAAATCTATCAAATTCTCACACCCTTCACTAGGCCGCATTCGCTCTATAATTACTTGCCTTATTTCGATTCAATCCATTCAGCGATAAACTGTCTAGCTGTCATACAATTTGTATACAATTGACACATAATCTGTAACATAGACAATAGCGCCACATATCGAATACTTACCTACAATAGATTCGTGATATGGTTTCCGAACGTCAAAACAAAAATATATTCGCAAACATAAAGTTCATTCTCGTCATTCGGAAATCGACTTATTTGTCACTACTGTACAGTTGATATTTGTGTAATACAGCAATAGGAGACAATAATTTGAATAGACTCTAGTCAGCAAATAGTTGTCATACTAGCGCGTCCGTATTCCGTAAAGCAGTTGTTTACAAGAACCGCGGCTGTCGACAAGTTGCTGGAATTTGTATGCGATGCAGAGAATGCTAATGTCACCGCTGCCTGAATTAGGGCTGTGAAAGCAAGAAACGAGGGATTAAGTATGTTAAAACAGTAATCGTTGGTGGTCCCTTGAATAAGTTAACAGTCGACAGGAAGAATCAATGGAAAATGTGTCCGTGGAAGTTGTTCAGAAAACTAAAAATATGATTAAAACCAATAAAGGAGTAAAAAAAGAAGAGTATATTTCTCCGTAGCATGCGGTTTTGGGTACCCTTGATAAACTGTGTAAATCCTTGATTCTGTATCCTCATAAGTTTTTTACATCATGTTTCTTATGCCGATTTACTGGTAGTCGGTGCAGAATATCTTCTTCTTCCATCATCATCATCAACAGCCTATTAATGTTCCCACTGCTGGGACACAGGCCTCCTCTTTTTGAGAGCGAATGGGATATAATCTACCACGTGGGCCCAGTGCGGATTGGTAGATGTCACATGGTTCTAAGACATGCCGGTTTTCTCACGATGTTCACCTTAACCGTTTTTAGAGCAGCGGTGATGAAATAAATTACAAAAAGTTCGTAAGTCGGGGCCGCCACCACTGGGCCACCGCTGCACTTCTTCCATACTTCTATATTATTCATCACCTCCTTTCTACCAATATCATCCTTCACACAGTTCATCCATCGTTTCTTCGTCTTCCCCTTGTCAAAGCCATTGTCAGCCCTAAAGAAAGCACATATTATTTTCGTCCCGCTTGTCTCACGTTACATTGGTACAAACGTTTGTAAGAATTGGAACGAGTGGGACGACCTATTTACATTGGTTCGTGATCATTGACGACGGTTTGTTTGATTACATTAGTAATGGCTTTGATTAACTGTTGCAGCAACCAAGGTTAATGGTGGTTGGTATCAGTTATGATTTTTACATGTCGGATTTGAAGGTTATTATGCAGGTTTATATCTACTGACCTATACAATGATAGTGAAATCCCCGAAGGCAGAGGTGTTATTAATAACACCTTTGTCTGAATGTGGTGAAATATGGGTGGTAGCAGTGTGTGTCAGTTGTGATAGTGTTGTATCTGTGATTTTAATGCTTACAATATTTCATTGAACTCAAGCTACTTAGCAGCAGATGCGATTGAGGAATGGAGGAGGAGGATGAAATATTTGGAAAAGTTAGAAATATTTGCGTTTTTATTTTCTCTTTATCCTTACCTATGTTGAAGTCGGCTTCCATACTAAACATATGCAACTAAAAATACCAGGAGTTTACATAAAACAACTAGACGCCTAATCAAAACACACATTTACAAAGAAAAACTAAAGCTACACCCAACAGAAAAAACCCAACTGTAATTAATTTACAATTAATTCCAACAACAAACAAAATTACCATAGAGCCACCTTATCTTCATCCTGTCCATCCAAAGAGGTGTTAACACCACACCTATTGTCCCCAAAGATTATCATCTCGAACTTGACATTCGTGCCGCCACGTCGCGCCCGTTCGAGTAGTGAGACGAATCTAGAATAGGCCCGTCGTTCGGTATGGTCGGTTCTCGGAAACGTCGTTTGAAAAATGTGTCGATACGCGTAAAGTATTCTGTTGCGTTATATAGGGATGCGTTTGGAATTTTTGATGAGTAAGTGAGTATTCGTAGTTTGTGTCGATGGATATGGATTTTTGGAGTGAATCAGTCGGTTTGGAGGGCAGGTATTGCAAGTGTAATGGGCAGCTGTTTTCGAAGATTTTTTGATGATTTTCCACCCGCCAAAAAAAAAAAGAGTATGAGGTCCTGGGTTCGATTCCAGTGCCGGAAAAAGTGTAATTGTGTTTTTCCATCAGGATTTTTTTAGTATCAGCCACGAAGTCTGGATTTTTGTCCGGTTTGATTGCAATAGTGTCACCCTCAATTACAAGAGACTTATTATAACTGGCGAAATTGAGTGTACTCTACTTAACCCGTTGAGCATAACAGGGTTCATTTTATGTTTCCACGCCAATTGTCAACGTAATTTTGCAAACAACAACACGTAACATCAGACTTTTTAAACTCCCTGATAGACCACCACTTACTCAATTATATCAATCCAGAACAAGTACTCTTGCCATGTCAAGCTCAAAACGGTGAACCATTTGAAATCTCTTAACCTACAAAACGGCAATTTGTACAAAGACACCAGCATCAATCTGGTCTCCCCCTCGCTTGGGTTGTTATCCAATCCCGCTTCATACAATGCTGCTATTGTTTTGGAGTTAATAGCTCCTATACTATTGGCCTAGTTCGGGAGCCAGGGATGTGTGTTTGTCAAAATGTTGGGTGACGACAAAGATCTGATTTTTCTTGGAACATTGGATGGAATTAACGATACTAATTATTGCTAGCAAATGCGTGATTTTTGATGTCGAAAACGAAAATTTCGCCTTAATTTTAAATGTTGCCTGTTTGTTCAATTATCATAAATCCAAAAGTTGTGACGTTGAGAGAGATTAACCGTAACTGTTACAGAAGTTAGTGAATCATAACCGAAATAAAACAAATTACTCTCATAACGCTTAATTCTAATGAAAGTATGAACACCAACTGCTTTTATATTGATCACACTAATATTATAAAGGTGAAAGTTTGTGAGTGTATGTTTGTTACTTCTTCACGCAAAAACTACTAAACGGATTTAGATAAAATTTGGTACACAGATAGTTTATAAGCTGGATTAACACATACGATAGTTTTTATCTCGATGTTATCTTCCCGTGGGATAATTTTCGAGTTGTAGCGGGTGAAGCTGCTGGCAACAGCTACACTTTAAAAAAAAACCCCATAAACTAGAAGCGAAGTAATAAGTATTTATTACTTCGCTTCTAGTCTAAAATTCAAAGATTAATTTCGTGTATCGTAGAAAATCTTCAGTAAAAAAATAAACACACGATCGAATACGTAACTGTCACAGTGTTGACCTTTGTGGTCACATGAAATGTTTCACTTCTTCTGTAGGGAAGTGAACCGCACTGCTTGATGTTTATTTTAGTACAGATTCTGTTGTACAAAAACAACAGGATCAGTATAAAAATAGTTTGTAGTTTGTCATTTAGCTGTAAAATAACGTCTAATGATGAAGTAATTTGTTGAGTAGATAGCTCCGTGACTACAATGTTAGCAAATTTGTGTATTGCTCTTATAATGTATATATTTATCTGTTAATTTATTAAAAAACTAGCATGTGCCAGCAGCTTCGCCCGCGTGGAGTTCGATAATTGTCCTACGGGATCATACTACCCGAAAAAGAAATATCCCATGTGTTAATCCAGGTTATAAACTATCTGTGTTCTAAATTTCATCCACATTCGTTTAGTAGTTTTTGCGTGAAATAGTAACAAACATCCATCCACCCATCCGTACATACATCCTCACAAACTTTCGCATTTATAATATTAGTAGGATTAGAAAGTGCGACAGCTGTGCATGAGGTCCTGGGTAGATTCCCAGATGAGGCAAAGTGTTATTGGGTTTTTCAATCAGGAATTTCTCAGTATCAGGCAGTCTGGATTTGTCCCTGAATAATGGCAATAGGCTCGCCTTATATTACATGGAACTTAAATATACCTATTTGACAAAATGTGGGAGTACTAATGGGTACACCCCTGTCTTACTCTTCAGAGGTTACAGGTGTGATGCTATTTTATGTTAGTATTTAGAATTAAAATATTCTGTAAGAGCTAGTTCTCGTGGTTATCGAGTTAGTCTCAATATTACAAAACAATCAAGGTCAGTATAAAACGTAAAAGTATCAACCTATTTAATTAAAGTAAAAAAGTAGACCTAAATATAAACCAATTCGCAGTCAAATACGAAGATAGCACAGAGCTCTCGAAACGAAAACTTATCGAAACGTAAACGTAAACAAACAAGTTCGCGTTAAGATCTTCCCAGATTTCTATTTATAAAGCTTACGCAAAACGTTTTAGCGAAACGTTAGGTCAAGC
The DNA here is from genome assembly GCA_932274075.1 of Diarsia rubi. Taxonomy (NCBI): domain Eukaryota; kingdom Metazoa; phylum Arthropoda; class Insecta; order Lepidoptera; family Noctuidae; genus Diarsia; species Diarsia rubi. The sequence goes on along the minus strand of OW026433.1, from coordinate 14,100,878 downwards.
CATGGTTTACTAGTGACTAGAAAGAATCTCCTATTTTTTTTTAGTGTAATTTTATGAGTAGGTACATATCAATACAGCAGAATGATTTTACATAAGACCGTATTACGTCAGTAATGTTTGAGAGGGTCGAGCCTATTTCCAGCAACCGGGCACAAAAACTCAGACTCCGTGGCTAAGCTCAAAAACAATTGACTTGACTCGGCAACCGAACCCAGGACCTTATGATTGTATAAGTGAACTAAACCAATGAGGCAGCCACCTCCATATAAAAGGAGTAAAAGTACCCTTAACGCAAATGAAGGGCTATTGTTCTCAACACTACTGCGATCATTTTTTGGTTCTAGATCATACCTGGGAACTAGGGGGTTCCCAGGTATGATCTAGATCTTTACGGAGATATTGGGGGTCAAAGTTCCAAATTTTGCACAGCTGTTTTTGTAAATACTAGTTTTTCAGGTTATAACTTTACTTAAATTGCCTCCATGACCCGTTTACTATTCAAAGCATCCACTAGCACAATGTTTGTGGAGTGCTTACATTGAGTTTTACCGTAAAATGAGATTTTTGACCCCAAAAAAAAAACTTTTGCGTAGGTGTACTTAGTTTGATGCACAGAATGCTGGGTGGACGTATGTGTGAAGGGTTGATTTACACCCTGTATTTAAAAAATTGCACCCTTTAAATGTAGCGCTCTCATCTGTTTTAGTTTCAGTAGGCCTGTAAGTACATATTTTACGATTATGTAAAACCATACGCAATCAATCATCATGTTTACAACCTGTCAATCAACACAAGTTTTTAGCATTCATAGCAAAATGATTAAACTTGAAATAGCAGAGCAATTGCCAAATCTAACATCATGACTGTGATCCACACAGGGACGGACCAATTTGTACTATACATCATCTTCTCATCGTAGGGATGGATGTAACTATACAAAAAGTAATAGGGATGTTTACTGACTTAAAAAAATATGATTCTAATTAGTCCGTCAAAATCAAAATCAAAATCAAAACTCATTTATTAAAACTAGGCTGATAATCAGCACTTTTCGAACGTCAAAATTTACTTTACTTTACTTATTTACAAGAGACAATCCCCCAAAACGCCCCCCCTTCGACTTTCGTCTTTTAGATTATCGAAAAATATTGGATACGTATTTTTTATTTTATCAAATCAATAAAAATTGACGAAGATACAACGTGTCAAAGATTTGAGTGGGGTGTTCTGACGTCACTCACCGGTAAAGAATGTCATATTAATGTCTTGGAAAATGACATCACACGAGTTTTCAAAGCACTGTATCGTCTTCATTGTTTGTTTACGTGAAAAAAGAAAAAATACGTGTCCAATATTTTTTAAAAATCTATCTGACGGACTAATTAGATCTTTTTGTTAACTATCCTATTATAAAAACCAATTCATCATCTGCCTAGCCTTTTCCTAACTTGGGGTCGGCTTTCAGTTTAACCTGCAGATGCAGTTAAATACTAGTATTGTACACGACGCGATTGCCTATCTAACCAGACAACCCAATTTAACTGGGTAATACAATACCTCTTGGTAAGACTGGTGGTCAGACTTTCGGCTCACTGGCTACCTGCAACGACTGACATAGATGTCCAAGTGACAGCCGGGACTAACAGCTTACTGTGGTACTCAGAGATATTTAATTATTACTTAGGCCGTCACTTAGTAAAGGTTTGACATACTTTTGTATGACAAAACTGTCAAAACCTTTAATAAGTGATGGCCTAAGTATACGTTAAAGCTCTCTGAGTGTAGCAGAAAGAGTGCTTTCCGAGGCACGGAGGAAACATAGAATAATACACTCGCGAGCAACCAAATCGACTCAAGCCTAGACGGCGCACATATACATTGATTTTCCTAAAACGATAAATGGTAATTACAAAAGTGATATGTCATTCGAAAGCTGAAGAATTAGGCTTTCAATTAACATCAATACCTTAAAAAAAAACTAAGCGCTGATTTATTGACACATTTTAATTGGCCGTCAGCGTAAATTACCTCTTTAGGAATCCACGACTTGCGCTACCTGCTCCCGCTATAAAACCCCCCCACTTCCGGTTTATCTTATCAGTTGCTTGTTACAAGTTGACCGGTACACATCTCCGTAAATTGCATTCCTTGTTTTCGCTAACCCATGGATACCACACCAGAAGAAGCCGCTCAAGTTGTTGCCTTGTTGCAACAAGGGTTAAGTCAGCGAGCAATCGCTGCCCAGCTCCACTTGAGCCAGTCTTCTGTATCCCGATTATACAGACGGTTCCAAGAGACTGGTGCCATCAATCGGAGACCAAGAACGAGCCGCCACCGGTGCACTTCAGAGAGAGACGACCGCTTCATTGTCTCAACCTCGCTGCGCAATCGACACCTTACGGGCGTTGATGTGCAGCAAGAACTGAGACGTGTACGACAAGTGGCTGTCAGTGAGAAGACGCTTGAAGGAAGCCAACTTGACGCCAAAAAGACCTGCGACGGGCCCTAAGTTGACTGCAGGCCACCGACAAACGCGCCTTCAATTTGCTCGAGAGCATCTCAATTGGAGCGTTGCGCAATGGCGATCGGTCCTGTTTACTGATGAGTGCAGAATGTGTCTGCATGGCAGTGACAGGAGAGGCCGAGTCTACAGGCGTCCGGGAGAACGATTTGCCCAATGTTGTTTCGCTGAAACAGTGGCATATGGCGGCGGTTCCTGCATGATGTGGGCTGGTATCTCTTTAGAGGGAAAAACCGAACTTGTTTTCGTGCCTGCCAGCTGATCGGTACATCACCGACATTCTACTGGATCATGTTGTGCCCTACGCAGGGTTTGTCGGTGAAGACTTCGTGTTAATGCACGACAATGCCCGCTGCCACACGGCACGAGTCACTCGACAGTTTCTGCAAGAGGTCGAATTACGCACGATGGACTGGCCTGCGCTCAGTCCTGACATGAATCCCATCGAGCACTTATGGGACGAGCTTAAAAGAAGAGTTCGGGCCAGAAATCCAGTCCCTTCAAGCGTAGACGAGCTAAAGACAGCATTATTAGAGGAGTGGGACGGCATTCCTCAAGAAAATGTCAAAAAATTGATAAGGTCCATGAAAAACAGACTGCGGGATGTAATTAGGGCTAGAGGGGGCAATACGAAATACTGATTTAAATAAAATAATTTTATTTTTAATTTTGTTTGTTTAATTTGTCAAATACGAGACACATACCCTTTTTCCTAAATTCCCGTTTTTCCTACTCTTGCATTCAGACATCATTTATTTCAAAAATGATGGATGGATTTCAATGATAATGATATCAAATTAAAGCTGACATCTTAAGCTTTCGAATGACATATCATTTTAATAATTTCCATTCATGATTTTAGTTGTATCAATGTATGTGTGCGCCGACAAGGCTTGAGTCGATTTGGTTGCTCGCGAGTGTATATATTAAACTAAGTTTCGTCCTAGTCTTTTTTTTATTTATTTTTTTAAGTTTTTCCTTGGTTCAGTTACCTGTTTTTTTAATTTTTTTATAGTTTTTCCTTGGTTCAGTTACTTGCTTTTTTGTGTTGAGAGTAATAAACAAACTAATCTACTACACAAAAATAGCAAAAACATTATAAATTAGAGGCACAAAAACCGAAAAAAAGGACAAGTGTACAAAATATCTTCATTTTATTTAAAAAATAATCAACATCCAATATTTCAATATGGGTTAGGTTTGGGGTGGGGTGGGGTGTTTCATAGTCAAATCAGCTAGAAATTATGAAAAGTAAAACATCTTAAAGGATCTAGGTCGACTTAACCTGTAGCTCTGTTTATTGGATGGTCAACCATCCACGGACCAACCCAGACAAACGTGAAGATGGAACCGAGCGACGGCTGTTATTTTCCCCAAAAGTTCCTCCGAGCTCTTCGTACCCTACGTCATTCAGTCATAATATAGATCTCAGATAGTAAAACTATATAAAACACTCTAAACCCAATCCACTACAGTCTATTTTTAATCCCTACGGATTTCCTGACCTTGATACATTACTGAGAATGATTTAATATCGAAAAACACATACGTAAAGCCAGAAACTCTTTGATATGAGCTTTTATAGTCGCCTCGAATAAATTCTGAAGCCTCTAATTGACTCAGATGTTCGTAAAAATTAGATAGTGTTCTGTTTTCTGATGAAATTATTGGTTTTAAGAATTTCTTTGAATGCTGGGTAGTGGGAATATTGATTGGGATGAGCGTATCCGTTTTTCTGTGTATTTTATGTTTATGAATTGTTTCCTATAGAAGTTCAATCGTAAATGTATTTGTAATCGAAGTTCTTGTGAAAGAGGTCTTTTGTAGAATTCTCGACACCATTTTTGCATGATCAGCCTACGTTCTTTTCTTTCACCTATTTTAGAGCAGTATTATAAAGCGATGAAATAAATAACATAACATCACGCATGTTATCCTCGAAAAGACAGACAGAGGCGATCTTACAGTCCCAGCCGCCGCGGGAGTCGCTCTGGGCGTCGGGGGCCACGTGACGGCTTTCGGCCACCGTAGACGCGGGCCTGTAGATGGTAAGTGATGGGCTAGCTCGCCGTGCGTCCGTCTTATGACGGCGACAGGCCGTGTCGACGGCGCGTTCGTATTCCACGCGCGCCTCAAAGAGATGTCAGCAACATGGAAGGGGCCCGTAAAGGCCGACACCCGCCAGGTCTGCGGGATGTTGTAAGAGATACCGCGGCCCTGACATAAAGGGCTAAGAAAGAACATGGGTGGTTTTTAGTCAGTAGAAGTCTGACACATTTGATGATTTCTCATCCCCAAAAAAAGGCGTATCAAACAGTACACTCACATTTTACCAGTTATCAGTCGAAGTAATTCCCGGAATCAGTTACTGAGAAGTTCCCGATGGTAATTATAAATATTGGGCTTTTGTGGGTGTAGATACCATTAGGTACACCTAAACCTAACCTCTGGGAGATTGCAAGCGTGATGTCATGTCAGGTACTAATGAGTGGAAGGAACTTCAATTTGTTATCCTTGTCAGACCCTAGAATACAATAGTGTAGTTGACTGACAAAAAAAAAGATTCTGTTTAAACCGTCAGTTAGATTTTCGAAAAATATTGGATTGGTACGTGTTTTTTTCTTTCATCAAATTAATAAAAAATGACAAAGATAAAACGTGTCAAAAATTATGAGGGGGGGGGGGGGGTTGACGTCACTTTCTGGTAAAAAACGTACCAAACTGTGACGTCATACAACTTTTTGGTAATCAATCTGAAGGACTAATTAGATTCTTTTAGTCAATTACCCTATTATTATTTGTAGAGTTAGAAAGCTAAAACCCAAGAAACTTCTTCCATTCCTTATGAACGTCACTAACTTTATGAATTTACACAGGTATCATTATTTATTTTATACCATACCTACTCTAAAAAGCTTATTTAATTCACGCAAAACAGTGAATAAAAAGGCCTTTTATTCACTGTTTTGTTTTTATTCACTATTTTGGTGTTTGAATTTGGAACACAAAAATATATCCGGTCTCTATTTCAATGCTTACACAAACTCCTTGCGCTAAGATTCGAAATTCAAAACTCTTTGGTGCAAATAAATTCTCGAGATTTGATTGGTCGATATTTGCGACAAGGAGTTTGGCATTAGATTAATAAATATTGTTTCACAAGTTGACCACCCTAATGATAATAATAAGAAAATTACGCTTAATTTCAGTCATTGCTCTTATTTTAATGTCCATTTCAATTAATGTAACAATTCTTATTTCTTGATTAAATTTCTATTTTCGCTTAAATTATGTCTTTTTTCGTAGTCATGGTATAAAGTATAGTATGCAACTCCTGAATAAAGTACGAATTTGTATCGAGGGCCATGAATCACTCGCGTCGTTCAGGATTCTAACAGTTGGATCACTCGCTGCGTTTGTGATTCAATCATTAGAATCCTTCACTTGCTCGTGACTCATCTACGGCCCTCGCTTTAAATCCGTCCTTTATTCACTAGTTGCATAATATACTATTGTGCATAAGAAAATGACAAAATCTATCATATCTCTTTTACATTGCACGGGTGCAACCACTCTCACTATTACCGAAGCAAAACCGTCTAATATATTTATTACACGAACAAGCCAATAAATATATTTAATTCGCTATAACTGACGGGTGCAATAAGTCAGCAGTACCTACATGAGGTGTGAACATATTTGCAACGCGTATTATGTTAAGGAAGTAGTGTGTTAGGCTAAAATTATAGGCGTAATAGAAGGTAGGTTCTAATATAAGTAAAATGTGTGCGTTTTTTTTTTATTTAGTGTAGGCAGCATAATAAGAGCTAGATATACGCCACTGACATTTCACCCTCCCGCACGGATTTTTTGGGCGCCAGAGGGGTAGTAGCTACGCGATTTACGAGTAGCGATTACGCAAAAAACATCCATATAAATAATTAAGAAAGAGTTGGCAAAAATAAGCCGAATTGGCATGACTTTACATATGATTGATAGTTTAGGAATAAAATGGAGGCTACTGTGCACACTTATGATGTTTAATTTTTTTTTTTTTACAAAGAAGACATGCTCTAGATTGTATAGATTAATGTATTTTATTTTGAACATAAATCCGGTCATCGTTGCAGAAATAAAAGGTTCTCATGTAACCTAAAAATGGCAAATTCACGTATATCCACGCTTATAATGGGCCAGGCCTCATCTCCATGAAAGGGCCCATTGCGGTTGCTCATTTTTTTTTTGGTCAGCATCATTCTCTTCCATCTCTTCTCTTGTGCGATCCAGTGAGCACTGGATCGCGAAAAGTGGATGGAGGAAAGGGAGGCCTTTGCCCTGCAGTGAAACAGTTTAGGCACATTACAATAATAATCATTCTCTTGCCCTTGTACCAATACATTTGGGGTTGGTGCAGCATGTCTTTGTCTTTCATATTTCTCTCTCTCATCACATAAAACATCTCCTTTCTTGGCATATCATTCTTTACTCCTTCCATCGTTTCTTTGGTCTTCATCTACTCTCGATCAGAATCATCTACTAAATACTTGGTAACCGTTTTAGCGTTCCATTTTCTAGAGTCCATAGTTTGTAATTAAAAGAACTACGAAAACCTGAGAAAACTCATCACGTTGCTAGTAAAAAGTCATAAATATTTTTCATATGTTCAAACACTGAGAACACTCGGCGATTGATAGAGCAGAAATCAGCAGAATATCCTTTTTATTATATTTTAATGCATTAATTCAAGTGCTTTAAACATTTACGTCACACATTTTATTCAAAGTACCTCACTTACGTAAAAATATTCAAAAGCAATGCTGTCAAAAGGTCGATAAAAGTTATCGATAAACTGCTCGGACGTCCACTTCTATTGTTTTTAAAGCGCACATTCAATTTTAAAAATATAATAAAGAATACTTACTATAAGTTATTTAAAATATAATGCTGTAAGAGTACAGAAATAACGCTCAATATAAATTATCAAGAGCCGTGAAAACTTCAGCGGGCCGTAGCATAAATAACGAGCACACAGGCAATGCGAATCAAATAGATACCATTTGCATTTGACTTATGGTTCAAATCAGACTTGAATTTAATTTCGATAGCCATGTTGTATCCGATTTCAAATAATCATGAAGATAAATAGTTAATTATGAAACGAGAATTGAATTCTTATGCAAACATTATCCTGACTGAGTCTTACTGCAATTGATTTGAATGACACTAAGTCGAATTGATAGGCATGCCATTTTTCATCGATATAAAAGCATAAGGCTTTCAAACTCTCATATCGATAAGTACGGTTTCTTAGAAAGATGCAAAGCATTTTACTATACTCCTTTGTAATGTAGATGCGTTCGCAGATTCTATGAGAAATATGCAAAGTGCTTTGGCCGCTTCTTACTGTGAACTATATCTGTGATTGTTTTTTTAATGCTTTCTAACCAAACACTGCTTTGATAGATGAAACTTATAACCTATTTCTTGTGCTTGTGTTAGTATGATAAGTTTTCAGAAGGATTTGTGAAATAGAACCGTTTAATAATTACTGTATTTTAGCTGCCAAAGCAATTTTTAACATACAGATCAAGTCCACCAAAATTTTTCGACTTTTGGTACTGTTTAAGGTCACACATATTTATATTTTGATTTCATAGTGGCAGTGCACAAGTAATCGGATTTGGCTTGAACTTAAATATATTAATAGTTTCAATTAGGAATCTAAGTGCTTACTTAAAACTAATCACCCATATGATTTAAAATATAGCTGGATAAATGGATTATTAACTTTTAATTTGTTTTAGAGCACGACCACTGGTTATAAAATTTAGAATAACTTTGTTTTAATTTTAATCAATTAAATACATATTAGATTAGGACTACATATTATAAACACGTTAACACGACTGGGATTGTATAATGATATTCAAACCATAAAACAACACCTAAGTCCATATCTTATCACTTTTTTGGCATTTATGGTGTAACTCGTAACTTTATTACAATTTATTAAGTGGGTGTTAATTAGCCATAAAAACTTACTGAATTATAGCTGCTGGATATGAGAAGATAACCGATAATATTTAATTAAATCAATAAAAAACAAGCTCCTCCCACAGAAACTAACATATAAAATACCAAGCCGTTTGACTACTAGTGTCGAACCATTTAGAATATTTAATTAAGATAAAAAACATCTCACGCTTCGCTTTTCTCAATTAGGTTGATTTTTTTAGGTATTATTACTTCTTCGTCCTTATTATCTATTACCGGCCATATCAGCACCTCTTTTCTAGCCATATCATCCCTCACACAATCCAACAATCATTTCTTTGGTCTTCCTCTGCTCTTATGCCTATAATTTAGATAAAAAAATAACAACAAAACAACTCATTACAAGTTTTCCAAAGAAAAATACCACCCACAGTTCCGTCTAAAGCATAGCCGTAAAGTACTAAGAACCGAACTAAGCCATTGAATAACAACAACAACGCGTTGTAAAAGTCTTGACTACTAATAGCTAAAGCTAACAGTTACTCGTACTACTAACACGAGTTTAAATTTTAGTACAGGTCTACTTATAACCGTCATAATCTGCATATTATCATCCGCGGATGGTTTGGCAGACGTGATATGATTGGTTACTGGGAGTTAGTCACTGACAGTGTTCGTTTGGCCTCCTGTATCATACAGTTTAAAAATGTAAGTATAATAATGTCTATCAAGAAGGTAAAAAGTTAAGTATTGATAAGTTTTAAGAATGCCTTTTTCATCAAATAGTCTTTCAATAAACTTAAATATGAACTGAGACGGTTGTATTAGTGATTTTTATAATTATTACTGAGTAAATAGACATTTTTTACTGCCGCGAAACATATTATACAACTTTACACTGACCGGTAAATCACAAAAAAACGTAAGAAAAATCTAATTTTGCGTGCTACCGGTCATGGATTTCTGCAAAGTAACGGCTAATTCTTTATTTTTATTTATGTGATATTATCTTTTTAGTCATTAAAAAACTTTAATTGCATATTATCAATATCATTAAGAGTGACGTGACTAAACACGGTTGCGTGTTTAGTCACTCTCGAAAAGGAAAGAGCACATTAGCTCAAAAACCTGTTAAAATACAAAGCTCAATTGACACCACTCGTAAATTTTCAAAACATTGCAATTTCAAACAATGTTCGAAATAATGAATTTCTGCAGAATTTATGCATTAATCTTAAATACTAACATAACATTTTCAGTACAATGTGTGGTCAAAGCGAAAATTCAAAAGCTTACAACATGTGATCAGTGATCAATGTCGAATTGATGACTGTCGTATAATTCTGACCACGTATTTGATAGTAGCAACAGTTATGGCCTGTAGTAGCAACTCGCCCAATTGAATAACGATTTTCTGCGCGGGCGAGTGTTACTAGTGTTGCGACTGAGTCAATTGTTATCGATAAATGAATTAGGCTTTGTACGTGATTAAAATTTTGATTGTTTGACTATAAACCATGTGTGTAGTGTTTTGTAGCAATTAACGGTCTAATTAACTAATGTTTTATAGTGTTTATTAGAAATTCTAATGAGATTTATTACGAATACATGGGCTTGCCACGTTTCATTGTTTAACATTTTATATTACAAACACACATCATATTCGTTCCACATTGTAGTGAGATGAACATTTATGATTATATGATATTTAGACCACCTATGCACCACTATTGTTCATGAAGAAATATTTTTTATGCAGGCAAGCAGTTCACTCATTAACAATATTTTTCTCGTGCAAAAATGACCTTAATCGTTTAGTCCTAAGCAAAATTATCGACATCGTCCCCTCCCTACAAAATCTCAGGCTCCTTATCGATGATTTACAAATTGTATATATACAGACGGACAATGGCCATAGGGGAGGACCGCGGTCGCCAAGGTCGGGAGTTCGGACCCGGGAGATATACTTATTTAACGTAATGCGGAAGTTTTTTCATATAAATGATTATATTATTATTCAATAGAATATTTATTACGTGTTTTGTGTCGCAGTTTCTGTAATGTGGGAATATTTTGCTTTTAATAGCGATATAAGGGCGTTGTAAATTCTTTGTTTAGAATAAATTTATGTGGGTACGGGAGTTTTTTTGTTATTTATTGGTTATTTTTTGTAGTGGTACAAGTCGTTATTATTATAAAATGTGTTAAAAATGTTTTGTAATACGTAGGTTTTGAAGACAAGTCGATATCTTGAAATTATATTAATTAGTGACAAAATATTTTGAGTTAATTTTCAACTTCGTGGAATCTTGACGAATTTCTTCTTCATTGTCAAATTTAGTGCTAATCTTTTTAAAATGTCCATTACTTGATTTAATTAGTATTTCTGGTCTAGAACCTGACGGCCTGAAGGATCGCCTCCTGTTAAATGGGTATTAAACATGACTGGTGAAATATAAATGTATTAAAGTAAGAAAGAAAGGAAACTTGTTTATTAAGCACAATGCCACAAGTGCACACAACAAACAACACGTGTACGAATACACCTCTGTATAACCCTTCGGGGATAACACGCATGATGTTATAAACAAATGACCACTTTCCAAAACAAAACCACCTTTTTTTTTTTTTTTTGGTGGGTGTAAAATCATCGAATAACCCCTCCCGCTCTTGGGCAGAGCGAAAGGGAGTGTCAGACTTCTACTGACTAAAAACCACCCATGTTCCTTCTTCGCCCTCTATGTCGAGGCCGCGATAACCGTTGGACTACCCGCGGCCCCGACAGGCGTCGGCCCTTTCGGGCCCCTCCCATGTTGCTGACATCTCTTCGAGGCGCGCGTGGAACACGAACGCGCCGTCGTCGACACGGCCTGTTTTCGTCGTGAGACGGACGGACGGCGAGTTAGCCCATCACTCACTGTCCACAGGCCCGCGTCTACGGTGGCCGGAGGTCATCGCGGGACCCCCGACGCCCGGAGCGCCTCCCGCGGGGGCTGGGACGAGAGGTTCTCTCCCTCTCGCGTTCCGCCACCTCCTTCGCTAGCATCACTGCTTCGCAGAAGGAGACGACGGCGTCTCATTCCTCCTCGCCCCGGACCATGGCTTGCACCAGGGCCGGGCGCGAGAGGTCGCCGCCAAACAAAACCACCTCGATCCACCTATCGGATATACAACGAACCATCTGTGTTATAATAACTCAGGCCCTTAAAGTACTTACACAAGCCCATTGTCAGCCCGTAACTCTTGTGAACAACTTACTTACAACCAACAATTTTGCAGAACACACCGACGGACAGAAAACAGCACCCGTTGACTCCTATGACCTGTTTAGATTAGCGGTCGAGTTTATAAGCCAGTACATTTTCCGTAAAAGATTAGTGATCCACCTATTATTGTTAGCTATGATTTACCGTTAAGAAAGTGGGTCGATTTGATGAACTTTGCGGAAACGGATATTAGTGTTTTCTGGTAAAATTGAGTGTTTAGATTATGAATGTTTTGAAGTTTATAGGTAATGGGTGCGATTTCGGTTTGTTTGTTCCGGTTGAAAGTAGGTTTGTCAGAATTATTATGAAAAGTGTTAGTTCAATTGCGAATAATACAGATCAATAAATAGAATTTCGAAGTGTTAATAAGAGCATATAGTTCACGAGTGCTTTCACTGACACATTCCGTATTCTCTGAGCTACTAAAACTTTGTTAATACATTGAACGATTGGTATCATACTCAAGTCGGATGACTTCTTTGTATAGATAATAATGAATAATTTCATAACAAATTTTGTTTTTTCTGTTTTGTTCATAGCATTCATCATCAAAAGAGAATAACTCCTACATATTTATAAAAGAAGAAACTCTGTGAAAAAATTAAAACACCAACTTATAATATTCCTTTATTTACTCTCTCCACTAACTCTTTTACCGCTCCCTCATCGACTGGCAAAACCAAACGTAGCATAAGGTATACAAGCTCCCAAAATAACGCTGATCGTATGAATTTGACCTATCGTGTGAACGGACTGTTTGATTACCAGATCTGTTGTGATATCACAGCTCAATATAGGAACAATTTACAAGGGTTCTCCGAAGCTTTCATGATAATTATTTGTAAAACCATTTTTATTACTATTTCATGAAAAAGACATTCAAAAGGTTTTAATGAACTTAAGGCGTGGCACTGATGATTTTAGTGATTATAATTTTGTGAACATAATGTTACCTGGGCCTAATCAATTCTATGGCTACGTGCCTTCGCACGTTTGTATTTGATAAGTCGGTTACCTCACGATATCATCATCTATCAAAATACGATTCGCACAACACAACATATGTGATGTGACATCTCAAATACGTGTCTTATCTAGCTCAAGACATAATTCTCAGGCTAAATGGTACTTTTAGAATCAGACAGACAGACACAGACAGGCTTAAGCTCGTTCAAAAAACCAATTCAGTTTTATTTTCGTCCGTAACCTTCTACCTTGGAACATATCTATAAATAAATAAAAGGATTGCACTTGAAACCAAAGTGGTGCTAGTAGTGCCCCTTGTGGCACTCCATATCTTTACTAGTTTGAGATTAGTTACTGCTTCATAAAACACTTGTAATAGGAATGTTATCTATGGACTGATTCAGAAGCAATATAAGTCGAGTTTAATGGTATTAAAAAGATATTTAAGAAATTAATTTTGAAGGTTACTAAAAGATCGTTAAAACTTTTTTCTGAAAAAGACAAGAGTTCAATGGCAATTTGTTTAATACCCGGACCTTTTTTTTAACGATGGTAAATCATCAAATGACTCCTCCCACTCTGGACGGAGCAGGATGGAGTGTCATACTCACTGAAACCCATCTGTGTTCCTTTTATTTATCTTTATTCCAGAAAGGTAAGTAACTTACAAGCTAAGTCCCACAAAACCGTTGCAATGTTTTGACTGTGAGGTCGATGAGTCTCTTATTATGATGAGATACTTAAATGTACTTAAAACTAAATATTATTTAAACTTACACTAAACTTATTTAAAACTTAAAACATTTCTAAATAATATAATTTCAATTTACGTCTTAATCTAATAAGGCCGCGGAGACTCCAGGCCTAGATTTACCGAAGCAATGTAAACGTGCTCAGACAGAAATTACTGTACCATGTGGCGTGTAAGTATGCAGATTTTCATCCACAAAGTACACTAAACATCATGTCCTGATTATCCGCGATCTCGTGATCAGCAGACGTTACAGGAATTTATGGACGCTACTGAAGGCGCCAAACCTGAAGCCACATTTCAGGCCGTTCCAATTTAAATTGGGAACGAAGAAAGAGAAAAAAAACGTGTTCTTAATGTCATAAATATTTTTTCTTTGAGAAACTGTGTTTGATAAATAAAAAAAATATTTGTTACAATAAAAAAAAACAAATTAACCATACCTACCTCAAAAATCTCACACGTCCCAATACTGAAAAACATTACCCTTCCTTTTGGCTTCGCCGTAGTCGGGTAAAAATGTAATTTCTCGGTTGATTCTTCAAGCCGTGGCTATGCAGGGGTTACCTGGTGCCATGGCGGGCTAAAAATAGCCCCGCACTCGCACCCCATGTAGCCCATAGCCCATGGTTAATGTACAGAGTATATTAACTGTACGACCACCAGATTTTATGGTTCTTTTAAGTTTTTAACTTGAAATGTTCGAGAATTTGAGTGTTGGTGGACGCAAAGTTATCTTTGAAAGTTGAGGCTTAAGCACCAGTAGGTTTGTTGAAGCACCATATCGGTTTCTGATTAAGTTAATCACAAATTAACATAACATTACACCGCGCTTCTAATTCCCAAAGGGTTAGGCCTTTGCCCAGAGCGGGAGGAATCATTTGATGATTTTCCACACACCAAAAAAAAGGTGTACCAAATAGTACAAGCACATTTCGCCAGTTATATTTAACCCCGTGCAATAGGGAGCGAACCTATTGCAATCAATCGGACATTAATCTAGACTCTGTTGCTGTCACTGTGAAATTATCTTCAAATGATTATTAGTGACAGGCGGGGGGGGATACTTACCACTATACTACCGAAGACGAGCGAGCAGTGGTGGCCCAGTGGTGGCGGCCTCGACTTACGAACTGTGAGTCCTGGGTTCGAATCCAGTCAGGCGCATTACTTTGTGTAATTTATTTCAACACCACTGCTCTCAAAACGGTGAAGGAAAACATCGTGAGGAAACCGGCATGTCTTAGAACCAAAAAATTCGAAGACATGTGACATCTACCAATCCGCACTGGGCACGCGTGGTGGATTATAGCCCATCCCTCTCCTATAGAGGAGGCCTGAGTCCCTGCAGTGGGAACATTATAGGCTGATGATGATGATTATTAGTATTTAAACGTGTCCAACGTCCACTATTCATGTACTTATTAGTACATGAATAGTGGACGTTGGACACGTTGGTTCAGAGTTAAAAAAATGAAATAACAGCATTCTGTCTCGAAACTTTAAGCTTGACATAAAAAGATTCTTTATTTGCCTAAACACAATTACTTTCAATTGCTGGGCAACCTGTAACGGCTTTTATCTTTATCAACTACCAAACCTGTTTAAACATATGCCAACCGTCCACAATTTTAGTACCTACTTAGATCTTTGCTTAACCCGTCAAGTGTAATAGAATAAAGTACTTAAAACTTTACTTAAATTGTCAAGCGAAACCGATATTATTACTGCTCTCAAAACGGTGAAGGAAAACATCGTGAGGAAACCGGCATGTCTTAGAACCAAACATTCGAAGATATGTGACATCTACCAATCCGCACTGGACCCGCGTGGTGGATTACAGCCCATCTCTCTCCTAGAGAGGAGGCCTGAGTCCTTGCAGTGGGAACAAAATAGGCTGATGATGATCATCGTCATCATCATCAGTCTATTTTGTTCCCAAACCGACATTATTGTACAAATTTGCCCAAATCGGACCGATTTTAGTAGAATGTAATTATGTCTTATTTTTAAGCTTTTATTATGTTTGCTTTTTAATTTTTTTGGGTTATTGTAAATTTTTTACCATTTTCTTTTATTCTGTGTGGGACCAATCAATACTTTTCTTCCTTTTTGACAATTACCAACAATCGCATTACGTACTTACATCTAAACCATCAAATACGATCGATTTAAATAATACATCTTTGCTTAAATTGCCAAATGCAACCGATTATTGTACATCTTTGCCCAAACCGTCAAGTGCGATCGATTATAGTAAATCTTTGGCCATGTCGCGGCGCACAAAGGTGAACGCAGGAAGTTTACGTAGCACGTGCGAGCTTCCTCACACAGGATGTTTTAAAATACGAACGCGAATTCGAATTAACAATGGCGTTTAGTACTTGCGTGCGAATTTAGTTTGGAATGTCGTTGGGTGGTAGTTGTGGAGTTGTAGAAAATTGTTGTTTTTAAATATAACAATTTACGTCATAATCAGTGTTAATCAAATAAAGACATTAGTAATTAGTTGTGCCACCAAAACATACGTATACTCATACTTATTATTATTCTACTATTTTATGCATTGTTTATTGATTTAGTTAACACGACATAATAGTATCATTTATTTAAATTGTCTTTGGTAACATATTGTTTCATAATAATAATTATGATCATCTGTGGTGGTATTGAATTGTTTAGTCTCTCAATTATCACTGTTCTGCGGTTTGTGGTCAAGTGACAAAATATTTGTTTAAAAGTTCCACTATGGAATACGAATGAGTTAATTTTATTGATGTTTCTCACTTACTACTACACGTTTAAAATGACAATACTTCAAAATTACCTTGCACGCATTTCTATGATCTATTGGGAGTTCTTATTGGTAAAAAATGATGAAAGTCACTTTGTAAATGTGAATTTTGTCACTTTTATCTTTAATTTTTACCCGACTGCGGCGAAGCCCAAAAGGAGGGTTATTAACGGATGAATTTTCAAAATCCAGCCTTAGTTCTCGCCTTAGTTAACAAAAGGTGTTTTTAAGTAAAAAAAAAAGTAAAAGTCCATACTAATGCTTCTGTTTCTATCTTGTCTATTGTTGCGGTCAGACACGAACCTGTCAAATAAACCGTCGTCTCCGTGCGGTTCCGTGCATATTACACACATTTGCTTGCACGCACACAATTAGCACTATTTGTTTATCACCAGTAAACGTGCTGTGTGGCGAGATTTAATGTGATTGTTTGTACATGCTTAATTAATTAACTATGTATTGACTGGGTTAATTAGTAGGGTTGTGTATAAGTAGATTAACTGTGTATTTTACATAGTGATGCGGTTAGTAAATAGGTGGTCCTTGGTTCGTCATTAAGTTGTATTCTTCTGCTGCATGTTTTTGGACTGGGAAAGTGGGAACAGAACAAATAAAACTAGTGGAACTAAAAATAATAATAGGTTAGTTAACTAAAAAGATCTTAGTAGTCCGTCAGATAGATTCCCAAAAAAATATTGGACACGTATTTTTTCTTTTTTCACGTAAACAAACAATGAAGACGATACAGTGCTTTGAAAACTCGTGTGACGTCATTTTCTGAGACATTAGTATGACATTCTTTAGCGGACAGTGACGTGACAACTCCCCACTCAAATCTTTTCAGTGTACATTTTTAGTGATTTGATAAAACAAATTATACGTATCCAATATTTTTCGATAATCTAACAAACGGACTAATTAGAATCATATTTTTTTAAGTCTGTAAATATCCTTGCTGACCATACAACTCAATTTCCAAATTAGGCAAAACAAAGGTCTAAAATGTACCTAATATCCTGGCAGGTAAGATTTCTTAATTTTTTATTCTGATCACTTGGCCCTGGATTTAATTTTTGGATCCCGCAAAGTGTTATTGGGTATTTCCATCAGAAATATCTCAGTAGCCGCCCCGGATTCTGTATTTGTGCCTGCTTGATGGCAATATGTTGGCCCCTTTTTTTCCCCGTTTTACATGGGAATTAGCTGGTGAAATGTAGGTATACTATTAAAGAAAGATAGAAGAAGAAAGAAAGAAAAAGTATTTATTGGTTTCACACAGGGCAGAATAAATTGACAAAAAAAACAAAAATTAAAAAAGCTTCAAACACAATATGAACAGGACATTTTTAGTTTAAATTTAAAAATAGTCCCATACGAAGCCAAAAGGCCACTATCTCAGCATGGCAAATAAAATATAATAAAAACAATTGTAAAGTAGGCAGTGTTATGTAGTGTACGAAGATATATATTAACATATTGAATAATAATTACGCCAAAAATATTTCCACATCCAACTAACTTGAATGTTTGTCTATGCCAAGAGCGTAAATGGCAACATTGACAAACGAAAGGACGCCGGCGCAGCTTATAAATCTACCTAGCGCGGTGTCTATGGCACAAAACTATTATTATTAGGTACACTTTTCCCTAACCTTTCAAGGGTTGCAGTTATGTATGTATTTTTCATTTTTGCTCATCTCAATTAAACCGTACACAATCTTTAGAGTATTAGAATTAATTTAACGGTATTAAAGAATCACCCTATACAAACTCATAAAGCTATGTTTACTAACATGACTTTAAAAAAAAACCGCCGCTCGCGACATCTGGCGCTAGCGTTATGTAATTATTTATTTTATGAATACACATCTACGTTTACGGTTTTTTGTCTCTTTCTCTCTAAAATTTTGTTCAATTATCTGTTGTTTTGTTACCTTTGACTATTGAGATGAAAACATACTTAATATTTAACGTATTAGAACTAAAGAACAGACATAATGTTTGGATTATTTATGTCTGAAATAATAAAAAATAATGTGAACCGACCCCGCATAAATTGGCTTTTATATTGGACATGATGATTGAGTTAACGAATATTAAGGTATTTTTAAGTTTCGTAAATAATTAGAGAAACAAGGTGCCTGACAAAAGTTCAGCTATCTATTATGGCGTTTTGTCTTTCTCTTTTAAATATCATGAAATAAGATCATCTTGATTTCAGAATATTTCAGCACATAATCCATTCCTCTTTCAATTTTCGTTTTTGTAACCTCTGTTCACACTACTAGTGTCTGTCTAAAAAACCTTATCAACACTGATTTTATAATATATATACAACACTAGACATTCTTCACCATTTGCACGCCAAAATGTCAGTCGGTTCAATCACCCATAAATCATAGCTCTATGTCAAAACTAAACACTCGTTCATTCACCCGTGGCGACAAAAAAACAAAAAAGCATTTCAACAATTTAGTTTACAAAGTTATTAATAGCAAAACAATTACGCGCCTCAATCCTTTCACCCTTCGAAATAAATAAATCATACCAAAAAGGATTGTTGAAAACCGATTTAGAACGAGGGGCTTATAAAAAGGATTTAACTCTAAAAATCTGGCCAAGTTTGAGTCGGACTGACGTGAGAAGGGTTCCGGATCAATGAATATTTAAAAAAAAAAACACCGAAAATCTTTTATTTTCTTTTTTATGCAAAGTCCAAAGCCTATTAATATAGGCCATAGTGTTCACCTCTGATTTTCTGATTCGGAGACATGTGCATTTTGTAAAATTATCACCTGCTTCGATAAAGAAAAATATCGTAAGAAGGAGGTGAAACCAAGCCAAGTCAGAGGCCCATGGGTTAGGCAGTAACCACAAGAATGAAAGAAGATAAGCCCTAGTAGGTACTCGTAATAAATAATAATAATAATAAGACTTTATTTCAGATAACTTATTGATCCATAATGGTTAGTAACAATTGTAACTTATAAACTATGTTAGTAGGCAGTAATAATTTAGAAAAAAAAAGACTGACAGCGTTAGTAACAATGATCTTACAAACTAATAATAATACCTACACACTGATTGACATTATTAAGTGTCTACCTATTACGGTTCAGCGACACAGCCCTGTGACATACGAACAGACAGCGGAACCTTAAAAATAGGGTCCCGTCTGCACCCTTTTAATATGGAACCCTAAAACTGATTGTTGAAAACCAATTCAAAACGAGGGGTATATAAAAAGGATTTAACACTAAAAAGCTGATGGTGTATCCATATTTAAAATATATCCTCGGGTTAACCCCTCCGTACTATGATATACGGAACTACGGCACGTGTTATATGATGCTATGAATTCTGACATAAAACAGAGCATCGAAAATAGTAGTGTTTGTAGAAAATTGTAGGGAAAATAAACTGGACTATTTTTGTTTATGATTGGTCGTTAAAAGTTTATGTTTACATGTACGCGTGAAATTAATTTTAGTTAAATTAGAAACTTGAGTTTTATTAAAAATAAACTGGGTGATGATAAATTATGATGACAATTAATTTTTTTCATGGCACTGAAAAGTAAAATTTAAAAAAATAGGTTTAGACCAAAAATATCTATAGATATCCTGCAATATTGTCATAAAACTGAAACCTATTGAAAACAATACTAAATATCTTCAGCGTTAACAGAAATTAAACATCGGTTTAAATTTCATGGACAGAAAGGTGTTTTCGTTCGTGTTCGTAAATTTTTATTGATTTGATAAAACAAAAATACGTATCCAACATTTTTCGATAATCTATAAGACGGACTAATTAGAATCATATTTTTTTTAAGTCAGTAAACATCTCTATTATACACTTCTCTCTAAGAACACAACGAAAACCGTTCTCCAAAATATCAGCCACGGATTGTAAAACAACATATTTAAAGTGCAGACATTTTGATTTTTGTTTAGTCATCGGGGGACCTGACCTACGCTTCTATTAAATACTTTTCAAAAACATATTATATTTTACACTATTGACTATTTGCATCATCTGTTGTGTGTCCAGCATATTGTACTTTTTAATAATGAATACATAATTCAATTTTACTTTCCATAGAAATAACACTTTTATTATCATTATCATAATTCTCCTACCCGAAAGGCCTAAAAATACTTAATCAGATACGACAGATGCAAGATATAATTACATAACGACGAAACAAGCAAATATAGAATATGAATTTCCGAACCTGTACTATGATTTGTTTTAAGTTTAAAAATAACATTATATTTATAGACCACATAAATTAATCTGTTACTACATTTCAATAAAATATAATTTCTACCCTGCTAGATAAAACGAAACACAATATCCAGATTGAATATAAAGTTATATTAACACACAAAATAAAAACTTTACCCCTTTTCAAAAGCAGCACAGCAGTGAATCAAACCTGAGTTATTTTATATGCTTGTTTATTTAATGTTTAAATTTATACCGTGCCAACGACCGGTGCCGTGTACTGCAAGGAAAGTTATAATTATATGTATAAAAATGTTGTTAAGCAATGGTATGGGTTCCGTACGGGAAGATAATAAGATGTGAAGATAGATGTTTTCTTTCTTACTTATGTTGTTAATATTGTTTTTGAATTTCTTTGGTTCTCTTCAAATCATAGGTTCGGCACTGTTTTGTTTTATTCCAATAGTAGGCACATTTGCTAATTCAATCCCTTTAAGTAACGTCAACACTTTAGGAATGGTTTCCTAAGTCCTTGTCTTTTAATGACGTGCGTCTAGATCACTTGAAACACTTGCTAAATCTTGTAATTTTATTTCTGAATCATCTAAGACCTGATCTATTTCACTTTGCCTTATTTCTACAACATTATTTATGTTAGTACACATGATTTATTTAAAAACTATCTTTTATTTTGTATCAACGGAGAATCTTTGTTTGTTATCAATTTCCTGTTTGTTTCCTCCTCGGATCCCAGAAATCTGTCCAAACACACACATTGCCCAGACATTTGCACTGCCCTCGATCGCTGTGTCATTGACAACAACCTAACATCTCAGCTTCTTAATTAATTCGCTGTGACCTCGTAAATTTTGTGTTAAACAGCTTGTTTTTTGACTCATCCTCGTGTATTGATGTAAGAAATGTTCCTGGTTGTGGGCTTGTTTTGATTCGAGGTAATTTGGGTAATTTATTGCTGGTTAAACAGTGTATGGTGGAAGTTTTCAGAGATTATGATCAGCAGTCTATTGAACTATGTTGATTGACAAATGCGCCTTTTAAAAATCGAATCCCGGGAAGTGAAATGACTCAATATTGCTGGTGGATTCTATTTTCGTCTGAAATCTCATGAAGTGTTTTTCTTTCTCGAATTCAAAGAAAATCTCGTAACGTTATGAAATATTTTGTTTGCTTACATTCGACGACTTATTCAGCACTGTGAGTACTCGATACATTTCTTAGTACTAAGAAAGTAATGATCTGGTTTTCTTACATTCACATAGGAACATTAATTATCTAGTATGTATTCTATGAATAGTAAATCATAAACTGAATTCATAAGTGAAATGTGTTTGGCATCGTAACACAGCGACTGTCGTCTCGTACAAGACACTCTGGCACCAGCTCTCTACAAACTATTAACTAGCCACGCGTCTTGAAAATCCTTTGCACAAATAGACAAACATTAGATGTATGGAGTGCGATAAATCTAAAGTTGCGTAAACTTAGTATTTCTGTGAACTTCACTTTAAGGGGTGGGTTTTAGGGGTGTACTTATACTCGTATGAATCGGCACAGTTTGGCACAGCCGGACGGTATTTTGTATAATATATTATTATAAGTTCGGGAAAAGTGTGACTTAACTCGAATTGTCTGAGCTGATCCGGACATGATGCATCATGTTTGGGTCAGAAGTCAAGTTAGTAGATGCCGATTGGTATGAGCAGGATTAAAACCAAATGTGTGTACATGATGTAGTTGTCGCTCTAGTTTTAAATGCTCTTTTTCTAAATCTTTTGATATTTGTGAGTTTTACACAGCCTGTATTTTAGAGGTTACAGCTTCGCAACCAATGTGCGCTGTGTACTGCATTTTAGTATCGATGAATGTTAGAAAGGCTATTTTTAGGAGTACAGATGTTCCTGCAATACGCGTATTGCCGGCAAATATTTCAACAAATATGGCTTGGTTTGAAATTAGCTATTGTTTTTAGAGACAGTGGCACGTGCATAGATGTCTAAAGAGTTCGAGACAACTGGCACCAAGAAAAATATGAAACGGAACTCTATTGTTAGTCTAAAGTTTTGTCATCGTTCTCAACTTTACAAAATAATAGTACTTAAAGTATTGCAATGCAGTGTTAAATGCTACGTGTATTCACATCTCTCTCTATTTCTTCCTTAAGTTAAAACGTCTGGCAGACAACATTTTATTTGTGAATGTTTCGCCAATAATGGACTGCACAGTTGGATAGCTCATCATTTTAAAGAATCAGTTTTGAGTGAAACTTTACCATACACAGCATCTTTTCAACTGTATTTTGATGAATTATTAGTTTATTCTCCAAAAGGAGTATTTCGTATGTGTTAGAAATTACGTCAATCCTCATCAAGGTTTATTAAATAGACAGTTTATTTTCTACGCTTCAGTTGGTAGATCGTTATCTCTTTTCATAACCTTTTCAACCACCTCGGATATTTTTGTTTGCTTCTATTATTTTAATGTTTTATAACTTAGGTTTACGTTATACCTATACTCGTATGAACTGGAATTCAAGTTTTTTTTTCAAACTTACGAGTGTTTACAGCTTAACTTTGAATGTTTATTTATAATGTTTTTCTTTTCTTTGTTACAGAAACTAATGGATCCCACTAAGAGCAGTTGACTTTGTCGTTGAAACATGACGTTCGCCGCCATTACGTTTTGGCGCGAAATGCCAATCGCCATCACGTTTCTGCTGGCAACGGCGTGTCTTGTTACGGCCAGAGATATTGTTTTAGGTAAGTATTTATCTATTGACGAGGAAATTTCAATGAAATAATTATTATTTAAAAACAATATCTAATAAAAATTATTATTGTTTTGGGATCCACTGCAGTAGGCTAAAAAAAAAATGTAGGTTGTTATCTTTAAGAGCAATCTCAATTCAATCTAAAGAAATGAGACTCACCATATAAAGCCTAAATCAATTATAAATTTTTTATTCGGTAAGAATGAGTGTTCTATGTAAAAAATATCCAACATAAGGCATTGTGTCCAGGGTAAAGATGAATAATAATGCAGGATTAACAAGAACTACCAGCAAAGGATATACGTCTACTTCCTTTTTATATTTTACTTCAGCTATTATTATTCAAGCGCCTATACCATTTAGACATCAATTGCCAAATAATTGTAGGAAGTAAGAATACCATACTGCTGTAACAAATGTCGACTATATCAATAAACCAACAATAGGACCCAAAGTACATGTGTCGAATGTATATGGGCTTCTTAAAACCAAAAACCATGGATTTGGTATTCAAAATTCATCCGTATTAACAAAAATCTGGGATGGGATACCAAGAATTTAAAATTCTAATCGCTTTATACTGTGCATACGAATTGGTATACCGAAAACAAATGTGGGGCCTATAGTACGTTATTTTTGGCAATCGGAAATGATTTCTTTTGTCCGTTTAATATTCAAAGTGAGTTTAAGGCGCCATGTCGAGAATTATATTGTCAAACTCAATGCGTAGGGCTTGATCGGTATCTACAATCGTTACTGGTGCGCCAACGTTATTTAAATATGGTTTCATAATCGTTTTTTTTTTGGCAGGTACAGCTTTTGTAACTGTTTTTTCGGTTGTGCTAAATTCTGAATCAGCTACGCCATTAGCTATTTTGAAATTTGTATAGGTAATAATCATATCCAAATCATTGCTTCTATGTGTTAATTCTTTAACTTTGTAGCACAAGTTAACTCCGAAGAATTAATATAGCAACGGAAAAGGTTATTACTTCACGGTCACAAATCGATTGTTCCCTCCCCAACCCTCTCATTTGGTTCTCATTAGAAGCACCGGATGCCTAATTACTTTAATAACCAGTTAATTTAGAGCTCTTTGCTCTCTTTTCAAATCTTCATCATTGTGTCTGGTCGGTCCAGCGTCCGTCTGTGTGAGGTCGTCTTATGTTGGTCGTTCTGATCTATTTAATGTAACGTCCTGTGTAGTAGAGGTCCTGGTACATCAATTTGATTGAGGGATGATAATTTGTTTAATTTGTCGTGATTTTGAGGGCTGAGAGGATGTTATGGATTATTTTTATGATAGTAAACGAGTTGTTTATTAAATCTGTCACCACGATATTTCTTTATTCTAAATTAAATTATGGAGAACTTAGAAAGATCCTTTATGCACCTTGGGCTGTTTATACAGGTTTTAAACTCGAAGATTGCGACCCTAACATTTTGTCATATCATCTTTTATCTCAAAACAAATATGCAGGTACATATCTAATTTAAATCTTCTATATTTTTATAGGAAGTCAAATATTTTCGTCGTCACTATCGAAATTCAAATAGAATTGTGTACAATGATGACATTCTGCGAATATTTTTTCGTGTGTGGACCTAAACAAATAGTTTATTTCATAGGAATGTTATCGGCATCTTATAATTTATTGGAACTAGATAAAAGTATTTTGCTTATTCCAAATATAGGTAACTCCTTTTGTATTATTATTTTGAATATGAACTTGCAATATTTTGAAATTGACGGATTCTTTTTTTGAGTGATGAGTCTACTCATGCAATTTGTAATGCATTCGGCACAAAAACATGCAAATGTCTTATTTAAAAACCATTCCAGGTTTAACACAGATCTAAACAAAAGGCTGCAAAGTTTCCTTCAAAGTCGAAAAACCTTTGATCCCACGTAAACGATTCCATGGCAAATCAATATGATTTCGTATTGCATACAAATGGCGTGCACGGTCGACGGATGTCGGCACCTTTTGCAACAGTACTGCTAACACGACGGATGACAACTGCGCCTGAGCATCCTCTGGGCTTGTAGGGTTGGTCACTGGGTGGCGCTTTTTATATGGTTTGCGTGATATAGTAGTTGATAAAAAGTAAATGCAAAAAATATAACAACACATAGTTAGCAATTTTAAATTTAAATTTGATGGAGACATTAAAACTGATAATTATAATTTATTGTCATCATTCTGCTACCATACTTCTCTGTTACTCGTTATAACAGCAGTCACCTTCTTTCTAGCTATATTTTATCATAATAGGGTATTTCACGAAAAAAATCTGATTAGTCCATCTTTTAGATTATCGAAAAATATTGGGTACGTGTTTTTGTTTTATCAAATTAATAAAAAGCACGAAAATAAAACGTTTCAAAGATCATGAGTCTCATCATGTGATCATGTGTCTTTTGACGTCAATTTGTGGGTAACAAAGAGCTAACCTTGTGACGTCACATAACTTTATAAAGCACTGTATCGTCTACATATTTTGTTTACGTGAAAAACGAAAAAATATGTGTAAATTTTTTTTTGAAAATCTATATGACAGAATAGTTAATTTTTTTTGGTAAAATACCCTATCCGCACAATCCACTATCGTTTTTTTGGTCGCCTTATATTTGCTCTTATGGCCATCTTCATTTATAATACCTTAAAACTGATAATAGAGAGAGTAAATATATGGCTCTATATGCAGTGACATTCTACGAGCGTAAACTATGATGGGGTACTAAAAAATATCCAGTATAACTATTCCATCTTCATTTTGACATAAGCTACCGAAAATCTAATGTCAATCCTGTTGAAAATCGTTGTCAAAATACCAGTTCAGCGGGTCTAAAATGGCCGCTTTATCCGAATCCACGCAAAATCATAATATGAATCACGTTAAAATTTCAATTTCTTAAAATGGACTAAAAAAAAAGGCTATAACTATTATATAAAAACCATTTTAAGAATTTTACATTTTTAACAGACCCGCTGGACGACTTAAAAGTGCGAAGTAAACACACTTCATGAAGTTTAAAAATTGTACGTGCATTATTTGTAAATTTACCAAAATCATATTTCATATCACACCATAGTTTTAAAAACAAACACCATTGTTATACAATTGTTACTTGCAGTCTTTTCCTTAAGCACAACAACATACCTCGCCATTTTATGCCACACAAGCTTCAAATCTTCATTCAAGTCCAGTGCGAAACTTTTCCGCCCTAGCAGCCCTTGTATGGTCATCGAACGCCCTTTGAATTTCTATTACGTTGGGAAAATCGTGATCAGTGACTTCGTGACGTCCTTACCCAACCTTGGAGACGAACCCGCCATTTTGTATTCACCTAATGTTATTATGACAACCAAGAAAGCTCTCTTCATATTATTTCCACTTACTTTGCGTTTCATATTAATTTTATTTATTAATCTTGGCATGGATGATGGCTTTATTTTTGGATTCGTGACAATAATTTGTAATGACAAAATGGTGGGTTTCAGTGAGGATAGTTTAAAGTCTGATTGTAACGATAAATATGTTATCATTGTCGAGATCTTGCAATTCATTTCCTGCCCATCGTGACATTTATTTTGTAATAAATGAACGCCAATGACCGAAAGTTCTTCACTTAGGCTTTTAAACATGCTTTTTGGCAGTGTTTTAACCATGTTTATTTCTTCAGCTTCCAAAACATTCATTAATTCAATAGACGAACACTAAATAGTACTAATCTGGCAAGGCAATTTTCATGTCAATAAACAGATGTCAGACATAAATGTCCAATTTTTACAGCTCGTATCTCTCACAGCCAATCTCTCCACCGCAGTTGATACTTTCCAAGAAACACGGGCAATTAAATGAGACATAATAGATTTGACATGTACTAAAATCCTTGCTAAGCCCAAGACAAATAAACCTTTTACTAAGAGACTGAAATGTAGTTCCGAAGTAAAGATGATGCTTAAAATGTCGTAAAATTTTTATGGTACGCATGAAAATAAATAGTTTTTCACCGTGTTCCATTTGGATGGTCTACAATAAAAGTTTTTACAACTGCAGGAAAATAGACTTCTGGAACATATTGCATATTAAAATAATCTATATGAAAAACTGTTACTAAGAGTGTAAGATCTTCAATATTTGTTCCTACTCCGGCTGAGTCAATCTCTGCGTCTTACAATCTAGTCTAGATGAGTTTTATTAGTTCAACCTTGCTACTTGTTTAGCCACGTACTGAATGACTAAACAGGTCTTATTTGTTAAATTTGTTTGTTCCTATGCAAACTAAAAATAAATATTTTGCGGAGTAGTTTGCTTTACGAGATTTGGATTTTTATTCGTTGCTCAAATATTTTGTCTGCCCTGAGAATTTTTATTTCTTCCGCAGTTTCGCTTCATTTTTTATTGCATTTGGATCATTATTTTCTGCCTATTTCCAAATATACGATGTGTCTTCTTCTTCTTTATTTCTCTATTAATAATCTCAGTACTCTTCCCCTTTATAACCATATTATCTTTCAGACAGTTTATCCATCGGTTTAGGCTCATCATCGAGCCTATTTTACTACTTCCCTGTCCTATAATTCTATCTTCCAGTTTTAACTATAGACCCAAAAGACCTCGCCATAGGTCAGTAAATAAAGTCAATTATTCTACTTGATATATTTCCTCATTTCGCACCAAATAAGTGAAACCTGCGTCGGCGCTTGTCTCCGGGAAATTTGTCAGGAGCGTGCATAATCTCGCGAGTAACTCTAAACTCATAAATAACGGTTATTTTCTCTCCAAATGAGACTGAATTAATTGGTGTTTTGCAGGAAAATAGCCTCTTTGATGTATGTTGTAAAGATTATAATCAGACAAGCTATCAAGAATTATAGTTAGGACGGTTTGTCCTGTTTCAATTTATTACGCTATCTGTCAATTGCTGGTTATCAATTATTGCAATTTTCATATAATTGACGTTGGTGATTTAAATTGCAATTAACTCTCTCTCTCTCTCGGTCTCGTATTGGAAGTAAAGCTTTTCTTCTAAATCCTTTATATTCACTATTTTAATTTCCTTTAAATTACGCCCGGTTTAATATACGTACTAATTCTAACTGTCGATATAATTAATTATAGGTGTCACTAAGATATTCAGTTCATTCATTCAGTCACCAAGTCTTATCTATTATATAAGTGCTATTGAAACTACTTCATCCATTTGCAAAACTGGAACCAATAATCTATAAAGATAAAAAGGTCATCTATGTATAATAGACCTTTAAAAGCACCTGCTCTTTCAGCCGTCAATACTGAACATGTGCACAAACAATAAAGACAAATCATGAATTTATCAACATGTCATAAATGTGTAAGCATAAGCAGTACTTTTTTACCTTTATTCACTCGTCTGAATTTATTGTCACGATGTATTTGAAATTAATGTGAGTGATAAATTGAAGTTACATTTCTATTTTTGTCTTGTGAATGTACAGTGTATTGAGCTCAATAAGAAAGCCTAATAATCTAACTTCGGTACACTTTGCTTTAAGTCAAATATAAAAACGGTTTCTGAAAAACAGCGGCGCTTATATTATGATTGTCAACTTTTTCTATATAAAAAAAGCTGTTTCTTTAGGATACATATTTTTTGCATCCAAACGTATCTTCCTTTTATCGTTCTTGTTTACCACCGTGGATATACGTATACCTATAGAATCCTTGCTTCCTTCCCACACTTTTGCATCTGCATTTATTTTCCCAGTTTGTCTTGTCACCACCGCGTTGGCAGCTGATAAATTTGATGTTTCTTCATTAAACGCTACTCCAGCGGCACATTATAAATCTTGTGTATTTGACGTAGCGTCTTATTTGATCCGTATCTTCTCTTCTATTTCAGTTTTATCTCTTCACATATTAATATTAGCGATATTAATGTCGTATTCAATTTTACTTTTCCTGTTAGGTGGTCAGATTTCATGTTCTAGTTAACGATTAAAATTGTGGCTTTAATTAAAATACCTGCAATATTCAAGATTTTATGATTAGCTTCGGCACTGTGTATTGACTATTTTGTGTATAGCACATTTGATTTTAACCAACTCCAATATATTTACTTTAGCATTACTATTTACGTCCTAATCTGTAATATTATACGACAGTTCCATCTAAATTTTCCTCGGCCAAAGCTTAATGTTTTGTCATTGATGTATTCGCGGCGACTTGCAGCACTGTAAATATTTGCTGTGCCACGGTATGATATGTGTTTCAGTTCATTGCGCCCACGCTTCTATTTGCGACCAGTGGCCATTACTGGACAACTGTAATGTAGATGTTATGTTGCTTGACTATTTTGTTATGGAAAAGGTTAATTAACGAAGACGTTGAAAGGGAAAATTGTAGTTGATTTAGATGTTATGGTAAACTACGTCTAAATTTTAAAATATGCCTTGAATGAGGTTAAATGAATGGAATAACTTGAGATGAATAAAAGCTTTCCTTACTTAAATTATTCAAATTATGTGTTTGGCATAAATAAAGAATATAATAATAATATAATAATAATATTCCACAACTATCACACAACGCCATCTAGTCCCAAGCTAAGCAGAGCTTAGTATAAAAGTATAAATATATTATTTTATATATATAATGCTATATATATAAAATAATATCCAGGACCAATGCTTAACTTAAAACATCAAAGATTTCAAAACTGCTCCAGACTTTTTCCCGTTAAAGACCTGCAGAGGAGCTGCACCTCCCAAAATGAACATTAGCAAAAGAGCGAAACGTCACGTCAACGCTGTCCACTGAATGACAAATCATCCCATTACCAACATGTGCATTTTGAATATGCAATTTCGTGTCTCAAAAAGTTCTTAGCTCCTCATCCGAAAGCTTAATTTTCCTTGGCAAGTATTTCTGCAACATCGAACCTGTTTGCCGGTGCAAGTTTTTGAATGCACATGGTGTCTCCATATTCATTTTACAGTCTGTTGCTATTCTAGGAATAATATTCTTCCATATATTCACGTATTTTGGTACAGGTGCCCAGATGTGGTGTGCAGTTTTCCTTTTGCCAAAGTTTCGGTAGGGGAGTTTTGTACCAGGCAATTTGTCTTCTTATTCGGTTGCATCTGTCTGGATTTATTAGGCTTGGTTTTTTTAGTTATGGTATCTTAGAGTTAGTGAACTTGATCCCAATTACTGTGGACTGACTAATTGCTGATTAACTTGGTTTTGATTCTTTGTGTCACTGTGTTAGCGTGACACATTCATATTTGTTATGGTTTCTATGTTTAGACTATGTCTCACTACATTGTGATCTCCAGGGCTTTCCAAATGAATAACTGTATTTATTTCATAATTTCACTTCCAATTTTCTTATCGGTTCCTTTAGCTTTATCTAAATCTGATACAGTAACACTTGCAACCTACATAACACAAACAGTTAATAAGTGATTGTATGCATGCCTACACGGCTTGTTTTCGAAAAGCCCAGTTGTTTCCGCTATCCCTGCAAGCGAGCACTAGATAACAAAATTAATAGCCGATCCAATCTTAGGCTATAAATCTGATAAGAAATATAGGCCCGTTTATTCAATAGGACTGCGGAATCAGAGGCCAACACTATCAAAGAATGGTCTAAGATATCTTATGCCATTTCGATAATTTTAAAATCTACATTATCTTCAATAAGTAATTGTCCGTCGTTTCGTTATCTATCGGAATTAGTTTATCTGGGATCCTCTTCGGTGGTATCTGTTATATTAATGTTTCGAGCTTTCGAATGTCCTGTTGGTCGTGTTGCTTGAGCATTTGAAGTTGTATGTTTGATCTCAGATTGAGCGAATACTTTATGATGGGCTTTGATATCTGTTTAGATATCAGCGCATTTGGATTATGTCTCTGGTATTTTCAGGCAAATTGCCTGGCACGTAGGCGGGGGAATCCAAGTGCGATCCGTCTGCAATTAATAACGAATATTCGAACGAGCAGAAATTGAAATATCTTTAGCAAATAGCCTTGGAGAATTTGCAGCAAAAACAAAAAGAGCAATGCAATCAGCATGCACCCTAGCGACTTAAAACATTTGCGCTATAGATTTATTTTGTAAAAAAACCTAGAGAGTTTCTGCTAGCACAGCGGGTCTTCAAAGCAGCGTTGTGTACATTATTAAAAATTTTCTCACGAACACATGGGTTCCGAGGGCATGCAGTTGCATCTACCAGCGAAACTTTAATGTTTAATTTAACGTGTTTCGCAAGGGAAACTTCATTAGGTTAAGGATGTGATGTTTGCGTGTGTGTTTCTATGTTTGGATTGTTGCCATCAATTTGTTTATCTCTGTTGTTTTGTTCGTGTGTGTTTTGATTTGTTCAGCTTGATTAGGGTTATTTAAATCGATCGGTACTGATCTATCCATAAATAAACAAAAGCATTATGTTGAAAATAGGGATAGGTTGCTATTGAATTTAACGGTTTTACACTGCCACTTTATTACGTTACAATAGTATTATGTGCGTTGTCAGGCCTAAGCTGTCCTCATGCTCATAGAAAACTAGCACTATAACACTGTTCAATAGAGTCACCATAGTGTTTCTTGCAGATCCCAATTGTATACCTATTTTTTGACGTTTCTTAAATGCCCATGTAAGTTTAAAGGAAATCAAATGTTCAGACTGATGACATCCCTAATTTTTGTTTGGTTTGATAAACGAAAATTGAGGACGCACCATTAAGGAGTCATGTAATAAAGAAATCGAAACGTATTAAAAAAAAGATTGCTATGTCATTCTTTTTTTTTTAAATTACGTCGTTAAAAAGTACTATCTGTTAAAACGCAAAACCTTTTTCCTTTACCCCATCAATCGCAGGTGATGCTTACAACAGGCTTTCCCCACATGTTAAAGTAAGTTCAGAGTTCACACTCAAGTGCTGGTGATAGGTGTTTAATACATTGCTTACACGCGTCAATTTGACCCAAGTTGACACTCGAACTGACCATTACAAATTGTGCGGAAAATAACCTGAAAGACTTATTGAGTTTCAACTTTAAGCTCCTTATAAGTTTAAAGATTAATAGATAAATGATAGATGTTAGAGAATGTTTAACGATTTATTTAAACGATATTCGTCGCTGTTTTTTTTTTGTAAATCTATTTTTTTTAGATTCTATCTTAATTACTATTGTAAACCAACATTTCCAGGATCATTTATCATTAAATTATTATATCTATAAAATCATTCGCTCACATGACTCCACAGATTTCGGTGTTCTCATTTCGACCCGCAGATTTATTGCTTACCGTTTTTTGCTTGTTTATTTATTTTAAAAAAGACATCGTGTCAAGTTGCACAAAAACTATACAGCAGGCAGAGTAAATTATTGTATACTAACTGTGCGAATATTTTTTGTAATGTTCAGTAGCTACATCTGCTGCTTCAGTGTGTTTTAGATCTTGTAAATTTGAGTGATTGTCTATCTTTATGTGTATTATAGATATTACACCTAAGAATTGTTATTACGTATTCTTTCTTGTAATATTTCAAAGCCTAGTTACCTGGCGCATTATTTTGTCAACTATTGATCCACATCAATTCAGCAGATAGTGTTACTTATCTTGTTCGTCCTCCTCATGCAAATTAAATACATAGGATAAGTAGGTAACACTAACAATCAACGTTTGATAGACACAGTGTTGTGTGTACCTAATCTAACATGGGACAGAATGACATCTGCAACTGGCATACCAGTACCACCACACCCGACTTTGCATAAGTGCAATTTACAAATGAAAAAGTGGAATCAGCAATTTATTTTTGACAAAATTTACTTTCATGCAAAACTTGTACTTTACGAAAATCTCCAAATCAATCGAGCAAAATTGAGACTAGCGCACGGCATTGATTTTTTTAGGTACAAAACCCAATGTTAGATTCGCTATGTTTGCATAGAACGCAAAATTTAATTCGATTTCAAGACATCGGTAGTTGGTTGTCACGCTTATACACCCCCAGATGAAAGAGTTAGACTAATGCATTACACAATAGCCACAAAACCCAGAAAACTAGAGTTCAATCTGCAAAATTCTCAAAAATCTTGATTCGTCGAAGTAACCAAACAGTTTAAATCAACCGAATCTTTCTCGGTTCCACGGTCCACTATTTACTAGGAACGCTGGCCCCTGTTTTCCTAACAAACATGTTAGTATCATGTTACTAGGAGTTTCGGCTTACAACCATAACATTGGGAATTGTAACAGTGTTCCTACAGAATTGGGTGTGGGTCGGGATGATTGGACTTCCTAATTATGCAGTTCGGTTTTGAATTATGGTGGTTGATTCAATTGAGTTTTTATTATAAAATTACAAGTCCTCGTTTGTCTAGAGGTCGAAAATGCAACTGCTGAACACAAGGTCCTAGTTGGGTAAAGTGTTTTTGGAATTTATGCTTCAACAATTTAATAATAGCATTTATTGCATTACTCAGGCCTTCTCTATTTCTAAAAATTATAAATCCATCGATATTTCTAGAGTGTTTTATGGTTTATGATTGAAAAATAGTATATACATATATAGATATATTAGTAGAACTAGCATTACAGATATCGATTCGTCTTGCAATTTCAATCAATCAATTGAATTGGAATTTGATTGATTGTATAAGCATTTGATTAATTTGTCCGTCTACCGATTGATTAATAACCTCTACTTTTAAATTCAAATCATTCAAGAATCTTTTTTAACATTTTAGTGGCAACTATCATCTGCTTAGCCTTAGTTAAGTGCAGCGGATTACCAAACAAATTCTATAACTGAGAGCCGTGACCTCGGCTTAACGTAATTTTCGAGGCACGGAGGAAACTCGATGTCTGTCTTTTTTAAATTTTTACTATTGTTATATACATTTTAATTATTGCTTATAATTTGTGTCTGTAGTCATTAACTTGCCTTACTATTGTATCGAGTCTGGTTCTTCTAACCAACCTAACAGACAGATGTGTGCTGGGGAGTTTGTTCCGCCACTTCTTCTTTCCAGCGAAAACACTAGGAAGTGTCGAAGGGGGTGGGGGGGGGGGGTGTTTTGGGGGACTGTCTCTTGTAAATAAGTAAAGTATGCTGATTATCAGCCTAGTTTGAATAAATGAGTTTTGATTTGATTTGACTCGATATGTAATGGTGGGTCATCCATCGACGGACCAACCTAAGCAAGCGCTGCTTAACCCAAAGATCGACCCACTCGAATGTTATTATTAAGCCACGAGCTCCTCCGTTTTATTTGCCAAGTACTAGATTGAACCATCATTTTCGAAACCAAATTTTCTAGTTTTTGGTATCCTTAAAACATTTTCAAGTAAAAGTTTAAATTAGTTCCTATGAGCGTGTTACTAAATAAATATTTGTGCTGAATCGTTGCCCTGTCCTTGGCACGTCGTGAAGGGGGGCGGGGTAGGCAGAGGGCTAGCTAAAACGGGAGCGGTAGTCAAAAGTTATTTATGAACAACAAAAGGTGAATGTGTGTTTGTGCTAAGTAAATCATGTTAGCTGTTGTACTAAGTTTGTGGGATTGTATCATCAACGTTGTGGTTTGGTTAGACTTACGTGTGAGTAAAAATGTATCTTTTTACAAAAAATTAACAGTTACATAATATGTCAGATAAATAAGTTTGGTCGACTTGCAATCAAATTTTTTATTTAGTCTATTCAATACGTTTCCCTTGTTTTATTGCTTTTCAATCCATCTCATTAAGGTAAAGGCAGGGTCAGAGCCCATTCGTCCCCTAAGATTCGCACCCTGTGCCCACTCGTCCCCTGGCTTCTAAGACATTTGTATAACATTTTTTAGCGCAGTGTAATTTTTTAGTGATTTGATAAAACAAAAAATACGTATCCAATATTTTTCGATAATCTAACAAACGGACTAATTAGAATCATATTTTTGTAAGTCAGTAAACATCTCTATTGTTACTGCCGCGAATCCCATACTCATCAACTGCCTAGCATTTTCCCTTAGTCTGACTGCCCCCACCCACAGCCCCAACGACTTACCATGCTTTCCAAAGCACTCAGGAAACTTAGAAAGTAATAGGTGGTCACCCATCCGCGGGCCAACCAAGGCAAGCGAGGCTTAACGCAAAGATGAACCCGAGCGACTGCTATTATTCAGCTACGAGCTACTCCGTCATGACAATCTCATTATATGGCACAACACTAGTGGCTACCGGTGTATACTTACTTCTAATGGTAATAATACGGTGGCACATCACTAGTCCGTAATATTGCATTATAATGACATTAGCCTTCGTTAGTATTGTTTTTTTTTTTGTATATTTCAAATACGTAGGTATTTCCTGTTGTTATGTAATTCACTGTAGTTTGGTCGGAAGTTGTGATTTTTTTAGCAATAGGTTATTTCACCAAAAAAATCTAATTAGATCTATTTGGATCTTTTTTTTGTCTGATAGATTTTCAAAAACTAATGGACACGTATTTTTTCTTTTGTCAATTAAACAAGAGATGAAGACGATACAGTGCTTCGAAAAGTCGCGTAAATTCGTGTGACATCACAAGGTAAGTACTTCTTTACCCACAAAGTGACGTCAAAAGCCCCCACTCATGATCTTTGACACGTTTTATTTTCGTAAATTTGTATTAATTTGATAAAACAAAAAACACGTTTCCAATATTTTTCAATAATCTAACAGACGGACTAATAAGATTTTTTTGGAGCAATACCTTATTAGAAAGAATAAGGTAATGATGTGTTTTAAAAGTTCACTTCGTCTGTAAATTTTATGTTATTAATAATTCTGGTGTTATGATGAAAAAAGTGCTTAATACTTATTTAATCTTTATTATATCGGTATTGTATAGTATATTTAATATAGTATTATTTAATATCGGTTTTTAAGTTGACACTCAACGTCAAGTAAGTTGTGCTTACCTGTTAGAGGTTGATACACTTGTCTGTGACTCTTATACATATATGTATCTCTTTTCCCTGTGCAGTGTACTCAATTGTTGGTGAGCCAAATAAATAAAATAAAATAAAAATAAATCTTTTTCATATGATCTTGTTGTATTGAATGAATACAACCAAATCAACACAACAACACAACAACAACAAGAGCTTTTAGATTTTCGATTCCATCGTAATAAAAAAAATATGCAAGAAACTCTGTAATATAACTTTTCATCAAATAGTTTTTTGCATATCCGAAAATTTCACTAGTTGAGTTTTAGCCTCAACTCTACCTACCACTATCATGTCATACGGACTTAATGTACTTTTACAAACAAACTAACAGCTTTAATAATATCAAATTAACAAAAACCCACCAAAAAAAAACAACTGCACAGAACTAATGAATTTTTCGTCTCAATCGCAACGGTGACTGCATTTAACAAAAAACGCTAGACTAGCTGGTACCTCATAAATGCAAGCGTTGTAATTGCTGTAAAGTGTTTCTTTTTATGTGTCTAGCGTTTTTTGTTAGTCTGGCTTAGACCTAAGGTCGATGGACATCTGCAGTGCGTACTGAGATTTATTTATGACCTATCAAATGTTGGTAGTTTGTCGGGAATAAGATAGCCATCCTTCAGTGTGGTCTCGTTAATCAATAATGATTAACGAGACCACTGAGGGATGGCTATTGGCTATCAAGCCTGTATACATAGAAGGGGACAGATACAAATTTTGTATAAAGCCCCTGGAATAACTGCCGCACTCAGAGATATTTAATGATTACTTAAGCCGTCACTTAGTAAAGATTTGACATATTTTTGTATGACAAAACTGTCAAAACCTTTACTAAGTGAAGGTCTAAGTAATCATTAAATCGCTCTGAGTGCGGCAGTAAGAGGCGATTCTGAATACCGGGCTGTTATTGAGAAAAACATAAAAACTCTGACACCAGGGTAAGGCATTAACCACACCATAATAATGGTTATCATAACCTGTCAGGTTCGAACACTAAACCAAACACTAGATAAGCAATTTATGTTATTAATAAAATATTACTACTTACATAAGGAACTTTCATGGAATCAATTTATGAAGATAATGAAAACATTTATATGCTAGATAATTTGCGTGATAAATATAAAATGCTTCTTAGCGCGCATTACAAAAGCTTATGGCTTCATAATTAATATGAAAACAACGCTGCATTGATATTTATTGTAATTTTATGCGAGCACGAGGCGGGGTAATGTAGTTGTCTTGCCGTAGTTCAGGTTTGTTCAGAACTGAAAAAGTGTTGTATCTGTTATTTCTCTCGATAATAAGCTAAATACAGAAAGAGTTTTAAACACAACTGCTAGACACAACATTCTTTGAAGATATTTAGGTAATTTAAAGTACGAACAACTATCCAAATTATTTTTTTAGGCGAGATAACAATGGTATTCAGCTTCACTCTGTTAGCCTAGAAGCCACATAATGATAAAACTGACTTATCGCAGTTTTATAAATACTCCAGAGACCTACAAAACAATAAGATTACGAGTATAAGCATATTAATAAATTATAAATTATAAAGCACTAGCGGACGTCACGCAGTTTCACCCGCGTAGTTTCCGTTCCCGTGGGAATACAGGGATAAAAAGTAGCCTATGTCACCCGGGGATAGTGTAGCTTCCCAACGGTGAAAGAATTTTTCAAATCGGTTCAGTAGTTTCGGAGCCTATTCGTTACAAATAAACAAACAAATCTTTCCTCTTTATAATATGTATTAGTGTAGACTATTATTATTATTGTAGATTCCGGTTTGCCAGTTACTAGGTGAGACTACGAACTAACAAATTAAAATATTCTATTTCACAACACAGTGCTGTCAAATTAAATTCGAAAAAAGGAATCAAGTTGTTTGCACACTCAAGTAGACTTACTAATACTACTGTCCCTTACGTCCACTACGTCACCATATCTGACCTTTACGGCAAGGTGACACCAACACCAAGGCAGAAGGTTTGCAAAGCTCTTCAACAAACGAGAATTATTGTTTTACGACAGAAGACCCAAGACCCGAAAGGACCCGAGAGAACCCGAGTGGACCCGAATGGCTAATTGTAATGTAAATACGACCGGAGTGCCATGATGATTGTAAAGGTGGTTTTACATATTACTTAATGTTAATAGGATATGCTTTGGGAGAGTTGTTTGTTTTGAGTATTTTAAATAATACGGCTTCAATATTATTATTTCGTAAAGAAAATAAGTCTTTGCTGCAAAGATGGGTTTATGCTTCTTCTTCTCATGGTATGGGCAGTAAAGTGTAACAATCCCACTCACCCTGGTGTCAGAGTT
This sequence comes from Diarsia rubi, assembly GCA_932274075.1. Lineage (NCBI taxonomy): Eukaryota > Metazoa > Arthropoda > Insecta > Lepidoptera > Noctuidae > Diarsia > Diarsia rubi. The sequence continues at coordinate 14,062,264 of OW026433.1, read as the reverse complement.
TCTAAACCACCCCAAGGGGTTCTGTGATGGGCTGCGGGTTGTTCACAAGTTATTGCGGCCTCGACATATAGGGCTAAGAAGGAACATGGGTGGTTTTTAGTCAGTAGAAGTCTGACACCCCCTTTCGCTCTGCCCAAGAGCGGGACGTTATTTGATGATTTTCCACTAGCCAAAAAAAAATGGTTGATGGTTTGACGATCGACATTTTGCGGCCGGAACCACCGGCTTATCGAAGCCTTCCGAAGCACGGAATCATCTTTTTCTCAGTCAATCAGGTGATTCTAGCCTGCAATGTCCTAGCCAAACTGGAAACAACTTTACAAAGTATGCTTCCCGTGGGAATCTAACTCAGAACCACCGGGTCACAAGACAAACGCCTAAACCACTCGACCACGGCCCTCATGCTATAAATAGGACTAAAACAAACTTAATAGTCCTTCTGCCCCTTGCTCGAGCCAGTTAAATAATGATCTCACTCTGTCTCTTTGCTGTCCTCCCCAGACAGCCTAAGCCGAGACTCGTCTCCCGCAGGAGGTGCCCTTAGCCTTGTCACTTAGGCTAAAAGATTTTACGCCCTGGCTGGAGGCCTTACACTATCTAGCCTCATAGTTTGTTCTACGATAAAATGTAGAAATAAAAAAAACAACAGACTTCAAAAACACAAAAAAAGTGTTTTTTTTACCTCCAATCATCAGCGCATCCACATGAAATTATGATAATCAGACGTTAATACTAGAACAGCTTCAGCAAAAAAAAAACATAATAAGTTTTTGGAAGTCGGTTAAAAATGGGGATAATTGGAATAAAAATCAGTCTTTCAAAAGTCTGATTGACTCTCATATTAACAAAATACCTAAGTTGTTCAATCAGTTAAACACGACACAATCAATTTTCTAGACTTGGAACAGTTTCAATTATGAAAAGCAACCTTGCACCCTTGTGAAAAAAAACCTTTTCATACTACAGGCGATGCATTAACTTTTTATCAGTATCCGAACCGCAGCCATTTCTCTGCCAAGTGCTGAGTGAAGTGGCAGTCGGATGTAATATATGCAGCGTTAAGGAGAAGCTTCCAAGAGCACTTATTGACGCATCATCAGTAGATATTCTGCTTGTACAAGAACACTTTGCAATTGGCTGGTGTTGATTTTAGATTTGCATTCACGATACGTGCCTGACACTTTGAGTAAGTGGAAAGATGGCAAATATATTATATTCTATTTAAAAGCTAGAGCCAATATTTATTTGAAATGACTTCTTCAGTGATTTAAAATCATCGATAGCCTAGCAAAGATTATAAAAAACACTACGGAAAAACAACCTTTTTGTACTGTCCTTGCCGTTGACTGGATCCCCATTTGACGATACTTTCAACGATCTTTGCTTGCTTTACTTGCTTGTTTTTGGGTTTGTGTATCTTTGCTTCAGCAGTTCTTCATTATACATTACTTCTTTTCCCGAAAATGACAAAAAATATCATGATTCTAAAAAGTAATAAACCAAAAAAATCACTCTCTTAATCTTGTCACTCTACAAAGTTATAGTTGTACGAGTAACTTTTGAAGTCGCATTGCCAGAATCCACACCATGAAGCGCAGTCTTAGCTACCCAACAGACGTCAGATCAACTTCGTTTGAAAAAATACTTCGTGAATTTACTTTTAACCCGTTATTGCCTTAAGCATGGCCACCCCTTATAAATTTCTATAACCTTTTTCGCCAATTCTCGTTGTCAAATCAGCAGAACCAACACTAACTCTGATAGCCTTATCAACTCCTTCGAACACAAAGAAAGCCACAGCTGTTTTGTAGCAGCCCTAGAAGCCCCTCATCTCAGCGACACATGAGTAACGAGACGTTTTGTTGTTTCGTCGTCTGGCCAGCGTCTCGCTGGCGTCTGCATCAAGGTCAAGTGACTCACTGCTCTTTAACGACACTACATAGATTTGGTGAGAAGTTTAAGTTGTTATTATGAGAATTTTGATGTGGGAAATCAGACGAGAAGAAGTTTATAGACCATGTAGATTTAAGTACTATAATGTTTCCACTTTGGTGACTGATTCCCTGGTTTTGGCGGATGGGAGATTACCAAATGACCTCTCTCGCTCAGGACGGAGAGGAAAGGAGTGTGCTTGTACTGACTAAAACCCACCCAAATTCCTTCTTAGGCCTTTGTGTTTCAGGGCCGCGGTATCTCTTTCGAACAGTGCTACAGCGTGACTGATTCTCTAAACGTTCAACTGTCAGATGAGCTCAAAAGATTACTCACATGTGCAAAAGATTCCCATCTGTGGTTATTACTGTTTTGTTTTAAGTAGGTAGATATATATTTACACCTTGTAGCCTGAAACACAGGTTCAACCTAGTTCAGGCAAAAAGAAACTGTGCTCTATTATAACTAATGACGGCACGGTTGGCGCAATGGCTCATGCAATGGACTGCTGCGCTGCGTGTCGAGAGTTCGATCCCCGCACGGAACAAATATTTGTATGGCCTACAGTTATTGTTGTTTCGGGTCTGGGTATTTTATTGTAAATGCGCTACTTCTATAAATAAACGATTATTATTAACGGCATTGTGTTGGGAATCCTTTTCCTATACCTCTCCTTACTTCTTCATTCTTAACAGAGTGATCGTGGTCATGGGGAGTCGCCCACAACTAACAGTCGCTGCTTTCACAATCCTTGCTTGATATATTTAGCAACAGTTCTTCGAAGACCAGTTAAGACAGCAATGGATCGGTACTGTAAATTCTTGGTATTGAAAATTTAATTATAATCCTGGAAATAGACTAGTTTTAAATAGGACTTTCCACGCTTAAGTCTATCCTTTGTAACACAACATTCTATTTGTTCTGAAGAGTTTGCCTTTTTGAACTAGCTTTTATGTGGTGTATTTAAGAGTAGCAATAGTTGTGTTGATTTTATGTTAAATGACAAAGAACTGGTACAGTGGCCGACTGTCATAGGGAAGTGTGAAGAGAACAGAGTGCCAACTGAAGAGCTTTTAAATGGGGTATCGACCAATGTTGTGGATTTTGTAGTTACTGTTGCATTTGTCATAACAGCATTAGTTACTTGGTGGATAATAGTGATGAAATTAAAATATAGGATTATTTTATTGTTTGTAAGTTTCTGACTAAGTATTAAGTTGATTACCGATTTTTGTGGTAGGGTGAAACATTTCTTAGTTTTATAATGGTTTTGCAAGAAATTGCAGCTTTCAATACTATTGCACCTACTTAATCTTCAAGTTACAGTCAGACTGAACATTTCAGATTCCAGTTGGACAGTTACGAACAATAATATGTTTTCACTTGGCATAGTTCAAACGCGTTTTTCTCGTGAAATAACTATATAAACTTGAAGATATTATATGGGTTCCAAAATATTATGTAAATTTGTTTGTTTTTTAAACGTTTGATTTCAAAATCAAAAGTCATTTATTCAAATTAGGCTGATAATCAGCACTTTTCGAACGTCAAAATTTACTTAACTCTACTTATTTACAAGAGACAGTCCCACGAAACGTTATAGAACATGAACATACAATAAATACAGTAGGCGATAATTGCTTTTAAATGTAGCTAAGGGTATACATAGCGGTACTGTTGAACAGCACTACATTTTTATTTTCGGACTTTCAATCTGGCAATTTCGACAGATCAATGAACTTTGGCTTATTTTATCGATTATGCTGATGGCGTCACATTGTTTTACAAACCCCCCACATTTAAAAATTCTTTATTCACAAAAACATCTTAAGAAGCCAATGAGTCACAGATTGAACTTCACAGATGCGCAGACGCAACGGAAATACCTAATCTTTACATTAGTCTATCGCGGTTTCGCACTTACCACGTGTGGTATCGGCAGGAATGTTTTTTGAAAATAATCGCGTTCCGGCCTGTTATGTGGAATAGACATGTTGGTTAAGACGTTACTTCGATAATAATATTCCTGACTGGACCGTTTGGAAGTGAGTAATGTGTGAATTTTTTTTTAAGGTCGTCTATTGGGGTAGTGTCAAACATAACTGAATAGGGATATTAACTGACAAAAAAAATGTGATTCTAATTAGTCCGTCTGTTAGATTATTAAAACATATTGAATACGTATTTTTTGTTTCACCAAATCAATAAAAATTGACGAAGATAAAACGCGTCAAAGATTTGAGTGGGGTTTGTGACGTTACTGACCGGTAAAAAATAGCATGTTAATAAATATGACGTCACACGAGTTTTCAAAGCACTGTATCGTCTTCATTGTTTGTTTACGTGAAAAAAGAAAAAAATACGTGTCCAATATTTTTTGGAAATGTAACTGACGGACAAATTAGTTTTCACACCACCTGCTCGAAAACGTCAAATTATATGTCAAGCAACCTTAACCTAAAGTGAGTCATTAGTGGCCGGGGGCACAGCCGGTCAATAATGTTGTACTGGATTTCATTATGACCCGCTGGTCAATAATGTAATTTGAATTTGGAATCTCACATGCTCAGCTAAATTGGCAGTATAGTATTAACAAACACCCTTTGGTGCCAGAAAGAGGAAAGCTATTCTCGATACCCTTACTACCTACGCGTGGATGATATTCTCGATTTCCTACAAAATCATAACGACTGCTTCTTCATATCGTTGCCATGTTTTCGAAGACATAATATTGTAAGAATAATTAGATAACTACTAACCATTTTTTAAAAGGAATGGAATAACATTAAAACTGGCATTAATAATAACAAATACCGTACCTCGCCGTAATACCGTAATAGTAATTGGCTGTAACTTTATCTTTGCACAACACTGGACTAATGTCTTAAATGTTACCATTAACTTCAATTAATATATGTGCATATAACTAACTAGTTCTAAATATGTTCTTCTTACTGTTTGTTTATTTAATAAATACTTTGTTTATCGTAATATGGCTATTATTTTCTCACAGTAGGTGTAAAAAGTAGAGTATCCTCCTCTGGGCTAAAGGTGTCTTTGCCTTGGGCTAGCTTGAATCCCTCGCTGCATTCAGGATTCTTGTATTAACTCCCTCGCTTCGCTCGTGAGTTAAACTCATAACTCCCTCCCTGCGCTCGGGAGTTAAATTCCGAATCCTTCATTGCGCTCGAGATTCAATATGACGCCCGTGACATAAGACACAACTTTAGCCCCTTGGTGCATAATCTACTATTTTTTTGTTAACTACCTTATTATGACACAGTGCTGTTTCAAAAAAATATATTTTGTAGATTATTAAACTGATCATATTATGGCCTTGTTGGTCTAGTGGCCGCAAGCGCGACTGCTGAGCATGAGGTCCTGACTTCGATTCCCGGGTCGCGAAAAATGTTATTATTTTTTTCTATCAGGAATTTCTCAATAGCAGTCCAGTAGTTTGAATTTGTGCCCGGTAGGTGACCCTCTAAAACTTTAGACATAACAACAAGCGAAATGTGAGTGTACTATTAGTATTAGGGACACCTCTGTTCAACCCTTCACACGTTACAGGCGTGATGTTATTTTACATTTGATGGAAATAGGCTTGCCGTCTATAATATGGGACTCGATTGGAGTTCTATCTGTGACTAAAGCATAACTTAAGTGTAGGTGTTCCCCCGTCGGGGCTGCACGTTGTTCGATAGAGATACCGCGGCCTCGGCACAAAGGCTAAGAAGGAACATGGGTGGTTTTTAGTTAGCAGAAGTCTGACACTCCCTTTCGTTCTGCCCAAGAGCGGGAGGGGGGGGGGGGTTATTTGATGATTTTTCAACTCCAAAAAAAAAAGTGTGGGTGTTTAACATGGTACACTTCTGCCAAAGCCTTCAGGGATTTGAAACTTGATGCCATGTTAATATACTATCGTGACGATAATCTTAAAATGTCTGGAACAAATAGACTAACAGTTCGAAGGACTTCTACTCGGATTGAATGTTATTGTTGAATGGGCGTATACTCGTACGTCCTACGACGAGTTAATAGAAATTGGAATGTTCTAGGTGCTAATTTAATGTGAGTCTAGAAGTAATTGAGTAAAATGTGTCATCGGGTTGCTGGTAGGCGAAAGGTGACTGACCTTTCAATTGTTATTTAGAGTGTTAAACAATAATGTTGATAGGTATCTATTGTTTTTAAATCGTGATGACATGTTAAGGAACCTAGTTCATGGTCAGGTGTGAATAGACGGGATGAAAAGAGAGTTTTTACATTTTAATCAATTAATAGCATAAGCTCGGAAAAAATGTAATGTTATAAATTATTTATTGAATTGCTATGAGAGTAGGAGAGATCAAATACAGAGTACAAATTAATCCATCACACAAACGTCAACCAAGCATTCTGTACATCAAACTAAGTGCAAACATTTTTGCTGGGAAACGACTTTTATTTCGGGGTCATAATCACATTTTACTGTAAAACTCAATGTAGCACTCTTAAAACATTGTGCTGGTGTATGCTTTGAATAGTAAAAGGTAATTTAACCTGAAAAACTAGTATTTACAAAAACAGCTGTGAAAAATTTAGAACTTTGACCCTCAATATCTCCGTAACTAGGGGGTTCCCAGGTATGGTCTAGAACAAAAAATGATCGCAGTGGTGGGGAGAACAAGTGCTCTTTGTTTGCGTTAACCCTTTAAGCGTCAAACGGTCATTACTGCGCATGCGCCAAATTGTCCACCAAAATTCCCGTTTTTTACGAAATTCGGCGCGCCTGATTAAAACGACGATATCTTCGAAATTACGTTAGTTAGCTCGATACTAGTTATATCATTGGAATCGTCATGACACACAGACAGCTCATTAAAAGTACTGCTTTGAACGTTAGGCTCATATTTTACTGTTTCAAGAGTACAGTTTCATTATTTTTTTTTTTCAGTGTGCGAGGTCTACCAAGTCGCCTTCTGCTTGACCTAATATTTATAAAATAGTGCGATCTTATTATAAAGATTATGCACCCCATGCCCTACATTTCGAAATCAAACAAAAAAAAAACCGTAAGAAAATGGTGCGAAACGAGGAAAACAGATCCATAGATCATAAACAGCGTATCAGTCATCGTTAGCTGGAATCGACGCGTGCGCAACTGTACATCATTAAAGAGTTAGTACGTTGTCTGTTTGTTAGTAAACCATTAATTAAATGGTAATGTGCGTTTTGTTTGTTGTGTATGATATTTTATTTATTCATTGATCGCAATAATGTTTAGTTGACTTATCGACCACGCATATACAGGGTGTAAATTAACCCTTCACACATACGTCAACCAAGCATTCTGTACATCAAACTAAGTACCCCTACGTAAAATTTTTGCTGGGAAACGACTTTTTTTTGGGGTCAAAAAATCACATTTTACTGTAAAACTCGATAGGTATAGCACTATTGAAACATTGTGCTAGTGGATGCTTTGAATAGCAAACGGGTCATGGAGGTAATTTAAGTAAAGTTTTAACCAGAAAAACTAGTATTTACAAAAACAGCTGTGCAAAGTTTGGAACTTTGACCCCCAATATCTCCGTAACTAGGGGGTTCCCAGGTATGGTCTAGAACCAAAGTGGTGGGGAGAACAAGTGCCCTTCGTTTGCGTTAAGGGTACTTTTACGCCATCACTTTTTTATACTTATGTTAGATTCTATTCCTCACAACAATATTAAAAAGTGTCATATTAAGGTTAACTAAAAGACCCGTCGGGGCTGCGGGGTGATGTAAGAGATACCGTGGCCTCGACATAAAGGGCTAAGAAGGAACATGGGTGGTTTTTAGTCAGTAGAAGTCTGACACTCCCTTTCGCCCTGCCCAAGAGCGGCAGGGGTTATTTGATGATTTTCACACACCCAAAAAAAAAAACGTTTATTGCAAGCACTATCATTCTTCTCCTTGTAGCATGGATTACTTCCTTCCATAATTATTACACAGTTTCAGCCCAGTAGGTAGCCACGTTTTTTTTTAAGTTAACGTTGCCCTCCCCCACGCTAGGAATTTTTCCTGTATCGTGGGTGCGTTCACAAACATTTAAACTCACATACACAAATACCCAGACCGCGAACAACTATCTTTTAGCCATACAAATATTTGTTCCGTGCGGGGATCGAATCCGCGACACAGCGTAGCAGTCCAATCGCTCAGCCACTGCGAAAACCGTGCCGTACCTACATTACAGCGGCAGAAGCATGAAAGAGGCGATATTATACAGAGTTTTAAACTGTATGAACATAACCTTCGTGTACGAGTACATTATAAACCTCTAGCTAAACCTGAATAAACCAAAACAACAACTAATCAACACCTTCACAAACAATCACGGCTAACGTACCAAAAACGTAACAATAAACGTTACGTTATAACTGTTCTGTGACGCAACACATTGTCATGCACACCGCGCCCTCTACCGGTGCCAAGCCGCGTGTCATAATTATATGACAGGTGATTTATTTGAAATTGTCTTTTTATGTATGGATGTGGGTAGTGTAAGATTTGGTTTGAAATAGGCTCAAAATGTTGCGAGGAAACTTGTCAGTAACCCCGGTTGATGACTGGCTTACTAAGATCAGTCTGACGACCAGACTCACAAGGGCAATAACCTCCACATCCGAGTACTAACTGGGTTGTGGAGGTCAGATAGACAGTTGCACCATGTAAAATACACATTCAGTTACATCCGATTAGACTCTAAGCCGATCCCAACATAATAAGGTAGTTAACAAAAAAAAAGTTTTGATAAAAACAAAAAATACGTATCCAATATTTTTAGGTAATCTAACAGACGGACTAATTAGAATCACATTTTTTTAACTCAGTAAACCTCCTTATTGGGATAGCTGGCCTATTTAAATCTTTTATAAAAATTAATGGTTTTATTGATTAAATTATTGGTTCGAACCATCAACCGCGATAGTCAGGTTTTTAGAAATAGAAGAAAAGTGTCAAAACAGAAAATGAAATCATAATTATTTAAGTTGAAAATTCCTTTCTGTATCTTTAGTTTATATAAATAAATAAATAATAGTAATAGTAGAATCGATAGTCATTGTAAATAAGCAGGTAAACACTGAAAGCTGTCATCAATATAATTATGTAAATGAAAATCAATGCCACTTTTCGTTGTAATTTTATAACTCAAGAACGGGCTCACCTATCCAAACCAAATGACTATTTAGTAGATGATTAATGTGAAGTTTGCACAAAATCGGTCGAGCGGTTCTTCATTTATCACATGCTATGTAACAAATGAATTCTTATTGAATTCATTTGTTACAAAACATGGCGATCATTTTGTTAATGGGGATTTTGCTGTCTTGGACCCGGTAGGTAGCGCTGCTGTCCGGGAAGTTAGACGTCTGATAGTGTTTTATAGAATTTATACTAAGAGAAATCGCTGTTTCACAATTGAAATCTGACAGAAACATCACTCATACACATTTTCATGACGCAGGTAGATACACAATTTTCATGAAAACCCGTAAATGTGTCACTGAACTCGTACGAGGAAATGCTGAAATCTTGAAATAGACACGTTGGGTATAAGTGCTGTGATGAAAATGATGTGTTTACTGTCTACATCAAGCCTGTACTAGTATCCCATCTTGTTTGTACTCGCCATCGTTGGCAGTTGACCATATTTTACCCTTATGACTTTAATTATAAGGTTGATAATTTGTCAACTGCTGTTTCAGTTAAACTATCTAGTATCAAATCTCGTACATAGTTGGCAGTCGAGCAGTTTTCATCCTACTGCTTTAAGTTATAAGGTTGCAAACTGGTCTTCCGTGAACGTTGTCGACTGTACTTGGGTGGACACTTCTTGGCAACAATTATGCAGGGTACCTCTTTAGTTCACATAAATCTTAAAGGTTATTGTTTTATTAAACTAAATTTCCCTGAAATTTGAGGTGATATTAAATTGAAAATGATATCTAGGGAAAGGAAGTCTATGATGGCATGAAGATTGGACAAGAAGATAAAAACGTGTGGCGCCGACCCAATTGGTTAAAAAAACCCTTCAAAACGTCACATAATTTTATGTTTTAAAACATGATAAGGCCTTAGTTGCATAGCTAACTACTCAAAACAGCCAGAACAAACCCAGATGTCTCTAACAAAATAAATAGCCTAACAGAAGTCACAGACACAGTTAGTGAAAATTTCAATACTGTTATGACTATATTCCTAGTTTAGTTGATCTGGATTCCATGTAAGCTTATCGACAATAGTCTGTAATCGCTCATGTCCTCCTTTAGTACCCCAGCTCATTGTCAGCTTATCTTTACACTGCATTCCTAATAGTATTTCCCTACAGTATTAGCAAACGATCGACTCGCTGGAGAAAGGGTCCACTCCGTAGAGTCACAAGCACTAAGATGTTTATATTTAGCAAAATCCAAAAGCTATTTCCTCATGAAATAACAGCTTCTAATTGTTTTGTAATAGTATGACTTCGAAAATGACCGTAACATCCACCTTGATATTCTTCAACTTGGTGCCTGAGTATTTAGGCCGCCCATAGGCCTCTGAGTTGGTTTGACATACCGTGAAAAAATATTTATCAATCATGCTGATTTCATGAGAGTATTGTTGCATGTGATACTTAAACAATACGTACGGTGCTTGTCTTGATTCAAACTTGAGACTTATGAACTGATAGTACGACGGTCCACCACCAATATTAGTATGGAGCAAATTATGTCAGATGTTTTTCTAGTACCAGCTCCATCGTCTGCTTAAACTATTTGAGAAGACAGTGCAAAGATAAGTTGACAATGAGCTGGAGTACTTAAGGGGAACATGAACGATCTATTAAACACTATTCATGATAAGCCTACATGGGACTTGGATCAACTAAAATAGGATTACAACATTGAAGTTTTCACTAGCCGTGTCTGTGCCTCGGTAAATGGCCCCCAGATTGCTCTCAGAGACAAGCAGATTTTGTACGGAGCGAACCTTATCCGTTGTCCGGCTTTTAATACTAGCACTATTAGGCTCTATTGTGCCTAAGCCTGATCCCTATCGAGTGTCCGAAGTCTAGATTATAAAGCTTCGATATTGGATAAGAAAGCTTTTGTATTTCAAATAAATTCCTGTTTTACGTTCAATTTAGAGCCATTTAGTGTAAGATAAACGACCGATAAGCTACTTAAGAGGGCTAAGACTATCAGATATATTCTGAGATATTTCGGATTAGAAGGGCGTTTTAGTGTTAAAAGTGAACATTAGATCTAGGCTAAGGTATTCAATAAATAAATGCATGCATAGTTAATCAGTCTACAACGTTCCCACAGCTGAATTTGCTTCGGTGAAGGAAAACATCTATGCCATCAAACTATGCCTAAGAGATATTTCTCGATGGCATGGCATGGAAAGCCAAGACAGACTAGGTTAGGCACTTAGCACAAAATTACATTTTTGCATTGATTATATCACGATATTTCCATGTACCGACCGTTCGATATTAAAAAAAGGTACAATGTAGCAATGAAGTAAATTACACAAACTAATTTGCCTTCGATTGGGTTCGAACTAACGACTCTTATATGATACGAAAGTCAGTTCATACAAAATTAAAAGTCAAAATATCCGATAGTAAGTTTTCAAAAGATTCATATCACTACATCGCAATAAACATGTCTATAAGCAACAATGGCAATCCTACCTAGGAAGAAACAAGCTCCATTATTGCACACCAAAACCGCTCTATATTTCATTAAGCCATACCAATTATTCAAACACCCTTATTCAAGAACACTAGCACATTTACAATCACTGTACTCCTATTATTATTTAAATTAACACCTTGTGCAGTCCAGTGAGTGTTTAAACTAACAGAACACCTTGCTTTGCACTTGGTTTTGCATAAATAAAGGCGGTCAAGTCAGGACGGTACATTTCTATTATATTCAGGTGGGTATGGTCCAGGGTATTGGCAGAAGGTTCATTTTCGCATATACCAAGAAAGTATGATTTACAATTTGGGAAATAGGAAAGTAAAGACAATCATTGTAATCTTTATTTTCTGTTGTTGCTACACAGATTCACACAGCCGCGTATGATTGGTGGTACCACTGTCGTTGAGGAGCCCTCTTTATTTGTTTTTGTTTTTATACGGGCTGCAAACTTTATGTGAAAATTTCGTCTACCTATGACGGATCATGAGATACAGACAGACGGACAGACGGATGGACAGCGGAGGCTTTGTGATAGGTTCCCGTTGGTCATCCTTCGAGTACGGAATCTTAAAGATGATCCATGGGCCATGAGACGTGTGTGTTGTTGCAAAAAAAGGGTGTAAATTAAAAACTCAATAAGATTAAGGCAGACAAACCCGTCGGGGCTGCGGGATGTTGTAAGAGATAAATGTACCGAGGCCTCGAAATAAAAGGCTAAGACGGAACATGGGTGGTTTTTAGTCAGTAGACGTCTTACACTCCCTTTCGCTCTGCCTAAGAGCAGGAGGGGTTACTTGATGATTTGGCGTCGCTGCGTGCTTTTTTGCTTGCAGTGTTCGTCGTTGCGGGCATTCGGCGGCGTGTGGTTCGGCGTGGTGGCTTTCGGAATGACGTATTGCACTCGTAGTTTTTCGTAGTTTTGTTTTATGAATTGTTTTTATGACATTCAAAAGTGCCAGTAATGGTTTAATTGAAATAAATGCTTTGAGTTTGAGTAGAGTTTTAAGTTTGATTTCCCAAATCACAAAAAAAAAGCGTTTTAAGAAAAAGAGATTTCTAAAGGACAGCAGATTTCCGGTCCTTAGGATGGTTGTACTTTACTTTCATTGTTTATTTGCGTGCTCTGTAGTTAAACTTCTGTGTTAATTTTATAGTTTTGTTGGTAAGCGCACTAAATCAGATCGAGTAACAAGCAACTAGAAAGTTATTGGAAAATGATTATTATTATGGAATAAACGGTAAAGTGCGTGTTTTATTAGTTTGTACTGAATCATAAACTGAAATATTATGGATTTGAACACGATATACCATTAAATGCAAATGTTATTACTATCTATTACTAGATCTGATCTTTCTCTTATATCACATTAGTGTGATAAGTATACCACTAATATTATAAAGGCGAAAGTTTGTGAGTGTGTATATTTGTTACTTCTTCACGCAAAAAGTACTGAACGGATTTGGATAAAATTTGGTACACAGATAGTTTATAACCTGAATTAACACTTAGGATTAGGTTTTTATCCTGATTTTATCTTCCCGAGGGATGATTTTCGAGTTGTAGCGGGTGAAGCCGCTGGCAACTGCAAGTTTAATATTTATATGAGCTATCGTAAATCACCAAGAAAGGAAAAGTGTCAACGCAGTTGCAATAATAGAGGCGAACAGAATTTGAAATTTTGTTTTCGTTTTTTAATAATGTAGTTAGTACCTTAACTGGTATTAGAGTTTTCATGTTCACAAGAGATACCGCGGCCTCGACTTATAGGGCTAAGAAGGAACATGGGTGGTTTCTAGTCAGTAGAAGTCTGACACTCCCTTTCGCTCTGCCCAAGAGCGGGAGGGGCTTTAACACCCCACCCGAAAAAAAAGACACAGCATTTCTAAAACTGCATTTCTTTCTCAAACAGCCAATAACGAAAAGCTCACAGAAAACAGATTCACACGGTTTATTCCCACGAATCAAATCAGCGTCAATTTACAAATACATTTTTTTTTCTTAAAACCATTTAAATCCGAGGTTTACCAAAAACGGTAGCCAGGATCAGTACGTCACTACCGAGCTAAGTAATCCGTGACTAATGACTTCCTACCGAATTCTATTGGAAGCTGATGACATCCAAATAGACTCCGGAAGTCGTGTACGGACGGACGAAGATGTCCTTTTAAAAATATTTTGTTTAACTGAAAAAGTCGAAAAGATTTTTTTGGATTTGTGTAAAAATATGAATGCTAAAGGCTATATGTGATATTAAGTGAAAGGATAAAATAAGAAATATGCGTAGAACATAAGACTTAAGAGGAAGTTGGAGAGTGGCGCTGGTAACTGAAGAGTTGTGTGGTCTGCTGCGTGGTATGGGCATTTGATGTAGAATAAAGAGGTCGAAAGGTCGTGAGTCAAGTTTTGAGTATGAATATGGATTGATTATAAGACTAGAGGAAGATGAAAGAAACGATGTATGATGAGTGTGTAAAGGATTATATGGCAAGATAAGATAACGAGTAATGATAACATGATCACGACACGAGGAATGATACAATAGTAAATTTAGATAGAAAATTTATTAAACATAGTCGTAGCCACAATAGAAAAGTCTATTTTGCATCAAGACGAGATTATTTTGCATGTAAACAAACTACTATTACTACTAGCGTTAGGCACTAAAGTCACATTTTGGCAGCGCAGCCAACGTTTTCTCTAATAAACTAATAAAGTACAAGACTGTTTGTAGAGTAAATTCGTCTTCTAAATTGAGCGCGACGTATTAGATCAACTCATGCGCAGATGCCGCTCAACAAAAAAGTCGAGAAGACCTATTTCTCAAAGCACACCAGAAGAAACAAACGTACGAATGTGCCCTGTAATCTATCTTAGTCTTCGCCACTTTGGACACAAGTCAAAAGCGGCCGGGCTTAGCTCTTCCAAAAGAATCATTGACAAAGAAGACGAAAAACCTTCTCTCCCTCTCTTCAGGTGAAGGTTTGAGTAAACCAAAAAGATCTTAACGAAGGGAACGAGGTATTTGTTCAGATAGACATCGTCATAAAAGTACAGAGTTAGTTTTGCTTTGCTTTACTAAAGCGTCTAAATTATAGCTGGAAGATTATTTTTGTCAAAGAATTTTTGTCATTTTTTTATCTCGCTTGTTCTGATGAACTAATAAAATAGGTTTTGGGATGAGCCTTCTGCACCCAACTACTCTATGTAACCCCAAGTCATTCTGCGCAAACGCATGTAGGCGGGAACATTTCGCTTTCTTGATTTTGTGGACGTGGATCGTGAAAGCGATGTTAATGTAAGCTGTAACGTTGATGCAAGCAAACATTAGAAATTATGTTCCGCTAGATTAGTTTGCTAGATGAAACGCAATGTGTGTTTAATTAGAATTGGATCGTAGCTTGCTCAGGGAGAAATATGAGGTGATACGAACGCAGAAGAGGTTTATAAGCATAATACAGGGAATAGTTTCTATACTTACTACAAGATAAATGGTAGAGGTGTGAGAAAAGTTTTCAAGAGTATGAAAGTGTCAACCATGATATGGCAATAAAGAACGTGTCTGGTGATATGATGCGTAATAGAAAAGTATGAAAGAAAAAGACATCCTGCCTGCGCCGACACAAAATGATTTAAGGAGAGAGCAAATAAGGCAAGAGAATTATGAATGATGATGATGTTAGTCTTTATCTAAGGACTCGCGATGATGAGAGCAGATACAGAGAAATGGAGTAAAATAATAACTGACTGGTATCCAAGGGAAAGTAAACGCAGCAAGGGGAAACAGATAAGGAGATGGGGAGATGAGCTGAAACAAACAGCGGGCCCTAATTGGAGGAGAGTGGCTCGTGACAGAAAACAATGGAAGGAGCTAGAGTAGGCCTTTGCCAAAAGGCACACTGAATTAAGGGACATTTTGTAACAACTAAACAGAAAAAAAATAAGATAAAAATTCAGAATAAAGGGCATTCATAATAATAATAAAAACAGGACTCGCGATATAATTTCCAGAGTGAAGATACAGATTGATATAGTATGATTATTCACATAGCGAATTATCATTGTCACAACCATCCACGTAAAGAACCCAGACAAAAGATATCACAGTTAATAAACCAAATTAACTACTATGAGTACAAGCTTCCGTTGGCAAAAGGTCAATAAATAACTTTGTTAGCACTGCAACCCACGCGCAAGACTAATTACAGACGTAACCACATAAAACACTTCAACCTTATAGACTCTGATAATATTTACGTGAGAATTTAGTTATAGAGGAAACTGTATGTATCGGTATTAGGTGAACTTTTGAAGAAGCGCAACAATTTCCATTTGGTTTGTGAATTATGTTTCTCGTGGGTCGTGGATAAAAGATATGTGGATTGTATCCGCTGTTTCGTTTGTGCTTTTATTATCACTTTTTACATTATTGTCTACATCGTTAGTAGCATGTAGTGGGTGGGCAGCATCATTCAATGTTAGTATGATAATTTCAACAGACTCCACTCTCCTGCCTTTTTCCAATTTGATTCCCATTGTTTTGATTGCTGTTGTGTAATTTTAACTTCACCTAAAATTTCTTCTGACCCTTCTTCATTTTTGTATTAGTGGCTACAGATGTTGAACATCAACTGGCAATTTAATAAGGCCTAGATTTGTATTACACCAAGACTCTTCGTTACGGTTTGAATCGGCATTTTATTTCTCAAAGCTTGGTCCTGTTCATTTCATTGTAATGTCCCTTTTGATTTTTGGCTTTTCGGATATATTTTTCCGATACAAAAAATGTTTAACACCATTTTAAAAACATCCCCAGTTGAACTTCCATGAAATCAATTTTCCACAAATCAAACTAATTGAATGCAACTAAAAGGAACGTGCGCGTGTGCCTATAAATAAATCCAAGATGGCTGCGCACCCTTCGCGCCAAAATTGGAAACGATAGAAAAAGTTCGAACAGTAGCAAAAAAGGTTTCACTATTCGGTGCCTATTAGCAGAAATGCAAGTAATTATCCTTTTGTAACGAGAATTTATGATGATGGTCGTTTTTGTGTGAATGTCCTAGTAGCTAATTATGAATGTATTCTAAATTAACGTGTTGCAGCTGAAAAGTTGACAACCGATGCAATGTTGCCTTTTAAAGAATAGAGCATTGGAATTTCTGACAGTTGAATGAATTTTTTTCTTCAGAATTTGGAAAATGTTTGTAACGACTACGTGTATAATATAATTTGCACTTAAAACCTTTTTACTATAGTAGGTTTTACTTCTTACTTAGTAATATGTTTGCTTGTTTCGCACAGATGTGCAATGTTGTTCATTGTTCAGTTAGCATAAGTTATTTTTACACATTAACTGTTTGCTTAAGTTATGACGCGGAAATGCGTGAGTATCAATACCAAACTGTTTGTTTTGTCTGATTGCCCGTTCCTCTTACACTTACTTTCTATCGTACTCTTAGTTTATTAGTTTTGGAAGTTTTTCACAACTTAGTCATTTCTATGGTTGACTGCTTCGTCGTCACCACAAATTGGTACATTTTGCGAAACAAATTAATGTATCCAACCTCAAAATTAAACCATCTGCCTCGTGCCAAAATACTTGACATTTGCTTACAAATTGACATTCCTGTCAAATTAAAAGTCAACACAACCGTTGAATTCAAATTTCGCAACTGTCAAACAGGCGGAAATGACGTATCGGGTTACTATGAACGACGTACTGCTTCCGCCTTCAGCCGCCATCTTGATTGGGAAAAAGCTTGCGCACGCGCAAACTAACGAAATCCGAACAGGAAGCGGATGTAGCGGTGTGTCTTTTTAATATTTTTATATGCCCGACGCGACAAGTCGTTGGAATTAAAAATATTTCTTTTCATCTTTTTGAATGTACTTCTGTTAATAGTTTCCTATATCTCGGGTAGGTCTTTGAAGTTGTCATAACAAACTATTGGGCACTTTGGCTAATTAGATGTTAAGTGATTAATTTAATAATGTGTTAAAAAGTAAAAGTATGAGAGAGTAGGGTTTAGTTTCCAGAAATTGTTGCAATGTGTGTTTGTTTTATAAAGATGATGTTTGTAGAAGTATGCGAATTATTTAGTAGATTTGAATCATCAGAAGTTAAACTTAGTGGACCTTGGTTATTAGTTAGTAACTTGCGGTTAAATCGATTTATTTCATTCGTTATCTCGTCTTTTTTGTCTACTTCTATCACTAACTGCAAGCTACATTATATTAAGTTTTTATAAGCTGCAAATATCTCCACAATACGAAGTAGCCTCATCATCTTTTTCAGTTTAAAAACGATGCCAAGGAACAGAAAGATATCCAATTGGACAATTTCTCTCGTTGCGTGCTTTTTACTCATTTACTGAGAGGCGGGTCCACCGCAACAAACGCTGCTTTTTTAAATAACAAGCGAAAATTCGCTTCTCGTAAAATCGTCGTTAGAAATCGTTAACGTTTTCATACATAACCATGTGCTTGAATTAAAAACGCACCACGTGCCGCGCGACGCCCCGCGTCTCCGTAAATGAGGCCTTAGAGCTTCTTCTCAAATTATTTCCACTATCTTAAAATGGCTACCCTATGTCAAATTATTATGAACAAACCGTAAAATCACAGGAAACTGAGCTATTTCTGCATCGCGCACGAACGCACTCGATATGACGTATGTCACACGATATACCTCAAAACAGAACCAACAACATTACCATCAGAACATATCTCTACCACTTCTATTTCAAAAGCTATAAGGCCGAGAATCCATCGGCTATTAGTGTCATAGCTGTAAAATTAAGTAAGTCGGTTAGAGTATCAGTTTTGGTTTGACATTGATACTTGACGCCTTATTTCGTACGCGGTTTTATTTTTAGGGGATGTTTTAAGTGGTTTTTTGTATTTTTAATGACGTAGTTACGGTTTCTGAAGGGCAGGGTTTTAAACGGTTTTTTACATGAAGATGAGAACCAGAATTGGGCCACGTTATGAATGGGAACATTGTCTAATGTAAATTCAGTATGAAGATAATCTTGGAGTTTTAAATAATCCACTCCAGCAGGGCTATTGCGTATCTTTTAAATGACAGTGGCTATCATATAGTGTCCATCAATGGTTCCATTTTGTACTAAACCATAACCAATTTGACAGTTGATCTATGGACAATTTGATAGCCACTGTGCTTTTAAAAGCGCAATAGCCCTGCTGCTGTTCACTTATAGTAATCACATATGAAAAGATAGTAAAAGTATTTAATGCACATAATTTTATGACCTATATACCCGTAGATCTGCTTTAGTGATTGAATATAATATAACATTACGCCTGTAATACCCGAAGAGTTTGTCAGAGGTATGAAAAGTACACTAACATAAATCTCCAATAATGTTTAAGTCCCACATAGCGGGTCGAGCCTATTGCACTCAACAGGGCACAAATCCAGACATTCCTAATAAAAAAATTCAATAACCCAGGATTCGAACCCTTCTTGCTTAATCGTCGCTCTTGCAAAAACTAAACCAACGACGCTGTCGAAGATATTGACAACAGTTATTGAAGTTCCTTTGATATCTAAGACAAAGGAAATGTAAAAGAAACCAAATCTGGTTTCTATTGATGTTGAATAAACTCCAGGATATGAAAGGGAAGATGCGGTTTGCCGGTAGATTTTAATGTTGCCTCATCGGTCTTACTATTTCTTAACTGATCTCAGGTTCCTGAGTTAAAATTCGTTTAAGAGAAAATAATTAATCCCGCTTCTTTGCTTTCTGATCAGCTTGAAAATGTCTGTTTTCCGTGATTACACTCAAGAGTCACTATGGTTACTTAAATTACTGTGTGAGGAATTTTGGTTTCAGTTTAGATTATACTGTTTTGACGGCACGGTTGGCGCAGTGGCTCAAGCAATGGACTGCTGCGCTGCGTGTCGCGGGTTCGATCCCCGCACGGAACAAATATTTGTATGACCTACAGATAGTTGTTCCGGGTCTGGGTATTTGTGTATGTGAGTTTAAATGTTTGTGAACGCACCCACGACACAGGAGAAATTCCTAGTGTGGGGCGACGTTTTAAAAGAAAAAAAAATACTGTGACCCACTGTTATAGGCTGCTAGCGTTGAAAAAAGCACCATCACATAAAGCTACCCAAAACTGTGTTTTTTTCCAATCAACCTTGAAACTTTTTTTTTTGGGTAGTGGGAGATCATCAAATAACTCCTCGTGGGCAGAGCTAAAGGGAGTGTCAGACTTTTACTGACTAAAAACCACCCATGTTCCTTCTTACGTAGAGATACTGCGGCCTTGACATGTAGGGCATATGTCAAGGCCGCGATATCTCTTACAACATCCCGCAGCCCCGATGGGACAACATCCCGCAGCCCCGACGGGATCAACCTTGAACCTAACGTACGCTTTAGCAATAAATTTGAAAGTATATAAAACAAATTTTAAAGACTGTAGTAGTTTGTACATGGTTCAGTCTTTTCAAAATCCCCTTTGATGGAACTAAAGCATAGACCCTATAACCATATGAACACCGAACAAGGCCAAAATAGCATTTACATTGATGATATGATAATCCAATCAGAATATAAGTAGCATCCACGGGTTCATGCACCTCAAAGTCCTTGATTCCAGAACCTTGATAACCAATAATCAACCACCTGATAACCTCAATACCTTTCTCGTCCCTCCTTATTATGCATCGCGTGTCTAGTCCCTTATAAGGAATGAGGCAATATGATGAATGGCATATTTGTCATTGTTAGTGGCATCGGTAAATAAACTGGTCATGTACTAGGATTTGCCTTAAGGGAGGCGGAATAGCTTCACGTGAATGAACCTGGCAGGCAAGTGCAGGCAAAGAGTACAGAAACTGGTAGGAGGTTGATTTTGGAAGACAAATTGTGCTTTTCAATGGGAGATCCTCTGTCATTGATAGATATTTTGTATTCTTCTGGAACTCGTCGTGGTTGGGCTATTTTGGTTTTGAAATTCTGTCACAGTTTTCTAGTACCTACGTTAAGACTGGAAAATCACCAAGCTAAATGACATACGCTGATCTTATTGGTGCCGTTCTTTAAAAAGAACAGGTGCGTAGTACCTACTCGTAACCGGCGCGGCGGCGTGCGTGTATGACCAGATGTATGAATGTAGACGAGGTGAAAGGAGTATGTAAGGATCGTAGCAGGTGGCGTTCTGTGGTTTCTGCCTATATACCCCAATAGGAAAAGGGTGTGAGTATATGTATTACATACATACATATACTCACACCCTTTTCCTATTGGGGTACATACAGGGTGTAAATTAACCCTTCACACATACGTCAACCAAGCATTCTGTACATCAAACTAAGTAGGTACCCCTACGCAAAAATTAAAATGTTGGTTTAAAAAATCTCATTTTACCATAAACATAGATGGAGCACTCTTAAAACATTGTGTTACTGGATGCTTTGAATAGTAAAAGGGTCATGGAGGTAATTTAAGTAAAGTTATAAACTGAAAAACTAGTATTTACAAAAACTTTTGTGCAGAATTTGGATCTTTGACCCTCAATATCTCCGTAACTAGGGGGTTCCCAGGTATGGTCTAGAACAAAAAAATGCTCGCATTAGTGGGGAGAACAAGTGCCCTTCATTTGCGTTAAAGATACTTATACACCCTATGTAAATGTTGATATTTGTGGTTTTTCTTTTGTAAAGTCTTTTCCTCATTTTTATCCGAAATACTATAGGTGTAAGTTTCAGGAATGTAAAAAACTTATTTCAGATGCATTACGAACTGTTACAAAAAAGTTATTCAGTGTAAGTCGTCAGTGGCCCGAAAGTCTGACTACCAGTTTTATCAAAGTTTATTGTATTACCCAGTACAGTGGTAACTACGGAGTGGAGCTAAAACCATCCAGCTCCATGTAAAATTCTGATATTCAGCTGCATCCGATCAGACTGGTCACTCCAAAATAGTTTGGAAAAGGCCAGGGAGATATTGTCATAAATATCAATCAGTAAAAAAAAAAAAACCGGCCAAGTGCGAGTCCTACTCGCACATGAAGGGTTCCGTACCATCGTAGTAGGGGAGTCGAGTCGTGTTTTTTGTTATAGCAGCAACAGAGAGACACATTCAGTGAAAATTTTAACTGCCTACCTTATATTGATCATGGGATAGAGCTCCCGGGCAGACAGACAGATGGATTGCGGATGCTGAGTAATAGGGTCACGTTTGTCACCCTTCGGGTACGGAACCCAAAAGCAAATTTGCATGAAATTTTGTGTGCATATCGGGTAGGTCTGAGAATCGGCCAAAATCTATTTTTTAATTTTTTTTTGTTAATCGCATAACAACGTTTGCTGGGTCAGCAAGTCTAATATATAAAATTCTCGTGTTGCGGTGTTTGTTTCCAAACTCCTCCGAAACGGCTGAACCGATTTGCATGAAATTTTGTGTGCATATCGGGTAGGTCTGAGAATCGGCCAACATCTGTTTTTTTTTTTAATCGCTGAACAACGTTTGCTGGGTCAGCTAGTAAGTTTATGATTATTAAAAAAAATATACTATGTGATGTAACTAAAAATTTAAGATTTTCGGAATTTTTCCTATATGTGTACTTTATAACGTTGCTTCATGCCAAATTTCAAGATTCCAGGTCGTCTGGAAGTATCCTTTAGGTTTTGATTCCCTTGCGAGTAGTTGCGAGTTTCAAAATATGCGGCTTTAATTGCTGTATCTTTTGATTGCGTTGACGTAGAAGTTTGATTTTGTTACAGCTTAAAGATATTATAGACTTGAGTATTTGTTAAGAATTTCAATATAATACCACTACGCGTTCATGAGTAAAGGGGTAATAAGTTTAAAATTATTAAAAATATTTTTATTATATGATGTAACTAAAAATTTATGCTTTTCGCAATTTTTCCTTTATCTGTGTTATAAGACGTTGCTTCGTACCAAATTTCAAGATTCTGAGTTCACGGGAAGTACCCTGTAGGTTTTGATTCCCTTGCGAGTGTCGAAAATTTGCGGCATAAACGGGAGTATCTTTGGATCGCGTTGACTTAGAAGTTTGATTTTTTCACAGCTCCAAGAGACCATAGACTTGAGTATTTGATATGAATTTCAGCTTGATACCTCCACGCGTTCCTGAGAAAAAAGGTCTTGACAGACAGACAGACAGACAGACAGACAGACGGACAACAAAGTGATCCTATAAGGGTTCCGTTTTTACCTTTTGAGGTACGGAACCCTAAAAAGTACGGATTTCTCGTGTACAAACGCCCTAACAAATAATCAATGAATGAACGATTACCGATCATACTCCTCACGCCAATCATTAGTTCCTGTATGGAACGAGGAAGTGGAAACGATCACCATCGGAATGCGACCTTCATACACAATGGTGTAGATGGCTTATCCATTCGTTAATGAGTGATTAACTGATTAACAATGAGTTTTGTGATCGTTGTTTGTAATTAGCAGTACTGTTATAGTAGTGATGTAGTATTTTGTAATTGGGTTTGAGTCGTTGAAAAAGTAAAAATAAAAAAAAAAATTAAAATCTTAAAATTGTAGGCAGAATCTAATAAAATTATAAAAAAAAAAATAACATCACACCTGTTGCTGTGCATCAGTGAAAGGTTAGGTCTGGTTAGGCAGTGGTTAGAGAATTCGTCAGCTAGTGATTTTCCTAATATAAGTACGCCAGTAATACCGAAGGGTTAGGTAGAGATGTTCCTTTTACGTAGTACACTAATATTTCGCCAGTTATCTTTAAGTCAACAGCTCCTGGGTTAAAATGGAACTGGACTGGGCACTTCTACCGCATGGTGGAGGAGCAATGGGCAAAAGTTACCACTTAGTGGATACCACAGAGCAAGAAACGACAATGCGGCAGGCCCAAAAGGAGATGGCAGGATGAGCTGAACTCTTTCTCCAAGGATTGGTCTACTATCGCACTGGATCGCGTAAAGTAGAAGGAGGGAAGGCTTTTGCCTTGCAGTGGGACAGTATAGGCTCATAATAATAATAATATCTTTAAGCACGAGTAGGCTTGCCCCCTGCAAGCCTATTGCTATTGACCATCCACAGTCCAGAGACTTGTCTGGTGAGTTTTTGTAAAATAACCGAGACGACATATTTAAAAGCTATAATTTAATTTAATCTACAAATAAAAGAGTCCCTTTTACATTAATAAAAATAAACTCGTAAAAAAACTTCATTCACAAAAATAAACGAACATCCATTCACTCGTTCATTCGTAAAAAAACATCAAACGATCATCATACAACCGACATGTTCGGAAACTTGTGAAAATGACGGAAAATATACTTATATTTTTATTTAAAAGTATGATGATGTAAAAATATGAGTGGAAATGACATGATGTTGTTACGGAAATAAATGTTTTTTAAAATAAAATTAGTCTGTTTGTCTACTTTGCAACGTTGGCCTACATTTCATGGTAATGCGTGTTTCTTTGATACTAAGATTTTTATAATAGGGTAGTTAAAAAAAAATCAAATGAGTCCGCCAGATAGATTTCCAAAAAATATTGGACACGTATTTTTTCTTTTTTCACATAAACAAACAATGAAGACGATACAGTGCTTTGAAAACTCGTGTGACGTCATTTACTGAGACGTTAGTATGACATTCTTTAGCGGTCAGTGACGTCACAACCCGCACTCTAATCTTTGACGCGTTTTATCTTCGTAAATTTTTATTGATTTGATAAAAAAATACGTATCTAATATTTTTCGATAATCTAACAGACGGACTAATTAGAATCATATTTGTTTAAGTCAGTAAACATCCCTATTGTATTAGCCGAACCCTGCGACCTTCATCCGCAAGAAACACTAATAAAGTTTATATAATAAATAAAACAGTTCAATTCTGATTCTTAAGGCACGTGGCACCATCTATTATCATAAGAAAGTTATTATTGTAAAGTTATTGTCCTCGGGAACAATCCTTTTTCCCGGATGATAGGTATATGAACGTTTCTGTACGTCTAGCAACAATTATGTACAAAATTTTAGGACGATCGGTTCTGTAGTTTAGACGTGAAAAGGTTACAAACAAACTTAGTTTCAGGATTTTGGAAACAACATACAAAATGAGACACGATATTCGAAATTACCGCTTTTAAAAAGATAAAACAAAGAGTCGTAACTTTTTAAACGGTTATACATACATCTGAAAACTAGTTCTTAAATTTTTTTCATGATTGCCTTTTTGCAACACTCAAACAGTTTCTATTTCAAAATCATGCGTATATGAACTTTTGAACTCGTCATAAATCGTTCTAATCGACTAAACATAATGCAGTACATACAAGTTTGAATAATACAGTAATGGTACACCTACGTATGAAATTCTTTTTGGCTTCGCTCCAAGCAATTAAAAAGTCATATGTAACGGCAATACAAAAGATTTGCATTTCATGGTTGAGAACTGTTTTATTAATATACTAGATTGTAAAAAATGTTCTTATGTCACTAATTTGAAAGCAACAGGCCGACTGGTGTGAATAAAAAAATACACATTGGATAATTTGATGATAATTTAAATTTTAAACTTACTTAAAGTTTTAGATGACTGTTCATGATGACTTTGACCACTATGACTAGATCATTCAAAAAATGATAGTTTATCTATTTGACCCTTTATTTTGTCAAACCCTTTTCTTTATTTCCAAGCTCTACGGGGTTTTCAAGATGACTTTCAAACATATCGTTCGAAACGATGACACGGTTGGCGCAGTGGCTCAGGCAATGGACTGCTGCGCTGCGTGTCGCGGGTTCGATCCCCGCACGGAACAAATATTTGTATGGCGTACAGATAATTGTTTCGGGTCTGGGAATTTGTGTATGTGAGCTTAAATGTTTGTGAACGCAAAGGAGAAATTCCTAGTGTGGGACAACGTTTATAAAAGAAAGAAAGAAAGAAACATGTACCTAACTCAATACTTCATAATTAATTATATCCTTCACGACTTAAACGCTGTACTAACCCCAAAACACCCAGGGACAGACCACCGACGTTCAAAATCAGTCCCCTTCCATTGTTTTATATAATTTGTACCCGAATAATGTCGAGCTAAAGGGCTCAAACAATCAGAGGTAAGACCATTGTCTTTGGGATAATTCGGGAGTACCAAAGTTATGAAGATTCGGAAATTAGAGGTAATTATAGTCCTTTACTGTTTGTCATCTTATGAGTCACAAGTTGGTTAACATACTAGTACGAGTATTTGAAATGATTATAAAATAGTACAAAAAATTCTATAATAATACAATTCAATCATGATTCGAAAGACACGTGGCGCCATCTATTATCATAAGAACGTTATTGTTGTTTCCTTCGAACACGCTTCGCACGGTCGTCTTTTGACCCGACTACGGCGAAGCCCAAAAGGAGGGTTATTAACAAATGAAAGGTAGTCTATGCACCCATCGGGGCTTTGGGTAGTTCGAAAGAGATACCGTGGCCTCGACACAAACGGCTAAGAAGAAACATGGTTTTTAGCGATTTCCTTCCAAAAAAAAAGTTGTTTATATGTTTATAACCGTGAAAAAGTAACAAATGTACTCCACTACATACATACATACAATATATTATTATAAATATTTTAGTTATGATTACATAATAACCTTTAAACAAATAGAAAATACAGTCTTTAGTGATTGTTCTTTACGCTAAAGTAATAATGTGATTATAACTGCAAAACGACATAAACTTAACGTTTCTTTTTTTGTTCGTTTTCCACTGTAAATAATTATTATACGGCCATATATTATTTTGTCTAAGTTTCCATAACAAATGACCACATTTGTAAAAATCATTCACACGATCTCAAGGGGCTATTGTTTTTAAAAACACCACCAAATCTTTTATGGCTTAAGTTTTGAGTATTCTTGTTTTTGTGGCCCATGGGTAGGGCTTGCATCTGCCCAACATATGCAACCACTAAATCGATGGTTAAGGAGCTTTGCAAAAAGCATAGAGTTGTTGAGGTGCGATGTCGATAGTTTAAGTTAGGTACATAGATTATAAATAAAAATTGAACGCACAAAAATAAATAGATATTTAAACTTAAAATAAGATTTTCAACATTATTTTTTTCAATAATGCCAAATTTGTGTATTTGATAAAAAAAAAACATCACCAACATCATTTTACATTGAATACCTAACTATAACAATATAAGTTTTTAAAGTGGCATGTTCACTAATAGGACCATACAGGTCACTTAATGTCGTTTCCAGTGTTAATGATAACTATAACATTAACTCATCGATATATCGATACGGCGTCGATGGGTCCCATCACTAGAGCAGGCCATAATTCCACAAATCCACAGGCCACAAATCTCGATGGCAGTTAAAATTTCAGCCGGGACCACTTGCGAAACAAAGCGACGTTACTTTGTAAAACTGCAATATATTTGTAAGAAATACACAATCGAGCCCTGTGTGTACATGGATTTAAAAATGATTTTTAGTCATAAAAATGTACTAACTACCTAATTTTAGTGTTAGACAAATTTCAAATTTAGTTCAAAGTTAAGGTACAAATAGCAATATTGTGAATGATTTTGTGTTAAACCTTCTAAAAAAAGTTTTCGTCCAAAAACTCTTTTGTTTAATTTTTATAGATATAGGTAAAACTCGTCGTAAGAATTAGGGATTTTGTGCAATTCTTCGGGCCGCAGAAGCTTCGACTAGTAATAGCGTATGGTCGTACAACCAGGGCCCCGAGTCTGCTATTCAATAGTGTCAGAATGGTCTATCATTGATCTCATTATTGTTGATTTTGACAACACCAAACTTGTCAAAATCAACAATTATGAGATCAGTGATAGATCATTCTGACACTATTGAATAGCAGACTTGGGGCCCCTGGTTTCCGACCAGGGCCTGCAGTCTGTACAAAGATAGCGATCGCTTTACGACAAAATTCGGTCGCAAAGCTATAACGATGCGGATTTAAGGTGGACGTTAGCCGAACGCGACCCGCCGGTATTAGCTACCAACTTAAATCCGCATCGTTATAGCTTTGCGACCGAATTTTGTCGTAAAGCGATCGCTATCTTTGTACAGACTGCAGGCCCTGGCCAGTGATAGTCTAGTGTTGTGACCGTTGGATTGCTTAGTCATAGGTCTCAAGTTCGAAACTTAGACACGCACATGATTTTCCACATACATGTACGACGCGACACGACAACGACACGACACGACGACACGTAATATAGACTTTGTAGATTCGGTGAAAGAAAAAATCGTGAGGAAACAAAACCAGCTTGCATGAGATATACTTATTGACGGCATGTAAACTCTGGGACCCATGAACGGCATCAGAAGTCAGACACCACGTTAGGCATGAACTACATGAACAAGAAAGAAGCTGACATGAATTTAATTTCTCACATCCCTAAGAGACCATTACGTAGCACATGATGTCCATTTCAGTATGATTTCAGTTTTGTTTGCCTTGTCAAGAAACGTTTCTACTGAAGACGCGTAACCTACTAAATCAAACGAACTTGACAATGCGTAAATAAAAACTAAACACACTGGTTCTTTTGTGTCCCTATTTTAGTTAGTACGTCAGACTTGAGTCAGACTTCGAGTACTGACGTCAGGATTGAGTCAGTTTTACCGTATTGTTGATTGAAAAGATTTGTTTGTATTAGGTACTATTACTTTAAATACTACAATACATAACGGGAGCAATTGGCTTGCCGTATTACATGAATAGGAAAAAATGTCTTTGCTTAAAAACGTGATAAAATATACAGAAAAAAATCTATCTTTGAGATTGAGAATCAATTTTAAAACATAACTAATAAATAACGAATAATGTGGGTTTATTTAGATGCACCTCTAACTAACGTTACAAGCATTGCAAGTGTCATTAATAAATTAATATAAGTATAATCATACTTAATATTATAAAGGCGAAAGTTTGTGAGTGTGTGAGTGTGTATGTTTGTTACTTCTTCACGTAAAAACTACTGAACGGATTTGGATAAAATTTGGTACACAGATAGTTTAAAACCGTGATTAACACATAGGATAGTTTTTATCCCGATTTTATCTTCCCGTAGGATAATTTTCGAGTTGCAGCATGAAAAAAAAATTTTTTTTTTTTTTTAATGTTTTAGTTTTGCTATAATAGATTCGCCATATTAATAACAAGGTTCCAATCTTACATGCCACACAATGGAATTGAAAAACTCCACAGAAAAAGACACTTAAAAGTCCCTTGAGATAGAGTACCTACATAACCTCAAAATCGCTAACAAAATAAACCCTAGCAAATAACCAGAATAAATTGTCAAAGCAGCAACCTTAAGTAATAACTAATAACCCTAAAGTGCAGAGCGAAAGTCAAAGTCGTTAAAATAAAAGTCCTTAAAATAAAAGCCTAACCCGTCAATGCTCATTAAAATCACGTTTGCGTTATAAATAGAAGTCGGTTCGGACACCTGAACACTATAAATCTGCTTGTATATTATTTTAACGCACCCAAGTGTTGCAAATGGATTTTCTATATTTCACTGAGAATTGGATTGGGGAAGGGGTTTTTTTCGTTTTGGCGACGTTTTTATTGCTGTAGCATAGCAGGCGCAACTTACTGCCTGGGGTCATGGTTTCATAGTAGTATTGAGATTCCGTCTTTATACGTCAGTTTGAATGCCACTCTTGGATTTCGGCGTATAATTATCTTGATGGTCTAATTTAGAGGTTTAGATTGAGCAAAATTGTTAGGATATTTTATTATATTTATATTTTTATACATGTTTACTGCTGTCCCACTGCTGGGCAAAGGTCTCCGGGCCTCCTCAAATTCCTTCCATGTGCACTTTTCTCGTGATATTATATTCCAATACTGTGGTTTATTTAATATAGCATCAGTCATGACCGTGAGTATGCATTGTTAACCTAGCTTATTGGTTTACATTAAGGCAGTGCCTATTGTACTTACAGGTTGACAAGAACAAACATATAGTACCGCTCAACTAATAAATACATCACGTCAACTTAATAAATTTCAAGTCGGCCTTTAAACAAAAATAAACACAATAAATCTTCGTTTATTGTTAACAAAAGTCAATGATATTCATTTAATCGACATTTTAAGAGCAGTAAACATTTTTTAATCCTCATTTTTATACATGACTTGTTTTTTAAAAGTCGCGAGAGCTCATTCGCATTCACAAGCTGCAGTTGCAGGGTTTGGTTTATGAGCTGAGAACGCAACGCTAAAGGGTTACTTTATTCTCGTTAGTTTATGGTGTATGTTAAATATAAGCTTTGGTGCACAGCACAGCCTAGGGTCATGTTTTTACCATATTTTACAGAGTGAACCGTTTTTTTCCGTTTTGTGTGGTAAATTCAATGAGATATTTCTGAATTGCAATAAGATATAACGTGTAGTTCTGTAATGTCCTATTATAAACGACTAGCGGACGTCACACGGTTTCACCCGCGTAGTTCCCGTTCCCGTGGGAATACAGAGATAAAAAGTAGCCTAATGTCACCCGGGGATAGTGTAGCTCTCCAACGGTGAGATAATTTTTCAAATCGGTCCAGTAGTTTTCTAGCCTATTCTTTACAAACAAACAAACAAATCTTTCCTGTTTATAATATTAGTGTAGATAAAGCTTATTCTATTTTTAGAGAATGCCAAAACGAATGCTTAAATAAAAGCGGTACATAAGATTATTTTAGCTTTAATTTCGGTGTTACTTTGAGCTAGAGAAACGGGGTATAAGAATAAAATAGCTGTTCCTTGAATTATCTGCTCTATTAGACTCAATAATAGGAAATATAAAAGCGTTAGGTCTATGCAATAACAAGGCCCATGTGATGCGAATTATAGTGTAAACATGAGTATTTTTCACGCCATTTGCCAAGGAGATTTGCATGAAAAGTAAACATTCAGTTTTCATAACTTTTTTTTTTACAGATTTACTATCTGACTGTTTTGATTCTTTGAAATTATTGCATTATGTTTTCCCTTCAATACTGTTATTCACTTTTGAATTTTCGACGGTTCAAATCTAAAGAATATAAGACAGAACAGCTTGCAATTTACAAGAAGTTTTGGGTGGGGGGGGGGGAGCCATCAAATAACCCCTCCCGCTCTTGGGCAGAGCGGAAGGGAGTGTCAGACATATTATTATATATAAACTAAAAATATCCTATATGTTTATCCAGGTTATAACCTATCTGTGTACCAAATTTTTTCTAAATCTGTTTAGTAGGTTTTGCGTGAAAGAGTAACAAACATACATACATACAGACTTACAAACTTTCACGTTTATAATATTAGTAGGATGCCCGACCTGACTGGCAAAAGGCTTGCTAATTCTCTATGAAATGTTAGTGTAATGATGTAACTACACCTCAACTTAACCTTACAGAGATAAAAGGTGTGAGGTTTATAAATACCCCTTTTAATATCGATATTTTTCTTGTTACAGAAAAAAACTTCACCCAAGTAGAAGCTTCACTGAACGAGCGGTTACGGCTGACATGTGTGGTGAAGAATAGTGCTCAGAAGCCATCACTTCTCATCTGGTACAAAGATGGGTACCTGCTGTCAGAGGGGCACAGAGGCAAGGGGCAGAGGCAATGGTACGTATAACAGCAGATAATGAACTGTTTTAAGATGAAATTATATAAAACTAGCAGACCTGGCAAACGTCGTCTTGGCCGGATAGCAGCGCCACCTACAAGTAAAGATGAATTGTAAAAATATGACTAATACAGATTTTTGGAAAATAACTGTGATGCGTGTGCTTAAAAGAGTATATTAAAAATAACAGGTGAATAATGAGCATGCTGACAATAATGTAAGAATGTGCAGATTGTTGTAGATTTGATGGAAGAAGAATCGATGCCATTGACGCAAGACTGGATACTGCAAACAGAGCCTTATATTATAATTATAAATTAATCGTTGTAGGTTATCTAATCATGCTGATATTGGAAAGAATATAATAAAATGATTACAAGAAAATGAACACAAACTAAGATGAATAGTAGAAATCTTCACGAAATAGACTCAAAATTCACTAGATTTAAAAAAAAAAAAAGTTTAATAACGCTCATATTCACTTCAAATCAATACAAAATACCTCATTAAGCTAGACTTACAATCAACAAAGCCAACTAAGCTACCTCACCACCTACTCTAAGCAAATTTAGAAACAACAACGAAAATTTCGCGAAGCACAGAAATAGAGACATAGAAACAGTAAGCAATGTATCCAGTAACAATATTTACACAGAACTTTGAATACAAGCCATAATGCATGGCTGAGTTATGTGATTCTATTTGAGGCGGCTCAAAACACTGTCGATCAAAATTATGTTGAATATTAATCACATAAATTGTGAATGAAAACGTCAGAGCCGTTGAAAAATATGTTTTGGTGTTTGTTATTGACGTATTAGTAGGAGACGACCTAATAAGCGATGAATGAATTGTGGAAGATGGTATGGCTGCAATGAAAGTGAGGTATGATGTACTGCTACTACGATTAATTTTAGTCATTGAAAAAAAGGATTTGTAGGTGAGGCGAGTTTCATCAATTACGTAGCGGTTAGGCTTCTCAAGAATTTCTAAATACTATACTGATATTACTGTATAGTTGCATAGTGTTGTATTGTGTGCAGGTATAATATAGAGTTTGATTTCAATACATATTTATAAAAACGATGTGATATGTAAGATTTTTTGGGATGAAAACACAAACACAAAAACAAACGGTAAACTGAAATTCAAGTCAATAATATCTTCTGTTACTGGAACCAAGCTTTACAGCGAATCATTCAATCTTCATATCAAATCTTTTCAAGTTAAAACTTTCGTTGTGAATTAATGTATTTTTGTCTTCGCGCGTATTTGGCGCGGTACGAAATACTCGTAAAAGATATGATGTCAGTTATTATCTTCTATTTGAGATTAACACGTTAATTTCCGTGACTTGTTGTTATTGCCTGTATTAATACCATATTTTCTAGGAGTTTAGAACTGTCACTATTATCATTAATTTTAATTATTCTTTTAACAACTACCACTTCTATTGAATAATAAATTCAAAATCTTATTTCAGGTTAAGAATAAATGCTTTCAAAGCCAAAGATGCGGGGCTGTATACATGTAATCAAAATGCCAAAGAAATGAACATTAGGATCAGGCTAAAGCGCAATAGTCCACAAGATATTGAAGGTAAGTTTGACAGTCGTAATTTAGTAAAAGCTAAAAATCTAAAAGTAAAGCCAACATACACACATCAAAAGTGTCTAGGGATCAACATATATTTTTGCAATAACTTTTCTCCTGATTGATATTAATTAAAATTTTCTTTAAGGATTCATCAAATAAAGTGTTTTCGTTTGTCACAGTAACGATAAACCAAGTCACCTTTGCATTAATAAAGAAATTCGCCATTTTCCTAATAAAGGAATTTTTGACATTTGAACCACTAACATTAAAGTTCGAAAAAAAGACTGAAATAACAGTTTTCTTTAAAATTTTATTGGGTAACTTAAACAATTAATAATCCGTGTTTCTACCGCGAACACTAACAACACAAGAACATCGGTTTGGCATACTCAAAATGAGTTCATCCAAATCACGCTGTGGAATGGCCGCCCATGTTCGTTGCAACAACAAAAAAAGGTCTTCTTGCGACTGGATACCCTCCATATTCGGCAGAGCTCTTCTCTGTAGCATATCCCATGCATGCTCAATCGGGTTCAAGTCTGGCGACTGAGCAGGCCAGGGCAGGACATTGATGTTAGCTGCGGCGAGAGTCTGTCTTACAACTCTTGCGGTGTGCGGTCGTGCATTATCATGCATTAACTGAAATAAGGGACCGATTTGCACTTGTAGAGGAACGATGACGTCTGATACAATCGTCTCAGCATAAATTTGAGCGTTGAGGTTGCCTCTGATCCAAATCAACTCAGTTCTTCCGCCGATCCAAATACCCGCCCATACCATGATGGTTCCACCACTATAAGGATGGACTTCCTGGCAGGATTTTAATCGCTGTTGGCGTCCAGGGGTTCTCCAGTGTCGTATACGTCTTGTATCCGGTCTCATACCAAAACGAGACTCATCAGAAAAGCACACGAAACGCCATTGTTCTTCTGCCCAATTTCTGTGTTCAAGAGCCCATTGATATCGAATCCTACGATTGTGCATTGCTATAGGTGGTACCCGTAGCGGTCTTCGGGAATGAAGGTTCACTTCATGCAAGCGGTTTCTGACTGTTTGGTCGCTAATTAAGTTCCCTGAAGAGTGATGAAGCCTCACGGCTAACATCATGGCGGTTATTGTTGGAGCTCTTCGAGTTAAGATTTGAATGTATCGGTCTTGTCTCCGTGTGGTGCAGCGATACCGTCCTCCATGGCGCTCAGCCACGGTACCAGTGCTTCGGTAACGTGTCCAAAGTCGACTGATAACACTCTGACTTGT
This sequence comes from Diarsia rubi, assembly GCA_932274075.1. Classification (NCBI taxonomy): domain Eukaryota; kingdom Metazoa; phylum Arthropoda; class Insecta; order Lepidoptera; family Noctuidae; genus Diarsia; species Diarsia rubi. The sequence continues at coordinate 14,028,119 of OW026433.1, read as the reverse complement.
ATTCAGAGCTAAAGCCACAGTACGTTGCCGGGAACCAGCTTCTATCATTCCCACGGCTCTGAGCATTTCTTCCCTGCTTAAATGACGTCGCCGCTCCATAATAACGTTGGTTTTAATCAGTAGTAGGGAAACAGTAGCACTAATAATGTCTTCAATGCGTTGTATGTTTTTATAGGGAAAATATTGACAGCTGATTTTCATCTTTTCTCGAATTTGATTCACAGTTCCTGATTCAAATTATGAAATGCACCAAAAAGGATCCATATAAATTTATAAAATCATAAATTTATTACAAAGCCACATCTCAATCTCAAGAAATCCGCATAAAAATGCTTGATCCCTAGACACTTTTGATGTGTGTAGTTAGGTGTAGTTCTAGGAAATTGTGTTGCAATTGAAGTCTAGGAACTAAAACATGCAAAGAAATAGAGATAAACCAGGATGAGTGCGCGGGCGAAGAATTTTTCCGCTTAAACCATTCCTAAACAACAAACAGACAGTGGAAAAGGTTTCCACGAAATTCACGAACTCATCCCACAATCTGTAAACAATAAAACGGTTCGTGTTACAAATCTCCAATGTCAAACGTTACACAGTAGCAATACTTTCAGCAGAAAATTTCATCGCTGCTTCAGTGTCTTTGGCCTGAACGCGGTTATTTTAATATTATATTTTATTAGCATCTTTATTGGTCATCCAGATGTGTAAACAGTGCGCACCGGATTCCGGGGTTGCAGCAATATTGCACTCGTGTAGAAATGTTCAAAACATTCGGTTTTATAAAACATTCCGTTGGCTTTTTCGATGACACGGGATACACTTAAATTTTGATCGAAATAACCAGCGGTTTCCTGTTTTTATTTCATGAGTATACTTATTATTTATGTTGATGTTTTTTTATCATATAGCAAGCCTACATTTATAATCTTTTGAAATGTTACTTAAGAAATAATTTGTCCAGGTTATCAAGCTGACATGGGTGACAGAATACTCCCAGAAACGCTATCACAAATCAAAAGCGCGGCCCTTGTAGAAAATAATACGCTAGAAGAAAACGTGACTGAGGCCAAGCAACGATCAATAAAAGACGAAGACCCAGAAGACAGGGAAGAGAAATACGAAAGAGACCATCCTAACTACGGGCATGTAGATGAGAAGCAGGAGTACTTCCCTCCAAGGTTTAAGCATCCCACAAAACTGTTTAAGATGGACATGAAACCTGCAGGGAATTCCATAAGACTGCGATGCGCGGCAGAAGGTAATAAATATTTTTATTAGTGGATATTTTAAGCATCGCGTTGTGTTGTTTTATTTTTGTTTCTTTAACTTTTGGAGAGACGTGTTTTGCTTCATATTTTGGACGTAATTTTTTATGTATTACTATTGCATTAATCTCAGTTTTTCTATTTTCATTATTATATTCTAAACCAAATCAACTATTCTTGCAAACTCTAGTAATCGTCCCCAAACAGTCTGCTTCACTATTCTACTCTAGTAACTTAAATGTAACCCGCACAGAAATAGCCAGAACCATGTTTACTACATCGTAAAACATTTGCAGGGAATCCAACTCCGAACATTACTTGGTACAAAAACAGGAGTACACCGATATCTAGAGTGTTCTTCCAGCCGTCTTATGGAAAATGGTCGATTGGTTTAGATGAGCTGACAAAGGCTGACAATGGAAATTACACCTGTGTTGTTTGTAATCAACTAGGATGCATCGAGCACACTGTTGTTCTTCATATTCAAGGTATGTTTTTTCATTATGATTATGTATACTTATTTAAAGATTTAACGAGACTTATAAGATGTTGTGTTACATAAAATTGATATAGATTAAAATTATTAAGTTCATATGGATAAGGTCTTACAATATCGTGACGAATATATACGAATTTCCTTTTTTCGATATTCTACGTCATTTCACTAGGCTATCTCTTATAGAACGCTATCCATCGAAGCCATACATAAAGGAGGGGTATCCTGGCAACATCACAGTCCTGGTCAACGACACAGTCGTTCTGTCCTGTCCACCTGTCTCCGATCTTGAGCCTTATTTGTACTGGGTCAGGCCATACAATTATTCTGTGAAAAATGCTGAAGTCGGACCTAGTGATATGCCGATACCATCAGGAGATGTCATCGAGGTCTTTAAATTTCTTATTCACGGTGTTGGTCCGATCACTGTTGGTTTGGTGTTGGATCACTGCTTCCCAGGGTTGGAGGTTTTATTCACTTGGTTATCATCAAAATCTTCGGTTCGTCGATTATCTGCACATTCTCTTGCTTATCAAAACTGAACTTTATCAATGGTGGATATTGCAAATGTTGTAAAGGATGTTTGAACCCAGATTCCCTTACAACATTTAAAATTTCTATCGTCGTATCTTTCAAACACTATTTAGTAATTTTATCTGGTTTTCACTGCCGGCTTAGGGTATTTGTCGCACATGTTTATTTTAACCTAATATTCTAATTCTGTAGGAGTTGGTTCAGTAACTGGTGATGGTCCTAATTTTGGTGGTGGTAAATGTTGTAGTAACTTTAACTCACAGTATTTCATTTACATATTGGTATTTGCAGGACGAGTATGTTTAGTAACAAAATAGCAAATAAGTGAGAATTTAAAGAATGTGTTCGACAAAAAAGGCTCTTACTTTAAAAATTTAACAAAGTTCACATTGCTACATTTAGTCTGGTTTAAACGAAAGGCGTTTCAAGCTCGCCAACTATTTGATCCAATACGAATATAAATTGCAAAACGTATGAAAGAACGCCTGACATTCCACTGTTTGTTTAGATCGAAGTGTTGCAATTCTAACTTTGTTAGTTATTTTTGTTCATTGTTTTCTAGAACTAAAGAATTTTTGGAATGTGTTCTTAATTTAGATGATAAGGGCGTTTCTTTAAGAAAGTTTTTTTTTTAAGAGCGGGTTGATTCGTTTTGCTAGGTCATTTATATTCTCATTTACATCAACTGAAACGTGTTGACAAGATAATCAATGTGAACATAAACACTAAAAATGCAGGTGGAGATTATAGAGGACGAAAATGAAGAAACAGATTCACTATTCTAACATCCCAATTTCTTTATAGAGCGTCTTTACGCAAAGCCAGTACTGACTCGAGGTGCCGAAAACCAGACTGTCGTGGTTGGTGATACGGTTCGATTCAGCTGTCAATTCCTCACTGACATGCATCCATCATTATTTTGGATGTACTTTACAAGAGACGAGTACGTTTACAACTACACGGCCGACCCTAATGATGCCTCGGTCAAGGAGAATATTGTGATCATGAATGAGAACAAAATCGTTTTGGTGAGGGTTTTGTCACTAACGCATGGTGTGGTGCATGATTAGAAATAAGGATTTAGTTTTGTAGTAGATAAGTCGATAGACTAACATACCAATTGAACAACTTGGTAAGACAGGTACTGATTTGACTCAAGAATTTTACTGTCATGTATTTTTTTATTGCTGTTCTGATTTGTATATAATTATAATCTAGTTCATGATTTTTATAGTTTTGTATGCAGTTATAATTAAGTTGCTTTAACATATATTATTACCATAACTATAGAACCTATACTTATCTGCGGCATGATTAAATTGGAGGTTTTTTTTAAATAAACGCTTTTATTAAAAAAAAGTCTAGTGTTGTCTAAGAACTGCATGATGTGTTTATTCAATTCGTAGAACCTCTTATCCAACGTGTGAATTACTAACGAACCTGTTGTCAAAACAACTATTTTGCCTCTGCTGACCTAACCTCTTAATTTCAGAGTGAGAACACATCTGATAAACCTGAGCAACTCACGATATACAACGTAACCAGGGAAGACGAGGGCTGGTATGTTTGTGTGGCACTCAACAGTTTGGGCAACACCACGGCTAAAGGCTACTTAACTGTTTTGGAATGTAAGTAACATAAATAGACTGAAATATTTGTGATTGTATGGATGAGGAAGGAATTGAAAGTACTACAGTTGACTTATTGATTGTAAAAATTTACAAGAAAAAAAGTCTTAGACTTTTGGCCTTCTGATTACACGTAAAGATACGTGTGGGTTATATATACCCCAAAATACATACCCTAAAAAGTACTACTATCTATCCATCGTAAAAATATCGATGTATTGTTTTCAGCCGCACCACCAATCCAGGAAGCCCAAGACCACGGGAAGCACACTCTACTAATAAACATCCTAACTGTGGTCCTCGGAGCCATGTTCTTCGTAGCCGCCATCATAGTGGTGATGATCTGCAAGAAGCTGAAACGAGAGAAGGAACAGAAGCAGTTGGCAATAGAGACAGCAAGAGCAGTGATTGTGACGCACTGGACAAAGAAAGTCACGGTGGAGAAACCGACGATGGATGGATCGCCGACGGCTACGGGTGAAGCTTTGGTAAGTTAAGAGAAAAATACTTCTTTGCAACAGTAAATTATAAAACCTGGAAATAATAATAGCATTTGTATAAGTTCTGAACAAACATTTAATTGTACTTTTATTGTTTTTTTGCTAGTAACTAACCTTTTGTAACGAATCCAATTCGACATGCCCTCGTTTCTTGAGAACTGAATTAAGAAAGTATATTATGTATTTGAAAGTGATTAAAATAATTTCGACATGTTTTGAAATCCTGTCATCTGTCTATGTATACACTACTACTAGGCAATTAAAGCAAATGCTAATGACAAAATCAATTTGCGAAGCTCTACTTAAATACCAATGCAAAAACAGTAATGTATTATTAAATAATTCAACACCTCCACAGCTGATGCCAGTAGTAAAAATCGAGAAACAAAAGCTATCGCAAGTCCAAAACACAACCAACGATTCGATGATGATGTCAGAGTACGAGCTACCCATGGACATAGACTGGGAGGTGCCGAGGGAGTCACTGTGCTTAGGCAAGATACTGGGAGAGGGAGAGTTTGGCAAGGTCGTGAAGGCTGAGTGCGTGGGCATACTGAAGCCGGGCATGCAGTCGGTTGTGGCTGTAAAGATGTTGAAAGGTGAGATTGCAGATTTTAAAATTGTTATTTTGTGTTATAATGACAAAAGAATCAAAGATGACGATGATTTCTGTTGAATGACTATGTTTTACCAAGGTTAGATCTATCGTTTACAGTTTTTTTTTACTTTTTTAAGCAATAAAACAAGCAATCAATTAATCTAGTCTAGTATTTTGATAACGTAGTAACAGTAATTTGGTAAATCTGCTTTTTAAAGGCCAAGACCGGTCTTAACAAAATTCCTGACATTGATATGTACATCCATATTTTTCTAAAACATCACCTTAATATTTCAGAGGGCCACACGGACGCAGAGATGATGGCATTAGTCTCAGAAATGGAGATGATGAAGATGATCGGCAAACACGTCAACATTATCAACTTGTTAGGATGTTGCACTCAAGATGGTCCACTATACGTCATCGTCGAGTACGCTCCTAATGGCAATCTGAGGGAATTCTTGAGGAATCACAGACCTGGAAATAGGTGAGTATTTATTGGATTATTTTTACCCGACTGCGGCGAAACCCAAAAGGAGGGTTATTTATTGTAGAAAATGGTAGAGGCAAAATTTTTGTTGCTCCTCACTAAAGTTAGTCAACCTTAAGGAGGCCAACTAAATCATTAGTTAATTGGTTTCTGCTGGGTTAGCTCGTTCAATCGTCGACCTCATCATTGTCCTCAAGGCAAGATTGAGGTCAAAAGTAGGCCCATGTTATATACTTAATATCAAGAAGAATAAAAAAACTTCAACAGGTTTATTTTCGATCACCGTCTATAGTGTACGTAATTCACTCTAACGTGATCTACGTATCTTCTCTTTTCAGATACGAATCACCAAATGAAGAATTAAAAGAAAAGAAGACGCTCACACAAAAGGATTTAGTGTCATTCTCGTATCAAGTTGCTAGGGGAATGGAATATTTAGCGTCTAGACGGGTAAGTTAACATCACCTTAATTGTTATAATATACTCACGCTACGGTATCACAGCCTAGGATAGCTTTTTCATAGCCATCAACATCATCATACAGTAGCGGCGGTCAGGTAACTGTCACGATGGTCACCATGATGCCGATATTCGGCACCGGTGCTCGCCTTTGTTGTGTCATAAACGTTTTCAAATAAAGTGCTACGAGTAAATCGCACTTATAAGAACTGCATCCACCGTGACTATTTGGTCACCCCGGTCAAAGGAAACCCAATCTTATGATTGAGGGCTTTATTGCCTTGTACACGATCAATTTCGTTTGTTTTTTTTCTTATACTCGCTTTACATATTTTTGTTTTATTGTTAATTTCACGATTTTTTCAGTGCGAAACTAATAAATACTTTTTCTACCTTTCTCTGATCCTCTCCTCATCTCTCCACAGTGCATCCACCGCGACTTAGCCGCCCGTAACGTGCTTGTATCTGACGACTGCATCCTCAAGATAGCAGACTTCGGCCTCGCCAAGGATGTCCAGAGTAACGACTACTACAGGAAAAAGACCGAAGGAAGGTTACCTGTACGGTGGATGGCGCCGGAGTCGCTGTACCATAAAGTTTTTACCACGCAGACTGATGTGTAAGTTGCAATATGAATGTTTACTGACTAGAAAAAATGTGATTCTAAATAGTCCGTCTGTTAGATTATCGAAAAATATTGGATACGTATTTTTTGTTATATCAAATCAATAAACGACGAAGATAAAACGCGTCAAAGATTTGAGTGGGGATTTGTGACGTCAATGACCGGTAAAAAATGCCATACAGAATATGACGTCACACGATTTTTCGAAACACTGTATCGTCTTCATAATTTCTTTACGTGAAAAAAGGAAAATTACGTGTCCAATATTTTTTGAAAATTTATCTCTAATTTTTTTTTGTTAACTAAGTACCCTAGTTGAATAGAATTCTTTGATTTACATCTTGACAGGGCCCCGAGTCTGCTATTCAATAGTGTCGGAATGGTCTATCATTGATCTCATAATTGTTGATTTTGACAACACCAAACTTGTCAAAATCAACAATTATGAGATCAGTGATAGATCATTCTGACACTATTGAATAGCAGACTCGGGGCCCAGGACGGGTGAAATAGTCCGGTGTGATAGTAACTTCATGCCTTCAAATTATTATCGTTACGATGAAATTGTAGATTTCTTTGTAGAGTTTCTATTGAAAATGCTGTCGCAGTATTGGAAGATCATATCACTAGTTTCAGCCAGCTTAGATGGATTTTTTTTGTTTGTTTCACAATTTTTTCCAAATCTTATCTCTAGTCCTGCTAGAAGAAGTAAATAAAATATTTGCGTGTATGGTGTTAAAAGAAGCATGATGATATCGCTGTACTTGTCCAGGCATAACATAAACATCATGCCCCGAAGTGTTAGGTGCAGCTGTAAACGCACCTAAATAACCCAACCCGGAACCTAGTTCGGGCGAAATGTCCTTGCTATCACATGACCAACGGGGCAGTCTAGGATCATTTAAATACTCAAGGAAGTTACTTATGATTATTTCGTATATTCCAGCTGGTCCTTCGGTGTCCTCCTATGGGAGATCATGACGCTGGGCGGCACACCGTACCCCACCGTCCCGGGACAGTACATGTACCAACACCTCAGCGCTGGACATCGAATGGAGAAGCCGCCGTGCTGTAGTCTTGAAATGTAAGTTCAATGCTGGCATTATTTGCAACATATACTCTTGTTCCTGGATTCCTCTATCTCTATCTAACTCCTGGGCCGGCAATCAGTTCAATGGTTTCCAGATTGGCAACTGCAGTTAAGGCCTAGCTGGGGGCAAATGTTCTGGCGAATTTGTAAAATGAGGTATGCCTAGTAAGTCCTAGGAAATGGAAGAAAACCTCAACTGGTCATATTGCCCACTACGTTTATTGTTCTTTATATTTTACCGTACTTTTACGACAAAGAAGAAAATAAGGTTTTCACCTTGTTTGAATTTCATTTGAAGCCCCATAGACCGCCAGAATAATCTAATAAACAAATCCTTTTCTCTACAGATACATGCTGATGCGCGAGTGTTGGTCCTTCTCTCCGGGAGACAGACCTTCCTTCACAGAACTAGTAGAAGACCTGGACAAGATCCTCACAGTCACTGCCAACCAGGAGTATCTGGACCTCGGTCTACCACAGCTGGACACACCACCTTCGAGCTACGATGGCTCAGGAGACGAAAGTGACAGTGACTTTCCTTTTATCAAGTAGACTTGAATTGTGTTTTGTGAAGGTAGTAAAGGTGACCAGTATTAGTTACGCGTAATTGTACCAATGTAGAAGATGTTTTGTAAAGTATTGGATGATGAAGAGTTCCAATTTGAAGGAATTCCGGAGACTAACTAATCTAGAATAAAACCTAGCTGAAACGTCTTACTATGCATTCTCACTGACGAAACATTTGGATAAAGACATGTTGTTGAATGAAATAAAAGATTTCAAGTAAGAGAAGAAAGAGAGAGGTAGAAAAAGACATTTCAGCATGTTTTATGTAAATGATTTGCCAGTGGAAAGGCTTAATTAAGGTCATGAATTGGAAATGAGAAGCCAAGCACCCATTCTGTCAATTGATTGAACAATTAGTTGGAACTATGATATGTATAAAATCAAGGCCCTAATGAACCGAGGTATTGAAACTTCTAAACTTACACGAACTATGGTACACTGAGATGGTTACTCGTATCCTGGAGAAGGAAATATTTATGGCCAAAAACACAAATGTTTGAAACCCCCAATAGTTGAACTTAATATTGAACCCACCAATAATAATCGTTTTGTATTTGATAAAGTATAGGTAGATTGAATTTGAGATTTAACAGTATTGTTAAAGAAATTAGTACCAGAGGACCAGAATAAGTTTTAGGTCCTTTTGGTATATTTTGGACATGACGTAAAACTCTTTTTGAGTACGAAATGATTAACAGTTAATTTATCTGGCAGATGAATTTCACGGTAGGTACTCGAAAGTAGGACACAGTCAGCAACAAAAGTTGAATATCGCTTTCGTTTAAATTCATAACAGTTTAGGGAGTGTAATGTTTTTGGCATTGACATTAAAATTGACATTGCCTATGGGCTTTTGTTGCTGACCATACCGCACTGTTAGTGTAATTTTCTATTTAAGATGTTTACTATAATTATTTAGTTTAGATATTTATTTAGACATAGGATTTACACAAAATGCGAAACAAAGTATTGCATAATATTTCGTGTAAATATTTTATAGAAATACAATTCCCTTTGGGGACAAATGTAAATATCCTAGTACCAAAGTTTATGTGTTTTTTTTTGTATTATAAAATATTATTGTGAAGTTTTAGAGCATTTTTTATGAAGAGGGATGTTACATGACGCACTATTTTCGATGAAAAACTAGAATCTTTAGCATCTAGTCTGTTTTTAGAGAACCGAGGCGATTTTTTGAAATATTCTTTTTAGGTTTTTTCTAAGTATTTTAGGTTTTATCACAAAATATAATGGCTGTTACATCGAGTTAGGTATTTTTTGACAGACTTCACGTGACTTGGTAGTTTTTAATAGTTTAGGAATATTTCCAAGTAGCTAAGTTCACAGTTTACATACTCTATGGGGATTTCCCATTCCAAGTTTAGTTTTAACAACCCGCAGACAATTTTTTATTATTCATGTCTGTGCAGAGGATGCATTTCACCACCAAATCTTTTTCGTACTTAATTATTTTATCGTTATAAATATAATTGTGTAACCAATAAGCGAAAGAAATTATTATGAGATTATTATGTAAATAGTAGGTAGGATTTTTCTACTCATTTTTATGTAATGAGACAAGTAATTAAGTTTGGGAGAATGTTGAATTGTCACAAATTATCTATTTTATTTATATTTGAAATTTTCGTTAATTGAAATGGGATAATTATAATAATTACCAATATAAATTATATAATTAAATTAATTTTCTAACAATTTTTTGAATGACATCACCGTTATTCGGTATTTATAATTTTATTGAATTATTTTTTATAAAGCATAACAATTTATTGAATGTCGATGTGCCTTGAATAAAATAAGTACCTAATGAAATAATATTTTAGTAATATTTGGCGCTCCTTGTATGTATATTTGCTGGTTTATGTGTGGGTCAAAACGAAGTTGTAAGAATTATAATGAAATAAAGATTTAAAGTGCGAATGTATTTACTGTATTTTTTCTTATCTCCCCATTATAATTCTTGACTCCTCTACCTCCCTACAAAATCAATTCTATTCTATACCTACAGATGATTAGAACAAAATTGAAGCTCGTAGCAGTAAAATCTAAGTTTACCGAATAATTTCCAACCTTTGAGTACCATCACATTATTTATTTTAATTGTACCAAAGAGATCCAAAATATGACGCAGGGCAGTATTTCTAAAATTTGTACTCCATCTACGTCGACTAATAATAATTTTTTTCGCCTATAACCACATAAATATATTACATCAAAATATTAACGGTCTAATTAGTAAATCAGATGAACTTTCTCTGTACCTAGACGAGTTGAACCAAGACAATAAACGTATTGATGTTCTCTGTATTACAGAGCATAACATGATAAAAGAGGATATTCACTCATTAAAAGTTTTTAATTACTCATTAATTTCATCATACCATAGGCACAATAGAAATGGAGGTGCATGCGTATTGGTCCATAACAGTCAAAAGGCTAAAATATATGACATTAAGGATCATACTATCACAAATATTTTAGAATGTAGTGCCATTGAACTCATAGAACATAATATTATTATAATTAACGTGTATAGACCCCCAAACAACCAATCCGACAAAGTACATATATTTTTTTCTAAACTTAATGAAATACTGAGCGTGACTTGTTTAAAAAATAAGAAGATTATTGTGTGTGGTGATTTTAATATAAATAGACTAAAAAGAGATAAGATGACAATAGAATTCGAACAATTACTAGCTAGTTATAACCTTCAACTTATGATTAACGAACCTACACGAATGTGCAGTAAAACATGCATCGATAACTTTATCTGTAATAAAAGGGGCGCCAAGTGTGAAATACTAGAATTAGCACTTTCAGACCATACTGCCCAACTGCTGAAATATCCGGTTAAGGAAAGTTTTAATATAACCCATTGGTATACGTTTAAACGAGATTATAGCTCTTCTAATACAGACAAGTTCATTAAATGTATTCAAAACCTCTCTTTTGATGAAATTTACACGGCAGAGACAGCAGATGATGCTTTTACCAAATTCCATGATTTATTCAAGCTATTTTATGACTTGTGTTTCCCCTTGGTAAAGGTTAAAGTTCCTGTTCATAAACGGCCTCAATGGATGTCAAAGGGTATTAGAATTTGCTCTAAGCGTAAGCGTCAATTACTCTGGAATTACAGAAAATCACGCGACATAAAATTGAAGGATTCATACAAATTATATAAAAGAAGATTAAAATCAATAATTAAATTAACACAAAAATCTCAAAATGATTACTACATTAGAACTGCACAAAATAAAGCCAAAGCAACATGGAAGGTTATAAATAACTATCATCGAAACATTCTGACAGAAGGAATTAACAAAATAAATGTAAATGGTACACTAATTACGAATCCGGTAAAAATAGCCAATGAATTTAACACTTTTTTTATAGATCAAGTCCCCAGTACCGACTCTGGTAATAATAATTCGCATTACAGAATCCCATATAATAATTCAAACTCATTTTTTATGGGTCCGTGTACCCCAGAGAGCATTGCTCAAACAATCAAATCCTTAAAAAATACAAATAGTACTGGTTATGACGGAATAGCTACTAAAGTGATAAAGGTTGTAGCGGAAATAATATCGCCAGTTCTTTGTCATCTGTTTAATAAATGTATTGAAGAAGGAATATATCCATCAACATTGAAATTATCTATTGTAATACCGGTATTTAAAAAGCAAGATAAAGAAAATATGAGTTGTTACAGACCAATCTCCCTGATACCAATTCTGTCTAAAGTTTTTGAAAAAGTTATCTACAACAATCTGTACAACTATATGGAAAATTTTCTTACGGAAGAACAAATGGGGTTTAGGAAAAACAAATCGATCAACAGCGCAATATACACCTTCCTTAAAACAGTGCTAAAAGGTATGGACAGCAAAAAAGAAGTCACAGCACTTTATATGGATATGACAAAGGCTTTTGACTGCGTCCACCATGAAATATTACTATCTAAATTGGAAGCGTATGGGGTCCGAGGAATAGCTCTTGATCTCATAAAATCATATCTGTGTAACAGAGAACAACAAACTGAGGTAACTAGTATTTCACCTACCACCAAAATTGAAAAGAAATACCTGTCAAAACCTATTAAAGTTCGCAAAGGCGTACCACAAGGAAGTATTTTGGGCCCTCTGCTGTTTAATATATATATAAATGATCTTCCTAAATTCATAAAATCCCCCATGGTTTTATACGCAGACGACAGTACTGCCATATTTGTATCTGATGACCCTAAGACATATGAAAATGAAATAAACTGTGCGTTATCATCCATTGTTAACTGGCTTAACTTAAACAAACTTAAAATAAACCTATCAAAGACATATGTAATGACATTCAAAAATAAAAATTCTAAATTAAGTAATTTAAATATATGTTACCAACACATTGACATAGAACAATTAAATACTACAAAATTTCTAGGACTACACATAGACTCAAATATGACATGGAAGACCCATATTGAACAAATGTGTACTAAGTTAAACCGGTACTCCTACGCACTATATATGCTTCGTAAAGTCGTCAATCGAACTGCACTGCTATCTGCTTACCACGCTTATGTTGGTTCTATACTAAAATATGGCATAATGTTTTGGGGAAATGCCGCTGAGAGAGAAACTGTATTCAGGGCCCAAAAAAAGTGTGTCCGGGCGATTTGTTCTCTGAAACCAACTGACACATGTAAACCATGTTTTACAAATTTAAAAATATTGACATTGCCATCACTATATATTTATGAACTTGCGCTAGACATTAGAATAAATATAAATAATTACGAGACATTAAAAAGTTCCAGACTTGCCAGTACACTTCGTGCCATAAGCCACAGAACTGTTATGTTTGACAAGAGCCCATTTTGTATGGGTCCTAGAATATATAATAAGTTGCCCAAAAATGTAAAGGGAGCAAAAAATTTTATTTCATTTAAACATAAATTAAAAATGTATTTGATTAATAAAGCCTACTATTCAATTAATGATTATTTAAATGATAAATGTAATTAATTAATTAATTTATAATGTTATGCTTATGCAATATGATGTGTTTATTATTATTGACATCCCATTTTGTTTTGATGTATATCCAATTTTGCACACCTTTTAGGGTAGGATATGGTATAAAGGTCTATTATTTGTATTTTTTCATCCATTTGTGTACCCATATTTCATGCAATAAATGATTTGATTTGATTTGATTTGATTTGAAAGTAATAAAAATTAAAACTATTTTTATTTAAATAATTAGGTATATTTTTTCTGCCACTAACTCTCACGAATTTTCTTTTCTACTGATCTAATTTCATAAAATAGCGCCATCTATTGAAACAGGCGTGGACTTCCGAGGCAACCGTCTGTAGGTGTAACGCTGCACTGTTTCTTGTTGTTGTTTTAGTCACTATAACTGTTCATAGAGGGCACCTCTCGGTTTTTAAATGCTAGTTCTTGAAATTCACCGAAATGGTTACCCGTACCTATAGGGGTTACAACTAAATTATTTTTAGGGTTCGGTAAAAAACCTAAAGTTAATTTAAATCTACATTAAAAGAATAAGATCGACAAGAGTAGCAGTTTTTATAACCACAAGCCACAAGCTCCTCTAACAGTTACCCATATTTTGTAAGAGTTAATTATTATGGTTAATTTATTAATGTAGTAATACCATGTTATTTAAGACTGTTTGACTCCTTAGTTCGTTAATTCCCAACCTACTAGGTATGTAGTTCCTTACATTTTGCAAAAGGTTTGAAATGATAGATTCCGGTTTTAGTCATACATAATTTTATTTTTGTCAGTACATTATGGCATCGCCTTAAATTAACATACAAATGTTCATACAAAAATTATGCTAATTGAACGTTCACAATTTTTCTTTGAATTAAAAAATAAATTGTTTTATAAATTTCATATTTTTACCTATCACATTATCCTTTATGAAACTAGCGAAACTGAACATTTTAAGTTGGTAAACAAAATTTATTTTCTAATTCACATTTAAATAACATCAACATTGATAGTAACTTAAAATAATTATCACTTGAAAATTATACAAAACGAAATAATTATTTAAATCACAAAAATAAACTTAAATAATCTAGATTCGTAGATAATACTTATTTACTTCTTATAGCTATTTATTTGGTTTTGATTTTGTTGTTTGTGCGTTGTTACGACGTAAAGTTCTTAAAAGAAAAGTGGTTAGTTCACATAATTTAATTATTAAAATATTGTTAAAAGTATTTATAAAACGAGACATGCAAGAAGGCATAGTACAGTCACTGCCAAGAGTATATGCTGCCAAATGTATAGTAATATTATAATCAGTAAAATAAAAAATTGTTATGCTTTTCAAGTCGTGTCAGTTCAATAGGTAGTTACTAGAATGTCCCAATAATTTTCAATTTTTCTGAAGTCTGATTCGGGTTTAATTATTCGATGGTTAATAAATTATATCTATTATCCTTATCTTCAGGCCATATTTTTTAAACTAACGTCCAGCGCTATTACATTAAAAATGCAGAAAATATAAATAGATAATCTAGAAAAATTATTACTTGTTATGGATAAATAAATTCGTACATTCGCACTTTTGTTTTGACATGTACTTATTTGTCTTAGGTACAGTCACGAACACCAATATTTACACGAAGCAACTTTTAAAAGTGATTTTTCTGGTACTGTGTTGATTAACGTCTTACGTTTTCACGAACAGAGTATTTTGGAAGCTATAGTTTTACGAAAAAGGTCTTATATCTAAGTACATACATTTATTTGTCAAGGAAAATATATCTTTAGAATTTTGATAAGTGAATACATATTCGTGCCCGTGACTGTACTGTACCCGGACGATGTACCATGGAAACAATTTCGATTAAATCATCAATATTTCATCTATTATTTATTATATGTCATCGTTAACAAATAAACTAACATTACATTACATTATATTACATTTCAGCAATTTTCGTACAAATAAACAAATGTTGCAAAGTCCAAATAAATGGACCTGTTTTTTTCTATACAAACTACTAAAGCGGCCATTTATAATCAAATAAGCGTTTAATTCAAAAAGCTTCTTTTATAAAAACAGGTTTTTAACCATTTAAAGTATCTTTGCAAAATTTTATATATTTTGCGAAAACGATCCATTGTTTATATCACATGCAAAATGTCAATTTCATTGCTACCTACCTAATACCCGATATGGCTATTAGATTAAGACAAATAGTTATGACGATCATAGTCAATTCAAGTATTTAAAGGTCAATTAATTTTGTCAAAAGTAAATAATCAAATTTTTGATTGTAACATTCAAAATGTAAAACTGCAGCTTTTTTACAATATATTTTTAGCAAAATTTCACTAAGAGTATTTTAATACAAAGCACAGAGTTAGGCCAATTGGTCAATGCATTTACTGAAAACTGCTGCACATTTTCGAGTAAGTTTTTACCAAATAATGGTCACAACTATTCCCCTCAGTCAAACATCTCAACGACAAATAGGATTCCTTATATCTATCCAGACTGTCCACGGCCTATCAAACACGTTTTCGTATCACATATTTACACAACGCAATTTCTTCTCGGGTACTCTAGACGCGAACTGGAAGCTAGGCACGGCCGCTTTAGGTTCAGCCTTTTCTTCTTCTTGGGCCTCTTCTCCCATCAAAGTTCTTAAACAAATCCTCATGTCAGAAGCGAATTTCCTAACCAACCTTTCCAACGAAAATAAGTGTTCGTCGAAAGCTTCAGGAACTTCTTCCCTCATGAAGTCTGCTAATCTTAAAAGGTATTCTGCGTTCGGACCAGACTGTCCTTGGCATTCTAGAATTTGCTTAGCTATATCAGGTAAGGGGGCTGCTCCCAACCAATGCCGGTTTTCTGGCACAGCTATGTACAGGAGAGCGTTTTGCTTTTCTGAGGTACTAGGAGCGGAGCTAGATGAAGAGGCGAATAGAATAGGGCGCGGGTGAAAGTTGACTGTGTGGGTTCTGTAGCCACCCAGTTGGCATTCCCTGGTGGACAGGTAAGGTAAGGCTGCGTTGTTGTCAGCTGAGATTAGGAACGCTTTGCCCCATGTGATTCCCTGGAACAAACAAAAATAAACGTTTGTACTGAAAATGTTTTAGTCTGTATAGACTCGAGTGGGCGTTAAATGATAAGAGTAGTGGACTGTATATAAAATAGGTTTAATACCATAAGTAACACTATCAATAGCTAGGTACAAAGAAATGCCCGTAGTGGCCTGTGTCGGTGAGCTGAGTGAGGGGAGCGCGTGCAGCCGCAATCGGCGGCCCGCGCTCGGTACGCCGCGCCCCGCGCCTTCCCCGCGGTTGGCCGCACATAGGCGAGGCGCCGACAAGTCTTTTGAGGGACAATCAGATACAAGTCTTCGGAAAAAAACGTAAGACGTCAGACTCCTTTTATCTAAAGTGTGTTTATTGATCCAAGAGACGTCAGCTTACACAAATCTTCAGTTGATAATGATTTAAGCAATGCTTAGAATCAACACCAGCTGTAGGAAAGTTCATATTTGATAAAGATCTGATCATATCAACAACCGTGGAAATAACAATGGCAACTTAGAGATTTATTTAAATTATTGAATCAGGTTTAATGACCAGTTATCGGATTTAACACTTAATATGATTGATTTTACAATTTGTATTTAGAATCAATCAATATTTTCGCCTCATTGTAAGGCCAATTTAAAGCAAGTGCCATTTCTGAGTCGTGGTCGAATTTAGGGCAGAAGGCTGTAGATATGAAAGAAAAAGATTAAATGGAGAAAAATGAGAATGAGTTGAACTAGCCAATCTAAATAAAACTTGTAAAAAGGAAGATGAACCAAATTAAGCTGGAAGACTCCAAGCAGAAGGTGCCATAGCAGTTAATAAGAGTATGTACGAGTATAGTATTAAAAGGACACATCACTTGGATAATTTTACCCAAGCATTGTTTTATAATTTACGTAGCTATTGTTACAGATGTAAATGAAGCAGAGAATCTGATGACCGCGACAGAACTGATACATGATTATGTGGATTACTGGTTCAAACTGGATTATTGATTGGATAAGTTTATGAAATTGTGGTAATTTCCAAACGAGTTTTATTGGTTAGTCTTATGTACTCATTTAATAGACGAATATTTAAATGATGGATTCTAAATTAAGAAGAAAATAATTTAACCGAAATTTTATTTATGTTATAACTAGATGGCCTCAAAATGATTACAAAACGGTTAACATCGTAATTTAGGAGTTTAGTTCTGAAGTAGCAAAAACCCGCAGTAAAGATACGACATTCAAATGAGTTTAAAATCTTTACACAGCAAAATTGAAGGTAATAAAACAAAACTGCTTGTCTGCAAACATAGACGAAAACAACCGTTTAACATTACGACCGAGCATAGTAATAAAGATGAGACACGATAAAATATCCTTCCAATTATCATGAAAACTGTTGCCATAACAAATCACGTAATAACGAACTTAATGATATACTAATTAATAGTTAATGAGCCAAACATGTGCGTGTCCCACGCTTCATTTGCATGCTTGATAACGATGCACATGATGTATCGTATCAGTCATCTGCTTTTGCGATCCCTTTCTCTTTCAAGAATCTGTTTTTTGTCGCACATTAATTATCTTCCTGCGTTTGTCATACCGGTTTCATCGCCTTTACCTTTAAATTTTATATATTCGACGACTTTTGATTCTGTCGGCCTTTTAAAGTCAGTATTTTCAACCCTCATTATATCATCTGCCTAGCATTCTCCGAAACGTGGTGTCGTACGTCTGCTTGCAGTGTAGTCGAATGTAGCTGAATACAGGTATTTAACACAGATCGACTACCGTCCACCTTACCTTCTTCACTAATCAGATAATGATTATTATGATATTGAATATGATTTTGTATGCTTAGTTACTTTCTTGAATCCGTTTTTATCGCACCTTATTTAAATGCCAAGTTTGGACTATATTATGATCATTTAAGCCTTTATGTCACTACCACCTTGAATGCAAATTTTCATGAATAACATTGAAGCTATCTGGCTGGACCTTAATCTTAATATGCACATGTTGTACCTGTTTCATTATCAGCATTGACTGAAAGTTGTGTCTGTATTGTAATCTTATCTACATAGTTCTGTTTTTATAAGATATCCTTTTGGTTGTACCGTACCGTGAGTATGCACCAAATTTATTATTAATCACTATGTTTTCTTTGTTAAGTTACCTTGTCCTTCATCTAAGAAGGATAATCAAGTATTTTATAAATGGCCTTTTTTTCTGGTGGTAAATCATCAAATGAGTGTCAGAATTGTACTAACTAAAACCCACCCCTGTTTCTTCTTAGTCCATTATGTTACAGGGCCGCGTTAAACATGGCCTAACTTCGTGTTCTTACTTAGTTTACTGGCAGGCAAGTGATCTTTTGTGAAATAAAACAAACATAACTGTGTCTTTAACATATCACCAAGATCAAGTGTGCACACGCAGATAATATTAATGTAATGATTAAAAGATTTCCTAACACTAAGTACTACCGCCACCTCTGGACAATCATTAAAACTAAAAGCAATATAGAACACTTCAACAAACCGCGGAATTTAGCATTCATTTCCTAATGAGTTCCTCAATTTTGAACGATAGCCAAAAGGAAAAAGATATTCTTAGAACCACGGATTTTCCAAACCAGTATTTTATTATGGTCGTAGTCTACATAATCTTTGTTAATTCGGTTTGCTAGGTAACCGGTTTTCGTTTGTTATTCGCTTGTGTATCTGACCCCGAAATAGGTCAAGGTTGAGACGTAAATAATACAAACATCAGCGAGGTGTGCACGTGAAAAACCAATGCTAAATTTGTTCTGAACATACAACAAACATGTAAAATCCGGGGGCCGTGTGTTCTTTTAGTCACCTCCATATTTCATTTTAGTATCTTGTATTAGTATTTTGTAGCCTATATTTTAACTTCCGTAGTAGACAACTATGCCACATGTGGTCTTCTAATTGATATTGATATACTTAATCAAAATTCGCTTGAAAAGATATTTAGGATATCCGAGGCCATCTTTGCTTCACAAACATTTAGTGTGGTAGACTACAATAGTAGCATCTAGGTATACCACTAAGGTTCAAAATTGTTTACCCACCTCTTTAGACCTGTTCTATTTTCTATCAATTTTCACACTTACAGTGGAAATATTGTCAGCAACGCGGGCAAAACCTGCCAATAAAACCTCTAGTTGAAAGTCAGTAGTTAAAACTAGTCAATGAAGAATTATCGATACCATTGTAATCCAAAGAAATCTTAGGAATGTGTTTGTTTTTGAAGGCATCCAGCCTTTTTTTGGGTTGGTAAATCATTAAATAACCCCTCGGGCAAAGCGAACGGGAGTGTCAGACTTCTACTGACTAAAAACCACCCATCTTCCTACTTAGCCCTTTATGTCGAATATATCTTTTTACCTTTTTTTGTCTTTTGTAGCCTATAAATACAACAAATATCATTGGGCACATAATGCCAGCAATGAAATTGATTCTAAATATTTTCTTTTCAATCTTTTTGATGTTTGAGCTACCTTCCAATAGAACGTTCCAAGGGCGAACAACTCTTATGGGAGAACTGATACTGGAATGGTTATGTAGATATAGGTACCATAAAGTCCATTCAATTAAAAAGTATCAGGTAGGTACTGTGGTAGAGCGTCTGTGAACTCGATCCAGAGGCAATAAACGTCTACTAACTCCCGAATTTGCAAGAAATATAAATTTTATCAGAATTTTCGCAGTGCTTTAAGTAAGTAAAACAAAAACACTTGAAAAACACGCATTTTTTAAACAATTAGAATGTAAGTATACCTACAATATTATGTTTAATAAAAATGACAATGAGTTGTAATGTTCTTGTTGATATTTTGATTATTTGCCAACAAACAAAAACTTTTAAAGTGATCTTTAGGCATCTGTTTACGTTGAGGAGAAAAAATAACTTCGAAAATTATTGAAGTCGTTTCGTGGAATATCAAGGACAATGAGAAAACCTTTTCAGTTCAAATTATTAAAGGCATTATTAGTCTGTTAGTATAATGCATCAGGGCAAAAACCTTTTTCATATGAAACAGACATGGATCACTGAACTCAACTGATCACAGTCAGTTTGCGTATTCTGGCTTCAGATTATACTAATCATGTTTTTCTTATTATTAAAATATTTCTTTTGTAAATTAACAGTAATGTTTTTAGTTGTTGATAGCACGGCTGAGCAATAGTCAGCTGTGCCGTGAGTCGCGGAACAAAATATTTGTATAGCCTACAGGTAGTTGTTCCGGGAAAACTATTCAGCAGTTTTATCTGCTCATCGAATGTAAATTTGTCTGAGGGCCCAAGTTTACTCAAAAAGAAAACAAAGTGCAGTGTCTAGAATTATTATTTGATGGCATCTGTCTAATTTCCATCAGTCGATGGACACATCAAGAATGAAATTTATAAAATTTATCAATAGATGTCTCAAGGCGAATTACAAGGATTTTTCACACGAGAAGATAAAAAGACGTAGGTACGAGTATGTTGAATGATAACCCGATACCCTGTTGTTATGACAACAGCGAATTTTTATGGAACGCGTGGCCGTCTACCTGATAAGAATGTTCGGAAGATAGCAATTGCTAAGTAAATAATTTTCTTATCAAGATATTTTTTATATGGACAAAAAATAATGCCATTATTTTTTGTTTGCCATTCACGAGGTAGGTACTAGTAAGACACGCCCATGGTTTTTCTTGCAACTCGTATAGGAGTTTATTTCGCCCATCTAAGGCACTTCCTGTTTAGGGGTTCAATAAAACCAGTTCTGGATTTTTTGACGTATGCACTCGTAGCTAAACATACGGACATCTTCTTTGACGGTTTTAAAATACCTCCAAGGTTCGTTTACTATTCAATGTATATCCTACAGCATAATGTTTTAGTGCGTAACATTGAGTTGTACCGTAAAAGGTGATTTTTTACCACAAAAAAGTCGTAAGTTTGATGTTCCCGTGCATTCGTTGTTGCGGTGTGCGTCGCTGCGTGCATTCGTGCTCGCAGTGTTCGTTGTTGAGGGCATTCGGCGGTGTGTGGTTCGGCGTGTGGTTTTTGTTTTATTAATTGTTCTTCTGACATTCAAAAGTGCATGTAATGGCTTAATTGAGATTGAGTTTGTGCATAATGCTTGGTTGAAGGCTTCATGTCAATACGAACGGACCCTTCGTTTACACCTTGTATTATTGGGACTTTAGATGTAGGAACGGCAAAGTATCTAATCAGAAAGTTTTTGATATCGGCTTACTCGTAGTATCTCAAATCCTAATCACAATTTCTAGTCTAGGTAAATAGAAGATTTATATATTATTGATACCTATTTTATGCAGAAGAAATAATTGTTAAGAAGCCGAGTTAAGAACAAGACTAGATAAAATAATTATAATTTATAATGTGAACAACAATGATGTAAAATGATTAATTAGGCTGATTGCACGTCTGAGGGAGATAGGCTTTCCAATGCATAGAGGAAACTGTGATGAGTGTTTATCCATCCATAGACCAACCCAGACAAGCGCGGCTTAACCTGAATCGCATACAAATAGCAAACTAGAGACACAGGAAAATTACTCTTCTGACTACGCAGTATGCACCGGATGTACCTACCTACTATCTCAACTTGTGGACGCAATAGATTTCCTAAACAGATATTATAACAATCAATTCGAACAAACAAGTCGTTCGAGAAAAGCAAGTAAGTATTTCTAACAACTAAAGAATTTATAACATCATACAATACAGTACAGATAAAACTCATTTAATAAGTTTACTCACATAATTACTTATAATATATTCTATTGTTCCAATTGAAGATCTATCTTGTGTCGATAGTGAGACAAAATTCTATTGATGTGCGAATGTCATATACAGTATGGGAATAACTTTTAATTGTTTTCATTTTAAACAATTATATCAGTACCAATGTTATGGGATTTGGTATTGCATTCCCAGGTATTGTTATTTAAAGGTTTTGATGACTGCTCGTGTATTATCAAAACGTTAGTATGGCATATTGTAGATAGTTTAAATGACGTAAGGAAAATTGAATGGCCTTAACCTACAGCCAATTGAATATTGTACTTCCTCTGTAACTCTTCATTCATTCATCTACCCATATTTCAAGTCCTATAGGGAGTGACCAAATTTCCATCAACTGGGAAAAAATCCAGACTGCTACTGAGAAATTCATAATGGTAAAACCTTATAACACTTGGCTGACCCAGGAATCCAACTCAGGATCGCATGAGGTCCCTGGCGAAATGAGGGTGTTGTGGAATTGTCTGTGGCACTTTTTAGAAGAAAATGGTTTTTAAAAAAACTGTCATTACAGAAATATATGAAAGTATGAAAGTCTACTATTTTTTTCTGTGATCTTTTTTCTTTACAAGTAAATCGTTGTAATAAAGTAACTCCCGACCCAATTTGTATCAGAGGGTGTACTATTCGGTACCTACATCTCTGCCTAACCCTTCGAGGATTTCAGGCGCCAAGTTATGTTATGTAAATAAAGTAGAACGCAATAGAAAAAGAGTTCACTAAACTATACCAACCAAATGAGGCAGCCGAAATGCTAGTCAACAAAATAATGTATGCAAATCAACTAATTAATTTGCTAATGCATGACATTTCACCAATTCTGCAATAGTTACGAGAATTACAAAAACAAACTAAGCTGATACTGCAATGTTATTTATTTTCAAGTTCATGGTTACTAATGTTAGGTTACTAATGTTAGGCTATGTCAAATTCTCATTTAAAACAATTTACTTATTTAAGCGAAGAAATCGTTAATTTACGTAAGCGTAGAATTTCTTCATGAAGTGAGTAGTTGTTTGTTACTAAGAAGTAATACTTCAAGGCAACTTCAATAAAATGTAATTGATTAGGTTTCCTTCGGACCGAAACCAAAATTCCTAACATATACCTATAACTTAGAAGGTTCCTTCGTAGACCAATTCATTTTCGATCACGGATAGACGGTGGTGTGCCTAACATTACGGTAAGCCATATGGCAAGCAAACTGTTCTTAAATCAAGAACATGGCAAGCTAAGCTTTTCGGCTTGTATGAAAAAATCCCCACTTATGTTAAGTACATTATATATCATTAATGATTTAATCGACTAACATTCTATCATTGTCTAGGCCTCTAGGAAGTCAATGTTTATGATAAATATACGACTGAATTAGCCCTTTCTGAAACTACGAGATGAAGTGATCATAATATTATCAATTCTATAAAATACAATGAGTTAAAAACATTTAAATATAATAATGATAATGTTGGTGCCTAGAATGAAGATGGTAATACCAATGGGAAGCCATAAAGAGATCTAATAAAATATACTAATATCATTGCCAACATCATTAGAAGATCTATAAGACACTGATTTAAACAATATACAAAATAAGGACAATGGCTTGGGGCAAGTTTGGAGTATGAATGGCTTTCAGAACTGGGAATGACCAAAGAAATGATGGATGGTGGAGGATGATATGGGTTGAAAAGAGATAACTGCCGAGAAGACCAGTGAAAGTAAAGTATGGATGAAGATATACAGTGTCGGCTCTAAAAGAATGATGAGGCAGATTGAATTATCTTCTAGCAACGAAGCTCAACCAATAACAAATGTCGAGCCAATGCTATCACCTATAGCAATAGCCTTATCATAGGAGTAACGTATAAGCAGTGATAATTGCAATATTGAAGGTTAGGAGGCCATCAGCTTTGTCTGGAGTATTACCCTGATTGGATTACTCTCCTACGATCTTTGGCTCTGACTAAGTATTGCTTACTGGTGTTTTGTATCCGATTCTTCCCTGATTTCCTTTTCTGAGCCTTTAACTTTTGTCGTACATAAATTGTTTTGTAAAAGGCAGCAACGCACAAGTGTCACGAAGCTGACGTCGCTTTGAAATCGGACTGTCTGCCGTAGACTTATGTTAGTCATATAAGGAAAATAAACACTTTGGTACCATAAATTGGCCGGATGTTATGGTAATGCCAAATATTGTTCCATTGGTGACATTAATCGGAAACAATGAGATCCTTATATACATAATTGTGCTGCGTAGTAATCAAAATTTTATACTAAGACGTATGTTATGATGAAACTTAAAGTAAGTAAGTGAACCTTATATTATGCGCTTCACATTTTTGGCATAATCAGTAAAGATGTTATTTATAATATAACAGACGTCGGTCGAGAGTCTAATTGCAAAAATACCAAGTTTAAGTTATCAAGAATCAATTTACAAGTTCAATGCACTAGTAACGCAAAATATTACTTATTTCTCCGAATGACATTCAACTTGCACCAATTCGAGACTGTTGACCGAAGCCGTATGAAAGACGAAGCTATTTCTAACAATCTTTTTCGGGAGCTCTAACGCGTATCATTTTGATTATGATTTTGCATTGTCCATTAAATCTTCGTCGTACTGTAGAAAATATAATAAGATAGAATAGAAGAAGATAACCGAAATCAATTTTCTGCATTATTTTCGTGAAAACCTTTCAGAAACTTTCAATTCAGCCCTTCTAAAATGGTCCTGCGAGACAGCGAGACTGCACTTATTTTGATAATAAACAATCAAGAGCTTCAATAGACTAGACAGGGTAGAGAATAATTGGGAAGGGGTATAAATGGGGAGACGGGGAGTGTTTCCGTCTAGACAGAATATAACCACACCAACCTACAGATTTGTAACAGTCTTCACGGAGATGGCGGATAGAACATAAAGAGTTCAGAAAAGATTAACTTCTATTTACTTGCAAGACGTGAAAGAAGAAAATGAAACAACATCAAGACAAGACGCGGCCTAAAAATAAACAATACCGATGAAGAAAAGTTTCGTAAGAAGTAGACACAGTAGTCGTTGGTATTTATGAATGCCTACACGATCTCAAACATCTTAATATTTCGTGTCACATAACCCTACTGTTCCGAATGTCAATGCATTCAATTCTTCAAAATGCATATCATCAACGGCATCACAATGAGGTTCCAGTCCGTCTGTTTGTTCAGTACTTTCTCAGCCTATTACAACTCGACTCACTCAGATATCTTTATCAAGTGTCTGTCATATCATACGACTGCCAATTTGTAAATCGGCGGACGTAATTCGCACCGTGCGGAGTTCATCAAGAACCCCTCCTTTGTCCAATACCGAACGGGTATACCCGTAGGATTTATTTCTGGACCACTGGACTTTTTATTGAATTGGAATGATGCCAACATTTCTTTGTTTGAACGGTTTTAGGGATTAGGTTGACCCAAATTGGTTGGACGGAATTGGGTATTTTAATTGGTGCTATCTAATAATGTAAGGGGTTAGGTAACGTGTTTTTATTTTGATTGTGAAATAAGCTTTATCGTGTAAAAAGAAAGGACGCTTCTTTCCCCGAAGAAGTATACTTTGTTAAGAAAGTATCTGATCAAGATATAGGGAGCATTGTACTGGTGCGACGGCAATGACCATATATTGCAAATATGAACAATGTTGTTTGCCGTAAAGATAAAGCTCAAGAACCCAAAGTATGCAGTGATTAAAGTACTTGCTTAGAAACATTTTAAAGCAACAATGAACCAGCCAAGTTTGGTAACTAGCGATATTGGCATAGTGATAGTGTTGAGTGTCCAATCAATTAAAGACACCCCTCAACCAACCACAGACATGTAAACAAAATCCAATCACTAATAGTTTACGTCAAAAGAACTCGTGACGTCCATAGACGATCTATTCTTAAAATTAAATATGTGCAGAAACGTCGCTGAAGAATGAAAATTGAATGAATGGTGTATTAGACAAAGAGTGTTGTAGGTAACTTTAGTATTAAAAGTAAACTAAATAATAATAACATTAAACGCAGTTAATCTAATAATAAAAACGGACACGTGTAAGCAACACGTGTCGATATTTACACGAGACATGTGCAGACTGCGCGTGAATTTACGTTGTTAAGAAATGTCTGAGTAAGGGTCAAGGGAAAATGGACACCACTATCTATCTGTAGCATATGCGAAATTGACGGAAACTTAGACCGCATGTCTCGCATGCCTGCTGATATCTGATCTGTTTAAATGTATTTATGTTGAGATTAAATTGTTTTTTTTTTAAGAACACAATACCACAATATCAGTATGTACATAACAAATTAACAATTAACTTTTTCTTCATTTATTATTTGTACTGTATCACATTGCTGTCGTATTATACCAAAATAGGAGCGTATTACTGAATCATGAGTGCCTATGCGAAGCCGAATTAGAGTCATTCTCTCAATTTAATAAAACTACGTAACATTTTGACGTAGTCAACATCTGTAAAAGCATAACATTAGCTAACGCGAAGGAAATCGAGCATCCCATAACTCTCTAAAGCAATACGTGCATCTCACACAACACCATTCGTCACCTCAAATGTGACGAACGAGTTACAGCATCGTACATAATTGGTTTCGACTGTGACTGTATGCCACCTGGGGTTGTGATGTAATCTAACGCTTTCTTAAGGGATCTCTGCGTCAGGGTGTATGACGACAATCCTAATTCATAAGGGACGTGGTATTGTCAGGGCATTTTTGATCTCAGTAGTGTTTTCTTTTCCCTAAAAATTGTACTGTATCTGAATGTGGTTTAACTGGACATCTAAGTAACCATGCATCTTCATAAAAAAGATGTCGAATCGTCGAAAAATATCTATTTATCTTTAAATGATTGTCAGATACCATAAGGAAAGTTTGCCAGAAATTGAACCATTACTTGATCTCTTTATCTCAATGTATAACGGGAAAACCATTATCAATAAGAAATTGCATAAGAAACACTATGTTATAATGTCTATCTAAATATGGTTAACAATTTATTGTAAACAAATAGTGCAAATTGTAATAATTTTCCTCAAGATAAGACTCAATAAAGACATCATGTGGATTTTAATTGGTCAATAAGGCCTTTTTGTCTTTTAATCATTTAGTTGATCATTTTTGCTGCATGCTCGGGGAATGCAAAGTTAGTTTGTAAATTAGTAGGCCCCCTACTACTCGGAACTTTAATTCAAACATCCAAAACCGAAAACTCACTAATGGCAGCCACATTATCATCGAGGGCCTAAGTTTCGTACTTTAACGGGAACGAAACCGCAAGCACAAGCTAGTCAGAAATATTATCTTGATTATCCGGTCCATTAGGCTGACTGCCCAGTATATGTCGGTCGCACTTGTACTCGTATCATTTATTATGCATCTAGAGGTTCTTCAAATACATATGCAATGACTCCGACAATCGATCTCACTTCAGATTACACATCTCTCCAGTGACCTAACCTTTGGAATGTGTTGGGAAGACAATAACGATACATCCATAAAATGATAATACAATAACTTGACTTGATTATTATGACAAGTCATTATTATTCTAAAAGCAAATGGCGGATGCGATTATCGGACGTACCGTTTAGCAAGTCACAGATACTGAGAGGCCCTTATTTTAAGAGAAGATCAGGAATTAGAGGACGAGACGTCAAGCTCCAAGGCAAATGACCTGAATGAAGTGGTATAGAACTAGATAAAACAAGTTACTAGACATAAGATAAAAGTGAACAAACGAAAACAAGCTGAGACTAAGATAATTTCGTTCCTAATCAGCTAATTAATGAAGCCAAAAGTAGGTTAACTGCAATAAAAGAACCGCTACGTAACAGGAACTAATCAATCTCTGATCTTGTCCAATATGGCGGTAATCGAAGGTCCCCAAATTAAACAAAAGAAGCCGAAGCACTATTTCGAAACCGTCGGTTCAAAGTTAATCTAATTACGGAACCTATTGGTCATGGGTATTGCAATTAAATTACGAATTTGCTTGAGGTTAGTAATAATTTGAATGGTCTATTTCACCATTTGATTGGTCCTAATTTTGGTTACAGCAGGAACGCTGCGTAGGATTGTGTGGAAAGATCTGATGAAAGCAAGGTAATGTTTACAAAACATGACATTTTGCATTTAAGCAAGAGTTTTCTAGATAAATAAGAAAAAACCTGTAAAGAGATTTCGCACGATCTCAACTCTATTATGAATAAAGACGAAATTATCAAATGGGGACACAATAGTCGCAATGATAAGGTCTGAATCTAAGACAAATAAATACTATCTTATGAAAAAAATGTTACATTTTTAAGGAAAGTATCACAACGTTTAGATATGGAAGATCATCTATTTAGCACAATACAAAAACAAAGGAACTAGAATGACCTGGACATTGCGCATTAGAGATTTTGCGCCGTACTTATAATAGTAAGCAAATAAAGCATATCCCAAGAGAATACAATGAGACACTTAGAGTTACAGATGTTTTATTTATAATGCAAATTGAACTCGTCTCTTTTAAATTACTTGTTGAAATGGCAGTAAATAAAAACACAACACGAGAATTCTTTGTTTAAATCCCTTTTATAATCTCGTTGTTGATCAGACTAATACCTTTTGATGACACAAATGTCCTCGTAGTCACGAGTTGTACCACCAATAGACTTTCATTGGTCAGAGGCTTTCCGCTTTTGGTCTTTGTGGCGGTATTGGTTCCTATCAAACCTTAGGATCACTGGTTATTTAGTTTAGAATTGTGTCTTTCTTTGTGTGGACGGTTCAGTCGAATACGTACTACTTACTTACTTCACACCTGTCGTGCGTAAGCAGATCATTCATTTAAATATGGCGCGTGTCTTGCAGTATATTAACCTCCATTTAATATAGTATCAACTGCATTAGCACTGTTTTCATTGTCTTTATTGATTATACTATTGCATTTATGAAAAGCTTCTTTCAAACAGCACGTAATATTGATAACGTTAGTGTGTTTGGTACTAGCATTTATATTATAATTTACCGTTTCCCTAACGAGTGTTTTATCGCAATTAATACGTAATAATACTTTTTGTTTTGACGTTTTAGGTTATCAGTTGACCTGTACAATGTTGTAGATTGATGATATGAATAAATTTAATTAAGTTGTTCATGTTTTTGAGATGTTGTGGGATTATTCTTATCAGTTGTATGGAATACCATTCTCATGTCTGTTTCATAGTGATTCATTCACATCATCGTCATGTTTTGTATTATTAATCCATACATAAATTGAGGTTAGCAGTCTTAAAAGTCGATAGATTTAATTTAGGTTATTAAGCAATATTCACAGTTTTGGCCTTAATTTGATTGTAACTTAAACATTTTAACCCGAACTGTGTAACTTCAAGTTGCAATGTACCACCGTGACACGTACTGTACCTACTTTAAGGATGTCTAATTGTCAGCTACAGTAAAGTATTTGCAGTATTTTTTGTTGACAAAAGTAAATACAATGAAACTAAATAATTAAATAACCGTTTCCCACTCACGGTCGCAGTTTAAGAGGAAGTCAATTTTGATAACAATGAGATCAGTTAATGGGTCAAATTTTTTCAGTGACGGGATTGTTTGCATAAAAAGTGAATGACTTTTTTGTGTTAATCCGAGAAGCAGTTAAGTCGTTGTGGTTTTATTGCGATCCTTTACCAATTTACAATGTCTGTGTCTAAATATGATATCGTGTTAATTAAACGGATCGTTTAAAACTACCATAAAGCAGCTTTAATCATGATGGATCACCTAAAGATTTGTGTAATTGTCCCAAAAGGTAAAAAAAAATAAGAAATTCACATATTGGTTTCCAAAAAACAGGATGCAATTAACCCTGATTCCTGGAATCCAACAATTGGGTCGAACCATTTGCGTCAATGTGCAGATTTTCTCGCTAAAATATTAAATAACTCTTGTTCTAGACATATAAAGTACATAATCTACACCAATATTACAAAGAGGAAAAATTTGTTTGTTTGTTTGTAACGAATAGGCTCCGAAACTATTGGACCGATTTAAAAAAATCTTTCACCGTTGGGAAGCTACCATACCCCTGGGTGACATAGGCTACTTTTTATCCCTGTATTCCCACGGGGACGGGGACGGGAAACCGCGTGACGTCAGCTACTATCAAATAAAAAAGACTTAAAATACTTACTTCCTTGTCTTCAATGAGAGTAGCGACTCGGCCCGGCTGCAAAAAAAGAAATGGATTCGTTAAGTCATTGTTTATGAAAAATATGATAAGGTATCATCAAAGTCTATCATCAAAACATATTTTTTCGTTGTTTTTGTAGTAAAACTTATTTTTCAAAACAAATTGGCTGTTGTTGAGTTGCATCACAAGAATCTAGATGACTTTTGTTTTGGTTTTTGACCTATGTGAACTTTGTGGGCGGTCCTATCAATTTCTTTTGTGGTCACTACCTCTGATATTATCATTGACGACCTCTTAATTAAATAAACAATTACGACTATTCGAGAAAGGCTATTATACTAGAGTAAATAGATATACAATCGCTATCCTGCGCGAATGTCTTACTGCGGTACTCAGAGATATTTAATGATTACTTAAGCCATCACTTAGTAAAGATTTGACATACTTTTGTATCACAAAACAGTCAAAACCTCAATTACTCAATACTTAATTACTACGTATTAATCATTAAAGCTCTGAATGCGGCAGTTAGCCCTAAAACGATCACCTTAAGATTACTAGGACGAGAAAGAATATCATGGAATGTCATGGAATGTCATGGAATGATGGAGACTTATGGTTTACAGAATTCGATATGGGTTACAGAATTTAAAGAGAAGAGAGACGTCGAAAAGAAATGGCAAATCAAAATACATTTATCTTTGCGTTATAACGCATACCTACTAACCAGCAATGTGGGTGTATGTTTTCACACAAAAATACGAAAATAGGTGAGCGTGATAGGTGCGTGATCGTGGTATTACGCCGTAGTATCTCACGTAAATAAACTAGCATGATCCGACGGCATACCTAATGTATATAGAGGAACATGTTTTTCCACTTTTCTTGACTTGTTCGCAAATTGTTTAGTATCGTCCTTGACTTTAGATCATATTATTATCGATCGATAAAATTTCTACCGGATTCTCGGAGATTGGTTGCCTAGGGAATTATGACCTTCTGTAATGACGAACAAGACGCAAGGAGGGATCCTTCACAAGGCTGTTGTTCATTATATTTTATTAGAGACATATTTCCACGTTCCCACAAGGCGTACCTACTCATAATGCGATAGTCGTCCGGGCAGACAGTCCGCTAGTGTGAGCGCTCACCAATCAGACTCGATCGATCCTAGTTATAAAGTACTAACATAGGCTAAGTTATATTGTTACTAACACAGTGGACCTATTTGTAGTCTGAAAAATAAATGATTATTATTATTATCTCCTTTATTCACTTTCATCCATATAATTTACATTTTTAAATATTTCATACAAAACTTATAGAAAAACATTTAAAAATATAAAAAATAAAATAGTCGTCCACCGGTGACGGGAGCAGGGTCCAAGCTACCGGTGGTTAGGGCCCCAGAGACAGGAACCTCCTCACAATGCGAGCCGTGAGATTATTATTATTATTATAAAGACCATAGAGATAAGCATGATTTAGTAACTCATCAGAAATATCTGCAGTTTATTCTCATGGTAGGGGTTGTGATTTCTTTGGATGGAGAAGTCTTTGAATGAAGATGGTGGTTATCTACCAAGAGACAGAGACATTTCAGAAACGGTCGGTTTCCAGTCTAATAGTCTAAGATGCAAATAAATACCAGTATTTTACATGGAGCGATTACCTATCTGATGTCCACGACCCAGTTGGTACTGG
The DNA here is from genome assembly GCA_932274075.1 of Diarsia rubi. Classification (NCBI taxonomy): domain Eukaryota; kingdom Metazoa; phylum Arthropoda; class Insecta; order Lepidoptera; family Noctuidae; genus Diarsia; species Diarsia rubi. Next base: position 13,995,978 of record OW026433.1, on the reverse strand, counting down.
ACAATTCTAAGATATCCCTTGATAAGACTGGTTCTCAGCCTTTTAAGGGCCACTGACTGAATTAATGTCAGTGCATGATAACAATTTTCGAAACTTAAGAGAAGAACAAACTGGAATTTCTTATCGTAAGTTCCGTTTGGTAAAAACAAGTAAACTGTAATAATAATATGGTACGATCTGGGTTTAAAGGTGACGATGAATTGCTGTGAAGCAGATAAACAATGATAACGCTATAGGTATCAATTTCATACAGTAAAAACGTTTTTAGCAATGATTATTTGCTGTACAAACACTTTCAGTTGATTTATCACATAAGTGGGTAGGAACACAAACATTAAGTGCGTAGGAGAGTAGTTGAACATGAAAATGAAGTAGAGATACATAATCGAAAAGTGATCGGTATGAATTCTAAATTAGTTTTTTTTTAAAGACGTTGCCCCGCACTAGGAATCTCCTGTATCGTGGGTGCGTTTACAAATATTTAAACTCACATATACAATCCAAGCACCCAGACCCGAAACAACTATCTGTAAGCCATACAAATATTTGTTCCGTGCAGGGGTCGAACCCGCGACACGTGGCACAGCAGTTCAATTGCTCAGCTACTGCGCCAACCGTGCCGTCAATTACCTACTGCTGAATTGTATGACAGCGCTTTATGGAAACTATCTCGTTAGAACAAATAAATAAATTAGATCTGGGCCGTGGTTGGATCACCTTAATGGTAATTTTATTACACCTATTTGTTTATTTACTATATATTTTTTTACTATTTTATGACGACTTAGCATTGTTGTGAAAATACGCGTATCAATGGTGCCATGCTCGGGTCAATGTAACTAGTGTTGCCAGACGTTCTGTCTGATTCTAGGCCTGCATTCATATATTAGTTGAATGAATGAAGTTGTTTTTAATTAAGTAAGTCTACGAAGTACCTTTTTTTTTGTCTTTGTGTATCGTAAACAACTTCGATGTTCAACACTGAACTATGTATTTATTGTCGTATCTTAGTTTTTCCGAATAGCACATGATCCAGGGGAAGCCCTAATGAACTCACGCAGATTTTTCTGTGGGAATAATGATATGGCTAGAAATATGGTGGCCGCTGAGTTGACAAGTACTTATAATAGAGAAGTATGAAAAAAGACATATTTCGCCGACCCTAAATAAATTGCGATAATGGCAGGAGAATGATGAAGTCTTTTATTTAGGCTAGTCTGGGACAGGCATGACAGCATATCGGGTTCCAAATAGGGTAGTTAGCAAAAAAAATCTAATTAGTCCGTCAGATAGATTTCCAAAAAATATTGGACACGTATTTTTTCTTTTTTCACGTCAACAAACAATGAAGACGATACAGTGCTTTGAAAACTCGTGTACGTCATTTTCTAAGACATCAGTATGACATTCTTTACCGGTGAGTGACGTCACAAACCCCCACTCAAATCTTTGACGCGTTTTATCTTCGTAAATTTTTATTGATTTGATAAAACAAAAAATAGGTACGTATCCAATATTTTTCGATAATCTAACAGACGGACTAATTAGAATCAAATTTACGTCAGTAAACATCCCTATTATAAAACGTTGATAAGCACTCAGGCCATGAAGATTAGGGATATCGATTGAAAGAAATTTCGCAAGTATTAAATTATTTATGGTAAAGAAAGACATGACATCAAGGCCTCATGAACCATTGACATGAAGATTATTTATATGACAGTCCATCGTTACTATAGTAGGTAGATTGTTTTCTTATTGTTTTAAGTTTATCACAATAATGACAAAACATCGGTATTGCAGAATAATACATATTATGACAGTAAACATATTTTATTTTGTTCTTTTTACAGGTCATTTTAAATAACAAGATTTACTTCACGTTTTCTGTTTTTGTTTACCTCATCATAACGGCTAGAACGCAAATATATTTGGGGATAAAAAACAAAAATATTATTGACATGTGTTTTACGCATGTCAGCATTAGGTATTTACTTCGCCATTATCTTAAACTACGATCTTAATGCAACTTGTTTCAGCATAAAACAAGATAAATATGTACTTAATCAACCATTCGCACTTAATGATAACCTGAGAGCTGAACATGATAGCACCCAAAATGTTGCAACGTTATTGCGAAATCACCGTTCCAAAGGTCAAATTCTGTAGACCATTGATTTTGCACAAAGCTATAATAATCAACAATGGTCAGTTAATCATGATCGGAATGCACAACATCCTTTATTAAGAAAAACCAAACAAATAACCCCTCCCGCTCTTGGGCAGAGCGAAAGGGAGTGTCAGACTTCTACTGACTAAAAACCACCCATGTTCCTTCTTAGCCCTCTATGTCGAGGCCGCGATAACTAGTGTACAACCCGCGGCCCCGACGGGGTTGCTAATACCCTGGAACGTAAGAAATGCAAGTAAAGGGGAGAGACCTTTGTCCCTTTGAGGATAGCAGTAACACTAACAAACACAATTAACGTCATTCTAAATTGGAATTCTCAGTAGGAAATGGATGGATGAAACAAATACGTCACTGGTTTAACAAGTTATCTAGAGAAATTTTGTATGACACAGATTCAGAATCAGTGGTTTTGTTTCCCACAATTATTTTACCACACAGTACAATCAAGTGCTCAATACAGGAACTTAATTTCGAAGTAAGTAGGTATAGGAAGAGACAACATTACTTCTGTGAAGCAAAAACGGATGGCTTTGTGCTGATTCTGGTAATTATTATAGAGGCTTTACGACACTCGCGAGAAAAAACAGAAAGTTTGAACGTTTTTTTTTTCGATTACTTTATTTATTGGTTAAGTTACCGCAAGAAGCCATTCTATAATATCCACCAAAAGCTTCCCCAAAGCAGATATTACTAATGAATCCAAGACGCCCACTGCCAAGCCCTAAATTCTCAATGAGTGTTTACGATTCATCCCTCGCTTTTATCACAAAAATACCCTCGACCTTCTACTATTTCAGTAACCTCAGAACAATGTCGGTCGCGATGCGTCAACGTATCTTGAGTGAAAGTGCATCTACCTTGAATCATCGCCAGTTCGACGTGTGCCATTAAATATTTGGAGGCCAATGTATTCGTCAAGAGATTCCGGTGAGGAATTAGTTTCGCTGATTGCCCTAATAATGTTGTAGGTGTACCTTTGGTCATCGTTATTATGATTTTATCTTACGATGTTAGTCTGTTTCTGTGTAAGCATCTGTTGAAAATCTCCATGACTTCTTTATTGAAGATTATTTCATAGATATTATCGTTTGTTTTTAAAAGACCTGTGGGCCCAAGATTGAACCAGCAAAGACGGGACTGCGTTTTGCCACGCAGATGATGGCACGATAGAACGGAGAAGATGTTTTCCTGAAGAATTGACAAGAAATGACGCAGAACCGAAACCAATGGAAGGGATGGGGAGAGGCCCTTGCTAAACAGTAGGATAAAGCTGGCTAGCTATAATTAATCAAGCAATACTATCCAATAAGTATTGCCTCAAGATTTAGCCAAATAGTTTAGCAGACAATCTGTCTGGTCTGCAGCAGAAATGACTGACAACAATATGCTAAGAGGTCACGATGTAAGTATCCACTCTGCTTCAAAAGCTGATGCAATCTACGCGAACTACGAAATAGACAGCCCCACCTTTTTCGTTCAATGAACAATTAGAGTTTAATGTGAAATATGAAAGCCGTTAAATACCACTAGTACATTGACATACTTTCTTGCGTATTTTTGCTTTCTGGCAGGCGAGCAGAATCGCAAGCACGTCGTAGGTATTTCACTTTTATCACTTGTTATGGCGTGGCATTATAAGTACTTTATTATGCCATCTGCTGTTCGCAACACCACAATACGCTCCAAAACTCAAATTACTGACTTTAATCATAAACCCGCTATGCTTAAGTGGGACTGGGCACGACCGCCTGCATCCACAATGAGCTGTCGGCCAAAATAGCCACTTTTGGAGCCCTGGCATAGCCAGAACGCGTCGCAGCTGACCTCGTGGAAAATGGTAAGACCATCTGAGCCAGTCTTGAGTAGCTGCTACCAGTGGTTCATATTGGTTTTGGATCGAAACAACTAGAAGATATGAGTAGTGGCTTTTAGCCAGCAGAGGTATGATGCAGGCTAGCCTATTCGTAAATGTTTTGGAATTTGCTACAAATGCTACTGGATGCGGCTAGAGGTGAAATTTTTGGGAAACCGCCACAAGATTCACCATAAAAAACCTAATTTTTTGACTGGGTCAGATTGTTGATGCATCATGATAGTGCAGCTTGAGAGATCCAGCAGTGGACTGAGATAATCTGTCATGACTGAGTAGAATTTTGCACAATCTCTAATGGCTGAATTACTGGCAGGTTTTTCAGGAATCTCTGATTGCAGTTCTCATAACAACTAGAAGTTTAGAGTATTCACAAAAAAATACCTGATACTATGGTAATCGTCTTCGGTCACCGATTGACCTTATCAAGGGTAGCTTAACCCAACGGTACAATGATGGGTCATTGCATACTGACAAGTCTTTCGAATCCCATAGCTTCACTCATCATGAATCCTTTTATGATGAAGAATCGGTCATTCATATGCACTCCATCATACTTAAAAGTGATAATCTAGGCATAAATTAGCTATCATTGTCTAGACAGGATTATTAAGTTTTATCATTATTTCCAGAAGATAGGATTGAGCTAGGCGAATATGATAAAGTACACATATACATTTATTCTGTACTATTGTTAAAGCATTATTCAGATTATCATCTGTTTTGAATACTTCTAATTTTAGAACATACTATTTTGGAATGATATTGATGTCATTGAATTGTAAATTCTAATCTAATCTTAATTTTTTCAAGCTTTTTATGAACTTGTTTGTTTGTTATGCAATAGAGGAGATTACACTCAGATTTTAGTACTTAACACATTATCATAATTTATTTTTGTGTAAGGAGTAATTAATCAGGGCTGCGGGTTGTTCAAAAGTTAATGCGGCCTTGACATATAGGGCTCAGTAGGAACATGGGTGGTTTTAAGTCAGTAGAAGTCTGACACTCCCTTTTTTTTCACATCATTCTTCATAGAATCAATCCAGATTGTGTGAGGAATTTCATTTTTTTTTCTGATGGAATTGTGAATTGAAGTGCCTATCAAAACTTTATAATAAATTAGAAAGTTTTGTTTTAACTATTACTCTGAACTTTAAAAATACAAGATCTTTTCATAAATAGCCTACAGCCTAGATAAAATACCTACTGGGTAAAAATCTCCTCGAAATCAGATGAGATGGCATGGCCACTCAGGCACAGTGCGAGTTTGTAGATATAACATGTCTTCAAATATTTGGTTCCATCTAAAATATGCTGGTTTCCTCATGAATAATATAAACTGAATATCAATGTTTTAAAGAAGTCTTCATTACATGTCACATACTGAACTAAAATTTTAAGGCAGTAATTTAGGTATTATGAATTTTATTACTTTTATCAATTTTTTCCGTCAGTCAACCATATAAAATGTACTAATAACAGGGTCTAAATCAAAATCAAGTATCCTTATTGACATTACCCAATCTCATTGTGTTAACAAATAGAAATGGGACCTCTAAGACCACCCACTGACCATTAAGTTAAAGACAATCAAATTGTTAATATGCTTTGCTTTAGAAATCAAAACTAGATTCAAATAAACTATTTAATTAAGTATAGTTCTGCTTTATTAAAAGAATAAACACACTTTAAAATATTATGAATAATGTAAAAAGGTTTAATTGTTAGTTATTCAGGTGAATAGCAAAACGAAACCATATGTTCAGAAAATAAACATGTTGTCAGTAATTTAATTGGAAAAAGCCCAGTATTTGAATTTCATCTAAGTTTGAATGACCTACTATTTCCATAAACAAATTAATTCCTTTCAGTTCTATAGTCAAAACATCTACAATAAAAACATTGTGACAAAACACTGGCTGAATGTGGCATAAATAAATGGCATAAATAAAGTATTTTGGTTCATTGAACTCTTAATAAAACAAAACACTATTCTATTTTATTCCAACTAGAATCTTTTCGGCCCACTTCTATGAAATTGAAAATGAATCTTTGATTCCAATTTTCTTTTGGAATTTGTGAACGCGAATGGACGTTGCAAAAAATGCATTCGTCCTTTCCGATGATGTAAGACGGTAGACATGTGTCAAGATCATGTTTTTTAAAATAAAAATTACCTTCGTATCGGTCCCTCGGTGTGTGGTGTTTCCCTGCCAAAACCTTCTCGAGAATCCCTTCACGTACCCAGTGATCGACTGCTGGTACTCAAACCCTGGGTTCCAGCACAGCGAACCGTAGCCAAACACCCAGAATGCGTCCTTCCTTGCTTCCATAACTTTACTGCAATCTTCTGACTTATCCATCTTAATTTTCAATGATAATTTTGTGTTAAGAATTCAAGTTAGAAACAAAATAGAATCGTAGAACACTTCGCGAATTCAAATAAAGAATAGAAAATTAGAAAGCGCAAGACCGAGTCGCGTTCTCTTATCACAGATATTTAAAACTCCACTTTTGTTATTCTACTTGTGTCTCATTGTTGGTATTTAGTATACGCACATGCCATGTAAACTAGCACTAAGAATGATATTTAAATGTTATACGACCACCCATTGCGCTTATTTATTGCGGACTGACAATTGACATTTTTCGTTTTGTACTTTACGGCGAAATAGGGCGCGTATTTGCGTTCCGTTATAAGAAGTTGCTTCATCTGTCAAGTGCTAGCCTTGAGGTTATAAATTATTTTATGGTTTAAGTTACATTTGTGTTTGAATGTTCCAATAGTTAACTTTTAAACAAATAAGAATACAAACATGTTTTATGAATTAAGCAAAAAAACTGTAAATTTTCTTTAAAAAAAAAATGAACTTTGTTTTCGACGCTACGTGAAAAGAAACTTTACGTTCATCTTTTACTTTGGCTGTCGTAACTAACTGGATTTCCCCCCGCCCAATAACCTTTCTCATTCCGAAGAGCTGTTCGTTGATTGGTTGTTGTAATCTGATGCAATTTTTTGAATGACTTACAACAAGTAAACATACTGCGGCAATTTTCCTTTTATGAAAAAATTACTTTTCCGTGTTAACGTTTTACGTACTAATAACTAGGCAAGTCTAACATGACCAGAATTTGCGGGATTTTTAATAAATTGATCAGTGTTTGAGAAAATAAAGTAATAGGTAATTCTTTATGACTTTTTAATAAAATGCCTACCGAAACCTTCGTACGTTATAGAAATAAAATAGTTAGGCACCTATGTTGCGGTTCACTTAGTTAAAACGGGGTCGTCTACGACCCACCCCGGTTTTGCTCGTCGTTTTGCAAGGGTGCAATGTAGATATTGATAGACCTGTCTCATAACACTCTATCTATTTATTGCTGACAAAATTGCTGAAAACTGCATTCAAATTTGTTGTGTAGGCCTAAGCGCACCTTTTTGACGACGTTTTCCAAGTGCCCATATTCCTACTTAGGCCTATGTAAAATAAAATATAATATGATATATTATGTATATACATAATAAAATATGATTTTGTTTTTTTGATTCGCACAAACATCGGGAGCAATTCTTTGTATATTATGAAAAGATAGTCAAGTAACGTGGCGCTCCTCTAAATTAACAAACCATCATATTCTATTACCTTTTTTTTGGGGTCGGGAAATCGTCAAATAACCTCTTCCGCTCTTGGACAGAGCGAAAGGGAATGTCCACCACCTCCCCTCTTAGATAGGTTCAACAGTCAGCTATATCCCTATGGAGTTCAGTCTCTCTCTCTTGAAATTAGTGTAGTATTACCTATTTCATGTGACACAAAGGAGTTTTGAGTAGAACCTTCGTGTATAATAATATATTTTATAGCTGCTGTAGTCTTATCACATTGGCATGTTGAAATTTGCATTGGTTATGGGGTTCCTACGCTACGGTCGGCGAACAGAGAGATGAGTCGTCGCCGTTCAGCCAGGTCCAAAACTCCAAAGAGATAGCGTAGGTCCTTTTTACTGGTGACCACTGGAAATCAGCAATTTGCTGTGTGCTCTTTTTTTTGGTTTCCGTCTTTTAGTACCTATTTACTTATTAATATTTATGTTATGCGTTAAGTTTGGAGCTCGTGGTTTAATAATAACTGCACTCGGGTCGATCTTTAGGTTAAGCCGCGTTTGCCTAGGTTGGTCTGTGGATGGGTGACCGCCCATTACATTACCGAGTTTCCTCCGGACCTCGGAAGCACGTTAAGCTGGTGGTGACCTGAAAGTCTGACAACCAGTGTTACCAAACGGTATCGTGTTACCCAGTATTGACTGGGTTGTGGGGGTCAGATAGGCAGTCGCTCCATGTAAAATGCTGGTATTCAGCTGCATCCGGTTAGACTGGAAGTCGACCCCAACATAGTTGGGAAAAGGTCTAGGCAGATGATGTTAAGCGTTACCTTCATCTTTGATGCCTATTTTTTATCATTTTGTATGCACGTCATATAAGTACTGATACTGTTGGCCTGTTTCACCCCACTGCAGAGCAAAGGTCTCCCCATGACTTCCAGTTATTTCTATATTTGCCAATGTGGACCACTGCTCCGTGGTATTGTCCAGATCGTCTCGTCATCTTCTACGAGGTCTACCGCGACGCCTTCTGAGTCTTCTCACTGTGTCAGGGCTCCAGAAAGTATCTTCGAGAATTTTTGGCCTTGTGTTTTTAGCTAGGTACCTACGACGAACGAGAAAATCATGGCGAGCGAGCGAGGGGTTTTAGGGATAGGTCAGCCAAAACGATACCAAAAAAAAACGGTTTAAGTAGGTAAGTACTATTAATAAAACTGGGCCTTACCGGTACCTACTCACTAAGTAGTAGGCACCTAAATATTATTTCTGTAACAGCACGGCTGGTCATCTTCTGCGAAATAGTACCGTATGTAGGTATGCATATCTATCAATACATAATAATTATGTATATTGTGTGGTTTAATACATAAATTGTTCATAAATATGAGTGTTCTAGGAAAACTAATGCATCATGTAAGCCGTTGCCTACTTGACCACGAGAGCTTCGAAGAATGCTATATCTCCTCATACCAAAGAGTCAAATACCTTTTATGTAGACAGCTGGTTGTATATTAATTTAACCTGGTGTCGAGCTTGCTAGGTGAAAGTGAAAAGCTCCCTTGCACTCAAAAATATTCAGCAATACATGCTATAAGGGATTTTTAACGGTTATTTAAAAATAAAAAATATAAGTTTAAAAAAACTAAAACCCGGCTACAAATTAACCGCGGTCTTAAAAGTAGAAAACAAGAAAATAATTGTCTGATATTCATTATATTGAATTACAGAAAATACAAAAACAACAACACAACAATACAATATACAAATTTTCTTGTTTTCTACTTTTAAGACCGCGGTTTGTAGTCGGGTCTTAGTTTTTTTAAACTTACCTATATTTTTATTAAAATTTCATTTTAGTGTTATTTAATTAATCAGTCATAATATATTACTTTCATGGTGTAAAATTCTACTGAATGTTGGTTTCCTATTTAAATAGTACGTGTAAATAGCAGACTAGACCGCGAGAACTCTTTGACCGCATTCTAAACATGTATATATATGTTGACTAAAACTATAATATAATATACATATTTGTAATGTGCTTGCCAAGACCTCTCATTTGATATCAAACATGTTATGATTATATCAATTTAATTTTTACGAGCTTAGAATTCCACATTTAAATTCCATCATAAAAAGAATTGATAGCCTATGTCACCCGTGCTATTCTTACGAATCTATTGACACCAAATAAAAAAAATACGTTCAGTAGTCTAGGCGCACAATAGTGCAATGCCTACACAGTCAATATGTTTGGAACCCCTGTTCTGTTCCAAACATTTTGGCTTAAATGGCCGCTTTATGAGAATTCGTAAAATGGTAACAGACGCAGTTACTATTTATGATTAATATGATTCTGCTAAAGCGGTAATTTTAGACCATCCGTTAATTTTTTTAAAGAATTGACTACCAATAATGACGCTGGCTGTTCAGATTCATGTTCTGAAATTCATGATAGCCGTTTGTGCATATATCTCCTTACACCCGTGTATAAACATCGAAAAAAGTTTTATTTGATCACAGGGAACTTATCATATCCGATGCAGGGTGTTAATACTCGAGCTCGCTTCGCTCGCTCTGAGTGAGTGTTTTTCCGATGAAGGGTTCCTGTCAAACCCTCTTGTAATTAATACTCTGAAGTATTTTGACCTAAAGATAGATGTAGGCCAACGTGACCAATATTACCAATATAATATATTATAATTCATTGTAAATCCCCATAAGGGTTCGATATGCGCATTTGTAATGTGGTTTAGTAGAAAAATATAGCATAAACTTGTTTTCCTTGGGCGGTCCTTTTAAGGAAACTCTAGTAACTAAGAAAAGCCACAGGGTAGTTTGTGTTAGGCACAACTTAGGTATCTCTCTCCTAGAGAGGCGGCCTGAGTCTCTGCAGTGGGAACAATATAGGCTGATGATGATGATGACCTACAACATAGACAAGAATATCAAAGTAGGCGTTGCAATAATGCTTAAGGATGTAGGTTAACCACATAACAGAGTCACTATATGCAAGGAATAACTATATTTTTCAATAATATTTATGTAGGTAGGCCTAGTACATGTAACAAAACCGGCCAAGTGCATGTCAGACCACGCACAATGTAGGGTTTCGTAGTTGCCCATCAAAATATTTAAACTTATTAATCTGATTAGCTACCCTGGCTACCTATCTCCGAACGATGATTTTTATTGTAAAAATAAAACAAACTTACATTTGCAGTTTTGAGACCTGCGCTCCCATATATTATCTATAGGAAAATATTTCATACAAGTACATTTCACGTATGAGTTGGTCGACTTACTCGTAAACTTGTAAAGCCTACTTAGTTGTGATAGTTTTCCTTTTATTTTCGTTACATATGCTACTACCATGAATTTTTCCACATGCCCATATACAACCCGTATAGGTGGTTTAGGTTGGCACACTTGAGTCTAATAAAAATTTGCACTTTAAAGCTTAATATTTCACAAACGAATCCCTTAATTGATAAACTGTTTGAGCAAACTCGCAATGTTTTTTAAAGAACTATCCAACGACATCCCACACAATGGACTCTGCAAGAACAAAAATCATCCCCACTTTAATGTGTACTGGAGATACCCTAAATAAAAATATTTTTCAATATTTAACCTTAGCACTTTGTCGGTGCAGCTAATTTTTATATTCGTGCCAAAATACAGCTTTCTAGTACGAGTCTTTGAGATATAGTGCGGACGGATGGACGAACAGATAGACAGACGGACAAATGGCGAAACTTTAAGGGTTCCATATTGACTACGTAACCCTAAAAATTGGCGGCATAAACGGATGTATCTTTTGATTGCATTTGCCTTACAAGTTTGAAATAAATTTCAGCTTGATACCTCCACGCGTTCCTGAAAAAAAGGGTCTTGACAGACAGACTGACGGACGGACGGGCGGACAACAAAGTGATCTTATAAGCGTTCCGTTTTTTTCCTTTCGAGGCACGGAAGCCTAAAAATAGATAATAATTAAAGGGTGACAAAAAATCTTCCTCGCTGTCAACGGGGATAGTGCCCAGAAGGCTGCAGCGTTAAGTACCACGTTGGATGACAACGCTGACTCTTTGGCCGAGAATTAGGCCAGCCCTCTGACCATTTGGCGATATTCGTAAATTAAAGGTACCTTGTAGGTCCCTTCTAGGCTACTCGGACCCCATATAAGAGGAGTAGACTAGGACTCGTAGAGGACTAGGAGGTACCTTCTGTCGAAAAAATCATACTTATAAATATTTTAAGCTTTAGTACAAATTAGGTTGTAAGTGGTTTCTTATTTTGAAAACACAAACCTACAGAATGGATAACGTACAGTCAACAGCAGAAGTAGCTTAACATTTCGTATTTCATATTATTGTATGTATGTAAAGAACTCCAGCTATATTTTTTTTATTTTTTCTGAAGATTATTCAATAAAATATTCTTAACTCGTCAATAACTACAAAGTTCTACAAAGTTTTTTGTTTAAAACCTGCTTTGATACTTTAAGTAGTGTTCATCTACTTCTGCTGTTGTCTGTACAAGTTGTATACGATAATAATATAATGTTTATAGAAATGCCCCCCCTCTAGTCTTTTTCGCTTCGATGCTTAGGTAACCAAGCCGGAATATTATCTCACTAAAGAGATATCTCACATCAGCAACACAATGGTTAGTAAAAAATCTTTTGCACTATGCAAAATAAAACTTCAAATATATTCAATACAATGGTCCATATATTTTCATAAAGAATAAATCACAATGCATTAGTTTATATTTTACATGTTATAACAGACACGGAGTATTAAACGGTTACATATTTCAGTTAACTGCTGGGACAATGTTATTTTTAATAGACTAACAACAACCGGTTTTTGAGAGACTAAAAAAATTGTGGTTTCTTTGGCTGATTTAGTCATTTAATCACCAAGAGTTTACAAAGTCTTGACTGTTCTACTCACTCACGTAAACGCGCGAAAATAACACCATTTTTGTTTCACCTCCCTCCCGTCAATGTCAATTTGAGCGCCAAAAGTTAGTGTCGCAGTGTAGGTAAGTTTGATAATATAATAATATTTTATTTTGCCTTTCGAAAACCGGATGTGAATGTGCTCTATACAGATAAAATACTGTGAACAATTGAACATCAATATTGGTAAATTTGTGGAAAACAATTTTTATACAATTTCTATCGTAGTCTGTCGAATAAATATGTTCCAAAGTTTAATGGCAAAGTTTCAGTTACTGATATAGAAGTTTTTATTGTTTTTAAGTCAGTACCTACCTACTTTTTATTAAAAAAGGCTGCCAGTGACAAAAATCACATTTATTTCACAGACTACATTTTGCATTTGATATTTATTTGGTTTCATTTATAATAATACAATATATTATGGAATGGCTGTAAACACTTTCATTCAATATTTTTCCTATCGACATGATCTATTTGGAAATCCAATACGAGTATCAATATAATTTCTCTACAACTGGAATTCCAGAATGGAAAAATACACTTTTAAATACGGAATGAAAATGTGCTTTTTATCTGATACTAAGTAGTATGTTAAATATTTATTTTTGGAATTGGTACATTATGAGATTATCATGTAACTGGCCTTTATTTACATTTTGATGATATTGTGATGCTTATTATGTAATTCAATTAATCTAGTACACTGAATTTTCGCTTAACATCATCGGAGCGAAATATTCTGCGAATGTGGAGCTAATTCCAGAAACTGATTGTCATATATTTTTTTTACTAGTATTTTTTTTCATCATAGGGAATTAACACTTATCTATGTGCCTATAAAATGCAATTACGTAAGAACTGTCTGACGGAATTGGAACCTGTAGACTCCCTCAGAAAGGAATTCAAAGAAAATCGCGAGCCACTCGATAATGTTTCCATATGCTAAAACTTCTCTTTTTATAGAGAAATAACAAACTGTTTCTCGAATTGACATCACACTCCAAAATAGTTAATATGAATAACTGCACCAACAATTTGTGAAATCATAGGTAACTAACAACATTATAATATTGAGATTACAGATTAATAATTAAAATATCATTAAGTCTATTTTAAAAGCAATTTAATATCTTCAATTTGCGATATTTGGCTTCAAATTGATTTTCCATTTGGGAAAATATATTTTACAAGTCTGTATAAAGATGTGTTTTATATATTGCTATGTGGTTAAGTATGATTGGGCAGGGGTTTAGGATAAAAAAGGGTAAACCCTATTCTACGTCTTATGTTAGTCATCTTACAATATACCAATACTGAATGACGTATTAAATATAGGAAGATATTGGGTACTTACCCATAACTATTTTACGTTATAGAATCAACAATGCCTTACCCATTCTCTAAAATTTATTCCTAAAGTTTCATGAATAATTTCTGCATTATATGAATCACATCTTCAAACAGTAATAATTATGCTAAGTACATTTAAATTGTGATGGTCATTTCCTATCAAAGCTAACATTGCAACTATTTACAATCAGACTTTTTACAATACACATACAACAATATTATTTAAAAAAACATTCACTATATTTCATTCTGATACATCTCGACGTTCAAAAATTACATATTTTATTTTAATTACATTATTGAATATTGAATAATTATTGTACTTAAATATAATTTAATACTATGTTCCTGAACACAGGACAGGTACGGTTAAAATGTGTTTTTATATTTGAATATTATTTTTATTTATATAATATGACTAGTGATATGTAACGATAACTTTACATAGGGTATGGTAAACAGAATAATTTTTTAATTCAAATATTATTCAACGAGATTTCTTGTTAACTACATATATTATTTAATGTTGAGTTTTATGATTTTTATTTTATCTTATATTTACAATGCACCACGGGGTCTACCTAGCTATTAGGTAATTAATAATATCTAACTAATTTTTCAAATAAATCAGGCTTTTTGGTAGGTCCCTCTTGGGGATAAGGGTAGAATAACTTGTTTTATAGAGGTAGGTAAATAATATTTAAAAACCTAACGTGCATTAATTTATTATGCAGTAAGTACCTACATTTATATTCTGAAATTATTATGATTCTGTTCAATTATTTACATAAAAAGTTGTCAATAGAAATTATTTTTAAATATTGCATTTAATATTTCTACATAATTATAAGACCATTTTGGATAATTTTTTTATTGCCTACAATAATATAATTTTGGTCAAATATTCACGTCCACATAATATTAATACATAGTTACTGTAAACAATTGATAGACATATTTTATGCGAATTATTTACTTCCGTTTATTTTTATTGTTTACTAACTTTTTGAATATATCAAACAATTACATTTGAACAATTTAAATATCCCACACACAAAGCATTGTGTCCTCAAGAAACAATAACTATTGTAGTAAGAATCCAATCAAACATTAGATCGTACTAACATTGCTATCTGTTACACAGACATGATAATTATCTCCATTATTCACACTAATAAATATATTTAATAATCTATTGCTCTTGTTATAATATCTACATAAAATATATTAATATCCCATTTAATTACCTACTAAAACATTTTAGAGAATTATCAATATCTGATACGCCAGTCCAATGTTGGTAAAAACACCAATCTATTTCATTAGACAATTCCAGAGATTGTACCCATCACCTGTCAAAACAGTAATTCTTTAATATAACTTCAGTGTGGGACAGAGATGGTGCTATACAGTACGTCTAGCTCCGTCCCTTTCTTACGGGGTTGGGGTAAGCCCCCAGTTCCAAGTTATTTTAAAACTATTTACACTGACGTCTGTCACGTCAACTTAAGTCGGTCCCAATATGGTGCCAACTTAAGTGGAATGCTTGGATCATACATTCGATTCGGGACCATCCGTGTTGTGTTTGAAGGAAGCTCGGATTCTGGCGAGGTATAGAGCGCAGATGTGTCCGTAGCATTTGTTGTACCATTCTGGAGTTCGGCCCCTGGAAAATAAATTTTATTAGCAAAATTGTTGTGGTTTTGGGTATTCCATATTCTTTGTCATCCGTTGTCCATCCATCTCTCTAGCCTACATCTTTTTTTGGGTCACTTTCTGGATGCAGCCGAGTAATTTATGAGTTCTCTGATAAAATGCCTCTCTCAAATAACTTCAAGGTTTGTAAACAGCTTTCCTTATATCCTATCAAAATAATACTTACATAGTATCAACTCTAGCCAAATGCACGAGTCTACTGCGTCCCTTCCCAGCGGGCTGCGCGAGGTAGCGCGAGGCCAGCACGACGCCCCGTGCCGCCAGAGGGGGCTCCCCCGCGCCCGGCGCCGCGCCGTGCGCTACCGATGTCTCCGCCACAGCGCACCAGCCACCGCCACCACCTCCTTGCTGCCACGATCTGCAAGAGGGACAAATACGATAAAATTGTTTTTATATTCTATGCGCCCGAAGCTACGATTCTCTCGTAGGCCCCCCTACTCAGCGAATTCAAGAAAGTGGGATTTTACTCGAAAGAAGTCTAACATAACCTTCCACTTTCCCCAGACCAAGGGTATCCAGGGCGACTTCCTATCACCAAAAAAATGTAAAGCTAGTTAGAAAAACTTAATTCGACTCTTTGTGAAGATGGAATTCTGCCATGTTAGTTTATTCTGAAGTAATTATTGTACAAAGGACTGAGACTTACCGTAAAACACAATAGTCTCTAGACGGCAGATTGATGCTAGATGCTGTGACATACTGGAACACCTCAGCGTTTGTGCCAAGCTTCTCCGCAACGCGCCATTTTACCAACGAGTCATCCCATATGTGCCGCTCTCGGAGTATCCTGTAAATAAGTATAATTAATTTTGCAATTACAGGCCAAACATCCTTGCTGGATAAATATTACTAACTGGAAATCTGGAGAAATAATTATTCTGAACTGGAATTCCAGAGAAAAATGTTTTGAACTGGAATCCCAGAGAAGAATTGTCGAACAGATGGATACCTTTGCATAACCTCCTGGGGCGGCGCCTCTACATCGGTAGTAGCTCTCCACAACCTCAACGGATGCCCATCACCAACCTTCTTGCAACACAGTTCCACGTGAGGAGCTGCTCCTGACACTGACATCCATCCACGTGTTCTGGAATCACAGAGACTGGGTTAAATTCCATTCTCAATCTACGTGGGAATAATATAGCCGGGAATCTCTAATGAAACACTGCAACATGCGTATCACCCATTAAAATAGAAATCGCAAAAAATATAAGTAAGTCGTTCTTAATAGTAAAAAGTAAGTTATTGAGGTTCAGGTATTGACTGAAAAATCTCCAAATATCGCCATTCCTGTTTATGTTTCAGATTTTGATGTTACAAAACATGAAATTAGTAAGTAGAAATCAGTCGAATTAGTAAGTAGAAATCAGTCGAATTCACTAATAACTAACTGCCGTACTCAGAGAGTTTTGATGATTACTTAGGCCATCACTTAGTAATGGTTTTGACAGTTTTGTCTTACAAAAATATGTCAAACCTTTACTAACTGACGGCATAAGTAATCATTAATTATTTCTGAGTACGGCAGTAATACTTTTTAATCATGATGGTCTTATACATCACGTGTCGACTGTAATGTATATGCCAAAAAACAGTCTTTAGTAATTTTAATGAAAAGCCAAAAAAACCGTTGTCTAGAACAAGTCCACCTATAGAAATTAAACAAGCAACATTTAGATTTTATAAAAAAAATACGAAAACACTACGAAAAACACCTAGGTGGCCATGATAGGGCTACGATGAGTGACATTGTGTTCAGTGTTTTAAAATGAAAAATTGGGTTTCAAAACATCTGTTCTTTACTGAAAATGTGCAATTTGAAATTTGATATGAAAATAGTCAGAATATCCAGTATAACCTGACTAACTTTGTATAAGCTCTCTAGATAATGAGAGATCAGCTTATACTGGTTTTGTCTAGGTAGATTTGTCATCATACTACTTCAGAAATTTATCTAAAATTCTAAACTTACCTCCCTGATGATATTACTAGCAACATACATACATACGCTTTTTTTCTTACCCGTATCCCCACTAGTTTCTATAAATTGTTTTATTAATTATTAGAAAAACCATACTCAAGTGAGTAAACTGCAGAACTACGTAAAATTATTGACGACACAGGAAATATTAAATTAAGATGACATTTCCTCCTTTTCCTGTAATTACACTTCCCACGACGTAGGTAAACCACGTTTTAGTGAAAAGGGAAAACAAGTGAGACAATTTTGCTCCAAGTTTAATAAATATTATTGATTTTCAGAAACAATACAGTTTCCCACTGACGTAGGCATGATCGTCAAGAACAATGACCAATTCTTGTATTTGATTCAAATGTGCCAAGGAACTATTTTTTAATTAAAAAAAACAACTTTCTGAACAAAAGATAGAAGAAAACCAACGAGGTGTTTTTAATTTTTTAAATTGATGTTACTTTCCCACACTTTGGAAAACATAGGTGACTCGAATTGACACGTGTATAAATTGTTATATTATTTCACCTTTGTGATACTGACACCATTGGATTTCCACGCGCCGTGCACTGAAAAGCATACCTATCTAAAATTACTTTCAATAAGTACAGGCAAAATTTTACATATTTTAAGAGCATGTCGGATTTCTGAAATTAATAAATTTATAATATTTTTATATCGAATATCGTTTTTTTGTGTCCAGCAATTAGATTTTGTTTTAAGTGTAACTTAGTATTGTGCCTAATGTATTTTATTTTTGTCTGTTTAAGTCTCGCACTGCTTAAATTCTATTTTTGTGGTTTGCCTTATTCTACATATAACTGCAGACTACTTGAATGAATTAGCTGTAAGTTTTCTTAAAATAAATAAGATTCAATATATCCTATTAACAAATCATTAAGTTATCAGTAAAGAACAGATGCTTTTAAAAATCGATGATAAGGTGGATATACGCTCTAACACCGATGTCTCACCTCTTTCCTGATCGGCCACAGACTCTAAAAAAGCATGAAAAAAGTTAGACTCTATGAGAGACAAGTTTAAATACAAAGATTTTGAAGAGAATTATGATATCAGAGTCTACTAATAGAATTTCAAGGATTTGGAAATTGGTAACTATGTGTATAGAGAATAAAACTTACTTTTCTTTGGCTTCTTTCAGTAATGCTTTTATGCAGGCTTGCTGGAAACCTTTCCAATCTTGGTTGAAGTCTGCACCCAACTCTTCTAACGCGACCTGGAATTTCAGAATGGGTAAGATTCCAGTTTGTCAATTGGTCAAGTAGTTCATTTAAATCGTTGGAAGTAGTTGGAAATTTTGCTTATTCAAATTCAAATTAATTTATTTTAGGAAAACTAGAAATCTAAAGGTTAGTTAGTATACAAAAACATAAAAACTATTGTTATTACATACAATTACAGAAGACCACACACAAATAAATAATTACCCCTGCGCTGAGACATCCCGCCCCGTCAAGATAACCAATAGGGGGATACCTCCCTAGAGACAGACGAATGAAATGCCTCAACACAGGTGCACGTACATCCTCAGCTATGGTTCTCAAGATGCTGTTGTGACTCTCCCGCACCCTCCTCATAAGTAAGACGACTTTTATGCTTAGCTTATGTCAAGCGAAAAGTGTTAATACTGAGAATGAAGTGTAACCTGGTCCATCCCGTGCAAATGGCGTTCCATGGTAACCGCGACATTGTGAGGGTCAGAAGTCTCAAAACAAAAAGCAAAAGTAAACACCTTTTGTCGCGATATCATTAATCCAACGATTTCAATCCTTGAGTCCATGACAGTAGAATCTTATTTTTCATGGACAAATCTGAAAGGTTTTTCCTTCAATCAGTCATAACAGTGACCTCAGAGCCAAGCCTTTCTCTGACGTTTCTACTAGGAATTCATTTGGAATTTCCTGGTTAATAAGGTAAATTAATTAGACATCATTCTTTCTCTTGGTCATGGACGGTGAGGTTAAGGTCATCATTTTCCTGATGACGTTAGTGCTGTCGTCATCGGTATCCTTATTGTTTACGTTTAGAACAGGATAATGTGGGTCAAACGTCAATAACTCGTAGTAACTGCTCTAAGTCATTATAAGATATTTCCATAAAAAGAATTTTTCAAATCGGTTAGTAAACAACGGAGTTATGCCCGAACAAACATAAAAAAAAATATATAAACATCCGAATTGAGAACCTCCTTCTTTTTTTAGAAGTCGGTTAAAAAGGAAAAAGGCCCAGCAAAAAACCTATTTCTTGAATTTATTTATGGCATTTTCCAGTCTTACCAGTCGAGATGAATTCAAAATTGAACTATTAATTAAGTTCGGCGCTAAACCGAGCTAGTCTTTAAAATTGCACAATTTTAATTAGTTTAATTTGTTAAATCGAAATTGGCGCTTGAAAGGCAAAAATTACCAACTTACCAAGTGACATTGTGTGAACTCAGGATTCCCTCGCTTCAACAATCTCGTTTGGCAATTTTTGCCTTTCAAGTGTCGACATGGTTTTAAAACAATTCTACATAATAATATAAAAAAATTTAGAAATCGACTTTGCTGGAATCTAGTGTAGGTAATGTGGCCCAAGATTCAGCTAGAAATTAAACTTCGCTGATTGTTGTAGTATTGTATATGTATTGCATAATGTTATTTACGTTATTGTTCGCGGTTTTACGTACTGATGAAGTCATAACAACATCAGGGGCACAAGTTTTGGGCCGACTCAGTTTAAATTGTCATTGACACGCTGAGAAGAAGGGGTACAAGTAGCAGGACGGCCAGTAACATACACTTACCGGTACACTCTCCTCGAAGTAGTTAAACTTGCACCTGGCCAGCATATCCGCGGGCGCCAGGAACAGCAGCTGGTGTTGTTGTATGAGCAGCAACAGACACTTACCGGTACACTCTCCTCGAAGTAGTTAAACTTGCACCTGGCCAGCATATCCGCGGGCGCCAGGAACAGCAGCTGGTGTTGTTGTATGAGCAGCAACAGACACTTACCGGTACACTCTCCTCGAAGTAGTTAAACTTGCACCTGGCCAGCATATCCGCGGGCGCCAGGAACAGCAGCTGGTGTTGTTGTATGAGCAGCAACAGACACTTACCGGTACACTCTCCTCGAAGTAGTTAAACTTGCACCTGGCCAGCATATCCGCGGGCGCCAGGAACAGCAGCTGGTGTTGTTGTATGAGCAGCAACAGACACTTACCGGTACACTCTCCTCGAAGTAGTTAAACTTGCACCTGGCCAGCATATCCGCGGGCGCCAGGAACAGCAGCTGGTGTTGTTGTATGAGCAGCAACAGACACTTACCGGTACACTCTCCTCGAAGTAGTTAAACTTGCACCTGGCCAGCATATCCGCGGGTGCCAGGAACAGCAGCTGGTGTTGTTGTATGAGCAGCAACAGACACTTACCGGTACACTCTCCTCGAAGTAGTTAAACTTGCACCTGGCCAGCATATCCGCGGGTGCCAGGAACAGCAGCTGGTGTTGTTGTATGAGCAGCAACAGACACTTACCGGTACACTCTCCTCGAAGTAGTTAAACTTGCACCTGGCCAGCATATCCGCGGGTGCCAGGAACAGCAGCTGGTGTTGTTGTATGAGCAGCAACAGACACTTACCGGTACACTCTCCTCGAAGTAGTTAAACTTGCACCTGGCCAGCATATCCGCGGGTGCCAGGAACAGCAGCTGGTGTTGTTGTATGAGCAGCAACAGACACTTACCGGTACACTCTCCTCGAAGTAGTTAAACTTGCACCTGGCCAGCATATCCGCGGGTGCCAGGAACAGCAGCTGGTGTTGTTGTATGAGCAGCAACAGACACTTACCGGTACACTCTCCTCGAAGTAGTTAAACTTGCACCTGGCCAGCATATCCGCGGGTGCCAGGAACAGCAGCTGGTGTTGTTGTATGAGCAGCAACAGACACTTACCGGTACACTCTCCTCGAAGTAGTTAAACTTGCACCTGGCCAGCATATCCGCGGGTGCCAGGAACAGCAGCTGGTGTTGTTGTATGAGCAGCAACAGACACGCGTGTGCGGCGCGACTTTCGCTGATCTGGCGCTGATCCGCCACGCTCTCGATTACCATTCTGAAAATGGAATGGTGGCAGTGAGAATGGGTGCGTAGACAAAATTGGACTGGATAATACTGTATTGTTGAGGATATGAATTGTGCGATGGTATTATAATAATAATAATAATTTATTTATTTCAGATAACATTAAAAAAAGATATAAAAAAAAGAAAAAAAAACTTAAATCTAAAGTTATAAAGTTAGTAAAAAAAAAAAAAAAATTGGTTTTCAGGTTTATCTCAAAATACCAGAAGTATAATTATTGTAGTTTGAATGTTTCAGTCACAGGTGTGTTTTTTAAGCCTGTTTTATGAGAATTAGATCTCAAAGAACTTTTGATTGTCAAAAAAAAAAACGGCGAATGTACAGCCACAGTCACAAGGAATAATAACGTAGCTTAATTAACAAAGCATAGATCTCTCTGAAGAAGAATGGCCAAGAAACACCATTGATTGCAAAACCCATACTTAACAGGCAGTTTGCAGAATAATCATGTTGTGTGTGTAGGTATGGATTTTCTTTAATTATTCTTTTACCTGTTGGAATTTCCTTCCTTCGTGCTACCAGTTGTTGGTGGTGCGTGATGCAGCCTCAACAACGTGGGGGCTAGGCAGACTGCCAGGTTGGACGCCGTCATCTGGTTCACATCCGAAAGTTCTGCCACCTGCAAGGTAAAAGTACTTATCAGTTTTGAGGTTCCTACGTTTTCCAAACACAAAAACCGTAATAGCAGAGCAGAGAGAAAGAGTGTTCAAACGAACTACTGAAAGACAAGACTTTAAAAAAAAATTGTGGTATGTGAGTTTAAAAGTGTTTGCTGGGATAAGTGATATCCTTCCTTATATTGCTTTGGCCAGTCTTCACCAAAAAACACTGGAAGAGGGCCAGGTAATGCATGCTATGACTGTCCCTATGTCCCTATATCCCTATGTATGCTTAAACCTTTAAAACTACGCAACGGATTTTGATGCGGTTTTTTTTTAATGGATAGAGTGATTCAACAAGAAGGTTTAAGTATCGTTTTTGCACCCGTGCGAAGCCGGGTCGGGTGATATAATAATCTGATCTGTACTTACATCTGCTAGGAATATGAGTAGAGAATGCAACGCTTCTAAATGTTCTTCTGGTAACAGGAGTAACGCACACTGCACGGCATCAGGCCTTAATGGTTCAGGAACATCTGCAAGTTATAAAAAAGTTATTGAAAAGCCTTTTGTCTTAAAAATAATATGATGCTGGGTACAGATTCTGGTTATACTTATAAATTCCAGATAATACGGTAGTTGATAAAAATACCACAAATTAGTCCGTCAGATAGATTTCCAAAAAATATTGGACACGTATTTTTTCGTTTTTCACGTAAATAAAAAAATTAAGACGATATTGTACATCCTATCTATAAGGGTGGGGACAGGGGCAGTGTCAATAACTACAGACCAATCTCTGTCCTTACAATAGGGGATCGGTTAGATTCCGTCAGTTAGATTATCGAAAAATATTGGATACGTGTTTTTTGTTTTATCAAATTAATAAAAATTGACGAAGATAAGACGCGTCAAAGATCATGAGTGGGGGGTTGTGACGTCAACTGTTGGTGAAAAATGTACTACCATGTGACGTTTTCGAAGGAATTCACAAGTTTTCGAAGCATTGTATCGTCTTCATTTTTTTGTTTATGTGAAAAAAGAAAAAATACGTGTCCAATATTTTTTGAAAATCTATCTGACCGACTAATTATTATTTTTTGTCCGATCCCCTATTCTGTCCAAAATTTAAATAAATAGAAATAGTGTGTGGATAGTGTGTGTGATGTGGTGTGGTGTGGTGTGTGTGGTGTGTGTAGTGTGTGTGTGTGTGTGCGTGTGTAGTGTTAATTTAAATAGTCGACTACTTAATTTCCTTAACTCACAGCATATAATTTCAGACAATCAATACGGTTTTCGATCAGGCAGAAGCACTGAAGATGCAGTCTTACAAGTAACTAAAACTATAGCTAAAAATATAAAGAATAAATTTAAAACAACAGCAATTTTCCTCGACCTATCAAAAGCTTTTGACACTGTCTCTGTTCCCCTCTTGCTGGAAAAGTTGGAGCGGATTGGTGTTAGAGGAATGTGCCTAGATATTTTTAGGAGCTACCTGAGTGAGCGATCACAAGTCGTAAAGATAGGGATCCACGTCAGCAAACAACAATTTGTAACCTATGGAGTCCCGCAGGGTAGTGTTCTTGGACCTACCCTGTTTCTTATTTATATAAATGACCTTTGTAATCTGGCCCTAACTAATACTAAAATTATAACATATGCGGACGATACCGTCATGCTCATTCAGGGAAGGGATTGGTTGGAAACCCGCACATACGCAGAACATGCCCTGTTTGCTGCAATGAAATGGCTGAATAAAAACCTACTTACTCTCAATGTAGAAAAAACCAAGTTTATAACATTTACTCCAAGTAGTGTCTCTCAACCTCCTTCTTCTTATGCCTTGACTGCGCATGACTGTGGTTCAATATCGAACGATTGCAGAAGTTGTGTACAGATTGCGCGCTCCCATAATATTAAATACTTGGGTGTTATAATAGTTAGTATGCTGACATGGAAGGAACAAATTGAGGCTCTTGTATCCAGGGTAAGAAAATTAATTTATGTTTTTAAAAACCTGCGTACTGCTGCTGATTATGCAACCCTACGGACAGTATATATCGCTCTGGCTCATTCGATCTTAACATATTGTATTACGGCTTGGGATGGGTCTGGGAAATGCATAATGCTCCGTCTGGAAAGGGCACAGCGGGCTGTGCTAAAAGTCATGACTCACAAACCGATTCGTTTTCCAACTTCCGAACTATACGCTCAATGCAATCAAACACGCCAAGAAGAAATTTTCTTCTTGCCGTGGTGAAGCGCAAACACTCAAGCCTTCCATTTGATCCTCATATCGTTAACCAAAAACGTAGGTCTGCCAGGTGGAATTTGCCACAGTGCAAGTTGTACGGCGGCAGTATCACTTTCTTAGTTCCACAGTGTATAATCGAGTAAATAAACAGCTCAATATATATCCACTGACTGCACGAGAATGTCGAAGGGTTACGAATGATTGGCTTCACACACTCACGTATGAAGAAGTAGAAACGTGTGTGAAAACCTGAACTCCCTTTTTAGATGTCCTATATGTGTAAGATGCGCAAACTCACACCTTTTACACAAACGTACATACCCTTCACACACACACACACACACACACACACGCACATACACGCACACACACACACATACACTCCACACACAAAGCATACACAATACACAACACAATGTCATATAAAAATACGTAGTGGAAATATTGTAAATGAGTAATTTTAAGTTTTATTTCATATTATTTATTTTTAGTTTTAACATTTATTCATTTTTTTTTATTTTGCAAAGGTATTAAAGCTTTGTATTTGCCTCGACTTTTTGGAGGTGGGAGAAACATCCCTATTAAATCATACAACACCTTTTAAAATATAAAGAAGCTTTACATAGAGTTAAAACGTATTTTCAAGATGCTTCCGTAGATAAAAAAGTTATTCAGATTAGAAATTAGGAAGAAAATTCAACATCAAATTAAAATAAAAAAAGGACTGAATTAGACTAACTAGAAATTAAAGCTGAAAAAAAGGATATCAGGATTTCTATGAAATGTGCATTCAATTTATTTAGATTACTCTTTAAATCAAATACACAAAAAAGAACTTACGTTGAAAGATCGCAATAAACGTCTCACTCAGCTTATTAGTGAGCAGCGCATCAGGCAACTCCCTGAAGTACTGCTTCACCATATCAGCCACATCATGGGCCTGCGCCCCATCGAAGTTCAGGCTACACTGGTTTGGCTCAATTGTATTGATGTTCTCTATGGCGAAGCTCGCGTTGGAAGCCCCTGCAGCTTCAACGGTTGTTCGGAGTTTCGCTATTCGAGATTTGACGCCAGCTTTTCGGAAAATTCCCATCTGAATAGAGAAGGTTGGTTTGATCAGAAAAAATGATGATGTGAAATGATGTACTTTTTGACATAAGGGACTAGATAAATATCATTAAATCGTACAAGCAGGAGTTGATTCTCATCAATTATAGCGAAGTTTGAACAAGTGTTGCGACGGCAGCGCTATAGTTGGCGAAAGATCCCAGAGATTTCGTAAACATCCGAAAAAAAAAAAAATTGCATTTTTTTTTGGGAATCATCCTGTGCTAGTAAGTTTAATAAGTCAACTGTAGGTCAATGTAGGCTTTCATACTTATCATAGCATCTCATGATTATCATTAATCAGATGTAATTAATAAACGTTTCTGTTCGAAATAAAAGTTGATACCGGAATCCATTACATCGCAATATTTATTCGCAATGTCCTGGCTGGTGCCGGGAGCAAAGGAACGTTTAAGAGATACATCTTTACCTATCTCACTCAATACTTATACTTAGCACCTCGAGCTGGGTTCCTTATATTACTGAAAGATTGAAAAACGTTGTTTATAATACAACAATGACGGCAACTCACTTGATCCAAAGCGTTGTTTTTGAGCCAGTTTAGCGCACACTGTATCGGCTTTGGTAGTGCATGTCCCGTCCTTTGCAGTGACACAGTTAAAGGTACGCCGAACACGGTTTTATCTGGAATAGGAAATTAGAAGTTTTTTAGTGTTGAGCCATGAAAAATTAAAATTAAATAATGATTTTAAAATGCTATCAAGCTAGATGAAAAACGCGGTGAAACAGGGGATCGGACTGGGTCAAAAAATATGATTCTAATTAGTCCGTCAGTTAGATTATCGAAAAATATTGGATACGTGTTTTTTGTTTTATCAAATTAATAAAAATTGACGAAGATAGCACGCGTCAAAGATCATGAGTGGGGGGTTGTGACGTCATTTGTTGGTGAATAATGTACTACCATGTGACGTTTTCGAGGAATTCACGAGTTTTCGAAGCATTGTATCGTCTTCATTTTTTGTTTATGTGAAAAAAGAAAAAATAAGTGTCCAATATTTTTTTTAAATCTATCTGACGGACTAATTATTATTTTTTTGTCCGATCCCCTATAACGGTGTATTCAGAAGACCTAGACCAACGGTAATCGGCTTCGAAGGTATTCGTTTTTCAACGGGATTAATATTAGCTCTTCGATAATTTATGTCTGTCCCATACATTTTAGTATTTTCCACCATATTTGTTCACGAGTAGGATCCTCCTATCGAGAATATGTATCAACCGAGGGATTACATTTTCTCATCTCATTGTGGTTATTGATTTGACCTAAACTTTTAATTTTATTAAATTACCTAACTCTCAAGTTAAACTATTACTAACCTAACAGTACCTATATTATCCAAATTACCTTACTTAATATAATTGACTTTTATATCAATAGCAGGAGATCACTACATTTCATCCAAATTCCCCATTTTCCAAAAAACATTTTACATTAAAGGAGAAACTTGAATGGTTAACATTCATGGGATGAATAAATCTAATATAAATGTTACCAAAGCAATATATTTCTATATTATGTGACCGCCATCAGCCTAATAGAAATATTCGAACGAAAATAAACCCTGCCTAAGCCCAATTAGAGTCGAACTTCGAATGTAACTTGAAAAAGAAATTCAGAATATATATTTTGGCTTTGAGTAAGGATAATAACGGCTTTCATGATTTAGGAGTTTTAAATGTCACAGTGTAACATATTGGTTTTATTTGGCTTCCAATAACTTTTGATAGCAAAACCCTTTTCTCGTAAGAAAATTATGTTGTATTGGCGATTTGTGTCAGTTTTTTGGGTTAACTTTATTGTAAGCACAAAACATTAATTGGAATAGGGTAGTTAACAAAAAAAAACTAATTAGTCCGTCACATAGATTTCCAAAAAATATTGGACACGTATTTTTTCTTTTTTCACGTAAACAAACAATGAAGACGATACAGTGCTTTGAAATCACGTGTAACGTCATTTTCTGAGACATTTGTATGACATTCTTTAGCGGTCAGTGACGTCATAGCCTCCCACTCAAATCTTTGACGCGTTTTATCTTCGTCAATTTTTATTGATTTGATAAAACAAAAAATACGTATCCAATATTTTTCGATAATCTAACAGACGGACTAATTAGAATCATATTTTTCTAAGTCAGTAAACATCCCTATTATGATGGTCAACAGCCACGGAGTCTAGATTTAGGTCCGGTCGATGGCAATATTTTCGCCTCCTATAAGGTACATTAGGTACACCTCTGCCTATCCCTTTAAGGATTACAGGCGTGATGTTATGTGTAGAATTATGATGGTGTTGTTCTTGTTGCTTCGTACGTAATCGATAGGTACCTACTAGCTGTCCTACAATGCTGCAGTCTTTTGGCTACCAAAATACGTTGACAGGTATTCACATTTGCTTACAAAAAAGATGCTAAGAAAGATTTACAATCTACTTCAAAGCTATTTGGGGGTGCATGAGGATCAGGGTGTAAAGTTCCTCATCCCCCATAGAAAAGGGAAGATCCTCCGACCAGACGGGTGTTGTGTCTGGTAGGCTAACTGCACGATATATGTAATTTGGGATTTTCTATATAGGCTAATGTGGCGGATAATTTTGATAGCGCGATGCAGTAATTGCCAATGTTAAGTTCCCATCTGTTGCGATAGATGGCACTGTCGCTACAGCTACTAAAAACTCACCTTTATAATCAGGAGTCTTGATCTTCCTTATCAGCTTAGGCAGTTCCCAGTTCCATCCTGACTTGTGCGAAGGACAGTAGCGTTCCATGCAGGCTGTCAGCCGAAGTAACGCCAATTTCCTCAGGATGTGGAGCTGGCCACAAGAGAGCGATGACATTGGCCGGGAAACTAAAAAAAAAATTGTTATTGAAGAATTTGTGTTTAAAGAAGTTCGAGTTCGTGTTTTAAAAGTTTGTCATTTTCAAAGACGTTGAAGCGTTTTAAAATTATTAATTAAGAATTTACGTCAGGTGCAAAGCGTAATTCGCATTTGGCGGTGTAGAATAGAAAAGAATATTTGTTTATTTGCTTAGAATGTAGGTATTTACAATAAGTTAAAATTTACAATAATAAAATATTTCTTCAAAAGACCATCTCAGACACTAATCTGCATAGCCCTCATGTGTGTCCCAAGATTATGTCTGGACCTTAAACTTATTGTTAACCATTTAAAACCATTTTAAAAGATTAAAAGAGTAACCTTTGGAGTTTCTTGCCGGTTCTTCTCCTTAGGAATCGACCAATGCACCGAACCGTGCCCCTTTTTTATGTCGACGTTTTACAAGTGCCCATGTAGGCCTATGTGAAATAAAATATTTTGACTTTGACTTTTTTTTGACTTTGACTTAAGGTGGTTTCATCAAATCAAAGAATCCTTGTACAATCTACCATTTTGGCATGCAAATATTGATGCTGTTTATCATCAGCCATTAAACAGCTACAACTTATCGGCTAGAAACTCGTGTAAATGCCACTACAAATAAAATTTGGTCTGTTTGACGAATAAAGACATTTCCAGGAGTAACTCGAACCGAGGCTGCGGGTTGTTCGAAAGGGATACCGCGGCCTCGACACAGGGGGCTAAGATGGAACATGGGTAGTTTTTAGTCAGTAGAAGTCTGACAATCCCTACCGCTCTGCCTAGAGCGGGAGGAGTCCTTTGATGATCGAACTCGAACATAATATATAACGTTCTCCTTGTATTATTTATTCAATACGTGACCCACTGGTCCACTAGGATCTGTATGTATACCTATCGCAGATATTCGTTACTCAGTTAATAATGAATTTCGAGCTATTTTAACTCCTTCTGAAGAAAACTGAACAGTTTGTAACTTACGGTAGGAATCCGGGTCCTTCTGGTTCGGGGTCGGCGTCAAAGTGTTATTGGCTTTCGGTCCGCCGTTTAACGCGTTCGTCCTAAACGAGTACCATCGCTGTATGTTGTTCCTGTAGGTTAGAACATAATATATTAGACCTTATTTGTTCTAACATAGAAAATAAGTTGGTGACAGCGTGTTCTGAACGCAGTCAGTTTCAAGGTCAGGCTAAATGTTTGCTGACTTTTTAAAACATACTTAATAGGTAGCCTAGGGTAGGGCACTACAGAAACAAAAATGGTGCAGTCGCATAGATATAGCTGTTAAAGCAATTAAAAAAAACAGGTCAAATTTCATATCCATTTCAAAATTTTAAATATTTTTTTAAGACGATGACAAATATGTTGAAGTCTTCAACATATCGGTTTAACTGACACAAACAGTTGCATACTTTAACTTAAGGTAACGTATCAACATATACTTCCACCAACCACAAACCCACAACATAAAAAGAACATCATAGTTTTGCCCACTTACTTCTTACTCTTCATATCGAGACTGTCATCGTCATCATCCTGATCTCCATCATGAGACCTGGATCCCGCCGAGTTGGGGCTGCTGTCCAGCTCAGAACTCCTGGACGCCGATTTATCTCTCTTGAGACTTCGGTCACGAAACCTGGATAAAGTAAAAGGACTTTTAGTTTTCGCAGTGGTACACAAGATAGAGGGAAGGGAGGCTTTTGCCCTGCAGTGGGACACATAAGGCTCATAATGAAAGTGGTAAACAGCGGGCAGGTGCGGGCTTGACATATATTTTAAATAAATTTCCAAAGCCTTTTTCTAACTAGTAAGAATTCCAGTATTTTATATAGAGCAACTGCCTATCTGATCTCCACAACCCAGTTAGAGACTAGAATATATGTATTACCTACTAGATGTTGCCAGCGGCTTCACCCGCTACAACACGAAAATTGTTCCACGGGATGATAAAATCGGGATAAAAACTATCCTATGTGTTAATTCAGGTTGTCCGCTAACTCCATACCAAATTTTATTGAAATCGCTCCAGCCGTTTAGACGTGAAGACGTAACAAACATACACACTCACACACTCACAAACTTTCGCCTTTATAATATTAGTGTGATATTATTATTATTAGTGTGATAATATAATATATAGTGTGATACCCAATTTCAATTAAGATAAAATTAAATACTCAGAATGATAAAATTAATGAAAAAATCACGTGTCATACCACCAACAATGTAACATTGATGACGTGACATCAG
Source organism: Diarsia rubi (assembly GCA_932274075.1). Taxonomy (NCBI): domain Eukaryota; kingdom Metazoa; phylum Arthropoda; class Insecta; order Lepidoptera; family Noctuidae; genus Diarsia; species Diarsia rubi. Next base: position 13,965,071 of record OW026433.1, on the reverse strand, counting down.
TATTGACCCAGCAAATGGCACTTCCATAACATAACGTCAATATAATTATCTGTCTAGTCTTTTTTCAACTTTGTAGTCTTCCAGTCTTACCGGATGCCGCTGAATACCAGTATTTTACATGGAGCGACTGCCTATCTCACCTCCACAACACATACGACACATCACATAACTTCACTAATACGATAATATATAACGTCACTATATCATTCTTTATCAAGGTTTACCAATAGGTCACACAAAAAAGTCATACAACTAAATAAAATCTGGTCCTTACACCCAAATACACAGCGCTTTCACAAAACGTCTTTTCCACAAAACTTCACTATTCTCACAGCGAATACTGCATTGCCAACGCTATCATTAGTATGCCAATCACTTGTTTTACCATTGTCCATTACTGTGACACTCATTTTAAACTAATGGCTACCAGTTGGAGTAATTAGTCTTGACGCGGTAATGTCGCTTTCAAATATGGCGGCGATGGTCGTGTCTGGGTTTGCTTATAGTTTTCGTTCATTTGTATTTTTGATGTGCTATGATGAGCATTTCTTTTGGATTTTCTTATAAGCAAGAATATTTCTCGCTCTTTTTAAGTCACTACTTATAATATTTGATCTGCGCTCTTCTTCATATAGGTACGTGTGGAGATCCCTTAATAAGAACTATATTCTCTTCAATCACACCTGTCGATATCAATCTGTTTTCCTCAACTTTACAAGTCTAGCTTATAATCTATGTTAGGGATTTAGATTCCGCAACCATTTTACGTGTCATAGTCATGACGGCCGTTATTCCAACCAGCTCACCTCCCTCCAAAATCAGATCAATCCTACCAGACTTCTCAGGACATCCCCGCAAGAGAAATGCGAATGGTGTTCCAAATGCTTCCTTGCAGAGTCGGGCATATTCCAAAGTGATAAATAATTAATAGTCCTTCTGGTATCGCTTAGGTAGATGGTGTTGGATTTCAGATATATGTCGTGGTCGTAGAAGTTACGCAAGTCTCTTCGTTCGGTAGTTTCAGACTTGTTGTTTTTGTTTATATTCCTACCTCAAATATTCAAGTTTATATGCGAAGTATTCCCAACGCTTCCCTTCAATATGATGGAAGCCTTTGATTTATTGAACAGCTGTTTGTATAGGACTCAGGCAATATACATTATCTTTTGTTTTGCAAGAGTTCTATTCAAACTAAGGTTCAATGAAAGTTCGAATAATGTATGATGAAGAGCTTTGTGTGTTTTAAAGGTATTATACGTAGACCCAAGTTAGTCAGGTCTTTTGGTTCAATGGCAGATTTTATGATGCCTATATATCACTATGCCCAATTATTTTCACTTCAATTTTAATTACCATCATCATTTTGTTCTATTGCTTTAATTTCTGTTTATTTGGGGTTGGTGCAGCATTTATTTTCTTCCGTCTCGTCTTCTGGATTAGTGGTAATTATAGTTACAGTCACCACTCTTTCAGCTATAATAATACTCTTTTACACAATCTATTCATTGTTTCGTAGTCTTCCTCTAATTATAATCTAGTAGCTTACACATTCATGCTCAAAATGTTCACGACATTTTTCTCATTGCACAACATCACATGCACTATGATTACTGATTTCCACGCACTTTTTAGTCACCGGTGTCATTTTCAAATTTGCTAATTTCTAATGACTTTCATAATAACAGTGTAGAAGACTCTAGCCGCTCCAGGCCCAATAAATCAAATAGAGGGTAATTTTGAGCAATCATATTAACATTGTAGACAGGATTAATATACCATAATCTTAGAGCTATAAAGCTCTTTATTACATTTTCCTAGAAAGGTTATCCTTGGTCGTAATATTTTATATAACAAATATTAATTCTCAAGGGAAGAGTTCTAGTAAGATCTAACGATGAAATTGTTTAGCATTTATAACATATATTTTGGGTTACATACGTACTTGAGCTAGTTTTGTTGTGACATATTGTAAGGATTCTTAGAAAAAATACAAAACCAAGAAATACTGTGTGGTTTAGTTTATAAAAGGGATGATGCTGAGGGTACTTACTTCTTCCCATCATTCCCTAAATTGAGCGAGCTGGTCCTGATAGCCTGTCGTCGGTGATGAGTGTGGCCTGGTGACTTCTGAACCTCTCGGAGCACCTCAGGGTCTGGCTTCAGCTCCACTGGTGATGGGGGCTCAATGCGGACCTGGTGATAATATCGATGAAGTCAGTAATCTGATTAAAGAAGTTTTGACAAAAATTCTCAAGGTGCAAGATGTAATAGTTTTAGAAATAATCATGTTGCAAAATGATAACAAAAAGCAACTACAGTGTGTGCATCTTGATTTTGTTTTGAACGCCTTTGCAAAATAACTTAGCAAATGTTACGTGCGTACATTGCTATAAAATATCCAAACATATATGTTACTTAACAATCATCACACTAATAATATAATTGTGAAAGTTTGTGTGTATGTTTGTTACTTCTTAACAAAAAAACTACTGAACAGATTTGATACAGATAGTTTATAACCTGGATTAACACATAGGATAGATTTTTATCTCAATTTTATCTTCCTGTGGGATAATAAATTATCGAGTTGTAGCGGGCGAAACCGCTGGCAACACTTAGTATAGCTCTAAATGAAAAAACATACGCAAAAGGACCAAGAAAACGAATAAAGAAGAAATAATTAACTTAGAGCATGATAACACAAAGTTTCTTATGACAGATATGTGATAAAGTGGTCTTGTAGCGAAGGTAGTTAAGATTTCATCCCACGAAATTAAATAAACTTGTGTAATAGTTGAAGCTCCGGCGAGTTTCCGTAAACTATTCGGTAGTTAGGAAGTACTACAAGTTTTCTTGGAGAAATAGAGAACGTTACTTAGAAGGGAAGCCTTGTTATTGGGGAATAAACAGGCAACAGTTTAATAGTAGGTACGTAATTTGTTTGTAGATTAGCTAATATGATATGTTTTGAATGGTGATGATCTTAGCCTTAATAAAGCTTTTAATTCCACTGACAGACAACGTACAGCCTGGATAACGGAGTATGGAAGCTTTTAAAAATATATTCAGTAATTCGGTTAATTTTTAATAGGGTTTGAAATTATAAAATAAAAGATCCTTGTTTGTGCTGTGGAATTTCGTAATTTCTGAAAGCGAGAGCAGTAATATCAAAAGCTTAGAAACTTCTAAGAAATAGTTTTATAAAAAAATAGATTTATTAGTTTAAAACCAAGACCAAGAGCAACGTTCGTAATCTGGCTTAGTTCCTATAGAAATGGCAATTTAATTGGTTATCAAAAAATATTGCAACTTACCTCAGCATTTTGATGAGTATTGTGCTCCTTGTAATAATTATGCCGCCAACTAGCAGGCTGGCACTCTGAATCACTAAGAGCACTCGAATCTTCATTCTTGATCCCTCTATGGAAGATCCTCTTGGCTCTGCCTAATTTGGACTTCGTACTCTTATTAGTAGAACTCATGCTTCCATCCGAAGCATAACTTGAGTCATCTCCAAAAGGAGCGTTTAGGACAAAGGATTGTTCTAAAGGAGCTATTGGGGATGGTGGCATTGCAGTCATAGGTGAAGGTGGTTGGGTTCTAATTGCAGGAGCATGTAAGGGAGAATTATGGAAATCAGGAAAAGGAAATGCTGTTGGAGAAGTCGGAGTCATGTCAATGAAACTTAGGTCAGCGTATTTGTCCTGTTGACTGACGTCTAGGAAATGGGGGGAGGATACGATGACTTCTGTACGGTTTTGCCGTTTTCTTCTTCTTGTTTTGAGGGACTCAACTCTTCGGAGTAGGGCTTTGGCACCGTCGCGGAGTCTTTCGGAGCCTGTGCGTCGGAAACGTGTGCCTGTTTCCTCTTCATCTTCTTTGTCGCTTGGTAACTGTATCACTGTTTGGCCTGGTACTGTAAGTCTGTAACAATTGTAAAAAGTTTTTATGAGATGGCGTTTAAAATACTTTATTTTTATGAACCAGCTTCGGGAAGCGGCTGTTTTAGAAATTATTCAAGCAGAGTACCACGGTAAAAAGTATTTATTCTTTGTTTTCGTAAATCCGTTTTGCCGATACATGAAAATACACACAGAGTAACTACCATTTAATAATACTAGCTAGTTTATTTGAGTCATTAAGTGTGGTGCATATGATACGCACAAAACTAAACTTGAAACATAAAACAACAAAAACAAGTCAAAATCAAAAAATCAAAATCAAAATATTTTTATTTCACATAGGCCTACATGGGCACTTATAAAACGTCGGTAAAAAAGGGGCACAAGCACAAGCATTTGCATCGCCGTAATGAATTGCAAAAACCATCTTAAAAACACACTAACTCATCTCCATAAACTTACAGAAGACTTATTATGGTTCCCAAGTTACTCCAAACTTTGAGGATCCAGTACAAAGTTTTGCAGGAACTCGTCAAACTAATAGAAAACAATTTATTTCCATTATAATACAAAATTCAGTCGTATATTAATTAAAGCTAAGGTGGTTTCTTGATAATGGTGTTATCGATGTTGGCGAAGACTTGAAAAGGTTATTGTTGGGTGTTTGTCCCGTGGAATTCTAATTTAGAACAACGTGTTCAACGGTTTTGTGGTGACGATTGTGTTTTCCATAACATAAGATCTACGATTTAGAACAGCTTTGAGCTTAGACTCCTGGCTGACTGTTCTATTGAAAGGGACGTCAGAGTGCCATTTTATATCTATAGCTTTATTTTGATTTATATCTGGGCCAATATATCATGTCTGTCATATAATCAAAAAAAGTCCATATCCGTAGGTGCAGCCTAGGGTGATTGTAACGAACATCCATCCCAATTCTCGCATTTTTCATATTAATAATACCTATAGCATTTGGCCTTCATGTGTATAGGTGTATGGATTGTCCCGATTCTGCACAATGATTTGAGTCGTTAGATTCACTCAAACACATCAAAGAATGGCTACAATTCAAAAAGTCTACTCTCACTAATCATAAATATGTCAACATACATATTTATTTAAAAAAAATTATATCGTATTTAACGTTGTCTGCAACCTTATTATGCTTAGAGCGCATCTTACGTTTAAATCTTTAATTCTGTTCGTTTTCAGTACGATGTTATTATTTTAACAAAGGTGTCAGGTTGCTGTTTTTTTGTATTTTCCTCAGAAATAGTGAATAACAAAAGTGGCACCCACCCTAAATCGATGATTCTCGGCGTCACCCCGTGGTGGGCACTGAGAATGTTTTTTTATTTATTGTTTCACTAGCCACTGGTGGACAAGCCGGATGTGGATACTAGGAATCTTCGCTCTAAATCACTCATTACACATAGCTCCTATTAAGTTTCAATCACCATTACTAGAAACATTCTAAACTTTAATTAAACATAACCCTTCAATCAGAACAGCAATTTAAATATTATTCTGAAATGTTATTTGAAGCTCGCCATACTTGCTAACAGTTAACATTTAACTTGTAATTGCGAGCGTTAAAAGTTTCTGTGAAATTAGTTTCATCGCCAATGAATATCACGTTCAATATTGAAATAACCGTTTGTTCCTTTCAACAATTTCGATTGAATTAGTGTACTTTGTTAACTAATTTTTTATTACTGTGGGATTTTATTGCGTACAAAAAGGGATGTTTCTTAACTAAAAATATATGATTCTGTTTGGTCCGTCTCGTCTGTTGGATTATCGAAAAATATTGGATATTTTTTTTAATTATATTTATCGAATTAATAAACATTGGCGATAATAAAACGTGTCAAAGATCATGAGTGGGGGCTTGTGACGTCACTTTCTGGTAAAAAATGTACGTCACACGAGTTTTCGAAGCACTGTATATATCTATTATTTGTTTACGTGATAAAAGAAAAAAAAGTGTTCAATATTTTTCGGAAATCTATTTGACGGACTATTAATTAGTTTTTTTTTGTCAACGACCTACCCAATTCATACTGAAGTTGCAAATGGTAAAGTAACTTTGTAAAAAAGAAAAAAATGTTATCTGGTCAATAGCGTGATAGTCAAGTCAAAATCGGGGCTTAAAAACTTGATTATTAACAATTTCAATACTACTATTTTTTATTTCACGGAAATCTTTTCCTTTTCTAAAATAAAGTAAATTTAGCCACCCATGGCTCTGCCAGTAAAAGTCCCATCAAAACTGATCCAACTGTTTTGGAGCTAGCTAAGCTTTTTCCAGTTTCACATGCATTCAGTAAAACAAAAACATTTTGAAATACGTCACTCGAATATATGTATTTGATGAAATTGGTCTCAGGTATTTCACAGAATTCTAAACTTTTCTTTGAGACACGCATGAGTTATAACTTTATCTGATCCTTCTTGAACAAGTGAAAAGTTTTTCATTCAAGTCTGCCTTTTTATTTGGACAAAAGTTTAATACAAAAAGCTCCAAGTTTTCGGGTAGTTATGGCTTTGTTTCTTGAGAACTATCTACTTTCTATTTTCGCTTTTTAGTCTCGACTTTATTTGTAAAGTAGTGCGTGGTATATGGGTACACCTCAGTCCAACCCTTTGGGGGAACAGACGTGATGTTGTGTAATCAACTCTCATTGAATGTTATTTTTTTAGCCACTAAGACTGATGATAACGAAGAACCTACCCAAGAAGAAGAATACGAAGTAAAAGGAACATAATTATCTGAGTTTATTTTCGAATAATCAACTAGAGTGGTCCTGTAAACAATAGCGCTGAAATTGCCAAAATAGACACAAAAGTTTACAAAACCAATTTCTCTTGACTGACTTTTAAAAGCCTCCACAGATAATATAAAAAATACAAACGTCAACTTATCAATCATCTTCGAAAAACCTTGATGTTAGATTAAAATAAAAATGTATTTTTAATATTCTCCGAAAACAATCACTTAACACGATAATCCCATTACCAAATTAGACCAACAACCGAAAATTTTCCGATACATATAATTAACTTTTATTGTTCTTGAGTAGAAAGTTTTGCTTCCGTAAATACAATCATTAGAAAGTATAATTTTTTGGAGTAACTTCTTATCTCAATTCTCTAAATGTAAATAATTTGGATGCATATTTTACATTGGTAGCTACGAATTTAGAGTTCCGTATAACTAATTGGTTTAAGAGTGCAACCAAATGGTTAACGTCTGGAAATTAGGTTAAGATAATAAGTATTTGTAAGAAGTTAGAGGAGATTTACACATTATCGGCTCGATTTTAAAAGAATACAGGTACATAATACGATCAGGAAACAATACTGTTGTCATCGCTGGTAAAATATGGATGACACTGGTTTAAGTATGGTGATGGCACAAACAAACAGATGCCAATACTCAGCACCGGGTGAAGTCGGGCTATGATGATACGATAACAAAAAAGCCGCTCGGCCTAGGCCGAATTGTACCGAGTTGACCCGAACATGATTCAGCAGTAGAACGGAGTATTTTAACAAGTACCAGAGACTTCTGAGTATAAACGTAGATGGCTATAAGAGTAGAGGAAATCCCAAAAGCCATGAATGGACTGTGTGAAGGATGATAAGGCTGTGACTGCTGAGATGAAGAGTAATGGAATAGTGGAAGAAGAAGACATGCTTCACCAACCCAAAATAAATTGTGGCATAAATAAAGGAGCAGGACTTTGATGATGATTTTTTCCTGGCAACTATGTTAGTAAACTTAATCTACATAGAGACCTTAACACTGCTAGATAGCTTGCAGCAGCGATTAACTTTCAAGTAGATCAGGGACCTAGTGTAGTAACTTCAGGTCAACATAGCTATTTAACAAATACTGCTGCCGACCCAAACAAATGTGTAGAGCACCTCTCATTTGCTCTGAATGGCTGGACTTAGAATAGATATGTTATTAGTGGCCGTGGGTGTAAGAGGCGATTAAGGGAATTGTAGAAGGTGGGTGATTACTGATTATGTTACAGCGCGGAACTTATTTGTCGGCAGAATTGAATTAATAGGTCGTATGGCTGGCTTAATTTTAGTCACTTTTCTTGTGTAATTTGCAGCAATACTGGCGTTATATTGAAATCATCCAAAGCTGTTTAAGAGTCACCTAACTTTTGGTAAATAAATGTGACATCGTCTGCTTTATAATTTTGTATTAATCAATGTGGTATCGTGATTTATCTCTTTTTGAAGTGTAAGCTGCTTAAGAAAAACATCAGCTTCGTCATATTCTAGGACTACTGAGATGTCAGTTGATAAATAAGAATTGTGGTAGGCGAATAAATACTGCATCATATCCAAAGAAATTAGAATGAGGACAAGAAAAATATTTTACTGATGAAGATTATGATGATGAAAGTAAAACTTCTACACAATCAGTTACACTATACTAAAATATCGTTGTCATGATATTTACTCAAAACAACCGTATAGCGATAAGATTCGAATTCAGCTTTAACTGCCGAATTAAAGTCATTTCCCTACGGGCCGCTTTCCGTCGAGTATGTTCGAACTTGGCCGTGTACTCACTGAATTATCGCGTCAAATTCACACGTTAACAATTAATGTTACATTAAGAGCTTTCCGCTCCGAATACGGACGCCCTTTATGTAGGTTATTGGGACCGACGCAATGCATAAGGTGACGGTCTGGTTATTGGCGGTTTCTTTAAGGTAGAAGTTTCTGTTTTCTGCTACTTATTATTTATTAACAGTAGGTTTAATTGCTTTCTCTTTATTTAGTTGAGTACTGTTCTGATTAATTGAATAGTTTACCTAAAACACCAAAACAATTGGAAAAGATCATGGAGTTTTCTGACAAAAAAAAACGCTTTAGTTTTGGCCCTTATGTTTCACTGATTAAGAGACCAATTTAGTATTTGGTGTTAGGTTAGCTATTGATTTAAAATTTTCATAAACTACGATTAAGCGTTTGCATCCTTTCAAATCTTATCGCCCTAAATTTTTTTACGAATAAGTTTTCCTTGTTTCTATCAGATCACATTGCATTATCTCCGTATCTCGGCATATGGGGGTTATGGATTTCTCCGACCTCAAGTGTTACAATAGCCCACCTTCTATCTTGCGCATTCACCTGCGCACTTGATGTTTATTTACTGCGTCAGTGAGCGGAGTTCACGTGGCTGAGTTTTGGACTGTAAAAATGTCAACTTTTTGCAACCAATACGTTATGATAAACCCAATCCGTCTCGCTCCCCGCTACCAAACAAACCTAGCTCCCTTGACAACCTATCATTACTAAAGGTTTAGCAATCTAAAATAGAAACGTGATAGGTGAAGGGACCACACTATATAGAAACAAATGGACTGCGGGCTTAATTATAGTCATTGTTGCGGTCCCGACCGTCACTTTGATGGTGTTTGCCAAGGGACTATTATAGGCCTCTTCGTCAATAAAGTTACTATTAGTAGTATGGGCTAGTGACAGCGTACAAGGGTATCAGACAACAGAAGCCAGAGAAAGGTACAGGCATCTTCAATCAAAGTTTGATGATAATGGTTTTGGGGACACTTCGCGAGGATTTATCATGCAATAAGAGCGATTTTAAAGGAAAGGAGTAAATGATGCGGTGACGTTTGACAGAGGAGCATTGAAGAAGAATACGTGTTGTGCCGGCTCCAAGTAGAATGGGATATGCTCAGGAAGATGATGATGTACTGCGATTTTCAAGGTTTAACTGCCCTCGCTACGCTTAATTTGACGATGTGTGTCAATTTATATGTTACTATTTTAGGCTTATTATTCGGAGCAAAAAATATTTTTATTGACTTGCACAGGAAGTGAAAACAGCAGAGATAGAACTTCGTGGCTCAGTCAAGCGGCGTTCTAATTAGCCACGGTCGTACGATCAAACGATGCGTTCCCGTCGTACGATGAGATTAAACACACTAGTTTCTTTAGTGTGTCCTAATAGAGCTTGCGAGTGATCGTGCGATCACAGTGAAAAAATGTGAGAAAGTGATCATCTATATATCTATACAAATAAAAGGCCAAGCTGACTGACTGAGGATCAACGCACAGCCCAAACCCTTACGGCTAGACACTTAACATTTCGCAAATGCATTCCTCTTATTATGTAGGCATCCTCTGAGGACCGATTTTTCAAAATTCAACCCCCCAGTTGGTTCAAAGAATGGTTCAAAGTTTGTATGTAAAGGTTTAATTTTTGGATCTTTTAAAAGTTCATTTTATTATATTCACAAGTTACTAAGGTAGTAAAGGGTCGCTTCCATAATAGTATGCGATGGGAAATTGCGACCTTTAAACCTTCGTTTACTGTTTCGTCTTTGACTGGTGCCGATACGATTAGTGTTTAAAGATTTTACAGCAATACTTTGAGTAACTTGAGTCGTTGGTTGAGTGGTAAGAAGCGCGACTATACTGAGGATGATTTGAAGAAATTGATGTTTTGATTTCCGGATCGGTGATACTGAGTTTTTAACCGACTTCCAAAAGGAGGAGGTTCTCAATTGGTTGGAAGTTTTTTAGGGTTTTTTTTTCAAATTTTCAATGTATCTTCCCCGATTATTCGAAGATGGCTGAACCGATTTTTTTTTGTCTTGTTTGAAAGGGTATATTTTCCAGGTGGACCCATGATCATCAAGCCAGGTTCTAATGATGGGATCCTGGGGCAGTGAGCAGTGGCTTGAAGTGATTTGAATATTTTTTGGAAGAATACCTTTTCGGAGTGATCCCATTTCACTTTGGTGAAGATCTCATGAAGAACTTCGAAGATAGGCAACGGAACTCCTCAATAAATGATAGCAAATGGACTGGGTTTGCTGAAATCTCATGTCTGTCTATTGTTTACACCAGTTCATATTTTATATTTTGTAAAAAAGTGTTTTTTAGCCATGGAGTCTGGAGTAGTGCCTGGTTGATAGCAATAGGATCGCTTTCATTTACATGGGACTAAAACATAGCCAGTGAAATGGGTGTAGGTACAGTTAGGTACACCTCTGCTGTAACCCTTCGAGGATTAGACGGAACAAATATGTTTTTGGTAAAAAAAAACTAAGAAACACGCTTAACAGTGACGTCATGTCAATGCTCATATACTGCTCAGCAAGTTAACCCTCGGTACCTATAATCATGAAAATGCGAAAAAAGAACTAAATACTCCGCACTTTTAAGAAGTACCTACGTCTTAATGAACCAAAAACATTACATAGCTAATCATACATTGTTATCCAAACTTATAAAGAAAAAACCAGAAAAATGCATCAAACATTTAAAAAAAATTACACAGTCAGTTTTTACAGAAGAAGTTAATAAAAACGTGTTCTAAGTGATTACTTAAATTACTTCTACCGTAAGACCCTTCACACATAAATCATCTCATTTAAGTACACAAACTAAACGCGTAACAAGCATAGTACTCATAAAAACAATAGCCTCCGGCAAGAATCGAACCTTCTACCGTTCACTAAGAAATAATAAACACAAAATTTCATAACACGAGTGTTACTTAACAAGATAAAGCAAACGTCTCATCGTAATAATATAAAGAAGTGGCGGTCATCGACATTTTAACTGATTCAACAATACTGTCAGTCAGAACTGTAGGGCTACAAGGATTTGAGATTTGCGCGGGACGTCTCGATTTTAAGGGCACCTTATTTTCATTAATTTCAATTATTGAATAACAATTTACGATATATCTGAATGTGTTACAAAGAAAATGTTAAATAGAAAAAAAAAACATACGACACAGTTTAGTAAATAATAGAAAAAAAAAACCCATGTCTCTATTAACGCATAATCAGGATGCTGTGGTTTGTTAGTTTATTTTTTCCATAAATTATTCACGAATTCAAACCTTCATAATGTCTATTTTGATCGAAAGTGTTGGCAATAAAAATGCTGTAAATTTTTACACCCGTATTAATTATAAACATTTGTCTAAGTGATTACTTGAGTGATAACAGTTCAGATTATAAATATCAAAATTTTTACACCCGTATTAATTATAAACATTTGTCTAAGTGATTACTTGAGTGATAACAGTTCAGATTATAAATATCAAAAATTAGAATTCTTAGCTACTTCAAACAGGAGAAGGTTCTCAATTCGTCAGCGATCTGTTTTTTTTATTGGTTCCAAACTTCGTATACATTCTTGAATATTGCATAAAAATGTTTGCATAAATAATTACTTCAACTCAAATAATTACTGTAACTTGAATATAGATACAGGTGTTACTTAGTATATAAAAAGTGTTTGCTATCACTTGTAATCTAAACCAAATTTGGGCTAAAAGTTCAATATAATAACAAAAAAAAAACCATTAAAGTACAGTGAATAGCTTCATTCTAGCAAATTCCCGATAATTTTAACGACACGTCCCAAAAAACACATCGGAACTGGGAACACTAGTTAAAACTGATACGAATCCGTTCCGTTACGCGTCAGTATCATTCGACTTAACGTTCCTATCAATCAGCTGTAACAATCAAATTAATAAGCTCGCCTACAATATCTATAATCATCTAAGTGTTAATGAGGATGGGCTTGTCGGCTATAAAAACTGCGGGTTTTGTAAAGCGATTTCAGCGTAGGTTTTGGTTTGAAGTTCCAGATGGGCCATGCTTTAGTAGTTTCAAAATGTGATAGTAAAGTCGGAATTTGATAAGAGTAGCCAGTGGCGAAAATGAGATGCGAGAGGACATAGATGACAAACTCGCTTCCTTTTTTTCAATTTAAAAGACTGACTGGTAGAAAATGTCCAAGCCATTAGGTCCGAATTTGTACATTGTGTTTTTAATTTACATGAGCATAAATTTTTAATGATTTTATGATAATATTTTGGTTACTGATACGTAAGAAGATTGCCTAAAATAAATGAAGAAGGTATTAGCTATATTCTATGCTTTAAGTATCTTTTTATAAATGATGCATTTTTAGAATGCCTCTACTCACAAAATCAATATAATAATCGCTCCACTCCACAATCTTTGGTAATGGATAATAAACCGCTCTGTTGCACTTAAGTCAATTTAATGGCCCCAAATCTAACAGTACTTCCAAGTCTTTACACTAAAATAATTGGCCCTTGATTGCGCAAACGATAGATATTTGAGATACAAAAGGCTTCAGCTTACCGTTCAGTAATTAAATTGATATCTGTACTCGTATAGGTAATATTATTATAGTTTAAGATTGTTTTATCGTTTGAATTAACGGCTTTTGCTACAGCTGTTTTAAGTGGAAATCGTTTATTGATCCTAGCTTCTTGTTGAAGAGTACCAGAGGTAAGAGGTATTGGCCAATTTTCCTGGAAGATACTTCTTCTCGTGTTATTGAGTTTTTCCTTCACAATTATATTTGTAACAGCCACGGAGTCTGAATTTGTGCTCGGTTGATGGCAATGGGCTCGTACTCTTTTGCATGGCACTTAAGCATAACTAGCGAAATTTATGTAAATACTAGCTGTTGCCAGCAGCTTCGCCCGCTACAACTCGAAAATTATCCCACGGGAAGATAAAATCGGGATAAAAACTATCCTACGTGTTAATCCAGATTATAAACTATCTGTGTACCAAATTTTATCTAAATCCGTTCAGTAGTTTTTGCGTGAAGAAGTAACAAACATACACACTCACATACTTTCGCCTTTATAATATTAGTGTGATAAATGTGGGTGTACTATTAGGTACACCTCTGCCTAACCCAGTTGAGATAACAGGTGTGATGTTATGTTATGATGTCCAAATAACCAAAGTCCACTATTTTAAACCAATCCACCACATACTTTTAAAAACTCTTACGTAACATTTCGCCAAACTTTGTGGGTGTTTTCGGAGATTAATAATATAATAATAATCATTTATTCATCAGACTACAAAAGAGGTCCACTGTGTTAGTAACAATATAACTTAGCCTATAATAATAATGTAATAATAATATTTTTTATTAAAGAAAAAATAACACATAAAAGGTGTGCATTTAGGCACAGTAGTGTTGTTTCACATACAAAGTTATAATTAGTACTTATAAGTTAACTATAACTATAATATATTTAAGAGTTACAAGTAGTGGTAATTTTAACTGCAAATGTTTGTATAGCGACCTGCCCGATCTAGGTTTATTTAAACCTGTGTTTCAGGCCATCACTTTACAGATTGATTACTTTCAAACGCTGAAAGCGTAAGCTTTGCTACAGCGTCCTGTGAATCGTCAAAGCCTCCAAAGTACCAAGTCTAGCACAAATGAAACGCAATTCCTAAACATCTAGCTACTATGGAATCTACAGTTTGAAATGGAAATTGAAATAGTATTGATCTTTCTGCTTCATAAAGGAGCCTTGGATTACAGTAGCGTCGTGATCAAAGCACTGTGATATAGACTTTAGAAAATCATGCTTGAATCCCCCGGGGGATTGGTAGAGCTGTAATGTTTTATACAAGATGATTGTTTAGTCACAGTGTAAATTTTTTCAAGGCATTAGGTATCATTCACTAACACCATTTATGAAAAAAAAATCGATACGTAAAATTTCTTGAAATAATTATCCGTTCTCCGAGAAACGCTAAGTAAAACTTTGTGATGTGAATGTGATATCTCAATATTTTTGTATTGAGTGATACTAAAAGAAAACAACACGTTTTCAATGATTTTCGTCAAAAATTTATATATCAGAATTTGGACGGTGATTAAAAAATCATCTTGTATATTGCAGTCAACCGAGCAAAGATTCCGACTCTAAGCTCTACCGACTAATAGAGATGTTTACCGACTTAAAAAAATATGATTCTAATTACTTCGTCCGTCTGTTAGATTATCGAAAAATATTAGAAACGTATTTTTTGTTTTATCAAATCAACAAAAATTGACGAAGATAAAACGCGTCAAAAGATTTGGGTGGGGGTTGGTCACGTCACTAACCGCTAAAAATATCATCCTAATGTCTTAGAGAATGAAGTCACATTTTCAAAGCATTGTACCGTCTTCATTGTTTGTTTACGTGAAAAAAGAAAAAATACGTGTCCATTATTTTTTAATAATCTATATGACGGACTAATAATTTTTTTTTTGTTAACTGACCTATTCCTGAAGGAAAAACACAATAACACCTGTGAATCTTCTTCTTTCGGAATCGTGCGGTTAGTAGGTGCCGCTTTTTAGCTTTACATGCCGTCCAGAAATATATTTTAAGCATGATGGTTTCCTCTTGATGTTTTCTCTCACTAAAACAAGTGATAATCTACACTAAATATATTATTTTAATATTATAAAGAGGAAAGATTTGTTTGTTTGTTTGTAACAAATAGGCTCCGAAACTACTAGACCGATTTGAAAAATTCTTTCACCGTTGGGAAGCTACACTATTCCCGAGTGACATAGGCTACTTTTAATCCCTGTATTCCCACGGGAACGGAAACTACGCGGATGAAACTTCGTGATGTCCTCTAGTTATACCCTGCACCTTACGCTCGTCAGAACTGGAGGCCACTAGATCTAAGAAGTTTTCTAAGGACTTTCAATACTATCAATATGGCACTCCGAGATTGCTGAGAAAACGTAAATTCCCTACTAAACAATTCTGCTAATAGATCCTCAAAAAATAACTTAGTCGAGAAACAAAAACAAGTCAAAACGAAAGAAAACACAAAGAAATTAGGTTAGCTCCTTTTTCTTTTAAGAATTCCTTCGGCGCACAAAGATAGTCTCAAGAGTTCTCAACAGGAGGACCACCCTTACTTGTCATTGTTCCACGGCTTTGTAACACCAATTTGTGTAAGAGCTTAGTCTCTTTGCTCTTTCTGTGACCCTAGTACTCTGAAAATGTCACTTGGCATTTGTTGGAGAAACAAATGACTTGAAAAGTGGAGGCTATCGTTGGAAGATAAATTAAATATTTATTTTGGTAAAAGATTCAAATAATTCTTGGGAACCTTCTTGTTCTTGGGATATTGGGAGTCAAAGTTGTAAACATAAGTTTCTGATGTGATGAGTGTTATAACTTTACTTTATAATAATTCCAACAAATGCATCTAATACACGAGTCTTGTATCAGCACAATATTTTGAGTGCGTAACCATAAATATTTGGATAGTTTTCTAAAAACTATGAACATAAACTTAAAATGCTTCATTTTAAGTTTAGAAAAGATACAGTGCTTCGAAAACTCGCGAGCTCCTCGAAAACGTGTCAGTACATTTATTACCTACAAATGACGTCACAACCCGCCACTCATAATCTTTGACGCGTTTTAACTTCGTCAATTTTTATAAATTTGATAAAACAAAAAACACGTATCCAATATTTTTCGATAATCTGACTGACGCGGACGGACTGATTTGAATAATATTTTTTGTGACTCAGTCCGATCCCCTAATAAGTCACTATAAAACATGATTATTCACCCCAAAACAAAAAGACGGTTTCCCAGAAATAATTTTTGCGTATTAACTTAGTTTGATGTATAAAGACTGCTTGGTTGACGGGTCCGTTTACACTCTGTGGAGTGTAGTAGGGTTGTGTTAGCTTAGGCGCGTAAAACATTTTGTTGACAAAATAAAGACTTGGTTGTTACAATATTCATCAAAATTATGTTTTATAGAGGTCCTATAGGTCCCTTTATGGATAGACAGAACGGCTATGAAAAAAAGGACTAAACAACTAAGGGATAACTTTGATTTATCTCGAGCTCATATTGTTAGCATGAATAATGTAATCTTCTGTAGAGTTATGGATGCCTGGTACTTGTAAGACATACTGACGACGGTGAAGATTCCGAAAACAAGATGATATTTTGTGTAAATAATGCCAGTAATAGCCTAGGCTATAATTATATATACCAACCAACCAACTCGACAACCAACTCGCACTCGTAGGTGTCGAGTTCGAACCCAAGTCACGCAACTCTGATTTTTCTGATTAATGTGCGTATGAAATGCTTCAGTGAAAGAAAACACCATAATCTCGTCTGCCTAGCCTTTTCCCAACTATGCTTCCAGTCTAAACGGATGCAGCTGAATATCAGTATTTTATAGGGAGCGACTGCCTATCTGACCTCCACAACCCAGTTCATCATCATCAGCCTATAACGTTCCCACTGCAGGGACTCAGGCCTGCTCTCTTGGTAAATTTTATTGAAAAAAATAAAGAACACAAAAGGAACATTTATTTGGTTTATATTTTACAACATTCTGAGCATTCTACTCGAAAATATACACGTGGGGCTGCAACGTATACGGTACTGCCCAGCCATAACCAAGTGCTTTTTTATCAAGATATATTTGTGGTACATTTAATCTATTCATTGGTACTGCAAGAACAATTTAAGAACATTTAATTGATACGTCTATAAATTTCGAAATCGACTGTGGCCGGGCTGCGTCGCAACACACGAGGGATAGCCACCACGCGTGCCCAGTGCGGGTTTGTAAGTCTCATGTCTTCGAATTTTATGGTTCAAAGACATGCCGGTTTCTTCACGTTTTCCTTCGCCGTTTCACTTTCAAGTCACTAGGCTGACTACCTGTAACGACTGCCAAAGATCTATATATGGCAGGCGGGACCAACAGCGTAACGTGCTTTCCGAGGCACGAAGGAAACTCGGTATACAATGGGCGGTCACCCATCCACAGACCAACCTGAGCAAGCGAGGCTTAACCTCAAGATCGACCCAAATGGCAGTGTAGTGGCGAGTGAAAGAAAACATCGTGCGGAAGCAAAACCAGCGTGCCTGAGAGATATTTTTCGACAGTATGTAAAACCAAGTCAGTGGCCCATGGATGGCATTAAAATTCTGACACCAGGTCAGGAACTAACCAGTAAACTAGTAACACAATGAGTATTCTATAGGCACACCTCTGCTTATCGTTTCAGAAATAACAAGCGTTATCTAATGTGTTAATTATAATAAGAACTCCACAGGAACACAGAAAGTGTAAACAAAACAGTTTCCTTCATCATTAAAACTACATCACACTGCAACTCCGCTGAAACTTTAGTTTGTTATTAACTAGCTATGACACGTTCATAATAAGCCCGTACTGACTGCGAGGCATGCGCGCGAGGCAATGCACGCGGTCGGTCAGGAAGTGCCTCGCCCGAGAAAAACAATGAAAAAATAAAAATAATCGTGTCGCGCGGCACACGCCCGAAGCTGCCTCGCGAGGCTGCGCTCTCAGTCAGTACAGGGCTATTGACGACAATAGACTTGCCTTGAATTGACTTGATAACTAACGACATTTCGGTGTACAGTTACTGTGCTATAGGCACACCCCTGCTTAATATCGCACCAATTGGCGTCTATAATCCCCACTCATCCACTATTCACGGATACATAATGGACTCCACAAGAACACAGAAAGTGTTAACAAAACAGTTTCCTTCATCATTAAAACTACATCACACTGCAACTCGGATCTCAAACAAGAGCACAATAGCTGAAACTTAGTTAGTTACTAACTAGCTATGACACGTTCAGAGTTTGAATACAAATTTTGCTTGCAAGCTGCTAGCAGTCGCATTAGTGCTTCTGCACGTATTCCTGGGAAGATTTAGGAGGTAAATTGAATTATCTTGCAGCTTTAGGGTTAATTTTATCTTGAGCTAGATGCTGCCGACCTTCATCCGCGGGAAATAAGTAAAAAAAAATCTGTCTCATAGAGTAGAAGCAAGAGAAGGCTGTGTCCCAGCGCAGTAGTGGGAACATTAAAGACTTATTTTTGGGATTTCGTCAGCAATTTCACAGTTTTTTTTTTCACGAAGCCATGGTTATTTTTCTAAAATAAAAGTAGCCTAGTTACTTCTTTTAACATTAACTATCGGCTAGTAAAGCTCTAAATACTTTTTTTTTATTGGGACAAGCCCGCCACACTATTCCCAAACCACTGTAACTTCTGTAAGCCAGAATCAACAGTGGTGACCACATGAAAAGCGCCGACGAAGTCCCAGAGAAACGATTTAACTGTCTTGGATCCCGCAACGAAATTAATCAGAAAAAATAGCGGAGGAGTATAAAAAAAATATTCTTAATACTGCTGAACTGCTTACACTGTCCTTAATGTTAAGGTACTTACAGGTCAGGTTCAACATCTGTATAATTGCCGTCTGGATCGACGAGTCCCACTCTTATCGTGGGAAGAGTTTCATCTTCATCATCTTCTACTTCTCCTCTCGCCTCTCTTGCTTCTCTTTCTGCTAGTGCTCTAGCTGCTATGACCTGTCAACGAAATATAAACATACTTATTTTTAAAGAAATATACCTTGGCACACGTAATTTTATTACGAGTGTTTTTAGGGTTCCATATCTCAAAGTGAAAAAACGGAACAATTGTAGGATCACTCGTGTGGCTGTCTGTCTGTCTGTCTGTCCGACCATCCCCCCCCCGCTCCCCTTATCTCCGAAACTACAGAGCCTAAAATTTTGGAAAAAATATAAAAACTAGTTTGACACTAATAGATTACAGGAATTTTTTTCTTTAAAATGTCTGGAATATAATGCAGTTAATGGGTGCTTTGCATTTTTGTTTCTTCATTCTTTAAAGGAACGAAGTAAGAATTCTAATGCATTTCCACCTTCATTATCTCATCATGAAAAACTCTTCCCTTTAGTTAAGCATATAGTAGTTTATAAAACAAAGGTTAGATTAACACAGAAAAACGTTCCACATAACAAACTTACGTCAAACATTCCAAAACAAAGAAAATTTCCAGAAAATATTCCAAAACAATTGTTAAAATAATCCCAAGCCAATATTTCAGTTCTGAAAATCCGTGGCCCATATCTGTACACTCCACTCAACGTTCCAATTCATGTGCCAAATATACAAAATCCGATTGTTCCTCCATTCCAATATGGGGTTCACGTTTTTCCTCGTATTTTTTTAAATCCCTCGAAACATGTTGTGCGATCAACCATTTTTAACACAACGTTGTAAGTGCGAATGTTCGGATGAAATACCTTTCAGTTGGAATGTTTAAAAGAATTCATGTGTGTGGTGTGGTGTGTATTTTATGAATGTTTGTGAAACGACTTAATATGTTTATTGGATCGGGATATAGGATTTAAATTTCAGAGGATGTATTATGAAAGTTGCCAACGTTGCACATACTCGTAATTGTCAAATATTTCGTTGTTTGCATGCATTAATTATTTTTGATAATGAAACTAGTGGTTGTGATGCTGTGTTTATTGGATTTTTCATTAGGTATTTCTCAGTGGCTGCCTCGGAGTCTGGATTTGTTTTCAGTTAATGGTAATAGGATCACCCCCTATTACACGGAGCTTAAACATAGGTACATAACAGGCGAAATGTGGGCCCCACAAACGCGTACTACTAACCTAACCCTTTGGGGGTTAGAGGCGTGGTGTTATGTTGTTTCTACATAGAAAATATTGAAAACTATACAGGTATAGACAGTACGTTTCGGTGGATAGTTTTTCTGGTTTCCTGAGCCAAAAGACACGTCTTGCTTCAATATTTTGGGCTTATTACAGTACCTCCCAAGCTCATGTATCTAAACTTAAGGACTGTTAGAACATTTCAATACGTTTTAGGACTTAAGACTTCATACATAATTTATCGAGAGAGGGGCGTTTCAGGCGTCCGTATTAAGTATGCACTAACTCCGTCTTTCAACCCTTACCTTGGCGCAATTAATGCACGATCATTGCTCGCTGTTAGAAACTACAATAGCAACTAATGCCTTTATGCATACTTAATGCTAGACAAACGTTTCAGAGGTCTTAGCTCAAACGTGCCACATAAATGTTTCGAAAATTCGATCGGATTTTGAATGGAAAATACCACTACCGACAGATTAGATTTTATGAATATACGACATACATCATCATCAGCCTATAATGTTCCCACTGCAGGGACTCAAGCCTCCTCTCTAGGAGAGGTATGGGCTATAATCCACCCCGCGGGCCCAGTGCGGGTTGGTAGATGTCACAAATGTCTTCGAATTTTTTGTTTCTAATACATGCCGGTTTCCTCGTAATGTTTTCCTTCACCGTTTTTTTGAGAGCAGCGGTGGTGAAATAAATTACACAAAGTAATGCACCTCCCCTTAATTCGAACCCAAGACTTACTGTTCGTTAGTTGGCTCGTTGGTTGAGTGGTTGCAAACGGGACTGCTGATTACGAGGTCCTGGTGTTATTGAGTTTTCCCGTCACGAACTTCCCATAAGTAGCTATGGAGTGTTCATCTGTATTGTTTTACTAGCAGATGCCCGCGGCATCGCCGGTGCGGATATTGGTCAAATTATCAAACCTTCCTCGAAAACCACTCTATCCATTGGTACAAAACAACACGAAAATCGTTGCAGTAGTTTTTGAGTTTATCGCGAACAGACAGTCAGACAGACGCGGCGGAAGACTTTGTATTATAAATTTATAATATGTAGTGATTTTTATGAGACAATCTAAATTTACTTTCACCCATTTGAAATGAATAAAATCTTTACTTCATCTAAATAATGTGTGTACGAAAACGAGTACTTTTAATTTTAAAATCGTTGTCTCATTTACTCTTCGCGTGTGTGCAAGTCGCACAGATCAGATCCTTAATCCCCACGTCTGCGGGATGAAAGGTATGTATTTTGTATATAACTATGAAAGGAGCAGTTACCTAGGACGGTTTGGATATACGAGTATGTGACGTGGTGTAAAGTGAAGGATTTACTGTGACATGTAATGTTTGTTTCTGCGATGTAGGGACATATTGTGTGTTAGACACAATGTCTGCGAATGTGTCTCTTTAGGAGGATATTTCGCTTTGATGTAGCATTTGCTTTGTGAGTAAATGTGTTGAACTCAATGATTTTATTCAATAAAACACGTAAACACAAAATGACAAAGAGGAGACAAGACAACCAAGAACACAAGACAAGTATCAATGTCCTGTCTGGTCAGCCTCGTGATTGCAAGTGCGTCTTCTGGTTGGTCCTACGTTTTATCAACTGTTTGTATATTATTATAAAGCTAATTTTAATTTAATTTATGTCTTATTTTTAAGTGTTTCTCTTAGTTTTTTTTTTTAATTTGTTTTATCATGTGTGAGACCGACATTCTTTCTTTTACTTTAGTTTATGCCCAATAAATGACCTAAGCGCGCACATCGGACTTTACAAGTTATCGGCGAAAATCTTGTAAAGGTGCGGACTGGCTGCGAAGACAATCTGTCGAGGTTCCCTCTGCCTACTACCATCATATGCCCACAGTCGTAATGGTATGCTTACCTGTAATCGCCTCTGTGCCTGCGGTGTGATCTCCACCACCCTGGACCATCGCCGAGATTTCCTCTCGTACTGCCATTTGTCGCTCAGGGCACATTGTTCATCGTCAGAGTCGTTCTGTTGACAAAATAAATTTATATTAGTTCATTTGAAGTAATAATCAATCTATCAATCAATTACAGAGGAGGTACGGTCAGCATAAGAAGTAGATAAACACTACCCAAATTTGCAATTATACAATGTGGAGCAGGACGATTGACATTCCTCTAAACCACGTAAAGAAAGGCATGCTCTTGACCCGTATACAAAAAATCAATCAAATCCAATGACTACTTTAGCCACAGGAAATTATTTTTCATTTTCTTATTTTTCAACATGATGTAGATCGGAGTCCGTAATAATAGGTAAACATTGTAAGGTCAGGAACCTGTGCAAAAACCTACGATTCTATTCTCAACGTCTCAATACGCTTGAAAGACAGAGAAAGGTGTCATACGATCCCACTCTGACGCGCCCCGCACACTCCCACAAAATACTACAATTATAAAGAAAAAGTAATATTACTTACGCAAATAATGCATTAGTGGTGCATAGAAAATTGCGAGTGTGTGTGTGAGCGGAATTTTTTTCGGCAAAAAGTCCTTGACTCGGTAACTATGTCAGTCAGTGCATAGCGGCGCCCTTTGAGGAGAGCACACGCCTACTTTTTTTATCACAAGACGAGCCGCGCGCGCATTGTCGTGATTTTATGAAAAGTTTGTTGTTATTGTGATTAAAGACGATTTATGATATTTGGATTAGTGCATAGGTTACTGTGACTTATTGGTGTTAGTGTAATATTAGTTATTTAGGCATTTATTAGGTAGCTAGTTTTGTGATTTAGGTTAAGTTAGTAAGTTTTTTAGTTTAATTATGCCTCAAATAAAGTTTTAAGTGATTAATTATTCAATCAGTGATCTTTTATTAATTAACAACTCGCAACTTAGTGAGTTTATGCCGCTGATTTGTTGTTCTCCGATAAAAAGTACCTACGCCCAACATCGCCGCCGCTCGCTGCACCCCGCGCACTAGGTCAGTGACTTTTCGTAGTTAAAGCGTGTTTACTTTTTATGCAGTTGATTCTGCTATTTATTTTGTTTGAAAATTGCAATTTTTAAATTTTCCACTAACTACTAATCTTCGTGTTTTAAAATGTTTCGATGGACTAGTACAGTGCTAGTTTTAATTTAATGTCGTAGTTCCAGATCCACATTGTATATTTTGATATTATTCGTTATTAACAAGTTATTGAATAATAAGGAAAATTTTAAAGAATAAACGCCTGAAAAAAATAATAGCTGGAGTCCTAAACATCAAATAATTAAAATTTCGAAATGTTAAGCTACTTCTGTTGCTGACCGTACGATAAAAGAGCACATGGAAGGAAATGCACACGAAATTATAATTTGTGACTTTTTCAATCGTTTTTTTTTAAATCATATCTATTTGTATTTTTTTTTACGAAGCTAGTGTTGCCTGTATTTTTGTGTAAACTTTTGTCACTCACCAATATTTTATGGTCTGTTTTTTTTTGCTAAACAGGCTTACGTTTTTTCGCAACTAACAACCTTATCGGAAGCTTGTTCTATAATGGGTTATTTAGCCCATATCTACTAGATGTCTTAGGACTGCAAGATAAATCATCATTTTTAATTCACAATGTCTCAACTCAAGTTTTGAATCAGTTCCAAAAATAACCTTAACAAAAAACATCTAAAAATATGAAGACGAAACATAACGAGCTTAATCCAATCACGATTGAAAACCAAGTAATTGGATTAACACACATTATTTTACACGCCCGTGCAAGTAAACCGAGTGAATGTAATTTAACTTAATTGAATTAATCTGCTTTGAACCGAGCGATCTAAAGAGCGTTGATTGCTTTCAATATAGTTGTTGTTTCGTGAATCTAGTTTGAAGTGCAGACAGGTGGATTGATTTTGTTGAACCCCAGTGTAAACTTAGGTTAGTAATCAGCAGGGCTATTGCGTATCTTTTAAATGTCAGTGGCTGTCCTAATGTCCATGGATTAACTGTCAAATTGGTTATGGTTTAGTACAAAATGGAACCATTTGACATTAATTGATGTACATGAAATGATAGCCACTGTCATGTAAAAGATACGCAATAGCCCTGCAGATTAGGAATAAAAAGAACATCGTTACAAACATTTTCTTAATTTAACATAACAAGTTAAATTAATTGTATCATGGTAAGTAAAAAGAGGTCCCCAAACTAAGCTGCACCTGTATTTTGGAGCCCAACTTGCTAGTTCAGAAGGTTCGTGAGTTTAAATTACGTCGGGGTCATCAGTACAAACGGTGTGAATAGACCATTAACGACCCCAAAAGGCACTTGATCGTCATTGAGATCATTTCTTTTTTGTTAAGGACCATCCCTGGGAACCATCTATTAGGGGAAATTCGGGGTCAGAGTTCTGACATTTTCACGTTTAAGTTTTTTTTTGTAGGTTGGTTTTAAATGTATTAATTTAACTTTAATTACCTCTATATATTTTGAGTACGTTACATTGAGTCCTACCCTAAAAAAATATAGTTTACCCTAAAAACAAAGTCGTTTCCCAGCTATCATTTTAGGGTAGAGTTTTTAGTTTGATGTGCAGAATGTTTGGTTGTTAATTAATCGGTAGAAATAAAGTCATTCCCAGATGAAAATTCAAATTGGATTAATATAAAGTGTCTGTGTTACAAGATAATCGAATTATTAATGAACAGCTGATTCCCTGCGAGGATTATCTTGAAAAGAGGCGTTATAATTATTAGAAACGAGAGTGGATTATATTCTTTTAACAAGTTTACTTAACATTTTTATCGTTATTGTTAACATTGTCATTATATACTTGATTGGTCTGTTTTTAGTTGTAATTAGGGGATACAATTAACGACACCTACTTATTTACGGTCGAAGCCACGGGCAAAAGCTACTTAATAGTAAATGAATGTGCATGATACAGACTAAGTTAGGAGAAGTAAGAGATCGAAAGAAGATCTGCAAAAAGCAATTACACACGGAAAATCTTTGCCCACAAAAAATATGTAGGCGTCGTAAATTGTTGTACAAAAAATGATCATTTTACTAAAATTGTGACTGAATAGATTTTAATTACTGCACACTTCACAAAAGAAAACAGAAAAATACGATATCGCAGTGAGGATCTTTCGCAGTAACGTGAATCGCAGATTTGTAACATCATGTTAGCATTCATCGATATTTTGTGCGTCGGGATTCCGTATTCTACTCGAATATTTCATTCTTATATCACCGGTTATATTTAAATTCCATATAAGCCGACCTTATTGCCAACAACTGGGCACCAATTATAACAATAATTCAAGTTCAGCTCTTCGACCCTTCAAAGGCTCCAAATCCTGCATAACATTTTAATTCTTTTAACCTGTCATAACGTGGCTAACAAGCTTAATAAATAGTGTGAAGGTGGCTAAATGGCTAAACTAGCCATTTAATAATAGCTCGGATCAATTTGTTAGCATGACGAGCGGAGTCAGATGTTATCGTTAAGCTAAAGAGTACAGTCATGCATGAAAATGGTTAGTATTGAGTTAATTTTATTGAGACGTTTTGTTGATGGTTTTTACAAGAATGTTTTTGTTTAGGTTGGGTTTTTGTTTGATGGTGTTTTGCATTTGTTGGGCTAGTGGTTGCAAGCGCTTCTGCTAGTCATTAGGGTTTGATTTCGGAGTCGAGCAGAATGTTTTTGGGGTTTTTCATCAGAAATGTCTCATTAACAGCCACTGAATTTGGCTTATGTCCAGTTGATGAAAAAGGCAGGCTCTACGGCATGGAATATAAATATAACTGACGAAATGTGTTACAATTTTAGAATTAACAATGAAAACACATACTTACTTACGTGAAATAAATAGTCAAGTATTAAGACATTTTTTTAATGTATTTAATCTAAAAGTATTCCAATAAGAAATCACAATCAGTCACATTTTATTTTAGAGCAAAAATAAAAATAAATGACTTCAAAACTATAATACTTGTCATTATGATTGTACGGATTAAATGACTCAACAAAAAAATTGAAATAATTTGAAGATGGAATGTTATCGCAAAATAAGTCTTTTACTTTTTTTTCTGGCGAGGTCGACGGTCTACCAGCCAATATGGCTGATAATAGAATTGATTGATTTATGATTAATATCACCTTGTTGCAAATTGATTCTAGAATGATTTGCAGGATAGTAGTAGAAAGATAGTTCATAAATAGTTTATAGTTCCGTGTAGTCGAGAGGATAATAGTGAACTCAAAAGACAGGTTGTGGTTTGTACCTTTCTTACGGTGAAGAATAGATACCATCTTTAATAAAGGTGCATTAAAGATGGTATTTACAAAACCATAAAATCTTAAGTCCTTTATAAACAGTCTGGGTAGGCCTTCTATTAATAGGTGTTATTATAACCGTTATAATTACTCGCAATAATAATTCAAGGACTCGAAACCTAATAGTGTACTAATTACTACAAGATAGCAAAGGTTAAATGTCGTTAGATCACGCTCTAAGGCTTTGTGTACACTGGAGAAGTTTCTCATTCAATTTATAACCTGGAAAAAAATACTGCGCATAATATTCTTGTGCTAGATCGTAGAGCGTCTGTAAAAGGTTTCGTCCAGGATAGTTTTACCAAAAAGCTTTTGTTTGTGGACAAAAAGTTTCACGGTTTTGCTGAAGTATAAGCAGTACCTTTGTGCTCTTCTATTTTTTTATATATTTTCCTTTTTTTGTATTTTGTGTGTACATAAATAAATAAATAAATTAAATAAATAAATAAATAAGTATTTGGTTACCAGGCACATGCCAATTTTGAATTTTGTGAGAGTGCAAAGGTCTCAGTTGAACATGCAATGCTAGTCGTAGTAAGCAGTGCTCCTTTATTTGAAAACTAAGTAAATGCTGGTTAACCAGTTTTTTGCGACTGTGTAAGTCTGAGACTGTAAAATCTATGTACTTATGATATGTTGTACACAGAAGCTGTTTGTGAACCTATATTAATAAATAAATATAATATTTGTGTGACAAGACACGTACTCTTATTTTTAGGATTCTTATGCGTATAAAGTATGATTATATTATATTCATATAGTATAATTATCATTTGACACACAGTGAAGGAAAACATAGTGAGGAAATCAGCATGCCTTTTTTTGACGCGTGGAAAATCATCCGCTCTTGGGCAGAGCGAAAGGGAGTGTCAGACTTCTACTGACTAAAAACCACCCATGTTCCTTTTTAGCCCTTAAGTCGAGGCCGCGGTAACTTGTGAATAACCCGCAGCAAAACCAGCATGCCTGATAGATATTTCTCGCCGGCACTTGACCGTTGCATTCTAGATAAAAAATATTATTTAATTCGATTTTATTTCTAACACTTCATCACCACATCCTTAACCCGCCAATACTGTGTACTGTGTGCGCCGTGTAATCGCGCAGGCAAAAGTGTGGTGAAGCTTGAGCGTGTGGTAGGCCCATTAAAAAAAATGATGGATATTATACTTAACTCACGACTTGATTGATACACCATCATATCAATCAACTTCACCAAAGTTCTTCAGTGTACCCGACGCCTTACGCTAACAATGATGGAAGTCTGTCCGCATGATATGATCTCGGAAAGGTTAAAGCAATTATGTGATCTTTATACCTGAACCTGTGTTAACTATGGTGTAAACTTGATATTTGTTTGAAAAGTTTTGCAAGGGAAATTCTTCTTTATTCACGTTTAAGTTTTTTATATCATAAGCGCTTTCCTAAAGACGTTGAGAAGAGCATGCTCTTACTGCTGCCAATTCGGTTTCGGAATTACTGATATTTAAACCACAGAAGGACGACTGAGATAAATATAATATACCAAGGATTCACGGCCATAAAGGAGTTTCATCTTAACATCATCATCCTCAGCCTATAGCCTTTTGCTTTCATCATGTCAGACTTTTAGGCCACTGACTAACTGGGTGCTTACTCTCGAATATAATTCCGAAAGATTGACATTGGACTTGTCAGTCAAACGTCAGGGATTGGGTAGACTCAGTTGGCTTTATTACAAAAGTGGTTAAACCCGGGTTTAACTTAGACTTGGTTTATCTTGCACGCCGTCACTTTCTTTTGAATACTATCGAAGTGAGATGGCATGCGAGATAAACCAAGTCTAAGTTAAACCCAGGTTTAACCACTTTTGTAATAAGGCCAATTGAGTGCAACCAATCCCTGACGTTTAACTCAGCCAAGTGATGTTTGACCAATGTCGATCTATCGGAATTATATTCCAGAGTAAGCACCCTGTTTCGATTGTCGAATTAAAATCAAGATCTGCAATCGACGATCGGGACCAACGGCTTAGCGGGTTTTCCAAGGCACGGACGAAACTCAGTATGTAATGAGTGGTCACCCATCCACGGACCAAGCTAAGTTTTATTTATTTAGGGTTTTATTATCCAGCCACGTCTTTCTTTAATGCAGCTGAATATCCAACACATACAACTAAAATTACCCTAAAAATTTATAATACTGAATGCAAAGTACCAGGTTGCCATAATCGAAAGGAGATTCGAACTCGAACAATATCGATTATCGTAAAGCCGATAATACGCGCTTAGCTTGCAAATCTGGGATTACATGGTCGTTATTATTTGCAATTTAACCATCGGTATTATAGCAGTATACAGTATTATGGTAATCTGTTTAGTATTTACTTATTTAAATATAGGATAAGGTTGAAGTGTGCTTCGCTAGCCTTTTTAGGGTTCCGTACCTGAAAAGGCAAAATCGGAAACCTTATACTTATAGGATTATTAGTGTGTCAGTTTGTCTGTCCGACCAGCCCTTATCTCCGAAACTACTGAGCCTAAAATTTTGAAACAAATGTATTAAATTAGTTCAACACTTATAGATCAGGTACAGGAAAACCTATAAGAAGTGTATAGTGCAAAATTAACATGGACATGCACCCTCAATATCTACTACAATGGTACAAATGGTCCGACTTGAAAAACATAACCCTTCCTTGGCATTTGAGTAAAAACATTACAGGGTACTTTTTTGCGCGAAAACCGGCATGACATCATTTACAAAAGCAGGTTGGATTCAATTCGCTCGACTGATCGATGAATAACTCGCACTCAAGTGGAAAATCAAGACATTTGTAGATTTTGACAAAAGGATGCACAAGATTGAGCAATGTATAAATAAAATTCTGTTCATTGACTTGGGAAAGATAATTATTTCCTTGTTCTTATTTTCAGAAATGATAAGCGTGTAATCCTAAAGATAATTTGATCGTACCGTGGCTGAGCGCCATGGAGGACGGTATCGCTGCACCACACGGAGACAAGACCGATACATTCAAATCTTAACTCGAAGAGCTCCAACAATAACCGCCATGATGTTAGCCGTGAGGCTTCATCACTCTTAACAGAAGGGTTACGCGTATTTACTTTTTACTGGAGTTCAAGAATACTTCGTAGGTCTATTGGCTCATTGGCTGCAAGCGCGACAGCTAAGCATAAGCTTTTGGGTTCGATTTTCGGATCGGGAAAAGAGGTGGTGAGGGAGTTGGGGGGGGGGTTGGTTGTGTTGTTGGTTGGTTAGTTGGAGAGTTGGAGTTGTGTTGGAGTTGGTTTTTTTATCAAGAATTCCTGAGTAGCAGCTACGAAATCTAGATTAACTTAAAAAACTGGCGAAAATGGGATACTAGTAGGCCATTAAATAAATAAATAAAATACCGCGGCCACGGACACAAAGGGCTAAAAAAGAACTTGGGCGGTTTTTAGTCAGTAAAAGTCTGACACTTCCTTCCGCTCCACAAAGAGCTGGAGGATTTAAAACCCCAAAAAAAAAGTGTATACCAATAGGTACACCTCTGCCTAACCCTTTGGAGATAACAGGCGTAATGTTATGTCATGTTTTGATGCAAGTTGTACCCATAGCGCACGCTTGCATAATAGTACTTTGACCTGTCACTTATCTAACAAAAAATCTCGACACAGTAGCCCATACATTGGCGCAAGCCGCCTACAACATTGACATAACCCAGCAATCTGATATTACGTAAATTTTAAAACAAAGAGCACCTAACTTTAAACGACAGCTGATAATAACCTTGGAGTATGAATAGTTATAGAGTGCTGAAGTGGTATGCAATTTTTTTTTTACATTTATTTAAAGAAAATATATTACAGTGGTGTTACTTAAATCTCAACTTGCCAAACTTTAACGTTTGATGGCGAATTAGTCCGACAGATAGATTTCCAAAAAATATTGGACCCTTATTTTTTCTTAATTCACATAAACAAAAAATTAAGACGGTACAGTGCTTTGATAACTCGTGTGACGTCACACAATGCCCATTTCGTATTTTTTTATTAATTTGATGAAAAAAAAAGCAAGTTTCCGATATTTTTCGATAATCTAACAGACGGACTAAGCAGAAGTTTTTAGTCAGTAGACATTCCTACTACTGTTATAAAGTATAATATTCTTGTGCTAGATCGTAGAGCGTCTGTAAAAGGTTTCGTCCAGGATAGTTTTACCAAAAAGCTTTTGTTTGTGGACAAAAAGTTTCACGGTTTTGCTGAAGTATTTGGTTACCAGGCACATGCCAATTTTTAATTTAGTGAGAGTGCAAAGGTCTCAGTTGAACATGCAATGCTAGTCGTAGTAAGCAGTGCTCCTTTATTTGAAAACTAAGTAAATGCTGGTTAACCAGTTATTTGCGACTGTGTAAGTCTGAGACTGTAAAATCTATGTACTTATGATATGTTGTACACAGAAGCTGTTTGTGAACCTATATTAATAAATAAATATAATATTTGTGTGACAAGACACGTACTCTTATTTTTAGGATTCTTATGCGTATAAAGTATGATTATATTATATTCATATAGTATAATTATCATTTGACACACAGTGAAGGAAAACATAGTGAGGAAATCAGCATGCCTTTTTTTGACGCGTGGAAAATCATCCGCTCTTGGGCAGAGCGAAAGGGAGTGTCAGACTTCTACTGACTAAAAACCACCCATGTTCCTTTTTAGCCCTTAAGTCGAGGCCGCGGTAACTTGTGAATAACCCGCAGCAAAACCAGCATGCCTGATAGATATTTCTCGCCGGCACTTGACCGTTGCATTCTAGATAAAAAATATTATTTAATTCGATTTTATTTCTAACACTTCATCACCACATCCTTAACCCGCCAATACTGTGTACTGTGTGCGCCGTGTAATCGCGCAGGCAAAAGTGTGGTGAAGCTTGAGCGTGTGGTAGGCCCATTAAAAAAAATGATGGATATTATACTTAACTCACGACTTGATTGATACACCATCATATCAATCAACTTCACCAAAGTTCTTCAGTGTACCCGACGCCTTACGCTAACAATGATGGAAGTCTGTCCGCATGATATGATCTCGGAAAGGTTAAAGCAATTATGTGATCTTTATACCTGAACCTGTGTTAACTATGGTGTAAACTTGATATTTGTTTGAAAAGTTTTGCAAGGGAAATTCTTCTTTATTCACGTTTAAGTTTTTTATATCATAAGCGCTTTCCTAAAGACGTTGAGAAGAGCATGCTCTTACTGCTGCCAATTCGGTTTCGGAATTACTGATATTTAAACCACAGAAGGACGACTGAGATAAATATAATATACCAAGGATTCACGGCCATAAAGGAGTTTCATCTTAACATCATCATCCTCAGCCTATAGCCTTTTGCTTTCATCATGTCAGACTTTTAGGCCACTGACTAACTGGGTGCTTACTCTCGAATATAATTCCGAAAGATTGACATTGGACTTGTCAGTCAAACGTCAGGGATTGGGTAGACTCAGTTGGCTTTATTACAAAAGTGGTTAAACCCGGGTTTAACTTAGACTTGGTTTATCTTGCACGCCGTCACTTTCTTTTGAATACTATCGAAGTGAGATGGCATGCGAGATAAACCAAGTCTAAGTTAAACCCAGGTTTAACCACTTTTGTAATAAGGCCAATTGAGTGCAACCAATCCCTGACGTTTAACTCAGCCAAGTGATGTTTGACCAATGTCGATCTATCGGAATTATATTCCAGAGTAAGCACCCTGTTTCGATTGTCGAATTAAAATCAAGATCTGCAATCGACGATCGGGACCAACGGCTTAGCGGGTTTTCCAAGGCACGGACGAAACTCAGTATGTAATGAGTGGTCACCCATCCACGGACCAAGCTAAGTTTTATTTATTTAGGGTTTTATTATACAGCCACGTCTTTCTTTAATGCAGCTGAATATCCAACACATACAACTAAAATTACCCTAAAAATTTATAATACTGAATGCAAAGTACCAGGTTGCCATAATCGAAAGGAGATTCGAACTCGAACAATATCGATTATCGTAAAGCCGATAATACGCGCTTAGCTTGCAAATCTGGGATTACATGGTCGTTATTATTTGCAATTTTACCATCGGTATTATAGCAGTATACAGTATTATGGTAATCTGTTTAGTATTTACTTATTTAAATATAGGATAAGGTTGAAGTGTGCTTCGCTAGCCTTTTTAGGGTTCCGTACCTGAAAAGGCAAAATCGGAAACCTTATACTTATAGGATTATTAGTGTGTCAGTTTGTCTGTCCGACCAGCCCTTATCTCCGAAACTACTGAGCCTAAAATTTTGAAACAAATGTATTAAATTAGTTCAACACTTATAGATCAGGTACAGGAAAACCTATAAGAAGTGTATAGTGCAAAATTAACATGGACATGCACCCTCAATATCTACTACAATGGTACAAATGGTCCGACTTGAAAAACATAACCCTTCCTTGGCATTTGAGTAAAAACATTACAGGGTACTTTTTTGCGCGAAAACCGGCATGACATCATTTACAAAAGCAGGTTGGATTCAATTCGCTCGACTGATCGATGAATAACTCGCACTCAAGTGGAAAATCAAGACATTTGTAGATTTTGACAAAAGGATGCACAAGATTGAGCAATGTATAAATAAAATTCTGTTCATTGACTTGGGAAAGATAATTATTTCCTTGTTCTTATTTTCAGAAATGATAAGCGTGTAATCCTAAAGATAATTTGATCGTACCGTGGCTGAGCGCCATGGAGGACGGTATCGCTGCACCACACGGAGACAAGACCGATACATTCAAATCTTAACTCGAAGAGCTCCAACAATAACCGCCATGATGTTAGCCGTGAGGCTTCATCACTCTTAACAGAAGGGTTACGCGTATTTACTTTTTACTGGAGTTCAAGAATACTTCGTAGGTCTATTGGCTCATTGGCTGCAAGCGCGACAGCTAAGCATAAGCTTTTGGGTTCGATTTTCGGATCGGGAAAAGAGGTGGTGAGGGAGTTGGGGGGGGGGTTGGTTGTGTTGTTGGTTGGTTAGTTGGAGAGTTGGAGTTGTGTTGGAGTTGGTTTTTTTATCAAGAATTCCTGAGTAGCAGCTACGAAATCTAGATTAACTTAAAAAACTGGCGAAAATGGGATACTAGTAGGCCATTAAATAAATAAATAAAATACCGCGGCCACGGACACAAAGGGCTAAAAAAGAACTTGGGCGGTTTTTAGTCAGTAAAAGTCTGACACTTCCTTCCGCTCCACAAAGAGCTGGAGGATTTAAAACCCCAAAAAAAAAGTGTATACCAATAGGTACACCTCTGCCTAACCCTTTGGAGATAACAGGCGTAATGTTATGTCATGTTTTGATGCAAGTTGTACCCATAGCGCACGCTTGCATAATAGTACTTTGACCTGTCACTTATCTAACAAAAAATCTCGACACAGTAGCCCATACATTGGCGCAAGCCGCCTACAACATTGACATAACCCAGCAATCTGATATTACGTAAATTTTAAAACAAAGAGCACCTAACTTTAAACGACAGCTGATAATAACCTTGGAGTATGAATAGTTATAGAGTGCTGAAGTGGTATGCAATTTTTTTTTTACATTTATTTAAAGAAAATATATTACAGTGGTGTTACTTAAATCTCAACTTGCCAAACTTTAACGTTTGATGGCGAATTAGTCCGACAGATAGATTTCCAAAAAATATTGGACCCTTATTTTTTCTTAATTCACATAAACAAAAAATTAAGACGGTACAGTGCTTTGATAACTCGTGTGACGTCACACAATGCCCATTTCGTATTTTTTTATTAATTTGATGAAAAAAAAAGCAAGTTTCCGATATTTTTCGATAATCTAACAGACGGACTAAGCAGAAGTTTTTAGTCAGTAGACATTCCTACTACTGTTATAAAGTAATCCCCAAAGGGTTGGCTGTCTATGTGTGCGTCTGAAAGCGAATTTGTGTCCGGTTGATGTCCTTAGGGTTGCACCTATTTTTTCATTCTCAATCGAATGAGCTATCGCACATATTTTTAGGAGCTTTACTTCTATTTAACACGTTTTTGAACTTGTTGACTAAACTATTTATGCGTAAAGTTAGTATAAGTAGGAAGTAGGATATTTGTAGGATTATAAAGAAGTAAAGAACAAACTTTATGTCTAATCCAGATTTAGATTCATCCGCTAAAAGCTCACTAACTCTTTTGTGAGTTTGTAGAGAGTAGTAGATCCTGAGATCTAATGAACTGATATTCAAAACGACGGGAACGTTTTGAATATCAGTTCATTAGATCTATTATTATTATACGGGATAATTTCCGACCAATAAGCGAGCAAAGCCGCGGGTAAAAGCTAGTTAGCAACCATTTCGCCAGTTAGACAGATTTAAAATATACATAATATTTGGTAAATGTAGCCTATGTATGTCACGTAAAATCTACATTCATTAACACGGCTGCAAAAATAATAGATCTCGATCCTGCGGGTCTAAAATGGCCACTTAAGCAGATCATAATAAGATCATATTAATATAATTATAATAATAATTTATTTATTTGTCAGAAAACAATGTTCCATAATGGTTAGTAACAATCGAAAACTTATAAACTTTGTTAGTAGGCACAAACAACACAAAATCAACATTACAAAATTAAATTGAATTTGAAAATGAACATTAAACATTAATATGATTTGCGTTAAATTTTGTAATATGGACTATTCATAATACACACATCAAAAGTGTCTAGGGATCAAGCATTTTTATGCGGATTTCTTGAGATTGAGATGTGGCTTTGTAATAAATTTATGATTTTATAAATTTATATGGATCCTTTTTGGTGCATTTCATAATTTGAATCAGGAACTGTGAATCAAATTCGAGTAAAAGATGAAAATCAGCTGTCAATATTTTCCCTATAAAAACATACAACGCATTGAAGACATTATTAGTGCTACTGTTTCCCTACTACTGATTAAAACCAACGTTATTATGGAGCGGCGACGTCATTTAAGCAGGGAAGAAATGCTCAGAGCCGTGGGAATGATAGAAGCTGGTTCCCGGCAACGTACTGTGGCTTTAGCTCTGAATACAAGTCAGAGTGTTAAAAGTCGACTTTGGACACGTTACCGAAGCACTGGTACCGTGGCTGAGCGCCATGGAGGACGGTATCGCTGCACCACACGGAGACAAGACCGATACATTCAAATCTTAACTCGAAGAGCTCCAACAATAACCGCCATGATGTTAGCCGTGAGGCTTCATCACTCTTCAGGGAACTTAATTAGCGACCAAACAGTCAGAAACCGCTTGCATGAAGTGAACCTTCATTCCCGAAGACCGCTACGGGTACCACCTATAGCAATGCACAATCGTAGGATTCGATATCAATGGGCTCTTGAACACAGAAATTGGGCAGAAGAACAATGGCGTTTCGTGTGCTTTTCTGATGAGTCTCGTTTTGGTATGAGACCGGATACAAGACGTATACGACACTGGAGAACCCCTGGACGCCAACAGCGATTAAAATCCTGCCAGGAAGTCCATCCTTATAGTGGTGGAACCATCATGGTATGGGCGGGTATTTGGATCGGCGGAACAACTGAGTTGATTTGGATCAGAGGCAACCTCAACGCTCAAATTTATGCTGAGACGATTGTATCAGACGTCATCGTTCCTCTACAAGTGCAAATCGGTCCCTTATTTCAGTTAATGCATGATAATGCACGACCGCACACCGCAAGAGTTGTAAAACAGACTCTCGCCGCAGCTAACATCAATGTCCTGCCCTGGCCTGCTCAGTCGCCAGACTTGAACCCGATTGAGCATGCATGGGATATGCTACAGAGAAGAGCTCTGCCGAATATGGAGGGTATCCAGTCGCAAGAAGACCTTTTTTTGTTGTTGCAACGAACATGGGCGGCCATTCCACAGCGTGATTTGGATGAACTCATTTTGAGTATGCCAAACCGATGTTCTTGTGTTGTTAGTGTTCGCGGTAGAAACACGGATTATTAATTGTTTAAGTTACCCAATAAAATTTTAAAGAAAACTGTTATTTCAGTCTTTTTTTCGAACTTTAATGTTAGTGGTTCAAATGTCAAAAATCCCTTTATTAGGAAAATGGCAAATTTCTTTATTAATGCAAAGGTGACTTGGTTTATCGTTACTGTGACAAACGAAAACACTTTATTTGATGAATCCTTAAAGAAAATTTTAATTAATATCAATCAGGAGAAAAGTTATTGCAAAAATATATGTTGATCCCTAGACACTTTTGATGTGTGTAGTAACTGCGCATCTGACTATTTTACGAATTTTAACGCAATTCATAATTCTGCTCTGTACCTTGTCTAATTCATACTGTAGTGCCACAACATCAATAATGCCAGTGTACCGAGTCTTGTTACAATCGACCTTTTAAAACAATCAATCTTCTGTGGAAACGATCGCGGGATAATTTGTGTGTTGTTTTACGTGGCGATATATTATATTACGAACTTTTAGATTGCTGTTACGAACTTTTGATTGCTGTTTTTGAATTTAGATAGGTAGAAAGACTGAGAAAGGAACAGAGAGAAAAAGAGAGGTCTATACCCAACAGTAGGCGAAGTCGGGCTGTGGATGGTGATGGATGGTGAATGAAAAGAAAGAAAGACATAGTATTTCAGCTGTAATCTGAAGCTGTATGTTCTTAGGCCAGGTTAAGGCTGAATCTTGGGGTTAACTGTTGGGCCGACGAGTAAGTGTCGTTTTAAACTTTCAAATATAAAATTGTCAATACAAAAAATTCAGTCATTTACTCAAACTAGTTTTCGAACGTCAAAATACAAGAGACAGTCCCCCAAAACTCCCTCCTCTCGACACTTCCTAGTGTTTAAGCTGGGAAGAAGTGGCGGAACAAACTCCCCAGCAACCTTTGGATCCATTCCTAGGATCCGATTTGAAGATTTGACATTGGACGTTTTTTTTTTGGCGGGTGTAAAATCATCGTAACCCCTTCCGCTCTTGGGCAGAGGGATAGGGAGTGTCAGACTTCTACTGACTAAAAACCATCCATGTTCCTTCTTCGCCCTCTATGTCGAGGCCACGATAACCTGTGGACAACCCACGGCCCGACATTGGACGTCTTGGATTAAAAAAAAAAACAATGTGGATTTGTTAATAATTTATTCTGCCCTTTGACGAATTCAGTTAATCGGTTATCAGAAGGTGACTGAAAGTAAACTTACTGCCACACGAGCCGCATTCGATACTACTTAGAACTCTGCTATCCCAAGTTAAACCACACCATCAAACTCCACACATTGTTGTACGAAAGCAATTTAACAGGAGAGTAAACTGTGTGATAATTTTATATTGTAACCCGCCACGCTTTCAGATTGCCCGGCTATTATGTAAAATATTACCCGGGTGGTAACAGTGTGTGCGAATTAGCTGATAATGAACAAAGTGGGCTGGAGTTTAATAGTGGTTTGTGGAGGAATATGATAATTTTATTGGTTTAATGCAATGACGTAATATATATAGACACGTCATGAACTAACATGGCGGCGCTTCAAAACAGCGAAAATATTAGATAACTACTTTTACGCGTAAAGACAGTGAAAGAAAATATGACACCATGTCAGCGGGATGCCTGTTGATGCCTGTTTTCTTTATGTTTTGCACAGGTTTACACACACGATTTAAATTAAGAACAAACGTAGCGTCGCGCGAGAGGTTGGTGCGTAACTAAGCGCGATGTGGCCAATTGGCTTCATTTCATGTTGTCATTTTTGAGAGCGGACAACGTATCCATAGTTTAAATATATCTTTGGTTTAATGCATGTTTTATACAGCATCGTTACGAAATGGGTGGACTTTGGCTGGTTATTTGGAGTTACTTTCAAAAATTCTTCAGCAGAAGATAACATCTCGGCTTATAATTTCGGGTTAGGCACAGGTGTACCGATGTATTCCACGCAACCACGAAGTCTCTGAAAGATTAGGCTGGTCTCCTGCTACGTGGGATTTAAATCTAACTGGAAAAATGTGAGTGGACTATTAGGTAGACCCTCAGATCACAGAAACAGCAGGGTACACCTCTGTGACTAACTCTTCTCTACTTCTTCTTCCAGGAGTTTCTTTGGTTTGGAAATAGTGTGGCACGTTTATCATAACCCTGCGCCCTGCCCTGCATCAAATTAATAAAAAAATAAGAAAATAAAACGTGTCAAAGATCATGAGTGAGGGCTTATGACGTCACTTTTTGGGTAAAAAAGTACTAACCTTGTGACGTCACACGACTTTTCGAAGCACTGTATCGTCTTCATCTTTTGTTTAAGTGAAAAAAGAAAAAATACGTGTCCATTATTTTCTGAAAATCTATCTGACGGACTAATTAGTTTTTTTTTTGTGAAATACCCTATTTGAGGCATGGTGTTATGTTGTTCATTAAAACTTTTCTCTAATCCCACGGATTAGTCAATTTACGAACAGATTAGAGCAGTGGTGGCCCAGTGGTGGCGGCCCCGATTTACGAACAGTGAGTCGCATTACTTTGTGTATTTTATTTCATCACCACTGCTCTCAAAACGGTGAAGGAAAACATCGTGAGGAAACCGGCATGTCTTAGAATCTAAAAATTCGACGACAGCCCGCACTGGGGCCGCGTGGTGGATTATAGCCCATTCCCTCTCAAATAGAGGAGGCCTGTGTCCCAGCTGTGGAAACATTAATAGGCTGTTGATGATGACGAGCCAATTTATTCAGGTTCGTGGACTCAAAATACGAATGAAACAAAAAATAACTAGTCGTTTCACTAGTACCTACTACTAATTTGATAAAGTTCTACAACAGAATCTCTCTTGTCAGTAATAAAAGGAAATTAAAAAATAATCCTTAACCACATTTTCATGTTAGCTAAATTATGAGAAAACTTTTGATTGAAAACCCCAGAGAATGTCAAACTCCGTAACGTTGTGAAATTGTGAACAATTATGACAACTTTCGTGTGGACTTTAAATTAAAAAAAACATATGTGTAGACAGTGTGGAAATAACTAGCTTTTGCTCGCGGCGTCGTCTTAAATGTATATCCGGAAATTAACCCAAGGGAACAATTTAAGCTTCTCGTTAGTGAAAGAATTTTCGGAATCGGATCAGCAGTTTCGAAGATGACCAGGGATACAAACAAATTTTACCTCTTGATAATACATAAAACAATGCGTGCCTGAATTTTCTCCGAAAGGTTAGTAGGCAACTAACCTTTCGGAGCTATCCGCAATCACATTTTCGTATAACAACCACATTTAGTTTGTTATATTACAGTATTATGGTATTAGGGCAAGTCTATGGCAATCAAATACATCAAAACATAAAAAAAAACAAAATGTAACAAGTTAAAAGAGCCGTTTGAGATTAAAATACGCCATGGGGCCCAAGTGCTTACTAGTATTTCAGAATATCACTAAGAATTTGGTTAACTATTTTCGTGATTAGAGGGCTGGCTTATTTCCGCTGCGGGAGACGCTCCGGGCGTCGGGGGCCACGTGACGGCTTCCGAACACCGTAGACGCGGGCCTGTGGACGGTGAGTAATGGGCTAGCTCGCCGTCCGTCCGTCTTATGACGACGATAGGCCGTGTCGACGGTGCGATCGTGTTCCACGCGCACCTCAGCAGGGGCCAACGACCGTTGGGGCTACGGGTTATTGTAAGAGATACCGTGGCATCGACATAAAGGGCTAAGAAGGAACATGAGTAGTTTTTAGTCAGTAAAAGTCAAGACACAGAGAGTGTCAGGCTTTTACTGGTTATTTGATGATTTCACACTCCCTCAAAAAAAAAAAAAAAAAATGTCTGGCTAATTTCTAGATCAAAGAATGTGGACGAATTTGTTGGCGTCCTTTCGCTTAGATAGATTTTTCATAAGTGTGCATGTTTTATTATTATTATTGGTCACAAGTTCACTAAGCAACTAATAGGTAAGCTTTCTTTGTAATAATCAAATACTTCCAAAACAACATTACAAAATATAACAAACAGAGGCAGAAAACAAGCTTTCCCTCGTCAGTAATAACAAAAAGAAAAATCGCAACCACATTTTCACATTAGGCTCCAAAATATGAGCAAAACTTTTCGCCAAATCCCACGAGATTGTCAACCTCTGTAACGTTGTCAAATTGTTGAGCGCTTCTGTTCTCACGACTTTGTGGGGTTTCCTCGGCTTTTGAGTTGTGTGGAGTGCAGCGTTAAAGCATGTTCGTTTAATTAGAATGTGAAGTAATTAAAATTAATGTTAGTTCGTAATTTGTTTAACATAATACATGGGAGGAGTGTTATCAGTTGGAAGGAAATGCTTTTCTTTTGATAATGGTGTTAATAAAGAAAATAATCATCATCTACCTAGCCTATATACTGGGGTCTTGTTGAGCTGAATAACAGTATTTTACGTGGAGCGACTACCTATTTGAACTCCATAATTTAGTTACTACTGGGTAATACGATAGGCAGTCCTTGTTTAGACTTGGTTACCTGTAACGACTGTCAAATTCTGAATTTACCTATTAACGACTAGCTGTTGCAGCGGCTTTACCCGCTACAACTCAAAAATTATCGCACGGGAAGATAAAATCGGGATAAAAACTAAAAAAGATAAAAATCCTATGTGTTAATCCAGGTTATAAACTATCTGTGTGCCAAATTTTATCTAAATCCGTTCAGTAGTTTTTGCGTAAAGAAGTAACAAACATACATACACACTCAAAAACTTTCGCCTTTATAATATTAGTGTGACAATCGTATTCGGAACCTACAACGGCTAAATGTGCTTTCCGAGGCACGGAAGAAACTCGACATGTTATGGGTGGTCACCCATACACCCACCAACCTACCTTGGTTTAATATAGATTTTATATGTTGTCTAAAAACCTGCAATTGTGTAAACTATGTGTTACTAACCTTTTTGCCTTTTCGGCAATAAAGCTAATACAATGAAAACACTCAGTGCAATTTAAATGTCGCGGTCGCACGACTGTGTATATAAGACAGCTTTCATTAAAACTTTAGTAAGAGTTAAATGCAATTAAAACTCCGTTCAACGAGTGTAATCAACTAAATGAAAAGTCAACAATTTTATTGCAAAGAGTTACTGTTTTTTAGCCAATGCTTTGTAATAACTGTTTTATGAAGCCGTTCGTTCGTAATACGATTATTTTTATTACTACTTACTTACGTACTTGTTAGAATAGCCGGCGGCTAAGTATAGGCCACCCTAGTTTTGTTAAGAGGTTTTCATAAAGGTTGGTAAAGGAGCACGCTCAACAGATATTTTAGGATATTTTTAATGCACATCTGTATAATTTGTCAGCACACTAGGTAACTCCACTAATCAACTGTAAGCATACAAAAAAACCAATCGATTATCTTATATGTTCTACAAGAAATACTAAAACATCACACGAAACTAATTACCTTTTTTATCGAATTCACACCAAAATTGTGGTTCGTACATCGGAAAAATACGAATTGTTTATCAACTCTAAATTGTTCAGGTTTTGTTAGGTTATATTAAGTTAGGTTGTTATTAGTTCAGTAAAACAGTTCTGCAAATACCATTAGACAGTTTATTAAATTTGATTTATTTAGTGTGCATACAGTGTAGTGTAGTGTGCGTGTGTTATTTTTGTGTTTTGCGGCCCCGACTTTCGAACAGTTGGTCGTGGGTTCGAACCCAGGCAGGCGTATTACTTTGTGTAATTAATTCATCACCACTGCTCTCAAAATGGTAAAGGAAAACATCGTGAGGAAACCGGCATATCTTAGAACCAAAAATTCGAAGATATGTGACATCTACCAATCCGCACTGGGCACGCGTGGTGGATTATAGCCCATCCCTCTCCTAGAAAGGAGGCTTGAGTCCCTGCAGTGGGAACAATATAAGGCTGATGATGATGAGCGTGCATAATTTGTGTGCAAGTCACTATTTTTGGTTTAACTTTGAATTATTTTGTTCGAGAAAAGGGAATATACAGATATTGATATAAATATATGCCGATAAATATTACGATGTATCATCTTCTGCCTAGGCATTTTTCCTGTTATGTTAAAGTCGGCCTTCAGTCTATCCAGACTGACATCTATGTATTTTATATGGAGCAACTGCTTATCTGACCTCCACAACCCTAGTTAACAATATTAAGATACGTCCCATAGAGTTAAGTTCATTTAATGATTTAATTTCTGAACTAAGTACTATTAATCGTAGGTTATTTAATTGTATA
This sequence comes from Diarsia rubi, assembly GCA_932274075.1. Taxonomy (NCBI): domain Eukaryota; kingdom Metazoa; phylum Arthropoda; class Insecta; order Lepidoptera; family Noctuidae; genus Diarsia; species Diarsia rubi. The sequence continues at coordinate 13,922,194 of OW026433.1, read as the reverse complement.
GAGACAAAATTACATGGTACCTATATACATCACAACTGCGATCCCTGAAGAGCAAGAATGACTATCATTGTATATTATCATTTACGAGCAGATACAGCGAGACTATAATAAACCGACCCTTTATACGCGCTTATATCGTGTTTTACGCGCATTTGAATCTATTAAAATGCAAAAATTGGCATCTACGGCACCGCCGACGACGCGCGTTCCTGGACGTCGTCGGCGCGTTCAAAATACGCCGTGTGCTGTGGGCCTAAGATGTGCATACTTGCAAAATATCTAAATACTATAATCGTTTTAAACAATGTGGGTACTTCACAATAACTATTAAAAATAACGAGCGTATTTTCTCGTTTATCACCCAATAATTTAATCTAATCAGGAAACTATAAAAGCTTTATATAATATAAGTCTCATACATTTTACACGGTTACCCTTTAGTTTATCTATCTTAAAGACTAGAAGAATTTAGGGGTGCTAGCTATAGTCAAGATTGGCGCTGGCCTAGGTTGGTCCGTCGATGGATGACCGACCATTATATAGAATGTAAAAGTACCCTTAACGCAAACGAAGGGCACTTGTTTTTCCCACCACTGCGATATTTTTTTTGTTCTAGACCATACCTGGGAGCCCCCTAGTTACGGAGATATTGGGGGCCAAAGTTCCAAATTTTGCACAGCTGTTTATGTAAATACTAGTTTTTCAGGTTGTAACTTTACTTAAATTACCTCCATGACCCTTTTACTATTCAAAGCATCCAATAGCACAATGTTTTAAGAGTGCTACATTGAGTTTTACCGTAAAATGTGATTTTGGACCCCAAAAAAAAAAGTCGTTTACTTAGTTTGATGTACAGAATGCTTGGTTGACGTATGCGTGAAGGGTTAATTTACACCCTGTATACTGAGTCTACTCCGTGTCTCGAAAAACACGGCTCCTAGCAAATGATAGCTAGGAGCAATATAGACTTTTGGCAGTAGTTGCCATTCACCTAAACTAATACAAAAGTTACCAATGGATATAGTTACACTCAGTACTAACTAACTAGGTTGTGGAGGTCAGATAGGCAGTCACTCCAATACTGGTGTACTTCTGCACCCGGACAGATTTTAGGCCGATAAATCGTATAAAAAATCACTGGGAATAGTGCGAATTGAGACGTGCCAAACCGTATATGATTTTGCGAAGTTTGCCCATAAGCACATACTCAACAAGTTAATTTGTATAGTAAAACTTTTACAGATATAATATATTGGTTTTATAGATCAAGAAGTCATATAAGACGAAAAACACCCCATCATTGTGGGGAAAGGTGATGGTAACAGAAATGGCGCTGTCTAAAATTTTGCGTGGGGTGGTAACCCCTGAATAGGATAAATGATTTTATAACACACTCTTTACAAAGCCAATAATCGTAAAACAACGTTGTTTTCTAAGTTCGCTAAGTTGTGGTCCAGTGGTTCTCAAGTTTAAGTGATCGCTCCCCTGGGGGTGAGCGATTGAGAGCGCTAGCCTTTCAAGTAAGTGGGGGCGTTGACTTGATTGGATATATCGTGTTGTCTGGGATATTTTATATGGTTTTATTTACTTTGCTGTGTTAGTTAGTTATGTTATGGACAAATCTGCCATTCATGTAGGTCACATTAAAGGATTTGTTCTCCTCCCGTCGGGGCTGCGGGTTGTACACAAGTTACCGCGGCCTCGATATATAGGGCTAAGAAGGAACATGGGTGGTTTTTAGTCAGTAGAAGTCTGACACTCCCTTTCGCTCTGCCCAAGAGCGGGACCCCATTTGATGATTTTCCACCTGCCAAAAAAAAAAGGAATTTGTTCTCGTAATTGGCACAGCTGATTGAAAATATGTTCAAAATAAATAGTATTTAATTAAAACTATAACCATTTCAGTGCTTAGCTTAAGCATTAATTTTTCAGAAGTTGTTTTAAAATATTGAAGTACTTTTTTAAGGATGATACAATCTTTTAGCTCGAGGAGCTCGTGGCTTAATAAGAACTGCCACTCGGGTCGATCTTTAGGTCAGGCTGCGCTTGCCTAGGTCGATCTGTGGATGGGTGACCGCCCATTACATACCGAGTTTCCTCCGTGCCTCGGAAAGCACGTTAAGCTGTTGGTCCCGGGTGCCATATATAGATCTTTGGCAGTCGTTACGGGTAGTCAGTGACCTGATAGTCTGACATCCAGTCTTACCAAAGGGTATCGTATTACCTAGTATTAACTGGGTTGTGGAGGTCAGATAGGCAGTCGCTCCATGTAAAATACTGGTATTCAGCTGCATCCGGTTAGACTGGAAGCCGACCCCAATATAGTTGGGAAAAGGCTAGGCAGATGATGATGATGATGACAATCTTTTAGAACCGCAGTTTCGTAAAACGTACTTACAACGTTTTATAATGACGGAAATGAAATTTTAAGCAAAGATTATAGAGAAAATGCTAACGACTCACTAGCAATAATAATAACTATGAATTTTATGTCTTTTTGCATAATTATGGAACAAATAATATTTAAAACTTTCCTGTGCTTACAGGAAATGTATAAACTTATAAATGCAATTTCCAAGCTATATTTATTTTCCGGTAAAAGTCAAGTCTATTAAAATAAATTGTAATGTGAATTTATTAAGGAATAACGTCTTAGACGTCAAATTTATTTCTACTGTCTTTTGAACTTTCCTTATATGCAGTATTGAGTTTTTCTAAGTAAAACCACCCATGTTCCTTCTTAGCCATTTGTGTCCGGGGACGCGGTATCTCTTTCGTACATCCCACAGCATCATTCCTATCGCTGAGTTTAAATCGACAACATAATAAATTATTTATTTTTACTTTGGTGCCTTTTACTCATTCTTAAAACAATGTATATTTTTTTTATTGTTTTACTTTTATCTTTTTGTCTTTTGGAAACAATAAAGTTAACCCAATTTCTTTACTAATAAGTAGACGTTTAAACCATTCTTCCCGTTAAGCATTGTTCGTTTTTTTGTCAACCAAAAAACAACTATTCTTTAGCAATAAGTGGCGCCTAAGAGATTTCGTTGAACAATTACACTACCCCATAATAATATCTTACATTTTAAGCTTTTCTTAGATTTACTTTTTAATTTTTTTGTTAAATTGTTAATGTTTTATCATTTTCTTTTGTCCTGTACGAGACTAATAAAACTTTTTTTTTCTTTTGCTTATAATATAATAATTTAATACTTACAATTAAAAAAATAAATCAATGTCAGGTAAGATTACCTGACATTGATTTATTTTTTTAGATCAATTAAATTAAAATTTTCCATTAACACGATCAATACACTAAAATATGTAATTAACTGCAAATTGAATCATAAATATTAATTATTAGGCAGTAATTATGAGAGTCGGTGGGAATTATTTTTGAGTAATGGTGGTTATTTTCACTTAATAGGTTCCCATTGGTTGAGTAAGGTTTTTAATAGATACGATAACAGCACTGTTTCTTGAGAATTATTTGTTGAATTTATTTGTTCCGTTAGTTTTGATTTGTTATTATGAAGATTATTTCCGGTTTTATTAACGTAATTTTATTTAAAAAAAATGTTGTATAATGGCTCTCTCTAAACACATTTAAAAACCCTTTATTTTGTTATTTTGAGACAGTAAGGTTTGGAAGAAAAAAAACAAACTCCAACATATGATTTTTTTTCTTTTTTTTTCATTTTCAATATAGCCAGTGACGCTCGCGCCACAAAGACAAATCTAAGAATAATAGGTACCTGTTTTATAAAAACCCGTTCATCCGTTTAGGAGTTACGAGGGAAAAAAGAAATGAAAAATACATACAAGATGATTTTTTAGTCACCGTCCAAATTTTTTCTAGGCGTTAAGTATCATTCACTTACACCATTTTTGATACGTAAAATTTTCATATTAAATCATTTTCTCGAAAGAATTATCCGCTCTCCGTAAAACGATAAAATTTTGTGCTGTGATATCTCAATATTTTTGTATTGAGTGATACTAAAGGAAAAACACGTATTCAATGATTTTCGGCAAAGATTAATATCAACTTTTGGACGGTGACTAAAAATCATCTTGCATACACAAGTCAAACACACACCCCTACTCTTGAGACCATCCTCAGTCTATAAGTAACTATTACATTCTCATAAAACAGACAGTTACCGTGTTTTACCTAATTAGTTGATCCGCCAAACAAACATGTCGTTTACAACACATACGTTTAGCTTTCTTTTCTAGTAATAAAAAAGCAATGATAACTTACCGATCTCTTCTGATGATGATGGTGTTCTAACTTCATGTTGGCACATCGGTTCAACGCGGTCAGACGTCTGAACAGCGACTGTAGAGAGTCGGCGTCTAAGAAGGGGTGGTCGTTCTGGACCCCTGACACGTCTATGGGGAACTGGAGGTCTGAAACAAACAAAAATTACATTAATTACATGCCTTATTTTAATGGCTGAGCTGCGTTGCCTAGGTTGTTTCGTGGATGGGTGATCAACTGATCACCAATAACATATTAAATTTCCTCCGTGTCTTATAAAGCTCGTTAAGCCTTTGGTCCTGGTTGTCACTTATAGATTGTTGAGTCAGTGGTTCAAAAGTCTGACAACCAATCTTACCAAGAGGTATCTTACCAGTACTTACTGGGTTGTGGAGGTCAGATAAAGTCACTCCACGTAAAATACTACTGAACCCGGTGACACTGGAAGCCGACCCCAACAAAGTTGAGAATGGCTGGGTATATTATGATGATTTGTATCCAGGACTCACAGTAAAATTATGATCAGCTTTTTATAGTTTCATAAGCTCTAACGAGTCTTTTCTTGGATTATTTGAATGTTGCAATAAGTTGTCTAGACCTCAAACGATTTCCTGTCACTCCAAAACTCCACTTCAAAATAATGGCGACTATCGATTTACATAGTTGTTACACAAGAATCTACAAGTACCTGCTTATTTTCTATATCATTATCTTATTCCGTCTACCTGCCTATTTAATTCATCAAGAATTAATACAGCGCTTCACTATCTAACACAATAGTCACCCAACACCTATATCACTTCACCTCCTTAGAGGAGGCACCTCCGTCACAAAACACCATCAAAGGACACGTCACTCTGATGACGTCACTATCTTACTACAACAGTCCTTTCAATTAGTTCATCTCTGACAGTTCTACGAACCACAACCTTATCGTTTTGAAAATAAGGATGACTGATGTGACAGACTTGTCAGTGGAATAACAACCTTACCATAATATAAGTAAAGACCATTTTCGTTTCGACAGTGATGTCCAATCATAGGTAAACTACGAGAGTATTCGTACTATTGTTTGATGCTCAATGGGCAAGATTAGATGATGTTGTAGGACACAATGGTTGATTTAGGTTAGACATGACGGCTTTTCAAGTTTGAGTGGGTAAGGACTGGTTTTAAGGGATGTTCTGCTGTGGTAGGTATTTCTAATAATTAATTGTTGAGAATGGAAAATACAGATTACGTGCATTAATTAAAAAATGTCAACAGTATTAAAAAAATATATATATCAACGTGAGAAAGAATAAAAGGAAATTTAAAAAATTCGTCCACATTGCTATCGATAGGAAAACTGCCAAGAAGGCTGGCAGCATTGCCAGGTTGGATGGCAATGCTGATTGGCCTAAATAGTCAGCCCTTTGATCACGTTTATAGGCTATTAACTGCTTAGCGATATTTCGAAATACTAGATAGAAACTTGGACCCCACGAACATGTAGATAGGTCAATTTCAGCTCTGTATTTTGGCCAGTTCATGGAACAATACCTATCTACATCAAGCCATCAAGCCATCAAGCCATCAAGCGTCAAGCATTGCCAGAACAATATCTTTTGTGCTGTCCTTAAAACGAACAAAAATAGACGACAGTTCAAACAGAAAACAAATAGCAACGTAAATTCATAGCCAAGAACCCAGTTGCATTTCCGAACGAACTAAACAAAAAGAAACCATAAAACAAACAGTTTTAGGTGCAAAACACGTATTTACAAAAGCATCTCTAGCGCCATTCCATTCGTCACGGAAATGAAACTGAGCGGCACGTGGCGGAACAGGAAATGTTCTCAACTCAAACTAAATGTAGTTGTTGTAGCTCAAGAAATAAAGGGAAGAGAGGTGTTTGTGCATTTTGTAGACTGGGTAGATGATAGATAACTAAAGAACGAGAAAATAAAGGGAAGAGAGGTGTTTGTGCATTTTGTAGACTGGGTAGATGATAGATAACTAAAGAACGAAAAATAAAGGGAAGAGAGGTGTTTGTGCATTTTGTAGACTGGGTAGATGATAGATAACTAAAGAACGAAAAATAAAGGGAAGAGAGGTGTTTGTGCATTTTGTAGACTGGGTAGATGATAGATAACTAAAGAACGAAAAATAAAGGGAAGAGAGGTGTTTGTGCATTTTGTAGACTGGGTAGATGATAGATAACTAAAGAACGAAAAATAAAGGGAAGAGAGGTGTTTGTGCATTTTGTAGACTGGGTAGATGATAGATAACTAAAGAACGAAAAATAAAGGGAAGAGAGGTGTTTGTGCATTTTGTAGACTGGGTAGATGATAGATAACTAAAGAACGAAAAATAAAGGGAAGAGAGGTGTTTGTGCATTTTGTAGACTGGGTAGATGATAGATAACTAAAGAACGAGAAAATAAAGGGAAGAGACGTGTTTGTGCATTTTGTAGACTGGGTAGATGATAGATAACTAAAGAACGAAAAATAAAGGGAAGAGAGGTGTTTGTGCATTTTGTAGACTGGGTAGATGATAGATAACTAAAGAACGAGAAAATAAAGGGAAGAGACGTGTTTGTGCATTTTGTAGACTGGGTAGATGATAGATAACTAAAGAACGAAAAATAAAGGGAAGAGAGGTGTTTGTGCATTTTGTAGACTGGGTAGATGATAGATAACTAAAGAACGAGAAAATAAAGGGAAGAGAGGTGTTTGTGCATTTTGTAGACTGGGTAGATGATAGATAACTAAAGAACGAAAAATAAAGGGAAGAGAGGTGTTTGTGCATTTTGTAGACTGGGTAGATGATAGATAACTAAAGAACGAGAAAATAAAGGGAAGAGACGTGTTTGTGCATTTTGTAGACTGGGTAGATGATAGATAACTAAAGAACGAAAAATAAAGGGAAGAGAGGTGTTTGTGCATTTTGTAGACTGGGTAGATGATAGATAACTAAAGAACGAAAAATAAAGGGAAGAGAGGTGTTTGTGCATTTTGTAGACTGGGTAGATGATAGATAACTAAAGAACGAAAAATAAAGGGAAGAGAGGTGTTTGTGCATTTTGTAGACTGGGTAGATGATAGATAACTAAAGAACGAGAAAATAAAGGGAAGAGAGGAGTTTGTGAATTTTGTAGACAGAGTTTCTGGGCAGGGGTTCTGGGCAGAGTGTCAGACTTCTAGTGACTAAAACCACCCATGTTCCTTCTTAGCCCTTCATGCCGAGACCGCGGTATCTGTTTCGAACAACCCACAGCCCCAACCTACCTAACAACCTAAACTTAAGCCTGCTACACACGTTACGATCAGACGGTACAGTTTTTCTCATACACACCACATGTAAATTTATCGTTGCAGTTTGAACTGTACGAATTTTCGTAAAGTGTGTAGCAGCCTTTAGACAACATTTATCATTAAAGCAATGAGCTTCTAAAAAACCGAGCCAATATAATAATGCTTTTAGTAACTTGTACTGTACACTTAGATTAAAAAAAAAAACCTACCATGTAAAAAACTGCCCCATCTCTTTCCATCTATAAAGCTATGTTGTTCAGAAATTGCATTACTCTCTCAGCATGTCCTAGCGGCAACACCCTTTGTGCAACACCCTCCAATATATTAGGCATATACAGGATGCTCGTTACCTAACAAACTCTGTTACCTGCCTCTTTGTTGTGGTAATTCACTTGAAAGTGGCCTTCTGTGTAGGGTTCCAGGCTTTTTTTAAATCAATCAACAAATAGAGGTTTTTTTGAAGTTAAAAGCAGTGGATTGGATGAAAAATAAAATTGTGTGTGACTATGAATAGGTAATTATCTACGATATTAGATTTAACTGTACTTAATTTGTACCTCTACAAAACAAATAAAAAACTACTAAGCCACCTGACCGTAATAAATTAACAAATTACTCGTAGTTGCATTAATGATTTATTACAGTTTTCTTAAGTCAAATATCCACATCAGAATAAGAGAGCAAGTATATATAATTAAATAAAATAAAAACAGAATCCAACGTCATCTTAGCACGACAAACACAGCAACACAAAACTGCATGCAACTATCAACGAACGCCACTACAAAGTTACAGTAGTTCTATAAAATACAGAAAAAAACGACACATTTAAACTTATCGCGTGGTACAAAACTAGGCCGGTTGTCAGAGCGTATCGTGGTGACGTCAGCATCCGGTCAGGGGAGGGGGTAAAAGGGAAGTGGAGAGACGCAGTCGCGCGTCGGATGTCGTGCATGTAGGTCGCGTTTGAAAGTAATTGGCGTGAGGGAAACGTGTGGGATGCTATGTGGTAATGATGCGATTTTTTTAGAAGCAGGAATTCTTTTACATATTTTTTTTTATTTGGCTGATATTGTAGACGTGGTTTTCCCGGTTAAGCGAGAAGAATGGCGTGCACTGGAAGAGACCTACACTCAGCATTGGGTGGTGAAAGGTTGAAGAAGAAGAAGAAGAAGAAGAAGTAGACGTGGTTTTAGTTTTAATTAAAGAGGATTACTTTTGTACTATATATACAAATAATACAATCACTGAACGTACTCGTATGACGTAAATGATGTTGAATTTTTTGATTTCATGTTTAAATGTTATTATGATCTGAAATAAATGATCATATAAAGCTACTTTTTTTGTTTCAAGATCGTTTTTTTTATTCTTTAACGTGCTGGTCTTACTCATTAGAAGATGTGGGACATCTTGGATGGTTTTCTAGTTAATTCGTGAGAAGAAGAGCAACATCACGATTTATATTTATAAAAATACTTGTCAATATTTTCGACACAGTAGGTACCAATGAAGGATTAAGCCAATCGGGTCTACACGTAACCGAATAAAAACAGGGTCGTAAAAATATACTTTTTTCCGTATAACCCTACCGCGTCACATACCGGAAATGCGATCACAAAATAAGATATTCATCTGAGGGCTCTCAATGTAAACATACTTGACTTTATTTAATGCGGTATACGGCGGCCGTAAACATGATGTAAAACTCAATAAAATCACTTTGGCTGTAGTAGAGATGGTTTTAAATGTTGCGATGCGAAGTATTAAGTCAGTATATACTATGATGTATTTTACTGGGTTGCTCGCAGAGCGGATGGCCGATGGGGCCGAAAAGTTCTAGTGTGGAGACCGCGAACTGGAAGACGTTGCGTGAGAAGGCCAGGTGAACCAATTCTCTGGAGGTTACCCGCTGTATGTGAGACACCGGTCAACGTGGCGACACCTGGGGGAGGCCTATGTTCACCAGTGGACGTCCTTTGACTGAAATGATGATGATTTTGCTGAGAGGACTAGATTTCATGCTCCAATGTTTCCAAGTAAAGATGCTTTCTGTACTCAAATCCTACCTGACTCCTTAGAGCAAGTCGTGGATGCTCTTTCTTTTAGAGTTCCGGCATTCTTTGCGTGAGGTGGAGTGGAGAATATGTGACTACGTTTTTGTAAAGATTTTAAGGTTTTCTAATTATGATAACAAGTTCACGCTTGTGATCCCAGAAGGGTTAGGCTGAGGTGTGCTTAATGGTAAGCCCACATTTGCCCTCAACCGGGCACACATTCAGACTCCTTGATTGCTAGTGGGAAATCCCTGATGGAAAAACCCATTAGCAATTTGCACGACCCGAGAATGAAACCCGGGACCTCGTCATTTTAAGGGTGTTGAGGTTTGACATACAATGTTTCATTTTCAATTAAGACGAATGAAACAATAGGGTGGTTACCGCGGGTTGTACACTAGTTATCGCGGCCTCGACATAGAGGGCTAAGAAGGAACATGGGTGGTTTTTAGTCAGTAAAAATCTGACACTCCCTTTCGCTCTGCCCAAGAGCGGGAGGGGTTATTCGATTTATTCGATGATTTTACAACCGCAAAAAAAAAGGGTAGTTAGAAAAAGAGGGTTGGGTAGCAAAAAATTCTAAATAGTCCGTTAGATAGATTTCCAAAAAATAATGGACACGTATTTTTTGTTTTTTCACGTAAACAAACAATGAAGAGGGTACAGTGCTTTGAAAACTCGTGTGACGTCATTTTCTGACACATTAGTATGACATTCTTTAGCGGTCAGTAACGTTACAACCCCCCACTCAAATCTTTGACGCGTTTTATCTTCGTCATTTTTTATTGATTTGATAAAACAAAAAATACGTATCCAATATTTTTCAATAATCTAAGAGACGGACTAATTAGAATCATATTTTTTTTAAGTCAGTAAACATCCACCTACTATCCTCAAATGCGAATGCAAAACCACAGCAAAAGAGTCAAAAAAGATTTTATTTTCTAACAAAACATATTAAATAAATTAATCAGTTAAAACATTAATTTATGCAAAACCAATTCAACCCTACTTAACACGGTCCTAACAAAAAAGACAAAACTCGAATTTTAAATAATTGCCATCATGTGGTAAATAATAATGTTAGCTTCAAGGTAGCGGCTCCTTTATTACTGCTGGCAACACATATGTCATAAACTGACGAGGGTGCATGACGTGACGGGGGTAGACGGCAATACAAGTTGTTGCTGTCTGTTGTTCGCTGTTGATTGGCTGATAAGAATTGTTTAAGGTCCGTGAGGGTGCTAATTTTATCTAGAGCATATCATTCAAAGTCTACGTTTGAGACGTTTTTTGTTGACATATTTATGATGTGCGTCGTAACTATGTTTGCTTGTTTGTGCTTTGACTGGCCTGTTGGTCTAGTGGTTAGTGACCCTGACTGCTAGGCCGGAGATCGTGGGTTCGATTCCCACCCAGGACAAATGTTTGTGTGATGAGCACGATCATTTGTTCTGTGTCTGGGTGTAATTTATCTATAATATGTATGTATTTAGAAATATATAAGTATGTTTATCAGTTGTCTAGTACCCATAACACAAGCTCTGCTTAGCTTGGGACTAGATGGCGTTGTGTGATAGTTGTGGAATATTATTATATTATTATGCTTAATAGAGCCTGAAATATTTTCAATTTTATTTGAATGATTCAAACCTTGTGTGTTTTACATATTATTACAAAAAGAGACTGAATCTTTCGCCGTCTATTGACACGAAATGTTGACTTAAAACAAGTCCGTAGAGTGATCATTTATTCTGCGGACTTGTGAAAATATACAAGGTGGAAAAAACAAAATGAGCAACTAGAATGAAAGTTAATGGTACTTTTATCTTAATAAATCTTCTTGTTTTTAAAAGATATTTAAGTTAACGCGATCTTCGTTTTTATCTTGCTAAAATAAAAAAAAAAAAAAATTTTAAACTTTGCCCCACACTAGGATTTTCTCTTGCATCGTAGGTGCGTTAACAAACATTTAAACTTAACATACATATACTCCGAGACCCGAAACAAATGTAGGCCATACAAATATTTGTTCCGTGCGGGAATCGAACCCGCGACACTCGGCGCAACAGTCCAATCGCTCAGCCACTGCGCCAAATGTACCGTCATATTATTGTCTTGACTTTTGGCAAAACGCCCTATACTTTTTCTTCGTTACCAATTCGAAAAAGGAACCGCCAAACGCCATTCAGCGCTTCACAGCACCCTCGAACGAAATCAGTACCATAATTAACTGAACGCCAGAGGAACAGAAAAAGGCTTTCGCACCTCGTTACCCTGACAGACAGACAGATATTGAAGCAATATCCTTAATGTTCGTACGAACATTAAGGATTTAGAAATTTTAAAAGTCCTCACAAATGGGCTTATTTTTCGGGGTAATGCAGTAAATTTTCTAGTATCTCAATGGTAATCATAATTATCATAATAACACTCCTGTAACACCCGAAGGGATATATTATATGCATACTTATTATCACATCTACATTTCGAAATAGGGTAGTTAACAAAAAAAAATCTAATTAGTCTCTCAGATAGATTTCAAAAAAATATTGGACACGTATTTTTTTTTTTTTCACGTGAACAAACAATGAAGACGATACAGTGCTTTGAAAACTCGTGTGACGACATTTTCTAAGACATTAGTATGACATTCTTTACCGGTGATTGACATCACAACCCCCTCCCAAATCGTTGACGCGTTTTGTCTTCGTAAATTTTTATTGATTTGATAAAACAAAAAATACGTATCCAGTATTTTTCGATAATCTGAAAGACGGACTAATTAGAATATTTTTTTTTTAAATCAGTAATCATCCCTTTTAACTTTAAGTTCCACGTAATAAGGTGCAAACCTGTATTGTCATCAACCGGGCATACATATATCCAATGTTTGCTACTGAGAAATTCCGACGAAAATAGAATAGTCAAAAGAAATAATAAAAATAAATTAAAAACATGTTTAAATATCTTTTTTATAAATCACACTAATATTTTGTGAGTGTGCGAGTGTGTATGTTTGTTACTTCTTCACGCAAAATCTACTGCACGGATTTGGATGAAATTTGGTACACGGATAGTTTATAACTTGGATTAACAAATAGGATACTTTTTATCCCGATTTTATATTCCTGTGGGTTGTAGCGGGTGAAGCCGCTGGCAACAGCTAGTAATTTATAATAATATTATTAATTTGCTACTCTTCTTCACTCTAATGTGTCCGTGCCCGTCAGGGTCCATATATTGATCCTTTACTTTGTTATACCGCCCATATAATACTGTTTATGGAATGCAATAAAGAATTGAGCATTAAAGTCGGACCATGTTATACCAGCCAAATATGTCACTCTAATGCAGGGTCTCGCGCTCCTCTGAGTCAACTTGTGGATTCTTACAACGACAGATTTGAGAGCATAGATATTTTTTTAATCTATCCGCTAACTAGGATACTTGTAGTCGAGTCTATACTGGCATCATAATTTTATTCTAATAAAAGAAAGATCTTTTATAATTTTATTAATTTAATAATGTATATAACTCGCGTAGCATAATTAATCATAAGTTAGTGATCAGTGGATTATAGTGTTGGTGGTGCAATAAGTGCCATTAGTTTAAGTTTATATTTAGTTTATAACATGTTTTGTACTGCTGTTTTTTATTCCTAAATAAATAAAATGTTCGGAACACTCGAGGGTCCAAAAGCCGGACATGTCCTGAGACATTCGAAATGATAGTAACCCTGACCTGGAGGGTAGTTTTTCTTTAGAAAAAAGTCACCCCAGTTTTATGAAGTTAGCTGAAATTGAGATCGCGTAAATATTAAATTGGCTTCTGGGGCAATTATGTGATGGCTGTGTTCGTTTGAAATTGGAAGGGACTTTATGTAAATAAAGACTTTTTTTGCTACTGGCATTTTCTCCGTGAAATTAATGATGTTTGTCCATAGTTAACCACAGAAAACTGTAATTTTACTATCCCCTTCTTCTCTAAAATGTTATTATTTTAAGCTAGATTATCTAACTGATGATAATGCATTTTAAGTTATTTTGTCCCATAAGAGTCTTAATACATTTTATTACGCAATTTCATGATTTTTGTCGCTGTAATTTTTTAGCAGTAGTAAGATATTTTAATTACTTGTTTAAGAATATCGATAGTACCATTCTCTTTCTTGTAAGTTGGAGTTACATATTTTCATTTTTCTTTTCGTGTAAATTAGTATAAATATTTTATGAACACAGTTTCCTCAAATTAACATTGTTATATTCAGTTCTTCTAAATGCTAAAAATACTAAATTAAATGTAAATAATAATATAAATAATTATAATTAATTATTAATTATATATAATTTATATATTAATATATATTTATATTAATATGTATATTCTGCGTCAATTCGGCCCGCTCCTCAGCGCTAAGCGAGCGTTTACGATTCGTAATAGGACTCTTCATCATCCACAGCCCGACTTTGCCCACCGCTGAGGCCTCTCTTTCTTCGTGAAAAGCTCCACGTTCTTGTGCCAGCTCCAACCTGGGTATTTTTCTCTCAATAGGACATATTAATTTAGTTTGTCTTTGAAGTAAATATTTTGCCTAAAAAAAGGGTGCAGAATCTATTACACAACATAGTCCATTTTGCCCGTTTATTTGTAAATTATTCTACGGATTAAGAAATGACAACAAAATCGTGCTTTTAAAACATGTTCACACCAAAATTGAGAAACTAAATAACACTAACAAAACGTTTCGTTGGCGCCGTCAGCTCTTTAACCCCATGGCCTTTCTGAATTTATTTGAATAATAATATGACCAAGTATTACATATTTTATAAACAAATCCCGAAAATAGGCATCATTAGAGCGACCTTTTTAGGTAAACACTATCTTTAAGGGAAAGGAACCCTCGGATAAATTACATTTATTTAGTTAGGCTCGCTTTGTTGTGAATATAATATTATGTTATTTGGAGATGTCCGTTTGCTTTGGGCGTGAAATATTGTGTTAGTGAGTTCCAAAAGGTTTTGTTTTTTTTATGTGTTTACGTTTTGTAGGATAACCGGTAATATAACAGCTGGTTTAAGAAGTACAGACCAACAAATAAGTTTAAAAAATACTTCTAAAAAAATGTCTGCAATCAGATTTACATGTTATTATTTTTCTAATCGATTACACTGGTTTTAATGTTTTTAAATAACACACAAAAAACTAACTGAGCGTAATTTTGAAGTCGTATACATTTTATCAACCGTGCACATAAAAACTACAGTTGTGCACAGTGAAACTACAGTTTCACTGAAAAAGAAAATTATGCACCCTATTTTCGTTGCCACGTGTGCTCACATACTAGCTGTGTATACTTTACATTGCACGGCAGTGTACATATAACCCTACACTGGGGGCCGTGTTTAAAATTAGCACATGGCTGGCCGCCTGTGAAATGTACGCTCGAACGCTCCCGCCTTTTATCCCAAATCAGAACCTAAACCAGTGAAGGCTTTCATGTAGATATTGTTATTTATTTAAGGGAAAATCCACCCTTATAGCGCACATTTTTGATAGCGATAAGACCTATATTTGAGTGCCGTCATGGTTGCGGAAATGATAGGACTTAATTGAGTGTTACATGTAAATCAGTTTCTCATGAGAGTTGTTAGGTTTGCGTGGTACTTAATTAGAGATTTCAATGATACGTAAATCTACATTATTAATATTATAAAGAGGAAAGATTTGTTTGTTTGTTTGTAACGAATAGGCTCCGAAATTACTGGACCGATTTGAAAAATTCTTATACCGTCGGTAAGCTACACTATCCCCGGGTGACATAGGCTACTTTTTATCCCTGTATTCCCACGAGAACGGGAACTACGCGAGTGAAACCGCGTGACGTCCGCTAGTTACAGATAAATTTGTTTATTCGGGCCTGTATGTGCATGCATTTTACTTATAAACTACGCATTGGAGTTTGATATGTGGTTTACTATCATTTGGAGAATTTGTACCAGATGGTTTAACTATTAGTTTCCCACCGGTGGGCAAAAGACATAACTACATAATAATAAAGAAATATCGATGTTTTGTCAAGTGAAGCAGCGGTAGGCAGCTCACTAGTTTTATTTTTTGGGCTACGCAAAGGCCTCCCTATATATTTTCTAGTATCTACTCTTTTTGTGCTTCATCTCAATTAAATTTTCTATCAGATTAAATGTCATTATTAAAAATTCCAAAGAGTCACATTCAAATGTTATTAGTTTCAATGTTATGTGAGTACACGCTAACAACACATATGTTTGACACGAGTTTGCTAACTCCTGTTAAACTGTGTCGAGCTGGTTTACGATAGTTTCCAGTCATGAAGCCGTAAAGCTTGTACTCTTCAAGTTAGAATTGTAACTTACTGGTTTGATACACCTACTACTTAACTGTTTCATACATTTAATTTCAGCATCTCGTATGTATTAAACTATATATATACCTTGTAGCTCTCTAGCTAATCTTATTACAGAACGTGACATAACATCGTGGCTGTAATCGCTAAAGAGTTAGGCAGAAAAAGGATGGATCTATCTCGCGGGTCCTGTGTGGGTTGGTGCAAATTCTAAAACATTAGTATCAAAACAAGGATTTCTTACCCGTTCGCTTAAGGTTTTTTTTTGCGGGTGGAAAATCATCAAATAACCCCTCCCGCTCTTGGGCAGAGCGAAAGGTAGTGTCAGACTTCTACTGACTAAAAACCACCCATGTTCCTTCTTAGCCCTATATGTCGAGGCCGCGGGAACTTGTGAACAACCCGCAGCCCCGACGGGATTCTTTTAAGACCCAATACGATTTGATTATATTAAGATAATTTTCCTTAAAAGTCAAAAAATTAATAACTTAGTAACAAGTAAAATTAGCAAACATTTGCTTTGTAATCTAACCCTCAATGACAACATAGCATGTATTAACAAAAGCAGTATCTTCCATGCAAATCGCACCCGAAAAAGCACCGAGCATTTTTCTTATGCTTTTTTTTAAATATTTTCTTTCTAAAGGACAAAGGTATTGAAGTTCAGGTATGAGTAAATATATTCATGAATTATTCTGTTGGATAGACAAGTGACTCGGTGACTGACAACTTGACGTTTGGCATGTGAAGTGGGCGCCTTTGTCCGCCATTTGTATTCTTTGAGACATACCAGGTAGTAAATTTTCTTTTTTGTGGACAGTATTAAGTCTTTTTAATGGTGCGTGTTTGTGGAAGGTTTTATATACTTATATTTAATACTTTATCACGATACCTGTAGGTACATTATGTTTTAGAGCTTTTTCTAGAAATACCGCCACGCAACGTTAAATAAACGGACGGTTTAGAATTTAACGAAAATTGTTTAGTGGTTCTACTTTAAAACTCGAGGTTTATGGCAAAATTATTCGGTAGGTACCCCAATTTTTTTTCAAACCACAAAAAAAGAAGAAAGAAAAGCATAACTTGTGAGCTAGTTTCAAAAGTGGATTTTGGACTAAGCCAAATTCTTGATTATCCTGTTTCTCAAATGTCAGATTTTTAACCATGTTTGAAAAATCGCTTTTCTTTTCTTTAATACAACTTTTATTTACAATATTTACAAACTACAATTTACTGAAATAATCTTATAATACAAAATATACAAGTATCAAAAAAAGAAGAATTACAGGGCGTCAAAAAATTCGTCCACACCGCTGTCAACAGGAAAAGTGCCCAGAAGGCTGGCAGCATTCCCACGTTGGATGGCAATGCTGATTCTTTGGTCAAAAAATATACCAGCCCTCTGGTCACGTGAAGAGTCGACCAACCACTTGGCAATAAACGCTTTTAAAAATTAATAAACATCAGGAACTTTTCCTATAAAACGCGGAAAATACTTAAAGAGAAGATTATTCAAAAACCACAAAAAACGATCAACAAAGAACACCTTACCTCACAGTTTTTAATAAAGCCAACAAAACACTTAAAAACTTTTTGCGAAAAACTTTCCATAAAGCCAAATTGATTTAAGTCTTCGTATTATTCAATGTTTTCCGTTGACGTCGTTTTTCCGAGAACTTTTCACCGAAGTAAAGGGAAAGAAAGAAGGGGATTTAAATGGTTTAATTAAATCGGTAACGGGGTGGTTTTGTCTGGCCTGAAGTGTACTGCGGGTGACCTGTTTTGTGTAGAGTACAAAGGATTGTTTTTTGCTTGTAGTCTACTAATTACTGACTTAGATGTTTTTCTGATAGAAGTGAAGGGAAGCTATTATGGTCTGGTTAGTTGCAGAATAAGAGGCAATAGGGTAATTATTTTATAGGTTTTTAGATCCACATAATTCAGATTTTTGTAAGAGGCTCTCGGTTTCTTCTCGGTTCGGTTACTTTTTATTTTTCCATCAGAAACGGGAAATTCGGTTATAAAAAGATCGCTCCCTTCCACTTCCATATAATATATTATTTGACTTAAACATCATCGTCGCATTTTATTAAAACCCTTCTGCTTCACTCTTCCGTACAAATAGGGATTAAATTTAAAATTGAATGGATTCATAATCTAAGCGCTGTCGTCGATATAGGAGTGAATTCAATACAATTAGTTATCAGAAAGCAATTAACAGTGTCGGTCAGTGCGACGAGGGGAGGGGGGGGGGGGGGCTCTATCCCTTTGTAAATATATGCGCGGCCTGACGCTATGTGGAGGAGAGGAGGTGAGTTTATATTGATGTGTGTAGTAGCTTCGACCCATGCCGCTTAGTAAATATATTATATTGGAATTTAAAGAAAACAGACATGTTGAGGTCGGTTTTTAAATGAGCTAGGTGAGGCTTAATGGCTGGGCAGGCGTAGACTTTAAGGCTTTTGGGATTTTTAATTTTGTTATAATAAAAAAAATTAACTGGAGGTTTTAAGTTTTAGTTGGCTGATGTTTTTATTTATTTATTATTATATACTTTTTAATTATTGATTAAAATTTGTGTCTGTAGTCATTAACTTGCACCTTACTATTGTATCGAGTCTGGTTCTTCTAACCAACCTAACAGACAGATGTGTTGCTGGGGAGTTTGTTCCGCCACTTCTTCTTTCCAGCTAAAACACTAGGAAGTGTCGAAGGACCCCCGTTTTGGGGGACTGTCTCTTGTAAATAAGTAAAGTAAAGTAAATTTTGACGTTTGAAAAGTGCTCATTATCAGCGTAGTTTGAATAAATGAGTTTTGATTTTCAAGAGCAACATTCTACATAATTACTTTAGAGGTATGAAGAATCTTTCGGTGAAAAGGAAGAGTTCTCCAAACAGATGGGTCTGACGGGCCTTGCGACAGTGCATCATTATCATTTCAGCCGAAAGACGTCCACTGCTGGACATAGGCCTCCGTCGCCACATTGACCGGTCGCGTGCGTCTCGCATCCAGCGGATCCCCGCAACCTTCACCAGGTCATCGGTCCACCTAGTGGGAGACCTTCTTTTTGAGTCGATAATACGCTTTAGTTTATTTATGGCGGTACAGGTTTTGCCAAACTATAGGTATTCAATCCAATATTCTAACAATCCTAGCAAGTTGGAGACCTTGGTATTGAATAAGTATATAAAAGAATTTACACGACACAATAAAAACTTCTGGAAACAAATCTATTGTTAGAAATTTACCAAAATTATATTATAAATACTAAACATCGTGGCAGTCGTGACTGCGTGAGCCGTTTCAGATATATTTACAACAAAATCTTAAAATCGGCCGTTTTTATAATGTAGCCGAATATAAACGTTCTATAAGAATATCCGACACTCACTTTCGGTGTTTAGTTGTTTACCTACGTTAGTAACGTAGTACCAGTACAGTCGTTGCCAAAAGTGCTGAAAATATAATACAGTGCGTAAGGGACAGCCTTTCGCAGACTGATGAGACGAATTCAGTATACTTAATTATCATAATAAGATGACCGGTACAAGAAATGTTTCCAAGAAGGTTATGAGAATACAATAAACTAATTTTCTCATACGCAATGTATCGTTACCGTGGCAAAAGTCTGTAGCTAGTAGACCAGCAGTAAATTTATTTTAGCCATATTACATAAACTCCAGTCCACCCAGTCGAGTCCAGCTGACCAAAGAATATAAAGTCAAAGTCAAAGTCAAAATATTTTATTTCACATAGGCCTACATGGGCACTTGTAAAACGTCGACATAAAAAAAGGGGCACGGTTCGGTGCATTGGTCGATTCCTAAGGAGAAGAACCGGCAAGAAACTCGAAAGGTTACTCTTTTAATCTTTTAAAATGATTTTAAATGGTTAACAATAAGTTTAAGGTCCAGACATAATCTTGGGACACACATGAGGGCTATGCAGATTAGTGTCGGAGATGGTCTTTTGAAGAAAGCACCACACAGATTTGAGTGGACCCGTCCAGTCAGTGCAAGCATTTGTCAGTTATTGTCGAGCTCGACTTATAACTCAAGGAGCTCGAATTATATTTGAACTAAGTTAAAACACGAAAAATAATCTATTTCAAACTAGTGGACCTGGCTGCCCAAACAGCAGCGCCACCGACCGGGTCCAATTGTGTTCTCAAACCAGCCAAGAACTCATTGAAATATCCGCAGAAAGTTTCATCTAAATCGGCCCAGCCGTTTAGTAGGAGTTCGGTGAAATACACGCCAAAAAAATCTAATTAGTCAGTCTGTTATAAGTATTATTGGATACGTGTTTTTTGTTTTATCAAATTAATAAAACTTGACAAAAATAAAACGTTTTAAAGATCATGAGAGGCGGTTTTTGACATCACTTTGTGGGTAAAAACGTACTAATCTTGTGATTAGAAATTTACCAAAATTATATTATAAATACTAAACATCGTGGCAGTCGTGACTGCGTGAGCCGTTTCACATTTATTTACAACAAAATCTTAAAATCGGCCGTTTTTATAATGTAGCCGAATATAAACGTTCTATAAGAATCACTTTGTGGGTAAAAACGTACTAATCTTGTGATGTCACACGACTTGACACGACGTATACGTGAAAAAATAAACAAATATGGTCCATTATTTTTTCGAAAATCTATCTTCCGGACTAATTAGATTTTTTTGGTGAAATACCCTTAAAGAAGAAGATAATAATGCACGCAGAAAGCGAAACAAGATTATTTAGCAAAATCTTCAATAAGTCAGTATAACATTTTCGAGGACTTCAAAATTCCATTTTCCTGACATAATGACATTTTTCATATCACTGCTGCAACTATTTCTATTCAACTTTCCGAAGAGTCTGCATGAATGTACTTCTCAGTAGTAAGCAAATATTAGCTCCAGAATTGGATTGAATAAGAAATCTTTCGACTCGAGTCCCAGTATCAAATATTTATACGTCATGGCGTTATTCCGAATAGATTTCAACGAAACGTAGAATTTATTGTAAAATTGAATTTATTGGGTGGGTTCTTACGCCAAATTCAATAAGGATTTAGTATTTAACACGACTGGCATATCTGCCATAACACTTGTTAAATTATTCTATAAAATTCGTTAGATGTCCGAATATGTGGCACTTAGTTCTAGCCAAGAATGGCACTCAAATACCTTATTTTACTGCCTGTACATGATTTTAACTTCGTTGTTTCCTATGGAAAAAAAACCGCCTAAAACTCTATGGTATTGTATAATAACACCATAATTGAGTTGTGAAACTCAGATTGGCAGTCTCTAGGTTCTTGCGAACTGATGTTATTCAGCTGTACGCCGTTAGACTGAAAAACTGACATAATTGTAGTAGAAAGCAAAGGCTGGCAGATTATTCAGTGAAGAGGGAACAGAGCCTGTGACAAACTTGAATAGTAAGTATTTAAAGAAACTGCCGAGGCGCTGCGTCAAGCCTGCCCCTGTAGAATGTCAATAGGGACGACTGCAGCTCAGATCGATTATATCACAAAATTCCCTCTTAAAACAACACATCATTATTCTAAAGTTAAAGAAAATGAAATAAATGACATAATACTGTTTATTAGTACTGTCACGCACACAGCGGTCAACGAAACTACGCAACATTATGTAGATGCACTAATAAATCAATCAAGCTTCAATCAATTACTAAGGCGACCTCATAAATAACTTTGTTTATTACTTAATCTTTCCTTTTTGAATAAAGAAATATATTATGTACAAGGACATAAAAGTCGATTTGAAAAGATTTAATGTTACCTTCTTCAGATAAAACTTGTTTTCTAGTGATCTGATTCGCACGGTTTATTTTGCTAAACATGAAGATGTTATTTAAATTTAAATTGAAAGATCCGGATCTTGCGATACTGGAACTCCAAACACAAGAGCCAGGACTAATGACTCGTCGTTTATACTCTTAACTCTTCTAAAACAAATGAACCCGTTGCCTAGTTCAGACACACAGACACACACGAAAAGACACTTCAAACCATAAACTCAAAGAATATAATATTAAAGTTTTGATCAGCCAGTACCCAAACTACAAAAGACAGAAAACCAATAGCTGGATAACATAACTAGATTCAAAATCATTAACAGATGACTGAACCCAAACAAAAAAAAAATCTGCCCGTCCACTTGTCCGTTCGACAGTACATCAAACAAACAAGGTTGCCTCACATCTGCAAATTAAAAGTGTTCCACAAAGCCCTGTTCAGTGGGCCGTGGATTCGATTAACTCGCCGTAAATGAATTCATTCAATATGTCTTTTTACCTATTTTTAACCGACTTTTAATAGCAACAGGTCGACTTTCGTTGGGTTTTAGTGCCCTTTTTTCAACTTTTGTTGAACTGGTTGTTTTTTTTTCTTGTAGTATTGGATGGGATAAGACTACAATGGCTGTTCTTGATTAAATAGATGCGATTGAGACGTGAGTAAGAAATAAATCCATATTCAGATTTATACTCTTCAGGTTTATTGATAAATTAATTGATTTTCAAAGGTTGCTAGTTGTGGTTTGTGATTTCAGAATGGTATTTATTTTTTTCGTGGCCGTGGTTTATGCAGATAAATTAATAACCTTTCTTTACCACTAAAAACGGGATATTTACTTAGTTTACTACTTGATATTTGGAATTCCAAACAAATAGCAAATATGGTCAATATCCCGTTTTCAGTGGTAATGATTATGTTAATGACCATGTCAGTTTAAAACTTATGGCAGACAAATTAGTTTTTTTAAAGAAAAAATGGTAGTTTACTTTCAATTTGCTACCACTTTTTCTAACATTTTCAGTGATACTCGCTCGCTAATGTTGATGTGAGGTATTTTATTTATCAACAAAATAGCCGGTTCTATTCAAGATTTGAAACTTGGAACATTTACATAAATACCTACGAGTAATTACCGTATCCCAAAACTGAATCATCTCACAAACAATACAACACACAACAATGAAACTATAGTTATTAGTCCAAATTACAACAATCCCATTACACGTCATCATAGCCACAATTTAGACTACACAATTGCATTTCAAAAGGTACTCTATCATTAGGGCTTAGCCGAAATTGATAACATTGTTCTCTAAGTGATAGAATTTAGAATAGAATTGAATAATTGTGTACTTTAGATAAGGGGGTAACGGGAGTTGACCGCGACTGTACTTAGGATTGTGTTTTAGATTTATGGCATTATGAGTTATCTAGAACTGTTGGCTAAGATTAGCCACGAAACTGTGAATCACTGTTGTGGGTACATCATGCCTCTAATCGCCAAAGCTAAAGGTGCACCTCAATTTCGCCAGTTTTGTTTAAAATTACTTTGAAAAAAATTGCGAATTATTAATAACTAGTGGACGTCAAGCGGATAAAAAGTAGCCTATGGCACCTGGGGATAGTGTAGCTTCCCAACGGCGAAAGAATTTTTCAAATCGGTTCAGTAGTTTCGGAGCCTATTCGTTACAAACAAACAAAAAAACAAATCTTTCCTCTTTATAATATTAGTGTAGATTACCACTTGTTTTGGTGAAGGAAAACATCATGAGGAAATCATCATGCCTAAAATATATTTCTGGACGGCATGTTAAGCTAAAAAGCGGCATAAAAGCTCTGAAACCAGGTTGTCTAACCTGGTTTCAGAGCTTTTACAAACAAACATACAAATCTTTCCTCTGTAAAATATTAGTGTATATAACTAAGTAATTATAGGAAATACCCTGTGAGCAACAAATTGCTTGTATTACTATTGTATTATTTTGTAAATTTGTATTATTTGCAGATTACATTAATAATGTTTCGTGTGTAATTATTTGTTAAAGGAGGCAAGCCTAGTACCATCAACTATGATTAAATCGAGAAAATCCGATCGTATTGTAAGCAAATAATTTTGTATTTCATACACAAATTAGTGACCCGCCCCGGCTTCGCACGGGTGCAAAAAAGTCTTCCTCTTGAATCACTCTATCTATTAAAGAAAACCGCATCAAAATCCGTTGCGGAGTTTTAAAGATTTAAGCATACATAGGGATATAAGGACAGAGAAAGCGACTTTGTTTTATACTATGTAGTACGCGAGCACTGTCCGGAGGTTGCCACATACAGGGCCAAATACTTCGGTGACCCAGGTACTCTCCGCAAGATTGCCAGTAACACCAAGGGGTTGCTGGCTTTTCTCGGGGAGCTGGCGTGGATCGAGTAATATTCCCACCCGCACGCAAAATACGCGCATTGGGCGTGGAGTTGCGGACACCAGCCCGTTGTACTTATAGACTATAAATAAATAAATAAATAAATATCCTTGGACATTTCACACAACGCCATCTAGTCCCAAGCTAAGCAACCTAATGCTTGTGTTATGGTAACGAGATGGCTGATAAACTACTTATATACATTTTTTTTTTGTAAATACATACATATTATAGATAGAAAAACACCCAGACTCGGAACAAATACTTGTAGGTCGTACAAATATTTGTACCGTGCGGGAATCGAACCCGCGACATGCTGCGCAGCAGTCAATCGCTCAACCACTGCGCCAACCGTGTCGTCAAACTATGCAGTGATGCTGTGCGTCGGGGATCTAACAACGTTGTTTGAGAATTAATTTAGTTTCGTCTACTCTTAGTGTGAAATTTATTTCAAGATTTTAATTTCAATCCTAGTTTGGATTTTGATTCAATTTTGATCATAGGTTTGATTTTTGATTTCATTTTTATTTAAATTTTGATTGTTATTTTTGATTTTAATTTTAATGCGTGTTGTTTTGTTTTGTTTTTTTTTTTATTACTGCAAATCAAAGTTAAATTAATTTTTAAGAATCTCGAATTGCATATTATAATGGCCAATTGTTTTATATTTATTTTCTTATTAAGGAATAAACAAGGCTTTATTTATAATTATTATTATTACTCTTAGTGTAAGCGAAAACAGGCATTGACATTAATATCGTGACTTTAGCAAAAAGATAAATTCTGGGAACTTGCATAACAGTACAAAAATGTTTTATCCTTACTTGTATATCCTATATGAACTTCCGTCTGAATGTTCTTCCTAGGAAAATGCATTTTATTTTTCCTTTAAACAGTCTGTTATGAAATTGTTTGTGCACATTTAGTAACACGAGTTGTCTCACAAAACATTCACTGACGGAATAACCTTAATTTTTAAAACGATTACACAAATTTAGGTAGCATAATCACTGTTTACTCAAAGACGTATTAATTCAAAGATTAATAATTAAATTGTAATAAAGAATTTTCTAACACTCAAAATTAAAAACAAATGCCGGTCGTCCCAAACAACTCGTATCCCACGTTTACGATTCGCGATTGATAAGTTTCCACGTCGCAAGTTTAATTGAACTAGATAGATAATTGGAATCAGCAATGATACTGTTGATGACAATACGCACGTGCCAGAAGTCACGCATGTTTATATTCACGCTTGCTTGTGGTTTTTGGTGAGGCAGTGGTCGAACTTATTGATTCAATAAACGTAATGGCAAATTTTAGTCTTATAGATTTCAACATCATTGATGGGGTTTTGGTGGGGACACGGTGCCTAAATAGCCAAAGTAACTAATAACTTAATTATTAATTTATCAAAATATTAGAACTGCTTTAATTAAAAACTCTTTGGTATTGCCATAAACAATTATTTGCAAAGGTCCTAACCGTACATAGAGTTATCAAAAATATACTTTGTTAGTAAAATAATTATGGTAGTGAATCCAAATAGATAAAATCATGAAGATATTTATACAAGGTGTTTTTATTATAACCTGGTCCTAGGATGCTGTACTATTCATACATAAGTGATGATTAAGGGGACAACAGGAGCTAAATGCGAGTTTTATAATGCCCTGTATGATTCACTGCAGTAAACAAAATTAGAAAAATATATGAAATTCTTCAGGATATACGCTAGTGACATAGTGTGCTGAAAACATAATACAACAAATTTTACTCGATAGAAAAAAATCGCGTAAGCACCTCTAAAAATTTATTTTAACGAGTAAAATCCATACTAAAATACATGTGATCGTTCTAATTTTTAGCAAATAATTTTACAAGCAACATACTTAGGTCATAATTTTATGTTTTTTTAGTCCAATCAATAGTTTTTTTGTAAATCGCATATTCTTATTCCCGAACATAATTTTGTACGGTGATAAAAAATCGTGCTGGACCGTCCTTACTATTTGAAACGTATAGTTACTCAACGAAATTACGAGCGTGCATTGCGGGGATGCGTTTCCCGGTCGCGGGGAGTGACGCAAGCTCCACCCACTCGTTCAAGGTTGCTGGCATTTAGTCTCGCCTTAAACAATACGCACACGAATCCGAAAAATCAGAGGTGCGTGTCTAGCATTAGAACTCGGGACCTAAGACTTGTCATTCCGAAAGCCACTAGACTATCACTGCTTAGCAATCAATAATTCGATTATTATTAACAATATACAGTCTAATTCTCCCATCATTTACACAACGATGATTGATGCATCTTACTAATTAGCGTCAGCTGAATATTAATTAAGATAATTATGATTAGATTGCATAAACCATGAGACAGTATGGCGTATAGATATGGGATTAGTATTTAAGTGTTGATGCTATTGAAAGCGCTGGATTATGTAATGCAAAAGTTGAGCTTAACAATGCAAATTGCCGTTTGCAAGTTTAAGATTAGGGTGGGCAAGACATCGGACTAAAACCCGGACCGGGTTCTGATTTAAGTCAGAAAATTCTTCGAAGCTATTTTGAAGAAACTATAAAGTAAGCACACTGTGTAATTTAGTTCCTCACGGCTCGATAGCTTCCCCCAATCGCATACATGTTTACGAATATTATTTCTCAAATATAGTTCTTTCTTCCACAAGTACAGTGTCGTTTCATCAAACACACACGTCTGATAAATTAAATTATTAAACACGTTTGAATGAACACTAGAAATTGGATATGACTCACTCTTACCTAATAAGAATTTACTATTGAATTCTTTATGTTAGCATTACCATTATTTTGATAATCGTATCGTAATCGTAATACTTAAACGGAACATTAATATTGAAAAGATAATAGATAACTATGTAATCAAAGAAATTGTATACGATCAATTTATTATTGTAAACGTAATCATTGAATTGATAATGGTTTTATCAGTCAAATTCCAGGTAGGACCTAATTTAATCATTTAGTTATTAATGTTTGTTATTTCCGCATGATACCGTAATAAAATTATTTTCTGCAATAATATAAATGTTTTATTTATTGTGTTTGTCAAAGTAGTTATCATGCTAATTTTTGGCAGATAAATTCAAAACACACAGCATAGCAGCTCTAACGAAAGAAATCGTGCAAAAAGCAGAACTTATTACAGAATCTAAAGAGATATTGCAATATGATTGGAAGAGCCTTTTGTCACGTTCAGCAATGAACCAATCAAACGGTTTAGTGTCTAATGTTCATCTGGGTGATATATCCCAGGTGAACATTAGATACTTATAAGATGAGATAAGTAGTATCCTCAATTCACCTGGGTGATATTAGTTTCACCGAGGTGAATTGAGGATACTAAACCAATGTTAAAACATTTAGTGTCCTATGTTCACCTGGGTTAAAGGACCCAGTATGTTTTTTTGATTTTTTTTCTAATATTTACCTGGGTAATTCACCTATGTGAAAATTAGACACTAAACCAATCAAACGTGTTAAACAATAATCAACGTAATAAAGCTCACGAAAGTAAACGCTGGCGTGACATCTTAGAGGCTTTTATGCCAGATTGGCCGGAGAAAACCGCACAGAGAAAAGAATGAAAAGCTATAGGGAAGTCTTTCCCCAGCAGTAGAACAAAGTAGGCTTATTTAAAAGAAATATACACAAAAACCTAGCAAAATTTTTACTCTGTTGCCAACACTGACCCAAAAAGCAATACTTTACCCTCCTTCAACTCAGCTAACCCGCTTACCCAAACAGCCGTAAACATAAACAAAGGCCCACATTCTTCACACGCATTACTGAGCTAAAATAACAAATGGCTTGTGGTCGGGGACCAAGTGGACTGACTGCAATAAGTGCATCATTACACAATTCAATTGGGTCCATGTGCGAGTACTAAGGTCAGCTATACTCGAACTCAGTAGAATATATGGCGAGCGGTGTAAGGTACGAGCGGAGAGCGGTTTTATTGCTTTACATTATCTACACTAATAGTATAAAGAGGAAAGATTTGTTCGTTTGTTTGTAACGAATAGGCTCCGAAACTACTGGACCGATTTGTAAAATTCTTTCACCATTGGAAAGATACATTCACCCTGAGTAACACAGGCTACTTTTTATCCCTGTTTTTCCACAGGAACGGGAACTACGCGGGTGCCATTTCTAAAATTCTCTCACCATTGGAAAGCTACATTCGCCACGAGTAACACTGGCTACTTTTTATCCCTGTATTCCCACGGGAACGGGAACTACGAGGGTGAAACCGCGTGACGTCCAGTATGCTATAAACAACAACAGGAGCTCATGGATTAGCAGCCGCTCGGGTCGTTACTGCTTAGGTTGTTCCGTGGATGCGTGACACCCATTACATGTCTAGTTCCTACGTACCTCGGAAAGCACGTCAAGCCGTTGGTCCTGGCTCTTTGCCAGTCGTTATAGGTAGATACTGACCCAAAAGTTTGAAAACCAGTTTTACCAACTGGTATCGCATTGCCCAGTACCATCTGGGTTGTGCGAGCAGCGGTGGCCCCGACTTACGAACAGTAGGTCGCGGGTTCGAATCCAGGCAGGCACATTACTTTGTGTAATTTACTTCATCACCGCTGCTCCCAAAACGGTGAAGGAAAACATCGTGAGGAAACCGGCATGGCTTAGAACCAAACATTCGAAGACATGTGACATCTACCAATCCGCACTGGGCCTTCGTGGTAGATTATAGGACGTTCCCTCTCAGAAAGAGAGGAGGCCTGTGTCCCAGCAGTGGGAACATTAATAGGCTGTTGATGATGATGATGATGACCTAGTTGTCTGTTACGTTTTTATGTACTTGTACTAATGACCCCTCTGACTAAGCCTTTAGGGATCATTATAGGCGTGATATTAAATTGATATTTTAAAGGTTTGAAGCTTGTCACACGCAACAGACAATTTTAAGCGAAACAGACAAGGTTAAACCGCACATGTGTTGTGAATACAGAGGTACATGTGTTAGTGTTGATTGTTGATTGATTGCTACTCAACCGAACTACCCACATTCGGGAAAATAAATAAGATACATGTACAGTCGAACAAGCTGATAAGTATACAGACAGCCAACTTGTATTTACTTTTAAGATTATACAGATACATTTAGAGACTGATGACAAACGATACAGCGTTTGACATCAGTCCGTTAATACGAAATTCTTTATAAAACAAAATTGCAATCGATATTTTGAGTGTACTAGAATTATAAAGATCTCTACCTGTATACCTATTAGCTTTATCGACTGTACATTCAAATCAAATCAAATCAAAATCATTTATTTCAAGTTGGCCAGTTACAGGCTTTTTGGATTGTCGAACAAATACTAAATTTTAATAACCTAATAAACTAAGCTACAGTCCCACTCACAAGGCATAATAACTGTCAGTGTACTGTAGTTGCCGATTCCAAAGCGTTGGTCTCATGAGAAGAATGGCAAGAAACTTCATGGATACTCTTTTATATCATAATATTGTTAAAAAACTTTGGTTACATCATTCATATCGAGATTGGTATATTATCATGTGAGAACGATGTAGCAAGTTGTGCACGATAAGTGTCGACAGTTAAGCAGACATTGACTACTAAAGACACCGTAAAGTAATGTAAGTAAAATCATTTATCTATCCCTTTCCCAAATATGTTGGGGTCTGTTTTCGCTCCAACCAAATGCTGCGGAGTACGAGTATTTTTTATTTACATAGAGTGACTGCCTATCTGACCTCCCCAACACAGTTAACACTAGCCAATACGATACCCTTTGGTAAGACTGGTTGTAAGATTTTCAGGCCATTGGCTGCGGGATGTTGTAAGAGATACCGCGGCCTTGACATATAGGGCTAAGAAGGAACATGGGTGGTTTTTAGTCAGTAGAAGTCTACTCCCTTTCAGTCTGCCCAAGAGCGGGAGGGATTATTTGATGATTTTCCAGCCACCCAAAAAAAAAAACTTAAACGGCCACTCCCTATAACGACATGTAGAGGCAGCTTAACCTGAAGATCAACCCGAGAGGCTTTTATTATTTAGTCCTCATCGTTAATTGCCAATTAGTAAGAGGGTAGTTATCAAAAAAAGTCTAATTATTCCGTCTTATAGATTACCAAAAAATATTGGACACGTATTTTTTCTATTTTCACGTAAACAATCAATGAAGACGATACAGTGCTTTGAAAACTCGTGTGACGTCATACTCAAGACATTAGTATGACATGTTTTAGCGGTCAGTGATGTCACCAACCCCCACTCAAATCTTTGACGCGTTTTATCTTCATCAATTTTTATTCATTTGATAAAACAAAAAATACGTAACCAATATTTTTCGATAATCTAACAGACGGACTAATTAGAATCTCATTTTTTTAAGTCAGTAAACATACCTATTATTATCCTTACTCATCGTGTCTCCAAATTCGTTCCCCGGCCCATACTCCACACCACAGAACAGATAATTTGTTCTGTGCTCCATACACACGATAATCCTCGACCTTATCACCAAAAAAATTTCTACAAAAACCCCACACAAAATCTGTGGTATTTGAAGAGATATCTTTATCAGATTTCTATGGGATTTGCTCGAGTCGTTACTGAGATACATCAGTGTGAACGTGACAGAACGCATGTTAGGCCTATTAAGCTTTTGGTTTCGGTTTGTTCTTGATTTTATTTTGTTTTTGTGATTTTTTTTTAAGATCAAAAACTACTATTTTGGTTTTGACAACCCTAATATCTATACTTGTCGGAAATTATGGATTATATGAGTAAAACATTTTTTGCCAAGAAATGACTTGTGTGTTAGTATTCGCCATCACTGTCTTCAAGTAATTAGTAGAAATACATCATACAGACGAAAAACATAGGTTTTTAATGAGTACCAAATGTAAACGAAATACAAAAACAATATGATTCTAATTAGCCCGTCTGTTAGATTATCGAAAAATATTGGTTACGTATTTTATGTTTTATCAAATAAATAAAAATTCACGAAAATAAAGCGCGTCAAAGATTTGAGACGTCACTCACCGGTAAAAAATGTCATGCGAATGAAGTCACACGAGTGGTCAAAGCACTGTATCGTCTTCATTCTTTGCATAGGTGAAAAAGAATATACCTGTCCAATATTTTTTGAAAATCTGTTTGACGGAGTAATCAATTTTTTTGTGTTAACCATATTTGTAAAACCATGGCTTTTTAGTTGTTTCTATAATAAGGCGCTTAAGTAGTTAAACATGGTTAAAAATCCTATTTGTAAGTCACGCACAATCGACAGCTACGCAGGAAACTGAGTGCGTGAGTTTATTATACTCATCGACTTTTAGAACTATCAACGTAGTAGATTCTATACTGGGTACTTCGAGAACCCCTTTCTACCTTCTCAGAACATTAACTCATTTGAAACTTTACTCATAGCATTGACTACTTTACAGAAAGTTCACACTACTAACTTTCCTATAAAATACGCTCAAAGAACCACTCAAGCATTGTCATCAATGCTCACTACTTATTTCTCCTTATAGTCACACAAGTTACTAAAGGAATCAACAAAGCATTTCTTTTCAAACACGCAAAATATTATTAAGTCACTCCACCATACCTATTCAAAGCATAGAGGAAATTTGCCCCAGTTTCCTCTTCTGTAAGAGTGAAAGACATTCATTAGCAGTGACGTGGAAGGGTAGCGACGGGGAAAAAGGCAATGCAGTTGAATCGATGACGTATTCAAATGTGTTCTAACTATGTGAAGGTGGTGTGAAGGCTTATAAGGTTATGTGCTTTTAGTCTGTGAAGCTGCTAGTTCATAGAATATTCTATTATTTAACACTAAGCATAATCAGAATGTTTTGCTCCCAATGCTCGGATACAAGCCATTACCACCCTAATGTTGGTTGCATGAATTGCAAGTCACAAGGCTAATTGTCTAAGAGATGAGTGGCAAACCTAATTAAAGTTTCATTCTTCGGTAAAAAGCGGTCAAGCTAAGTTGGCGGTTGTACATCTTATACTAATATTATGAAGTAAAACAAATCTCCGGGATCTCCGGAACTCATGACCTAATTTTTTTATTAGCTAGCTTTGCCATTACTTCACGAATAGTGCATTTATAAATTATACTTCTATTATGATATTGAGCCGAGCTATCACAGTTTTTGTAGACGAAGTCGAGCGCGAAGTGCTATATACTCGTACTATTGAATTTTCTGTGCAACAAAGAAGAAGGATAAATGAATGATAAAGTCAGCTTTATATAATACGGTACTCGCAGAACATAAACCTTTTTATAAAGCCAATTAACACCTAGGTTAATTAATACATTAAGAAGTCAATAATGATGAGCAATGTGTCACCACAGAACGTGGTGATGGTGATGATCAAAGTGCCGGTCGTTTGTTCACAGCTGCAGATGTCTTAACAATTGTCGTCGAGATAATTAAAAGTGTCGCTAGGATGTGTTTGTTAATTTGCTAGTATTTATGTTTTATAGTGTCTCGGTAATTGTTTTGTGGGTAGAGGATTATTGAGATGAAAAAGCATTGTGTAAAAAAAACAAATTTGAAACTATGATCCCCAGGCATGGTCTAGAACCAAAAAAAATATCGCAGTGGAGAACAAGTGCCTTTCGTTTGCGTTAAGAGTACTTTTACACCCTTTATAGATGTTTCATATAAAAAATAACGTACATCTTTATATAGGTACACTAGCGGACCTGGTAGACGTCGTCCTGCCTAGAGAGCACCGACACCTACTGGTTCTAATTGTGAATCTAAACCATTCTCGAATCCACTACAACACGCAAAAAAAATCATCCAAATCGGTCGAGCCGTCTAGGAGGAGTTCAGTGACAAACACACGTACAGAAGAAATATATTAAAGAGATGTTGCCTGTAGGTAACGTACCGAAAGGTAAGGTTTTTGTGAGGGTATCAACATTGATACTTAACATAGGTCAGGGGTAATTTGATGTGTGAGCCATAGCCAAAATGGCGCTCTTACGTACAGACGTCGTATAAAGCTCGTTTTATGTTTTATTTATTTCTGAATTTAGTTGACGTTTGGCGTTGCGTAGGCGAATTTTTTTTAGACGTTCGCTGTTTTGGTATAAAATACGGAATATAATTTTGTCAGTTAAGTAGTGAAATAAATTAATCAACCTCTTATAAGTACAAAATATTTTATACTGACGTTAAAACTTTATTTTATTTAAGAAAAATAAAACGAACCTACGTCATAATACGATCAAAATTAGAAGGAAAAATAAAGAAATGTGAGCAGTGATTTAAATATTCGATGACAAACACTTCATTCATACGTGACGTAAGTTTCCTTGTAAAGCATTATTAACTAATAGTGTTAATAGATGGGCACACCGTGTATTTTAGTCATACAACCACATACAAGGAATATTCAGAAGGATTAAAGTACATATTTTACATCATCATGCACACTGTTACATTATTTACAAATCACTGGACAAAGTTTGAAATGCTAGTCACACAAACAAAGCAATAACAAGGTTGGTGGTAAAATAAATTAAATCAATATTTTATGCCATTTACTTAAATGCATATGGCCGTTAAAGATTAGAAGTTAGTTTAAAAGATAAAAAAATATTTTTTTTCTGTAGTATAAATCTGCAAACACTGTCAAGCATCGAAATTCTAATCTGTTCAAGATATTGGTATTCGTATTTTTAAGAGGTGTTTTTCTTTTGGCTAATGCTTCGTTGAATATAGGCCATTTTACGTTTTACTTGAGTTTTTTGTATATTCATCATCTTGAGTGGGAACAGATAAACCGCACTCCAAATGCCAATCCATTACAAAATATGGGCACACTGACATTGGAAAATGGCAAAGATATTTGCAATGGGTTCTACAATTTTTTTTTGGAATAGCCTGGCTACATTGCGACTAGATCACTGTTCAGTGAAGTATTTATTTTTCTAATGTTGCAATTATTGCTTTTATGGTTCTGGTTGTATAGTTCTGTTAAAAAGTACGGAATTCTCCATACAAATATTTCCTAATGTATCGGTATAGTGCCCACAGCCATTTCTCAAATTATCCATGCCAGTTTGTCTAATCCATCAATCAGAGTGGACTTACTGATTCTATTCATTT
This sequence comes from Diarsia rubi, assembly GCA_932274075.1. Taxonomy (NCBI): domain Eukaryota; kingdom Metazoa; phylum Arthropoda; class Insecta; order Lepidoptera; family Noctuidae; genus Diarsia; species Diarsia rubi. The sequence continues at coordinate 13,887,790 of OW026433.1, read as the reverse complement.
AGTTCACCCAACGCTGAACCGGTCACGCCTACTTAGTCAGCTGTGCTTTGAAAAGTCAATACTGGATGTAGGATATGGGCATTTAGAAGGTCACCTAATAGCGCGAGGAGTTATTTGGTCACACTTTTAACAAACTGGTTTTGTACAATACCTATTCTATTTAGGTGATTGGATTCTGTTGCCTTTTATATCGTGTACTTCACTGATAAGAGTTTTGAAGAAATAATTAATGATCCATCAACAGGCTCACTAACGCTTTTCAAATGTTTCATTGATTGTAGATGACTGCAGAAAATATATATAATAAAACGTTAAAAAAAGGATAATCAGCTATTTAACGTAACAGTAAATTTTGTTAATCTTTATTGCTAATTAGTCCTTAAACAAAATCTTAAGAAATCAACGGGAAACAAACTGGCAGTTAACGCATTAAAACACTAAATACAAAATTACCATCACTTACCACCTATAATTTCGAACACACAAATTCCTCTAAACAGGACGCTGTGCAAAATACAAACGTACACATTTCTAACGGTCAAAAATCACAGAAACACACAAAAAGTCCGTCCGTCCGTTGCAACATGCAGTCACCCACTGGTCCTTACCTGAACTTATCGGAGAAAAAAAACTTTTTGACTTATAAGTTTGCCTTGTCAAGGATACGACCCCCTATCGCTACGCTCCTGATGTAGTGCAATTTTAATAACAACAGTCCGTAAATTAATAATACAATACCTATTTCAGGGGAAAAGCAACTATTTTTGCGTGACATTTTGTTAATAAAAACAGCAAAATGCAGTTTGCGGTTATGTCAAAAATGTGTCAAAAATATTCTTATTGTAAAGTTAAGTTTGATTTTACTCCGGAATTTAGTCATTTTCGAGAAATATTTTACCTGCGTCCCAGATAACACTAATCAGTTACGTTTTGTTTGACTTTAAGATGACGTAAACGATCATTTATTGTGGCCATAGTATTATGTTAGTGGGTATCAAATGGGTGGGCGGGAACTTTCACTAAAAAAAGGTTTTTTACTTAAGTTTTTTTAGCAAAATCTCTGGATTATGTCATTGGAACGGTCACTTTATTTATCGTTATGTTTTTTGTGGGTCACTTTAAATCGTTTTCCAAACTAGTTCGGAAATAGGAGAGTTATGAAGGTCCAGAGTTTTATAGAGTCAATAAAGTTTTACTATCTGTAACGGAACAAATAACTTCTTTTTTTATTTAAGCTGGGTCTAGTTTTGTTTATGATTATTGCATTTTAACTGTAGATCTGCACCATTACAGTTAACTTTGCTTGCTTTTTCTGGGTTAGTCATTGACTTAAATACCTTGTGAAAAAATATGTAAAAGATATGTGTTATTTTGAGACAAAGCTTATTTAACTTAGATTTTATAAAAATACCACACAGGTAAATTCAAGGAAGGTTACATTATTTAAAAAATTACAACACAGTAATTAATTTTAAAGCAATTAAAAAGGTGAAATTTATGTGTTTTATGTTAATTTACTTTAACGCCAGGTGTGACACTTTTATGAAACCCGTAATAAAATTCCGAAAAGTATTTTTTTAAATACAGAGTAAATAATTTAAGATTTAATTATATCTATAAATTTCGTTTCAAACCTTCCTATATAACATTCAAATACAGGCACATACAGATTGTAATATGCGTTTTTTCCAAGAATTATATCTGTTTAACACTGGGTTTTACAATCGCTCATCAGTATTTTGGTCATTAATTTGCCATAATTATACGGAAAACACAAGCATCGTTCATATAGGTATTAACACGTTTAATTATGGTTGTCATTTCTTTGGTTTAATCATTTTGTAACCTAATTTGACACTGGTCTTAATATCAGTAGACTGGAATATACTGATACAAATATTATTATTAAAACCTTAGATCATTACTAAAGAATTATCAGTAATGGATAAATAAAACGCTAAAATAAAGTGTAAAACTAACTGTTTTTCCGAAGGTTTCAGCAGAGACTTATTAGGGTAGAGAGATACCCTAGTAATACATTTTTTCTAGTTATAGAGAGATCATTGCCATCAACGACACAAATTCAGTTGCCAAAATCATGGCATTAGTATTGTTATCACCTTGATAACAATACTAATTCTACTTACATAGCATATTCGTAATTCCCTTTGAACACCAATTTTTTTACCAATCTCACTGTACCACGTAAGCAATCACTAATCAAATTACACCCACTTCTCACAAACTCAATAAAAATGATTCACTGACAAAATTGCAGGAAAAATCGTAAAAATTCTTCGAAAATGACGGAATCCTATGATAAAAGGCTGACGTCACAGCAAGACAATCAATAATACAACACGAATGTAAACAAAATCCTCTAGTTTACACTTTTATGTAAGCCTTATCTAAGATTATGATAACGGCCTTGGGAATTGGAGTTTGTCATAGATTTTTTTGTTAGGTGCAGGGAAAAATCACTCTTATTTATTAGGTTATACAGTTGAAAGTATCAAGGTTGTGCAGGTTGTAAATTGTGTCAGAAGTGATTATGTTTTTCAAAAAAATATTGACACAGTAATGGATGAGAGCGATTACTAAAAAGTGTGTTTAAGAGCTTTTTTAATATTTATCTACGTTCTTACATTTTTGTGTAATGTTGCCACTTAAAATTTCATATTTTACAACTTAATCTTGCTTAGATAATTATTTACTTTATTTGAAAACAAAAACAATGATATTTTTTCCAACTGTACCATCACTTTAAACCACTGTGCCAAGAATTTATCACAATCAATAAACCATGCGATCACAGCATTTAGTAAAAACCAAAAAACAAACAAGAAAACAACACAATAAAAATCCTTTAATCCTCCATCTAATTTAATTATTCATAACCTGCGGGTCATCCTAGCATACAAAAAAAAAAATACGTCTTCGGAGTATTCCATATTTGGAGAATGGATTCCATCTCAGGCTTCATAATGGAATATGTACGTCACAAAGAGGAGAGTAAGCGCTGGGTCCTTTTGCTCCTATTAAAGGATAATTTACTTTATATTGTCAGCGTGAATGTGATATTGGAGGATGGTAATGTTGTGGATATGCTTTTACATGGAACTTAAATAAAACTGCCGACATGTAAGTATAGTTACTTGTTAGTTAAGGTCAGCAACAGAAGTAGCTTAACATTTCGAAATTTTAATAATTTGATTTACAGGACTCTAGCTGTTATTTTTAAAGTTTCAGAAGATTATTCTTTTAAATATTCTTTACTGTTTAATAACTTATTGTTAACGAGTAATGTCTAACAAGGTAGTAATCACAATCACCAACCTATCAACAGTTGTCAAACCAAGTTATATTTCTTAGATTTGGAATAATAGACTTTTTGCCGGTCATTAATTGAAAGTAATTCATTTATTTCGACACTACAATATTTTACCTCCCTGCAAGGAACACTTTCACTTAGAAATATATATTATTGTTGATTAATTTCACTCCGTTTTTTTATTTAAAACAAACTAAAACCTAATAATGCTGTACTTACTGTCACTTGGCAACAGTAAACATCAATGAAAAATCAAATAACTTTTCATTTAAAATATTTTTTTATCCGGAGTTAACTAGTTAATGTGTTGCTTTGAAAAAACGTAAAAAAATAATAGAAATGCCTTCGTATTTATATTACTCTTAGACGCTCAAATTATATTCAGCTAAGATTTCGCCATTTTTCTTTAATAAAATACTAAAGGGGTCCTAAAACTATTTGCCTTGCAAATGGATCAGTCGACTGATCATAGACTAATATACATTTATCATAATATGCGACTGATGTTACTGGTCTGGCCATCTTGCGAGTAATTGTGCGTTATCCATATAAATTTTCTTTTGAAGAATACATGCTTATGTCATTCACAAGTATGGAATCATTTAGTCAAAACAATGCGACTGAATAATTTTTGATGTAGAATTCGTGATGAGTATCAAAAATACCGCAAAAGACTGAATGCCGAACGTGACATCATATTCCATCTGTACCCTATCGAGCCTGACATCAGACAAAATGAAAAACAAAAAGCAATTTCATACCTCCCATTCTTTTTTTTTATTTTTTCAATGGTTTTTCATATTATTATTTACATACGAGTATTATTGGTTGTTTATTCTAGATTCTAGGGTTCCGTCAAATACTACGCATCTCAAAAGTGTTCCGTAGCCAAAAAAGTTTGAGAACCGTTGATCTAGAATATTACCAAATACAACCAATCTAAAAATATACGACAACCTTGTAAAACCTAGTATTTTGTCAACAATTTATTTACAAAAGGTTTGGAGGACCTCAGGTTACGACAGTTCGAGTCAAGCGTGACTAGAATTTATAAGTACAAAACAAATTGAGTGTGAATGAAACCGTAAGAGACAAGATATCGTTACGTTTTCGTAACAAATCCCCTTTCTCTAATGTTAGGCGACTTCTAAATTAACAAAAGCGAGCTGTTGGATTTTCAACTCTCAACTCGGCACTTAAAATCGAAATTGCAATACTGTTTCCTTTTACTCAGGCATTGAGTTAGATGTAACTTAGTGTGTAGTAGTGGTGAAAAGATAAACCGATGTCATTCGCGACTTTGAATTCAATGTTGTCTTCTGAATACTAAATTCAGTTGTCTGGAAAGTGTGAAAATCGAAAGGCTTTCTCACATTTTAGAGTTTTGACGTCGTTGAAGCTGTGTTGTTCTGCGTGCATTATTATCTTCGTCTTTAAGGATGTTTCACCAAAAAATCTAATTAGTCCGTCAGATAGATTTGCAAAAAATAATGGACACGTTTTTTTTCTTTTTTCACTTAAACAAAAGATGAAGAAGCTACAGTGCTTTGAAAAGTCGCGTCAAGTCGTGTGACGTCACAAGGTTAGTACTTTTTTACCCACAAAGTGACGTCAAAATCCCCTACTCGTGATCTTTGACATATTTATGTCATGTTATATTTTAGTCAATTTTTATTAATTTGATAAAACAAAAAACACGTGTCCAATATTTTTCGATAATCTAACAGACGGACTTTAATAAGATTTTTTATTGAAATACCCTATTGTCGATTGATGACTTATGTAAATCAAACTCAAACTCAAAGTGGTTCTATTACTTTTAAAAATAGTACTATTTTGAAATAAAAAACTATTAAGACTGCCACGTTGGTCCAGAGATCGAAGCGTGATTGCTGAGCATGAGGTCCTGGGCTCCTAGGTGGGGCAAAACGTTTTTGAGTTTTTCCATCAGGAATTTCTAAGTAGCAGCTTGAAGCCTGGACTAGTGCTTGGTTGATGGGAATAAGCTCTCCACTATTATACAGGGTGCAAATTAACCCTTCACGCACCCGTCAAACAAGCATTCTGTACATCAAACTAAGAACCCCTAAACCCCTACGCAAACATTTTTGCTGGGAAACGACTTTTTTTTTGGGGTCAAAAAACACAATTTTGCGGTAAAACTCACTGAAGGAATCTTAAAATATTCTACGAGTGGATGCTTTTAATAGTAAACGGGTCATAGAGCTAATTTAAGTAAAGTTATAACCTGAAAAACTAGTAGTTACAAAAACAGCTATAAAAAATTTGGAACTTTGACCCTTAATATCTCCGTTACTAGGGGGTTCCCAGGTATGCTCTACAACAAAAAACTTGATCGCAGTGGTGGGGAGATTACGTGCCTTTCGTTTGCGTACACCCTTTAAGGAACTTAAGAATAACTGGTGAAATGAGGGTATTTATTAGCCTTATAAACCTCTACCCTTTGGAAAATACTGGTGTTTTTATGTTAAAAAAACTTTAATTGCAATTACAATGGTAGCAGTTCAGCTAGACTCATCATCATAAAGACAGCCTCTGCTAGGCATACGCCTCCCCCAGGTGTCGCCACATTGACCGGTCCCGTGCGTCTCACATCCAGCGGGTCCCTACAACCTTCAGCAGGTGCACGGACCACTTAGTGGGAGGACTTTCAACGCAACGTCTTCCGGTTCACAGTCGCCACACCAGAACTTTTCGGCCCCATCAGCCATTCGTTCTGCGAGCAATGTGCCCTGCCCATTGCCACTTAAGTCTGGCGATTCTTCAGGCTATGTCGGTAACCTTGGTTCTCATGCGGATGTCCTCTAGCTAGACTAGATTTATATAATTCAGAAAGATACTGCACACAGATATGCACAAAGGTATTACCAACAGTGAGGCATATCCACTTAATTCTCTCATTAATAAACGTAAGAATAGCGATCAATTGAGTGGGATTTGGCTTCATCTGGCCAGCAGAGCTTCGTTACCGGCTTTATGGTACGGGATGTTTGAAAAATGTAAGTAAGGATTTGTCGATTGAGTCTGAGTAGAGTGAGGAGCACCGATAGGTATATATAAACAGGAACGTGTAGAAGCAACTTTCGCTTAATGTACAGGTCACCTGCAAAAAGGCATGGACAATTCAGAACTAAAATCGTGTGAAGCGAGAAATGACGTCACTTTACGTAAACTAGTTATCGATTGTTAACGCTCACAGGAAAATACACATTAAGAAATCCATGCAATTTTGCAGGTGAATGTACTTATTGGTTTCATTTTCAGGCTACGTAGCTAAACCCATATTTTGGTACCCAATATTGACAAACAGTAGGTCATACGAGTATCTCAAATTTGCAGGCATTACACTTCTAAGCCAAAACCTCATTTCCAACTTAAAATTTCACAAAACTAAATACTACATCATACATTTATAATCTAAATGGTTCCATTTAGATTAAATATCATTAGGAGAGTAATCATTGCTTTCATTTTTTAATTCAAGGATAAGGCTGTAATAATTTTAGATCTTTTGAATCCATAAACATTTTTAATATTTAAACATTTTGCTGGTTATACCAGAATAAATTTAAAAACGACAAAAAAAATAACAATTAAGTGGGTACCAGGGTTCTTCATGTTATCAATAAAAAACTTGAGAAAAAAAATATAATTAAAAACAGTTATTATATATCCGAATTTGCATAATCTGATTACAGCACCCTATACATATTCAAAATGTAGGACAAACCGTGCATTGACTAGTAAGCATGATTAATAGATAAGTTGGGACAGGTCGGGACAGCGTGTTATTGGAACTGTCCTTAATAGGCTAGGACTTCGTGGAAACCCTAGCTTTATATTATTGTAAATTTGTTCGGACGCAAGTTAGTGTGTGCTTTAGAAAATCGTTACGGTGTTGTATTTTGTGGGGTAAGCACGTAGTTGAGTGTTAGTTATTTGCGTGAAAGGGTCTTGGAGACAGTTTAGTATTTTATTGTCAACGTTGATGTTTGAATAAGTGGCGATATTTTCTGATTCTTGTCATCTTTATATCAAAATGGAGTTAGTTATGAAAGTAGAAAGTAGGTCTTGGAATGTAAACTGAAGAGCACAAAGATCGCTAAAAGTTTTCAATCCCTGACAAATAGGTATCACTCACAGCCTAAAAACTTGGCTGATTTTTCCGTGAATGATTTTAGATAAATCTGAGGGTAGGCAAAAATCTACATCTCTACATCATACATCTGCAGGGCTACTGCATATCTTTTTAAATGTCAGTGGTTATCATAGTGTCCATCAATTAAAAACGATTTAAAAAAATCTTTCACCGTTGGGAAGCTTCACTAGCCCCGTGTGACATAGGGTACTTTTTATCCCTGTATTCCCTTTGTAACGGGAACTATGCGGGTGAAACCGCGTGACGTCCGCTAGTATATAATACACGGTTACAAGACTGGCCATTTCGCGTAACTATACATGAATACTGGTTATAGGAGGTTAATATTCTTACCACAAGCCAACGCTCTCATGGTTCTACTAATTGATCGGTCAACCTATATCTGAGAAGGCAACTTTGGTGAATACACGGTCTATCTATAGATATGTATATTATTATGTGTCCTACCACAAATCATGGTTATCTAATATATTGATTAACCTATATCTAGGAGAGGAGACACCTAGGTCCTTTATACAGCGTGTTCCAGAAAGATGTTGTCATATTTCAGAATGTGATTTAGACAATCAAACTGAATGGGACACTCTATAGGGCCAAGATCAAAATTGTGAAAAAAATCTGATTCCATACACTCGACCCAAATCTATCGGTTTTTTTAGGGTTCCGTAGCCAAATGGCAAAAACGGAACCCTTATAGATTCGTAATGTCTATCTGTCCGTCCGTATGTCACAGCCACTTTATTCGGAAACTATTAAGACTACACAGTGACAGTTGAAACTTGGTAGGTAGATGTATTCTGTGCACCGCTTTACGATTTTTATGCAAAAATAGAAATAAAATTAGGGGGTTTCCACATACATGGAACTGAAACTAAAAACACTTTTATCATCAAACCTATTCGTGTGGGGTGTCTAAAGACAGGTCTTTTAAAATGTAATTGAGATGCTTTAAGAACCATTTTTTCTCAAAGTCAATCGTTTGGAAAATAGACACTTCCAAAGTTTTAAAATGAGTACCCTCTAACTTTTAAACTAAGAAAGTAAAAAGTCTAAAAAAACGTATCTGCTGTAGATTGCAACGTTAACTTTCAACCAAAATTGGTTTGAACGATATTTAGTTATTAGTTTCTGAGAAAACTGCAAATATAACTTTGTCATTTATACAAAACACTATGAAAAACAAACTTATCACAGAATATGTTTTTATGTTGTGGCTTTAACAAGAAATAATACAAAATAGAGGTGGCTTTCCTAGTACGATGGTACGGAACCTTTCATGTGCAATTCTGACTTGCACTTTTACAGTTTTTTCCGCTATTACGATGGCGATCTCATGGAGAATGTCGTTCGGTACCAGAAAGAAGTGATCATATTTCACTACGTATACATTTTATTGTCAAACGAATAATTGACACATACCTTCGTACATCTGCGCGTACTGCGGGAACCCAGCTGCTCTTAGCCATTTGCAAGCCTCCGCCGCTTCGATCTCTGTAACAATATTAATATCAATTAAAATAGGTACAGTATAAAAAAAAACGTCCCCAGTGCTTGGATAAGGCCTGTCTATGTGATAACGCGTAATAATAAAATTTCTGCTCTAGGTTTCCTCAAGACGTTTTCCTTCACCGTGTTATGAGCAGTGGTGATGAAAAAAAGCAGAGTGAGTCATTTCAAATATATTTTAATTAAATCTGAAATAGTGTTTATTTGAAAGTTCGAAAATCATGTTTTTCCCCAAAGTAGTAGCCAAGTTAAAGTTTAGTTTATGTATCCGATAACATGTCTTAACATCACGCCATCACGGAAGAAAACGTCAACTAATCCGGACTCCGAGGTAACTACGGAGAAATTCCTGATAGAAAAACCAAATAACAGCTCGATTCGGGAATTGTAAACCGAACCTCATTCTAGCAGTCACGCTAGCAACTACTTTACCAATAACCCTCCTTTTGGGTTTCGCCACAGTCGGGTAAAAAGGCAGGTAGTAGCATTTTCCGATAATTTTCAAATAAATTGAGAAAAGTGGAAAAGATAACCTATCTTACATAATTAAGTCTTATAGAAAGTTCATAATGACCGTGAAAGTCAATAGAATTTTTATGGTCACATCTTATTTTATTACTAAGTTTTTATGTGAAAACAATGGAAAAACAGCCGTTCGACCCACGCTCCTAAAGTCGTAACTCGTGGATAAATGGCAGTAGGTAGGTACTATTTAATTTTGTACATAATTTATTGTTGTATTAAGGTTGTATTTTTCATAAATGTAAATAATTATGTCTTGTTTAAATGGTGGTTCTAAATTGTTTTATGTGTATTTAGTGTTTTGTGGTTTTCAAATTTGCGTTGAATTTCTAGTTATTATTTTGCTGGAAATAACAAGAGCTTAGTTGTTACGGTATGCGTCGCTGTGTGCTTTCGTATTCACAGTATTCGTTGTTGCAAACATTCGGCGTCGTCTAATTCGGTGTAGCAACATTCGGAATGACGTATTGCACTTCTTTAAAATCAACCTGTATCTGATAATTCCATTTGACTTTAGATCCTTTAAAAAATTCTTCTACAATTATAATTTGAACTACATATATGTGTACCTATATAAAAATATATATTATATTTAACGCAGCCGTGAGACAAACAATATTGTCTCTTTTTTTTGTTTTATTTTTAAGACCAGGAACTCTAAAATAATTTCCACGCAAGCTCCACCCCATTCACCCCGCCACTCCGCGCGATGTGCTAGACGCTAGCACATCAGTAATAAAGTCGAATACCGCGTGCGCTCTTTGATCGCGTTCGAGCTCGAAACGAAATGTCGTAAGTCTCAATTCTTATTTCGTTTATAACTAAAGTAGTAATTGATCTGGAGAAAAAATATCTTGTGGCTGGATAGTAAACTATATTTTCTTACAGTGAACATTTATTTTAGACATAAAGGCGGAGTAATCTTGAGGAAAAATGTAATAATCGTTAAAAAAGACATGATTTTCGAATAAAAAATGAATCGAGCGAATATGCTACAATTACGTAACTGTCTTGTACATGGAAAGAAAAAGATCCAATAAATCATATACTAAAGTTCCATTTTGATTGTATGTACGACTGTTTCAGAATATTAATGCAAATTAACATAAATTTAGGGAGCCTCCTCTTATTGTGCGTACTTGTGGCATATCACACTAATATTATAAAGTCGAAAGTTTGTAAATGTGTGTGAGTGTGTATGTTTGTTACTTCTTCACGCAAAAACTACTGCACGGATTTAGATGAAATTTAGTACACAGATAGGTTATAACCTAGATTAACAAATAGGATAGTTTTTATCCCGATTTTATATTCCCGTGGGTTGTAGTGGGTGAAGCCGCTGGCAACAGCTAGTTATATATGTATATGTTTTCTTTCTTACATTAAAGTTGCTTTTGCACGTTCCTCAGTGTGAGCACGTTGGTCGTTTAAACAACGTGTCATTATGTTTACGCGGTTTTTCACTATATTTTTTTTTTTAATTTTTTGAGAAACTGTTTAAAAATATATAATTATATATCGTCAAAATGATGCAAAGCAGTGGCGGAAATAGAAAGTCCCGCAACCTACAGTTTATGTTGATCCGAATATAAACAACTCTTTAAAGTTTGTAAAATTCCAGCAATATAGCTGATAAGATAGAAACAATCTTGTTTACCCGGAAATACGTTTTTCCGGGCTGTTGACTTTTAATATATTTTCACCGAAAATTATTAATTCTATTTAAATCTAATTGATTTGTTGAAATTTCATTCCAGTGTTATTCGGTTTTTCCATTAGAAATCTCTCAATAGCAGCCACGGAGTTTGGATTTGTGTTCGATTGATGGCAATAGGCTTACCTCCTATAACTTGGGACTTAAACATGGGTCTTTCATGGCTACACTTCTGCCTAACCCTTCGGAGACTAGTCTACTTTTGAAAGATAGTAGGTATCTATCTTAAGCTATTCCATTTTTTTTCTACTTTTTAATTTCGTAATTAGCACACTCATTACTCAGTAGCATAACAATACTAATTGGCTCACACACAACTAGTTAAAATTCCGTACAGAAAAAATTACAAACAAGAAGGCTTTCTCCGATAAATATTAATATATCAGAACCAGCATAGTTGGCCTCTAGACCCTTAACAAAATGTTGGTGATATCAATCACGTAGTACTTGGCGTCAGAGGTCAAAGTAAGATGGTCGTGTAGGAACTGTCTTACCGAAGTACAATCAGCAGTATTGTGAACGTGACGGGTACAAATGCTTAAATAATGGAGAGGAAAGCCGGTAACGGGATGTGGGCTAAGAGTTTCGTGGATGCGGTAGTTTAAAGTTGGTTGGCATGTCAGGTGTATGCAAGAATGCATGAAGGATTTTTGTTTGTTTGGAAAGATTTGAAATGGTGTCGTCAATTAGAAATACTATTTTGAGGTGCACAAAATATTTTAAACAATCAGTGTCTTAAATTAGGCGTATATTAAGGAGGTATATGCCGTAGGCTCTGATAAAGTGAAATTCTATATTATCGATAGTAAACTTTTTTTTGCTTTAGATGGGCACAAAATACCGAAAAGCTTACACTAATACCTTTGCAAATTACTGTATAAATACGATACCAGATAAGCAAGCTTCCTAGCACAGAACTACTCTCAAACTTTAAGTTTAGCTATGTTCAACCTGAAGACTTCGAAAAAGATTTGACATCAAAGAAACTTCATTACTAATACCGCATCAATTTATTAGCACCTCCCTACTCCATTACCTTAGCGGATAGTGGCAAAGTGTGGATCGATTTTTCATAGGCACTTTAAAATGTATGATTTGTAAGGTACCTGTTTGTACTAACGACAAAATAGTTATGCGTGTAGGTGACGAGTGTCTGGCTATCATCGTATTTTTTCTGCCCTTGTCCCAATTCATTTGAAGTCGAAGAAGCATGATTGTCTTCTTCTTCCATATCATCCTTCACCGTAGCCGTGTCATCGTTTATTTGGTACTTTTGTACTCTTATAACCTTCGACGAATGTCTGTCAATTATGTATTTTATAGAGATTTGATCAACATATTTCATTTCAGCACTGGTATAGTTTTCCAAAAGAAATGAACATACACGATGTTGCTATTAATACTTCCTTGGTAAACGAACTAGTGCTCTGCAAGGCTATTGCGTATCTTTTTAAATGTCAGTGGCTATCATAGTATCCATCGAATAATTTGTCACATTGGTTATGGTTTAGTACAAAATGGAACCATTTGGCAGTTAATTGATGGACACTAAGATAGCCACTGACATTTAAAAAGATACGCGATAGCCCTGCTGATATTTTGATCCCCAACAAGAAAAAGATGATTTTTTTTTCGCAATCGGTCTCAGTCTTAATCACGTCACAACCTAAAGATGCATGCAAAAGAGGTCGATGTACATTTTAATTAAATGCTAACGCAGTTAACTGCTGTACACTTATTAATTTGGTTGTCTGTACAAACGCAGCCTATCGGCCACCGGCGTAGCGTCGACAGCCAAATGTATGGCCGTTTATGGATCGATAACACAGGATTGGGACACCACTCTTTGTTTTAAATAATTTGTTACAAGATACGCCGAAATAAACCGATGTTATTATGAAGATATTGTTTTCGGTTGGTTGAAAAATCGTGATATTTAATCATTTTAATTATACGTGTTTTGGGTGTGGTGAAAGACGGAGTTATTGCTGATAATTTGTAGTGTAAAAGGTGTATATGCTGAAAAGAATAAAGTCGATTTTTCTTGAGGAAAGATACAGCAATAATTTGGTTGCCATTAAACTGGTATTATGGCATTATTCTCATCGATTGATCATACCGTTCTTATTTAATTGGACGGGACGATATACGGCGAGTCAGTCCTTCATTTCTTCTTTAGGTACCTACTTGCCAAAATCTTACTATTGTAGACTGACGAAAAACTTTGTCACTATCAGAAAATTTGGTTCTACATCTTCTCGAATCAATGACTCAGATTTGGTCTGACCATGAAATTTATAGCATAAGTTAGTGTCCAAAGCGAAGTCCCGTTGAAAGTTGGTGTGGAAATGCGAAATTCTTTGAAAGTGATGGCCGCTTATCTTGTCCTCAAAACACGTAGAAGATACTCTACTACTGATTGTAACCTCCACCACAAAAGTGTGGGCACGAGGGGTGTTCCAATAGTAACTTTTTTTTTTTTAATTATTCATGTCCATTCTACACACGCGTTATCTTTTCAATCACTAACAAAAACACGTTACTCCTCAAACTTCATAAAACTCTACTGCTAATAAAGACTGACTATTTTATGAATTGTCTATTTATAGCGTAATCATGTTGTGATTACATGACACAACATCACGCTTGTAATTTACGAAGGGTAAGGCAGAGGTCTCGCCGGGGCTGCGGGGTGTTTGAAAGAGTTACCGCGGCCTCGGCACAAGGGCCAAGAAGGAACATGGGGCGTTTTTAGTCAGTAGAAGTCTGACACTCCCTTTTGATGATTTCCCACCGCACAAAAAAGATAAGGCAGAGGTGTATTTAGGTATTAATAAACCCACATGGTGCCAGTTATGTTTAAGTTTTTTGTAATAAAGGGCGAGCTTATTACCATCACCCGGGCACGAATGGACACACTCTGAGACTACTACTGGGAAATTCCTGATGAGAAAACCAAATAACGCTTTGCTTAACCAGAGAATCAAACTCAGGACCGGCGGCGAACTCTCGCGTCCGGCCCTGGTGCAAGCCATGGTCCGGGGCGAGGAGGAATGGGACGCCGTCGCCTCCTACTGCGAAGCAGTGATGCTAGCGATGGAGGTGGCGGAACGGAACGGCGGACGCTCCGGGCGTCGGGGGCCAGGTGACTGCTTCCGGCCACCGTAGACGCGGGCCTGTGGACGGCGCGATCGTGTTCCACGCGCGACAAAGAGATGTCAGCAACATGGAAGGGGCCCGCAAGGGCCATGCCCGTCGGGGCTGCGGGATGTTCTAAGAGATACCGCGGCCTTGACATTTAGGGCTAAGAAGGAACATGGGTGGTTTTTAGTCAGTAGAAGTCTGACATTCTCTTTCGCTCTGCCCAAGAGCGGGAGGGCTTATTTGATGATTTCCCATCCCCCCCAAAAAAAAAGGACCTCATGTTTAGCACCAGCGTTTGCGACCACTACACCAGCAAGACAGCTGCTAGCTACAGGTACTTACAAATAAGATTAATTAAAGGAAGATGCCATAAAACAATTTATTCAATGGCACTTAACCATTGAGTAAATGGTTCTCTTTGCAGGAAAAATATATCAGAATATGCATAAAATTAAATATAATAATAAACATAATATTAAATCAACACGTGTTGAGTTCATAATTACTACAAGTAGATATACATAGATATTAGATATCTCATAATATCTTGTATTGTGCATTGATTCTGCCGGTAGTCAAGTGTTTAGTACTTGAATGACGTCAGATAAACGTTTGCTGGTAATATTCCGAGTCACAGTAGACCACACAGAGATTGCTTATTTAAATATGGGTGGCGCCTTAATCTGTATGGAAAATATATGTAGGTATGTGTTTGGAAAATATTATGCTAGAAATGAGGTAAGAAATAACTGAATAATAAATCCAGATTTATTGGTCTCACGTGTAACATGTATTGCCTATTATATACGCGGGACGAACATCATCTGCGTAGCCTTCTTACAACTTAAGGGTGTAAAAATACCCTTAACGCAAACGAAGGGAACTTGTTCTCCCTACCACTGCGATCATTTTTTTTTGTTATAAACCATACCTGGGAACCCCCTAGTTACGGAGATATAGGGGGTCAAAGTTTCAAATTTTGCACAGCTGTTTACCTAAATACTTGTTTTTCAGGTTATAACTTTTCTTAAATTACCTCCATGACCCGTTTATTATTCAAAGCATGCACTAGCACAATGTTTGAACAGTGCTACAGTCGTATACCAGCAAACATTTTTGTGTGGGTACTTAGTTTGATGTACAGAATGCTTGGTTGACGGCTGTGTGATGGGTTGATTTACATCCTGTATATTGGGGTCCTGTCTATCGAATGTCGGATACAACTGAATACAATTATTTGACTTAGAGCGACTGCCTGTCTGTCCTTTGGCAAGACTGGTTGTCAGACTTTCAGGCATCTGACTAACTATACGAAAAAAAAACTAAAAAACTACACCGACTTTTTTTTTGTATTTGTAAATTGCAGCCGGAACCAAACTTTACGCGCTCTCCAAGACACATAGGAGCCTCGGTATGTAATCCATCCACGAGCCAACCTGGGCAAGTACGGCTTAACCTAAAGATAGACCCAAGTGGCAAGTATTATTAAGCCACGAGCTCCACTCTACACGGGGGCGTACGCATTGGAGTATAGAAAAAAACTTTTGCGAATCGCCTTCTATTATAGGACAGCTGACATATATCTAAAGCTACGACTGCTAGTTTTTGCAGCTGGCTAGCAGATGTAAGTACAAAACATGCAGTGTATTGTATCATAGAATTGACCGTTAATTAATCGTATCTGACCTTCTGGTATATTTTTAGACCGTGTAGGAAAATAGTCTAAAGAACTCACGTATAATGGACCTTTCTACTAGTAATATTTTTCTCGAAACTGATCATTAGTTCCGGAGATTACCAACAAACTAACAGACAAATTTAACCTCTTTAACATATTAGTATAGATACATCTTGATAAATCCCGTAAAAGTCTAATTTCAGCAGTCACACTCCAAAAGTCCATTTCATAAAACTACACGCTTTCATCTTCTAACTTGAAAACTTTCCTAATTCATTATGACAAAACACTGCACTTTGTTGACGCAAACCCTAACTGGTAAACATTTAAGAACTAGGTCCAACACAATGGCTTTCAGAATAATAGTCCTAATTTCAAAGAAAGAAAAGCCTATTATTCTTTGTATTGAAGAGATTTTTTTTGTTTTTTTTAGAATTGCCTGTTTTTCAGCTTGGTATGAAAACAATGTTGACAAAAACAGGGTTTAATGAACGAATATGATTAACCGGTGTTTATCTCTCTCTTTCGTTGTAGGGTATTTTTTTAAAGGGGAAAAAAACTTTGATCCCTCAGGCAATTCGGGGAAGCGAACATGGAAAGGAATGGAATTTGCGACCTTAGTGTTGTGACCACAGTTGACAGAGACCGCCAAGTCATAAGTCTCGAGTTCGAACCAAGACACGTAATTCTCCTGTCGGGGCTGCAGGTTGTTCGAAAGAGATACCGCGGCCTCGGACACAAAGGCCTAAGAAGGAACATAGGTGGGTTTTAGTCAGTAGAAGTCTGACACTCCCTACCGCTCTGCCCAAAGCAGGAGGAGTCATGAAATTTGTTATTTCCCACCATCAAAAAAAATAGACACACAACTCTGTTTTTTTTTTAATTCATGTGCGTATTGTATACACTTGCTGTTTGTTTCGTTGCCTGACAGATATTTGCTGTCATGTAAAGCCAAGTCAGGAATCCATGGGTGCCAATAAAATTCTGACATCAATGTAGGCACTAACTGCGGCTTGTTCGTAAGAGATACCGCGGCCTCGACATAAAGGGCTAAGAAGGAACAGGGTTAGGTTTTTAGTCAGTAGAAACCTGACACTCCCTTTCGCTCTGCCCAGTTATTTGATGATTTCCCAACCCAAAAAAAAGGCACTAACCTCTTAATAAAAAGAAAGGAGAATTTGTATGGAATATCCACAATTATTCCTTACATTTTTTGAAGACTTGGCTTTACATGACATCTTTTAAGAAGCTTTTACTGGAGAAATTGCTTTCAGGTCTTTCGAAGGCACTAAATATGATTACGTTTAAAACCTCTTTATTTACGATAAAAGAGAGGTTTATAAGATTACTAGCTGTTGCCAGCGGCTTCACCCGCTACAACACGAAATTTATCCCACGAGAAGATAAAATCGGGATAAAATCCTATGTGTTAATCCAGGTTGTCAGCTAACTCCATACCAAATTTTATTGAAATCGCTCCAGCCGTTTATACGTAAAGAAGTAACATACTCACACATTCACAAACTTTCGACTTTATAATATTAGTATGATGTGATAGTAATTTCTTCTATTCATTTCTTTTATAAGTGTGAGTATGTGTGAACATCTGCCTAGCCTTTTCTCAACTATGTTGTGTTTGGCTTCCAGTCTGACCATCCGATTAGACTGGAAGCAGCAGCTGATTAGACAGACTTTCGGCATCTGACACGACTCTCAAAGATCTACAAATAACCGAAATGCTCAATGATTTCGTTCATTTTTAGATTTTTCACTTCAAACTTTTTTTCAAGGTGTTTTGAATGCAGCTAAATAATAGTATTTTACATGGAGCGACTGCCTATCTGACCTCCACAACTACTGGGTCATACATAAGTGTGATATGGACGCCCCCGCACTACCTGTAGCGACTGTCAAAGATCTTAAAATACATACACGTTAAACACATTACTCTCCTTTTGGGCTTCGCCGCAGTCGGATAAAAAAAATACAGGCGGGACCAACGTCTTCACGTGCTTTCCGAAGCACGAGGCGGCCTTACCTAATTTTACCCAGAGCGACTGTTATTTTTTGGCCAAGAGAAATCTATGTAATATGTTAAAGTATCCTTCATCTACGTCATTAAAACTATTTTTATCTTTACGCAACTCTTCAAAACTCGTTGAAGATCTTCATCTGTAAGAAATTGAACTGGCACATCAAAAGATTGGCAATGTTTTGGTTTACTATCAAACAAGAGTTCGTAGTATACAGAGTTTAGCTTACGTGCTACTCAACAGCTGTTCGGGAAGTCGGTTCTAGGAATAGGTTGGGAGTAAACTTTGACAAAATTACGTTTTTGCGTAATAGGGGATCGGACTGGGTCAAAAAAATATGATTCTAATTAGTCCTTCAGTTAGATTATCGAAAAATATTGAATACGTGTTTTTTGTTTTATCAAATTAATAAAAATTGACGAAGATAACACGCGTCAAAGATGTGTGAAGTGTGGGGTTGTGACGTCATTTGTTTGTGAAAAATGTACTACCATGTGACGTTTTCGAGGAATTCGCAAGTTTCCGAATCATTGTATCGTCTTCATTTTTGTTTATGTGAAAAAAGAAAAAATACGTCTCCAATATTTTTTGAAAATCTATCTGACGGACTAATTATTATATTTTTGTCCGATCCCCTATTCTTAAAAAATCTTGCGCATTTGAGGAAAACTGTTTTTTTTCTTGAAGTTAATTGGAAGGAGATTCAGGAAAATTAGTTTTTTTCTAGGGCATTATCGAAAAAATCAGTGGCTCCTTTGAATCGATAAATATATTTGTGTGGGTCATCTCATTGACCTTTGAATTTGGAATTTCCATTATCGAGCATGCGTGAGTCATGCTACATATTGGCTCATTGCTACAAAGGTCAACTTTTACGTCACATGTCCGTACTGCTTTATTTATTAAATACTCAAACCACGCAAATAAACAGAAGCATATACATATATGCCAACGGCGTCAAATGGGATCGTCATTTCGACGGTGAAGTACGTCACGGCAATGACTGACAGTAATAACTTAAGTAACTTAACTTCATTTTGATCATTGTGCTCGCAAAAGCACCGGAATTTCAGGAACTCAAAAATGGGAAATATCCTGTTTTTACTGATTAGAGATACAATGTAGATTTCAATCTATGTGCGTGTTTGGTTTTCACTGCTCTTCGCTTCGCTCATCTCCGCTTTAAGGCTGCGGTTCCACTGAGGCGGAGTGGAGCAGAGCGGAGACGAGCTGTGCCGCGATTCACCAATCATATCTCTTCTAGGAGGTAGTTGTATTGTCATGTGATTGGTGTATCACAGCACAGCTCGTCTCCACTTTGCCTCAGTGGAACCGCAGCCTTGTGGAGTTCGGCCATTCAGCTGGTGTCGACTCAAGATAAGCTAGGTAACATTTGGCTGATGTATGGTTTATTACAGTATATTGTTATTTATGTTGGCCATCTTCATAAATTGTATACAAGGGACGCGAAGACCAGTCAAGACAGTATAGACACCAGTTTATGCGGATCTCTCGTTGTATAGGAAACCTATACAAAGCGAGGCCAAGCTTGATGTGTCGCCGTGAGTACTGAGGACGAGGAATAGTTCCTTTTTATGAACACGGGCGGGAAAGGATCTCATAAGGAAGTATTCACATTTTTGCGTTGCTTTTAGAATAGCTCATCATTGTGTAGACGAGCGCACATTGGTAGTTACTCTTTGACCTTTATGGGCTGGCCCCGTAGTATGGATTTTCAATGGATTATGAGGCTAATTTAATACTGGTTATGTTACAATTGACGTGCGGTCTAGTATTTAAGAAAGACTTTGTTTATGAATATGCAAGTTTTTCGTTAATAATCAATACTTACTGTTTTTTGAGAGGTCATAGTTTTTTTTGACATTTTCATGTTTTATTAATTTTTCAGTGTACGGTAAATCTATACAAAACGATGCCAAGTTATACTACGAATGTATACCTTGATGTGTCGCCGTACGTTTAATGGTGAAGAAAGATTTCCAAAAAAGACTTAGGTAATGCGTGCATCTTCGAATGTGTAAATAAAACCATTCAGCATAATGAACACAATTGGAGAAACAACATTAAAGCAGTTAGTCACTACGTAAACGAACCTAAGTCAATCAAACATGACACAAAAGAACAGCATCCATTCCTCGTTAAGATTGGAGTTCGCTTTACACAATTCTATACAAAGAGAACAATGGATGGTCAAGAATTGATGATGGTTTTCTTGTTTCAACTAAACATTTCCACGTTCATAGTCTTCCAAACAAAAAACTAAAAGTACGGCATCTATTACTCTTTTAGATTGGAGTTTCCTTTCCACATTTATATACAAAGAGAGCAATGGATGGTTTTCTCGAGAAAAAGATAGTTTAGTTGCTCTAACTCAAAAACTTCAATGTATAAACAGTAATCAGTCTGGGTAATTAAGCAAAGATAAAGAGACACCATATTAGTTTGTACTTTTGTTTGTTATCTATGCGGCTGGTTACGCTGTGGTCAAATTTTGGTTAAGAATCATTACGTATCTCAAAATTTATTTGGCCATTTTTCTTCATTTTAGTAAAAATATGATTGTAGGATTTTTAATTCCAAATGCCTACCGACGTGGAAAAGTATTTGAAACTCTTTCTGATCTACATCCATAGGCTAGAAGCCGACCCTATAATACTTAGTTGGGAAAAAGCTAGGCAGATGATGACTGACAGAAAACTCATACGTCTATCTGTCGTGTGAAATACTTTATTTTTCTTTTAAATTGTTATTTACACAACAAAGGAGCAACTCTAGTAGGTACGACAGTCGGACCCAATTTTGAGTAAATTCATAATTGTATGCTGCAGAATATGAGAGCTTTTAGGTATCCACAGATTTGTTTAAAAACACTTCTTATAAAACCTAAACATACTCCAGAACACGTTAAAACTAACATTACATCATATCTAAAATCAACAGTCTAAAACCGGCACATTTTAACATTTGGCCATAAAACTACAAGAAGAAAAAAAACAACGCAAATTACCTGTAATTTGATCAACACTTAAATTAGGAACACTCATTATCACAACACTGGCACAAAACTACACTAAACGAATCTGAGCAACATGCAGACTCCTGCGCATCGTAACCGACACTGAATCACTCATTCATACGAAAATTTCGATCTATTAACTGCTATTTGTAACGTTATTAACACACTATCTGTTATGCAACTAAGTAGCAACGTTTATTAGTACATAATAACATAAATTGTAAAAATGTTTCTTTCATTCAAAATGTAATACTAACGGTACTATAATAAGATGTTAAATTATCGATGCCTCATTTAAAAAACACTGGCCACTAGGCTTGGTCGTTATATTATAAAGCAGGATAAAACAGCCGTTTAAAAATAATAGCATAAGCAACCTGCTATTTGTTTTTACGTCTTTATGCTTCAAGCGTTTTAGCGATTAACGCCATCTATTAGATTTTGTAGACACATTTTTCACCAAATCAATTTAAATGTCACTTGCCGTCACCGACGGACGGGCGACGCGGTACCTACTAATGATTTTCTCAAAAAAACGTAAGATGTCGTCGTTGTCGCAGTAATATTTACTATCAACTTACGATTATATTCATTCGAATATATTCATTCTGATGTTCAACGTTCATTCGTTATTTAGCTTAGTAGCGTTTTGCCGTTGCGTGCGTTTTCGAATATATATTCAGATCAGTATTCGTTCAGCTGTTCGACAGTTTTGTTGACCGTCGCCATTAAAATTTGATAAGTAAATGTTTTAAACTTTTAACTGGCTGGATGCATGTTTGTGTGTGGGCTGAACGTGACTGTATATTATTATTGTGTTTTGTATAGAGTGTTAAATTTAAATTGTAATTATAGTGTTTAGTTTTCATTTGTAAATATAAAATAAAGTGTTTTTAGTTTTAATTTGTAAATATAAAATACCTATAGTGTTTAGTTTTAAATTCGAATTATTGTATTGTAAGTACCTAATTCGAAATACAAAATGCCTCGAGTTCGAGTTGGTGAAGTGTGGAACCATTTTTCGGAAATAGACGAGATAGATAAAAAAGCAGAGTGCACTTACTGCAAAAAAGTGTTATCATTTAAAACAACGATAACGAATTTAAAAAACCATTTAAAACAAAAACATTTGCTAGTTTTTGAAGGAATGTGCCGAAATAGAACTGCTGCAATAAATACGACAGGTAAGTAATGTTGTGTATTTATTTACGAAGTCGCTTGTGTGTGATTGCAAAACTAATACGTTAGGTGCGTAGGAATTGTAGGTAGGTATCTATTTGAATGTTTTCTGTATGTCTTTAGGGGCCATTGCTGGTTCTGGTGATGGAGATGGCTTGGGTAACGGTACTTCTGGTGGTGGAAATAATGCAAGCATTCCATTTGCAACTACTTCAGCTGCAGGTCCGTCTACTGCAACTACTGCAAGCAGTTCCTCCGGAAATCTCAACGCCGTTCATCCAATTCGAGCGACTAATCAGCAACCCATGTCTTCATATTTAAAAAGAAAACTGAACAGCCAGGAAAAAGAACGCCTGGATAAGTTATTAATTAACATGGTTGCTGTGGATTGCCAACCCTTTCGCATCGTGGATGATGAAGGGTTCAAAAAATTCGTTCATGGTTTAAACCCAAACTATGAATTACCGAGCAGGAAGACATTGTCCACTAAAGACTTGCTCCGGGAATATGAAAACAAATTAACAAGAGTGAAGTCTCTGGTGGACGGACATTGCTCTAGTATGTGTATTACGGTAGACTGCTGGACATCTAGGACAATGCAGCCGTACATCGCTATAACAGGCCATTTTATAAATAATAATGATCTGGCATTTACATCAATTTTGCTGCAATGCCGACCATTAGATGGGTCGCATACAGGCCAAAATATTGCTAATGCGATTACATTGGCTGCGCAAGAGTGGGGCGTCACATCTAAAATTAACTTTTTTGTTAGTGACAATGCGTCCAACATGGAGAGAGCTGCCATGTTGCTGGGTTGGCCACACTTCGGTTGCTACGCCCACAAATTAAATTTAATAGCCGAACACGCCTTAGCCGTTCCGGAGGTGGCGAGCATAATTACTAAGGTGCAAAAGACAGTTTCGCATTTCAAACGCAGCTCTTTGGCAAAAGAAAAACTGGTTAAATACCAAATAAGGTCCCAAGGTGTTGCTGAGGGTAGTGCGTTAAACGTCGTCATTTCAGTACCAACAAGATGGAACTCAACATTCTTAATGGTGCAGCGTTACATACAATTGCAAGAAGCAATTAGGGCCACAGTCCCAAATTTAAACGTGGATTTACCCATTATTACCTTGGAGGAATGGAGATGTTTAGAACAGTGCTGCACTATTTTAAAGCCTCTGTATGAAGCAACCCTTATAATGAGTGCTGAAAATTATTTAACAGCGAGCAAGGCCATTGTCATAACACAAGGGTTGTTTGCGGTTTACAGGGAAATGACCGAAAATATAAATTATTACCTTCCCGTACAATTGCTGGCTAAAACTATATTTAATGGCCTGAGGAACAGATTCGGCAATTTAGAAAAAAATATGCCAATAGCTGTGTGTACACTATTGGACCCTAGGTTTAAAACATTTGGATTCCACGATGAAGAAGCGTTGCGGGCGACGAAATCATACATCACGGACCAGATTTTGGGTAATGTGGATGTCCAAGCCCAAATTCAAGAACAAGTGCAGAATGCCACACCTGTTGCGGTTGCGGAGCCCACATATTCCTTGTGGAGTGTTTTCGATAAAAAAGTATCCACGTCACTGCAACCTCGGTCAGCACATACCAAATTTATAGACGAATTCCAAATGTTTTTAAACCAGTCGTTGATAGGCAGAGAGGACTGTCCTTTCAAATGGTGGCGGGACCATCACACAGTATACCCATCCTTATATGCATATTTTATAAACCATTGTAATATAATAGTAACTTCCGTTCCTTGTGAACGAGCATTTTCGAAAGCAGGTCATATTATTAACGATAGACGCACACGGCTCAATACGAGCAAAGTTACCAAATTAATGTTCCTGCATGGAAACAAACACATTTAACTAACTAAAGTCTGTAAATAGTGAAAAAAAGTGTAAATTAAAATAAACTGTAAATAGTGAAAAAACGTGTAAATTAAAATAAACTGTAAATAGTGAAAAAACGTGTAAATTAAAATAAACTGTAAATAGTGAAAAAACGTGTATATTAAAATAAACTGTATATAAAATCAATGAACTTCTAAATACGCCTGACTAAGTGACTGACTATTAAGAATACAAAGACGTTTAAAATAATAATGTATTTTCATTGTTTTTTTTTTCGTAAATTCGTAAGTCAGACAGTCCTAAGCCTGTGGAAAAAAGTATGAAGGGAAGTTCATTGAACTTATTTATACAATAAAGGTTTACTATATTTTTAATAGTTAGTAA
The DNA here is from genome assembly GCA_932274075.1 of Diarsia rubi. Lineage (NCBI taxonomy): Eukaryota > Metazoa > Arthropoda > Insecta > Lepidoptera > Noctuidae > Diarsia > Diarsia rubi. The sequence continues at coordinate 13,863,208 of OW026433.1, read as the reverse complement.
TTTATCAAATATTTTACAATAATATTTATGTGTTACATATTATGTTATTACGGAACATCGATATCGATAATCGCGAAATCGACGTCGCGCGCGGCGCTATAATACAATGTAATGCTTGTTTCAAGCTTGACGCGTTATTGAATACAACAGTATAATACTATATAACGCAAACGCACGCAGCGCAGCGCATCGAACGTTGGGTGGTACTAAACTAATATATTAGCGCAGGATAAATATCATGCTATTTTTACTAAGCTGAACGTTGAAACGCGTTGTTGAATTAGAGCCGTTTTGCCCACGACTACTGGCCACTACTTAATTTTGTCACAAATTGAAATGGACGCGCATTCTTTATTTGATTTTAAAAATCTGGAACGCTTAAGTTTTTAAGTTATGGCGCGTTGTCAATATGAATCGGTTTTTGAATTAAGAATGTTTTATTAATGGAATTGTTTTTAACTTTTAAATCTTTTTCAAGGCTCGTTTTGTTTAGCAACTATTTTAAATCGAAACTTTTCGGTATTTTGAGTCGATTTTGAATCCGAAATCGATTATTTTGAATTAGAATCGTACTGATTTAAGTGTACTCTACACGGATGTAAGAAACAAACTAGTGAGACCGATAGTTGACTAAGAATGAGATTAGTTATCAGTTTTTATCGCGAGCGGTCGTTACTGTGTCCTTTAATCGTTGGTCACGTCACCGATAGTGCTCAGTTAAGAACTAACTATTTATTAAATCACTTGTTCGGATGTGGTAACTACAACACTTAAAGAGTATTTACATTTGACTGGCCTGTTGGTCTAGTGGTTAGTGACCCTAACTGCTAGGCCGGAGGTCGTGGGTTCGATTCCCACCCAGGACAAATGTTTGTGTGATGAGCACGATCATTTGTTCTGTGTCTGGGTGTAATTTATCTATAATATGTATGTATTTAGAAATATATAAGTATGTTTATCAGTTGTCTAGTACCCATAACACAAGCTCTGCTTAGCTTGGGACTAGATGGCGTTGTGTGATAGTTGTGGAATATTATTATTATTATTATTATTATATTATTATTATTTTTCTTATAAGGAAAAAATACTTATTTATTTAAAAAATCTGACCAGTTCAATGAATAATCAATATAATCATTGTGTAGTTGTGTGTGATTAGGATCTTATATTACTCGTAATATTACGTCTTAGACCATACTAAACTCTGTAGTTTTCCTGGATTTAAAAGTATGATTCTAATTACCAGAATTATTTATCTCACATTACGTAAACAAAACGTCAATTAGGTAATTAATACAATGAATGCCTGACAATATCAATAATATATAAATATTTACTTTAATTTATTTCTCGTTGGGTTTTGCCCGCGAGCATGATATTCTGGATTCGATTCCAAGGTAAATCAAAGTATTATACGATTTACCCTAACTGGGGAAACGCCGTAAGGGAAGATTAGTACAAATGTGGACGAGTATAAGAGGAGAGGAAGACCAAAGAAACGATAGATGGAATGTGTGAAAGAAAGAAGCTGTCTGATACTCTGATGTGATGACGAGTAAAGCCGGCTTTTGATTATGGGATGTAATATGTATGTATTACATCTTGAGCCATATATTACATCCCGCGTTTGAGATGTAATATACATATATTATAGCACAGTGTGAACTCGCGTACAAAATGTATGACGAGCGATATAATAATATTACATCTCAAGATGTAATATATATTCCATAGTCTAAAGAAGTATGGAAGAAGAAGCGTGCTGCACCGACCCCAAAATTATTTAGGACAAGGGCAAGAGGTGAATGGTGATGTTAAAGGCAATGGGGTAGCCCCCAATGTAAATTGAAAACAAGTAAGTATTGAAACTGCAGTTAAAGTTTTTGTCCCGATGTTTTCGACCGTCTAATTTACTAACTCCATGTCACCAATGACTTAAAGAATTAAGGCCCAAAAAATATTTGGAACTTTTTTATCTTTTGTGTTATTCAGCCTGTTTATATACATATATCTATTATGTAATGTATGTTTGTTTGTATACAGAATGACGTGATGATATAGAAATAGACGGGAAATGACCTCATAGTGTGGGGGTATTGGTTGTGGGAGGTGGGTAAACCGTAAAGTGCCTTATTAGATGCAGAATTGCATTTTGGTTTGAGGTTTATTTTTGTAGGTGAATAATATTTACTAACTTAAAAAAATGTGATTCTAATTAATCAGTCTGCTAAATTATCGAAAAATATTGGATACGTGTTTTTTGTTTTAACAAATTAATAAAAAATGACGAAAATAAAACTTTTCGAAGCACTGTATCGTCTTCATTTTTGTATAAAATTTCCAACATCAACGCGGGCGAAGCCGCGAGCAAAAGCTAGTATGTCAATAAAACAAACAAAGTCACCGACTGACGAAAGTAAATTAAGACTTTTTTTGAATTTTGTTTGCTACTCTCTCAATATCTCACGGAAGAGTCAATATTATCTACAAAGCAATGCCCTAAAAAAGTACTTACACAAATGGTTCACAAAAGACTTCTAACTACCTCGTATAACCCTTATCTGCAACAGTGAAAGTCAATACAACGGTGAAGGGGTCGGTCGCCGGTCGGTAGTGATAGAAGTACCGTCTTTTTACAACATAATAATAATTTTACGCTGTTTTAATGTCCGCACTTATGTGTGCAATGTGGTTACCATGATGGTTTTAAACCTGGGATTTAAGGGGAAATATTAAGAATTATCTTTTAGTGTGTGGCCTGTTTTAGTGTAAAGAAACAGTAATAAAAACTAATACATTATTTTAAATATTGTTTTCTTATGGAATTTTATTTAAGACATGTGAAAAATTTGTTTAAAAATAAATAAAGAAATAAAACATTGAGTCAAGATGACTGTTTAGTAAGTTTCTCCGAAAGGTTTATTTTGAATCTTACATATTTTTATCAGACAACCAATCTTTTTAATCATGACTATATTTATAAACTAGACATCTAAATATCTACAGATAGGTAAAGTTGATATGGTAATCAATCCGTATCTTAATAGTTCAACAACCTAAATGCTTCGATGTATCCTTAGTTTAATTTGTGATTTGAACGAATAATATTGTTTTATTATTTGTTAAAAAAGTGCTAAAATATAATAATACCCTCATCAAATAGGATCATTATGTAATTTGTGTCCGGATGATGGCAATAAGCCGGTCTCCTATTATGTGGGACTTATACTAATTGGCGAAATGTGGATATAGATACTGTTAAGTACACCTCTGTCTAACTCTTTGAGAATTACCGGCGTGATATTATTTTACTAATGAGCCGAGTTTCATTGTTGTTTACATTCCATGACCCGCACGGACCAGGAAATTTATTGAACACAACACGCAAACAAAAAAACAAAAGGGAAAGCGAATACCAGCAAATCCGAAAACATCAACCAAACCTTTCGAGAAATTCAGCCACGTCAGTTATGTATGTTATCAGAGCATAAACATAACATAACATAAGTCATAACAACGCTTGAAATAATCCAGTTTCCGATAGTGAATGCAGTAAAATTGATCGTTATCGATTCTCGTAAGTCTGATTCATCAAACTCAGGTGTTTACTCACCAAATCTGCAGTTTATGTGGAATGGGGAAAATCTTAGATTAGAGAGAAATCAAAGGTTTTTGAATGTTTTTGTTATTATAAGTTTCTATGAAATGGTCTTTTAAGTTTTTAGGAAAATAGTTTTATAACACTAATTTTGTTTTTATAATATTTATTATTTTTATGGTTTTATTTTGGGGATATTATGGATAGATTTATTGTTAAATAAAATATGTACTTGTTAAAGTTATCTATTCGTTTTTGCTGATTGCAAGACAAGACTGACTTTTCTAAAAAGTAAATCATGGCAAATGTCCATGACACATAAAAAAAGTCTTGAAATCCAAAACCAAAATCATACGTCCGTTGATTGCCTTTGTAGGTAAAAACACCTCGATACATCGATCGATCAAATCCACAAATTACCAAACAAAATCCTAAAACACACTAATAACTGGTCACCCTAACCCATAAAATTCTACAAATCCAGGCCTGGCAATAGTAAAGCCAAAAGCGAAATTCCCGAAGCTGGAGTGTGGTCACCGGAGTACCGGAGCACCAGATGCGTTTCCGAGTATGTTCGGAATAGAACTGGGTTGTAAGGAATCCTGTCACGGGGCGAATTTACACGTTATTATAAACATTTTGTGAAGGTGATACGTATGCTGATAGATATCTTAATTCGCAGTAGCTGAGCCGATTGCACAGCATGACAATAATATGTGAAAGCATATGATAGCAAGACTTCTTTTTCCACGCTTCATCATTAGTCACTATCTCAGTTGATAGTTCTTCTAATTTTTATAGCTATACATTTTTCTTTGCGCCTTTGGTCTTTTAGAAAAAAAAATCTGGCAATACAATAGAGTTGAAATTTTCCATTTTATTGCTTAATCTTGGCAAATAGTTCTTTCCTATGCCCAAATGGGTTTCGTCTACCTACAGAAAGTACTGAACAGGAGTCTGTAAGGTAAGTCGTTTCAATCCCTAAAATATAATAATATAATATAAATATATAATATTCCACAACTATCACACAACGCCATCTAGTCCCAAGCTAAGCAGAGCTTGAAAATATTTTATATAAAAAAAAAAAGGTGTGAATAATTATGAATAAGCCGACTTTTGACTATGGGATGTAATATATATTACATCTTGAGCTATATATTACATCCCGCCTTTGAGATGTAATATAATTATATAATTATAGCACAGTGTGAACGGTCACGTACAAAATGAGTGACGAGCGATAAAATATTATATCCCAAGATGTAATATACATCCCATAGTCAAAAGCCGGCTTTATGCTATAGGTAAAATATATCTACTTTTACTTTTTTCTACGTGTAAGAAATCTATTTAGCCCGTCGCAATTTCTCTGACAAAGACCTTATTTTGTATTTTCTTCATAGGGTAGCTCTATTGTTAGCCATTTTCCTTCGGTTATGAAGCCGTCAATACAGGTTATAAATAAGGATATCCAGAACGACTATAACATCACACCTGTAATCCTTGAAGGTTTAGGTAGGGTTGTATTAGGTAGTGTTCATTATGTTTGAGTCCCACGTAATTGGGACGAGCCCTGTTTCCATAAGCCGGGCACAAACCTAGACACTGGGCTGGTACTGGGATATTTCTGGCCCAATTTATTGAAATTTAGTTCCTCATCCAAGTCTCCCGTAGCAGGTCTACTGTGTGTTACTAATAAAATAACCAAAAACTTTCTGTTTTTCTTTCTTTACGTTATTTTAATTATCTTCTTGCGTTTGTCACCCTTTTATTTGGGGCTGGCGCAACACGATGTTTTATTCCATTCTCGGTTGACAGGGGACTTCATTTGATTTTACATCTTAATATTATCCTCACAAAATCCATCCATGAATTTATTTCACTATGTGTTATATGCGTACATAAATCATTAAGAGGAAGGTCTAACAAAACTGACTTGTCAAACGAGGAATGTTACATTTGTGTTTGGTAATTCGATTGCGTTATCAACAAGAACAATAACAGACAAATTAGTTAGATAACCGATATCTTAATGTGTGTTTTGACACTTTTTTGGTAGCTGTCTGGAACACTGAGTAAGTTCTGTACAGAGACTCAACATCATATTATTTAATATTGTTGCCTTTATTGCCTGTCCTTTTACTCTTGACGTAAACAATGCCTTTGTCGCTCGCTGCAATAAACGTGGCTACCTACTGGGCCCAAATCGTGTAATATGGAAGTAACATTGAAACGATAAGAAGAAGAATATTGTTTCGTGGCATATCATATGCGAAATGATGTTGTTGACGAGAGTGTACGTAGATCAAGATCACTGACACTTGATATCGTATCATTTCTCTATGCAAAACCGTACTCATGTAAATCGTGTCTTATTGGCAGCATATTATGCCAGACATTTGGACGCTGGCCAGATTTTATTATCGCTTTTTCGAGCGTAAGTTTATGAGTTTAGCCAGTCAATCAGTTGAAGGGTGATCAGGTGTAACCCTGGGTGGTCTTTTGGTTACTTGTCACGTTCAACTATAAACATAGTCAACATGATCAGAATAATCCAAAGTTCGACTTCACACCCACTGCTAGGAATATAATAATCATTTTGTTAGTGCCAATTCCCACGCCTTAAAATAGTCAAGCCATTTTGCAGGGTCTCTGCTATATATTTTACTCTGTGTAATTCAAGATGGCGGCTCTACATCATTATATTGTTGCGAAACATTAATCATTGGCATCAGGTCAAGTGTCCTACTGAATATATCCTAGACTGCTGTCTATGAATTGCTATTCATGATTATAAATTGGACATCTTTGTCTGCTATTCATGCCGCAGGGAATCACAATATTTGTGGTTTCACCTTTGTGATACTAGGCTAAGGGTATTGGGGTCACTATGATGCACTCCTTGCGATGTATTGTCATCATTTTGCCTGTATTCCTTAAAGAAGTTGATAGATCCACATGTCTATAATTTATTTCTTGACTGTTACTTGGTTTTCCATCAGGATTTGGAAGACTGTATTACGGAACAGTAACAAGCCCGGAGTTTAGATTAGTGCCTATTCGATGGTAATAGACGAGTCCCCCAAACATGAGACTTACACTGACCCGAAAAACATATTATTATTCCTTCACCCAGAAATCGAATCCAACCTCGTGCTTAGCAGTGTAGTAGCGCTTATAACCACTGGACTACCGGCGCAGCTTAATAATCAAATTCAAAATAAACAAGATAAAGCCCATGTCTGACCCAATCTGACCCAAAATGTCATTTAAACAAGCATTAACGTTTTAACACCCAAAGCCGATCTCAATACAAAATGACACGAATGATTATCACATTAAAATGTTGCAGTAACAACCTGTTACCCGACTTACGGCCATCAAGGAGGTATTAAGTGTTTACACGGTAATCCTCCGTTTGAAAGCAAAACTGACGTAATCGGAGATCATAATCAGGGTGGTACAAGTTGCGGGACCTAGCGATTGTGAAACTCGTAAGTATTTTTTTATCGAGTAACCAATTCAATATCTCTAGGATTGAAAGGTCGAGACTAGACACAACTGATGCAAGCAAGAGTCTCCGTTTTCAGCCGTGCTTTCAACCCTCTGGGAAGTTTTAAATATTGGTTCTACAGTTCCGAGAGATTTAGGCAATTTTCTCCTCTTTTTGGATCTTTTTTCAAATTTGATAACAGTTTTAGAGATTTACATATATTAAAAACCTAATCCCATTTTTTGTTTCCGTAATAACTTTTGCAATTTTCACTTGCTCAAAAATAACTTGTTTACTGGGCACTCCCTATCACAGAGACATAGCCTGTGTTCTTGCAGTAAATACATAACAGCCTGTTGACGCTATACTATTAATTGTGCTATACTTTACTGTGTAAATGTGGACGAGGCAAATGGAGTATGTAAGAATCGTAGTTGCTGGGGAGTTTGTTCCGCCACTTCTTCTTTCCAGCAAAAACACTAGGAAGTTTCGGGGGGGGGCGTTTTGGGGGACTTAAAGTAAAGTAAATTTTGACGTTCGAAAAGTGCTGATTATCAGCCTAGTTTTAATAAATGAGATGAGTTTTGTTTTGTTTAGGTTTGGTTTTGTTTTGAAAAAAATAAAAAGGGTTTTGATTTTGATTTTGGTAGTAGGTGGCGTTCTGAGTGTACTGCATACCCCCCCATGGGAAAAGGACGTGAGTTTATGTATGTTTATGTACTTTAATTCAACTACACAACCGCAACCGCTCTCAGCTTGAACCCAACCCTAACTTAAAGTCGAGCATTTACAAGCTTCACATGAAACCGCTACCGGGTGGCCCGGAAGCCGCTCAAAAAGAGTTTACCGCACTTTACTACGGTTTACTGCATTTTACCGCGGTTTACCGGACTTGACCTCAAGTACGTGGTCAAATATGCATGTTCGACGTAACTGAAGGACTTGGGGAGCATTTTGGGTAGAGAAAGGTGCTATATAATTTATTTGATAGCTTTTGTTCCTATTTGACGAGAATGTTTGTTGCTTAAATTATTCTTTGGCTTAGAAAATTAATTCCCTCTTAGCATTCTAAAGAAACCACCTTTTAATAAATATAACTGTGTGTTTATTTCATTTTATTATAAGTAACGTTTTCCCTAAATATAAGCTACGGCAATCAAATAAAAATATGAGCTGATACAAGCTTATTACATCCATAAAGGCTTAAACACATCGGCGGTGAAAGCTGAATAAATATCTAATAGAAATTCATAATTGAGAATGAAATAATACATCACGACTCCAGATTAAACTATTCAGAATTTTTATTCAAAATATATTTATATATTTGACCTTGTCCATAGAAGACAAGTGTTCTTTTTTTTGTTAGTGTTATTTTATTATAAACGATTGAATTTAAAATAATTTTGAATTTCGATAATCGCTTTTGCGGTTGTAATGCCTCGTTCAGATGCGCTTAGTGACTCGAGCGAGTTACTAGGACCCACAAGAGTGCTATTCATCCGAATTCATGACTCTCAATAGGGTGTTCGTGCCATAAACCATGGAACTTCGACGTTTTTACGACACCCCATGTCTGGTTAAAAAGTGTTTAACTACATTATTTTATGAACAGTTTAAAATTCTTTGGTGAGAGATGAAATGTTTAGTAAGTATAGTGGAGAGAGATAGTGATGATGTTTTCGAATTGTTGGTTACTTGATTACTATTTGACTTGAGTTTTGTGTATTCAAAATAATAATTACAAAATTAGCTCGTTACATATGATCGCTTGCAGTTGATGTGCTAGTAGAAGTTTAAAACATTGCCAAAGTAATTAATTATGTTTTCAATTGTTACTAATCACTTTTCTAAACTCGTTTTACGGTAGGACTTAATGTAAATGTAATTCTGAAAATTTGTCAGTCTTTACTGACTACTATGGAGTGAATTATTTCATCATAGAAAACATATGTGGCAAATTCAAGTGTTTTGCTTTGTATATGACTAACAGATTATCAAAATAAAATCAATGTTCTTGAAATTAAAACATCACGGTTTTCTCAGAATCTCCTCTCACCGTATAAATTATTTCTATCCCAAATGATTCACAAAAGATTTACTGAGAGTCGAATATTATTCGACAGCATTCGGAAATGCCGCGGAAATAATTCGGAGAACCATAGATTAAAGAATTTCGATTTTTACAAATAACTTTTCGAAGTATACGATTAAAATGTTAAAGAATTATTTTCCGAGAAATGAAAGCGCGTTGACACATCACTGGCATGTCAAGTTGGCCTACATTTGGCCAATAGCCAGATATGGCTAACCCCAAATAGGGCCAACGTTTGTTTTCGACAATCGATGCAATTATGTACAGGTTCGGCGTTAATTTGTATTAATTGTTATAAAAAAACCTTATTATCTGAGTGTTTAATGGTATTGAGGTTTGCGGTAGGTAATTAAAAGTTTTTTGTTAATTTTATAAATTATCTATTTTTTTGTGCAAATAAAATTAAATTTAATTACACTTACGACTTTACTTTACGCGGAAGTTACATTAAATACTCATGACCGTATTACAGACAACACAGTCTAACTACTACCTACAGTTAATAAACAAACATTACACCCAACATTTTACCTAGGTCAGTTGGTATTGGTGCGATGTTTGGTGAAAACATTTGTTACATAAACGCCAGCATGCTGCGACCGCAGCGCGGTCAAGCGATCGTTAAAATTTACTATAAACAGATGACCATTGCTAGGCGTCAATTGGTCGTAAATTCTCTGTGGCTCGGTAAAGCAAGTGGTGTATTGAAAGCTAAACGCAGCATGAGCGACAAAAGTAATTAAAAAAGGCACAAAATTACAAGTAGACTCGAGAATCTACGAAGCTGATATTTGTCTTAAACTTATTTTTTTTTTATTATGTTTCCCTGTTTTTTTTTTAACTGCATGACAAATAAATTTCGTATCTAACTGAAAAGAAATGCTAAAATGAACTCGGACATCAGTCTGTTCTCCACAATGAGAAAAAGGCATAAGCAAGCTCTTGTATAAAATAAAAATAAAACAAAGTATTCTTTTTTTTGCTGTAATAATTCAAAGCATTATTTTGTTCCTTTTCGTCCCGACTCCCGTCATCCCTACCTAATTCGGTCGTTCGTTGAGTCCCATCCGGGTAATTAAACAATTGTATGTTGGCTGAGTGATCATGCTTACATTTCCTCCTGTCTATTTTTGTACCGATCAATGGCCTATGTTTAGCACTAAGCCTCGTATTCACCATGTTTGAGAAGGCCATTAGACGTTAGGACCAGTATCAGTGATAACTACACGAACCCTTCACGAAACCATCAACCAAGCATTCGGTACATCAAACTAAGTTACTCTAGGGCAAAAATATTACTGGGATGTTTTTAAAGTGAAAAATTTATTTAAAAAAAATATTTACGGTAGGACTCTGTGTTACGTACCTAGTCATAATATTGTGCTGATGGCACTAAATAGTACCGAAGGGTCATGCAGGTATTTAAAGTTATAAAATTAAAGTTGGAATATGGACCTTGAAAATCTGCGTAACTAAAAGGTTTTCAGGTATGGTCTATAGTCAACATGTGTAGTTTTTTGCACACCCTCAGAAAAAAAAGATTTGGTCCACAACAAAAAAAAATCCGATATGTCAAGGTGAAAATAATCTATTACAGTCAATAAAAATCTTTCAAACACACGAAAATGGTTACAAAATTGTGTGAAGTCCCTTATTCCTGGACAACTGTACGAGGACTGTACAAAACACAACAACACACACAAGAACACAAGAGCAAAGCACGAGAAGAAGAGTTCCAAGAGCTAGAGAAATAAATCATATTAGCAGCATTCACTGTGCCCATAGTTTTATAATTGTCACTTTCCTTAGGAATTCCGTTGTCCGATTTACGGCGACCATATTATTATTTGTTTTTATGCATCTCCAACATGGTGTTATGGTGATTTTCTGAATATTTATTTAAGTACCTATTTTAGCACATTTTCTCACATGGCAATAAAATTTATTTATTCATGGAATATTTAAGAAACAACATGGTTATCACAAATTGGGGGGATTGGTAAATATTTTTATTGGTTGTATTTAGTAATACATATTTGTTGATGTTTATCTTTGCATTTCGTTGGCACACTGGTGTGATTTTAAACAGCTTAGTTTTTTTAAGCTGTGCTTCAATAAAATTTCTATTTTCTCCGTGCCAACTGTTTAATGGCCTGAATTACATGTTTCTTAATAATTCTCTGTTTTTGATGACCAAGAGAAAAAATAAAAGGCATTATTAAAATAAAAAAAAGTTGTTCTTGGTTTCATCACAATGTTTTCATTCACCGTTTTTGAGAGCAGTGGTGATGAAATAAATTACACAAAGTGATGCGCCTGCAATATTTGGTGCGAAACTCGACCACCCACACTCATCAATACTTTACATTACTTTCCTTTCATCCATTCACAAATAATTATTCCAACAACACAATAGATTTATGTATCAGATACGCAACATCCTCCCATTGGTTATATTTCAATACTCCATTGTCTATTACATTTAAATAGTACATGCTCTTGCTAAATCATCGATAGTAGGTAAAGCTAAGGTGTTGCAATTAAAGCTTGAAATATACTTGCGACTGACCACGCGACGCGGCGCGATTTTGTAGAATTGTCAATAATAGAATTCCGAAGTTTGGCCGTTGCATTGAAGTTTTGTTTTGTAAAAACCAGCCCGTAACATCTCCGTGACTTCTAACATTTCGATCAAGAGCCTCGCATAAGAGATTATTTTCGCACGAGAGATTCTTTTAGTACACTTTTGTCTATTAGAAACTGACCTTTTTCTTAACTAAAATACCTTCCCTAATTTCCTTACAAACCTAAGTCAGCAGTTGATGATTAAATTACATTTGCCTATTCCCCACATATTTCTATCTCCTGCGGAGACATCTAATCTAATGAGTAACCGCAATTTAGTTGAATAAAGGCAGATGACGATGATTTCATCATCAACAAGTCGTGCGGTCAAAACGCCCGCGCGTTCTCGCATCGGGTGTTACAAGTGTGCACCTTTAGTACTCATGTTAGAATTAGCATCTGCCTACACCAGCCTACGAGTGCCGTATCAACAATGTTATTAAGTTAGTTAAGTTATTAGTCTAAGTTCAGACTTAAACTTAGTTTATAGGATGTCTATTTTGATTATATGATTTCTGTATTGTTGGAGTATTTGTCGGTTATTAAATGTTTGAAATGTGGGTTGGTAAGTAGTGGGCGTAACGATTGTTTCTTAGAGCCCTATGGTGTTATAAGAATGGAAGGAAGTTTACTACAAACTCAAATACAGGTATTGCTAGCAAAATACTGCTAGGCACCCAATTTTTACAAAAGAACAAAACTCAAAACCTTATTAATTTAAACTTTATGTACAAGTAATAAAACCGTACAAAGGCGGACTTAATGCCTTGGTATTCTTGCTTTAGTAACTTTGATAAGTTCCCAAATTATTTTTACACATTGTGCACTAAAAAGTATAATGAGTTTTTGAGTTGATTTTCAAATGAAAGTGATTTAGTAAACCAATAAAAATGTAATACCTAAAGTCTATTAATTATGTATCCCTATACCATTTCTCAAAATCCATCAATAACTATTATGAACTTCAAAATTACAAACACATTATTACCCGGACTCTGCTTACCCCATAACAATCAAAAACCCACACACAAACCAATAATTCTCAACATTTCACACTGATGACTAACACTACAGAATATTGACTAGAAACAGTAATTTACATGTCAAGGGAAACTTGCAAATTAGATTTTGTAACATTTAATAAGATTTAAAGAGACAGCCAATATGTCTGTAAATACAGATTTATGGTCATAAGGGCTTAGGCGTCATACACACTTGATCGGTTCGGCACACTCAGTACGGCAGTATTGTTGTGGGGAAAATAAATGCCGACGTGTCCATCGGGAAAGTTTGTTCCAGGTTGCTGGATCATTTTCGGCTCGGCATTATTTCAACTAATCCGAGTTCTTTTTCTTGCAGTAAATTTATATTTGCGGAGCAAGCAAGCACAAGTGGCAGTTGGCTGTTCATATCAGTCGCAGGACCGACAGCCGAAAGAAGCATGCTATCGGCAAACTCAAGCAGCGTAGTGTTAGACACTCACCAGTTAGATGAAACGACGGATTTCAAAATTTGTCTGGGTCACACTGAATATTAATGGAGGAAGAGTTGGTGTTGGTGCATAACTGTTGGGAGAGTTCATCGATATTTGAATTTGCCGCCTGAATCAAGCCGAACGTGATTGTGTGTAGCACCCTTATAAAACGGATTAGCCGTAATTGGAAATGTCATTATATTCGTGATTTTAGTGAGAAATAGATTACAATAAGCTTTGTGAAATCGATTAGTACCTGGTAGTAGACAGTTTAATACAATAAAGTTACACTATTGCAGGAGTTGAGTTAGTAGACGTAATGTGTACAAAATTAGAATTAAACTAAACAAGTATTACAATCTTTAAAAAACTAAAAACAGAGTTTTGGCTTCGTTTTCATTTGAGAATACCAGAATACCAAAAGGCATCTAAAAGAATTGAAAATTATTAAATTTAAACGACGAAATTGAAAACCCTTTTTCCACCGAGTAAATCAGTTGCATAAAATAATCAGCAGTATGCGATTTTCAACGCTAAGTATGGGCTCCGGGTTGTTCACAAGTTACCGCGGCCTCGACATATAGAGCTCAGAAGGAACATGGGTGGTTATTAGTCAGTAGAAGTCTGACACTCCCTTTCGCTCTGCCCAAGAGCGGGAAGGGTTATCAGATGATTTTCCATCCGCCAAAAAAAAAATTGGGATATTATTTTTGAATTAATTACGTTACTCCGAAGTATACGGTATACAAAAAGTTTGTGAGTCCGAATTACGTGAGTCAGAATGTACGCTACGACGAAGTACGGTATTCAGAATGTTCATTACTCCGATGTACGTTACTCCGAAAGTTTGCTACTACGAAGTACTGTATTCAGAATGTTCTTTACCCCGATGTATGTTTACTACTCCTTTTTTTAATGTTATCCCTCTGCCTACCCTTTTTCTTACTACTTCAGGGTCAGCTTTCAGTCTAGCAAGATGAAGCTAAATGCTAGCATTTCCCATAGAGTGACTGTCTATCTTATATCTACAATCCAGTAACTATATTACACGATAGTCAAAACTGTTTTCAAACCAGCTCGTATTAAACATGGCATTTATCACATTTCGTAATACTGCCACTCCTACGTATGTAGTTTTTAATTCCCCTCAGCAAACGTTAAATCTTAAACAAACATTTGTACTGAGATGAGTGACATCATATTGCGCACGCGCGGGTTTACGCGCATTTTTGTTGTGGGTTATGGTATAAGCGGAGAGAGGTTTTGGGATTAGAATTGTAGGTATTACAGACGCCATTTTCCAATGTCTAACAAAGGCAGAAAATACAGAATGCGAACTGTTTTGCTCTTTTGAATTGTTGATTAGAATACAAATAGACGCTGAGAAAGAATGAATCCAGACATTGAATTGTTTTGAATATTGTTGTAGGTACTCGAGACTACAACATTTTATTGGGTTTTTTTTCTGTCATCATCATCAGCCTATATATTGTTCCCACTGCAGGGACTCAGGCCTCCTACCTAGGAGGGGATGGGCTATAATAGGGGATCGGACAAAAAAAAACTAATTATTCCGTCAGATAGATTTCCAAAAAATATTGGACACGTATTTTTTCTTTTTTCATATAAACAAAAAATGAAGTCAATGCAGTGCTTCGAAAACTCGTAAACTCTTCGAAAACGTCATATGATAGTATATTTTTACCTACAAATGACGTCACAACCACATCTTAACTTCGTTAATTTTGATTAATTTGATAAAACAAAAAACACGTATCCAATATTTTTCGATAATCTAACTGACGGACTAATTAGAATAATTGTTTTTTGACTCAGTCCGATCCCCTATTCACCACGCGGGCCCAGTGCGATTGGTAGATGTAACATAATTATCTCCGAATTTTAGGTTCCAAGTTATTAGTTTTATGAAATGAACTACTATTATAATTTTTTTTTTATGATTGGGGCATCAGACAGTTACTCATTACAATTAAGTGTGACAGAATATCTTGAGATTAAGGCAAAGTAGGAATGTTTAC
Source organism: Diarsia rubi (assembly GCA_932274075.1). Taxonomy (NCBI): domain Eukaryota; kingdom Metazoa; phylum Arthropoda; class Insecta; order Lepidoptera; family Noctuidae; genus Diarsia; species Diarsia rubi. The sequence continues at coordinate 13,847,881 of OW026433.1, read as the reverse complement.
TGACAAAAAAAAATGTGATTCTAATTGGTCCGTCTGTTAGATTATCGAAAAATATTGGATACGTATTTTTTGTTTTATCAAATCAATAAAAATTGACGAAGATAAAACGCGTCATAGATTTGAGTGAGGTTTTGTGACGTCACTGACCAGTAAAAAATGCCATACTAATGTCTAAGAATATGACGTCATACAAGTTTTCAAAGCACTGTATCGTCTTCATTGTTTATTTACGTGAAAAAAAATATTTTTTGGAAATCTATATGACGGACTAATTAGATTTTTTTGTTAACTTGGAAGGCATGATCGTGACTGCTTCGTTGGTCGTGTGGTTGCAAGTGCGACTGCTGAGCATGGAGTCCTTGGTTGGATTCCCGGGTGAGTCCAAAGCGTTATTGGGATTTTTTATCAAGAATTTCTCAGAGGTAGCCCCGGAGTCTGGATTCAGGCCCGCAAAATGTGTAACCGTTCGGAGATTACAGGCGTGGTGTGATAAATATGAATCCATAAGAATAATATTATAAAGCTGAAGAGTTTTTTTGTTTGGTTGAACGCGCTAATCTCAGGAACTATTAGTTGGAATTAAAATATTATTTTTGTGATGAATGGTCCATTTATCGACGAAGGTTTTAGGCTATTTATCACGTCGACGAAGGCAAAGCTAGTGAATGTAAAATGTGATGTGAATGTGATCTGAATGTTTATTCCCGCTTCCTCTCATCACTTGCAAGCTCAATTCATGTTACGTTTAGATCTGTTTAGGCAGCCCAGCACTTACGAAATATTCAGCGAATCTTGTTGTGTTTGCACAGCACATACTTGTGTATTGTGTACTTGTGTAATACGTGTGTACTTTAATCGTTTGATGTCAAATTCTATTTTTAGACAGTCTGTTGTGTCTCTTGTGATAAAGTTATCAAGGAAGTCTGTTTTAACACGCTTCTTGATCTTGCGTTTTATTAGACAATGCATTTGTTTGATATATCTGCTACAAACTAACTTCCACTTCACTTTTTTCGGCACGGTTGGCGCAGTGGCTCAAGCAATGGACTGCTGCGCTGCGTGTCGCTGGTTCGATTCCCGCACGGAACAAATATATGTATGACCTACAGATAGTTGTTCCGGGTCTGGGTATTTGTGTATGTGAGTTTAAATGTTTGTGAACGCACCCACGATACAGGAGAAATTCCTAGTGTGGGGCAACGTTTTATAAAAAAAAATATGTATATAAATTGATACAATTTTGAAATTACTTAACGGTTGTGTTACGATACAGTTTAGACCATCTTAGACTTGTCTGAATTTTACAAGAGACAGTGACCTCTGAGTTTGTTTCGGCTGTATCTTTTCAGAGTAGTCAGGTATAAAACTTGTGAACACCAATTTACAAATAAAAATATGACTTAAAATAGTGTATACTTAGGAATAGCATACATAAAATACTAATACGTAGGTTGTAATACATAATAGAGAGATTTGTATGCTTCCGGAATTTTCCGTAAGCTCTTTCCGGTTGATCTTCGATATGCGATTGAATAAAATATGAGAACTCTTCATTTGTTTATACTTAGTATAATAATATTTTTTCATAAAAGATTTGATTTACAATCGAATCATTGTAAATAATAAACTGTTCATACACTCAAAAATGCCCATTTATAAACTTGCTCACGTTTTTATCTAAATCTTCATTACCATAAAATTTCACCCAAAATTACACTTATTTTAAACAACCCTCCTTAATTCAACAAACAACTCTAAACAGAATTAAACCCTTTTCGAATAAAAGGGTTTATTTAAACTTATTTAGACTCGCGATATTTTTAGCACTAAATTACAGCTAAATATAGAGGAGCACGTACGCGAAGCAGTTCTCAAGGCTAAGCCCAAGCGTGTGGTCTCTAAGAATAAAGTCTGCCCACTTGAAGGGGAATAAGAGTCGTACATAGACATATGAGGAATATGATGAATTTCTCTTTTGGAATCTTCTTACATTGTTACTCCACATGCCCTAGATAAAGTAACATTTTATCTATAGTGTTCATGTCAAAGATTTTGGCAATAGTATATCATCATGTAAGTTTCCCAACTAGGTTGGGGTTGGCTTCCGGACTGACTGGATGCAGATGAATACCAGTATTTTACATGATGCAACTACATATTGTAACTAAGTAACTATTCTTTTGAAGACACCCTGAAACCTTCTCTTTCAAGATGTTTTGATTCTTCCTTTTTTTGAAATCTTCACTGAGTTCGATAACACAACAATTTGGAAACCTTATGATTCACCACACAGCGGAGCCTCAGGAATGGGATCCCATCAGCGCCGGTTGGGTACGTAACCCTAAAAAAACAGGTCTAGCACGTGCAAAATAAACGGTCCACTAGTTCCCAAAAATCTAGGTGCTATGTCTGTACTATCAAGTTTCAATGTTCGTGAGGAAATCCAATATGGCTATGTAACAGACAGACAGATTGACACCTCAGCCATTTGATTAATCACCACGTTTCAACCTGGCGCCAATTTGATATATCGGTTGCATTCACATTGAAATAATTCGTAGAACAGATTTAATATTCCGTTTTCAATTAAATCTTCGCATGGATAAGTTGCTGGATTAAACGATACGAAAGGCTTTTTTTTTGTGCCGGGGCAGCGGGTTGTTCAAAAGAGATATTGCGGATCCGGACACAAAGGGCTAAGAAGGAACATGCGTGGGTTTTAGTCAGTAGAAGTCTGACACTCCCTTCCGCTTCGCCTAGACCGGGAGGAGTCATTTGATGATTTTTAAAAAACAATAAAAAAAGGTTTTATTTGTTTTATTTAACTGACCTGTTGGTCTAGTGGTTAGTGACCCTAACTGCTATGCCGGAGGTCGTGGGTTCGATTCCCACCCAGGACAAATGTTTGTGTGATGAGCACGATCATTTGTTCTGTGTCTGGGTGTAATTTATCTATAATATGTATGTATTTAGAAATATATAAGTATGTTTATCAGTTGTCTAGTACCCATAACACAAGCTCTGCTTAGCTTAGGACTAGATGGCGTTGTGTGATAGTTGTGGAATATTTATTATTTATTATTTGTAGGGATACCTTACCTAGCCCAAGAATACAATTTGTACCTATACAATAAGGTTCCCATTCCACGTTGACTGGCCCGCAGGTCAAGTGGTCACAAGCACTGCTGCTGGTGGCTTAATAAAGTAGTTAACAAAAAAAATCTAATTAGTCCGTCAGATAGATTTCCAAAAAATATTGAACACGTATTTTTTTCTTTTTTCACGTAAACAAACAATGCAGACGATACAATGCTTTGAAAACTCGTGTGACGTCATATTCTAAGACTTTAGTATGACATTTTTTACCGGTGAGTGACGTCATATACCCGCACTCAAATCTTTGACGCGTTTTATCTTCGTCAATTTTTATTGATTTGATAAAACAAAAAATACGTATCCAATATTTTTCGATAATCTAATAGACGGACTAATTAGAATCATATTTTTTTAGTCAGTAAACATCCCTAGTAGTAGAGTCTGGATTTGAGCACCGTTAATGGTAATAGGCTCGCCCTTTTTTTTTTGTTTGGTGTAAATAAATGGGCAGAGTGAAAGGGAGTGTCAGACTTCTACTGACTAAAAACCACCCATGTTCCTTAAGAGCCCTATATGTCGAGGCCGCGGTAACTTGTGAACAACCCGCCGCATAAGCTGGCCCTTTGCGTTCAATCGAAGTTAATTGGCGTGAAGCAAGAGGATGCCTTTGCTAGAGAGGAAGGCATCCTCTTCTAGCAAATAAAGCAATTTATAACGTTTCTCAATTTTATCCGAACCGTACTTGTTTGAGCATTAATTTTATATTCTCAATTATGAATCTCGTTGATTTAAAACGCAAATAAAAAAATAAGTTCTGTTTTATGAATAAGTTTATTTCAAAGATATTTGCATATAACTCCTAAATTCTTGAAGTCCTCTCTTAGAGTTGTGACTTATTTTATTCATTTGGCAAACCGTAATCGTTTTACCAGCTGACAATTTAGTCATTACTTCAAAGTCTTTACTTTTCGTGCCAAGGAATAAGGATCATTATTTCTCCTATACTTATCCCAATTTATTAGGGGTTAGCACTGCATATTTTATTCTTCCTTAATTACCTTCTACTCGTCATGGTTGACATTCATAGTCAAAACTTTCTCGCGATATTTTCTTTAAGAATAAGGATGTGAATGTGATGATTTTTTGCTAGCGAATTGATTGTGTTGAACCAGTTGTTATTTGTACAATGGCCGATTAAATGATCGAAAGTAGATATCGATTCAAATGAACGATCGATCGATCAAATGAAAGTATCGATCGGTATCTCTAGTTAAATAAATTTGAAACTAAATTATAACAATGAGATATCGTTATTAATTATGTCAATATTTTTATACTAGCTGAGCTCGACGGTTTCACCCGCTGTTTCTGAGGTTGTTTTTTAGAGTTCCGTAGTCAATATGGAACCTTTATAGTTTCGCCATGTCCGTCTGACTTTCTGTCCGTTCGCACTATATCTCAGGGACTCTTAGTACCAGAAAGCTGTAATTTCGCATGAATATACAAATGAATTACGCCGACAAAGTAAAATATTGAAAAATTTTTTTTTTTGTGTTTTATTTAAGTGGGGATGATTTTGTTTTATTTCTTGCGAAGTCCATTGTGTGTTATGTCTTGGATAGGTCTATAAAAAATATTGCAAGTTTGCTTATACACTTTTTCGATTAAGGGTTTGTGAAATATTCAGCTTTAAAGTGCAAATTTTTGTTAGACTCAAGTGTGCCAACTTTAACCACCTATACGGGTTGTGTTTGGGAGTGTGAAAAAAATCATAGTAGTAGCATATATAACCAAATAAAAGGAAAACTATCACTGCTAAGTAGGTTAAAGTTAAAGTTGGCACACTTGAGTGTGCCAACTTTAACCACCTATACGGGCTGTGTTTGGGAGTGTGAAAAAAATCATAGTAGTAGCATATATAACGAAAATAAACGGAAAACTATCACTGCTAAGTAGGTTAAAGTTAAAGTTGGCACACTTGGTTTGGGAGTGTGAAAAAAATCATAGTAGTAGCATATATAACGAAAATAAACGGAAAACTATCACTGCTAAGTAGGTTAAAGTTAAAGTTGGCACACTTGGTTTGGGAGTGTGAAAAAAATCATAGTAGTAGCATATATAACGAAAATAAACGGAAAACTATCACTGCTAAGTAGGTTAAAGTTAAAGTTGGCACACTTGAGTGTGCCAACTTTAACCACCTATACGGGCTGTGTTTGGGAGTGTGAAAAAAATCATAGTAGTAGCATTTATAACGAAAATAAACGGAAAACTATCACTGCTAAGTAGGTTAAAGTTAAAGTTGGCACACTTGAGTGTGCCAACTTTAACCACCTATACGGGCTGTGTTTGGGAGTGTGAAAAAAATCATAGTAGTAGCATTTATAACGAAAATAAACGGAAAACTATCACTGCTAAGTAGGTTAAAGTTAAAGTTGGCACACTTGAGTGTGCCAACTTTAACCACCTATACGGGCTGTGTTTGGGAGTGTGAAAAAAATCATAGTAGTAGCATTTATAACGAAAATAAACGGAAAACTATCACTGCTAAGTAGGTTAAAGTTAAAGTTGGGGCTGTGTTTGGGAGTGTGAAAAAAATCGTAGTAGTAGCATATATAACGAAAATAAACGGAAAACTATCACTGCTAAGTAGGCTTTACAAGTTTGAAATGTAATGCAAGTATAAAACTTATAAAATATATTTGTATGAAATATTTTCCTGTACATAATGTATGGGAGCGCAGGTTTCAACACTGCAAATGTATGTTTGTTTTATTTTTGCAATAAAAATCAACGTTCAAAGAAAAAATAATTTAAAATCTGAGATCCAAAAGAATTAATATAAGAATTCTATATTTTTTTCAATTTATTTACTTTTTGGTGATGAAAAGTGTTTTAAAAGCATGTGTTCTATTCACGGCGCGATCAGGTGATATAGAAAATCATCTTCTAAAAAAAATATTACGTTTGAACATTCTACCCATAGAAAAACATTTGCCATTAAATCCTTATTGTTCTTCTTTCATTTCTCCAACATCACCCAGGATTCCTTGAAGGCTATTCATTAAACGCTAAACTTCTTAACAATGGAGAGAAAACTTTATTGGTCATAAAATTTTCATTGACATGATGGATTCTTCAAAGAATTTGCATTTGAGGCTCGGAAACTATTAATAATAAATTTTCTGTTATAACTGTACCTTTACAGGCGACATAGTATTATAGGAATTTAGAATGCCTTTTAGTGTATTATAAACTCCAAAGGCGCTTTATAAAATTACAGGTTTTCAAAGAAATTACAAATTTATTCATCTATGATCGTGTGTGGAACAAAAATATGAAACAAAAAAAACTAAAACCCGACAACGACAAAAAGAAACGATGCTGAAAAAGTATGAAACAAGATTTACAGGATTCTGAAAATGAAAAGCCGCAGTCAAACGTTATAAACGTGTTAAGGTTGGTACTTATAAACAAGTTACTGCGGCTTTTCTTTTATTTGCTTTTCTGCGGGGCCAGTCAAAATCAAAACCCTCCTTTGGCTTTGCCGTAGTTGGGTAAAAAGGAGTAAATAAGTGATGGTTGACGGCTGACAGACACCCCATGTACGAATAACACGAAACCACGGGAAGAAGATTATGAGTTGTGTATTTTCATGACGTAGATTACAAATTCACAATGACACATAATTTACTGAGCATTACCAGAAAATGTAGGTAATGAATATGTATTAACATTTTACAAAAAAAAAAAGAAATGCTTGATTAAAAGTTTTACTAAATTAGAAGTTTGCTTTAATAAAAGTTATAAAACAGTTCCAATCACAAGTAATCGTCTTAAAACAAACTTTCGCTGTATAAAAATACCACCTGCAAACAACAAAATCAACCAATCGTGAGAATATTAACATAACCATAATCAAATAACTCAGCGAATAATGTGGCGAATCCAGTCTAGAGATTAAAGCAACAAACCCATGCCTGTACCAGACCGAACTGCCCTCTTTAGACGGTAATGAATGGACACAGTCCCATATTCCCACAATTGTGTCGGTGATTTCTCACGGAAGTGCATTAAGTAGAGACGCGGCATCGATATGTCGATGACATACGAGTACTTGCACAGCCCTACTATTGATGCGGGAATTAATCGAGATTGTTTTATGGAAAACTAGCTTAGCCCTACGACTTTCCTCCACTCGAAATGATTATAATAAAGTTTCTACAATATAGTCAACCATGATTTGAAAGACTTTATTTTTTTAGCCTATGTTGTCCCACTGCTGGGCAAAAGCCTCCCCCATAGCCTTCCACTCTTCCCTCTGTGTGGTTTTCTCCGTCCAATTAATCACGAACGCTTCTAGGTCGTCACGCCAGCGTGACTAGACTACGAAGAGATGATAAATACAAATGAAGGTGAAACGTAGAATTCCAATATTTACTACTCGTAAAAGTAAATATTTTATGAACCAGAAGATTTTTCAGGAAAAAGATCTCAGTTTTTCCACGCAAATTGTGCTAGACGCGGAAAAAGATAAAATAAATAAAAAGTACTTCAAAGTTTTCTGCATTATTGTAGTTGCTAATGGTTTGCTTCTCTTTCTGGAAAGCTGTGGTCTTGCTAAATATAAATATAAATAATAATAAAGTATTGAATAACAATTTTATTTCTTCTTTCGCCTTAGTTCTATCACACTTTGATTTGTCTCTCCATTAATCAATCAATAGGTGTTATTTGTTTAGTAATTATTCAACGAAAATAGAACTTGATATGTCTGAAATATGATATACCTACGCTATTGAATTATAAAAATCATTCATTTCAAGGCTTTTTAGGGTTCCGTACCTCAAAAGGAAAAAACGGAACCCTTATAGGATCTGTCTGTCTGTCTGTCTGTCCGTCTGTCACAGCCAATTTGCTCCGAATCTAATGGACCGATTAAGTTGGAATTTGGTATACATATGGATTTTTGTGACCCAAACATGTACGGCTAAAGTAAATAAATGAATTTTGAATATGGGGGTCGCTTTTACGGGGCAAATAAGAAAATTAAAAAAAAAGTTTTGCAAACTGTACCATGAGACACATCAAATGAAAGGGCTTACTATGAGGGTTTCAAATATATTTTTTTAATAATTTTAAAATAAATAGTTTTAAAGTTATTTAAGAAAATAGACGAAAATTGACGGTTCCCCCCCCTTATCTCCGAAACTACCGAGCCTAAAATTTTGAAAAAAATACAGAAAATAGTTCTATACCTGTAGATTACAGGAAAACCTATAAGAAGTCCATGGTCTAAAAAGGTAGATATATTATATTCATCGTACGGAACCCTCTTCACGCGAGTTCAACTCGCACTTGACCGGTTTTTTGTTAGCTAGTTTCACTCAGTGCAAATTATTTAAGTCAAAACAAAATATCGAAATAAACTATGAATAGAAACTGGTATATTATATGGGTTTGATGCATTTTCAAAATGGCGAGTCTATGAAATACCCATATTATGCCAGTTATTTTAAAGTACCATGTGATAGGAGATTCTACTCTAAATTGGGCCAAAGTTGCCTGAAAATAAATGTGTTTAAATTTTATGTTGTGTTATAACATGCAGACAAAACTTCAATTTGTGGCTAGTAAAAATAACATCCATGAGAACATCTAGTAGCCACTCAAACAATAGGCCTTTATACGGTGGCCTGCAGTTTGACAACTTGGACTGTAATTTGTCAAACGCGGCCGTCATTTGTCAGCTATAGCCATGATTTGTCAAATTTGTCAGATAACACTTCCACCGCGGTGGTCTTCCATTGACACGTCCAATAACAATGCTAAAACGTGATCGGTTTTAGATAATGTTGTTTTTTATACGAGAACTCAATCGTGATTTTGGTATTTGGGCCAATTAGAAATTGTATCGTTATGAACTGATAACGTAATTGGGTGATAGCTGATAATGATTGTTGGAGAGCGAAAATTGATTGAACCACGTTTTTACAGTGATTGATTACATTACTCGTAGGGTTAGACAAATGCAAAAACTGACGACAAATAAGTCTTGTCCGGCACGCCATCTCTTTTTCAATAATCAACTATCTATGAAATATCTAATATGCCGTTTAAGTTAAACCCGTAAAGTTGCCTGTATGTCTCTCCCGACACGATCACAAATCACCTCCACAATGTTTTAAGAGTGCTACAGTGAGTTGACGGTAAAACGCACAGATCACAGTTAAGACGTTGTTGTCCACTTAAAAAAGTCGATTTTCAGTTTTTTTTACATAGTTTGATGAACTTTGATGTACATAATGATTGGTTGACGGCTGCGTAAAGACTCCGTTTACACCCTATATACACTCTCAGATCTGACCTGCCTCGAAGTGCACTTCGAGGCAGGTCGAGTCTGAGAGTGGGTGAGAAACGCTACTTGAGAAATAGGCCCGAATTGGGAACGAATACGATATCACCCACAATATTGGTAAATCTAGTGATTGAAGGAGATTTCCATAGATAGTGATGTGTCTTTTCACTTTCATATCACTAAAAAAAAATAACAACAAACCATAACCATTTCTAAGAACAGCAATGAAACACGATACACCCACTCAAACCGAAGCGTATCATTACAACTTACAAGACATTGCATAAAAACGCATTGAAACCCAGGCAAGCATGTTTTATTCATAGCGAATACTGTATTGTATTCAAATATAGACTTTCGCCAATTATAATGACTGGTGCTTTCGCGGGCAGAGCCTGGGTGCCTTGCTAGTGGGTGTGCTTTAGAAACTGATTTAAGAATGTTGGGACGTACTCGTAAGTTCCGTGTTTCGTAAGCTTTTGGTTTGGCAGAATGAGAAGAACCTTTTTGGGTGCCTACTGGCCTTGTTCAGTTCTGTCACCTGCTGATATGGAGGAAAGTGAAAATTATGTTTTTATTTATCAGAAATTAATCAGAAAAGAATAGCGGAGGAGTAGCCTCCGCTATTCTTTTCTGATTAATTTCGTTGCGGGATCCAAGACAGTTAAATCATTTCTCTGGGACTTCGTCGGGCTTCATTGTCTCGGCGCTTTTCTTGTGGTCGCCACTGTTGATTCTGGCTTACAGGAGTTACGGAATAGTGTGGCGGGCTTGTCCCATAAAAAAAAAACCTTTTTGGGGGATACAGTCATCATCAACATCATAATCTATTCTTGTCTCATGTTACTAAGCGTAGGTTTAATCTTTCATTCTCTTCAGACAACCGTCTTGCTATAATTGGCCCCATTTTGTTTTAATTTCTTTAGGGGAAAGCATTTAGAAGAACATTTTGCTGTTTGTGAAATTGACTCATTGCATTGATTAACCGAGTTTTAACCATGTTTCATATAAGTCAGTTCTAAATTTACTCATGTTTCTTGATAGCCGTTTTTGTCGAGGCCACGGTTATTCTTGCGAACAACCCGCAGCCCCAACGGGATTAATATTACCCTTTTTTTTTACGGGTGGAAAATCATTAAATAACCCCTCCCGCTCTTGGGCAGAGCGAAAGGGAGTGTCAGAGTTCCACTGACTAAAAACCACCCATGTTCCTTCTTAGCCCTTTATGTCGAGGCCGCGGTATCTTTTGCAATTGTTAGGTATCAGGTATTTCTCAGTAGTAGCTGCGGAGTCTGGATTTGTACCCAGTTGATGGCAGTAGACACGCCCTCTAATATATGGGAAAAAAGCTGGCTGACAAATGTGGGTGTAGTAAAGAGTACATCTCTGCCTAAACTTGGAGATTATAGGCGTGATGTTATGTTATAAGAATTTTAGTTTGATTGTTTGTTCGTAATGTATGCGGTGTCACACTGTTCATCCGACTGCGATAAAATCTTTTCCCGCTCACAAAAGCATTTTTATTTGTGTTAACTTATTCTGGACGATCCGCACTTTAAAAGCAATAAAAAAAGGATTAGTGACGTTCCAATAATTCTTATTCAACTCATGAAAAATGCATGTTACACAGCTTCATCAAAAAACATTACAGACTGCAAGCACTTAATTGTTTTACAAGAATTTTAAGTAAGATAATTAAATAATTGTTCAACAGCTTTCTACACAAACAAAGGAAAATCCACAGAGCTTTTTGTAGAAAACAATTAAAGGAGAATTAAATAAATTAACTGTTCTCCGATTACTTTTAATTGTCGGTAGAAAGTCTGTCAATATCAACATCTGCGTATTCTTTTCCCGTGATAAATGCAGCTGCCTAATATTTATATTATTATTACTACTCGTTTCATTACTAATTATTTTATGTTATGATGATATTTTACTCATGTTGAATTTTATTTTAAACAATGCTTTTCAATTTATAAATTTATTTTCAATTAAATATCGATATATTTCATTATTATTTGATTGAAATAATTTTACGATGATTGTTTTCCTTTTTTTATTTTATTTTGTTATTACAAAAATGGTTTGTTATGACTTAAGTAATCTGGTTAATTCAATTTTAAAGTAATTATATTTTATATTTAGTTTTGTTTAATTTTTTAAATCGATTTTATAATGTAATATTAATTAAGTACCTAGTTTTCAAATTAATTTCTTGAAGAATTATTGCTCACCTTATATTGTGAATGTTGTGCATGCCTGTAAGTGATTTATTTACACAGCACAGAAGACTTAATTATGTCAATCTTTGTAAATATTTCTTTGGTTGAGTGAGTTACTGCCTAACTATCCTCCATAAACCAGTTAGTACTGGGTATACAGGGTGTAGATTAACCCTTCACACAAACGTCAACCAAGCTTTATGTACATCAAACTAAGTACCCCTACACACAAATGTTTGCTGGGAAACGACTATTATTCTCGTGTCCAATTTGAATGACGTCGCAATGTCGCCTGCCTTAAAAAATATTCCCAACGGAACATAATAATTATGAGAGATTCGCCTTTTAAATTTTGTTTCTATATAAACTGTTTTCAACGCCTTCCACGGAGGATTCGAACAAAACATGTGTTGTCTCTTTCTTGTGCAGTTAAGTTTTAATGTCTCTATTCCTAACCATTTCTGGAAATGATTGCATGAAGAAATAAATATCGTATTTGTTAACCAAGTATAGAAATTACCTTAAGTGATCATTCTTATTATGAAATTTTAGTTACCTATATTCATTTATCATAGTACCGTTGTCTACACGTGTAAACAACGTAATTTAATGAACATTATATCACTATGGAACAATAATGGTAACTTTATACTAATATAGCAACGTTGCTTTATTAGTATGAAATAAAATGAATACTGAAAATGTATGTGAACAACACAGCCTTGCCTTTTAAAACGTGGATTTAAACATTTACGATAATATAACAAACCTCGTGTTCGATTAAATGATAAGTCAGGTTTATTTTACAGATAGGTTTTTCAAACTTCAGGTTATTATTTCGTACACGAAATAAACTTAGTGGTCAGTGTCTCATACGGCTTCTGGCTACCGTAGGCGCGGGCCTGTGGCTGGTGAGTAATGGGCTAGCTCGCCGTCCGTCCGTCTTATGACGACAACAGGCCGTGTCGACGGCGCGTTCGTGTTCTAGACGCGCCTCAAAGAGATGTCAGCAACAAGGAAGGAGCCCGCAAGGGCCGACGCCCGTCGGGACTGCTGGTTGTTCGCAAGAGGTACAAACCACCCATTTTCCTTCTTAGCCCTTGGCCGGCACAACGGCTAAGAAGGAAAATGGGTGGTTTTTTGTCAGTAGAAGTCTGACACTTCGTTTCGCTCTGCCCAAGAGCGGGAGGGGTAATTTGGTGACTTTCCACACGCTAAACAAAAATAAAATCATTTAGGTACACTTATGCATAACCCTTCGGGAATAACAGTGTTTTACCGTGGCTGCTCCGGAGAAATTCCTGATGGAAAAACCCAATAACACTTTGCCCGACCCGAGATTCGAACCTCAAGCTCACCAGTCCCGCTTGCGACCACTAGACCATCAAGGCAGACCCGTATCTACTTGTCAATATTACACTACCGATCGATACCTCAAACATTTACGCCAATTAATATTAATAGAAAGTGACATATATGCTTTCCAAGTAGTAACATATATTATGAGCACAGCTATTGGTATCAGATGATATCATATTACATGGCGATGAGCTTCGACATAGTTGATTACCTTGCGTTATGGTACCGTTAACGCACTTTTTTTTTATTTTAAAAATATCCTTGTATTAATTTAGAAACTAACTGTTAACTGGGTTTCTACTGGTAATTTAGGAGACCATATAACCAGTATCAGGAGGGTGAAAGGAGCTTGCAAAATTAGCAAGCACAAAAACAGGTTTTTCCCATAGAGCAGGAAGAAGCCACAGAATTTCGCTAGCAACGACCATAAGGTACATTCTCCTTCACCACGTTCACGATCATGTATCAAAAAATAATTTAGGTGTCATTATTAAAAGTACCAAGTCACAAAGTTAGTTTATAGATTAATATTGCTTCCAATTAAATTATATTCCATCATAAAACAAAGTGGCTGCCAGCATCAATTACAGCCTTTTCCAATAATATCATCAGTTTCAACATCTAAATTGGCTCAAAATTAATATTTAACATTTCCAAACAAAGTCAGGTCAATAAATTGAAATTGTTTCAAAATTATTTTCGTACAAATATTTTACAGAAAACTCTATTCGTTGGTAGAATAAAATTGTTGAATCAAAAACATAAACATTGCGCTTATAATCACCTAGGGAATAAGCAGAGGTGTACCTAATAGCACATCCAAATTTCGCCAGTAATAGGGCCGAGCCAATTTTCTATTATCGGGCACACACGCACCCAATGACATTGATATGTCTTACCTATATAGGAATCGAACCCACATCAAGTGGAACTGCAAATGCGGTTTCGACTACAAAAACCACGAGCCCGTCACTTGGCCTATCGTTGGTTTAAAAATATTTACTTTCAATAAAGATGACGTACACAATGGGTCCAATATTGGTCACTCCCCTCTATTATGTGGTAGGGTTGCATTCTTCGCGGGCCTGTGGACGGTGAGTGATGGGATAGCTCGCCGTCCGTCCGTCTTATGACGACGCCAGGCCGTGTCGAACGGCGCGTTCGTGTTCCACGCGCGCCTCATAGAGGGCAAAGGCCGATGCCCGTGATGCCCGGGATATTGTTAGAGATACCGCGGCCTTGACATGTAGGGCTAAGAAGGAACATGAGTGGTTTTTAGTCAGTAGAAGTCTGACACTCCTTTTCGCTCTGCCCAAGATTGGGGAGGTCATTTGATGATTACCCACCCCGCAAAAAAAAAAGGGTAGCATTCTTTCTTTATCCTCAACCACGAACCAAACCCGATAAAGTGTTGTTTCTAGTATCATTTGGTCAGTTTTGATAAAGGTCGTCAAAAAGCATAATAATAAACTCGAAGATTTTTAAAAGCGTCAAGTAGCAACAATATCGTTTAATTTCTCTTTCTATTTTAAATACATAATAAAATCATCATCATCATCAACAGCCTATTAATGTTTCCACTGCTGAGACACAGGCCTCCTCTCTCTTTGAGAGGAATTGGGCTATAATCTACCACGCCGGCCCAGTGCGGATTGGTAGATGTCACATGTCTTCGAATGTTTGGTTCTAAGCCATGCCGGTTTCCTCACGATGTTTTCCTTCACCGTTTTGAGAGCAGCGGTGATGAAATAAATTACACAAAGTAATGTGCCTGTTTGGGTTCCAATCCACGACCTACTGTTCGTAAGTCGGGGCTGCCACCAATGGGCCACCGCTGCTTTAATAATTAAATATAGTATAAATAAGATCAAAATCGATTGAGAAAATTTGACAGCTTGTGGTAATTAAATGTGCTGGTGACTGTACACAGCTAAAGAGTTATTTAAAAATTTATATAGAAAGTTTTGCACCGCTGCATGTAAGCCCAAATTCACCATAGACAGGTCATCGGAAAACTTTTAGTACGATGAAAAGTTTTCATAGCGATTTTCTTTCATCTGAGGTTCAAAGGCTTACTACAAAAGTACCAACCTACTCTATTGACCCCATAGAGGTCAACGACCGAACTTTCCCGAGCTTTACTTGCGCACCGTACAAAAACGTATCTTACCGAAAACGCATTGAATTGAATGCCGACATTGCGGACGTAATGCCATATAAGGGTTGTCATGAATTCAAAAAAAAGGCTCAGCACAGTTTAAACTTTTATGGTAGTTTTAGTTTTTTTGAGGCCGGGTTCTGTAACCGTTTCGTCTTTCAGCGCTCAATTTTGGTATGTCACAACACAGTAGGTACGTAACGGTGAAATAAATCATCTACATTTAAATCCTTTTCGAGTCGGTTTCCAGATGAAGCTGTACACTAGTATGTTACATAGAGCGACTGCCCATCTGACCTACACAACCTTGTTAGTAATGGTTAATACGACACCCCATGGTAAGTCTGGTTGTCAGACTATCGGACACTGACTACCTTTTACTGCTGTCAAATATTTACAAATGACAGCCGGGATCAACGGCTTAACGTGCTTTCCGAGTGCCGAGGAAAAGCAAAGAGTGGTCACCCATTTACAGACCAACTAAGGGCTCGTTTACGGAGACGCGGCGCGTCGCGCGGCGCGTGCTATGTTATTCATTTACTACAGGCGGGTCTACTGCAACAAACGCTGCATGTTAAACGAACGAGCGTTAAATCGCTTCTCGTAAAGTAGTTTGAAATAGTTACCGTTTTCATACATCGCCATGCTTGTATTGAAAACCACAACGCGCTGCGTCTCCGTAAATGAGGTTTTAGACAATCGCGGCTTCTGAAGATTGATTCAAGCGGCTGATATTATCTACCCACGACCTCTTCAGTAACGGTGAAATGAAATCTAATCAAAATACGAACACTTTTGCGACCATTTCTGCAAACTGTGCTAAAATTTTTTACCGCAATGCGTTGATTCTAAAAAGAGAATGAGTATTTAGTATGGGGTTGTCACTTTCACTACAAGTTCTCTTGAACTGAAGATTCCAAAAGAAAATTATATAATGGATGACCTGAATAAATCTATTTTCCTCAATACCCATTCTAGTTTCGATTTCACAACCAATTTTAGGGAATGATTGTTTGTGTAATCAGTTGGAACTAACCTTTTGATAGATGTGACGTTTAATATTACTTTCGGAAGTCCAATTGACGGGTATTGAGAAGGAATATACCTACCAAAAATGCTGATATTAAGCAGCGCCCTGTTCGATACAAAATTTTCGAAACATAGTTGGGGAAAGGTAGGTAGGTAGGTTGGTATTTGACGACGTATGATAACGGCGGTTAACGAAACATTTTTGTAATTGTAAACTTTTATATTGTGTTATAAACTAAAATAATAATTTGGATGTAGGAACTCTTTACTATTTTGGGAGTGATATTTTTGAGGTGGGGTGATGGTTTGTATTCTCTTAATAATAATTATGCCCACACCTTCCATATACAAATTCTATACCAACGACAAGCTTTCGTTTGAGTGTATATCGCCGAACTGCTCGACTGCTCTCAAAAACGGTGAAAGAAAACGTTCGAACCTATGTGACATCTACCATTTTGCACTGGGCTCGCATGGTAGATTATAGTCCATTTCCTGAGATCAGTGTCCCAGCAGTGGCTGATGACGTTGTGCGATACACACCTTATAAACGGTTAACAACGAATTTTCCCGAAGCGTTTAAGGAACCCCAAAAGCCAGCACGACTGTTGAATGAGCGTCCAAGACATGCTCATCCGTTTGCCATTTAACTTGTTTAACTTAAAGACCTGAATGAAAAATACATTAAACATTTTTCCTTTAGCCAATGCGCGGTAAGAAAAAGTAGCAAGTCAGGCTTCGCGAATTTTATTACAGTTTTTGTGCATTTAATTGTCCTGCTTCGTGATCGATCGTTTTGGCACTTCGGGTTTTTTCGGATTCCTCGATGTTGATGGTAATGTGTGTTTCTTTTTTTTCGATTTTCGAGTACTGTTATAGTTTCATTCAATTGTAATGGGATGGGTGGACTAGTTTTTGTTGGATTTGAGTTCGTGTGGTGTGTTTAAATTCATGTTATTTTGTTTTGTGTCTGGTGCTTCATGCTGTGTCGTATGATTCTTGGTAGAGAAATATTTAGATTCAGCTTTCTTTGCTTGGCGTTTGGAAAACGAAGCAGGTGATTCTTTTATTAATCTTCATCCGTCAACCTGTCTTTTGCAATGTATATGAATATCATCATCATCAGCCTATATTGTTCTCACTGCAGGGACTCAGGCCTCCTCTCTAGGAGAGGGATGGGCTATAATCCACCACGCGGCCCCAGTGCGGATTGGTAGATGTCACATATTATTCATCATCATCAACAGCCTATTAATGTTGCCACTGCTGGGACATAGGCCTCCTCTCTCTTTTGAGAGGGAATGGGCTATAATCTACCATGCGGGCCGCGGGTAGATGTCACATGTTCGAATGTTTGGTTCTAAGCCATGCCGGTTTCCTCATGATGTTTTCCTTCGTCGGGGCCGCACCACTGGGCCACCGCTGCTCCACATATTATTATCTTCGAATTTTTCGTTCTAAGATATGCCGGTTTCCTCACGATGTTTTCCTTCACCGTTTTTAGAACAGTGGTAATGAAACAAATTACACAAAGTATTGCGCCTGCCTGGATTTGACCAACTTTTTGTAAGTCGGGGCTGCTACCACTGAGCCACCACTGCTCTATGAATATAGTTGATGATAAATTAACTATATATGAGTGCCGTAAATAATGTGGTTCAAACGTTATAAAAACCATTGTGTGTTGTATAAGACCTCTGTTGAACTTTAAAAGTTCCTATCTTGTCATAAGGATGAAGATCTATCTTTCAATTCTTTCATACGCACGATGATGAATCAAGCCACACAAAACCAGTAAACGCTGATCTTTCATCACACGAGAGCCTCTTACAAAGCCAGGTGAAGTTATACTGGACATGTTTGATGTGTCACTGTGTGTACTTAATTCTTTTTTATTCTATTCCTTTTCACATAAAGAAAATCGTGCGATCATTAGCAACTGCACGACTATTTCCCATTCATGGCCCGAGTTTCTAGTTTTCTAAGAGCAAATGCCTTCTGACCTTCGACCTATAGGAATATGTATGTAGCCGATGAATGAATGAAAATGATTATTGAAGTTATGTGCCCATAGTTCAATATTTATTAGAATGTCTGGAAAAGGAGTTTATTACTGAACTAGCGGATGTCACGCGGTTTCACCCGCGTAGTTCCCGTTCCCGTGGGAATACAGGGATAAAAAGTAGCCTATGGCACCCGGAGATAGTGTAGCTTCCCAACGGTGAGAGAATTTTTCAAATCAGTTCAGTAGTTTCGAAGCCTGTTCGTTACAAACAAACTAACAAATCTTTCATCTTTATAATATTAGTGTCAATTAGTGTAGATAAGGATCAAAAGGGGCGGAAAATATTGTAAATTTTATACTAATAAACCTACCTATATTAATTGATTAATGCTCTATCTCGTCTTCTCTATCTCACACAATCTATATTCACCCATTGAATAGCCAGACCATACAAGAACAAAAAAAACTAAATCGATTTTTAACGACTCCAGTTCCATTGAAGAAATATAAGAACCGATAAATAGCCAATGAAAATTGAACACGACAAACGACTTTACTGATTAATTAAACATTAACGAGGCGAAGAATCGATTAAATAAAAATCAACGGCATAACGAATCGATTTTTTGTATCGATTTTTATTATATTAATCGATGAATGGAGCTTATGGACTATGGATTAACGTCTAGTTCACAACCTCATGCGAAGCAACGCGCGCGTGTTCATATGTTTTTCTTCACGTGAAGACGCAGCTACATCAGCTTCATCGTCATCTGAGTAGCCTTTTCACAACTTAGTTGTGGAATATATATTATATTATATTATTATATTAACTCTGTTGATGTCGGCTTCTAGTCTAACTACCAGTATTTTACATGAAGCGACTGCCTATTTGACTTCCATAGTCTTGGGTAATACAATACCTTTTGGTAAGATTGGTGGTAAGACTTTCGGGCCACTGGCTACCTTTTTTTTTGGGGGGGGGGGAATCATCAAATAACCCCTCCCGCTCTTGGGCAGAGCGAAAGGGAGTGTCAGACTTCTACTGACTAAAAACCACCCATGTTCCTTCTTAGCCCTATATGTCAAGGCCGCGGTATATCTTACAACATCCCGCAGCTTCCTCGATTGTCAAAGATTAACAACAGTTGGAGGAATGGCTCAATTTGTTTTCTAAGCACGGTGGAAAGTCGGAATGTCATGTACGGTTCAGCTTAGGAAAACGTGGTTTAACAAGAAGGTCAACTTTATGATCACTGCTACATTAGGTAGTATTTTTCCACGTAAACAAACAATGAAGAGACATTAGTATGACATTTTTTAGCGGTAAGTGGCGTCACAAGCCCCCCTCAAATATTTGACGCGTTTTATGTTCGTCAATTTTAATTGATTTGATAAAACAAAATATACGTATCCAATATCTTTCGATAATCTAACAGACGGACTAATTAGAATCATTTTTTTTTTTAGTCATGACACATCCCTAAATCGGCTTTAAGCGAGTCACTCGTGATCAAGCGGATGCCAAGCCAATTGATTCACTGGGTTCTTTATCTGCGTATGCGCATCTGTAAAGGGCATAGGGACATAGCTTCGTTTCACTGGTGACTTGTTCCGTAAGCTTATTGATTTCTGAAAGACGTTTCAATGTATCGTTTAAATTTATTATGGTGCAAGTGGGTGAAGGGAGTGTATGTTTGAGCTGCTGGCTTGCTTTATTTTTCTTATTGTAGACTAAGGTATGTTTGTTTTGATTAAAGACGGTAGCAGTTTTATTTTAACTAAGCCTATACTACCCGGCAGCGGTGCAGCGGAGCAGCTGTGGCCCAGTGGTGGCGGCCCTGACTTACGAACACTAGGTCGTGGGTTCGAACCAAGGCAGGCACACAGGCCTGTCGGGGCCGCGGGTAGTCCTCTGGTTATCGCGGCCTCGACATAGAGGGCGAAGAAGGAACATGGGTGGTTTTTAGTCAGTAGAAGTCTGACACTCCCTTTCGCTCTGCCCAAGAGCGGGAGGGGTTATTCGATAATTTTACACCCACCAAAAAAAGAAAAAAAAAAGGCACATTACTTTGTGTAATTTATTTCTGAATTACCGCTGCTCTCAAAACGGTGAAGGAAAACATCGTGAGGAAACCGGCATGTCTTAGAACCAAAAAATTCGAAGATATGTGATATCTACCAATCCGCACTGGGCCCGCGTGGTAGATTATAGCCCGTTCCCTCTCAAAGAGAGGAGGCCTGTGTTCCAGCAGTGGGAACATTAATAGGCTGTTGATGATGATGATGATGATATACTGTCCCACTGTTGGTTAAAGGTATCTTCGAAGTTCTTCCAAGAGTTCACAATATAACAAGTGTAAACATAAATTATTATAATACATATATTCATACAAAAATCAGCAAGTGGCCCGAAGTCTTGACAACCAGTCTCACCAAAAGGTTTCACATTACTCAATACCTTATGGGTTATAGAGATGAGATAGGCAATCGCTCCATGCAAAATTTTACTGGTATTTAGCTGCATCCAGTTAAACTGATAGCCGACCCCAACATACTTAGGAAAGTTTTTCCTACTCCTCCGCTATTCTTTTCTGATTAATTTCGTTGCGGGATCCAAGACAGTTAAATCGTTTCTCTGGGACTTCGTCGGGCTTCATTGTCTCAGCGCTTTTCTTGTGGTCGCCACTGTTGATTCTGGCTTCTGTAAGCCACTGTAACTCCTGTGAGTTACAGTGGTTTGGGAATAGTGTGGCGGGCTTGTCCCAATAAAAAAAAAAAAAATACTTAGAAAAAGGCTAGCCAAATAAAAAAAAATGTAAACTTTTTATTTCCAAAACATTTCATTGATTTTGGTTAAACACATATAGCTTAATCTTAATTCTGAAAGATTATGTGCGAGTGAGGCGTCTCGCTTGTTTACATTAAAAATTAGATTAAATTACTTATTTTTTGTTTAGATGATGATGTATTGTATTCTTATTGCCTATTTACTATTTACGGTACAGAAAAAAAAATCTATCTAAAAATACGTTCCCATTTTAAGCTCGACATTTCTAGACTGTGACTCATTTTAATGCAACTGGTCAAAAAAGACCGATTAAAAATAGCCATTCCTACAAAATAGGCATTGCCAATTCCCAAAAAAAAAACAAAAAAGCCGGCTACCAACTTTACTGTACTGAGTCCAGCATTACTCGTACATTTATACAATCGACGAGAAATGTTTCCTTTTAAAACGTTTTTTGCCGATCAAGAATTTCTGAACGCACCGTCCACGCATTGAATTATGTATTGTGCGCAAGAGTTGATGAGAGCGCGTTCGATATTTGAAATGTGGGTTCCGTTCCTTTTTCAATTTATTCCCTTATCTTCGTTGATGATCGGAAATTTGAAATTGTGATACGGTTTTATACTATTATTGGCTTAAGAGTTGAAAGCTTTAAAGGTGATTGGTAATTCATGAGATGTCAACTTTGTGATGGCTTTCAAAGGACTGGTTTTTAATTTTGAGTTAGAATTTCTTACAGAGACTTCCCTAAAGAGACTTACTTTGAGGAGTTGCTTGGAAATGACTGCGGTTAGCGTACAGTCGAACAACCCAATAAGTTAACAGCCAGCTAAGTTGCATTTACGAGATTATACAGGTACATTTAGAAACTGATGCCAAACGATACAGCGTTTGACATCAGTTGCTTGTTGCGAAACGCTTTATAAAACAAAATTACAATCAATATTTTCAGTGTACTAGAATTTATAAAAAATTCTACCTATATACTTGTTAAATTGTTCGACTTTACTATCAAAGAGATTTAAAAAATGAATAAAACGGACATTGGGAATATTGAAGTACATTACTTTTGATCCCGAAAATTTTCGATTTTGATGCACTAATGCTAACTAGCAGACGGGCGTATAACAGTACATAGAACGGTGTGTTACTAAATGGTCAATAGTATTGAATAGCAATTTTCAACAAAAAAAATAAGATAAATAAAGGTAATTAATTATTAATTATAAGAAGGTCGCGAATAATACAAGGATAACGCCCGTCCTTAGTCTAAACGACTTCCCTAGGAAGTAACACATTACCAAAAACCCAAATCTAAAACCAATCGGTTACCAATTTCTTACGGTAAGCAATCCTAATAAAACGTGATCAATTAACACGATGTTTGTATGTAAATAATTGATATGTACTTCAATATCAACAATAGTGTGAACAATTTTATAATAGCTGGATCGTGTGGTCCTTACTAACATCATCTGCCAAGCCGTTTTCAAAGTCTTTTACCAGATGCAGCTCTATACCAGTATTTTACATGGAGTGACTTCCTATCTGACCTCCACAGCCCAGTTCGTACTGGGTAACATGATACCCCTTGGTAAAATCAAAATCACCAATTTTATTCAAACTAGGCTGATAGTGAACACTTTTCGAACGTCAAAATTTACTTTACTTATTTACAAGAGACAGTCCCCCAAAACGTGTCAGTGTTTTAGCTGGAAAGATGAAGTGGCGGAACAAACTACCCAGCAACACATCTGTCTGTAAGGTTGGTTAGAAGAACCATACTCGATACAATAGTAAGGTGCAAGTTAATGACTACAGACACAAATTTTAATCAATAATTAAAAGTTTACATAATTATAAAAAAATAAAATAAAAAAAAGACAACACATCAGTCAATCTTGGAGAAAGAACCCAAATAACAAACAAATAAATAACAGTAACAGTAAGACTGGTTGTCAGACTTCTGGGGCACAGACTACTTGCTACTACTGCTTACTGTCAGAGATATACAAATTACAGCCAGGACTAACTACTTAAAGTGTTTTTCAAGGCACGGAGAAAACATGATATGTAATGTGTGGTCCCATCCACGGACCAACCTAGGCGAGCGCGGCTTAACCTGGAGATCGACCTGAGAAGCTGTTATAATTTATCCACGAGTTCTTTCTTCTATGTGTGTCCGCTCAAATATTGTTGGTAAACACATTTGATTCATAGAGATGGAATTTCAGTTCAATTCAATCGTAGCCGTTTGATCCCGGACTAAAAATAGATCAAGCTCTCGTAGAGAGATGGGAAACTGGTGTTTTATTAGAAGGATGAGTGGGAATATCTTTGTTGTAACTTATAAGAATTGAGTTAGAAGTAAGTATTTACGGGATGAATAATGAAAGGAGAAAAAGGGTCTAGGATATTGAAGCGGTCGGAGTAATGAAGATAGCATTATTATAAAATCGTTTGTTCTGCTGACGGACTATAAACACACAGCTCAAACCCCTGGACGGATCGGTTTTAAATTTTGCATACTGATAGCTATTATGGCCAGGCCTTCTCTAAGAAAACGGGATTTTGGGAAATTCATTCATTCCCCGTAAGCAGTTGGATTTTCTCTCTAATTTCAACCTAATAGGAGTTGAAAGTCAATAAAACAAAATTCGTTATCGGCAATGCTTAAGTTCGCAATTATTTTTTGCCCATAATGTTTTTATTCTTAAAAAACGTAGACAAAAAAGAATCATTTCTCAAAAAGTCTATAATTTCAAAAGCTAACATTATATAATATTTTGAATAGACGTGGATTTTGTTGTGCTAAAAGTTTCCAGCCTCACTTTGAAGGACCCTAAAAAGTCACAAAAACATCGGTAGTTACGTTTATTTGCAATAATTAATACGTGTTTACTGTTCAATGCGAATAAAAATTTAAACACTCGTAATTACAATTTTCAACAGAGCAACTGAATTTTTTGTTGCCACATTTTGAAACAGTTTGGGTCCTGCATTTGTGAGCTAACCGGTTTTAGCTGGTTTACTTTTTCTAGGTTCACTTTGTCCTTAAGCCCGATATGGTGCGGTAGAAAAAGGACAAAATATTTGTCACAGTTACCAAGATGGTCCTTTCCAGTATTTAATTTTATTTTTAAACTTTGTTTTGTGCATTCTCGTAGTTGGTCAGTTTGGTGACAAACAGTGTAGGTTTATCCAGACGAAAAAATACCATTTAAATGATCTTTCAGTTTCAACTGATGACATTTCTTTATAGGGTAGAGAACACAATCAAAATCTACTTGAAAGAGCCAATTTTTCGTGTCAAACTTCGTAATTATGTCATTACTAGCTGTTGGCCGAAACTTCGTTCGAAATTTTGACGTAGGTGTCTTTGCGAGAAAAAAAAGTAACGTTCACGCGCAATTTCAGACTGTGATCTATTTCTGTGTCAAACATCCAGATCCGTCCAACCGTGTTGGTGTGATTGAGCAACAAACTTCCATCCATTCATCTTAACTTTCTCATTTATAATAGTAAGTATGTAAGATGGCGTCACTGAGACATGTAATCACATATTTTCTCTGAAGTCAATTTTAACAATAATGAATTTCTTTGATTCTACCATCTCGTTGAATACGAAACGACTGTACCTATTAAAACTAAGATCGCATTCCAGTCTAAAAATAGCCAAATCTATGCAAATCCGTTTATATCGTTAGAACCAGATAACAGACGTATCTTGTCCATCAAATGTCCTTATGATTGACAGGTGCTCCCATTCCTCGTCTCGAATGTACATAGAATGTGGTATTTGGAAAAATATTGAGCAAAATTCTTGCAAAATGTTTAGTTCTGTTATTTACGTCTTTGTTTTGACACAAATTCGAATTGAATGGTGGAAAAATATTTATTGGGTCTCTCACAGGTTTTGACCGTACCTACTCTTTTTAAGTTTATATAGAACTGTTTTTAATATAATTTTGTTTTATTATTTTCTCCTGTGCGAGTCTAATTCATTCTTTTCATTCATTCTTTCTTTACAGAATTTGCGGTGGTCAGATACAAAAATTGTGTGCTCAAAGATTTTTGTTTCTATAGCAGTATCTATACGTAGCCATAATTTTGTGAACCTACATAATAGATATGGAGAAGTCTTTTGCTTAACAGTAACCAATGCTGTCCACATTGGCTACAGTAAAATATAATACCTACTTTTATTTCAAACATAATTAAATGTTGTTTTATAAATTATCCAGCCGTAAATATGGTACAAATCCCTACAGTAAATAGCATTACAATTAATCTAAAACTCGACACAGATTCAAAAGTACCATAAGCCACAGACTCGATAAATCACAGAATTTACATTACAGCCACAAAATTAATCTAACCAACAATGCTGCTGGATAAAAAGGTAGCTCCGACGGTAGCATCCGAAGGATTTGAATATATTTCATATTTATTAGGATAATCCTCTTACGGTGAACATGGACATGGCTCAACGGGCTGAACTATGTGATTTGATGTTTTATTGAGGTGGTTTTGTTAAAAGGGTGTGCCTGTTTCTAAAGTGGTTTGGAGTGGGGTTCACCTGGGTAATGTTATGTGTCCTATGGTATTCACAACTTTAGGGAGATCGACGGCTTTTGTTTGGAGGGTGGGAAATCATCAAATGACTCTGTCTGCTCTGGGCAGAGCGGTAGGGAGTGTCAGATTTCTACTGACTAAAAACCACAAATTTTCCTTCTTAGCTCTTTGTGCCGAGGCCGCCGTATCTCTTTCAAATAACCCGCAGCCCCAACAGGCTCTCAAACAACCTCACATAATTTAGGTTGTTCGAAATGATGTTCCGAATATCTAGTTGTCATTTGTACCTCTATTTGTATCTTCCACACTGTACAGATAAACTGTTTTCCATTTATCTCTTTTACTCAACACAAAATAAAATTGTACTACGATATGGGATAACACCGTGTTTGATAGGAACTTACATTATTGAATTTAAAAAAGTGTATGCTTTTAGCATCACATTTTTAGATGTATTTTGATTCATTTATGTTTTGCCTGTCATCCAAATAATTCGGAGTTAGGTTTTACCGAATTTTACCGTTTTACGAATACATTTTTGTTTTGTTTTGTATTTTCTCATTTTATTTGTACCGCTAGAAACACAATACTTTCAGAAAACTTTCAAAATCAAAAGAAAAAACCTTTCAAAACATGGGATTCCAATTAAAATTTGGACAGCTAGTTTAAGAAAAATTTTGTTGTTTTAGGAAACAGTTTTACCCAATGCTTTGTATTTGGCATTCTGAAAACCAAATTCAGGTCAATTTTTCCGTTCCAAATTTAGCTATGCATACGAACGAAGTATTTTTGGTAAAAACTTTCAGAACACACTCTTTTTCCAAACTGAATTGCAATTTCAAGTTTCCTTTGAACTTTGAATCCAATATTTTTGTTAGGCCAGAGAAAATGCAATTTATATTTGAAAATCTATTTAAATTTCAAAACTAAAATTTTGTTTTCTACATCATAATCAGGAGTCTGGAAACTTAAACTTTGTTTTTAAACGACCTTATATTTAAAAAAAAAAGTTAGTGCATTTTTGTTACTATAATATTAAAAAAAAAAACAAGAAACCTAAGGTCAAAACTATCATTGTATCCTTATCTAACCTTTTTTGTTGTTAAAAAAATTAAACATATTATCTTTGAGAACCAAGTGACAGTCTGAAAAACCGGTAGCCAGAATATAAAAGAGTATTTGTCGGCAATAACACAAACCATCGTCGACCCGAGCACTTGAAGAAAATATTTTAATCCTATAAACCGAAGTTTGAGAGAATAATTTAACTTTTTTTGTCCTCAAATGGGAACATTTTATACTTATTTAAAGTACTTTTGATTAGTAAGTTGACGTTGGTTATTAGCTTGTAAAATGAGGAATTACTGTTGAATAATAGAGTGGACCTGCTTCCTAGAGAGAAGGCCTAAGTCCCTGCAGTGGGAACATTATACGCTGCTGATGTTGATGATGAACAGAGTGGGTGTTTTAAAGAATATTTTGAGATTTATTGAAGTAATATCAGGCTTACATACTTCCTGGTAAACTGAGTATGTAATAATGTGACAGTAAGATACTTTTTCTTTATCGTGTGGTTGCCTAACCTAACGTGTAGTGCCTAAACTAACGTGTAGTGCCTAACCTAACGTGTAAAACCTAAACTAACGTGCAGTGCCTAACCTAAAGTGTAGTACCTAACCTAACGTGTAGTGCCTAACCTGGTGTCAGAATTTTTATGCCCGTCGGGGCTGCGAGTTGTTCGAAAGAGATACCGCGGCCACGACACAAAGGGCTAAGAAGGAACATGGGTAGCTTTTAGTCAGTAGAAGTCTGACACTACCTACCGCTCTGCCCAGAGCGGGAGGACTCATTTGATGATATCCCACCCCTCTAAAAAGCCTAACAGTTTTTATGACGTCCATGGGCCATGACTTGAGAGAACTAAATAAAAAATAACATTTCTGATGAAAAAGAATCACACTATATAGCATAAGAAATTTATATATAATATAATATTTAATTAAAACTACTGAACGGATTTGGATAAAATTTGGTACACAGATAGTTTATGACCTGGATTAACACATATAATAGTTTTTATCCTGATTTTATCTTCCCGTGGGATAGTTTTCGAGTTGTAGCGGGTGAAGCCGTGGCATCTGCTTGTATGGCAAAGCGGAAAAGACACCGGCCAGTAACGGAATCCAAGTTTTTAGTAGTCGTGAAAAAAACCTTTTAGCGTCAGTGTCTCTGCCACCCTGTGTATTCTAGCGGACATCACGCGGTTTTACCCGCGTAGTTCCCGTTCCCGTAGTAATACAGGGATAAAAAGCTTATGCCATCCGGGTATAGTGTAGCTTCCCAACGGTGAAAGAATTTTTGAAATCGGTCCAGTAGTTTCGGAGCCTATTCGTTACAAACAAACAAACAAATATTTCCTCTATAAAATATTAGTGTAGATACCGCAAGGGCTTTTCAGATTAAAAGCCTTTACCGTAGTCCGTGAATAAATTGGTTGAAATGTTTCCATACCTGAAACAAAAATAAAAACATAGTTAGTTATTTTATCACAAACGTGAATAAAGTGCATTATAAGGTGTACATAAAGGGATAAATGAAAGGCAATTGCATGTGGCTGAGATGAGAATGCTAAGGGGAATGTGTGGTGTGACGCGAATGGATAAAATAAGGAATGAGTACATAAGAGGAAGTCTGAAAGTGGCGCCGTTGAATGAAAAGTTGTGTGGTAATCGATTGGCGTGGTATGGACATGTGATGCGAAGGAATGAAGATAGGTAGTGTTGTGAGGAAAATGTTGAGTATGAATGTAGATGGGTATAAGAGTAGAGGAAGACCAAAGAAACGATGGATGGACTGTGTGAAGGATGATATGGCTAGGAAGGAGGTGACTGCTGACATGACGAGAAATAGAGAAGTATGGAAGAAAAAGACATGTTGCGCCGACCCCAAATAGGTTGGGATAAGGGCAGGAGAATGATGATGATGATGATAAGCTGTACCGTTAGGTAAGGTACTTTTATCTACATTCAGCACAGATTATATCAGTTAATTTGAAATTAGAAACAGACACTTTATTTTTTTCTTTTTGATAATTTAAAAGCTCTTGTAACTGTTTTTTTTTTGCTTAAATACTTCGATCTTGAGTTGTAAATGTATACCACTTAGCCTAAATACTGGTGTTTTAAAAGATATATCAAGCCAGTGTTAGGTATACAATTATGAAATTTATGTGGAAGTTGTAGAAAATGTGATGACGGTCCATAAAAGTTCTTTGCCATTTTGGACGAGGAATGCCTGTCCTTTGTATGAAAATTCAAACTCACTTTGGGGGACGAAAGTGGACTATGTTTAGGAGTTGAGTGGACACCAAAGAACAAGTTTTTTTTTAGGGGCCGAGGGGCTGAAAGTGGACTAAACGTTTAAAAATACCACCACGCCTATAATCCTTTATATACTTACAGTATACCCACATTTCGCCAGATATGTTTAAGTCCATCAAACCGGGCAAAAATTCAAACTCATCGAACAACCCCCCCGGTCTTGGGCAGAGCGAAAGGGAGTGTCAGACTTCTACTGACAAAAAACCACCCATGTTCCTTCTTAGCCCTATATGTCGAGGCCGCGGTAACTTGTGAACAACCCGCAGCCCCGACGCCCTTTATAAAACATCTTTGCCCTCATCTCATAACTCATAAATCCCAATCTAATTACCCACCCATCCATCTGTTCCCAAAGAAGTAAGTGCATCATTTTTAACTTTAAGACCGCTATCAAAGAGGAGGACGCCTGTAAAGCAAATAAAAGAGGCACAGGCACCTGACTT
The DNA here is from genome assembly GCA_932274075.1 of Diarsia rubi. Taxonomy (NCBI): domain Eukaryota; kingdom Metazoa; phylum Arthropoda; class Insecta; order Lepidoptera; family Noctuidae; genus Diarsia; species Diarsia rubi. Next base: position 13,818,462 of record OW026433.1, on the reverse strand, counting down.
CGAACGATAACTATCGTATAAATCAACAGTGGGGCTGTAAATCCATCAGCGGAGGCCCATAAAAACGACACTGATTTTTAGAGGTCCGTGGGATAGATAGATAGGCTATGTGTTTTTTAGCTTTGGTGAAGAGTTTGTTTATTTAACAAAATACTTGGAAATAAAAATTAAGTAGCTGTATGTTAGCATTGTTACCCTTTTTTTTTTAATAAATCTTTAATTTATAATATTTACAATTATAAATAAGACTTGGTGTGGTGAAAGGAATGCAACATTTGGTATTTTGTTCGGAAACGGCATTCAAAAATAATATAATATATTCGAAACATTAGTGATGTCCATTCAAATACACCCAAAAGTTTGACTAACAAACATTAATCGTAAAAAATTTAAGTATCAACAAATTCAGCTGAAGATTTTGTATTTCCAGAGAACAAAGAACTTAACTCAAACAGACGCGAAATAAACAAAATCGACAGACAAACAGAACCCACTTACAAACTCCGTTAAAGAATTAACCATAGATTTATCTTCAAAACTTTAAAAGTAACAACAAAGCTGTTACTAAAGTTTAATCAGCTTAACAATTAAGCCCGTATCCAATTACAAAGATATTATCATTTTGGATGCATTCCATTGTTTGTTTTGTTGAAGAAATCAACCCTTTTGATATAGGTAGGTAGCGATGGGGTTTCATGAGTGATGTTTAGTTGATGATGGTAATAAATATTTAAGTTTAAAAGCGGGAAATATTAAAGTAATAGGGTTCCGTCGATGTGAATCGATCCGTAATCACATTAATATTATGAAGGCGAAAGTTTGTGAGTGTGTATGTTTGTTCCTTCTTCACGTAAAAACTTCTGAACGGATTTGGATAACATTTGGTACACAGATAGTTTATAACCTGGATTAACGAATAGGATAGTTTTTATTCCGATGTTATCTCTCCGTGTGACAATTTTCGAGTTGTAGCGGGTGAAGCCGCTGGCAACAGCTAGTCTTATCTAATTAGTTTTAAATGTGAAAGTGAGTTGCATCGATCATGCTGAAATTTTGTATGTTCGTTGTCAGGTGTACCTACCTAACAGAAACAGACATGCGTACCTTTTATTCCAAAAAAAAGGAGGAAAACGATAACAGATGCTACGTATCTTTCGTCGCATGCCACTGTACTTGATGCTCCTTCATTGATACAGAAGTCTTCAGCTGCTAATTGCCATTGACAAGGTGGCATGCGAATACGACTGTCCTCTATAATAAAGTTACTTATTATTAAGTTATTAATTTACTAAAAATTAATTTAAGGTGTATTTTCTTGTATTCTACTTTTAAGACCTCGGTTTTATTAGTTTGCGATTTTTTGTGTAGTCGGGTTTTAGTTTTTTAAACTTATTTATTTCTTTATGAATTTTGTGTGACAGCTGTGTGGATAGTAAAATGATACTTCTATTTATCGCCCTATTCTTACAAATCTATTGACATCTCTTTTATTAAAATCCGTTCAGTAGATTAGGCGCTATGGTGGAACATGCATACATACATTATAGACTCCCAAAATCATTACCCTTCCTTTTGGCTTCGCTGTAGTCGGGTAAAAAACCCATCATAAATTCCTCTTAATAATTTAAATAAATGACCTTTCCACCCGCATATTAAAAACATCAAATAACGCTACATCCTTGTAGACACAGAGAAAAAAAAGGTTGTTAAAGTGTATTGTATTGTACCAGGATGGCCCATTGTGTGTTCGCTATTCACCATTAAATGGTAACTTCATTCATACAACCCCTTATTTAATTTACTTGGTCTTGTAAAAATAGTGGACCCTTTTTTGTTTTAAGACGGATGAAGAATGATTGGCGTTTTGTTATTTTTGTAATTTGTTTGCTTAGATGACGAGGTTATTGTATTTATATTAGGTTTTTATGAATAAAAGTAGTAACAGGGTGTATTTATTAAATTAAAGTTTAGTAGACTCATCTACAACACTAGTTTTTTTTAAAAGAATCCCTCACAGGGGTGTTTGCGATGTCGAAATAATCACCAGCTTCAGCACGCCATTTTGGTGACATTCATTAAATGCATAGAATGTTGTTGAATTTGAAAGATGATAGACATTGCCATGGTTACTGTATTACGCAATGACCCCACAGATAAAACAGGGAAATCTAATTTAAGATGAAGTCAGGAAAAATAATGCAAACACACAAAGAGATACAACACACGTAAATACATGATAAGTTATGACTGACTGATGCGAGCACAGGAATAAATTTGCCTGCCTGTATTCAAGGTATTTCTATAAATAAATACACGTATCAGTTCTCGACACCTACATCAAATAGGATTCATAAATTGGTCCCGGTATAGTTCCGGGTAAATTGCCGAAGATACTCACTGAAGCTGTCAGTACAAGGCCTCCAGATTTAATTTTGTGCTCCAATAATTGCGTTACGTTATCAACCCCTGTTTGATGTAGGGCGAATGTGTGGCGTGATTGTGTAGAAAGAGTTGATTTTAAATTTATGAAGTGAAAATACAGGGTGTAAATTAACCCTTCACACATACGTCAACCAAGCATTCTGTACATCAAACTAAGTACCCCTACGCAAAACTTTTTGCTGGGAAATGACTTTTGTTTTTTGGGTCAAAAATCACATTTTATGTCGATTGGCCTGTTGGTCTAGTGGTTAGTGACCCTAACTGCTATGCCGGAGGTCGTGGGTTCGATTCCCACCCAGGACAAATGTTTGTGTGATGAGCACGATCATTTGTTCTGTGTCTGGGTGTAATTTATCTATAATATGTATGTATTTAGAAATATATAAGTATGTTTATCAGTTGTCTAGTATATATACCCATAACACAAGCTCTGCTTAGCTTGGGACTAGATGGCGTTGTGTGATAGTTGTGGAATATTATTATATTATTTATTATTATTTTTATGGTAAAACTCAATGTAGCACTATTACAACATTGTGCTAGTGGATGCTTTGAATTGTAAACGGGTCATGAAGGTAATTAAAACTAAAATCATACAATTCAAACCCTACCAAAAAGAAAAAATTATCTTAAAAAATATAACAAATACTATCCAAATTGAAGAAGTAGAAGAATTCAAACTATTAGGTATTACATTAGACTCTCATTTAAATTGGAAAAAACATGTCGAAAAAACTAAAATAAAACTGTCACAATTCGCATATGGACTTAGTGTGCTAAAATCAAACACAAAAACTCACTGTGCCCTCTCTGCTTACCACGCATATGCTTACGCGTGGCTACGTTACGGTATCATCATGTGGGGACACAGTGTTGATGCAAACGATCTATTCATTGCTCAAAAGAAATGCATGCGCATATTATTCAAAATAAAACCTAGAAATAGCTGCAGACCCCACTTTATAGAAGAAAAAATGTTAACCCTGCCCTGTATTTATATATTAGAAATAGCAACTTTTGTGAAGAAAAACATAAATCTATTTAATTTTGACAAAAACGAGCGCCGCAAAACTAAATTAACTTTACCAGCACCTAGGATAACAATGTACAAAAATAGCCCAGAATACCGAAGTATACAAGTATATAATAAATTACCTGAAACTATACGGTCCACAAAAACACTATGTGTATTTAAAGCCAAGTTAAAATCATTGCTCTTAGATAAGTGTTATTATAGTATTCAAGAATTCCTGGAAGATAAAATGTTAAAATAGAGTGTTTGAAATATATATATTTATACAATGTATGTTAAATTTTAATAAATATTCTTATTTCTTAGGTTTTTTGTTTGTCTAGAGCTAGATATAAGTTTAAGTTTGAATTAATATATATTTTTTAAATTGAATAATTTTGAAAGTTCCTAATTACGTTATACATATAATATTGATACTGCAATATTGTTAGTTTTAAGTTATCTTGCTGCGCCCTAACAGGGTCATGTACTCACTAGTTCTAAGCCTAGCGTGTAACTATGATGTGTACATTGTGCAATAAATAAATAAATAAATAAATTATACATATTAAAGTTATAACCTGAAAAACTAGTATTTACAAAAACAGCTGTGCAAAATTTGGAACGTTGACCCCCAATATCTAACTAGGGGGTTTCCAGGTATGGTCTAGAACCAAAAAATTATCACAGTCTTGGGGAGAACAAGTGCCTTTTGTTTGTGTTTAGGGTACTTTTACACCATTTTTTGTTTTTTTTTGGCGGGTGGATAATCGTCGAATAACCCCTTCCGCTCTTGGGCAGAGCGAAAGGGAGTGTCAGACTTCTACTGACTAAAAACCACCCATGTTCCTTCTTAGCCCTCTATGTCGAGGCCGCGACAACCCGCGGCCCCTACTTTTACACCCTTTATACCAGAAGTGAAATAAGTCAATCACACACAATCTCTTCTCAGAGACAATTAAATTAAATGTTTTTTGTTAAGAATGCGGTCGATAAATACAACAATTGCTCTAAAGTACTTGTCGTTTGGGCCTCCGATCTTAAAATCCTTTGCATTTCATTCCTGTTCTCCAATTTATTTGTTTGTTTGCAATTCTTTGTGACGGTTTTCTTCATAGCAGATCGTGGAAACCAGCTGGATGTAAGGAACAAGCAAAGCATTGCTGGGTAATATAACCCAGCGATGGGTTAAGTCAGACTTTAGATTATGATAAACGTTTTTTGTTAGTTATGATGTCAATATTAAAATTGTCAATAATACTCTTCTTTCTTTAGTTAAAAACCCGACTAAGAATAAAAACGCAGACTAATAAAACCGCGGTCTTAAAAGTATTAAACAAGAAAAATCGTCTAGTAAGTAGATAATTTGATAAATTTTAGAGGACAGTCGTAGTCGCATGCCACTGATACCTGATGCTCCTTCGAGGCTTTTTCATTGACACAGAAGTCAGTTGCTAGTTGCCATTAGCAAACCTCTCATTTGATACCAAACATGTTATGATTGTCTTAATCTATTTTTTTTCGAACTAAGAATTTGACATTTAAATTCCGTCATAAAAAGAATTATTCAAATTTATATAGCCTATGTCACCCGGTCTATTCTTAAGAATCTTTTGTCACCTCATTTATTAAAATACGTTCAGTAGTCTAGGCGCTACGGTGGAAGATACAAACATAATACATACATATATACGTACATACTTACTACATACATACATAGACTGCCAAAATCATTACCCTTCCTTTTGGCTTCGCCGTAGTCGGGTAAAAAAGAAGAAAGAAATATGACGACAGTGAGATTCCCACGCCCAATATAGAAGCTTGGCTACAGCCTCTAGATCAAATCGTATTATGTTGAATCTAATTACCAATCAGTTGATTTTACAACACCCACGAGAAAGCAAACTTATAGGTACCGCCTAATCTGAACCAGGTTCCACCAAGTTTAAATTGAGTAGAAGATTCCAAAAGTACATCAAATTAAATAAGGTGATAACAGGTCTATTATATGTGATAATTGTACGCACAGCGTACTAAATGATCATTATACTTTTATATCGGAGATCTCGTTAAGATTGTAATGTTGAATGTTGAACATAAGTTATGTTATGTGCGTGACCTGTGTTGGTGTCAAGCTTTTATGTTGATGGTTACTGTTTGTGAGTGTACTTGACATACGGTTTCGAAGTTTGAACAGCTGTTGGATAAATAGGACGATTTTTCAAACATTTATGTTTAATTTTATTGGATGACTCAAAATTCCTTTTGGTGAGACGTATTTCTGTATTATCCAAGGCTATCTTCAACCATGTGGTCGTAGATTTTGTGATTACATTAATTAACTTATTTACACAGGTTCTTGACCGTATTTGTCATTGGGCTGATGTTTATAAAGTGTAGGTACTTACGTAGTACCCAACTATTATAGATTAACCCTCTTTTTGAGCTTCCCCACAGTCGGGTAAAAACTTAGAAGATAGTAAGTATTAACCATAGAAAAAATCTGTATTTTGGAATTAAAGTCAAGATTGAAATTCAATTCTAGTGATACATATTGACAATACAAAAAGCAATAGGGGATTGGACAAAAAAAAACTAATTAATCCGTCAGATAGATTTAAAAAAATATTGGACACGTATGTTTTCTTTTTTCACATAAACATATTATGAAGACGAAACAGTGCTTGGAAAACTCGTGAACTCCTCGAAAACGTCACATGTTAGTACATTTTTTACCTACAAATGACGTCACAACCCCCACTCATGATGTTTGACGCGTCTTAATTTCGTAAATTGACGAAGATAAGACGCTTATTATCTAATAAAACAAAAAACACGTATCCAATATTTTTCAATAATCTAACTGACGGACTAATTAGAATCATATTTTTTTGACTGAGTCCGATCCCCTATTGTAAAATAATCGTCAACATTGTTCAAACTACAAACCCGTATGTATCACCCATATCAGCATTCGTGACCAAAAGATCATTATTAACCTGGTTCAAGATAACACCAGTTTAAAAGAAGGTTTACCGACAAATAACTGATGCCGTGGGATGTACGGGAAGATGCTGGAAGCAATTATCTCACGTTAACTGTTATTTAGTGCGCTTTGAGATTAGCGATGTTGATTGATCTTTATTTTATAAGTTGATGGTGAAGGGGCGTGTTGGGTATGATTTTTTTGTGAAGGAAATCATCGTGAGGAAACATGTTTTCATGTCTTGTCGTGTCTTAAAACCAAAAAAATCGAAGACATGTGATATCTACCAATCCGCACTGGGCCCGCGTGGTGGATTATAGCCTATACCTCTCCTAGAGAGGAGGCCTGAGTCTCTGCAGTGGGATGATTCTAGGCTATAATCCGCCACGCGGGCCCAGTGCGGGTTGGTAGATGTCACATGTCTTCGAATTTTTTGGTTCAAAGACATGCCGGTTTCCTCGTGATGTTTTCCTTCACCGTTTTGAGAGCAGCGGCGATGAAATAAATTAAACAAAGTAATGCGCCTGCCTGGGTTCGAGCCCACGACTTACTGTTCGTAAGTCGGGGCCGCCACCACTGGGCCACCGCTGCTCTCGGGCCACAGCTGCTCTCACACCGCTGGCCACACAATTCATTATTATAATCCTTTTACAATCTGATAAAGTGGCCATTTTAGACGCACTGATCAACAACAAATTAATGTCTACTCCTCACAAATGACTTAATCTTCACAACACTTGAATATACAAAGCCACACCTTTAGATCTAAACAATAAGAAAACCGCAATCTTCAAGAGACGCCGTAAGTAATTGATTCACAATCAAAATATTAAGCTGAAGGCTTTGTTAGGCTCACGCCCAAACTTGTGTAGTTTAATTTTCATTTAATATGCAAAACTGTTACGTTGTAATTTGGAAGAGAAAACTCTTGAGGCTCGTGACTGGGGTTTTGAGAATGTTTATTAATTTTGTGTTTTAGGAGGGAGCGGAATTATAGAATGTGGCATGTGATGAGGAGGGATGAATGGCATGATGAATGGCTAGATGAATGGTGAAGAAGAGGAAGACTAAAGCAATTTTTTTTTTATTATGTGCACAGCCAAGGTGTGGAACTCAAAAGAAAAGAAAGAAAGAAAGAAAATATATTTATTTGTCGCAGAAACATACCGAGCATACGGGAAAAAAAAACAATACACAAACAACGCTTAACATGTACGTAAAAAAAAATACAACAAGCAGGAACTGGTGTTTTTTTCCCGCTCTTGGGCAGAGCGAAAGGGAGTCTCCGACTTCTACTGACTAAAAACCACCCATGTTCCTTCTTAGCCCTTTGTAGTCAAGGCCGCGGTATCTCTTACACCATCCCGCAGCCCAGACCGTGGATTTCGCACAAACAAAAAAAAATGTAGTTGGTAGAAGGCATTATTATAGACTCGCCACCTTTTTCATAGAACTAATACCTATTGGGATCAATAATGACAAGATTATAATAATGGATAACACGAAATATATTATTATGATGATACAGATTTTTGTCAAATCAAATGTTGCAACAGAAGCTTATGAAAGTGTCATAACAAAACTATAACCTATCTAACAAGTTCCCTCTTTATTTGATGCGTAGGAAGAAACTAGTAATTTTAAACATTACCTTTATTACAAATTCTGTTTTCAATTGAAACAGATCATCAAAGAATTCCATATTTATAACGTAATGTAAGTTTTATAGTTTGATACAAAATTGATATTGAGTAACGGCAAATAAAAATACGACAGCCTTTGGAATAGATAACATGAAATAAAACGTATAAAAATATTTTGTAACTTGTGAAATACGCTAAAATGATATCGACACTTGACCCAACTATTTTCAATGGATTTGAAACAGAGTACAAATATGAATATTTTATTTTCTAAATATCTGATATTATTATTTTGCTGAAATGTAAAAATTGATTCTGATTCGGAATTTTGTAGTTCGAAAATGAGTTTTTAAAAGTAATTATACACAATTAACACAATTGATCGAAACTAATAAAATAAGTGTTATTTTTCGCAATAAGGAAAACTAATCATCTAATTTTTAAATGGTCACCCCAAAATACACGATTTTATATATTGTTGCAGTGTTTTTTTATAACACTTTAACTTTAGCACAGGCCGTGACACAAAAAAACTGTTGATGCATCAAAAAACTACTAACGAATTTTCTTTATTTAAAAAGATCTTTTCTCAACTGTGAATACCAATATTTTAAAAAGACCTACAAACTAACTAAAATTCAGCTCACAACTAGAATGCCAGTAAATTCTAGACTCTCAAGACCAAGTATTGAAGCCGTCTTTGAAGTCGTCTCCTTTGATGCGCCGCACCGTGTTACGCGTAAAGGCTTATTACGCTAGCTTCCGTTGAAAGTACTTGCAGAGAAGTACCGATTGTTTTTCAACTATAAATATTCTTATGATAAAATGATGGCGGTACTTAAAGACTTCCTGCTATGAACGATAGTTAGATGGGTAAAGTTTCGTAGTAATGAGTTCTGTTGATAGCTATTAAAGGTTGCTTCAAGTCTTCTTGCAAGTTTATTAAAGGCGTAAACCTGGTTCATTTTAACGGTAATTTTACCTGAAAGTTTTTTAAAAGTCAGCATAGAAAAGTCTAGGTTACTCATGTGACGCACAATAGTTTAATAAGACTAATAAATTTATTTATAAGACTGTAAAAAGAGATCCACTGTGTTAGTAACAATATTTCTTAGCCTTTTGGCTTCGTACACGGCTAATTTTAATTTAAAATATGTATGTCCTAATTTTAAGTGTTTCTCGTAAGTTTCATGTTTTTTTAATATTTGTTTTTTTAGTCAATTTGTTCTGTCCTGTGTGAAACCTGTCCTGTGTGATACGTTTTCTTTCTTTTTTTTTAAGTTAGTACTTAATAGTGCCCACACTAGCGGGCTGTTTGGATTTAGATAAAAGTTTTATGTCTATACTAATGTTGTAAACAGGGAAGATTTGTTTGTTTGTTTGAAACGAATAGGATCCGAAACTACTGAACCGATTTGAAAAATTCTTTCACCGTTAGGAAGCTACACTATTTCCGGGTGACATAGGCTACTTTTTTTCCCTGTATTCTCACGGGAACGGGAACTACGCGGGTGAAACCACGTGACGTCCGCTAGTATATTATATTTGTGGCATTAGTCAGCGGCCGAGTCGCCTACTAAGGTAAATAAACAATGAAACATGTTTTCATTCTATAAACTTTAAAATAATGTATTTTTTTTTAAAGTTATGTTATTCATATCGTAAACAAGCCAAATGCTTCAGTTGATCTTGTAAGTACAAAAACATAACCTTCAGTAAAATCCTACATCCAAATCCTGACTGGTGTCGATGACCTAGTCCTAACATGTTTTTAATTTGTACTGTTTTCTAAAAAATCAAAGTCGGCAGTATCACATCTGCTCTTCCTCAATCCATCACATCACCGCGACGTCGGTAGATATCAACAAACGCTATCAACATGATACCAAGACCGATGGGTACCAGGTTCGACTTCTATGTAGGTCAACTAACAACTTGTTTGTTTGAATTTTAATTGTTGTTAATGAGGTTTTCTAATCAGCGTTTTTAATTAAGAGTAGAATTTATGGCGTTATTTGGTATTTAAGTTTTCAATTTATGTGTTGCGGTAGAAGTTTCTGTGTGAAATTGAATTATAGCGGGTTTTTCTGTTTTAATTAGGGTACTTTGATAATAATGCTTTATCATTCTCATTAATCAGCGTTAGGCCAGTTTTTACGGGGGCGTGTTACGTCGTTTACGCGGTTTTTATTCCGCTCGCATTCCTTGTTTCTAATGCCCTAGTAAGATAATTTATTTTGCCTTCGTACGAGGAAAAAAAGAAAATATCCCATTAGTGCTTTTTTTAACAAGTTTTTTTTGCTAACGCAAGACTCAGCTCAGTTGCAAAATGTCTCTTTCGCAAAATGTCGCTCTAGGACTTGGAAATATTTTTGCCAGGATTATAATATTTTTTTTTCAACTAAAATCTCTTTTGTTAGGTATACTGATACTGATACTGTCAGCCTGTATGATCCCACATCACACACATTTAATAAGAAATCGAAAAGAAATCCAAGTCTTAGAGTGACATTTTGCGAAAGAGACATTCTGCGACTGAGCCACTGCACCTACCAGCTACCGCAAAACATACAAACACCAATCCTATTGAAATTGTCCTAAACAAAAATTAGAGCTTTGCAAGCGATTGGTATAACCTGCCACAGCTCTCAAGATTTCCTACACGCCCAATAATATAGCACAAGTGAAATCTATGACAGTCAATTTAACATATTTATGAGCATGTGTCGACACATGATTGTTACGTCGCCTACATAAACGAATTATTTGTATGACGTCAACAACTCCAGTACTAACTGTGTCGCAATAGCAAGTTGTTGTCGCGACAGTTTGTCTAACTCGATTCTGTAGGAGTTACATTACAACTGTGTTCTTCACACCTACAATGTTCAATTGTATGTGTTACTGTCTGCTGTGGCAAGTGGCCTTCAACCAGGACTGAAGAAGAATTCAAAAAAAAAAAAATCATATCAAAATTCAATCAATTCAATTTTTTTTTTTATTTTTGGGTTCTGATGAAGAATTTGTGATGAAAAACTCCAATAAACAACAACAATATTTATTTGTTTGTTTATTTTATTTGTTTGTTCATTGTTTGATACTGCCTGACCCGGGAATCAAACCTAAAATCGAACCACTAGACCACAGCCCTCTGGATCGTGCTAACTGTGTCGCAAGTTGTTAGCGAGACACTTTGTCTAACTAGTTACATTGCCTATGGACGTGTGCCTATTGGCCTTGTTCTGTTCTGTCTCCTGCTCATATGGAGAGAAGTGGAACTTATGTTTTTCCTACTCCACCGCTATTCTTTTCCGATTAATTTCGTTACGGGATACAAGACAGTTAAATCGCTTCTCTGGGACTTCGTCGGGCTTCATTGTCTCGGCACTTTTCTTGTCGTCGTCACGGTTCATTCTGGCTTACCCACAGTGATGATGGCAAAAAATATATAACTAGTTAGTTATACATTACACTGTGGTTCTTCAGACCTACAATGTCAGATGTTGTGTCTATTTGTAACAATTTTAGATACTGTAGGTATCTATTTTATTTTGAAGGTTTTTTTATCGATTACCTATTCTTTAAACCATATCTGGCAACAGGCAATTTACTTTTCTCCTCGTAATTAATACGCAGGTTTAAGAAGGGTGATAGTTTCGTAATATATCAGCACTAGCTGTTGAGCGGCTTAACCCGCTACCACTCGAAAATTATCCCACGGGAAGAATCGAGATAAAAACTATCTGTGTACCAAATTTTATCCAAATGCGTTCAGTAGTTTTTACGTGAAGAAGTAACAAACATACACATTTACACACTCACACACTCAGATGTGTGATTTACTGTCCCAATGGTGAGCAAAGGCATCCCTTCATCTTTCGCGGCCGGTGGTTGTTTAAGACCAATCTTATCTGATCATGCTTAGTTCGTGTAGACATTTTCGTCTAGGTTCTTACAAACTATATTCAATTATCGGTATTTACTCCATCTATAGGGTGTAAAAGTACCCTTAACGCAAATGGCACTTGTTCTCCCAACCACTGCGATATTTTTTTTGTTCTAGACCATACCTGGGAACCCCCTAGTTACGGAGATATTCGGGGTCAAAAATACAAATTTTGCACAGCTGTTTTTGTAAAAACTAGTTTTTCAGGTTATAACTTTGCTTAAATAACCTCCATGACCTTTTTACTATTCAAAGCATCCACTAGCACAATGTTTTAAGAGTGCTACATTGAGTTTTACTGTAAAAATAAATTTTTGACCACAAAAAGTAGTTTCCTAGCAAACATTTTTGCATATATGGGTACTTAGTTTGATGTACAGAATGCTTGGTTGACGTATATGCGAAGGGTTACTTTACATTCTGTATGTACTAAGAAAGCAACTACTATAAACTGGTAAAGAATAAGAATAGACAGATGAGTGTTTATAGAAATAGCTCTGCAGATACATCGATTTATGGATAACACAAACAGACAGGTACACATCAACCAGCACTTAAGCTTTGAATGGAAACCCAACAGATTCAATTAATATCCCTCAACTTCCGTAGGACCAGCAGCTGATCTTCTCAGCAATTCTCACACCTTTACATAAAAACAATGAGATGGTAAGAGTACAGTTATGTTATTATTACCATAAAGAGCCCAAAATTATAATTGTGTAACACAGAGCTGCGGTATAGCTCTTGCGCAATCTTAATCTTACAGAGAGAAAATTCAGAAGGAGAACTTTGTAATACAGTCTTCTTTCAAAATGCTCGCCGTTTACCTGTTCTTCGTATTTAAGCTGAGGACAGACTCCCCAGCAAGATAATAATATTTCGCCTGGCTATTTTCAGTCATGGTTGCCAACCTCAGCGAAGATTATTCATCAGCGCAGAAGATATTATTAGGCACAATTGTGTGCGCAGGCACAGGTGCATTCTCTTCCATCACCGAAAAGACCGGAGAGGGGTCAGGCGTAGGACCAACAGCGCAACGTGTTTTGGGAGGCATGGGGTCTCAAATCACAGTTATAGGTAGTCAAAAAGTCTGCCAATCAGCCTACCAAAGGAGCATCGTATTATTCAGTACTAACTCGGTTGTGCACTCTAGAGAGGCAGTCGCTTCATGTAAAATTCTGGTATTAAGCTGCATTCAGTGCAAACTGTAAGCCGACCCCAACATAGTTGTGCAAAATCAGTCAATAATGTTCCCACTTCTGGGACTCCAGGCTTCCTCTCTGTGAGTCGGAAAGGGCTATAATCTTCCATGCGGGCCCAGTGTGGACTGGTAGATCTCTGTAGAGCAGTGGTGATGAAATAAATTACACAAAGTAACGAACATGCCTTTTTTTTTTGGGGGTGGGAAATCATCAAATAACCCCTCCCGCTCTTGGGCAGAGCGAAAGGGAGTGTCAGACTTCTACTGAATAAAATCAACCCATGTTCCTTCTTAGCCCTATATGTCAAGGCCGCGGTATCTCCTACGACCTGTCTTGGTCCGAATCGAACCCTAGAATACACTTAAACTTCTGTACTTATCTATCGTGTGACAGCAATAGGCGCACGCGCACCGTATCCGAGGGATCTGTATGCGCGGGAGTGAAGCCGTTATGTTTAGGGTTGATAGATTTTTTTAAACTGTTTCGGAAGTCATTTTTTGTTTTGTATAGGGAATGTCTATTTCTTTGAATTAATTTTATATTTGATAGGGTGTCTTGGATGAATGATTTATGTAAAAACTTTGTTTTTTTACTGAGTAATATTAGTTATGATTAAGTACATAGTAAAATCATTTGACAGTTAATTGATGGACAGACACTATGATAGCCACTGACATATTTTAAAAAGATACGCAATATCCCTGCTGGTGTAGGTTGCAGGGGTCCGGTCAAACTCAAACTCAAACTCAAAGCATTTATTTCAATTAAACCATTACTGGCACTTTTGAATGTCATGAACAATTCATAAAACAAAACTACGAAAAACTACGAGTGCAATACGTCATTCTGAAAGCCACCACGCCGAATCACACGCCGCCGAATGCCCGCAACGACGAACACTGTGAGCACGAAAGCACGCAGCGACGCACACCACAACAACGAATGCACGAGACTTCGAATCACGGAACAACGAATGCACGCGGCAACGCACAACCGCCGCCCCGAGACCCGAAGCCCGGTCACTAGTCAATGTGGAGACTCTTTATTTTGTCTAAATCTAATATATGTAAATGACAACCCTACATATATCTTAGGCCAATCTTTTTTTGTTCTGTAGCAAATGGTGGGATTTGTATTGTGATGGGAGATGCAGATGGTTATCTGGGGTTGTTGAATTTTTTCTTATGTGTTAAACTTATTTAGTGTTTATAACAATTATAATATTATGTATATGAAGATTTGTTTAAATAATTTGTACCTCAGATCAAACCATTGTGAATTAAAAATGATTAGAATATTCGGTACTCAGTATGATGATGATAGAAAATTTATAATTCTTGGGTTCGGCTTCCAGTCTTACCGGATGCAGCTTATGCAATACCGATCTGACCTCCACATCTAGTTAGTACTGGGTAATATGTACCCTTTGGTAAGTGGTTTTCAGAATTTGATGATAGAAAATATACATAAGCAATCAGCAAGTCAGGTTAAGGTATCTACGTCACACTCACAGGTAAGGTACTCGTATATCTAATCTGTGAGCACAGTGGTAATCTAATTAATATCAGGCAGTTATATAAAAGACTTACTGCCGCACTCAGAGAGCTTTAATGATTACTTAGGCCATCACTTAGTAATGGTTTTGACAGTTTTGTCATACAAAAATATGTCAAACCTTTACTAAGTGACAGCTTAAGTAATCATTAAATATCTCTGAGTACGGCAGTTAAGGACAAATTCTCAAATACTACTCAATTATAAGTAGCCCTCAAATCTAGTGCTGTCTCGGTCGATCTATGCTGAAGTAACAGAGATAGAACGAGATTTAAGGGCAACTTAAAATTGAGTAGCGTTTCAAAATTTTGTTAATTCATAGATATTTTAAGCCTGCGAATTTTCCAAGTTCCATAGTTGAGCCCAGTTAATGGCTAGCCACACATGGGCTATTGTATGATTTTCTACCGTTACACTACTACCTAACTCATCTCAGAAAACAGGCGTGAGGTTTCCACTTGCACAATCCATAGACCAGCCTATCGATCATCATACCGTACACGTTGACCCATTGTCGTCCAACCAATGGTGCATTGTTGTTCCCATAAATGATGGGCACCACAACTTGTCAACTTGTCACTTATACACCGTTACGACCTCTGACCTGACTGCAATGTGTGACATTGAATTGTATATGTACTTTGAAAAGAACAACCATGACTTATGGTTTTTTTTTCTTGGTTTATTGTTTTACTGGGACACATTTAAAAAAAAATCGTTTTCTATGGCAGTAGCTTCCCCAGGCTAGCGGCGTGTTTAATAGTATTATAACATCATCAATATCATCTTTCGCTCTCGTTTCTTGTGCTCAAACTTCCTGTATCAGCCTTTGGGGGGGGGAGGGGGGAATTATCAAATAACCCGCAGACTTGCACTGAAACCACCCATGTTCATTCTTAGCCCTTTGTGTCGAGGCTGCTCCACGATTCATTTTTCTTTATTGCGTTCTGCCACCACTGCACTTTTTAATCTTCATGTAATAGTGGGCTTATAGGCAAGCCTAATACTGTCAGACGGGCTCAACTCGAAGCATTGGCCTGCTACTAACAATAATGCCCCATTTTATTTGGGGAAACCAAATAAAATGGAAACATTTGAAAGTTTTACTGACTCGAAAATTGATCCCAAGACTGGCGATCACGATGGCCACAAAGCAGTCGAGTCTTTTTTAGTTCTTTGCATTAACTGCGGTACTCACAGATATGTAATGATTACTTAAGCCGTCACTTAGTAAAGTATTGACATACTTTTGTATGACAAAACTGTCAAAACCTTTACTAAGTAATGGTCTAAATAATCATTAAAGCTCTGAGTGTGGCAGTTAGTAATTTATTTAAAAAGGTCTGCCACCACCTAAAACACTGTATATCCCTCAGCAGATCAACCGTAAACCCATCAAAGGTTACCCAAACCCACTTGTCCATTGTCAAACAGAAGTATTACAATTAGTAATTACGTGCGGACGGAAATTGTAACCGACATCAATCATTATACGTATTTACATTTAACGGTGTAAATGCTGACTCAGGCCTCCTTTGTGGCCAGGCCAGGCCATAAAGGCCAGGATTTATAGCCGACTAGCTTTAGCCCGTGTTTTTACTCGTGTTATGATCGAAAATTATTCCGTGGGAACATTAGGAACGTTCTGTCCTGTTTTACGACTATGATTAAGTTCCACGGAGATGCTTGTTTAGTGTGATCATCTTCTAGCACACTCTGGATTTTTTAAATATCGCGACTTTTTGGCCAATTCAAGCTGAACATAAGAGTATAACCTGACTTCGCTTTGTATGAGCTTCCCGTACAATGAGGGATCAGCGTGTACTGGTTTTGCACAGCCTTATTGCTCGTGGTGTTTTTTTTGTTACTTTTTTTATTGAAAATCTGTTTTGTTTCGTTGGTTTTATTTTTATATTTTACTTTTAAATGCTTGTCTTGAGTGAGTCTAAAAATACTTTTTATTTCCATCATTCACACCGTCTGACATAAGACTACGCCCTTTTTGTTATTATACGTTGTAGCATAAATGATAAAAAAAGATCCCTCCTCCTTTTTGAAGTCGGCTAAAAATAGCTTCCCATTAATAAAACAAATTTTCAAACGCAAGCAATAGTTTCGAATATTACCTCCTACATACATAATAACAAACATACAAACTGTACCTCTTCATAATGTTAATAGAGAAGGCTATTGATGTCTTAAGATTACCGGAGACTGGAGGTAATTAGGTCAGGCTTCAAATGACCGGGTAACCACATCGAATGCTTTATTTTTCCTGTCCGGGAGGATTTTTTGGGATTACGGGATACGAATGAGGGGTTAAGAGTGTCCTTTTGTAGATTAAACTTGGATTATGGTCAGAAAATGTCTGGTGTTTGGGCAATTGAGAACTCTTAAAATGTTTGTCCTTCATATTTTGGCAGAGGCCGCAAATATTTTATAATTTGATAGTCATTTTAACGAGACACGTAGACCGCATGTCAGTAACACTGACTGCGGTACTCAGAGAAATTTAATGATTACTTAGGCCGTCACTTAGTAAAGATTTGACATACTTTTGTATGACAAAACTGTCAAAACCTTTACTAAGTGATGGCCTAAGTAATCATTAAAGCTCTCTGAGTGCGGCAGTTTGACATTTATTTTTCAGTAGATAATGTGGCCTACTTATAACAGTTCTATTTTTAGGTTTCCGTACCTCAAAAGGAAATAAACGGAACCCTTATACGATCACTCTATTGTCCATCTGTCTGTCAAGACCCTTTTCTCAGGAACGCGTGGAGGTATCAACCTAAAATTCATATTCAAATACTTAGGTCTACTGTCCCTCGGAGCTGTGAAGAAACAAACAAACTTCTAAACAACCGAAATCAAAAGATACAGCTGTTTTTTTTTCCATTTGGTAATAGTTTTGTCGTGAGGTGTACCTAAAAGCACACTCACATTTCACAAGTAAGCATGACTACAGATATTAGGTACACATTTGCTTAACCCGTAGGAGATTACAGGGATTAGTACCCAAATGTCAAATATATCCATACTATGACACCCATTTTTTTTTTAAATGTACAATTTCAGTACATTTTCTTCGTTGAAACCTCTCATCACATTATGTATTACCTTACATACGCCCGACTTCCGTACGAGAACACCTGACAGTCCGTCGTCTGTATGTCCGTCCGTACATACATACATACATACATACATCGTTACGTCTGTCTATCCGTCCGTTTCCTAGTGGGTTCATGTGTAATGCATACTGTGTGTCTGTACTTGAATGCACCCGATGTTTCTTAGTTCCTGTCTGACTTGGCCGGTAAGAATTTTCTATAGATGTTGTTAGAACGCACCTGTGAGGAACATTCTATTTTTTCTTCTGAGTAGAATGAGGTTCAAATGTTTCAAAATCGATTTGTGAGAAAAAAAAACCAATTTGAATGCAATATTTTTTTTGGAAGTTGTCGCGTGAGGATTGAGTAAAGATTAAGTTACCACTTAAACGGGATATTTACCATGTTCACCATATAATTTGATTAATTAACTGTTTTTAATAACCCTCCTTTTGGGCTTTGCCGCAGTCGGGTAAAAGGTGATTGACACTAAATTACGATAAAATAAACTTACTCTATCTAAAATGGTCCGTATCTTCCCTCCGTCCGTCCGACTCCCTCTCTTACTCTTCCTTCGTGACTTTTCCAATTAGTGTTCAAATATTATGTATACTCTTCCTATCAAATACACAATTTAAAAATTCCGAAATTACGATTCTTTAATTAAGTTATATGTAGGTACGCAAGGTTCCGTATTTTACATGTTATAAAAATTTACAGTACCTTATTTTTTTTTTTGGATAGTGGAAAATCATCAAATGACTATTCCCGCTTTGGGCAGAGCGGTAGGGAGAGTCAGACTTCTACTGACTAAAACCACCCATGTTCTGGTGACTGCGCGGTACCTCTCCCGAACAACCCGCAATGCTTCGAATGTTGTTTCGAAAATTGAGAGAAAAGCTCATTAAATTCTATAAAACTATCTATTAATTCTGTTAGTACTTTAGATTAAAAATAGCATAGCATATCCGTGTGTGTGTACCTGCCAGGTGCAATTCGATTCAGTAAACTTAACATTTAACCCTTTATTTCGCTTTGTACCCCCAAAGGGTTATGATGTTATATATTTGATATTCTTACTTTATTGTTATAAGCAAAAAACATCCTGCTTTCTCTTAATGCCAGCCCATTATAAGCCCTAAACACACAGTGTAGTCAAATCGAGGACCAACACAGTTTGCCCTGACTCCGCCCTTTCTGCGTAACGCCGACGTCACGTAAATCGATGCGTTTCAACAACGCAATTAATGTTTTTTTACACAAACGATCTTTATTCCGAGCACATTTTAAGCGGGATTCGTTGCGTCATAAATATGCATGGCTTTGGTATTGCGACCCGTTTGATGATTCTTTTAATTTGGGGATTATACCTGTGTTATGCATGGAGGTAGAATTTTGTATACCATAATTATGAGCTCGTTGTAAGCCTGTGTCAGCTGTTCCACATATTTTGGGCGAGTATTTATTGATATTTAGGGTTGAGGCTCACCCAGCAGCACGGATTCGTACTTTTCCATGCTTCCTTCCCTTTCTGTAAAGCTAGAAACAGTATGCGGCAAAGCATATACCACCCATTTGATTACTACTCTTATCTGATATACGCTGTTTGCCATCCCTAATACTAGAATACATCAAGGTTATAAGGGCCATAATAGCGTGTCGATAACAATCTAAATTGAGACAACCGACAATTCGACGACGAGTTTGGCACCCATCATCAGCTCAGATGTGCAAACAGCAGGATAGGCAGGACACGATATCAAGTACGAAACAGTATCAAGTTGTTGTGCCATGTAAGAAATTAATCATAATCATTCACCCATTGAAGTCATTCACTGCTGGGTCTTTTTTCTTGTGCCAATCTGCACGGTTCTGTGCCGGCTTCATCCAGGTTCTTCCCCCGATGGCAAGTATATTTTCTACCCATCTCGCTGCTGGTCTACCCACATTCTTTTTGCTGGTTCATGGACGCCATTCAGTGATAGCATTAGCCCACCTGTCATTACTACACCTTGTTAGGTGAAACTAAGGTTTATTTTGAAGAGTGTACTAATCTTTAAACTTATTACCAGCAAAGTTATAACGGCTCATACAAGCTTTAAACAATTTTCTCACACGAAACAGTTCTCACCAATTCCATTTTTGGCGGACCATCATTTCGCATTATAAACTCCCATTCACCGTTAAAGGGTTCTCGTCTATAAATTTAGTTGTTACAAAACTGACTCCATAAAGGAACATGGTATCGTGACCCTATGAATAGGACGCCCACGGAGCATTGTGTAGTACTGTACCAAGTATTACAGGACAAGATTCGGTTGTCGAATTAACTAATAAATATTGTAACCTCTTGTGCTGGAACGAAAGCTGTTTTAAACATTGTCGTTGGACTATTGAATAAGATGTTTCTGAAGAAATTATTGGTTGTTTGTTGGATGTTTTGGTGGAGTTACCAGTTTATCTGTAAGGAATGTTTTGTAGTTTCTGTTTGAATGCCTTTTTGGTCTGGTGGTCGCAATCACGAACGCTGTGCAGAGTACACAAACGAAGCAGTCATAATCAAGTCATTAATCCGTAAGAATAATCGACCTTACGGTCAAGTTATTTTTATAAACGTAAGTATTTGATTTGCAGTGGGACACTAACGGGTTTTCCAATCCTTCTTCATGACACAAACCATCATTGCACATATAAATACAGTAAAATCTTCAGTTTATAACTGACCTATAGAATATTATTGAAAACACCTCGTAACACCAAACCAAAGAATATTTCAAGTTATTACTGGCCGTAAAAGAACCATCGAGAATTAAAACAATAGAATTTGAAATGAGTGCGTGTTTGGAATCCGAATGAATCCGTTGGCATTTCGTTTAAAAGATTATTTCAAATGTTTCAAGACATCTATTTCGAGTTTGGTCTATGGAATTAGTCAAGGTATCTTTTGTTTCAGCTGCCTTTAGAATTTTCTAGATTCTTTTGTTGTACTGTCATTTGTTTTCTTATCGATAGGAGGCAAATTATAACTAATGGTAAAGTGGAATTAGCGGCTTAAATGACATCAAAGTGACCCTATAGCAGTTAGTAAGAAAAATAAAACATCCATGAACTTTATTGTGTTTGATTCCGTGATTATGAGACACACCTTCTGTATATTAGAGGAGTAGCTCTTGGCTAGATAATAACACCTACTCGGAACAATCTTCAGGTTAAGTCGCCCTAACCTAGGTTGGTCTGTGGATGGGTGACCACCCATGTCATACAGAGTTTCCTTCGTGCCTCGGAATGCACGGGCATTTCAAAAATCTAAAAATGCCAGTCAGGACCAATTCTGACTGTCATGACTGACTGTTACGGTTCTGTCTTTTTTTTTGGCGGTTGGAAAATCATCAAATAACCCCTCCCACTCTTGGGCAGAGCGAAAGGGAGTGTCAGACTTCTACTGACTAAAAACCATCCATGTTCCTTCATCGCCCTATATGTCGAAGCCGCGGTAACTTGTGAACAACCCGCAGCTCCGACGGGTGTAGGCCCTTGCGGGCCCCTCCCATGCTGCTGTCCCAGGTTCTGTCTGACAACCAGTTTACCCAAAGGGTATCGTATCACCCAGAACGAACTTGTTTGTGGTAGAGGCATATCTGCCCAAGCTACAAACAAGTTCGTTCAACAGTCACTCGATCTAGAATACTGATACTCAGTTGCATCCGGATAGATTGGAAGCCGACCCTTACATGTTTGGATAAAAAGGCTAGACAGTTGATGACTTCTGTCTATAAATGGTTTTATAGACAAAATCCATAGTTCCAGAATTGCATTCAATGACGTATTATAATATAGACACGTCATGAACTAACATGGCGGCGCTTCAAAACGGCGAAAATATTATATAACTACTTTTATGCGTAAAGAAAGGGAAAGAAAATATGACACCGTACAGCGTGATGCCTGTTTCCTTTATGTTTCGCGCAGGTTTACACACACGATTTAAATTAAGAACAAACGTAGCGTCGCGCGAGAGGTTGGTGCGTAACTAAGCGCGATGTGGCCAATTGGCTTCATTTCATGTTGTCATTTTTGAGGGTGGACAACGTATCTATAGTTTTATTATATCATTGATTGCAATACAAATTATTACAAACAGTTTGTATTACTAAATCAGAAAAACATTTCTTTTCACGATTTTTTCGAATTAGATCCATATTTATATTAAGCTAACGGGAAGCATGAAATTAAATGGCAGACCATGAACCTGTCTGTAATGTCGCAGGGGAAGACTGACTCCATAAGTTAGCAATGCGAGTCCTGGACAGGTGAGTGTCCAGCCTGACAAACTGTACAAACACACCAGTTGCGGCCAAAATTAGTTCAAGGACAGTTTGTACCTACTTTTACATAGTAATTCCCGTTTTTACCACAACGAAGCATTCAAAGCATTTATTTCAAGTACCTAGGCCAGTTACAGACACTTTTGAATAGGGGATCGGACAAAAAAGAACTAATTAGTCCGTCAGATCGATTTCCAAAAAATATTGCACACGTATTTTTTCTTTTTTAACATAAACAAAAAATGAAGACAATACAGTGCTTCGAAAACTCGTGAACTCTTCGAAAACGTCATATGATAGTACATTTTTTACCTACAAATGACGTCACAACCACATGTTATCTTCGTCAATTTTGATTAATTTGATAAAACAAATACACGTATACAATATTTTTCGATAATCTAACTGACGGACTAATTAGAATCATATTTTTTTGACTCAGTCCGATCTCCTATTGGCAAAACTGAACCTAATCGTATGCCTATGTTACCAACTTGCACTGGACCCACGTAGTGTGTCCCCAACATTATCAAATATCAGTGGGCTTCAAAAACGCATTAGAGCTTGAAATACCACTCCGATAGTCTCAGGAGAAAATTCGTAAGATCTTCCACATACAAAAAAGGTTTGTCAACCAACTGGCGTCCACGAGACGCCTTCTAAAATATTCATGCGTTTAATTAAAAAAGGGTAAGTTACAAGTACCCTTTGAACTCCACCAAATACACACAGGTACCCAAAACAGACCGTCATCGTCACCCGTACGTCGCGTCGCCTGCGCGCGATTTGAATTGCAATGAGAATGCGTGCGCGCAGGTAACGGGACACATTATTGATTCGTTGACATTTCGTAGATGCGGCTTTATCAGGGGGTTTATGCGTGAGAAGAATTTTCTAGTAATTACTATGATGCAGTATTGGGTAATAAGGTTAACGATGTGTAAATTTATAGAGGTGATCAGTTGGAAGGACGATCGTACAATCCACAGTGATGATCTGCATAGCTATTCACAAACAATCGAATCTAATATGTCGTAATTTTATCTTATTTGGCATTACTAGAGCGAGTGAGATAAACATACAACTTTTCGAATCGAAATTGAATCGAAGTGTTTGTAAATAAGATATTTGATACTTTCCGATCCGATAAACTTTTTTTTTGGGGGTGTAGGAAATCATCAAATAACCCCTCCCGCTCTTGGGCAGAGCGAAAGGGAGTGACAGACTTCTACTGACTAAAAACCACCCATGTTCCTTCTTAGCCTTATAAGTCAAGGCCGCGGTATCTCTTACAACATCCCGCAGCCCCGACGGGCGTGGTCATTATACCTAGAGCGGAGTTTAACCAAACTTGAAACTCAACGCAAAAAGTTGTAGCATTTACCTCTGCGTAAGTCTTTAGAGATAAATAAAATATAAAATAAATAAATATCCTTGGACATTTCACACAACGCCATCTAGTCCCAAGCTAAGCAACCTAATGCTTGTGTTATGGTAACGAGATGGCTGATAAACTACTTATATACATTTTTTTTTTTTTGTAAATACATACATATTATAGATAGAAAAACACCCAGACTCGGAACAAATACTTGTAGGTCGTACAAATATAACAAGGCGTGATGTTATGTTTAATCGAACATTAGTATTGATCTGCCAGAGCAGAACATTTTTCTTCTTTTAAAAGCAAGATACAGAATTTTTTTACAGCTAGATCGTCCTATCTGGCATTAAACTTACAACCTGTTGATTTCTTTCTCACACTATTGTGACATACAGAACAGCTCAAATTAACAACAATTAGTCCTTACTCCTGCGTCCCCAAACAGAATTAGGCTCCGCTTAAAATCGTCCAAACAAAGCAAGTAGGGCTGGGTGCACACGGGTTACAATTACTGCAGGCTATTGTTCGTGAGCAACCATCGGCTAGTAATTACACGCCTTACTGACAGTTCGGTCTATGGTTGGACAATTTGTTGGTTTAGCAAGGGTTTAGGGTTGTGTGATCAAAAAAGGTTTACTACATCTGCTATTTCTTTTTTAAATATTGGTTTTATTCATTTCTTCACTTACTACCTAGTGTGTGTGTGTTAAAATCATACTTACTGCCGTACTCAGAAAGCTTTTATGATTTCTTAGGCCATCATTTAGCAATGGTTTTGACAGTTTTGTCATACAAAAATATGTCAAACCTTTACTAAGTGACGGCTTAAGTAATCATTAAGTATCTCTGAATACGGCAGTTAGTGACTTTAGGGGACAAAAAATCGGACAAAAAAACTAATTAGTCCGTCAGATAGATTTTCAAAAAATATTAAACTTGTATTTTTTATTTTATTTTCACGCCATCATTAACTCGTTTTTACCCGACTACGGCGAAGCCATATTTACTTATTTACTCAAATTCAATTAAGGCGTACTCGTATTTTCTTGTTTTCTTCTTTTAAGCCTGCTGTTTTATTAGTCTGAGTTTTTTTGCGTATCCAATTTATAATTTTTTAAACCCATTTTTCCATCCATCAACTTTTGTATTCATCACTCTTTCAGTCAAAAGCGATTCATCCCTCCGCATCACATATCTTTCTATCTCCACGACAATTAATTACCTTTCAACTTTTCCGTAACTCGCGCAACTATTGATCTTCTTCAATTATACTCATTCCTTATTTTATTAATTCTTGTCACACCACACGTCCACCTCAATATTCTCATCTACGCTACATGCAATCTATTTTCATCCATCTTTTTCACAACGCAGAATTCCGATCCATAAAGAACTTTAAAAACTTTCGACAACCCTAAATTATGCACTGTCCAGTAACCGCCGCACGTAATTACCGAATGGTTCCCGTCTGTACGCCCGGCAGTGTGGCCCCCTCTTTACAAGTTACAACCTAACGAACTCTGTCATTTCCTTGCCTCATTGCCGGGTAAGTGAATTTGTGAATAAATGAACCGCTTAACATCGTCTAACTTTTGATGAAGTCGCTGAAAATGGTTCCTTTGAGAGACAGGTTTTCGTATACGAAGATTTTTTCGTAGATAGGTAAAAATATACGTAGCAGTTATTTTACATAAAATATGGCTTTCTAAAACTAGCCCTGACTGAGAATACACTATAGTTTTTTGAGTATGCTGGAGAAACCGTTACCCGCGACCTTCATTAGTGTAAAATTATTTTAAAAATATTACTTCCCTTTTAGAATCGGATTTTGTTACCAATTTAAAGGGTTTAATTATTTTTGCCATAATTCTTATTCTAAAAAATAGCCTTCAGTACTCCTTATAACAACAGTTATCTGCCAGTTCAGAGTGAGAAAAGCGAATAATGAAATAATTATAAAAAAACCGGCCAAGTGCGAGTCCTACTCGCACATGAAGGGTTCCGTACCATCGTAGTAGGGGAGTCGCTTTTTTTTTTTTTTTTTTAATTATTAAAAATATTTTTATTATATGATGTAACTAAAAATTTATGCTTTTCGCAATTTTTCCTTTATCTGTGTTATAAGACGTTGCTTCGTACCAAATTTCAAGATTCTGAATTCACGGGAAGTACCCTGTAGGTTTTGATTCCCTTGCGAGTGTCGAAAATTTGCGGCATAAACGGGAGTATCTTTTGATCGCGTTGACTTAGAAGTTTGATTTTTTCACAGCTCCAAGAGACCATAGACTTGAGTATTTGATATGAATTTCAGCTTGATACCTCCACGCGTTCCTGAGAAAAAAGGTCTTGACAGACAGACAGACAGACAGACAGACAGACAGACGGACAACAAAGTGATCCTATAAGGGTTCCGTTTTTACCTTTTGAGGTACGGAACCCTAAAAATGACCTAGTAGAAGATTCCGATGAATTGGTGATTGTGGAGCAGCCAAGAGTTTCCCAGTGTAGACTTTTGTTCCATACCTGTAACGAAAAGAAAAAACAAAATTAGTGATGTCGACAAATAAAATAATTTCCACGATTCATACTCAATCATGCTCGAAATAAAATACTGCACTCCAAAACAAAAATAGCTGACGTCAAAAGGCTGCCAAACTCAAATGGGACAGGGCAGGACATTTGTCTGCTCCATGCCGGACTAAGTGTGGGCCAAAATAGCAGGAAATTGTTGCTTTGACACAGTAAGGTAGGGAAGCGGCAGGCCAACAAGGAGATTTCTGGACGAACTCGACAGATTCCGACAAAACTGGAAGAGGCCCTGCGGGTTTGCGAGAAATGGAAGTAATAGAGGAAGATCTTTACCCAGGAATGGTATCCCACTCCATGGCAAAGGCCTTATCGAGCAGGCTTGAGAAAAAATCTCAACCAATGATGATCAAGACACTGCCAATCAAAACAATAGATTGTACATTTTTAAGAAGATGTATTCAATTAAGAAAATTAATAGTCTTCGAGTGATGCCAAAGTAATACTACAGCCGGAAACTAATCCATTGTAGGTACCTCATTGATATATGCAAATATTTTGACGATTCAAGATGTAAATGATAAGCGATCAGTATAGAAAACGATAAGACTATAACAGGCTCAAAAGGCGGACTAATGAATAGGATATAGAGTCATACGAAACACAAAAAAACCAAGAACTGATTTTCGGAACAGGCAAAAAAGATAACAGCTTTCCCACCGCTGGTGATGATGATGATTAAGATTGTTTTTTTTAAAAAAGGTCGTATTCTTATAAAATAGAAAGCACAACATATTCGATACAGGCCTGGTACAGTGTGAAAAACTCGATAGAATAAAAACACCTCTAAAACAGATTTGGAAAAGTCACGTCCAAATTTTTATATTATTGGTGAATTTTCTTGACTTCAATCTTATCCTGAGGCTGTGATATGAGGTCGACGATGGATCGAGCTAACCCAGAAAAAGCCTCTTAACTCGCAACTTACATAGATTGGGTTCGTATGAACTTGGGAACATTGACGCAAATATTGACAAAAAAATATACATGGGTTAAAGATAAATGACTACACTATGATCTGTTTGTAAGTTTATAACTTGGGCTGCCAAACATAATGATATTTTGATTGATTCATTATTCATACTGATATACAAGAGAATCAATTATGTTGATGAGTTAAATATATTTCTGCTTAGAATCGCATTAGATAGGCTTTTTTATTAAAAGTACATATCAAATTGATTGTTTCGGATCACGCTCTGTTACAAGTATGATACGTTTAAAATTACTGTAATAATGTTATGGAAAGTTTGTTTTAAAGTGGTCATTTAAAATTGTGTTGTTGTTACAATAGGTATGTATAATTTAAGAACGAGTAAGTACTCATTCTTAAATTGAGCGGAGCGGTGATTTTGATGTTAGTCAAATCGCAGAATAAATAAAAGGGATGTTAACTGAAAAAATCTAATTAGTCCGTCAGATCCTAAAAATATTGGACATGTATTTTTTATTTTTTTACTTAAACAAATAATGAAGACGATACAATGCTATGAAAACTCGTATGATGTCATTTTCTGAGACATTAGTATGACATTCTTTAGCAGTCAGTGACGTCACCACCCCATATCTTTGTCAATTTTTATTGATTTGATAAAACAAAAAAAAACATATTTTTTAAGTCAGTATGAAAATGACAACTCTACTCTTTGGAAATCTCTTAAAAGATAATAAAAAAAATTGAGAAAAGGGGCGACAGAGAGGGGACAAGAGATAACAGCTTGTCTTCTCTCCTTGTCCCTCTTTTCTCGTTTATTTTTCTTTTCTTTTTTACTTTCACCTCGTTTAGCCTTATAACTATTTTCAATAGGATAGTTAAAAATCTAACTAGTCCGTCAGATGTATATTTCCAAAAAAAAATTACACTTTTTTTTGTTTCACAACACAAATTAAGACGATACAGTGCTTCGAAAACTCGTGTGAGATCACATCGCACTGCACTTTTTACCACGTAGTGACGTCAATAGCTCCCACTCAAGATCTTTGACGCGTTTGATCTTATTAATTTGATAAAACAAAAAAACAAGTATCCAATATTAATCGATAATCTAACTGACGGACTAAACAGAATCATATTTTGTTTAGTCAGGAAACATCCGTGTTTCATACCAAATTGTTATTACATCTACAATATATCTAAGTTTTTATTTAGGATCAAAACAGCAGAAACTTTCATTTCAACACCTCAAAATAATTTCCCAACTTATTCTCAGAAAAAAACGCCAACATGATAAAACTTTCATAGTGATTCATGTAGGTATCTCTGTCTACATCCGAACAGAACAATGCTTGAATATATAAAACAATAGTATCGCCTTAATGATCTCATTTATCCGTGAACTGATAAGAAGGAACATAGGTGCATTATCAATGGTGTTATCACGGAGTTAATTTGATTCGATCTCACAAATGTTCACACACGGTCCATTGTTTTTGGTGTCTTGTAAGAAGAAGATGTAGCCAGAAGGTTTAGTTATATGGGGGGGCGAGGGGGTGGGGGGTGAAAGTTCACAAAAAAGGAAAATAGAAAGAAAATTATTTATTTGTCACAGATACATGACGTGCCTACAAAAAGGAGAATAAACATACAACGCAAAAAAAAAATTAAACTGAACGGAACAACAAAAAAAATCTTACGCACTGTCTTAATTACGAAAGGTGAGCGTTTTGGGGGACTGTATCTTGTAAATAAGTAAAGTAAATTTTGACGTTCGTAAGGTGCTGATTATCAGCCTAGTTTGAATAAATGTGTTTTGATTTTGATTTTGAAGGAGAGATCCGTTTTCTGTAAGTTGTTGTCAAGTGCTAAATCTAAACATTTTATATTGGTTTTAGTTTTTAACTGCCTCTTTGGTATATTGGTTGCAAATGCGACTACTGAACATGCGTTCGATTCCGAGATCGGGCAAATTGTTAGTAGCAGCACTGTCGTCCCTTATTACATGACTTAAAAAGGTACACGTCTGCCTAAGCCTTCTGGGATTACAAGCATGATGTTGTTATTAATATATTATTTTACAATGCTCCTAAAGATTGAACGTGAGGATGCTTAAATGTATTTCTGTTTCTAACTTTCTATTGACAAATATTTTACCATAGACTGTGCTCGCTGAGAATTCACACATGACCGACCATAATGATTCCATAAACAAATAGTTATTTCATGCAGAAAGACATGCTAGAAACAATAATTGAACTGTCAATGTGATATGAACATCCGTCATGTATATTTGTATGGAAATGTAGATTTTAGTTTGATTTGTCTATGGTGAAAGGTTTGGGCCATGGAGCGAGCCATGTTCGGCATTACCCTTTTAGATCAAGTGCATTACACCAAAATCCGCCATCGGACAAAAAGTCTACGACGTCGGGGACCGGGTTTTGCACCTTTTTTTTTGGGGGGTAACCACCCATGGTCCTTTTTAGCCCTATATATCAAGGCCGCGGTTTTTCTTACAACATCTTGCAGCCCCGGGTTTTGCACCTTAAGTGACGTTAAGTGGACTTGGGCAGAACGCCAGCTAGGTTAGACGCGGAGATGGCCGATGGAGCTGTGAGTTTGAGCGAGTGGTGGCCAAGTTTAGGCCAAAAATCCAGGGCCGTTCAAAGGCATGGGTTGACGACATCGTCCAAGTCACGGGAAACACCTGAATACGGGATAAAAAAAGGGGAGACCTGGACCCAGCACTGTTAAGGAATCATGATGATAATCAATGGTTTGTATGGAAATGGCCTTATTATACAGAGCAAAAAATAATAAATTAATAAGTAACAGTCAAAGAACCACTTTTACTTTCAATTTAGTACATTCATTAAATAAAGTATTCCATTCACGATCGTATAAACTAGTAAACACTTAGAAATTGTTATTAGTATTGGCTAGTATTGTTTTATATGAGTAATATGCGCAAGTATATGATTTTAGGTTCAAATTGGAATATCCACATCAATTTAAATGCATTGAAAATGCATACTGATTTTGATTTTGTGGGGTTTGTATTCAAATGAAAACATGAAAATATTTGGTTTGTTTGCATATTAGTTAGGTTTTACCATATTTGATAGGGTAATTCCTGTATGGCAATCATTGATGGCAATGTCAGCTCTCTGGTCACGTAAAGAGACGGCCAATCTATTTATTTATAGGTAAATTTAAATGGTAGAAAACTATTTATTGCCTACTTGCTTTTTAAGCTCATTCTAATCCTAAACGGATCTTATTCAAACTTTTGTATTTCATCTTTCTTTTCTCAAACAATATTTTCTAAGAAAAGTTCAAAAGCATTCGCTTAGTAATTGTAAGACTACAGTTAAATACTTTAGGACTACAAAACTTAATTTCTTTGTAGTACTTCTTTTTATTTTGTCCTTAATTAATCTTAACCACTGTCGGATCTACTTTAAAAGCCCGGATTACGATGTCGGTATCTTTTTGTACAAACTGAGCTATTTGCCTCCTAGAAAAATATTTACAATTTTGTAATTTAATTAAAAGAACTACCTACTTCATTTTATATTTTCTTATACAGCTAGCATTTTATTGAGCTCGCGATCGGTTTTTGCTCTTGTTTTAAATTTTTTTTTGATGTAAGAATCTTTAGAGAATAAATCCGGGAGCTAGAAATGCATTCAGAGCTTAAAAGAATCGTCTACGGCATGCGTTCTACATTTTGTTTGGCTTGATGTTTTAAGTGTTAAATATTTATATGAATAAATCAAGTGTTCAGCAGCTTTTGTAGGAC
Source organism: Diarsia rubi (assembly GCA_932274075.1). NCBI lineage: Eukaryota > Metazoa > Arthropoda > Insecta > Lepidoptera > Noctuidae > Diarsia > Diarsia rubi. The sequence continues at coordinate 13,787,533 of OW026433.1, read as the reverse complement.
CAAAAAAGAAAGAACAAAATATAAAATGGCCAGTATCACATCCCTCAAACTACTATGAAAAAAGGACAGAAATATAGAATTATTTTATTCAAGCACAAATATTGAAAATTATCCTGTTTAGTCAGTCCAACACATAAAGGCCCCAAAAGACACTTTCGACTGTCTTTGTCTCTCTCTCTCTCTTCTTCAAACGTTTGACCACCCAATGCTGAGTCTCTTCAAAAACTCTCTATTTTAGGCGGTTTTGTGTCTTGAATTTCGAGTTTTATCAAATTGTCTTTACTTCAAAATAAATCGTAAAAACATTACATATCCTCACATTAGTCCATACTTTGATAGCAACCAGCATATTTCATAGATTCGTGACCATTGTGCGATGTCGAGCAATAATTATTTCACAGTTTTATCTTGCGTTCGATTATTTTATTTATAGACGGGTCGGTAGACGTTCCCACTGTGCGGATCAAGGGGGTTCTTGACAGTGATGGGAAAAGGAATTGGAATTCTATCGATATTTTTTTATGTTATCCTTGTTTTATTCAATATCTGAAGGTACAATTCTATGAACATGACACTATTCATTTACTATGCCTGCAACTAATTAGGTTTGTTTTATACACTTACTAAATTATTACAAATTCCCATAATTGATATCACACTAATATTATAAAGGCGAAAGTTTGTGAGTGTGTGTTTGTTACTTCTTCACGCAAAAACTACAGAACGGATTTATATAACATTTGGTACACAGATAGTTTAAAACCTGGATTGACACATAGGATAGTTTTTATCCCGATTTTATCTTCCCGTGGGATAATTTTTGAATTGTAGCGGGTGAAGCCGCTGGCAACAGCTACTAGTGCAATAATGCCTAGAACGTTAGAACCTTTTATAGCTGACCTATAATACAAAGGTATTTGTTGCCTTTGAGAACCTTTGTTTCGTGATTTTCTTACTTCATAATTATGATATAATAGCAGACAAACACACATGTTTACACTATAACCCAGCGGGTTATTTGTAGATCTGTAACACAAAATATAGTAAGTAGCACAAAAGTCTAATAACCAGTCTTACCAAAAGGAATCATATTACCTACCCAGTACTGGCTATGGTTGTGGAGTTAAGATAGGAAGTAGCTCCAAAAAATACTAGCAAGCTATCTACTTTCAAGCGCTTCTTATGTTGTCGGCTCCAAATGAAGAGGGTGCATAAAAGCGAGGGCTGTGTGTGAATTCATACTGTAGATGATATGAAACAAACGTTTAATACGAAACAAAAGTTGGTCTACCGATTGAACTTATATCGATATCTCATAAATACATCCCATCCCTACGTACATGGTGTTCGCGTGTAAGTAGTGATATCATCTATTTATAAGCGAACGTTCCGCTCAGCTACATATCACAAGTGAATGAACACTTTTGTTGTATAGCCCTTCATTACTTGCCAACTTCATGAGTTGTAGTTTTGAGTAGGTTCGGTATGAAATATTATGGCATTTAACGATTTTTGTTGTATAAAATGATCCAAATGATGATGGGTTAATTACTGCCCAATCAGTACTGTCTTAAACAAATAAATGTCTTGATAAAGTTTTTATTGATTAAATTCTATAGAAAAGATTTGAGCTATTACCGTCTCCACTCAGAATAAATCACGGAACACATCCCATAGGTGACAATAAAAGTCTAGTTTTGAACCATGAAAAGTTTAAACACTGTTTGCAGTAAGATTTGTTTATATAAACAAAAGGTTTTTCAAATGACGTAAGAAATCATTTATTTTGTTTACCAGAAAAAAAAGCAGTGCTATCTTAGCCAAAAATCTCTGGTAAAAAACAACTGCTTGTCCCATTTCTTATAATAATCCTAATTGATGACAGTTATCCGTTTGGCGAGTGCTCTATGCTAGATTCAATATAAATAGGGTATTTTACCAAAACCCTATTCGATCTAAATTTGAAATAAACGATTCCCTTTTCAATTAATTACGACGAACATTCTCGGAAAACGCAACTGAATAAAACCGTTAACAATCATAAACATGCAACTGCAAAACGAACAAAATTAAAACCCTTTATAATAAAAGTACAACTTTCACTTACACGCCCTTTCTCCCAACAAATTAGTATCGTAAACATCAATTAAAATTAATGAACACAAACCCACATATAAAACGAACTTCCTACTTAACATTCTGCCCCACCCTTTTCAATTGTTAGCGAAATGATATGTGCTGTGTCGTTGTAAGGACATTGCCCTCATTTACTATGATGAGTTTTTACCCGACAGTGGTGGACATTAAAAGAGGGAGCTGTGTTTTAAAGTTTGTATGCGGTGGCTTATTTTTTGTAATAAACTGGAACAAAAAATTCCGCGTGTGGAATTTTGTTCAGAAATAGATTACGTCTACAAAACGCGTCGAAATATCGGAAACCTAACATAACATCATGCCTTGTAACCACCTTAGGTTTCGGCGGAGTGCATCCGTGAGTGCACTCTGTAACCTTACTTGCGATACGTGTATCGCCAGTAATGTTCAAGTCCTACGTGTGTGTGAGTAAGCCCATTGCGATCAACCGGGCACAAATCCAGACTCCGTGATTGTTACTGAGGAATTCCTGATGGAAAAACCCAATACTTAACACTTTGAACAACCTGGAAATCGAAATTAGGACTTCATGCTTAGTGGCACTTGCGACCACTAAGGATAAAAAGAAAAAAAAATTAAAAAAATTAAAATAAATTATTGTATAAATTCATACATATTTCATACAGTTTCACACGATCAGCATTCTATTATCATGTTTTAGCAACACCAATAACCAAATAAAAACCATTACAACAACAGTTTCAACTTTCCATACAAATGTCTAACAATCTCATGTTACACGTAATACCGGTAATAAAAACCGTTAAAATTCAAATACCGAATACAGCTACTCGAACATAGGTAGCTACCACTCCCTATTACGTAAATATACGGTTTTCTTACACAAATTGCTATTGACAAATCAATTGGTAATACTAAATGGTTTGTATCAGACGTATACGGTTATTTACAAACCATACGATTTGAATTCAATGAAGTGGATTCAACTATCAATACGTTTTTGAAATGCTACCGTTTGAGTGACATTGAGTCGTATTTATGGCCGAGTTAGGGTGTTTTCACAGTGGGGAATATTAAATAAGTTATTGGTCAAAGCGCATGAAAAATGTGGAAAGTGTAAAATGTTGAATTTTCAATATTCAAACTCAAATAATTTATTTCAATTAGATCATTACAGGCACTTTTGAATTATAGAAAACAAAAAAAAAGCTACTGTACTTCGGTTGTGTCGTTGTGAAAGTACTGTAGCCTGCTAAGTTTAAGTTACATGTAAAAAAACTTAACCAAAACGGAAACAATCCAGACTCCAGCTGATTAAATAAATATCAGTAAGTAACACTTTATTTGACCCAAGAATCGACCTTAGGACCTCTTGCTTAACAGTAGCACTTGCGATTACTATACCAACTGTACTACTAGTCTCAATGTAAAAGCATCCAACCCACCTCAATATCAAGAAAGTTCAGTAATAAGCTAGTGTTGCATGAAATCGCTGTGAAATTGTTCATAGTCGTCGCTATGAACGATGTCACGCCATTAGCGGTAATAACGTTCACAGTTACCGTAGTGATGGGCAGCGGGACGGAAAATTGATTCAATCAGCCTGTTGAATGGGACGAAAATAGTTGAATTAAATAGAAACTGTCTCGTTGGTTTAAAGATCGTAAGCACGACTGACGAGCAATGAGGTCCTGGATCCGAATTGCTATTGAGTTTTCAATTGCTATTGGTTTTTCTAATGCTATCAGGTTTTTCTATTGCTTTTGAGTTTTCTTTCGCTATTGGGTTTTCCATTGCTATCGGGTTTTCCGATAGTAGCTCAGTAGCAGCCACGAAGATTCGTGCTCGGTTGATGTGTAGGTGTACCATAAGGCACATCTCTGCCTAACCCTGGGAATTACAGACAAGATGTTAAGTTATATATAACCTTCTAGACACTACAACCGTATGCACAATATAAATGTAGTATAAAATATATATTTCCTCTAAATGCAGTAAACTTAAGTTGTTTATAGGAAGTTACGCATACGTATAAACCACGGTAAAAGCGAAATCGGTGGTAAAACCACACTTTGAACAAACAACCTATAACAAGTTCTAATCTTCACATCGAATATCCATGTTTGAGTATTTTCCGCAATAAAATCGATGCGAGCCAATCGATTTCCGAATCGAATGGTGTGGTAGAATGTTGTTTGTCACAGAGTATGAATAAGGCAAGCTATAAAGTGTTTAGGAGTTCTTACTCGAAAAACTTAACAAAATATAATCTAGTCACATGTTCAAACCTAGAATAAACCAAATGAAAAAACAAACACTTTATTTTGCTTCCTGTCACTGCTGAAAGTACAGACGCTACCCGAAACTGTCAATTTTTTCTGATCGACTTACTCGTAGGCCCTAAAGCCATGAAGTTTAAATCGATTTAACAAATTTGACAGATTTTAGTAGCTTGATGTGGAGTTTCGCCTCTGTACAAAGATAAGACTTCTGTTTTCACGTCGGGGTTGCGGGTTTTTCGAAAGAGATACCGTGGCCTCGACACAAAGGGTTAAAAAGGAACATGGGTGGTTTTTAGTCAGAAGAAGAGCGGAGTTATTTGATGATTTTCCACACCGCAAAAAAAAGACTTCTGTTTTCTTCAACTTATTTTATTTTCTACTAGTTCACTCCAATTTCATTTGTAGCCTAGCGAAAACCACCTGCTTTATAAAGTCGGTTAAAAATGGTTTTTGTGATGTAGTTTATATTACTAAAAGCGTTTTTAAATCGGAAAGTCAGCAAGGTTATTGAAAGATTTTCGTACAGCTTATAACAGCAGGACAACCGTTGTCACATCCATACTACAAGGCTACACAAGTGTACATATCACTTTCATACCATCGATGGTAACTGCACGCTGTCAATTGTCAGCACGCCTTTCTTGATCAGTTTCACCGCAAACATTTGTGTTCCGTTGATTTTAACTGAGCTGTGAAGGCTGATCAATTATCTATGTTAGCAGCAGTAGAAGGAAATGAGACCGATTTTTTGCCGGACTACTCTGATATGATCCCATGATTCAAAATTAAATGTTACGAAATTTGGAAAAAATATTTTAACGAAAAATCAGAAACAACAGGAATTTGGTATAAAACCATCCAGCATCAGCCTCCTCGTTACCTTTGGTTTGATGACGGCAGAGTGAGTAGAAAATTTGTAAAACTAGCATTAAGACTTAGATCTGGGCACTATCCATCGGCGAAGTTTGCGTTCTTGATGAAAAAAGTCGAATCACCAAATTGTATTTTTTGTAGTAACAAAATTGAGGACGTACAACATTTGCTGATGGAGTGTGTTAGAAATAAGAAAGAGAGGGAAGAATTGGAAAGAGACTATTCCTTGAACTTAATGGACATAGGTTTAATTCAAACAATTTTGGCAAGTCCCAAATCGAACTTAGCAAAACAACTCTGTAGTTTGGCTGTAGTGAATACCTAATTATTTTCTTGGTACTTAATATTATATTTTTCTGTACTCCATCTAGTGCATGATATGTAGCTTATGATACAATGGGGTTGACGTATCCTTGTGGATAAAAACCCCCTAATAAAATAATAAAGAGAAAAAAAAAAAAACTGAGCGGTTAAGGATCACCGCGTATCTGATCTATTAGTATCGTTTAGCTAGTTTGTTTTATGCAGTATTTAGCCTATTTTAAGAATATCAAAATGTATGTTTGTTGGTAAACAGTTACTAACAGAAAGCGTGAGAGATATTACCGTTTGTTCTTGTGTAATGGATGGCACTTCTAAAGAACATCAAGTAATAATTTTGCTGATATTTCTTCACATAAACATGTAGTAGAATAACTGCAAAAAATTGGATGTACAATAAGCTACACCTCTGCCTTACCCTTTTAAGATAACCGGCGAGATGTTATGTTAAACATCTGATACACTCCATAAAATCTAACTTTATTAAAGGGTCTAGTCAATTAGCTTGTCTGATAATGTCGTTGTTAATCAATGGCACACCACCTGTCTTTAAGACTTAAAATGACCCCAGATTTCAATATCCCTCAAGATCAAGCAACGTTGCCGCTTTTCATCAAAACAATAAAATAAAACTGCACCGCCACCATCTTCAACAACTCAATAGTGAAAGATCGAATCGAAGAGAGTTGCAGAAATGCAGAATCGAGATCGGCAGATCTAGACAATCAGCATTTTGTCCATGAGTGGACGGCAGTCCTTACTCGATCGAGTGTGAGAATTTTATCGCCGGCGGCGACTCGATTGACAATCGATTCGTTAGTCGCTACCGTTGCTTATCGATTATTTTCTCGCTTCACTTATTTTGTGAGTACGAGTGCTTTTAGATTGCTATCATTCCGATTATGAGATTTGGACTTTTTATTATTTTTGTATAAATCAAAGTTATGCGCAAACTGCTTGAGATTTTATTTGGTCTCGATGATTACTGATAGATATAAGCAATTCATCACTATTTTTTCGCCTATCCATCTGAAGAAAATTATAATAACATTAATTAGCGTTATGAGTAATTGTAAACTATCTCTCGACTTGTTTGCCCACTAATAATGTATCAATTGTATAGATTTGAAGTCACGACTCTTTAAATGCCGTTAGGCTGTTAGATAATAAAATATGGTTCATCATCAGCCAAAAAACGTCTGCTGTTGAACAAAGGCCTTTCTCCCCCATAAAAAGAGATTGAGACAAGAAAAACTAATTCTAATTATTAAATCCTAACACATGCGCATTTATCGTTAATTTCTCTGCACTAAAACAGGAAAAAAAAAGTCTGACTAACTTAAAAAGAAGAAAGAGTACCTATGGGTGAAGCAAAACGAGCGTAATTTTGTGAGTCGTGAGTCGCAGAATTTCTGAAATGTTCAAAATGCTGCTGCAATAGGTTTCATACAAAAGTCCCATTTGATTCACACGCCGACGCAAAATGAGTTGTCTGCCGACTCACACAACTCACACAATTTCTGCAACCAAAATTCTGCGACTCACGACTCACAAAATTACGCTCGTTTGGCCTCACCCTAAAGTTTAACAGTAGAAAGGGTAAAAGTTAACATTTTCTAGACAAAAGATACATTTAATTAGTTTTTCTTGAACTTTCAACATCGCTGCACCTTTTACTAGCATTATTATTATTACAACTTTCAGACATGTCATAAAAGTTATGTAATTGCAAAAGTTCTGATAGCTTTACATGATTTATTTGCAGCTAGAAAGGTAAAAGTTTTAATATTGTCCTAAAAACTTTTATTTTATAAATCTTCACCTCATGTCTTGTCCTCTAGAACTCTGTTAGAACTGAGTAATCAAAAGTGAGTAGTCAAAAGGTGCCAGAGGCCCGTTCTATGTGCAAGAAACTCCATGGACACTATACTCTTTGACAAAATCCTGGGTATACTTTTTGACCTAGTTCCTTTGATTTTTTGACGAAACTTAGTTCTTTGACTCCATAGGTATTGTATATTTAGTCGATCTTATAAGTAACTTATACCTTACAGCCTACATTTGAAAAGCTCAGAATAAACTTGCTCAGTATATTAAAGCTTAGCTTACACAATACCGGAAGATATCAAAGTGATAATTACTCGCTGATATGCACCGGCATATAACTGATATGTACCATGTTCACAGCCTGTTACTTAAGTGGTTTACTTTAATCTTGAGTTTAATAGCTAATTTAATCTTTAACTTTTAATGAAACTGACTTTGTAGGTTATCAGATTCACGGAACTGAGGAGTAGGTTTGAAATAAATACCTATAATAATAATATGTCAGTGGTTTTTTTTTTAACGAGATTAGGTAGAGTAATGATAAGAAACTGATTTAAGTTGGTAGTTATTTACTTATCTATAAGACTTAGCCGACTTCGAAATAAATGCAACGATTAAGTTTCAAATTTCCGGATGGAATTAAATGAAACTGCTGGATAAACTCTTTCAAAAGGTATATCTACGGAAATCAATTAAATTAATTACATAGAAATTAATTCGTGAAAAACCGAAAAGTTTCATTAGCGGAGTATCTTAGATTTGGAAGAGAGTGAGGAACGCCTACATTTTTAAAGTCGTTTAAAAAGAACATGATGTTTGAAATTTTGTGAACGAGCAATCAAAGGGCTAACTTATAAATCGAATCACGCTTTCCTTTACAAAAGAAATTGCACTTTATAATTCTAACGAGCGTGACCTGCCGGAAACCTTTAAACCATAGAAAGAAAGAAAAAAAAAACAAAACTCACAATATCACGATTCCCTCAACTGACAATTGACATGTTCGCACGAACGTTCCGATTGCGATCTCATTCGGAAGCCGATTGTATCGATACGGGCATTCGAATAGACTTCACGACACTAGCAGGGTTGCCAAAACCGACATATTATTCCGCTGGGTCTCAGAAATTAAACAAACTCAAAACTGATTATAAATGAATCTGTTGAACTGGTTTAAATTTACCGTTTCGTAGGAATGGTGGTCGCAAGTGTGCCTGATGAGCATAAGGGTTAGGGTTCGATTTCCTGGTACAGTGATGTTGAAATTTTCCGTCAGGAATATCTTAGTAGCAGCAACCAACTTTTAGTTTTTGTTGCCTGTATTTCACTATAAAGGGAGAACAGTACCAATGTAGAAACATACATTTGGCCAGTAATGTTAAGTTCCGTGTAATAGGGCGAGCCTTTTTCCATCAACCGTGCACAAATCATGACTGTTACTGAGAAATTCCTCGAAAAAAAAAACCCAAAAACTTTTTTCGATTTTTCGAAATCGAAGTCAGGAGTCATTAATAATCCCGTCGGGGCTGCGGGTTGTTCGAAAGAGATACCGTGGCCTCAACATAAAGGGCTAAAAAGGAACATGGGTGGTTTTTAGTCAGTAGAAGTCTGACATTTCCTTCCACTCTGCCCAGACCGGGAGGAGTCATTTGATGATTTCCCACACTCCAAAAAAAAAGTTGTGTTTGCGACTAGTAGGTTAACAATCCAGGTTTGAATAAAGAATTTGTATCCAATGAATGTAGCAACCTTGAACGCTAGTGAAACTCTGTCGCATCGATTGTTATCGATACCTTTGTTGGTTTTCGATGATCGATATAGTTGTAATAGTGAATTTGACAATGGATGTTTGATGGAAAAGTTAGAAATCTTTGGATTTGTCGTGCGTGTTTGTGAAGTTCGAAAGTTATTTGAATTGGGATTATTTTCGATAGTTTCTTGTTGAAATACATTGGCTTGAGATTCAGCTCATATACAGTGTGTACCAAGAAGGTCTGGTCATATTTCAGACCATTAAACTGAAACAATTTCGGGTCTGTTCCGAGTCTAACCAGGTGCAGCTTTTTTTGACTGCCTGTCTGACCATTTTTTTTGGAGGATGTTAAATTATAATTATTATTGTGGCCTTTTTGTTGTTGTATGTACTAAAAATAGTTTTATAAGGTTTTTTTTGTGTTACTAACAGTATAATGGACCTACGTCTGAAATAAATGTCTTATTATTATTAAATCGTCAAATTAATGACTCTTACCGCTCTGGGTGGAGCGAAGGAATGTCAGACTTCTACTGACTCAAAACCACCCATTTTTGTTCTAAGCCCTTTGTGTCCGGGGTCGCGGTATTTCTTTAGAACAACCCGCAGCTGCCCAACTGACCTGACTTTTGGGTCACTGACTGTTAATGATCTTTAAATGTCAGCCGGAACCAAGGACTTAACGCACTGAGGGACGGATCGGGTCCAACCCAAGCATGCGCGGTTTAACCTGCAGATTGACCGGAGTTTTTGTCATTATAAAGCCACAAGCTTCTTAAACAAAAACACAAATTTCCACAAAATCCCTTCAAAAGTTACAGACAGACAGAGATACTTTCGTATTTAATTTTTTTATAAATAGATTGTGATCTGACGAGCCGATACAATTTCTGAAACATAGGTCAGTTATCTTGCAAGATAAACATAGTACATAAGCTTACATATTATAGTGATTGATGCAAATGAAAGAGATCTTATCATAATTACCAAGTAAATAATGTTATCAGAACCATCATTATACACTGTGTAGACGTAGACAGTGCTAAGCTTATCAATGACAGCTGCAGGGATCGATAAAAATTACCATCACCTTATTAAAACAGATGGATATTGTGTTCATACAACTTGATTCCACAAAGTTTACCTACCTATTAGCAGTTTGGGGTTCTCGCAAACTCCCTCAATGACATCTTAAAGAAAGAACGAATCAGTATACGATAGTCACAAAATGATATCAAATTTACAAAAAAACAAGAAATACAAATAGTAAGGATTTTATAACTCCAAAAACCTACCAACCAACGAACCAACGATCTTGAAACTCCAAAATTCTTGGTAAGAGTTTCGGTCATTGTCTTTTGAGACTTAACACATTCTTTATATATTTTTACTTTGTCACCTTTTTCAAACGAGTGGAAACTGCCTAATACATTTCTTCAAGTCGCCCTTATTCCCTGACGCTCCTAATCCCTTAGTTGGCTTTAAAGATGACAACCAGACAGGATTTATTAAATTCTTTCTGAGAGCTTCATTAATAAAGCAGAAATATTAAATCAAGAAATCTTTGAAGTTGCTCGGAAAATAAAAGAACATCACGGCTGTATTTCTTCGAGGTAATCGGCAGATATGTATTTGGTTAAATTTTGCCAGAAATATTGTAGATTTATGTTGCATTACCATCAACCGTAACATAAACGAAAATAATGTTATAGGTATATAAACACGCTTCACAGATTTTATGTCTCTTAGTCCTGTCAGTAAGTTTTTTCATTTGAAATACATTTTTTTTTTAAAACGTTGCCCCACACTAAGAATTTCTCCTGCATTGTTTACAAACATTTAAATTCACATACACAAATACCCAGACCCGGAACAACTATCTGTAGGCCATACAAATATTTGTTCCGTGCGAGGATCGAACCCGCGACACGCAGCGCAGCAGTCCAATCGCTCAGCCACTGCGCCAACCGTGCCGTCGTATATATGTGAAGTCACTTGATGATTTTCCATTAGCAAAACACATAAAATAAAAACAAAGAGTTCTTATGAAATATATCTTACCAAAATAAAAATAGCAAAAAAATATAAAATTCACTTCAAACTGAATTAAAAATAAAATATTCTTCGTTGTTGTATAATTTAGGTCACGATTCAGGATAACTAGAAGTGGTAGAACGTAATTGGCTTTGAACGAGCCTTTTACAGACTCATAATTTTACACTTCCAATAGCTCGTATGTTTTCCTTTGGACGGCGCAAGTTATAGAAGGACGAATAATTTTTCTTTAACGTAGTAAATTGAATATTAGTTTTATCCCTTTTTTTTTTTTTGTTTTGCTTTTTAATAGGGTGAAAGCCCCTTTTCTGAGAAGGTCGGTTACCTGGGAAAACTTTGATGTTTTTTTTTTTTAAACGTTACCCCACACTAGAGATTTCTCCTGTATCGTGAGTGCGTTTACAAACATTTAAACTCACACACAAACACACCCAGACCCGTAACAACTATTAGCAGGCCATACAAATATTTGTTCCGTACGGGGATCGAACCCGCGACACGCAGCGCAGCAGTCCAATTGCTTAGCCACTGCGCCAACCGTTTTGTGTGTTTTTGTGTCTGTCATTATTTCTTAAATTGTGAAGTATTTTCATTTAAAACCCAAGACGTTTTCATTAGATGCGATTAAAGAAGAAGTAACTACCAAATTCGATAGTAATATTGTCACTTAAATTTTGGACAGAAATACTTTTCGAAAAACTCGAATATATTTCAGCCGTTTTTGCCTAAAAGGTCGGTTACTGGTTCCTTGGATGTTTTTGAATATAATGTTTATTTGGCCCTGTTATCTTTTCTAAGTAACGTTCAGTATTTCCATTTAAAACACAAAACGTTTTCGTAAAATGCGAACTAGAAACACCCGATTCCAATCTTAATTTTTTCAGTGGCACTATCTCTCGTTTAGAACTCTCCTACTTGGTAAAAGTCACAAATATGAGTTACTTCAAATCTATATAAAGAAGCAACCACTTTATCTCTGAAATTTTCGACAGACACCTACATTTCGACAAACTCAAATCCATTTCAAATTATTTTGTAGCGGCTAACCCGTAAACGTAAATATTGATATTATTAAAACTTTCTAATAAAAAATCTTTCTTAAATTTCTCCAAAAATATACATAATTTTTTTATAGACCTAAATAAATATTTGTACATACATAAGTTTTTTCTAATATAATTTTCGAAGGAAAAATATCTTACGCTTAAATTATCATTATGATCAAATAATAATCACTTTTACTCTTCTCCAACACACTTATCTTAATCCTATCTCTCACCACCAAACACAATAATAGATCTTAGTCTACATTAGACAAGGCTGACTGTCTGGCTGCATAGATTTAAATCATAGATGAGCCTCGTCATAGAGTGTTTACACTGAAAAGAGCGGCCTCGCACATCTCGCATGAAACGTTAGATACAATAAGCAGTATAAATGAGCAGGACCGTACTATTCAAACCTCATAACATAACACAAACCATCGCTAAATGATTAGGGTACAGGCATATCTAATAGAACAACCACATTTCACCAGTAATGTTAAAACCTCATGTAATATGCTAGCGCCTTTTGCTGCAACGACCGGTTCCGAATCCGGACTCCTGTTTCTACTACTGTGAGAAATTCCTGATGGAAAAAAGACAATAGGGATGTTTATTGACTTTAAAAAATGTGATTCTTATTAGTCCGTCTGTAAGATTATCGAAAAATATTGGATACGTATTTTTTGTTTTGTCAAATCAATAAAAATTGACGAAGATAAAACGCATCAAAGATTTGAGTGAGGGTTGGTGACGTCACTGACCGCTAAAAAATGTCATACTAATGTCTTAGAGTATGATGTCACGCGGGTTTTCAAAGTACTGTATCGTCTTCATTGTTTGTTTACGTGAAAAAAAAATACGTGTCCAATATTTTTTGGTAATCTATATGAGGGACTAATTAGATTGTTTTTGTTAACATCCCTATTACACTGTGTCCAGGTCGTACTAAGACCTCATGCTCAGCAGGTGACCAATGAGACAGCCTCATTATCAATGAAAGAGAAACGTGAAAACTAGGGTGGTATGTCGATCTGTGATTTAAATCTTTACCTGACTATCAGCCGGATATCGCTTATCTACATGATCTATATCGACAGCTAGTAAGTAAAAGTTGATTGTTATCGCGTCACGATGACTTGTGGCCACGTATGAACACGCTATTAATTTTAGTGTACTTTTTTTTGTTTGTGTTTTTTGAGGTAGGTTATTTATCAATTGTTTTGGTGATTTAGTTTCAGACTTGCTGACTGTTATATATGTTGCAATGCTATATATATGATGTAACAAATGTTTTGAGTTTGTTTTTGTTAATGTTTTAACATGTTTGCTGTGTTTAAAGACTAACCCTTTCAAGAAAGGACTAACTAGAAATGTTTATCACAATTCTTTGACGAAAATAATTAAAACACTAGGTAAAATATTTTACTGAAAATTACATGAAATTAATCATTAGTTGTCTACTTCTTCTTTTTATTTTGAGAATTTGTAATAGTTTATGCTCCACAGCTACTGGACAGAGACCTCTCCCATATCCATCCTTAGCTACTCTCCTAACAGGTTTATATGAAAACTTAATTGATATTTTATAAACTTTGCATTATTTAGTGATTATCATCTAATTTTATTAGAACCTTGGACTTTATGCTTAACTTACTTTACTCTTAAATTACTTGCGTTGAGTTTTAATCGACTTAAAAAATAATTCTATGGTCGTAAATAATTTTAACTAACCCCAGTTATAGCAATACCGCTACAATTCTTCTAACTATAAAACCAACAACGATTGCACAACCTCCTACCTCTTACACCACAAAACAACAATAGGCTTGTCGTCTTATCCATGTTCCGACAACTCTTAGCCATCAGCCAGATCTCACGGATACTTATCGTCGGTATCTCCGCATCGTTAGCGGTAGCGATTGCTATCGCTAGCGTGTGGATGATTTGTGGCTGAGTTTGAGCACGCCTTTATGTGACACTGTCTTTTAAGGAGTTTTCATAGTGGTACTCGTTTTATTTATTGTATAATTGTGTGCTGAGTGGATGAGATAGAATTGCAAGTAGTTTTTGTTTTGTTGGGTAGAAATAATTGGATGAAAAGTTGTGGTCCTTAAGAATACCGTGTTAATTAAGTCTGCCAGGTTCAATATAGACTTGACGGGTTACGATTTCTGATTGAAGCCGGACAGTTGAGTGAAGACCTGATACCTGAAGATACCAGTGGATACCTGAAGAGGGCCGTCGTAACCGAGGCAGGCCCAAGAAATGCTGGCGTGACGATTTGGGCGCTTTCTTAACGGATTGGTCGGAAAAGGAAAGGTAGCATATCTTTAATCCCGAGTAGGCTGACATAATAAAAGTATGTCAGTTTAAATCACAATACGAAGCAAAATGAATTAAGACTTTATTAGACAATACCACAAAGTTAAAGATAAATGAATTAAATCCAAACGTAGTGATGTAAATTACAAAATTATTGATCGATAAGTGAATTAAATCGGAATGGAAGTTGTTAAGGAAAATATCGATATGGCGATCGATTCCTGCAATATAAAACCTTGTGTCGGATACTTTTTGCTTTTAACATACTCTCAAGGATTTGTTCTAGATTTCACACGAGTAACGTTTAGTTTAGAATGTTGTTTCTGATTGAAAATTTATGGTTTGAAGTTAATTTTGTATTAAATCTTCCGATAAAATGCTCGAAGACTTACGCAGGTTACATTCTAACAAAACTACTAGAATGTATTGTGTTATATTGCTCAAGAGCAGCGAAGGCCCAGTGGTGGCGGCCCCGACTTACGAACAGAAGGTCGTGGGTTCGAACCCAGACAGGCATATTACTTTGTGTAATTTATTTCATCATCGCTGCTCTCAAAACGGTGAAAACATCGTGAGGAAACCATGTCTTAGAACCAAATGAAATGTCAGACATGTGACATCTACCAATCCGCACTGGGCCCGCGTGGTAGATTGTAGCCCTTCTCAAAAAAGAGAGGAAATCTGTGTCCCAGCAGTGGGAACATTAATAGGCTGTTGATGATGTTGATGATTGCTCAAAACTATGTCAGTATCGCTCGCCCTTCTTTACATGAGACTCAAACCTACGAATTGTACATTGGTCTGGAGGTCTGGTAAAGGGATTTTTCATCAAGAATTTGTCTGTCAGTAGCAGCGACGGATTTGTGCCCGGTTAATGGCTCTATTACATGACGACTTAAAATATAACTAGAGAAACACGGGTGTATTAGTAGATATCATCATTTTAGGCCTCCCCCAGGTGTCGCGACATTGACCGGTCCCGTGCGTCTCGCATCCAGCGGGTCCCCGCAACCTTCACCAGTCACGTAACGTCTTCCAGTTCGCGGTAGCCACTCAAGAACTTTTCGGCCCCATCGGTCATCCGTTCTGCGAGCAATGTGCCCTGCCCATTGCCACTTAAGTCTGGTGATTCTTCGGGCTACGTCGGTAACCTTGGTTCTCATGCGGACGTCCTCATTTCTGATTCGATCACACAAGGATATTAGATATACCTCTGCCGAATCCTTCAGGGATTACAGGCGTGATGTTACCAATAAAACACTTTTATTGGTAATTCAGACGTGACGTTATGTTATTACTTTTTCGTTGTCACGGTAGTTTTGTGTAACTTTGAAAAACAAATATTATCCTCGTCTAGACCATTTTTTGTGTCGATCTTCTTATTTCTAATCATTATGTAACATTAGTTTTTTTCTCAAAAAAAAATTAGACACAAAAGAAATTGATTGAAAATTTCGCTCATCCATTAATTACTCTTGTATTTTTAATTGCTAGTTATTAATTTACTTTACTTTTGAAACGTTTTGGGTCAGACTTTACTTTAGAAGACGAATGGTAATTCTTAGCAAAGACTTCTTAACTGTATAATTTAAAGTCTCTACAAATAAAGTTGACTGGACACTTGTTACTACTGATTGTGTACTTAGTAAATATTCGCAACAGTTTTCTAACATATTAGCATTTGATGCAAATGTTAGCTACTTGAATATTCCATTTTGTGTACCAAATAAAAAAGTCACCTTCAGACCAGATGCAAATGAATTATTGTATTCCATTATCGAGTATTTTATTGCGAAATACATAAATTACACGAGTCATTCGTATCTTAGTCATATAACCAGTCTAACAGTAAGATTAATAATAGTATAGTAAAAGGCTGAGGGTTGTTCCCGTCGGGGCTGTGGGTTGTTCAAAAGAGATACCGTGGCCTCGACACAAAGGGCTATGAAGGAACATGGATGCTTTAAGTCAGTAGAAGGCTTGCACTTCCTACTGCTCTGCCCAGAGCGGGAGGAGTCATTAAAATTTGAGCATTTCCTGCCATCCAAAACAAAATTACACTTACCGAAGTTTTTTTAGATTCATGTATAGCAATGTGCGTATTGTATAATTATTACTTCTTGCTTCGATGAAGGAAAATATCGTGAGGAAACCAGCCAGTGATATTTTTAGAACGACATATTAATATAAAGGTAAGTCAGAGCCATTGGGTTGCATTGATACTGTCATCAGGTTTAAAGCACTAATCACAAAAAAATACCGTTGTTTTTCATTAACATTTTCTTAGACTCTGAAAACAAATTAAAAAACAGCATGATTCTAAGCAAAAAATACATGACGAAAAGTTTTTTTGATAGCACAATGCATCTTTTATAAACCTACTATAAGTATTGAGACATAAGTTAACAATAAATGTCAGCATTGTACAGCTTACAACGAATAAATACATTTAAACCGCAAATGCATAACAAATCTTCGCAAACAAATACTTGTAAAACATTTTAACATATTTTATGTACCTAATTTATTTTATAAAATAGTGCGACAGTATTGGCCCGTTATTTTCATTGTTTGCTTACAAACAAGACACATAAAATATATGCAGGACTTACTAGTACTCAGCACAATCTGCAGTGAGATGGTTTGTTTAGTAAGTTTTCGATACCGGGTTTGTCTTTGTGTGGTATGGTAAGATGAAAGTATCGATAATGCAATGGATTTTTCATTCCCTTTATTTATTTTTTAACTAACTTAATATATTTTTAAATGTTTCTATAAAAACAATAAAAAAAAATTTTTTTTATTACTATTATATTTTTTAAAATTATTATTATATTTTTTTATTAATTTACACTTCACTATTTTGTATTGAATCTGGTTCTTTTAACCTAACAAACAGATGTGTTGCTGAGGAGTTTGTTCCGCCACATCTTCTTCCCAGCTAAAACACAAGGAAATAACGAAGGATGTGGCTCTCTTGTAGATAATTGTTGACGTTAAAGAAGTTATGATCAGCCTAGTTTGAATCAATGACTTTTGTTTTTTTTGTACGTCACTAAAAAAGGAAACTTTCCAAAGTGAAAATTTTCTAAATTTTTCTTTCTTGGTTCATCGTGTTTATTCGTTTGGAACAGTTTCACGTGAACTAAACTACTCTATTGGATGTATCAATAAAGTTTTTAATTATTTGTGTAGCACACGCTAAAAGTATAGATGGATTTCTAACTTCTATTTATAATAATCATCTGAAAATACTCCTACAACAATATTTTCCTAATAACGCGGGCAGAAACACGTACCTACCAAAGTTAGTGAACATGTTTTGCTAACTACTGCTATAATTTACTAACGAGTTGGTTAACTAAAACTAATGAACCCACTTCTCGTCTACTTGTTTCTTTACCCATTTACCAACAAAATAACTTTCCTTTCATAACTATAGAAATATCGATATCATAACTTATTAACGCAGAAAACATGTCACAAGCAAAGTCGAGAAATCTATCGATACGTACTTAAATAACAACTATCAAACAAACTTCGCATTCACACCAACAGACCTACATTCTGAACAACTGAGCTGAGCATCGATAAATTGATTCCCATCTCGATTCAAAGTTCAATCGGGTAGCTGTCATCGGTTCGCGATAGCGTCGCGAGTTTATCGATATTCTGTGTTGATACAAGTACAACACTATTGAGTGAAAACTGATAGTTCATTGTTAGACGGGTTTCACACCACTTTGTTTAGTTAGATGGAAGGTTTTGATAGTTTATTTTAATCGATTTTAGAATTGATAGTTTCATTGTTTTTCAGTTTACTTTCTTGTTTAATTTAGTTTTGTAATGTTTATGAAGGTTTTTCAGACAGTTAAAATGTACTCTGTATTAAATTTTGTTTTTTGTTGTGAAAATCGTTGCCTCACACTAGGAATTTCTCCTGTATCGTGGTGCGTTCACAGTCTTAAACTCACACACAAATAATACGCAGACCCGAAACAATTATTTAGCGATCGAACCAGCCACACGCAGTGCAGCAGTCAGCAGCTTTACCTTCTGCGTCAACTGTGGCGTCAAACCTCCTGTTATTGGACTTTCTTTCGCAAATGTATCAGTAGTACCATGGAGTGAAAAGATGCCTGGAAGATAGATAGGCTTCTCCTTCTTCTACATAGCATTTACTCATAAGCAAGTACTCTCCTAAACATCACAGAAAAAGAACATCGACTCTTCAGTATAACCTGATGAAGCTGAATACCAGGAGTTTACAGCAGAGAGACACTGCCTATCTGCCCTCCACAACCCAGTTCTACACGGCCAGTTCCTAGGTAAACCAAAGTTTTTACTAAACTGAGAAAAGATAGCTGATGTTCATCATCATTTGCTTAGCCATTTGTCAACTATATTGGGGTCGGCTTCGGCGGAGTCTAACTAGATGCAGCTGAATACCAGCATTTTACATGGAGCGACTGTCTATCTGACCTCCACAACCGAGGTAATATTGGTAATACTGGTTTTTAGACTTTCAGGTCACTGACTGCCTGTAACGACTGCCAATGATCTATACAGGGTGTACATTAACCCATAACACAGCCGTCAACCATGCATTCTGTACATCAAACTAAGTACCCCTACGCAAAAAAATTTGCTGGGAAACGACTTTTTATTCTGGGGTCAAAAATTACATTTTACGGTAAAACTCAATGTAGCACTCTTAAAACATAGTGCTAGTGGATGCTTTAAATAGTAAACGGGTCATGGAGGACAATAACCTGAAAAACTAGTATTTACAAAAACAGCTGTGAAAAATTTGGAACTTTGACCCCCAATATCTCCGTAACTAAGGAGTTCCCAGGTATTATTAAACCACAAGCTCCTCGAGAAAAAGATAACTGATGTTATCTCAGCTATTTTCTAAATACAATAGTGTGAAGGATTCCCAACGCGACACGGATGTTCTTAAGTATTTATCTCAGACGTGTTTGGGATAACAATGGTGGTGGAGTGTGTCCTAGAAATTGTTGGAAAGAAAGTTTTCCTTGTCAGATCGGCTGATGATGATGAGTGTTGGGGTTATCTCGTCGTTGACTGGATACCCCGGTAGTTGTTGTAGGAAGATAGTTCACACCAAAACACTGTTATTTCCAATAGTTTAATTACGTTTTATAAGTTACGTTTGTTTGGTTATCTGAACCACACTTGATGCAACGTTATTATTGATCGACCCACCTGTGGCTAAGTTTAAGTGACGACTGACTCTATATTAGAGTATAATTAATAAAGTACGTTTAGCAATATTCATTACGAGCGCATAAACGTACTTTTGCTGTGTGAGCATTATTAGTTCGTACAATGAGTGACTCGTAGGAAAGGCGAGAAATTTCTAGTGTTTATTTTATTAATTACTTGAAAATATAAAAACAGGGTCTTTATTGAATCCCTTTGTTTTTTATAGCTATGTTCATGCTTTGTTTTGACCACTTATTGATTTAGAATTTTCTAATGAATAGAAAAATTGTTTCAATTAAAAATCGGAAGATTCATTTTAATTTGTAGGGTTGTAAATACATGGCAAAATGTGGATGTTAGGCAGGGTTAGGCAAAGGTGTAATGGGTGCCTCTGCCTGATGTTATGTTTTATGTTATGTGTTGTACATTGCGTGTGAGCTTAAATATGATTACGTATAGTCCCACACAACAATTATTTTCCGTAGTTAGGCGTTGATTTTTGGCTCACTATTATCCAGTTTAGATAAGTGTGATTTTAACTTTGACATTCTAGCGGCCAGTTGGTTTATTGTAATTTCCCACAAGAAATAAACGTGGGAGTACAATCGTAGTTGAACTTTACGTTAGACACAGAGATAAATTAGGATTTAGAAGCCATACATACATTGTAGGCAACAAACTGTTGATTATAATATTAAAGTCAGGAGTCTCTACCACATTTTATTTGGATCGTCGCAATGTATATGGTTCATACTTATTTATCAGCTGTGATGGCATGTCAGCAGCTTCCAGTTTTACGCGGTTACCCATCGACGGGCCAACCTACTCAAGCGCAGCTTTACCTGAAGAACGACTCGGCGACTATTGTTATTTAGTCACGACCTTCTCAAACCAATCTGTAATATTTTATCATCTTAACATTAAGGCGCCACGAAACGCCAAAAGTAAGTAAAGTACTTTTATCTATAATCAGTAATTCTCTTAATTTATCAAGTCTAGAATCATGGAAAGTGATTTTAAAAATACTACAGGTTATTTACTAGCATGATAGTGTTTTGGATTTTTCAAATTTGATGTGAGTTTGGAGTAAAATAAATAAGAATTGGGTGGCGCTAGTTTCAGTGTTGTTAGCGTCATACTGCCGCACTCAGAGAGCTTTAATGATGACTTAGGCCATCACTTAGTAATGGTTTTGACAGTTTTCTCGTAAAAAGATATGTCAAACCTTTACTAAGTAACGGCTTAAGTAATCATTCAATATCTCTAAGTTAATCTACTTAATAAAAGTCATAATGTTCAAACTTACATAAAACCGCACGGTTTACCCTTAATATTATCTTTTTGTAAGTAGATAAACCTCGCACCTGCTACCATAGAGTAAAACCAAACAAAAAGAGATAACACAGAATTCTATTATAACTTTTACTTGGAGTTTTAACAAGTGAAAAGCTTTGTGATCACGTACTAAGAAATTGATAGAAACTCAGTGATGGCGGAGTTTCTGTTCAATATTATACGTGACGGTTGAATGGGAAAATTATTGATATTATTATGACTTGATCTGTTTGGGCTGGAAAAGTTTTATTGTGTCTGCGTTTTTCAATCTAGAAAAATAGACAAGTCTAGACCTGCCTGCCTGCCTGCTGCTGCGGCCTGCCTGGCCTGGTCTAGTCTAGTCTAGTCTAGTGTCTAGTTTGGTGATAGTTGACAAAAAAAAAATCTAATTAGTCCGTCAGATAGATTTCCAAAAAATATTTGACACATATTTTTTCTTTTTGCACGTAAACCAAAAATGAAAACTATACAGTGCTTCGAAAACTCGTGTGACGTCACAATCGCACTAGAATTTTTACCACGTAGTGACGTCAAAAGCCCCCACTCATGATCTTTGACGCCTTTTATCTTCGTTAATTTTTATTCTTTTGGTAAAACAAAAAACACGTTTTTAAAATTTTTCGATAATCTAACTGACAGACTAAACGGAATTGTATGTTTTACTCAGGACACATCCCTATTTGTATTCTTTTTTTTTTGCTATTTGCCAGGCGCCATATTACTTTGTGTAATTCATTTCATCACCGGTGCTCTCAAAACGGTGAAGGAAAACATTGTGAGGAATCATGTCTTAGAATCAAAAATTCGAAGACATGTGACATCTACCAATCCGCACTGGGCCCGCGTGGTAGATTATAACCCATCCTCTCTCAAAGAGAGGAGGCCTGTGTCCCAGCAGTGGGAACATTAATAGGCTGTTGTTGATGATGATGATGATGAATAAATAATTATAATAATTATTGCTTTTTGTAAGAAATATTTAAAAATGTTAAAAAAACACACACACACACACATTTGTTAAAAAAGTAAATTAAGGAAATAAATAGTAAAATAAAATAAACATTTATTTCAAAATCACTTCCACATTAAAGCTAATTACACACTAACCTCAGTCAAAATATTATTAGAATTCTCTAGATTCTCACAAATTGCTATTGGCAGCGGCTGGGGTCGCCCATAAACTACTGCACGGCTAATTACTGACTCCTGCGCATTGCCGCGCATAGCCGGGTAAGGGTGAGGTTACACGAGTTTTAGTAAATTGATTTTGTATTATAATAAATTTTATAATGAAGAAATTGAAAAAAAATATATATATTATTTTTTGAAATTTTATAATTTCAAGAACATTGTACTATAAGTAGGTAAATGTTTTTTCCCATAAGATGTTAGTTTATTTTTTTACTTTTTTGTGGTCTTATAAATTGTGATTTATTATAAATATGTTTTTATTTATTCCTTTGATTTGTGCAAGACAAATAACAATTTTTCCTATCTTTCTATAAATTAAAAATTAAAAACATCACCTTTGAAACTAAGTTTCAAATCTTCGGTAAATACTTAAAATAACTTGGTACTATAAAAAAATATACTTGCTAATACAACACAATATTACATAAACGCATAGTTCAATTACAACAGCATTAAAAGCTCATGCGCCTACGCAGTGACACGCAACGCGATAAACTTGCATGTAAATTGTTATTAAAAACTATTGCGTATTTTATTACAAAAATGTTACCTGATACTTCAACATTATAGAATACTTAAGCTGTAGTAAAACTGTCTTTACAGGGTTTAATGTCAAATATTACTTGTTTATTTTATTTTCTTAAAGTAGCCATTTTTATGCTTGTTTATGTCTTGGACGATGAATTATACCATTCCTTGTTTTCTTCAAAAGTTAGGCTGTTAGGCTGTTACCTGCACTAAGTATCATTACTACATTATGATAAAAATAAGTCCTCCGCCGCGTCTGTCTGTCTGTTCACGATAAACTCAAAAACTACTGCACCGATTATCAGGCTGTTTTTACCAATGGATAGAGTGGTTCTCAAGGAACGTTTTAGTATATAATAGAGGATCGGACTGAGTCAAAAAAATATGATTCTAATTAGTCCGTCAGTTAGATTATCGAAAAATATTGGATAACGTGTTTTTTGTTTTATCAAATTAATAAAATTTGACGAAGATACGACGCGTCAAAGATCATGAGTGGGGGGGGTTGTGACATCACGTGTAGGTAAAAAATGTACTAACATGTGACGTTTTCGAGGAGTTCACGAGTTTTCTAAGCACTGTTTCGTCTTTTTGTTTATGTGAAAAAAGAAAAATACGTGTCTAATATTTTTTTTAATCTATTTGACGGTTAATTAGTTTTTTTTTGTCCGATACCCTATTTGACTAACATCCACGCGGGCGAAGCTGCGGGCATCAGCTAGTAAATAATATACAAACATTAACTAAGCCTAGAATAATTTTGCTTAGATGTAACAATAGATGTAGTGTAGTAGGTATTTTGAAATGTGTTTTTATTTGTAAACATTGACTTTTCTCGGTGCACGGAAGATTTCTACAAACTAGATTGCATGGCTTTAGAATAAAATTATATTTTACTATCAGAAAATTATTATAAAGCTAATTATATACACAAAACATTAAACTTATAAGTCATGAAACTAAACATGATTATCTACCAGAATTAACCAACCCGTAGTTCAATCTACACTAATAATATAAAGAGGAAAGATTTGTTTGTTTGTTTGTAACGCATAGGCTCCGAAACTACTGGAACGATTTGAATAATTCTTTCACCCTTTTGAAGCTACACTATCCCCGGGTGACATAGGCTACTTTTTATCTCTGTGTTCCCACGGGAACGGGAACTACGGGGGTGTAAAATATAGCTGTTAGTTAAGCAAATTTTTCGCTGAAAAAAATTTATTTAGGTTGTTCTTTACACAAGGTTTGACTGTAACACGTGTATAGCTATTACAACAAATGGTGAAAAGAAAAAAAACAGCAGGAAAACAAATAAAAAGAAAAAAAACTTAATGTTTTTAGGGAAAAACCTTCACACAGCTTTTGACGAGACAAAATGGAGTCGTGACTAATGGCCCCAAATTAAGTATTTGCAAAGTTTAATTAACGCTAAACAAATTAACATAGCACCTATTAATTACTTTTGACAAGACCTTCGTCAGCAGTTTTTATTTTCCCTCCCTTGTGAAAAATGGTAGGAAAATTATAAATGACGTGCGGAAAGTTTTTTATAGCATGTTTAATATTAAGGCCAGTCAGGTCTTACTTAAATAAGGATATTTTTAATGCCAGTCATTTTTATTTGGCCTGGATACCTGTCTCGCGATATTCTTACATAATAGGGATGTTCGTCGATTAGAATATCGAAAAATATTGGATACGTATTTTTTGTTTTATCAAATCAATAAAAATTGACGAAGATAAAACGCGTCAAAGATTTGAGTGGGGGGTCGTGACGTCACTGACCTCTAAAGAATGTCAGAAAATGATTTCACACGAGTTTTCAAACCACTGTATCGTCTTCATTGTTTGTTTACGTGAATAAAGAAAAAATACCTGTCCAATTTTTTTTGGAAATCTATCTGACGGATTAATTAGATTTTTTTTGTTCACTACCCTATTAATATCCGAGATATTCTTGGGATATATTAGAAGCTTAGTTTGACATACTATATTCGTGGATGATTTTTTTAAGGGATTCAGAAAAGGAAAATTACGTGAAAAGATGACATATTATTTTAAAACGGGATCACTACTGACATATCGTCTAAAAGAGAAGTGTGAAAGAATAAGACATGCTGTCACTTTCACAAATAATTTCGGGTAAAGGTCAGAGAATGATGATGAGGCTTTACATACATCACGACTTTGTATAAAAACAAAGAACACCGCCGCGTCTGTCTGTTCGCGATTAACTCAAGAACTGCTGCACCGATTTCCATGCTGTTTTCGCCAATGGTTAGAGTGGTTTTCGAGGAAGGTTTTAGTATATAATTTGACCGACATCCACGCGGGCGAAGCCGCGGCCATCAGCTAGTTTTTATGTAATTTGGATTTGTGCCCAGTTGATGGCAGTAGCCTCGGAGATTACAGATGTGAAATAATGTTCGAAATCAGAGCAGCGCGGCAGCGGTGGCCCAGTGGTGGCGTGTTCGAACCCAGGTAGGCGCATTACTTTGTGTAATTTATTTCATCACCGGTGCTCTCAAAATGGTGAAGGAAAACATCGTGAGGAAACCGGCATGCCTTCGAACAAAAAAAAAAGCTAAAACATGTGACATCTACCAACCCGCACTGGGCCCGCGTAGTGGATTATAGCCCATCCCTCTCCTAGAGAGGAGGCCTGTGTCCCTGCAGTGGGAACATTATCGGTTGATGATGATGATATGGCCAGGCCATTACTGCATTGTATTTCAGCCACTTATGGCAGTAAATTTTTATCCATTTAGAAGCGCCCTTTTTTTTTTTGGCGGGTGGAAAATCATCAAATAACTCCGCCCGCTCTTGGGCAGAGCGAAAGGGAGTGTCAGACTTCTACTAACTAAAAACCAGCCATGTTCCTTCTTAGCCCTCTATGTCGAGGCCATGATAACTAGTGTACAATGACCTTATACATTTTTTAAAACGAAGAAAAGCCTCTTCTGAAACGAAAATAATTTACATTCTAGAGGTAAACAGTTAATTTAATGTGAAATTTTCCATTATGAACAACGTTTTACACAGCTGTGCCGTCAAGATGAAGTGATAGATTGTCATTACTGTCTCTTATTAGGCTCGATAGGCCTCGATAACACATTTCCTGAGCTTGACCTTTACGGACCAACGGAATTTTCTATTTAATTATCTACGGCAGAGGAAACTTGGTGTCAGTAGTTTAATAGTTTCTTTCTAGAAGCATCATAATTTATCTTCTATTCATGAACAGTATTGTAAAACTGGCATTTTCTCGCGACTTTCTCGCCTCAATGGTTTAGTGGTTGTAAGCATTCATTGTGTGAGTATGAGGTCCTAGGTTAGATACTCAGATCGAGGAAAGTGCGATTTGGTTTTTCCTCAAGATGTTTCACTTTACCGGAGTAAGTGACAATTATATAGTACGAACATAAATCAGAAAAATTGAGGTGTGTGTCTTGTTGTTGTTGTTTTTTTTTTGTCTTCTTTTCTTTATTCTTTTTTTCTTTCTTCTTTCTTCTTCTTGTCCCTTCTTGTCCCTTCACAAGACCATGTGCATGGCAGTGCGACTATCACTGCTCCTGTATTTTTTTTTAAACAATTGACCACCAACTTCTATGTGTTTAAACAAAATCATTTCAAACTCCACAAATAAAACAGAATACAGTAACACAAAACAAACAACTACCAACAATAACCCGTACTAAAACCTAAGTTTTTAGCCTCTACAAACACTATCACATAGCACGTGTTGAAACCTAGGCTTTTAGCCCTAAAACAAACAGTTCTACGCCATCGACGGATGTGGAAAAACTTTAAAAGCCCGGGTTTACCGTTTTATTTGCTCTACACGTTGGTATTCTATTCGTTTAGTGATGGGCCGTTTCCCGTCGATGGTATTTGCGATAGATGTGCGGTTATTTTTGTTGAAAAAAAAAATTTTTTTAATGTGCGTTTGGTATGTGATCAAGTTTGTGAAAAGGTAATAAACAAAGAAAATTTTCTTCTTTGTTGTTAAAATGGGTGATTAACACTATGTTACTCAATTTATCCACTGATTCTTTTACAATGTAAATACAGTCGCCATCACATTCAATTCCCACAGATTAATAATATATTAATAATAATATTAATGATTTATTTCTCTCAAAAAGGTACAGACAATGGTTCGTATTATATCAAATCAAATTAAATTTGTAACCTTTGTGAGAGCTGGAGTCTATAGTGGGTTCGGGACCTGTATGACAGATCTCCAGGCTCTCACCCTCTTAAGCAATACTATTAAGTAGGTACTAATTTGAACACATCAAGGCAAAATCTGCGAGTTTGTAGTGAATGGTGTGCCTGAGAGTGTATGGTGTGTGTTGTGTGTGTGTGTGTGTGAAGGTACATTAGTAAGAGTGAGTGTAGGTATGTGTCTTGAAAAGTTGTCTACAAATTTACTATCTAATTTATCTTAGAATATTTTCCGTCTCAGAATAATCCAAATCAAGAAGCCAATTTATTATTTTTGTCAAGTCTCTCCAAATGAAAAGGCAGTTTGAGGTATAATTATTCAATGGCGACTGTACAAATAAAGAACTAAGAAACATAATGATTGTCTTTCTGACTTTGATACTATGTGCTTAGTAGGAAAAAAATATTTGAGAAAGCTAGTTTCAAAAATTTCATAAGTACCTACTTCGATATTTTTGCAAAAAATATGATGAGTGCTTGCTTTTGAGTAGAAACACCTACACCGAGCTGATATAATATTTATTATCTTTTTCGCGTGTAATCTAATAAAAACGTCAAAGATAGAAAAATATATTTATTCCTCCGTCGTGTTTCTGAAAAAAACATTAGTTTTTTCTAAGCTGTGTACAGGCCAGCAAGATACCCGAAGCTGTTCAAGATTCCCAATAAAGTTTGAACCAAATTTCGTGGTGATAAAGTTGAAAATCTATCAACGAAATTTGACATATTGTGACGCGAAAGCAAATCTATTCGGTCAAATCATACATGAAAATTAAAAGTAAAAGTTATTAAATTGAAATGTAAGAACAGCGCGCAGATTACATTTACCCATAAAAGGAGACATTAATTCTCTCCAATAATTATTTCCAAAAAAGGATCTGTTCTATTAACAAATGCTAATATTTAAACCCAATTAAATGAAGTTAAACGTTTTAAATCGTTTTGATACTTACATAACGTACAGACGGCGACGCATCAACCTATAAATTTCCATTATAACTTGGCCTTGCTTTGATATAAACTTTCAATACAGTGGGAGATCAAAGTACTTATACTCTTTTCGAATACCTTGATTGGTCGTTGAGCGTACCATTTATAATATTTTATTGATCACTACGGGGGCATTAGAAAGTTTTGCAAATTAATGAACACTTAAAATAATTAAAATTCAATGACTTTGCATATTAAAATAGATAGTATTTTTACGATTCATTTCAATGAATGGTAAGGTGGGTAAAAGTCGGAATAATGGTAGGTACATACTATGAAGATAGTAGGTATAAACCACAGATATACATAGACCTAGAATAACGCTTGTACCACGATCCGTATAAAAAACATCATCAAATGACTCCTCCCACTTTGAGTAGAGCAAAAAGAAGTGTCAGACCCTTACTGACTAAAATCAATCCGTGTCACTCATAGTGCCTTTTGTGTTATAGGGACGCGGTGACCCCGTTGGGGCTGCGGGATGTTGTGAGAAAAACCGCGGCTTTGACATATAGGGCTAAGAAGGAACATGGGTGGTTTTTAGTCAGTAGAAGTCTGACACTCGCTTTCGTTCTGCCAAGAGCGGGAGGGGTTATTTGATGATTACCCACCCCCCCCAAAAAAAAACTATTCCGCAACCCTGGCAGAATCCATACGAAAACTTAGCGTAACATCAATCACCAGCGCCACCATCATTCATCAGCGTCTTAGTGTATCATTTAAGACTACCAACTATGACGTCAAAAGTTATTTAAAAAGCTATTTAGTTACTATACAAAATGTACTTCGCTTTTGTTCTTCCAATGTCTAGAATTAAGCCGGCTTTTGACTATACGATATATATTACATATTGAGATGTAATTTTCACACCGTTTACACTGTGCTATAGGTACACATCTCAAACACGGGATGTAATATATAGCTCAAGATGTAATATTTATTACATCCCATAGTCAAAAGTCGGCTTTAATAAAATGGTTCTCGAGGAAGGTTATAGGATATAATTCGACCGACATTCACGCGGGCGAAGCCGCGGGCATCAGCTAGTTAAGTACAAAATACTTAAGCTGGGGACGCGAAGTGGTTCTCTCGCGTTATCTAGGTTTATCTATATCTGTGGTAAAAACAATAAAGTAGTTAAATATTGACCATGTTACAGCTGACGGCAGTAGAAAAGATACGTCCGAAGATATTTTTAATGTAAGTGAATCATAATGGCGTTTTTGACGGCTTCGATTGAGAGATAAACATAGCAGTGTTCTAGATTATTTTATTGTATTTCCGAATATTTATTGTGCAGTAAAATGGTTTCTTTTTATTTGCTATAATGGTATCTCAACTTGCGATAGTGTCTATTAGCATTGATGAATGCGCAAATAATGGGATGTTAGTTTAAAATGTTTCAAGCATAAACCTAGTTAATTTAAACCAATGGATTGTAGGAAAATGTTATGAAGAATGTTTTGAGTGTAAATGTGGATGGGTCAAAGCCAAAGTACCTAGTAGTAGAAGAAGGCCAAAGAAACGATGGATGGACTGTGTCAAGAATGGTATGGCAAGAAAGTAGGTATCTGATTCGATGACGAGAAATAGAGAAGTATTAAAGTAGAAGGAGTGTCGCGCCGACCCCAAATGAATTTTGAAAAGCTCAAGAGAATAACAAGATTATTAAAAAAATAAAAAAATACGACAGTCCCATTAGAGGCTTTAGTTTAAATAATGTTCTTCCAATAAAAGTATCTAGTGGTTTTCTGTTTCTACAGTTATAATACCAAGTGCAAGTCGGACATGCATATGAAGGGTTCCGTACCATGACTTCTTATAGGTTTTTCTGTTATCTGTACGTGTTCAACTAATTTCTATATTTTTTCAGAATTTTAGTAAGGAGGGGGGGGGGGTCGGACAGAAAGACACTCGAGTGATCCTATAAGGGTTCCGTTTTTTCCTTTTGAGGTACGGAACCCTAAAAATTATAAGAGAAAGACGTAAGATTTGCAGCTTAGATTTTAATCAATAAAACGACGATAAACGAGTACATGCTACATATCTAATAGATACTACATACGAGTACCACAAATCAATTTTAATACCGATCTTAAACGATTACTTTAATATTATATGAACACGCCCATTAAATTATTGCTGCCGGCCATTTTCTTTATAAGGAGTCTGTAGGTATCTTACATCGCTAACATATAATATTGCGTCAAGAGTATTAAAGTTATTCTTTTTAAAAAATAAGTAGGTTTTAAAATATTCCTTGGCAAATGCTTTAATAAAATTAGCCTTAAATATAACTATATACATTAATTAAAAACTATAAAATAAACTAACAAGAAACTATAAAAGGGCATCGAAATACTGCTCCCCAACGCTGTCAGCCGGTAATGTGCCCAAAAGACTGGCGGCAAATATTGAATAAACTAAAAAACGTGTGTAACTTAACAAATAACATCACATAACATCCCGCTTAAAACCCCTGAATTGTTAAGCAGAGTTTTATTTAATAGCGCACTAGTTTACGAGTACATTACTCCAGTTAAGTTTTGATTTAATAAGGTAGTTCAAAAAAAAAAAAATTATTAGTCCACCAGCTAGATTTCCAAAAAATAATAGACACATATTTTTTCTTTTATCACGTAAACAAACAATGAAGACGATACGGTGGTTTGAAAACTCGTGTGACGTCATTTTCTGAGACATTAGTATCACATTCTTTGACAACCACCCACTGAAATCTTTGACGCGTTTTATCTTCGTCAATTATTATTGATTTGATAAAACAAAAAATACGTATCCAATATTTTTCGGTAATTTAACAGACGGACTAATTAGAATCATATTTTTTAAGTCAGTAAACATCACTATAGTGGGTGAGCCTATTACCATCAATTAGAAACAAGACTCCCTGACTGATACTGAAACATTCCTGTTAGAAATCCCAATAACACTTTCCCCGACTCGGGAATCAAATCCAATACCTCATGCTCAGCTGTCGCGCTTGCAATCACTAGGCCAACGAGGCAAGATAACTTTAGTACCTAAAAATACATTTATTGCCAGTTAGCCTCTAGGAAACCAGCATGTTCTAGAACAAAAAAATCAAGGACTTGTGACTGTTCACAGACACAGTTACTATGATAAAAAGTCCATTTTACGATTTTTAACGCAATTCATATTATGATTTGCTAAAGTGGCTATTTTAACCCTCCTGGTGATCTCTAGGCCGTTACTAGGCTGACTAAGACGCCTAATGATTCATGAAATGATTTACTGAAATCACCATTAACTTTTTAATTTAATTATTTACATCATCTTCAAATACAAACTTACATTAACCACCAAATCAACAGAAATCACAAAACAAAATGTACAGGAAGATGATTTTCATGACCGCAAAAAGTAATATGTCGTTTATTTACAAGAATCAGCGCATGACCTCATGAGTCAATCAAGACTCGAGAGGTCTTGAAAAAACAAATGCGTAACGACCATTGATTAGTGGGGATAAAAACTAAAGCAGAACATGTTCTGAATGAAGTTATCGAGTTTCATATCGAATAAGATTCATTGACACGGTTATATCGATAACCTTTGGCATTGGATCGTTATGGTCGTTTCTAATGCTGTTTAGAATATTGTTTATGATAACTACTTTTCTAATAGGTAAATAATATTTTGAGACACTAAGTGGCTCCATACTATGTGGCAATATGTGTTCTACAGTAACACCTTCTGGGTCTTGACAGAACCATAACACTTTGTAGGAAATTACGCGTCGGGCTGGATAGTACTAACTCCCAGCAGTCCTCACATTAGCTCACGATGGAAATAACTTAAAGTCATGAGCCCTTTGCAGCAGCGGTATGATGAAGCAAGATAAAACTCCGTCCCTCAGTAAGAAAATAATAACTGCTTCGCTGAATATTACAGATATTTGAGAAAAAAATACAGCCCATCGTACGGTAATCTAATTACGGAAATTCTGTAAAATAAGGATCCTGCAAGAAAAGAAAATCAGGAATACTGCTCGGTATATTTCCGTTCCACACGGAAGATCTTTAAATACGTCTAATAAAGAAAAAAATAAGAAAACGTAACTAGATAAGGTTGAGAAGCTGTAGTAAGAAAATCAAATAGATACCTAAAAGTTATTCATTAGATGGTACGATAATATTATAGGAATAATCGAATAAATATATGAAGATTTACTTTTGAAAATGATAGAAAAATTAAAACAACACAATGCGCATAAAAATATAATGATCAGAAAATGACGGAATAACATTTAAAGTTAAAAATCATGTAAAAAAAATCATTAACCTTCCTTTTGTCTTCGCCGTAGTCGGGTAAAAAGATGATAAAAAGTCAATGAAACTGCAAAAAATTAACACATAAAAACTTTGTCAGTGCAATTCTGCAAAATTTTAACTCAGCCTTCGGGATTTAAAAGTAATTAACCCAGGAAATAAACCGCACGACCTTTCCTGATAAGATTACCCGAAGATTGCTACGGAACCTTGATCTTGTTTCAAGATATTACGTGGAATACGGGCATTTTCTTCAGCGAATTTCATTGAGTGAAAATCTAAACTTAGAACTTGAATAAAAATCAGCAACGTAGATATCAATAATTATGATTCACGCCTGTATACCCCAAATGGTGCAAAGGTGTATCATGATTCGAAAGCCTATAAATTTCTGGCCCTCTAAAAACGTTGTAATTCACAATTTCAGCGTAAATCATCATAAATTACATTTTGATGATTGTACTCGTAACTGAGATAATAATATTTTTTTAAAAATTGTTTCCGACTAATAGGGGATCGGACAACAAAAAACTAATTAGTCCGTCAGATAGATTTCCAAAAAAATATTGGAGACGTATTTTTTCTTTTTTCACATAAACAAAAAATTAAGTCAATACAGTGCTTCGAAATCTCGTGAACTCTTCGAAACCGTCATATGATAGTACATTTTTTACCTACAAATGACGTCACAACCACATCTTATCTTCGTCAATTTTGATTAATTTAATAAAACAAAAAACACGTATCCAATATTTTTCGAAAATCTAACTGACGGACTAATTAGAATCATTGTTTTTTGACTCAGTCCGATCCCCTATTGAGAACCTCCTTCTTTTTGAAGTAGATTAAAAATGCAACTGTTCTCAAAGTATTTCTATTAAAATCATCCCTTTGATTTGCTGTTGATAAATCAGTCACCCATTTCGAAAAGTTAGCGTCATGTTAGTTTTCTTTGAGTTCCAGAATCAAGAATTAGTCTTAGTTAAAAAAATATATGGCATCTAAATGATGATCTCACTTATGTAGGTACAAACTCAATTCGATAGTGAGTTTGTACTGAGTTAATACCGATGATCACTTCATAAATTAATAACGAACCGATACGACATCTTTCTAATTAACATAAGCTTGAATAGGACTTGTATCAATTTAAAATAATAATGGCATTAAAAACGTAATTATAAAACCAGGTCTCCCGTGCTAAAAGGATTAATATTTTGACCTCATTGGTATTAATCAAATTGGGAAATCGAATCAACGTTATGGCCGATTAGTAAATAATTGATAGTCAAAATGCAATTAGCATTTTGGGTATATTTTAAAGTCTTTCAGCAAATACTGTTGTCGTTTTATGTTAGAGGATTTATAACCGACCTATTATAACAATGTGCAATGCTTTTAAATACATCCTGGAACCCGCCATCGCTCGGCCGTCGCAAGTTTCGTCCCCTCAGAGTTATGCTTAAGTCTGGCAAATTGCTATTGCGTTTTTCCATGAGGAGTTTTTGAGTGGCAGGCTCGTAGTCTAAATTAGGGCCTGGTGTATATAAGCTTGCCATGGGACATATTACATGAAACTAACGGCCGAATACTGAAACGCCACTCAAATATAAGTAACGCTCAAATCTAGTGCTGTCTCGGTCGCTCTATGCTGAAGTAACAGAGACAGAACGAGAATTAAGGGCAACTTAAAATTGAGTAGGTAGCGTTTCAGTATTCGGCCGTTAAACAATGGCTTCTACTACTAAGGATCACCTCAGTCGAACCCTTCTGAGATTACTGGCGTGATGTTATTTTATGATAACAACATCCGCTGAACTTGACCTAGCCATTGTAGTACGTAAGCCTAATACTAAGAACAAGGAAATGAATGGAGCTGTTTATCACCCATTTGTGTTATCCTCACATCATCATAAGTCATAGGTTAATTCGATTAATAGCCAATAACAAGTATTATAGTGGCAATAATCATTAAGAAAATTGTAAATATTATAAATTACAAGATATAAAATTATATCTTTCATACATAACTGAAACTAAGTATACGGCGGAATATCAGTTACTGTTCCATCTATTACGCACAAAAATGAAAAAAAAAACCTAAAAGAATATAAAAATCTACGTGAATAAAGCCGCAGGCAAAAGGTAGCGTTACAAATAATCGAAAGTTTTAATAAACATACTCTTCAGGATATTATTTCAATTTGATCCGAATCCACTTTACAAGCACAATATAGAAGATAACTGGCACAAAATTTTAATAAAATACCTAAAACTCTCCAAATATAACTCTATTGTTTTAGTCAGCACTAGCTAGCTTTTAGACCTAATTCCATGGGTTCACTAATCATGCAATTATAACAGTAAGATAACGGTAAGAAGAACAGACATATTTTATCAAAAAGTTAAAAAAAAAACTATATCCTACTTATCAAATAAAATTTATCGACATCGCTATCTGCAAAGAAGTTACATCACTAAATTATTTACCGTCTCTCGTTTGCAAAAACCGCAAGATCTACGCGTCATACAGTCTGCGCCAAGTCGGACTGTTTGCAGTATAAACAAAAAAACAGAACCACCTTATTACCACACTCCTTGCATACAAATTACACCTGTATCTCCATAAGATACGAGTCTAAACAACCGCAGCATTAAATATGTCAGCCGCAATTCGAGGCAAATTAAAGTGAATTAAATTTACGCGAAAATGCACTCTATTTTTGAAGGCAGACAGTAGTAGAGATAGTAATTTCAAGTTGGTTGAAGGAAAAAATAATAAGCCTCTAGTTATACTTAACATTAATCACAGAGTCAATGGAACGCCGGCAAAAGTAAAATTAATAAGTTATTGGTTACGATTCACTGGTAAAACAAGGTTAACAGCCAAAAGTATTTCTCATTGCGTAAGGTCCGAATCTTATGCCTTATTTGCTTTAAGTAATTTGACAACTAATTAAAGTATTTTTGCTGTGTGGTCTCCGACCACCTTGTTTCTTCTTTCGTAATTGATAAAACACAACGAATGGATACAATCAAATCAGGGTTTTATTAAGTCTTACATTCATGACATAATAATTTATCACCATTTTTTGTTTATTTCCTATTCTTCCTCCAAGCTACCTTGTCGGTATTAAGCCGGATTTAATGTATTTAGGATAATCGTGCATGGTACAGAATTCAATGATATATCCATCTAGTATGGCTTTTTTATATTTTGGTTAGAGAAGATCTTGAGAAGCATGTCTCTTGTCTTTTAATTGTTTGATTGTTTCTGCATTAAACTTCTTGCCAATTAGAAAACCATACAATGGTTTTCTATTCTTTTGAAATAGGGTAGTGAAGAGTCATTTATTGCTTCTTTAACAGTTTTTATTTTAAGGTCGTGTAGATTTGCTCATTGTTATTTTTACAGCTTTAGTTTCACGTTCATCATAAACCTTAACCTCGTCTCGAGGTCTATTTTCCTATTATACCTAACTGTATATACAAGAGGTCCCGGGTGGTGCCTCGTTGTCTAAGCAAACCTGTTCGTGTACTATATTTATAATATTACCCAAGTTCTGCGTATCTGACTAGATTTTCAAATTATACAACAATGCCTCATTCCAACTTAAGGGAGCAATTTGAATTCTATTAGCTAGATAGTGCACTTACTTGACAGCAACTAAAACGTCACCTGCATGCCTAACAGAATTCTCATGTGCATGTGTAGCTTCTGCTTCGAAAACACTTAAAATGGCGTCATCACAATCAAGTACTTTAAGTAATTTTCCAGCTCAAGTACTTTTTCTAACTACATAATGACGGGAAGGCATCGTTTTTTTTTTCAAAATGGATAATTTTGTTTTTTTATTGTAACTACCATGCAATACTTTCTTGATAATGTAATGATGTAATTTACTGG
Organism: Diarsia rubi; assembly: GCA_932274075.1. NCBI lineage: Eukaryota > Metazoa > Arthropoda > Insecta > Lepidoptera > Noctuidae > Diarsia > Diarsia rubi. The sequence goes on along the minus strand of OW026433.1, from coordinate 13,751,219 downwards.
CTTCAACATTGTAGGTATAGTTTTGACAACCAGTTTTCTGTAAATTACCAATAATTTTCGAGCAAGCAAGATGAACTTATCACGATTAAGTAGAAAGTTATGTTCACAGGGAATTATTAGCCCCAAGATTCACGTAAATATGGCTTTTCCAAATTGATATGAAATCTTCATCATGAATTTATTATTTTCACCATGCGTGAAATTGAATACCTGGGAGGTCTTCCTTTGTTCTTATTAGTCTACTAGTGATTCACGTACAGAGCTTGTAATGGTGACAAGTCAAGTCAACAAGATTTCGGTGTTATCTCTAACGGTTAGATTTACTCTAAGTAGGTATAGATTGTTACTCTCATAGACTTTTTTTAAAATAAATGCTGATGAATTATCACTTCATAATTTAGAAGATTATCGTAGAGTAGAAGTTGGTTTTCGATACGATCGGTAGAGTTCTTTGATTTTTACTGGGTATTGAAATAGTGCTGTCATTTAAAAATCTTTGGAAAACATTAAAGGTCTCATCAATGTGCACCGCTAACAAGATACTCATTAAACCCTACCAATATGTCGAACGTGGCACAATTCCGTCACAATTAACCCCGCCAGCCATAATTAAATATCACTTAGCCTTTCAACAGAGATCATATCGGATATTAATAATGCCTCATTAAACTCAAAAACTCAAACTATACTGACGTTTTTGTGAAGGGAAAACTCATCATCAACTATGTTGAGGTGCCGACCTGATTCCAGCCTAACTGGATTCAGTTGAATACCAGTATTTTTTATGGAGCGACTGCATATCTGATCTCCAGAACTTATTGAATGCTGGGTGCTGACTTAAGATGCTCTCCGAGGCACAGAAAAAACTACGCTTGTAATATATAGTCAACTATCCAAAGATCGACTTTGGCTAGCGCTGCCTAACCTTGAACATCAACCCATGCTAGTATTATTATTAAGCCACAAGAAAACTGAAGAACATATTAATAGTGGCGGTTTTCTAATTCAAGTGAGAATGACGAAAAGTAGTGGCAATCGTTAACAGAGCTCTCACGACTTCCACATTATTACTATTACCAAGCCTAATGTGTGATGTAGTATTATACTAAGTGGCTTCTTATACCCACTTTATTTCGTCTACAGTTAATTTAGCGACCACTGAAGATTATTGTCCGCCTACAAAGTCCACTTCTATAAACGACCTGCCAGAAACATTATCATAATCGCCAGACTTGTCAGGCGAAATGGCCATTGCAGTATGTTAGAGGGAAATCAGAATATTGTTGCCCATCCTACTGATATGGGCCTTTGATTGTTTTTGACAATTTATGTTGAACTGGACCTAATATTATTGTCTATGGTATCTAATACACTATCGCCAGTTTTTGTTTTATGATGAGTGTTCTATTTGAGAGATTACTCGTTTATTTTTTTCTTTTTTGCTCGTTGCTCTAGTGATTGCGAGCGCGACTGCTGAGAATGTGGTCCTCGGATTGATTCCTGGGTTGGGAAATTTTTTATTGGGTTTTTGGGGGCATGAGGAACAGGGTGTAAAGTTCCTCATCCCCCATAGAAAAGGGAGGATCCTCCGACCAGACGGGTGTTGTGTCTGGTGGGCTAACTGCCCGACATATGTAAGTCGGGATTTTCTATATAGGCTAATGTGGCGGATAACTTTGATAGCGCGATGCAGAATTGCCAATGTTAGTTCGCATCTGTTGCGATAGATGGCGCTGTCGCCACATCACTCCCCTCCGAGACCGGAGGTCGATTGCAGGCTGAGTCTTGATGCTTGCCAGGCCAGTAGAGGGTTCCAGTGAGTCGGAACCGGATGCCGCATAGTTCACGGTGAGTCGGAACTGTCTGCGGTGATACCCCAGTGAGTCGGGGTGATGCTGCACATATGCTCCAGTGAGTCGGAGTGGTGCAGTGCTGCATAGTGGCTGGCTGCTGCGTCGACCAGGAGAGAAGAGCGTCTCTGCTTGTTGACCGGCCGAAGTGCAGTGTGCTGTGCCAAGGTCGCTGATGAGGCTGAGGGTGATGACCAGGAATGCGCTTCCGCTGCATGCTGGTGGTCAGGATACCCGGTGAAGCCGTAGTTGCTGGCTGACGGTATGACTCGCTGCTCAAAGGCTCGAGGAAGTGATGATGAAGTAGTTGCACGAAGGCTGCGCTGACGATCACGTCGGGGTCACCAGTTTGGGGGCATGAGGAACAGGGTGTAAAGTTCCTCATCCCCCATAGAAAAGGGAGGATCCTCCGACCAGACGGGTGTTGTGTCTGGTGGGCTAACTGCCCGACATATGTAAGTCGGGATTTTCTATATAGGCTAATGTGGCGGATAACTTTGATAGCGCGATGCAGAATTGCCAATGTTAGTTCGCATCTGTTGCGATAGATGGCGCTGTCGCCACAGGTTATACCATCAAGAATTTCTCAGTAGGATTTGTGTTGCCTCGTTGATGGCAATAGGCTCGGCCTTTTTTTTTTGGCGGGTGGAAAATCATCAATAACCCCTCCCGCTCTTGGGCAGAGCGAAAGGGAGTGTCAGACTTTTACTGACTAAAAACCACCCATGTTCCTTCTTAGCCCTATATGTCGAGGCCGCGGTAATTTGTGTACAACCCGCAGCCCCGACGGGGCATAGGCTCGGCCCTTATTACTTAAAACAAACTGGTAAAATATGGGTCTGCTATTTACTTACTACCTAACCCTTGGGGAATTAAAAGCGTGATGTTATGTTTTCTTCCTTATTTTCATTTACTTGACTTAACTAACTTGCTAAATTCAAAACAAATATAAATTCAAGAACAAAGTCTTTGCCTAAACAAAACAAACCAATACAATATTTAATTCAAGATAAATTAGGTTAAAACTTGAATGACAAGGAGGCGACTGGTGCCCTAATTTTACCAATTAATTATTTTCTATGTTACAACTCCATTTATTATTTAATTAAAGCCAAAGGCGGGAATAATAATGTACTCACTGACTTGGCATTTAAGCTTATTTCCGAGAAATGAACTTATTTAACAAACCGATTCATTTATTTTTGTTGTTTTCCACAATCAGACGTTGAGATTAATCAAAATTAAAAATGTGAGTTACCATTTTTCTCAGAGCAAAAAATCTAAAACTCGACGCAAGTAATTATCTCCACAGAAGTTGCACTTGTTAGATAATGCTTACATTATCTAACAAGTGCAACAATTAAAGATTTAAAAAGTTCCACTTTTAGCATCGTAGATCTTGTTCACAGTTCGTTCTTTTCACTGGAACCTCCTATCTCGTGAGCTAATGCATCTACTAAATAGCCTCCATGAATTATAAATACTTCGTCACTATCATTATTTACCGCATCCATTACGTTGCCACCGCCTTAATGCTCTATATCGCTGGTTTAAGCCCGTCAGTGAATACCAAACACTGAGATAGATCGTGCGTTTGACGGACCAATCAATTTCCTGTCGCGGTGCTTAGCACGAGCCATAATGGTTATGGTTTCCTTCGCAACTCGACTATTATCTTCACGGGCTACACTGATTATTTTAAACGTAAGCAGAAGCAATAAAGTTTTCGAATCCGGTTCCTTTATTGGTAGTCCCTCATGATGTTTCCTTAAGTGATTGTGAAATTGTGTGAACATTTCGTTTGGGTTGTGAATATAATAGGAAATAACTGTGGATATGATAATGCATTTGATAAAGTTTATCTCGTAAAACGGTCAGCTGGGCTATAAAGTCTTTAACTGACCATTGTATTAAACGTTGATAAATTCACGACGTTGCTTGCATTTCGTTAGGTATCTATTAACATATCATAATAACAGTAAACAAACGTCAGTATACCGAAGCATTAAAGGGCGTATCGCAGGGTACAGTCTTGGGACCGCAAACAATTCAACACTAAATTGCTCTTTGTTTCCAAATTATTACATTTTACCGTTTTAACTTGTATTTTCTCATATTCCAGTCGATGAAGGGAGAATGAAATTACCTGAAACAAAGTAAATGTTGGATTAGTTTGGTGAATATTTTAATATAGCTTCACCATTTCTAGTCTTGATTAAATGTAGTTTGCGTTCGTGTTCAATTTTCTTAGATTGAACGTGTCTGGTGTGAATATAACATACATACTACGCTATATTGATTTTAATCAAATAAAGATACTTTCATCGTTTTTTAAATTCAGACATATGCCAGATTAATCCCCTGAAGAAAGAACTAAACCAACCAAACTGAACATGTAAAGTTCTTCTGAATTTCATATGTAATTAAGCTTAATAGCCCGTTTTTAATATCAATGTAACAGTTACAATGATTTTGAATTAGTAAATTTTCCATAGGTGTTAACAAGTCAATCTAGGGTTTTAACCAATTGATTTATTCGAGCAAAACGTGTTCCAACCTAGACCTTATCAGGCAAGTTACACTTTCACATCTAACAATCAATCCTAGTACTCGTAGCTCAGAGTCTTGCTATTTTACCCGGTTGTATCCGAAGAAGGGTTTCCTGGCCATGTACCAATTATCATCAGCCTAAACTCTTCCTTACTATGTTGTAGTCAGCATTCAGTCTAATCGTATTCTTCTACGCGGCTTCTTCTTCTACGCGTGTCGATGGCAATCTAAATTGCCGGCCCAGAATTGGGCTTCTAGTTTGGCGCTTTCGGTAGCGTCAATCAGTTCCTGTAGTAAACAACCAGCAGGACGCGCAGGGCACGACATTAAGTGCCCCGTTGTTTGAGGACCAGCAACACACTTGTGCGGCTTAATACCAGTCTTTTAAATTGAGCAACTGCCCCTCTGACCTCCACAATCCAGTTAATTCTGGGTAATACGATAGCCGTTTGTAAGACTGGCTGGTAGAATTATCAGGCCACCGATCACCTGTCGTGACGTTGAGCTCTTTGAGTTATAAGTCGAGCTCCACGATAACTGACAAATGCTTGCACTGACTGGACGGGTCCACTCAAATCTGTGTGGTGCTTTCTTCAAAAGACCATCTCAGACATTAATCTGCATGGTCTTCATGTGTGTATTACCTTATTGTCAACACAAACGATTTTAAAAGATTAAAAGAGTAACCTTTGAAGTTTCTTGCCGGTTCTTCTCCTTAGGAATCGACCAATGCACCGAACCGTGCCCCTTTTTACCGACGTTTTATAAGTGCCCATGTAGGCACGGCGGCGGTTATGTGAAATAAAAATATTTAGATTTTTTTTTTGGACTACTGCCAAATATATATATTATTATATTATTATGGCAGCCGGAACCAACATCTCAACGTGCTTTTCAAGGTACGGAAGCCAATAGAAAATACTTTTTATTTTCATTTTAGTTAATTAACAATTATAACGTAATTGTTACATCCCAGCTCTTATCTTAACGACCGCGATAACAAGGGTGACGGCAGTTATGTAAACATATTATTAGTTTATGATTGCTTGTTCTATTATAAACCTTATCGGCGTTCATTCATTGGCGAGGTACCATTTAGTTATTGTTGTAAACTATAGTGACCTGTGGTGTGTTACTTAATGAGCTATTTTTGGTAGCGGTAACGAAATGACCTAATAGGGTAGTTAACAAAAAAATCTAATTAGTCCGTCCAAAAAATATTAATCCGTATTTATTCTTTTTTCACGTAAACAAACAATGAAGACGATACAGTGCTTTGAAAACGGAGATTATATTTCTTGTCACCAAAATTTAAATTTGTCACCAAGTTGTATGACGTCGTGTGACGGTATTGTCTAAGACATTAGTATGACATTTTTTACCGGTGAGTAACGTCACAAACCCCTACTCAAAATTTTGATACGTTTTATCTTCGACAATTTTTATTGATTTGATAAAACGAAACGTATCCAATATTTTTCGATCTAACAGACGGACTAATTAGAATCATATGTCTCTTAGTCAGTAAACATTCCTCTTCGGCATTATACATCTTTGAACCCCTCAATAGTTCAAGGTACAACCTTCAAACTACCAAACCAACCCAATTAGAATATCTCGTTTATGTTTAGCACCCAAGCCACCATGAAACCTTTCACATACAAAGCTATCGAGTTAAATTTATTAATTATTCACGCATGCGTTCAAAGGAGCCAGGGAGAGCAAATCCTCTTAGGTAAGACGGTAAAGGTCATGTTACTAGGTTATCTGTTGATCTTAGGGTGGTTAGATTGTGTGACAGGTTAAATTAAAAAGGCAGATGAAGGTAGAGGAGAGTTTACTTTAGAGCACTGTTGTTGAAGCTAAACTGCTTCAGGATATGTTTTGTGGAAAACGTTAGTAAATTAATGGGTGGTGAAAAAAACTACGGGTGGCACTCCGGGAGTGCCAGCAGGAGTGAAAACTTGAACATTGACGTTATTACGTATTTTGGAATAGTTAGGAAATTGTTTCGCACGAATAGAAATGTTTACTGACCTATAAAATATGATGTGTGACATCATATTCTAAGCCATTATTATGAATTTTTTTAGCGATGAATGATGTCAAATCTTTGACGCGTTGTATCTTCGTCAATTTTCATTGATTTGATAAAACAAAAAATACGTATCCAATATTTTTCGATAATCTAACAGACGGACTAATTAGAATCACATTTTTTAAAGCTGTAAACATCCCTATTCGATCGGTATTTTTTGCCTTTTATCGTTTCGTTTCGTTTTTATCAGCTCATGAATGGTTTTCCAATGGGAACTATATTTTCTATCACCAAAATTTATATTTGTCATCAAGTTGTATCACCTAATAAATAGATCTATCGCCACGAAATATTTTCGTTCTCAGATAAACAAAAATTGTTCCCAGTTATGAATTATCAAATTAATGTTAATATAATTATGTGTAAAATAAGAGCAACAAAAAGGTAGTGCATTAGATGAATATAAACTTCGTTCTTATAATAATAGTTTTATTACATAAACAATAGTTTTGTGCCCAGAATGGTAGATCTGTCACCAAATAATGCTGAAAGAAACCCTAACCCTAGAGGGTCGACGTCAAGGTCACCCCGAGGTTCGGTTAGTTAGGTTCCTTTAATCCCTGCAGACAGACCACTGAACTATTATAATACATACAAAGACATTTATTTGCTACTAGAGCCTATATCTCAGGATTTTAGGTGATTTATTGTGGAACTGATTTTGCATTGTTTGGTGACTACATTTTGGTGACAGATCTACTATTTTGAGGACAAACCCTATTATTTAAGAAACACAAAACTAATTAAATTGGTGATAGCTTAAATGATACCCTTTTCCAAGAAGTCTGGCACATAGCCGAACATGACCTTATTTATTCGTCACCTTGGGATAATTTTCGACCATCACGCAGTTGAAGGCATGGCGATAAAATTTATTTAATTTTTAGTCTGATATAGAGATAGTTGAAGGTAATTCCTTCAACTATCTCTATACACAGCAGTGATGATAATAATTATGAAAAATAAAATAAAAAATTGCCTAAGCTTAAAATAATCTCAAAACCAAGACCACACATAACAAAATAACTTATGAAACTGATCTGTGACAAGCTGAAAGAGACAGGCAATATTTTTCATAACCTCACAAGCGTGCCACTGTAAGCAACCATCTTACTCCATATTAAGTGTCAACTGACACAAGACAATACACAAGAGGCATGATAAACCATGTCTAGTTCCAGAGTTGATTTTTGAGAAATTATAACAAACAATTAACATACTGATTACTGAGATAATATAAATATGCGTGTATGCCTTTTTCTCATGAAGTTTGGCGGAAACTATAGAACGCACCCAGTTACTATCCTAACATCCTACTCCTTATTTTAAGTTTCATAAGCACGACTGTTGAACTTGAGGTTTGGAGTTTCATCATCATCATTTATTGCATTCATTTAGTTACAGGTTGTTACAGGTAGGCACTTATTAGGATTCATACATTAACCCTGCTAGGGCACAGCAATATACTAGTTTAATTTAAAGAGTGTCACAAAATAACCAAAAATTTACGAAAATATCAATTTTAACAGTTTGATTCCAGGCTGAGGTAAAAAGTACCATTGGGTTATTCCAGTAGGAATTTCTGAGTTGCAGCTATTGTTTGGAAGTTCGTGGTATGATACCCTGGATATGGTTGGAGATTGCCGTTCCATTGGGAGTAGACGAAAAGAGAGTGCACTAATCGTATTGGTTACCGAGACCGTAAACGCACTTCGCTCTGGAGATTCTTATATTCTTACAAGTCCATTCTTCTAAGCCGGTTGCGAGTACTACACACCTAACCTTTATGAAAAACATCACGAATAAGATTAGTGCTCCGACCGTTCCACTTACTTCTGTGTTGAAAATCCTCTATGCTCTGTGCTCTATGCTTCTGTGTTGTATGCTATATCTCTGTCTACCCTTCAGGGAGTTCAAGACAAATATGTGGGTTGATGTTAAAAGTATGCTACATATATTTGAACTTACAGGAGTACATTTCAGAATTCCAGTGGTTACATTTAGATTACGCGTAGGCGTTTGGGTCAAAGGTAGCAAACAGGTCTAATAATAGCTTAGTAACCTTAAACACGAATGAGTGAGGAAGTATTAAGTCTGAAACCCGAAATTCTTCAGACAGACAACCAATAATAGCTTAGGACGTCGTTATTTGTGTTCAGATGCCATAATTAGACAACAGAATCTATTTGGTATTAAGGTCATAATTAGACAACAGAATCTATTTGGTATTAAGGTCATAATTAGACAACAGAATCTATTTGGTATTAAGGTCATAATTAGACAACAGAATCTATTTGTGATGAGACTTAATAATTTTCTAGATAGATTGAAATCCGGCCCCAAATAATGTCTAAGTAAGTATCTACCTTCTCCCCATCCGGGGCTGCGGGTTGTTCGAAAGAGATACCGTGGGCTCGACACAAAGGGCTAAGAAGGAACTTGGGTGGTTTTTAATCATTAGAAGTCTGACCTCCCTAGCGGTCTGCCCAGAGCAGGAGGAGTCATTTGATGATTTACCACACTCCAAAAGTAAAAAGGTACCCACCTATTATTTACCTTTTCTAGACTAATGTTATTTACATATTTAGCTTGATTTTATGATTTTTTTGTGGGACAGCACTGAGGAAATGGCGAGATTATGTTTTATTAAATGAATAATTTTTGTGACACTCAATACTGTAAAATTGTATTGTTTTTTTGTATTTTTTTTTTATTGTGTTTCTGTTAATCTTCGATTAAATAAAAGATAAGGTTTCCGTGCAAAACATTAATAGAATTAAATTGTGAACAAACTCAAATCTATAATAATTTCACGCGGATGTTCAAGCGGGTGTCAAGTGCGTGGGTAATAATTATTAAAAAAAATCGAGTTATGTCGTTTTGTCACAGATACGATAACAATGCCAACTTGAAGAGCTAAGTTAAATAAACATAACAATAGCACATGAAACCAACGAACTACTTCAAACACTTCCTAGCGATGAAAACTAAGTTAAAACTATACTTTATTATGCAGCTGTCAAAACTCAAAACGCATGCAAAATAATTTTAAATCAGCTTTACTGTTGTATGCGGTTGCAGTCAACATAAATATCGTCATAACTTCTGCAGTAAGATGGAATAGTACGATTGTAATTTCTAGACAGTAGACAGAATTGAAAACAAATAAAACAAGTTAGTAATGTGAATAAGTTATGGAAGAGTGGAGTCTCATAGCACAAGCATTGGACATCTAAAATGAAACTCAAGAAAAAATTGGTAAATACAATAAATATATTTTTATTTAAAAAAAAAAGATGGCGTGTCGACTAGCCCTATTAGATTTTTTTTTGAAACAGAGTTCGTCTTTCGCTAATATAACATCAACTAACTCACAAATTAAACTTGAAATAATTATGTAAGCATTTCATGATAAGTATACAAGGTACTGGACATAAATTCGTAAAGATCCCCAGTAAGTTCGAATCATTGAAAAATACAGGTCAGGAAAGATATATTCTAACAGCAATCATAATTTAACAAAGGTATCAATTACATTGGATTGATACCGAAATATATTAAACATCAATTTTGTAAGAAGTCGCTGTAGTAACAGAAAACTCTTTAAATGTGTTTGCCACATACCAACTCTTACTTGCTCAGATTTTCTTTGAGAAACTCCGAATAAAATTTTATCAATATCCTGTATGCAGAGAAAACACGATTCCAACAACACCTCAACTTTAATTTACAACCACTCAATAGCGCAAGTAGTGGGTGTACAGCGACACGTAAAACACTTTCAGCCAATCATGATACGCCATTTGATATTCTAGTGGTGTCAGCAGAAACAACATTGTGAGCAAACCGAACATCGGTTATACAATGTTGCCCTAAGAGAATAGTCGTATGTTACCTTGGTTATGAGCAAGATCAATATTAGCTATGTATTACGGTAACTTAGCTTCGGCATAATGTTGATGTTCACTATACATATTACATGTATAGTCGTCTAGGATATGGAGAAAATGTTTATCGCAAATAATGTTGTGTTCTGTACCTACATTGTGTTTGAACATGTTTTGACTTGTATGAAGGTTTTTACAAATAGCTAGGTAGATATGTTTTGAGTTACCTCATCTGGGGAAGGGACGTTTATTTTCTACATAACATAACATCACGCCAGTAATCCCCGATGGGTTAGGCAGAGGTGAACCATTTAGAACACTCACTTTTTGCCAGTCATTTTCAAGTCCTATGTAATCACGCCTATCGTTATTAACCAGGCAAAAATCCAGGCTCCATGACTGCTACTGCGAAATTCTAGACGGAAAAAACCCAGGTACACTTTGCCTGATTCGAAGTCAGGTCCTCGTGCACAGCAGTTTGCGATTGTGACCACTAAACCAACGAGGCAGTTTATTTTCTAACATAAAATAAATGACGTAACCACTACAAACATTGTGTCCGATATAATGTGACTATGTGGCTCCCTAGTAGTTAGTGTAATGTAATATTAGTTAGAGTATAATGTAATTTTAAATATATTTTTTAAAAGATATAATTTAATTATGTTTGTGTTACAAGTTATTTAGTCAATTTTAAAAGAACTAATAATAACACTCTAATTTTCTTAGATACATTGAAAGTAAAACTAAAACAAACGCAAGAAAAACAATTTAGCACCAAGTTACTTTAAACCCTTATATGCACAGAAGAAGTGTACATGCAAGTTCAGATACCCTCTAGGTGTGCGGGTAAATGAACTAGGGATGTAACTATTAAGATAATGTTAGTTGTGTTTAACTCGAACTTCAGCCAAACACATCACAAACTATAACTTCTAAACCTGAAGATAAGCATAGACAGAAAGCTTTGTATCAAGCAAAATAAAATTTTAGTGACAAAGGTATTAGAGTTCAGAATAGTGTAAGAGATGGTTTCTGTAGCATACGTGATTTCAAGCATGCTCAAAACATAAACTACGAAGAAAATAATTGCATTTGAATGCAAGCCAGAGTCAAAGTCAACTTTTCAATTAGACCATGAAGAAATTCTTTCGAATTTCAAAATCTGCAAAGTCCTCTGTCTCAAGCCCTACCATCGATCTTTGAATGACGTCAAAAGTGATACCGAAGCAAAACCAACAAGACAAAACACGATCTCTTCAGAATAATTACTTCTGCCTACCCTCAGGGAGTCGTGCTTGATGGTAGACAGATGTTTGTACTTGCATGACGTGATATTGTTATAGTGAGCAACGCTCCGGGCGGGATCTTTGCTTGAACTTTGGTTTGCGAGGTAAGATGTTGTTTTTCTTTCTATGAGTATGATGGTAAGACTGGTGAAGTGTTTTTTTATGGATATTGTGGAATGGAAGAATAGGAGCGTATTATGGATTGAGATATTGGTAAAATTTCAGATAGACGAGCTAGTTCACTGGCTAGTTTCAGTAAGACACAAATCCACCATAATTGGAGAGATTTGGAAGAGATATAGGTACACTTACCATTGGGTAGCCAACGGTTGAAGAAGAGAGAGAGATAGTAGGCATGAAAACAAAACTGAATATCGAAGAAACAACTCTTCGTAGACTAATAGTGCAAATAGTGTACAATGATGATAATTACCAACGTACTGCCTGAAAAGTTCTTGTTTTTGCCAAGGCAGCAAACTTGATTGCTCTGAAAAATACAATAGTAGAGAGTTATAAAGATGAATTCGAAGATTTACTTACTAAAGCAAAATCAGAAGCAGCTAACGAACCGTATGTTTTCATAATCACTTAACTACCTAAAATACGCAATGCGAATAAAATAAATCTTTCCCAAAATTATTTAAACGACTACGTTTAGGAACTTTCAAAATCGACAAAGGAACGAAATTAGATTTTTCTATCATGTGTGTATCCAAATGATATAACAAATTATATTAATTTTTTTTTTTAAACGTTGCCCCACACTAGGAATTTCTCCTGTATCGTGGGTGCATTTACAAACATTTAAACTCACATACCTACACAAATACCCAGACCCGGAACAACTATCTGTAGGTCATACAAATATTTGTTCCGTGCGGGAATCGAACCCGCGACACGCAGCGCACCAGTCCATTGCTTGAGCAACTGCGCCAACCGTGCCGTCAAATTATTATAGTTATTATTTTGAGGTTTCGGACCTAACAATTACCAGTTCAAAACACCTTTAGCAAATAAATAAAACACTATTTCAGCAGACTAAAATAACCGTACCTACCTAGAAATAATTTAGTTTTTTTACTTCGTACTTGTTAGTACGAATTCAGGTAAAGAAATATAAAATCAGTTGCTTATTCAGCTCACACTAGAGTAGCTCTATTTAGAAAGATTACATTCATAAAATCTTCTCTGAAATATTTTTTATTTGGCTAAACATTTAACAATTCTGATTTTATTAGACCTCAGTTCAAAAATATTGCTAAAAATAGGTGTTTTATTGATAAAGCGAGTAATTATGGTTGAACTTATTTGATAGCGGCGCAATACAGAAGGAGGGTTATGTGTTTGATCTAAATTAATTCGTAATAATAATGTAATTAAACCTTATAAAATCATTTTTATGGATGGTTGTACGAGCACGAGAAGACCAAAGGATCTATGAATAGACCGTTTAAAAGTTCATATTATAAGGTAATGATCTCAAGTAGACACCATTGCTGAAAAAAACGACGTACAGACACGAGTATTTTTATAAAAACCTAGTATTTCATTCTGGATACAACAAAATACTTATCCTAGTAAATTGTTAAGATGCAACCAACACAAACGACAAGCATTGTCACCAGATTTCACACACTCCCAGATTTCGATCACTCCGTCATTCGACATAGTCTCCCCGTGACATAGCAAAACATATATTAATGATCTCAATAACAATACACATTAATAACCTTGAAGCGGTGTCAACATATGGTCATTTGGTCATTGTCCCTCTCCTTTCACTTTCGATTGCCTAACACTAATTATCTAATCTTGATCATTAATCTGGAGCGAATGGTGGCCCCTACTATGAGTGTAGAATAGTATTGAAAGTAGATAGAATTGAAATTATGATTGTTCATTTGATTAATTATTAGCATGACGAATTGCAATATTGCATTGACAATACTGTTCGTACCAATAAGTCTTTATGATTATTTAAATTCACCTTCTATTAAAATAGATAGAGACATTTTAATCATTGAAAAGGAAAATTAGGGTAATCAGCTGCGGGACTGATCGTGGGCTGGACAACAATAGGCTAATATGGAACATGGGCGGTTTTTAGTCTGTAGAAGTCTGACGGAAAGTAGTCTTTTCGCTGCCCATTACCTTGCCCTTACATATTTCTCATCCACAAAGAAAACAAATCGGTCATCAACTTAAGAAAATCTGCGTAATGCGATCGTTTTAAAAAACAATTATAAATGATTAGTTAGCCTTAATTCAGGTATCGCGATTTCCCAATCAATCGAAAAAACGTGTTAGTTTTCCGAATTGAATAAAGATCTCAGTCATAGCTTTCAGAATCTAAACTTTGTCGGGTTTTAGTAAATTTCTTCGGCTGCGGATGAAACACAAAGCTCAAAATAATAGTTTTAAAAGTATTTTAAAATGCTACATTGTATACTCACTCATACATAAGTAACAATGAACAAGTCATTAATTACTTATGTATGAGTGAGTTTGATTCGAGAATCATTAGTAACAAAAAACTAGTAGTTACTACGATTGTTCGCTGTTCGCAAATAATGGGCAGACAATTTTCTAGTCATAGCTCTATTGTGTCCGTATGTTACCTACGATAAATTATTATCATTCTAACTTTGATTAATTTTGGTTGCTGTCGATCAAAAGATTGCTTTTGTTATCTTTTATCGGGTTATGCAAATATAATGATTTTTATATTATTTTTGGTTTTGGATTTTTTTGTATTGTGTTGTTTGCCTCTTTTTTTTACGGGACAAGCCCGCCACACTATTACCAAACCACTGTAACTCCTGTAAGCCAGAATCAACAGTGGCGACCACAAGAAAAGCGCCGAGACAATGAAGCCCGACGAAGTTCCAGAGAAACGATTTAACTGTCTTGGATCCCGCAACGAAATTAATCAGAAAAGAATAGCGGAGGAGTAGGAAAGACATAATTTTCACTTACCTCCGTATCAGCAGGAGACAGAACAGAACAAGGCCAGTAGGTACACAGGGACGTATACAACTGGGATAAGCCCAGTTGCCTATCACCATGGATATTATTGTCATTAATATTACTGGGTCCTAAGTTGTGAGCTGTATTTTGATTCCAATAATAGGTATGACAAAAATGCTTGAACGCACGGATTATTTGCCTCTGTCTCCTTTTTTATGTTAAATGCCTTGACTGCTTCGTTGGTTTAGGTGGTAACTAGCGCGACACCATGTGGTTCGGACATCGATTCCTAGATCGAAAAAAGTGTTCATCAGGGATTTCAGCCACAGCGTCTGACAGGGTATGAATTTGTGCCCGGTTCGGTTGATGGCAATTAGAGAGGAGTGGTGGTCCAGTGGTGGCGGCCCCGACTTACGAACGCGTGTTACGTTACGGCGCTTTACTTTGTGCAATTTATTTCATCACCACTGCTCTCAAAAACGGTGATGGAAAACATCGTGAGGAAACGGCATATCTTAGAATAAAAAATTCGAAGACATGTGACATCTACCAACCCGCACTGGGCCCGCGTGGTGGATCATAGCCCATCCCTCTCCTAGAGAGAAGGCCTGAGTCCCTGCAGTGGGAACAATATAGGCTGATGATGATGATGGTAATAGGCATCCCTATTACATGGGACTTAAACATAACTGGCAAAATATGGCTAATAGATTCAACTCTGCTTAACCCTCCAGGGATTACCGACGTGATGTGATATTATGTTCTATCTAAAAATCAACTACAAAAAAATATGACCTACGTGAAACTTTTGTACCGTACGTTTTTCATCATATTATGTATGTGGAAAAAAAACCTCCCAATGGCTCCAGGGAGAGCCAAAGTTTCGAGTTTGATTTTTATTTGTTTTTGTAACAAGAACAAAGGTAATCAAAGTTAATGTTTGATTTTATAAAAAAGTAACTTCAGTATGCGAGGGAAGGGTTGTTAGCTTGTTTATTTTACACAGGTTGAGGATTAAAATAATATTATTGACTGAGACTAGAGTCTGTAATAATGATTGCCATCATCATCATCATCATTCTCCTGCCCTTATCCCAATTTATTTGGGGTCGGCACAACATTATTTTTCCTTCCGTCAGCAGTCACCTCCTTTCTAGACATATCATCTTTCGCACAATCCATCCATCGTTTCTTTGATCTTCCTCTACTCTTATACCCATCTACATTCATACTCAACATTTTCCTTACAACACTTTCTTCAATCCTTCGCATCACATGTCCATACCACGCCAATCGATTACCACACAACTTTTCATTCACCGGCGCCACTTTTAGACTTCCTTTTATGTACTCATTCCTTATTTTATCCATTCGCGTCACACCACATATCCCCCTTAGCATTCTCATCTCAGCCACATGCAATTGCCTTTCATTTATCCCTTTTGTGGCCCAACATTCTGATACATACACGACAAATCTTCGAATGCAGGAGTCGCATTTTGTTCCCGTGACCTGCCGCCATTTCATCTACTACGATCTATTTCGCCATTGCTTTGCACGAGTGAACCGAGATACCAAAAGTCGGAGCAAATATAGTAGAAGTTTAATAATGATTGCTATTTCTATTATTTCCTTCTCATCGCCATTCAGTCATTATTTCTCCAAGGTCTAGACTTCTAATAATACATAATTATGCAGCGATTGTTCTTAGAAACAAATAAGACTATCACATTTAATAATCTTGACATTTAAATAACTACGACCTGGAAACACGATGCGTTGTTAAATTAAAATTTATTATTATAAAATTGAAAGCTTAAATGTCACAAAATAGCAAATTTATTAAATATATTGTTATCCAGCACCTAAAAGGTCATAATCTGCCTATTAGCCTTTCCCACTATGTTGGGGTCGGCTTCCAATCTTACCGGATGCAACTGAATACCAGTATTTTACATATTTGACCTTCACAATCCAGTTAGTATTCTATATGCATAAATAATGTTCCTTGTTGGCCCATGTTCCTTCTTGGCCCTTTATGTCATGGCCGCAGTATCTCTTACAACATCTCACAGCCCAGCCACTAACACCTCCGGTTGCTATTCAATGTATAAACTAGCTGATGCCCACGGCTTCGCCCATGTGGATGTCGGTAATCGCGACAAATTATATACTAATACTAAAACCTTTCTCGAGAACCACTCTATACAATGGTGAAAACAGTATGAAAATCGGTGCAGTCGTTTTTTAGTTTATCGCGAACAGACAGCCAGACAGAAAAACGCGGCGGAGGACTTTGCTGTACAATATGTAGTGATGATCGTGATAGAAATAATGATGAAGCAATCAAATGTCCTACATAAATCCAAGAATTGTATCAAATGTAAGTAACAAGTAGTTAAAGCTGCCTTTACAATATTCAAGCTAAAAGATAACTAAGCCATAAGTAAGTACTTTTAGTTTAATCCAATTAAGACTTTATTAGAATTATTTGACATTAGACAGATCTACCCAGAGACATTATTACAATTAGCATGTCTTAGAATAAAAAAAATCGAAAACATGTGACATCTACCAAGCCGTCATGGTGTCCCACAGACAGCATGACGGGAGGTTTAATGGAAAATTATGTTTTATAGAGTAATTTAGACTACTTCATAAAACAAATTAGGGTTCGGTGTAAAAAATTTAAAACCCTTGAAATTGTTCACAAAGTCAGATTCAAATAAGGAAGTACTTCATATTTTTATAATCATTTTGAAATAGAGGTTGTGAAGGTAAGAAGGAGAAAGGCGAGATCTTTGGCAGTGGGATACAGGCGACGGAAAAACCATCCGGCTGTGGTTGCCGACGACTGCTATTTTCGAATAAAATAAATCTTCTGGGATCTAGAAACTAGGGAAGTTACCTAATGATATCAAAAGTACTTTTAGTTTTAATAGCTTTTTCACAGCCCAACTAATTCAAACTCAATTATTCTATCGTTTACAATTATTACGATCAACTAAGCAGGTGTTTAAAACTAAAAGATTTAATGATATTTATCAAGTTCATTATCAATTCTCATCGTTAACTATTAATGAGGTTCTTAATTAAACCATAAAATCAACGGTAGTGGCCTTAAAGATTTATTGTCGATCAAGTACGGTTATCAAATTAAGTTCGGAGATAAAAATATTTAATCATTGTGGGAAAATTAAAATGGTAGTGGCTTACTGTTTTAGTTTATCTAGGAAGATTATTTTAATCAATGTTGAATTGAAAATTCTCTAAGAGATCTTAAGAGTTTAGATTACGTCGAGTATTACTTTTTGTAGTAGGAAAGATAGTGACACGTAAATCAGAATTTAATCTTAATTTGTATATCCATTTCTTTTGTCTACACTAATATTATAATGAGGAAAGATTTGTTTGTTTGTAACGAAGCTACACTATCCCCGGGTGACATAGGCTACTTTTTATCCCTGTATTCCCAACGGAAACTACGCGGGTGAAACCGCATGACGTACTTAATAAAAAGCCGCTAATATTTATTTTTACAATTGGCTTCAGTATTTTTTTTTAATGAAAAAAGCCCGCCACACTATTCCCAAACCACTGTAACTCCTGTAAACCACAATCAACAATGGTGACCACGAGAAAACGCCGAGACAATAAAGCTTGACGAAGTCCCAGAGTAACGATTAAACTGTCTCGGATCCCGCAACTAAATTAATCAGATAAGAAAAGCGGAGGAATAGGATATGACTACTGCAGTTGATAATATTGATTTTTTTAAACCTTTTAATAGGTTTAGGTTTTTCACTGGTTTTGATTGGTTATCATGCGTTCCTCTGCCAAAAGTTATATAAGTAACGAAATTTACCTAATATTCTAAAAAACAGAATTACTTTTTGCTCTCTACAATACCTCTCATACCACGATGACAGTAAAAGTAATGGCCACGGTAAATTCAGAAAACGCCGGTCTATTTTTCTTCCACCTGAAAAATACTGTCCACACTTTATCTCCAAAATTGAATTGCCAACCCTACCGTCAAATAACAAGGTTGTCATTCATTTCATTTTTTCGAGACAAAACCTTTTAGAGAATTACACGTGTATTCAAGTACACTCATGTACAAAACATATGTAGCACCGTCGTTAAATTGTTCCAACCAAATCTTCGTGCCTTATTCGAAGATTTTTAGGTGAACACTTCGCTAAATTCTATGTGATTCCATCTATGAAAGAATAAAATAACTCGATGGCTGAATGTATAATTGTATAGTCATGGGCTATAATAAGTAACAGGCAATGATACAATATTTTTCTTTCTATATTTCTTTATTTAGCACTATTTTTATTTCGGGGAGAAAATTCACGCAAAACTTTATTAAATGCTACCATATTTTGTTCATGACTGTACAATCAACCGTCAAGTTATTTACAAGGGAACTAACCGTGTGACCGTTCGCACGAGTTTGTAACTGCATTATGTTCGCAAAAGTGTTTTATGTGAAAATGGGGCCCGACTTTAACTTGTGCTGGTTAAAAACAATAGTTAACAGTTATATGGTTCGAATTAAACCATTTGCGTCCGTTACGCTATTTTGGGATTTTTTTGGAGACGATGATATGCATAAGTTTTTGTAATCTTGTTGAAGAAATAAATAATTTTGAATTTGAATTTTGAATTTGAATTGAATAAGTCAATAGGAATGAAAAGAAGAAGTAAAGGCCTCTGCCCTGCAGTGGGACAAAACAGGCTAAAAATAAAGATACATATAATCAACAACTCGACCTACAAACAAAACTGGGCCAAAGAAAAATGTCTCTCGTAATAACATAATCCAGTCTTTAATTAAGAAACAGCACCAAATGTATCAAGTGCCTGTCATTCCGGACCAGTTGTTAGAATTAATTGAAGGAATCGGGTTACTGGTACACTCGGCGACATATTAAGGTACCCATTTCCAGTGTAACCTTTTCTCGCTTCGTATAGACTTTCCGTACCCTACGAGATCTGCGGAAATTGGTTTTGTATAACTCAATTGGGTGCTACACACTTAGATAAGCAATCTATCCTTATTAAAGATACTGTGAGTTATTGAGTTAGATCACTTAGAACATACCTATATGTCAAATGCTCGTTTTAGGCTTTTTCACTGTGAGTTATGTGGCAGACCTAGATTTTTGATTTATAAATTGGTAGGTAGTCATTATCTACTTTAAGTTTAGCTTTAGAAGGTATTATTTCTACGTATGAGTCTCTTGATAGTCTAGTCTCCTGCAAGGATAACATTCATGCATACAACAATAATTTACAAGGATGAAAGGAATGCGGTTTATTCTTCTACTCAGCCAGGTCAACGGCATAAGAGAATCTGTGCTTAGCCAAAAATCAGCCACACGGACCCCACTTACTGACACAGCTTACTTATATTAATTTATTATATCGTATGTATGTATACTAGAAAATACTACACATTTCATTGAAGGTTTATTAAAAAAAACTATCTAACTGAAATTTATTCCCATTAATTTCTGATGAATGGCGTGACTCGTGGCGGTTGACGATACAAATTTTGTAATTATATCATGATTTAAATGGAATCGTTCAAATAACAACCTAATTCCATTACTAACAAATCACAAACTCTTTAGCAAACAAATCCCATTGGGTCGAATCACAAATTCCTTATTCAACAAGTTTCTATACCAGCTGAAAGTTTTCCAATATCTTCAATATTGATGTCATAATCTTCTGTTGACACTTGAAGTTTCCACTCTGTTTAATCCATTACAGTTCCTTTGAAACCACGTGCCGGAACATTCTGGATTAACATTAGATGGAGTTTCTAAGACCTTTGTCAACTTGTGTGTCCCAAGCACGTTCGGCCTTTGGTTAGTCGAAAATAATACTACATGTCTTCAGTAACCAGCCAGTAAATTATAGAAATCTGGGTTGTCACTGAAAATATCAGTGGTATGCGGTTGCGATGATCTTGCCTTCTTAGCCCAAGCAGCCGTAGTGTGTGGCGAAGATCTGGACTGGACTAACAAAATTTTAAAAATGTCGTGCCAGCGACCCGAGGAAGAAAAATACTGGAATCGTAACTAATTTTTACTCCTGGAAAAAAACCACTAGAAAAATGAGGCATTGTTAAATAAACAAAATTTCATCATCGTCCAAAGTCAAAGACATTCATTGACATGCCAATATACTGTATTCCAGTTGCTACTAGATAAAAAATCGCCACACGATCCCCAAAAATCTTCGCAAAAGAAATTACATTTAATTCTCTCCATACTCCAAGATCATCTAGAAGATCAATCATTTACGTGCAAACGTGTGTAAATAAGTAAATTAGAACAAACACAGATCCTATTAGCCTTTGACTCCAGTAATTGGAGCAAGCGGCCGGGTTCCCAAACGATATAATTATTGGGTCTCTATTGACGGCACTTTCTTAGAAATGGCCAACGAATTTGCTGGGAGTGGCCCAGATAAGAGAGCCATTGGGATTGGACTAATTAAGAATATTTGGAACTCGTCTGGCTTCTAAATATTTGAGAGATTTTTTGCTGTCCTTTTAAGAAGTGTTAGCCTCGTTGATTTTGTAGTCGTAAGCAATACTGCCGAGCATAAAATGTTGGGTTCGATTCGAAGGTTGGCTAAGTGTTATTAGGTTTATCCATTCTGAATTCCTTAGTAACAGCCTGGAATACATAACTGTGGGCACATGAATCTCTACATAACCCTTTGGGGATTTCAGGAGTTGTGTGAAGATTATAAGAAGGGTTTTTCTGTGGTGTGATACCGCATCAATTATTCATGACTTGGTAGAGTGTCACTATAATAGCAGGTATATTTTCAACGATATCATTTTATCCATGTATCGTTATTAAAATGACGATGCTTATAACACTGGGTCAAAAAGAATTAACTTAACTATGCTAACTAAATTGGCTGAACTTATCAACAAACATTGTAGTATAACTGACAATGATGACAAACGTAAATAAACGACCCAACCTTATTTTGTATAACAGTTTCAGAGGCAATAAAAATAATAACAGTAGGTATAATCATAATAAAAATGATGGACAGAAAAATAATAACACAATCATCATAATAACATGTACAGTTAGAATATTTACATATAGACCATCAAAATACTCCATTACGATATTTGTCCACTGCTATTACTGACAATTTATTCTCGATACCGTTACAAATAATTTGATATCAAATACGGAACCGTTTAAGCAATTTTGGACAACATTCACCGACCAGATACATGTCGATAGCAAATGTCGGGTAGCCCACACGCAGCTCTAGTGTTTCACGACGATTTATGTTTCGATATTATCGATATTGTTTAAATTATCTTGTTGATCTGTGTCAATTTCATACGGGCTGACCCTTGGTTGTGAGTTAACCTTGGACTTGAACTTATGTTTCTAACCTAAATTCTGGTTTAGAGGAGGAAGACCAAATAATCGATATATGGACTGTGTGAAGGATGATTATACATATGGCTAGAAAGTAGATGACTGCTGACATGACAAGTAATAGAGAAGTATAGATGACGTAAACATGCTGCCTCGACCCCAAATAAATTGAGATAAAGGCTGGACAATGATGATGATGATTTTGGTTGACATTACAAAGGCGATAGAACCGATGTGGCATATTAACTTGCCCGCAATTTGTACTGATGTGACGATCTTTACCTTCGAATATCTTGATAGCGTGACACTTTAGGGTACCATATTACGGACATTTTTTGTTCGTCTATATGTCCTCCATCTATACATACCACTTCCATTGTGGGCCGCGAATTCGAAAAAAAATCAAGATGGCGGTGGGTCGATATGCCAGCTCCCATACAGAAAAGTTCAAACCCCTTTAATGTAAGTTACAATGACGTCATTGTTTGATTCGCCATAAGCTACGCCAATGCCATAGTCGATGGCAATGCAGACGCCGTGATTGAGGTCATTGTTATTATCCAAAAGTATTGCTAATCCACAGTTTTTCCGTTCAAATTCTCTACAAGTTCATGATCAATGTGTACAACCATTTAATCCATTTTAATATCACCCTCACCATATTTTGCTTTAAAATTTAAATCTAACAAATAAGAACTATCGACATTTAACATCGACTGTTCACAACAAGACACTCAATCCAGCTGATTGACAGATAAATACACTTTTATTATAGCAACGATATTGTTTGGCATATACAAGTAGCAAGCAGGCGAAGGTCTTCGGTTTATTGACACTCCATTGATAAATGTATGGCATGTTCCGGTACTTTGGTGCAGAGATAATTTTGAAAGGTACTGCCGACTTTAGAAAAATGTTTTGATTAGTATAAAACATGTAAGCGAAGCCTTTAGTCTGAGTCTTTTTATTTAAGAATGTTTGCGGGGTCATTTGGAATATTTATTCGAAAATATATCTAGATCTAAGCTTATGTTTTGTAGACAGATATAATAAGCTGCTGTAGAACCTAGTTCCTGCTAGAAAATGTACAACTATGTAATAATAACTCTTCGTTTAGATCTAAGAATCTGATTGGATAGGAACAAAGTCACAACTGCATAAAAATGGATTTCAAAGTACACAAGATAAGGTGAATCAAAAAAACTCGCAAAATGTGGGTGTACTGTAGCTCTACCATGAGATGTCATAGAAAACTTACTCGCTAACGTTGCACTCGCTAGCGTGCTAACGTGTATCAAATAGATTTCGATAATGCTTGCACCATGAGATTTACGGAGTCTTACGCAGGCGCTAAGGTAAGCTCGATAGATTCTGTCGTCTAGCTAACTTCACTCCACTCATTAGAATACTTTCGTCTATGCTTCACTACTTATGTTTTGTTTCTTTCTTTCCCACTAATAAGAAGAGAGAACGGCTCTTAAGCTCAAAATGTACTGTCATTGCTATGTTTAAAATGTTAAGACACTCAATTTCACAAATAAACCGACTAAATATAAAAGTTGACGGTTAGTAGACTACTTATGGTATTTTGTGGTTTTCGAATTTTTATTCCTTCTAATATGTCACTGTCATGTTTACAATTTGTAATTTTGTTTGTTGACGTTGTGTCACAGAGCTGCGTTGAGTGTTCTGTTCATTTTAAAAGTTTTTAATAGATTCAAACATTATTTAAAAACAATGAGGACCAGTGTCTCACAGTTTCAAATGTTGGTGGAGTTCATGGAAAGGTATGTTTCAACTTTTTATTCAATTTATTGTATGGATTGTTATTTAGAGTGAATAAATTAATCATGTACGTTTCTAATGGATTTCTCTTAAATTATTTTGAAATGTAAAGCTACAAAATTCCCAAATAGTTGCCCCTCAAAGCAGGTAGATATGCCAAGCCACTTGAAACTTTGAAAGTGTAAAAAGTCAGCATAATCAGCTAAGTTCAAGTGTCTAAAAATGTGAAACCAAAGACGTGAGGAATGCAACCAATAAACAAAAAAATGGTTATGCATACCTATGATTTGACTAAATTTCATTTGAAGGCAAAGCTTGCAAGTATTTTAAATACCTATAAATAATACAATAATATTTATAGTCTATGTAAAATTTCTAAAACATATCATATTGTAGGTAACAAAATGCATATTTTTCAGGAACGGTGATCTTAGCAAACCCACCGAAGGTCCGCAGGGCAGGATGAACAATATCCAAAGTTGGGCTCAGTTAACCGAAATGTTGAACGCCGATTCAACTGGTGATACAAAATTAGTTGAGAAATGGAGAAAGGTGTGTTTCAATCAAATGAGTTTTGGTATTCATTCTCATCATAATTTTATTTTTGTTCTGTAGTGTTTAGATTCTTTGTTTTGTTTTCACTTTATGTAATTCAATTGGCATTTGCAACCTTGGTGATGGTCTATGCTTGGTGTGCAGGTGTGGAGTGATTTGAAAAATAACACCAAAAAGAAATACGCTCGCATATACAAAGATGCTACTGGAACTGGTGGTGGTCCAGCTAGTAAAGTTAAATTAACAGATTTGGAGGAAAGAGTTTTAAATATTGTAGGCTCTCAAGCAGCTACTGGACTACTTGAAATTGATGAAGCTGGCGTGTCTCAGGTTATCTATTTTCTTAAATTTTATATTCATTTATTGATCAGCATTATCCCAATCCTAACTAATGTTGTAAAAGTCTGTGGCACATAAATGTGTAGACCATGACTTAGAGAAGGACATGGGATATCTAATTCCGATATTCCGGTGGAACCTCGGGGGGTAGCTAGTTGTTATTTTATTTTGTTTCGATAATATGCTAGTATTGTTAAAACCTGAATCATATATAATGTATGTGTATACCTATATATCATCCTATAGGTACCTAAATACCATCTTCATCATTTTGTAGGTCCAGCATAAAAAAACTGTTAATAATTAAGCAATATTTTTTTTAAACTTAACTTTAATTAATAATAAAATTACAGGAGGACATTCAGCCAACTTCAGCATCAATACAGGTCCACTCTGAAGATCCAGAAACTACAGAAAATAGTAAGTTTTAAGAATTACTTATTACACATAACACTTGAAAATAAACATATTAACATAACAGAGCTAGGCAAATGTGTGTTCCACCCACATATCATTGTTGTTATTAGGTGCCATGGGGCGATCACGTTGCTATTTACTGGAAAAGCTTTAAAATCTGACCTGCAAATTTCAAATTCATAAAAATCCCAACAACACTGCCTTGGGAATTAAACCCAAGATGATTAGTTAGTTTTTTTATTGTAAACAATGTTGAAATGGATTTCTGTTTCATTTCAGTTTTGGCTATGTGGAGTACAGCAGAGATAAGTGCCATTGCTCAACCGTCCCAGCTGCTTCAGGATGTGATAGAACCGCCTGAACGACAGGTGCCCAATACGCCGCCTATCCCTGAAGCACCTCAAATACCGACTCCTCTGCCTGCAACTCCACGGCGAAGGCGCCGTCTGCTTCAAACCATACCCTCGCCTACCCGTAGGAGAACTCGCCCTCATACTCAGTCAGAATTGGCAAGACAGTCATTTGTTAATTCTGACAATGAGTGGCGGGTTTTTCAAAAGAAATGTGAGGAGGAACGGCTGAGATTAAGGGAGAGAGAACTGAACCAACAAGAGCGGTGGTTAGACTTGTTGGCTCAATTTCTGGTTTTAGGAAATAGAATAGTAGATAATATATATATCAATAATAATTGAAAGTTAAATTTAAAGTGAAGTATTAGATAGTATTGATTTTTATGTTAACTGTGTATTTATTGTTGTGTTCCTTATTTTAATACAAATTTAAAATGCTGACTGATTCGATGTAAGTTTTTATTGTGTTTTAATAATATATTTTTAAGAAGTATATTAAGGTAAATTTGATTTAATTGAAGATTAAAAAAAATTATTAATAACACATTTCGAATTACAATTTAATTTAAGTTAATATTCATGACAGACAGCCTCCTAGCTAGCTGATCACGTAATGCCCTGCCCATTAGTAAATCGCTAGAAGTTTCATTTTCTTGTAATACTTCCATTTGCTCGTAAACTGTAAAGAAAACAATTTTGATTCAGTTATGGGAGCAGTCTTATTTTTAGAATGCAACATATTATGTTGGTGCACAGAATTAATTATTTGAAAACTTTTTAGATAGGTTTTAAAAATTACCTCCAGTTTGTAGGGAAACCCCATCTGGGTCAGGAATATTATATTTTATAGCAATGTTATGTAAGACACAACATGCTGTAATAATTTTTGCGCATTTATCTGGCCTATAATGCAATGTCCTGTCTTTACTTAAACAACGCCAACGATTTTTTAACCTGCCAAAAGTATTCTCAATTACTACCCGGGCTGATATATGAACCTTATTGAAATTATCCTCTACAGAATTGGGTACTGGATCTGAGTACGGTGTCATCAACCATGGCCTCTGAGGATAACCGGAATCACCTAAAAATAGGAAAATCAAATTATCACACACATAAATATTCTATTATACATATAAGTAAGTCATCAACTTACCCAAAAGCCACACAATCTCATTATTTCTATGTAAATTCTGCACGAAATTATTAACATTACTGTTTTGCCAAATAAATGCATCATGGGCTGCTCCTCCAAATTTTGGATTTAGGGACAAAATTCTACAGTCAGAGTCGCATATCTACAATAAAACATATTTTTATGTAAGTAACTAGTTATACTTATTTACAATGATTGATAACAAAATAAATAGTTCTTACAATATAACTACCATTTGAACATTCAATGAGTGATAATGTTTTCTGCAGAAATATAGATGTTCTTCTTCTTTGATTGGAGTAAATATTTTAAAGTGGCTACCATCCACACATCCTATTATCCCAGGGATTTTGTATTTACTGTAAAATCTGAAAAAGAGTAGGTACCTGGGTTGTAGTTACTTCTAGTAATTCATTAATTATTATCAGTAATACCTATCTTTAAACATTACCTTTGCTTTATAATATCCCTTTCTTGTTGTGTTTTTGGAAATTTTATATATTTGTTTAAAACTGTAGTATGATTAAGTGCTGCAGTCACTTCTTCTATGTATACACTAATTGCTTCTTGAGACAAATGATTTGCTTCTCCAACAACTCTTTGGTAGTCACCATTGCCAAAAAATAACAAAGCACATAAAACCTGAAAGTGAGAAAATTCACACAAAATGATAATTATTGAGTTTTATTTTGAGATAGCTGCATACCATACCAACTCACCTTTAGTTGTAATGAAACTCGTTGCGTTGACTTCAAATCCGTAACATTACTCAAAAATTTGCACAAATCTTCAAATGACTCTTTAGAGAGTCTGTAAAGTTTAATAAACTTTCGTTCACTTATATTTTCCAATTGGTATCCGACATGAGTTCTCATTTTGGCTTGAAATTCACGTTGTTCACGTCGCTGATCTTCAAATTCAGCGGCCACTAACATATTCCATGCTAAATAAGCTCTTGCAGACATTATTTTGACCGTATTCGACTTAAAACCGTATTTAATTTTAATGCTAACACATGTTTCACTCGTCAAAATGCTAGTGAGCTACGTAACCACTGTAGTGAGCGTATTATTCGATAGGTTCAGTAAAATTAGTGACTCATGGTACCGTTTTGTATTGTGACAGCTAAAAACTTTAGTAAGTATCGAATAGATTACGTTAGGTTTTTAACCTATCGTAATCTATTGTGCTCATGGTACGAATTTTAATTCTTTCGGTGACCACTAGGGGCGCTGTACAATATTTCATACAAATAATTTACGGAGACGCTAGCGAGATTTGGCTGTGTAAACTCATGGTAGAGGTACTGTACACCCACATGATCTATAGGTCACCCTTGCTTAACCTTTGCTGGGAAAACATGCGAGATTTTATTTATAATTTAAGACTAATATCAATACTGAAACAACATCAAAGCCGAAACAATAATCTCTACACCATAAACCCATTATGTACGAAACAATAACTTTCTAATGAGAGCCATAAATCTTGAACTCTTTTAAACCAAATTATATTTACCTTCAAATCTAGTATAATATTTGATATTAAAAATACCAGGGATACACTAATAAATCTCTCTACTAAACAAACATCGGGATATACTATGAACATCGTTTTTAAATCGATTATCGGATCAAAGCACCGAATCGATTAAGTGCGAGTTAAACACGATTTTCATAGCCTTTTATAATTAGATCAAAGGCACTCGAGTTCAGTAATCGATATTTTTGGTTGGCTCTATAATCGTATTAGTACTGAAAATAGCCTAAACGATATTAGGGTTGGCTATTTCAAGGAGAAACCGAGGTCAGCGACCGATAATGTCATTCGTTCAACAGTCGTGATTAAGGCAATGAATGAAAGAAATGGTTGGGTGACTTGAATAGGTGCTCAAGATAGAAATGATTTTGATTGATGACATTTTAATCTAAGCGTTGTGGAAAAAATCTGGTAGACTTGTAACGTTTCCATTCAATTTACGATGAAATGGCTCTCGTTCTGAATGCTTTAATTCTAAAGTTGGTTGGTAATTTATCAAAAGCTGGACCACCCACCATGAGCTGGTTTTTATGGCAGAAAACTAAGTTGGTTTTTTCTTTTCACAATCAAGTACTTTTAGATTTTTTGGATACCAAGATCATCCTCTTCTGGCCCTAATCACCATTTTCTTGCTCTTATCCTAATTCATTTGGATTAGACACCTCTTACCTTGCCATATCATCATTTGCAGTCTTTTAATAATTTTCATTACTCGTACTCTGAAAGTAGGTCATACCATGCCTGCGGAGCGGGTTGAAAGTACTACTTTTCAGCCCTAGGGAGAATCGTTTTCAACTAACAGCTGTCAAATTATTAAAAAAAAACTATGTCTATTTCACATTTTTATTGAAACATGTTTCAACTTTTTATACAGCCACTCAATTACAGCGCGATTTAAAATTCAAATAACACAAAGTTGTTAAGAATAAAATTATAATAAGACTTTAATATAGTTTAGTTTTAACTATTTCTCTACAATTATATAGATTTTGACAAAGTCTTTGCCATATTTTTTTTATGATGAACATGAAAAATACTGGCTGTATAGCTGGACGACAAGAGGACAAAAAAATAAGCGGGAAAGCGACAACATCCGATTAACACATTTTTTTTCTTTATTTAATAATTTATGTTCTTATTTTCCTCGTTTTCGTAATGAAAAGCACAGTGTTTACCTCGGGTAGATTACTTATTTAGTCCCTCGAACTATTAGCGCCCTCACTACGTTACGGGCGCCAAACCCCGTATCGGGACTAAATAAGTAACTTACACCCCTTGGGTAATGTACTATTCCTGCCCTCGTCATGATTTGTTTTTATTTTTGTTCCATAGGTCAGATAGATTTTTATCAACAGTCATAGTTACACCACTTTCCCCACAAACCATCCATCGCATTTTTAGTCTTCTTCTACTACTATCTTACTCTTCAAAGTGCCCCACAACATTTTTCTCATCAGTTGTAACATGATACAATACAAAAACAAAATCCACTCTTTCTAATGACATCTGCAAATCCATTTTAACCTTATTTACATCAAACAGAAGATCGAAATCAGATTTATTCATGTCATTAACGTCTGCCTAAGACGGATGGACTGACGTGCCAACATCAGTAGAGAATTCTCACTCTGTAATATGATTAGTGGAATCCGTTAGTTAATTTGATATTTCTTAACCCAATTTTCATGTTTTAGTAGCAATTTGCTTGAAATTTATTATGCATTTTTACTTAATTGGGACGGACATTTTGGAGGTGGTGTCAGTTACTAATTACTTTTAAGATGAATATTTTTTAAGACATTTTTATCTGCTTCCATTTTATTTTCCGGGTTTTGTAGATAGAAAAAATATTAATACTTCTTAAGTGATACTGTTACCGCTACGGATCCTTTTCCGTGATTTCCACAGGGGATCTGAATATTAATATAATCTTGCTCGTGGAGAAGTTTCTTTCCTTTATTTATGGCTTCAAAGAGGGCACTATTCCTATGTTTATTATTATGCTATAATCATCATCATCAGCCTATATTGTTCCCACTGCAGGGACTCAGGCCTCCTCTCTAGGAGAGGGATGGGCTATAATCCACCACGCGGGCCCAGTGCGGATTGGTAGATGTCACATATCTTCGAATTTTTGGTTCTAAGATCTCTCCTCACGATGTTTTCCTTCACCGTTTTGAGAGCAGTGGTGATAAAATAAATTACACAAAGTAATGCGCCTGCCTGGGTTTGAACCCACGACCATCTGTTCGTAGGTCGGGGCCGCCACCACTGGGCCACCACTGATCTTATGCTATAATGCGCCAACAGTATTAATCTTTGATTTCAGTAGATCAATGTTAGGAGCAAGATGATAATTATTGTAATTCTTCCAAAAGTTTTTCGACTCAGTCACCTTAGCAATAAAAAATAAAAAAGGGACTTCAACGAATTGATATTCTCCTCCTCGTTGAAGTCGGTTAGAAATGGATCTATGGAAACCGATGTCCCTAACTAAAACAACCTTGACTGCCTCGTTGCTCTAGGGGTCGCAAGCACGACTGGTAAGCGTCTAAGCAAGAGCAGCAGGGCTATTGCGTATCTTTTAAATGACAGTGGCTAACCTATAGTGCCTATCAATTACTGTCAAATGGTTCCATTTTGTACTAAACCATAACCAATTTGACAGTTAATCCATAGACAATATGATAGCCACTGTCATTTAAAAGATACGCAATAGCCCTGCAGGCCCATTTTGATACAAAAAAAATAAAAAATAACGCTTGGGAAAGTTCAAACGCGAATTTCTCGTGAAATAACGATTGTAACTGTGATATAAGACCTTATGATAATTTCGGGGTTCGATTTCCAGAGCGTTATTGGATTTTCCCATCAGGAATATCTGAGGAGTAGCCATGGAGTCTGGATTTGTAAGGCATGATGTTACATTAGGTAAAAACCGACAACGCTTGAAATTTTTGCCAGTATCAGCTGCAGATCAAATATTGTCCTCGCATTTCATCAATCACAAGCTGAAATTACAACATCAATTTCAAAATTCAGATCTCCCAAAATGTTTTATGTATTCTGCATAAGACACGCTTGTATTGTGTTTTATAATTCAACGTCAGAGTCTGAACTCAGTTCAACGCAGTGAACCAGACTAGTTCGGATATATGGATCTCATCGCTCAGCGCTGTAAGCCAGTGTACCGTATCTAATGCATCCTAGATTTTATCCTGGATTTGCCAAGGTTATATAGAATGGTTTAGAGAAGCGGGGTTTCCAAATGAAATATGTTACTTGTTTTTTTATAAATTGGCAAAAGTGAAATTTCCTATTCATGCAGTGAAAATTCTGCAATATAAAAACTGTTAGCTGAAAACAGCGATATGAAAAACAATTATCTTCGAAAGTTTTAATACTTTTTTCTGGAACAGTCATTTCGTGCAACGATTCCTTTAATCAACATGTAATCAATAATCTAATTCAATTTCAGAAAATTTTATTAATTTTAATCAAAGAGTGACGCCCCATTTACAAATCTAATTTAGATTCGGAAGTACAAATAACGATATCAATTTAGAATCAATGTATGCACCAAATAACCATCGATATTTCAAATCGATTTCATTCTCTGAAATCGATAACTTTCGATAATTTCACTTCTTATTCTTTTTTATAATTTACGATGTCAGCTTCCGCTACTTTAAAGGTAGTTGTTATCGACAAAATAATATTGGATTCGAAATATTAATCTACATTTCAATTCAACATATTAGGTTATGATGATGATTAACGTTAGATTTTATGGCTTTATTTAACTATTAATATTCGATGAGTAGTTATCTTGATTTGGTATTGAGTGATTTATGAGACACCTTTGCTTTTGTTGTAATGAATTTAAAAAAAAAAACAATTTTGTTTAAATTATTCTTGTGTGTAGCATTTTTTTTTAAACTTTCTTGCACTTTAACAATATTTTTCCTAGCAACCCTCGTTAACAGATGTCACAAGAATACCGCCTTTCAAACTCCCATGGAAATCAACAAATACTACAGAAATCCACGTTACGAACCTTATATACGAATTATGCTCGTTGCACGACAATTTTGATCATACAATTAAAACACGAATACCTTATTTTTCTAAAGAACATCTATAACATGACCTGAAAAAAGCCGTAGAAACTCAAGACAAAGTCATAGCAATTCTGACAACAAAAATAAACACAACCAAAATCGTGAATACAAAATTACAAATACATCTCAAGAAATATAAAAGCAGATACCTATACACAAACCAATCAAGAGATTCCGCGAAGTGTATCGATATTATAAATGATTGTGAAATAGGAAGTGCTGAAGGTAACACTAGCGGTGACATCAATACCCGTGAGTTTGTTTCTGGGAGCGGCGAAAGTTACAGGAGATAGCGACGAACAGAGGTGACACTTGACAAGTTTTATACTTTCCTGGTAAGAATCTGAGCAAATAAATATTGAAACAAATCCATGAGATCCAGTGAACTTTTTAACATACGCGGTTCACCAATGGCAGCATTAATTTTCGATTTGACAGAGGGTGAGTCAGTTGGTGGGGCAACTATTTTATTCATAAACTTTGTTACATTTTCTCATCTAAATGGAAAATAAAACTGAGATGTTCCAATAAAACTTACTACGCTGTTCCACCTCGCTAAGGAGAAAAAAGCAAATCAATTTGATGTCACAAACTATTAGTTATTGGAGACATAGAATTAAGGAGAAGACCAATCTTTATTTTAAATTTATAACTTTTAAAATCGAGAGTTTCAGTCAACTGACGAGTAGTAATATATAGAGAAAACAACACAAATAGACATCAATCAAAATTATACCCACCTCAACAATAAATATTATGACATCACATCCGTCTCATTCAATTGAATATCTCCATCCTTACTCAGACCAGGCTCAATAAGTTATATGCCTTTAGGTGCATAGCAACCAACAATAGCCAAAGGTCTATTCGTTATATTTTTCAAAGTCGTTACTGTAAGATGATTTAATACCCCAGTTATGCAATGATATAAATCATGGGAATTTGTTTACTAAAGAAATACTCGATGGGATAGAAATGAAAGATTAAGATAGTCTTGTTACGGAAATGAAAGATGGTTATCTCGTTTTGTGTGAAATTTTGTAACGCGTTTTGGATGATGGGAATTTGAATTCCAATCTTATGAAGGTCTGATTTTAATTTGTGGGATTGAGATTATTTTGGGTACGAATATTAACTACTATGTATTTGTTTTCTCAGAGATGTTTCATTTGAATATCTTAATCAATATTTTTAACATTCGAGGTTATTAGTAAAATAACTTGCAGTTTTCTTTTGCTCTTTTACGTTTATTTCCAACACTTATTCAGGATATTACTATGCCATAATCTCTTACGAGATTATGGCACCACAACTTACTTTTCTTGAACAACCACCATTATTAACAGGGATTTTGGCATCTTCCAAATTCTCATAACACAATTCAATACGATATCTGACGATAGATAAGCATCACTGTCTTTACGTAACATCATACCCTTCAAAATAAACCCATAGCCATAGCCATGAATTTTCATCAGCCATCCAACAACAATCAGTTTATTGATCTCTCTCAGTTTGGAAGTGAAAATGATATCGTTCAGATCTTCATCGCCGATTATGTTGTGTGCAGTGTCAGTGTCTCTGACGCAATAAAGGTCAGGAACGCGGACATTGTCAAGTTCAAGTACAGTATCTTTCATCTTTTCGTTTGTTGTTATTATTGAGTCATCTGTAACCGTCTGTAGATGTTTTGTGTTGGTGGTGATTCTTGCGTTCCATTTTATTATTGTTTCCTTCTGTACCTATTGCATTTTAATTATTATATCCCATCGCGTGTTCATATCAAATTACAAAACATGTTTTAAACAATAGATTATTTTTGAAACCGATGTGATCACTAAAGTTATTTTAAAGAGTAAGACCGATTTGTCTGCGCATAAATACCCACTTGCAATATATTCAATAGCGATGGTGCTTGCAACAGCGCCGAAATATCGGAAACTCAAAATAAACAGTAAACATCGTAAATATTCTGTTTTCACTGTTAATGATAATGTGTTCTGCATGTGATTTGTTTTCAGTTTAAAAAGTTATATTCTACAAACTTATCAAAAATGTAAAAATATATTGAGCGAAGCATACCTGAAACATTTCAATCATATAGGTCATACATGAGGAGATCATACGAGATGTTTGTGACAAATCCTTGCCAATTTCGAAATCAAGTATCACAAAACGATTTTGGGTCAAACACGGGGTTATATTGATACTTTATAATCGTATTTTATAGGCTCCAATTCTCAATGAAGCAATAACACACCGAGAATATTTTGAAACTCGATAGTATATTACATGCCCTTTCAAAATCTAGCTCAACAGTTCAACAAACCATACACTTACGTTAAAACTAATAGGCCCTATTCCGCAAACGAGACGTGCACTGGCGTGCAAAATAACCAAGCTACTCACCAATTATCCACTCCAATCGATTTCAATCGATTACCGACTTGAAAACGTTGGGATAGTATCGATCGGAATCAGCACCATTAGTTGGGAATTAACCGAGATACGGAATGTAAATATCGATGTTTATCGGTATCGATTAATCGGTAAAAAATAGCTGTGTGTTCGTGTTTGCATTTCTATGTGATCAAGTAATGTGATTTCATTAGTTCGTTGGCTACATTCATGGATTTATAAAATGTTTTAAGTTTATCTTATTTATTGAATTGCGATGTTTTCATTAAGCATTTGAAATTCTAAACTATTCTACGATATATTTTGAACAGTAATACACTAACCATGTGTTTAAATAATATAAGTTTTCTAGATAAATCTCATCATAATCTTTTATTTTACATAGTTGTAGAAGTTAACAGAGGATATGGCAGGCATACTATATTATATTATAAGCTTGTTTACTTACGAAACCCATCTTATACCTAACCATAAATATTTTACTAAGCATAAAGGTCAACGTCTAACGTAGTGACCTATTTTTGTACAAAACTTTTCAGGAATGTTTTGCAAACGAGTGTCGAAAAAAATGTTGTCCAAACACGAACAATCAATTTTGAGAAAGAAAATGCCCTAACATTTGCACGACAGTGTACCGTTTGGCAGTTTTTTGCGAAAAACAAAGTTTTATTAAAATGTTCGCGACTATGGGGGAAAAATTCCCCTTGTTTGTATGACTTACAGATCAGCCTGCAAGGCTATGTTACAGTGTCCCACGCAAAAGGACTAAGAAGGAACGTGGGTGGTTTTTAGTCAGTAGAAGTCTGACACTCTCTTCCGCTCCGCCCAGAGTGGGAGGATTTCTAGATTTTTTACCATCCAAAAAAAAGGCTATTATTACAGTCAATACCGTTGTAAACCATTATAAAAATATGAAACGATATAGGCTATTGCCATTACTCGGGGCCTAGTATCATGAAAATAATAACAACACAAATATCTTTAGATTTTAGGAAAATTTATAGGTATAATTTGAACTTAAAACCTTTGAAGAAATACGTTTCTCAAAGAGTAGCTTTGTTTATATTTAGTACACAGACGTTCAAACTTGTTTATTTAGGTCGATGTCTAGTAGGTACTCTTAAGATCGCTGAGAAAATTACAATTCGTTTGAGACTTTGTAGGTCTTCAAATTTAATGATAATTACGACTAGAAGTAAGAACATAAAATAAACTTTATTTAAATAAATTAAGATGATACGGTTTTCTACGAAATTACTTAGGAATACGGATTTAAAACTATTTCATTGTTTGTTGTTTCCCTTAAATCAGTTTGGTATATTCGAAAAACTATGCCTTAATAAAATGTTTCAATCATTCAACTTGTTTTGAATTGTAAATATTTCGCGTCGGGGCTGCGGGTTCTGTCGGGGCTGCGGGTTCTGTCGGGGCTGCGGGTTGTTCGCAAGAGATACGCGGTGTCAGCACAAGGGCTAAGAAGAAACATGGGTGGTTCTTAGTCAGTAGTCTGACTCTCCCTTTCGCTCTGCCCAAGAGCGGGAGGGGTTATTTAATGCTTTCTGACTCCCAAAAAAAAAGTTAGTAATTATTTAAAAAGCTTATAAATCATGGTGGAAACATTAGTAAAGTGTTCGCAAGTGCGAATGCTGAACACGATGTAATAAGTTAGATTCCTAGATCAGGCTAAGAAGTGTTATTGGGTTTTTCTATCACAAATAGGGATGTTAACTGACTTAAAAAAATATGCTTCTAATGAGTCCGTCTTTTAGATTATCGAAAAATATTGGATACGTATTTTTTGTTTTATCAAATCAATAAAAATTTACGAAGATAAAACGCGACAAAGATTTGAGTGGGAGTTTGTGACGTCACTCACCGGTAAATAATGTCATACTACTGTCTTTGAAAAGACTCAGTGATCAACTGGGCGGCAATAAACTGGGCCACGTGGACCAGTTGTACATAATTAATTATGCCTACTATTTTTGTGGCCAACTGGGCCGAACGCGCTTTGATCTTGCGGACGTGATTTTATTATTTAATTTGCTGTGGTTAAGTGGGCCGAAAGTATACAGTACAGTCAGATACAGATTGTTTCAGTAATTTCAAATAGAATAAATATTTACCTTGTAGGTACCATTTTGTTTTTACTTAAATACAGTATCTACAGCCGTTACGAAAGTAGAGTGCGCTTTCTTTGAAAATAAACAAAGCTACTACAAGACTCTCAGATTACAATGAAAGAAGTAAGAAGGCAACAAGGTCCCGATATATTTGTCTCTTTCTACTATTGTATCATGGGACGCGCGCGCCTGCGCTGCCCTTTGCCGGCAGTCTGGTTCATGTTCCTGTGGCGTGAATGTGTTTTTGATAATTTTATATATCATTGATGCTATTCAACGTGGAGAGTGTAAATAATGGAACATAGTGGAGGTAAGATTTATATAATTACATATTCTTAGCATAAAAAAATATCACAAACTTCATTCATTACGTTAAAGAAATTTCAATAAGAAGCTATATCTGCTCTTATTGGCGGCCGCCATTTTGTGGCGTCGTTATTACATTGTCATTACATTTTTAAGAATTACTAAGAATGTTTTACGGTTATAATTTTAGTAATTTCACAGTTTTACTATCCAAGTATATTTTACATTATTTGTGCTTATGTGTTATGCTTGGTTAAAAACTTACGTTTGAGTTTGTTATCGGTTTACCCACATTTTCGTTTTTATTTTTATATTTTTGTTCGTGCTAATATAAGTACCTCTGTGCACTCCAATTGTTAATTTTAGTTTCTAAATTGTTTCTCAGTAAGTGAATTTATGTATTCTTTATGAGAAATAAAGTTGTTCTTAAACCTTAAAAATATATGCTTAACTTATAGCGCTTAATTGATTACTCTAAATTTACTGTTTCTTTTTTTTGGATAACTAGATTTATACAATAATTGCGATAACATATTTTTGATTTGTGCAATACTCTACAATACGACCTTTTTGATGAAGAATATACTTCTGCTTTGCTTAACATTACTTTTAATATAAAAGTTTTGTTGCACATAGTATGCGCTATAGTATGCACATATTTTAAGATTACTAGCAATTTAGATTTCAAATTACTAGAATTATTTTAATCATCCAGCAAAACTCAAAGGCTTTTATTAGAAATGGGTTCATATTAGTAGCGTAATGTGTAATTAGGCTGCCGCCGCTGATGCATATATATATAGATGCCATGAAAATATTTACAGGTGAACCAGGGCCATCAAATTCACAAAATTGTATCCAGTGGCAAATAGTAACATCGCAACGAGGCAAACGAGTGCTTCTTCGTGCAGGCCATAGATACCATGAGAAAAGGCGAAATAAAGATGGTTCCTGTGTTTGGAATTGCACTAAAAGAAAAAAATGTAAAGCTAAATTAATTATTGCCAATAATAATACCATTACACGGGATGACAAACATGACTGCGAGCCGGATTTTGCTTCAAACGAATTAGAAATACAATTTAACAAGTGCTGTGAACAAATCAAGTCTGATTATACTATTTCAATTCCAAGAGCTTATCGGGAAACTGTTGCGGGACTCGTGGATAGTGGCATTGATTTCATTAAAAAAATACCAACATTGGAAAATATTAAGCATAAGCTCCATCGTAAAAGAAATAAATCACTTGGTGTACAAAAAATATGTTTTAATTCTATCAAAGAAATAATTGTGCCCGAAAGATATCAACATTTTTTATTAGCTGATTACAGTAATGGACCCAGTAGAATTATAATTTTCGCTAATCGAGATTGTAAAAAAATATTAACTAATCCAAATTTAACAATTTTATGTGATGGGACGTTCAAATTTTGTTTAAAACCATTTAATCAATTATATAGTTTACATGTAGATTTAGGTAGTAATGACACATACAATAATATTATACCAATTATTTATGCCTTACTGCCGAACAAAAACAAAAATACGTACATAACTATGTTTAAATTAATAAAAAGTCAAATTCCCCAATTTTCACCCCAATTATTTATACTTGACTTTGAACAAGCAGCTATGTCTGCTATTAAACATGTTTTCCCTAAGACTAAAATCAATGGCTGCTATTTTCATTTTGCGCAAAGCTTGTGGCGAAAAGCCGATGAGTTAAATATCACAAAATCAAAATTAGCCAGAAAACATGTTAAACGATGCACTGTTATGGCTCATTTGCCTAGAGAGGCTATAGACAATGCTTGGCTATATATAATGGCACAATGTCCTACAAACAAAAATGTCGTGCTATTTAACGATTACTTTGTGCAAACGTGGTTGAATGATAAGTCATTCTTTGCAGACAAATGGTGTAGTAATCATTTGCATCGAACAACAAATATGATTGAAAATTGGCATTCGATTTTAAATAAAAAAATTTCAAGTAAACCAAAAAACATTGCGCATTTTTTAACAATACTTGAAAAGGAAAACAATTACTATGAAGTTTTATATACCAACGGAACTAGTATTAGAAAAAAACTTCCAGAAACCCAAGAAATAGACCAACATATATCGCAGACGATTGAGGAATTTATTAGAGGGGACATTAATATTGATTTATGCATAGAGCGCCTTGTTTTATGATTTTATTTTAAAATTGGAAATTACTTAAACTGTGATTTTTTTTTATTAATTATAAGATTTTAATAATTACTGTTGTACAAAACCGATCTGTGATTTTAAATATTTTTATTAAAAAATCAATGTTGTATCCTGTTATGCTCATAATTTTTTAATTGAGACTTAAATTATATTAAGCTAAGGTAGTTCTATTAAAATTATACTGAACTGATCTGTGATTTTTAGGATTAACCAATTTTATTTGTATTGTGTTATATGAATGTTTATCGTGTATATGTCAATTTGTGATTGCAGTACTGTTTTTTAAAAATTATATTCCTTATTTTAAAACTTAGATTAATAAGAAAAATTATTTACATGTTATATAAAACATTTTATTGTAAGCTAAGCTTTGTCTATACAACTACATTTTGTTGATTTTTGAAATATATACATTGATTGATGATGTTTTGTTTTCCTCTCAAAGTCCCAACACAATTTACCTTTTGACAAATTTATTTTGATACACTTGTGTTCGTAACTATACCAAACTGCCTTAAATTTTTATTGTCGGCCCACTTAACCACAGCAAATTAAATAATAAAATCACGTCCGCAAGATCAAAGCGCGTTCGGCCCAGTTGGCCACAAAAATAGTAGGCATAATTAATTATGTACAACTGGTCCACGTGGCCCAGTTTATTGCCGCCCAGTTGATCACTGAGTCTTTGAAAATGACGTCACGCGAGTTTTCAAAGCACTGTGTCGTCTTCATTGTTTGTTTACGTGAAAAAAGAAAAAATACGTGTCCAATATTTTTTGAAAATCTATCTGACGGACTAATTGGTTTTTTTTTGTTAAATAACCTATTTCTCATTACCAGTCATGTAGTCTGAATTTGTGCCCTCTAAAACTTGAGATTTAAACAACTAGGGTGAACTACAGACATTATAGGCGTGATATTATTTTACATTTTACCATTTTGTCTTGTGCTTTTTTACATTCAATTCGATGAAGGTAGAAATAAATTACCTGAAACAAAGTAAAGTGTTTGATTAGTTAGATGAAAGCAGACGTGATATTATGTTATGTTATAGAGGTGCTTCTAGAGTTATTATTTCGAGGCAATGAGTAGCTGTACTATTGGCAAATTTTGCTCGGCCATCTCAATAATATTGCACGTGAAAACGACGGCACGGTTGGCACAGTGGCTCAAGCAATGGACTGCTGCGCTGCGTGTCGCGGGTTCAATCCCCGCACGGGACAAATATTTGTATGACCCACAGATAGTTGTTCCGGGTCAGGGTATTTGTGTATGTGGGTATAAATGTTTGTGAACGCACCCATGATACAGGAGGAAATCCTAGTGTGGGGCATCGTTTTTTAAAAAAAAAATATATAGTGGCCAATCTGGAAATTTCGAACCGTCTGCGACCAGGTAGGCCGCTGTAAATATAAGCTGGCTAAATGAGGTGTCCTCGATCCATCTCTAACAAAATGCCAGTGTGGAGCCCCTCAGCAGGATATGCGCCATCTTTTATCCTGCCCAGCCTGCACAACCACTTGCACCTTTCTGGACTTACTCGAAGCAAATGATAGAGCTGTGAAGGTGGCTACCATACTGGTCGAATACACTTTGAGCTCATCGAGAAGTAAAGAAGAAGATTACTAAAATATTGCATAGTCTGGTTGACAATGTTATTGTTGAATGTTGGTGTGCTACCGGCTATTGTATTGAAGCCACATAAGGCAGTAAAATATTACTAGTTTAGAAGCAACTTTAATAAAAACGTTTGCCATGAAAACTACATTAAAAAAAATTACCCGCACGTTATGTACAACCAGTACCTACGAAGATAACGTGTCCCACAATCAATTTGATACAGGTAAGAGTAAAATACATTAAACTCCAACCATAATATGTTATATATATGTAAATAGGTTGCTCAACCGAACAGAACCTTAATGCATATTAACATTAAATTCAATTTTGTACGTAATGGTGTTTCGATCGAACTCGTTACGTCGTTCATTTGCATTTTCTTAATAACTTAATTCGTGTTTTTAAGGGCCACACACGTTTTTGATGTACTTACTCGTAATGGAGTTCTTCATTTACTTTAGAGTGTCAATTTGACTTGGGGCTTTTAAGACGGTCATTAAATTTCGTTATAGAAAAGTGAGAATTTACTGCCATGTTGTTCATCTCATTAGGTCATCATCTGCCTGACCTTTTGACAACTTGGTTGGGTTATTATTTTTCACGGAGCGACTGCCTATATGACAGCCACAACGCAATTAGTACTGGGGTATACGACAGCCCTTCGTAGACTGATTGGCAGAATTTTGGGCCAGACGTATTATTCAGTACTAGATGTTGCCAGCGGCTTCGCCCGCTACAACTCGAAAGTTATGCCACGGAAAGATAAAATCGGGATAAAAACTATCCTATGTGTTAATCTAGGTTATAAACTATCCGTGTACCAAATTTCTTTCGCGTTTCTAATTTAAAAGGATAGCATGACAGTTCTCTGAAGCGCTTTACCGTTTTGAGGTGTTCTCATTTGAAACATTATCCTTGATTGCTTTGGTTGATTTCCAATTTGCTGTAATATCAACAAACACGTACACGGGTTGTATGATTAAACCGCAAATCATATTTCAATCAACATGCAGCCAGAAACTGACCTGAAATTTGCGCAGGGTCACTTCCACCTTAATCAGCATATTGTATGTCATTAACAAAGACAACTTTAATAATATAAATTAATGGGGGCTTCCCATGAAGCCCCCATTAATCATCATCATTCCATTCATGTGCAAGCACTTGGCCAGTGTTTTTTTCATTTCAAAGAACTTAGATTTGCTTTGAACTTCCTATTTGCTCGCTAATAACGTCCTGTATCGACATGGAGGCTTATTTAATTAATAATATCCCTATTTTCCAATTAATAATCATCCGCGTCGATACAAGTTAAGGTATATAACATTTTATCGGCCGCACTTTCATTACCATAACTTCATTTGCATTGCTTAATAACTTAATTCGTGTAAGTAACGGCCACACACGCTGAGCCGGTATTGAGCCGTTTAGTAATGGGAAACGGGTTTACTGAGGCCAAGGTGGCCTCAATTTCGGATTTGGGTGAGGTTTTGGCCTTAAAGTTTTGGTTTGGAATGGGATTTGGGTGAAAGCTTAGGGTTTGTTGTTGTGTGGTTGGTTGTTTGTCTATCTTGTGCCCAAGATGTTAATAATATAGAGATATAAAGTCTTTATCATAGCATGTATTTTTTTTGCAATAAAAAAAAACTCATACTGGACTAATAAAAGTTTTAAGTGTACGCACATTGTATAGCAGTTTTATTTCTATAACGACTTACTTATGTTTGTTTTGTTGTTATTGAACCTACTGTGTATTGTCTCTGCATCGCCCTATTGTTGACTACCTATAGAAAATTTCACAGGCACTTTTGTTAAAGTCCGCCTTTGTACAGTTTTTAACTGTCTTGAGCATAGAGTTTTATTAAATAAATAAAAGTTAAAATGCCGTAAAGTTTTCTGAAACAACAAAAATAAACCATCAAAGCCACATCACTATAGCCATTCTTTTTGTTCCACCATCCATATTTGGATTTGCATAGTGTGGGGATATTAAATTTGAATACAAGATTTATAATTACAGGGAAAGTAATTGAAAAAAAGCATTGTAGTGGAAAACAACGCCATGTCCATTAAGGGTAGGTAAAGATATGCTCAACTAAGAAGTATTACTTAATTAATTATTTAATTTATGTTAATTCTCAACTCACGGCCGTGCATTGAATGAAGTGTATAGGGTCAACAGTCTGAAAAGTTAAGCTGTGTTAGCCAGAGATGGGTGGCCACTCTTTAAAACTGAGATCTACCTGTTTCTATGTTTTAGAAAATATTTAGTCAAAACAAGTTATACATAGGGATAAAAATCGAATCAAATAAAAATAAATTAAAGGTAGATAATGGAATAGGATATTTCACAAAAAAATCGAATTAGTCCGTCAGATAGATTTCCATAAAAATAAAAAAAATCCAAAAACAATTTTTTATTTTTTCACTTAGACAAAAGATGAAGACGATACAGTGCTTCGAAAAATCGCGTCAAGTCCTGTGACGTCACAAGGTTAGTACTTTTTTACCCACAAAGTGACATAAAAGCCCCCACTTTCACACATCTTTGACACGTTTTATTTTCGATAATGTTTATTGATTTGATAAAACAAAAAATACGTGTCCTTTATTTTTTGAAAATGTTACAGACGGACTTATTAGATTTTTTTGTTGAAATACCCTATTGTTTCTCTAGGATTTCGTCCAGCTTCATTATCTCAGCGCATTCCTGGTGCTCGGCAGTTTTGATCTGGCTTTCAGGAGTTACAGTGGTATGATAAAAGTGTGGCGAACTTGTTCCAATAAAAATTGTCGAGTAAGAGCCATTATTTTTTGAAACTTATCTGCTGGATTTATTAATTTTTTTTATTAAAATACCCTATTAATTAACGTGTCTTGGACTCCACAATGATTTTTTTTTAAATCGTATTTTTTTCTACTCTAGGTTAGGTTACGGTTAACTTGGCGATTTTCCCAAGATCATAATGATCAGGATTTAGATTTTCCTGTTTTAATTACAAATATCATGTTTAATACGAAGTTGACTTGGTACTCATTTGTTACCGTAATAATCATTACATCCTTATACCAGCAGCTCTAGCACTACTTCAGTAAGTATTACCGCTATTATTTTTAAAATATTTTTGTAAATCGGCTTATTTCTTTGTAACTCGAATCTGAAATCGTCTTCAATTAAATCTGATCCAACAATATACACCACAGAATACGCCCGTCATCCCAATCTTAACGGTCGAAATCATTGATTAATTCATTAACACAAATTAATGGTTATGTTGGCCCCCGAATTTCAATACTTACCGTGAACCCACATCGTGATGAAAGGGTTCCTTACATCAACTGTACAGTATAAAAAAGCCAGTAAACCAACTTGACCTTTTTTGTGAAATTAAATACTGGTAGGGGATGTCAACTAAACTTTCCACCAAAACTGTTAGCATATCCCTATGCCTCCTTCTGTTGGGTAAGCCCCATGATTTTCAAATCTTTTAATCTAGATCGACGATTAAAGAAGCACGTTTAAATTATGGAGCCCCCGACTCATCACAAATACAGCGCTAGTGGTGAGCCTATTTGCAGGATATGCTCTACCTCCCTTCCTGCTCATCCTACAAAACCACCCGTATCTTCTAGGTTTTAAATTAAGTTAACTTTAAACCAGGTGGCAACATGAAAAGAAGGAAACTACACACTCATGAAACATAACCTCTTTTCTCGATTCGAGAGCTTGATTCATAATCAACAATATATGCATA
The DNA here is from genome assembly GCA_932274075.1 of Diarsia rubi. Taxonomy (NCBI): domain Eukaryota; kingdom Metazoa; phylum Arthropoda; class Insecta; order Lepidoptera; family Noctuidae; genus Diarsia; species Diarsia rubi. The sequence goes on along the minus strand of OW026433.1, from coordinate 13,706,443 downwards.
TTGTTCCCACTGCAGGGACTCAGGCCTCGTCTCTAGGAGAGAGATGGGCTACAATCCACCACGCGGGCCCAATGCGGATTGGTAAGCTTGAGAGCTTGATTAATATTAATATATTATTATATCAAAAATAAAATATAAAACTTGTTTATTTCAATAACAATAGGCATTTCGATACAAAATATTTGGAGATCACCTTTTAAGCAAAGAATTGCATGTGTTAGAAAAATTCCGCACTTCAACTTATAATTTTATAGGTAATTGAAATGTACTGCAAAACTAAAATAAAAGGGTAGCTTAAAATTAAACAACAGGCTCTGCAAATGAATTCACTTATGTAGAAAGGCAAATTTTATTATTATATTACTAGCGGACCTGGCAGACGTCGTACTGCCCGGACAGCAGCGCCACTTACCGGGTCCAAGACAGCAAAATCCCCATTAACAAAACGATCCGCCATTCATTAAATTCATTTGTTACAAATAATGTGATAAATGAAGAACCGCTCGACCGATTTTGGGAAAACTTCACATAAACCATCTACTAAATAGTCCGAACAAAGCCTAAATATTTGGATTGGATAGGTGAATCCGTTCTTAAGTTATAAAATTACAAACGAAAAGTGGCATTGTTTTTTTATATATAGATAGATATAGATTTATCAATTACTCTTGAGTAACTTGTTGCCTTAGTATCCCGCTCGTCATTTGACAGTAGATCTTCTTTGACAGTCGTCACAGATAGTCAGTGGCCTGAATGTCTGAAAATCAGCCGTACCAAGGAGTACCGTACTACTCAGCACTAACTGGCTTATGGAAATCAGATAGGTAGTCGCTCTATGTAAAATATTTGTATTTAGCTGCATTTAGTATGAAATCGTGGATGCGCAAAATCCGGGAATGGACGGGAGTTAAGAGCGCCGCAGAACTTTTTAGACTGGCAAAAGACCGAGTCGGATATGCGGAGCTGACTGCCAACCTTCACTAGCTAGAGAGGCACTTAAAGAGAGAGAGAGAGAGTTAGATTGTAAGTCGACCCCAGAAGGAAAAAGTTTTGCAGATGGTCTACACTAATATTATAAAGAGGAAAGATTTGTTTGTTTGTTTGTAACGAATGGGCTCCGAAACTACTGGACCGATTTCAAAAATTCTTTCACTGTTGGGAAGCTACACTATCGCCGGATGACATAGGCTACTTTTTATCCCTGTATTCTCACGGGAACGGGAACTACGCGGGTGAAACCGCGTGCCGTCCGCTAGTATGATATATGATTGATGACCTATTTAGTAATGAGCATTGGTATTGTTTATTCTAGAAGCTTCGACTGCTTTCTAAGTTCCAACATAGACCATATTTTGTGCCTAGTTGAAATACTGCATGATAATACTTATGTGTATTGTCTACTACCTCAACGACTTTGTAGGTCGTGTATTATAAGGGGTATTATAATAATTGATTGTGATTCAATTAATATTAAGTGCCAATTGAGAGCCGGCTTTGATTCCATTTTAATGGGATTGGATTGTAATATGAAAGCTAGTGTAGGTCAGTGCGTGGATATAAAGGAAGCCCTTTTCGAAATGTTTGTATTGTATTCAGCTATGTGTGAATTGAAAAGATTTCATTTAGAATATTATTCTGGTATTTTAATGATGGTGCTGTTTGCGGGTACCACTTTTGCCATATTTGCAGTTTTTTTCAGTTAGATACGATTTAAATCGATGAAATGCATATCTTCGGAAAAGCCCTAATCTGCCATTGCAAATAATAATTTGCAACCCGTGTGGTGGATTATAGCCCATTCCCTCTCAATAAGAGAATGACTGTGTCCCAGCAGTAGAATAATATTTTAATTTTTTCACAAAAAAAAAAATCTATAAATGTGTATTTAATCCCGCCTCACACTACACTCAAAACATAATAAATTAACCTATCACGCCGACTCTTTCTTAGACTATCCGCCAAAAATCCAACCATACATTCTAACCAAAACATACAAGGCACGTCATAAAATCGATGTGAAATACAATAAGGGTATCTGTTCAGATATAATTGCAAGTTGCATCGGCTATCTTCGTGTGACGTCGGCTATCGTCGGACGAAGTCGGGTATCCTCGGGCTATAGCGTTTACTTTCTCCGTCTGGTCTGGACGTGCGTGATTTAGAGTGGTCTGGTATTTGTGTTGCCTTTTGCAAAAAAAATGTCTGACTCTTTTGGTGGGTAAAAATAACTTGGTTGTCGCACTAAACTTGGTATTTAATCATATAAGACTTGAGGACTGAAAATTTATACCTATGCGAAATTTATTTTTAACTTCAACAATTTGATCTACAAGTAGGTCGTACTTAATATTATTACACCTGAAGGTGTAATAACCCCGAAGGGTTAGGCAATAAAGTATCTACTGTTGCACCTTTATTTCCCCAATTATGTGTTAACCCCCATGTAATAGGGGCGTGCCGTTTGCAATCAACCGGACACAAATACATATTTAGTGGCTGCTATAGAAAAATTTCTGATGGAGACACCCAGTAGCGTTTAATGCCCATTAACACTTTGCTTGACCCGAGAATTTAACCCAGAATCTCATGCTCAGTAGTCGTAGCCTCCCGTCGTCGGGGCTGCGGGTTGTTCAAAAGTTACCGCGGCCTCGACATATAGGGTGTAAATCAACCCTTCACACATACATCAACCAAGCATTCTGTATATCAAACTAAGTACGGGTCTACGCAAAAATTTTTGCTGGGAAACGACTTTTGTTTTTGGGGTCAAAATTTTAATTTTAATTTTTAAAACTCAATGTAGCACTCTTAAAACATTGTGCTAGTCGATGCTTAAAATAAATGCTTAATAGTAAAAGGGTCATGGAGGTAATTTAAGTAAAGTTACAACCAAAAAAACTAGTATTTACAAAAACAGCTGTGCAAAATTTGGAACTTTGACCCCCAATATCTCCGTAGCTAGGGAGTTCCCAGGTTTGGTCTAAAACAAAAAAAATATCGCAGTGGTGGGGAGAACAAGTGCCCTTCGTTTGCGTTAAGGGTACTTTTACACCCTTTTCTATGTTTAGGTCTTTTAAGGGAGAGTAGCGTAATTTTATCTTTTTTGACAGTCGTTTTTGACGATTTTTTTTTTCTTTTTGCTTAGGGCTAAGAAGGAACATGGGTGATTTTTAGTCAGTCAAAGTCTGACACTCCCTTTCGCTCTGCCTAGAGCGAGAGGGGTTATTTGATGATTGAAATCAAAGACTCCGTGGCTATTAATGCGAAATTTCCTGATATAAAAACCAAATACTAATGGGTTGGTGACCCCGCTTGCGACTACTAGACTTATGTTTTTTTTTCTAAAATATCGTAATAATGTTACATTAAAGCAGGCACATGACAAAGTGGAGCTTTTAAAGAATTTCTTTGATACTTAAGTCTACAATATTGTGCAATTAAGTGAAAACGTTTCCATTTTTTTTTTTTTTTTTATTTTTTTTTTTTTTTTTTATTTAACAGACACAACAACATTTCTTAAAGAAACACTTGAAAGGAAAAATAATATTAAATAACGTGTGTTAAATATTCATGAAAATATATTCAGGAAACTCTTACGTTTGCCCACACAGATTCGATAGAAAATTCTTTGTACATTTTTTTTGTAAAAACTTCCTGGTTTTCAAAGCGTGTGGTAAACAAGGTAACATTTTGTTATAACGATATGCTTGCAGATACTACGTGTGTAGTATACATACTTGAGGAAATTACCAACAAAACATTAACTAAGTGTGTGCTATCAAAAATATTGTATTGTAAATGTGTTTTTCTGCCTAATTTTAATAAAAGAGTACTCGTACAGTCGTACCTAAAGTATAAAAAATCACATCACACTAGTCACACTAGTATTATAAAGGCGAAAGTTTGTGAGTGTGTGAGTATGTAAGTTTGTTACTTCTTCACGCAAAAACTACTGCATGGATTTGGATGAAATTTGGTACACAGATAGTTTATTACCTGGATTAACAAATAGGATACTTTTTATCCCGATTTTATATTCCCATGGGTTGTAGCGGGTGAAGCCGCTGGCAACAGCTAGTATACTATAATATCTGTTGTTAGTTTTGACTCCGCCAGATATTAACCTACTTAAGGATCATGGTTTACATAATCAAAATTGTAACCCTGCTATTAGGGGAAAATAGCGAAATCATTTTCATTGAGTATATTTTTTGCCAGCTAGAAGCTCTCCAGCTAGAAGCTAGAATCTTTTATTCATATTTATACGGTTTTTATTTTTATTGTATACTAACGGATCTAACAGACGTCTGCTGCCCGGACAGCACCGCCACCTACCGGGTCCAAGACAGCAAAATCTCCATTAACAAAATGATCCGCCATTTATTGAATTGTTTTTTGTTACAAAAAATGTGATAAATGAAGAACCGCTCGAACGATTTTGTGCAAACTTCACACAAACATTCTACTAAATAGTCCGAACAAAGCCTAAACATTTGGTTTGGATAGTTGAGCCTGCTCTTCTACACTAATATTTTATATAGGAATGATTTGTTTGATTGTTTGTAACGAATAGGCTCCGAAACTACTGGACCGATTTGAAAAATTCATTTACTTTTGGAAAGCTACACTATCCCCAGGTGACATAGGTTACTTTTTATCCCTGTATTCCCACGGGAACGGGAACCTCGCGAGTGAAACCGCGACACGTCCGCTAGTGAGTTATAAAATTACAACGAAAAGTGGCATTAAAATGGCATACAGGAATAAAATAACCTTAATAAAAAAAATAGAAGAAAGAAAGTCCATTATAAACAAAAATGAATTACAACCTTCACAGAAATGTCGAAACATAATGTTTTATTATTAGTCAAATGTTTCAGTAAGTCACGTGGTCCCAAAATGAGAGTACTCCAGCAAGATGGCCGGAGCTAATAAAAGATCTTTCTCGTACCCCAGTTATCTGTACGTTTTATTACGAGGAGCTAGTTTTACGCGAGTTAAATAGAATTTTCCTGGGACGAAGTATGAGGCAATTTTCTCAATATATTTGGGTCAGATAGGTCAGACCCGGACCCCTTTTAAACGGGGTTGCCACTTGTTTACTTTTTAGGTGAAAATCTTGAGAGGAAATACCTATAACACCATTATATATTATGAGTAACAAATACCTTATAAAGTATTAAAATAACCTAACATAACAATTAACAAAATAATGCTTCTTCTCTCCTAATTCACTTATATTGCTGTACCCGACAGGACTAATTGATTGGTGGTCTAATTTTCAGTTTACCATTTATTATTACCAATATGGCGCTTACAATAGCGTCGAAATGACGGGAGCTCAGACCAAAATTTGGTATTTTTTTCAATTTAATTGAAAACCACGGAAGATACCTCGTAACCGTAAGTGATAGTGTAGGTATTACTCACATTAACTGCCGCACTCAGATAGCTTTAATGATTACTTAGGCCATAACTTAGTAAAGGTTTTGATAGTTTTGTCATACAAAAGTATTTCAGATTTTTATTAGGTGACGGCTTAAGTACTCGTAATAATTACATCTCTGAGTACCGCAGTAAAACATTTTTGAAGCCTTAAAACTGTACCTCATATCACACAGGGGGTGCCCCAAACAGGTGGTCGCTTAGTTTGTAAGTTTTCTGCCCTGGCTGAGGTTGGTTAAGTAGTTGATAACCCTCCTAGGTTGAACTGCAAGATGCCATTCACGTTTTTTGTATGCCATCATAAAGAAAAAAGTATTGCTAATGGTCTATTTCTTCCTCACCCTGTTCCATGCATTCGAATAAACTCTATCCCTTTGTAAACAGTTCATCCGGGGTCCCTTATAAATGTTGCAACTAATCTTTCCAGAAGACGTAGATCCAAACTCAGTCTAGGCATAAAGGCTTTAGTACTTATTTAGTTTCGCCTAGCCATTAGGTTTTCATTGCTAGTCAGACTGGGACAGTTTAGGTCTGATAGGATGGATTAAGGTAGCTCGTATGCTATGGGAATGAGCAGAGTAATTTGGAGAGAGTTATGGAAATGGACTAAATTGCTAATTGGTTTTTAAAGCCTGATTAACTTATTCTCTTGAGAAGGATTTAGAATTTTAAGGGAAAAACGAAACTCTTATAGGCTACTTCTACTCTTAGGGCTATTATTGATGACAAACGACATTTTTTTACCCGACTGCTGCGAAGCCCAAAAGGAGGGTTTTTGTCTAAATCAGATGTAGTGTTTCTATTGAATTAAAATCAACCATATATCAAGCAAGACTAAGTGTAAAACAAAGTTGATATCTGATACCCGGTTAGTGCCACTTCGATGGGTAAAACAATCTTCTTTCTCCATCCCAAACAAGGATTTTCAAAGAAATAAAACTAAAAACAGGAATGCTCATTCATAAAATTGAAGCGGCGGCATTTCCTGCGTGTCAAAAAATATGGTTCGACAAAAAAACTTAAAACGAAATCATTCGTTAACATACCTTAAAACACATTAAGATCTTTTATAACTATAATAACATGCAGTTTACATCCGTCGGTCATACATTAAGTTCTTTTAAACACAAAAATTATATATTGGGAGTGTAAGTACTGAATATTTCACGTGAAAGCATGCGTTTACAAGTTCAACTGTCATCTGATCTGAGATCGTGGCCTTAACCTGTAGTTTAAGCACGTTTAAGTAAGGTTGTCGCGGGAAAACTTGTTTTTGCCAAATACTGGGCGAAAAGAAATTATGTGAATTCTTTTTATGTAGGTAAAAATAAAATGTATTGGTTTACTTTACTTTTTTCATTACAAAGAAGTATGTAAGTATTTTTGTTTTTTTAATTAGGTACCTTTTTATTTCAAATGCCTTCGCGGCAAAACATAGTGCTCAAATATCTTAGCCTAACTGCCGTACTCAGAGATATTTAATGATAACTTAAGCCGTCCCTTAGTAAAGGTTTGACATATTTTTGTATGAGAAAACTGTCAAAACCATTACTAAATGATGGCCTAAGTAATCATTAAAGCTCTCTGAGTGCGGCAGTAAGACCATTATGTCAATACCTTTGTTTAACAAATAAAGAGTTCTGATTTCTGATAGTAACCGGCCGCCCGAGGACTTACCTTTACATGACGTCGGAGTACTCTTAGGCAAGCTGGTTTTCTCACGATGTTTTCAAACGTCGTAAATGGTGTTTTGACAATCATGTTCGCTTTGTAGTCAGACTTTTTCGGCCACAGTTAGTGACGCTAGCGACTTAAAAGTAAATACGTGAAAGAGCACCACAACAAGGCATTTAACGACCATTTTTCTTTCTTCTAGAAAATAAGTCTCTACAACAGGAAGACACCATAATACCATACCAAAATAATTTCCTTACAGTAATCATCCCCCATTTGTCCGCCGACATTAAAACCATATCAAATCCGGACCAAAATAACCTACTTCATCAAATTCCGGACAGCCCTAAAAACACAAATTATAAAATATTCCGAGAAACAATTTCAACGTTGACCAACATTCTGCTCATCAAAACGTCATAATCTGCCATCCTCCACTTTGTAAAAAAACGATTACAAAATGATTTGACAAAGAGATTGGGTAAGTGAATCACAAAGACCTAATAACCTTATTTAAACTCTGAATACAAAGGAAAATGCGTTAAGTCACTGTTACTTAGTTAAAATTTTCATTTTTGCATATCGCAAAGTATTATGACGTGTGAGCAAGCCGATCGTGCTTTATTTTTCGCTGAATAAGTCTGCGATTTTAAAAGACAAGAGACTGACTATGGGCCTATTTTACTAAGGCTGCCCACCCAAGACCGATAATCGGTGACCGATTTTTTGTAGGACAAATATAGAACACACTGATAGCAATAGGGCAACGCACACGTCCTACAAAAAGTTGGTCAGAAATAACGAACAAATTGAAATCGGACCGATTATCTGTCCTACAAAAAGTCTGACGGGCGGATTGATTATTTCACAGAAATCACCATGGTTTTTGTGGTCGAGTAAATCGATATTGTGCATCCGTAAATATTGTTTCCAACTAGAGAATAATAGACTAAACATTGTACTACAGGCTCTTGGCCGTTTTCATGCATTAAAACGAACGTAATAATAACCGTCCATTCAAAGATTGTCTAATAGAAAAAACCTATAGCTGCAGCTGAAAGAAATTGAAGCTATATAATAGAGCACCTCTGAAAAGTGTATCGAGCAACAAGGAAGCTATGTAGAGAAATAAATATAGTTTATTCTATTTATTTTGATTTTTCTTGGTTAGGTCGGCTACTTCTGGGACCACCCTCGTATGTACACCGATTATGCTGAGATTTATGATCCGATTTACGTGATTCTTTTTTAGTTTGATGCGGAATAGTTGCCATTTGGTCCCATAAAAAAAAAACTTTTTTTGGCCAAGTACTTTTCATTTTACGAACATTTTTCGCTTATGAGTGTTCGCGAATAACTTCATCGTTTATGAACAAATTTAGATGGTTCTTTTTTTATTGGAAAGGAGATATTTCAAGGGAAGTACCATGATATGGAAACCAGAATCTAGTGATGGGATCCCATATCTGCTGATAAGCCGTAAGCCGCAACTAGACGAAAGCCTAGCCGCCAAGTCTATCACAAAATCTAGTTGGTAGCGCAGCAATAACTGAATTAAAAAAAAATTAAAGAATAAAACTTGTTTTAGCCACGTGCTTCTTGCATAAGCTCGTCGACCTGGTTGCGAGCGCTTATGTCCTATAAATGTCATATTATTTTGATATACTATCTTATCTGATGACTCAATTAAATAAATGATTTGAGAGTTAGGATTTAGAGGGCGAGACTGAGTGATCATACTCCTTCAAATTTTTATAACATAACTTAACAACGTCTGCCGATATCTTTCCTGCCTTTTGATGAAGAAAAAACATTTTTGCTTTCAGTTCAGATGAATAGTCCATGATGTGGAAAATAATATTATAATATACAGGAAAAACATGAAAACTACAAAGTAAACTTGTCATAAATATTAATGAAGGCATGTTTGATGTACAAAGGGAGGTGTTACTTTGTATGTTTTCATACAAATTGGAGAGTATTTTCAGAGATTCAGGCTTACATTTTCCACAAAGAGTAAACAGTCTCATAACTGATTGGCAGAACGAACACTGTGTTTATTTGGCATTAAAAAAAATGTACGTTGTGGTTATTTGGCATTAAAACATATAACATTACCCTAGGCTTCATGGCAACTGAAAAATTCCTGACGGAAAAACCCAATAGCATTTTGCCTACCCGCGAACCGAATGAGTCAGAAAACAACGACCATTTCCACAAAATGTAAGTTTGGAATAAAATAGAAGCAAAACGAACAAACCAGATTCAGCAGCTGTGACCCATTTATAACAGCTGTTTTTAGTTTGACGCTGAAAGATGAAAATATATAGAAAAATATGTACACACCCTGCATTTTAGTGATCGTAAAGTTTTATAACAATTTGCGCGGACTGTAGGATTTTTTTCTTTAAGGAATTAATTAGATAAAACTGTAATAAATCGATTACTATCACTTCTTTCTTTCTTACCGTGTAAACTGGGGTCAGAGGTTTTATGCCGCCCATCTCTGGCAGAGATGAGATATGCAGAGCTCTGACGGTTTTACATGCCATCAAAAAATATCACAGGCGTGCTGGTTTACACTATTCAGTTAATAAAAAATTATAAAAAATATATAAAATACTTATGTATAATAAAAAATAAAATTAAAAAAATCTTTCTTTTTTTCTTTAGATACACTATCCCCAAGTGCTAAAAGCTACATTTAAAACCTGTGCACGAGCAAATCTAATATATAATATATGTAGAGGTCTTCTGCTACAGGTATTTCCATACTTAACAGGAGGTCACTACAATATATGTATTTGTTAAAACCTGTTGATTACGAAATAAACTTAATAATAACTTATTTATGTCACCGCTAGAATCAATCATGCAAAAATTACAATATCATTCATAAACATGTTCATCATCGTATGCCTCAACTAAATCGATAAGTTGCACACATTACGAGATTTCTCACTATTAAGTATATCGTAAATTGTGTACTTCTACTTACCTACTTAAACATAGTGTAGCAATTTATTATCAGTTTCGTCACATAATCGTCACGATATCGTGAGTTGTGACCACAAATTGGTGGACTTGATATAAACATCGTATTTTTATCGAATTCGGTTCAGTAGTTTTGAGTTAAAAGTCTTACTAGACACGCAAACATATAAATATTTAAGTAGGGTTTCTATAAAGTAAGACGTATTTCAGTGAGTTTGAACAACTATAAGGCCTCGTTTACGGAGACGCGGGGCGACGCGCGGCGCGTTGCGCGTTTATAATTCAAGTACATGGCGATGTATGAAAACGGCAACGATTTCAAACGAAAATTTTACGAGAAGCGATTTTTCGCCCGTTTGTTTAAAATGCAGCGTTTGTTACGGTGGACCCGCCTCTCAGTAAATTAATAAAAACAGCACGCGACTAGCCTTCAGCACGCGCCGCGAGATGCTCCACGTCTCCGTAGACGAGCCCTAAATGTCATTAGAACAGCTGCGATGATTTAAATGCTGTAATGTCTGGTAGGGAGTATGAAAGTAGAGTTGCGCTGACACCAAGCAGGCTGGAACATTGGCAGGAAGATGATAATGATGACAGCGACTACGATGGTTTATATTCATAGAGAAGTTTTCAGGAAGATTTAGCGCTTCAAGACGTTTTTGTCAAAGTGTTTTGGTCTTAGTCAGTAGTTACAACATTTGCAACCGCTAAAATATACTGTTTCATCATCAGCAACAGTCTATTAATGTTCCCACTACTGGGACACAGGCCTGCTCTCTATTTGAGAGTAGATTATAGCCCATTCGGGGTTATAATCTACCACGCGGGCTCAGTGCGGATTGGTAGATGTCACATGTATTCAAATTTTTTGGTTCTAAGACATGCCGGTTTCCTCACGATGTTTTCCTTCACCGTTTTGAGAGTAAATATACTGTTTATCATATTCTTATTTAAACTCTTATTTGTATCCCTATCCAATATTGAATGTTGTCATTATCAAACTTAATAGCCCTTGTACCAATAATTCAAACACTCAAATGCCATTAATATAAAGTTCCTCCCACACTGTCGTAATCTTTGTTTACCGTTCGTCATTACAAGTTGACGGTATCATGACCAGCTCAATCGACATTATGTCAAGGCCGACTAGAACGTCTATCACCAATCACCAGTCACTATGGCCGAATTGGGCCAATATTGGCTAATACGTCGATAGCCAATGTTTGCAACACAGTTATAGGTTAGTTTAGCGTTGAAACTTGATTATACTTAGATGCTAGAGAACATTAGTAATGAAGTAATAGACGAATTCTCTATGTGGAAATAATCAATTGGCACATTGGTTAATAAATAGGGATGTTTTCTGACTTAAAAAATGTGATTCTGATTAGTCCGTCTGTTAGTATATCGAAAAATATTGGATACGTATTTTTTGTTTTATCAAATCAATAAAAATTGACGAAGATACAACGCGTCAAAGATTTGAGAGGGGGTAGGTGACGTCACTGACCGCTAAAACTTGTCATACTAATGTCTTAGAGTATGACGTCACACGAGTTTTCAAAGCACTGTATCGTCTTCATTGTTTGCTTACGTAAAAAAAGAAAAAATACGTGTCTAATATTTTTTGGTAATCTACCTACATGACTTATTAGATTTTTTTTTGTTAACCACCCTATTTCAAAACATCTACCAGTTTTCTTTTCCTGTGTGATCTTACTCATTCACAGATGTCATTTTCACTATCACATCATGTATGGCCAAATACTTCTCAAAATGGAATGTTAATCAAACACGCATCACCAAAACCAACGGCCGGTCATACTGATTAAGGAAATCATAAGCAAGTTCTCTGTCTCATAGAGTGTGGATTTGTACCCGGCTTATGACTCGATTAAATATAAGTGGCCCAATGTGGGTGCACTAATTGGTTCACCTCTGCCTTACCCTTCGCGGAATATAAGCGTGATAACTGACTAAAGTTTAACAAATATCCATGACAATGGTAATCACCATTGGCCTAAAAACCAATCAATTTGCCTGCCAGTATTCTTGCAAAATCCACTTGTGTGCCAAATAAAGTCGCATACATAAAAATCTAAATAAATCCTCCATTGTTTTGTAAAAGGATGTAGAAACACATGTTAATTAAACATGTGCGTAATGAAACGGACAATTCTCTGAATTTCGCAACGCTTTTTCGTACTAATTGCCTTTTGATATGCATTGATGACGAATCTTTTAACATCTTGGATATTTAATTGTATAATAGTTCGTGATATACCAGGATTAAAATATTGTACACTTTTTTGATTTGATTTTTCGATCATAGAGGCTAAATGTCACTGGGATTGTCCTTCAAGGTCATTTTAGGAATACGCCATATTCAATAATAAATAAATGCCTTCATTATAATTACGTAACTAAAATTGCTGTCAATATCGTGTGTGGCCACTTCTGCGAATTCCTTCTGCATTTTCAATCGTGGTATTGTAAAGTACTGCAAATACTATAAAATCAAATCTAATAACATAACTGGCACACCATAATTCTACGTTCACACAACCATCCTCCGATCATCACCTAGAAACTACTTACGTATTCACAACAGCAGCTAAGTAAACAGTAGGCAAAGGCACAAACACGTACATCAAACAGCATCCAGTCACCAGTACCTAATTACATAGAAAAACCATGAATCATCCATGTGATGGAATTCATAAGTACTAAAGATTGATTCACGGGCGGAGAAAATGCTCATGTAATATTGCGGTCTGACCATCTATGAGCCAGTTTTTGTGGTCGCGGAAAGAGTGGGTAACGATGCCGCATTTCTAATGGCAGATATGATTTTTTGGGTTCCGTCGACTGAGCGAAGCAACACGTTGGTCCCGGCTGTAATTTTTTTTTTAACTTTGCCCCACATTATGATTCTCTCCTGTATAGTGGATGCGTTTACAAACATTTAAACTCACATATACAATCCAAACACCCGAAGAACTTTGAAGATCTTCGACAGTCATCAGAGGCACAGACAACCAGTTTAGAAAAAAAGTATCATGTTATTCATTGGGCTGTGGACTTGTGGAGGCAGGAAGTAACTCCATCAAAAATACTGGTATTCAGTTGCATCTGGTCAGATTGGAAGACGACCGTAAAATTGTTGGAAATAGACTATGATGAGACTGAATTAGCATAGGTTTCGAATACGTTAGTAATATTAGAACATTACGACAGATGTGTGTAGCAGATGGCATGCCTCCATTATCATTATCATTTACCATCATAATTAAGTATGTTTTGCAAATCATGTTTTGTTTTTTGAAAGCAGCTCTTTATAGTCTTAGTTAAGGTACGTTCTGACTTTACGAATCATAATTTGCGTTATAACAAGTTATACAAACAAAAAAATTATCACCATTATCTAAATTATAAAGTCAATCACTACGGGCCCCAAAGTTTGTAAGTACGATTCACATTGACCGACTTATCTCTCGCGTTCCTATTTTCTTATTATGGGAAAGTTTTCTTATGTTTTCAATCAAGCGTGTGAGGGGTTCCTTACAGTTCATTTATTTATTACTACGCTGCTTCTAAATGATGATCAGATGGATGTCCATTAATCATTACTAGCCCAATGAATTTTGTTAGAGCTATTGAACTTGTCAATTATTACTACTGAAGGTGATTTTGAAAGTTATTTTTGCGAGGTTATGCACACTTACACTTAGTTGATTTAGGTGTCACTTCGTTTATAAAGGTAGGTAATTTTTTGCTAAGTTTATTTTTCGAAATAGTTGATCTCTTTTGAATTGAATAAGACATACTCGTAGAAAAGGCCAATTTTTTGAACATAAGCCCAATTTTTTTGATTGTATTGAAGAGACTTTAAAAAAATCGAAAGTCTTCCTTAATAAATTCTCCTTCCAAATGAATTTTCTGATTCAACACTCCATCATTGCAATCAACACCTCCCATTTCATTAACTGTGTAATTAACGCAGTTTCCCTCACCATTCAATGTAAAAAAAATAAACATGTTAATGACTTACTTGAATTTTAATGTACCAGTCATTATTTCAATGATTCGCGCATCCTCATTCAGGACATGTAAACGCTCTCTCATTAAGACAAGCCTTGGTCCACTCATGTCTTAAAACATTGTTTCAATGAAATCGTTTGTTAAATTATTTATTTCTTCGTTTACAATTTGACTGTCAATAGATTTTCCCTTTCGAAGTATCACGCAATTGTTGGGTGTGTCCAGAGTATTAATGATTGTCAAATGGTCGTTTAGTGATTCGGTTGTTGCTTCATTGATATTGCTATGTAGGTCTATGAAGGTTAGATGACAAAAAACTGCAAAAACAAAAAGTTTACAGGTTTGGTAACCCTTTACAGCCTATTGGTAAGTACAGGCTGTAGAGGCTTACAAAACCTATAAACTTTTACCAAACCCGGCAACTTTCGCAAAAAAACCGAGGAAGCATGAAAGGCTGACAGGAAATGAAAATAAATTTTAATAAAATGTTTTATAATTTTATTACAAAAATCACTGTTTGTATTCTTTGTTCGTATGTTGTCAACTTTAAATTTAGGATGATTATCTTACCTTTTTAGGGTTCCGTACCTCAAAAGGTAAAAACGGAACCCTTATAGGATCACTTTGTTGTCCGTCTGTCTGTCTGTCTGTCTGTCTGTCTGTCAAGACCTTTTTTCTCAGGAACGCGTGGAGGTATCAAGCTGAAATTCATATCAAATACTCAAGTCTATGGTCTCTTGGAGCTGTGAAAAAATCAAACTTCTAAGTCAACGCGATCAAAAGATACTCCCGTTTATGCCGCAAATTTTCGACACTCGCAAGGGAATCAAAACCTACAGGGTACTTCCCGTGAACTCAGAATCTTGAAATTTGGTACGAAGCAACGTCTTATAACACAGATAAAGGAAAAATTGCGAAAAGCATAAATTTTTAGTTACATCATATAATAAAAATATTTTTAAGTTGAAATTTTCACTGAATGTGTCTCTCTGTTGCTGCTATAACAAAAAAAAAATAAAAAACGACTCCCCTACTACGATGGTACGGAACCCTTCATGTGCGAGTAGGACTCGCACTTGGCCGGTTTTTTTATCTTATCTTTATTCTTCCTTAAAAGTGTCCTGCGTGCTACTTGATTCCATGATCTTGTCTTGTTCCGATTCTTGTTCTCACTTTAGTTAGGTACAAAAATAATTATAGTCGCTGATGTTTCCTCTAATATCACTATTGAAAAGCGGTAGACTTAAAAATAAAAATTTAAGATGCTCTATTCGCGTCTTGCGATCAAATTTGAGTCTTAAATGCATACGAGTATATAAAGGTATTTATACAGGGTGTTTGGTAGATGGGTGCAAAGCCTGAAGGGGGTGATATCTTAGACCATTTAGAACTTATTAAGCTAAACTTGTCTTAGACCAAGTCTGTTCCTTGTATTTTTTTTTGAAACTCTAAGGTTTTTAATAATAATACCCTTTTTTTTTCAAATAATTGTTAATAGTGTCCAGTAAAAGCTGTTATGTTATTATTTTTTATCTAAGTAATGTGTGATTACTCAAACAAAATAATTCCCAAGCAACTGTGTCATCAGAGAAACATTCTACGTTATATTCAAGTTTAAGAAACTTTTAAAAATCAAGAAAATGTTTTGTTTACGGCATAATAAAAAAATAAAAAAATAGCCTCAGTTGTTCAAACCTTTTTAAAAACATGCTTGGTTATTGCCCTTTCTTTTGAGGTACTATTTACGCAGATGTCTCATCAACTCTTGGAATTAGGATGTACAAAGCAAATTGAGGTGGAATATTTAATTTTTAAACAGATTAAAATAATGCAACATTTTTGCTAATGCACTATTGTTTTTTGTTAGAACTGGTAACTGATTCATTCTTAGAATTATGGTGCACGCGCACCAATCAAAATCTGGATTCAACCCGGGAAGACATCACCCAAGTATCGAGGAAGACATTATTGCAGCTTTTGATGCAGATCCCACTACGAGCGTCAGAGTAGTAGCTCGAAACCTCAACATTTCGGTATGGAAGGTGTGGAATACGATGCACCGAGAAAACAAATATCCTTTCCACGGCACGGGTGTACAAGGTTTGGAAAATGAAGATCCCCCGAATGAAGGATTCAGTTCTGTCGCTTTTTGTTAAATAGTGACATTGAAGATGCATGGTTTTTAAAATCCGTCTTGTGGACCGATGAGTCAAAATTTTCGAAAGAAGGAATTACCAATTTCCATAATCTTCATCGATGGACCGACAAGGAGAACAATCCACACTGGAAGAAGCAAGTGTCGTTCCAAAGGAAATTTTCAGTTAACGTGTGGGCAGGAGTAATCGGCCGAACGTTGATTGGTCCCCACTTCCTGCCAGATAATTTAAATGGAGAAAATTACCTGGAATTCCTCCAAAACTATCTCCCAGAGCTTCTGGACGAGACCGAAATACCAATATTGACAATGAGAAGACCACTGATTTTTCAACAAGATGGTTGTCCAGCACACTGGACCCTAAACGTGAGAGAACATTTAAATAATTGTTTCGCAGAGAGCTGGATTGGCAGAGACGGGCCCATCCCTTGGCCACCTCGATCACCCGATTTAACTCCTGTGGATTTTTTCGTTTGGGGACGGGCCAAGGAGCTCGTCTACTCGCACGTTGAAATTTCAACTAGAGAAGAATTAATAGAAAGAATCCAAACGGCTTTTCAAGTCATGAAGCAGGAGATGAAATTAAAAATCACAACTACAGAAGTGAGAAGACGGGCACGCGCTTGTATAAGAAACCGCGGTCAACATTTTGAACATGAACAATAAATTATTTTAACAAAAATGTTGTTTTATTGATCTGTTCGAAAATAACAATTTTCATACTGAATTTGCTTTGTACATCCTAATTCCAAGAGTTGATGAGACGAGGTATTCCTCGAAGCGCTCCCGTTTTGAAACGCTCCCATCTAAGCGCTCCCGTTTTGTTCCTCCAAGCGCTCCCAAAATGAGCGTTTCGAGGAACGATTAAAAATATTAAAATTTATTTCCTCGAAGCGCTCCCATGATTAACTTTCGGATAGAGATGGGACTATACTAACTGAAATTATCGATAATAACTAGGTAATAAGTAGAACACATTGTTATAATATACAACTAGCGGCCCGTACCGGCATCGCACGGGTTAGGTAATTTTTTTTTTTTGTTGTATTGTAAATCCTTTAGTCCACCAAATAGATGAATATAATCTGCCGACATATGTACCTATTCATATTTTTTTATTGTTTAGAAAGCTTATGATTTCTCTCCATTATGTTTCCCATTACTACCTACCCCCGTCCCCGCACACCTCAATGTTTTGTCGGAAGTTTTTCGTAGAAATAAGGCAATGAGGTGTCTATCGTTGCCATGGTCCGGGGCGAGGAGGAATGGGACGCCGTCGCCTCCTTCTGCGAAGCAGTGATGCTGGCGAAGGAAGTGGCGGAACGCGACAGGGAGAGAACCTCTCGTCCCAGCCGCCGCGGGAGGCGCTCCGGGCGTCGGGGGTCCCGCGATGACCTCCGGCCACCGTAGACGCGGGCCTGTGGACGGTGAGTGATGGGCTAACTCGCCGTCCGTCCGTCTCACGACGAAAACAGGCCGTGTCGACGGCGCGTTCGTGTTCCACGCGCGCCTCAAAGAGATGTCAGCAACATGGGAGGGGCCCGAAAGGGCCGACGCCTGTCGGGGCCGCGGGTAGTCCAACGGTTATCGCAGCCTCGCCATAGAGGGCGAAGAAGGAACATGGGTGGTTTTTAGTCAGTAGAAGTCTGACACTCCCTTTCGCTCTGCCCAAGAGCGGGAGGGGTTACTCGATGATCTTACACCCAACAAAAAAAAAAAAAAACAAAAAAAAAAAAAAAAAAGGTGTCTATCGTTTACGTCAATGGTAGAAATGACTTTCCTTGTCCTAGGCGGGGCGAGAGAGTGTCTGACTTAAACCACCTACTGACTAAAATCACCTGCTCTGAGCCGGGACCCAGTAACGTATTACGCTCAACGGTGATGCTACCTATGCGATTGATAAAATGGTTAAAACAATTTTATAATTCATTTTTGCCAAAAATAGCGATACTAACTTCATAACTAAGAGTTAAAGATGCGGCGCGCGCGGCGCGTGAGTCCTGAATACACACATACAAACCGTAACCCCGCCTCCCCATTGTATCCTAGAGAGTCGCGTTTACCGAATTCACACGAACCCAGCCGAGCATTGCCCGAACTTGTGTTTACGTAAAATTGCGTTTTGTTGTTAACGCAAGTTGCGCGAAGCAAGTTTGTTTTAAAAATTATCGATATAATTCATTACGTTTACTTCATGCTTTTTCCTATTTTTAAACGTGGGAGCGCTTCGAGGAAATAAATTTTAATATTTTTAATCGTTCCTCGAAGCGCTCCTTTTGGGAGCGCTTGGAGGAATAAAACGGGAGCGCTTAGATGGGAGCGTTTCAAAACGGGAGCGCTACGAGGAATACCTCGATGAGACATCTGCGTAAATAGTACCTCAAAAGAAAGGGCAATAACCAAGCATGTTTTAAAAAAGGTTTGAACAACTGAGGCTATTTTTTAATTTTTTTTATTATGCCGTAAGCAAAACATTTGCTTGATTTTTAAAAGTTTCTTAAACTTGAATATGGCGTAGAATATTTCTTTGATGACTCAGATGCTTTGGAATTATTTTGTTTGAGTAATCACACATTACATAAATAATAAATAAATAAAAAATAATAACATAACAGCTTTTACTAGACACTATTAACAATTAAATGAAAAAAAATGGGTATTATTGTTAAAAACCTTAGAGTTTCGACAAAAAATACAAGGAACAGACTTCGTCTAAGACAAGTTTATCTTGATAAGTTCTAAATGGTCTAAAATATCACCCCCTTCAGGATTTTCACCCATCTACCAAACACCCTGTATATATTTGTTTTTAATTAAAAAGCGTTGCTCCACACTAGGAATTTCTCCTGTATCGTGGGTGCGTTCACAAACATTTAAACTCACATACACAAATACCCAGACCCAGAACAACTATCTGTAGGTCATACAAATATTTGTTCCGTGCGGGAATCGAACCCGCGACACGTAGCGCAGCAGTCCATTACGTGAGCCACTGCGCCAACCGTGCGTTTAAAATTCAGTTTTCTGTTTCTTCACCTGTCAGATAAAACTGCACTATAAAAACCTAAGTTCTAATTGCAGAGAAATGTGACGTAACCCGCCCTTTTTTACTACCTTCCCGATCAAGCCGTTATAATAAATGTTCAAGGGAAATTGAACTATAATTACCTTGCTGGAATAGTGATCGTAGTATGATGATAGTAAAGCCGTATAATCATGGTATGATGTAAGTACCCAGATGTGGTTAGCACACGAGAAAAGATGAATGGCCTTTTCGAAGACGTTCACAATATTGATGATACATTTGAACATCGCAAAACAGATGAGGATAATGTGTATGTAATAGAAGAACATTTTTTAAATGTATTTCTGAATGTTAGTCCGTATTCAAAAATCTATATTCGTGTTGAATTTCAATACCGTACGTGAACAATAGATCGCTTTAGCTTCCGTTAGTTTTTGGTGCAAATGTTACACCGAAGCGTGTCCAATAGGATTCTTATATACGAGTAAGCTCAACTCTTAAAACTTAAGCCAAGAAGGAACATGAGTGGTTTTTAGCCAGTAGAAATCTGACACTCCCTTTCGCTCTACCCAAGAGCGGAAGGGGATTTACCACCCGCCAAAAAAAAGAAGTCACAATCTTATTGTAGAGAAGTATTCAACTGTAGTAAGTCACCTAACTATTCATATTTTTTTAGAAATGGTGATCTATACACTGTTACTTAGACCTTTTTATAATTTGAATCTGAACTCATAATTAAGTCTATTCTGGAGTTGTGCCCGGTTGAAGGTTGAATAGGCTCGTCCGCTTCTAAATCATACTTAAAACATCACTTGCAAAATGTGAGTGTACTATAATTAGGTACACCTTTGTGGATGTGTCCATTGGGGATTACATGTCGCTGCCCGGCAAAAAAAACGTCATAATACAGAAAAGTTACGTTTTGACATCTTTGTACCATTTAGATAGCAAATAATTATGTAATTTACCTGCTGTAAAAACGACATTATTATGTTGTACTTAGTTACCGAGAGATGGCGCTAAGTTCTCTTTTTCACTAAGACGTATTGCACAGTTGACCGGCATGAACAGTGTCACATTTGTATTGATACAGAGCGGTTGTGTATTGTGTTGCCAAAAAAGTGTATTAACGTGTGTTGTGACTTTCTTTCGGTAAGTTTTACAAGTTTATAATAGAATTACTAACATGAAAAGTGCATCAAATTGTGTTATGACAGTTTTCTCGACGAAAAAATATTGTAGAATGCTAAATATTTTAAAGAAAATAGTCTTATCCTGTGTAGGTACTCTTTAGTAGACAGTTTGAGGTGTATGTTTTAGTTGAAGATAAGGTAATATTGTCATAACACATTTAATGACATTGTTATTGAAAAACGTAACAATAACGAAAGTTTTATGTTGTATTAATTCATTCTTTCTGCAAAAAATGTTAACTAGTGTTTTTACGCAAGTGACATATTTTGTTATCTGTCTGTTTTCATGAAAAAAAAATATAATTATTTGAGGCGAATAGTTCTTTTCGTTTTTTTATCTTTTCTGACTATACCTACTTACTTTGATTTTTTTTTCAAGGAAAACATGAAGTCCAGTCGTGCGACATTGTTGGTAAAAATGGCGCGTAGGGAAGACCAAGAAAACATTTCTGATCTGAGTAATATTCAAACTATATCTATAGGAAATGGGCGAAGCGATAAAATGCGCTAAGAAAAAGGGCAGACCCTACGCCATAACAAAAATGGCATGTCGTGATTTTTACTCTCTGAAGCGTCTATCTGAGGACATTGGAATGACCAAATCATTTAAAATTTCCGAAATAAAAGTTTTTAAATTAATGCAAGATGATCCCACCAAGTTATTTTACAAAACTTCTTTTAAGGATGATCAATATTCCGAAACAGTTTTAACACGAAAAAAAAATCTGAACCAAATAACTCTGAAATTGGCCTACAGATTTAAACCTAAACTCAAAGAAAATAAAATAAATGATCTTTTTTTTTTTTTGTTGGGTGTAAAATCATCGAATAACCCCTCCCGCTCTTGGGCAGATCGAAAAGGAGTGTCAGACTTCTACTGACTAAAAACCACCCATGTTCCTTCTTCGCCCTCTATGTCGAGGCTGTGATAACCGTTGGACTACCCGCGGCCCCGACAGGCGTCGGCCCTTTCGGGCCCCTCCCATGTTGCTGACATCTCTTTGAGGCGCGCGTGGAACACGAACGCGCCGTCGACACGGCCTGTTTTCGTCGTGAGACGGACGGACGGCGAGTTAGCCCATCACTCACCGTCCACAGGCCCGCGTCTACGGTGGCCGGAGGTCATCGCGGGACCCCCGACGCCCGGAGCGCCTCCCACGGCGGCTGGGACGAGAGGTTCTCTCCCTCTCGCGTTCCGCCACCTCCTTCGCCAGCATCACTGCTTCGCAGAAGGAGGCGACGGCGTCCCATTCCTCCTCGCCCCGGACCATGGCTTGCACCAGGGCCGGGCGCGAGAGGTCGCCGCCGCCGATCGCCGCTACGAGAACACGGCGGGGCTCCGCCCAAGCGGGGCACACCTCCACTGTGTGCTCCACCGTGTCCTCCGGCCGATCCTCACAATGGTGGCATCCGGGCGTTTCCTCCCGCCTGATTCGGTGCAGGTACCTCCCGAAACAACCGTGTCCGGTGACGACCTGCGTCAGACGGAAGGTGAGGGCGCCGTGGCGCCTCTCAAGTCACTCCTCAAAGAGGGGACTTACCGCCACTATCGTGGCGTGCCCTGCACGGGGTTGCGACAGTCGCTGTCTCCATGTCGCCATGAGATCGCACCGGAGGTCTGTCCGCCGCGCAGCAATTTGCCGCGGCAGCGGAGTGATCCCCCGGCGCAGCGCCTCCGCGCGCCATTGATGCAGGCGCAAATAAATGATCTTCACGAATTGTTAAGAAATAATCACATTCCGCAGTTTTACGAATCTTTTTATAATTCCCTTAAGTAATGTTTTGTTCCAAAAAAAATTGATAATTTTTGGATTATTTACGGGTTGTTACTTGTTTTGATTGATATTCATTTAATCTTTAACTTAGTCAATCAAGAAGTTCCATTTTAGTTCCTTTTAGCTGATTATTATTAAGTATTGTTACCTGCTTTGCTGCATTGGAGTTTAGCCATAAGATTATTTTGATAAGAAGGTTATTATTTTGTTACTTTGTAATAGTAAAAGTAAATTTAAACATTTTTAAACAAAGTTTATTTCTTCATACTACAAAAAGAGTATCATTTCCCAAAATATATTCACTTTCTACAAAAAAAGAGTCATAACATATCCGTCATTAAATATTTCTTGAAAGTTACTTAAAAAAAAATTATAATACTTCTGAAAATTATAAGCTATGTGAAGTGTATATAAACATACTATTTGTAAACAAATTTTCAGTTATTTAACTCCTATAATTTTTACATTATCAATGTAGTAAATAGTAAAAAATCTTAAAAGTCTCGTTATCTCGAATTAGTCATTTTTATGTTATGACACTTTTTTTGCCAAGCAGATGTTGTGATGTTATTCTCATTTTGCTCAGCACCAACCTCATCGCTCAAAGTGTACAACTTGTGACAGTTGCAACCACATTTTGTGGTCGCGGTTGCGGTTGTTCTAATGGACCCCTTGTAATTACTTCCTCGCTTACATTACGAACAGTTGTATGTGAATCAGGTTGCTGGGTAAACCCCAAATTATTATTTATTGCAGTTCTCTGGGTTTTTGGAAAGTAACGTGGGGTTCCGTTATTTAAATCAATTCTGCTGAATACTCCATCTGCTTGTTTGGTCAAAATACTGTTTTCGTAAAGCCTTGTCTGCACTTTATCCTTTTTTGGTAAAGGTTGGGAAATCTTCAAATGACCCGCTGGGCGAAGCGGGTAGGGAGTGTCAAACTTCAACTGACTAAAAACCACCCATGTTCCTTCTCAGCCCTTTGCGTTCGATGCCGCGGTATCTCTTTCGAACAACCCGTTGCCCCTGCACTTTACCCTGGCTGGAGGCCTTACAGTCAAGGCATCCACAGGTACTCCGGTTTAGCAGTAGCCGGCGTCATAGGTCGACCTGCGAGATACCATGCAAAAAAAAGAAAAAAAACCCCATCTGCGATAGTGGCATATCTGATAAACTGAACTATCCCGCACCATTTATTAGTGATTTAGCTCATTGGGCTGCT
The DNA here is from genome assembly GCA_932274075.1 of Diarsia rubi. Taxonomy (NCBI): domain Eukaryota; kingdom Metazoa; phylum Arthropoda; class Insecta; order Lepidoptera; family Noctuidae; genus Diarsia; species Diarsia rubi. Next base: position 13,682,920 of record OW026433.1, on the reverse strand, counting down.
TTTCTCGTGTTTAGGTTTCCCTAATTTCCAATCAGCATTGACAACACAATCACGTTTCTCTACTTGCACAAAAAACGCTGATCACATTCCAAAACATTAAAATATAATTCAATTTTATCTGTAACTGTTACCCCGATACCTCTATAGGAGTTGAGCAGGCACAATAACACTTTTTTGTTTTCAAATATACATTCTTCAATCACTTTAGCTCAATTAATAGGTTCTGTTGCCTAGGTAGGCAACAGAACCTATCGGATATAAGCAAAACTTTCTTCATCATTCTCAACCCCTTATCGCAGTTTATTTGGGGTTGGTGCAGCATTGATAAATGTCGCTCATTTCAACCAAGAGATATCGTCTTTCACACAGTCTACGTTGATTCGGACCCTAAGGTAGACTGGTAATAAATGCCCAGGGCATTAAGTTCGCCTCTGTACGGTTTTATTACTTGTGCATAAAGTTTTAATAAATAAATTCTGGCTTTCAGGAATTTCAGCGGTTTGGGAATAGTGCAGCGTGTTTGTCCCAAAAAAAAACACCTATTTATGCATATCTATTATCCCTTCCTATATCAACATCCTACATTTCTAGAAACATAGAAATTAATAAAGTAGGTACTTCACACTCCCACAACATCAAACTTTAAACCTTCCACCACACGAACTTCGAACTACAAACCCACCTTCAAAGCCCCGAGTTCTGTTCAGAGCAGCATATTGACAGCCATTGAATGAGCTCTGCAGTTGACGTCATTGTTCTCGTGTGAGGACAAAAGCTGACAGAGACTGACGTAGGAACAATATTATGTGAAGTGAACTATTTTAATTATCGTGTTTTCATTAAAAATATGTCAGTGGGTTTATTGAATGAGGTATGGAGTTTGGAGAATTTTGTTTGGAGAGTATTAATAGGGAGCTGATGATCTCATTTTGAAGGGCATTTTTTGTTTTATTAAATCAATAAAAATTGACGTAGGAGAAACGCGTCAAAGATTTGAGTGGGGGGTTGTGACGTCACTCAACGGTAAGAAATGCCATACTAATGTTTTAGAATATGACGTCACACGAGTTTTATTTTTTTCAAAGCACTGTCTTCATTGTTTGTTTATGTGAAAACAAAAAATATGTATTAAATATTTTTTGGAAATCGATCTGACGGATTCATTAGATTTTTCTTGTCAACTATCCTATTGTTTTTTTAATATTTTTTTTTTTTTTAAAGGAATAAGGTCGTTTTGAGTTGACACCCTTTGTGCCGCTTTGGTTTAGTGGACATAAGAACGGCTGCTAAGCATGAATATGGGTCCGATTTTTAGGTCAGGCAAAGTGTTACTGAGTTTTTCAATAAGGAATTTTTCATTAGCAGCCCAGTTGATGGAAACAGTCAGATCCCTAAAAGATCTTGTTAATGGACATATGGAATCCCGTAACAAACTGTGTCAACATCAAACTTGTTTTTTATGGTCTATATTTATCATATTAACTCCTACAAAAGTTCTTTTTGTAAACTAAATCTGAGTTTCGGAGTCATTTTATAAAATCGAAAATAACCTCAAAACCAGGCAAGTAGGTATTGTAGTGAAAGCTCTACGATGCGAAGTCAGTCGAACTGTCAAAATCAACTGACAGATCTAACAGAACGACTTTTGAACTGGTTGTGTGAACGCCATGTATAGGGAGTGAAACAATATTCATACTTTTATACTTTAAATTAAATTCCTTCCAGCATACTTTAAATTAATCCCAGCCGCTTGTCGTAAAAAAATATGAAAATAATGACTATAACATTTTGATCTTGAAACTCGAGAATTGTTTGTACGAGTTTCGGTCATTGTCTTTTCACAAAACTGTTCCAATAGGTTCTACATTTCTGACTAATCCTTTCTGAAATTATTCAATTAGGTCGTTAAGTTTGTCCTAATAGAATAACCCCCGAATCTCCCGAATGTCATTCTAGTTCGAAATCAGTTGGTCAGTATCCCGTCTTTTAGCATTTTCTGGCAGTATTAATTTAAATAAATAATAGATTTCATAATGTCCAAGGATTTTGAGTAACAGAACAGCAAGAAGGCTTATCTACATAATAAATTACTGTCGGTCATGTGATTGCAGTGTGCGTGCGTACTTGGCATGTCAACAGACGTTTTTGCGTGAATTTGTCACTGTCTCAACGCCAATCGTAAATTAAATACTCGGGGCTGTGGGATGTTGTTAAAGATACCGCGGCCTTGACATAAAGGGCTATGAAGGATCATAGCCCTTTATGTCAAGGTCTTTATGTATCTTTTGAGACATGGGTGGTTTTTAGTCAGTAGAAGTCTGTCACTCCCTTTCGCTCTGCCCAAGAGCGGAACGACCCACAAAAAAAAAGTTTTACTGCAATTTGTTATACACACAAATTATTTATGGTATATTCCCATGGTCGAGTAGGTAGAATATGAGAAATGCCACCTGCTAAGTCGAAGTTCATACATCCAAGTCATACACGTAAGTAAGTTTTGAGAAAAGACAGGTTCTGATCTTACTTATTTATATAAACACTAAATACTACCGGACATAACATTCAGGTAGAAGCACAAAGATACTGATTATTTCATAAGAAATTTCTTCCAGCAGACCTGCCAGACCTTAAGAGGAAAGGATCAAAGAGGAAGGAGGTAGGCGGAGGAGGGAAGAATATGAATTGTGTGCAATCTGATATAAAACAAGGTTTTATCAGATTTCACACAAACAATATTCTTGTACACGTATTTATCTAAAACATCATTATAATAGGGTAGTTAACAAAAAAATTCTAATTAGTCCGTCAGATAGATTTTCAAAAAATATTAGACACGTATTTTTTCTTTTTTCACGTAAGCAAACAATAAAGACGATACAGTGCTTTGAAAACTCGTGTGACGTCATTTTCTGAGACATTAGTATGACATTCTGTAGCGGTCAGTGACGTCACAACCCCCACTCAAATCTTTGACGCGTTTTATCTTCGTAAATTTTTGTTGATTTGAAAAAACAAAAAATACGTATCCAATATTTTTCGATAATCTAACAGACGGATTAATTAGAATCTTATTTTTTTAAGTCAGTACACTTCCCTATTAAGACTTAAACTATTTCCAATTACCCCTACCGCAATTGCTTACTTATTATATACGATTATTTTGCAGACATATTTTAGATTAGTAATACCCACAAACGAAACTCATCAGCGAAAATAATAAATGCTCTTTGCAACAACAAAGCTTAAATCTAACAAAGCGAAAAGATATTGCATTAATGGATGCTACACACAGGTTCGAGTCGGCACATCCATTCGGCTGAATTTGTTGAACAACACAGCTGACTCGACATGATGCACGGTCGGAATCGATACTTTACAGAATCGATACCTACATGATATAGCCTACATGGTACTAATTACTTACAATCTGTTCAATTTCCTTAATATATATTCTAATTTATCGCTTAAGCATTAGGTACAAGGATTTTTCGAATAGCTATGAGCTAGTTTTATTTTCGTTATTTTTTATTAATTTGATAAAACAAAAAACACGTATACAATATTTTTCGACAAGATTTTTTTTGGTGTTATTGTGTTTCAACCTATTAGCTCTGCTACGAGTGTAAACAACAGGCATGATCTACCTTACATCACTAAATCATATTCGGGTCACAATTTGAGATAGGGCGATCGGTTTTTTTTCCCGAACGCGACGTAAGGATATCCCCGCGTTTTGCCGAGTCAAGCCGAGTCGGATGTGTGTGTCCGCACCCCTTAAGGCGGGCCACACACGGTAGTAAAACGACATGGGTTCTTACTCCGTGTTTATTGCACATAAACTATCTCATGTGCCGACGCCCTTAGCAGGATGCGACTGAGGTCGTTACTTTTTAATATTAGTTTTCTAATGCGTCGTAGGTATATATAAAGTGATTAATTAACTTTTTAAACATTGTGCTGAAGGATATATTTATTTATTTTTTACACTAGTGTCTAGTGTATTTTTCAGGCTTTCCGAGGCGCGGAGGTAACTCGAAAAGTAATGGGTGGTCACCCATCTACAGACCAACCTAGACTAGTGCGACTTAACCTGAAGATTTATCCGAGTGGCTGTTATTTTAAACTGTTCTTTGTAGATGTGTTTATCTAATTCCAGTAATGATACTTATAATCATCTTTTGTGGAATAGGTAGGTTCTAAAAGGACCATATTCAAGGATATATGGAATCCCGTACTAATCTGCATCAACATCAAACTTTGCTTTTCATTGTCTACATTTATCATATTAACTCCTACAAAAGTTATTTTTGTAAACTAAATCCGAGTTTCGGAGTAATTTTATAAAATCGAAAAAAACCTCTTAACCAGTCAAGTAGGTATTGTAGGGAAACCTCTACACGACGACTTATATGAACTGGTTGCATAATATTCATACTTTTTAACTTTAAATTAATTCCCCATTCTAAAATCAAATCCCAGCAGGATAATGTTGTAAAAAAATATGAAAATAATTTCCATAACATTTTGATCTTGAAACATGAGAATTCTTGATACGAGTTTTGGTCATTGTCTTTTGAACACTTATTTACTTGTTTATAATCTTCCATTAATAATTTCCAGGAACATTAACAAGCCTTTGAAAAGTTATTGTTCCTATTCCTCTCCAAATTGTATTTTCATGGACACTTCAACATTAAGTTAACGTAATAGTTACTTAATAGACTGTAGTTAGGTACTTTACCTGCAAAAACGTTAATTATTAATACGTTATTTGCTTCATAAGGCTTCAAATAACTGCAACATTTATCGAAGGCCTACTCACATAAATTATATAGCGTCTAGGTAACTGCAAATGTAATCATTGTTACTGTGTCAATTACATCAGAACATTAACTTCATATAATTACATCGACGCCGGTTAACGCATCAACAACCTCCTCAAAAACACACAATTTTAATCACATCACTATGACATTCCACATATAACTAGAAACAAAAGAACGCCGATAAACCGCCCAACACTACCCACACGATGCTCAAACAATGGGTATTACATCAACACGATGTATGTAATATGTTCAACATAATTATGTTCAACATGTCATGTTCCAACATTGATGGCCACGCCTAAATAATCCATTGATCAGGGGACATAGGCCAATGACAATAGCTTTTTAAAGCGCTTCCTAGCCTAGAAAGATTTTAAATTTAACAGGATTGATATAAGCTTTTCAGTAGCTTATTTCAATCTAATATCTTGCCTTATGGATCATCATAGCGATCTTAAAATGTGAATCAAATATTATAAATGCGAAAGTTTGTGACGATGTATGTATGTATGGATGGATGGATGTTTGTTACTCTTTCACGCAAAACTATTGAACGGATGTGGATGAAATTTAGAACACAGATAGTTTATAACCTGGATTAACACATAGGATACCTACTTATTAACCCGGTTGTATGATCCCGTGGGACAATTAACGAAATCCACGCGGGCGAAGCCGCTGGCGCAAGCTAGTAACTAATATAATAAAACTTTAATGACTGCTGAAATGATGAGTATAACGTATGAAATAAAAAGTCATGCTGTTCCGGCCCCAAATGAATTGTAATGAGGGCAGGAGAGTAATGGTTACTCCAGGCCTTTAAGTAGACACTTGTATTAATGTGAATTTAGTACTGTAGTAAAAGAAAAAATAAATAAATCCGTCCGCGGTGAATAGGTTTACAAATTGATTGGGGCATACAAAGGTGACTTTTGACGTTCCCAATGATATTCATTAACTGAAACTAAAAACAATTTGCAAAGAATTTGGGAGACTAAAGCAAACTATTAACAAGGATCGATGATGTTTTATTAAAAGTTTTATTTTAATGGGGAAAAAGGGCAGTGATGAATCAAATTAATAAACATTGACGAATATAAAACGCGTCAAAGATCATGAGTGTTGTGACGTCATTTATAGGTAAACAATGTAATGGCATGTGAAGTTTTTTTTTTTTTTATTTTTTTTTTTTTTAGAGGAGCTCACCAGTTTTCGAAGCACTGAATTGTCTTAATTTTTTATTTATGTGAAAAAAGATAAAATATGTTTTCAATATTTTTTTTAATTTATCTGACGGACTAATTAGTTTTTTTTTTGTCCGATCCCATGCGGCGAAACTCAAGTCTATTGAGCACACCCCATGAACAGCTCCTCTCCTAACCTTGTTTAACAGCTAATCATTTCTCAGCAGTTTAAGTTACTATCCTCATAACTCATGCCGACAGTAAGAAGGACTCCAAAGTCGGCAACCTACAAATTGGCAGCTTAAAACTTTGAGTTTGTTCAGACATCTTAGCAGTTGCCACTTGAGTTACAAACTTGTTGCTGCTTCTACTGATTTAGTTATTGTTTTGAAGTTGTATACTTGTATCCCATTTGTTAAGCCTATTATGAGTCGATCTGTTGGGAGCATTCAGTCATAATTAGAGCGATATAGCCGGTTTGTGGGGACGTGTTGTATATTTTCCCTCTAAAGTATTATTTTTGTGCACTTTTTTTCTATTTACTGTCAAGTTGATTTCGTAGCTAAAATTATCTAAAACAATTAGTCATTCTTAAGCTCTTGAAGCTTATTATAAAGTAGCTCAATCTAAATGCGAACGCTTAACAATAAATTCATGTGTGTTTCGGATAATTATCGAATTTAAATGTGATACGATATAATTATTATTATCACGACTGGTAACGAATTGTAATGCGTTTAATTTTAACAAGTCAATATGAAGTGTTTTTAATTAAGAAAGTAACATAATTCACTGACTTTAATTATTTATACAACAAGTTTTTTGCTCATCAATTAACCCTAACAGCTGATAGTCGCTACACCCCAGTATGCTTAAATGGAATATTAACATTTAAATAGATCCCTAATTATAACGAGTAACAGATGCATGGAACAGCTGATAGTTTAGCGAAAATAGAAAGCATCTGCATAAGAAAAAAACTCGAGTAATCTACTAAAGAGTAAAGGTGTAACTAATAGTATGCTCACATTATATCAACAGTCCTAAATTCCTAGTGTGGGGCAACGTTTTATGAAATAAAACAAAAAAATGGGATGATTACTGACTTAAAAAAAATATGTTTCTAATTAGTCCATCTGTTAGATTATCGAAAAATATTGGATACGTATTTTTTGTTTTATCAAATCAATAAAAAACGAAGATAAAACGCGTCAAAGATTTGAGTGGGGCTTGTGACGTCACTCACCGGTAAGGAATGTCATACAAATGTCTTGGAAAATGACGTCACACGAGTTTTCAAAGCACTGTATCGTCTTCATTGTTTGTTTACGTGAAAAAAGAAAAAATACGTGTGCAATATTTCTTGAAAATCTATCTGACAAGCAATTTTTTTTTTTAATTACTCTTGTGTCGGCCCAGAATTTAGCGACGAGTTTAACACTTTGAGTGGCCCCCATGTGATGTGTAATAGGAAAGACAGCACCGAACTTTCAATTGTAAGGACCGATCCAGGAATCGAAGTCAGAATCTAAGGCCCAGCAATCATAGAGCGAGAGGGGTTATTCGATGATTTTTTACCCGCCAAAAAAACAAAAAGGCCAGCAATGACGCTTGACACCACGAAACTACCTATCGTCTCCTCAGGTTCGGTCAAACAGGTACAAACAGCTAGAGAATTGACTGCGAACACCGTGATATGCGGACAGATTAAGTAATACCTTGACACTACACTACATACACATTACACATTACATTACATTACATTACAGGTACATTTTCTTTCTTTGATATCTATCGAATCTAGTGTCTGGAGCCGCATCCGTATCTATCCGAACCTTGAAAAACTTCGCACTAAAATGCCTTCTTATTTTATAAACCAAAATGATTCATATCACACCTCTTGGTCATATATAATGCGATCAGCGTGTGCCTATACCTGATGGTATCAGTAAGCTCATTCTTTCGCCCTATTCAATACAGAATAAAGGAAAAATAAACAAAAATAATCGCGCGTCAATGCAACATAGCTGGCAGATGGTTTGAAGAACCACAGGCCAAGGCAGGCAGAAGTTCAATTTTTTTTTTACGTATTTGTTACACTCATATTACTTTTACATACAACAATAATCCGGAGCTCGGAAACTTAAGGAGTATTGAAAATTAAGTATGTTACTTTCTAATAGGAGCTAGTAATACAATCCTTTGAAATAGCCTTAATAAGTCACAAATTCGCCTGCAGCAGTCTACAGGTATAGTATAGGCTTCTCTAAACGCTCGCCAATTATAGATATTTTCAGGAACAGTCATCTAGCAGCTACTGGCCCTCCAGCGATGGTAGTACCGCAGCACACAAGTGCGCCATTCTACACTCAAGAAGACGTGTAAAGCAACAGTCATCGGGTTCTATCGCTAATGCTTATGACCTCAATGAAGGCGATAAACAAGGTCCCCAGGATCTAAAAACTCATCATCGGGCATAGTAAATTTAGGTAAACTTTTATTCTTATAAATATGCGGAAACCACAGAATTTCCTCTCCATTTTTCTGCATTGTGATTCTGAGCTAGTTTAGTTTACCTACAGCCTAATAAAAGTCTTAAAACAGTTCACATGAAGCACATTGCTCAAACTGTTTGACTCAAACTTCTGTTCCTTATTTGTTTTATACTTTTACCCACGTGCCGTGTGGCGCTTTCATTCGCAAACCACGAACCACCTGGCCTTCTAAATACTCTTCAAGCAACAAGCTAAAACCAACCCTAATTTGTGTATTGTTAAGTTTGAAATGTAACCTCACCACACTGGATAAAGGCCGTTTCAAAATAAGGGTAGAACAAAAAAAAAACATGTCGGTTTTGGGAATGGGGCCGGGTTCGTTTTCAACAACTTTTTTTTTGTTAACACAAGGTCATTTTACCGCTAAAGGTGTGCCGGGTGTAATTTGTAGGTCAATCTGTAGCCTTGCAGATGTTTCCAGAAAAAAATATGGCCTTTGATGACGTACCTGAAACAAAAAAAAATGGATCCGTTAGTTGTTGTGGGAGTTTGTGAGGTTGTGTTATGTTAGAGTGAGTTTTGACGTTACTGGAGCGCCAAAGTTTGTATGTGTGTCTGTTTGCTTTGGACAAATTTTGCAACTGAATTATAAGAAATTTATCCTCAAGCGATTGAGCTGAAACTTTGAATGCCAATGCATGGTTAGTTAAGTGACGTCATTCCAAATTCAATGCAGCTGACTTTCAAATATGACAAAGTAGTTATTTTACACCCTAATGATATTGATATCAATTCAAAAGGTTTGCAGAAAATGTTAAATGGTTCTATATTTGTGAGCTTGTTTTATAAAATATTTGTGTAGTAATAGTCGCTTCATGTTAAATACTGAAATTCAACTGCATCAAGTAAATCTAGGCAGTTGATGCCAAAATTTATTTAGAGTTAACCCTGACAGGAAACCGTTTCTTCTCAGTACTTAGGCCACGACAAAAGTATAAATGATCGAGAATAACACCATCATAGTTATCCATATAGTTTGCCTAATTTAAGAGGCGGAATATGAAGAACTATTGTGTACCTATGTGTGATAAAATCTGTAAAATACCATATTTCAGGCAAATAAATGAATCTATCTATCTATCTATCTATCATAATATATACTCAGGACCTCAGGATGCTAGTCACTTGATCCACAAACACAGAGGGCAGGTCATCCATCACTGCAGACCATGGAGGGTTAACCGACGTGGTGTCAACATGGCGCTTGTAATATTAACACTGGGTGGTTTGACCCTATGACCTGGGGGGATTGACCTTTTGTGCTCGGTTATGTAGATCATTCTGTAGCTATTTATAGATTTTTCACTTTTTTGAGGCAAGGAACAGCTTGATTGACGGGTAAGTAGGTTTGGGAAATTTCTAATATGTATATTGCTCGTTATGTGTGAATAATTTGTGTGCTGGACGACGTAAAATCAATATAAATAAAAATCAATGCCATTTTTCGTTGTAATTTTATAACTCAAGAATGGGCTCACCTATCCAAGCCAAATTTTTAGGCTTTGTTAGGACTATTTAGTAGATGGTTTATGTGAAGTTTGCATAAAATCGGTCGAGCGGTTCTTCATTTATCACATTTTTTGTAACACTGAACTCCTAAACGACTGGACCGATTTTGATGAAAATTTTTGTATGTGTTCAAGTGAATTCGAGACTGGTTTAGATTTACAATTGGACCCGGTAGGTGGCGCTGCTGTCCGGGCAGGACGACGTCTGCGCCAGGTCCGCTAGAACTCAATAAATGTTGTTGAAATATGAAAAAAATTGTCATTGTAAGTGTGTAAAATTGATAACGAATCTTGCCTATCTGTTACTTTTCAGAGAGTCTTCACTTTTATTGAGAGTAATATTCACTCTTCTTCACATCGTCATCGATCTCCTGCCATTATCATTCACTCTTCTTCATATTATAATATTAAAGATTTTAAGTTTTGGCAGCCAGGTTCTAATTTTAGTTCCCAGGAAAAATACTTCTCTCTTCTATAATTTTCTTTATCATCATCATACACAGGGGTCTACTGCTGGATATAGGCTCATCTTTGCTTGTGCTAAGCTAGACACAGTTTTATTTTGGTGGGTGGTTTCTGCAGTGTATCAGGTATATTTTCACAAGCACACGTTGATAGCTTCCACGTCATCGTCAGACAGAGATCTGCCTCTTTGCTCTGCAGTGTGCGGGGCAGCTCCAACACCATCCTGAAGACCATTGCCCGGACGTACGATTCTCTTTTGTTAGGTGATGTTGTTCAGAGATTTATTCTAAACAACAGCTTTGTTGTGAAATATGAAGTTTACTTACATAGATAGAAGATATCTTTTTGTTTTTACTAACCCATATTATAGATATTTCATCATCTGCCTAGCCTTTTCCCAACTATATTGGGGTCGGCTTCCAGTCTAACCGGATGCAGCTGAATACCAGTATTTTACATGGAGCGACTGCCTATCTGACCTCCACAACCCAGTGAATACTAGGTAATACGATACCCTTTGGTAAGACTGGATGTCAGACTTTCAGGTCACTGACTACCCGTAACGACTGCCAAAGATCTATATATGGCACCCGGGACCAACAGCTTAACGTGCTTTCCGAGGCACGGAGGAAACTCGGTATGTAAAGGGCGGTCACCCATCCACAGATCGACCTAGGCAAGCGCAGCTTAACCTAAAGATCGACCCGAGTGGCAGTTCTTATTAAGCCACGAGCTCCTCTATATATTATGGATATGTTATGTACTTTATTTTTTACATTGTGTAAAATTATATACCTATTTTTTATTATTGATTTGTATCTATATTAAATCTAAAATGAACTTACGCCTTACTATTGTATCGAGTCTGGTTCTTCTAACCAACGTAACAGACAGATGTGTTGCTGGGGAGTTTGTTCCGCCACTTCTTCTTTCCAGCTAAAACACTAGGAAGTGTCGAAGGGGGGGGGGGGGGCGTTTTGGGGGACTGTCTCTTATAAATAAGTAAAGTAAAGTAAATTTTGACGTTCGAAAAGTGCTGATTATCAGCCTAATTTGACTAAATGACTTTTTATTTTGATTTTGACTGATATGCTTATTGAAATAAAGATTATTTTAATTATGCCTAACGCATACCGCACCGTCCGGGGAGACGGAAAAACAACGCCAACGTGAAGCCACTGTGGCTTTATTGGATGGGTCAAGCTCCACACACTTATACCAACCTTATTCAGGTTATTCCCACGATTAAAACACTGTCGTCTGTCTATCTTGGCGCTATCTCTTTCATTTATAGGTTTATATAAATATTTATAACAAAAATATTCATAGTTGTTTTCTCTTATAATAATTATCTTTAAAATCTCAAACCATGTGTTACATAAACCCAATAAACATTTAAAACAACAAGCTCAAACACGTTTTCGAAAAGAAAATGTGCTACAATTAACCAATGTTTTAATTAAACTTTTAACTGGTTTTTAATTATAACGTCGATTAGAAAAAATAAAACTTTTACTTTTTAGATGTAACTTTTGGCAATTATAAAGGTAATCGGGAAAATTAGGGAAAGTGCGTTTGATTGGTTAACATGTTGATATCATACATTTATTATTGATGATAATTAATCTGTGAGGCCCTTGGTGTGCGTTGGTCGAGAAGCCGCAGGCACTACAGCTGAGCTTCGGGATACGATTTCCGGGTTGGAAAAAAATTAGTAAGGGTTATCCATCAGAATTTTTGCAGCGAGGCTCAGTCCCTACTACATAGAAAAAAAAAACATAAACATTTCCAGCAGTAGGAATGTCACACGATATCAGCCAGTGACTTTCGATGCTATGTTAAAACCTGGTTTTACCTTTAGCTGGCATGAGAGAAGGGTCATTTCAAAAGGGGACACGATTACAAGAAAAACAAAATCGTAGTAAAACAAAAGACTATTGAATAGCGTACCTATTTCACCAAAAAAATCTAAGTAGTCCGTCAGTTAGAATATCGAAAAATATTTGATACTTGTTTTTTGTCTTATCAAATTAATAAGAATTGACGTAAATAAAACGTGTCAAAGATCATGAGTGGGGGCTTTTGACGTCACTTTGTGGGTAAAAGTTACTTACCTTGTGACGTCACACGACTTGACACGACTTTTTGAAGCACTGTATCGTCTTCATATTTTGTTTAAATGAGAAAAGAAAAAATACGTCATCATTATTTTTTGAAAATCTATCTGACGGACTAATAAGATTTTTTTGTTGAAAAACCCTTTTGAAAACGCCTTCGTCATAACCAAGAAGACGACTCCTCTCAAAACACAGAACAAACAAAAGAAGTCAATGAAGAAGTTCAAATGTGACTGAACCGAAATTAAACTCTCAAGGCTCTGTTTAAAAAATAAACAACCGAGACAGACAGTTCAACTTAATAAAAACCCAATAAAACCAGCAACAGTATCCATACATTCTGATCTTCCACACATAAATTCTTATAGGAAGTCTATATCCGTTCGGGAAAGAATGAGATGCATATTATGAAATAAACGAGAGAGAAAGGGATAGAGAATCAGTTTGATCAATTTATAAAGAAAAAAGTGGCATTACGACGGCTCTTGCTTCCGTAATAAAGAATTATTGGATGGTTCGAATTTCTTCAATCTAATATATTTGTAGGGAATTTTCCGGTACAATATTGGTTGAAGTTATTGAACTGACTGCCTTGATGGATCAGTGGCCGCATTTTTGCAGTAGCAGCCGAGGTATTTTCATCTTTTAGAGCACCTAACCAAAAAAAAACTAGTGATGGGTTGTATAATAGAAGTAATCGACAATAATTTTAGTAAAATTCTAAAAAGATATAAAAGTTATATTATGTACATGATGAAAAACTTTAATTGAAAAAAATAATAATTGTTTAATCAGGTTCTCTAATGGTTCTGTACCTCCTATACATTTCTGGGCTCCTGGTACTTTGTGAGACTTTACTGTCCTTGTCTCATCTCCAACAAAAAAAACAGCATGTAGATTTGATTAAGATTCCGATTTCCAATACCTCCTAATGTTTCTGTTGCCCTGGTAGTTTGTGGAACTTTACAAAAAATTATTATCGATACTTTTATTGTACACCCCATCAGCTACCAAATCGTTGGTGCTCAGATGGGAATAAAATTAAAAACTTTTTATTGTTCTCACTAGAGCACCACGTAAATTGATTGGTGCTCTAATGGGAATAGCTTTGGTGCTTCAAGCGTAGGTGCTCTAAAAATCGGTGTTAAGATGGAAATACCTCTAACAGCCACGAACTCTAGATTTGTGCCCTGTTGATAGCAATAGGGTCGCCCCCTTTTACATGGGATTTAATCAAAACTGGCGACATGTAGCCGCACAAAACAGATACACCTCTGCCTAACTATTCGTAGGCTACAAGCGTGAAGTTGTGTAGATTATTTTTTTAGGTTTTGCTCGCGGTTTCATCCACGTTATGTAGTGAATGTACTCACAGAAGTTCCGAAGATTACCCCTTACTCTTTCAAACAAAGACAACTTTCTTCTGTATTTATATTAGTACCTACTAGCTGTTGCCGTAAATTATCCCACGGGAAGATAAAATTGGGATAAAAACTATCCTTTGTGTTAAAACCGGTTATGAAATATCTGTGTACCAATTTTATCCGAATCCGTTCAGTTGTTTTTGCGTGAAGAAGTAACAAACATACACACCAACTTTCGCCTTTATAATATTAGTGTGATAAATAAGATAATAGGTACATTAGAAATAATAATGGCCGTTCGTCATAATTAGTAGTCGCTATTGTGTATTTCTGAGTATGTCCGAAATAGACATAGCCTATCTATGTGTAGGATGAGCCCACTATATTTAGCTCTCACACACAACTAATAATTTTATTCTTACTTAAATTTTCCAGTACATAAAATATGTCATTTAAAAGAAGATTAACCGCAAAAGTAACGCTCATTATTAAATAATTACTTACAATTACTCTTAACCAGTAAAAGTCATATTTATGAACTTCCTACAAATCAATTTATCAAAGCTCATTAGAAAGAAATTGATTGCGCATCTAAAGAACGTATTGTAACGAAGGACAGAAGTTCCACTTCAGACTACTCATGAAGTCAGCTTTAAAAAGCAAAAGTGTTACATCGTCTTATTCTAAAAAACAGAGAGTAGAAAACCTGAAATCCCCAAATAGTAAATATGTTTTTTTATTTTGTTGTAGAAAAAATTATAAAAGGTTCTTCACATTCTGAATGGTTAATTTTTTATGAATGCGCACGACGATCAAACTAAACAAAAGCAGCTTATGCGGATCTCTCATTGCACAGGAAAATTTGCAAACGCAAGAATCGCATTGCTAGAATTTTGAATTATGACTGCATACCGTACATCGGTATTTCGAACTTTGGAGTAACGTAATACAGTCGATAACTTTGACCCATTGTGACTGCTATCGTGGCGAGAAATAGAGAAGTGTGGGAAAAGACGTCCTGACACACCGACCCCAAATAAATTGGGATAAGGGCAGGAGAATGATGGTGGTGATGATAATTTTGACCCATAATTTTGTTATTTGTTTTACAAATCTTAAATTTTCGGTGATTTAAAGTTCCTAGTATTAGATGTACTTCGCGCACAGTATGGAAAACAGCAGCACAGATATTTGTTTTCTTTATTATGGATGTAACTGTTGTGTGTGCCAATGCAAGGATAAATAAAAATAAATAGTTCCAAAGTGATCCTTCTGTAAATAACTTTCTCAATAAAAATACTTAGTAACATTATTTATTATCCAAATAATCCGTTTTGATAGTCAATACATCGTTCGGTCACGGCGTATTATGCTCATAAAACAATCATTAATCATGGGAAAGTTGATCTTCATTATTTATTGCGAACATATTGGGCTTTTGGGAGAATTTTGATGCGTCAATATGGAGAAGATTGTGTTTGAGTGAAATCTACAAGTGTTTTCTTTCTTTGTCTACAAATTTTATATCAATAAATAATATTAATACACTAAAAGACAACGAAACTGATTTAATAATAAACTAAAAAACAACATCAAAAATTCCTTCTCATCACAGTGTAATGTCCCCAAGAGACTGGTGGTGTCCACGTTATATGGCAACCTACCAGACATGGTAAAAGACAATGACCAAAACTCGTACCAAGAATCCTCAAGTTTTAATATCAAAATTGTAGTAATTATTTTCATAATTTTTTACGACATTATGCGGCTGGGATTTGATTTTTGAATCGGGAATTTAATTTAAAGTATAAAAGTATGAATATTGTTTTACTCCCTATACATGGCGTTCACACAACCAGTTCAAAAGTCGTTCTGTTAGATCTGTCAGTTGATTTTGACAGTTCGGCTGACTTTACATCGTAGAGGTTTCCCTACAATAATTATCTGCTTGCCAGGTTTTGTGATTATTTTGGATTTTATAATATTACTCCGAATCTCGGATTTAGTTTACAAAAAGAACTTTTGCAGGAGTTAATATGATAAATGTAGACAATAAAAAACACAGTTTGATTTTGATGCAGTTTCGTACGATATTCCATATATCCATGAACATGATCCTTTATATTCTATTCTTTTCCGAAATGTAAAACATACTTTAAACGGTAGGAAAGGACTAACATAGGTTCTAGTATTTTGATCATATTTATGACCGAATGCAACTATCCGATTCGAAAATCTAAAAAAGAATAATATTCTTTTATTTGACGATTCACCCTAGTATGCGCTCTAATTAATGGGATCTGCAAATATTTTTCTTGATTGCCTATTTCTTTCCAATTATCTTTGTGTGCCTAGACGAGTAAAAAACATCGAAGATGGAAAAAAAAGTTTCAAGTAAAAGGCGCCATTTCATCAGTTATGTGACTAACCGTTATCATTTTATTATTTAAATGGTGTTGATAAACATGTAAGTTTTCTAAATTTGGACAGTTTTATTACTAAAATATTTTAAGGAACTATATTATCACAATAAATTATAAACTAATTGGCTTTTTAAATTCATGCAAATTCTGTTATCTAAAATTTCTTCGATATAAAACTTATTTCGATATTTCGTAACTTTGTTGCCCAATAAATATTTAATTATTATTCGAATTTGAGTAGGTATGCCAGTTTTATTAGAAACAGATGAAGTGATGAACAGTTTAATAAGTTTATGTAAATGTTGATTGATATCTAAATTGTTATATAATAGCCGTTGATAGTTGGGTGAAGTTAGAATTGATAGATAGTGCTAAAAACCGAATAATTATAATTAAACATTGTTTTAACTTTTATAGGCTTAGTTCTGCCAAAATATACCACATCAAAATTTTGTTACATTTTTATTTTGTTTTTGATTTTTTTTTTTGTCTTTTTTTTTTGTTTTTTTGTTAAGTAATTGTTTTGATTAAATTAAATCCGTTTTAGTAAGTACACGTTTTTGGTGTTTATATGGCTGATATCACAAGTCACCTACTAACAACATTTATAATATTGGATTAGTTTGACGTGTAAAACTTAATTAAAAAGAGATTATGTTTGGAACTTTAAGTAAGAATTTACAAAGTGGTCTGGCAGCTGAAAATGTTGAAACTTGCAGTAAGTTATAAACTCTTAACGATATAATAACAAATACTTTAACAAGAATTTATTACATTGGCATGATTCTTGCTCGAACCTAGGTAGTTCTTGGCCGGTTTGCCTTTTGGAGGGGGGGGGGGGAGTCGTCAAGTAACGTCTCCCGCTCTTGGGCAAAGCTACAGGAGTGTCAGAACTCTACTGACAAAAAACCACCCATGATCCTTCTTAGCCATTTATGTCGAGGCCGCGGTATCTCTTACAACAACCCTGGCCCCGACGGGTTGTCGGTTTGCCTTACGATGTGTATTCCCTTCCAACGCGCACCGTGTATAGTATCAATATCTTGGCTTCATGTCAGACATTTCTAATAAAATTATTTAAAAATGGAAATAATGAAAGATAAATTATCATGTTGACATCATAAAAGGAAGCTCAATAAAACTATTTAATGATTCGAAAACAGACTCAGCTACAAAAAACAAGGTAACATAACTTAAAATACTCATAACTTAAATGATCATATTAATTAACAATATTTATTAAAGTTACAACAAGCGTCCCGTTGCGCACCACCCGCCTACCGAAATAATAATTATAACTATTAATTTTATTACTCTAAAACTTGTAATATCTGTAATAATACAGGTAATCGTTTAAGCTTTTACAACGTAATAATAATTATTAACAACCGGTTTTTATTGAGATAGTAATTATAATTAAATATTAAACTGGTTAGGTTTCTTAATGCTACTTTTAAATATGATCTTAATACCTATTGCTGGTGAGAGGATTTTATTGATATTATGCTTACGATGTTTTAATTTTTTCATTTATAAGAATTTCAGATTTAAAATAATTATTCGCGACTTGAAATTCGAATTTAAAAAAAAGAAGAGAGAGATTGCATCATAAACATGACTTCTCGCTCTTGAAGGAGCTTATTGATAAATAATAACAGGATGGGAATACCTCGTCGAATCTTAAGGTTAAGCTACTCTTGCTTAACTTGGTTTGTGGATGGATGTCCACCACGATGAAGATCTACAAATGAAAACCAAGGCCAAGGTAAGGTGCGGCGGCGACTTCTCGCGCCCGGCCCTGGTGCAAGCCATGGTCCGGGGCGAGGAGGAATGGGACGCCGTCGCCTCCTTCTGCGAAGCAGTGATGCTAGCGAAGGAGGTGGCGGAACGCGAGAGGGAGAGAACCTCTCGTCCCAGCCGCCGCGGGAGGCGCTCCGGGCATCGGGGGTCCCGCGATGACCTCCAGCCACCGTAGACGCGAGCCTGTGGACCTAACTCGCCGTCCGTCCGTCTCACGACGAAAACAGGCCGTGTCGACGGCGCGTTCGTGTTCCACGCGCGCCTCAAAGAGATGTCAGCAACATGGGAGGGGCCCGAAAGGGCCGACGCCTGTCGGGGCTGCGGGTTGTCCTCTGGTTATCACGGCCTCGACATAGAGGGCGAAGAAGGAACATGGGTGGTTTTTAGTCAGTAGAAGTCTGACACTCCCTTTCGCTCTGCCCAAGAGCGGGAGGGGTTATTCGATGATTTTACACCCACCAAAAAAAAAAAAGGCCAAGGTAAGGTGTTTTGAAGTCAGTCACTAGAAAACTACTAAAAGCGACTTGAAATTAATTTTCTCAAAATAACTCCATTTCAATATAAAAGCTCAATATATTAATGAATTGACGCAAATCTTGTAAATGCTTTCTCTACAACATTTCACGGATTTATTGTTTATTTAATTGTTAGTTATTACTTACACTTACTTGATAATTAATATCACAGCTGCGCATTGTGAACGTAGAAATATGAGCAATTTTCTGTAAGGCTCGTGACATACGGTTGAGTGGAACGTGCAATGAAAATATAATAAATATGCTAAAAACCTGGCTTTTAGAAATGAATAAATACTTTTAGAATAGAATAGTAACATTAGCCTATTTTTTTATTTATTTGACGGCTGGTTTTAATGTAACTCTATAGGAACGCGTCCTCAGGCCTTGGAGCTTGTTGCAGTTTTCATAATACCTAATAATTAGAAACCTGATTATGCATATTAGTATTAGGTTAATAATTATGGCTGTTTTATTTAAGGTAAGTAATGCATACTTCACCTTAAATCGGCTGGCTGTGTATCTTGTTTAATATTTAAATTAACATTTTTTAATCGTCGATGCTGCTTATTAAATTTCAATATTATTTTGTCATTTTTGTTGCATATGTCGAGCATGAGCAACAAAACTAAAATCGTTGCAATATCAACGATTTTAGTTTTGTATACAGTAATCCGTTTTCTAGCAACAATTAAAAAGGAGTAAAATCATTTTAAATTATATTAGTGGTTCGGGTTTGTATAATGCTTGCTTAGGTTAATTTATTTCACAAACTTAACTTCTTTAATTACCTTTTACTGCTTCGAACATACCATCCACTCAATAAAATGTTTTACAAAACATTTTGTTAAGCTTCGCAGTAATTCTATTCTCGTAATTCTAAAAGTACTTTAACTTTTATGGCACTTAAATCTTTAACGGGAAAGTTGCGAAGAATTCGCGCAGTAGGTATATTTACTCAGTTAAGTAATACTTCGAGGAAAATAGCATATTATTTTAATCGAGGTAATGCCTGAAGCTTGTAAAAGTTTTATGTTTTATTGATCGGTAAAGCATTGTTTAATTTATGTGAAACGATTGGGTGTGAACTTTGGTTATTTCTTCTATACTTGGGAAAGCTCCTTTGTTTTTAGTGGTTTAATCGTTATTTGTTTAAACTCTACGGGTTGTGAAAACTGTTTTTGAATTTTGTTCCTATTAACAAAATTCTCTTGCCCGATTGATATGTGGTCGGTGCAGTATGCCTTCCATATTTCTCTACAACTCGTCATCTCTATTGCGTCTTTGATATTCCTCCAATCATCAAAACTGTGATTACGACATTTCCTAATTGGATTTAGTAGTATGAAACAATTAGACAATCCAACTTGTTCGCTAAACCGCTCACCGTCCTTACCGACCGTAAGTATCAAGTAAACTAATATTTACCCGCATCTTAACCCCCCGCCGTGCACCATGTAGCATATTGTATCCATACAAAATAACATAGTGCATTATAATTTACACCGTGTCGTAACGCAGGCTAATTTAATAACATGCTTAATTATCCTGTCGACTATTGTTGGATGTTGCGGTGTAATGGGAGCTCGGGTTGGAGTGGTGTTTATGAAGAAAATTGTGGGATATCTGTTCACGTTTGTGGCCATGTCTGAAGAAGGACTATGGTCATGATATTTTTTTAAACCCAGCTAGGTAGCATGCACCTTGAAAATCTTTCGAAGAATGATAAAGAACCCCGTCGGGGCTGCGGGTTGTTCAAAAGAGATACCGTGGCCTCGACACAAAGGGCTAAGAAGGAACATGGGTGGTTTTTAGTCAGTAGGAGTCTGACACTCTCTTACGGTCTGCCCAGAGCGGGAGGGGTTATTTGATGATTTCCCACCCCAAAAAAAAACGAATGGTAATATTGAAAATATTTAAAATCGCTGCCATTGGAGATACTGACTATTTTCTAAAACAATTACAATTAACTGTCGCTTTACCCTTATTTTTTTCTAAAAGCGACACAATCTAGTAGTTGAGTTTTAGGATTAGCTACTAACCAAATAAAGATAATTAATAATACATAGGTCCATTATTAATGAGAATTCGGTAAATATTTGGCAAAAGTTTTCTTCCCCAAACTTATAAAAGTTTAGCAGTTTAAATATAGAGACTGTCCATCCTGATCAACACAAATAATAACCACCCTTTAATTAAAGAACTTCATCAAACACGAGGTAATATCAACGCAATATTATACAAGAGTGAGCCAAGAAGCAATAAACAAACGTCTAATTCTGTAACCGACCACACGCGTCGCCACTGTCGTGCGTCTAAATGTCCCATACGACGAGTTTGTTATTTTTATACCATAACGAGCAAACTTTGAGCATTAATTAAATAAACATTCTGTTGGTATGTTAGTTTGAGTAGGACACTGAAAAATAAATGAGTTGTACAAGGGGATTAGTTGAAAAAGGGTTGAGTGATTCAGTTTCGTGGTTTCAGAATGTAAACAAAAGTAGACCCTTTTTTTGAGAAAAGCAGGAAAATGTTGTGTTGGTTTGAGATATTTGTAAATGTCAGAGTGAAAAGGGAAAATAAATGCGAGCTTGTATGTTTAAACAGGCAATGAATGCACAAAATATCACTGACCCATTCAACTGGGAGTTATTTTCATAATTATATTTCCTATAAACTTATTTCTCAATATAATTTCAGTAAAACTTATTCAATTTTAAATTATACCCAGCAATATAAGCCGCTTGATTTGATTGATTGCATTTTAAACCGATTGCCACGAGCTTGATTGTTCCGTCAGTTAAAAATAAATACCAATAATTTATTTTATACAAAATCAAACTACAGTCCTAGTTTTATAACTATCACATAAAATAATATTTCAACTTGCAACTTCTAATGTGGAAAGAAAATAATTGAAATTCTAATATCCCCAAAATATTAATTATAGTTTCAAAAATTCCTACAATACTTTAATACCAATAATAAAATACAAGATTTATTTGAAAAACACAGCTATTTTACAAGTTACAAGGCAAAACAAAACATTTATCTAAGTTAGTGTTAACCGTACGCGGCGTGTCTAATTTTTAATCTTTATTGGCTATTATGCTTACGCGGCATCGGGTTGTAGACAATTATTTACTGTCTCTGTACTGTACGTACAATCCTGTCCTTCTGTTTGTGTTTGAATTTAAGAGAGAACACGGTGGTGCGATTCTCCTTAGAAATGTATTCCTATTTTGTCTTCCTGAATAATGCCTCTTGAAAATCCATTTTTTTTTATAAATATCAAAGTGTACACTTTGAGTCCTCGTTTTTTTTTACAACAATTAATAAGTAAGGAAAATTTATGACACTTCAAACAGAAAAAAAAAGAAAATATTTAATTTTGCTCAAAGAAGCCACTTTTATCAGTGATGAGATCTTGTTGTTTCAATGACAGATTTCTTCTGATAGCTACTCTAGTACTCATAAACTCCCAGGAAAAAATACTTAGCGTTGCATCATTTTAACAAGAAGCCTTAGACATAAGTAATTTTTCAACTTCCCTTGTACATCATCCACGGTTCACCCACGGATATATGAAGGATGGATGAATTTCTAAGTAAAATATAAGGAGAAAAATATACAATGTCATTACCAAACGGAAGCAAGGAAGTGAGTTCCATTAATATGACATAAAGAAACGTCAATTACAGGGAATGGTATGGCATTTCACGTGATAATGTTATCAGAAAATAAGATGGAAGATTACGAAAATTTTCTTAATAGTTTTGGTGGATTTGGAATTACATCTAGACAATGAGCGGCAATGTTCTTATTTTGATTTAAACATGGAATAGATTTGGTTTTTTTTTGGTAAGCACTGTTTAAGCTCACACTGTTCACGGTCTTGGCGCTTGGAACAGACGTCGAATTACTGGGAGCTCATAATAAAGGATCATCATGGAAGATATCCCGTTAGTGACAGTAGACATTTTTGGTAACCGTTTCACTTTTGAATTTGAGTCGATCCATTTGGTATCTACTGGTTAAACATATTAGGGTTAACTTATCAAATACTATAAATAAACGTTGTAAATAATACTTATCATTCAGAAGAATCGAGTTGAGACTACTGCTATTGAAGAGGCCTATGTCCAGCAGTGGATTGCTTACGGCTGATGACGGTCCTTAAAATCGTTAATAGTTCCAATAATCTTTCTTTGATGTTTTCCTTACCTGAAATAAAAGAAAGAAAAAATTAACACTGATTCACAACATCATCAAGAAGAAACAAGATTTATTATAATAAAGAAATTGGGACTTGTAATGACTTAAAATCTCTAACACGCAACGACCAAACATTATGATCAAAGCTAAGAAGCCTTGGTTCTATAAGAACCAAGGCCTTTGCACTGTTAGGACAATTACAACCTAGCATTTATCACACAAACCACTTACTGCCCCATACATTAAACCCACAATATCTCATAAGCAATTCCCTTAATATCATTGTGTTAGTAGCTGGTACATATAGTGTACCAGCTACATTACCAGTATAACATGGCCCCGCTTTATGTAGATTTTCCGTACAATGAGAGATCTGCATAAAGTTGTTTTGTATTGCTTGATTGGTGTGTACTTGTAATTTACTCGTGTATCGCCCCTGGAGAGGCTTTTTAGATATCCATAGGGTGTCTTGTATGGCTGCCGGACCTTTTAATGCGTATGGAGTATTTATTGTGGAGATACACGCGAGCGTTTGCGAGATAGTTTTTGTTGTGTGTGGTATGAACTTGGAGTCTATTTTGCTTTAGCTATATTCCTATAAAAATAATGAATTGAGAAAATCATCTCGCTGGCCTTTTTCCCCACTAGGTCTATGTTGGCGTTAGTTAACAGTCCAACAGAATGCAGCTGAATACCAGTCTTATAAGCGACTCCCTATATGACCGTCACAAGCGTTGGCTTGTGACGGTCATATAGGGAGTCCATTTAGGGAGAACCATTCTTACCAAAAGGTATCGTGTTAATCTAGTACTAATTGTAGTACTAGATTAACAGAATACCTTTTAGTAAGAATGGTTCTCAGACATTCAGGCCATGATTACGAGTTACTTAGTGCCAAAAATCTATATATGGCAGCCGGATCCAAAGATTCACGTGCTATCTAAGGTACGGAGAAAACACGATATGTGTGGTCACATGGCTTAATTTGAAGATCAAATCGAGAGGCAATTATTATTATCTCCTCATTATTTAGTCATTATGTTTTAAAAATTGTAACAGTTTTTTTATGCACAAGGAAGAATGTTTATGTTTATTGACTTAAAAAAACGTGATTCTAATAAGTCCGTCTGTTAGATTATCGAAAAATATTGGATTTTTGTTTTATCAAATCAATAAAAATTTACGAAAATAAAACGCGTCTTTGATTTGAGTAGGGGTTTGTGACGTCACTGACCGCAAAACATTGTCACACTAATGTCTTAGAGTATGACGTCACACGAGTTTTCAAAGCACTGTATCGTCTTTATTGTTTGTTAACGTGAAAAAAGAAAAGATACGTGTCCAATATTTTTTGAAAATCTATCTGACGGACTAATTAGTTTTTTTTTTGTTAACAACCCTATTAATGTGGTAGAATAAAGGCACCTTTTTACATACTTTTTTTTATTTACTTACCTATTTTCTGATAATGTGCTGGTAACAACAATTTAAATGCCTTCAAATCCGGCAAAACATTGGGCAAACGTTGCAAGTTAAATGTATGGCCGACATTGAATATTCATTGTGGCCATCATAGCACAGTGACATTTGGCGGACACGGACCATAAAGGTTAATTAAAGCCAGTATGTCAACGGAGGCTATTTTAATTACCCTGTATATGGTAGCAATAGCACAATACGTTAGTAGTAAAGTGGGCATTACAATAGAGCGCCTGTATGGAAGGTCAACTTGACTTGTGTAGGAGAGCTCTTTGTTTTTATGAGGCCCTAGTACTTTTTATTTTTGATATTGAATTTTTTTTTCTGTTTAATGCTTATTTTCGTAAAAATAACATTACGCCGGTGATCTCCGAATGTATAAATAAGCAGAGGTGTAGGTACCTAATAGTATACCACATTTAGCTAGTTATGTTTAAGTCCCATGTTACTAGGGGCCTATTGCCATCAATTGGGCACAAATCCAGACTCCATGGCTGCTACTGAGAAATTTCTGACCAAAACCCAATAACTATTTTAAAAAAAAAGGTCTTAACGCTGAGCAGTCGTACTTGCAAACATTAGATAAATGAGGCAGTCGAATAACTTCGTAAGTAAAATAAATAAATAATTTAGAACCTTTTCTCTTATTTAAACTGTCAAAGTTGTTTTGCTGAAAATCTAAAGAGAGAATTAAAATATACGTTTCGAATTGAGAATCTACTCCCTTTTTTTCGTCGGTTAAAGTGATAGATATTTTTCAAATTCAGAAGCTCTGGTATTTGTGTCACGTTTCCAATATTCGTTCTAGTGAAATATTCCCAGAGGGTAAGGTGAAACGAGAAAAATATTTTCAATTTACAATTTTTCATTGTTTCCGATAATCGGAGCGATATCTAACGATCAAAGCAAGACTTATTGAAACTGTATAGGTATTATTAAACATCGTGGAAAAACCAGCATGTCTAAGAACCAAAGAATTCAAAGACGTGACATCTACCAATCCGCACTGGGCCCGCGTGGTCGATTATAGCTCATCCCTCTTCTAGAGAGGAGGCCTGAGTCCCTGCAGAGGGAACATTATAGGCTGATGATGATGAGGTACTATCATGTAACATTAAATCTTTGTGGTTTAATTGAAGTGATGAAATAAATGCTCCTCTTGTCAGTTACGCTTTTATAATGCTCAATGTTCAGGCATCTATTATGTGTTACTTGAACAGACATAATACGTTCAATAAAAAACTCTAAAACAGTCGCTCAGCGCGAGTCTTATTATGAGAGACTTATGTGACTTATGTGACTGTGTGACTTATTACTATATAATTCAAACTTTAGACGCGGTCATGTTAAAAAAAGCTTAAAGACTTTATAAACTTGGTTTTGTGGTTTTAAGGAAACTGCTGAACTACACGGTAGTTAGATAGTCGGGATTAGAGGGAGAGAAAATCATCGTAATCATTTCAGCCGAAACACTTCCACTGCTGGACATAGGCCTCCACCAAGTGCCCCATTGACCGGTCCCGTGCGTCTCGCAAACAATGGATTCCAGCAACCTTTACCAAGTTATAGGCCCACCTAGTGAGAAGCATTCCAACGCAACGCCTTCCGCTGTGCGGTAGCCACGAAACGCCAGGAAGAGAAATAAAACTCCTAAATTTAAAAAACCATGCAATACCTTAAAGGTGATCCATATAAAAGATACTTTAGATAAAACATATCTTTCGAATGATATAATCGTATCGTAGGAGTTCAAACCTTTGATACGCCGCAGTCTGCGCGTGCGCAAACAAAGAGACGTTGTTCGACGCCGAAGTACCGATAGCAAAAAATGTTGCGTAATAGGATGAAAAAGAGTACCGTTAGTTCGTAACAGTGGTCTGTGCTGTGCGAGTCGATGCTATTGTGCGTAAATGCGTTGCAGACGAGCTGGTGTCAGCGTTTTATGTTCAATTTTAAGGTGGAAGCTCACATCTGGCCCGCGAAATTCTAATTTTCTTACGTTTTTGGCAATTTGCAGGCCAGTGCTTGGTTGTATGTTTAAGAAAATTTGATTTGCGACTGTAAGACGTATGAAGTTACCGAATTATAACCATCAAAATTATCAATACAACCCTCCAAGTTCATTTTCATGTCAAGATTGATTTTTGCATGTAAAAGTCATTCTTTAGTAATTTAGTCGTCGTTCTTTAGTAGTTAGTAATTTTGATGGTTATAATTCGGTAACTTCATACGTCTTACAGTCGCAAATCAAATTTTCATAAACATACAACCAAGCACTGGCCTGCAAATTGCCAAAAACGTAAGAAAATTAGAATTTCGCACGCCGGATGTGAGCTTCCACCTTAATACAGTAATTAAACTCTCTCTCAGTTCCACGGCAACCATGACATCGGCGAGGTTAGTTTTTAATGAGATGTCTAGCACCTAAATACAGGAAGTAGGGTGCACGTACAAATTGTTACCATGCATACATCATACCAATCCACTATTTAATATTCTAGACCCTCCAGCTTTTAATTCTTTATCGCAATTTGGGAATTTAGACTGTATGGTAAGTGTTTGAATGTCAATCAATTTATGGTTCACTGACTATGTTGTGTTCAGAAGATCCTAGTCTAGCGTTTGTAAATAGTGTAGATCCATGGTTTTTCGATGATTACTTATTGCAAAATAGGTAAGTCCTCCCTTGTGATTATCAGTCTCTGGAAAAACAAGTGTTTGAAATTTTTGCTGGCGTAGCAACGCAATAAATATATGAAAATATAATCCAGTACCGCGACATTGTATCTTGCCTATCGTATGTCAATTTCCGGATATCTTTTTTTACATTTTCACGGCTGGTTCGGTTGAGTGCTGACGGAAATTATCTGCTTAAGATTAACGTTGTGTTGGCCGGGAAAAGAAAGAAATATGTAAGTACCTATATCTTTAGCTCAATAAGCAGATAACGTTCTCTTAGAATGCTAAAATAGGTAGAGTAAGTGAATTATCAACATGTAACTTTATTTTCCCATGTACCTACTACATAACAGAGATACTGCCGCACTCAGAGAGCTTTATTGATTACTTAGGCCATCACTTAGTAAAGGTTTTGACAGTTTTGTCATATAAAAGTATGTCAAATCTTTACTAAGTAACGGCTTAAGTATTCATTTAATGTCTCTGAGTACCGCAGTTAGATGATATTGGAGTTAAAGACGATCGTATTAACTGCGATGTTAATTAGTGCGCTACTATTGCTACACTTCACCCACTGGTGTAGTGTAGCCCCAAGATTTCCCTGCTTTTGATTGTGCCAGCCTAATCCAAGATATTCCCGTGATGGCAACAATGACGTCTGCCAATCTCGTCATCGGACTACCCACACCAATCTTAGGATACTAGTGCACTTCTCGCTCTAGCAACTAAAAATATTATTCGTCGATATGAAAACTAATATAATACCATAGTTTCCATTGAACATTGGTCTAATGATGTAATCGTATAAAAACACTAAACGAAGAGGGACATTAATAAATACAGAAACGCTACAACCGAAAACCTCGCGTCTGGACAGCTCTTTACTAGTCGACCTCGCCCATTGGGCAACAAAACAGCCTCACAATGCACTGACGCACATTCAGAGAAAAATAGATGTCAACTGACCTTAGTAAAAGCATAATCAGCCTCAATGTTCCACTGCTGGGACTCAGGCCTCGCCTATATGAGAGGGAACAGGCTGTACCTAATCCACCACGCGGATCCAGTACGAGTTTTAAAATGTTTGGTTGTAAGACAAGCCGGCGGTATACTTCACCGATTCGAGAGCAGTAGTGATTAAATCATCATCTGCCTAGATTTTTCCAAATTACATAATTTGTAGTGGTCGGCTGCCAGTCTATCCAGGTAGAGCCAAATTCCAGGACTTTACATGGAACGACTGCTTTCAAACCCTTAGATAATACTTGCTAATACGTTACCTCATACTAAGACTGGTTGCCAGACCAATGGGCTGCCGACCCTACTGACTTGACGACTGTCAAAGACACTCATGCCGCCGCCGTACTCAGAGATATTTAATGGTTACTTGAGCCTTCACTTAAAAATATTTCACATACAAAACCTTCACTGAAGTGTCAAAATCTTGGGCCGCGGGTAGTCCAACGGGGCCGCGGGTAGTCCAACGGTTATCGCGGCCTCGACATAGAGGGCGAAGAAGGAACATGGGTGGTTTTTAGTCAGTAGAAGTCTGACACTCCCTTTCGCTCTGCCCAAGAGCGGGATTATTCGTGTCAAAATCTATACTAACTGCCGCGCTCAGAGAGCTTCAATGGTTACTTAGGCAATCAATTAGTAAAGGTTTTGACAGTTTTGTCTTACAAAAGTATGTCTGACCTAAGTAAGTCCTTAAGTATGTCTAAGTGACGGATTAAGTAATCATTAAATATGCTCTGAGTACCGCAGTACTTGATCGCTTAAGTAATCATTAAACGTCTCTGAGCGCGGCAAAAAGATCTCCAAATGACAGCGGGGACCAACAGACTACTAGCCGTGCTTTTTTTTTTTTTTTTTTTGGTGGGTGTAAAATCATCGAATAACCCCTCCCGCTCTTGGGCAGAGCGAAAGGGAGTGTCAGACTTCTACTGACTAAAAACCACCCATGTTCCTTCTTCGCCCTCTATGTCGAGGCCGCGATAACCAGAGGACTACCCGCGGCCTACTAGCCGTGCTTTGCGTGGACATTACCCTAATGTGCAACATAAATACCCGTAAGTTTACTATGTGGAACATACGTGAATGTTAATGGATTGAACATCTCCACCACAATGCATTAGTATGTGTAACGGGACACATCTGGTCAAGTTGTGTTGTTAAAGAATGCTTTTTTCTGTGGGTCAATTTTTTTGGCGGCATGTGTATTGTTGGTTGAGCAATGTCTGTGTACAATATTTGTATTTGTGTTGGCACAACAAGTTTTTTTTAATGTCGTACGTTGTTTACATAGCTACGTAAAAAAATATTTATATTCATTAAATCAAATTGCAGTTAACTTATAATATGACGAATAAGAAGCGTATAATTTAGCAAAGCAGTATTTTATACTTAGCAAACTTAAGGTGAAAGCGTCAGGATAGCCGCGAAATTCAAATTTTCTTACGTTTTTTGCAATTTGCAGGCCAGTGCTAGGTTGTATGTTGATTGAAATGTTGGACGCGAGTGTAAGACGTATGTAGTTACAGAATTATAATCATCAAAATCATCAATACAACCCTCCAAGTTCATATAATTCGAGGAATGACTTTGACCTCGAAAAAGTCGTTCCTCGAATTATATGAACTTGGAGGGTTGTATTGATGATTTTGATGATTATAATTCTGTAACTACATACGTCTTACACTCGCGTCCAACATTTCAATCAACATACAACCTAGCACTGGCCTGCAAATTGCAAAAAACGTAAGAAAATTTGAATTTCGCGGCTATCCTGACGCTTTCACCTTAATCGAAAAACTACATCATTTTCGAATGCCATGACAAGAATACAGACCCATATTTTTTCTTTTAAAGCTTACAAATAATTTAGGATCCACTTTTGCAAGGATTGTTGCCTGATTAGTAGCCATTAAATGATAAAAGAAATATAAATAACCTTCTGATGTCCAATTGCCTATGCCGTTATTTTTGTAAACAAAGAAAACCTGCGGTTTACGACTGAACCATGTGACGATAATATTTTTCAATATTGTTTTCCTCATACTGGAAAATGTTAATTTACTTAAGTGTTAGCATAAGTCAACATTTACGACTAATGTTGTTTGACACAAGATAAAAATAAACATACTTACTATACCTATGTTTATTTTATAGTGATTAGGAAGCAGAAAAAAAAATATAAAAAAAAAATATATAAAATATACAGGGTGTTTGGTGCATCGTTTGCCAAATTGAATTGGCCGAAAGAAGAGGTCATTTGCTATCGCTTCAGGCTCAAGTACTCATTTTTGGCCACACCGGTTTTTTTATTACAACTTTCTAATTTTTATTTTGAAAAAATCCAAAACTCAGCATTAAAGCTTAAATTAAAAAAAAAGTTTTAAGTGTAGTCGTCAAATTTCATTTTTATTTACATATGTACTGTTGTATGGCTCTATCAAATTTAAAATTACTTGCCAGTTACATCTAGTTTTTTTTTAATAAATCACAAAGTTTTTGGAAAAATAAAAAATGAACTTAAAACTCAACTTTAAATAGCTATAAAAAAAAAACTAAAAGCGATCGGGATCTTCGAATTATTTTAAAAAGTTCTCTAGTCTATCCCCTTTCCAACGGTATGCAATGTGTTTAAAAAATGTTTCAGTAAGTTCACTAATACGCTAAGTTTGTGTATCGGGACGCACCATCAAACTATTGCATATTCGGGATAAATAAGTGTTTTCGCGTAAACAATACATACGAAGCAGGTAAAGCCTGCTATCTCCCTCCTACACAGTAGAATTCATTATCTGTCTCTTTTTGTTATTGGGTTGGCCGCAAATTGGTTAAGTTTGTTAGTCGTTATTTGACTGTCTCTGAAAACTAACCCCTTGTTGTTGTTGTGTTATTTTCTGTTACTGTTATTTTCTGTTACTGTTAATTTCTGTTACTGTTATCTTTTCATTGAGTTTTGTGGGTGTTTGTGTTAACTTTCGTGATTTTTTTTGTGTTACAATATGGCTACATTCTCTAATGAAGAATACGCTGATATTTTGATGGCTTATGGAAGAGCCGATGGTGTTGCTCGCGAAGCACAAAGAATTTATCAGGAACGCTTTCCCAATAGACGATTGCCTTCCCGCCATACTTTCCAGAACACTTATCGACGCTTACGTGAGACTGGTAATTTGACTGCTAGTGAACCAAGAGGGATTGTAGTGCGTCATAATGTTGACGTAGATGAACAGATTCTGGCACTGTTTGAAGAAGATCCCACTAGAAGCATAAGAAATGTAGCTGCATTACTGGGAATTTCGATCTGGAAAGTATGGCGAGTACTTCGCCAAAATAACAAACATGCTTTCCATTACACTCCGGTGCAAGGTACGTAATTTTTAAATTAATAGACTCACAACCGTAGGCGCTAACGTAGATTGCGAACCCTTTCTAGCTTTACCGCGTACCCGACGCAGCAGCAGGTAGCGGCTTTGACGTCACTCTGCCAGATGTCATAAACCTTCAGCGGTCAGGCCATTGTCTTTTACATTGTACTGCCCGTACTTTTTACAAACAATAAAAAAAAATCTTGCGAGAAAGTAATGCATTCTTACGCGTATTTTATTTGTTGTAGGTCTCGAGAATCAAGACTTTGATAACCGTGTCCAGTTTTGTCGTTTTTTACTGCATTCAGACGTGGATAATCCGGTCTTTTTAAAAAGAATTCTGTGGACGGATGAGTCCAAATTTACTAAAGAGGGAATCCTCAATTTACATAACTTACACCACTGGACAGCAAAAGATCAAAACCCACGCGTAAAACGACAAAGGTCATTCCAGAGACGATTTAGTGTGAACGTTTGGGCAGGAGTCATTGCAAATCATGTAATTGGACCACACTACTTACCTGACAACCTGAACGGGGATAATTACTTAGAATTTCTGCAAACAGAGTTGCCCTTATTATTAGCTGATTTGCCAATTTTCAGTGAAGACAGGTCTTTTGTTTTCCAACATGACGGTTGTCCCGCTCATTGGAGAATAACCGTCAGGGAGTACTTGAATGATGCATTCCCGGACTCATGGATTGGGAGGGATGGCCCTATTCCTTGGCCTCCACGTTCTCCAGACTTAACTCCGTTGGATTTTTACGTCTGGGGACGGGCCAAAGAACTCGTCTACGCCACGGAAGTTGAGACAAGAGATGATTTAGTCCAACGCATTGAGGCGGCTTTCATGACGATCAAAGCAGAAATGCGTTTACGCACCACTACAGTTGAGATAAGACGAAGATGTCGCGCGTGCATACGCAATAGTGGTAGACAGTTTGAACAAGACTTGTAAGATTAGTATGTAATTAAATTACTTATTAATAAATGATTATTTTTGTAATAATGTATTTTTTTTTCAATTTCGAGGAAAGTTCCCTATGTAAGAACGAGATAAGAGACTACGTAAGACGTGAGATAACAGTATCTATCTACTAATAGCATGTAATTTATGCGAAAACTAGTGTTTTAAACGTAATATCCAATATCAGCCTGATGTGTCTCGACTACACATTTAGCTAATTATTAAAGATATTAAAAGAGTTTTTTAACACATTACATACCGTTGGAAAGGGGACAGACTAGAGAACTTTTTAAAATAATTCGAAGATCCTGATCGCTTTTATTTTTTTTTTATAGCTATTTAAAGTTGAGTTTTAAGTTCATTTTTTATTTTTCCAAAAACTTTGTGATTTATTAAAAAAAAACTAGATGTTACTTGCAAGTAATTTTAAATTTGATAGAGCCATACAACAGTACATATGTAAATAAAAATGAAATTTGAAGACTACACTTAAAACTTTTTTTTAAATTTAAGCTTTAATGCTGAGTTTTGGATTTTTTCAAAATAAAAATTAGAAAGTTGTAATAAAAAAACCGGTGTGGCCAAAAATGAGTACTTGAGCCTGAAGCGATAGCAAATGACCTCTTCTTTCGGCCAATTCAATTTGGCAAACGATGCACCAAACACCCTGTATATTTTATTTTCTTGTAAATACTGGACCCATCACAAAAACGTCAAGCAAGCATTCTCTCCATATATCGTTACACCACAAAAAAAGGACTATTGTTCTATTGCTGGGAAACGATCTTTAAAACTTGTGTTTTTTTTAAACTTGTGTGTTTGAAAAAGTACTAAAACTTTGACGTCTCCAATATATTGGTACAAAGTACCTAGGTCCAGAATTTAAAATTATCGCAATGGAGGGAGGAAAACGTGACGTTTGGCTTCGTTAAGGATCTTCTATACCCCCTTAAAATATCGTAAGTAACTACAAAAATAATACTGAGAAATACACTAACTTATGCGAAGTAAGTTTTTATTTAGTTTGGTCATGTCATGTCACTAAGAATATTTCCCATGGAAAATAAATTGACAAGTCTGCGTCATAAGTAGTTGTGTCAATAAGGTCAAGGGTCCTTTGGATATTTCTGGCCGTTGAACTCCGAAGTGGCATAGCTGGAGAAATCTCTGACTTTATAAAATATGTACTTATTTGAAAATATTGGAAATGTATTGGAAATATTGTTAAAGAGAGCGTATTTCTCGAACCTTCCGGCCTTCAATGATGCTAGCTACTCGATTCACTCCATATTCCTTCTCCATAAACAAAACTGGGTGCGTCCAACAAATAAATAAAAACAAAACACGATCAGTCACCACACTGTATAAACAAAAACACTGCCATTACTATAAACATACACTGGAGGCCACAAAAAATGACTCACAAATGCACCATAGTCCATAACATACGCCGTACACTGTCGGCCACTAAAACTGGTACAAATGCGTGCAACTCAAAGCATTGGAATGTCAACGCGTGTAGTGATTGACAATTGACCTTTAAAGGAGACGCTTTAACATCTGAGTAAATATGACCCGAGGTTTGTCAGAAGGATTTAGAAAAGTATGAGCTTTGTAAGCGTTTTGTAAATAGACTTACCTACGTACATAAATATTGTGAATATTTTACGTTGGAAATACTGCGAATATTTACTTCAGTATTGAGACTCAAAAAAGCCTGACGATATTATACAAATTATGGATACCACGTCAAAAGCATTTCTTATTTTCTTGTAGCTTTTATCTTCTTTTGGGTGATACCACGTGCCTGATTACTATATAGTGAGAAAATCATGTCTGACTTCAATAACTATGATAGGTACTATATCAGTACATACGAGTACCTACATTATCTTCATGTCATCATGTTACGTGGGGTTGGTGCAACAGATTTTTTCTTCTATTCTTCTCTGTCACCCATCATGCTATCAATTACTCCTTCTTTCATATCATTCCTCATACAATCCATCCATCGTTTCTTTGGTCTTGCTCTCCTTCTCTATTTATATAAACTTCATGAACAAGAGAGGTACATAGGCGGACTTAATGCCACAAGGTATTCGCTACCTGTCAGCCTTTGGGTCAAATAGGACTGCACTGTGGTAGGGTCTGGGTATTTGTGTATGTGAGTTTAAATGTTTGTGAACGCACCCACGATACAGGAGAAATTCCTAGTGTGGGGCAATGTTTAAAAAAAAAAAGGGTACAAAAACAATAAAAATAGGGATAATACTATTTTCTAAACATAATACATAAATTGGTGCATACCTAACACATAACTATACAGATAGAATTAAACTAATAGATATTTTAAAACATACTTACAAATACGAGAAACCTTATAATAATTACCTACTAAGACTAGTGACTAGATTTAGAGCAATTCAGTCCGATTTTAAAAAGTATTTCCGGACTTTTCTTTTGAAATCCATCTTGCTTTCTGCTTTTTTAATCTCAGGGGGTAGCACATTCCAGAGCATACATAAAACCAGTACGATGTGAGGGAAACTCAAGCAGAAGGTTTTTGGAAGCTTGAAGGCTCTATTTATCAACATTCATCAATCTTTTAGTCACATGTGATTCGCCCTTCCTCCTAACATGTCCATACCACGACATTCGATACCCTTTATAACTATAATTATTAATACATACACCAAACTATTCAATCGTACCTAAAATGTTTTGCCAACATTTAAAATACCAACAAAATTCAAAAAGGTTTTCTCCAAGTTCCCGGAGCCCAAGACACAATGCATATAATCATTTAGCTTTAAACTCACACAAACAAACAATAAAAAACCTATAAAACAATAATTCTAATATTATTTATGCGCGACCCGTCGCTATTTTATGACCCCTTTACTAAGAATACATAGAAGCCGACTTGACCTTATGGAACGTTAAATTGACATTCAAAACCCGCGCGCATTCCTTTAGAAGAAAAAACAAATGAATGAATGTGCCAGCCAGGATTTTAAAAGCTGGATAAAATGAATCCATGGGGCCTCTAAAAACATTGACGTATAAACAGACGTCAGCATATCAAGTTACTTGAAGTAGCAGATACCTACTACAGTAGGTATAGTACAGTGCAGTGGTAGTACTTGTTTGATCTGTCAAATTAATTTGAAAGATTTTTAACTTTATTGATAGATTTTAGGTTCGAGATATTGGGAAAATTTTACCGTTTCTTGTAGCTTGATGTGCTGGCACCTGTACTTTACCTAAGCCTATTCCTAACAATGTTGGGGTCGGCTTCGAGCCTACCTGAATACAGCCGAATACCAGTATTTTACTTGAAGTGACTACCTATCTGACCTCCATAAACCAGTAACCTACTGGATGAATCCCTATAGTAAGAGTGGTTGTCAGACTCTCAGGTGTCAACGAAGATCTATAAATGACACAAACTAGCTTGCATTCCGAGGCAGGGAAGAAATTTAGTGGATAACAGATGATCTCCCATCCACAGACTAATCTTTTATTATTATTATTATTAATTACATTTCTTAAAATAAATGAAGCAGTGTATAGCAATGTTAGGTGAAGTCTTTGCATACTTAAGCCAGTTAAGTAGTACTTGTAAAGGTTAGATTCCGAACGGGACTCTTGCTAAATATGTAAGCGGATGGTGCTATGTAAGTACGGGAAGTATTTATCCTTGTTTAGATATTTATCGCACGTTTCGTCGGTCATACGGTCGGACGCGTTTTATCTTCGTCAATTTTTATTGATTTCATAAAACAAAAAATACGTATTCAATATTTTTCGAAAATCTGGCTATTAATTAGAATCTGACGGACTGATTAGAATCATATTTTTTTGTCAGAAAACATCCCCATTGGCAGCGAATAAGATACGTCCTTCGTAAATGTATTTTGCCGTCTACATCAGCCATCCTTGACAAACCCAATTGTCATTCTATATTGATACGAGTAAGTGACCGTCTTTGTCAATTTGTAAACAAATGTCAGCGTGTGTAGTCAAATGAGGCGAAATGTGTCAAGCCCAACTAAAGTTCAGTCCACGACTAAAAATACCAACATATGCCACCTGAACGTAGCGTAGGGCATATGTAAGGATCATATCAGGCAGGTTTTTGCAGTTTCTGCCCCCATATGAAAAATGCATGCGTTTTAAAAATGCATGTAGACCCAAGAAGATCACATTCACAGTATAAATAACTCATAAAACATCGTCATACGGTCCGATCCAGTATTCAAGAACACGCCGAGCACATGTGTGTGTTATGAATACAGTGACGTCATAGGCAGCCATGTTGTGTGCGATCACTGTACGTCACGCTTAGCCCTGTCACACACTGCGGTGTATTGTGTTTTTTATTAATCTTAGGATTGATTACATACTTACTTAGAAATTAATACTAGAAACCATTTTAAATTATTAATAAAAGAGATTTTTTTTTATGTATCTTTCAACTGTTGAGCATCGAACGAGTGTTTGATATAGGTACTAGTCCACCACGTTAAAATAGTTATATGATGCAACAAATAGGCGTGTTCATTAAAATTTAAAAAAAAAACTGTTAAGTTTTAATATAGATCCACGCACTGAAAGATGTTATTCCCGAAAAAGATCACTGTATATTTAGACGTGAACTGCAGAATTCTACCAAGTCGTAATTACACACTCAAGAGGCTTCCACACACTTATTTCGTAATTGCACGATTAAATCATCTTTCAAGTCAGCCAGGCGTAATAAACGCCGCGTCACCCAGTCTGCGATGAACCTTACATCAAATCTACATACGACATACAAGGTCGAGGAGCTAAACAAACAATGTAAGCAATCACAGATTTTGTGTAAATCTCTCTGTTTGGTGTAAGTCCTTATTTATACATGAGTTTCTTTCAGGTTCGTTTCTAATAAATTACAGGAAATTAATTCGTAACTTTATTTTTGTTGCTAAATTTAAATATGTACTTACTTAAAGTTTAATTTCAGATTCTCTTTTGTAGCAAATTGTTGATGTTATTGTTTCTTTTGCATCAGTAATAACGATAAAGATTTTGAACACATATTTAAGGAAATTATAAAAAAAGTAATTATAGAATAATGATAAATTTATTTACACCATAATTTATTCTTACACTTTTTTTGTCGCACGCCAAATAATTTAAAACAATTAAGATGCTGTCAGTCTTGTTAAACAAAAAAATAGTATCAATTTTAAATGACCAACACAGAGAGACAATTTGAATGGTATTCATTCCAGTTATTTAAATTCACCTTACGTAAAAGACATGTCATTGTGTTTTATCACATACATTGTTGATTGTACTACCAAATTGGAACAAGCAAGACACATACGAATACACCCAATTAAGTTAATGACATTAACTTAAAATTAGATACACAATCATTAACCGGCATAATAGTGGCTGTCCAAACTTGCGACAGTATAAAAATAAGGTCCGTACCGCAGTTGCGACATGTCGTAGAATCGTAGGCGTTTGGTCGCCAGATGGTAATGGTGACGAAACTACTATTTGTCTTAGAGACTGCATTTTTCAAATGCATTCGGTGACCGCACGAAGATTGACAAAGTTTGACGTTTTGATTTTGACAGCTGTCAACGATGTCAGTTATAAACAGTCATGTATTGTGCAATACATGATTGGGATTGCGATAGCGATGTTGTTGCAGTGTTTTGATAACTTGAATTAAATAAACAAACAAAAGTCATGAATTTATGTCGTAGAGATAATTTTGTTGTTTAACAATTTTGTCGATAAAGAGACAAACATTATGCCCCCAGAACTCAAGACGGCAATTTGTAAAAAAAAATATTTAAAGCTTAATTTGGAGATGAACAACATAGATACCTAGTTCTCATGAATTAAAGCTGGTAGATGAAAGTAATAAAAACAAAATATTGCAGACAGTATATTTTTTGCATCCAAAACAAATCGATTTGGATACGCCTAATAGCCATTTGATATGTCTGATAGAAATTATAATAGTTGCCTAGACTTTCAAACTTGAAAAGGATGTAAAATTGATGTTATTCGACTTTCTGAAACAATTACATACAGTTTTTATAAAAGTTAGGTGATTCGATCAGTTTACAACAACGAAAAAATATAGTTTTGAAGATCGAGGATAAATCGTCGGGGCTGCGGGTTGTTGTAAAAGATACCGCGGCCTCGACATAAAGGCCTAAAAAGGAACATGGGTGGTCAGTTAAGTAGAAGTCTGACACTCCATTTTGCTCTGCCCAAGAGCGGGACCAGTTTTTTTTTTTTGGCGGAAGGAAAATCATCAAATAACCCCTCCCCTCCCCCTCCTGCCCCTTGGGCAGAGCGAAAGGTCAGACTTCTACTGACTAAAAACCACCCTTTTTTTTTTTTTTGGTTGGTGTAAAATCATCGAATAACCCCTCCCACTCTTGGGCAGAGCGAAAGGGAGTGTCAGACTTCTACTGACTAAAAACCACCCATGTTCCTTCTTCGCCCTCTATGTCGAGGCCGCGATAACTAGTGTACAACCCGCGGTGAGACCGGGACCCCTGACTTGATGATTTCGAATGCCCCCAAAAAAAAAGGATAAATAAAATAAAATGGATGGCTGGATGTTTCTCTTTCCCGCAAAAGTACTGAACGGATGTGTTTTATGTTTTAGTTTTTTTCAAGTAAACAATGAATGAAGACGATGCAGTGCTTTGAAAAGTCGCGCGACTTCACAGTTTCGTACATTTTTTACCAGAAAGTGACGTCACTACTCACGATTGTTGACACATTTTTTCACAACTTTTATTAATTTGATAAAATAAAAACACGTATTCAATATTTTTCGATCATCTAACAGACGGAAATACTGACAACAGAATCATATTATTTATGGTTACTCAACTACCCTATTATCGAACACCACGCGGGCGAAGCCGCTGGCACAAGCTAGTACATTATAAATCTTAGTTAATCTAACCCAGACGTGGACATGGACAGAACCCGTAAATATTTAAGGAAAACATAAACGTTGGTCGGTGCCGAGCAGCTACCTACTAGCAGAATTTATGCAACAGACCCAACCATACCATTTTTCACTTGTTTAAAAATAAAAGCCTTTAAAAAACTTATAACAACGTTGTCGGATACACAGTTGGTATTTTCGGACATTTAAAAATTGACTCTGGCCGAAAATAAAACTGAAAGCTGTATGGTTTATGAATCTTTTAAACTTTGTTAGCGACTAATGAGGTTTTATGCAGTTTAATAGTAATTCTCAGCGGTTTCGATTTGTCACTGCATTTGCAACACTTTTATATTTTTATTTGGCTTATTTCTAGACTGTGATTCTCAGCGAACTAGAAAGTAAAAACATTTGAGTCAGTAGTAAATGTTATGTTATGAAGCAGTCATAACTATAAAAGCAGCTCGAAGAGGGTGGCCGAGAATCGAGTTGAGTAGCGTGCAATTATTATTAGACGCCCGTGTTCAGCAGGGAATAATTGTAGTTGTTTGATGATGATGATGATTATACTAAATAGTAAATAATTAAGTAATGCAATTATTATTAATTCATATTCATTCTAACAACCAGTCTTACTGTCATACTCAGATGCCATATTTAATGATTTCTTAAGCCGTCCCTTAGTAAAGGTTTGACATATTTTTGTATGAGCAAACTGTCAAAACCATTACTAAGTGATGGCCTAAGTAATCATTAAAGCTCTCAGAGTGCGGCAGTTACCAAGGAATATCAAGTAAGTTAGTTAGTGTAGTTATGTTACCTGAGAATAAATGGATGTTGTTGTCGTTGATATTTCACAGTTCTAACTGGGTTTTAGAAGTCAGAGAAGCCGTCGGTACGTGGCTGCCGACCCCAACATAGCAGGGGAAAGCTCGGCAAATGATCATTAGTAAGTTACCAACTATTGAAATTAAATTATTACAAAAATAAATTTGACAACCATCTTAAATTTTATTTGAATATTTACTTCACCATCATTAATTCATAAAACA
The DNA here is from genome assembly GCA_932274075.1 of Diarsia rubi. Taxonomy (NCBI): domain Eukaryota; kingdom Metazoa; phylum Arthropoda; class Insecta; order Lepidoptera; family Noctuidae; genus Diarsia; species Diarsia rubi. The sequence continues at coordinate 13,642,416 of OW026433.1, read as the reverse complement.
CACCGCCATTCCTGCACTTTTTAAAGCAAAAACATTAAATGCTAAAAGTATTAAATCACAAGAAACCACATGCTAACATAAATCTTAGCAACCGACGACTTTAACAGACAGTGCGGCAACTTATGCCGAAGTGATTATATTCGCGTATGACCTACCGTTAGTGTTACCCACAATAAAATCCAAGAATAAACGCAGCAATAAATCACATAGCAATTCCGAGAGCGGTGTTACCAGTTGCAAGTCATAAAACGTAATTGAATAATACCAAACGTTTGTTAACCGAGATGTGGGGATAATAAAAATTAAAAAAAGTGTAAGTTCGACCTTCGTTTTGAAAATTCTGTATGAGGATGCGGGTTATTGCAGTCATTGAAGGTATAATAAAAATTAAATATGCTACTGTTCGGCAACTTTGCAATGTAAAGTTACATACTTTTAAATTGAAAGCAAGCACGAATATCAAAAACCACGATGTGAAAACAGCGAAAGTACTTTAATTATAAACTTTTCTTTTTTTATACTGAATTAATTCGATGTTTTCCAAATGTCGTCAAAATTATTTTCTAAAAAGACTTCAATTCTTACCGGATGTAGCTGAATTCCAGTATTTTGCATAGAAAATGAAGATCTGCTACCTTATAAAGATAAGTCTAAATATTTTCACAAAGGTATGCGATGCCGACAAAGTGTTTTATCGAGTCGATTTCTCGGTTCGTTGAGTAGCTATAACCTTGTAACAGCGGACCTGGGACCTTTACACCGTAGTGTTACCAATGGGAAACTGAGGGACTGGGTTGTTATGGTCATCGACAGACGACTGAATTTCTCAACGACTGTGAATTTTGACTTTGGAACGTTCTTTTTCGTTCTTTTGTTTTGCGGTCTAGCTGACTGTTTTCTTTTAAATTATATAGTGGGATTCTTCTTTTAGTTGTTTCATTAGGCAGACATGCTTAAGGAGTTCTTCAATTCAATATGGCAGAACGCGGTGATGGTAAATCAATGCTTACTTCTTTTGAAAAGGTGGATTTGCTCTGCTACTGTATTTTTTAAAATTCTGCTTCCTCATCAGTAAGATTCTTCAGAAAAAAGGTGCTTAATACTTTTAACCGACGTGCGACCAGCAGGGTTGATCGCACACCGGCGGGAATATTGGTTATGGTTTAGTACAAAATGAAACCATTTGACAGTTAATTGTTAATTGACTGGCCTGTTGGTCTAGTGGTTAGTGACCCCAACTGCTATGCCGGAGGTCGTGGGTTCGATTCCCACCCAGGACAAATGTTTGTGTGATGAGCACGATCATTTGTTCTGTGTCTGGGTGTAATTTATCTATAATATGTATGTATTTAGAAATATATAAGTATGTTTATCAGTTGTCTAGTACCCATAACACAAGCTCTGCTTAGCTTGGGACTAGATGGCGTTGTGTGATAGTTGTAAAAAAAAAAAAAAAAAATAAAAAAAAAAAAAAAAAATTGATGGATACTATGATAGCCACTGACATTTAAAAAGATACGCAATAGCTCTGCAGATATTACCTATATAAAAATGGACGATGGAAAAGGACTATATAATAGGATCGAAGCCGGCGGCGTTCTGTGGTTTCTACATTCCCCCATGGAAAAAATGTGTAATTTGATGTGTGTACGTATGATTCTGCTATCTTGATACAGTTCCTGCCCACGTAGGTGCATATCGTGGGAAAAAAATACGAAAACATTGTATCGCATATCGGATTTCCTCAGTCGTAGCTATAACTGATGATATAACTGATTTTAAACCATGTTCTTTCCCATCTTATCTGTATCATTTGACCAGATTATGTTAGGATGGCCAGCAGCTCCCTTGTATGATAATAACAATAGCCTGGGATGACCAATCCATGTGTTGATATCATCTCTTTATCACATCTTATTTCTTTAACTCTAAAATCACATCAAACTTGAAAAATCCAAAACACTATTAAGCTAGTAAAAAACCTGTAACATTTTTGAAGTCACTTAACATGATCTTGACTTGATAAATTAAGAGAATTACTGATTATAGATAAAAGTGGCCACTTTTGGCGGTAAAAAGTTAATTTATCAAGCCACCATAACACACCGAGTTTTAAACGTGTCCCATCATTTGTAGATCTTTGACAATATTTACATGTAGAAGTATAAATTTCTGACATCCAGTTTTACTAACGGATATCGTACTAAGTTGTGGAGGTCAAATTCATCATCATCATTTCAGCCAAAAGACGTCCACTGTTGGACATATGCCTCCCCAGGTGTCGCCACATTGACCGGGCCCGTGCGTCTCGTATCCAGCGGGTCCCCGCAACTTTAACCAGGTCATCGGTCCACCTAGTGAGAGGCCTTCCAACGCAACGTCTTTCGGTTCGCGGTCGCCACTCCAGAACTTTTCGGCCCCATCGGTCATCCGTTCTGCGAACAATGTGCCCTGCCCATTGTCACTTAAGACTGGCGATTCTTCGGGCTACGTGGGTAACCTTGGTTCTCATGCCTCATTTTTGATTCGATCACGCAAGGAAACTCCGAGCATAGCCCTCTCCATTGCCCACTGGATGACTTTGAGCTTTCTGATAAGACCCATTGTAAGCGACCACGTTTCGGGCCCGTATGTAATCATTGGCAGACATACTGGTCATAGACTTTCGTCAAAGAGGACAAATTATATCATGCAAAATACTGGTATTCAGCTGCATCCAGTTAGACTGGAAGCGGACCTCAATACAGTTGGGAAAAGGCTAGGTAGATGATGATGATAGTCAGCTTTAAGTATATTATTATTTTATTACGTCTAATTTTAAACACGCACTTAGGAAATGCAAGAAAGAGAATATATTTTATACAAAACATTTTATCTTTAGTCGTTGCGACCGCCATAACGCCTTGTAAAGGCTATCCGAGTAACAGGACTTTATTTTGTTTAGTTGCATCTTAGGCCGTTTACTTTGTTGTTAATCTAGGTGAGATAGGATGAGCTTTTACGTGGGTTATGCAGGGACTATTAGATTCCGAGTTGACTTTGGTATTGGTGCATGAATGTAGTCGTGATTTTTATATTTATACAGTGTGTAAATTAACCCTTCACACAGCCTTCAACCAAGCATTCTGTACATCAAACTAAATACCTCCAGGCAAAAATGTTTGCTGGGATTAAACTTTTTTTTTTGAACTGTGAAACCCAATATCTCCGCAACTAGGGGGTTCCCAGGTATGGTCTAGAACAAAACAAAATATCGCAGTGGTGGGGAGAACACTTGCCCTTCGTTTGCCTTAAGGGTACTTTTACACCCTTTATGGGTAGATGAATGGATGTTTGTTACTCATCATAGCCTACCTAGCCTTTTCCCAACTATGTTGGGGTCGTCTTTCAGTCTAACCGGATGCAGCTGAATATCAGTATTTTACATGGAGCGACTGCCTATCTGACCTTCACAACCCAGTTAATACTGGGTAATACGATACCCTTTGGTAAGATTCGTTGTCAGACTACCTGGAACGACTGCCAATGATCTATATATGGCAGCAAAAATCTCCGTATGTAATGGATGCATAAACACCTACGGACCTGGATGACACATCTAATTACAGTCTGTAATAGCACATAGGGTGCTATTTTTTCACACTCAAACTTTAAACATGATATACATTACATTTCGCACTTCTATAGACAAACAGTTACTAAACTAAATTTAAAAAAAATGAGATTCTATGCCATCTTTCTTAAAATTATGTAATATAATTAATTATGATAATAATTATCTAAACGATGACTTTGAAGTTTTAAAAAAAAACACCATTTTTAGAGGTAAACTAAATATATTATGTTTTTTTTTAGACGAGAGTTTGTCATCATAATCGAAAAAAAATAATGGAAAAGTGTTGCTATACTTACTTACAAATAAAAAAATCATAGCAATACTATATTTAAAAAATATAGCTTTTCTAAATTTTACGTTATAGTTAAAATAAATATCCATCATTTTGACAGAAAAAGGTCTCTCACAGCACAATTGAATTTTTTTATGCAATTTTTTGATTTAGTGTCCTGTGTAAAATGTTATATTGACGATTAGTAACAGTAAGTATGTGTTTAAAAGCGCATTTTATCAAAATATGACAGTCAAAAGTCAAAATACTTCCAAACGGTATTTCCATAGAGAATGGGTAGTAAAAAGCTAACCAATGGACCCATAGCGCTCTTGATGATCTTGAAATGAGATTTTTGAACCTTAAAATTAAAAATTTCAATTACGATAACACAGAAACTCACTGGACTGTATGATTACAATCATTCTTATAACATTCTTTCCCTCAATTATCCCGGTATTATCCTACATTACTATACATAAAGTACATTTAAATCTTTGATTCCAAATTATGACGTTTCCGTTTAGACGAATATCAACCGTTTGCTAATTTTAATTAAGTTTATTTCAGAATGGCTCGTCCTATGAAAAACTTAACAATAAAAATCTTTTTTACTCTTTTACAATAATTTAAAAATCACATGGTCGTAAACGTTACTTTCGTAGTGTCTGTTAAAAATATTTAAGTAAATATTTATTTATATAAAAAAAACTATTTATTACATCATAGATAGATTATAATAATATAATAATAATAGTTCCCCTGTTTTATACAGATATATTTTTTATATTTTAATGCATGAGAGTGAGGGTCGTTTTTCCCAAAACTCAATTGTTTACAATGTCTGGAAACTGAATTTCAAACGTAATATAATCTAATCTCTTAATTTCCTATAGAGTCGTTCCATTTCACGGTCTGTTGCTCCTACCTTGCACCAATGGCCTTAAACTGGGTCTTAAGCTGCCATTCAAGGCCTCAAATGGCCTCAAACGGGGCCCTATAACAGTTTGTGTCTATGTTCGCATAAAAATCAAATTTAATGTGATTTACTGTGGAAGAGTCGTGTGGTTACCTTGTTTGAATGTCTTATGGTTTTTTATGAAGAGTATGTTTTCACATGTTGCATACATATTTTGTATAATTTGAAGATGTTTACAGGGTGTTAGGGTTATTTTATGATATTGTACCAAAGATCATTTGATATTGTAATATTCAAGTTCAACACGTTGCATTCTCAGTTTCAACTTTTCATTTGTTTCGGAAAAGTTTTCTTTTAGCTGAAGATTTACTGTGATGACGGCCACGTTGGTCTAGTGGTCGAAAGCGCGACTGCTGAGCTTAAGGTCCCAGGATCGATTACCGAGTTGGGCAAATTGTTATTCCCATCAGGAGTCTCACAGTAGTAACCACGGCGGACTCTGGATGAGTGGATATGTCAAAAGGCTTGCTCCCTATTACATGGCGTGTATAATATGACTGGCGAAACGTGAGTGTATTAGTCTTCTGAAAGCACAACTACTTAAGGCCCTTCTAACCCTAAAATTAGCAACTCTATTTGTGGTGGATCAAACTTCGTTTGAAATACTGGTACAATAAAGTTCTAATCAGCTTGCACAACAAAGCGGTTGTTACGTCAGTCACTGCGGCTGAATAGTGCGAAATGAGTGGCTTCTTTGCGTTTTGCAAAAATCTATTGATCGGACTTAAAAAGTAAAACACATAAGACCTGCTTTATAGTTAGTTCAGTTAGTATGCAAAGTTTTATTTTCTAATTTGAAGTACTTTTTGAATACCAGCGATTTATTGTTCGATTTGGAGGTAAATTTGGATTTTTTTTCTATCGATAAAAGTCTATGGAATCGTGTTTTCGTCTCACATAGAACTTAGCATTAATCCTTAACTTTACCATATATTTATTTCAAAATTAATGCTGCAGTATTTTAGGCGTAACGGAGGATCATGCTAAGCCTACTCTACTCACTACTCCTAATTACTTACCTTTTACTACGGAGTAAAATTGCTATTTAACTAGACAGTATTTTCCACCTACAATATTTTGAGCATTGACTGCATATGCATGTGTGTGTGATCATTTTGCAAAACAATCAATCCTGTTCCTCACTGAAAACATTATCCTCAAAATACCCACGATTGATGTATTGTCTCCCAAATTAACAATATAAGCAAAAGACATCGAAGTTAACCCGCCACCGACAACTAAGGATACGCGTATCATCGGAATTCTTTAAAAAGATTATTATAAATACCCTCAATAACTTACACACACCTTTCATAACCAAACTGACAGGTTGATATAATAATAGCAGTCAATTTGGGCTCCCGAGAATAATTTGTTTGCTTTTGAGAGAAACCTCAAAGATTACCGGCCGCCATTTTGAAGTGTAAGCAAGTTTTTGTCACGTAAAAAAGTGTTTAAGGCAAGTGGGTTAAGCAAGGTAAGTTAAAACACTATTTGTGGCTTGCTTACCTACTTTGGACAATCGGGATTTGGTGTTGAAATTCTGGTTAATACTTTTTGGGCATTGAATTGGTTTTGCTGTTGCTGATTTGGCAAAAAATCTTACGATAGATAGTTCTAGGAAAGAAAATTAAAGGTGCCCAAAAATTAGCAAAGAGTGAATTGTTCTGGAGTGGCAACCGCGATCCAGAAGACGTTTCGTCGGAAGGTGGAACGATGAGGGTGCCTGGTAAAGGTTGCGGGATCCGCTGGAAACGAGTCGCACGGGACGGCACTTGAGGAGGCCATTTGGCTGAAATTATGCTGATGAAATACAAAATGATTCTCTACAACATAGTATTTACAAAAACTCAATAGCGAGTAAAAAATAAAATACCGATATAAATCATGAAATCGTCATGTTTTACAATCAAGACAGGATTTATTGTTGAAATTCTCAAAATGTTATTATATTGCTTTTCACACTTATAACTGGTAGCTTTAAAGTAAGTTTATTTGTGTTTTAAAGCCTATAATCGGAAGCTTACGGTACCTTTTTCTTCGAAGTTGATTAATGATGTCGTCGATTACAGGATATTTTTTTCGATTATACAATACAAACAAAAATCTGCCGAGTTCATTGACGGTCAACCACTTTTCAACCTTATTTCTTACGGCACAATGGTGAAGAGTGGCAGACCGTCGCGCGTCGGCGTTGGTGAAATTGGCGTAACACACGGCGACACATCAAGCTAAATCGTTTCAGTATGAAATGGACTTGCTGGGTACAAATGTCCCATACATTCAGAGATCCGCATGAACTGGTTGACAGTATCACAGGACTCGCAACCAATTTCTATGCAGACCGCAAATTCGGAGACACGTTTCTTACAGTGCGGCAGCGTGCAGCGGGGCGTTTCATAGCCAGTGTCATTCAACGCCCCGCTGCACACTGTAAGACACGAACGGAGTCTAAAAGATGATTTTAGCAAGGTCAGACCTGCTGTCTTGCATGGATCCGAATGTTGGGCCACAACGAATAAATGAAAGGTATGTATGTGGCTGAGATGTGAATGCTTAGACAACCACGTGTGTTCCCGCAAAACACCCCTGAAGGTTGCTGAGTTCTCGACATAGCCGTTTTAGACCGCGTACGCCCCCACAGGACGTCCCTCAGGCCATATGCGGTGTTACGCGAATGGATAAAATAAAAAAACTTAAAAGTTGTGTGAAAATCGGTTGTCTCGGTATGTGATACGGAGGAAATTCTAACACTTTTTATTGACTAAATTTAATTTCATAGCTGACGCGGATAATCAGAACTTTTACGATTATGATGACACTTTGCTACGCTACAATATTTCAACACAAAAGTGCCATATCCAAAACACTACATTACTATAAACCAAGCGTAAAGGCTCTAAATACATCACTAACCCGTCAAAATCTTAATAATAGAGTACAGATAACTTTACAACACACAAAAACGTTTTATCGCTGTCAAATTTGACACTGTCAATGACAGGTCAAAAGTATCGACATGGAACATTCACATCTCTATTACATTGAGTGTATCTCTATTTGCGACCTAGTGTTAAGTAATGATGTAATATGTTTTGGTTTTAGTTTTGAAGTGGTTGATAAGTAAGTATTAATTCCTATAAATTTTATAGTGGCAAGACGCAGGCGGGTTGATTTTACAAAGTTGAAAGCTTTATCTACATATTATAAGTAATCCCTGCTTTTGGGCTTCGCCGCAGTCTGGTAAAAACATAAAACATGAATTTCTAATGCAACTTTCGTCTTGCAGGTCTGCTATAAGTTTCTTATAAAATTAGCATGTACCATAAGTACCTTATGCTGTTCGATCTTAATGTAACCAAATGAATTAAATAATTAAACTTGATCCCTAACGCATTTTTTTTAAATGAAATACATACAGTTTACAGTACTAATTATTGCCTTACCAAATTGCTAACTTCCAAAGATTTCATCAAAGTTCTAGCCTGGATTATCAAGCAAGACAAATTATATCTGAATATTCAGACTACCGAGCTTCAATGTATCTCACAACATTGCTGTACTGCCTCGGTATGCCCGCGGCGTACTCCAAGCAAAGTGTTAAACTGTTGAACTTGATACACCCAATTCACTAACGTCAGAGCAGAGGGATAGTCGGGAAGAAAAGTGAATTTGGAAGAAAATAAGAACAAAAAATATTATGGATCGATTTTATTATTGGACAAGTGTGAAAAACGCAACAGAAGCAGTGAAAATCTGCAATGGGCGGCCCTTTATTATTTGAAGCACTTATATATACAGAGGTGGATTATATAAATAATTATTATACGATGCCTTTGGTAAGTCATATAGTTGACATGTAGAAATACATGTCAACTATATGACTTTAGCTTTTCCTAACCACTATTTTATATTTTTATACAACCCCAATCGGGAATGGAAGGAATGGGTCTCGTGCATTCGTTGTAGCGGTGTGCGTCGTTGCGTGCTTTCGTGCTCGCGGTGCTCGTTGTTGCTGGCATTCGGCGGCGTGTGATTCGGCGTGGTGGCTTTCGGAATGACGTATTGCACTCGTAGATTTGTTTTTATGAATTGTTCTTCTGACATTCAAAAGTGCCTATAAAGGTTTAATTGAAATAAATGCTTTGAGTTTGAGTTTGAGTTTGGGGTAAGACTTTATCTAGAAGTAGAAGAGCATGGGCTAATACACTAATATTATAAAGAGGAAAGATTTGTTTGTTTTTTTTGTAACGAATAGGCTCCGAAACTACTGGACAGATTTGAAAAATTCTTTCACCGTTGGGAAGCTACACTATCCACGAGTGACATAGGCTACTTTTTATTTCTGTATTTTCACGGGAACGGGAGCTACGTGGGTAAAACCGGTTGGCGTCCGCTAGTAAAAAGTAAAAAAAGATTGACTGGCATCGTCAGTATTAACCAGTCATCGTGAGCAAAACTTCTTAGATTTTTTTTCTTGATCAATCTGGCCAGTAAAACTATTGAGATTTCCGATAACAACTTTTTATGACCATTTGATGGCATTAAACTCACCCCACATAACATGGGGCTTATGGCAAAATGTCATGCACCTACCACACTTCTGCCTTGGGCATCATGTTATGTTGGGGGCCAAGATTACATCAAGGGGTCAATTATATTCGATAACCATCTTCCCATTTCCATGTAAATATTGACCCCTTCCGATTATGTTATTAGCTACATCATATCAGATATTTTAGATATCGTTTTAAAATAGCGAATTTTACTGATGTAATCCTTTAGCCGTGGGCCAAAAGTTAAAGAAAATATTGCTTGTAATTACTAAGTTCAGCTTAATAAATATCTTTTAAAAGCTGATTTAATGTGTGCTAACTGCCTCTCTAATTCCGTAATCGTAATCGCGGCTAGTATGAGGCTAATACTTTGGCAGTAGTATTGGATTATTATGCAAAATTTCGACTCAATCGAACTGGTGGGTGGGATAAACTAAACTACTGTGAGTCACAGGTGTACAAAAGCTACTTGCATCTTTAATAATAATATCGCCATAAAACAGATTGCGGGACTGATACCCTGGCTCCAGAGCTAGGTTATATATAGTACTTGTATTTTAGAAAACGGACCTGTTAACGTTTCCTCCGGAAATACACGCCTTTGTTGAAATTTTGATATTAGGTATTTTAGGCACTTCTTCCTTCGTCTGTACCGCCTCATCACTCGTTATGAATAAATTCAATATTTTTTTTTCCAGAATATCGTTTCGGCACATGTGGGCCACACTAATATGGCGGCTGTCCAAATTGTAAGGATAACGAGGACTCGTTATTAAGGATGGCAATAATGTTGATACACATTTGGAAATGGTAAAGTTCCAGACACAAACTTTTCCTAATCATATATTTAGAGGTAGATTTGTGCCCAGTGGATGGCAATAGGCACGCCCAACATTGACTTAAACATAACAGGACTTTTCCGGGGTTAGATTTCCAAATCAGGCAAGGTATTGCCGGTTTTTTTTTTCTGATTGTCAGACTTTCATTCCACTGACTACCTGGTTTTATTACACATAAAGGCTAAAACCTATTTGTGCTCTGCCGAAAAAAAAAAATCTATTTCGTCAAAATCGCGACAGCCCTGTCGTTAATAACATATTGAGCTGTTGAACATCCAACATTTCGTCAAATTATTTGCTTGAGTGTACATAAGTGTCTGGTCTGCCCACGCTATATGCTTATGTAATAAAATAAATCTTGTATGTAATATTATTATTTAGAATTGTGTAACCACTGAAATATGTAGTATAAATATTTTTGTGACAGTCTTCCTTCAAAAGAAGGATAAGTTAAGCACTAATTTTATACAAAAAAAGAAGTTTTTGCCATCTGACCTGACCAACAAACAATACGATCAAGCGATTATAACCCATCCTGATTTCCCAATATCAAAATTATTTCAAAAGGTCAAAGGAAAACTTATGACATAGGTATTATTTAAGACCGAAATTACAATAATCAGCCCACATTACGGTCATAACTGCACAAGTACAAGCATTATTACAACATACAGTGACAAAACCAGAACCCCAACAAAAGTCCCATTAAATTTTATTTCGTTTTTTATCTACTTAATACATTCAAAAAGCTTTAAAAAGAAAATGTTTTACATAATCCAGTGTTGGGTCGTCTTGTTGTCGAAAAAACTTCAATGCTGGCGACCTGAATACCAAGTTGCAGCTCAAAACAGTAGGCCGATTGTGAATCAACGAGGAAGTGTTTTTCGACGATATGGGTCAGCTTTGAAGGGTAGTGACGGGAAAGTGTCGATAGATTTGGGTTTTGTTTATCGATAAATTCTGTCGGATTGGAAAACTGGTTTCCGTGTTTGGTTAAGTGGTGTTTTGACTATATAGGACAAGGACTATTATATAGGATATATGTAGGACTTACGTGGTTTGTTACTCAGCAGTAGTATCTATTAAATCTTCTATTTTTACCCGACTCGGGCGATGCCCTAAAAGGGGTTTTACTATATGAAGTGAATGATTTTCTTCTATTTGAGTTGATTCTTACCTGAGAACAAAAGAAAAAGATATAAGTATAAATGGAAATTGACAATATTAACGTACCGCACATAGAAACCGAATTAACCGTCAAATGCAAATTCGACACACAATAAATCATATATTCTGCTGTTGAAAAGCCACGCCTAACTAATTAAGAAATATTCGACAAATTAATCATAACAACAAAAGCTAGACGTCAAATGCAATTCATCATAGATAACAATTCATCATTCGCCAATACATCGACGTGGCACATCCCTAACTGTAACGAATTGCATCACACTAGCCATCGACAGAGATTTAGAGCGTCGTTACGTAGGTTTACCTAATTTTTCTTTGTGGTAACATTGCTCCAACCGATCTCTCATTGTTTAGCCAAACAATGACGGCTTTGACGCTGTACTATGCCGGAAAATTATTAATTGAGGACGCGGGGTCATTGCGTTCGGTTTGAGAGACCAGACGCCGCGACTTCCCATCACTAGCTGTCATTTTTTTTTTAGTTTTGATGTTTGCGGCAGAGAGTTTTCTTTTAAGTTCTGTGTCGGTGCACGATTATTTATGGTCGGTGTTCGTTTTGATTATGAAATTCAAGTACCTAGGTAAGTAGATTTTTACCTTACGTTATGGACTTTAAGTTATAATTTAATTGTGAACTAAGTTTATAGTTTAATAATGTGTTTTGCTGAAAAAAAGCTAGTAAAAAATGCAGTATAAACGTTTTGAGAGCATTCACGTGTGATGGAACTCGATGCTTTAGCATATACGAGTGATTTTTACGCCCCAATTTTAAAAACGTGTTGGGAGCATCACATTTGTCGGTGCATAGCAGGTTTCTGTTTTTATTTGACAAAAACACGGTTTTTGTTAAGCAACACTTGTTTTTATTGCTTGCAACCTACAAAAATTGTGTACCTACGCAAAAGTAAATAAATTATAGAACCAACTTAAGTATTTTTTTAGAACTGAGACTTTCAACATTCAAGTGTTGAAAATGAATGTAAGTGCTTATTATTCAGTTTTTTTTGTACAGGCTGTAAGGTAATCCGGAAACTTATACCTAATATGAATTCAATTGCTAAGTTGTAAGTTTTCGTACAACAGTCAGTCATGTGATCATGTCATATCCGAGACATAGGACGTCCCCTGATGAACAGAGGTTCTAGAGCTCTAGAGCTTCTTACATCCAACAGATTCCCATGGTTTTCATTTACCAATTTAGTCCCTCTATTACTATTTATTTACATACTTCCCAAAGATCCAATCACCAATCGGCAGTCATGTGCGTAATTAGAACACACGTATGTTCCCAAAACATGTTTAAGGGGAATTAAGTTGTTTAATAAAGTATGTTTATAGATTTCTTCCGTTAAAAAAACTCTTTTAAGTTTCCGCTAATGAATCACTGATTAAACTTAGTCAAATCTGAGATAATCAACGAGTTTCAAATTCTTTCTACTACAGTTTGGTCAATAAACTTCCCGTTTTAATTAGTTGGTAGGCACAGGATGCATTTCTATTTGAAACGTCAATATTGGGTGATTTTTTTATGATGTTTGGGAGTGTCGATGCTTTAAATGGAGTCAACATTGAAAGCTAGCCATCACGCCATCACGGCACTTGCAACAGCGTCGAAATATCGAAAGCACACAATAGTTGAAAATCACAATCACAAAAGATTAAGAAATAAGCCACACTTGGTTGATATCCCGATGAGTTGTACTAAGCGCTTCTCTCCCACATTTTTTATAACATTTTTAATCCCTCCCTTGTTTAACCTGTCTGCCTCCAAAGGAAGAGTGAACAGGCACCTTCCATCATTATACCTCATTCATTGTTTTCGATGAGGCGTGATCAAGGTCAGAGCAGGCCCATTTTTCAATAAATAAACAATAAAAGAATTGAGAACCTCCTTCTTTTTTTAGAAGTCGGTTAAAAAACACATCCTTGAAAGACATTGCTAGAAATTGTACGAGAAGTAAGTTTTTGTCTTAAATATTCCACGGTTCGAACGTCAACGTATGCAAATTTATAGACCGTGGAAATTTTATGTTACTGTTACGTAGGTGTCATCTTAAAATGTTAGTTTATTTCTTTTTAATTATTGGCTTTTATCTTTTCGGTTGAAATCTTTGGTGAATTACGGCTTTTCTCTTAAGGTCCATAATTAAGGTTGTCAACTCTCGTTTTCAAGCTGTTTTATTATTGATAGCAAATTAAATGTCTTCGCCAACGCAATCAATTTATGTTTCGCTTCTGACTCCGAAGTGTAAAAGATGTTATTGTATTAATTTTTCTTTTCGTCATTTGTGTATACCTAAATTAACTTTTTTGTTTATCACATAATTTTCTGCAGTTAGATTCTAGCTTCTAGTAGGTAGCCTTAGTATCTAGCGTAAATATTTTCCATTAGTTTCTGTTTGTTCACTGGTTACTGGTTTGTGGACATTTGCTTCTAGACCGTGTCATGTCACTGCTAGGCATTCGCATTTTGTCCACTATCAGTTCAGAGCTGCCCTGTTATTTTTAAGGAATTGGTCAGTCTTATCCTCTGAATGGTCAGTAATAGATTTACAATCGTTGAACTCCATTTCCTTCATATCACAACCTAATGCACTATTGCTACATTTAGTTGCAACATCCATATTAGTTCTACTGGGACTAATAATTTCGTGACCAACAGTTAAGTGCCCGGTTCACGGTCTTAACTGGCGTTCTATGACGTGCCCTTGGCCAACGGTCAAAATTATAGACTTGACCCCAATGTCATTCTTTGTGACTCAACAACGGGCAATTTTTTGACAATGTTCTCTCTATTATTCGCCGTCTCTTCCACACTCGTTGTTATTTATTGTTGATAGAGATGTGGCAATTTTTGTTAGATATCGATATTTTTGGTAGATGCAAATAATAATTTTTATGTCTATCAATCATGTTTCGAAGATGATGTTTGAAAGCATTGGCAATTTTGATAATATATTATCACAAGGATAAAATATGGACATGACACTAATAACTTTATTTACACAAAGAAGAACCGCTAAAACCATCATTAATAAAACTTTTCTAATCGTGATTTACAACTTTAAAGTTTCATAAATCTGCTCAGTTTTTATCACACATAAATATGTGAAAATTGTAGTTTAAATAATAAAACGCAAAACAAGGTCAACAGCAGTAACAAACTATAGTATCTGACTCAACATATTGACTATCTGACCGACTTGACAATTTTATAAAAGTACAGTCGACTTAAACAATAAGCGGTAACTTCACTAACTCGTCGTCAATATGTATACAACTGATGATAATGCACTTTTCACTCTACCTGCAGTTTATTTTAATGAAAATGTTTTAGTTTTTTCTTTCGAAACATCTGAGATGAATAGCAGGGAAAACTATCACTATCGACCTAGCCTTTTGGGGTGTTATTCCAGTTTAACCCAATGCAGGTGGTTGTATTTTACATGGAGCGACTAGCTAAATTATACCAGTTACAGTTTTACAGGAAGCAACTCCTATCTAACCTCCACCATCCAGTTACTACTGGGTAATACGTTACTCTTTGATAAGACTTACAGACTACAAAATGATGCTAAATTGCAAAAACAATCACCAACCGAAGAACAATTCGATACTTGAACAAAAAGTTGTAACTAATGACTTAACTCATAACTATTCAATAGTCGAGACCTTCAAAAGGTAGCAATTGTTCAAACAACGTTTGACTCTGTTCATAGTTCTTACACGTATGTTTAGTATTTTTGTTGAAACACACAGGGGAATGAATCAGAAGTTATAATAGGTACTGTTTGTTCGATACGAAATGGCATTTATAAGAAGTGATAAAGATTTTGAAAGTTAAATTGGTATCCAAGCAAGATTTAAAAATCAGTAACGTTGAATTTTAACCAAAAGAATGGTGTCTGGATCAGACTAGACGGTGTTATGTCGTAGCTTGGAAGAAGCACTTGCCCAACAGAGGCCTAGAATAAGCTAAGTTTATTCACGTTGATTGACGTGTGACAAATACCAATCAGCATGGTAGATTGCAGCCGTCTGATAGACAGGAGCCCTGTATCACAGCAATGGAAACAATAGAGGCAAATAATGAAGATTTCGCAAATCTTCATTATTTGCCTCCTTGAATAAAACAACAGAATTAGAATACCAGTGTGATAATACAACAAAAGATAATCAATTTGAAGAGAATACAAATTAAATAAAACAGACGTACTAAACGTAAATACAAATAATTCCACTAAAGTCGAATTAAGCCTGGATAACCAACACTACAATGAAAATGATCACAAAAGAATTACACAAAGCGCTGTAATTGAACCTTAAAGAAAACACCAAATTCATAAAGAAATAAAGATACATTATAATAAGAAGACCGTTCACGTTGCAAAGTTATATTACGGAGGACGTCCCGCCATGTTTTTTTTGCGTTCTTTTATCCATTAATCTTCACTTAGTTAGAAACGGTCTTGGTTTTATTTTTAGTACGCGAATTTTAACCACTAAGGCCCTTTGCTCACGGCGCCTTTCGGTGATTTTGCGATGCTGTTGCGTGTTTGTTGGACCCTATTTTGCATCCTATCCTATCGACCATTACTTCCGTGACGGAAGCGATGTAAACGTGCATCAGCATTACTACTGCGTCTATGTAAACTTGCGATTGTTGTCTCGACAGAGACTATCTTGCAACTTTAGTTTTCACAGGTATATCTAAAAGTATTCTGAAACGCGTTTACATAGCAACAATTTCGCGATAGTACCAGCACAGTTTTATCAAGGGGTATAGTATTACAGAGTACTAACTGGGCTGTGTAGGTCAGATAGGTAGTCGCTCCATGTAAATACTGGTATTCAGCTCACAATCCTTTAGACTGGAAGCAGACCCTGAAATAATTGATAAAGGATAGGCAGATGATGATTACCAATACAGAATCGCATGGGGGCCGATTTGCGTTTTCATCGTTGTTTAAAGTCGCAGTGTGTGAGGGAGGGCTCTAAGTTAATTATAACGTTGCAATAAACTTTCTTTATATTATACAGGTATGTTAGTGGAGTCCAAAACTTGATCAATGCGTTAATTGGTGTAGGTGTGTGTGCAAGTGTTCATAACTGGTTTAATATTTGAGCATAAGCACCAGACGATGAAATAATTCAGTTTTGTAATTGAGACTCGTTATTTTCTATGCTTTAGTATTTTCTTTGTAAGTATTTGATTTATTTACACACATATAACTGTTAAAAAAACAAAGGTATGTCTTTGTTCTTTTGGTTTAACTCATAAAATTGATACGGGTGAGTTTAAAAGTCAAAAGATCATAGAAAGTACTTATTACGGTATTCCCCAATATGAACTGGGTTGTATGTGGAAGTCGAATAGGCAGTCACTTACTTATTCGCAAGGTAGTCTGACAGTCTGACAACTACTCCTTACCAAAAAGTATCCTATTACCCAGTTCTACGTGATTTGTGGAGGTCAAACAGGGAGTCACTAATACAAATACTGGTATTCATCTTCTTTTATTTAAATTGGCAGTAGATCCCAATAAAGTTGGGATAAGGCTAGGCAGATTATGAAACCAGGAAATCACATAGTCAGTAAGAGACTTAGAGCGAACTTCACCAGTAAAACTAAATGGTACCTATACTTATCAGTGATCAGCTCTTTAAATCGCAGAAAATCACTAACGGTTTTTGAACTCGATTTAGACATGCTGATCTCGTTCAATTCCAAATGATTTTGGTCCTAAACTGCTACTCAGATAATTGAGTGGTGTTTGAGGAATTTGGACGCAAGATATTTTTTTTATATTTTTTTACCTACCTAATCCAAGCAGATGGATAAAAACATCCGAATTGAGAAACTCCTTCTTTTTTAGAAGTCGGTTAAAAACAAATCAGCAAATAAAAGAAAACTTGCTAAGGCAGCCAACAAAAAAACAATACACAGAAATACAATATTTAAAGCTGACTGTTCGCAATGGAAACGTGTCGCCAATACGTGACGTTAATAGAGATAGCCACCGCTGTAACATGACAGATAAAATGGCACAAATAAAAGTGCTTTAACAGCAGTTGTTGCAGATCTATATAGAGAGAAATGAAATAATGACAATGATAAAAATGGTTGCGAGCTCAGATTTGTTTTGCACTCCACACGGTATGTGTCGGTATTGATAGGAATAAATAAGAAAAGTTCGGATGTTAAATAGTCGATTTCTTAGTAACAAAGTATTTCTGAAATACTCTATTCAGAATGACTGCTTCATTAATCATACACTTACATAGGGTTAGGCAAGGAGACCCACATTTTGCCGGTTATGTTTAAGACTCATGTTTTTGAAGGCAAATGGGCACAAATCCAGACACCGTGGCTGCTACTTACAAATTTCTGATGGATAAACTCAACAACACTTTGCCTGAACCGGAAATCGCACCCAAAACCTTATGCTTAGCAGTCACTCTTGCGACCACTCCGCCAACGAGGGAAACTTCATTATACAGAGCTGTGATCATTAGAAGCAGCACATCTTCTGATTTCGGATAATTAACGAAACCGACATGACTGACTCTCTAATTGAAAGTCCAAGATTTACGAAATCGTTGAATAAAGTTTTGTTTAAATAAGACATTTCATCTGATCAGATTTATTTGATATCTCGCAGCAAATTTTGAAACAGAAAATCTCTACAAAACATTTTTAAATTCAAGGATCAACAAAAAAGAGTTAAAATGGAAAATATAGATATTATTTGTCTGCAATTCCTGAGGACTTCACTGACAAAGTGAAATGTTTGATGGGAGATCTATACGGAGAGCATTTTTATATCAATTGTGTTTGAACTTTATCTTATCTGTTGTTCATGGTAAGAGTGATGGAAACTTGGTTCAAGTTATTTTAATGTTTGATATATCTTTCACCTGAATCCTTTTCACTCTTGAAATGAATTAAGACATTGTTTTAATAAATAAACCTCTAAATATAAGTTTTCAAACTGACATGGTCACCGTCATGGTACTTATTTAATGCTGACGTAATAAAAATATTGCAAATCTAAGTTTAATATCTAATAAATCTTTCAATACTTTTAATGTTAGTCCGAGACTATGTTTTGATGACCTAACACGTTTAACTGAGTTTATTGGTAATATTTTCCGAGAACATACGCTAAATTGCCATTTAAGTTGTTATCTATGGAATCAATGAATACAACCATGTCAGCTTGCAAATTCCTATGGTTATTCATGACCTTCAGATAGACTACAACAATCTTCAAATAGATTTACATAAACCCGTTTTAACAGACAACTTGAGATAATAATAGAATTGGTGACAAATACTGCGTATCTTACTGATAACATTGGTTTGTTTTAGTATTCAAGTTTCGCGATGCTTTGAATTGTAGCCATTGCATCTACATGATTATTATCGGAGAGTCAGAAATTACTTGTTAACCAATGATTATTATTTTTTCAGAAAAAGTAACGTCATAAAATGTCTGTTTTGTTGGGAGTGAAAAATCAAGTTTTACGGCTGGACTCGAAGTGACGTACTTAAATCATTGTGTTGATTGATGAACTGAATAATTCGACGATTGTGGAGGTAGTTAAAGTAAGTTATAACAAACAACTTGTATTTAAAAATAATACTTGTAACTTGGAACCAATATCTTCGTAACTAGGAGTAATACACCGAAGCATTTACAAATAGTGTTCTTTGAACTAGGTCAATCTTGAACTCTAAAGTTCAAGATTGACCTAGTTCAAAGAACACTATTTGTAAATACAAATAAAAATATAAATAATTTGTTTCTATTTGTAAAGCGGCCGTTTCCCTAAGGAAACGGCCGCTAAATGTCATGTTTATATTAACAATCGACATATTCGACGCTGATTTAACAATAACACCGAACCTACCCGTAATAATTATTTCTCGTAACTTCGTAAAAAAATTCAGATCTGCTCAAAATGGTACGTGAGTATGTTCCAAATAAATCATCGTGTGTGGGTCCAATGATTGAACACAAGCTATAAAATGTAATGATGAGCATCTTCTCTCATTGGTTGATTTACATATTGCTTAATGATACTGGAATTTGTCAAAATAATGAAGCGGAAACTAATTTCGAAGATGATCAGATAAAAGCAAATTGGTAGGTAAATGTTTGCTTAGGAAAAATTAAGTTTTTGACACTAACATTTTTGTACCATCCTTCACTAAGAGTCTAACACTTCCCGTCGGGGCTGCGAGTTGTTCGAAAGAGATACCGCGGCCTTGAGACAAAGGAAGGAACGGTGGTTTGTAGTCAGCAGAAGTCTGACACTTCCCCGCTCTGCCCAGAGCGGGAAAAGTTATTTGATGATCTCCCAAACACCAAAAAAATACCACTTTTCAATAATATATACCCTAAGAAATAATGTTTGAAAGTTGTTGACCTTTTTTTTTTTTTTTTTGGTGGGTGTAAAATCATCGAATAACCCCTTCCCGCTCTTGGGCAGAGCGAAAGGGAGTGTCAGACTTCTACTGACTAAAAAAGGAAATCATCATGAAGAAATTCCAGAAACACTACTCGTCTAGTCCTTGTCAATAATAGGGTATTTTGCCAAAAAATTGTAATTAGTCCGTCTGTTAGATTATCGAGAAATATTGGATATTATGTGTTTCATGTTTTATCAATTTATTATAAAATGGCGAAAATAAAACGTGTCAAAGATCATGAGTGGGGGCTTTCGACGTCACTTTGTGGGTGAAAAAGTACTCACCTTGTGACTTCACACGACTTGACGAGACTTTTCGAAGCACTGTATCATCTTCATCTTTTGTTTAAGTGAAAAAAGAAAACATACGTGTCCATTATTTTTTGAAAATCTTTGTCACGGACTTATTAGATTTTTTTTGTGAAATACCCTATTATGCTATTTTATGTACCTACACTAAATCCACCCAATGCAATTTATCCAAATGAAGTATTCTCTGTAGGACTGTAGACAGAATATCACTAGCAAAAAATTCAAAAGCGAGTCCTGTTGAAATGAATGAACCAATTCGAATCGAACGTTACAAACTTAATAAATAAAATTTTATTTCGATTGCATCCGATTGCAGCCAACAAATTGAATGGCCAGTTCTATCAAACCGATCTACTTGCAATAAAAAAGAAAAACTACGTAACTGTGCATGCGATTAAGTTCTAATTGACCCTATTAAATTCACACAATTATGACTTTTATAACTTAAGTAATAAAGTTCGAAATACCACTTAACCTGATCTCCCTTTTAAGTGCAAGTTTATTAATTAATGGCAAAAAATTATGAATAGTGTTGTGCGGCATTGGGCCTCGCGTTTGAATAAATTTTATGGGCTCAAGTGTCAATTGACATGAGTATTTAGGCCATGTGACTACATTTACAATTTATGAGCCAATAAAAACTGAATTTCATGTTACTATTGCTATCATATTATCGCCTAGACAAGTTTTCGACGAGCAAGATTTCCGGTGTTAAAATCGACTAATTGATCCGAAATGGTGATCGGATTAATCGATTATGATTGGTTTGAAATTTGGGTTACGCGTGCAACACTATGCATATCAAATATTTCCGTGTCTTACTGATTGATAAAGGAATGACAGGCAGAAACATTTAGAAGTTTTTTTTTGCCATTGACGATGATGTACAGTGTAGGTAGAGGAAGACTGAACCTTAGGACAATAATGTATATTTTTCATTACTCATACTCTGAAAGTAATAGCCTGCGGAGCGGGTTGAAAGTACTACTTTTCAGCCCTAGGGATAATCGCTTTCAAATGACAGCTGAAAATTAAAAAAAAAATAGAGTTATATACTTAATCATATTTTTAAGTTAAATTAACTTAAGAATATGATTAAGTATATTATGACTTTAATATAATTTAGTTTTAACTATTTCTCTCAAATAACATAGATTTCGGCAAAATGTATGCTATTTTTTTTAATGATGAACATGAAAAATACTGTCTGTATTGCTGGACTACCAGAGGACAAAAAAAAACAAAAACGATCAGCACTCATTTTTTCTTTAGCTAATAATTTATGTTATTATTTTTACTTTCCTCGAATTCGTATTGAAAATAAAAATAAATAAAAAATAAAATAAAATAAAATCTTTTTATTTCAGACATTTTGGAAAAGCACAGTGTTTACCTCGGGTAAATTACTCACTTAGTCCCTCGAACTATTAGCACCCTCACTACGTTACGGGCGCCAAACCCCATCTCGGGACTAAATAAGTAACTTTCACTCCTTGGATAACAATGCACTAATAAATCATCATCACCCTCCTATCATTTTCCTTACTATGTTGGAACCCCAAGATTGTCTGACCGGCTTCCAGTGTAACGGGATGCAGCTAATATCTGTATTTAACATGAAGCGATTGTCTATCTGACATCCACAACTCAATTAATATACCTACTGGGTAAAACGATAACCCATGGTACGACTGAAATAAACGGTAAAGCATAATTATTATGACAAGCCATGACTTTTTTAAAAATATATCTTTATTTTTATCGCACTAAACCTTCTGGTTTAAAGCAGCTGTAAAAATCTTAAGATTTTTGCAGACCGAATCACGGGAAAATAACTAATTGCAAATAAAGTTGCGTCTATCAACACTAGTGATGAAAGACTGCATTTTCTAACTCTGTATATGGAATCGAGATTGATGGTAGTCGTATGACGTAACATTAGTCGTAACCTAGATTTTTTGCGATAGTAGACATGTCAGCTAGAGTAATATATTAAATCAGTTTGCTTCATCATTGCTTGCTTATTGGGTTGCCGAGCAAGAGGACGTGGGTTCAGTGTCCACCTGTTGCTTTGATGTAAACAATAGCTAAATCATATTTAGATTTAAATAATTATGATTTAGAATAGTGTTCAAAAGAGGATCTATTCTACGCTTTTTTTTTGTTTTTCTGCAACAAGCTTTTTCCGTGGATTCACCCATGTAGAAATAAAAATGATTGTGAAGAACATAGGTATCACCTGGATGCAAATAATCATCATCTATAGCAGCCTGATAAATATTAGTATGAATTTATTCTGAAACGGTTAGAAACAACAGCAGACTGGTCACCATTTTATGACTTCTAAAGATTAAAACACAGTCATCACACTAATATTATAACGGCAAAAGTTTGTGAGTGTAAATGTTTGTTACTTCTTCACGTCTAAACGGATGGAGCGACTTTAATAAAATTTGGCATGGAGTTAGCTGACAACCTGGATTAACACATATGATAGTTTTTATCCCGATTTTATCCTTCCGTGGGAAAATTTTCGTGTTGTAGCGGGTGAAGCCGCTGGCAACAGCGAGTAATAAAACATTTAAACGTGCAAATGATTTTAAATGACGAATCTTTAATATTTAAATCGCGAACAACTGATCAGTATCGATATACGCAGAATCGATACATTCAGTTCCCGTTGCTACCCTAGTTATCATTCTTACATGCGCCACACGTTTCAAATTTCGTATTTAGAATCCTCTGGAATAAACTTTACGCGCATGTAACTGGCCATTTACAATCAATATATCTATGTTACCAAATTATCTCTACCTTTCGAGAAGAGCGTGCGCATTCTTATTTGGTTGAACATAAGGATGGAAATGCATTGGTAGTTTTTTTTACGGGAGTTTGAGTAAAGTTGTAAGTAGTTTCTTGTAGTAAAAACAGAATTTTACTTGCAAATGGTCAAAGGTACTCAGACAGGGCACCGTTAATAAACGCGTATGGAATAAAAAAGTTTAACATCGATACGTGTTGGAAACTCCTATTTCGATATGTTATTCGATACTTAAAAGGATCGAGATAGAATCGATTCTGGAATAATCAGTTGGTTATTGCGTGTTTTGATAATTGAATTATCATATAGGATGGAAAATATAAGATTCCTATAATATGAGATTACTTAGCTAAGAAAATAATAGGTTGGCATGATTATTATAAGAACATTAGACTCATTATTTTTATTCTTGGTTAGGTAAATGTAATTATCATCTTTATTATTTAAATGAAACTACTTCGATATTCTCCCATTTTAATGAATTGTAGAAAAAAATTAACTTTATTTTTTTTCTTTTTCAGTATCAACCCAGTCGTTGCTCCAGACTTTAGAACCACAAACCAAGCTTGCGACTTGTTATTTCTGACTTAAAGTCCAGGATTTACCATCAGAAATTTCTCAGCTGTAGAGCAAAATCTGCAATTGTGCCCAGTAAATGGGAATATGCATGCTAAATTACGCATTAAGTACTTACCATAGAAAGAAAATGCATTTTCACACCACCTGCTCGAAAATATCAAATTATATGTTAAGCAACCTTAACCTAAAGTGAGTCATTAGTGGCCGGGGGCACAGCCGGTCAATAATGTTGTACTGGATTTCATTATGACCCGCTGGTCAATAATGTGATTTGAATTTGGAATGTCACATGCTCAGCTAAATTGGCAGTATAGTATTAACAAACACCCTTTGGTGCCAGAAAGAGGAAAGCTATTCTCGATACCCTTACTACCTACGCGTGGATGATATTCTCGATTTCCTACAAAATCATAACGACTGCTTCTTCATATCATTGCCATGTTTTCGAAGACATAATATTGTAAGAATAATTAGATAACTACGAACCATTTTTTAAAGGAATGGAATAACATTAAAACTGGCATTAATAATAACAAATACCGTACCGCGTAATAGTAATTGGCTGTAACTTTATCTTTGCACAACTGGACTAATGTCTCAAATGTTACCATTAACTTCAATTAATATATGTGCATATAACTAACTAGTTCTAAATATGTTCTTCTTATATATACTGTTTGTTTATTTAATAAATATTTTGTTTATCGTAATATGGCTATTATTTTCTCACAGTAGGTGTAAAAAGTAGAGTATCCTCCTCTGGGCTAAAGGTGTCTTTGCCTTGGGCTAGCTTGAATCCCTCGCTACATTCAGGATTCTTGTATTAACTCCCTCGCTTCACTCGTGAGTTAAACTCTTAACTCCCTCCCTGCGCTCGGGAGTTAAATTCCGAATCCGTCATTGCGCTCGAGATTCAATATGACGCCCGTGACATAAGACACAACTTTAGCCCCTTGGTGCATAATCTACTATTATGAGACTTAAAAAATATTAAACGTATCTACATTAAACTAAATAAATTCTGTACGTGTCATCATGGTGCTCCAATATTTAAAAACGTCACAGCGCTGATATTCTGATAAGGCCCAAGGTAGGTAGATCTCTAGCTGTGCCTTTGTGGATTACAGGCGCATCTGTCAAATTTTGATTTAAATTAAACGCAGAAATCTACAATACGGCAACCAGTCTCTCAATAAGACTAGGAATAGCGTGGGAGTTACAACTTCACTTATTGCCCTCCCACAACCTTCATTAAAGCTCGTGCCAGTAATTTAAGAACACCGTGAAGGTCAATTTAATATTATATTAAAGTAAAAGTTTTTGAAGAGTAAAAGTATAGAAAAGTTATGAATCTTTAATTCTATTTTCACCTCTTAGATAGTACAATGCAGTCCCCTTGAAAATTGAAACCGGTTGTAGAGGTTAGATAGGCAGACGACCCATGCAAAATACTGGTATTCCACTGCAGTAGGTTAGTAGACTTAACTGCGATCCCAACGTAGTTAGAAAAAGGCTAAGCAGGTGGTGATAGTATTAACCCTGTTGGATAGGTACATAATGGCTAATGCGGCCGCCACACAATGCTCCTCGCGCTGTTCATCGCTATGCTCCTCGCGCTGCCGCTATTTGCCGCAATGTTGCCCGCTCTGCCCACACTGCTCTACTCACGCAATTAATCGCGACGCTCCTACAAAAACAAAAACCGACAACATAGGGAGCGATGGGCAGGACGAGGAGTATGACGTGCGGCATGACGAGTAAAGTTGCCACACTATATCTCTGCCTCCTTTCCTCGCTACTTCCCATGCCACTCGTCGAGTGTGTGGCAGCCGCATAAGGTGAAACAAAGACAATAGTTGTAGTACCTGACTTCACGTCGATATCTGATGCCTTCATCTATAGGCACATCGCCAAGACAGTTCAGTTCAATCGTTTGCATTGGGAACCCATAATATATTGCTTTTATCTGTTAAACCTATCAGTACTATTATGTGAATTTTTAACCACAGAATGTAGACAGTCGATACAAACATTTTGTTTCTTCCATAGCAATAACGGTGAAGGAAAACATCGTAAAGAAACCAGCATGTCTTAGAACCAAAAATTCGAAGACATGTGACATCTACCAACCCGCACTGGGTCGCGTGGTGGGTTATAGCCCATCCCTCTCCTAGGAGGAGGACTGAGTCCCTGCAATGGGAACATTATAGGCTGATGATGATAGCACTGGCATTTAGATGTTATGTACTTGTGGTCTGTCTTTCTTTTTACCCGACTGCGGCGAAGCCCAAAAGGAGGGTTATTTATTTTATCGTGTGGTTATTGCCTATCCTAATGTCAAAGATTTTATACCACCCATGGCCTGACTTAGCTTTACACGCCGTGTAGAAATATCTCTCAAGTATTCTGATTTCCCGTCGAGGCTGCGGGACCCGTCGGGGCTGCGGGATGTTGTAAGAGATACCGTGGCCGTGGTGGCCGTGGCATAAAGCACTAAGAAGGAACATGGGTGGATTTTAGTCAGTGGAAGTCTGACACTACCGTTCGCTCTGCCCAAGAGCGGGAGGGGTTATTCGATGATTTTCCAACCGCCAAAAAAGGTATGCTGACTTCCCCGACGATGTTTCCTTCACTAAAGCAAATAATCTAATTAGTCCGTCTGTTAGATTATCAAAAAATATTGGACGCGTGTTTTTTGTATTATCAAATTAATAACAATTTACGAAAATAAAACGTGTCAAAGATCATGAGTAGGGGCTTTCGACGTCACTTTGTGCGTAAAAAAGTACTAACCTTGTGATGTCACACGACTTTTTGAAGCACTGTATCGTCTTCATCTTTTGTTTAGGTAAAAAAAAAAATACGTGTCCATTATTTTTGGAAAATCTTTCTGACGGACTAATTCGATTTTTTTGATTAAATATCCTATTATACAATACGCACAGGAATCCAAGAAATCAGAGGTGTATGTCATAGGTTCAAACTCGAGACTTATGACTTGGCAGTCAGACGATCACACCACTGGACCTTCACTGCTGCTGGTATATTATTTTAAGTTACCTGACTGCAATTCCCTTTTACCGTAATTACTTTTTCTTACCCGCAATTTCACTCACTACAATAAATCATAAAATCCAATATCTCTCATATCCTTTTAAATCTAACGAACCTCAATAACTCTTGAACCTTAATACTCAATACACACATCACCCACGCATGAATTAAAACCTCAACTTTAACTGGAACTAATAAAGCCTTACAGAGAATCGGTGATTATTTCACTGTTGTCAATAATTTGCAAGGCATTACACTTCGTTTTCACGTTGCGCCGGAGCAGTTTATAGGCGCGGATTAAGCGTACGCATACAATCCGAACTAATAATGACTAGTGATTGCTGGGTACTAATCCAGGGATTGCAAACTCCCGTCGGGGCTACGTGTTGTTCGAAAGAGATACCGAGGCCACGACACAGAGGGCTGAGAAGGAACATGGGCGGTTTTTAGAAGAGCGGGAGGAGTCATCTGATGATTTTTCACCCTCCAAAAATAAAAAGGATTGCAAACTTCTTTGTTGGAGCTTTTTCAGTCATTTTTTTGTTTGGTACCCTGTATACAACTATACACCCTTCAAGTGATCAGAAGTGGTTAGAAGCCGATTAGTCTGACCACCAGTCTTAGCAAGGAGTATATATTATAGGATATTTATCCAGTTATTGGGTTATGAACGTCGTGATCGTCTTATTTGCAGTTGTTCTATGTTAAATGCTGCTATTAAGCTGCATCCGGTTTTACTAAAAGTCGACTCCTACAGATTTCGTTTTTATTTGCCTCTTCGGTCCTACTGCTGAGCATGAACCTCTCTCCAATTGACTAAACAGTCAGAGACGAGTCTAAACCGAGGCCTGCCTTGTCCCGTCGGGGCTGCGGGATGTTGTAAGAGATACCGCGGCCTTGACATATTGGGCTAAGAAGGAACATGAGTGGTTTTTCGTCAGTAGAAGTCTGACACTCCCTTTCGCTCTGCCCAAGAGCCGGAGCGGTTATTTTATGATTTTCCAGCCCCCAAAAAAAAGACTTGCCTTGGTGGCGACGACCGTCTTTAGGCACCCACTGACATGTGTCCTGTCCCCTATTTTAACCTCGCATACATATCGCTGGCATCGGGGATGGCTGTCTTGGAGCGTGATGATGATGGGAGTATCAGCAATATGGACTATAGTTCTTAGACGTAAAAGCCATAGTTACAACTACGAACGTTGATTAAATTCATTTGCAGCATATAAAAACCAAAAATATTTCTGTTACACAGTAGAACTCTCTAAACGTTCCACCATAACCACAGACTGTCATCAATGCATCATTCACACACGACACACAGCTCTGTCTGACCTTTTAGACCACACAATGTGCCGAATCGTGGCCGTATTACTAAAACACCAACAAAAAACTCAATCCACGTTCAACTTTAAATTCAATGTGAGTACTCTTTAACAGAATAACGGCTAAATACAATGATGGCTATTGATTCGAGTTCAGTTCAAAATGTGTGGGAGGAAGCCTGCATTTAGTGTATGGATATAATGTTGGGTTAGTAGATATTGACCTTATAGAGGTGAAAGGATTGGCTGAAGGATTAATGGAGCTGTTGCGTGTAGCTGCTGATTGGTTGGGAACAATGGATGTTCGATTTTTGATTGTAGGCGGGAGTTTTTGCAATGTTCTAATTTAAAAAAAGAAAATTTTGAATGCTTTTTAATATTCAAGAAGTAAATACAACTATTATGCGATCACAGAGACGTATCAGTTCTGCCAAGGCTAATACCTAAAAATAATGATAAATAGCATAACATCATAGGTACCTATAATCTCGCTAGGGTTACGCACAGGTTATTGCAGTTGTGCATAAATCCCTTGGCATAGCGGGCAAGCCTATTGCCAACAATCTTTTTGATAAATATTTTGAGTGAACCTGTAAACCTAACCTCTATCTTCACTATTCACCTAATGAACCAACTTCGATTACATCTATGAAGACATCGACAAGAAAATATTAAATAAGCGATTCAATCCTGCCAACACAATGTAGAACAATTACTTTAGACTTCTGTTGAAGGAAGTGGCGCTTAACTATCTCATGACTAATCGTATTCCTACACGGAAAACAGCTTAACATTTACTCACCGTTGACTAACCATTTATTTATACAGCTAAATAATACATGAACAAACTCGAAACAACTGCATCGTCAACACGGAACACACTTTTATATCAAAACACAAACAAAATAACAAACAAGTTGCAGTATGACTCATAGTGCGTACGCGCAGAACGCAAGCGAACGTTGCAAAATTAATATTTATTGTTGCGTAGTTTCCTGATGGAGAAAAGGTCGCCTCTTCGTGTTCATTTGCTTTGTGCGATTTAATTGAAATTAGCTGTAGGTTATAACGTAACATCACGCCTGAAATCCCCGAAGGGATAGGCAGAGATGTACCTAATAGTACAACCACATTTCGCCATGTTTAGGTCCCATGTAAAAGGGGGCTTGAGTCCCTGCAGTGATAATTCGGAGTAACGTACATCGGAGTGACGAACATTCTAAATACAGTACTTCGTAGTAGCAAACTTTTGGGAGTAGCGTACATCGGAGTAACGAACATTCTGAATACCGTACTTCGTAGTAGCAAACTTTCGGAGTAACGTTTATCGGAGTAACGAACATTCTGAATACCGTACTTCGGTGTTTCAAACTTCGGAGTAACGTAATACAGACAACATTATAGGCTGACGATGATGATGATGAATCAACAAGGGATTGTATTGAAAATGTAAAAGTAGAGTGTGCTCATGGTGTTGCTGAAATTCTCTAACAAACAAAACCTGCCATGTTAATCCAACAGATGAAGGTATCATTCTTCATCATCATGACGATATCACTTTTATAATTAGTAGAATAAAACCCCAGGATCGTTCCCATTCAACTTCAGCAGGCTCATACAAATAAGCCATTGAGTCATTCAGCGATTGTGCATCTCTATAATTGAGCCCTTACACCGGATTCCTGTCAATTTCAAGACCTCTGCTTTGTTTGTACTTCGACTTGGAGTCAATGACACGTAATGATTGTAAGGTTTCGGTATTGAAATAAGATAAAAGAATTTAATTGTGATTGTGAATTCTTTTGAACGGCTGAATTGGATAAATTATTTTGGAATGCTTTCTTGTTTATATAGAATTTAGATGTGATGAGGATAGTCTGATACACATTGAGAAAAAATTGAGGCAGCTGTAAACCGGAACATGTGGCATTAAAAAGCCACGCACTGGGTGAACCGATAAACTGGTGAAGGCTGTGGGGATTCGCTGGAAACGAGACACATGGGTCAGGTCAATTTGGTGACACTTAGGGGACGAACTAATAGAGGATATGGGCGTATTGCCATTAACCAGGCACAAAATCAGATACCGTGGCTGCTAGATGCCTTATGAAAAACAGGCCAAGTGCAAGTCGTACTTGAACATGAAGGGTTCCGTACCATTGAAGTAGACATTGAGAGATTTTCCATGTTATTTTGAATGGTCGGACATACAGACCGACAGACACGACGAGTGATCCTATGAGGGTCCGTTTTTTTTCTTTGGAGGTACTCAATCTAAAAACCCAATAACACTTTGGTTGACCCGAGAATTGATCTCAGAACTCTCTGCAGTTGCGCTGACGACCACACGATCAACGAAGCAATGTACTACTCGATCAGTAACTTTAACAGAACGACAAAAAACCGGCCAAGTGCGAGTCAGACTCGCCCATGAAGGGTTCCGTAGCAGCAAGTAACATAATATAAAAGTTATTGTAGTTCGTTGTAACTTTGACGATGTTTTAATAATAGCGTATTTAAATGTTTTCTTAATTATTTTTATAATTGAGTTGGTTGAATGAACGGTAAATTGCGATTTACGATTTATGACGTATTAAAAAAAAATACTTACTAGATCTCGTTCAAACCAATTTTGGTTGGTAGTTTTTGTTGAGATCTACATTATATATTTTTTTTAGAATTGTCACTCTCTTACTTTCAAAGTTAGAGGGGGGGGGGGGCACATTTTACCACTTTGGATGTGTCTATCTTTGAAGCGATTGATTTTGAGAAAAAATGATTTTAAGAACCTCAATATCATTTTTGAAGACCTATCCATAGATACCCCTCATGTGTAGGTTTGGTGAAAAAAAGTTTTTTTAGTTTCATGTCCATGTATAGAGAGCCCCCTCTTAATCTTATATTTTTTTATTTTTATATAAAAATCAAAAAGCGGTTTACAGAATACATCTACCTGCCAAATTTCAACTGTGTAATCCTTATAGTCTCGGAATAAAATGGCTGTGACATATGGATGGACAGACGGACAGACGCACAGACAGACAGACAGACATGACGAATCTATAAGGGTTCCGTTTTTTGCCATTTGGCTACGGAATCCTAAAAATGAGAATTAATAATTCAATACACAAATATTATAACAATATTGTGTAACGGAATAAAAACGTAATCATAACATAATAATATTATTAGTTCGCTAAAATTATATCACAACAGTAATAACAATAGAGATACATATTATCTTCACCTTCCTATCTGGTAATTTACGACTATTGGAATACTTTTACGAGTCTCATAATAAATCAAAACAAAGAAACACAGTTATGGAAGATAATATATTATTAGTTACTGCTCCATTTATTTCGTAAATCACTGAGATAGGTTTACTCACACGAGTAGTTTTTTGAGAAGCAACAGTTGGTGAATTTGGAGACATTTTAATAGAAAGAAAAAACATCGTCTTGAAGAAAAAATGTTTTATTCTGTGATCATTCATTCGTCAATAGCCTATTTATGTTCCCGCTGCTGGGAAATAGGCCTCCTCTCTTTTTGAGAGGGAATGGGCTATAATCTACCACGCGGGCCCAGTGCGGATTGGTAGATGTCACAAACGGTTTTATTCTGTGATATCGACATTGAAATCATTGGTGAAGTAATAATAGTTGGGCTGCGGGATGTTGTAAAAGATACCACGGCCTTGACATATAGGGCTAAGAAGGAACATGGGTGGTTTTTAATCAGGAGAAGTCTGACACTCCCTTTCGCTCTGCCCAAGAGCGGGAGGGCTTATTTGATGATTTCCCAAACCCAAAAAAGAAAAAAGTAATCATAGTTTTTAGTAAAATTGGATTTTCAAATATAATAAGAAAGAAGAGGAGCTGGTAACTAAATTTTAACAACCGCATCGCTATGTGCGAAGACCCATTACATACCGAGTTTATTCCGTGCCTCCAAAAGCACCGGCTGTAAATAGAGTACGAGTAGATAACAAAATAAATCTAATTAGTCAGTCAGATAGATTTCCAAAAAAATATTGGACACGTATTTTTTCCTTTTTCACGTAAAAAAAAAAAACAATGAAAACGATACAGTGCTTTGAAAACTCGTGTGTTGTCATATTCTAAGACATTAGTATGACATTTTATACCGGTGACATTATATAACCCCTACTCAAATCTTTGACGCGTTTTATCTTCGTCAATTTTCATTGATTTGATAAAACAAAAAAAGTATTCATTATTATAATCTAACACACGGACTAATAAGAATCATATTTTTTTTTGTCAGTAAACATCCCTATTGTATCTCTTTGACAGACCTTACAGGTAGTGGTCCAAAAGTCAGACGAGTATTACTTGTGTGTGTAAGGTTTGTGGAAGTCAGATAGGTAGTCGCTCCGTGTAAAATACTAGTATTCAGATGCGATTAATCAGACTGGAATCTGACCATATTTTTTTTTTGGGTTATGGAAAATCATCAAATAACCCCTCCTTGCTCTTGGGCAGAGCGAAAGGGAGTGTCAGACTTCTACTGACCATGGAATCTGACTCTAACTTAGTGGTTTAAAGGCTGGGTAGATTATGATTAATTAATTCTTATTATAAGCGATGTAGGAGAATTTATACAGCCAGCAAACAAAGCAACATTCTGCCCCCGATACGATGATAAGAATAGTCATGAACATATTGGATGGACAAAAAAGCCTAAATATACTATAATAGGTATGTCAATCCTGTAAAAGTCATTCAAGAAATAGGAAAGACTTGGAAAGCAATTGCCTAGTCCCTCAAGTCAATAAATAATTTAATGAACAGTGTAGAAATAGTCATGACATCTCCAATTATTTTCGATGACATAATCTGTTACTTTGACCCTAATCCACTACACATGCCAGTAATTTCAATATTTATTATAAACCCTTTAACACATTGCCAGAACCCATAAAAACTATTATGCAATATCTTCGGAACAGTACATCGCGTTATAAAGTAATAAGAATCATTTTAGTGTTATGAAGCAACCCACATTGTAAACTAAAGTTTCAAAGGAAGATTATTATTTTGTATTTTATGACTTGTGGTTTTCAAATACCTACGTAATATGCTTGAAACAACGCCTTAGTCACTGAAATGTATAGAATAAATTCAATTTTGTAGCACCCAAGTATTATTTATCTTCATTTTGTGAAATAAGACTTCATCATCTACAACCCAACTTCACCCACCGCTGGGTTTATAGCCTACTCTTTGCTTGTGCCAAACTCCACGCTTTTCTGCAATCTCATCCTGGATATTCCCGCGACTTCATTACTTCTTTACCATTGCAAAATGTTAAGATCATGGCAATCCCAATAATCTGTTAGCATCATCCAATTGTCATAAAACCTATCATTTGTCAAATGACGATATTGTTTGAGCTAGTTTTTGTGATAGGTATTATTTTAATTAATAAAACTTCTGAGCTGACTGCTAATAGATAAGTATAGACGAAATAGATAAAAATTATGACCCGATAAAGATAGGAAAATGAAAATTATGTGACTGTAAGAGGCAGCATCATTTCTAATGAATCTTTTACCACAAATGATTAAAACGATGACTCAGAAGCAACAAACGAAATGGCTAAACAACAAAACATGATTTAACAATCGAACACTCCACAGTGACGCCTCAACAATAACACATCAAATTATCTAGTTTGTTATTTCAGAACTTGTTGCAGACAACAAGATTGTTTGCTGCAAACAATTTTGCTGTTTTCATTGTTTTAGTGGCACTTCGTGGAATGTTAACCGTTTATGAAATGCTGATGTTTAGCAATCTTTGGCAAGGTTCGCCTGAGAATTGTCTTCTTATTGTCTGTTAAGTTGTCCTTAAGTGGTAAAGGTTGCGTCGATTTCATGAATTCCAAATATCTGTTTTAGAGCTTGTTTGTCTACTATTGTTCTGGTTTTGACTGGAAATTGCATTCGAGTTAGATAAAGTATAGTGAAATACAACAGATCATGGATAGATTCAGATATTTTCGTTTTATCCTGCTATTTTATATAACAGTTCGACATAGATACAGTTTTCAAATTAAGACTAGACGTAAAATTAGGATTGGTCCTGTTGTTAACGAAGCGAGAAATTAAATGATAAAGTTTTACATTAATAACCTGCAAATAGATTGGTTGAACTTCATGGGAACTTCAAAATTTAAACTATAACAAATTGATCTTTTATATTCAATATTTCGGAGAGGTTTGAAGACATTGGATTATTGATACGTAACGTCATCTTATATTTTTAATAAAATATTATTTAAAGCAATTTCTAAAGCAATGACTCAATACCTGACATAACTAAGCTTCTAAGAAATCACTAAGGAAAATCAAGCATTTACTAAAAAAGGATCGAACCTGATGTATGAAAGAAATATTCCATTATGTTGATCTTGTTCACAATAAAAGTATAAGGAAATTCCAAACACTCATTCCTATTTATGAAGGAGGATTTAATTAGAGGAAAGAATATACCGGTGATCAAGAAAATAAGGACGTATTTTGAATTTATCTACTAAAGAATATGGTAGAATTCTTAAATCAGCGGAGATATAATTCGTCGAAATTTAAGTCGTCACTTAAGTCTGGCCTGACTCACATTGCTCGCAGAAAAGGTACGACTATTTGACTTTCACAAACCTAAGTACTGGGTGATACCCCTTGGTAAGTTTGGATTTCAGAGTGTCGAGCTACTAACCTTACGAAACAGAATAAATTTAAAAAAGTATAATTATAGGTATGTACTGCTTCACACATCACTACATGTCAAGGATCATACACTAATAGAAACACAAAATGTAACGAAACATTTTTTTTTTTGGGACAAGTCCGCCTCACTATTCCCAAACCACTGTAACTTCTGTAGGAAAGAATCAACAGTGGCGACCACAAGAAAAGCGCCGAGACAATGAAGCTCGACGAAGTCCCAGAGAAATGATTTGAATGTCTTGGATCCCGCAACGAAATTAATCAGAAAAGAATAGCGGAGGAGTAGGAAAAACAGAAATTTCCACTTCCCATTAACATTTATTTGACAAAAACGTCTTAAGCATTTAATTCCAAATAAGTGATTTATCTGAAATAATTTCTAAACCTACACATACGACCAGTGTCAAGTACCCAATCTACTTCTTTTTTAACAAAATCAACAAAAAAAAGAAATCTAATAACATCGTCGTACAAGGCACTTACCTACATACAAGGATCTCAAATTGAAAGTCATTACGGAGGCGGAAAAACAAACGGACATAAGTGCAAAACCAAATACGAATAGGAAAGGAAATCAATCAGAAATTCGTGTGTTTACTTGCTATCAATTGCTTAAGGAATTACTTCGGATTGACTTTTTGTAATGAGTAAAGATAATAATGATCGTGCAGAAATTAGAAATGTGAGCGAAATTGTTGATATTGAAATAGTCTGACTGAGATCGGAAATATTCTATCAGCGGAAACGATGACGGATAGACAAAATACTGTATTGAAGTTTTGCTATTATTCTACACTAATATTATAAAGAGGAAAGATTTGTATTTTTGTGTGTGTGTATGTTTGTAATGAATAAACTTAAAAACTACTGAACCGATTCGAAAAATTATTTGGGAAGCTACACTATCCTCGGGTGACATAGGCTACTTTTTATCCCTGTATTCCCACGGGAACGGGAATACGAAACGTCTTGAAAGCGATTACTACCTTCCATGACGCTCTGGGTCAGACTTAGGTAGCATGGCATTAGGGAGGAGACCTATATTAAAACTCAAACTCAACTCAAACTCAAAACTTTTGACGATGATGATCTTTAAACAATGACTGCTAGAAATATAAACGTTTGAGGTGAAGTGTTAAAACATAATTACTACAAAAGTAACTTTGAATGACATTTTACGCAAAAAAATTGCTTTCAAAACAAAATATGTTTATTCGAATTTGATAGTGAGGTTGGGGTTACAAACCATGTTGATCTTCGTTTAATTAATTTTTATTTTATAGCTATTTTTAAACGACACTTCTTTTATGAGTCATTTCCTTATTTGACTATTCTTATGAACATTATTTCATTTTAGACCTTTGACTTCATATTTTAGTAACACAGTTCATTTTTTCTCAAGCTTCATTCGGAATTACCAGACCATTATTTTTTATTGTTATTACATTACATTGAAAATGGTTTACGATAATTTTGCGTGAACGAAGAGAATTTTTGTATAGTCCATGTAACTTAGATTGCCATTGATTTCACGATTTTCTTTGTCTTTGAAGGTAGGTAACATTATTTATTCGCTCTAAATCTTTCTAGAATTTGAATCACTTAAATGAATTATATTTTATGTGTTCTAATGGACACTTTCGAATGCCTTTTCTTCCTCTTACCGTCAAGTCATAGTTTGGTTTTAGTAAGAGTAGATAAACCATCAGTTTTGTGAAGTACTGGTGTTATTAAATAATTAAGATGTATTGTAATTGTCTGTTTTTTTCGCCTCCTTATTCCATTTTTTCTTTTATAATAAGCAAATACTTAATTTTTTTTTTTGAAAGTCATAACTTAGTCATTATCATTTATGTCCTTGTCCCATCTTACTTGGGGTTAACGCAATACGTTTTTTTCTTTGTGGTTACTGTATTTCTTATAATTTTATTTTAAAAGTAAGTATCTGTTAATCGTCAAAGTCCTTCAATATTAATCACAATAGGACAAAAATAACAACACATGACTTTAATCACTACCATGTTACTTAGAATGGTCCTAATGAAGCGCTTGCGCAGATGCCCATATTAGTACGTTTCTAATTCTGTCTGTATGTCCGTAAGCTCATTGTTTCGCTCCAAAATTTTTTGCTCCCACAATTATATGCTTCGTTAAGTCGAGAAGACAAAAGGACTTTTTGTAAGACTTAAAGGATTTGCGGATATAAGTAGAGAATCATCAAAACAACTCCTGTGGTGGTATTCCCAAAAAGCTGAATCCACAATAATATACCTTAGCTAGTGTCAAGTAGGGTTTCAAATTGAAGGTACAGATCGTCGAATCAAGATATCAGCAAACAATTGAGTGTATCATGATTGACTTTATCGTCGGTCACGCCCGAATTTATTTGCGTGTCAGTAAAACAATCATCACCTTTATTTCTTTAGACTTACGGATTACAATCAAGTTTATTTTTAGAAAAGTAAAGTTGGTACATTAAAACATGAAAGCATTAATACAGTGAATGGTTAATAACGTCTCGATTGACATTAATTCTTCCTTGTTGTGCTTCTGATTTGCATAATCTGTGAACTTGTTTCTCGTATAAAAAATATCCAATGAATCATGCTGTGATAACTGAGCTATAATCATATACGTACTTTGTAATGATAAAAAACTTGAATGGAACGGGTAAGCAAAGGTTTTTCTCAGAATATTTTTTCTTATTTATGCAGTCTTGCGTGTACAATATGTTGTGTATTGTCATTATTAATTTCAACACGGAATTCTGCAATAGGATATGATATTATAGCTTTTACATTTTCAACGTTTTTGAGTTCTGCAGACTCATTAAAAAGTCTATATAATATACTGACCCTTCCCAAAATGTCAGCCGACTTATTGATATGGCGCTACACAGAAGAAGTCACAGCAATTCTATTGTCAAATAGAGTACTTAACTTCTTCATCTATTTGAATATCTAGTACTATTTTATCTAAAATCCACCGTAGTTATACGTGTTTCATTGTCAAATAGAGTATCTTTTTAATCTATTCGTTTATCCAGTACTTTTTCATCTTCATCAATCAATATTAATGATCACACATATTTTCAAACAAAATCTACCATACATCCAAGGATTACCTCACATCATCAATGGGAAACACAACCCGTCATTCAACAGTGAATATCATTAGAGACCTTGAAACATAACACCATGAACGTGCTTCTAAACCCTATTGATGCACCTCTTGCGTTGGCGGTTATGTGAACCTCTCATCATTAACGCCATTGATTTATAAAGGACGTTGCAGTAAATGTAGGTCAAGTATTTTTATTGAATGCAACTGGATTCAGAGTTCTGTGGAAATAGTAATTTTGAACGATCGTCGTTGCAATTGTCGTTCCTGAGATTCATTTTTAATCTGTTCTTTGAGTTTATCGTTAAAACAAACTTTATGGTGTTTTGTACTTATTCTTCTCTGTCATGTGGTTTTTTTGGGTGGGGGGGGGGAGGGATATCATCAAATAACCCCTCCCGCTCTTGGGCAGAGCGAAAGGTAGTGTCAGACTTCTACTGACCAAAACCCACCCATGTTCTTTCTTGTCCCTGTGTGTCGAGGCCGCGGTATCTTTTTCGAAAAACCTGTAGCATCGACGGGCGGTGTGGTTAGTACCTAATTTGGTGTCAGTATTTTATGGGCCTCTGATTTGGCTTTAATCGCGTCGAGTCGAAAGCTATCTCTTAGGCGTGCTGGAATGAAGTAAACAAAAACTACCGATCGAATTGAGAACCTCCTCCTTTTGGGAAGTCGGTTAAAATGGCAGACGTCATTTTGTTCACCTTTCCATCCTTAACTAATATTTATGACAGTTTGCAGTTATACAGGGTGTAAATCAACCCTTCACACATACGTCAACCAAGCATTCTGTACATCAAACTAAGTACTCCAACGCAACATTTTTGCTGGGAAACGACTTTTTTTTTGGGGTCAAAATATTAATTTTACGGTAAAACTCAATGTAGCACTCTTCAAACATAGTGCTAGTGAATGCTTTGAATAGTAAAAGGATCCTGTAGGTAATTTAAGTCAAGTTACAACCTGAAAAACTAGTATTTACAAAAACAGCTGTGCAAAATTTGGAACTTTGACCCCCAATATCTCCGTAACTAAGGAGTTCCCAGGTATGGTCTAGAACAAAAAAATGATCACAGTGGTGAGGAGAACAAGTGCCCTTCATTTGCGTTAAGGGTACTTTTACACCCTTTATATAAAAGAAAGAAAGAAAATCGTGTTTATTTGTTAAAAATAAGTACCTCAAAAACTAATAGGCTACTTTTTATTCTGAATAGTTAGAAAAAAATATTATAGTATACAAAACACGGACAAGAAGTTGAGGGCAGCAGCTAGGTAAATCAATAAACTTTCTTCACAAGAAAAAGGCCTTTGTCCAATAGTGCGGTAATATTAATAACAGCTCGTTTTATTACATTTAGTGTTGTAATTAGATACGGGCGCGACACTTAGGCCATTGAACTACTTTTTTCTAGCATCAAACGACTGTGCAACGGGACGGCATTAATGGTTCATTCATAGATTCAGGTATCACAAGAACGCGACACCAATTAGTTCCGTGTTTAATAAAGGAACAGAAGAACTGCTTCGTTCGTCTAAGGGTCACAAGTACATCAGCCCGGAATCACCCACTGCTGGCTTTAGTACAGGCCCCCTTCTTTTTTTTATTTCAACTCCCCTTTTTGGCTTTTTACTTGACTTTTACGATATCTTCGACAAAACGAGCTTTAGGATGGGCCTGGCTTCTTTGGCCTAACCTTGGTCAGAACTCGGTCAAAGCCTTGCTCCTTCCACCATCTTCGACATCTCGGGTCCACTTGAGGCGCACCGCCCGGTCCCCGACGCCGTAGACTGTCATCCGATGGTGAATTTCTGTGTAACACACTCGATCTAAAAGGGTTTTGCGAGGCTGTCGTGGATTAACTTCTCAGATCAGCCTAAGTGATATTGAATTTTTCTATCAGAAATTTCTCAAAACCAAGATTAGCGCCTGGCAACAGGCTCTCCCTCTAATCTACTAGCTCAATCATGTGATGATGTTATATAATTTATAACACATTTGCTCGTAAAGGGTCTCTTATTTCACCAATTTCAATATCGTAATGTATCCCATTACGTACTTGTGCGGTAATGTAATGTAAATCGCACGGTTTAGGAAGATGCTCTGTCAAAACGAACGGTACCTACTTTTTTAAATCTTAGCAAAGAGTTTTTATTTCAGAAAAGTGGTCAACATTTTATGAACAAAATTAACTTTGGGAGATAAAATATAATAAATAAACATTTAATTCTTTAATTTTATTAATTTCGACAAAATACAATAAATTACAACCATTAATATCTGTAGCAAAAACAAAAATATTAATTTACTTTATTAATAATACTGGCTGTTTTGTGCCTATGCCTGAAAAAAAATCGCATCGCTTATTTGTTAAGAAATAATAATCAATTTTACTAATTGCTCAAATTTTCATAACTGCTTTAATTAAAGATTTATTCGTTTAAGAAAGTCCGAGTTTTATTTATTTCCTCGCAAATATGTTATAAAACGTCGTATGACATACGTGCGCTTTGATAATTACAGCCTCTGCTTTCTTTTAGCCCTCGCCTACGGCTCGGGCAAGCAATATCGCCTCGGCTGTAATTTTCAACTTACCGCACTTATAACATAATGTACTGTTACGCTGAATTATAAATTACATCTAATTAGGCAATGTAACGTTTGCATCAGTATTCAATGTCAAATGTTTCACAATACCACGAGTTGGTCGTGAGGTGATAATTAGGTATCAATGTAACAGTGATGCGAAACTATTTGTATGTCACGACTGAATTCCTGTACCTACCTTATACCTACTTGTATAGGTAGTTGTATAGTTCCAAAAATAGGATAGATAATAAAAAAAACTAATTAGTCCGTCAGATAGATTATCAAAAAATATTAGATGCATATTTTTTTATTTTTTCACGTAATCAAAATATGAAGATGATACAGTACTTCAAAAATTGTGTGACTTCAAAGTTTGGTACATTTTTAACCAGAAAGTGACGTCAAAAGCCCCCACTCATGACATTTGATACGTTTTATTTTTGGCAATTTTAATTAATTTTATTAAACAAAAAACACGTATCCAATATTTTTCGATAATTTAACAGACGGACTAATTACAATCATATTTGTTTTAGTCAGAAAACATCCCTATTTTTCTGTCCCTGTCTAACTTATCACCAATACAAAAAAACAAATCAGGATAGAACGATAAATCCCAGTCTTATCAGATTTTATCATGAATGTAATATTGTTTCACTAAAATAACGAGAAGTAACATAAAACCTGCATTCCTGCTGATGCTGTCGGAGATACGCATTTTGCCTTTTTACCTTAAAGTCGGCTGCAAAGAATGGTAAACCAATTGCCAAACTGGGCCTAAATTCAGACCAAAAAACGGCAAAAGAATTTCTTATAGAAAACCACATAATACTTCATTCATCCTGTAATCAAACCCAACCTCACACTCAGTAGACACATTTACGACTAGACCAGCTTGTCACTCTCTCAAAGACACATCTCAATAAAACCCATGTTTTTAGTACCACCTGTTGAGAAACGTTGAAATAATACAAACAAGACGGTAGTCAACGCGAAATTCTCACTTTCTAATGTTCGCACATAAACATAATCAAATTATGTCCAGCCGCCATGAGTGACCGTACTTTCGTTGAGCAAATATACCGTAAGGGTGAGGCGCGACTGTTAGCGGGGAGGTGATAATTGTAGTGTACACTAATATTATAAAGAGGAAAGATTTGTATTTTTGTGTGTGTGTATGTTTGTAATGAATAAACTTAAAAACTACTGGACCGATTTGAAATATTATTTCACCATTGGGAACTTACACTAACTTATAAGTGTTGAAATAATTTCTGTATTTACTTCTAAATTTTAGGCTCAGTAGTTTCGGAGATGGAGATAAGCGGGGGGAGGGGGGTGGTCGGACCGACAGACATACACACGAGTGATCCTACAAGGGTTCCGTTTTGCTTTTTGAGGTAACGAACCCTAAAAACCTGGACGAGGCTAGCACAGGACCTTAGAGCATGGCATTCCCAGTAGTGGGTGAATGGCCATGGATGATAATGAATTCATTGTGGAAGCAGTTACTAAATAGTTAAATACAATTTGAAATTCTGTATCATTTGTGTACTTCCTTGTTCCTAACTAATAATGTTTTTTAGTGCTGAGCACATTATCCACATTACGACCTAGCTAAAGACACTGTTACATAGGCAGTCTCTCTGGCTTTC
This sequence comes from Diarsia rubi, assembly GCA_932274075.1. Lineage (NCBI taxonomy): Eukaryota > Metazoa > Arthropoda > Insecta > Lepidoptera > Noctuidae > Diarsia > Diarsia rubi. Next base: position 13,600,285 of record OW026433.1, on the reverse strand, counting down.
TTTAACATTAGTTCAACCGCATTATAACCTTTGTGTTCTACAAAACAACAAAATTAATCACAGCATTGACAAAATACATCACCGTCATAAATAAACGAAAACCTCGAAAACCGCTCAGCTATCAACGTGACCCATTCCTTCGGGCACAGTTCAAACATTATTATAGAGAGAACAAAAACGGTGAAATTCTCGAACGACGTGTGAAAAATGGTTTTCATTTTAAGTTTGTTTAACGCCTACATTCTTGACGTTTTCTGTTTTGTCTTTAAGAGGTTTTATGTAACGAAGAGGTAATGAGTTTAACCTCAAACCCTGCGGAATACAAGACTGTAGGGTTTTTAAGTAGGTGGCTATACTGTAGAGATTTTATGTGTACGACTTTAATGACTTTGTTGAACGACTACAATGGTATGTCACGAATGGTATATAGTGAGAATTCATAAGAGGGATAAATATCAAATAATTATTATCCTTTAATATCATAATACTCCTTTCAGGAGCTTATGGCTAAATAATCCGGATCTAGATGTGTTTATGAGTAGCAATTAAGCTATGGTTCATTTTTGCATGCGATTTTTAAATTAGTGTGTGATGTTGACTTGTTGCACTCGTTGGTGCAAACTTTAAGTGTAGCAAGTAGCTGCTTAAATAAATAAAGAAATAACGGCTACTCGGATCAATCTTTAGGTTAAGCCGCGTTTGCCTAGGTTTGTCCGTGGATAGGTGACCAGTGATCAGTGACCACCCATTACATACCAAGTTTTAGAAGCACAGTTCCTACTGACCCTCGCTCAACGTCTGTGCAAAGTAGGCAATTTGGTCATTGGGCTATTCCCATATGACCGTATCACCCAGTAGCACTGGAAAAGCCAGGAGTACTACGTAATCTTATACAAATCGTAGAACGTACGCGTACGTACGTTTAAATGCACATAAAAATCGGATAAACTGAAGAAGTAGGTAGCATTGAGTAACAGTTCTTCATTTAGAAGTTAATGGTCTTGAATGTAGAACAGTTCTAATTTTAGTGTTTCATTTGTTTCTAGAGTAGGCTTGCTTAATCATCTTCACGTGTTGTTTTTTACGATGTTTGAATAAACAGACAAGAATCAGAATTTTAGGCTAAAGGGATGAATGAAAAGCATGTGGCAGAGATGAGAATGTTAAGCCCACTAATTACTCTATGCGAATAGATAAAATAAGAAATGAGTACATAACAGGAAATCATGAGCTTCACACTGTTCAACACCATTCCGTAAGAAAGAGTGTCATAATCTTTATTAGCAAATTAGGCATATCATCAATCTTAACAGTATTTTAAAACTATTTCATAATGTATTACACAACTAAACATTTTTCATCTTGTCAACTTGAATAACTTCTTACTGAATCAATAAAACTGACAGTATTTTACGAGTTGAGGACGACACTTGAACTTTTACCCTACAATCTTAAACTGTCGGGCAATAAACCCTGATGATATAACTCCTTACAAAACTAGCTTCACATGCTAAAATCTGCAACTTATTGCCGCACTCAGAGAGCTTTAATGATTACTTAAGCCATCACTTAGTAAAGATTTTGACAGTTTTGTCATACAAAAGTCTGTCAAATCTTTACTAAGTGACGGCTTAAGTAATCATTTAATATCCCTGAGTACCGCAGTAAACTCGGAAACGTCGCATTAAGGCTTGTTTACACGATTTTAGTTTTTATGTTTTTAGTCGTCTATGAGTGCGTTATGAGAATTGTAAAAAAACAGAAGGCCAGTATAACATTGCGTTTTTAATTATAGACATAATTGTGTTACTATGTAGCGTTTCGTACAATACGAGTATGTATAAACGTTATTTTCGTATTATTAACTATTTGACCTCCTACAAAAAAGAGGAGTATTAACCGATATTGTCAATTTCTTTTTTATCTAGTGAAGAGAGGTGATATAAATTCCCTCCACCTAATTACTGAATCTATCGATCATGCCGTATAATTCGCTCAATTTTTGTATCTTTCCTTCTCAGTTTCATTATCATATTAGGGATATTTAGTGACTTTAAAAAATGTAATTCTAATTAGTCCGTCTGTTAGATTAACGAAAAATATTGGATACGTATTTTTTATTTTATCAAAGCAATAAAAAATTACGAAGATAAAACGCGTCAAAGATTTGAGTGGAGGTTTGTGACGTCACTAACTGAAAAAAAATGTCAAAGCAATGTCTTAGAATATGATCTCACACGAGTTTTCAAATAACTGTATCGTCTTCATTGTTTTCTTACGTGAAAAAAGAAAAAAATACGTGTCCAATATTTTTTGGAAATCTATCTGACGGACTAATTAGATGTTTTTTAGGTAACTATACCCTATTCTTCTGCCCTTACCCAATTTTATTTGTAGTCTGCGTAACAAGTCTTTATCTTCAATACTACTCTTTTATTCGTCATCTCAGCAGTCATCTCCTTTCTAGCCATATCATCCTTCACACAGTCTATCCATAGGTTTTTGATCTTCCTCTACTTTTAGAGCCATTCATATACATAATATTTCTCTCATTAAATTTTCCTCATTTTCCTTTCCATCTTAGCTTGTTGATGTATAAATTAAATCGGTCCGGATTTTGGCAGAACAAGCTTTTTAGGAACTCACATAAAAACGAACATGGTTCGATTTTTTTCGAATCAGTAGAAGTCTGATACTACCGCTCCGCCCAGAGAAGGAGTCATTTGATAATTTCCCAGCCACTAAAAACAAATAAAAAAATAGGTTCTTTGGTAGCGTTCCTATTAATAACGTGCAGAGAACATAACAGATAGGAAAGTAATTGTCCTATCGTTTGTAGGACACCCACTCTACTAATAGCTGGAGACGTGTGACTCGGGTTTAAAGTCTGCGACTAAACCGGTAACACAGTATTACACTGTCGACATTGTCAAAGGTCGACACCTATAGAACAGGTTCCAGTTATTTTGCTACGACTTGTAATTAATTTATTTTGTTTACATCGACCACACACTTCGTTGTAAAGGAATGTTTTATAATATTATGTAGGTATTGTTTGTGGTTTGATATGGGATAAGAGGTGAATGAAAATATGCTAGCTGTAGTTTTCCTCTATATTCGTCAGAGAGCTGTGGTAGTCATATAGACAGTTCCTCCATGTAAAAGCTGACATTCAAAAGCTGCATTCGGTTAGATTGGAAGCCGACCCTAACATGCCATAGTTAACATAGGCAGATGATGAAAAGTCATTTAATAGTCTTAACAAAATACGAGAAACCCGAGCGGATTTTTTGATGTCTTCACTGAAGTTTCGGTTCTAGGACATGTTGGATTCGTCACGACGTTTTCTTACACCGCTACCTCAAGCCGATATTCAATGAAGAAACAATCTTACTTTGCAATTATCACTGTCATTTAAAACCAACTAACAGTATTCAGCATCCGGAAGATGATCTACCTAAGTGAAGTGGGACTTCATCAAACTATAAATAAAACTAAATAACTATAACTAAATCATCCAAAGTAACGCAGACAAGCAAGACAAATAATAAGATCAAAGAAGAATCATGGATAAGAATTACGTCAAAGAAGGGGCAGGAGTGATGTGGAACAGAGTGGCGATGAGGAAAAGGTTAAAGGAGGCCTTTGCCGCCTGGCAAACAGATTAACAGGAAATAAATATGCAACAAAACCTAAAATAAGTTTTGAAATTAAGAATAAGTTGATGATGTGCTAGAATATTGTATTATAATTAATTGAATCTCAATAAAAGGCTATATTATAACAGTATCCAGAGCTGGGACACGATGTAGGCTACCAAATAAAAAAAAATAGTACCTGCCAGGGTTTGAACTCATGACTCGTACGTAACTCAGGGCCGATACCCCCGACCTACTAGTGCACGCTCTCTCAAATTGTAAGTAAAATGAATAATAAATATAGCTAACCATGAGAAAATCAATTAATAAAGAGCTAATCTTGTTTTTCAATTATCACTTTAATTCGATTGCAAACAAAGAGCAACAAAACAAGTGACGAACAATGTAACAGTCTAGACATTGCATAAACAAAACACTGCAAAGTTATCTTTGTTACACCCTACCCGAATTGAAACATTTTATATTGTTCAATTATGACTAAAATCCGTCTTTGGCTTCACCCGCGTGGGTGACAGAAAATATCCGAAAAAGCGTACTTTTACTTAAAATAGTATCAGATAGACAAAACTTATTGGAAATAGTCGTAACTTTACAGAAACAGAAATAATGATAAGCGACTGAACGAAACAAAAAGTTTAAATATCATTAAGGTAGTATCTTGAAGGACACCGTAACAACAGGAGACTAAATATATTTTGGAGACAATACTGTCTCTGTTTAAATATGCAAATCTAACCTTAACACAGACAGACATAAAACTGTGACCAAACTTATAAAACCTAACACAACAAGTATTTGCACGACACAACCAAAGAACTACTATTTGAATTGTAAAACGCTTGTAAATAAGTCCATTTGATTATAACGTTTTCCAACAACCAGAAATTCGAGACACAGTGCATGATATCACTTACATTAATGACCCATCAGATCGCACACAGAGAGGTTATAATCTATTTGGAGTGGAATTGAGTGCTGTCCAAACGTTCGAGCCAAACAAGTCTGTATTTGAAGGTCACTCCAAGTAGAATATTGCTTAACAGTATATCTGCATAAAATGACAGCATAATGATCGTGTAGCGTATATTTCAAATTTTTTTCTTGATGTTTTTGCGTCTTGTTGTTACACAATGCTATAGTATATGTATATTAGCTACATAATACTAATGGTTTGTCTTTATTTATTAGTTAACCTCTTTTTTGTGATGAGGGTGAATAGACTGAAGTACAAGCTGTTGCAAAGGTTAAAATAGGAATTAAGCATAACCTCTTTATTTATTATAGAAATTTATTTATTGAGAACTGTCGAATTGCACATCTATCAACTAACTCATAACTTTATTGATCTTTTGAATCCATATAAAGACGCCAACGTAACATATACTGATACTAATATAGATGTAAAAGTTAATAACGATCATGACTGCATACATTTTGAAATTGTAAATAGCAAAAGTGATGTAAATTAGTCTCTAATTACATAGCAAAAATGCATAAAACTATGCAGATATTGCTAACTATTTCAAGGATAATGAAATCATTTGCCAAGACTGCAAATTCTAGCACATCCATCAGCACTTAGTACTAACATTGCATTTGCAAACCATTTACAAATTTGTACTACATTCCTTTATAAGGCACAAAGCATAAACGCTAAACTAACACTAGAATGAAACGGGACCCATCGATAAATCTATAGATTATATCCATATTCTACTTTAGAAATGTAAACAATACTTATACCATAAAAGAGGCAACAGTTATGCCAGCCCCCTTTGACTGTAGTTCGAATATATTTTCCTTAAAGCCACACAGCGGCAGAGGAAGATCACGATTTTGCTATAACATTTGCTATTTTTGTTAAACTTAATCCTATTTTGTTATAATATGTATTTGGATTTGTTGAGTGCATTTATTTGTTTAGAAGATCTGTCTTGTATTTTGTGTTTCTTGTATGGAGCGATTTTGCCTTATTGAGTAAGTTCAGCCCACATTCACCCACGAGTCCACGACTGCATTTGCTTTGTGCTACCTTTTTTGGTTCTTTGTCAGATGGAGATTGGATTACTGTAACTCAATTGAGTAACCTATTTGGTACTATTGCTAGCTTATCAGAATCTTCGGCTAGTCTGAGATACGAGACTGGTATACAACGTTAATTTGTGATTCTCAGAAGTAGGCGTTATTGTAGATTCACTTTATCATTGCTTAAAGCAAATACAGTTCAAATACTTTTTCGATTAATGTGACTACATACATACATACACGTTTAGGTTATGTTAGGTTATATTATTCATTATAATGCGTACAAATACAGCTACGGGGGTAAGGTCAAATTAAGTTTGTTTGTACACCAACAATGTTCTTAAATGAAAAACTAAATTTCTAAAGAAACAAAAAATGCCAACGCGTGAAACGTTGCTTGCTTCAGCCGAAAACACTGAAAATACCTAAGAGCATTTCGTAAAAGCATCCCTGTGACCTATTTAATACATTTACGCAAGGCATTCTGCATCTGACACTAACAGTATTATTTTTCTTTGAACGATGTAGAGTGTGTTTGTTTTCGCAAGGTCAGATGACATTGTGAAACTGTCTGTAAAAATAAGTAAATAGCGAAAAGAACTAAATGGAGTCGATCAACAAAGAATAGGATAGTTAAGTCTAGCTGTATGTATGAATGTAGGTGAGGAACAAAGTGAACGATTTGAGAAAACAATATCATTCAGATAATAGTGGGCTTGTGATGTTGAGGAATGAGAAAAATGTCGTGAGGAAAGTTTTGAGGATGAATGAGAATGAAACGGATGCATGGACTAGAAAAGTGTGGAAGAAGAAGAAGACATGCCGCGCCGATCCCAAATTGATTAGGACAACAGCAAAAAATGATGGTCATGATAATGAACAGTTTCTTATAGATAAGTTACCGAAAGGATTTGCTAGCACTAGTGAAAGTGTAAGGTATCAAGTCAAAAATTAGTTGAGTGAGTAACATCTCACTAATAATAATGCTTTGAACTTAGATATATTATCAGCGGACTAGGGTCAAATATTATAGTAATCAGTACTTGTAAGCGGTATATTTCAATATAATTCGAACTCTAAAGTGGCAATTTACACTGAATCAATCGTTCTAAATTGGTATTGCCTAACCATTAAACTTGGATTAAACTAACCTTTTAAGCTTTTTTTTTTGGTGGTGCTTATAAATTGGTACAATATTGAAGGAAATAGGCGAAAGCCAAAACTAGAAAAATAACTTTTTACTTAATCTATTAAGTCGGATATGCAATTGTCGTTATCTGCCGCCCGGGCGCTTAGCTCTCGCAGAACGACAGCGATAGTTTCTTCAAATACCTAATTTTCAAAAGTCTCTCCACCCGCATTTCCTCTTAAGTCTTAAAACTTCATTAGGTCAAGTAAACAATATCAGAGTAGGTAAACACATTGATACCGATACAAAATCTCGTATGAATTTCAAATTCAAGCACAGAGGCTGCAGACATCTACATAGATTGGATACGGAATAGAACCCTAGATCTAGGCCGGGATAAAGCAAGACGAAGAGGATTGAAAACAAATCAGGTGAGACGAGAAATAAAAATATTTTCTCGAAGAAAACTGGATATTTTATAGATCGATTTTGTTTTATACATTAAAAGCTATAGAAACTTGAGATGTGATAATTAAAGAATACAAACTTTAGTCCGCGTCGTAAGGACCAATAAAAACGTCGTATCATAACGTTGTGATTATTTACGACCAATCAGAAGGGAGCGTCATGTTGTATAAACTTTTTGTGATGGTCTTTAATGTTTGGATCTTTATGAGAAGACGTTAATACAACCGTTGGAGAGAATTAACCGATAATTTTTATATAGGACTAGGTTTGATAATATTTGGTTTGAGAGCAGCGGTAGCCCAGTGGTGGCGGCGCAGACTTACGAACAGTAAGTCGTGGGTTCTTATTCAGTCAGGCGCATTATTTTCTGTAATTTATTTCATCTCCACTGCTCTCAAAACGGTGAAGGAAAACATCGTGAGGAAACCGGCATGTCTAAGAACCAAAAAATTCGAAGTGACATTACCAATACGCACTGGGGCCGCGTGATGCAGTATAGCCCATCCTTCTCATAGAGAGGAGGCCTGAGTCCCTGCAGTGGGAACATTATAGGCTGATGATGATGAGGTTTGATGTTTACGTGTGAGCGTTGTCCGAGTGGTGGATGGGCAAAGGGTTATGAGTAGCAGCCACGTGGCCCTGATTTGTGCCCGGTGTATGGCAATAGGCTGCCCCCTAATACAAGGGACCGGGGTGTGCTATTAGTTACACCTCTGCCCAATTTTTCGGGTGTTATGTTACGCATTCAAAGATTTTTGAAGTAACACCCTATAACTCCATATACTTATTTTATTAGGCTTATGACCTTTCAACAAAGCAAAAGCTTCTTTAAGTTCCCATACCCTTTAAAGTCTCCATACTTTAAAAGGCTAGCGGAAAAGTCCCTGCTAATGAAGGAACTTGGCGGAACAATATTGATAAGAACAAGGGCAAAACAAGGATTACAACATTTACAACGATAAATAAATTAAACAAAGTTCCTCTAAACTCCGTTTTTTTTATTAGTTACAAACAAAAAAAATTCAATCACGTCGATAAGGATGTTTACTGACTTAAAAAAATATGATTCTAATTAGTCCGTCTAGATTATCGAAAAATATTGGATACGTATTTTTTGTTTTATCAAATTAATAAAAATTGGCGAAGATAAAACGCGTCAAAGATTTGAGTGGGGGTTGGTGACATCATTGACCGCTAAAGAATGTCTTAGAGTATGACGTTACACAAGTTTTCAAAGCACTGTATCGTCTTCATTGTTTGTTTACGTGAAAAAGGAAAAAAAACGTGTCCAATATTTTTTGTTAATCTAAATGACGAACTAAATAGATTTTTTTTTGTTAACTACCCTAGTGGAGAAATATGGGTAAAGTCGGGTGCACTATATAAGCACTCAAACAAGCTAAACGCAAGTTTTAAATTTCGTTGAAGTATACGATTCACTGCAGTAAACAAAATAAAAAAAATATTCGTCAGGATACACGCTAGTGACAAAGTGTGTTAAAAACTTAATAATATACATCTAATTTGACTCGGTTTAAAAAAATCGCGAAAATACCTCTAATAATTTCTTATAACGAGTAAAAACTATACTAAAATACATGTGATTGTTCTGATTTTTTTGGCAAATAGTTCTACAAGCAACATACTAAGGTCATAAGTGTTTTATTTTTCAGTCCAATCAATAGTTTTTTTGTAAATCGGTTAATCTTATTCCCGAAAATATTTTTTATGTTGATAAAATCGGGCTGCACAGTCCTTACTATTTGAAACGTAGAGTTACCTAACGAAATTACGAGCGTGCATTGCGGGGATGCGTTTCGCGGTCGCGGGGAGTGACGCAAGCTCCACCCACTCGCTCAAGGTCGCTGGCATTTATTGTCGCCTTTAACCTTCGGAGATTACAGCCGTGGCGTTATGATGAAGTTATGTACTTTCTATCCGGGTAACACGCAGGTGGAGACGCTTTCAAAAGTTTGTATGTAATGGCTTATGTGACGTATTTGACACATAATTACGTTATTAGCCACCTTTTGGTTTTTCCACCAAGTTTAACCATATCCCACTATTAACCTCACGTATGCAAATCTCTGCCTACACCTAGTTAGATTAACCGTGACGGTTGTTATGTAAATAACTTAGAAAACACAAACACTGCGAGATGAGTAACACCATATGACCATAGTAAGTATGTGTTTGTGCCACATTCACCGAAACACGTTAAAAACTTGAATGAAACTTGTTTTACTAGATAATAAGAATATTCTTCAGCTGATTATCTTTGTCAAAATAGTCAGATTATAAGGTCAGTAAACGTTCTAGTTTTGTACGCTTTTTTATTCTGATAGTCAGCGTTTTTTTGTTAAAGATTTGTTTTTTTTTGTGTGCAGTTTAAGAAGACACACTAAAGCAAATTTGGCAGTGAAGTAAGTTCTAGGTCAGATGTTTAATTGATAAATAATTTGGTTCAAGTCATCATTGTAAAAATAAAATAGAAAATACTCGTTTAAACAACGGCTAACCTGGACAAATAAATAAATTAAAGATCTATCTTGATAAATTGTTATTGTAACCATGCATACTTAATTTGCATGTATACGCATGTTTTGACAAATAAAATAATCTTTAACTTTATTGTTATCTATTTCATAATTGTTTGGGTACTTACCAAAATACACACATCAAAAGTGTCTAGGGATCAACATATATTTTTGCAATAACTTTTCTCCTGATTGATATTAATTAAAATTTTCTTTAAGGATTCATCAAATAAAGTGTTTTCGTTTGTCACAGTAACGATAAACCAAGTCACCTTTGCATTAATAAAGAAATTTGCCATTTTCCTAATAAAGGGATTTTTGACATTTGAACCACTAACATTAAAGTTCGAAAAAAAGACTGAAATAACAGTTTTCTTTAAAATTTTATTGGGTAACTTAAACAATTAATAATCCGTGTTTCTACCGCGAACACTAACAACACAAGAACATCGGTTTGGCATACTCAAAATGAGTTCATCCAAATCACGCTGTGGAATGGCCGGCCATGTTCGTTGCAACAACAAAAAAAGGTCTTCTTGCGACTGGATACCCTCTATATTCGGCAGAGCTCTTCTCTGTAGCATATCCCATGCATGCTCAATCGGGTTCAAGTCTGGCGACTGAGCAGGCCAGGGCAGGACATTGATGTTAGCTGCGGCGAGAGTCTGTCTTACAACTCTTGCGGTGTGCGGTCGTGTATTATCATGCATTAACTGAAATAAGGGACCGATTTGCACTTGTAGAGGAACGATGACGTCTGATACAATCGTCTCAGCATAAATTTGAGCGTTGAGGTTGCCTCTGATCCAAATCAACTCAGTTCTTCCGCCGATCAAAATACCCGCCCATACCATGATGGTTCCACCACTATAAGGATGGACTTCCTGGCAGGATTTTAATCGCTGTTGGCGTCCAGGGGTTCTCCAGTGTCGTATACGTCTTGTATCCGGTCTCATACCAAAACGAGACTCATCAGAAAAGCACACGAAACGCCATTGTTCTTCTGCCCAATTTCTGTGTTCAAGAGCCCATTGATATCGAATCCTACGATTGTGCATTGCTATAGGTGGTACCCGTAGCGGTCTTCGGGAATGAAGGTTCACTTCATGCAAGCGGTTTCTGACTGTTTGGTCGCTAATTAAGTTCCCTGAAGAGTGATGAAGCCTCACGGCTAACATCATGGCGGTTATTGTTGGAGCTCTTCGAGTTAAGATTTGAATGTATCGGTCTTGTCTCCGTGTGGTGCAGCGATACCGTCCTCCATGGCGCTCAGCCACGGTACCAATGCTTCGGTAACGTGTCCAAAGTCGACTGATAACACTCTGACTTGTATTCAGAGCTAAAGCCGCAGTACGTTGCCGGGAACCAGCTTCTATCATTCCCACGGCTCTGAGCATTTCTTCCCTGCTTAAATGACGTCGCCGCTCCATAATAACGTTGGTTTTAATCAGTAGTAGGGAAACAGTAGCACTAATAATGTCTTCAATGCGTTGTATGTTTTTATAGGGAAAATATTGACAGCTGATTTTCATCTTTTCCTGATTCAAATTATGAAATGCACCAAAAAGGATCCATATAAATTTATAAAATCATAAATTTATTACAAAGCCACATCTCAATCTCAAGAAATCCGCATAAAAATGCTTGATCCCTAGACACTTTTGATGTGTGTAGTATTTTTATAACTGCATAAAAATATAATCAAGAGATAGGTCGGTGTAAAACACTTTTCAAAGTCACAAAATATCTAGATTATCAGTGCTCGTCACTGTGCGGACAAAAACACACCTCAAAACAGTCGTCAAAATATCAAACAACTCGTTATAAAAGCCCCATTTATAACTACTTAACTCATTAACAACTATCTCAATAGACACCCATTAATTAATCACGTTTCTACTAAAACAATAAACTCTTTAATGTCTTCGCTCTCATCTCTCAGACTCAATGCGTTAGAGGAATAATAAAACGTTGGTATCTTAGGTTCAAATTACATTGCCGCAGAAGGTGGCTTAATAATAACAAGCGCATTGGTTAAGTTGTGCCAGTCAAGGTTGGTTCTCGGATGGTCATTATATAACGAGTTCCCTCCGTGTTCCGGAAAGCACAGTAAGTTCTGACAATAGGGTAGCAAAAAGGTAACAAAAAGAAAAACATAGTCCGTCAGATAGATTTTCGAAAAATATTGGACACATATTTTTTTCTTTTTTTAACTTAAACAAAAAATAAAGACATCGCGCTACATATTTTACCACGCAGTGACGTCAAAAGCGTTTGCGTAAGCGTCTTATCTTATCCAATTTTTATAAATTTGATTTAACAAAAAAACACGTATCCCATATTTTTACCCGACTGCGGCGAAGCCCAAAAGGAGGGTTATGTGTTTGGCGTGTATGTATGTAAGTATGTATGTATGTACGTATGTCTGTTTTTCGATAATCTAACTGACGGACTCAACAGAATCATATTTTATTTAGTCAGGACACATCCTTAATAGTCTTACCAAGGGGTATCCTGTTACCCAGTAACTTGGTAGTGAATGTCAGATAGGCAGTCGCTTCATGTAAAATACCGAGATTGAGCTGCATCTGGTAAAACTGGAAGCCAAGCTCAAATTAGTTGGAATGAAAAAGGCTAGTCAGATAATTACATGGTAGAATTATCTGGAAACGACACTCGTGTTATTTTAACTAGTTTAGTCACTACCCCATTCACATAAAGATAATTTTGCTTTGATAAATATCGTTTACAAAATTCGGGTACAGTCCCTTCCTCAGCAGTGTAAACTGAGCCTTACAGTTTAACGAGTGAAATAACTTTATCTAATTAAACGAGGTCAGTGAACTGTTAATAAATAAAGCCGGTATACATTGTTACGGAAGATAAAAGTAAATAAAGGGAAAGATAAGAAAGTGTAACACGCGAACCGTTTTAAATTTGGAAGCACTTTTTTGTTTTGACTGTAACTGGCATATTTTTCTGTAAGTTGTATTTAATACTTTAAAGAAACCGTAAGACGATCAATTAATAGTTTTCTATACAATTTAAATATTTGAGCTGACTTTACAACGTTTTGTTTGTCGTTGTGTTGTAACAAGTTCATGGAAGATATAAAATAAAATAGCAAAACATGGTTTAAAGGTTAGATATTTGCGTAGACAAATAAGGGCTTCTATATAAAAGTTTTTTTTTAACCATTTCTACTGCAAACGTCTGAAGGAAGTCTAGAGATCACCTAAGAAATGGTGTTGGGTTAAACCAAAAAGATTCTCATACAAGAAAATGCATATAAAATGACCATCTGGCATTCTTTAGCATCTAAACACTCAATTGACTAAATGATTTTATTGTGCCAATGAAGACGCTCGTATTAGTATACAATACATTCATCATCATCATTGATGAGTTCGTAAACGTCAACAATTATGTCATTTTAAATACCAATACAACGAACGTTTGATATTGTTTGAGAACAATGCCTCAAGAATTGACCTGGTGATCTGTTGATGACTTTTCCAAATTAGAGTTGGACTCACGAATTGAAGGAGCTCTTGCAATATTACTACTATAAGAACAGAGAGCGAATTTCATTTGTGAAACTGAATACAAAATGGACATATAAACTGCGTTCATGTGCTGTCAACTGTCACATCTTAAACGGAGTTTTATCGTGCTGACCGCGTTTTTCTTTAACTAAGTTGTGAAATTAACCCATAGGTGTTCCTGTGTTTAACAGAATAACAGACGGTTGATCCGTCTGTTATTCTGCTAACAACATAACGCCTGGGCCTTGTTTAATAAAACTTACAAATTGTAAATTCTAATTGTAGGCTACAAGTTACAAATACAAGTTTCTGTTTAATAAAGATTACAACTTACAATTTTACCATGGTGGAAAACTGACAAATTTGTAGACTTGCAGCTACAAATATTGTAGATTTCTTACAAATTGTAAGGTTTATTAAACAGCACTTGTAATAAAATTTTACAAATATGTCGGTTATCTACAAAATTGTAGACTTGTAATGTGACTTGTGTGCTTGTAATGTGAGGGGATCCGCCGGTTGCAAAACGTACGGGGCCGGTCAATGTGGTGACACTTTGGGGAGGCCATGTCCAGCAGTGAACGTCTTTTGGTTGAAAGTATGATGACGCCTGTAATCCCAGGACGGCAGAGCAGGGCAGGACAGAGGCGTATAGCACACCCAAATTTCACCAGTCATGTTTAAGTCCTATTTATTGGAGGAGAGCCTATTGCCATCAATTATAACCTAGATCACCTCTCACCAAGCTCATCACCCAACACTTAAGCCACTCTGTTTACTCCGGAAAGAGCAGAAACGATAAGTGTGACAAGTTGATTGCATAAGCGGTTATCAATCAAGCTCGAGTCACAGTGGAATGCGACCTCTGATAAAGAAGCATCTGGTTGCTCCAATTTTAAGGTACTGTTTGTGAGAGCATTGTCTAGCTTGTGGGTGATAGAAGATTTGATAGTGAGTTGGTTGTAGCGTAATGAGTTATGTTAGTCCAATTAGGAGATTTAATAAAGAGCTAATATTTTTGTGTTATGGGTAAAAAAATATCTTAAGGGTTCTTGAGCCGCCTGTCGGGGCTGCGGGATGTTGTAAGAGATACCGCGACCTCAACATAAAGGGCTAAGAAGGAACATGGGTGGTTTTTAGTCAGTAGAAGTCTGACACTCCCTTTCGCTCTACCCAAGAGCGGAAGGGGTTATTTGATGATTTTCCATCCGCAAAAAAAAAGGGTTCTTGAGCCGCCCGTCGGGGCTGCGGGATGTTGTAAGAGATACCACGGCCCCGACATAAAGGGCTAAGAAGGAACATGGGTGGTTTTTAGTCCGTAGAAGTCTGACACTCCCCTTCGCTCTGCCCAAGAGCGGAAGGGGTTATTTGATGATTTTCCACCCGCAAAAAAATGGGTTCTTGAGCCGATCTACACATTAATGTAAAACTCCTCATTACCTATCTGGCACTGGCACTTTATTTCCGTAACTTAGTAGGCGAAGTACAAAACATAACTTCACGGCTGTAATCTCCAAATGGGTTAGATAGAGGTGTACTTAATAGTGCACCCCATAGGGGCGAGCTTATTTCAATAAGCTCAAATCTAGACTCCGAAACTACTACTGAGAAACTCCTATTGTTAAAGCCAATTTGCCTTTTCTTGATACGGAACCCAGCACCTCATGCTCAGAGCAACTAGCATTAGTCCAACGCGGCAGACCACCAAACAGGCAAGTGTATCTAGGTATAAAACTATATTTTATTACCAACCTTTGAAAACCCCTACAAAAACTTAATTAAGCAACAAAATAAAATCGCATTATCACGCATTATAAAGGCGAAAGTTTGTGAGTGTGTGAGTGTGTATGTTTGTTACTTCACGCAAAAACTACTGAACGGTATTAGATAAAATTTGGTACACAGATAGCTTATAACCTGTATAACCACATAAGATAGTTTTTATCCCGATTTTATCTTCCCGTGGGATAATTTTCGAGTTGTAGCGGGTGAAGCCGCTTGCAACAGCTAGTAATCTACATATAAATACACACATACATACAAAGATCACTCAGCGTTCACACGTCACTCAAGTAGACATTTGCTATGATATCATCATGTTCCTAACTTCCTCTGAGTCGGTACTAGGTAGCAATTATCGTGTAGTGCTAATTACTAGTATTGCTCATGTTAATGTCTAGAATATGGTCTAGATAGATGTTTTGCTGTGCATTTAGAATTAGGAGTTTGTGGCTAAATTATATCAGCCGCTTTTTTTTTTGGCGGTTGAAAAATCATCAAATAACCCCTCCTTCACCCTCACCCCTCTTGAGCAGAGCGAAAGGGAGTGTCAGACTTCTACTGACTAAAAACCACCCATGTTCCTTCTTAGCCCTATATGTCGAGGCCGCGGTAACTAGTGTACAACCCACAGCCCCGACGCCAGGCGATATCAGCCGCTTGAGTTGATTTTGTCCGGTTCAGGTTAAGCCGCGCTTGTCTGGGTTGGATGGGTGACCACCTATTACATAGTGGCATTCCTCTGCATGACCAGATGTATGAATTTGGACGAGGCAAAGGAGTATGTAAGGATCGTGCAAGTGGCATTCTGTGGGCGTGTGTTTATGTATGTAGGTATGTAAGTATACTCCTCCGTGCTGCAGAAAGCTTGTTAAGATGTTGGTCCTGGACTCCTGGCTATCATTTGTAGATCCTTGACAGACGTTGCAGGTAGGTAGTCAGTGGCCCCGAAAGTCTGACAACCAATCTTACCGAGAGGTTTCATAATTACCTAAAGTACTAACTGGGTTGTGGAGGTCAGATAAGCAGTCGCTCCACGTTAAATATTAGTATTCAGCTTAGCTGCATCCAGTTAGACTGGAAGCCATTCATACGTACTCTTACTCGTAGCACGGTTTTTTAGAATTCTTAAATAAGATATTATTTGCAACCTTGTTTAAGTTAAAGCGAGTTATTTTCCATAGAATAGCGTGTTTCTAATTAATTTCACACAAATTGACCGTGAACCGGCCTTCGATAACTCCCAAAACTATTAAGATTTTTTATTAACAAAAATTGCTTTATTTTCAAATTGCTTCAATGTCAAAAATTTAACTAAACACTTCCTGATTGGCATTCCATTACTTAGTATTATATAACATAACATCACGCCTGTAACCCTCGCAGGATTAGGCAGAGGTATCTAACAGTACGCCCACAATTCACCAGTTATGTTTAAGTCCCATAAGGGATGCTCCTATGACTCCGTGACTGCTTTTGAGAAATTCCTGGTCTCTGAACCCAAGACCTCATACTTAACAGTCGAGCTTACAGCCACTAGATCAACGAGTCACTCTATTACAGAAAAACGTAAGAAAATATTACAAAACCAGCCAGACTGATGATACCCTTTCCGGATGTAGACACAAGCAAAAAGTTGCATCAAACAAGGTTGAATAAAAAGCCCGACTGCGCATAAACGATGCTGTACGTTCATAAATAAAGTTTAAATGTGGAATAAGAACTAGAATCGTTTGAAGTATTCGCTGGCCACTCGACACGCGGTATTAGTTACATTGGAATTTGTAACAATAATAAAATAAGTTCCAATTCGTTTTTTTTGTTTTTATGGCTATATTGTGAGCGAATATTTTATATTGAGGCTTTTGTTTTATATTACTTTTTCTATCAAAGGTTAAGTTGCTTTTTTTTTGAGTTCATGGATGTGTGATGGATTATCATACACTGAGACTTCTCCATGTCTCGGAAAGCTGGTTAAACAGGTGGTTTTGACTGCCATAATTGTAGATGGCCGATGTGGCCGAAAAGTTCTGGAGTGGCGACCGCCAACTGGAAGACGTTGTGTTGAAAGGCCTCCCCCTAGGTGGACCGATGACCTGGTGAAGTTTGTGGGGATCCGCTGGATGCGAGACTCACGGGACCGGTCAATGTGGTGACACCTGGGGTAGGCCTAGTCCAGGAGCGGACGTCGTTTGGCTGAAATGATGATGATGATGAATTGTAGATCTTTGGTGGTAGTTGGTAGTTCTTACGGTTCAGGAGGCCGAAAGTCTGACGCCCATCAGTGTTACAAGGTCCAGTCACAAAGTATGGAGGTCAGATAGATAGTCATTCCAGTATAAAATAAACTACCTACCTACCTTTGACCTACTATTTAAGTGCCGACAACTTGTTCATCATCATTTTTTTATTTTCTTAGCCTATGTTATCCCACTGCTGGGCAAAAGCCTCCCCATAGCCTTCCACTCTTCCCTTTGTGTGGTTTTCTCCGTCAAATTCGTCACCTATGCTTCTATGTCGTCACGCCAGCGTCCAATATCCCCTCCCGCTCTTGGGCAGAGCGAAATGGAGTGTCAGACTTCTATTGACTTAAAACCACCCATGTGCTTTCTTAGCCCTTTATGTTGAGGCCGTGGTAACTCTTGCAAACAACCCACAGCCCCGACGGGATCATTATGTTACCCTTTATTTGGGGTTGGCGCAGCGTGTCGTTTTCTAACATACAAGACTTGTCTTTTACCTAATCTTCATCTTTTCAGACACCTCTTTCCTTACCATAATTACTAACAAATTGTTGTTACTAAATTATTTCTTGAAACAGAAATCTAATCACAACCATTCGTTTTAAAATTATATTTAAAACACCACCTTAATAACACACACCGCATAAACAACAAAATACAATTAGAAATAATTCCCTTTAACGACACAATAAGATATTCCAAGTTAATCGAAATATTCCAACATTTTCAACTAGTTCAAGTTAATGAAGTGTGGGTAAGCAAATGCCAAGCCACTGAAATTATAATAAATATCTGCTAAGCGCTCTGCTCTTACCGCTAATGGCTGTCTTAATGTTTTGATGCTGTAATGGTATGTTGGACTTAACCGTGGTAAGGCTGTTATAGTGATTAGTTTTACTCTAAAATAAGTTAGGATAACCTAAGGGGTGGAAATGACACTTACGCACAAATTCTTTCCATTTATTTTCTAATTAATTTTTTTTTACTTACAGTTACTATTATTGAAGGTATTTTACCAGTTTAATACAAGTTTTTATTCGAAAATCCTTGTGTGTTAAGTATACAGCGAACTTGGTCTTTAGGATTGGGTAGCCATTTTGACATTAAGTGACGTCATATCGGTACTTTTTTTTTGTTGGGGTGTGGGAAATCATCAAATATCCCCTCGCGCTCTTGGGGAGAGCGAAAGGGAGTGTCAGACTTTTACTGACTAAAAACCACCTGTGTCCCTTCTTAGCCCTTTAAGTCGAGGCCGCGGTATCTCTTACAACAACCCGCAGACCTTGTGTAGCCTTAGTTCCACTTCCACATGTCTGTCTTACGCTTCGAGATATTATTATTATTATTATTTAACATGCCGCCAGCATTGACCATAGATTCATCAAAACCTAGATTCATTTCTGTAAACGCGCCAGATTTTTTATTCGTACACGACCAATTTTAGATCTATTTTCAACCTTTTCTTATGTTTTATTTTATAATATTTGTTTTATTGTTAATATTTAATTATTTTGTTTTGTTCTGTGTGAGATCAATATTTTTTTTTCTTTTCTTAATGAACAAACTACGCTTGTTTATATTATGATATCGTTTTTGCCAATTAACGAAATAATTTACATAAAAAGGTCGATTTAAACATCAAGACATTTTGAAATGCAGTTGACACTCTGTTCTATTTTGCTATGACATCGTAGAATAAATACTGCATTAAGTGATACCATGTAACTTTTACCTCTTGCCCTACTCACAGACTAACATCAAAACATAACAGCGATCATTAGCAGACGCAGCTTAGCAGAATATTATTTATAATAGTTTCAGTTCATTCACTCACAGCTTACCTACCTTTAACTACCCAGTTCTACTTGGTTATTAGGAACCGTCGTTAAACACGACTTGATCTAAAATGGTACTTGTAACTTTTATGGTGAAGGATCTAACGATATGGAAAATTGTGTAGCTTGCAATTAAACGAATAGGGATTCCCAATCGGATTGATTTCTGTCTTGGGCGTCATAAGGAAACTTACGCATGTTAGCTGTTTTAAAAGTTTGGAGATTGATTTGAGATTGAGATTGATCTCGTGCATTCGTTGTAGCGGTGTGCGTCGCTGCGTGCTTTCGTGCTCGCAGTGTTCGTTGTTGCGTGCATTCTGCGGCGTGTGGTTCGGTGTGGTAGTAGCATTCGGAATGACGTATTGCACTCGTAGTTTTGTTTTATGAATTGTTCTTCTTCATTCAAAAGTGCCTTTATAGGTTTAACTGAAATAAATGCATTGAGTTTGCGTTTCTAGAATGCAGTGTTTTGCCTTCATCATCTGCCTTGTTCTCTCCCAAATATTTTGGGGTGGAGTTTCAGTTCAATCGGATGCATCTGACGATACCAGTATTTCGTTTGAAGCGATTGCTTATCTGACCTCCACAACTCATTTAGACAGGTTAGTACAAGGTGAGGCAAAATAATCAGCCTATTATACTCGTAGTATAGCAGCCAAAGAACATCGGATAACATGAACATCTTGGGCCACCGACTGAAATTCTTAATTGTTTAATTTTAATGCAATGAAGACCCATTTCACAAATCATATTTCTACACCGGAAATAGCAGAGCATTTTGATCGTAATACAAAATCCACATAATAGCACATAATCTGACAAATACATTGTAATCCAATAAATCGACTGCCGACATTCCTTTGGACTCTTTAGAACGTTAAATCTTCAACAGTCGACACGTGTTCTTAGTGGCTGTTTACTATGCATAGTGTAGGAATTCAAGTAACCAATGATGGTTATTCATAAATGACATCATCGTCAGACTGTCAGACGTATAAAAGGCGTGGTTGTCATAATGACGATACCGATGATGGGTCTTTTTTTTCAATGACTAAAAATGTAAAAATAAGTTTTTTTTTGTATTTTATTTTTAATTTATTGTGTTGGTTGTCATTAATCATTTTGTGTTATTTTTTTCGTAAAATTGAGTTGTTTTTGTAATGGTTTAAATTAATGGCTTGTTTGTTCCGTAGTTGTGTTTTTTTTCTTACTTTTTTTTATTTTAATTATTGTAACCTTCCTTAGATTTTATTCTTATGGCAATAGGTAGGTACAACAAAAAAAAAAACATTAGGTGAAGCTTTAATTTGTTTTTATAATTTCACAACCACTTGTCAAAATCCACTGCCATTTTGAGAGATTGCGTCAATATGATTAGTCAATATTTACAATAACATAATAACTTCAAGAATCTCAGTAGTAGGTATAATGCTCTTAATCAATCAATGTTTGCACAGCAAATGTCAGGGCTGATCGTAACCGGTTTGTTAACACTTTGGTAATCATTTTGATGTTAGTAATGATGACGATATTGCTAATAAGGTGCATTGATTAGTTCCAAAGAACACAATTGGCGTGAATTAACTTTTAAATGTTAACAGTTTTGTACGAATAATCTGTGTGTAGTAATAGGGGATCGGACTGAGTCAAAAAACAATGATTCTAATTAGTCCGTCAGTTAGATTATCGAAAAATATTGGATACGTGTTTTTTGTTTTATCAAATTAATCAAAATTGACGAAGATAAGATGTGGTTGTGACGTCATTTGTTGTTAAAAAATGTACTATCATATAACGTTTTCGAAGAGTTAACGAGTTTTCGAAGCACTGTATTGACTTCAATTTTTGTTTATGTGTGAAAAAAGAAAAAATACGTCTCCAATATTTTTTGGAGATCTATCTGACGGACAATTTTTTTTTTTTTGTCCGATCCCCTATTGTTTGTTTGTTTCTTATTTTTATTTCGTTTATTCAACTTAGATATTAATATGTAAATATTATGTAAAGGCAGGGCAAAGGCTTCATTTCCTTTTGTTCACTCTTCAATAAAGACATCTGCTGCTCTCGAAAGCAGTTTAGTTGTAGTTTCATTGGTGATATTTTCCCTTTTATAGGTAGTTTGATTTTAGTTTAGTTTATTTATTTGTTGTTATATTTAGTATAGTCTTATAAATAAATGTTTAACTTTAAACTATATTCATTAATTATTGATAATACTGTATTATTTTATTTGTTATCAGCTTTTGCCTGCGGCTTCACCCGCGTGAAAAAGTCCATTTCTCATACAAACTTTGCCTCCCTTTTTCACCCCCTTAGGGATTGAATTTCGAAAAATCCTTAGTGCATGCCTTCGTCTTAGGAGGAAAACTTGTGCGAAATTATAAGTTTCTAGCTCTGACAGTTTCGCCTGTGCGTTGATCCTCAGTCAGTCAGATATTATATTATATGAATAATAAATTATATAGATTTCCTTCTTTTCAAGGTTTATTATTTTTTAATTGAATCTATCTACCTTGACCGTTTTTTGTAAAACTTTTTGTGCATACCTCGGTCTATTAGATTATTATAACAGACCAGATATTTATCTGCACATTATATTCTGATGAACGCATACATGCCATATTAAGTCGTAATAACAAAGAGGATGTTATCATGTTTCCTTACAGCAAAAAACGTAATAAGTGCCTATAAAATTTGAGGGTTGCCCTCGATTTCTCAGGGATCCCATCATCAGATCCTGACTTGATGACAATAGGACCACCTCGGAAGTATACCCGTTTAAACATAAAACGAATTTTGAAAATCGGTCCACAATTGACGGAAGATATGCGCGGACATTTATATAAAAAAGAATAAAAAACATGCACACGAATAGAGAACCTCCTCCTTTTTGGAAGTCGGTTACAAAAAATATAAAAAAGCCACCCCAAATAGCGTTGTTTGGTTTGACGTTCTATAGAATTCCGGGGTAGATCACCCTTGTACGTTTCATCCCTCATTTTATACCTTTTAATACGGATTTTATATTGTTTGCGTTGGATAAAGCTATCATAAACTCTCAAATTACGTAAGTGCTATAAAAACTACTATTTATTTTATTGAAATGGGTCTGCATAATATGGTGTAGCACTGTTATTTAAATAGCCTCACGATTGTAATTTCCGGGAGTTAGACAAAGGTGTACGGACACAGTTCTCTGGATAATGTTTATGTCCCATGTAATATTGGCGACCCTTTTACGATCATCCTATGACCCAGAGGCAATATAGGGATGTTTACTGACTAGAAAAAATGTGATTCTAATTAGTCCGTCTGTTAGATCATCGAAAAATATTGGATACGGATTTTTGTTTTATCAAATCAATAAAAATTGACGAAGATAAAACGCGTCAAAATTTGAGTGGGGGTTAGTGACGTCACTGACCGGTATAAAATGGCATACTAATGTCTTAGAATGACGTCACACGAGTTTTCAAAACATTGTATCGTCATCATTGTTTGTTTATGTGAAAAAAGAAAAAATACGTGTTTAATATTTTTTGGAAATCTATCTGACTGACAATTTTTTTTAACTACCGTATTTTGAAAGTCCAGTCTAGCAAATAGAATGTTTCAAAATATTGTTATTTCTGCAAGAAAACAAAATTAACCATCAAGTTTTAAGACTCCTCATTTTACAAACGATCGTGAATATTAATCTCTTAACACCTCATTCGCAAAGAAACCCATACAATCAGACATCGCATCGTTCTTATAATGAAGTGCTTAACTTGGTCCAACGGCTTGCAAGAATCTCGCTTGCCTTGGCTATTTCTTACTTGTTCACTACACTTTTGCTTGAGAGTATCGCTTCTGTACCAAAGTATCGATAAAAAACCGTAAACGTCGCATTCCCAACACTTTTGGTAGTACAAACGGTAGCGGTATGCTAATGTAAGTTTTGATGCAGCGTCGTGGTACAGGGTTTTCGGAATTATGCCGAGAAATTCCGTTGTTTTTTTTTCTTGTTTTGCAGTATTGTGTATCGAGGCTCGATAATGTTTGTTGTAATGTTATGGTTAATAATAAGATGATAATAATATTCTGTTTTCAGTAGGTGCGAATTGTTTTGTTTAAACAATCGTAATAATTGAATCATATTACAAAAAAAAATATTTTGTCTAGATTTTTTCATTTTATCGACTATTACTTTACCTCTCTAATCATTAAAATACCTATAAGTTTAATCATAAAGCCTACCAAAATGACAGAATTATAATCTTTACATTCAATTAACACGTCCGAATCTGTTATCAAAAATAAATATAATAATGTCAACGACAAAAAATCCTGCCTTTTTTAAAAGGACCTTTACCGGATTCGGAAGTGACATTAAAAGTATCGATAACGATTAAAGGAAGTCTCTATTAGCATTGACGTGTTAATTTGCACGCAAACTTTTTGGTAAGAATTTTCGAATATCAGATATTTTTGTGAGATTTCTTGGTTCTTACGCAATAGAGATTTGGTTAAAGTTCTTTCTTTAACGGGTCAGTAGGACTACTAACTTTATGTAGCTTTATATGAGCAGTCCGAAATCTAAATTGTGTGGGATTAGCAATAGGCTCACCTCTGTTATGTGGAGCTTTGACATACCTATCTGGCTGAATATGGGTGTCCCTACAATTCCAACATACACTTCTGCTGTTATGTTAAACTTAAACCTAATTATATCTTCACGAATTTTATGAAACATTTGCTTTTCGCTGTATGATTAAAAGTTTTGACAACCATCATTTGAAGGAGAAAAAAGAGAGCCTGATTAAGTGGCAATCGACTTTAAACCGTATTGTATTTTGTACAAAGACTTTCAAAAATGTAGACCTAAACTATTCTGTTATTCTTTAGTATAAGCAAATTTAATATTTTTTTAGGCCCTCGTGTATCGGGTAAAATTAATGAAATAAATCAACTAATTAGTGCTCTAAGTTACTGATAATTTTAAAGCCTACTTATCAATAATGACTCTCTACACAGTTTAAACAATACAATATTAATTTAGGCATGTTTAATAAAGATAATATTGGTCTCAAAAATAAACCAGTAGGTACTATACTTATTTCTTAGGTTCAACATAAAGTTGATTATTTTCCTCACAACTTACAAGTTACAACTTGTTTGCAGCATTATACAGCTGATAGGGTCCTACGTTTTGTTTTTTTTCAATACGCCATAAAAATTTACATATTCATTAAGCACTTAATGGGTATTTTTAATTCAATTAAATGATACTTACACTTAGTACATGAGTTTGCAGCTGCAAAAAATAAATAAATAATTATCTAAACGTTGTTCTTACTAAAACAGTCGATGATTAAAAATCGGCTATAATCGATACTATTGAAAAGGTAGAAGACATGCCTAGCCAAAATGTCATATTTTTGGGCAAAAATAAAAACGAAGTTAATATTTTATGTGTTCAACTCTACATCATTTTTGTTTTATTCGCAAGAAGGTCTCAGAATATTAGACCTTAATGAATCAAATAAGGTTTTAAATAACCGGTGAGTCGTTACAAAGATGTTCACATAAATTAAATCGTGTTTTCACTAAGTTCGGTTGGGAACTGTGATGAAATTTACTAAGAACTTGTAACAGTTCAATGTCAAACATTTGTATTTATTTCAATGACTTAACGATTTTGTTGTTTTATTTAAACAATGTTTAGTTTTAAGTCTCACTTGAGCAAATGTAGCATTAAGTGATAAATGAACGACTTAATTATAATTTAGCTTCGTGTTTTCATAGTTGTTTTTATGTGTTTATCTCCAAGTTTTCCATACTATTAAAAAACCTTTTTCGTAAATATGTTGGAGACTAATGGTAGGTAGCAAAACAGACATTGAATCAGGTGTTAAGTTAACCTTGGTTTTGGAATGATCGGAAATGTTGACTCGATCAGCTGTTAGTAAGTTTTTCCCACACAAGATGAAATACTCAACAGATGTTGTTTGCTCTTAACATAAACAAGCGTATATGTACATAAACTATAAATCAAACACAGGCATACTCATCAGTAAGCAACCAATACCTTACCGTTTTGCCACGATAGTGCAAACAGATCCTCGTCGCGAAGCCATTGTAATTCGCTAATTATAGTAGACATATCAGCAACCAACGACATTAAAACATGATAGCACAACTCCACAACACATCAAAATCACATCACTCGCACAAAAAGACCGCGAACCAAACAAACAGTCCTTTCAGAACACAACACAAAAATCTGCCATTCACATAAACGCAAAGAATGTTCGAAAAAAACACTGAAAAACTTTCGCTGACAACGAAAATTCACCGATATCGCGTTACAATTGATGTTACGAAATGTCAGCTTGACAGATCGTAACCCGGGGTGAACGAACGGCGTGCGCAGACGCAGCGTACGTGCAACGCGCGCGATCGATGCCAACCGACTGGCTCGACAACTCGAGTAAACACTAGCGCCGCGGGGGGTTATCGATAACCTTCCGAATATCGACATACAACATCACTAGTGGTGCTACCTCGTGTGAATCTGAAGGCCGGCAATTTTTACGGTTTAACGTAAGGTTAATGTAACTTGTTCGGTATTTTATTGATGATCTGAATGTAATGGGAGGCTCTGAGATTTTCTAACCATTATGGCGTGTTTGGTTATTATAAATATTTGTAATGATCTTTTAATTTAAGTTGCTGATACAGATATGAGTATATCATGGAGGATTAAGTTGAGTTATGTGAGTCAGCTCATTAAGGGTTCAACTCCTGCATATAAGGCGTGGAAGTTAGTTCCTACGATAGGTAGGAACTCCGTTGTAGTGGGTAATATTTAGTCTAGCAGATACCTAATTAATGAATAAAGTAGTACTTGAATCGTAACAAATTCATGGCTAACTAAATCAATTAAAAATTTAGAAACTGAGTACTTGAAATAATAAAAAAACTGTCAAATATAAACTGTTATTTTCAAACCTTGGAAAATGAATTTCTCATTAACCCATTTTCCAATTTTTCTCCTTAATTTACCTTTGATCTTAACTAAAAATAATTTGTGATTGATTTTGAAGTTTGTTAACAAAGGTCGGTTTAGTAAAATTATTACCAAATAACTTCAAATAGCCGCCATTATTATATTTTAGTCGTAACGTTTCTAAAATTGGACATCGTTATTAAAAATTTAACTGAGAAAAACTTTGCAAATAGAACCAAAATAATCTTTGAGCCTAAATCCCGAATAATCCCAATCAATTTACGGTCGGCACATAACGCTTCTGTCTTCCTTATTTTCAATTTGGCAACGATAGGTGATGTGGCTGAGCGATTGGACTGCTGCGCTGCGCGTCGCGGTTTCGATCCCCGCACGGAACAAATATTTGTATGTATGTGAGTTTAAATGTTGGTGAACGCACCTACGATACAGGAGAAATTTCTAGTGTGGGGCAACGTTTAAAAAAAAATAAAGAAATGAATAACTGAATTATACCATCAGTATTTCCATCAAATCCATATCAGAAGTATCACAAATTACAAAACATAGCATAATACCTGTAGTGTCCAATGGTTAAAAGCGTGACTCCTGAATATGAGATCATAGTTCGACTTCCAGTTCGTGCAAATTGTTATTGTGTTTCCCCATTTGGAATCTTTCAGTTCCACAAACTGCATTTGGGCGCGTTTGATGGCAAATAGGCTGGTCGCCTATTACATGGCACTTATACATGGCGAAATTGGTGTACTATTAGCTACACCTTTACCTTATTTTAATACTGAAACACAAGCGTGATATTGAATAAAATAAAAAAATAAAAATAGGGTATTAGTACCAAAAAAAAAACTATTTAGCCCGCCAGATAAAATCCAAATAACCCTCTTTTTGGGCTTTGCCGCAGTCGAGTACAAATATTGGACACGTATTTTTTCTTATTGCACGTAAACCTAAAATAAAGACGATACAGTGCTTTGAAAACTCCTGTGACGTCACATCACACTACATTTTTTACCACGTATTGACGTCAAAAGCCTTTCATGATCTTTGACGCGTTTAATCTTCGTCAACTTTTATTCATTTGATAAAACAAAAAATACGTATCCAATATTTTTCGATAATCTAACTGACGGAATAAACGGAGTTATATTTTTTTTACTCAGGAATAAAAACTCTTCAAACAATTAAATGGAGACATGACAATCTAAAAATAAATAGCGCTATCTACTTGATAATAATAATTGTGATACAAACAATGTCATCTTGAAATTAGGGTGCGTAGGAGTAGGGTTTCGTCATTTTAGAATTAAATGATAAGAAGAGTGAGGTAAGCAAGATACTGTGTGCATTTGAGTATCTAATGACTGCAAAACGACCCATCACAAAGCCGAAAGTAAATTTACTAAAAAAATACTCTATATTTAGAGTAAACTTATTAAATTAAGAACTTGTAACATAATGACTCATCCTGTACTATTCTGTGCATCCTTCAGCACAATATTTTGAGTTCTATCGTAAACTGTATTTTTTTATCTTAAAACAATCATATAATGTGGAAAAATACATTATAAAAAAATAAAAATATAGAGCCTGCTAGACTTCCTAGCGGTGACGTTTAGATTATTGTTTTCTGCGAAGTCTTCATACCTGTTTTATTTATTTAGTACAATTTCGAATATTTTTGATACATTAGACTAAAGTTCGTACCGCTAGAAACTGTGACACCATTTTTAAAGCATTTTTTATGATTAGCATTTTTTTTTAAATAATTTTCTATTAAATAAACGACAAACATAAAAAATACACTCTTCTAAATAGGTACCTATCATTACCGTTTTACAACTTATAAAAAAACCTCTTTTTACCTTTCATCGTATTATTAAAGAACACCGCAATGGCCTTCATAATAACCAGCGTGAAGTTACATATTATAATAGTCTCGTAACAAGCAATTATTTTGCACGGAAGTGTATAATTGGTGTGGTAGCTGGGTGAATACTCTTGGCCGCCAGTGCACGTAATGGCTTAAGTGTCGAAGCTCGAATACTAATAAAACGGTTTGTAAGCTTTTTTTTACGCGTGCTAATATGAAATTGTCGGAATTTCTATTCTGTTTGTTTGATCGGGTTTTGATTTTGGTATGTTTCAAAAAATGATTTGACCCGTTTGCACCGACAACGACTTAAATACTTAACATCACGCCTATAATCCCAAAAGGATTATGCTGATGCGTATCTAATAGTACACTCTCATTTCACCACCTATGTTTAAGTCTCATGTACCTAATAGTGGGCAAGCTAATTGCCATCAATCGAGCGCAAATCTATGACTGCCACTAAGAAGTCCTTAATGAATAACATACACGTTAAACACATAAACCTCCTTTTGGGCTTCGCCGCAGTCTGGTAAAAAATAATGACTTGTCTGGCCAGTAGACCAACAAGGCAGTAATTTAAATCTTCTTATCATCCGGTTAACCCGCGTGTGCCTAGGTTAGTCCGTAGATTGGTGCCCTTTTTTTTTTGGGGGGGTGGGAAATCAACAAATAACCGCTCCCGCTCTTGGGCAGAGCGAAAGGGAGTGTTAGACTTCTACTGACTAAAAACAACCAATGTTCCTTCTTAGCCCTCTATGTCGAGGCCGCGGTGACTAGTGTACAACCCGCAGCCCCGACGTTGCTCCGTAGCTCCTATGTTGCTGACATCTCTTTGAGTAGATTGGTGCCCTTACTTACTGTTTACTGAGTTTCCTTCGTGCCTAGAAGAGCACGTTTCATTTTTCCCATCTATTTAGGAGTCGGCTTCCAGTTTAACTGGATGCAACTAAATAAATACTAGAAGTTTGCTCGTAGATGTAGCGACTGCCGATCTGGGGGCTTACTCTCGAATATAATTCCGATAGATCGACATTATAATAGGGTATTTCACCAAAAAAATCTAATTAGTTCGTCTGTTAGATTATCGAATAATATTGAATACGTGTTTTTTGTTTTATCAAATTAATAAAAAAATATGAAAATAAAACGAGTCAAAGATCTTGTGTGGGGGTTTTTGACGTCATTTTGTGGGTAAAAACCTTGTGAAATCACACGACTTGACACGACTTTTCGAAGCACTAGATGAAGACCATACGTCTTCATCTTTTGTTTACGTGAAAAAATAAAAAAGATGTGTTCATTATTTTTTGAAAATCTATCTGACGGACTAATTAGATTTTTTGGTAAAATACCCTTTTGTCAGTCAAACGTCAGGGATTGGCTAGACACACTTGGTCTAGCCAATCCCTGACGTTTCAGTCAACAAACTGACGTTTGACCAATGTCGATCTATTGGAATTATATTCCAGAGTAAGCACCCTGGTCTCCACAACCTAATTAGTACTGGCTATACAAAAGATAGCAAGCAGTGTAACAATTTTCTGTATTTACATTTTTTTGGTAAAAAATAAATAAATGTGTAACAATAAATAGTATTGTGTGAAGATTATGCAAACGTTACACTGTAACAATTATACGAATTTCATTTAGAATTAAAATTTACAACTTTCTAAAATACCTGCCCAATTAAAATATTCACAGTTAGCTTCACTTTAATGTCGTCATTGTGTTATAATGCGGGTTATTTTAGATTCAAGTAAACAACGCTGCTTAGTTTTTGTTTTCATTGCAACTAGTTAGAAATACACTGCGACATTTACTTACCAGTAGGTACAATATGGCCTCGTTTTGTTTAGACTTTCCGTACAGTGAAAGATCCTCATAATCTGGCGGTGTGAAGCTTGATTGGGCACCGTGTGTAGTACAGTACTGAGTTCATTGACGGTAGGTCACTTTTCACCCTTTTTGCCCTAATTAATAAGAAAGAAAGAAAGAAAGAAAGCATGCATAATTTATTTGTCAAACATGCGTTTACATAAACTGATTAATCAGACATGCAAGGTTTTGAATTAATGTATGTTGTGAGCGTCCATGTTTTGCCAATAACGGCGTACAAATTTTGTAGGTAATAAAACTAATAATTAATTTTCTATTTAAGTGGAAGTCGATTTATTTTTGTTTGTCATGGAAAACGCTTATATTCATAGGATTCTCATTATATCAAAATCAATGCCACTTTTCGTTGTAATTTTACAACTCAGGAACGGGCTCACCTATCCAAACCAACAGTTTAGGCTTTGTTTAGACTTTAGTAGATGGTTTATGTGAAGTTTGCACAAAATCGGTCGAGCGGTTCTTCATTTATCAATTTTTTTGTAACAAAAGAATTCAATAAATGGCGGATCATTTTGTTAATGGGGATTTTGTTGTTTGCAATTGAACACGGTAGGTGGGGCTGCTATTCATAATTATAAATTTATCATACTCAGAAAAACGTCCAAAACCACACTGCCCCCCACAAACATTATACTGGCTGCTAAAGCTCTCATAAGACAATTAAATCCCTAAAATATCCTTTTTGTTTTTCCTTTCAACAGAAAAAGTATTTACATACAGCGTGGCCCGCTCACAATCTCATTAGATATGTGTGTCACAAACTCGCTGGAGTCGCGAACATCCCGGCTCATATCGATAAATCTATTTACTCGTGCTTTTTAATAGTAATTTGGTTTGAGTTATAAGCGATTAGCGATTTAAAGGGCCTAAAGGGTCATCAACTCCCACGATATATTGATTTCGGGGATCGCTCGTCGTTTGTAAAATAATTGTGATTTAGTCAGTTAATCTTTTACATTCGACGAGCGAAAATGGCAATTTAGTTGATCGCTAACTAATAGATCTTATTACGAAATAAGAAGTAGAGACGTATGTAATGTGTTCCTTTAATTTTTTCTTTGTAACAAATATTTCTTACCTTTTTTCACCAGAAAACCAGAACTTGGATAGGAACATACCTGAAACAATAATAAAGCACTTTAAAATACATTCTCGTGTCATACAATGACAATGTTTATCATTATGCTCTGCTACTGGCAAAGTAACAACAAAAAAAGAGAGGAAAATGTACTTAATATTTATCAAGCTCGCAAAAATTTTCCAAATCAACCTTAAACCCAAAGTTACAATTAAAAAATCTATTAAAACACCTACTAAAACGCTTATGACTTGTTCCACAACCAAGTGCACAATGAATTTACGTCTGAACATTACGCGACTCGTTAAGCCATTACTTCTAGCTAGCCTTCAATTGTTTTAACGACACACTTAACTCTTTTACACGCATGACTAACCAAGAAACGATTGTATTTTTGAAGTCATAGAGTTGAGAAAAATGAAAATGGAATTACATACTTAGTTGGCAAATACCGGACGTATACGTATTTTGCGTAGAGTTTATTAAACTCCCGCATTTTTTCTTTGGTGGTAGACAGAAACGCTTCGACATCTGGTCATACACGGAGAGCGCTAAATATTCCAAAAGTACACTAGCCCAGAAGTTAAGGCCTCGTTTCTCATGCACAAGACTGCGAATTTAAATCTGGACATTAACAATGTGACTTTTTCAATACGTATAAGTCATTTATAAGTTTACCTTATCATCACAGACATCGGTCAGCAATTGTGAGATATGTGGCCAGCAGTGGTACAGCAATAGAATAGTTATTATTCCACTTGACAGCTTCCTGGTCATTATAGTACTGCAAAACTAAGCGTTTAGCTAAGATTGATGATAATGGTTCTATTATGCAGTTTTAAATGCCATTTCAAAGGCCGGTTACCAAAATGTACTTATTTGAAGTGGCCTGCAGTAAATGTCTGATTTATGCAAAAAAAAACCACAACTTTAGCATTATCAAATAGAGTTACGAGAATACACATTTGCGAAAAGCTTCGATTCTCTAGGTTACGCTGCTTGAGATTGAAAAAGCATTTAGTTTGCTTTTACCTACTTATTAATTTCCTTTGTTTACTTTTTAATAGTTAATACATTTAAGTATTCTTTAAATCACCGACATAGCCCGAAGAATTGCCAAACTTAAATGGCAGTGGGCAGGGCACATTGCTCGCAAAACGGATGACCGATGGGGTCGGAAAGTTCTGGAGTGGCGACCGCGAACCGTAAGACGTTGCGTTGGAAGGCCTCCCACTAGGTGGACCGATGACCTGGTGAAGGTTGGGGGACCCGCTGGATGCGAGACACATAGGACCGGTCAATGTAACGACACTTAGGGGAGGCCTATGTCCAGCAGTGGACGTCTTTCGGCTGAATTGATGATGATTCGTTAAAAACATTTAAAAATAATTTATATGACATTTTCAGCTAAGCTTGTATCTCTTATAATAATTACCCTTCAATTCCGTGATAGAAGCTCTCAACAATGACACAAGCCACACAATAGACAAGGTTTTCCTATTTTATAAAATATTTATAATAAAAATGTTGAACTTCGAGAACTACCGTTGAAAATCGCTTGTCACCTGCGATTTACAACACAACGTAAAAGGCATATTCTGAATAAGTCTCAGCATCCCTTTTGTGCCTTATTCAAGTTGATTGCCACGCAAAAAGGCGTTCTGTCGTCCGCTCAGTTACATTAGTACTGTGTGGGTGTCGCAAACCCCTTAAAGTGACAAGCTACAAAAGAAATTCTTGTTTGTTCGGGAGGAATGTTAGCAAACTTTTCAGCTAGTTTACACTGTTTGAATTAACTATCAAATGGTTTATGTAGTAGCTGTTTGTAAACAGTTGTTGAGTGAATGTAAGCGATAAGAAACGTTAGTACGTAATTTAGAAGTTTAATAGTTTTTCTCTCATAATAGGCAATGCCTTAACTAACACCTAAATAAAAGCGCGTTGTTGGATTTTCAGTACTCTTCTAAGTCTATCTACTACCACTAGTAGTGTGCATAAAGTTAGGCATTTATTTTGCTCTAGTGTGATAAGATCTTTGGCGTTATTTTATATTTGAATCATCGATACCCAATAAAAACAGTCTTGGGCCAATTGACTTTCACTGTATAACCGAGGCCCAAAGGAAAACTAAATAAAACTGTGATTACAATATTTATTTATTCAAAAGTAAATTATTAAAACAAAAAAAAATCACCCAACAAAAGAACAAACTATCACTTGTCGCTACCGGTTATCCCTTGTACCACACACCAAGATATGACGTACATAGTTCTTACTCCTGCCGCATGTACAAGTGTCGTTAAAGCCGTCACGTAGTACCACGTTCAACCACTTTACTCTTTAGTGGAAACCTTAACTGGAAGTCTGAAATTCCGTACTGGAACTCTGAATATACTAAAGTAGCTATTCAAATGAACGAGGA
Organism: Diarsia rubi; assembly: GCA_932274075.1. NCBI lineage: Eukaryota > Metazoa > Arthropoda > Insecta > Lepidoptera > Noctuidae > Diarsia > Diarsia rubi. The sequence goes on along the minus strand of OW026433.1, from coordinate 13,566,787 downwards.
AGTTCTGAGTTACGGTTTTCACGTCAAAACTGAAAGTACAGGTAAACTGAGTTATGATAAGTTAAGTGTTGTAGCGTATGTTGGAAGTCTTTATTTAAATTAGAGTTTCATGTTTGTGGAGCTGCAAAATAAACTATGTAAGTGTGACCATATGGTTGAAGATTCGTTTTGTCAGTTATCGAAATCTTTTTTTTTTTGGCGGGGGGAAAATCATCGAATAACCCCTCCCACTTTTGGGCAGAGCGAGAGGGAGTGTCAGACTTCTACTGACTAAAAACCACTCATTTTCCTTCTTAGCCCTATATGTCGAGGCCGCGGTAACTTCTGAACAACTGAGTACTTGAGCTACGTTCGCCTAAGTAAGTCCGTAGATGGGTGCCCACTCATTATGTATCAAGTTTCGTCAGTGCCTCAAAAAGTGCTTCATGCATTTAGTCCCGGCTGACAATAGGGGATCGGACTGAGTCAAAAAACAATGATTCTAATTAGTCCGTCAGTTAGATTATCCAAAAATATTGGATACGTGTTTTTTGTTTTATCAAATTAATCAAAATTGACGAAGATAAGATGTGGTTGTGTCGTCATTTGTAGTTAAAAATTTACTATCATTTAACGTTTTCGAAGAGTTAACGAGTTTTCGAAGCACTGTATTGACTTCAATTTTTGTTTATGTGAAAAAAGAAAATATCCAATATTTTTTGGAGATCTATCTGACGGACTAATTAGTTTTTTTTTGTCCGATCCCCTATTGTCTATTTTTGACAATCTTCAGTTGCCAGAAAATCAGAAAACTAGTCTTCCCAAGAGGTATCATCTTACCTAGTACCTACTTATTGGGTTGTGGAGATCAGAAGGCCTATTGCGTATCTTTTAAATGTCAGTGGCTATCATATTGTCCACGGATTCACTGTTAAATTGGTTATGTTTTAGTACAAAATGGTACCATTTGACAGTTAATGATGGACACTATATGAAAGGCACTGTCATTTAAAAGATGCGCAATAGCCCTGCAGAAAGGCAGACGCTCCATATAAAATACCTTAAGTACCGACTAACTAAACTCAACAATACACAATATTCCAGACAGAATTTCCAGAAAATCCTTAACATACATACACCAGTAACCAATATCCACGAACTCATAATACACACATCCGTTTCCGATACGTAACACGCTGACAACGAAGTGTTCCGGGATGCATGTGTCAGTCAACGCATCACTCTTAGCTTTGAACTGATTAGCTGTGATGTATAGAGAACATTTGACTGGCCTGTTGGTCTAGTGGTTAGTGACCCTAACTGCTATGCCGGAGGTCGTGGGTTCGATTCCCACCCAGGACAAATGTTTGTGTGATGAGCACGATCATTTGTTCTGTGTCTGGGTGTAATTTATCTATAATATGTATGTATTTAGAAATATATAAGTATGTTTATCAGTTGTCTAGTACCCATAACACAAGCTCTGCTTAGCTTGGGACTAGATGGCGTTGTGTGATAGTTGTGGAATATTATTATTATTATTATATTATTATTTTGTGCAAGACGTTATGTTTATGTTCATCAGGATATTTTGGAGGACATGGTAAATTATATTTTACTAGCTGATATCCGCGGCTTCGTCCACGCGGATGTCAGTTATCACGACCGATCTCGGTTATCGCAATCAAACGTAATCTTTTCCTTCCCTCTTCCAACCCCCTTTTTTTTGGCGTGTTTATAATCATCAAATAACCACTCTTGGACAGAGTCAAAGGGAGTGTCAGTCTTCTACTGACTAAAAACCACCCATGTTCCTTCTTCGCCCTTTATATTTAAATATAATGACAGTTATACTTAATAATTTAATGCGAAAAAGGGTTGTAAGAGGCTGCGGGTTGTTCACAAGTCACTGCGGCCTCGACATATAATGACATTTATACGTACTATATAATTAAATTACGTATAACTGTCATTTACTAGGCTCTAGACTATTTGTTTGGCAAAATTCATTTAAATCTGTTCAATAGTTTTGGCATGAATGCGCGACAGAAAGACAGAGTTACTTTTGCATTAAAATATTAGTAAGGCTATAATCATACATACTTTATTTTATTTTTTATGTATTTGTATATACAGAATGTTAGTTTAAACAAGGGACATATTGAAACCTGCAATAGGACATGATTTATGTAAATCGCCACGGCCAATATACATCGGACAAGTTAAGTATGTAGGGTACATTGATACTATTAAAAGGATGAACAAAAAAAACACTTATAATTAAGATACAGAACCATACCAAATACTTCGGAATAGTCTCGCAAACCTTGCACTTATCACAGAAAAAGTGCCCGGGTCCATGGCTTGTAGGCATAATCCATTTCTTTTCATATTTTAAAACTGGCGTAGGGCAATGGCGAAAAAGGAACGTCTAATAAAGTGAGATCTTGAGAGCGTGTGGACTGTGGACCCATGGAACAATTACGTTATGGTTTTTATTCCATATTTGGGACGAGAATCGAATACTTACACTCATTTAATATGTCCCTCGTTTAACCTAACACACTGTATTATTTTAATTAATCTTTTAAAAAAGGTATTCTGTTTATTTTTAGGGTTCCTTATCTCGAAGGAAAAAACGGAACACTTATGGAATAACTTTGTTGTCCGTCCGTCCGTCTGTCTGTCTGGCTGTCTGTCTGTCTGCCAAATAGCTCTTTCCCAGGAAAGCGTAGAGGTATCAAGCTGAATACTAAGAATACTTAGGTCTACTGACCCTTAAAGCTGTAAAAAAATTAAACTTCTAAGCCGATACAGCTGTTTATGACACCCGCAAATTTTCGACACTCAAAATCAAAATATTTTTATTTTACATAGGACTACATGGGCACTTATAAAACGTCGACAAAAAGGTGCACTCGTAAGGGAATCAAAACCTGCAGCCTAATCGTATTTTCCGTGAACTCCGAATCTTGAAATTTGGTCCGAAGCAACTTCATAAACTCGTAGCATAAAGAATGGAAAAATTGTGAAAACCCTATAAAATAATAATATTTTTAAATGTTTTTTATATACCTTTTTGTAATTAATATTTAAAAATGTATTTAATATGTTATAAAATGAATAAAGGAAATGATAAAAATACTTTTAATAATTATAAACTTTGTTTGTAACCCTTCATGTGCAAGCCTGACTTGCACTTGGCCAGTTTTTGTATTTTACCACAGTGCAGTCCTAATGTTGATTGGTAGAATATGCCTTGTGACATGAAACTCGCATTATGTACCACTCTAATTGTACAGGAAGTTTAAATAAATAATATTTACTCTGCCAATAGGTAATTTTTAATCACGTCATTTTTAATAAATATTTTTTTTCATTGAAACAGTAAGTACTTACATTTTAAGAACAATGAAAACTAGCTTAATAAAATAGCAATCTGGTTATAAAGTAACCCACAACGCTGTCAACAAGTAGACACAGAAGTTTAAAAATTCTACCAACGCAACCCATAGAATCAAAATTATAGTAATTATTATGTCTTCTCTACCATTTCCTCTACGGTAGCCATTACCAATTTCTTTTTCTTGTTACGTCACGCACATCATTTTCAAATAACCTTCCAAACTCAAATTCAAACTCCGAAGCAATCGTTCCGTGACACGCCATAAACAATTACCAAAGTATTCCGATGCGTGAAGTTTACGGCCAGTACTGGTAGAACTGTGAAGTTCCTACTTGCGATTAATTTCTGTCTGAAATGTAAAGGGATTAGAGAAAATGAGAGGTCTTGATAGACTGGTTGTGTGTTTATAGGTTGTTAATGTCAGTAGCATTATTTTGTTCTGTACTTCGTATCTTTTGTTACAACGTATTTCTTTTGTTTTGGCTTTTTATTTTTCTTTCGCCCACATTGTTGAAAATTGGTTTGACGTAATGATCTTTTTAATTCTAAGCGTGTCCCAAAAAAAATATTTTTCTTTTAACGTTTCCTTATTCTTTTGCTAAGTATTTGATGTAGAAAATATTTTACAGTATATCGTTTGATGAATTTTAATTTTGGGTCTTTCATGGCTATGAAAACTGATGGACAACAGGGTTCCCTTTATGTTAAACTAGGCTTTAACTCAAGGCTCTGCTTGCGTGCAGGTAACACCACGGGGACGCCATTTTGAGATATATAAAAAAAATTGTATACGTTTGCCAATTTTGCCTAGGCGTAACTAACATACAAACAACAAGAAAAAAATCGTCGTGCACTTTTCACTCATCCTCCCAATATGACCAAACCATCACAAAAATGGTCCTTGAGAAACCTCTTGAAGCAATTTTTCTAGCTTTCCCCAATTATTTTGGGGTCGGCATCCAGATTATCCGGTTGCAGCTGAATACTAATATTTCACATGGAGCGACTGCCTATCTGACCTCCTCAACCCAGTCAGTTTTGGGTAATTCAAATTCAAATTCAAATTCAAAACATTTATTTCAGACTTTTCAGCCCATAGAGTGTTAGTAGTATAGGTATAAAGGTGAATTATCTCTATGTTAGTAATTTACAAAATACACAAAAACGAAAAGAGACGCCAGTCAGCCTACAGCATGTGCAGCCCAATCCAATGCCTCCAAATAGGACTATGGATGTAGTCTGCAATACCCCTCAGGTAACTGTTGGGACTGCCCCTCACCCTTCGCATCAGCGATGCTGCTCTGTTACGTATAATGGCATGATAATACGGTGGTATTACGATACCCTTTGGTAAAACTTTCAGGCTACTTACTACATGTAACGACAGTCAAGCTTTATATATTACTAGCGGTGCCAGCGGCTTCACCTGCTACAACTCAAAAACTATCCCACGGGATCCCATAAAATCGAGATAAATATAACTATGTGTTAATCCAGGTTATAAACTATCTGTGTACCAAATTTTATCTAAATCCGTTCAGTAGTTTTAGCGTGAAGAAGTAACAAACATACACACTCACACAAACTTTCGCCTTTTAATTATTAGTGTGATGTGAGCGGCATAACGTAGGCTTATCGAGGCATGAATGAAACTCGGTATGAAATGGGTGGTCACCCATCTACGGACCCACGTAGGCAAGCACGGCTTAGCAAGACTTGCGCGGCAAGACAGGAGCACACATGAGCTACAGTAGTTATAGTGGTTTGTTAATAGTGTGGCGGGCTTGTCCCAAGCACGGCCTAGCCTAAAGATAACCCCGAGCGCAATCAATTTCTATATATTTTATAACATTAACCTTTAATATTTTCACTCTCCCTTTTATAAAACATATTGGCACAGTCAATAGGCGGAAGTTAAAACACGGGCTATCAAATTTCAGCAGGAAATTGACATGACGGCGCGTGCGCGAAAGTAAACCCAAGTTGACTCACACCACGCGGCGGCACGGTAGAAGGCATGAGCGGTAGCGATTTAGCAAGAAAACCTTTAGGTAACCTGACGTTGGTAGTAGCAAAATTTAGGATTTTATTCTCGTTGAAATTTAGTTAGTCTTGTCGTAGTTGTTGTGAGTTTTTTTTTAATAAATTTTCTCAATCTGAATCAGTGTTTGTGAACAATTTCAAATGTTTTATTTTCCTGTAATGTAATGTATTATTTTTTGTTTTTAAGAAAAAAGCTTAAGTTACTCCTAGAAACCTCTACTATCTGCTAGTAAAAGCTCTGTTAAAATCATTTTAGCCGTTTCGAAAATCAGCCGGACCAATCAGACAGGCAGACTGATAGAACTAACAATTTTCAAACCCCATGTTGGCTTAAAATATTATCACTCGAGACACTTGACGATAAAAAAAACGTTGCGATAGACATGTCAGCTATGTACGCACTTTTAGTACTCGCTTTCAGTTATTGAATTAAAACCGTTTCTCATTAAGGATTTATATTACAAGTTACACTAGCCACTGCTGCTGCAAATAAAAAAAAAACAGTTCCGAATAACTTCCTTATTCTGTCTGAACGAGTCACTATTTTGTTACAGACTATCTCTGTCTTCTTCTGGTTTTGAAAGATAGAAAAGGACGGATGATGTGCGACTGCAATTGTAAGACAGTTGACGTCATAATTGACTGTGCATGTCTCTTTTATTGGGCGAACCATGTCTGCAGAAAGCATCAGGGCCGATGGGCCAAAGTCATCACGCAGTGGATGCTAGAAGTCGGGCGTAGTGGCCGAAGGAGGTCTAGAAAACGCTGGCAGGATAGAAAGGCTTTTGTGAGAGATTGCAGTGAGACAATATCACTACATATTATAAAACAAAGTCCTCCACCGTGTCTGTCTGTCTGTTCGCGATTAACTCAAAAACTACTGCACCGATTTTCATGCTGTTTTCATAAAGGATAGAGTAGTTCTTGAGGAAAGTTTCAGTATTATTTTGTAGTTGTTAGTATTGTTTTAGGATTTAACCGACATTCAATGAAATGAAACGAAGCCGCGCGGGCATCAGCTCAAATAAAAAAATAAAAAATGTTTTTGGTTTTAAAGGTTAGAAAGTGTGTGGGTGTATTTGAAAGATACAGAATAAGACTGTTTAGTGTTACTTTTTAAACAAATGCCCTTGTCTTGACATTTGATAGCTAAAGGGTGAAGGACTAAGGAAACTTGTTGAGTGAGGCTATTGTTTTAATTAAAGAATGTAGTTCGTGAGTAATACTTCTCGAGAAGCGAATGAGGTTCGAGGTATTATTTATTTTATATAACATCACGCCTGCAATCCCTGTAGGGTTAGGCAGAGGTGTACCTAATAGTACCTACACCCACATTTTGCTAGTTATGTTTAAGTCACATGTAAAAGGGCCGAGCCTATTGCTATCAACCGGATACAAATCCAAGTTCCCTAACCGTTGTTGAGAAATTCCTTATGGAAACACCCAATAACACTTTGTCCGACACGGTAATCGATCCCAGTTCATACGACCACTAGGCCAACGAGGGGATTTTTGGGCACTCGGGTTTTTTTTTGGCGGGTGGAAAATCATCAAATAACCCCTCCCGCTCTTGGGCAGACCGAAAGGGAGTGTCAGACTTCTACTGACTAAAAACCACCTATTCCTACTTAGCCCTATATGTCAAGGCCGTGGTATCTCTTACAACATCCCGCAGCCCCGACGGGGACAGTAGTTGCTACAAAAAAGAAGGACTACTGTTCTCCATACTTTGACGAAGAGCAATTTTTTTTGCCAAACAAACAGGCCTTTAAATCAACAGAGTGAAGTCCTTGAATAACTTGGTTTAAACGCTACGCATCTGTGTCCAATATTGCATGTCAAACAGGGACTCATTGTATCTAATTACGGAGGAAAATAAAAAGGCTTGGCCTTCAGTCCTCGCGGTCTGTGAGATATGACTCATCTAGTAAAAGTTCTCTTTATGTTTTGCGTGCATGGTAAGGCTTCGCGCAAACGAGCCAACGAGTATAACTGTCCCGCGTCACGTCTTTTGGTACCACGTAAACGATGATGGTCAGTGGCTGCCATGAGTGGTCGATATCTACATCTAGAAGTCTGTGACTACTATGAGTAGGTATACGCAAGCATGAACAAGAGCCCAGAAACGGCAGTGTCGGCGTTTTAAAGCAGTGTGTGGCCGTCTCTGGTGTTTTTTTTATTTAAAGATTTCTCAAAAAAAACCCACCAGTGACTCCATCTCTGGGCGGCGCGGAAGTGTCAGATTTCTACTGACTAAATACCACTCATGTTCCTTTTTAGCCCTTTTACGGGGCCGCGGTATTTCTTTCGAACAACCCATAGGCATTTCGCAGACACTGAGTCGCCAATGGACACTAATCACTACACTCGTGTGGCGTACGAAATATGTAGACGGCTTGTCGTCAGCCACCGGTTGCTGTGGAAAGTGGCCCGTTTGTGCGGAACCTTATGTTAGTGCGGACTTGTTCATTCTTGAACGCTTGGGACATTGGTGTGTGTGCTTTATTTTTAATTGCTTTTATGGTGACTCTTTGGGAATTCATGTGAGTTTGGAGTGGTTGTTAAGAGTAGGCAAGAGATTTGTAACAATTTCAGTATTTGAGATAGGTCAAAGTTCAAAAAAGAAGTTGAGTACCGGATCGTGACCAACCCATTATCCTGGATCTTATCATGGTGCAGATAATTCCGTTTATTCTCCTCCTAAAATAATGAAGAAGAATATACTAAAGAAACCAGTCAGGTATGCCTTAGAACATTTAATGGAGGTTACATACGCCTTAAATTACATAATTATAGTACTAATAGCGAAAACACACTGAGCAGGAGCTAAAGCCTATTGATGTGACCATCGCACTGCCAAGTCACAGGTCTGTTCGAACCCGAGATACGCATCTGTAATGCATGTGTGTATTGTATAATTATCCGTCGCTTGGGTGAAGGAAAAAACATTATGAGGAACCAAACCAGCATGCCTGAAAAATATTTATTGATGGCATGTAAAGCCAAGTCAGAGGCTGATGATCCGCAAACTCTGACACCATATTAAGCCCACCACCACTACCACCACACCATTCAACCACCATATAGTTACACTCAAAAAATACAGAAGAACTGCATGAGGACCAATCACGTTTTGCGATACAAAATTTAACTAACCTCTCATTGTACGGATATCTCCTACAAAACGAGCTCAGATTTTACTGTATATGGACAGCTTGATATTTCGCTAATATAAAGGTAATGTATAGCTAACTTAATCAAGTACAGTAAATAAATATTATGTACCTGACAAAGCAAACGATGAAAGAGATTCCAATACACCACACAACAAAGCCATTAACTCTGCAAAGTCTTTCCTAGAACCCTGGCACTCCTAAGTTCATGCTCTATTAGCGCAATGAAATTGGCTTTATGTGAGATTGTGCCTGCAGACGATAGTTACTGGGAATTGTAACGATAACTTAATTACTGGTCTGATGCTGAACAAAGGACTATTGAATTTGTTTGAGGATTCGTTTTGTGTGTCGGTTCAATGTGTTTGGGAATGCCTAAGTCTTAAGCCTAGTTATGGCAAATATGCTTATCGAAACCTCACTTATACAAATACTTTTGTCATCATCTAGTCTAAAATTCAATTTTACAGTGGACTTTTCTTAGGAACATTTAACTCGATGTATTAAATACAGAAATAATGTGTGGCCTGTCAATTTAAGTAACGAAAATTAATTTACAAACTTAAATTTCATTTCACTTCTTATTGGTTATTTCATAATTGTTTTATTGTCATACAAATTTATTATCAAATGTCCATCCATTAACCTTTATTCGACAAATAATTTTTCAAATATTACTAATTCATTTTATATTCATGTCATATCGTAAAAAAACTATTGAAATGAAAGTGTTTTACATACTGATCTATTTCGCTATTTCCTAAAAATTTAACTCATTAAATGGGGAAAGGGGAAGTATTAAATTATTAAAAGTAAAAACAAGTAAAAACAAGAGCGAGCAAAGCGAGCTAACTCACGCGTACTAAGTTAGAATTACAAAAAAATAAAAATGGCAGAATAAGTTCTTTGTGAAATTCGAAAAGTTTTGGTGAAACACTAGTGATCAACGTAGGTAAAAACTACTTTTATATTTTGCCTACAGTAGGTAAAAACTATAGCAAACCAATACAAAACTCCCTTTCAAATATAATCTTCATAATTAGATGACTGATATTATACAGATGAAACATTTCATATCTTAACTTTCTTACACAAAGTAGGTAAGTACCGACCTTATATTTTTCCTTTTCGTTTTATCTTTTTACTTTTAGCAAAGTTATTTCTTTCTTACAAAGAGCGAAGGATCTGTTAATTGGATGTTCAGAAGTGTATTGCTTGTATTTTTTTCTTTAATGGACAAATATGAGGTCTTTGGAACTTTAGGCGCCGATATGAATACTTGTTAGAGAAAATTATGTTTTTTTTGTTAATAGATAGAAAGGGTTTTCATGTTGGTTACGGTATTATACTACAGAGTTTGGGCCAGACGAAAATTACCGTGTCTTATGAATTGGTTCGAATCCAGGCGGTTATTTTTTTCGGTTATAGTCCAAGTAATAGCCTTTTTTCTTTTTTTTTTGGCGGGTGGAAAATCTTCAAATAACCCCTCCCGCTCCGACAGGCCGTGTGAACGGCGTGTTCGTATCCTACGCGCGCCAGTCGGGGCTGCGGGATGTTGTAAGAGATACCGCGGCCTCGACATAAAGAGCTAAGAAGGAACATGGGTGGTTTTAAGTCAGTAGAAGTCTGACACTCCCTTTCGCTCTGCCAAAGAGCGGGAGGGGTTATTTGATGATTTTCCACCCGCCAAAAAAAATAAAAAACAGCTCATTAAGGGATCAACTCCTGCATATAAGGCGTGGAAGTTAGTTCCTACGATAGGCAGGAACTGCGTTGTTATTGGATGATTTTCCACCCGCTAAAAAAAAAAAAAAGGCTATTTCCGATTTGGACTATAACCGAGAGGAGGGACGGGTTATTTGACGATTTCTCACACCAAAACAAAAAAAAGGCTCTCTTAATATTATGAAGATTTTTATCTAATCAGAGATTGGCCAATACACTCGTTTATGACATCTCCATGACCCGAATTTGTCAACAATAAACTCGTTTACTAATAAACCATACCTAATGAAGTACAGCTCCCATAAATAACGCCATTGGTTTGGTTGCAAACCCACGTGCATACGGTTGTCGTAACTATTAGAAAGTAAATCATCCTATGAAAACCTTGACATATTGAGTGCGGCATGAGTAACCCATGTTTTATAGCCAATACACTATTATAATTTACGATTAATTGCATGAGATGAGCAGTAATGAGCGTAAGGTAGCATCGCGCTTTATCCCCGAAAAAGAAGGCAGCGGTGTACTTACAGCACACCCATATTTCGCCATGTTATTTTCGATTCCTATGTAATAAGGCCAAGCTTATTGCCATCAGTAGGGCACCAACCCAGACTACGGACTGCTACTGAGATATTCCAAAAAAACCATTACTTGGATTTTTTTACGTCTTTTCATCGTCTTTTCAGCACTCTACCTCTGGAAATAGGCCTCCTCAATCGTACATCACTCCACTAAATTTTCGACAACACTCAACCAGTTCCTACTAGCCACCCTACTCCACCGAACCTGAGGGCGTCCCACCTTAGGTGTGCAGATTCGCGGTCTCCACTTAAGAACTCGCTTACCCCCGTCGGGGTTGCGGGTTGTTCACAAGTTACCGCGGCCTCGACATATAGGGCTAAGAAGGAACATGGGTGGTTTTTAGTCAGTAGAAGTCTGACACTCCCTTTCGCTCTGCCCAAGAGCGGGAGGGGTTATTTAATCATCTTTCACCCGCCAAAAAAAAAAGAACTCGTCCCAGAAGAACAAACCCACCCCGCTCTTGGGCAGAGCGAAATGGAGTGTCAAACTACTATAATTGACAAAAAACCACCCATGTTCCTTCTTAGCACTTTATGTCGAGGCCGCGGCATCTCTTACAACATCCCGCAGCCCCGACGGGCGTCGGCCCTTGCGTGTCCCTTCCATGTTGCTGACATCTCTTTGAGGCGCGCGTGGAACACGAACGCGCCGTCGACACGGCCTGTCGTCATCATAAGACGGACGGACCCGGACGGCGAGCTAGCCCATCACTCACCGTTCACAGGCCCGTGTCACGTGGCCCCCGACGCCCGGAGCGTCTCTCGCGGCGGCTGGGACGATAAGTTCTCTCCCATTCCATTCCTCCTTTCCTTTCTAGCCTTATAATTCTTCCTTCAGACCATCCAGCAACTCTTTGTTCTTCCCCTACTCTTATGCACACACACATACATACACACATTCATACTCAAAACTTTTCTCATTCCTCCGCATCACATATCCATGCCACGACAACCGTTTACCAGAAAACTTTTCAATTGAAATAAATATCTCAGTCAAATAAAACCCAACTAAAGTCCAATTTATATTTAAAAAAAAATACTTGCCATCCACTTTCCTACCACTCAAGTCTAAATTAATGACTCCCCCGAACCTCCATCTTGTCAAACAAGACATTTAATTATTAGCATTAACCTTTAATTAGAAATTGATAGAGACAAATCGTACGGCGAGTTAATCAAAATAATATTACAGTAAAATAATAGGTTGTCTTCGATGTGATTTGCATAGTTATTAAGGGGAATGATATTATTCTCTTAGAAAACATAACCTTTATTTTTTTTTATAACAGACAAACATACATACATGATAATAAATAATTACGGTAATTTATTCGTGGTGTAGACGACTTGACTTATCCCATTAGTATAGGATATGTCCCTTTATACTAACACTAGCGGATGTCACGCGGTTTCACCCGCGCAGTTCCCGTAATACAGGGATAAAAAGTATAGCCTATGTCACCCGGGGATAGTGTAGCTTCCCAACGGTGAAAGAATTTTTCAAATCGGCCCAGTAGTTTCGGAGCCTATTCGTTACAAACAAACAAACAAATCTTTCCTCTTTATAATACGAGTATTAGTGTAGATAAATACAATATTTGTACAGTGAATTGCAACCCGTACTGATAATAGCTCAGCCCTTTCCTAGAGCGGAGGCCTGAGTCCCTCCAGTGGGTGTGCCTACTGCGTAGCTTATAATGTGATGGCTGATGATGATGATGATGATAATGACAATAAATGGTCATAATTAATGGTAATGGTGGTGACTGGCCTGTTGGTCTAGTGGTTAGTGACCCTAACTGCTAAACCGGAGGTCGTGGGTTCGATTCCCACCCAGGACAAATGTTTGTGTGATGAGCACGATCATTTGTTCTGTGTCTGGGTGTAATTTATCTATAATATGTATGTATTTAGAAATATATAAGTATGTTTATCAGTTGTCTAGTACCCATAACACAAGCTCTGCTTAGCTTGGGACTAGATGGCGTTGTGTGATAGTTGTGGAATATTATTATTATTATTATTATAATTTATCTGTGATGCTAGACTAGGGGTTTTCCCAGTTAAATAAATACGTTGTTTCTCTGGATTTTTTTCGAGCTTCATTGTCTCGACGTTTTTCTGGTGGTTGCCACTGTTGATTCTGGCTTTCAGGAGTTGCATTGGTTTGGGAATAATGCCGCGGCTTAACATACATATAAGAGAGCTCCTGGCTAAATAATAATATCCGATTTTATCTTCAGGTTAAGCTGCGCTTACCTGGGTTGGTCTGTGCGTGGGTGGCCATCATCAATTTCATACCGACTTTTCTCTATACTGCCACAAAAAGCACATTAAACCAATGTTCGCTTTTCATTTGTAGATCTTAATTTAGATTACATTCTGTTGTCTTACTGCCTCACTCAGAGAGCTTTTATGATTACTTAGGCCATCACTTAAAGCTGCTACACACTTTAAGATAAATTGTTACAATTGGACAGTACCTTTTAAACTGTAACAATTAATCTACATTGTGTTTATGAGAAAAACTGTACAGTTATCTCATACACACAATGTAGTTTAAACTGTACTGTTTAAACTGTCAAAACCTTAAAGGCTGCTTTAAGGTTTTGACAGTTTTGTCACACAAAAGTGTCAAATCTTTACTAAGCGACGGCTTAAGTAATCATTAAATATATCTGAGTACCGCAGTTAATATCAAAGTATGAAATGGTAAACTAAGCCTTAAAAGAGCAGCTGTAGTATAAAAACTTCGTCCCGCTATATCTGCGGTACCTAACTGATTTACATATATCAGTCCTTTCCTTTCTAGTTTCGCGGAAATAATAAATTATTAACATCATATATCAGACAACAATTAATTTGAATACGTAAGTTATTAATTGACTAGCTAACGAATCGCGAAATGTATGATAACCTAGTGTGGAGTTACAATACTTGCCGTTCAACGTTATAAGTAAAAGTCTTGCTGGAAAAACTGGTTTTGACTGATTTACTAACTTTTTGAGAACAATGATATGTTATGTACTTTATTTTTATTTTTACATTGTTTATACTTTTTTATTATTGATTTGTGTCTGTAGTAAATCTTAATTTAACTTACGCCTTACTATTGTATCGAGTCTTGTTCTTCTAACCAACATAACAGAAAGATGTGCTGCTGGGGAGTTTGTTCCGCCACTTCTTCTTTCTAGCTAAAACACTAGGAAGTGCCGAAGGGTGGGCGTTTTGGGGGACTGTCAATTTTTTTAACCAACGACGTTCGAAAAGTGCTGACTTTCAGTCTGATTTGAATAAATGACTTTTAATTTAGTTTTTTTTTATTTTATTTTGAATAGTGGCCCCGTGGTTGCGGCCTCGACTTACGTACACTAAGTGGGTTCGAACCTAGGCAGGCGCATTTATTTGTGTAATTTATTTCATCATCGCTGCTCTCTAAACGGTAGCGACACATCGTGAGGAAACCGGCATGTCTTAGAACCAAAAACATCGAAGACATGTGACATCCATCAACCCGCACTGGGCCCGCGTGGTGGATTATAACTCATCCTTCTCCTAGAGGAGGCCTGAGTCCCTGCAGCGGGAACATTATAGGCTGATGAGGACGATGACTTATTTTATTGCTTCTATTTCTCTCCCGAAAGTATTTAACCCAATATTTCTTAGACGCATAGAAACCTGTCAATTGGAACTTGATATTTTCGTGTGCAATTAACATTACAAATTGCGACAAATTATAAGCTGGTTAAAATTAATTAGTAATGTTAGAGCAGTCTGTCATTGACGTAGAAAGTAATGTTTGTGGTGTAACATGTCAAAACTGATCTGTTCATGTCAATCATTTGTTTATTTATTCTTGTGACAATTTTGTGCCGGATGGGATGAGGTAACTACCGCCTGAGGACATCTTTATCGTTCATCTTTTTAAGGAAATGTATCAAATGACTCCTCCCTCCCGCTCTGGTCCGAGCAGAAAGGAGTGTCAGACTTCTACTGACTAAAAACAATTCATGTTCCTTCTTACTCCTTTGTCTTGGCCACGGTATGTCTTTTGAACAGTCCCGCAGTCCAGGGCAGGTCACCTGAAGGCATCGTCGCCTGAAGTATCGTATGTTGGCACTTTTCTAGTAAACCGACGAAGTACAGTTTATGTCCCCTGGTTAGGAGTCCCAGATTTTATTGGCTAGTCTGGTGTTTCGACAGAACAAGAGGGTTACCAAGGCTTATAAGGCCAGGCCCTGTAGTCTCTACAAAGATAGCGATCGCTTTACGACAAAATTCGGTCGCAAAGCTATAACGATGCGGATTTAAGGTGGACGTGAGCCGGACGCTACCCGCCGGTATTAGCTACCAACTTAAATCCGCATCGTTATAGCTTTGCGACCGAATTTTGTCGTAAAGCGATCGCTATCTTTGTAGAGACTGCAGGCCCAGGGTTGCTAATTTAATACAAGATGTAAACTCGTCTGCTTATTTTAGTTGTTACCTACTGTTTGTAATGCGTTTTATTTTTTTTTTTCTCTTTTGTGTCTCTATGTACGTTCTTGTTTCTGCGACAAATAAATATTTTGTGTTTCTTTCTTTCTTTAAACAGACTCTTCACCAAGCTGTATATTGCTAGGAAATTTCTTCTTTTTGGGTGAAAAGGCACGGGTTAATTGAGTCCTACTACGATTCATTGTAACGTACTCAAACCATGGTGATAGAGGTATTTAAAGCAAAGTTATAATTGTGTAACGTGAGAAAGAATTGTAACTGTGACCTTCAATATATTCGTAACTGTTCTAGAATGATGAGTTCCAAGGGTATGATATACCACAAAATAAAAACGCAAAATTTGCGGAGAGGACAAGTCCCTTTCAGTTTCATCCAGGGTCTTTTTACACCGGTACTGTTTTTTAAAAGAAAAAAACTATTTTACAATCAATAATTGCTTAAACCTATTTTAATTCGTGAGAATTCATATTCTTAGTAACAATACCATAATTAATCCCAAACATTAATGAATGAGCAAAATATAATATATTCAATATAGCAATTTTTAATGCCTCAGGCACTGCCAAACTTGTATTATAACATGTAGTAGGTAGAAATTAACCATTTGTTAATGATGATGCTATTAATTATAACAAAACTCGCCTGATTACACTAGTCAGATAAATAAAATTAATTAATTTGGACAGCGGAACCGCTCTTATAGAAAGTTGGTCGCAAAAATTATTGCCAACAACCATTTTATTAGGAAGTTCGGCCAAATTAAGATTTATTTTGGTTTATTTATATTTAGATTATGCTATGTCATCGGCATCGTCTGACCAAAACTTCTGTGGTCGAATTAAAGTCTAATTGGATTTATTATTATATTTATGTGTTAATGAATAAATAAATAAATAAATCTAGCCCATATTGTCCTACTGCTGAGCAAAGGCGGTTACGATTCTGTGCAAAGTGAATGAAGTTGAATGTAAATTTTATACAGGAACTCCCTAATACTTATATAATAGCGCAAAACAGTTAAAATTAAACTGTGTAAAATCCAATGATATCGACCCATTAAAATACTATAAATAAGCTGAAAGAATTACAAACAAATGCCAAGAAATTAAAATTTATGGAGCATTTCACAGAAGAAATTATAAAGTCGATATCCACGATAATAATGCAACTATCCTTACACAATATACATTTTACGTTATTCGAATATTAAACAACTACAGCATGATTCCATACATTGTCATACCATTTACCAGGTATAAACATTACGATACGATACTGGCATAACGTAAGCTAAGCATGTCTAAAGTTAGCCTTTCGTCTGGCAATTAATTAAATATAACATTATTGTTATCTGTCTAGCATTT
Source organism: Diarsia rubi (assembly GCA_932274075.1). NCBI lineage: Eukaryota > Metazoa > Arthropoda > Insecta > Lepidoptera > Noctuidae > Diarsia > Diarsia rubi. The sequence continues at coordinate 13,550,016 of OW026433.1, read as the reverse complement.
CGCCGGTGACTTTGAAGTTCACATAAAACTTAGAGAAAATAAAACACAATTTATTGGCAAATTGAAATTCGAAACTTTTATTTTGACATTTTATTTATGGTCGTGTATTTTTGCTTTTTTTATGTAATAGTGTATGCTAATTATGTATGAAACTGAAAGTTTTTGTGGTCTCATGTTAATTATACGAATGTATTTGTGTTATTAATTTAATTACTAGTTAAGTCTAGGAAGTGTACAGAAAAAGTTTGGATACCAAAACTTTTGCTTTCATTACTTAATTATTTGTTATTAAATACAGTTTTATTAGGTTGTCTTGTGTGTTCAACATCTGTAATTTATATAATTGAATGTAAAGCTTGTTGGCATGTTAAAAGAAACCAGAATCGTTTGCAAATGTTGACCCACTTCCTATGGCCGTCGGCTATTGGTATTTGGTACCTGATTATGTTTTTTGACTTAATTGTGTGTGGCCTTTTAAAAACCTATCCTTATTTATGTAAATTGGGCCCAGGTTTTATTTCTTAATTTAGTTTTTTTTTTTCTTTATTTAGAGATCTACAATTGACAGCCGCGAGCCCGTGACTAACGGCTTACCGTCCTTTCCGAGACACGGTATATAATAGGGGTCACCCATCCACGGATTCACCTAGAGAAGCACGGCTTAACCTGAAGATCAACCCGACTGGCTGTTATTTAACCACGAGCTCGTTCTTTAGAAATATTTCAAACTGCAAGCATTTCTACCCACCTAGGTCGAAACTAATGACTGTAATGTTTAGCCCAGACACAAAAAAGGAGCAAGCAGGCTATGAGCTAACAAATATCTGAGGCATCCGTGCAATGTGCAATGCAATGCGTTTGTAAGGTGAACAGTCAGATGGGTAAACAGAGGGCGGGGTGAGCGACCGATGGGCATCGCTGTCTATGGTAGAGTGACTGTGCAATAAGTGATATTGTGGACAGATTTTAGAGCTGTGTGTTGCCCGCGTCTTTTATTTGCGTAAAAATATTACCTTCAAAATTGAGATTATCCAAACGTACCGACAGGCAAAATTAAAAATAAAATGTGTTTTGTTGTAGGTAAGTGCCGTATATCACTTCAATTATATATATATATATTTTTTTAAATTTTAATAAAGAACTACAGTTCAATATAATAGTGCTCTTGGTTGGTTATATGATTTTATTTAATGGTTATAATGAGGACATCCTCTCTTTACACATTTACGCCACTAACTGCCGTAAAAAGAGATACTTAATGATTACTTAAGCCGTCACTTAGTAAAGGTTTGACATATTTTTGTATGACAAAACTGTCACTACTAAGTGATGGCCTAAGTAATCAATGAAGCTCTCTGAGTGCAGCAATAAGTGTTGGAGGATACCAATAGCAACAAATTATAAAAAGCTATCAAAACAGTCCACCTCAACGCTGACAGCCGACAATATCCAAGGGTGGGCTTTTATTTTGTCTAAAGGCTTTAGTGCTGCCATAAAAGTGGCATGCAAACTTAATCAATCATCAACAGCCTATTAATGTTCCCACTGCTGAGACACAGGCCTCCTCTCTCTTTGAGAGAGAATAATCTATAATCTACCACGCGGGCCCAGTGCGGATTGGTAGATGTCACATGTCTTCGAATGTTTGGTTCTAAGCCATGCCGGTTTCCTCACCGTTTTGAGAGCAGCGGAGATTAAATAAATTATTCAAAGTAATGTGCCTGCCTGGGTTCGAACCCACGACCTACTGTTCGTAAGTCGGGGCCGCCACCACTGGGCCACGGCTGCTCTTGGTCGTTAAAACTCCTGCTAGCATCTATACGAATCCATGTTATACTAACATACCACGACTCACGCCTCAAACACTCCATCTTAAAGTGCCATCTCTAAGTAATTGGCCTCCTCACTCTACGACCCTACTCACAATTGGTGAGGATATAATCCGCTAGGAGATGACACGTGGCACAAACACCGGATTTAGAGTGAACGTTGAGATTATTAGAAAAGCATTGAGGACATGGAACTGATGGACACATAGCGACATATCTAGCTATACATTCTCGGTATAACATGGCGTCGTTTTGTATAGCTTTTCTGTACAATGAGGGATCCGTATTAACTGGTTTTGTTTAGCTTTTAAACGGTTTTTTTTTCATTTATTTGTAGACGAGATCGTAATATCACTTTTGGCCTAGCAAGATTGTTAAGGTTTGTTTGGGCTTTTCACTAATATTTATTCAATCGTTAACTAAGCCAAGATTACCTAGCAATACAGCAACAGATAAATATCTAGCAGTAGTTGAAAAAATCTGGGTGTAACAGCTGATGTATTTTTTTTCTCATCTAATAAACGGGGCAGAATAAAAAAGAATGTCCTCTTCTGAAACTCAATTTTATAAAAATCTACAATGTAAAATCAGGTCACATCACATCCCGTCGGGGCTGCGGGCCCCGTCGGAGCTGCCGCGGGTTCCCGTCGAGGCTGCGTGTCCCGTTTGGGGCTGCGGCTTGTTTGCAAGAGATACCGCGGCCTCGACTTGATTGACTCGACTTGACTCGACTTTGATTTAATGATTTCACACCCACCAAAAAAAAGGGCACATCACGTCTGTAGTCCCCGAAGACTCACACAAATGTGTACCTAACAGTGCTCTCATATTTCGCCAGTTATGTTTTGAGTATAGGGGGGCGACCCTATTGCCATTAATCAGGCACCAATCTCAAGATATCATCAAAGAAACCCCATAAATCAAACTAAATCACCAAAATCATGGCCACCCTCAAATCCCGCACCATTGATGCGTCCACGCACGCACACATTGTATGGTAATCATAGCGCATGCGTCGTGTCGGTCGCGCGGAAGGGATACGATTGTTTTCGTATTACAAGGAAGCGACACTTGTGTGATGGGCCGCGGATCGCACGGACGTGTCGGCATTCAGATTATATTAGATTTGATTGATGCATCTTTGAAAGTGGCTTTGTTTAAGTGTTTTGTATGCTGATGGATTGAAGAGGGCTTGGGATTTCTCTGTTTTGTTTTTAACGTTTAGACTAGCACATCAAGCTTCAAGCATCAAGCATTCAATTTGATTTTCAAATTTTTCGCATTAGGTTACATCCGGAGTTATTTACTATACGGACCTTGTAGAAACTAGAACAAATTTCCGTGCGTTCAAGCATTTTTGTCATACCTATTATTGGAATCAAATATAACAGCTCACAACTTAGGACCCAGTAATATTAATGACAACAATATCCGTGGTGCTAGGCAACTGGGCTTATCCCAGTTGTATACGTCCCTGTGTGCCTATTGGCCTTGTTCTTTTCTGTCTCCTGCTGATATGGAGGGAAGTGGAATTTTCTGTTTTTCCTACTCCTCCGCTATTCTTTTCTGATTCATTTCGTTGCGGGATCCAAGACAGTCAAATCATTTCTCTGGGACTTCGTCGAGCTTCATTGTCTCGGCGCTTTTCTTGTGGTCGCCACTGTTGATTCTGGCTTACAGAAGTTACAGTGGTTTGGGAATAGTGAGGCGGGCTTGCCCCAATTAATAAAAAAAAAAAAAAAAAAAATACGTTTAAAGTTGATCGGAATCAGGGTAACCCCAGTGCCATGCTATAATAATATGTGAGCTCAAACTAAGCTGATAATCAGCACTTTTTGAACGTCAAAATTTACTTTACTTATTTACAAGAGACAGTCCTTCGACACTTCGACACACGCTGGAAAGAAGAAGTGGCAAAACAAACTCCTCAGCAACACATCTGTCTGTTAGGTTGGTTAGAAAATCAGACTCGATACAATAGTAAAATCGTTGGCTGGGACCGCGCCTGACCTATCCCCGGCAGAATACTACAAGTTTCCAATTCGTTTCGCTCATACTCTCGGTTACCCTCTTTTGGGGGGGGGGGGGGATCATCAAATCTCTCCTCCCGCTCAGAGCGGAAAAAACCACCCACGTTCCTTCTTAGCCCTTTATGTCAAGGCCGCGGCATCTCTTTCGAAGAACCCACAGCCCCAACGGGCTCGGTTGTGGGTACAACCGAGCCCGGCTGCGGGTTGTTCTGGCAGATCTAGTGACCACTGGTCGTTGGTCCTGTCCAACTCGTCCCACCATCTCTTACGAGGTTTACCGCCTTCGCCCCACGTTGTTAGTTGCACACTAATACAGGGTGAAAATTAACCCTTCACACATACGTCAACCAAGCATTCTGTACACCAAACTAAGTACCCCTATGCAAATTTTTTTGCTGGCAAACGACTTTTTTATTAGGGTCAAAAATCTCGTTTTACGGTAAAACTCAATGTAGCACTCTTAAAACATTGTTCTAGTGAATGCTTTGAATAGTAAAAGGGTCATGGCGGTAATTTAAGTAAAGTTATAACCTGAAAAACTAGTATTTACAAAAACAGCTGTGCAAAATTTTTAACTCTGACCACCAATACCTCCGTAACTAGGGGGTTTCCAGGTATGGTCTAGAACAAAAAAATGATCGCAGAGGTGGGGAGAACAAGTGCTCTTCTTTTTGGTTACGCCGTAGTCGGATAAAAATAAATTTGCGTAAGGTTCGGCTTCAAGTTGTAGATGTGACTGCCTATTTGACCTCCCTGTAAGTACTGAGTTATACGATATCCCTGGCTAAGACTGGTTGTCAGTCTTTCAGGTCTCTCAAGTACTGCCAAAGATTTATCTTATCGTGCTTTCCAAGGCACGGAGGTAAATCGAAATCTAATGGGCGGTATAAGTGAGTAAAGGCTAGCAATATAGGCGGTTTTCGTAGCTAACGTGTACCTAATTGAGTGTTAGGATGTGTCCAGATCAGCCGGGCTTCAGGTGGTTCGAAAGAGATACCGTGGCCCCTACACAAAGGGCTAAGAAGGAACATGGGTGGTATGAGTCCGCAGAAGTCAGACTCGGGGAGGACAGCGGCAGGAGTCATTAGATGATTTCTCACGCTCCAAAAAAAAAAGGTCGTATCCAGATTAACAAACATTTCAACATAACTTTAGCCATATCACTCGATTTTGAATAATACATCATTGATAAAATCTCTCTATTTGAAGACATTTTATGTTTTAAGATATTCACCCGTGTGAATACTCTCTAACAACTCGTGCGATTCGCTCTATCTGTCATGATGTGGTGCGGATGTTCAAGTTGTTTATTTTTAGTTAATTAAAGTGAATTCTTTCATTCCTTTTTCTTTTTCGTTTCCTTCCTGTCGTTTGGATTTCTTTTAAAAAAGAAAAAGATGGGTGATTGAATTGCGCTTTTACACTTTTAACTGACGTTTAATATACTTCGAATGTTTACTAATAAATAAAATTGCAGTGTCTGTATTTAATATAAAAATAACAGCTTTTTACATAATGCATACAAAAATATCTTTTATAATGTTTGCACGTCTGTGTGTTTGTTCCGGCTCATCTCCGAAACGGCTTGAACAACATTGAAACTTGACTGGCAGATAGCTTATGTTTTAAGGCGTAACTTAAGCTACTATTTTTATTATGGAAAAATAATTTAGAGTTCAAAACCCGTAAAATTAAAAAAAAATCGATTCAAAACGGTTTCCTTTCTAATAATAATTTCACTGGAACACAGGTCGCGGGCAGGACCTAATTTGGTTATAAATGTCGTAGTGATCCATTGAAAATTATTGTCTTCTATGCAAGAGGTAGTACATGTGTGGTTTTTAAGTTTAATGACTGACATCAGTAAAAAAAAACATCGTAAAGAAACCCAGCCGAGCACAGCAGGATTTATAGTCCTATAGCTGATAAGTTGCTGCCCCATCAGAACACCAGCGCTGTATCATACTATGCTGAGATAGAGAGCTTTTAGCCTCATACTACATAGAAAAGGCATCGAATTTTGTTATACCTATATTATTTCTAAGATTTAAATTGAATTCATTTGTGCTAGTTCTAATTTTTGAATAAATATACAGGGTGGTGCCGATGATACGACAATAAATTAAACTACGTATACCTTAGTATATTCCCAGTGTTTATACAAAAAACATTTGAATAATATCCAGTAGTTTAGTCACAGAAAATTATTTTTCATTTTTAACATTTACTACATGATGTATCTGTTAATACGGAAGCACTGTCAGGTTAACGACCCCGCATCGGTGCGGTTGCCAACTCGCTACTTAAAAACTTTAGCCAAATTAGTTTTAACACTTAATTTATTGCAAATTATACCTTAAACCTGGACAATAAGAGCCATAACGCATGTCATTAGACTTAGATAAAAAGTAACGCATGCGGAAGTTGCTATGCACTCTTTACTGATAGAACATTTAGTGTGTGCGAAAGAGATATCTAGTTTCGTTTGTTTATTACTTCACTTTTTTGTCCAAACTTGCAAAGACTTACGCCACGAAGTTAGGTCACGGTCACCGTTCAGTATGTCGCAACATTCCTGTGACGTTGCACGCGTCATCGCTTTGTAAGCGCACGCGCAAGCGCAAGCGGAGCCCGGGCGCCGCGACGCCACCTTGACGTAGGTGCCTACCCGCCACCAGCCACTTGTGTCATCGTGCAACGGTTATTACAAGGTGTGAAATTGGACGCATTATTTTAGTGACAGAACACGAACAATTAATAGGTATCCTAGTTAAATTAAATAGTTCAGTGAACTGTGCGAATTTAGGCGATAAGTTTTTATTGTGTTCGTGTATTTTACTTAGTTAAGTAGGTACCTACTTAGTAAGTGACTGAACAGTGAGTGATCCTGATTGTGATGAATAAATAACACGTGGGCGAGAGGTGCCTGATTATTCGGTTAATAATCTGTGAATCAGTGTTGCACTGACCCCGAATAAAATGGGATAAGGGCAAAAATATGAGGAATCTGTGATTCAGTGATTATTACCCATAAGACGACCCATTGACCCAAAAGATCATGTCGCTACACGACGACACGCTACGTTGCCGCTCGCTACAACAGAGGTTAGTGAACCCATTTTTTAAATGGCGTTCTAGTTTGTTACAAGTTCTAAGCGATTTAGTTTGTTTGAAATTTTTTTTTTTGTATTTTGGTCTTAGGATTTTTTTAATGGTTTACAATTATTCCTATGAACTAGTATGGTCCGTGTTTTCATTGTACTGTATTATTACTAGCTGTACCCGACATGCGTTGCAATGCCCTTTTACCTACCTGCCTACTACCCTACCTACTACCCTACCTACTACCCTACCTACTACCCTACCTACTACCCTACCTACTACCCTACCTACTACCCTACCTACTACCCTACCTACTACCCTACCTACTACCCTACCTACTACCCTACCTACTACCCTACCTACTACCCTACCTACTACCCTACCTACTACCCTACCTACTACCCTACCTACTACCCTACCTACTACCCTACCTACTACCCTACCTACTACCCTACCTACTACCCTACCTACTACCCTACCTACTACCCTACCTACTACCCTACCTACTACCCTACCTACTACCCTACCTACTACCCTACCTACTACCCTACCTACTACCCTACCTACTACCCTACCTACTACCCTACCTACTACCCTACCTACTACCCTACCTACTACCCTACCTACTACCCTACCTACTACCCTACCTACTACCCTACCTACTACCCTACCTACTACCCTACCTACTACCCTACCTACTACCCTACCTACTACCCTACCTACTACCCTACCTACTACCCTACCTACTACCCTACCTACTACCCTACCTACTACCCTACCTACTACCCTACCTACTACCCTACCTACTACCCTACCTACTACCCTACCTACTACCCTACCTACTACCCTACCTACTACCCTACCTACTACCCTACCTACTACCCTACCTACTACCCTACCTACTACCCTACCTACTACCCTACCTACTACCCTACCTACTACCCTACCTACTACCCTACCTACTACCCTACCTACTACCCTACCTACTACCCTACCTACTACCCTACCTACTACCCTACCTACTACCCTACCTACTACCCTACCTACTACCCTACCTACTACCCTACCTACTACCCTACCTACTACCCTACCTACTACCCTACCTACTACCCTACCTACTACCCTACCTACTACCCTACCTACTACCCTACCTACTACCCTACCTACTACCCTACCTACTACCCTACCTACTACCCTACCTACTACCCTACCTACTACCCTACCTACTACCCTACCTACTACCCTACCTACTACCCTACCTACTACCCTACCTACTACCCTACCTACTACCCTACCTACTACCCTACCTACTACCCTACCTACTACCCTACCTACTACCCTACCTACTACCCTACCTACTACCCTACCTACTACCCTACCTACTACCCTACCTACTACCCTACCTACTACCCTACCTACTACCCTACCTACTACCCTACCTACTACCCTACCTACTACCCTACCTACTACCCTACCTACTACCCTACCTACTACCCTACCTACTACCCTACCTACTACCCTACCTACTACCCTACCTACTACCCTACCTACTACCCTACCTACTACCCTACCTACTACCCTACCTACTACCCTACCTACTACCCTACCTACTACCCTACCTACTACCCTACCTACTACCCTACCTACTACCCTACCTACTACCCTACCTACTACCCTACCTACTACCCTACCTACTACCCTACCTACTACCCTACCTACTACCCTACCTACTACCCTACCTACTACCCTACCTACTACCCTACCTACTACCCTACCTACTACCCTACCTACTACCCTACCTACTACCATGCCTACCTTCCTACTACTTTCTTACCATTTAAACCTTCCCTGGACTACCACAAATAATTCAAAATCAAAATGAGCCAAATCGGTCCAGCCGTTCTCGAGTTTTAGCGAGACTAAACTAACAGCAATTCATTTTTACATGTATAGATTATAGATTATTAATATCAAATGACTCCCCCCGCTCTGGCAGAGCGGTAGGGAGTGTCAGACATCTACTGACTAAAATCCACCCATGTGCCGAGGCCGCGGCCGCGGTATCACTTTCGAACGACCCGCAGCCCCGACAGGATCATGCTCCCTCCATTGATTTAAAGGCTAGAATTATCAATTTCCCGAACACACGCTTCCTTCAGACTAAGTCCACTTGGCATACCAATTTCATAGCTCATCCAGCTTTTATCCTGACCACCTAGGGAGAATTCACTGTAAGTGCTACAGGAAACAGACATCTGTGCACAGGATCGGAATCCAAATGTATCGACTGGGCTAATAGATTTGCTGTAAGGTTGAGTTTTGTATAGCAGTGAAGAGAATTGCGCTAAAGTAGAAGCTATTTGAAATCTATATTATTTGACAGCCGGGATTAACGGCTTTCCGAGGCACGGAAGAAACGCGGTATGTAATGGGTGTTCACCCATCCACAGACCAACCTAGGCAAGCGCGGCTTAACCTAAAGATCGACCCAAGTGGTAGTCATTATTAAGACATACATTAGATTATTCTACCATGCTGTGTGATACAAACATAATTGGGAGCAACATTTCTGACTACAAAATGCAATTATGTTACCTACATAGAGGTTCTACGATTGAAGCTGACGGGTAGCTAAATCAATTACCTACTTGGTTTTACAAAGTTTAATCTTCAAAGGAAAGGCAGAGGTGTACAACTGTGGCTGCGGGATGTTGTAAGGGCTGCGGAATGTTGTAAGAGATACCGCGGCCGCAACATAAAGGGCTAAGAAGGAACATGGGTGGTTATTAGTCAGTAGAAGTCTGACACTCCCTACCGCTCTCCCCAGAGCGAGCGGAGTCATTTTATGATTTCCCACCCCACAAAAATGAAAAAGTGTTATTGGGTCTGTCTGTTTGGCCTTTTGGTACGGGACTTATTTTAATTCTATGCATTATTAATAAGTGTTTCTCTCATAATTATTTTCTTTTTCTTATGCCTAATTTTTTATCGATTCCTTTTGTCCTGTGTGAGACCAATTAAAACTTTTTCTTTCCCATTGGAAATCTTGAAATAACCTCTCGCTCTTGGGCATAGCGAATAGGAGTGTCAGACTTATACAAAAAAAGTGTTATTGAGTTTTTCCATCAGGAATTCCTCAGTAGCATCCACGGAGTCTGGATTTGTGACCAGTTAATGACAATAGACTCGCCCCCTATTAAGTGGGACTTAAACATATATAATTGGCCTTTGGGAGTGCCATTTACCTCTGCCTTACTCTTTGTAGATTACAGGCGTGATGTTTTGATTTGTTTTGACTTTTGTCTTTGTCTTGTTGTATGGAAAAAAAAGCTCCGCAGACCCCAAATGAATTGGAATAAGGGTAAAAGAATGATAGATAGATAGATAGTTTCATTTATTTGCTTGTTATTAATAATATTATGGTATTTTACGGATTTTTATCACTCGAAGAAGAACTTTTGTGTATCCTATAAGTACATTAGTTCATCATATTCCGCCTCTTAAATTAGGCATGCAAACTTTGACAATAACAAGGATTGACAGAACATATTAATTTGACATCAGACATGTCCTCTCATTATTAAATTATGACATCCACTCTTAACCTGACATCTGAACGCAAACCTGGGAAAATGCTAGACAGGCCAAAGCATAATTAATATCACCTATTAAACTGCCTATCTTCTCTAGCAATATAGGTCGCAGGTAATTTTATAGCTAAGGATTTTGTTGGTTAAACTACATCTCTACTTAATTGAATACTTAATTCCAATACTCATTACGAAACAAAGCGAAAGCGTCTGTGTAGTTATGAAGCGCCTACGTAAATATTTATAGCAACTAGTTTCTGCAACGTAACTATACTACTTTTGCTAGGCGCTGATTAAAATTTTATGGCATTTACGGCCGAATACTGAAACGTCACTCAAATATAAGTAACCAGTGCTGCAGTATCTAGTGCTGTCTCGGTCGCTCTATGCTGAAGTAAGAGAGACATAACGAGGTTTAAGGGCAACTTAAAATTGAGTAGCGTTTCAGTATTCGGCCGTTACAATAACAAATAGTATAACAATGTGGTGGTGGGTATTTAATGGTGTGTGTGTATTGTATTATTAATACTTAATAAAAAAAATACATACACACCGTTACTGAAACCACTTTTCTGAGGTACTTAGTAACTAAAATCATAGCAATATAAATAACTAAAAATTGGTATTAGATAATCGTTAAGTAGAGATTAAACCCTCGAGGTTTCTATCAGCAAGCTTAGTTGTACTTCAGTTTCATTAGTATCCCCTATAAACTACAGTGCCAAACATCTGCCCGTATTTAAGCCCACGAATTTACGATAATTTGATCGATAACAAAACCTTTAATTGTTTAGCATTGGTGTTACTTTAATAACCTGTTCTGTTAAATAGGTTAAGGGCCCCGTCGTCCCTCGACATAGCTCGTAGAACGGATGGCCGATGGGGCTGAATAGTTCTGGAGTGGCGACTGCGAATCGGAAACTTCGTTGGAAGGCCTCCCACTAAGGTGGATAACTCACCCAGTGAAGGTTGGGCTGAATGCAAGATGCATGGAACCGGTCAATTTGGCCACACTGGTGGAGGCCTATGTCCAGCAGTAGACGTCTTTTTTTTTAACGGGTGGAAAATCATTAAATAACCCCTCCCGCTCTTGGGCAGAGCGAAAGGGAGTGTCAGAATTCTACTGACTAAAAACCACCCGTGTCCCTATATGACGAGGCCGCGGAATCTTTTGTGAACAACTCGCAGCCCGGACAGGCGTTGGCCCTTGCAGGCCCCTTCCATGTTGCTGACGCGCCGTCGACACGGCCTGTCGTCGTCATAAGACGAACGGACGGCGAGCTAGCACATCACTCACCGTCCACAGGCCCGCGTCTCCGGTGGCCGGAAGCCATCACGTGGCCCCCGACGCCCGGAGCGCCTCCTACGGCGGATGGGACAAGTAAGTATAAGTTGACCTTCACTTTCGTGCTATGAATATTCTAACCACTTCAGAGCACATGACAGAACACCAAATCCCCCTACCTTTTTATTTTAGGATAAGAATTTATCATACCACTCCTCCCGCTCTGGGCGGAGCAGAAGGTAGAGTCAGTCTTTTTACTCCTTTGTTTCAGGGCCGCGGTATCTCTTTCGAACAGTACCGCAGCCCCGAGAGGCGGCGGTCCTTACGGGAGAGATGTCAGCAAATAAAAAGGGGGATTCATTCCATTTGTTGACATCAAACTAAGGCATACCTGACCTAAGGTCAAACGATGTTGATCAAGTAAGAAGAGAATGAAAGCCAAGATGCAGTTACCAGCTAATATTATGAATTGCCGGTGGCCCCAATACGAAAAAATAACACGACCTTGCATCCACGTAGTGAAATAAAACAGTAGTAAATGCTATTGCCGAATTGGCGAATATCCAAGATTCCACTTCTGTGGTACTGGATTGCGATCAAGTTAATTTTTTGATGGTTTATGGGTATGCTCTACGCATTTTTGACCAAAAAAAAACGCATAATATAAAATACAAAAGACAATCACACTAATATTATAAAGGGGAAAGTTTGTGAGTGTGTCAGTGTGTGAGTGTGTATGTTTGTTACATCTTCACGCAAAAACTACTGCACGGATTTGGATGAAATTTGGTATACAGATAGTTTATAACCTGGATTAAGACTTTTATCCCGATTTTATATTCCCGTGGGTTGTAGCGACTTTCATTTAGTGATTTGAAAAAAAAATATAACGGTCAAATTGAGAAACCTCCTCCTTTTTTGAAGAAGTCGGTTAAAAACTGTAATCAAAATGTGACCTGTGTAGTCCTTCAGAAGTTAACTTATTTTTTCTTAACTTCAGAGATATTTAATGATTACTTAACCCGTCACTAAGTCAAGGTTCGACTTATAAAACCTTCACTAAAGTGTCAAAATCTTTACGCCGTGGCTAAAGTGGAGGTTTTAGTAATCATTAAATTTAATATCGATGAGTACGGCAATTAGGAATAAGAATAAGAAATTTTATTTATGTGTTTACATACAGAATTAAAAATTGAGTCCTTTTTGCAAGTTTCGTCACTTGCAAAATTAACAAAATTTTTAATTCGAACGATCAACAATAAAAAGTTGTACGGAACCGTCGTCGTCGATGCGCAGGTGTTTTGTGATAGTAGGTATAGTGATTATAATCATCATCATCTATAATGTTCCCACTGCACATTGCCTCGATTTTTCGGTTCTAAGACATGCCGGTTTCCCAACAATGTTTTCCTTCACCGTTTTGAGAGCAGTGGTGATAAAATAACTAACATAAAGTAATGCGCCTTGCCTGGGTTTGAACCCACGACTTGCTGCTCGTAAGTCGGAGCCGCCACCACTGCTCTCTCGGAAAGCAGCGTTGATTTATAATAACATAACATAATAATTCACGTATTCAAGTATTACCTGGGTTGTGGAGGTCAGACAGGCAGCCGTTTCAAATATTTGGAATGTAAAATACAGGAATTCAGCTGCATCCGGTTAGACTGGAACACGACCCCAACATAGTTGGGAAAAGGCTAGGCAGATGATGATAATAATAATAATAATATTCCACAACTATCACACAACGCCATCTAGTCCCAAGCTAAGCAGAGCTTGTGTTATGGGTACTAGACAACTGATAAACATACTTATATATTTCTAAATACATACATATTATAGATAAATTACACCCAGACACAGAACAAATGATCGTGCTCATCACACAAACATTTGTCCTGACTGTCATTTGTCAGATGATGATAATAAATCACAACTGTCACACCGAAATGGTAAGGCCGTAAGGGTTCTGCCTGATCCTAACAGTACACTCTCATTTCAGCAATTTCCCTGTATGTAATACGAGTCGAGCCTATTGCAATCACCCAAGCAACCGAACTAAACTGCTACAGAGAAAAACTCCGATAGAAACCACTATACCAATAAGGGATCGGACTGACTGGACTGCCAAAAAATATGATTCTATCTAGTCCGTCAGTTGGATTATCGAAAAATATTGGATACCTACGAGTTTTTTAATAAATCAAATTAATAAAATTTGACGAAGAAAAATCGCGTCAAACAGCGGGTCCAATCGACCAAAGAAAACCAATGTAAATAAAGTAATTGGTAGATTCATCCCGCGAGTCCCATCTGAGTGGGATCAATTTACCAAAGAGCCAAAGATCATAGGTGGGGGGCTTGTGACGTCACTTGTAGGCAAAATATGTACTGAAATGTGACGTCACACGAGTTTTCGAAGCACTGTATCGGCTTAACTTTTTATTTACGTGAAAAAAGAAAAATATGTGTTCAATATTTTTTGGAAATCTATCTGACGCACTCATTAGATTCTTTTGTCCGATCCCCGAATTGTCGAACCTAAAATTTCAACCTATGACCTCATGCTAAGCAGTTGCTATTGCGATCACTACATTAACGCGACCGATTTTAGTATAATGATAATGAGCTGTTGTACAAAAAAGTCAATTAATTAAGAAAAAAATGCTGATTTTGGTGTTACGATAAAATAATTATGGTGCACGATTAAAATAAAGTTTTACATTTATAACCACTGACTGTTAGACTATCTATTACATAAAGAACACCCGTTTATAGAATTACATAAAAAATGTTAAGAAGAAAAAACTTTCTTACATTTGTGAGTGTAGCGGTGATTAACGTCAAACTGTTTACAAATCATTTTTCTAACCTCAGTTGTTAGAACAAAAAGTGAATCCTTCAAAACTGTGAAGTGACTTCTGCCATGCCTTATAATAGTACCAGTGAGTATGGCTCTGTATGGAGTTTCGAAGACGAATCAAATTCGGTTTTATCTATTAATGATACAAGTGAACATTATGACAATGTATCGATGCATGAAGACATAATGATATATCCTAATTCGTCTTATAATAACGTCTCTGCAGTAAGTTTTGACTATCACTTGGGATTGGCACTTATCACTTACTCAGCGGTTTACTATTGACTTCATTGTGTCTGTGCTAACGCTAGCTACGTTGATATACGGTGGAACATCGTGGTGCATTTTGAGCAAGTTTAGGAACTATAGAAACTATGTGTTTCTTAATGCCATTTTATCAAACTTCTTACGCACTTTATTTCAGAATTTATATAACTTAATATTCTTTGTGTTTTATATTTCTTTAGGTAAACATTGGTTTTATGTATATACTATACTTGTCTATCTAGCTGAATACTTTTCGACGGCCAAGACACACTGGTTGCTAGTTATAAGTCACATGTTTTACGGGGATGTTGTAAAAGTTTTTAATAGGAATATTGAAAGGCGATATTTGAAATGCAGTGTTTTTGGTTGGGGTGTGCCTTTAATAACAACTGCCTATTCTTTATACGCCCAAGAGTACTTTAGTTTACCCGTTTCATTAAATAGACGAAATACTTTAGTACAAAATGTGTTATTATTGTTAATTTACTGGGGAAATACCATTCTACCAGTTATTTTTAACTGTTTATTTTTCATTACTAATGTATTTTCCCTATGTCGTGATTTCAGCTCGCGCGTACATACCGCTTGTGACATTTGGCGTCGTTTGTATATAGCTACTCTAATATTTATATTGAGTGACATCTTATTGTTATATGACAATTTTTTTAGGGAGTTATTCGATATAAACTACGGAGTTGAGTTTTTTACAATATTATTTCAGCATTTAAATCCACTTATGTTAGACATTATTTTCATTTTGTTAAGGAGCAATCGGGAAATATGGTATGAGTTTTATAAAAATAAATTAAATCAGAGACATAGAGATCTCGATCTCAACATACACCGAAGAATTGTCCGTGAACCAGCTGACGCCCATGCGGAGGTTCTTAATGTATAGAGTCAATAAATTCACCAAATTTATTTTCTGTAAATTAGTACACAAATGTATCATTCTTTTTATGGGCGCTTGTGTGAATTCTTTATATTCCTTTAAAAAATTGTATCGCCTATGTAATTATGTTATAAACTGTTTAACTATTATTTTTATGTTACTGAGGAGCTTGTGGCTAAATAATAACTGCCACTCAGGCCGACCTTTAGGTTAAGCTGCGATTACCTAGGTTGGTCTGAGGATGGGTGACTGCCCAGTACGTAACAAGTTTCCTCCGTGCCTCGGAAAGCACGTTAAGTTGTTGGTCCCGGCTGCCATATATAGATCTTTTCTGTGACCTGAAAGTCTGACAACCAGTCTTACCATAGAGTTTCGTATTACCTTGTATAATATTAAATGGGTTGTGGAGGTCTGATAGGCAGTCGCTCCATGTAAAGTACTGGTATTCAGCTGCATCCGGTTAGACTAGAAGCCACCCCCGCATAGTTGGGAAAAAACTAGGCAGATGATGATAACTACGAAAACCCGTGGACATTATAACAAAATAAAAACATTTTTAAATTAGCCATAAGTTCTCATAGTGTACTAAACTATTTGTTGTTCCTCTTCATAAAAATAAAACTATAAAGTTTTATCAAACTCCTTTCAATATCTTTAGAGAAACAAACATCCATTGTTCCATCTTGCCAAGAAAGATGATGCTGAAGATTCCTGGAATGATTTCTGTGAAAATTTTGACTAAATTAAATTTTTATATTCGTCGTATATGTGGCCAAATCGATAACACTGACTACTTTTTATTGTATTCTAATAAATTATTGTTATATTCATTGTACATGACTGAACGAAAAATTATGCGTGAAGCCACTAATTCCGATAAGGAAATTTTCTGAATTAGAATTTCCAAACCTGTATTAGATTGGACTTAAATATAACTGACTAGCGGACGTCACGCGGTTTCACTTGCGTAGTTTCAGAATACAGGGATAAAATGCCTATGTTACTCAGGGTGAATGTAGCTTTCCAATGGTAAGAGAATTATAAAAATCGGCGCAGTAGTTTTTGAGTTTATTCATTACAAACATACATATACACACTCAAAAATACAAATCTTTCCTCTTTATAATATTAGTGTAGATAAAAGGTGGGTGTATTCTTAGGTGCACCTTAGCCCAACCCTTTGGGGACTGCAGGTATGATGTAAGTTATGTTATTTTAAGTGTGTGTGTTGTAGTTATTCATGTAAAACCTTTTTATTACTTTTTGTTTGTTTTTTTTTTTAACTTTAAAATGTAATGTTTTAATAATAATTATATGTTGGCTCCTGCTGATATTTATGTACTACTACTAGCTGTTCCCAGCATGCGTTTCAATGCCTTTTTTCCTACCTACCAACGTACTAACTATCTACCTACTTTCTTCTTACCTACCTACTACCTACCTACTACCTACCTACTTCTACATATTACTAGTTTCTCACCGTTTAAACCTTCTCTGGACTGCCACAAGTTGACCATCCTCGTACTTCAAGGAATATTCCAAGAAAAGAATTTAGCGAAATCGGTTTACCTGTTCTCGAGATTTGCGTTTAGCAACACAATCAGATAGATATGACTTAACTAAAAACTGTTTGCTGTGTAGTTTCATAATAATTAGTTTAATAATAAATGGTTTAGTAATAATTAATGTCATAATAGGGTATTTCACCAAAAAAATCTTATTAGTCCATCTGTTGTATTATCGAAAAATATAGGTAGGTACTTACGTGTTTTTTGTTTTACCAAATTAATAAAAATTTACGAAAATAAAATGTGTCAAAGATTATGAGTGGGGGCTTTTGACGTCACTCTGTGGGTAAAAAAGTACTAAACTTGTGACGTCACACGGCTTGACACGACTTCTGGAAGCTCTGTATCGTCTTCATCTTTTGTTTATGTGAAAAAAGGAATAATATGTGTCCATTACTTTTTGGAAATCTATCTGACGGACTAATTAGATCTTTTTGGTTAAATACCCTATTATATTAAAAAAATATTATAGAATATTTTTAATAAGTAACCATGAAGTTCTTTTCGATTCTTCTCCATACGAAAATCTCTCCTAGAGAGAAGGCCTGAGTCCCTGCAGTGGGAACATTATAGGCTGATGATGAAGTCGAACAGCTTCTGTCCGTAAGTCGTGGCCGCTACCACTGAGCCACCACGTTCCACCGTTCCAGGTTAGACTCGTGGCAAATAAAAGAATAGTGGACAGTATTAAAAAGACCTGGTATAATGCCGACTAATTTAAAAATGAGAACTGCCTGGACAAAACATGTAATAAAGTAAATAAGAGTTTGAGTGTCGTCCATCGCGGTAAACTCCAAGAAAGCAAGTGGTTGGGAAGTTGCCCAGCACCTTAAGCTTGCTTGCAGGATCACGTCGCCTGTGCGTGCCGCCTGCGTGTGTCTGTTGGGATTCCTAACAGAGGCAAATCTTATTCCCGTCGGGGCTGCGGTTTGTGATAAGAAGGAAACAAACAAGGATAAACTGGTAAAATGTATTAACAATAAACTTCGATTTGTATAATTTTAATATTACCACTCTTTCAATGCAAACGGCAACGCACTGTTGTTTATTCGTTAAATCCTATTTACTAAGTGCCACCCGTTTATCGGGATACACCAACTTTCAAAGAAAACTACCTTCATACATTTTGTGAGTGTAGCGGTGATTAACGTTGAACTATTCTCAAACAAATCATGTTTCTAACCTCAGTTGTTAGAACCAAAAGTGAATTTATCAAAACTGTGAAGTGACTTTCGCCATGTCTAATAATGATACCAGCGAACAGTTTGACTCTGCAGGGAGTTACGAAGACATATCTGATTTGTTTCCATCTAATATCAGTGCATATTATGACAAAGATTCGCGTTATGTAAGCCACAGTATTGACTACACTTGGCATTGGAACTTGTCCGTTTTTCAACAGTTTACTATTGACTTCATTGTGTCTGTGCTAACGCTTGCTACGTTGATATACGGTGGAACATCGTGGTGCATTCTGAGCAAGTTTCGGAACTATAGAAACTTTGTGTTTCTTAATGCCATTTTATCAAATTTCTTACACAATATAATTCAGAATTTAGATAAGCACGTATTCTTTGTGTTAAATTTATCTTCCTTTGATAATTATTGGTATTCCATACTATTCTATATAAGGCCATATTTTTCGACGACCAAGGCACACTGGGTGCTAGTTATAAGTCATATGTTTTTTATGGATGTTGTAAAAGTTTTTAACAGGAATATCGAAAGGCGATATTTGAAATGTAGTGTTTTTGGTTGGGGTGCACCTTTGATAACAACCGGATACTCCGTATTCGCCCAAATGAACCTTAGCTTGCCCGATTCATTAAATAAACGAAATACTGTGGTACAAAATATGTTATTCTTGTTACTTTACTGGGGAAATACAATTCTACCAGCTATGCTTAACTGTTTACTTTTCATTACCATTGTATTTTCTCTATGTCGTGATTTCAGATCGCGCGTACATACCGCTTCTAATATCTGGCGCCGCTTGTATATAGCTATTTTAATATTTATATTGAGTGACACCTTATTGTTGTATGACAATTTTATTGGGCAGATATTCCATGTAAACAACGTAGTTCACTTTTTTATAACATTATTTGTTACTTTCAATCCACTTATGTTAGACATTATTTTCATTTTGTTGAGGAGCAATTGGAAACTATGGTATGAGTTTTATATAAATAAATTAAGTCAGAAACATAGAAATCACGATCTCAACATGCAGCGAAGAATTGTCTGTGAACCAGCTAACGCCCATGCGGAGGTTCTCGATGTCTGAGTGGATATGCTTCTAAGCTTGTAATTAGCAAATGTCCTTACCTAAACATAATATTTAATATTATTATTAGTATGTAAGGTTTCTTTAAAAATAAATAAATTAAATGTACAAAGTAAAAATATATATAAAATTATTTTATTGCTAGACTTCATTGCCTTTTTGATCTGGTGGTCACAAGCATAACTGCTGCGCATGGATCCCTATTTTTTTTGGGGGGTGGGAAATCATCAAATAACCTCTCCCGCTCTTGGGCAGAGCGAAAGGGAGTGTCAGACTTCTACTGACTAAAAACCACCCATGTTCCTTCTTAGCCCTATATGTCGAGGCCGCGGTAACTAGTGTACAACCCACAGCCCCGACGGGGCGCATGGATCTCTGGGTTCGATTTCCAGGTCGGACGAAGAATTATTGGGTTTTCCTCAACAAATTCTTAAAAACAGCTCTATTAACTTTGTAAAAAAATAACACACCTTTAAACATAAACCGTTACTAAACAAATTTTTGCAAGAATTGAGTTATTAATGCCATCTATCTTAGAATTACGTAAACTATACAATGAATTTGACACTTTCTTGAAAAATCGACTTTTAGAGGAAGATGGTGAAAAAATTTACCGTTAGGTACAAAATGAAAAAAGAAGCTTGCTAAATGCAATAACGTGTTTATACTAATTGTGACTTGTTTGTTAAAGAGTGATGAGGAAATTTTAACGGAAAGGTATTTGGATAACCCTGGCTACATGTCAAAATAAAAATATTTTATTATTCACTTTAATTGGTATAGTGTAACATTTTGTATAGTCACAGTTTCTTTATATCACATTATGCTCTTTAAAATGTAAAACTTGATGGGTAAAATGTTACATTTGGTATAGTTACAGTTTACTTTTAAGTTTTGAGATATTTTTGCAATGATTATTTACCTCTCAAAAGGAATTATTGGTTTAGTCACAGTTTATCTTTACCGTAATCTTAAAAATGTTAGTCCCATTAAGTTAAAGAAATGTAAAATCTTACTTTTATAATTAGAATAAGACATTGACGACGACGACGACACACGACGTGTTATTTTATTTGTCTGTCGAGTTATGATTAAAAGGAATGCTAAATATATTATTTTCAATTTGATAGTAGATATTGTTATAATGGGTTTTTAATTAGGTTATAATTAAACAAAAAATGGCTCAAAGCACCATGATTTTAAATTCACTTGCGAAAAATCCTAGCAATTTTTTTTTGTTTTGTCTCCCGTGTAAAATTTTGTATTTTCGTTTAGTAACAGTTTTTCTTGAAAGGTGCGATAATGTGTGTATGTGTACCATTTTAGGTGCATCATTGCCTAATCCTTCGGGGATCACAGGCGTAATGTAATATTTATGTCGTCTATATTATATTTTATTAAGTGTGTTTTCGAACTTTGGAATTATTTCAGTAAAGCATGTTTATGTTTTTGGGTGGTTTATTTTTATTAACTTTTCAGTATTATTAATTAAATTATACAATATAGTAATTTACTAATTGTGATTATAATGCGTGTAAATGTGCCCTTAACGCAAACGAAGGGCACTTGTTCTACTCACCACAGCGATCATTTTTTTGTTCTGTAACATACCTTGGAACTCCCTAGTTAAGGAGATATTGGGGGTCAAAGTTCCAAACTATTCACAGCTCTTTTTGTAAATACTAGTTTTTCCGGTTTTAGCTTTACTCAAATTACTTCCATAATCCGTTCATTATTCAAAGCATCCACTAGCACAATGTTTTAAGAGTGCTACGTTGAGTTTTACCGTAAAATGTGATTTTTAACCCAAAAAAAAAGTCGAAGTCAAAAATTTTTGCGTAGGGGTACTAGTAGTGGGGTAGTTTGATGTACAGAATGCTTGGTTGACAACTGTGTGATGGGTTGATTTACACCCTGTATATTTCCTCCTGCTGATAATTATAAATGATATTACTTGACTAAACATAATTTCGTGTGTGTTAAATACTCCCTTCATTAGAAAGAAAAGTAAGTTTTGTATAATTAATAATCTATACTAATATTATAAAGCTGAAGAGTTTGTTTGTTTGTTTGTTTGAACGCTAAGATCTCAGGATAGGAATTGAAAAATTCTTTTTGTGTTCGATAGTCCATTTATCGAGAAAGGTTTTAGGCTATATAACATCACGCTAAAACTAATAGGAGTGGAGCATACATGAAAAATGTTGCAAAAACGGGAAACGATATTCCTTATTGAGAGCAGCTTCCGTTGCGTGCGCTGCGAAAATGGTTTAAGTTATGCAAATATTATGTAAGAAAGAAATGTTCCTCTTTAAAAGTTCTACAAAAAAGTCCGGGACAGCATATATCTATCTCTTAATATTGACTCACTGTAACCATTTTGTACTATTGAAATGTTAAATTAAATAGAATTAATGGAAAAAGTTCAAAAGGCTTGGTACTATATTTTTTAAAGTCAGTTAACATCCTTAATAGGCATAATAAAAAGAAAATATGAGAGAAACACTTAAAAGTAATACATAGAATTAAAATAAGTCCCGTACCAAAAGCTTTTTTTTTTTTTCTGTTTGAGAAAGACAGAGGCAAATCTAATACGAGTACTACGCTCACAATCCGTCAGTTATGTTTATAATTCACAAGTTATAAGGGTGAGCATTTTTTTGCCATTGACCGGGCTCGAATCCAAAATCAATGGCTACAACTGAAAAACAATCGACTAAAAATGTTACTTCATTATTTAATTTTTAGAGTTCCGTACCTGAAAAAGAAAAAAAAAAGAAAGAAAAAATGTTTATTTGTCACAGAAACATACATGCATACAAGAAATAAAACAATACACAAAAAAAAAGTAAAATACAACAAGCAGGGAAATTAAAAAAGAAAAAAATGTAAATAATGCACGTCGTAACTGCGACAAGTAGAAAAAACGGAACCCATATAGGATCACTCGTGTGTCTGTCTGTCTGTCAGACCATCTCCCTCCCCCTCATCTCCTATAAGTACTGTTGAGCCTAAAATTAAAAAAAAAATTACAGTAATTAGTTCAACACTTATAGATTACAGGAAAACCTGTAAGAAGTGCATGGTGCTAAAAAAACATGGAAAATCTATCAATGTCTACTACAATGGTACGGAACCCTTCATGTGCAAGTTCGACTTGCACTTGGCCAGTTTTACTTTCTAAATGTTATTGTGCAAACAGCTACTCTGCAAATTTTACTGCCGGCTTCTCTGTTTCTTGATCACTTTAATTTGGATCCGTTCAGAGTTTTAGTGAAGCGATTACTTCTAAGCGAGTATCCAACGTCACATCGTCATTCGTTATTAAGGGAGTTGCTGTCAAACGCAAGCCCATTTAACGGAAGAAACAATAAATAAACACTTCGTCTGACCTGTGATTCCAACCCAGGACCAAATGCTAAGCAGTCATGCTTACGGCAACTAGGCCAACAAGGCAGATTATTTTAATAACCAATAATACAAAAAAAAACCAATTCATTAAAAAAATACTGATATTGGTGTAGTGATTAAATGTGCTTGATACTTAGTTTAGTAAAATTTAAATATAACAACTCTTACATTGTATACTGCACGATGCTGTTGTTTGACTGTTAGGTCCTTTTTTATAAGTGAGACCCATTCCAAATTTTAATCATATTTCAAGAAAACAACTTTTCTTACATTTGTGGGTGCAGCGGTGATTAACGTCGAACTGTCCACCAATTAATTTGTGCACTGGTGTTTAACGTCGAACTGTCCACCAATTAATGTTCTAACCTTAGTCGTAGAACCAAAGAACGAATAGAACCAAAAGTGAATCAATTAAAACTGTGAAGTGACTTTCGCCATGTCTTATCATGGTACCAGCAAACAATATGACCCTGCAGGGAGTTACGACGACAAATTCGATTCGTACTTTTCTAATACCACCAATAAACATTATGAGAATGCATCGAGTTATGAAGACATAATATTAAACGTATCAAGGAGTTACCCGAATTATGACTACACTTATAATTTGAACCCAGCATTTATTACAAATTTGATGATTGATTTCATTGTGTTTATGCTTACGCTAACTACGTTGATATACGGCGGAACATCGTGGTGCATTTTGAGCAAGTTTCAAAACTATAGGAACTATGTGTTTCTTAATGCCGTCTTATCAAACTTGTTACACATTATATTTCAGAATTTAAATAGCCACATATATTTTATGTTTTATATGTCTTTTCCTAATCATTGGTACAATGCTATACTTAACTATCTCAGGGAATACACTTCGACGGCCAAAACACACTGGTTGCTAGTTATAAGTCATATGTTTTACATGGATTTTGTAAAAGTTTTTAATAGGAATATCGAAAAACGATATTTGAAATGTAGTGTTTTTGGTTGGGGTGTGCCTTTAATAACAACAATTTTATGTAACCAACTATACCGAAACTTACACGATTTATTAGGTCAACCAAAAAATTTAGTACATGCTATGTTATTGTTTTTGATTTACTGGGGAAATACCAGCCTACCAGTTATGCTTAACTGTTTCCTTTTCATTACCATTGTATTTTCTCTATGTCGTGATTTCAGATCGCGCGTACAAACCGCTAATATCTGGCGTCGCTTGTATATCGCTACTTTAATATTTATATTGAGTGACACCTTATTGTTGTATGACAATTTTATTGGAGATATATTCAATGTAAACTACAAAGTTCACTTTTTTATACATTTACTGGTTAATTTTAATCCACTAATGTTAGACATTTTTTTCATTTTGTTGAGGAGCAATCGGAAACTATGGTATGAGTTTTATATAAATAAATTAAGTCAGAGACAAAGACATCACGACCTTAACATGCAGCGAAGAATTGTCATTAAACGTGCTAGCCCTGATGAGGAGGTTCTTAATGTATAGAGTCGATACTTGTATTATGTAACAAATGTATCATTATAGAAAATTTGCCTGAAGTAGTACCAAAATGTATCATTAACATGCTGCTGATCGCGGCTTCAATCGCGTAAATTTTATATATTCTTTTATTTATTTTAATGTTAACTCCAAACATGATGTCATAACCTGTTTAATGGTAAATTTAATCAAACTCTTTTCAATTGTTTATGAGTGAAAGGTAAACAAACATCGATTGTGCCGATTCCATGGATGATTTGAATAACTTTGAATAACAATCATTTGTATAAAATAACGTTTCGATATCTAAGGTAAAATCTGTCTACTTATTATTGTATTATCTATGACCAGTAAATAGACTGAACGACGAATTATTCGTGAAGCTGCTGATCCCGATAGGAAACTCCATAAAGTTTTTATTTTATTGCTCGACTTCATTGACTCCTTGGTCCAGTGGTCGCAAGCACGACTGCTGCGCATGGATTCGTGGGTCGGGCAAAGAATTATTGGGTTTGTCTTTGTAGCTCGATCCCGATTCATTTGGTCTTAAACATAAATGGCAAAACTAGCCAAGTGCCAGTCGGACTCGCAGATGAAGGGTACAGTTAGACTTTTCATTCTCTTAGTTTAAAAGTTAGAGGGGAACGAGCCACGTATTTTAGTAGCCACTTTGCAAGTGTTTATCTTTCAAACGATTCACTTTGAGAAAGAAATGTTTTAGAAACCTTAATATCATTTTCAAAGACCTATCTATACACACGAATAGGTTTGATGAAAAAGTTTTTTTAGTTTCAGTTCCATGTATAGGGGACACTCCTTAATCTTTTTTTTTTTTTTTTTTCGTATAAAAATCGTAAAGCGTTTCTCTTCTACCTACCAAGTTTAAGTAGTTTCCGAATAAAGTGGCTGTGACATACGGACAGACAGACAGACAAATGAAGAATCTATAAGGGTTCCATTTTTTGCGTTTCGTCCGACCAGTGATTCCAATCCAGGAACAAATGCTTAGCAATTGTACCAACGACAACTTGGTCAACTAGAAAGATTATAATGATGAGCGATTGAAAATAAACTAATTAATTAAAATAATACTGATTTTGGAATAGTGATAACACGTGCTGCACACATAGTTTTGTAAAATTCAAATATTACCACTCTTACATTGCACACTGGACGGCGCTGTTGTTTGACTGTTAGATCCTATTCCATAAGTGACACCGAACTGGTCAGCCGTATCCAAAGAAAACTACTTTCATACATTTGTTAGTGTATTTAACGTCGAACTGTTTACAAATCATTTTTCCAACCTCAGATGTTAGAACAAAAAGTGAGTCTATCAAAACAGTGAAGTGACTTTCGCCATGCCTTATAATGGTACCAGCGAACAGTACTCTGCACGGAATTACAAAGACAAATTCGATTCGTTTTTGTCTAATAATGATACCAATAAATATTATGACAATGCATCTACACACATCAAAAGTGTCTAGGGATCAACATTTATTTTTGCAATAACTTTTCTCCTGATTGATATTAATTAAAATTTTCTTTAAGGATTCATCAAATAAAGTGTTTTCGTTTGTCACAGTAACGATAAACCAAGTCACCTTTGCATTAATAAAGAAATTTGCCATTTTCCTAATAAAGGGATTTTTGACATTTGAACCACTAACATTAAAGTTCGAAAAAAAGACTGAAATAACAGTTTTCTTTAAAATTTTATTGGGTAACTTAAACAATTAATAATCCGTGTTTCTACCGCGAACACTAACAACACAAGAACATCGGTTTGGCATACTCAAAATGAGTTCATCTAAATCACGCTGTGGAATGGCCGCCCATGTTCGTTGCAACAACAAAAAAAGGTCTTCTTGCGACTGGATACCCTCCATATTCGGCAGAGCTCTTCTCTGTAGCATATCCCATGCATGCTCAATCGGGTTCAAGTCTGGCGACTGAGCAGGCCAGGGCAGGACATTGATGTTAGCTGCGGCGAGAGTCTGTCTTACAACTCTTGCGGTGTGCGGTCGTGCATTATCATGCATTAACTGAAATAAGGGACCGATTTGCACTTGTAGAGGAACGATGACGTCTGATACAATCGTCTCAGCATAAATTAAAGCGTTGAGGTTGCCTCTGATCCAAATCAACTCAGTTCTTCCGCCGATCCAAATACCCGCCCATACCATGATGGTTCCACCACTATAAGGATGGACTTCCTGGCAGGATTTTAATCGCTGTTGGCGTCCAGGGGTTCTCCAGTGTCGTATACGTCTTGTATCCGGTCTCATACCAAAACGAGACTCATCAGAAAAGCACACGAAACGCCATTGTTCTTCTGCCCAATTTCTGTGTTCAAGAGCCCATTGATATCGAATCCTACGATTGTGCATTGCTATAGGTGGTACCCGTAGCGGTCTTCGGGAATGAAGGTTCACTTCATGCAAGCGGTTTCTGACTGTTTGGTCGCTAATTAAGTTCCCTGAAGAGTGATGAAGCCTCACGGCTAACATCATGACGGTTATTGTTGGAGCTCTTCGAGTTAAGATTTGAATGTATCGGTCTTGTCTCCGTGTGGTGCAGCGATACCGCCCTCCATGGCGCTCAGCCACGGTACCAGTGCTTCGGTAACGTGTCCAAAGTCGACTGATAACACTCTGACTTGTATTCAGAGCTAAAGCCACAGTACGTTGCCGGGAACCAGCTTCTATCATTCCCACGGCTCTGAGCATTTCTTCCCTGCTTAAATGACGTCGCCGCTCCATAATAACGTTGGTTTTAATCAGTAGTAGGGAAACAGTAGCACTAATAATGTCTTCAATGCGTTGTATGTTTTTATAGGGAAAATATTGACAGCTGATTTTCATCTTTTACTCGAATTTGATTCACAGTTCCTGATTCAAATTATGAAATGCACCAAAAAGGATCCATATAAATTTATAAAATCATAAATTTATTACAAAGCCACATCTCAATCTCAAGAAATCCGCATAAAAATGCTTGATCCCTAGACACTTTTGATGTGTGTAGTTATCATGACATTATATACACTCGAGAGCAATGAATCCGGGTCACTTAAAGAATCCTAAAAATCTCGGAAACTAAAAATGCTAGGTTAATGCAATAAATTGTATTTAATAGACAATGTAATACTCCTTAAATGAAGGTATTAAAACTTCTTAGTTATTGTAAAGTTATATCATAAAAAAATCAAATTTGAAAAAGGGCCACTTTCGAAGATGGAACTACGAAATTACAGCATTTGGTTTTGCTTTTGTTTGTAATCTGTCATTTATGTGGGTACATAAACCATGTTGATAGTGCTCTATATTCGTTATTCAACCTGAAATTATGTCGCTTACGCCTGAAGAATGCACCAGAATACTTACAATGCTGGAAACCGGCCGGAGTCAGCGCGATACAGCCAGGACTGTCGGTGTGTCGCTGTCAACAGTACAAAGAGTTCTCCGACGTTACGAAGAAACTGGTTCTAACCTACGCAGACCAGGAACGGGCAGAACCAGGTGTACCACAGCACGAGAAGACCGATACTTGGTGAACACCATGCTTCGAAATCGCTTTCTCACAGGAACTGAACTCACAAATCAGTTTCGACGCCTCGGAGGAAGTAACCCAAGTGCATGGACAGTAAGACGCCGGCTTGCTGAATCTAACTTAAAACCCCTTAGACCTGCAAACGGCCCTAAACTGAAGCGTGGGCATCGTATTTCAAGACTAAGATATGCCCAGAGCCACGTAAATTGGAGTATTGAAGATTGGTCAAAAGTTATGTTCTCCGACGAATCAAAATTTATGCTCTACAAGCACGATGGAAGACACAGAGTGTATCGAAGACC
The DNA here is from genome assembly GCA_932274075.1 of Diarsia rubi. Taxonomy (NCBI): domain Eukaryota; kingdom Metazoa; phylum Arthropoda; class Insecta; order Lepidoptera; family Noctuidae; genus Diarsia; species Diarsia rubi. The sequence continues at coordinate 13,521,534 of OW026433.1, read as the reverse complement.
AGGGGAAAGATTCAAGCAAGCATGCATCGAAGAAAAAGTAGCCTACGGTGGTGGGTCTGTACTTGTGTGGGCCGGAATTTCTTCTGAAAGTCGCACAGAGCTGGTGATCATAGAAAACGGCTCTTTAACTAGCGTAAGATAGGTGGAAGAAATCCTCAATGATCACGTTGGTCCATTTATGGTCAATTTAGGTGAGGATGCTATATTTATGCATGACAATGCCCGACCTCATTCAGGTAGGATTGTGAATGACTACCTTCAAGAGATGAACATTACTCGTATGGAGTGGCCAGCGCGCAGCCCGGATATCAACCCGATCGAGCATGCTTGGGACGATCTAGGCAGATGCGTAAAACAACGAAACCCTCCCCCAATCACGCTTCGTGAGCTCAAAATTGCTCTCACAGAGGAATGGGAGAATATTCCCCAAAATCGTATAAGGAACTTGGTGTACAGCATGCCAAACCGCGTAAACGCAGTAATGGAACCACGAGGAGGCAATACGAAGTATTAAAATTCAAGAAAATCGTAATAAAGTTCAAAAATTTCATGTTTCCTATTTTTGTTTTAAGGAGAGATCAGCAGTTTTTTTCTTTATGTAATTTTGTGTTAATAAAATGTATGGTGACTCATATTTTTTTACTTTCATTTAAGGAGTATTACATTGTCTATTAAATACAATTTATTGCATTAAGCTATCATTTTTAGTTTCCGAGATTTTTAACATTCTTTAAGTGACCCGGATTCATTGCTCTCGAGTGTATTATAATTATTCGTCTTATATTAACGACTCTGCAGGAAAAATTTACTACTCTTGGGATTGTCAATTATCATACTCTCTAAAGATGACCATTGACTTTATTGTGTTTGTGCTAACGCTAGCTAAGTTGATATACGGTGGAACATCGTGGTGCATTCTGAGCAAGTTTCGGAACTATAGAAATTATGTGTTTCTCAATGCCATTTTGTCAAACTTCTTACACAATACAAGTCAAAATTTAGATCAGCACTTTTTCTTTGTGTTTGATATTTCCTTTGTTAATTATTGGTATTATACTAGTCTTTTCTATCTAAGTAAATACTTTTCGACGGCCAGGACACTCTGGTTGCTAGTTATAAGTCATATGTTTTACATGGATCTTGTTAAAGTATTTAATAGGAATATCGAAAAGCGATATTTGAAATGCAGTGTGTTTGGTTAGGGTGTGTCTTTAATAACAACCGCCTTTCATTTTATTGCTCTGTATGCAGATGTATACTTATTCACTTCATTGTAGGAATGTATGAAATTAATATTTGTATTTTATTCACTGTAAATACAAATATACATTTCATACATTTATAAACCTAACCACGAAGTTTCCTTCCAATTCTTTTCCATACAAAACTACCCTATCTGCGAATGGGAAATTCATTCAATTCAATTAAGTGCCTTACTTGACAGTCAAAACTGCCTTTTAATGGCCTAATTGAAATAAATGGTTTGGCTTTGAGTTTTTTGGTGACTTATAAAGTAATTAGAAGGGTAATAAATGTAGGTCAACATTTCGATACAAAACCCTCAAAATAAAATATCATGTTTTTAACGTCCCTATATCCGAGGTCAATTTGATAAATTAATTACGGTAGCTGTTACAGATAAAAAATATTGATTAATGTGTATAGAACTAATTAACCGACTGCCTCGTTGGAGTTATGGTAGTAAGTGCGGCTGCCGAGCATTAGAATTCAATTCCCAATTCGGGGAAAACATTATTTGGTTTTTTAATCAAGAATTTCTCAATAGCAGGCACGGAGTCTAAGTAGCTCGTCCGCTATTACATGAAAATTATAAACATGACTAGCGATACCTAGTGTTAGGTTTTATAAATAAATCGTTAAATCATTTTTAGTCCTATAATGGGACACTTTATTTCTTACACTGGCAACACCAGTGAGAACGAATAAGATTGAGAGATAACGTTTGATTTTTTGGGAGAAGGACTCGGCCTATTTTGCTCGGGCCAGCATCGAATACGGACGTGATATCTGTGTAAAGACGGAAATATAACTACCCTTCAATTAATTAATGTGACTTTTATTGTTCTACTATATTTAAGGTGAGTGTTCTTACATTTCAGAAGTGGGATAAACCTGCTTATATGCTTGCGCAGTGCTATACTGCTTACTTATATTGTATCAGCTTAGTAACAGTTCAAAGAATCCCTTAATGTGTGTGTAATATTTAGAGAATTGCAATTTTTTTTTAAAACGGTTATTTTTTTTCAAATTGAAAAAAAGAGGGTTGTTTCTAGGTCATACTAGTAGGTCTACAGGATTGCTTACCTATTATTACTGGAGTGCAAGTGGCACAAAATTCCGTTATTTTTAGCTACGAAGCCCCGTTTTCGAGATATTGTAAATATACCGCCGTTCGTCAACATAAATTTTGTTTTAACGTGTTTAATTGAGTAGTACAGCGCTTACGTTTACAAGTTTCAGATTAACGATGCCACGTTCGAACGAATCTTCTCCACGGCGGCGTTTAAGGACGCCAACCCAAAGAGAAGCTGATCGAAATGCAGACTCAAGCAGACGGAGTCGGAGTCGCATGCGCCGAGAAGGCGACAGCAATCGCAGTCGCAGTCGCGTGCGTACTCCAGGTCAAAGGCAAGTACGTGACAGTGCCAGAAAATTGGAACATGAGCTGGAACATCATCGCGAGCGGCTACGCGCTCTGGAGAACGAGTTGAGCCGGGACCGCAGTCTTAGACGACGGGCCACACCCCTCGATGGTGCTGAGCGTAACAACCGCCGCGTGTGGAAGGACAACGAACTGGACCGGTTGCGGGTTCGAGATGGAAGCTTGCCTCGGGAACGCAGCCCTACAGTGCGAAGATCCCGTGAAGTACGTGATGCTGTTGACACCGCGTCGCCGACACGACGGAATGTAAGGTCAGACAGTCCAACTTTTACCTCCAAAGATGTCATGAATATTATAAATTCTATTGGTAACATTAAGTCTCAATCTCAACCGTTAACTGTGGCATCTCCGGTGCAGAATTCAAATAATAATATTAATCATAAGAATATTTTATCAAATTTTGACCCTTCTTCAAAGGGTCAGCGCATTGATATTTGGCTCAAAAAGGTGAACGAATGTGCCACTGTCTACGGTTGGGATGAAAGAACCATCATACATTTTGCTATGCAAAAACTCCAAGGATTAGCCAAAACGTGGTATGAGAGTTTAAACTCTATACTATTCAGTTGGAGCGAGTGGCAACATAAATTGACGAGTGCGTTTCCATTTGAACAAAATTATGGCAAATCCTTGGAGGACATGCTCAGGAGGCGAAGTAAAATTGATGAACCCATAGAGGTCTACTATTATGAAAAATTGGCCCTCTTGAACCAATGTGACATCGAGGGCAAACGCGCTGTGGAATGTATAATACATGGTTTAAGCGACAGAACTATGAGGTCTAGTGCCAACGCGATACGGTGTACCCAACCTGATCAGTTATTACAATTTCTGATGACTAACAAGGAGATTTCACAATTTTCGGATCGTGCCAATTTTAAAGTTAAATCCTCGTCTTCTACATCAGAGTCGTTAAATAATAATGCTACAAATCGAACTACAAAGACTAATAGTAATAGTATTCGCGAACTATTTTGTTTTAATTGCAAAGAGAAAGGACATCCTTACCTTAAATGCCCCAAACCCTTAGTTCAATGCGAGAAGTGTCGTAGGTTTGGTCATAAAATCGAAAATTGCACTGTTAAATTTGGAAACGACAAAAGGCCTGAGAATGTACAAAAGACAATGCGTATATTAACGTCGGAATCAAATTCAAAGTTCATCAAAGAAGGTAGGATTAATGACGTTCCAATAGAAACTTTCATAGATCTCGGTAGTGAGGTCACTCTTATTAGACAGTCCGTAGCTTCAGCATTAGGTCTTACCTACGATAGTCCTTCCATACCTTTAAAAGGTTTCGGAAGTGACATAATACAATCCAAAGGTGGGGTGGATGTGGATTTGAGCATTGATGGTGTTAGAGGTCGTGTTTTGTGTCAAGTAGTAGAGGACAGACTTCTTGATTTACCCTTGCTTGTAGGACAGTCATTTACTGAACAGTCTCATGTCGTAGTGTATAAGAATGCGGAAGAATTAAATTTTTTTGACGGTAGCAATGCCTTTGGATTTCCGCTATTAGATATAGGAGATAGTACATCGGTCACCGTGGAGGTTGCTTCTGATGTTGTCATTTATGGTCCAGCTGTAGTTAAAGCCCGCTTAAGTACTTCTACGATTAAAGATGGAGATATTTTATTAAGTGGGAAAGTGATAGGGAAGCCAAATCAGCAGTTTACCGTTAATGGGGGGGTGTATCGGGTCAAAAGCAGCTTACTTTATATTTACATAACGCCCTTGTCAAAGTTCTGTCAATTGAGAGAGGCGGTCGTTATAGGACGGGGTACTAAGATTCAGGTAGTTAGACGCATATACACATCTTCAGATTCCTCGGTGGCCGAGCACGGCATAATTGATGTTAGTCAGTTAAAAATAGGTGCCACAATCGACGAATCTCAGCGACGACAGTTGATAGACATACTTATTAGGTATAAACATTGTTTCGCGACGTCTTTAAAGGAACTAGGGTGTACAAGCGTCGCTGAGATGAACATTGAACTAACTAGCAACCGTCCCGTTGTGTACCGACCGTACAGATTAGCACATAAGGAGCGTGAGCAAGTAAGGGAGATGATAGGAGAAATGTTACAGTCCGGAATCGTGAGAGAATCTGTTTCTGAATATGCTAGTCCTATCATATTAGTGCGCAAAAAGGACGGCAAGCAGAGATTATGCGTCGATTATAGGCTCTTAAATTCTGTAACGGTGAAGGAACGGTACCCGATGCCGATAATCGAGGACGAGATTTCCCGACTCTCAGGCCAAGCATATTTCATTACTCTGGACATGGCCTCTGGTTATTACCAAGTGCCAATAACCGAAGGCTCAAAACCGCTTACGGCATTCGTAACCCCGGACGGCCAGTACGAATTTAATCGTATGCCGTTCGGGTTGGCGAATGCGCCCGCTGTTTTCCAGCGGATGATGAACAGAGTGCTGGGATCTGCTAGATTTACAGAGGCTATGGTTTACATTGATGATGTCTTAATTTATGGAAAGACTGTATACGAATGTTTGAACAGGTTTGAAAGAGTGATGCAATTGTTAGAGAAGGCGAATTTGACCCTCAACCTATCGAAATGTGATTTCCTTCAGAATCAGATAATTTATCTTGGGTACGAAATCAGCGCTGCAGGCGTTCGTCCCGGTAATAAGAAGGTTCAATCTGTACTAGATTTCCCTTGTCCGACCAATTCGCATTCAGTAAGACAGTTTCTTGGGTTGGTGGGCTATTTCAGGAAGTTCATTAAGAACTTTGCGATCCTGGCACACCCACTAAATAGACTGCTCAAAAAAGATGCGGATTGGGTTTGGGCCGAGGATCAAGAGGTGGCTTTTGGGGCGCTTAAGGATAGGTTGGTAGATAGACCGATATTAGCGATTTACGAACCGACTGCTGAGACAGAATTGCACACCGATGCAAGCAAAGTAGGAATTGGAGGGATTTTGCTTCAACGTAAACATGCTGGCGATTCCTTTCAACCTGTGGCATACTATAGCCGGCAAACTTCTCCAGAAGAGAAAAATTTCCATGCTTTTGAACTCGAGACCCTGGCTGTAGTATGTTCGCTCAAGAAATTTCGAGTTTACCTGTTAGGGCAAAGTTTTAAAATTGTCACGGACTGTAGCGCTTTGCGTTCAACATTCTCAAAACGAGACATGATTCCGCGTATAGCGCGTTGGTGGCTTCTGCTACAGGAGTTTCAATGCATTGTAGAGTATCGCGCCGGTACTAGAATGGCACACGTGGATGCTCTGTCGCGAAACCCTGTCGAATTAGTAGATGACACAGTTGAGACTGACCAGTATCCAAGTATTATGTTGATTAGCAACGAGGACTGGTTACATACCTTGCAGATGGGAGATTCTGAACTCCGTCGAACTCGTGATATACTTACTACTGATATGGATGCTGATAGTTTAAAACATATAAAAGAAAACTATCTGATTAAAGATAACAAACTTTATAAATGTTTAAACGGGGATAAAAATAATTTACGCTGGGTAGTACCAAAGGGCGCAAGGTGGCAACTCTGCCGCATGAACCATGATGATATCGGACATTTTGGTGTAGAAAAGACGTTAGAGCGTATTAAGAAAACTTATTGGTTCCCCAAAATGTCTAGATTCATAAAAAAATACGTTCAGGCGTGTCTTGAATGCGCATACTCAAAGAAAAGCGCTGTTAATGAGGGCCTTTTACACCCAATTACTAAAATAGAAGTGCCTTTTCACACCATTCACGTTGACCACCTTGGGCCCTTTGTTCGTTCGAAGTTAGGCAATTCTTACCTTTTGGTGATAGTGGATGCTTTCACGAAGTTCGTTTTAATTAAACCAGTGCGAAATACTAAAACGCAGACGGCCGTAAGAGTTTTTGAAGATATTTTCTATACGTTTAGGATCCCCGACCGTGTCATAAGTGACCGTGGCACTTGCTTTACATCCCACGCATTCAAACGTTTTTGTTTAGCTATGGGCATACGACATATTTTAAACGCAGTTGCTAGTCCGAGAGCGAACGGTCAGGTAGAGCGGTACAACCGTACCATTCTGAACTCTTTGACTGCCCAGAATCTTAATTTTGATGAGAGGAATTGGGATGATAAAGTAGGTCGAGTCCAATGGGGCATGAACAATACTCGACAAAAGACCACGGGCAGGACGCCGGCCGAAGTCATGTTCGGATTAAATATGAACGCAGAGATCAATCCTAGGCTTAATGAGTTAGTACGGGAAAGTAGGGAGGAATTAGATCCAGATATTCTACGAGAATCTGTCAAAGATAAAATTGACGTTGAACAAGAAAAACAAAAATCCGCTCATGACAAAAACCGGCTTCCTGCACGTGTATATGGTGAGGGCGATCTTGTAAAGATCACAAGAACTTCGTTTGCAAATGATGGCAAAAGCAAAAAACTAATTCCACCTTATGTTGGACCTTATCGTGTGATTGCTGTGTTGGGTAACGACCGTTATAGACTGGCGGCTATACCAGGGTTGTCTAGTACTAAAAATAAGCGCAAAACCACTGTAGCTGCCGATCGCATGTTACCATGGGTTCACGTGGCGGCCTTAGATGTAAACGAGGGCAATGATAATGATGATGAAGATGAGACGAATAGCTGTAACGATGAAGACACGGATGCGTAACTTTGTTCATTTTAGAGATTATTTGTCAACGAAGACGTTGCATAATTATCATCATCATCATTACTAATATGCTAACTGACAATAGATTAACATACAAATTGAACCTAATTTCAAATTATATAGAATGTTATAGTGATTGTCACCGTTTGTTTATTACAATTGATTAATGTTACTCCCTGGTCAAATTGTTAAATTATAACAACCGTCTTGATTTATCGAATAAACAAAAATAAATAGTACAAAGTGATCTTGACATATAACTGTATTTATGTAGAATTATGTTTAGAAAGATATAACTGACACATATAACATATAGATTGATTGTGTTGAGATATGATGTAATTAATAATGTAGTAAAATGTTCCGAACGACAGTGAATAAACAAAATTGTAAATAGATTCTGCCATTCGTTATTTATGTATTTATTGCTCGTGAGAAAGAGGGTTCACAAGCAATGTCACCCTGGTATGTGAGAAGGAGGGTTCACTACCACCGTGACTTTTGATATTTTATTATATTTATGTATTTATTGCTCGTGAGAAAGAGGGTTCGCAAGCAATGTCACCTTGGTATGTGAGAAGGAGGGTTCACTACTACCGTGACTTTTGATATTTTATTATACTTATGTATTTATTGCTCGTGAGAAAGATGGTTCACAAGCAATGTCACCTTGGTATGTGAGAAGGAGGGTTCACTACTATCGTGACTTTTGATATTTTATTATACTTATGTATTTATTGCTCGTGAGAAAGAGGGTTCACAAGCAATGTCACCTTGGTATGTGAGAAGGAGGGTTCACTACTACCGTGACTTTGATATTTTATAATATTTATGTATTTATTGCTCGTGAGAAAGAGGGTTCACAAGCAATGTCATCTTAGTATGTGAGAAGGAAGGTTCACAACCATCATGATTTGTTGATATTGTTTATTACATTTACTTCAAGTACATATATCGTTTTTGAGAAATAGAGAAAACAAACAAACTGTATATGTTTTAGAAATAGCGTGTTAATATTGTAAGTTCGGATTCGATGCTGTCACCTTTATTGACCGAGTGTTAGGTTGTAGCTAACTGGCTTGCGTGCATGAGGACATGCACGACGTCAGGATGGTCGAGTGTTAGGTTTTATAAATAAATCGTTAAATCATTTTTAGTCCTATAATGGGACACTTTATTTCTTACACTGGCAACACCAGTGAGAACGAATAAGATTGAGAGATAACGTTTGATTTTTTGGGAGAAGGACTCGGCCTATTTTGCTCGGGCCAGCATCGAATACGGACGTGATATCTGTGTAAAGACGGAAATATAACTACCCTTCAATTAATTAATGTGACTTTTATTGTTCTACTATATTTAAGGTGAGTGTTCTTACACTAGTATGTGAATTTACAACTCTGTCTTTTAAGGCTATGTATGAAGAACTAAATAATTTTAGCAAATTAATGCGCGACTTGACTAGTTTTTACCCGACTGCGGCGTAGCCCAAAAGAAGGGTTATCTGTTAAACATGTATGTATGTTTGTGTGTATGTCTGTATCTTTGTTCACTCATAACTCCTGAACGGATGAAGGGATTTCAACAAAATAAACGTCGTTAGATTCGTCTTGAAGGCGCAAGTGTCACTTGTTTCATTAAAATAAAATAAAAAACCATAAAAAATTAGCGATTTTGGCCATATCGCGTAGATAAGGAGTAGTTTATAAGGAGATTACAAAAATATATAACATTTATAAGTTTAAAAGAAATTCAAAGTGTAAAACCCTTATAGGATCACTCGTGTGTGTCTGTTTGTTCGACCATCCCTCCCCCCCTCCCTCACTCAGATTAGTACTGCTGAGCCTAAAATAAAAAAAAAATACAGAAATTAGTTTAACACTTTACAAGAAAACCTATAAGAAGTAGATGGTGCTAAAAAAACATACAACAATAGACAAATCTATCAATGTCTACTAAAATGGTACGGAACCCTCAATGTGCAAGTCCGACTTGCACTTGGCCAGTTTTAGTTTTTAAATGTTATTGTGTAAACAGCTGGTCTGTAAAACTTATTGTCAGCTTCTCTATTTCTTGATCACTTTATTTTGGAGCCGTTCAGAGTTTCAGTGAAGCGATTACTTCTAAGCGAGAATCCCAAGCCACAGCGTCATTCGTTATTTCGGGAATTGCTGTCGAACGCAAGCCTATTTAACGGAAAATACAAAAAAAAACACACTTCGTCCGACCCGTGATTTCAACCCAGGACCAAATGCTACGCAGTCATCCTTACAGTAGGCCAACAAGGCAGATTATTATAATGACCAATAGTAAAAAAAAAAACTAATTAATTAAACAAAAACTGATATTGGTGTAGTGATTAAATGTGCTTTATACTTAGTTTTGTAAAATTTAAATATTACGACTCTTACATTGTATGCTGCACGGTGCTGTTGTTTGACTGTTAGGTCCTTTTTATAAGTAAGACCCATTTATAATTTTTATACCATATTCCAAGAAAACAACTTTTCTACATTTGTGGGTGTAGCGGTGATTAACGTCGAGTTCGACGTTCACCAACTAATTTTCTAATATCAGTCGTCAGAACCAAAAGTGAATCAATTAAAACTGTGAAGTGACCTTCACCATGTCTTATAATGGTACCAGCGAACAATATAACTCTGCAGAGAGTTACGAAGACAAATTCGATTCGTTTTTTTCTAATACCACCAATAAACATTATGAGAATGCATCGAGTTATGAAGACATATTAAACGAATCTGGGAGTTATGACTACATTTATGATTGGAACTTATCATTTACTCTTAAGTTGACTATTGATTTCATTGTGTTTATGCTTACGCTAACTACGTTGATATACGGCGAAACATCGTGGTGCATTTTGAGCAAGTTTCAAAACTATAGGAACTATGTGTTTCTTAATGCCGTCTTATCAAACTTGTTACAAATAATATTTCATAATTTAAACAACCACACATATTTTGTGTTATATATTTCCTCCGCTAATGATTGGTATGATACTTTACTTGCCTATATAAGTGAATACATTTCGACGGCCAAAACACACTGGTTGCTAGTTATAAGTCATATGTTTTACATGGATTTTGTAAATGTTTTTAATAGGAATACCCAAAAGCGATATTTGAAATGTAGTGTTTTTGGTTGGGGGGTGCCTTTGATAACAACAACTTTATGTGACCAACTATTCCGGAGCTTACACGGTTTATTAGGTCAACCAAATACTTTAGTACATGCTGCGTTATTCCTTTTAATTTTCTGGGCAAATACCATCCTACCAGTTATGCTTAATTGTTTCCTTTTCATTACCATTGTATTTTCTCTATGTCGTGATTTCAGCTCGCGCGTACATACCGCTTCTAATATCTGGCGTCGCTTGTATATCGCTACTTTAATATTTATATTGAGTGACACCTTATTGTTGTATGACAATTTTATTGGGGAGATATTCGATGTAAACTACAAAGTTCACTTTTTTATTAAATTATTTGTTACTTTCAATCCACTTATGTTAGACATTATTTTCATTTTGTTGAGGAGCAATCGGAAACTATGGTATGAGTTTTATATAAATAAATTAAGTCAGAAACATAGAGATCACGATCTTAACATGCAACGAAGAATTGTCTGTGAACCAGCTGTCGCCCATGCGGAGAATCTTGATGTATAGTGTATAGAGTCAATAAATTCACTAAATGTATTTTTGAAAATTAGTTTATACAAAAATGTAGCATTGTTTAAAGGAGACTCGCGTAAATTCTTTATATTCCTTTAAAAAATGCATCGTCTACGTGATCTTCTTTATATATAATTCTACTGTACGTCTTGATGTCACAAAAATCCTCCAGATCAATTTTAAAACACAATTAGACCCGGTAAGAGGCACTGCTGTCCGGGCAGGACGACGTCTGCCAAGTCCGCTAGTTAAGTATGTTATAAATTTTTTAACTGTGAAGTTTCATCAAACTGTTTTTAAATAGATTGTGAGTGAAAGAAAAAAAACAAACATCCAATGTTCCATCCTGCCACGGACAGAACGATGATGATGAAGATTCCTTGGAAGATTAATTCTGTGAGTGTTTTGACTATCGATAATAGGGATGTTTTATTACTTAAAAAATTGATTCTAATTAGTCCACCTGTTTGTGTTGTAAAAAATATTGGATACGTATTTTTTGTTTTATCAAATAAATAAAAATTGACGAAGATAAAACGCGTCAAAGAAGAACCTAAAATTCGAAGATACCTATGTGACATCTACCAATCCGTACGAGCACACATTGAGGACGGATTGAGCACGGATTGAGGGATGCCTCTCCTAGAGAGCAGGGCTGAGTCCCTGCAGTGGGAAAAAAATATAGGCTGATGATGATGATGATTAATATAAAAATATAGGCTGATGATGATGATTAATATTGTTGTTATTCATATTAATTTTTTGTTTGTGTTTTTATTATTTTTTAAATGTAATGTTTTCCTCATTTACTATTATAATTATGTGTTCAATGAGCTGGAGCTAATATATGTATGTGGTTAATACGTCACGATATTATTAATTTCATACATTTTTAAAGACCATGAAGTTGGGCCGCGGGTTGTACACTAGTTATCGCGGCCTCGACATAGAGGGCTAAGAAGGAACATGGGTGGTTTTTAGTCAGTAGAAGTCTGACACTCCCTTTCGCTCTGCCCAAGAGCGGGAGGGGTTATTCGATGATTTTCCACCCGCCAAAAAAAAAAAAAGACCATGAAGTTTATTTCCGATTCTTCTTAATGAAACTATACAATGTATTGGTGAATAAAAAAATCATTTAATTCAATTAGTAGTAATTGACAGTTAAATGTGTGTTTTAAACAGGCCCTATGGTGATGATTATAAATAAAAAAACACTATGTTCGAATGGGAATCCAACCCTATCTAAATCTTAAGTAGTGGTGCTTGCAATCGCCAGATCGACAAAGCAAATTATTATAATGAGCAATATTGAAAAAAAAATACATTTAATAAAAATAATAATGTACTTTGTTTTGCGACAAATGACCTCCTTAATTATGATTGTAAAGTTTTTTATACTACAGTCATATTATTGTCTATTTTACAAGCGGCACCCGTTTATCGGGTTTGGACATTAAGCAAAACTATTTTGCTTACATCTGTGAGCTTGGCGGTGATTAATTAATATCGATCTGTTTACAAATTAATTAATTCATCTCACCACCTAGTTGGAACCAAAAGTGAATCTACCAAAACTGTGAAGTTGCATTCGCCATGTCCTTTAACGATACCAGCGAAGAAGATGATGGTCTGTACTTTGCTGAGAGTGGCACTTTTTTTTATTTTTTTGGTATGTGGGAAATCATCAAATAACCCCTCCCGCTCTTGGGCAGAGCGAAAGTGAGTGTCAGACTTCTACTCTTCAGCTAAATTTCAGCCTTAGCGTCGGCCCTTGCGGGCCCCTTCCATGTTGCTGGTGGAACACGAACGCGCCGTCGACACGGCCTGTCGTCGTCATAAGACGGATGGACGGCGAGCTAGCCCATTACTCACTGTCCATAGGCCCGCGTCTACGGTGGCCGGAAGCCGTCACGTGGCCGCCGACGCCCGGAGTGTCTTCCGCGGCGGCTGGGAGGAGAGGTTCTCTCCCTCTCATGTTCCGCCACCTCCTTTGCTAGCATCACTGTTTCGCAGAAGGAGGCGACGGCGTCCCATTACTCCTCGCACCGGACCATGGCTTGCACCAGGGCCGGACGCTTAAAAGGCCTTATGCACACATATCTTGGATGATTTACTGCATTTTGCTTGACATGGTGGATAAACATAAATGTGCTGATATACCAAATCCAAATGACGATTCTTAATCATTCGTCATATAAAGTGCAACTTTTTTGTTCACTTTTTCTATAATGCGGTAACTATTCTGTCAGATTACTGACGGACTAATTCCTTGTGTAATATACAGGAACAGCCTATCAGAAGACTAAAAGCGACAAGTGGAAAGGTTGTCTGGCATTATAGACGAACATCTAGCAGATGAAATCTACACTATAATGTGTGGTCACAATAGGAGAACCTGCATTAGGAGGACAAAGCCTACAGCAGTACGGGTTGCCTTAGCCGCAAAAGTCTGAAGGCTTACACAATAACCGGCGAGACTACCCCAAAACAAGGACGATGTCAATTCCTTAGTAGAAGTGGTGTCAAGTAGTGAAAAGGCTTGGGAAGGACCTTTAAATTGCTTGTCGGGGCCGCGGGTTGTACACTAGTTATCGCGGCCTCGACATAGAGGGCTAAGAAGGAACATGGGTGGTTTTAGTCAGTAGAAGTCTGACACTCCCTTTCGCTCTGCCCAAGAGCGGGAGGGGTTATTTGATGATTTTCCACCCGCCAAAAAAAAGGACCTTTAAATTATAATAAAGATTGTTATATTTTTTCAGAATTCAAACAATTTAACAAAATAATGTATACAATGTGGAGCAGGACGATTGACATTCCTCTAAACCACGTAAAGAAAGGCATGCTCTTGACCCGTATACAAAAAATCAATCAAATCCAATGACTACTTTAGCCACAGGAAATTATTTTTCATTTTCTTATTTTTCAACATGATGTAGATCGGAGTCCGTAATAATAGGTAAACATTGTAAGGTCAGGAACCTGTGCAAAAACCTACGATTCTATTCTCAACGTCTCAATACGCTTGAAAGACAGAGAAAGGTGTCATACGATCCCACTCTGACGCGCCCCGCACACTCCCACAAAATACTACAATTATAAAGAAAAAGTAATATTACTTACGCAAATAATGCATTAGTGGTGCATAGAAAATTGCGAGTGTGTGTGTGAGCGGATTTTTTTTCGGCAAAAAGTCCTTGACTCGGTAACTATGTCAGTCAGTGCATAGCGGCGCCCTTTGAGGAGAGCACACGCCTACTTTTTTTATCACAAGACGAGCCGCGCGCGCATTGTCGTGATTTTATGAAAAGTTTGTTGTTATTGTGATTAAAGACGATTTATGATATTTGGATTAGTGCATAGGTTACTGTGACTTATTGGTGTTAGTGTAATATTAGTTATTTAGGCATTTATTAGGTAGCTAGTTTTGTGATTTAGGTTAAGTTAGTAAGTTTTTTAGTTTAATTATGCCTCAAATAAGGTACACAGCTGCCGAGTACACCGACATGGTACTTATGTACGGAGAATGTCAACTAAATGCGTTTATGCCGCTGATTTGTTGTTCTCCGATAAAAAGTACCTACGCCCAACATCGCCGCCGCTCGCTGCACCCCGCGCACTAGGTCAGTGACTTTTCGTAGTTAAAGCGTGTTTACTTTTTATGCAGTTGATTCTGCTATTTATTTTGTTTGAAAATTGCAATTTTTAAATTTTCCACTAACTACTAATCTTCGTGTTTTAAAATGTTTCGATGGACTAGTACAGTGCTAGTTTTAATTTAATGTCGTAGTTCCAGATCCACATTGTATGTTTGAACAAAAAGAATATCCTAAAAAACAAATTAAAAATCCTATTAGAACCATTTTCGACTTCTACGTAGTTATTATTATGACCGATAGTGAAATAAAAACACTTCATTAAAATAATGTTGATTTTTGTGTTACGATAAAATATCTACTTCATTACTATTGTAAAGTTTTATAATACCACAGTTACATTGACTATTCCACAAGCATCGTCCATTTATTGGCATTGACCATAGAACTTCTAAAACAAACAACTTTATTAATCTGTGAGTGCAGCGGTGATAACCTTCAAACTGTTCTCGAATATAATTTCTCACTTTAGTTGTTGACCCAAAAGTGAACATATCAAAACTGTGAAGTGACTTTCGCCATGTCTGTTAACGATACGAGCAAACAGTTTGACTCTACAGGGAGTTATGAAGACATATCCGATTTGTTTTCATTTAATATCAGTGACTATTATGACACAGATCCTAGTCATGAAGACATGTTATACAGTATTGACTACACTTGGAATTGGAACCTATCATTTAATCAACAGTTGACTATTGACTTCATTGTGTTTTTGCTAACGCTAGCTACGTTGATATACGGCGGAACATCGTGGTGCATTTTGAGCAAGTTTAGGAACTATAGAAACTATGTGTTTCTTAATGCCATCTTAACAAATTTGTTACTCAATCTAAGTCAGAACTTACTACGCAACTCACTTTTCGGGTTTGTTATTCATAATAAATTGTATTTTATTATAATTTCCTATTTAGTTGAATACATTTCGACGGCCAAGATACACTGGTTGCTAGTCATAAGTCATATGTTTTACATGGAAATTGTAAATGTTTTTAAAAGGAATATCGAAAGGCAATATTTAAAATGCAGTGTTTTTGGTTGGATTGTGCCTTTAATAACAACCGCCTATTCTTTATGCGCCCAAAAGTACCTTAGTTTACCGGATTCATTAAATAATCCCAAAACTTTAGCATATTCTGTATTATACTTATTAATTTTTTGGCCAAATACCATCTTGCCAGTCATGCTTAATTGTTTTCTCTTCAGTACCATTGTATTCTCGCTATGTCGTAATTTCAGCTCTCGCGTACAAACCACTTCTAACATCTGGCGTCGTCTGTATATAGCTACATTGATATTTATATTGAGTGACATTTTATTGTTGTATAACAATTTTATTTTCGAGATATTCGAAATAAACTTCGCAGTTGACTTTTTTATAAAACTATTTGTTTCTTTTAATCCGCTTATGTTAGACTTTGTTTTCATTTTGTTAAGGAGCAATCGGAAAATATGGTACGAGTTTTATATAAATAAATTAAATCTGAGACATGGAGATCACGATCTCAATATGCAGCGAAGAATTGTCTGTGAACCAGCTAACGCCCATGCGGAGGTTCTTGATATATAAAGGGTGTAAAAGTACCCTTAACGCAAACAAAAGGCACTTGTTCTCCCACCATTGCGATATTTTTTTGTTTCTAGACCATACCTCGGAACCCCCTAGTTACGGAGATATTTTGGTTGAAAGTTCCAAATTTTGCATAGCTGTTTTTTGTAAATACCAGTTTTTCAGGTTATAATAACTTTACTTGAATTACTTACATAGCCCCTTTACTATTCAAAGCACCCACACGCACAATGTTTCAAGAGTGCAACGGTAGTTTTACCGTAAAATGTGATTTATGATCCCAAAAAAAAAGTCGTTTCCCAGCAAAAAAAATTGCGTAGTTACCACTACGCAATTTTTTTTGCTGGGAAACGACTTTTTATTTTTGGGGTCAAAAATTTCATTTTACGGTAAAACTTAATATGGCACTCTTACACCTTTATAATTCTACTTTTATTTTAACAATACCTACAGATATTTTAGAAATAAAAAATATGGCACTTTTCAATCTAAATCTACCTAGGTTGCACTTGTAGGTATTTTTTTTTTTATAAAACGTTGCCCCACACTAGGAATTTCTCCTGTATCGTGGGTGCGTTCACAAACATTTAAACTCACATACACAAATACCCAGACCCGGAACAACTATCTGTGGGCCATACAAATATTTGTTCCGTGCGGGGATCGAACCCGCGACACGCAGCGCAGCAGTCCACTGCCAGCCCACTGCGCCAACCGTGTCGTCAAAAAAACCGTATTAAAAACAGTCAGACTTATTCTTAAAACAAAATGTATCTTTTTTCCCAAAATATGACAAATATAGACTCCAAAAACACAAACCACATACTTCAGGTAAGTAATAATTTTTAAAAAAAATCTGACAACAGTCTAATAACGTAAATTTATTGGTAGTCAGTGCACAAAATAAAAATTTATTGGTGTAGTCAGTGCACAAAATAAAAACGGAATACCACTACTCAATTCTTCTCCTAGATCTTGATTCCCCCGTCGGGGTCGCGGGTTGTACACTAGTTATCGCGGCCTCGACATAGAGGGCGAAGAAGGAACATGGGTGGTTTTTAGTCAGTAGAAGTCTGACACTCCCTTTCGTTCTGCCCAAGAGCGGGAGGGGTTATTCGATGATTTACCACCAGCCAAAAAAAAAAAAAAACATCTTGGTTCTGGTCTTAACCTTGGTTCTGATCTTTATCATATCTTAGTATATTTGTGCCTAGTGGATGGCAATAGGGTCGCCCCATATCATATTGAATTTAATTATAACTGTGTAATTATTTTATTACTGTTAATATACATTTTGTAGTTATTCTAGTTTTTGTTTGTATTTTTATTAACTTTAAAGTATAATGTAATAATCATTTACTATTAGGATTCTATGTTTGCTTGGGCCGATATTTGTGTTCGATTAATAAAATCAGTTTGGTGTGTGTTACATACGTTACTAAATCGTAAGTTTTGTAATCATTAATAATTAATATCATTTACTCGTATTTGTAAATTATTATAAACTATTTAAAAAAAGTAATAACCATCGAGTTTCTTTACCATTCTTTTTTATTTTTTATTTTATTTTTCTTCTCATACGAACTACCCTATCGGCGACCGGGCAATAGATTCAATTCTATTTCGGTGCTTCACAGTCAAAAGTGCAAAGGTTTATTTGAAATGTTTTTTTTTTTATAAATAAACGTTTATTTTATAATTATGTAATAGTTTGACTTTGACACTGGCTTTTTTTGACGACTTTAAAATTGAACAGGTTGGTAACAGGTTGGTAATGTCAGTGGCTATCATATTGTCCATGGATTAGCTGTCAAATTGGTTATGGTTTAGTACAAAATGAAACCATATTTTGACAGTTAATTGATGGACATAATATGATAGCCACTGTCATTTAAATGATAAGCAATACCACTGCAGATCTCACTTTGACGTTTCTTTTTCGCCATTGTCCTACGCCAGTTTTGAAATATGAAGGGAAAATGGGTTACACGTAAAAGTCAGTGATTCGCGCACATTTTTTTTGATAAGCGCAATTTTGTGTGATTCTGTCTGTTACTATTCAGCGTTTGTATTATATTTTGTTTATCTTATTAATGATAACTAAGAGAAAACATGACATAAGAGTATTTTTTAAGGATAATAAGGTTGGATGGTAATGTTAAGTCGTCAATTGACCACATACAGACAAGAAAGAAAGAAAGAAAATGCATTTATTTGGCACATGCCCCAAGTACACACAATGTAAAAAAAGTATATAAAAAAAGGAGTTAGAAATAAACAAAGCGTGCCACTGTGTGCCTCACGGCTGCGTCAAAAAGGTCCAATTCAGCAAAATGCCGGTCAACTATTGCCCGACGCTGGTTTGCAACTGAACCTGACTTAGAGTGGTTACGGATGTAAAACAGTTTTATATGTTGTGTCAATGTTTGTCGTGAATATGTACTTAAATAATTATGTATTGAAAGGTGTGTACAAAAAATAAAAATATAACAAAAAACAAAACATAGAAATAACAAATATCGTAAGTGTGTAAAACAAAACAAAATAAGAGAATATAGAGAAATGGCACAGGCGCTAGATAAAAAATCTGTTTGACACGATAACTATTCACGGATTACACATTATCTTATATTTATAAAAGTATTTTATTTTTTTTCATGCATTTCGTCCACAATAATAATTATAAGGTAGGAGCGTCATATCACTGAGACATTTAGAGCAACCATATCCAGCTTACGTTGTGCTTCTATGAGGAACTGCCGTAAACGACTTCTAAATGTGTCTATCGACTTGATAAGTCTTAACGGTGGTGGCAGGTTATTCCATATTTTTGAAGCCGCATAACGAAAGCTGCCTCTGAAAGCTACAATACATTAACAAATAAATAATTGATTATCCGTATTTCTTCTTATGCCGTTTGCATTCGAGGTAACTCTTGCGAAGGACCTATAATGCTTCAGGATCGGTTTAGTTTTCGAGGAAAAAAAAAGACAATATATAACGTCGATATCGTCAAAAAACTTGTGCTGTAATAAGTCTGAGCACGCTACGAGGGCAAGCATGACGCAGCGCAACGGAAATAGTTTCCACCTATACCAATTTTTCAAACACTTGGTAGGTCCTGTTAATATGCCAACACAACACAGTTTTGAATCTCCAACAGTCATAATGATTGTTTCATGGTACACGATAACTGTAATAAAATAATTTTAATTAAAATAAATTATGTTTTGAAGAAACTTGTAACCAAATCAAAGAGCCAAACAATTCCAACAATCTTCAATCAATTAATTAAATAATAAAAGTAAAGAAATGGTTTTTTCAACCCAACTCTGGCGAAATCCAAAAGATGGGTTATTGCCATTCAGAAATTTGTATCGGGCCTAATGAAGAGGGATTCATGAGGGGAACCTTTATAATACAAAATACCTACTTGAGTACGGTGCGCCCTTGTGAGTAAGTCAATCTTGCTGACCGCTTGATTTTCTCACCACAACATCGATATAATCAAATTGGTGTATTTTATCCATAATTCTGACAGATATTTCTCGATTGCGTGTTTTAAGTCAAGGGAGAGATTCATGGGTGCAATGAAAACTCTGAGGCACTAGGCATACGAAAAGAAGAAGACATGGCACATCATCACCATCATAAGCCTTTTTGGCAGAACGTCCACTGCTGCACAAAGGCCTCCCCCATAGAACGCCATACAGAACGGCAGTCTGCCACTTACATCCACCGGTTGCCCGCGACTCTCACGTTGTCGTCGGTCCACCTGGTGGGAGGCCTATCTACGCTGCGCTTTCCAGTTCGTCGTCGCCACTCGAAAACCTTCCTTCCCCATTGGTTGTCGGTTCTTCGAGCAATGTGGCTGGCCTATTGCCACACTTCAACTTGCACATTCTGAGAGCCATGTCGGTGACCCTGGTCCTTCGGCGGATTTGAAATATATTGTAAATGTAGCAGCAGAAACGGTTGAGATTAAATGAAAACTCAGAATTTTCAGATTTTGTGGCAAGTAACACAGTACACTTATCGTAACCAAAAAAAACCGACCAAGTGCATGTCGGACCACGCACAATGTATGGTTCCGTAGTTGCCCATCAAAATATGTGAACTTACCAAACTGATTAACCACCCTACCTACCTGCTTCCGAACGACGATTTTTAGTGTAAAAATAAAACAAACTAACCTTTGCAGTTTTGAGACCCGCCCTCCCATACATTATGTATAGAAAAATATTTCATACAAGTACATTTTATAAGTTGGTCGACTATTACTCGTAAACTTGTAAAGCCTACTTAGCTGTTATAGTTTTCCTTTTATTTTCGTTATACAGGGTGTTTGGTAGGGAGCTGTACATACGCCTAGGGTAGAAACTAGGGATAGTCTGCTACCTACCCCCGCCCATTATATTGACCTTGGCCTCAAGGTTTTTTTTTAATTTATTATTATTTTTTATTTGATTTTTTGACTAAAACTACCTGTAGCTCAAAATCTATCCATGGGACCGGTCGGCTAATGGTCTTGTTTTAATCGTTAGAGTCTTAGGGTCCTGCAAAAAATTATTTTACACCAGAAAATTGTGGAGAAGAAAAGTTATGGGGCCTGAAGTACCGTAGTAAGGTAAAGAAATAATTTTAAATTAAAAAAAAACCTTGAGGCCAAGGTCAATATAATGGGCGGGGGTAGGTAGCAGACTATCCCTAGTTTCTACCCTAGGCGTATGTACAGCTCCCTTCCAAACACCCTGTATATGCTACTACCATGAAATTTTTCACACGCCCAAACAAAACCCGGTTTAGGTTGGCACACTTGAGATATTTCACAAACGAACCCCTAAATCTAAAAAATGTTTGAGCAAAGTCACAATCTCTTTCGAAGACCTATCTAACGACTCCCACACTATGGGATTAGCAAAAAAAAAAAATCATCCACAAAAAGTTTTTTTTGTGTATCTCCAGTATACATCTAAGTGTGGATGATTTTTTTGTTTACTCTAGCACTTTGTCGGCGTAACTCATTTATATATTCATGCCAAATGACAGCTTTCTAGTACTAAGAGTCTTTCAGATATAGTGCGAACGGACCGACGGACAGACAGACAGACAGACGGACATGGCGAAACTATACGGGTTCCATATTGACTACGGAACCCTAAAAGAAATACTACTATGGCGAAGCAGGAAGGTCTTTTTACAAAATTGCAAACGATACTAGAAACAGAAGCAACCAACCTCCCATCACAATAAACAAAATCCCTACGTCGATCGTAAACCTAACTTTTATCACCGAAAACGGAAATTTTAAACTTCGGTACTAAACCAAGCCTTAACGATCCTGTCAATTTCACAAACCGTCCCTTTAAGTACTAACAGACATTCAAAACTCTTTATCTATACCACTATAATAGATTTTATAGCCTTTTTTTTATGGCAGACCCTCCAATCTAATCTGGTAGAAGCGTTTGATAACCAAAAAAAGGTCGTAAAAAGTCATGCGGAAAGGGCGTGACCATGAACTTAACCTTTAGGGAGTAGGATCTACATAATTGACCTTGGATGGTCATACGTATTTAAAAATTTGTCATTTTGGATTTATTGCGTTATTCTAGGGCAGGAGTACCTCAAGGACACACCTGGGGCCCAAGTTAGTTTTGTAATAAAACTGTTTTATATAACGCTTACTTTACTTTGTTACTCCTCATCATCAGCCTATTTTAATGAACCCACTGCTTGGACAGAGACCACCTCTCCTTGAGAGGGAACGGACTATAAGGTACCACGCGGGCCCAGCGCGGATTAGTAGATGTCACAAGTCTTCAAATGTTTGGTTCTAAAACATACTGGTTTCCTTACGATGTTTTTCTTCAACGCTAATGCCAGCAGTGGTGATGGATTAAACTAAACTACTACTATTGTTCGTAAGCCGAGCCCGCCACCACTGGGTCTTCAAATTAAATACAGGACAACGGGCAAAATAAAAACTGCGGTATTTAACTTAAGTCATTATCATCTTCCTGCTCGAGTTTGCATCAAGCTATCATTTAAAACTATCTCTTTAATATCATTCCTGACACAATCTTTTCATTTTTTTTTGCTTTTCCTCTTCTTCTTCCATTCAAGTTACTGCAGTTAGCTTAAGTATAACATACTCCCGTTGAGGCTGCTGGTCGTTCGAAAGAGATACCGCGCCTTCGACACAAAGGACTAAGAAGGAACATGGGTGGTTTTTAGTCAGTAGAAGTCTGACACTCCCTACCGCTCTGCCCAGAGATTGATGATTACCTACCCTCCAGAAAATAAATGTAAGTAGCAAACTGCACTTGTCTTGTATTACTTGCAAAACAATATGCGCCTTGTCTCTACACTATTACGGGCTACTGAAGTCGTCTCAAGTTGGATAGTAATTCAGTTTGAGATGACTTGATTCAATTATAACACCTCTATTACGAGGAAATTCTCGTTGCACTCAATTAGATTAAAACGTAAGTAGGATTACGGATATTCTCTGAACATTACTAAGAAAGTTAATTCAATAAATATTAAATGTTTTGTAGGCATGTTTCATACCTATCGTGGTTTAGTTTTTGGACTTACTTTTTGACAGACTTGACTTTTTTTTTAAAACGTTGCCCGTAGGAATTTCTCCTGTATCGAGGGAGCGTTCACAAACATTTAAACTCACATACACAAATACCCAGACCCGAAACAACTACCTGTAGGCCATACAAATATTTGTTT
This sequence comes from Diarsia rubi, assembly GCA_932274075.1. Taxonomy (NCBI): domain Eukaryota; kingdom Metazoa; phylum Arthropoda; class Insecta; order Lepidoptera; family Noctuidae; genus Diarsia; species Diarsia rubi. The sequence goes on along the minus strand of OW026433.1, from coordinate 13,498,540 downwards.
CGTGCGGGGATCGAACCCGCGACACGCAGCGCAGCAGTCCATTGCTTGAGCCATTGCGCCAACCGTGCCAATTCAGGTCCTGCTATATTCATACAATTTTCACAAAAATCTTCTCTATATTACCTTTTTTAAACACTTCCTACGTTTTTTCCTCGGCCTTAAATTGACTTTTTTTTGCGTTAGTGGTCGCAAACACAAGTGCTGAGCATAAGGTCCTGAATTCAATTCCGAAAGAAGGTGTTATTGAGTTTTTCAAACACGAAGTCTAGATTTGTGTCCGGTTGAAGGCACTGGCTTCGCCTTCTATTACATGGGATTTATATAACATGAAAGTGGATGTACTGTTAGGTTTTCCTAACCTTTAGGGTTTTGAGAATTAGTTTAGGTTAATGATAATCGTTGTGTCTCTGTAATCTTAATAATATCCCACTTTCCATTTTCTACTACTGTTAAAATGCTCTCACTACATCTTCTTTTCTTACAAAGCTTTCCACCTACGCGCTAACATTAATTTAGATTAAATTTCCGCATATTCAAAGTTGCTTTCACAACACCCACTGGGAATACCACAAAGCGTATTTAATCTATTAACCAAAAAAGCAGCTGAATCCTAAATTAATTTAAAGTTAATAACGAAAGGAACAGTAAACAAAGTTCCACGCTTTTCTTTACAAACCGAGGAACAGCTGTGGGTTTCACAAGAAATTCAATTTCGTGTAAACGAGTAAATAAAACGTTATGAAACGCTTTAGGCTATCCGCACGTAACTCGCCGTCCGTCCGTCTCACGACGAAAACAGGCCGTGTCGACGGCGCGTTCGTGTTCCACGCGCGCCTCAAAGAGATGTCAGCAACATGGGAGGGGCCCGAAAGGGCCGACGCCTGTCGGAGCTGCGGGTAGTCCTCTGGTTATCGCGGCCTCGACATAGAGGGCGAAGAAGGAACATGGGTGGTTTTTAGTCAGTAGAAGTCTGACACTCCCTTTCGCTCTGCCCAAGAGCGTGAGGGGTTATTCGATGATTTTACACCCACCAAAAAAAAAAAAAAGGCTATCCGCACGTCTATCTGATCTTGCGGTTAATTGTACTCAAACTCAAAGCATTTATTTCAATTTGTCCATTATTGGCACTTTGAATGCCAGAAAAACAAAGAAATCGATCTGCCTTTTTCAAAGTGTAAGTCTCTATGGGTAAGACTAGGCAAGAAACTCCACGAACACTCGTTTAAACCAGAATATTAATTTAATGCAAAATCTTGAACTAGAATTACTAGGTAGAAGGCATACAAACGGTTACCATGTATTCAGTAAGTTAATCATTTTGGACTCCACAAAGAAATATTACATCGATACTTTGAAAAATAAATTAGCGTTTCCGACAAAAAAGTAATGCCTACTTACACGGTCAAAATGTATGGAACACTCTGGTGTTCTGGTTTCTGGTGGTAAAAAATAATGGTCGTCCATCCAGGCGAAAAACTTTGATTTTTCGCTTTAATGGGTGACCATTTATTTTGGAGTTTGGGAAAGCATCAAATTTTAATGAGCCTTCCCGCTCTGGGCGGAGTGGTAGGAAGTTTCAGACTTCCACTGACTAAAAACCACTCACGTTCCTTCTTAGCTCTTTGTGCCCAAGACGGATTAACCTGCAGGTGGGTGATCATCCATTACAAATCGAGTTATTCCAGGACTGGAAAAGCACCTTTAACCGTGGCTCCTGACTGTCATATTAGATCTTTGACAGCCAGTGACTTGAAAGTCGGGCAACCAGCCTTACTAAGGCAGAAATTTCGTGATACCCAGTGCACTGGATTGTGGAGGTCAGATGATAATCTTGGTTCTGCCTATATTATATCCTTTGCATTTTTATTGATTTTTCCAACTAGAACTTCTCCGTAGAAGCCTGCACGGAGTCCAGATTTAAACCCAGTTGGTGGTAATAGGCTCATCACTTATTACATGGGAGTTGAAACATAACTGGCGATTTGTGAGGGATCTCATTGATTTGCGGACTTTGTTCGAAAGACTTGCCGAGGCCCTGGAGCGCAAAAGGCATTGGGAGGAACCCCCCACCTATAGCGGGAGGGGGTGTACCCTAATGAAAAACAGAGTAAAACAGAGTACAAAACTGTTTCACGTTCGTAACATCACCATCTCACTCAGGGCCAGTTGAAAACCACGTCGAGCACTAGCTGTTCGGCAGTTTGCTGAACTGGTTCTATTTGGCGCAGCCGTGAGATGCACACACTCCTTTTTCAGTTTAGTTTTTAGTTTGTTTTATATTTTTATTGTTTGTTGTGTGCACTTGTGGCATTGTGCTAAATAAACATGTTTTCTTTCTTTCTTTCTTAATGGGTACACCTCTGCCACACCCTTCGGGAATTACAAGCGTGATGTTACGAATGTTATGTTATGTGGCATCAGTTGCTTCAAAGTCTTTTAAACGTACCTAATTCAATTACAAAGTTGCCATCAAAATCGCACGTTTGGAGCAACTTTTACTCAAAACTCAGTCGTCTTGACAAGGAGCGTACGAATCGTGTCACGGAAACGTTTATATTATACATAAGTTTCATTGAAAATGTCAAAATTGTACCTATTTATTTTTTAAAAAACATGCACAACACAGATAATGTACATTTTGGTTAAAAGTGTTCATTGCAAACTGTAACAGCATATATGTATATAATTTTGATTTTTCACTCTCAACTGGGTATGTAATGGGAGGTCACCCATCCACAGTCAAACCTAGACAAGTATAGCTTAACCTATAGATCGACCCGAGTGGCAGTTAGTGATGAAAATACCACATCATTAATTAAGCCCAAGTCATAACCAGAACACAAATATCTGTCGCTAAAACCATATTATTAACCCAACACAATTCTATAACCTTTCATCGCGAATCACGATTCGATGACAATCAGGCGTCATTTAAATATATTAGCTAAAACAATCGGCCATTCGGCTTATGAGTCGATCACGAGCTAAACGAGGTAGCCATTGGAGGGTTAGAGGTTATGACACTTTTGTGTTTGGAGACAAAGAGGCCATTTGAGTTTCCTAAAATGACACTGGCATTTTATGTAATTGGTCAAAGGACACCGAAACGGTCGTCTTTAGATTTTTTTAGACGTTGTTTTTGCAAATGCGTAAGTAGGTACCTACTTGATTTCAACGTCACGTAACAATGATAGCATAGTATAAAGCTCAAAAAGGAAAATATTGAACTAGTAAGTACAGGAAGTGAAATTTTAAGGAGTTTACATAGATTCCCTATTAAATTGGAAAAAAGAGCTCACAGCCATTGATTCCTCAATATCTTTATCTTGTTATGCGCTAAGAAGCCTCAGGGACGATATTGATATAAAACAACTAAAATCGGTATATTATGCATTGGTGGAATCCAGGTTACGATACAGCATTATGTTTTGGGGGAGCAGTTACGAGTATAATTGTCAAAGAGCATTCATACTGCAGAAACGTGCGTTATGAACGATTGTCAGAATCCCACTATGGGAGTCCTGTAAAGAGTATTTTAAAAAATTAGATATTTTAACTGTTCCAAGTTTGTATATTTTAGTATTACTCAGCCACTTTGCGAAATACATACACGAATATGAATCACAAGAAGAACGTAAACTTAGAGAGAAAGCTAGAAGAAAAGTTATAAAAAATAAAATTGCACCTAAGCTTGGTATTGTTAAACATTGCTCCAAATACCAAGCAGTAGAATTATTTAATGGGTTGCCCACTGAATTAAGATCATTAATTTACAAAGGTACTCTATTCAAAGCCAAACTTAAAGCATTCCTGTTAAATAAATGTTTATACTCCTTAACCGAATTGATTACAAAATAATGATGATAAGTAGTTTTTATATTTTTAATAATTTACCTTTTTATACTTACCTAGGTACTATTTACGTCATTTTTTTAGATTATTATTATTATTATTTATTTTTTTATTAAGTACTGATTTTTAAGAATAGACTTTTAAATAATACATAATTTTGAAATGATAATATTTACATGTTACAAATAATTGTTTAAATTCTATTGACATTTTATTAACTTTCTATTGACATAAATTTTATTTTTAATGTTTACTGTTTGATTCTTATACTTTATTGTTTTAACTTAGATAAATTAATTACTGTACTATTATATTTCAAACACAATGTGAATTGTTAAATGAATGAATAAATGAAAAAATGAAATGATTATAAAGGGCGTAAAAGTACCCTTAACGCAAACGAAGGGCACTTGTTCGCCCCGTCACTGCGATCATTTTTTGGTTCTAGACCATACCTGGGAACCCCCTAGTTACTGAGATATTGGGGTCCAAAGTTTCAAATTTTGCACAGCTGTTTTTGTAACTACTAGTTTTTAAGGTTATAACTTTACTTAAATTAGCTCCATGACCCGTTTACTATTTAAAACATCCACTAGCACAATGTTTTAAGAGTGCTTCATTGAGTTTTACCGTAAAATGTGATTTTTGACAACAAAAACAAAAGTCGTTTCGTGGTCGTAAAAAAAATTGCGTGGGTACTAAGTTTGATGTATAGAATGCTTGGTCGACGTATGTGTAAAAGGTTAATTTACACCCTGTATTAGAGTACAACATTACATAAAGTACCTACCATGATATCGCGCCTGTTAACCCCGGTGGGTTAGGCAGGGATGTACATACTACATATAATATTAGTAGACCAACATTTCATCAGCTATGTGTTTTAGTCTTACGCAATAGGAGGTGAGCCAAATGCCATTAATCAGGCACAAATCCAGACTCCAAGGCGGCTACCTTTCTGAACTCTTACGCTAGCTTAAGGTGAAGGCCACGAGGTAGCCCGCGAAATTCGAATTTCCAAACAAAACTGTTTCAGTTCATACAAGTGTCAAGAGTGACTACCTATGCATTCTTGACACTTGTATGAACTGAGACGGTTGTTTTGGTGGTTTTAATCAATATTACTCAGTAAAATATAGACAGTTGTTACTGCCGCGAATCCCATTTTATTTAATACTAGCGGACGCCACGCGGTTTCACCCGCGTAGTTCCCGTTCCCGTGGGAATATAGGGATAAAAAGTAGCTTAAACCACCCGGGGATAGTGTAGCTTTCCTACGGTGAAAGAATTTTTCAAATCGGTACAGTAGTTTCGGAGCCTGTTTGTTACAAACAAACAAACAAATCTTTCCTCTATATCTTATAAGTGTAGATCTATACGACTTGATACTGACCGGGAAATTGCAAAAAACTTCTAAAACTAAACTTCGCTTTTGAAATTCGAATTTCGCGGGCTACCTCGTCGCCTTCACCTTAAAGCCGTTACGTGTGAAGAACGTTAAGAAAATGGATAATTAATTATCATAATAAAATATTTATGCATCATTATTACACGTTTGAGATAACCTATAGGTTCAACCGAAGAACTATCAAGCTATGAATAACCAGTATACGCTGATTTCTTACTGTACGGGAAGTTCATAAAAATCGAGGTCAGGTTATACTGGATGTGTATAGTTTGATTTATTGCTGGGTGTACTACCGAATTCACTGATAGTTTGCTAATTTTCGTACTTTTTATGCCCTAGGAAATAAGGTTGAAAGTAGATAAATAAATTAAAGCGGAGCTTTAGTGAATACGGAAAAATATAGGCAAATAGTCAAAATAAACTCAATGCGCATCAAGTTATAAAATTCCAATATAACATAGCCTCGTTTTGTAAAGTTTGCCCGTACAATGACAGATCCGCATAAACTGGTTATTATAGCTTGGTCGCCGTGCGTAGCTACTTTTCCTGTTCCAAATTAATAGTTCATTATTCAAATAACATTCTGAAGGTATATAATTAAGAAAACAGAATATAAATCAAATCTTTAATATAAACATGTTGTAGAACAGAATTTTAGTAATTAACCGACAATAATTCATCTTCTCAAATTTAATTCTTTCTTAGTAGGCATTTTACTTGAAAACATCAAAGTATTTTTTTGATAATAAATTCAAGGTCAACAAAAACGTATATGAAGGCCGCCTTATATTACGCAGTCGAATGACGTCAACTGCGTAAATTATGTCGGGTATGTAGATAGCAAAACGTATTTTCAGCACAGAGTTCACAGCCCGGCTAGCTCAGTCGGTAGAGCATGAGACTCTTAATCTCAGGGTCGTGGGTTCGAGCCCCACGTTGGGCGCAATCTTTTTGCGTCTTTAATCGGGTTTTTAAGTATTTCCTCGATAAATTTTGGAATTTTCTTACATATTTTACAGCAAAAAAGAACTTTTTTATATTTCTAAAACTTACCTGCTATTTTTCTTTCCCTCATCTTTCGCCACAGTTGCTCAGCTTTTCGCATAGGCCAGTTCTCGACCTTTGCACTGAAACTCCTGAAGAACTTGTACTCCTTGAAATGAGACATTCTTCTCTCCATCTTGCTTGGGGTATGCCCCGTAGGGGGCGGGGAGGAGGCTTTAGGCGTAGTAGACGGTGAAGGTTCCGAATTTTTTTCCATTTTCAAATTTATAAATTCAATTATCTCAATTCTAATTTAACAATTTAAATTCGGATTAAGTTTGATTGTCCCAAATTCAAAATTTAAACTTCCATTTAATCATCAACTTATCTTTTAATTCTATGGATTCCATTTTCAAAATGCACTTATTTTACATTTAGGACGTTTTTTATAAACTATTAAATTCTACTTTATTTCCACTTATTTTAATTCAAATTTAACTAAATTTCACTTAAACACTTAACTTTAACTAATTTAAAACACTTCGCTGGACTAGTTTCCAATTACGCCAAGTGTTTTTGTTAATTAACCTGAAACAAATAAAGAGCAAAGTTTACTCATTAACTCAGTTATTGATGAAACGAAACACACAGAAAAACTTTATTATTATATTACTTAGTTATTTATATCAATACTTAATTAAATATTGATTAATCTGGTAAGTGTTAATACTGTAAATATTAATATCTACATTTTACCAGTATGATTACTTAACATACTAGCCAAAAGGTACTTATGTAGTAAATACCGTTTTTTTTTAAACGATTCCCCACACTAGGAATTTCTCATGTATCGTGGGTGCGTTCACAGACATTTAAACTCACATACACAAATACCCAGACCCGTAAAAATTATCTGTAAGGTCATACAAATATTTGTTCCGTGCGGGAATCGAACGCGCGACACGCAGCGCAGCAGTCCATTGCATGAGCAACTGCGCCAACCGTGCCGTCAAAGAACTGTTATTTGTTAATCTTTATTACATGGGTGGGAAGTTAGCTAGCCTATTACCTGGCACAAATCTAGACTGAATGGCTGCTGTTGAGGCAATAGTTAACAAAAAAAATCTAATTAGTCCGTCAGATAGATTTCCAAAAAATATTGGACTCGTATTTTTTATCTTTTCTCGTAAACACACAATGAAGAAGATTCAGTGCTTTGAAAACTCGTGTGACGTCATTTTCTGAGACATTAGTATGACATTCTTTAGCGGCCAGTGAAGTCGCAATCCCCACTAATATCTTTGACGCGTTTTATCTCCGAATTTTTTTTATTGATTTGATAAAACAAAAAATACGTATCCAATATTTTTCGATAATCTAACAGACGGACTAATTAGAATAATATTTTTTTAAGTCAGTAAACATCCTTAATGTGGTAATCGAACTTAGGACCTCACTCAGCAACCGTGTTTGCGGCCACTAGATCAACGAGTTAATTATGCAACAAGCAGTACTTTATTATCAACGAATAAAACACACACGAGAATAGTTTTATCCAGATTTTATCTTCCCGTGGGATAATTTTCAAGTTGTAGCGGGTGAAACTGCTGGCAACAGCTAGTGAAACAATAATCACACTATCACTATAAAGGGTGTAAAAGTACCCGTAACGCAAACGAAGTAGTTTTTCAGGTTATAACTTTACTTAAATTACCTCCATGACCCTTTTACTATTCAAAGCATCCACTAGCACAATGTTTTATGAGTGCTAGTTTGAGTTTTACCGTAAAATAAAAATTTTGACCTCAAAAAAAAAGTCGTTTCATAGCAAAAATTTTTGCGTAGGGGTACTTAGTTTAGTGTACAGAATGCTTGGTTAACGTATGTGTGAAGGGTTGATTTACACCCTGTATATATTATATTAATATTAATATCTCACTAATATTATAAAGGTGTAAGTTTGTGAGTGTGTGAGTGTGTATGCTTGTTACTTCTTCACGCAAAAACTACCTACTAAATGGATTTGGGTAAAATTTGGTACACAGATATACACTTCTCATCAAAAAAATCGAAACACCTCGCAGTTTATGATTTGATAAGGATTATCAGAAAAATGAGTATATTTAGGAATAAATGTAAAATGTCATTTAATAGTGAGTAGTATGAGGTTTTTAAATCCTAATGTTAATGTTCTAAATTCAAATGAAGTCTTCATAGGTTTCGTATTTTGTATAATGAGTAATTTTTACCCTGTATGGAATATGAAGGAAATGGGTAAAACAACACGCGTAAATGAAAAAAAAATGTAAGAAACGTTTATTTAATAACTTGTATTCCCTCCGCGAGCTCTTATTACTGCTTCCATACGGTTCTTCATCGATCGGATGAGAGTCACGATCACATGTTGTGGTATATTATCCCATTCCTCTTGGATTGCATTTTGCAGCTGGCTAAGTGTTTCTGGGGCTGGATCTCTTGCTCGAATTCGTCTCTTTAATTCATCCCATAGATGTTCAATGGGATTCATGTCCGGGCTTCTTGCTGGCCATACCATAATGGAGATACCGACTTCGGTAAGATAATCTCGTACGACGCCCGCGGTGTGAGCTCTAGCATTGTCGTGCATGAATATGAAGTCGTTGCCAATAAAATGTGCATAGGGCATCACATGAGGTTCAAGACACTGTTCGATGTACCGATGAGAGTTTAGTGCAGGCAGCCGTGGCCCAGACACAAAGGCAAGTTCTGTCTTACCGTCGGCGCTGATTCCTCCCCAAACCGTCCACGAACCGCCACCATAGCTGACCTTTTCTTCAATGCAGCATTGTGCAAAGCGTTCTCCATCTCTTCTGTAGACCTTGTTCCTTCCGTCGTTACCATACAGCATAATTTTACACTCATCAGAAAACAGTACTTTGCTCCACTGAAGGTATGACCAAGTTAGGTGCTCGCGTGCAAAGTTAAGGCGCGCTCTTCGATGGTCTGTAGTTAATTTCGGCCCATTCGCTGGCTTATGCGGTGCCAATCCGCGTTCCTTCAACCTTCTTCTTATTGTAGAGTCACTTACAGCTACTCTTCGTACAACGCGAAGCTGCTGCTGCAGTTGAAAAGCGTTAAGGCGTCGATTTCGTAAAGAAGTTGTTACAATAAATCGATCATCTCGCTCAGAAGTGACCCGATTCCTGCCAGATCCTGAACGGCGCGTGAACGAACCAGTCTCCCGATAGCGTTTGTAGACTCTATGAACAGATGATAAGCTTAGATGCAATCTTGCAGCCACAACACGCTGACTAAGTCCAGAATCCAGCAATGCCACCACTTGGGCGGCTTCTGCGGGCGAAGTAACCATATGTTTTAGAAAAAAAAGTTTTTTCAGACGTCCCAAAGTCACAGTAAATGAAATAAGAAACAAAAAGTTTAAAGACAAGCGCTAATTTTTAGTTTTTAAACGAGAAACGTACTCCAACCCTAAATACACATTTGTCTCAAAACAGTGATTAATTTCATTTATAGGATAAACAAATGAAATTCTAATTTAGAATTTTGATTTTTTTCTTCTTACTGTAATGACCAAACTGCCAGCTACACAATAATGTTTTTTTTAAATGGAATTAATTCTCTTTTGTTAAAAATTAGGACAAAAACAATAAAAACGAAAGTGTTTCGATTTTTTTGATGAGAAGTGTAGTTTAAAACCTGGATTAGATTTTTATCCCGATTTTATCTATAATTTTCGAGTTGTAGCGGGCGAAGCCGCTGTCAACAGCTAGTCACACTAATATTATAAAAGCGAAAGTTTGTGAGTGTGTGTTTGATACTCTTTCACGCAAAAACTACAAAACGGATTTGGATAAAATTTGGTACACAGATAGTTGATAACCTAATAATATTTATCCCGATTTTATCTTCTCGTGGGATAATTTCCGAGTTGTAGCGGGTGAAGCCGCTGGCAACAGCAAAAATAATTTTAAAATAAAATTTTTTAATGTAGATAAATGTAATTTTTTGTTGATTTCCAGGTCAAGTAAAGTGATTTCGGATTAACCTTTCAAAATTTCTCAGTAAAAGTCACGGAGTATGGATTTGGGTGCAGTTGGTAGCAATAGGCAAGCCTTCTTCATGGGACAAAACATAATCTGGCAAAATATGGGGTACAATTTGGTTCAGTCAGCAGCACCAATATGTATACACTAAGCAATGTAAAGAAGCAAGTTTAGCCTACTGTAATGATTTCATTTTTATGTTTTAGAACCCATATTATCATAAAGAAAGTCATATCTCAAAGCCGTAATCGTTAGTTCGCGCGATATTCGCGTTTGAACTTTGCCAAGTGGATACATATTATTGTTCGTGTCTGTTGCTGTTCTGCTTTTAAAGATTACAGCTCCTCTCCCACAAAATTATTTTCCCTACAATATCGAAATATTGAAACAGCTTCATCATGCAAACCCTGATTTGTTCCAAATCAATTGGGGATTTAGGTTGACTTCTGATTTAATTTGATTTGTATCCATTTCAAATATATTTCTGCCTCCCATTTCGCAAAGGTTTCAGTGAGTTAGCAGGCTCTCATTCAGATCGGCCATTTTGGGATAATTTGTATGCATGTCAAAGCCATATTTTGTAAGCTCTGTGCTATTTTTAATTTCGCTGTTATGAATGTTTGGAATTCATAATTTGACCTCGTTTTTGGGGAAGCCGATTAACCTGTTTTATTTTTTTATCTCTTAGTTCGGTTTTGTAGTTTTTTGAAGTTCATTCGGTCTTGTTCTTGTAGAAATTGATATCAGTTTTTGTATTGTTAAAAACATAATGATAGAGCAACGTTTTATTTTTGTTACTCCTCTGTTTCCGGATTTGTAAACTGCCAGTGACCCAAATAGCCATGCAGGGTCCATAAATTAGTTTGTAGCACGTCATTAGAGCAGTGAACCCTCCTGTGTAGGCGTGGTTTAACACGCACGGTCTTCCCTTCGACCTCTGCAAATCTTGTCCACATTATAACCCATCATGAGTCTTTGGTCAACTACACCCACTCGAAGTAGACCCACGAGATCAGTCGAACAAATGACATTTTAAATTGTTTATTTTTCATAGTATTTGTGTGGGTCCAGTTGCAAGCGGGTCCAGTAGACCAAAGCCTCCATGATCATCGTCCTGCCGTCGTCCCATGTTACTTGGGGTCAGTGTAACACGATTTATTTTTCAATAAGATAGTTGACAAAAAAAACTTATTAATCAGATAGATTTCCAAAAAGTTTGTTTCTGCTATCTTCATGGGAAAAGGTCGTCAGTTTATGTGGTGTAATACCTACATAATTTTTCTTTTTTCATGTTAACAAAAGTTAACTCGATACACTGCTATGAAAACTCGTCGTACTCAAAGACATTAGTATGACATTTAGCGGTCAGTGACGTCACTAACCACTCAAATCTTTGACGCGTTTTATCTCCGTCAATTTTTATGCTTTGAGAAAACATAAAATACGTATCCAATATTTTTCGATAATCTAACAGACGGTATAATCATAATCTTATTTTTTGAAGTCAGTAAACATCGCTATTGTCCATGCATTATTGCAGGTGTCTGCACCTAAGTATACACCTCTGCCTCACCCTTCAGCAATTACAAGCGTGATGTTATGTACTTAATGTGTTATGAAAACATAACTAAAGAAAGAAAAAATACTTGAAAATTAAGTAAACCTTTGACCTTTAGAACTCCTCAGCTCAGTAACCTTTTGCATTACGACGAGACCCGAGCAAAATTGCTTCAATGGTTTTAAATGTCCCGTCGGGGCTGCGGGTGGTTCGAAAGACATACCGCGGCCTCGGCGTATGGGCTAAGAAAGAACATAGGTAGTTTTTAGTCAGTAGAAGTCTGACAATCAAAGGGGATTGTCAGGCTTCTACTGACTAAAAACTACGTTCGTCTTCATTGTTTGTTTACGTGCAATAAGAAAAAATACTTGTCCAATATCTGACGGACTAATTAGTTTTTTTTGTCCGATCCCCTATCAGCAGTCGCTATTTCGACCACTAGACTAACAAGGATGTCATTAGCAATAGAAGAAGCTTCATAATCTTTCTAACACGGCGATAAATCCCAAACCACTTATCACCAAAAAAACAAATGCCTCAAAAAAAAAACAATTGGCCATGACTTGATTTTTTTTATATTTTTTTTTATATTTTTTTTACAAAATATAGACCATTTCAAGGAACTAATTTGCTTATTTTATTTTTTTAGGGGTTGTACATTTTTTTAGGATTTTTTAAATTCGAGGTGCTCTCAATATCACTATGAGGCTGTATGTAGTGCGGTGTTGTGCCACAGACAAATTAAAAAAGAATACAATGTCAATCTAAATCCAGTGACATATCCTTGACAGTTGATATTGATACAGTGATTCAAGAGGAAGGTTTTTAAGTATAATACATGCATAATATAGTACAGAAAAACACCTGTGCGAAGCCGGGGCGGGTCGCTAGTATATAATAAGTTCATTGATGACAAGAGATAAACCAATCTTATATAAATAAAAACAATGATATAGAATACTTACATTAGAGCCTTTGCTCCTCGTATTTCCGCTATATTGTGTTGAGTGGACAACATCATATACTCAACAATCATAGCATTATTGACCGTAGGTATGTTACGGGAATCCGCCTTAGTATAATTTAAAGAAGCCATTACAACAATTCACAATATTTCACAAAAACAAACTTCAACAAAGCTGGCTAAACATAACTTACAAAATGTTGACATTGACAGCCTCGCAACCGAATGTTTTTTTTTTCAAGAATGATAGAATGACAAAGGAATGTTCTATTATGCCTAATGTTATATTGTTGGAGGGTCTGAAAGGTCAAATGAAAGTCATTCGTTAAAACACCTATAACTTTTGAAATAGTATGTATTTTTCAAATCTGGTAACAGGCATGAATTCACCTAAGCTAACCCTCGAAATGGTTTTAAGACAGCGCTTGAAAAAAAAAATTAGGCATGCCCAATTGCCTTAATTATTTACCTCAAAACATTAGCAACTCCGCAGTAAATTAAAAGCAAAAGTTAAACAGTCCCTTGAGCATTTCGTACGAAGATCGATGAAGGGGCCATCAGGAATTACCGTAATTAAATGTTCTCAAGTTTGATTGACTGTTTGCTTTTGACGTAAGAAGCTGACTGTGTGAGTGTTGAGGCTAAGGTGTCTATGTGTGCGTTTGAGTCAACGTGTCAATGTATTTGAGTCAAAACATGTCTTAGTGCGAATGAAGAAAATGTTCCTTCTCGAGAAAAGTTTTCTAATTTGTGTATTTTGGTATTTTACAGAAAAAGGTAGAATTTTAAGTTAAAGGTTTGTGTAAATAATCACAGTAGCGCGAGTCGATCTTAAAGTATCAAGTTCTAGTACATGTTCTCAAAATATGGGACGGCTGTGCAAAAATAAATACCAATTGAAAATTTATAATATGTTCCTGTTCCGAATGATGTACTGAGTACATAAGTGACGGCAATAAAATCGCGTTTGTTGTATGGGAGCCGCGTTTCAATATTTTTTTTTTTTTGTTTTAAGTATTTGTTGTTATAACGGCAACAGAAATACCTACATATTTTTTGAAAATTTGAACTATAATAATACAGCCTGGTGACAGACAGACGGACGGAAGGACAGACAACGAAGTCTTAATGATAGCATCCCATTTTTACCCTTTGGGTACGCAACCCTTAAAAACTTAAGTGTAATTAGTTATTTATATTAAGTAATAATTTAAGCGATTTTAAAATTAAGTGAACTTGAATTACCTAGTAATATAATAAATATTAAGGACGAAACTTTCAGATGTTGTACTGAAAACCACTTTTCTCATAAAAATAGTGATAACTGATAATTATTTATTTACTATTTATTTATTTATTAAAAAATAGAACGGCCAAAGCCAATTACACTATTTAAACTATAATTTATTCAACTAAGTCATGCAATCTTCTCACAAAAATTCAAACATTCTGACAGTATCATCTTCCATTCATCCGCAAATATATCAAGTTCTTTGTTTGAGTCCAGGAGAGCGTTAATAGCGGATAATGTCCGAGGAATGGGTGACTTGGAGCGCGCAACAGTACGGCAAGTTGGAACCGCCAGTAAGCGGTGTTTTCTGCCACGACAGTAATAATCAGGGACAAATAGTTTGCTGATTTCATTGTGCAGATCAGGAACATCTATAATCCCCCTAAGAACTTTAAGGACTATAGCCATCTGGTCGCGCGACCGTCTCATTATGGACCATTGGAAGATAATTTTATTGAATTTAAAGGACAAAATCAAAAAGCCTTCGTATTACATAAACTCACATATATAGACATATAATCACATACATACGCATAGGCGGAGGTAGACAAAAGCTACATACCTAACATTATCAACATTTCATTATCAAAATATTTGTTTAAAAAATATAAAATTAACATAATTCTTGAGGGTCCTCTGTAACAATATTTATCCATGTAAATTGAATGAAAACAAGTGGGTCACGGACTCAAGGCTCAGGGCTAAAGGGACTCAGAGCGACGGCTTATACTTAGAGATACTTTACTTTTTTGGACCCGAGATTTGGTTTAATGTTTTGTTTGGTTTGTTTCTTTTATGAAAAAACAAAACATTTACATGAACTATTTTAAGTGGAAATGCGGTTGGTTTGTAAGTAAGTAAGTAAGTAAGTAAGTAGATTTTATTTTGCAAATATGGGTACAGTACATGGTGGTTAACAAATAAGAGGTAGGTTCAGCCATATTTTACCAATCGGCATGCAAAAGACACAAGTAAATAAGCAAATACAAGTAGATACACTGAATATTTTTTAACACAACTTATATAGATGGTGTTTACTCCATACTTTAAACGCTCTCACCTCGATTCATTTACCTACTTCAATATTTTGTCTTGATAATATTATGTATGACTAGTTTATGTCTGCTGCTTCGCCTGAGTAGAGTTCGTTGTCCCACGGTCCCATACAATCGGGATAAAAAGTATCTTATGTGTTAATCCAGGTTTTAAACTACCTGGTTCGTACCTTCCATCCAAATCCGACCAGTAGTTTTTGCGTGTTTGGATAAATTTCATTGCAACTGACAGATAGAGTTACTTTTGCATTTAAATTCTTAGTTTAGAACTTTAGATTTAGATTATTACTTCTGACTGGTTTCAGTCAAAATCCTTTACGTAGCGTTTATTCTATTAAAATAAATCTTAACTATCGCAGAAGGTTATAAAAGGGTTAAAAAACAAAAAAAAACTTAATAAGTTTCCTAATGAGCTTTAGGTGATTATAAATCCGTAGAGAAATAAAACAAAAACCACCTAATATTTTTTTATTATAGTTTAGTCAAAAGTAGTTTTGACCGATTAACAGTTTTGACTGTGACATTTACATTGATGCTTGTCAATTTCCCCGAGGACTGGTCCACTGTAGTGCTACCAATTAATACTGGAGATTGTCGTCTGATTACTTTAAGTTACCAATGTGGATATCAGACGTAAGATCCTGTAGACTTTGTTATACGATTGTAATTATTGTGAAAACTTGTTGGCCCGGTTTATGATTGATTTTGGTAAGTTAATTTAGTACAACACTACCTCATGACTTATCAGTACGAGTTGTGACCTATATGGGCAGCCACCGAGTCTGGATTAGAGCATGTGTTAATGTCTGACGTAATGACTTAAAAAACTGGCCAAAATGTGGGTGTACTTATTAGGTTATGTAAAAATATATTTTTTGCTTTTCCCTTTCAGTTTAACTGATACTAGTCAGCATAAATACCTCAGTAGGTATAACCAGTTTTCAGGTAACAAAAGCTTATTACGGCCATTGTTGTACCTAAAGGCATGCACTTGACCCATAAGCAAACTAAATGAATTAGGGATGTGGTTAAGATATGGGATTTTGTCATCCGTGTACTAATCCCAAGGATTACGGTTAGGGATGCCCCTTGACTCTTACTAGACGTCACGGCGCCTTTATAGTCCCTTTGGGTATGTAGGGTAAGTCATGTTACTTGAATCTATACTTAGTATGTATAAATTACATTTTATAACACCTGCAAATTTTGCAATTAATATTTATTTGTTTATGCCAATAGTTATTTGTATTTGTATCAAAGGCCGACACCTCCACCAGTTCTTTCATGGGAGTGTAGTCTTTGGCAGAATGAACGTAATATTATGTTGGATGTGTACAGGTTACATCCGGAGTTATTATACGGACCTTGTAGAAATTAGAACAAATTTCCGTGCGTTCAAGCATTGTCATACCTATTATTGGAATCAAATATAACAGCTCACAACTAATAATTCATTACCACTACTAATTACTCATTACTAATTATTCATTATTCATTATTCATTATCATCATTATCATTATTATTCATTACTCATTACTAATAATTAATATTACTGGGTCCTAACCCAGTAATATTTAATGACAATAATATCCGTGGTGCTAGGCAACTGGGCTTATCCCAGTTGTATACGTCCCTGTGTGCTTAGTGGCCTTGTTCTGTTCTGTCTCCTGCTGATATGGAGGGAAGTGGAAATTATGTTTTTCCTACTCCTCCGCTATTCTTTTCTGATTAATTTCGTTGCGGGATCCAAGACAGTTAAATCGTTTCTGTGGGACTTCGTTGGGCTTCATTGTCTCGGCCCTTTTCATGTGGTTGCCACTGTTGATTCTGGCTTACAGAAGTGGCTTGGGCTTGCCCCATTTAAAAAAATAGTTATTTGTAAGAGAAAATTTTGAGGTCTGTCAAAATCAAAGAAAATCGACTTGGCTTTACAAGCCGTCGAGAAATATCCGTCCGGTATGCTGTGTTTCCTCACGATTGTTTTCTTTTACCGAAACAAGTGGTAATTATACAGTACGCACATTAAACCGAAATATCAGAGGTACGTTGCCACATTGAATGCCAATGCTAATTCTTTGGCCAAAGAAAGAGCCAGCTCTATAGTCACGCGGAGTGTCAACCAGTCGGCGAGATATTTAATTAAAAAGGAGACATGCACTTGGACCCCATGCCCCATTTAAATAAATGCTATTGAAATATCGAGATATTTTAATCCTCTAGTCATCATAAAATCAAAGAAGAGCTCAGAAGATTTTCTCACAATGAACCATGAGATATGACGTCACAACAACAATGGACCAAACAAACCTCCCCTCTTATTATAAAAAGTCGAGGTTTTTATTAAGTTCGTTACGTATGAAAGGCGGGTGCTTTTAAAATACCGATAAAGAAATGAAATGAGGAATTTTTATATGATGTGGCACTTTGATGTGGTTATTACGTTCGTTCCAAGGGTAGAAAACGAAGGTAAATCTTTAATTAGAAAGGTATAAAGTATGGTTAAATAATGTTAATCTGTTAATGGGCACAATAGGGGCATCAGACTGGGTCAAAAAAAGATGATTCTATTAGTCCGTCAGTTAGATTTTCGAAAAATATGTTTTTGTTTGATCAAATTAATAAAAATTGACGAAGATAAGACGCATCACAGTTCACGAGTTTGTGAAACACTGCATCGTCTTCATTTTTTGTTGTTAAATTTTTTTTGGAAATTATAAAATTAGTTTTGAGTTCATTAGAAAGTGCTAAGTATGTCTAAGATGCAATAAAAGAGAATAATTTTTTCCATGAAAATATCTTTTCCAGGACTCAATATTACACCATTTGCATTCTACAGCCCTCATCCCAATTTACTCGTGTTCGTTTTTCATTTAATGCGTAGATGTGAGACTGAGGTGTATAATTTTTGAAGGAAATAACCATTTTTTTCGAAAATTAATTACCAAAGATAGGTTCGTCAATGTCTCGTCCACCACGGTATTAACAGAAATTCAAATTTGATTTGAGGGTTTGATACATGCGGGCTGCGGAATGTTGTAAGAGATACCGCGGCCTCGACATAAAGGGCTAAGAAGGATTATGGGTAGTTTTTATTCAGTAGAAGTCTGACACTCCCTTTCGCTCTGCCCAAGAGTTCACCCCGTTACTTATTTGATGATTTAAAAGAATGTCCATGAAGTTTCTTGCCATTCTTCTCATGAGACCAACGCTTTGGAATCGGCAACTACAGTACACTGACAGTTATTATGCCTTGTGAGTGGGACTGTAGCTTAGTTTATTAGCTTATTAAAATTTAGTATTTGTTCGACTATTCAAAAGAGCCTGTAATTGGCCTACTTGAAATAAATGATTTTGATTTGATTTGATTTGATTTCACCAGTCAAAAAAAAGGACTGATACAAGTTGGAATTCCCTTCGAAGTGTCTCCTATATTCAAAGAAACTTTCAACAGGATTCATAAAATATTTTCGGTAGACTATCAATTTAATTATATTTTTGACTTTCCTATTATTTTCATCGCTGATTGAATGGGTATTTTGTTCTTCGTTCTTTAACCGTTCAGAGGTTACTCCACTGATTGAAATAGGACAGCTTATAGTTCGTACGTCGACTATGTATTATTATTTATATTCTGGTTCTCCACGTGTATTTAAGTAAAATATTTCTAAAGCTGCGTTTGTTTTAATAATAATATTGTCCTGGTATTTACATTCTTTGTTTTCCATGTGTACATGCATGTAACATTAAGTAACTGGTACAAATATAATTATTTTGATTTTCCTTTTTTAGTTACTTTTATTGGAATAAAGTGGAATATAAAGTAAATTATCGTGTATACGACCTTTAATAAATTGGAGTAAGAGCAGGAAATATAGGAGCCTCTTCTAACGTTGATTAAAATAAGAAAATACCATTTTCGGAATAAGCGTTGCCTGATACAGATGCATATGAAAACTTAGGTTTCAGCGCCTCTCATCTGAGAGTTTTTTTATTATTCGATAAAGATGACGATCTTGTATATCTTAGTAATAATAACATGATTACGTTTACTGCGCATTCGTGCTAACCCCACGTACAAACAACTAGATTCACCATAGTTTCCTCAGCGTGTTTATTATATTGAAAAACAAACAAGTCTTTGTTTGGCATGTGGTATATTTTCCTGCCAAAAGTTTGATAGTTTAATGCGATACAAAATTTCAGCTGAAAGCTTTCAGGTATTTTTCAATTAACCCCTTTTCAGGTTTTGGGAGTTAATGCGATATAACAACATCGTGTTTTTGATGATTAATAAAATTTACTTGACGTTAATTTTGTCGATGTTAAATTATTATTCATTTAGGGATTGCTAAGTTACGAGAAAGTTGAAGGGTATGCTTATTTGGGACTTTTTGTATTTACAAAATTGTTGTAATTATTTCGTGGAAAATCTAACCTTTTTTGAGAAAGGTACTGTTTCATATTAATTTATTCTTGCTGCTTTTACACAACAAATTCATACTGCCTATTTGATATTCTGGATTTAATTAGATATGAATTGTTTTTTTTTTATCAAAGAAAATGGAGACGTGATTGATTTTAGACTCTCAAGTAAAATAAGCAAAATTACCTTAACATTATTCTGTTATCTAAACGTTAACAAATAATGCTCAAAGTCGGTGAAAGAACACGAAAAAAAAAACATTTTCCCCAAAATAGAAAAGCTATCATCAAATATAATTTCCGCAAGGCCAAAACTATAATTGCAGTAAATCTTATCATAAATATCCGTCCGTTACGATTGCACAAAAAGAAAAACATTCGATAAATCATTTATATTGACTCACCTCACTATATGTCTTTCATTTTTTAACACTAACACTAAAAACACATCACTACACTGAATAAAAACAAACGCACTTATTTTAAAAAAGCACTTAAGATAGACGATAAAAAGTTGAATCGCTCGCGACTTTGGGAGCGAAGGGAGCTCGTACGAAACCGTCCTAGCTTGCCACGAGAATCTACAGGTCTGACCGCAGTGCTGCTGAATTTCCCGCTCCAAGGCTGGAAAGAGAACCTACGATGAAAATCCTACAAGTAAGAGCGAGATGAAAACACTTTGCGCGTTTCCCAGCTGCGAAAAACCTCGCAAAATCTACATAAGTACGTAAATGCGGTGTTCTATAGGAATTCGCGCCATCGTATAGCTTATGTTTAATTAATAATTCATTCATTATGTTTGTTCTAGTTTTTCCATAGTTTTAGTTTAGTTCGAAAACCAGGTGCTCTTTTTGGGAAAACATCGTTCCGCTTTTATGGTTTCCACGTGCGGTTTTGGGTTAGAATTTTATAATTATACGTTACGTACATTTTGGTGGAAAGGTACATTAAAATGTACGGTATATAAGAAAATTATACGGGCTTTTAGCTTGTAATGAGATAAATTTTTACCTTTGTGTAAATCTCTGAATGTAATTTTGCTTTGAGGAAATATACAGGGTGTTTGGAAGGGAGCTGTACATACGCCTAGGGTAGAAACTAGGGATAGTCTGCTACCTACCCCCGCCCATTATATTGACCTTGGCCTCAAGGTTTTTTTTTAATTTAAAATTATTTCTTTACCTTACTACGGTACTTCAGGCCCCATAACTTTTCTTCTCCACAATTTTCTGGTGTAAAATAATTTTTTGCAGGACCCTAAGACTCTAACGATTAAAACAAGACCATTAGCCGACCGGTCCCATGGATAGATTTTGAGCTACAGGTAGTTTTAGTCAAAAAATCATAAAAAAGTCAAATAAAAAATAATAATAAATTAAAAAAAAACCTTGAGGCCAAGGTCAATATAATGGGCGGGGGTAGGTAGCAGACTATCCCTAGTTTCTACCCTAGGCGTATGTACAGCTCCCTTCCAAACACCCTGTATATGATTTAAATTATTCTAATGTCTCAGTTTTTTCTTTTACGTTTCTGTTGATACGTATCCTTGATATCCAATTAAAGTTTTCTTTAATTGGATATCAAAGGAAAATAACTGCCTGCTACATTTGTTTTAAATATAATAACATCTTACCTTTTTTTTGTGAAAGTCTACTCTAATGGGTGCCTGGGGCAGACGCATTATTTTTATAGGGACAAGCCCGCCACACTATTCCCAAACCACTGTAACAGTTCAGCTCGACAAAGTCCCAGGGATACGATATAACTGTGATAAACTGTCTTAGATTCCGCAACGAAATTAATCAGAAAATAATAGCGGAGGAGTAGGAAAAACATAATTTCCAGACACATATTTATACAAACAATATAATCACAGCTGACCCTTTCACAAACTCGTTGTTCTAATGCTGGAAATAGGGATGTTTACTAACTTAAAAAAATGTGATTCTAATTAGTCCGTCTTTTGGATTATCGAAAAATATTGGATACGTATTTTTTGTTTTATCAAATCAATAAAAAATAACGAGGATAAAACGCGTCAAAGATTTGAGTGGGGGGTTGTGACGTCACTCACCGGTAAAAGATGTCATACCAATGTCTTGGAAAATAACGTCACACGAGTTTTCAAAGCATAATATCGTTTGTTTAGGTACGTGAAAAAAGAAAAAAATAGTATCCAACATTTTTCGATAATGTTAAAGACTTTTTATGTTAACTAAGTACCCTATTGCGTCTGCTTCGCAAGAGGTCCTGTTTTCAATTCTGAGGTTGGCAAAGAATTATTGGGATCTTCCATTGATTATTCCTCTACGAAGAGCAGTGGTGGCCCAGTGGTGGCGTCTTCCGCCGGGTTATTTGATGATATCCCACCCCCCAAAAAAAGGGCCTCAGACATGTTTGGCGACCGACATTTGGCGGCTGGGAACACCGGCTTATAAAGGTTGTAAAATTACCCCTAACACAAACGAAAGACACTTGTTCTCTCCACCACTGTTTTTTTTATTTGTTCTACACCATACCTGGGAACCCCTAGTTACGGTAATATTGGGGTTCAAAGTTACAAAATTTTCACAGCTGTTTTTGTAAATACTAGTTTTTCAGGTTATAACTTTACTTAAATTATCTCCATGACCCTTTTACTATTCAAAGCATCCACTAGCACAATGTTCTACATTGAGTTTTACCGTAAAATGAAATTTTTGAC
Source organism: Diarsia rubi (assembly GCA_932274075.1). Classification (NCBI taxonomy): domain Eukaryota; kingdom Metazoa; phylum Arthropoda; class Insecta; order Lepidoptera; family Noctuidae; genus Diarsia; species Diarsia rubi. The sequence continues at coordinate 13,476,258 of OW026433.1, read as the reverse complement.
CCCAAAAATTTTTGCGAAGGGATACTTAGTTTGATGTACAGAATGCTTAGTTGACGTATGTGTGAAGGGTTAATTTACACCCTGTATGTGCCTTCCGACTCACGGAATCATCTTTTTATCCAATAATCAGGTGATTCAAGCCTGCAATGTCCTAGCCAACCTGGAAGCAACTTTACAAAGTATGCTTCCCGTGGGAATCGAACCCACGACCACCGAGTCACAAGGCAAACGCCTAATCCACTTGAACACGGAGGCAGTGTTGTCTGGTGATGAAATTAGTTAAGTACACAGTGTCCGCCTTGGTTTAAACCTGCAAACTTTTAAGATAGGGGTTAGTTCTTCAGGGAAGAACACACAAAAACAATGAATGAACTATTTTGGTTAACATTCATTCTGACCACAATTCTCATTCAATTTCATGCTTGTGTTTATTTCAATGAATACCTGAGGTAGGTATTGGCAACAGTTCAAAATAATAACGATTACGGAGTATTTTTATTTTCTATCATCGTATTTGTGAATGGAATTATTTATTAGGTATGTAGATATGTACTAAATTGAAAAAAAGTCGTTATCAGACTAGTGACAGAAGCAATAAATTCTGCGTGAGATTTTTCCATCCATTTCCTGAAAACAACAGCCTGTATAGCGACAGTTGTTATTATTATTTACATACAGTCTTTTCAGTTTCATGTTAATTTCGTTTACCATTAAACCACAGATGGTTTGTATTGGTACTCTTTGCTTTAACAACACAGCTTGGTAGTGACCAAGCTGTGTGCAAAAAGAAATATAAGTCAAAAGCTAGGTATCGCATAGGATTGCGAGTTTTTGTTATGAGTTCACACTCAAAAGCTTACTTACTGCCGCACTTAGAGAGCTTTAATGAATTACTTAGGCCATTACTTATTAAAGGTTTTGACAGTTTTGTCATACAAAAATATGTCAAACCATTATAAAGTGACGGCTTAAGTAATCGTTAAATATCTCTGAGTAACGCAGTTAGACTACCATTACACTAATTGTTCTCCTAAATTTGTGTCCATGTTTACGGGGCCCGTGTTAAATTTACGCCCTTTTTATGTTCAAGTATTGCTTTACAAAAAAACAAAACGAACATTTTACACCTACGTTTATTATTAACAGGCTTGCAAACTCACAAAGAGGATCTCTAACGATACAAACTTATTAGATAGGTACCTGAAACTTGAAGTCTTACGGCATTTACACAAGAATTAATCTTCTAACAAGCTAGCCTAGCTGTAGGTGGTAGTCTGGAACTAGGTCATCTATATAAGTCTTATGATAATCCCCTTAATATGATCTCGGCACTAACACTATTGGCTGATTAATACCTATTTCTCCAAGCCGTTTTAATAGACTTACCAGCTGTCTACCTGCGACTTTACTTGCTAAATGAATTTATACCTTGCTAAACCCTTTGTAATTCATCATAATCAGTCTATATGTTCCCACTGCTGGGACTCAAGCCGCCTCTCTAGGAGAGTGATGGGCTATAATCAACCATGCGAGAGATGATAGATGTTACATGTCTTCGATTTTTGAAGTGAAAACTTCTTTATCGGCGTTGTGCACTTTTTTGGAGGTGGGTTAAACTGTTAAACTCGCGTGAGGAGGACACGTGATCTGCAGGGCTATTGCGTATCTTTTGAATGACAGTGGCTAACCTATAGTGCCTATCAATTACCCACTGTCAAATGGTTCCATTTTATACTAAACCATAACCAATTTGAGAGTTAATCCATAGACAATATGATAGCCACTGTAATTTAAAAGATACGCAATAGCCCTGCTGATCGTAAGACAGCGTGTGGCGCTTGGCGAATGTGCGTGTGTGTCAAATGTCAAAAAAAATATATGTCAAGTTGATTTCTCTGAGAGATAAACTTTTTAACTTGAAATAATTGTATTAGTTTTGAAGTGTTAATTTTTTTATGCAGGTAAATTGTCATGTTTGTGTACGATAGCGCAATGAATGAATATTGAACTGACAAATAAATAAATAAATAAAGCAATTCGTGCGAAATTATTCTCAAACCATTCCAAAATATTCAAACATGCATTATGTTAATGTTCAGGTTTTCATTTCTCACTCCCGGTGTGCACGTTTTCTCACAATGTTTTCCTTTACCGTTTTGGCAGCAAGTGGTGACAAAATAAATTAAACAAAGTAATGAGCCTGCCCGGATTCGAGCCCACGACTTACTGTTCGTATGTCGGGGTCGCCACCACTATGCCACGACTGCACTCATCCCAATCCCTCATGCACATACCCCAATCTACTTCGGGTTGGCACAACATATCTTCTTCTTCTTTTTCCATGACTCTTCTATTAATCGTCATCTCAGCAGTCACCAAAAAATCGAATTAGTCCGTCAGATAGATTAAAAAAAAATAATGGACAAGTATTTTTCCTTTTTTCACGTAAACAAAAGATGAAAACGATACAGTGCTTCGAAAAGTCGCGTCAAGTAGTGTGGCGTCACAAGGTTAGTACTTTTTTACCCACAAAGTGACGTGAAAAGCCCCCACTCATGATCTTTGACACGGTTTATTTTCGTAAATTTTTATTTATTTGATAAATCAAAAATCACTTAGCCTATATTTTTCAATAATCTAACAGACGGACTAATTCGATTTTTTTGGTGAAATACCCTATAATGTTCTATGATTTTTAGTAATTGCAGTGTATCTATTTATTAGATATGAAAACACTGTCTCCCAGCCACAACTAGTCAGGTAGCTGTCACTAATGACAGCTGTCAGTCATCATGAATGGCGGGAAGTTAGAAGGCAAAGTGATTAGACAGGGTTTTGGTGGTGTTGGTGGGCCTGTAAATATAGTTAGTTAATTGTGTTATCAACCTATTTGCTCTGCTAGTACTGGATACAAGTATTTTTTTATTAAAATCCCGCAACACTTATTTACTAAAAGGGTACAGTTTAATTTGACTGTTGTGATAGTGAAAGCTGTACATAATATGCACGACTAATTGGATCTGAAACTGTGATTTTCTGACTAATTGAAAAAGTTAACACACACAGTGATAACTAAACGTTGTAACTTTGGTCAGCAAAATTAGGTAGAAGCACAATGATGATGGCAGTTTTATCTAAGGATACTTTTTATCCCCGATTTTTTGTTAAGTTTGGAATATCATCAAATGACTTCATCTCTGGGCGGAGCAAAAGTTACAGTCAGACTCTTAGTTACTAAAACCCACCCGTGTTCAATTTCAAAAGGGATCAGCTTCACTACGGAACCCAATCTAGGAAAGACTTTTTTTTCACTCTTCGTCCTTTTAGGGTTTTTCATCAAACCCTGAAAACGGGAAACAAAGGTTCTATATAAAAGGCAGATCTATGTATAATACATAACATAAGCCATTTATTATTCATGTTTCGAAACCGGGTTCTCACTCAGTTACAATAACAAAACGCAAACACAAACAAAGCTATACAGCCTGTATTTTTCAAGTGGAGTTGGTTGGTTAGGCCAAAATTAAACTATGACCAACACTTAGCTAAATTGGAATTCTCAAAAGAGCCTCCGGCCCGATTCTGAAAGACAAATATTTGAACAACAAATATTTGTTTACATAAATTAATCAGTGGGTTTAATGGGAAAAATCAATAAGGGCGAAATTTCCTGACTAGGAAAATTAATTATTCAAAATACAAATTATCAAAATTAGGCATTACACTCGTACCATAACGCAATGTGTGCTATGTATTTAATGGATTCTGAGGTCAATATCTCTTGTATCATGGGTGCGTTTACAAACATTTAAACTCACATACACGGAACACCCAGACCTGATCAACTATCTTTAGGCCATACAAATATTTGTTCCGTGCGTGGATCGAACCCGTAAGACGCAGCGCAGCAGTCCAATCGCTTAGCCACTGCGCCGACCGTTTCGTGCCGTTCTTCAGTCTCAGATTTTGTCATCCACCCAAATGAAAAAATCAACCTGTATTGCCCTGTGTACAACCAACATTTGTGTGGGTATGCATAATACATATGACAATTGTGCACACGATTTGTAAATTTTGTTAGATTGCTGACGTATGAATTGGTCGAGGGTTTTACTATTGCACGAGTTAATCGAAGGTTATTTGGCGCTTGCCGAGCTTCGTTTCATTATTACTTTGAAATAAATTGAGACAAATATTAACACACATTAAATAACATTGACATTTTAATTAATAATCTGACATAGGTACATCGTTTTTCATACTTATATAATAATATACAGAGTGTAAATTAACCCTTCACACAGCCTTCGACCAAGCAATCTGTACATCAAACTAAGTACCTACCAGAAAGAATGTGTCGATACCAAACTCGCAGGGTCCAAGTACAAACAAAGACAAAATACCTAGAGTCACCAACCTTGCTACTAAAAGTGTTTCGTATGCAGAAATGACAAAAGGAGTCCAATCTTTGCCACAGTCACATATGAAACCAATGAGCCCTAACATGGATGAAAAGATTAATACTATTATAAATCTTCTAACTACATTCGACGAAAGGCTGAAAAAACTTGAAAGTAGCACTAAAGCAGCTACCAAACAAAAATGTAATATACATGGCTAATTTATTAAAAATTATGGCATGGAATGCGAATGGACTGCTGAAACATCAGAATGAACTTACGGCAGTCCTAAATATGGAAAGTATTGATGTGTGCCTTATATCAGAGTCACATTTCACTAAAGAATCTCATATTCAAATTGAAGGATATAACGTATACCATGCATTGCATCCCAATAACACACCAAGAGGTGGTAGTGCTGTCATTATAAAAAAGAATATTTTTCACTATGAAGAACTCAAATATGAAAAAGAAGAAATACAAGCAGTGGCGGTCTGTGTCAAAACGAAACATTGTCTTGTCACCATTTCAGCCATATACTGTCCACCTAGGTATCCACTAAAAACAGATCAGTACATTAATTTTCTAAACCGTCTTGGAAACAGATTTATATTGGGAGGCGACTTTAATGCTAAAAATACATTTTGGGGATCTAGGCTGACAACAACCAAAGGAAGAGAGCTACTGTGCGCAATTGAAGAAACACAATGCAAAACATTATCAACAGGTAAGCCCACTTATTGGCCTACTGACACAAAAAAGATTCCTGATCTCATAGACTTTTTTATATATAAAAATGTATCACCTAATCTTCTCCGCATTAAAGAAGGTTATGATATGAGCTCAGACCACTCACCTATATTACTTGTTCTAAGTGAGACTTTCTTGTTGAAAGAAACCTACCCCACATTGGTAAATAAGAACACTGATTGGGCAAGCTTTAAAATAGACTTGGACTCTGTAATAGATTTAAAAGTTCCACTAAAGAAACCAGAAGATCTGGATCGGGATATCAGTCAGTTTATTACACAAATACAACAATGCGCCTGGAATAACACTCCTACATTTAAAATAAAAAACAGACTTACATACTATCCAGCAGAAATCACAAAACTCATAGCTGAAAAGAGGCGACAGAGACGAATATGGCAACAAACAAGATTTCCACAAGATAAAAGGATTCTGAACAACCTTACAAAACAACTAAGTAGTGCAATTCAGAAATTCAAAAATGAATCAATGAGCAGTTATCTAAAACAACTAACTAGCTATCGCACGACAGATTACTCTTTGTGGAAATCTATAAAAAGTTTAAAAAAGCCAATTATGCATATTCCCCCTATCAAGGATAATAACGGGCGGTGGGCAATAAGCAACGAGCAAAAAGCTATTAGGTTTGCACAACATCTGGAACTAATCTTTATGCCAAATAAAGAACACCAAGACAGCGCCTTGCTAGATGAAACATCAAATAATGATGAGCAAGAAATAAAACTCGTAACACCTAGAGAAGTATACAACGAAATTAAGCGTCTTAGTCTAAAGAAATCACCTGGCTACGATCTTATTACTGGAGAAGTTCTTAAAAACCTCCCACGTAAAGCCATCGTAAAACTTACGACTCTTATCAATGCAACGTTCAGGCTTAAGTATGTACCTGACCTGTGGAAAGTTGCCGAAGTTATAATGATACCAAAGCCTGGTAAACCACCTCACGAAACGACATCATATAGGCCGATTTCGCTGCTACCGATCATGTCAAAATTATTTGAAAAGCTTCTCTTGAAACGGCTAAAACCCATCATAGAAGAAAGAAACTTGATCCCTGACTACCAATTTGGATTTAGGGAAAAACATTCGACAATAGATCAAGTACACAGGATTACCAACATTATAGAAAAGGCTTTAGAGGAAAACAAAGTTTGCTCAACGGTCTTCCTAGATGTAGCGCAAGCATTCGATAAGGTATGGCACAAAGGGCTTATTAACAAACTAAGAAATATGCTCCCTAAACAGTTTGCTGACATCTTAGAGTCTTACCTATCACAGCGTATGTTTAGAGTAAGACAAGATGATGCACATTCGGAACTGAAGCCGATAAAAGCTGGAGTACCGCAGGGAAGTGTCTTAGGTCCCGTCTTGTACTTATTGTACACTTGCGATATTCCTGAGTTAGAATATAATACCATTGCCACATTTGCAGACGACACAGCTATAATGGCCACAGGTGTCACTCAAGAAAAAGCAGTGGAAAAAGTTCAAACAGCAGTCAATATCATCTTTGACTGGACAAAAAAATGGCGTGTGAAACTTAACGAAACAAAATCTGTTCACATAGACTTCACAAACAAAAAGCAAAATTTTCATCGGATAAATCTAAACGGTCATGTCATACCATACGAAAATACAGCCAAATACTTAGGCATGACATTAGACGCAAAGCTTCGCTGGAAAGCTCATGTTAAAAAGAAACGCGACGAGCTAGAGCTTTGCTACAAGTCGATGTACTGGCTGATAGGAAAACATTCTTCGCTGTCAGTACACAACAAAGTACTTTTGTACAAACAAGTCCTCATGCCTGTATGGACTTATGGTATTCAGCTTTGGGGCTGTACCAAACAAAGTAACATCAAAATTATACAGCGTTTTCAAAACAAAGTACTCAGAGGAATCGTTAATGCGCCCTGGTACATTAGAAATGACGACCTTCATCGGGACCTCAAAGTAGACCTCGTCATAGACATAATCAAAAAGAACGCCGAAGCTCATGAACGAAGGCTTCACCATCATGTGAACATCGAGGCTATCCAGCTCCTCGATAACACGGACATAGTGAGAAGGCTAAACAGGACAAAACCTTTCGAGCTAATTTAGTGAAGTGTTAGTGTAATGTAGTGAAGTGAGTGCTACCCATAAGAAACACAAGAACAAAGTGTCTTCCCCTTAATAGAGACAATAAGAAAAGTGTTAATGGACACATTCTTAGACGTAGTCTCCCTAGCAAATTAAGTCAAATTAGAATTACTCATTAGCTTTAGTATTAAGCTAGATTGTATTTCTTATGATGCAACCGTATCAGGACACATCATACAAAAAAAAAAATATATATAATAATATACAGAGTGTAAATTAACCCTTCACACAGCCTTCGACCAAGCAATCTGTACATCAAACTAAGTACCTACCCCTACGCATTTTTTTTTGCTGGGAAACGACTTTTTTTTTGTTGGGGTCGAAAATCACATTTTACGGTAAAACTCAATGTAGCACTCATAAAATATTGTGCTAGTGGATGCTTTGAATAGTAGAGATTAGTCAGTTGAAAATAGCTGTGAACATTTTGGAACTTTCACTCCCAATATCTCCATTCCTGGTTCCCAGGTATGGTCTAGAACAAATAAAATATTGCTGTGGTGGGGAGACCAACTGTCTTTTGTTTTTTTTAAGGGTACTTTAACACTCTTTATACCTAATAATATTTTAAATTGACTTCTTAATAACTCCTCTTTTAGGTCTGACATCAGTGGAGCACTAAATATTATAAGAAAAGGAGCAAATTAACAAATAAAAGATTTGATTTCATTCATTTCCACTAGTTCTACTGGTTCTATTTGGCTGTTATCCTACTAATCTTATTATAATATTAAAAACGTATACGTTTTATAAACGTGAAAGTTTGTAAGTATGGATGGATGTTTGTTACTCTTTCACGCAAAAACTACTGAACGGATTTGGATAAAATTTGGTACACAAATAGTTTATAACCTGGATTACCACATAGAATGGTTTTTATCCTGATAATATGATCCCGAGGGACATTTATCGCTGGCACAAGCTAGTACATATTATTTTTTATTAATTACATACTTCTACGGTAGAACTAATTGGTTTTTTTTCAACTACTTCTACGATTTAAAGTAGTAGAATAAGTAGGAATAAACCATTGCCGAAGTCAATCTGTGAATGGATGACCAACTCTTCACTAATATTGAGACATGCCTTCATGCTTCGAAAAGCGCACGTAAGTCTGATAACTAGGGCTGCGGGTTGTACACTAGTTATCGCGGCCTCGACATAGAGGGCGAAGAAGGAACATGGGTGGTATTTAGTCAGTAGAAGTCTGACACTCCCTTTCGCTCTGCCCAAGAGCGGGAGGGGTTATTCGATGAATTTCCACCAGCCAAGAAAAAAAAAAGTCTGGTAACTACTTTAGTGGTTCCAATAACTGGGTGGTACTCTACTCCATCCGGATAGTCTGTAGTTCAAGTTGACGTACTTAGGAATGGGCTAGGCAGATGATTGATGAAACAGGTTCACACAATTCCATGGAGAATGTGCAGTTGTTAGATAGGCCGCTCTTGTTGATGAGCTTTACGGGAATAGAGATAAAAAAAAATGATTGTGATATTTAATTTAAAATTATTTTGTTGATTGTATTTTAAATAAAATTACCTATGCAAAACCTATTTATTTAAAATTCTTTAATATTTAGACAATTTTTCCAAATCTCCACTCATCTTAAAAAGTGCTTCTTTTGCGAAGTACACCAATTGAGAAGCGCACCATTTGTACAAGTTGAGATGTGCACGAAATGCGTCAAACCCTGGCAGGATAGTGATACCATTTGGGGATGCGCACATACGTAGGTACTTGTATCTTCCGAACCCCCGACAAATGATAGTGGTAGTAGGATCATTGTGTTTTTATTCGGTTAAATTCCGATAAAACTGTCCGCTCAACTTTATCTACAAACATTGTGATAGCTCGGCTGATATGGCACGATACAATTTATAGTAGGCCATAAGTTAGCTCCTACGAATAATATCATATTTTCCTATCAGATTTGTTTTTCTTTTAATTGAACCGTTAGGAGTCGGAGATTAGTTGGTACACACACACACACACTTAAAAACTAGCAAACATACAATCAAATACATATGTATTTAAAAAAAAAAAACTTTGTCCCACATTAGGAATTTCTCCTGTATCGTGGGTGCGTTCACAAACATTTATAATCACATACACAAACACCCAGACCGGAAACAACTATCTGTGGTTATCGGAAACAACTATCTGTGGTGTATCTGTTCTATGGCCATACAAATATTTGTTCCGTGCGGGAATCGAACCCGCGACACGCAGCGCAGCAGTCCATTGCTTGAGCAACTGCGCCAACCGTATTTTTGCCTGTTTGTGTTTTCCACTGCTGATCAAACCCTCCACATTCTCAGTATCTGGCCAATTTCACCCTGCAATCATATTTATACAGATAAATATTATTCAATGTAATTAAAAGATAACAGTAGCTGACATACTCTCTTCACGTGCATTGTATCATAAAATGAATACCTACCAACTATTAATAATAATCAGCCTGCCACTTGATGATAAGTTCAATAAGCTTGGAGTTTTGCCAGAACTGACCATTGTTTGGGCTTACAAGGACAGAGATCTATAATAGAACAGTGGTATTACCTTTTGTGACGTCATAATAACAATCAATAGTGTCATTATTGTTGATAGTAAAGGCATCACCATTGACCTATTTGTTAATAACACTGTTTCTGTTATTGTTACTCAGTACTTACTGGGTCGTGAAAGTCAGATAGGCAGCCGCTTCATGTAATATACTAGTATTCCATTGCATTAGGTTTGACTGGACGTCGACCCCGATAGTTGGTAAAAGGCTAGGCAGATGATGACTGTTGCTATTATTTTATTATTTTTTATTAAATGTAAGTAACTTATAAGCTAAGCCCCACAAAACCGTTGCAATGGTTTGACTGTGGGGTCGATGAGTCTTTTATCATGATGAGATACTTAAATACTTAATATTGTTGCACTATTTTCTTGATATATAAGTACGTTACAGCAACATTTAGCGTGATTGCTCTGAGGATGTAATTAAAGGACAAAGGAAAATAACGAAAAAGTATTGTTAGTCTAACACAGGACTAATCAAAAAATGGAAAGGAAGGACAAAGGAAAATAACGAAAAAGTATTGTTAGTCTAACACAGGACAAATCAAAAAAGGAAATTTTCTTATAAGGGTTCCATTTTTTACATTTTGAGGTACGGAATAAACGAAGACAATATATACCAAAATTTAAATTTGGGCCTGTACGAGACCATATACCCTACGAGCATGGTGCTATAACATTTAAGACAACTATGATAAATGGATGGGATACATAACATTCATTACATGCGAAGACACTCCGTGTCTCGGAAGACACGTTTCAGCCCTTTGTACCTTTTAGGACAGATTCGCTTTACAGCAGATTCGCTTTAGGGCAGAAATTGTACAGTCGAATTGAAATGGTCTCCACAAAGTTTTACTGGAAATTAAATGAAAAAAAAAATGAAATGCCCACGAATATCATACGACTTTCTGCAATACACTTTTGAAGAAATAAAATAATAATTAAGCTTAAGAAACTATGATTTTAATTTTCTTCTTTTTTTCCGCGATTTTCTTTCGCTATGTTGAAAGAGAAGTAAGTAAAGTAGTTGCTAAACAGCCTATATGAAAAAAAAAATCTCTTTATTTAGAACACAAATTAATGTCAAGTTGTTTATACAAGTAAATATTATTGTTTTAAATTCTTATGTTAAATTGTTATCTTTTATTATAGTAAGTAATAATTAATATTGCTGTATTATTAAAAAGTACCTCTAATAAACTTGATATAGATAATCGAGTTCACTGTATTTCTGTCGTAAAGCGAATTTGCCGTAAAGCGAATCTGTCGTAAAGCGACTCTGCCTTATAGCGAATCTGTCATAAAACGAACAAAAGGTTTTAGTTGTCATTGTAAATCTTTGACAGTTGTTTCGCGTAGTCTGAAGACCAAATGTTGAGCCACTTGTATTTCCAAGGAGTAACATGGATTATAGAGGCCAGCAGGGCTATTGCGTATCTTTTAAATGACCGTGGCTATCATATTGTCCATGGATTAACTGTCAAATTGGTTATGGTTTAGTACAAAATGGAACCATTTGACAGTTAATTGATGGACACTATATGATAGCCACTGTCATTTAAAGATACGCAATAGCCCTGTAGGTCGGCAGGAGAAGTTAACTCAACACTCAACTCATAAATCATATAAATTCATACCAGCTAAAATAATTTTAAAACTCAAATTGTAACTTAAAATATTTATTTTCAGTCTCAATTATGAAATAAGTACCCACAAACTACTGAAAGTTCAACAAAATTTCAACAGTTCTCACATTACATGGACCGGACCGGACCGTCCCTCCCTCCGGCCCGGGAAATTTATAATGTTGCGGTCACTTTTATTACAGCGTTAATTACTAAGTTAGTTCAAAAGTTTAGCGAACTTCTGTCTACAGTTGGGAACATAAGTGGTTAGATACTACCAGGATTATTTGGAAAGAGGCATAGGTAGACGCGCGTCTTTTGCCGCAAACGTGACTAGACGCGCGTTGTCGCGCTTATATGCTCATATAGCCTTGTAACCACGCGCTACATTTTTTGAAGCGGAAATCACGCTATGCGGGGGAATGGAGTGGTTTGCGTTAAGCCAGTACGAGGCTGTACGCGCTGCAAAAGACGACCTACCGGTAGTCTTTTGCAGCATTCATAATACAGGGTGTAAATTAATCCTTCACACAGCCGTCAACCAAGCATTCTGTACATGAAACTAAGTACCACTACGCAAAATTTTTTGCTGGGAAACGATTTTTTTCGGGGTACAAAAAATTACATTTTACGGTAAAACTCAATGTAACACTCTTAAAACATTGTGCTAGTCGATGCTTTGAATAGTAAACGGGTCATGGAGGTAATTTAAGTAAAGTTATAACCTGAAAAACTAGTATTTACAAAAAAAGCTGTCATAAATTTGGAACTTTGACGCCCAATATCTCCGTAACTAGGGGGTTCCCAGGTATGGTCTAGAATAAAATAATTATCGCAGTGGTGGGGAGAACAAGTGCCTTTCGTTTGCGTTAAGGATAGTTTTACACCCTTTATTACAACCCTTGGGGGTTAGGCAGACGTGCTACTTATTTTATAGATCCTCCATCCACACTTCGCCAGTTGTAATAATTATATTTAAGTCCCACGTAAACGTCGCGTTTACAAAGGACTAAGAGGAAAACATTACTTACTCAAACAAAATAATAACACACGTGACACTATTTTCCACTAGTTTTCCACACAACAACAAAATCAGCTCCGTGACCCTCAGTGGGCACATAAACTTGGTACAGCTACAACTTTTTATTACAACACTAATTACGATTCACAATGGCGCGTGTAACCCCGACACTTCTATAAATAATAGAGATTTATCGCTTTAAAATGGAAGTTTTTTAAACCTAATAAATAGTATGCTGAGACATGGCACACCCTGTAATCTTTAGTGCGGTGTGAAGGTCAGCGCACAGTTATAAATACACTACTGGGGTCTTTGATAAACTGGATCCACTCGAAATGGACCTGCGGGATCAGACAACCAAGTCGACGTTTTGACTTTGTCGACGGGCAGGGCAGTTGATCAAAAACTCCACTACTGCATGGAGTCAGCATCGCCTGGGGTCATTTTTGACCCCCGACGCAAACTGATGGTTCCCAATGTCCTCTATCGGCTTGTCCACCACTTGTTAACAGCGGAAATACACTGTGAAATGTAAATCGGTGTTTTCCCGCGGCTAAGCAACTTGCCATAAGTAGTACTTCCGAAAAAAAAAGTAGTTAAACAACTAAAAAACCCAACTGAAAAAAGTGAAAAACAAAAAACAAGCACATTTTATATTAAACAAAACTTGGATGCTAAAAAAAATAAAGATTCTGCCGCACTACAAGCGTTGCAAATGGAGTTTCATCGGAAGCATCTCAAACATCGAGTTCAGGTGATCGTTTGCGATCCTTACCTCAAAATTACTATGCATTGAGCTTTAGTACCTACAACATATTTTTTATTATTGGTTGGCAAACCAGTTAACTGTTGACCCTGATAAAATACTAGTTACTGCTGAATGTGAACACCTGCAATACGAGGGGAACGCCGATCAGACAAAGAGAAGTTGGCAAGGACTTCAAACCAAAACATGGCAATTGCCAATAAACATTGGCAATAGACGCTTAATAGTCGTGAATAATATTTCACTTGATACATTGGAAACATCTATGGACGAACTCGTGGATAAATAAAAACTGCGGTGCTGGCCTAGGTGGATGAGCAACCACCTATTACCTACGGAGTTTTATTCGTGTCTTGGAAAGCACGTTAAGCCATTGGACCCAGCTGTAATTTGTATATATTTTACAGTCGTTGCAAGTAGTCAGAGACCTGGAAAATCTGAAAACCAGTATTTCCAATCTGCATCATCAACATCATCATCATCAACAGCCTATTAATGTTCCCACTGCTGGGACACAGGCCTCCTCTCTTTGAAAGGGAATGGGCTATAATCTACCATGCGGGCCCAGTGCGGATTGGTAGATGTCACATGTTTTCGAATTTTTTGGTTCTGAGACATGCCGTTTTCCTCACGATGTTTTCCTTCACCGTTTCGAGAGCAGCGGTGATGAAATAAATTACACAAAGTAATGTGCCTGCCTGGGTTCGAACCCACGACCTACTGTTCGTAAGTCGGGGCCGCAGCCACTGTGCCACCACTGCATCATATTACCTAATATTAACTGGTTTGTGGAGGTCCGATGGGCAATTGATCCATGTAGCATACTGGCATTTAGCTGGATCAGTTTAGACTGGACGCCGACTCCAACACAGTTGCAAAAAGACCAGGCCCTCGATGATACCAACATTGTGTCTGGACCTTAAATTAATTGTTAACCCAAACGATTTTAAAAGATTAAAAGAGTAACCTTTGGAGTTTCTTGCCGGTTCTTTTCCTTAGGAATCGACCAATGCGCCGAACCGTGCCCCTTTTAGTCGACGTTTTATAAGTGCCCATGTAGGCCTATGTGAAATAAAAATATTTTGATTTGATTTGATTTGATGACTCTGGAAAAATAGGCGCAATATCACTGAGCATAGTGGAGACAGTAACAATGAAGCTGAAAGGTTAAATACGATAAATTACTATTTGCAAAGACATTGAAATCCATGCCAATATTATGAATACGAAAATAACTCTATCTGTAACCTTTAGATACCTTAACAGCTGAACGGATTCGGATGCTGAACCGAAATAGACAAACTTAGGACACGTACGATCCCATGGGATTGTTTCCGGCCTCCACGGTAGCAAAGCGGCAGAATCTAATCAAAATATTTAAATGGGATTGATTGATTTGATTTTGAGCTTCAATTTCAACATTACATAACATCACGCCCCAAATAAATTGGTATAAAGGCAAAAAAAGGAATGTGTTTTATTTCAGGCAAAATACCTTTTAATGAGAGAATGATACAAATAAATAAAAAATGGTTTTCAATCGGAGGCATTATAGGAGAGTTTCACCATTTGCCAGTTTTAATACAGCATCTTACATGCATTACCTACGGTCCACACAGAAATCATTAAAACATCATCAATAACCCTATCATAATTTTTGGGCTTCGCCGCAGTCGGGTAACAAGCGCGCACATTAAAAAGGCGAAGGCGAAAGTTTAGGTTGAGGTGCACCTAATAGCGATATTTATGTCCCGCTAGCTTATTGGCATCAAAAGGGATGTTTACTGACTTAAGAATATATGATTCTAATTAGTCCGTCTGTTAGATTATCGAAAAATATTAGATACGATTTTTTGTTTTATCAAATCAATAAAAATTGACGAAGATAAAACGCGTCAAAGATTTGGGTGGGGGTCTGTAATGTCACTGACCGCTAAGAAATGTCATACTAATGTTTTAGAATTATGACACTACACGAGTTTTTAAAGCACTGTATCGTCTTCATTGTTTGTTTACGCGAAAAAAAACGTGTCCAATATTTCTTGGAAATCTATCTGATGGACTAATTAGATTTTTTTTGTTGGGTTTGGGGATTGGGTGTAAATCCAGAGTACGTGGCTGCTGCCGAGAGATAACTGAAAGTAAAACCTAATATCACTTTGCCTTTTTTTTTTTTTTTTTTGGTGGGTGTAAAATCATCGAATAACCCCTCCCGCTCTTGGGCAGAGCGAAAGGGAGTGTCAGACTTCTACTGACTAAAAACCACCCATGTTCCTTCTTCGCCCTCTATGTCGAGGCCGCGATAACCGTTGGACTACCCGCGGCCAATATCACTTTGCCTGACAATAGAAAGCGATAATACGAATATCTACGAACCTAAATCATCATTCTCTTGCCCTTCATCATCATCATCAACAGCCTATTAATGTTCCCACAGCTGGGACACAGGCCTCTCTTTGAGAGGGAATGGGCTTTAATCTACCACGCGGGTCCAGTGCGGATTGGTAGATGTCACATGCCTTGGAATTTTTGGTTCTAAGACATGCCGGTTTCCTCGAGATGTTATTCTTCACCGTTTTGAGAGCAGCGGTGATGAAATAAATTACACAAAATCACACAAAAAGTCTCTCCCTCTCTTGCGCTTGTCCCAATTAATTTGGGGTCGGCGCAGCATGAAGGAAAACATCGTGAGGAAACCGAGATGACTTTTTTTTTTTTTTGGTGGGTGTAAAATCATTGAATAACCCCTCCCGCTCTTGGGCAGAGCGAAAGGGAGTGTCAGACTTCTACTGACTAAAAACCAC
Source organism: Diarsia rubi (assembly GCA_932274075.1). Taxonomy (NCBI): domain Eukaryota; kingdom Metazoa; phylum Arthropoda; class Insecta; order Lepidoptera; family Noctuidae; genus Diarsia; species Diarsia rubi. Next base: position 13,460,158 of record OW026433.1, on the reverse strand, counting down.
CCATGTTCCTTCTTCGCCCTCTATGTCGAGGCCGCGATAACCAGAGGACTACCCGCGGCCCAAACCGAGATGACTTAGAACTAAAAAATTCGAAGACATGTGACATCCACTAAACCGCACTGGGCCCGCCTGGTGGCTTATACAGTGTGATTCTTTATAATGTGCACATATCGAAATGAGGGAATCTATGCTTAATTTTATCGATGGAAAAAATATTTTAAAAAATCTAAATATTTTTTAATATTTTTTATGGAATTTTCAAAAATGTTGTCCGCTGTTGTGACCCCAATGTAAACAAAACGGTGTAACTTTTAAACTAAATTATCTATCGCGATGAAACAATTTTATGTAAAAAGTTATGAAAAAAAAAAGTTTTTTTGATAAAAAACGTGTTTATTTTCAATTGAGGGTAGTTTTTTTCCACAATTTTCATTTTACGAGGACGCCTAATTGCTTCCAATCATTATGGAGTTTGTTTCATCGCGATAGATAATTTAGTTTAAAAGTTACACCGTTTTGTTTACACTGGGGTCACAGTAGCAGACAAAATTTTTAAAAATTCCATATAAAATATTAAAAAAATATTTAGATTTTTTTTAATAATTTTTCCGTCGATAAAATTAAGCATAGATTCCCCCATTTCGATATGTGCACATTATAAAGAATCACACTGTATAACCCATTTCCTCTCAAAGAGAGGAGGCCAGTGTCCCAGAAGTGGGAGCATTAATAGGTTGTTGATAAGCAGCATGTCTTCTCCTTGCATACTTTTTTTCTCTCATCTGCGAACCTAAATGAAGAGAGTTATTCTATTACTTGAATTATGCACTTACAACCTTAAGCATTTCGGGGCGATGCGGGGTGTTTTATTAGGTACGCCTCTGTCTAACCCTTTTTTTTGAGGGGTGTGAGATCATCAAATAACACCTCCCGCTCTTGGGCAGAACGAAAGGGAGTGTCAGACTTCTACTGACTAAAAACCACCCGTGTTCCTTCTTAGCCCTATATGTCTTCTGCGGTATCTCTTACAGCATTCCGCAGCCCCGACGGGCGTCGGCCGTTGGCGGTTGCTGACATCTCTTTGAGGCGCGCGTGGAACACAAACGCGCCGTCGACACGGCCTGTCGTCGTCATAAGACGGACGGACGGCGAGCTAGCCCATCACTCACCGTCCGCAGGCCCTCTTTGTCTATCCCTTTGGTGATTACAGCCGTGATGTTATGTAGCCACAAGCAATCATTATGAACAATACATCTATTAAAACAGTGACCACCGCTTGCAATTTCAAGTCAATCAAGGTAAGGTATTGATCGATTAGTGTTAAACCTATATAGAAACGTGTATTTCGCCAAATTCCAGTGTAATTACTGTTTGCGGTTGTAGATGCCATGTGGTCTGGTGTACAGTGGGACACATAGGTACCCCATTTCCATAGGCATTTGTAGGGTGTTATTGTACCCAATTGTGCGTGCAATGAGATTTGAATTGATGGTCACTAGATAAATTGACGGTTAGTAGTTTTGGACTGTTTTGGTACCGGAGAGAATTGTCAATTGTCTTTGATGAATCGTGTAAATAAAGCTGTATTTGAATATTGTACTAACTAATATATTTTGCGAGTATAAAATGATGGGCGTGCAAGGAGAATTGTGATCAAAAGTTGTTCTGCCTCGTTGAACTAATGATCGTAAGCGTGATTGCTGAGCGCAAGGTCCTTTGTTGGTTGAGCTTGTCCAGCAAGTGATAATGAGTTTTTTCGACAACAACTTTTATGTAGATATCTTTTAATTTTTTTTTTGGGGTGGGTAATCATCAATTAACCTCTCCCGCTCTTGCGAAAGGGAGTGTCAGACTAGCCCTTGTGCCGAGGCTGCGGTATCTCTTTTGAACAACCCGCATTGGGGAATCCAACTGTAGTACCTACTAATATAACGAGACGGTTGGCGCAGTGGCTCAGGCAATGTACTGCTGCGCTGCGTGTCGCGGGTTCGATCCCCGCACGGAACAAATATTTGTATGGCCTACAGATAGTTGTTCCAGGTCTGGGTATTTGCGTATGTGAGTTTGAGAACGCACCCACGATACAGGAGAAATTCCTAGTGTGGGACAACGTTTATTTTTAAAACAAAAACAAAAAAGAAATATTACAATGATATAAGTAGAACGACAATTTTAACAACCTAGGGTAATTTAGGAACACTCACATAGATGCAGTAATAGTTCATTAAAGTAGAAGTGTGTAATATTGGTGATTACCGCTGAGTCGCCATTGAGACCCGATCCGCCAGGCGAGGGTCTTAAGAGAGTCGAAGACGGTAATCATCAACACACACGTGTATCATACGACGTTTTTCAACACACTTGTGAAGAAAATAATACTAAAAAACCATTTTCAACAGTGAAAACGAGTTGTGAAAACTTTTACATAATGGCGGGAAAAAATATTCAGTTTTCCTATGAACGCGCATCTGACAATCGCGAACGGTCATAGACTACAAGAACGAGGTTTCTTTTTGTTTTAGCCACGTACAAAATGGCGGCTTTAAAGTTTTATTTATTATTACAAAGAAATACAAGTTAATTTGAGTGTAAGTTTTATTTATTAAAAACGTACAAGTTGAAATTATCTGTTTAAATGCGAAGTTGCATGAAATGAGCAAATAACACGTATAAGCCGCGCAGATAGAGAATAGATATGAAAATGGCGTCCGCTCGCATGCGTTCTCGCTCACTCTCTATCGCTGTCTATACTCACACAGTGAAGTACGCGCTACAAAAAAATAGTCAGTGATTCGCATAGAGTAAAGTAATATATCGTGATTCGCTTTCCACGCTACTTGACGCACTCCGAGTTATCGTTAAATTCGTTCCGTATTTTGTTGTTTTCGTTGATATTCATTGTTGTTTTTGTTGAGTTTGATTGTTATTTGTTTGCGTTACGTTTGATTGTTATTTATTTTTGTTACGAACGTTGACATTTAGTGATTGATTGAACAATGGCTTCAAGAAAACGTGGAAAGATTCTTCACAGTGATGCACGTGACATTGTTTACAACGTTATAAAATACTTTGACGAAGAGAAGAACTTGGAGCGTTATCATCCGTTAAAGTATAGCGCCGCACGCCCACACGGTTTATAAAACCTTTTCTCCCCTGTTGGTCGTTTTAAAGCCATAAAAATTGTCTTGTTCAAAAACCAGCGTGAATTAATGATCGCACAAAATACGCGTAGGTACGCGTCGGCGGCGTCGGTCTAGTGTGCACACCAATCACACACGTCGGCGACGTCTCAGACGTGTGCGTCGGTCTAATGTAGTTCCGAATTTACTTTACTGGCCTAAGGGATAAGGACGTGACTTTATGTATGTAAATGTGAGGTGTTATTTTTGTAATATGATTCTGATATGTCACAATTAATAAAGACAAATTTTAAAATCCAGTGTCATATGTACCCTTGCTCCTTATTTATTTTATTAATATTTTTTTACATTATTTCTACTATTATTAATTAAAATATTAAAAAAGAATTATTTATAACAAAAAAAGTCAATAAAAAAATAAAAATCGATGTTTGAGAACTTGTTTTTCCAACCGTACCATGGGTACCCGTCGCCATTTTCAGATCTATTCTCTATCTGCGCGGCTTATACGTACATTAATTTATTTGTACTATTGAACACGATCTTTTTGTATTAAAACTTTTTTAAGAACAAAGTAACTGAACCAATAAAAAAACCTATTACTCACATGTGACAATTTGATTACAGGTGTCATTATAGTGTCTTGAACATGTATTTAATTTGAGTAAAGGCAACGATTAGGATTCAAATACACGACCGTTCAATCGTCAGTATGACTTCTTGCCTTCCCTAAAATAGCACACAATCACAATCATACCTAATTACATAAAAAAACACTATGATTAATCATGAAAACAAATGAAATCATGAATTCAAACCCACCACTGCATTCCCCAGCCCACAGTTATTAAATATTTGAGTAGCAATTATGCTTTCAACGTGAACTATAAACGAGTTACAGTGCGGTTAGATCAATCGATAAAGGTTAAAATTAGATGTGGTTCAGTTGTGGGTTTTAAAGCCATTGGTCCGTAGCTATTCGTATAGATTGGTGTGCTAAAAATAATGGTATGGTTGAGAATTTAAAAGGAGGTTATGTTTTCCATCAGCATCTATTTTTTTATGGATGTAACACCGATTCCTTTGTGATTACTGGCTCAATTTACATTATATTTTTTATATTCTCTTGTTCTCGTTTATACAAGTCATCTATACAAGTTATCTATACAAGTCATACGATGCTACTTATCCACAGTCGTCAACAGTTTTCGTCACTGTTAGAAAAAGGTTTTTCAAGCATTGACTATGCTTGTCTTCACTTCAGTCCCTCAAATTACGGTCCACCACTCATCGAAGGCTCCACCTAAGCATTAGGTATCAAAGCATACAATACTCTACTAAAATGGTTTTCCAGCAAGGTTTGGTCTACGCTAGGTTAGCTATTTAGACAAAATTGTTTAATTATGTCGCAGTTTAGACTGTCTCTTGAATTTGTTCTGTTTCTTTACTCTGTGTAACGACAATTCTTTGTTTTCATGAATCGAAGATTCAAACAGATGGTACTGTAAGTCTGCGAGAAGGTTATACCTAGGTTTATAAAACGCAGAACTTTATGTAGGTAAAAGGAGTCCATAAAGTTCTGCGTTTTCCAAGAAGACATTCGAAAATTATTATTCTGATTGCAATCTAAAATAATAATGTGTATAGTGTTACATTTGCACTGTCTCGCTAAATAAACGAACTGCTTACGCACGTGGTTGTGGTGAAAGGTCTATTGCCGTACAGGAATAAAGATTAAAACAAACTAAAATAAATAATTATCGAATTTATTAGTGACAAGACATTACAAACCATATGTAACAACTACGCAAGCCGTAATGCCTCTAATACAAACACAATTAATGTCTAAAATCGTATAAACGTTTCTAACAGTTTTTATAACGCAGTTAGGCACAATTTGTTTTGATTAAATCGTATTGGAATGCGATTGGGTTGTAGTAATTACAGAGCAATTTTTCCTGTTGGTCTTGCAACGTTTTCATTTTATGTTGTACCGGAAGAAAATGCTGCAAGAAACAACAGGGAAAATGAAATTACGTCGTAAATTGTAGAACAGTGTTTTTTGCAGGACCTTGCTTGCAGTGTTTGCTCCAGAAGAAGATCCTCAAGGTAGCTGTTCTGTTCATCGGTCTCATCGGGATCGACCAACAAATTGGTGATAGAAAGGTTGGTTGGTTAGAAAATTAGTAAGATACCAGAGATTTAAACAGGGTGTAAGAATTCTTGGTTGACGTATCCCTTCACACATACGTGAACCAAGAATTCTGTACATCAAACTAATTACCCCTACGTAATTTTTTTTGTTGGAAAACGACTTTTTTTTTGGGTTAAATATCACATTTTACGGTATAACTCAATGTAGCACTCTTAAAACATTGTTCTAGTGGATGCATAGTAATATGAATATGAATAGTAAACAGGTCATGGAGGTAATTTAAGTAAAGTTATAATCTGAAAAACTAGTATTTGCAAAAACAGCTATGCAAAATTTGGAACTTTGACCCCCCATATCTCCGTAACTAAGGAGGTTCCCAGCAGGTATGGTCTAGAACAAAAAAATATTGCGACACTGCGATATTTTTATATATTATTATCCCCCGGCCTGCATCACCTTTTGGCAGTGCAGGAGGATGATAGGTAAGAAGTGGGGCCTATCCCCTAAAATTATACTTTGGCTTTACTGCGCGGTAATCCGACCCATGATCACCTACGGGGCAGTGGTCTGGTGGCCCCGCACCAAATTAATCACAGCGATAAGCAAGCTGCAACGAATGCAAAGGCTCGCCAGCATGGCGATCACAGGCTGCATGAGGACAACTCCGACCGCAGCTTTCGAAGCAATACTGGGGCTTCCGCCGCTCCACCTGTTCATTCAGCAGGAAGCAACGATGACGGCGTTGCGCCTCAATACGCTACAACTCTGGGGTAAGAAGTGCACGCAGCATACTGCGGCACTAGAGGTCATCCAAAGTGAGTTCCCCCTGGTGAAAGCTGTTAACGATCGAGTACCCAAACAGTACGTATTCGACAAGAAATACAAAATCCAACTCCATGAGGACCACCGCTGCGAGGGACTTAACCCTGCAGAATTACGGATCTTCACGGACGGATCCAAAACAGGTACTGGTACTGGAGCCGGGGTCTTCTCGGAGGACCTCAATATCCACATAGCCGCACCTTTGGGGGCCCACAACACTCTCTTTCAGGCAGAATGCATGGGTATCTCCCTGGCGGCATTTGCCATCTTGGCTCGGGAGGTAAAGGATCACTCCATCCGCGTACTCTCAGACAGCATGGCAGTGCTGCTGACATTAAGGAGCCACACGGTGTATTCCGGGCTAATACACGAGTGCCACCAACGCCTGAACCAGGTTGGTAACCTCAATAATATAACCATTCAATGGATCAAAGGACATAGCGACTCCCGAGGCAACGATGCAGCGGACGAGCTCGCTCGAAGGGGCTCGAGCACGGCGGCGGTGGGGCCAGAACCCATCGTGCCGCTACCTTTCGGCTATCTTCGCACGCTGGTAAGGAAACATACCAAAGAACTTCACGCCAAGCTGTGGCTAGACCACGGCGAGTGTAGGCAGGCCAAGAAGGCGCTTCCCGCCATCGACGCCAACCTTACCAAACAAGCGCTCCGGCTAACTAAACTGCAGCTACGCACAGTGACGGCTGCCATCACGGGACACGGTACTTTTAACAAGCACCTCTTCGTTATAGGAGTCACAGATAGTCCTCTGTGTCGAGCCTGCATGGAGGAAGAAGAAACAGCAGCCCACGTGCTCCTGCACTGCCCGGGGGTTGCCCCATACAGGGCCAAATACTTCGGTGACCTAGGTACTCTCCGCGAGATTGCCAGTAACACCAAGGGGTTGCTGGCTTTTCTCGGGGAGCTGGGGTGGATCGAGTGATATTCCCACCCGCACGCAAAATACGCGCATTGAGCGTGGAGTTGCGGACACCAGCCCGTTATACTTATACTTATTATCCCCCGGGAAGATAAAATCGGGATAAAAACTATCCTATGTGTTATCCTGTGTGTATGTTCAATTTATTTCATGAAAAATCTAAATTCTTCTTCAGGCAGTTCCGATAAATAACTTATCTACTCGTCAATAGCCTATGAAGAAATTGTTGATACTAAAATTAGCCACACTGATTCACCGGTATTATAGTCATGGAATCGGATGTGACTCGCCTACATTCCGCCCCTAGACCGAATTTTATATTATTGACAGCAATGTTTTGTTTATAATTTGACATAAACGCTCATTTTCAATTCAGAATGCTAATACAGTGTGATTCTTTATAATGTGCACATATCGAAATGAGGGAATCTATGCTTAATTTTATCGATGGAAAAAATATTTAAAAAAATCTAAATATTTTTTAATATTTTTTATGAAATTTTCAAAAATGTTGTCCGCTGTTGTGACCCCAATGTAAACAAAACGGTGTAACTTTTAAACTAAATTATCTATCGCGATTAAACAATTTTATGTAAAAAGTTATGAAAAAAAAAAGTTTTTTTGATAAAAAAACGTGTTTATTTTCAATTGAGGGTAGTTTTTTTCCACAATTTTCATTTTACGAGGACGCCTAATTGCTTCCAATCATTATGGAGTTTGTTTCATCGCGATAGATAATTTAGTTTAAAAGTTACACCGTTTTGTTTACACTGGGGTCACAGTAGCAGACAAAATTTTTAAAAATTCCATATAAAATATTAAAAAATATTTAATTTTTTTTTAATAATTTTTCCGTCGATAAAATTAAGCATAGATTCCCCCATTTCGATATGTGCACATTATAAAGAATCACACTGTATAGACTTCTCTCATCATCTTAAGCAAATACAACTATGACTTTGACAAGGATGGCTGGTGTTGGAGGTAATGTAAGTTAACTTTTTGAAGAGCCAACTGCGGCCAAGAAGTTCTAGGATTTATTTGGTAAGCGAAGTCGGGGGTCATGACGACAGTCAAAACCTGTTGTCATGACGACAGTCAAACCAAGTTCAAAAATGCACTTGAGTGGCAGTGAAAATGGGCCGCGGGTAGTCCTCTGGTTATCGCGGCCTCGATATAGAGGTCGAAGAAGGAACATGGGTGGTTTTTAGTCAGTAGAAGTCTGACACTCCCTTTCGCTCTGCCCAAGAGCGGGAGGGGTTATTCGATGATTTTACACCTACCAAAAAAAAAAAAAAAAGTGGCAGTGAAAATACGGGACTAACTGCCACACTCAGAGAGCTTTAATGATTACTTAAGCCATCACTTAGTATTGGTTTTGACAGTTTAGTCAAACAAAACATTTTCAAACCTTTACTAAGTGACGGCTTAAGTAATCATTAAATAACTCTGAGTACGGCAGTTAGTCAGAAGAATATGTTACATAAAACTTCTTATTGAAAAGAGGCTCAGCCTTGATATTGAAAATTATACAAAACGAATGATATAATAAGCATTACGTTTATACTAAAATAGTTTATTTATTTTGGGAATCAATGGCTGTTTTATGTTTCTTGTATCTAACGATTGTAGTTTTATTTTTTATTTTATGTTTCTTTTATGTGTTTTAAATGTTTAAATATTGTATTTAGAGGTCGACCGGGATTTGTGGGAAGCGATTGTGTTTAGTTTCAGTTTGTAAAAGTTTTTTTTTAACTTTAGAGTAATCAGGAAACTGTTTTCTATGAATCTTTTACAATCTGAATGATTGAACTTGATTTAATTTAGAAGATTTTATGTTTAGTAATAGTAAACATAGTACCTGCATGTTTGTGTAATTCTGTGAGTTTAAATGTTTGTAAACGCAACCGTGATACAGCAGAAATTCCTAGTATGTTGTCTCCATATTAGAAATTACTGTAAAGGGTAAAAAATAAGTTGCATTTTAACATACATGACATCGGTAATCCCCAAAGACAAAGGCACCCACATTTGCCAGTTAAGTTCCATGTGATGAGCCTATGGTATCATTATGGCACAAATCCAAACAACGTGGCTGCTGCTGAGGAATTTTTGACTGTTTTTTTTTCACATTTTGACTTTTTAAATGTTTTGATTTCTTAATTCGAAATAATTATTCACATTTTGACTTTTTTTTTTACTTTTTAACTTTTTTAATTGTTTTATTTCTCTCGTAGTACAAGATTACATATTCATATTATTTTGGTTTATTCTTATTTTTAATTGTAAGTATGATTTTTGTTAATTCGTAATGTTATTGAATTTTTATAATAGAATTATTGTCCATAATTAATTAATTTTAATATTTTTAATGTGTCTCTTATTTTAATGTGTTAGTTTTTTATAATTTTACAATAAATAACAAAAACATAAAAAAAACATTACCTATGTTTTTGTTATATATTGATGCTTATAGATTTATGATTTCAAACACAATGCGAATTGTTACCTGAATAAATTGAATTGAAATTGAATTTGATGGAAAAATCTAATAAAAATTTGCCAGACCTAGGAGTCGAACCGAGGACCTCATGCTCAACAGTCGCTGTTGCATCCATTAGACAGCAGTGATTTACATGTTATTGAAATAAGCCTTCTAAGTAGTGCCCAGACGCTTATAATAGGGTAGTTAACAAAAAAATCTAATTAGTCCGTCAGATAGATTACCAAAAAATATTGGACACGTATGTTTTCTTTTTCGCGTAATTAAAGTTAAACAATGAAGACGATATAGTGCTTTGAAAACTCGTGTGACGTCATATTCTAAGACATTAGTATGATATTTTTTACCGGTGAGTATGTCACAAACCCACACTCAAATCTTTGGCGCGATTTATCTTCGTCAATTTTTATTGATTTGATAATACAAAAAGTACGTATCCAATATTTTTCTATAGGTAATCTAACAGACGGACTAATTAGAATCATATTTTTTTTTGTCAGGAAACATCTCTATTAAAAGCCAATAAGTTGGCGATAGCATCAGAGAGATAGCATCGTAAGAAAACACCATCTACGTTTGACTCACAATTTTAATACCATTCGTTCCAAAAACGGAAATACAGCAACCTTCACCGCGCCTTGATCTCAAAACCATCTCTTTTGATTCAAACTTCAGTAATTGATAATACAGGCGATAATTTTAGAAACTTTTCGTCTTGTCGTAAATACTATTGAACATTGATGTTGAGTACAGATAGCATAAAAAACTGAGAGCTTCGTGCAGGGTCGATGGCAAAAAAATATTGTGTAGATCGGAATGCTAGCTGTGAAGAAGATTTTTCAATACACTTCCTCGAAAACTGGCTCTTATTGCACTACGATTAGGTTCGAAATGCAACATATTTCGCACGCTAGTACCAACTGGACTGTCGGGGTCAGAAAGGCATTGGCTCCTTGAAGCATAGATTTGGTATTGAGTTTCATCCGGTTAGATTGAAAACCTCCCCAACAAAGTTGGGAAAAGGCTAGCTAGATTATTTTATTATTATTCCTATAGCATTTATGATTATCTACTCCTAAAGCAGTTAATTTCTTTTAATAAAAAAAAAATAAAATTAAAATAAAAACATATTGTTTGTACTGGCTGAAAATATTCTGTTTATGTTCTAATAATATAATGCTATTATCAGAATTTTAAGTATTAAAAAAAAAACGTTGCCCCACACTAGAAATTTCTCCTGTATCGTGGGTGCGTTTACAAACATTTAAAGTCACATACACAAATACCCAGACCCGAAACAACTATCTGTCATAGCCGGCCATACAAATACTTGTTCCTTGCGGGGATCGAACCCGCAATACGCGGCGCAGCAGTCCAATCGCTCAGCCACTGGGCCAACCGCACCAAAAATAAAAAATAAAGTTTTGTATTTAAAAATAAAAATAGTTTTCCACGTTCCAAAATATTTAGCTTCATTGGCTGACTGTACCGATGCATGCGTTTCATGAGGTCGTCTATTTTGGTACAAAATCAAAACAAATTTTGTAATAAATTCTAAAATTAATGTTCTGTTATATTTTAGAGTAGGCCTGGAGAAAGAAAAGCAAAAACATAATATTATTATGCAAATCTGTTATTGTAAGAGTTAGCCAGTCTTTCTAATTTGATAATCCAATTGTTTTGCTTACTTTAATAAGTAATAGTTACGAGTTTTATTAAGCTAGGATAAGGGTGGATTAAATTCCCTCTCAGAGAGAGGCTTGAGTCTCAGCAGTGGGAAAATTTTAGGTATAGGATGAAGGTATTAATTTATTGAAATATTTTATAAATACTAGTTTTCACGGTGCCTCGGAAAGCACATTTAACCGTTGATCACGGCTGTCGTTTATAGATCTTTGACAGTCCTCACCAAAATTTCTTCCATGAGCTCTTTTCCCGTGCCTCCTCAAACCAGCCCTCGCGTTATGTGTCCAGATCGTCTCACCACTCTTTTCGACCGTCCGCGTCGTCTGCAGGAGACTTTTGCCCTGTGATCATCGTGCATGCAGCTGACGTGACCCACCCATTCCCAATTAAGCCTAGCAATCTTCTTCAAGCCAACGTCCCCTATGCCCATTTTCGAAGCGTGGTGTTTCGAACCCTGTCTTGTCTTTTGACACCCAGAATGTTGTTCTATTTCCCGTTGGCAAACTCCAAGGAGGAACTGAGACTCGTTGGGTGACCAGCAGGGCTATTGTGTATCTTTTTAAATGTCAGTGGCTATCATAGTGTCCATCGATTAACTGTCAAATTGGTTATGGTTTAGTACAAAATGGAACCATTGGACAGTTAATAAATTGATGGACAATATGATAGCCACTGACGTTTAAAAAGTTACGCAAGAGCCCTGCAGGTCTGAGCACCAAAGGTAAGGACGGGCACTATTGTTGCTGCCAATTAAGATCGCTAAAACGGTCATTGCCCTTTCCCTAATATCTCTTGGTACGTACGAACCAAAGCAAATGAATCATGTATAGTTTTTAATTAGAAAAAATGTTAAAGATTACGACAGAAAATGATACAAGACATGAACAGGCTTATTTTTTCATTTCAAAGTTAAGAACTTTAATAAATGTGGGTGGGTCAATGACCGCTATTGCGATCTTAACTGGCAGCAACTTTAAAACGAGAGATTAAATAAATTACACTAATTAATGTGTTGACTGAAGTCGAACCAACCCCTCCCACTCTGGGCAGAGCGAAAGGGAGCGTCAGACTTCTACTGACTAAAAACCACCCATGTTACATCTTACCCCTTGTGCCGAGGCCGCGGTATCTCTTTCGAACACCCCGTACCCCGACGGGGCCAACTCCTACCTAATTACATAATTTCCTAAATCGGATTAAAGTAAATCGCTGAAAATTTTACAACTGTAAAGCTTGTTTGACTTTTTGGTGGTCACGAAGAAAGGATTTTGAAAACTGTACCCGTAAAAAGATCAGACGGCAACTTAGTACAGGAGCTTATGGAAACAAAGTTGCTGACATTACTGCCTTTGTAACAAAAAGGTAAACTTCAGTCCAAGAAGTTATATTTATTCTTGGCTCAAAAGGCACCTTAAATACACAAAGTGTAAAGAAATGGTTGACTGTAAAATATCTACTTTGTCAACGAAATAACCAGTAATACGAAATAACCCACGTTTTTGTACATATCTGCCTAACCCTTCGGGGATTGCTGCCGTGATGTTATAATTTGTCAAACAACTACTGACATTCAGCATTAAGTCCGCCTATGGACCACTCTTGTACATGAAGTTTAAATAAATAAATAAAAATTCATTCTAACGAAGTACTTTATACTCACTAATCAAGCAATTACAGAGAATACTTATGTACATTTTTCTTATTGTAACCATATACTGAAGATCTGAAGAAATATAGTTTTGGAAAAACCTACCGTGATTAATAGGAGAAAATGAGATTAAAAGGTTACCAGTCTTACCAAGGGGTAATGGTTACCCACTAACTACGTTGTGGCGGTCAGATAAGCAGTCGCTCCATGTAAAATACTGGTTTTCAGCTGCATCATGATCACGGATGGCCGATGGGGTCGAAAAGTTCTGGAGTGGCGACCGCGAACTGGAAGTCGTTGCGTTGGAATGCCTCCCACTAGGTGGACCGATGACCTGGTGAAGGTTGCGAGGACCGGTCAATGTGGCGATACTTAGGGGAGGCCTATGTCTAGCAGTGGACGTCTTTCGGCTGAAATGATGATGATGATGATGATGATGATCACGGATAAAGTGTCGGTAAAGTGTTAAGTCATAACTTAATTAAGCACTTGAGACTTAAAATTATTATTTTATTTATTAATGACTAATAATCATCTCTCAATAGATATCTGTTTTACGTATTTTTTTTTATATATTATTAGTTTATCTCAGAGAGTGCCTACCTATATAAACATGTAGTCAACAAATGCTTCCTCTCTCCTAACTCACTTATTCTTGCTGTGCCCGACAGGGTCCATGTGATCTAATTATAATTTTTACCACCTAAGTTTATACATATGGAATGCAATAAAGTATTGAGTATTGAAGTTTTTCGGGATGGTGTTTTTGAGCAAGCAAATCGGTCTACAATCTTTCTTGTTTTAGTTTTCGCACTGGGTACCACTACCAGTCACTCACAACTCGATTCTGTTCCCAACACACTCGCTTACTTTTGAGGATTCCATTTTCAGTGTTTATGATAGTGGACACGGACATAGTTGAAAAAAGGTAGGCAGGGAAAAATTATCTGAAGTTGCAGCAGGAAACATCTATTATTATTATTAGCCATTAATGTCCCACTCCAGGGCAAAGGCCTTCATTCCTTCAACAACAATCACAACACAACTCAATAGAGATGTTAACAGACTTAAAAAAATATGATTCTAATTAGTCCGTCTGTTAGATAATCGAAAAATATTGGATAGGTATATATTTTTTGTTTTAGCAAATCAATAAAAATTGACGAAGATAAAACGCGTCAAAAATTTGACCGCTAAAGAATGTCATACAAAAACAAAGAAAGTGAAAAGAAAAAAAGAAGAAGTGTAAAGAATGTGATATGTCTCAGAAAATGACGTCACGCGAGTTTTCAATTTTCGACTTCATTGTTTGTTTACGTGAAAAAACACGTGTCCAATATTTTTTGGAAATCTTTCTGACGGACTAATTTGTTTTTTTTTTGTTAACTACCCCATTGTTTGCAAATCCCAGAACAGTCCGAAAACAGTCGAGTTCGTCCCGCCATCTCCTTCTGGGCCTGCCGCGTTACCGTTTGCAGGAAACAGCTAGTACCTATAAAAAATATTGAAAACAAATAACTTACATAATATCAAAACTGAAAAAACAAGTTTTCGGACAAAAGTGATGATTGATGCCGTCTGTGATTTTGTGTTTCTCAGATATTTTTTCACTGAATCTTTCATCACTTTGCGTCCAGATTAACATGATTCATCTTTGAAAGATACTTTCAGTAAACAAATTGTCGGTAAAAACGTTTCAGTAAAACTTAGTGCTTCCGTCGAAAATAGGCCTTTTCAGAACTTTGGCCTATTTAAATCAAGGCTTCTTTATTAAATTTTCAGAAATATGTAAGCTTATAATAATTTTCTTCGTACGAGACGTCTTCTTTTAAGAAATACTGAAATATGAGTATTATTTTATTGTTTTTAAATTAAGGATTCCTGAAACTAAACCTCACAATGGTGGCTTCCGGGTGTTTCCTCCCGTCTGATTCAGTGCAGGTAACTCCCGAAACAACCGTGTCCGGTGAGGACCTGCGTCAGATGGAAGGTGAGGGCGCCGTGGCGCATCTCAAGCCACTCCTCAAAGAGGGGCCTGACCGCCACTATCGTAGCGTGCCCTATCATTCTGAACCAATTTTTTTTTTCTTTTTTTTTGGGGGGTGGGTAATCATCAAATAACCCCTCCCGCTTTTGGGCAGAGCGAAAGGGAGTGTCAGACTTCTAATGACTAAAAACCACCCATGTTCCTTCTTAGCCCTATATGTCAAGGCCGCGGTATCTCTTACAACATCCCGCAGCCCGCACATCAACATTTTGCATCGGTAGTTTTAAATAATCTGCCGTTTGTCACAAAACTAAAATCTACACGGTCAAAATGAATGGAACAGCAGATATTTTTTCAAAATGGCGCACTGATTACTTCTATACATAGGTATACCTTTTTGTTGACTTGTACCCAGCAGTGGGTGACTCCAAAGTGATATGATGATGATCTTGAAGTTAAAATTAAATCAGGATTAATAAGTTTTAATTTATAATAATTTAGCGACTTTGTAACAGCAATGTCTTGTTGGGTCAAGGAGTAGTCGCAAAATAGCATCTTCTGACAAACGTCCAACATTTTATATCATTCTACTTTAAACAATGTGTACCGGACCAAGAAATAGGTACATGCAATCTTATTACAGTGAAACACACAAGAACTCCACGGAGGAGGCTGGGGAGATGTGGTACTGATTTTTTTGGGTAACTGTTATTTATATTAAACTACCATATTTCATTAATATCATCACCTTCCTCATCTCGTCCCATTCTATTTGGGGTCGTCGCAACCCATTTTATAATTCCATGCTCCGCTGTCAGATGTCGCGGCGTCATTTACTTTTTCTTAACTTTCATATTCCATAAATAAACTAACTAGTTAGTATAGGTATAAACTAGTCGCTAAGTTTTGTACTGCCTCCGGTGACTGATCCGATGATTGGACCCAAAATAATTAATTAGTCCGTCAGATAGATTTCTAAAAAATATTGAACACATATTTTTTTTTTCACATAAACAAATTATGAAGACGATACAGTGCTTCGAAAACTCGTGAACTCCACGAAAACGTCATATGTCAGCACATTTTTTACCTATAAATGACGTCACAACCCGCCACTCATCTTTGACGCGTTTAATCTTCGACATTTTTTATTAATTTGGTAAAACAAAAAACACGTATCCAATATTTATCGATAATCTAACTGACGGACTAATTAGAATCGTATCTTTTTGACTCAGTGACTATAAGTTTTAGTAACAATTATCGTTTGTGTTAAGTACTTACTCGAGTATTGATGAAATGAAAAAGACTAGCTGAATTTTCTTTACGGAAATGATTCATAAATAAAAAAGGTCTAATTCGTACTTATCTATTATTTATAATGGGAGAGCTCATGTCTATGTGTTCAGTAAGTTATTCTTCTCAAGTCGACAAGTTATTCTTTAGTAAAAATCTCTCTTAAAAAAATGATTTCTCTAAAATAGAACAATTTCCCAAGACCCCTGTCCACTTTCCCCCAACCTCCTCACCCAGCTGCTGTCGGGCGATGTAATCAAGGCTGCAAAACAAACATGTTGTGACCACTAAGGGTAAAGAAAGAAGAAATTAAGGGGAAGCCATTGTTTCAAAAAAATATTTTCAAATCTGTTACAATTTTACACGGGTAAATAGCTAGACGGATTTAGATGAAGGGTGCAAGGACAGATTTGGTTAGGATCCGCCTAGCCTTTTCCCAGCTATGCTGGAACTAGCTTCCAGTCTAACGGGATGCAACTGAAGAACAATATTTTACTAGGAGTGATTGCATAACTGACCTCCACAACCCGTACCGGGAAATACAATACCCTTTGAATAGACTGGTTGGCTGACTTTCAGACCTGTTACAACTGTCAAGATCTCTGATCTAAAAATGATTTGATGAAATACAAGTTTTAAATGTTATAACCAGTGATAGGAATAGGTAGTGCCTATTTGCCTAAACTTCGAAGAACAGAGACAAGAAACGGAGACTTCCTTAGGACTAAATTTTTTCCGAGACATCTGTCCCGAAATTTCGAGACAACTCATAAATACATTTAAAAAAAATGTTATTTGGAATAAGTAATTCGTCTATATTTACCTAAAGTTTGCGACTAGATATATCATAATAAAATAATAACATACACAGTCGTTACAACCATAAAATTTTCTGAATTTTATAGACAAACTTTAGATAAATATAGACGAATTACTTATTCCAAATAACACATTTTTTTAAATGTATTTAAGTGTTGTCTCGAAATTTCGAGACGGATGTGCCGGAAATAATTTAGTCCTAAGGAAGTCTCCGTTTTTTGTCTCTGTTCTTCGAAGTTTAGGCTAATAGGCACTACCTATTCCTATCACTGGTTATAACATAACATTCATTACTTTAGAAACTTTTATGACCCCTGTTGTACCTACTATTAAATGAATCCAATGTTTTTAATGCAAACAAATAGAAGGGCACCTAATATTGGAACTCTTGAGCTCCTTTGACCAAACCGACTATGTTTGAAGTTAGCTGAGACGGTAATTTTCAGATCTATGAATTGGAGATAAGATCCAGAAAATATCATGCATAGTAAATTCATCTAGATAATGTTATTTACTTTGGGAGGGTCAACGTCAAGGTCGAAAATCTACGAATATCCTAATATAAACAAATTATATATTCATTGAATATTTCCTACACTGGACTTTATATTGAAAAATAAATGTCATAGGGTTGACGCCTTTCAGTGGTCAGTGTTTTAAAACCTGAGAGTCTTCAAGCAATTATTAAAATATAACTTTTGATAATTACTTGCTTCACTAACGTTGGTGGGATCCTAAACATCAACAAACAAAATATGAACACCATAATTATCAACACAACAACAGTTTAATTTTACAATGAATCAGAATATGATTAGTTTAAAGCATAAACGGTTCAAAATGTCAACCTTTCAGATGAGCAACGAATGTGAATAACATTAATTAATAACATTGTAAAATTAAACTGTTGTTGATATTATATGTATATATTATTATGTATATATTATTTTTTTGGTGTTAATATTTTGTTTGTTGATGTTTAAGATCCCACCCGGCTTAAACAGCTCTTAGCAGAGATCACATCTTCCTGTGGAGCACATTACGATTACTTGGACTAGCCCTTCCAAAACCACCACGGTGACAAAAAATAAGTTTCGCAATGATTCTAAGAAGAATAAATACCCATCCAAGAAAACGCAAGAAACTACCCCTTACAAAACACAAACAACAGACCCTTAACAAAAGTCCAGAGCAATACGCAACAAGCATTGTTTTAATTTAATAACGTTCACACGCTCCCGTAAGGATTGAACAGGACAAACGAAAAAATTACTTGTGGCACCCCTGAGACATCGCCTACTCTGTTTTCCTTTATATAAGCAGTGTGTGGAGCAACCAGTCTTCAGAAGCGAAGTAGCAGCCCTGAAGTCAGTACGGCTTCTCTTAAACAGGCTGTGGAAACATGGTAGTAGATTTAACCGGAAAATTTAAGTGAGTACCTTGACTGTCTTCTCTACTTGACCAATTCTGAATATTTCATGTTTTTTAAATTTTATTTGGCTGAAAATTGTATTCTTTCATTTAGTAGATAGTTAAACATTATCTACTAAATTACTGCAAAAGTTGAATCAGATTACCAGGTCATTTACAAACAGGTCTTCACAATACGCACCTCCTCGTTATGCCGTAGATTTTTTTAAATATTTTGTCCAGTATTTTGTGTAATCTCTATGTATTGTGTAGGTACTATACCGAAAACTTACCAACAAATATTTTTATGTGAAATATTTCTTACTGCGGTACTCAGATAAATATTTAATGATTACTTAAGCCGTCACTTAGTAAAGATTACATACTTTTGTATGACAAAACTGTCAAAACCTTTACTAAGTGTTGGCCTAAGTAATCATTAAAGCTCTCTGAGTGCGGCAGTTAGTGATCTTCTATTATAACATTCAATGTTCTTTTTAAAGTCCTTTAGTTGTTATTTTTACAGCACTGCAATTAGAGTAAAGTAACAGTTTCCTTTAAATTTCAATTTTTATCACAAATACTCAACATTCCAAATTGTTTTGTTGACTTTCAATGCGATTGGTATAAGCTTTTTGGTAACTTATGATTGTCATCATCATCCTTAGCCCCAATTTTACCCTCTGCTGGGTACATGCCTCTCTTTGCTTGTGCCAAGCTCTACGTTCTTGTGCCAGCCTCATCCAGCATATATCTTGCGCTGTCATACCATTGCAAAACAAAAAGCAGCGTAGAGTCTGGGCCACCAAGGCACGGGTTGTGTCCTGTTTGAGACCAGCTGTGAAACCAGTTAGTTTTCTGTTGTGTTCGCCAATAAATTAATTGGAATTTGAGTTTGAACCCGCGACGGCTACAATATTGTCTGTCAATCTCGCCGGTCGACCAACACTTCTCTTTCAAGTCTTTGGACACCACTCAGTCACAGTTTTATTTTTTCAACCATCACTGCGATTTGGTGAATTATGTCAGTTCAAAGTAATTTCGACATTTCTTACACGCTTACAGAATGTTAAAATACGGTATTATATTAATAAAAAATTCGTACCTTACCGTTTTAAATTGAACTATTTAATTATATTGTAACTTATACTAATACGGTATCTCCGCTGGATGCTATTCTATAATCTTTGAGCCTTGTTGGTCTGGTGAATGCAAGCGCGTCTATTGAGCATTGGAAGGCTATCTACTGGAATTTCCAGTAGATAGCCTGTACTTGCCCCGGTTGATGGCAATTGGCTTCTAGTGCTCTTTCATAAATACCAGTTGTTAGCCCTTCAGAAATAACATACGTTATCATATGACATTGAAAATCTATGCACCTAGAGGTCCAGGTAGTTGATAAAGTATGTGGTATGAAGGAATTTAAAATTACTATTTTGTGTGTTGCAGATTTTAACAAAATGCGCAGAAAAGCACAAACGTTTCTCCTCTTCATCTTAATAATTACCACCGATGTCGTTCTTGGCAAAGCAAATAAATCTAAAACATTTAAAACTAGTCACAAGAAACATAGTTCTATAAAAGAAAAAGCTGATAGTGATCGCGTCAAAAGATCCCTCAATGACGATGATGACGGACCATTCTGGCCTAATAGGGGTAAAAAACAAATCGGAAATGAACCCAACTATTACTTGAATACTAAATTTGACAATGATTTTGAAAATAATAAAAAATTCGCCAAGTCAAATGATAAAGTATTGAAAGAAAAACCATTTTGGGGTAACAGAGGAAGACGCGATGGTTCCATGGAAAACACGTACGGATATACTGTAGACTTTCCTGATTATTTCTCTAAACATTGCGAACACTGCACAGATATTTCCGAAAAGCCTGGTGACTATAGAAGTATAAAAGACAGACGATATGAATTTATGTCACCATTCTGGGGTAGTCGGGGTCGAAGGAATTCTGCAGAAATTGAAGGTTCCGACGATGGTCCATTTTGGGGTAACAGGGGTAGAAGACAAGAACAAGATCCGTTTTGGGGTAACAGAGGCCGTAGAACAGATAATGAACCATTCTGGGGCAATAGAGGCAGACGCGAAGAAGAACCGTTTTGGGGAAATCGTGGCAGACGTGATGACGTGGAACCTTTTTGGGGCAACCGTGGCAGGAGGGACGATTCAGAGCCATTTTGGGGTAATAGAGGAAGAAGAGATATAGACGAACCCTTTTGGGGTAACCGAGGACGAAGGGAGGAGGAGCCATTTTGGGGAAATAGGGGACGACGAAAGGTTAACGAACCAAATTGGATTCATAAGCAGGAATTGAAAGAATCAATTCTAACCGCCATAAATGACGTTGAAGATAACATCGAAAATCTCTCACGACTCAAGAAAAGTAATATCGACCCCAACTCCTTTTGGAGTGGCAGAGGAAGAGATAATAAGCTGTCAGCCCTATTTAATGGGCCTGCAAGAAGTAGAAGTGGCCAACTGGGAAGACACGGACAAACAAAGGAACCTGGAACTTTGTTGGACAACCGAATGTACGTCGATGAGCCGAATTACATATTAGTTGAAAGAAGCAGTCGATCCTCTGCCGAAGCTGATGACCCTTACTATATTTCAAGAGGTAAAAAGTATTACATCAATTACAGTTTGGAACAAGCAGCCAGGGATAGACGTGGTGCTATCGAAGAAATTGTAAAATCAGTACGTAATGATCCCTATTACATCGCTAGAGGCAAAAAGGATGTTGATCTCACTAAAAATGGAACTTTCGCAATGCATAAGGGCGAGTATATCAAAGCAAAAGAACTAATTTGTGCTGCTATTGATTTGATAATGATCAAAAACGACGGAGCCAAAGTCAAACGTGAAATTGACGATAACGATCGAGACAGGCGCACTGTATTAAAGAAATTGGCAGCCCAACTTCAAATAGATCCATACTTTGTAAGTAGGGGCAAGAAAAATCAAATTTCCGGTGACAAAGATAATCTTCAAGACTTTATAAGTAATGTAGCTGAGAAATGTAACCAAAATTTGTCGTAAGATTTCTCATTTGATGTTTTTAAAGATATATTTATGGAACTTGATGTAACTTTAATCGATAAGTAGTGATTTCGTAATAATCGTAGGTACCTAGTACAATTATAAAATTTGTCTGTGACCTGATCAAATAAAATATAGATATTTTATCCTGGCTTCGTTTATTTTTGTTACTACTCAATAATTATATTCCTACACACAAAGACACACAAGTATTAAAGAAACATCACAGAAAGAACATAATGTTAAAACTAACAGATGTTTAATATTAAAACTAAATAATATTTAGAAATAATCTTTCAAGACTAGCTTTGATATTATTTTTATAAATGTTTATACTAAATTCTCACCAGTTACAAATCTTAGTAAAATAAAACACAGTCATGTTAGTGCGACTTTTTATTATTCTGCAATATTATAAACATAGGATACATCGTTCAAACATCCTATTTTAAAAAGTTGTTGCTCTTAATGTCAGGTAACATGTCAAAATTTTTTGAGCAATAATAAAATTATTCTTTTTTTGACCAGATTTTCAATGATGTGGCAAGGTACATTCGGAATAACAGTTGTATACCTAAGTATTAATCTAAATGAGAAATTAGAGGATACAGATTGATATTGGTTTCCGAATCATATTTTCTGATGTTACCCTTGATTACTTTCTCAACTTTCTAGAAGTTTTGATGAAATGTGAATTAGAAAGATTTGATCTAAAAGATAGTTCTAAAGATTACACCTAAATAGACGAAGAGATCAGTCTAGATTTTTAATTATCTAAAGACATCAAAAATCTTCTTGCAGATTTGTTTAGATTATATATTTTCAAGCCAAGTTCTCTAATAGATAAACTCTAGTAAAAAACAAAATTGAGCTAGTAAGCACGAGTAACGGAAAATCCGAAAGCAGCTATTACGATGAAAGTAATGAATAATTAATAAGACCTAAAAGTCCCTTAGGTACAATTAATCATTATTTCGATAGCCTACGACAGTTTCACTACTACTCAGACAACGATAAGATTATAAAGACACATATTATTATGTCTTGATATGGGTTGGATACATGTATTCGTAAATAGTTCTAAAACACTGATAGAAACGTCTATAAGGTACAACAGGCCATAATACAGATGGTCCAATTTATTTAATAATACTGCACGTTTAAATTAATTTTGATACATTTGGGGCGAATTGATAAAATTTGACATTTCATGTCCTAACGTTAATAATCTCATATCGCGCTCGAGGCGCAAAACACATAAAGATTTATTATATTTTTAACATATATCAACGTTTCGAAATGAAAGCAGGAATAATACTAACATTCACTGACGAAAACATTTAAAAATAAAAACCTTTAAGCTTCCACTGACGAGGGAAACGTACGAAGAATATTCAAAACGTCAATTAAAAAGTCCTTGACGCGGGGGGCGTCAGAATCATCTAGAACCCTGTAGGCCGTAAAATTCGTTCATACTCTCCACAGTAGGAGATGGTTGGTTGAATCCTCCCTGCCTGCATCTTCTGTCATTGTGGAGCTCCTGAAGTCCTCGTATCCATCTCCACCAGATATGATGAGAGTTTCCTTGTTATTCTGAGTGGGCTCAGCTTGTTTCTGTAGTTTCTCGGCGTTTGTCGACCTGCGACTTAGTGCCTTTGTCTTCAATGAAGTTTGTGTCTGTTTAGCTGGCTGCTTTTGTGCGGCTTGGTTCTCAACGATTGTGAGGAACCTTACGTGGCCGGTGTGCCCGTAGGTTATACCTGCGAAACAAAGGGTTCACATTAAAATCTTCAATAAAATGTTCGTTTGTGATGCATCTTTTGTTTTATCGATCCAAATCACAGGGCTCTTGTCAACAACCGGTATCTGCGAAGTACGAGTCAGGGTCCAGTCGACAGTTATGTTTGACAGACTACACCGTGACTGCAACCAAAAGAGTAAATCTTTTCGGCCAGAATTTGCGTTAATCGTCATTATTTGCCTTTTCCAAAACTATGTTGGGGTCGGCTTCCAATCTAACCGGATGCAGCTGAATACCAGTATTTTACATAAAGCGACTGCTTATCTGACCTCCACAGCCCAGCTACTACTGGGTAAAACGATACCCCTTACTGACGATACCCGTTACCCCTTGGTAAGACTGGTTGTCAAACTTTTGGGTCACTGACTCCCTGTAACGACTGTAAAAGATACCAAAAACTGCGTTCATGTTCCAACTTAAGGTGAAGGCGACGAGATAGCTCGCGAAATTCGAATTGCTTTACGTTTTTTTCCAATAATGATTAAAACCACCAAAACAACCGTCTGAGTTCATACAAGTGTCAAGAATGCCTTTTTCATCAAATAATCACTCTTGACACTTGTATGAACTGAGACGGTTGGTTTGGTGGTTTTAATCATTATTACTCAGTAAATAGACAATTGTTACTGCCGCGAAACCCATTTTATTTAACATACGAATTGACACTGACCGGGAAATTGCAAAAAACGTAAGGAAATTCGAATTTCCAAAAAAAATCGGGCCGTCTCAGTTCATACAAGTATCAAGAGTGACTATGCATTCTTGACACTTGTATGAACTGAGACGGTTGGTTTGGTGGTTTAAATCAATATTACTCAGTAAAATATAGACAATAGGCGTGACGACATAGTCGAAGAATCAATGATTTAATGATATTAGGGGAAATTACATACGAGAAGGATTTAAAACACTGATTTAGTTTTATTTAAAAAATTAAGATTAGTAAGATTTTTAATAAAATAAAAGATTAAAATACTGATATCGGCCATTTTGATTGAAACACCAATCATAGCGCACTACGTCACGCCAATGTAATCATCACTAGCTGTCACTAGCTCACTGTGTTGTTTTGTTGCCGATTACGCATTTGTATTTTTTTTTTTGTTACTTATACTTTGTGAACATCTTTAGCAATGGAATCAGGCTTTGTAAAAGCAAACAGTTCAAATTTGCCCAGGATAGATTTACTGATGTTGGGCAATTTCCTTGGTCAAATAAAGAATTTTGCTCGTCCGAGTTCCGAAATATGAAAACCTCCCTGTAAGTAAATTTTGTAAGTATCTAACACTATAAAAATACAACAAACTCGTTTTGAGCTTGTAGGAGTTTAGTTTATTTTCACTTTCATAATATGTTATTTTTACAATAAACTTGTCAGTTTATTTTTGAGGTTAGCTCCTTCGCAACTTGTAATAAAAGTTTGCTACTGAGTTAATAACCAACAAAAGGAGTAAATTTATGTAACTACAAAGCATGTACTAGTATCTTTTCTCATAGTAACAACCTACTATCATAATCACCGGGTCAGCTATGCAGGTCCAGAGGACAACATTTTTGGCATTCAATGTAATGCTAAAACTATTGCTATTGATGTGTTTTTACACTGAGGCACCGCACACCACTTATAAACTTTGTTATTCATTTTTAACACACGAATTATGGTAATGTTTGTTTTAGTTTCCTCTAGCTGCGCTTTGACATTTCCATGTTTACATAGGCGTGACGTCAGACCCGACGCCATGACACTGCGAGCTGTTTTCGCGCTCTATTTATTTTTTTTTTCAAAAATGGCTTATATCTTCGTTAAACTTTACTTTATTACTGAAATAAAGGTTTTTTCGTAAATAAAAAAGATGTACCCACATTACGGAAGAGGATTTCAAAATCTTTCGTCATGCCTATTGTTACTGCCACGAATCCCATTTTATTTAACATACGAATTGACACTGACCGGGAAATTGCAAAAAACGTAAGGAAATTTGAATTTCGCGGTCTACTTCGTCGCCTTCACCTTAAGCTAAAATCGTGCCGAGTAGACCCCGGTTATGAGCAAAAAGCCATTACAGTTAGAAACAGTACCCTTACCAGTAAGATGCGGCACCGTGAAGGCTCCAGTCCTGGGGTTGGGTGAGTTGTGCAGGGGAGCGGTCAGCAGTACTCCGGCGCTGGTGCCCACCCACAGCGTGTCACGATGAGCGAGGAGTGCTGTCACGCGGAGGCATGCTGCTTTGTGCTGGCGTATTATGTCGTCGCATCCTGGATGTGAGGAGTACAGTTAAATACGTTAATATTATGAATATTTAGTTTTTTTTAATGGCGTCTTCCCGTTTAGTCTAGGAGACCGGCTACTGTTTAACTGGACAAATCCTGTGGGTGCCTTGAGTTCAAGGCCTCCAGCCTGGGGCACATAACTTATAGACAGCCGCACTCAGAGATATTTAATGATTAGTAAAGGTTTGACACACAAAACCTTCACTGAAGTGCCAAAATCTTTACTAAGTTACGGCTTAAGTAATCATTAAACGTCTCTGAGTGCGGCAGTTATTAGTGATTAATCGCTAAGAGCACACACTGTAGGGTACGGGCCTCGGGTTAGGACGTCACTGGTGGGGAGGGGCAGCAAAGGGACTGGATCTGAGAGAAAGGATATTAAGTTCTGGAGGCTGAAGTTAAAGTACTGACGTAGGTAATCGGGTTACGTCAGCTTAGGACGTTCGGCAGTTTATCCATACACAAAGAGCAAAAAGTATGAGAGTTACATCGATTGGGAAAGGTGCGTACGGCGCCGCGGCTTCGAACTTTCCCGATTCATATTTTACTCTATTCGTAAAGACATACACACCAAGGATGTTTCAGCATTAGAATTGTAAGATCGGTTTCATGAGTTTAAGTATAAAAATTGTCCGACGAGGATGGGATTCGAACCCACGCGTGCAGAGCACATTGGATTAGCAGTCCAACGCCTTAACCTCTCGGCCACCTCGTCTTGTGTAATCCATACCAAATTAAGAGTGTGTTTATAAGTATTTTCTTATTTTAATTATGATTAAAAATACTTTTTTTGTCTTTAAGTTGCAGAGCCTAACAAATTCAAGATCTGGTAAATTCACATTAGCCTTCTTTAAAAGAGAAAGTATGCGATATTCAAATGGGATTTGGGTTTATTTGATACTATCTAACGCCTGCGGCTGTCAGTTATCACGACCAAAATTAATCATGAAATTTTGATCCCTCCAACAAATATCATTATTAGCCAATGTCATACAAAAACTTGACAAATTATGTACTTAAACCTTCATCAAGAACATGAAAATCGGTGCAGTAATTTTTAAGTTTATCGCATACAGATAGACAGATTGAAGAACGCTAACATCATCATCATCATCATTTCAACCAAAAGACGTCGACTGCTGGATATAGGCTTCCCTCAAATGACCGCCTTGACTGATCTGGTGCATCTCCCATTCAGCGGGTCCCCACAACTCTTACCAGGTCAGGAACCCCTACCATCTCTAATCAAACGACTCAAGTGACTGACAAAACCACGTACACATATAATTTATGTCCCACAAAATATCCAATCGTTGTTAAGTGACCTAACCCTGCTTACCATGCAACATCTTAGTAACTTGCGGCGTGATATTGATCTCAGCCAGCTGCTCGCGAGTGCTAGAGTTGTAGCACCTCAGCTGAGCTGCATTGTGCAGAGACAGCCATATAGTGCCGCCGGCTACAGCCATGTGACTGATCGGCTTCGTTTCTGAACTTATTTGGAATGTTTCGTCCACCTGAAAAGGGGGTTTTTGCATAAAATTTATTTTATCCTCAAAAACTGAATGCACTGAATGGGTGCAACTACTGAACTACTGAATAATGTATAACGCAGTGACAACCTTTTTACTACAAATATTAGCTTATGGACATCTGTTCTCATGTAAGTGACTTTGTGTCTTTTTTGAGAATAAAATATCTTTAAACCTAAGTATGAAGATAGGTAAAAATGAAGGGTGGACTTTAGTTGCAAAGACTGCACTAAAGTGTGTTCTGGTTCAATAATGAGTTCTATAACAGCTCAAGCTCCTTGAGTTATAAGTATAGCGACTTGATAACTGACAAAAATTTACTATCACTGAGTGGACAGGTTCACTCAGATCTGTGTGGTTCTCGCAACTCACATAAAAACTACCTACCTCATGTGAGTTGACCAAGATTCTGCCATCATCTGTCTAGCCTTTTCCCGGTTTTTTCCAGTCTAACCGGATGCAGCTGAGAACAGGCCAACCTAGGTAAGCGTGGATTAACCTAAAGATCGACCCGAGTGGCAGTTATTATTAAACGATTATGTCTGGTCCATAAGAGACCATGACCTCTGCATTTGTTTCGGCTGTATCTTCTCAGAGTCGTCAGATACAAAACGCGGGCCACATCTAGTTTAAAAAAAGTGTGTAAAAGTGTGGCTCATAAGTTTACCTTACCTATATGTCAAATAAATTGTTTATTTTTTAACATTCTCGTTCTCGCTGATAGACTGATGACGCCTTGTCAATTTGATACAGAGGTTTTGTTCTGGCATTAGACAGAAGCATTTTATCGTCGATGTCAGTTGGTAGCAGTTCGCTTACCTGCAGCGAGTGCGGGTTGATGATCTTGATGGAGGCGTGCGTGGCACACCACAGCTTGCCCCCCGACAGCAGCATGCTGCTCACGGGGCTGCTGCCCGTGCCCACCGGGATGGTGGAGCGCTCCGACCAGGACCCATCTGGGGAGGACGTGGAAGTAATAACTAATCTGCCCTCGTCACTCTAAATGTTGTTACATCTCATCATAATGCTTCTACGAGTAGTCTTACCGAATGCAACTGAATACCAGTTTTTTACGTGGATCGACTGCCTATTTGAACTCCAAATCAACAAGGTGTTCGTAGGTTCTTTATGAAGCACTCGACGAAGCGTTCTGTATGTCAAACTAAGTAACTCAAAGCGAAAATTATTGCTGGGTAACAAACATTTTGGAGAGTGAATTAGCATGTTTTATTACCTACAGCTTTAAGGTACGACTCTAACTGCTGTACTCAGAGATATTTAATGATTACTTAAGTCGTCGCTTAGTAAAGATTTGACATACTTTTGTATGACAAAACTGTCAAAACCTTTACTAAATGATGGCCTAAGTAATCATTAAAGCTATCTGACTGCGTCAGTAAGTCATGCACCAAAACGTGACGCTGATTGATGCATTGAATACCTAATATAGGGGTCGTAGAGGTATTTAAAGTAAAGTTAAGACATCAAAAATTTGTATTTAAAAAAGAAATCAGTATATTTTTTTTACTTTCGAATATCTTTTGAATTTTGACTTTCAATATCTCTGTAACTAAAAGGTAACAATCATCGCCAATACGGGACGAACGAGTTTAGTACCTTTTGGCTTCGTTCAGGTTTACTTAAATTTTAGACCCATTATTTTACGAGAAACGGAGAATCAGAATACCTATGTTAAAAAACCTATCAGACGCGAGATTTTTCTTGATGACTTTAGACAGGGGCAGAATCTTGAAGATGATATAAAATGTTTGAAAGCACAATTTTAGAAGAAATATGACGAGTGTACTACTTACCTATATCCCGGCAATATACGACTAGATCGCCGTTGCCAAGTGCAACAAATACTTTGCCCTCCACGTATCTGAAAGTATAATATCCATTTATTAGATTTTAGTTATTTCTAGAAACTAGGCAAGCACTGCCACTATCTAAGACAGTTGACCACTTTTTACAAAATTAATAATCAATCAATCTGATATTAATGATGCACTTCTTATTCTCAGAATCTAGGCCTCCCCATACGACGTCTAAATATTTCGACCACTTGTTCTAGATTTTCTTCTGCTCGTCCCGCCGTCTCCAGCGAGGTCCACCACGTCGCCTTCTGGCTGTGTCAGGGCTCCAACGTGATCATTTTGACCCACATCTCGTCGGTTATAGAGCAGACATGGCCGGCTCAGTCTTACTTGCACTTAGCGGCTTTTTGAGCAATTTTCAAAAAATCTTGTTTATGGAATCCCGTACCAAACTGTGTCAACATCAAACTTTGTTTTTTATTGTCTACATTTATCATATTAACTCTTACAAAAGTTCTTTTTGCAAACTAAATCCGAGTTTCGTAGTCATTCTAGAAAATCGAAAATAACCTCAGAACCAGGCAAGTAGGTATTGTAGGGAAACCTCTACGATGCGAAGTCAGTCGAACTGTCAAAATCAACTGACAGATCTAACAGAACGACTTTTGAACTGGTTCTGTGAACGCCATGTATAAGGAGTAAAACAATATTCATACTTTTATACTTTAAATTCAATTCCTTCTTAATAAATCAAATCCCAGCCGCATAATGTCGTAAAAAAAAAGAAAATAATTACTATAACATTTTGATCTTGAAACTCGAGAATTCTTGGTACGAGTTTCGGTCAATATCTTTTGTGTGTGCGAAAAAACGTTTATTATTAGGTACCTATCTAATCTTCCTCCTCCTCTAAACATCCTTCGAAGATATACGTAGAAAAAGCCTTAATGGATCCAAGACAATATACTCACACAATGGAATGAACCCCGGAGTTATGCTGCAGTTTCACTTTATTTTTCTTTATCCTTATGTTGTCCAAGCAGTTGTATACATGTATACAACCATCCTCTGTACCCAGCCACATGGTGGGCTGGTTGGCAGTAGTCCCACTATCTTCCGAAGACTGACGACTCGCAGGCGAAGACAGAGTACCTGGAATTTTAATTTAATCTTATAGAAAAGTGGACCATCAGCTTATTGAATTAAAGTATTCTATAGTGTGCTTGTGAAAAGTATTCTATTGACTATTTTTTCTGGTTTGGAGGTTGTGAGGCAAAGCAAAGCATTGCATTGGTTTTAATTAGGTCCTGTTCATGTGAGTTTTAAGCCTTATGTCACAAAATAGGTAGGTAGAAAAGGTTAGCTACATACGACGGTTTTGCACTTGTGATTATTTTAAGAAAGGGGGTTTTTATAGAGGGGAGCAATGCCCCTTGTTACAGCTAAATATTTCTAATGATATTTGATGGAATTGACATGACAATATTATTATTAATTTTGTGGTAGTGTTGTATGGAATTATCTTTTTAAACCTATCTATTTTGTGCCTTAAGTATCAGTACCTACCTAGTTTACTACTCTCTCTCGTGTACTTGATCGTGTTATTGGATAATGTTGTTAGCAGTTCTAAAATATCAAAACATTGTGTAGTCGATTGTCAAGTCATGTAATAAAATATTCACGAATTATTGAAACCAAAGCTATGTATTATTGCTAAGCATATTTCAAAAAAAGCTAAAGGTGTGGATAGAAAGCTTTACAGTGAGCAAAGGTTTTACAAAGCGCTTTAAATCATGCAAATAATATAAATAATTTACGATTTTTCTATATTACCCAACATTGCACGTCCAGTTACTAAGTTGCGTTGGAATAGGAAATATATATTATGTAATAAATTAAAGGGAAACAATTTTATATACTGTGATGACAATAATATAATTTAATAGGATTGAATTAAGGGCGAATTTCACCATAGAAAACGAATTTAATTAGCACATCTAAATCGCGTTCAAAACCTGTGGGTTTCGAGGTTCTGCATCAATAAAAGTGAGCGTTCCTCCACTAACCGTGCTTAGTTTTAATGGTGAAAACTGCCCTTAGTTACATAACATAAGACATCGTCTTTGGGACAGCATTAATAATATAATAATAGTCTATTTAAATGCGAGGAAAACACCGAAATATTCAAGAATAGTATAAAAGTCTACAGTGTGAAACTTGAAACATTTAAGAATATAGAATGAAGTGTAATACAATTTTATAAGATAATCAAAAGGAAAGGTCCAGAATCTAAAACACAAACTAGGGAAATAACTATGACATAAAAATAATGAAAATGGTGTTGAAGAAAATTGAGATAAAATATTGAGTCATAAATAAATATCACAGAGGAACCTATTATGAAGGACCCACTTGCCCGCGTTGGCATAATTCGACAAAATCGAAAATCAATATATATAAAAATCAATGCCACTTTTCGTTGTAACAGGGGATCGGACTGAGTCAAAAAACAATGATTCTAATTAGTCCGTCAGTTAGATTATCGAAAAATATTGGATACGTGTTTTTTGTTATATCAAATTAATCAAAATTGACGAATATATTATGTGGTTGTGACGTCATATGACGTTTTCGAAGAGTTCACGAGTTTTTGAAGCTCTGTACCTATTGACTTCATTTTTTGTTTATGTGAAAAAAGCAAAAATACGTCTCCAATATTTTTTGGAAATCTATCTGACGGACTAATTAGTTTTTTTTGTCCGATCCCCCCTATTGCATAACTCAATAACGGGCTCACCTGTCCAAAGCAAATATTTAGGCTTTGTATTAGATGCTATTTAGTAGATGGTTTGCACAAAGTCGTTCGAGCGGTTCTTCATTTATCACATTTTTTGTAACAAATGAATTCAATAAATGGCGGATCATTTTGTTAATGGGGATTTTGCTGTCTTGGACCCGGTAGGTGGCGCTGCTGTCAGGGCAGTACGACGTCTGCCAGGTCCGTTACTATACATATAAAAAAGAGAATCCAAGAGAAACCGCTCGGCTTAACTGATATTGTGACGAGCCACTTGCCCCTTTTTACCGGCGTTTTATAAGTGCTCATGTGGGCCTACGTGAGATAAAAATATTTTGATTTTGATTTGATTTTGAATCGACAAAACATCATCATCTGTCTTTTTCCAAATTGGTATACACAGGTTTAAGCACTTTTGTAATATTTTTTTTTTTTTTTACAAAAATCCGCCGAAATACGAACCTGAACAAGTGAGTATCAAATAACTAAACACTTAATGAAGACACAATAGAGTAGTTAACAAAAAAAAAAACTAATTAGTCCATCAGATAGATTTCCGAAAAATATTGGACACGTATTATTTATATTTTCACGTAAACAAACAATAAAGACGATACAGTGCTTTGAAAAGTCGTGTAACGGCATATTCTAAGACATTAGTATGGCATTTTTTATCGGTCAGTGACGTCACAAACCCCCAATAAAATCTTTGAGGCGTTTTATCTTCGTTGTCGTTGTTGTTTTTCAATGATTTGATAAAAAATAAATACGTGTCCAATATTTTTCGAAAATCTAACAGACGGACTAATTAGAATCACATTTTTTTTTTCTGTAAACATACTATTAAGAAGGATTCCAGACAAAATCTTACCAGAGTTAATCCCCATAGCCTGTTTGTCTACAGCTGGGTTGGAGCTGGATTTCATCACAGGGTGCACCTGGATGCTTTGTCCAGTATGTGGGGTGCTTAGGCTCTTGCTGTGGTTGGGAGTCAGCGTGGTCCTCTGGTTGCCCAGGCTGGCTGTCAGACTGCTGTGCAGACGTATGGTCGCAGACTCTTGGCTGCGCTCTGATTGGGCATCTTGGTTCTCGCTGGTTGAGGAACCGTCGTCTTCTTCGTCGCTAGACGATGAGCTGAAAATAAGGTTTTTGATGTTAAAATATGTTCGGAATTAATTGGTAGCCAGTTTGTCCATTCACGATGTTGTTGGTGTTGTCGGTGAAAGGGCAGAGACATGGAAAGCGAGTACTGCATTCCAGTTCACTCTAAATACACCCAAGAGAAAAATAGTCCGAACTGAAAGCATTTTACCAAGTAGGCAGGTTACAGCTATTGGGCTGTCGAGGAGTCGACCAATAAAAACTAAAAGATGAAACTGCCGCCTCGTTCCTGCTTACCGGCCTTTCCACCTCTGATGGCAGCAAGGCTTTATGAAGCTTTTGTGTATGGGGTGCGTGATTGTTCACGCACCCCATACACAAAAGCTACATAAACGGTCGTGACGTTTATATAACTATTTAGGTGCAGTTAATTAAAGGTTTAATCAAAGCCAATTCACTTTTAAAAGGAAAGTACGTAGCCACTATTTAAATCAGACCAAATAGCTATTACAAGTCAGTCATGGTAATTACCAGTTATGTTTTATTTTGGTATTTGTTACAATATTTATTAGTTTATGTTATTTTTATATGTGTATTAGTATTAATATAAGTATATATACCTACCTATACAGGGTGGAATTTTGTAATGCCACCTGGAGGGAAAGTACTCTTAATACTGCAGATAGAAAATTTTACTCAAAGGAAACATTCCTTTATTTTTGAATAGAAAGCAAACTGCATTCAAAGATTTTCGAACCGGCTAAAATCTGAAAAAATTATACCCTGTACTTTTATTGCATCGATCGTTAGGGTTAATTATAAGGATGAAATCTCTGTAACAAACAATGCAGTTGCTTTGTAGCCTACCACAATGTTGTCTTGTTTGACCCTAAGGTTGACTGGTAGAGAATGCCTTGTGGCATTAAGACCGCCTATGTATCACTATTGTGCATAAAGTTTAAATAAATAAATAAATAATAAAATGTTTTCTAAAATAGCCGAAAAACTAATATGCTTACTAATCATGTCTTATACCCTAAATAAATCCATAGTCTCTTTGGCAACGCATGTAAGTATGTCGCAGTAGCAAATCGTCTACCTAATGGCGAGCTCGGCACAGTACAAATATTTGTATGTCCTACAAATATTTGGTCCAACCCTAACTGTTTGTATACCATCGTGATTTGTTTGGATAGCGGCATCCGTGTCAAAGGGAATTCGGAACTAAGGAACGTAATGACCTTTTGTTTGTCCTTGATTGACACTAGATACAATTTTATCTGTGTTACCGGTTCGTTAGTTTTGGAGGTAGGTAATAGGTTTTCTGAATTATGTATTTCGACTCTTTGTTCGGTCACTAACTTTTTCTTTGTTTACAAAATCAATCAAACCACTGGGACCCTTAGCAAATCGCTAATGTAATGTAATATATTGTAATTTAATGTTGTGGTGTTTGTAAATTTAAATAACTTGTTTTTTTTATATGTAATTTGGAATTTGATGCCTGTAAAATAAAGGAATAAATTATTATTATTATTAGGTCTGATTGGGTTAAGAGCTTAGAGAATTGAACTAAGAGTTAAATCGCCTTGCCTATCTTTTTAACCGTATATTACTGTTAAAGGGATGCTTGCATATTGATCCCGATTTCCCGGTCCTAATTTGTCATGTTTGGAACTATTTTCCCCTCACTGTCATCAGTATCAACCTTTCTGCAAGCACCATTTACGTAAGTTGCAGCATTTTCTGAAAGTTGTAATGTCCGATTTACTAATAAAGTCAACTGAAATGATGATACAGACCTGTCCAGTCGGATGTTCTTGCAGCTGTCATCAGGGTCAGATATGCTGATACCGGGCTTTACTGAACTTGTACTGCTCAGCGAACTTGTGCTTCTGAAATATAAAACATCTAAATAAGACTAGGATTTATGGGATCAAATGAAAACCATTTTTCATCAAAATGAAAAACGGTTTTATCTGGAATAGCAATGTCTTGTGAGTGGCACTCTATTTTGAATAGTTCCATATCTTTGCATTGGCTTTTAATAATATTGACGTTTGCTTTTCGATATCTTAGGTCAAATCAACAAATTCTTAACTTTTCTGTCATCATTTTCTTTGGAAACTAATAATAATAATAATACACTTTGTCTTAGATTTCGGGTTTTAATTACCACTGAATCTTGTCAACTCTTACAAAAATTCTCTGAATCCAAAAAACGCAAATAATAAGTTCTACCAACCATAAAGTAAAATAAAAATTATTTATGCGAACTCACGGTATATCCAGCGTCTGCTGCCTAGTAAGCGCAGGCGCAGGTGGTACACACGCGACGCATAGAATGCGTGCGTTGCAGACGCCATTGCATGACGTCACCTGTGGCTTCGGTGACAGCGTCAGTACACAGACCTGGCCGACGTAGCCATCGCTGTTACAGACCTAGAAATGAGGCGAATTGTTTTTAGAAGATGGTGTAAAAATATTGAGGGTTTTATTCTTCCGGGTATAATTACTTTTGGGAATCGGCAGCAGCCAGCTGCCATACCTGACCCCTCCAAAATGAAGAGGAAATAAGGCTGGCCCTACAGTCATAGGTTGAATTTTAAGTCGCCCAAACATTTTTCTGAATCTATTATCTTTGAATTTGAATTAAAACTATGAAGGTGTAGGTTTTTGAGCTGGTATCCTTATTTTCCTTGGTAGATTCACAGCTAACCTACCACTGTTTGTCTCTGTATCTCCCAAACGTTATCTAAGAAGAAGATTGAAAACAATAATAATAAGGTCTGTTTAAAGAAATTTCAAAACGCTTCGTTGACGCTTCTCGTGACACAAGGGATGGCTTTTATTTTGGCCAGAGGCTAAATGTTGCCACACAACGTGGCCATGCCCCCAGTCTTTTGGGCACATTACCGGCTGACAGCGTAGAGGAGCAGTATTTTGATGCCTTTTTATAGCTTCTTGTATCAAATAGTTTTTAATTAATGTACATAGTTACCTACTTTACTCTTATAATCATTAAATTTACCATTTATCAATAATAATTTTATTGTTTAAGAGAATACAATATTTTCTTTGATTCCTGGAACTCACACTAGGAATCCTCGTGTAATGAGTTCCAGGAAGTGTTAAATACATAAATGTAATCCTCTAAAGAAAACATTCCAACAAGATCCTAAGAAAACACACAAGAACCATGGCGCAAGTCATCATCATCATCATTATCAGCTATCTATATTTTGACAGCAAAAAAGATGCTGGCTACACATTTTCATCTACATTAATCAAATTCTGGACCATAATTATTATATTTAACAAACATATTTTGTGTCCAAGGTTCCAGTTCTTACCCAAACATCTGGTGACTGTCCCTTAGGTGGAAGAGTTGGAGCAGCGCAAGTAAACTGAAGTCCAGCGCGAGTCTTGCGGATTGGAACTGGTGACAGGAACTCTGGAGCGGGACGCTCTTGACCGTATACACCTGGAATCAGTTGAGAAGTCGTCTTTTTTAACTATCACTTTTGATTATAATGAGAGAAAGTGTGAATGGCTGCGTAACCAAGTAGCAAGTCGCCATAAGAGCGAATTTTCCCAATATTTTTTTTTCTTCGTTTGGCAATCACTGCTGGAAGATTCCACTAATTTAAGTGCCATTTGTCGATAGAGGGGACAGAGATAGGATCAAATGTGACTGACTCAGATGCAACCAACACTGGTGGTGGTAGATGCAACAGACAGTTGCAAAGGACAAACCGGTAGGAGCAGATCGGACTACAAACCGACTACAAACCGCGGTCTTAAAAGTAGAAAACAAGAAAATTATTCTTGTCTGATATTCATATAGGTATTGAATTTGTATATTTTTATTTAAATATAAGTAACATTATTATAGAGGACCGCCGTAGTTGCATGCCACTTATACCTGATGCTCCTTCATGGCGTTTTCATTGATACAGAAGTCAGCTGCTGTTATCGTTAGCAAGGTGATAAACGGTGATAAAAGGTGATTACCCTTCCTTTTGGCTTCGCCGTAGTTGGGTAAAAAGAAGGCTATCAGCACATCTGTACGAAGTTCAGTTGCTGTCAGCATCATCATTGTTTTGTAATATATTGACAATGACAAAATGGTAGATCAAGAAACTTTTTTTAATTTCATAGTTATGCATACATTTATCCAGAAGAC
Organism: Diarsia rubi; assembly: GCA_932274075.1. NCBI lineage: Eukaryota > Metazoa > Arthropoda > Insecta > Lepidoptera > Noctuidae > Diarsia > Diarsia rubi. The sequence goes on along the minus strand of OW026433.1, from coordinate 13,423,194 downwards.
CTAATTGGCTATAAAATATGATCTTTGAAATAAAAGGTTTCATATATTTCGCTTGCTTTATTATTCTGTTTATTGTAAAAGCTACTTACATAACTTCTGTTTGGTCTCATTTATCAACTCCTCCCAACTGCTTCTCTTTTCTGCTTTCGGATAAATTATTGTGATGTTTTCTGAGCCATTTCTGTAAATTATGATGATGAATTATTTAAAAATATATACAATTATTAAATTAAACATAACCCAGATAAGCCTGAAACTATATTTTCTACAAACGCTAAAAATGCAATATTTTTGATTATTAAGACTTTAATTTATATTTCTACTGACCCACATAATTCTAGGTCCAGACATAATCTTGGTATACACACATGAAGACTATGCAGATTAGTGTCTGAGATGGTCTTTTGAAGTAAATACAACACAGATTTGAGTGCACCCGAATATACATATATGTCGCAGAATGAACACCGCGGCACAATAATTAGAGTTGATATTGATTATTGTTAATTTAGGATAACGCCATCTATCATCGATGAGGTCGATACAGAGCGTCGCAGGTCTCGTTTAACAGCTGTCAGTTGACAGATGTCAGATGTCAATTGTCAGTGGTAGGTTGTCGTTGACATTGGACGCATTTGAGTTGAGGGACGTTACTTTGGTGGGGACTTTTTGTGGAGACACGAGCGCAAACGGTCTTTCTGCCCGCCTTTATCGAATTTACCGTGTTTCCGTACTAATACATTTCCATCGGCTTGACCGTTTAAGATTTTGTTAATTTGTTATCGGAAGAAAATAAATAGGCGGTTGTAATCAGTGTTGAGACTATTATTTCGTTCCTCCACCATGTCGAACTTGGGCTCTGACAACGATGTAATCGAAATAGTTGAACTACCTTCGTCATATATTATTTACTTACGAAGTATTCAAGCTGATCTCCATATAACACAGTTGTGTATCACTATTCTGTCTGTCAGACAGCTGCCTGTTCAGCGAATGCAGCATATCCCTCACGATCTCCTCTAGTTGCAGATGTTGCGTATGCAACGCCGCCACATTGTCTGATATCGTCGTCAGTGTGTTCACGTCCTCAGTCAACGTTTCCACCTCATGTAGAATCCTCCTCAGGTTCTCGTCTTTAGCTGTTGGCAAACAAATGATGGATTGGTTTTCGCAAGTTGTTAGGATTACTTTAATAGAAGTATGATTGATTGGAGGCCGAGTTTCTGGAATATTTTTGGTTTTGTGTTGCAAAGTGTGTTATGAAACTTCTGTTACCGTGGTAGAAAGACTGTTAAATGAAGGTTGTTTAAAAAAAAGTAGTAGTATTTTACATGGGACGACACGAGTGTCTATCTGGCCTCCACAACCAAGTTAGTACTAGATTATATTATACGATCTCCCTTCGTAAGCCTGGTTGATAGATTTTGAAGTCGCTGACTACCTATAAAGACTGTACAAAATCTACAATAGAGTATTTCACCAAAAAAATCTATTTAGTCCGTATGTTAGATTTTCAAAAAATAATGGACACGTTTTTTTTGTTTTATCAAGATCAGGAGTGGGGGCTTTTGACGTCACTTTGTGGGTAAAAAGTACTAACCTTGTGACATCACACGGCTTGACGCGACTGGTCGACGCACTGTATCGTCTTCATGTTTTGTTTATGTGAAAAAATAAAAAATACGTTTCTATTATTTTTTGAAAATGTAACTGACGGACTAATTAGATTTTTTTCGTGAAATACCTTATTAAATTAAATTAATTAAATTAAAAATTAAATTCATTTATTGCAGGCAATGAACCCATAATAATAATACAATAATTATCACAAAAATCACAAGAATAATAAGCATTGACAAATAATTATTGACAGCCGGTCAATGGCTTAATGCGCTTTCCGAGGAACGGAATCATAAAAAGTCAGAAGAATGAATCCGTTTATTTCAAAATGTTCAGTGTTTTCTAAAGTAGGTATGGCTTCAATTTTAATACTATATTCCTCATTAACGATTCTCAAACTCACAGAACAGAACTCACTCTATTTTGTATACCTACTTATATCGGTGTTAAACGAAAACAGGATTTCCTGCTTCAATAATACAGGAACGATAAAGCTTAGAAATTCTCAAGGCTTTCAAATCGTTTCTTCATCATCTTTATAGTTGAAATCGTCCACTGTTGAACATAGACCTCCCCTAAGTATTGCCACATTGACCGGTCGCATTCGTTGCTTAATAAAATAGAATGCATTGCTCTAAAAAGACTCCCAGTCATCCCGCAATCAGGGCGCTTGGATCATCGTCAAAATATCAGGAGCTCAAAACAATTAAAAATAATAAGAGATCACCAGTAATTTAAACAGTGTAAGCTTAGTTATAAACCGTGAAATCTTAAAACAGAGTACAAAGACCAGATTGCATAATTGACAAACGATACTTTCACTGTAAACTTCATCGTTCTTTTTCATTCCCTCGGCATCGTGGAAAGTTTATTATTGATATCGAATCAATATTCCTCCACTACCTTAACTGTTTGACCTACTTCGAGACGCTACAAAGCAATCGTTACAATTTCCTCGCTTTCCGTTTGTTTATTCCCAAGATGGGAACTGACCTTTCTGAGGTCTGCTTGGGTAATTTTCAATAAAAGATATTTGTCAATAACCTTTGTAAACGGCTCTTTCATGTTTCGTTTGACTGTAGTTTCTTTGTGTTCTGTATTTTTATTTGCTTTTCTGTGGGAGGCATATTGTTGGCCCTTTGTGCCTACCTGAACTGTTATATGAGAAAATATCGTTTTTGCGGTTTTTTATGGTTCTAAAATACGGATTTCAATATCAATCAGTAACGACAGTTTCTTATTAATTTGTCTTTGTTATAGGCAAAGTTCTGAAATCATTAGAAATACGATATTTTTTCATAAAATCTTCCTAGGAACTGAAAGCTGAAAGGATCACATGCAGCTGCGTCAACATCAACAAAAATAGGTATTTATATACCTATAACAAAGCCGAAAGGCGCTTTTTCTAATGTGATATTATTTTTGTTCTAGACCATACCTGGATGCCTTTTAGTTACGAAGATACCCCACGACCCTCATAATTTTCATTGCGTTTGGAGTCGTACCGTAAAATTAAACATTTCAACGCAAAAAAAGTCGTTTCCCAGTGATCATGTTTACGTAGAGTTACTTAGAGCTAGGTTGCGCAGTGGCTAAGCGATTAGACTGCTGCGCTGCATGTCGCGGGTTCGATACCCGCACGGAAAAAATATTTTTTTGGCCTACAGATATTTGTTCCAGGTCTGGGTGTTTGTGTATGTGAGTTTAAATGTTTGTAAACGCACCCACGATACACACTAGGAATTTCTCCTGTATCTTTATTATTAAAAAAAGATATTCAAAATGGTCAGTTGACGGTTTTGTGAAGATTCCGTTTACAGCTACGTGAAACAAACGTTTTTGCAACCCCAATTTATCTGTTGCTTCAAAAGCTGCCAAAAAATTCAGATTTAATTAAGAGATAAGTGCAAAATGGATTTTACCTTTAACAATCTCGAGATCGGCCAGCGATATCCTCATGAGTAGTTTGTACTTGTTTCCTTCCATCTGACTTGCTATATTACTTTGGTATGTTCTGAAAATTAAATAGATAGATAAGTAAGGGGGGGGGGGGTGGTTTGCTAAAAAGGGCACGCCACGATAGTGGCGGTAAGTCCCCTTTTTGAGGAGTGGCTTGAGAGGCGCCACGGCGCCCTCACCTTCCGTCTGACGCAGGTCCTCACCGGACACGGTTGTTTCGGGAGGTACCTGCACCGAATCAGGCGGGAGGAAACGCCCGGATGCCACCATTGCGAGGATCGGCCGGAGGACACGGTGGAGCACACAGTGGAGGTGTGCCCCGCTTGGGCGGAGCCCCGCCGTGTTCTCGTAGCGGCGATCGGCGGCGGCGACCTCTCGCGCCCGGCCCTGGTGCAAGCCATGGTCCGGGGCGAGGAGGAATGGGACGCCGTCGCCTCCTTCTGCGAAGCAGTGATGCTAGCGAAGGAGGTGGCGGAACGCGAGAGGGAGAGAACCTCTCGTCCCAGCCGCCGCGGGAGGCGCTCCGGGCGTCGGGGGTCTCGCGATGACCTCCGGCCACCGTAGACGCGGGCCTGTGGACGATGAGTGATGGGCTAACTCGCCGTCCGTCCGTCTTACGTCGAAAACAGGCCGTGTCGACGGCGCGTTCGTGTTCCACGCGCGCCTTAAAGAGATGTCAGCAACATGGGAGGGGCCCGAAAGGGCCGACGCCCGTCGCGGAACATGGGTGGTTTTTAGTCAGTAGAAGTCTGACACTCCCTTTCGCTCTGCCCAAGAGCAGAAGGGGTTATTTGATGATTTTACACCTGCCAAAAAATAAATAAAAAAAGAGGTATGCTAAAATACATCAATCAAAATCAAACATTATCAATCATCATCATTTAATTTTGTATCGAATAACTCATTATTTTAAGATTAAGTATTACTACACACGAAGTACCAGCCAATGGGCGTTTGACTTTAGGGTGCTCTTAAACGGGCTATACTTTCCCGGTAATGTGTGTCCGGCGAATGACACTCGTCGCAGCGGCTTATATTCGTCAGAAACGGATAGACTTATCTCAGAAAACGAACGACAGTATAAAGTATTTCAAAAAAAATACTGGCAATTTTTCAGTATTTTACGAATTTCAAACGATCGTTCATCAACATTAGCGGCTATGCGTGGAAATGTTTGGTCATACCAAATATGCAAATGTGGCTATAAAGGGTGTAAAAGTACCCTTAACGCAAACGAAGGGCACTTGTTCTTCCCTCCACTGATATATTTTTTTGTTCTAGACCATACCTGGGAACCCCCTAGTTACGGAGATATTGGGGGTCAAAGTTCTAAATTTTGCACAGCTGTTTTTGTAAATACTGGTTTTTCAGGTTATAACTTTACTTAAATTACCTCTATGACCCGTTTACTATTCAAAGCATCCACTAGCACAATGTTTTAAGAAAGCTACATTAAGTTTTAACGTAAAAAAAAATTACCCAAAAAAAAAGTCGTTTCCGAGCAAAATTTTTTGCATAGGGTTACTTAGTTTGATGTACGGTATTGAATGCTTGGTTCACGTTTGTGTGAAGGGTTAGTTTACACCCTGCACGGCCGGGCCATTACTGCAGTATTGCATAGTACAGCTGGTATTGATGGCAATACTGTTAGCCATTGTATTGTAGCCACAAACGAGGGCGATACTGAAAGTTTTTAAAACTGGCCACTTGTAAAAGATACAAAAAAAAACCAATATGTTTCTAAGAACTCTCAGTGTCACCATCGTATTGCAGTAAAATATTACCCGTGTAGAAGCACCTTTAGGCAAAGGTCATCAAAGAATGACGACAAACTTTTTTTTTTTAAATAAACGGTTCTATCTACAGTATTACATCATTATAAAGCCCTAGTGCTCCTAATTACCTTAAATGGGTTTTAATCCCTGGTACTTCAATCCAACTGCACACAAATTAAATCAGGTAAGTAAGTAAACTATTTCAATGAAGATAATTTATAGAATTATCAGTCTCAAGTAACAACTTACGGCGTAGGCTTCTTAATCGTCCCCGTCCTCCTCTTAACACTAGTTATCAAGAGCGTGTCATTGAAGAGGAAGAGAGCTCTATCTTTAATAGTCCCCTGAGCCGACGGCATTGTCACCATCTCATGCCTCAGGAACATCCTATCCAGAGTCGCCAGGTTAGATAGACCCTCGATCATCTGCTCCAGTTCCCTTAAAGTCTGCTGCTGCAGTTCAAGTTCTAAGCTCTCCCTTTCAGTACAATTTATCAGTTCTAGTAGTTCATGGATCTCTTTTTGAGCTTCTAGTAGAAGTTTGTGATCTGGATGTGACTGGTCTGAAAGAAAAGCAGTGATAAGAATAAAACAAAGAAGCATCGACGCTAGTTATCGCAAATCACCGTTATGAAAATCGAACGATGTCAAAGTTCATCCAAGATGATTAACAAAGAAATAAAGATGGCGTTCAATTAGAGATTGAATTTAAAAAAAAAATGAGTCTATTCACACGGCATATTTTAGACGTGCCGCCGACGCGTTTTACAAAGGCACGCTAACGGTGCCCCTGAATCTCTGATAGTGTTCTAAGGTTTACTGGCTGCGAATCTTACTAACCGTGCGTGCTACGTTCGTCATCTGCGACGAAAACAATTGTTGCGGGAATAGTTCATTAATGATCACAGATTTCAAGATTTTTAACCCTTACAGTTCGTCAATAATGTCTTAACTAAAAAAAAGCGTACGAATCCGGCATGGAATGGCACATACGGTTTTCAGAGTGTGTCAATTAAAACAGAAACTTGACCATATATTTTAACATAGCCTATAGAAACAAACAATTCAAATTTTTGATCACATGTGGTAAATAGAAATGAGACTAATATTTTACAGAATAAAACCGAATTTTGAGAAGAACAAGGCATATTTGTAAGTTAATTTCAAGTCGTATTACAAAAGTAAATCATGTACTTTATGAAAATTAATTTGGCACCTGCCTTGCCTGGCTGCTTTTAAAATATTGTTTCGAAGCGACTTTAGGGACGGGGGTCCCTAAATGCTATAAATAATGACTTGAGGGACAACATTTATTTGACACCGCCGAAAGTATCTATTGTTATTCTAAGCAAGCTAAGTGATTAAGCTGCTGATTGAAGTTAATATTGAGGGAGTACCTTTTGTTATAAATCCAACATTATTTATCTTAAGATTTCTGGTGCTAAGAGTTGGTAAGCCAGGGTTTGTTGTTGTTATACTGTCTGATAGTAATGACTAAAATAATAACTTACATTGTTATGTAAATGAAGTGAAAAAGAATCTGCTAATTATCTTCATTCAAAATGAAATTTCTAAGAATATAAATCTAAAATTGATTTTCTAGGACTCTTTCATTTTGTTTAATTTAAATCCACTCTGGGCCTGCATGGTTTAATAAATAAACTCTCTCCTCCAAAGATGTCTTAATCACCGGTGGTCCAAGTCACCAGGTCATCTGTCTGGGCCACCAAGATACAGGCTGAGCTTTGTCTGGGGCGCATGTCATTGCTCATTGTTTTTCTATGTTTGTATGTTAGCTAACTGGTTTGAGTCAATAAATTTAAAGTAAGCCCTAACAGTAGAAGCATATGATCTACTTTTGTATGCGTGTCATCTATATCAATATCTATGCCTGTCTAAAAGGAATAAGATAGTTAATAGTCATAAGTACACACACACATACTGCACACACACATTCAAACAACGTTCATACAGTCCACTCATTTAAATATAGAAGGTGTAAGTTCAGTGCAAAATAAATGTCCTTTGAGTAAACCCGTTCGTCGAGTTTTCATTTCACCAACCAAATAGACTTTAGTTCCCTGAACAATGCCGACTAACCTGTATGCTTTATCAGCCTCTGTATCAGCAGCTTGTAACTCGGGAACTTCTGCACCGGCTTGATGAGCAGATTGTCCAACGACAGCTTTCCCTTATGGTCCCTTGCCATAGCGTCGAGGAACTTGGCAAAGGCTGGCCTGGATCCTGAAGCCGTCTTGATAGTCTCCTTGGCTTTCTTCAAGTTGTTTATGAACGACATGTAGGTATCGATTACGGTGGGTTTGGTGAACTGCGAAAGAAGATTTTTGTTAGAATGTGATACTGATACTGTTAGCCTGCATGATCCCACTGTAAATATAATAAAGGGTGTAAAAGTACCATTAACGCAAATTTCTTTTTGTTCTAGACCATACCTAGGAACCCTCTAGTTACGGAGATTTTGGGGGTCAAAGTTCCAAATTTTTCACAGCTGTTTTTATAAATACTAGTTTTTGAGGATATAACTTTACTTAAATTACACACATCAAAAGTGTCTAGGGATCAAGCATTTTTATGCGGATTTCTTGAGATTGAGATGTGGCTTTGTAATAAATTTATGATTTTATAAATTTATATGGATCCTTTTTGGTGCATTTCATAATTTGAATCAGGAACTGTGAATCAAATTCGAGTAAAAGATGAAAATCAGCTGTCAATATTTTCCCTATAAAAACATACAACGCATTGAAGACATTATTAGTGCTACTGTTTCCCTACTACTGATTAAAACCAACGTTATTATGGAGCGGCGACGTCATTTAAGCAGGGAAGAAATGCTCAGAGCCGTGGGAATGATAGAAGCTGGTTCCCGGCAACGTACTGTGGCTTTAGTTCTGAATACAAGTCAGAGTGTTATCAGTCGACTTTGGACACGTTACCGAAGCACTGGTACCGTGGCTGAGCGCCATGGGGGACGGTATCGCTGCACCACACGGAGACAAGACCGATACATTCAAATCTTAACTCGAAGAGCTCTAACAATAACCGCCATGATGTTAGCCTTCATCACTCTTCAGGGAACTTAATTAGCGACCAAACAGTCAGAAACCGCTTGCATGAAGTGAACCTTCATTCCCGAAGACCGCTACGGGTACCACCTATAGCAATGCACAATCGTAGGATTCGATATCAATGGGCTCTTGAACACAGAAATTGGGCAGAAGAACAATGGCGTTTCGTGTGCTTTTCTGATGAGTTTCGTTTTGGTATGAGACCGGATACAAGACGTATACGACACTGGAGAACCCCTGGACGCTAACAGCGATTAAAATCCTGCCAGGAAGTCCATCCTTATAGTGGTGGAACCATCATGGTATGGGCGGGTATTTGGATCGGCGGAAGAACTGAGTTGATTTGGATCAGAGGCAACCTCAACGCTCAAATTTATGCTGAGACGATTGTATCAGACGTCATCGTTCCTCTACAAGTGCAAATCGGTCCCTTATTTCAGTTAATGCATGATAATGCACGACCGCACACCGCAAGAGTTGTAAGACAGACTCTCGCCGCAGCTAACATCAATGTCCTGCCCTGGCCTGCTCAGTCGCCAGACTTGAACCCGATTGAGCATGCATGGGATATGCTAAAGAGAAGAGCTCTGCCGAATATGGAGGGTATCCAGTCGCAAGAAGACCTTTTTTTGTTGTTGCAACGAACATGGGCGGCCATTCCACAGCGTGATTTGGATGAACTCATTTTGAGTATGCCAAACCGATGTTCTTGTGTTGTTAGTGTTCGCGGTAGAAACACGAATTATTAATTGTTTAAGTTACCCAATAAAATTTTAAAGAAAACTGTTATTTCAGTCTTTTTTTCAAACTTTAATGTTAGTGGTTCAAATGTCAAAAATCCCTTTATTAGGAAAATGGCAAATTTCTTTATTAATGCAAAGGTGACTTGGTTTATCGTTACTGTGACAAACGAAAATACTTTATTTGATGAATCCTTAAAGAAAATTTTAAATAATATCAATTAGGAGAAAAGTTATTGCAAAAATATATGTTGATCCCTAGACACTTTTGATGTGTGTACTTTCATGACCCGTTTACTATGCAAAGCATTCATAAGCAGAATGTTTTAAGAGTGCTACATTAAGTTTTACCGTAATATGTGATTTTTGACCCCAATAAAAATTGTTTCCCAGCAAAAATTTTTGCGTAGGGGTACTTAGTTTGATGTACAGAATGCTTGGTTTACGTTTGTGTAAAGGGTTAATTTACACCCTGTATGTGTATTAGAATAGGTACTGGTCACACGTCATGTCCAGATAGTCTTACGATTGTCTGTATGGTCGGCCACGACGCATTCTGGCTGAATATGTTAGAATAATATTGTTTTTATAACTAGTTGTTTGAATAAGTGCATTAATAAACATTTAAATCACATTCAGAAACAGTCCGATCCGCAAAAACTACCTGTAGGCCATACAAATATTTGACATAAATTGGGACTAAATAAAGATTTTATCAACGTTAATCTAAACATAAAAAAACCTAGGAAGGTTTGAATGATTAAAGGTTTATTTGATACTCAAATCCTTGAGAGTAAACTCAGTCATTCACAAGAATACAGACATTACAGTTCAAATAGTAACTCAACGTAATTGGCAATAATCTATATATTATCCTATTATACACATAAATTCTTATGCATCGGAGCTATCCATGTTATATCCCGAATAAGTAATCGCATAGTACACGATTATACTGCATAAAATGCTCATAATATATTCGCTCTGCATGTCACAGTAATAATCCTATTTCCTTAGTTTGCCTCCTATAATCTACTAACGTATTCTGTATACATGAAAACGAATTTAACTTTACTTTTCATGATACGGTATTACTCCACATTGGTTATTTTCTTTGATATTAACGTAATATTAGGATTGAATTGTCCTCAATATGGCAATACTGTGGACAAATCCACGTAAGGTCAGGGGGCCTGCGGGTTGTTCAAAAGAGATTTAAGATGACAAAGGGATAAGAAGGAATATGGGTGGTTTTTAGTCAGTACAAGTCTTACACTCCCAACCGCACTGCCCAGAGCGGGACGAGTCATTTAATGATTTCCCACCAACCAAAAAAAAAGGCGGGGGGTGTAAAATGGCCGCTTTAGCAGAATAATTATTTTAAATATTTTACAGTTCGTAAAATTATCATAAAGTCACAATTACTAATGTTATTGTTAACTGTGTCTGTGACTTAAATAATTCTAAAGTGATTCATATTATTACTTTTTTTTTTAATTTTAAGCCTCCAGAAAATACCCCACGGAAACGCAGGGGTCTAAAAGCATACTAATGAATCCAAGAGGCACTTGTTCTTCCCGTCATTGCAGTTATGTTCTATTTTGAACCGTACCTCGGAGCCCTTTGATGTCGGAGATCTAATAAGAAATCAAAACGAATAAATATTCAAACTAGGCTGAAAATCAGCACTTTTCGAACGTCTAAATTTACTTTACTTTACTTATTTACAAAAGACAGTACCCCAAAACGCCCGCCCTTCGAATTTCGTCATCATCATCATTTCACTCACATGTCCACTGCTGGACATAGGCCTCCCCCAGGTGTCACTACATCGAACGGTCCCGATGAAGAGTTTCGTAATAAAAATGTTTATTTTACCTGTTTTTCGTAAACATTTCAAGGTGTCCCAAATACAAATTGTCCCAATCTTCTGTCCATACTATTTACGTACCTACCTTATCTCATTCTCTTGACTTAATACCAATTCATTGGGGTCGGCGAAACACGTCTCCTTCTTCCATACTTCTCTGTCTCTCGTCATCATCTCATTTACGTACCCACCCATGCGTGTAATATTTCAAACCACAATTTAAACATTTCCTCAACTACTTTAAAAGATTTTCTCCCCTCAACAATATTCCAGTTTCTTTAAGTGACGTAGAGTGGAGTTTCTACCAACCCTACCAACATTTCAAAGTAACAACTTAAAATGGGGTGTCAACCGCGATCCTGACATAACCCTTCGCCAGACGGAGAAAATCAATGCAGAGTTTTTCGTAAAAATAGGGCTGTCACTTGATAAATGGATCATCGACCTCGACTACCTACGTAAATTCAAAATCAGAACATGCCAATCGTATGTCGTGTTTCAAAACTACGTATGTTGAAGTTGCTACGGAAATGTAGGTTCTATTCAATTTCCTCATATAAACTCGCGACAACAAACTGTGTGGAGGCAAGATGTTTAACGTTACGAGTGCATTCTCCAGAGGAATGCATAGTATATGGGAGTTTGATTTCGCGTCATTTGGTCAGTAATGTTCTACATAATAAGTTGACATGGACTACCAGTTTTATTGGACTCAGCTGAATTTCAGTATTTTACTTAGTGCAACTGCCTATCTGATCTCCCTGATAACCCAGTAAGTGCTGGTACAGATGATATCTGAGTATTATTCTCTAACCTCTTTAAGTAAAAACAATCAAGAAGAAAGTCTTCGCTCCATCTTCATCAATCACTAGTGGAAGCAAATGTATGACTACTGCGTGAGAAAATATAACCTCATGTGAAGGAAAGCAAAACGCGACTATATTGTGAGTAACACGTACTTTTCTTTACTTTTTTTAAATTGTATTTTGTTACCAATTTAAGGGTTATCGTTTTTTTGTGCATGGAACTCTAGATATAAAAGTGCCTAAGTTATTGTTATAATATTAGCTATCTGCTGGTAAAAATCCCATTGAAATCGATGACGCCGTCTCGGAGATTAGCCAGAACAAACTGACCGACAAATAAATAAAAATGTTTTTGTTATTAATACCACAAACATATTGTTGTATGTATTTAGTAAAAATCTGTTATTCTGATATAACGTTTATTTATTTGTATTTAGAGGTGGAATATAAAATATAAATACAAAACAACCGAGGTAGTTATAGAGCCGAGAACTGCACGAATACAACACTTTAGTAGAAAGTATTGTCTCAAACAATATTATAACGTTAGAAGAAAAGCATGAGTCCCCAATGACGTAAGGAAGGCATTTGGTTACTTCAGTTATGGGTCATGTTGCTTTACTTAAGATGCCAATCTTCATTAACCTTTGCGAGATACTAATGAATGATAAAGGCGGAAACCCCACGAGGAAACTTATATCTAGAGCAGTGGGCGAAGTATTAAGATATTATGTATAGCTATGCATATTATGGTACGGCTAAGAGATATCATGTGAGTTATAAAGGAAACTCGGTACCTACACTAATATACTTGCTAACTTGCTTGCTTACTTATATACTTACCTATAGTAATTTACACCCTGTACAGGTACCGAGTTTCCTCCGTCCCTCGTAAAGCATATTAAGCTGTTGGTCGGCTGCCATACAGGGTGTAAATGAACCCTTCACACGTACGTCAACCAAGCATTCTGTAAATAAAACTAAGTACCCCTACAAAAATGCTTGCTGGGAAACGACTTTTTTTTTGAGGTCAAAAATCTAATTTTACGGTAAAACTCAATGTCACTCTTAAAACTTCGTGCTAGTGGATGCTTTGAATAGTAAACGAGTCATAGAGGTAATTTAAGTAAAGTTATAACCTGATGGATGGACTGTGTGAAGGATGATATGGCTAGGAAGGAGGTGACTGCTGACATGACGAGAAATAGAGAAGTATGGAAGAAAAAGACATGTTGCGCCGACCCCAAATAGGTTGGGATAAGGGCAGGAGAATGATGATGATGATAACCTGAAAAACTAGTATTTACAAAAACAGCTGTGCATAATTTGTAACTTTGACCCCCAATATCTCCGTAACTAGGGGGTTCCCATGTATGGTCTATAACAAAAAAATGATTGCAGTGGTGGGGAGAACAAGTGCTCTTCGTTTGCGTTAAGGTTACTTTTATACACCCTTTATACTATACCTTTAGCAGTCGTTACAGGTAGTCAGTGACTTGAAAGTCTGACAACCAGTCTTACCAAAAGGTATCGTATAACCCAGTATTAACTGGGATGTGGAGGTCAGATAGGCAGTCGCTCCATGTAAAATACTGGTATTCAGCTGCATCCGGTTAGACTGGAAGCCGACCAAGGCTAAGCAGATGATGATGTACTTAACACGAAAATGAAATTAATATCGTATGCGATAATAGGGATGTTAACAAAAAAAAAATCTAATTAGTCCGTCATAATGGTTACCAAATAATACTGCACACGTATTTTTTCTATTTTCACGTAAGCAATAAATGAAGACGATGCAGTGCTTTGAAAACTCGTGTGATGTCATACTCTAACATGATTTGTATGACATTTTTTAGCTGTCAGTGACGTCACCCCACTCAAATCTTTGACGCATTTTATCTTCGTAAATTTTTATTGATTTGATAAAACAAAAAATACGTATCCAATATTTTTCGATAATCTAACAGACGGACTAATTAGAATCACATTTTTTTTAGTCAGTAAACATCCCTATTGCTTCTTAACGTTGCTAAGTGTATACATATTGATGGTCCTGACTGTGCCACTGTTGTTTTCTTGGTTTGATTGCTGGCGTTCCAGTGCAACGATAAACAATAAAATCATAAAGTACTGCCAATACAACTTACCACATCCAAAAACACATCTCCAACTTTCTGCTGCAGGTCCCATTGTTCCAGCCTCCGCCTCAGCTGTTCCAGGAAAACTTGGTGCACGTTCAGGATTCCAGGCACTTGGTAGAAGATCTCGTCCACCAGGAATGCGTCTAGAAGACCAGCATTCTCTGGACTTTTCAGCGGCTGGAGATATTTCTGTTGAGGAAAAAGTGGGTTTAAGTTTGCATACATACATAACATCACGCCCGTAATTCTTGAAGAGTGAAGCAGTGGTATTCTTAAAACCCACTCACATTATACCCACATATCGACAGTTATGTTTAAGGGGACACCAGGAGCTAAAGTATATATGACTAGCTGTTGCCAGCGGCTTCACCCGCTACAACTCAAAAATTATCCCACGGATCATAAAATTGGGATAAAAACTATCCTATATGTTAATCCAGGGTATAACCTATCTACATACCAAATTTCAACCAAATCGGTCCAGCCGTTTATGCGTGAAAGAGTAACAAACATCCACACATCCATTCTCACAAACTTTCACATTTATAATATTAGTAGGATAGGATGCACTGCAGTAAACAAAATCATAAAAATATATGATATTTTTCAGGATAATATGCACTAGTGACATAGTGCGTTAAAAACATAATACAACCAATTTTACTTGATAAAAAAAAAATCGCGAAAATTCCTCTAAAAATTTATTTTATCGAGTTAAAACCATATTAAAATACAATGTGATCGTTCTGATTTTTTGACAAATAATTCTACAAGCAACATACTAAGGTCAAAGTGTTTTATTTTTTTAGTCCAAATAATAGTTTTTTTGTAAATAACATATTCTTATTCTCGAACATAATTTTGTACTTATGGTGATAAAAAATCAGGCTAGACAGTCCTTACTATTTCAAATGTATAGTAACCCGACGGAATTCCGAAGATGCATTGCGAGGATGCGTTTCGCGGTCGCGGGGAATGACGCAAGCTCCACCCAGTTGCTAAAGGTCACTGGCATTTAGTGTCGCCTTATGCTGAATGTAATAGAGCGCGAGCCTATTCCCATCAAACGGACACAAACACATCCAGACTCCGTGGCCGCTAATGAGAAATTTCGGATGGAGAACAATATTAATTTCAACTGTTTAATTCCTGAACTGAATACCTAGGTAAACTAAATTCTTATAAATTAGGTCTCGTAAACATTTAGACTGATAGGTCAAGTACACGTTATTCAAAAACTGGCTAAAACAAAATTAATGCATTCCAATATTATGATAATGAGATCTTCTGCTCGGACATCTGAGGAGGGTAAACCGTGTTGAGGTTGGCTTACAGTCATACCGGATTTATTTGAGTATCAGTATTTTCCATGGAACCACTGCCTATCTGACCTCCACAACCCAGTTAGTAGTGGGTAGGTAATATGATATCACTTTTTTTTTTGGGGGTGGGAAGTCATTGGTGACTCATGCTTTTCTTGTAACGTTATATTGTCTAAAAGACAATACAAATTTCTTCTAAAGATAAATTCCTGCAGTTCTCGGCTCTATAACTACCTTTTTTTTGGAGGTGGGAAATCATCAAATAAACCCTTCCCGCTCTTGGGCAGAGCGAAAGGGAGTGTCAGACTTCTACTGACTAAAAACCACCCATGTTCCTTCTTAGCCCTTTATGTCGAAGCCGCGATGTCTCTTACAATATCCTGCAGCCCCGACGGGCAATACGATACCCCTTGGTAAGACTGGTTGTTGTTAAGACTGGTTGTTGGTAAGACTGGTTGTTGGTAAGACTGGTTGTTGGTAATACTGGCTGTTGGTAAGACTGGTTGTTGAGACTTTCGGGCCGCTGACTAAAGACTGCAAAGACTGTCAAAGATCTACAAATGACAGCGGGGATAAATGACAACTTCTTAATACGCTTTTAAACTCGGTATTTAATGGATGGTCACTGGTCACCCATCCACAAACCAAGCAAGCTTGGCTTTTGGTATTATTGGCCTTGTTCTGTTCTGTCTCCTGCTGATATGAAGGGAAGTGGAAATTATGTTTTTTCCTACTCCTCTGCTATTCTTTTCTGATTAATTTCGGTGCGGGATCCAAGACAGTTAAATCGTTTCTTGGGGTCTTCGTCGAACTTAATTGTCTCGGCGCTTTTGTTGTGGTCGCCACTGTTGATTCCGGCTTTCAGGAGTTACAGTGGTTTGGGAATAGTGTGGTGGGCTTGTACCAAAACAAAAAAAAGCTTTGTTGAAACTGACGATCGCCCAAAGCCTGACCATTAGCCACAAGCTTATTTTCACCAACCATGTATGTAAGTACAACATAATAATACTTAACCAAAATTTAAATGCGTAACCAAAACCAAACCATCGTATAACCAACAAGTCCCACTTCAATCTAAGGTGAAGAAATAACAATAGTCGGTAAGGAACAGCTACCGGACACAGTAACAAAACACCTCACTTACTTGACTACGGACAAACACTTCAGCTCACCCCTTTTGACAAGACCGTGATAATGAGATATTATGCCAAAATAAACCACCAAATCAACCATCTTTAAGGTGGATCATCACAATTTAGGAGCAAAAAATAAATATAAAACGACTGCATGACCGTGAATTTTTGATTCTGTTAACGGGTCTGACGAAGTGTTATTTAGCTGTAAGTATTCATATTCATTTATTTGCATTCCACAAGGTAAAGCATGGTGTTAACAAAAAAGGCTTAGAGCTAAGAGCCATTGTAGACCCTGTCAGGGCACAGCAAAATTAATTCTTACATGATAAGAATTTAAATGTACACGAAACCAAATTAATTTAATAAAGTAGGCGGCTGAATTTCGGATTTATAACAATAGACTCCCTCTATTATGACCCTCTTCCTGCGCTTAAAAATCCCATTCTACTCGTGGTCGACTTTCTGTCTAAAAAACTGTTTAAGAATATGAATAGTTCCAGATATTCTAATATTAAACGTCCTGTAAAATTCTCATAAATTTTACAGGACGTTTAATATTAGAATTTATGATTTCAGCACTCGAAAGCGTCTTACCCACACTTCTTCGTTAAAATACTTTAACTACCTAATTTGTCGATTATTTTTTGGTATTTTACTTAACTACAAATATGTTACCTGTTTTTTTTAGAAATAACGATTTGTACATTTTTCGCCATTATCTCGAAAAGTAATTTTTGCACTTAACGGCTTTCTAGTTAAAGGACGGCAGCATACCATGATACACGACTTCCTTTATAAGGCTGACTCGATGGGATTTTACGTTATCTAGCAAAATGTGGTTGTACAGTCAGCATTAGCTGACCCGTCATCTCCTACCACTTTCCCGTTTTTCTCTTTAAACGACGGGTCAGATAATCCCGTCGGGGCTGCGAGTTGTTCACAAGTTACCGCGGCCTCGAGATATAGGGCTCAGAAGGAACATTGGTGGTTTTTAGTCAGTAGAAGTCTGACACTCCCTTTCGCTCTGCCCAAGAGCGGAAGGGGTTACCTGATGATTTATCCACCCGATAATGCTGGGCACCGACTGTGCTATTAGATAGGTGTCTGTCTTATACTTCAAGAATCATGTTAGTTAAACAGAGTCTATGGATACACCTTTCCAAAATAAAACAAAAAGTCCTCCAAAAATTCTACTCCGAAGAACATGACAATTTAGAACAACAAAATAAGGCTCAGTTGACGACCTCATCGCGAAAACTTCTCCGAATATAAGGTAAACGCAATCACCTACAGGCACGCGAGACAAGGCTCGATTAGATAAAAGCAAGAACAACTTTCACCAATAAAACTCAAAATACCTTTTTTATATTTTATGAATTTTATAACCGTAATAAAGCCCAAGCAAGTAGACTTACAAGTCCATAAACATTTTGCCCGCAAAAAAACTTGAGATCATAAAAATATAGGCAAAATCCTTATCTTTTTTGAGTAAGAAAGTTTCTCGCCAAACATGGGATTTCTTTGATGTTTCGTGCCTCAAGTTTGACAGTTTGGTTACCATAATCAAAGAAAAGGTAAAGCTTAGTGCAGGGTGCGGTGATTTACCCGGGGTTGCGGGTTGATCGAAATAGATACCGCGCCGTGGGACACAAAGGGTTTAGAAGGAACATGAATGGTTTTAGTCAGTAGAACTCTGATGGGGAGAATCCTTTGATGCTTTCCCAAACTCCCAAAAAATAAGTTTTGGTGTGGTTGCGCGGCTGTGAAGTAACTAGCACCTGAAACCACCGTTTGTATTAATGGTCGAGTGTCATGGCGAGCACTTTTTTTTGTTATTGGAGGAAACCTTCAAAAGGTTACCGGTTTTTGAAGGGAAGACCAGGGAGTGTGGAATTTTTACATCAGCACATGACAGGAAGCTCCGTTTCCTCTAAAAAAGATAAGGCAGGCACCTAGCTTGATATCATCAATCTGGCCGAATTAGCACGCGTAGTTTTGAAACATTTTGAGGCATTAGGTATATGTTCCAGGAGACCCAGGTGGCTACATAAAAGCTTCTTCGTGCTTTGAAAAGTATGTCAAGTGGTTGACTTGACAGTCAGCACGGCAAGTAAGAAAAAATACTTATATATGACTAGCGGACGTCACGCGGTCTCACCCGCGTAGTTCTCGTTCCCGTGGGAATACAGAGATAAAAAGTAGCCTATGTCACCCGGGGATAGTGTAGCTTCCCAACGTTGAAAGAATTTTTTAAATGGGTCAGTAGTTTCGGAGCCTATTCGTTACAAACAAACAAACAAATATTTTCTCTTTAAAATATTGGTGATATACAAGATGATATTCTATTTTCTGGTTGGAGGGTTGCGGAGGTCAGATAAACAGTCGCTCCTTGTAAAATACTTGCATTTATCTTTACCCTATGAAAACATCTCACACCCACTTGATCCCGCTACCGCTGTAGTCCCCGCTTATTCGCCCTAACCGAGGCCTTAGGATAAGGAAGAGTGAAACACACAAAGATACGGCAGTGGAAGTTCTTAATGTTGGGAATGGAAATTTATTTGGAGACGCTGAGTTCGCTTTTGGAGGCGCAAAGCGGAATCTGGGAGTAAATCTTGTTATAAGATCATGGAATTGTGGCTAACTCGGATAAGAATATAAGAACTGAGATTAAATTAGATAAAGATGGAAGACATGACAATTTCTGGGACTATGATGAGTAGCATTGCGGATCATTGGAGTTTTTGTCATATGAAAAAACAGTTGTCTTTTATTACATTTAGTCTAGACTTTTGTTAACCACGTTGATGACGCTTTCCAAACTGGCCGGATTCAGATAAATAGTTTTTCACACAAAATTACTGTTCACCTGCATTTTATTTTCTTACTAGCCCTACCCAGCTGACGGGATTTTGGATACCTGTAACCACCATCTAAGATCTACAAAGGATGGTCTTATCTATGAACCGAACCCACTGCTTAACTTTATGTTTAGCCACGAACTTCTGAAAATTTTAATTAATGAAGATTCAAAATAATAAAGTGTACCGTTATTCTTCGAAGGAAGCTCTCAAACAGAACAGACAAGCTTCTTTATTGGTAGCCACAATATCATTTAATTTAAATAAAAGTAACTATGTACATTAATTAAAAACTATAAAATAAACTAACAAGAAACTATAAAAGGGCATCGAAATACTGCTCCTCAACGCTGTGAGCCCCAAAAGAATGGCGGCATTGCCACGTTGTATGGCAACGCTTAGCCTTTGGCCAAGATAAAAGCCAGCCCTTGGGTCACGAGAAGCGTTTAGAAATGTCCATAAAAAGGCTATTTATTTTATTTATTTATTATATTTCTATTTATTTTTCATCTATTTTCCTAGCTTCTTTATTTAATAAATTTCAAGCAGAATGGATTTTAAAATCCTAGAAGCCATCAGCAGATAGAACAGAACCTCACGAGTTCCTCAACATTTTAACACTAATTTTAATCAATAAAACCTTAACAAAAAAAAACTGAGTTTCCCAACAGTCTAACCATAAGCACAAGCCTTGGAAAAAACGTCACTGTCAAGCACAAATCTGACCTACAAAATAATTAAAAGTACCCAGCCACACATTTCTATGGCCCTCTGTTAAATCTGTCCTTCGCCTGACAACGTTGAGGCGCAGAATGGGTTTCAAACAAAAGCCCCACAGTAACTGAAACCTGTCTGCTTTCCTTCAGACATGATATTAATGAGAATAGTTTATAACATCACGCATGTATACAAAGGGTTAGGCAAAAGTGTATACGCTAGTGACATAGTGTGTTAAAACATAATACAACTAATTTTACTCTATAGAAAAAAATCGCGAAGATACCTCTAAAAAATTATTTTAGCCAATAACAACCATGCTAAAATACATATGATCGTTCTGATTTTTTGCCAAATAATTCTACAAGCAATATACTAAGGTCATAGTGTTTAATTGTTTTAGTCCAATCAATAGTTTTTTTGTAAATCGCAAATTCTAATTCCCGAACACAATTTTTTATAGTAATAAAAAATCACGTTGGACAGTCCTTACTATTTGAAACGTATAGTTACCCTACAAAATTACTTGCATGCATTGCGGGGATGCGTTTCGCGGTCACGGGGAGTGACGCGAGGTACATCCACTCGCTCAAGGTCGTTGGCATTTATTGTCGCCTTAATGGAAAATCCCAATTAGACTTTGCCCGTTCCGGGAATAGAACCCAAAATCTTATGCTCACAGTCGCACTTGCGACCATTAGACCATCGAGACTGGGTGAAGTTTGTGTATGTAATGTACTCATGATCTTTGACACGTTCTAGTTTTGTAATTTTTATCAATTTGATAAAACAAAAAACACGTATCCAAATTTTTTTAATAATCTAACAGACTGACTAAACAGAATCATATTTTTTTATCCAGGAAAAATCCCTATTCTGTATCAGTAGCAGGAACTTGTGTGCGTTACGTTTAAACGTTTAGTCTTTTCAGATTTCGCGTTCATGTTTGGTTCATGGGATTTGTTATTTTTTTGTTTCTGGGCCTTCTGTTTTTCATTTTTGGTTTTAAGGGGGAGAGGGGACGCAAAGGGGAAACCGGTGACAGTAAATAGTCCGACCCACATGATGGAAAGGTAGAGCGGAAAATTTGAGTGGGAAAACCACGGTGGCATTAGGGCTGGTCAATTTAATACAATTCAGGAAGGGGAATAAAGCAGGGCTTTTGTGTTTTGCATTTTTTCTCTGTTTTTCCGTTAAATGGCTTTTCCTTATGTGATGATAGTAGTTTTTTTTGGGTGTGTAACGGTTGATATAATAACAAAAAATCTAACGTTCACTTGACCTAATTTCAGTTAATATATTTTTGTTTAAATATTTTTATTTTTGTTGAGATAATGAATTGTTGATATGATTTCATTTTATCTAATTTCTTATGATATAATAAACATTTCCTATAATGCACATTTGACATAATATTCATGTAGTATATTATTCATTTACTATAATATTCATAATCTCTAATAACTTTTAATATAATTTAGAAAATCTGATACGATTTTAAACGCAGCAGGCGTTTAAGTATGGTGCTAGCAAAAATGCATCGCATAAGCATTAATTGCTACAAAAATTTGCTTTTATGCGTGAGGTGGGTAGACTATACACGAATTTATTATTTTTCTTACTGTCATACAGTTACAGCGAAATTTTTCATTGTGTGGCTATTGCAATCTCAGAAATAAGATGTAATATTTATGTGATGCTATGTTATGATTAAAAAAATATTGTACTGTTTTTTTTTTCTTCGCTTTATACCCTATAGGTGTATACCACCCTCAACTATTGTAACCAATAGAAATTGGATGCAATCTGGACTTTAGGGTACCCCGACTCGGACAGGTTAGGTTAGAAGGGGATGGCGGGGTCGTGTGAGCGAGCGAAGCGAGCGAATAGACCCCGCCATCCGCTTCGTGGTTATTTTTTTATAAACCATCCAGAAGTAGGAGCCCCGCGAAGCGGGGCTCCGTCGACCAAGCCCACCCTCAACCATGCATTGAATATTTTAAGATTTGGTTAGGTGCCATTTGAGTTAGGTTAGAACTGTGACCATTAAACATGAAAATTAGGTCAAAAGAACATTAGGTCAAATGAACGTTATACTAAATGTTTTATATTAAATGAAAATTATATCATATGAAACATTAGGTCATATGAAATTAGGTTATATGATTTTATAGCATATGAAAATTATATTATATGAACGTTATTTCAAGTGAAATTAGAGCATTTGTTATTATATCATACATTACACACCCGTTTTTTTTTTACTTCTTGTTCGAAATGCTAGTAATTAGAAGTAAATGTAGTGTGCAGGAAAAAGCGTAAGTCCATTGCAAAGTTATTGAAAATTAGCTTATAATATTTTTGTTAGTGGGATGTTACAGGGCCCGTTTCAGTTGTAATTTGTTGAATTACAAAATAACATAACAACATCAAGCCTGTTATCCCCGAAGGGTAAGACAGAGTTGTGCTTAATAGTACACCCAAATTTCGTCAGTTACATTTTAAATCTCATGTCACAGAATACAACACCAAAACTCCATAAATTACGAAATCATCAGGTAATATTAAAATTAAAAATTTGTAAATGGAATATTTCAAATCCTACATTGCAATGAACGAAAATAAAGACCCAACTGACTGACAGTACAATTACCACCCCGGAAAACATAACAAAAGGACCAAAATTCACAAATTAACGACTTTCGACGGCTCATTAATTCTCCAACAAAGAAATCCAAAGAAGTCATCAAGATTGATCAGAAAGTCTACGGGCGCAGCGACAACCCTGGGATTTCGTCGGCTCCATAAATATTGCGAATTTGTCAGTCCGCGGCTAATTTCAGGCAAATTAACTGGCAGCGTGAGTTACTGAGTTATTATAATAATTTTACGACTTACAATTAATTTCCATACTGATTTCAGTGTCGAGGAAAAACAGACAGTTCCGTTTGTGAAGTCTTAGCGAAATTCCTTGATATTTGGTTGGGTTAAATAACATCAACACTTTATGAACCAAGGAACCTACGAAAACCGTCGGGGCTGCGGGATGTTGTAAGAGATACCGCGGTCTCGATATAAAAGGCTAAGAAGAAACATGGGTGGTTATTAGTCAGTAGAAGTCTGACACTCGCTTTTGCTCTGCCCAAGAGCGGAAGGGGTTATTCGATGATTTTCCACCCGCCAAAAAAAGATAATGAATCTACGAAAATCGATCCATCATCTGCCTAGTTTTTTATTATCCGTGTTGGGGTAAACTTCCAATCTAACCTGATACAATCGAATTTCATGAAACTACTGCCTATTTCGTTCAAAACGGTGAAAAAAAACATCGTGACCCGGTATTTCTTTGAACCAAAAAATACGACATGTGACATCTACCAACCAACCCGCAAAGGCGTGGTGGATTAAAGCCCATCCCTCTCCTAGAGAGGAGGTCTGAGTCCCTGCAGTGGGAACAATATAGGCCGATGATGATGCCAGACCGGGGAAAGTGTTACTGAGTTTTTCCATCAGGAAAATTTCAGTAACAGTCTCAAAGTCTAAAATTGAGCCCAATTGATGGCAATAGGCTCGCCCTAAACATGGGACTAAAACAAAACTGGCGAAATGTGTGTACTAGGATACGCCCCTTCCCAACCTCACGGCGATTACAGGCGTGATGTTATGATGCTAGGTTACATTTTCTTACCCGCTAAATTCCTTTCAGTTGACCTAGATAAACATCGAATCGTTGGTGCGACCTAAGATTTTCAGAGCTTGCGTTAAAAACTTTTGAAAGATCGTTGAAAGAAGGATTCTATGAACTGTGCAATACTTTATGATTGCAGTTTAGAATTTGAAAAAAACTTTGTTTTTGATTCAAGAAGTGTTCTTAGAAAATACTTAATGATAGGTTATGTTTAAATACTGAAACGCTACTCAATTTTAAGTTGCCCTTAAATCTCGTTCTGTCTCTGTTACTTCAGCATAGAGCGACCGAGACGGCACTAGATTTGAGGGTTTCTTATATTTGAGTGGCGTTTCAGTATTCGGCCGCAGGTCTCATCATCGCTCTGTTGCCCATAACCCAATTCATTTGGGATCAGCGAAGTATGTCTACTTCTCCCATACGTCTCTGTATCTCGTCATCTCATGGGACACCTCCTTTCTTACCACATAATTCTTAGCACAGTCCATCCATCGTTTCTTTTGTCTTCTTCTTCTCTTATACCCATGATCAATACCTTCCAAACGACATCTTCCGCATCACAGTCCCATACCACGACAAACGATTTCCACACAACTTTTTAGTCACCGGCGCCACTTTCATACACCACACCATCCCCCTAAGCATTCTCATCTCAGCTACAAGCAAATGCCTTTCATTCATCCCTTTTGTGGCGCAACATTCTGATCCATACAAGACTGCAGGTCGAAAAAAGTCTGTAACAAGATTTAATATAGCATTGCAAACTATTTATCCTCGAACGCTTAAGGTGACAATAAATGCCAGCGACCTTGAGTGAGTGGGTGGAGCTTGTGTTACTTCCCGCGACCGCGAAACGCATCCCCGCAATGCACGCTCGTAATTTCGTAAGGATAACCCTAATTTAATTTATTTATTATTAAACGTTTTAAATAGTAGGGACTGTCCAGTACGATTTCTATCACCATACAAAATTATGTTCGGGAATAAGAATATGTGATTTACAAAAAAAACTGTTGATTGGACTAAAAATAAAACACTATAACCTTAGTATTTTGCTTGTTGAATTATTAGCCAAAAAATCAGAACGATCACATGTATTTTAGTAAGGTTTTTACTAGTACTAGTTTTTACAAGAAATTTTTAGAGGTATCTCCGCGATTTTATTCTATCGAGTAAAATTTGTTATAATATGTTTTCAACACACTATGTCACTACCGTATATGCTGAAGAATGTCAAATATTTTTCTGATTTTGTTTACTGGAGTGAATTGTATGCTTTAACGCATTATAAAACTCGCGTTTAGCTCCTGGTGTCCCCTTTTTTTGGGTGGTGGGAAATTCTCAAATATTCCCTCCCGCTCTTGGGCAGACCGAAAGGGAGTGTCAGACTTCTACTGACTAAAAAACACCCATGTTTCTTCTTAGCCCTTAACGTTGAGGTCGTGGTATCTCTTACAACATCTCGCAGCCCCGACGGGGCTTCGATATAATTTTATGAGAGATCTAACACGCACGCCGCCCCGGTTAGAAGCGCGCGCTTACACATATCCTCATTCCCGTGCGTTCGCGATCGTATAGACGCAAATGCTGAACGGGCGAGCTCCTGTTGTCCCTTTAAGCAGAAGTGTTTGATCTACTATCAAGAACCCACACACTCTGCCAGTAATGTTTCACCGGAAAAGTTATGCAGGGGTGCATGCAGAGTACACCCACACTTCAACAGTTCTGTATGTCTTATGTAATAGAGGGCGAACTTATTACAATCAATGGAACACAAACCCAGGCTCCTTTTAAGAGAATTCTGAAGAAGAAATCCATGAACATTTCACCGTACGTGGGAATAAATAAGTTCGAACCAAATTTTGTTGAAAGTTTTCATTGCTATCTACAGCATAAATTATTCTTAAATTGTTCACTCTATAGTTCTTTATAATATTAACACTTTCCAGGACAGATCGCCTCTCGCCGTAATCTCGATATACTTTTACGTGACAGTACGGTTAAGCGCGGTGAAGTTTGTTGCATGTAATTTGGCAAACCGCCGCCGGTAGCTGTTGCTTACCCATAACATTACTAAGAAGCATATGATCTAGTGTTATATGACCCGACATCATTCGTTTGTAGGGGGCCTGTGTCCCAGCAGTGGGAATAATAATAGGCTGATGATGATGAAGATTTTTTTACCTAAATCCTTAATTAGAGGTGGGTTTTATAATGTCATACTGCGTACCTAGAGGCTGTCGGTCTAGATCAACGAGGTAGATATTTATATTATCTACGCCTATCCATTACAAAGCTTTCACCATAAACAAAAGCTCTTTCATGGCAGACAGCAATCCATCTATCAATAAAACAATGACATACTCCCAATGGCAGCCATTGTACAAAGGATTTCAAACAAAGGACATGAGATCTTGATTTTCTATCACAATATTTTCGTCATTTTTAGGGTTCCGTACCTCATAGGGAAAAACGGAAC
Organism: Diarsia rubi; assembly: GCA_932274075.1. Lineage (NCBI taxonomy): Eukaryota > Metazoa > Arthropoda > Insecta > Lepidoptera > Noctuidae > Diarsia > Diarsia rubi. The sequence goes on along the minus strand of OW026433.1, from coordinate 13,396,989 downwards.
CCTTTGGATGACTTTGTTGTCCGTCTGTCTTTTCCACATTTCTCAGGAAAACGTGGAGGCATTTAGTTGAATTCATATCCAATACTCAGGTTTTCTGTCCCTTAGGGCTGTGAAAAAATCAAGATTGATTTTTACAGCCGATTGCTGCCTGGTTGATGGTAATAGGCTTGTCCCTATTACATGGGATTTAAAGCATAACTGGCAAAATATGGATGGATATACACTATATATGGATATACACATCTGCCTAACCCTTCAGGGATTACAAGCGTGATGTTATGATGTTATCTTCGAGAAGACTTAATGTTCACGCAATGATGTTATTCATGATTTTTTGCCATCGTCTCTTAGCTAAGCTCTGATCTATCACAGATTCACAGCATATTCCAAACATTTTAATTAGTGGACAAGAAGACCAGTTTCTTATCTTTTTGACTGTCTTACATTCCTTTCTCTAATAATAATGAAGTGAAGTTTCTTGCCATTCTTCTCATGAGCGCAACGCTTTGGAATCGGCAACTACAGTACACTGACAGTTATTATGCCTTGTGAGTGGGACTGTAGTCTAGTTTATTATCTTATTAAAATTTAGTATTTGTTCGACTATTCAAAAGAGCCTGTAAGTGGCCTACTTGAAATAAATGATTTTGATTTGATTGATTGGATTTGATTTGAATATGTTTTATGTAATACTAGATTTTGCCCACAGCTTCATCATATAGTAAGACCTTCCTCGAGAACCACTCAATCCATTGGTTAAAACGGCATGAAAATTGGTGCGGTAATTTTTGAGTTTATCGCGAACAGACAGACCGGCAGACAGACATGGCGGAGGACTATGTTTTATAATAAGGTAGCGGTGATGACTAACAAAATTTTACCTTGACTAATATCTCCAGGGCTTCCACATAGGACTTCTCAGTCTCATACAACTCCACCACCACATGCGTCCTTGTGTCCTGTAACAAAAATAAATAGTATAAGTATGGTAATATTTAATAGCTTTTTTCTAATCAACCTTGAACCTAATGCGATGAAGGTGATGTGCTGATGTGCTGGCCTGTATCTTTGACTTTCTGGCTGACTTTTTTGGTGGCACTATTGCAAGGACCAAGCTGTGATCAGTAATCTTACTTGATGCCTAATTAAGTATTTAAAAGTTACAGATCAGCAGTCTGCTTATATGTTTGGGGTAAATTCCCTTATCACTGGATACAGAATTCCACGATGCGCTTCCCAATGCCAAGAAATCACCGAGATGGTGAAACATCATTAAACAGAAGAAGACTTCGTCATCATCCACTGCGCTTCATCCAATGCTCGGTATAGACCTCTTTTTATTTGTGCCAAACTCCGATTTTTCTCCATGTTCTCAAAAATATTTAAATTTCAGGGAATCACGTCTCTCAGTAATAAGGAATACGACCCAAGGAGGGGAACAGTTAAAGTAAAAAAAAATGAGTAGGCGGCTAATTTGTACTGACCTAATTACAAATGTAAACCCACTCAAAAGTAATTGAAATACAACCCATAAAATCACTCCGAACCGACATTTAGTCCCAAAAGTTAAATATTTATGAATATTACGGAAAAGGCAGAGCTCCGAAGGATTATCGAGCTAAAAGAAATTTATTTAAATGAAGCCATGAGTTTTGCATAAATATATACCTACGGTGGTAGAGTGTGTCCACAGAATACATTTGATACAGAAGGCCAGCACCGAGTTAAAACATACCTTGTTAGACTATATTATGTGTCTACTGGATTTTCTCTGAAACACTAAGATAGCAGCTGTCTGGCGTAGCTGATGGCAAGATGCCTGTCATTCGTGGGGTTAGGAATATTTATATTTTTTTCGATAGAATTGATTATCGGTGACAGTTAACCAAACACACTATAAAGGGTGTAAAAGTACCTTTAACGCAAACGTTAAACGTTTGTTCCTGCACCTGATCTCACCCACCGGTCGTGTTAAAATTTCGTACCATCGAATTATGAGAGTAAAAGAATAGACAATGATAATACTTGACTTATTTATTTTCCCACCATGATCGTGATTCTGTCAGGAAAGTATGTACAGTCACGCGTGTACGTGCTGCTATATTCGCTCATTGTATGAAGCCGTCCTTCTGTACATTAACAATCTACTCTGTGGCACTGTGATGTACCTCCTAAGTGAGTACTGTTGACAGCATAAATATTCATATGGGTTAAATGCGGTGTTGGAAGGTATGAGGTAAGGAAGGTAAGGTACGAATGTTGCGGATACTTTTGTGAAAATAATATTTTCACAAAAGTACATTGTTGTTGTTGATTGTAGTTGTATTGTTTGTTGTTGTGGTTGTGTGTTGTTGTTGTTGTTCCATGTAGATTGTACTACGTTTTCATGATCATATTTACAGAGGTCTACTTGTCAAGTTTTACTGACTGTTTACTTTATGTATTAATCCATCCTATCTCATTTTACAACTATTAAAAAAAGCGAAAGTTTGTAAGTATGCATGGATGTTTGTTACTCTTTCCCGAAAAAATCTAGTAATCGGATTTGCATTCAGACATACAGATTGTTTATAACCTGGATGAACACATCTAATACGTTTTACCCCGGTAATACGATATCAGTAATGGGTATATACCGAAGTCCATGCGAGCAAAGCCGCGGGAATAAGCTAGTAGGTAAGTATCTCTGTATGACCTTTCCAAGACTTTACAGTGACATGGATTTGGGAATTTATGAGCTAAATGAGGATTACGATACTATATCCGTTCACGTGGCTAAGTTATTAACATCCTAAAACGCTAAAGCAGCTGAAGCAAGTTCAAAAGCAAGAAAGTAGGCTGTTAGTAATCTGGACTTTTATCAAACTAAAACCCGTAAAAACGGACAAACGCCAGCTGCGTGTTCTCATTGCCCTATCTTCCTTCGCATTGACGAATACTTTCAGTTTCAGCGGTTCTGATCGTAATTTATGACGGAATAACACCAAATTTGGTTAAGTAATCTCCTTTGTGCATTTTACTATTTTTTATTTGCGCAAATATTTATTTATAAAAAAGGAAATGACAAGAATAATAAATCTCTCAGTGACTCTTAATTGGGCAAGAAATATTATAGTAGCACGAGTTGTTTGTTTTCCAGTTCATCTCTGTTTACTTAGATTTCTTGAGAAATTCGAGATTTACTTGCAGACTTCACTCAAGTTCCAATTAGTGTTAGTTCTTCAATGCTGCAAGCTTTTGTTATTACAAGCATTTTTACACTAGCTGCAAGAAAATATTATAAGTAGGTAGGTAGTAAGTTTGTGTTTCCTAGAAGCACGCACTAATAAAATTTTGAATCTTAAGAGAACACCGCAAATGTAAATTATGAATTAGAACTCTTACGTGACCTAATAATACCGTATTTTTTATCACGGATTCGAAGACTACACTCGAACCAAAGATGAACGAAAGCGATCGTCGCAAAACTACGCGATAGGGGATCCGACTGGGTCAAAAAAATATAATTCTAATTAGTCCGTCAGTTAAATTATCGAAAAATATTGGATACGTGTTTTTTTGTTTTATCAAATTAATAAAAATTGACGAAGATAAGACGCGTCAAAGATCATGAGTGGGGGGTTGTGACGTTATTTGTTGGTGAAAAATGTACTACCATGTGACGTTTTCGAGGAATTCACGAGTTTTCGAAGCAGTGTATCGTCTTCATTTTTTGTGTATGTGAAAAAAGAAAAAAAACGTGCCCAATATTTTTTGAAAATCTATCTGACGGACTAATTATATTTTTTTTGTCCGATCCCCTATTCTTACATTTAATGGATCGGTAAAACAGAAATCTGTCGACGTACCGGCTGCGAGGCGGCGACGGCGGCGGCCTTCCAATAATCGAATACGGTTTTCCAAACAAATGAACGACATATGAACGGGACGATCATGTATAATTTTATGAACGCCGAAGAAAAAACTTTGTTTTCTATTAGCGAAGTCTTTTCTGAAAGCAGCGATATTCCATAGACTTAAGAAATAGAGGAAAATATACTTTTTAATTAAATTAAAGCCTTCTTATACCAACATACTTAGCAATGAGTTCGGGTACCCGAGGATTACCGAGATTTTCCGAAAGTTTGTTACAGAAAGACCTTTCTGCGATCTCTTTTCCTTAATTTTAAGGTAAAATTCAACGCTTTTGAAAGAAACTTTTCGGAGAAAATCTTTGCTTTTAGAATTTCTTAAGTACTTTGTGTGACAAAATAAAAGTTTGTTTCTGCAATTCTGTATTTCGTTTGAAACGAGAAGGTTTTGCTTTTTTGAGAATAACAGCAGCTGTATGCTTCCAGAAAACCAGTTGAATAACTTTACTTACAATTTTTTTATTAACTATTACTATTTTGTGGACGTTTTTAATTATGTTGATAATGGCTATAATGACTTATAAAACACTAGCTAGGCTCGGTTTTTTATTGACTAAATGATTTGATGAATGATGTTAGATCCCTGATGAAATTATGACATGAATAAAGCCAACAAATTAGCTTTCCTCTTTCAAAGCTCGTGGGGTCCTAGTGCTCACAGCCTTTTCAAGGAAATTTCAAAATGCTTAGCTGACACTTCTCGTTTTCCAAGGGCTGACTTTTACCTTGCCCAACGTTAAGCGTTGTAATACAAAGAGACAATGCCGCTAGTCTCTTGGGGACATTGTTGACAGCGTTGAACAGGATTTTTTAACGCCATTTTAAAATTTATTGTGAAGTAAGGAAATTTCGGCAGCGGCGACGTCTCGCGCCCGGCCCTGGTGCAAGCCATAGTCCGGTGCGAGGAGGAATGGGACGCCGTCGCCTCCTTCTGCGAAGCAGTGATGCTAGCGAAGGAGGTGGCGGAACGCGAGAGGGAGAGAACCTCTCGTCCCAGCCGCCGCGGGAGGCGCTCCGGGCGTCGGGGGTCACGCGATGACCTCCGGCCACCGTAGACGCGGGCTTGTGGACGGTGAGTGATGGGCTAACTCGCCGTCCGTCCGTCTCACAACGAAAACAGGCCGTGTCGACGGCGCGTTCGTGTTCCACGCGCGCCTCAAAGAGATGTCAGCAACATGGGAGGGGCCTGAAAGGACCGACGCCCGTCGGGGCCGCGGGTTGTACACTAGTTATCGCGGCCTCGACATAGACGGCTATGAAGTACCATGGGTGGTTTTAAGTCAGTAGAAGTCTGTCACTCCCTTTCACTCTGCTCAAGACCTTGAGGGGTTATTCGACGATTTTCCACCCACAGAAAAAAAAAAAAGTAAGGAAATTTAATTTTTAAATGTATGCTTTCAAATTAATACAAAGCAACGGAACAGTCAGAGTGTGGAATAAGCCAATACTAAGCAAATTCAAAAGTCGACTAGATGAAATCACACTAATATTATAAAGGCGAAAGTTTTGAATGTGTGAGTGTGTACCTACCTATGTTTGTTACTTCTTCACGCAAAAACTACTGAACGGATTTAGATAAAATTTGGTACACAGATAGTTTACAACCTGGATTAACACATAGGACAGTTTTCATCCCCATTTTATCTTCCCGTGGGATGATTTCGAGTTGTAGCGGGTGATACCTATCACCCGCTACAACGGTATCTCATAAATTACAAAACTAAGTTCTAGTGGGGAACTGCAGGTTACAAGCAGGTATCAAGCATTTATACATAATTATGTATATGTATATCTTTTAAATAAATAATATTATGGTATCTTTTTCTAAATTACAACTAGAAAAACAAAAACTCTAAAACTAACAAAATTCAGCTGAATCTCACTTGAACTACCACCAGACCTCCGCGACCCATTTACCGGGGTAATCCCTAAAAAGCTACCAAACGATTATGATACAGAAACCGAACCGATATCTCTATAACAAATGGTATTAGCCCCGTCAGAACAGACATACAGACCTATTTATTACTAGACTAGACCATTTGGTTGTTTAGGTTTTATCACACTGACCTTATAATTGCGGTCAATAGCACGTGTTTCCTAGAAGTAATACGAAAACAGAATAACATAGGAGTGTCTCTCTAAAAATCCATTAGGATAGATAAGATCTTTCATGCGATTGATTTGAAATAGTTTCTGGAATAGCGATTTTGGGTATTAATTTATGCATATGAAATTCATAGGTGATTTATTAGTGGCCCAGATTTATATTTAATTTGTATTCATTGCGAACTTAAATCAAGCTCTAACTCACAACACTTTTACTCTTTTTTGTTGAAATATTCATGATATTTTCTAAAGAGTATCTACTACGAATGACGACCTACAAGCTAAGCGAAGCCAAATTAATCTGACTTCTCATTGTACGGGTCGCTTTTACAAAGCGCGGTCATGTTACACTGGATTTGTATAGTTTGATGTGTCGCGCAAAGGGCACCAGGTTTTGTCAACGGTTTCGATGAATCGGACTACCAGGATAAACAATTTAAGTACCTATATAGATAGTAAGTCAAATGGTATATCTTTATATGTCTTTATTTTTATTTTAACCCAAACAGTTAAGGATGAGGAAATTTACTCTGTCTGTCGTCCTTCTGGCCGTCGTTTTCAATAACTTTGAAGTGCAGAATACTCCCTATTATTTTCGGATTCCCTACTCCCGATATATTTTCGAAATTTATTTTTTCAAACTGTCAAATCATTTTATCATTAACTTAAATTCGGCCATCGAACTAATCTTAATTATGTCGTTATGTGATACAGAGTAAACTTTACTTAATTAACGGGTCTCTTCAAGAATCCACTTTACTTATTTTCGTCTTGCACGTTAAGTTCTTTAAAAACATCATTCTATTAATAGTTAAGGCTTTTATTACGCCTTCTGGGAGTAAAAACGGGGGCGCTACGCATCTCATACAATCCTAAGCAAATATTCATTTAGTGTGCGTTTTACAAAGATTGGTTACCTGTTAGTACCTCCGAGACTACAAAGTACTTTATATTTTAGGAGTTTATTTTTTATTCGACTGTTATTTTTTATTAAAGATTACGACAGTTGCCAGCCTGTCAAAACTGACTATATCTCAACATTACGGGATTAAAACTAAAGAGACCTCATATACGTAGAAAACGCAAGTATTACGATCTGTATAAAACAAAGCGTGCCATTTTTTTACTACCTATGACGTCACGAGCAGTATTTAGTGATGGAAAATCAGAAAATGGAATCGATTCAACAACGTCACCGCGTACGGCGCGGCGCCCCCTTTGCCTCTACCCCCGCCTTTGCACCAGCAGCGCCAACGTCCGACTAGCGCTATACACCGATGCAGACTGACCGCGAAAGTGACCACTTACGATTTTTGTACTTAAGCTAGACACGCGAAATGGCACGCGAAGTGTTGCTCTTGCGTTATCTAGTTATGTGCCCCCTACTAATTTGATAAATGCGAAAGTGAGTCAGGTCGGTGATACACGGGCGATTGCATGCTCATCCCTTCGATTCCTTCGCCTAGACCAACTATCTATCCAGTGTTGGTCTTGGCAGCTGTTTAAAGATCTTTGGCAGTTGTGAGAACGAAAATGTGAGAAACAGTTTTTTCAAAAGGTGTTGTGGAATTCGAAAAGAAAATCACATACTTTGCACAAAGCTGGGCAGACATTGATGATCAAAACAATATGTTTATTCGAGGGCAAAGTCATGAAAAGACAACAACCTTCAACCCTTAAAACCATAGTTACATAAACACCTCTACCTAACCCCTACCCGTCTACCTACCCCCACTTTACACCCCCTCAGCACCCCACTACCTTTGACTTTCCATCCTGCCATACAAAGCGTAATAAAAGTGTTATTGACAACTAAGTAAGTGTCATTCAGAGCTCCTTTGATTAGGGTTGGCCAGCCCATTCATTTGTTATTTTGGGAGCGAAAATATAATGGTACGGAAGAAAGGAAATATCGGGTGGCTTTTACTGTTAATTGTTAGAAGAATAGAGGATAATTTACACAAAACAGGTTGCCAACCCAGGTTGGGTTGGCAACCTGTTTTGTATAAATTATTTTTTTACAAAAATTAAGCTATTATTTGATGACCCTGTTCCCGATACCGGTGGGCTACAATCAATATAATTATATAAAGGGTGTAAAAGTACCCTTAACGCAAACGAAAGGCACTTATTCTTTCTACCACTGCGACATTTTTTTGATTCTAGACCATACCTGGGTACCCCCTAGTTACGGAGATATTGGGGGTGAAAGTTCCAAATTTTGCATAGCTGTTTTTGTAAATACTAGTTTTTCAGGTTATTACTTTGCTTAAATTACCTCCATGACCCTTTTACTATTCAAAGCATCCACTAGCACAATGTTTTAAGAGCGCTACATTGAGTTTTACCGTAAAATGTTATTTTTGACCCCAAAAAAAAAGTCGTTTAGTAGTTTAGTCTTAGTTTGATGTACAGAATGCTTGGTTGACGTATGTGTGAAGGGTTAATTTACACCCTTTAAATAAATCAATGCCACTTTTCGTTGTAATACAACTCAAGAACAGGCTCACCTATCCGAACCAAATGTTGGGACTATCTAATAGATGGTTTAAGTGAAGTTTGAACAAAATCGGTCGAGCGGTTCTTCATTTATTACATTTCTTGTAACAAATGAATTCAATAAACGGCGGATCATTTTGTTAATTGGGATTTTGCTGTCTTGGACCCGGTAGGTGGCGCTGCTGCTGTCCAGGCAGTACGACGTCTGCCAAGTCCGCTTGTTTTTTATATTTTTTAAATGATGTTTTTATTGTTTTTGTAAGGAATAGATATTTAAAAATGTACAGTTAAAAAGTAAATATAGGGAATAATAATGAAATTGACGCATTACTATACTAGGCCACAGGCACATTACTTTGTGTAATTTATTTCATCACCGCTGCTCTCAAAACGGTGAAGGGAAACATCGTGAGGAAACCGCCATGTCTTGGAACCAAAAAATTAAAAGACATTGTGACATCTACCAATCCGCGCTGGGCCCGCGTGGTAGATTATAGCCCATTCACTCTCCAAAGAGAGGAAGTCTCTGTCCCAGCAGTTCCGAACATTAATAGGCTTTTGATGATGATGACGCATTACGATTTGTTCCTTTCTTACACGTGTGTCTTTACCTAGGGTCAGTCTCTATGCCGTACAAGGGTCTCTGACTTGGCTTAACACGCCGTCGAGTAAAACCTAGGAGGCATCCTAGTTTACTCACGATTTTTTCCGTCACCGACACAAGTAAGAAGGTAGTAGTAGATTGAACGAATGCCTCCACATATCTGACCACACAATAATAGGGTATTTCATCTAATTGGTCCGTCTGTTGGATTATCGAAAAATATTGGATACGTGTTTTTTGTTTTATCAAATTAATAAAAAATGACGAAATTAAAACGTGTCAAAGATCAAGAGTGGGTTTTTTGACGTCACTTTGTGGGTAAAAAGTACTAACCTTATGACGTCACACAACTTGACGCGACTTTTCGAAGCACTGTATCGTAAAAAATACGTGTCCATTATTTTTTAAATTTCTATCTGACGGATTAATTAGATTTTTTTGGTGATATACCCTATTATGATACCCTTTGGTGAAATACCCTATTATGATACCCTTTGGTAAGTCCGTTTACAGAAACTGTAACGACTGTCAAAGATCTATAAACGACAGCCGTGACCGACGGCTAAACAATGTTAGAGTATCGACCCGAGCACCAGTTATTATGCATGAGGTCCAGAGTTCCATTCCCAGGTCGGGTAAAGTGTTATTGGATTTTTCCATTAAGATTTTCTCAGTAGCATTTACGGAGTCTGAGTTTGCGCCCGGTTGAAAAAATCACTAGCAAAACGTGTGTGTACTAATTAATGGATACACCTCTATTTAACCTTTTGGGGATTACAAGCGCGATGTTATCATACTAATATTATTAAGGCGACAGTTTGTGAGTGTGTGAGTATGTATGTTTGTTACTTCTTCACGTAAAAACTACTAAACGGATATGGATAAAATTTGGTACACAGATAGTTTATAACCTGTATTAACACATAGGATAGTTTTATCCCGATATTATCTTCCCGTGGGATAATTTTCGAGTTGTAGCGGGCGAAGCCGCTGGCAGCAGCTAGTGTTAAGTACATAAATATGTGAGCAGCATAATGTTATATCAAAAGAGAGAGTAACTTACAAAGCCGGCCAACAAAATGAACCCAACGACTTTACTCCTAAATATTTAATATGACAGCCAGCCCTAAAGAGCACGCACGACAGTGTACAATTACTATCATATACGGTGTGTTGCAAAGTGCGAGGGTGACATCTACAGCCATTCACAACACGTTTAGTAGACAATTGTGACACTCGCTTTGTTCTCGCGTAATTAAGTGCAGGGGTGATGTAAAAAGTCGTTGGAGAACAGTTTGTGGTATTAAGATTGTGAGATAAGAGGTTTGTTTGGTTTAGTTTTAGAGCGAGAATTGTGACATACCCAAAATAGCCGTTTGAATCAAAGTCCAAGTCAAAATAAATGAGTGCATAGATCTTTTTGTCATATACGAAAAACAAAACAGATTTTTTACAAAGTCGGTAATTCGTTGTGTTCTAATGTAGATGCGCCAGCCAGGGTAAACCTTTCTGGTTTTTTTTGCAATTTGAAGGTCAGAGTCAGGTTGTCTGATGATTGTATGTGATGAATAGTACATTGTTATCCAATGGGTGAAAGTTACTTGTGTAGTCCCGAGATGGGGTATGGCGCCCGTAACGTAGTGAGGGCGCTAATAGTCAGAGGGACTAAATAATTTACTCGAGTTAAACACTGTTCTTTTCATTACAAATACGAGGAAAGTAAAAATAAGAACATAAATTATTAGCTATCGAAAAAAAATAGTGTTGATCAGATTCTCGCTTTCCCGCTTACCTATTTGGTTTTTGTTGTGTCCTCTGGTCGGCCAGCTATACAGCCTGTATTTTTTATGTACATCATTAAAAATAATGGCGAGGTACATCATTAAAGATTTTGCCGAAAACTATGTAATTTTAGAGAAATAGTTAAAACTAAATTATATTAGTCAAAGTCATTAATACATATAATATTCTTAAGTTAACTTAATGTTATTTTAATGTTATTTCGCGCTGTAATTTAGTGGCTGTATAAAAAGTTGGAACATGGTTCAATAAAAATAATATATGAAAATAGACCTAGTTTTTTTTTTTATAATTTGACAGCTGTCAGTTGAAAGCGATTCTCCCTAGGACTGAAAAGTAGTACTTTCAACCCGCTCCGCAGGCATATTATGACCTTCTTTCAGAGTATGAGTAATGAAAAATATGATTCGTGACTCCAACACATATGAGTTACAGGATTAAAAAGATCCAAAAACAATACATACTATAATTACTTATCTAGCTGTGGTTACTAACTGCCGCACTCAGAGAGCTTTAATGATTCCTTAGTCCATCACTTAGTAATGGTTTTGACGAACTGTCAAAACCTTTTGACAGTTTCCTCATACAAAAATATCTCAAACCTATGAAGGTTTGAGATATTTTATTATTTTTATTTTGATTATGAAATCATAATCATCATTGATTGCATTCATGTAGTTACAGGTTGTTACAGGTGGGTACTTATATAGGATTCATACATGAACCCTGCTAGGGTACAGCAATATACTAGTTTAATTTAAAGTAATACAGTGTCACATAATAACCAAACTTTAATTTAAATATCGCTGAGAACGGCAGTAAGAGTCTGGCTACCAGTCTTACCAAGAGATACAGCATGACACTGTATTAACTGGGTTGTGGAGGTCAGGTTGGCAGTCCCTCCATTTAAAATACTAATATTAAAGTAGCTGCATCTGGTTAGACTGGTGATGATAATAAATAAGACTACTTAGTTACAAAATGGCCCCAGAATGTCTCAATATTGTGCCAATAACCAGTACAATAATAAAATAGATCGCCTTAATGACAACAGCATTTCCTGTTTCCCAAAATACAACGTAAACAAGGAAATCCTGAATTAGCTCTCCGTTCAGAAGCGTCTAAAGCTATCAACGAAGCATCGCTTTTGTGTCGCGTCGCTTCGACGATGGATTGAGGACCTGATAATATGCAGTATTTACGTTTGTTTGAACACAAATAATAATATGTTTTATACATTGACAATTATTTATGATTAAGAATGATGAACTACAGTACACTCACAGTTATTATGCCTTGTGACTGGGAGTGTAGCTTATTTTATTTTGTATTTGTTCGACTATTCAAATCTGCCTGTAAATGGCCTTCTTGAAATAAATGTTTTGATTTTGATATGGCTGTTTACTCGCCTATGGCAGTGACACTTTGAGCCTTCAAATAATGAAAAAAATATTACGACTGCCCTCGATGGAGTAGGCAGGCAATGATATATGGGTTAAGAAGATGTTGTAATCGGTTTTAAGATTGATATTTCAATTTACGTAACATCACGTCTGTTGTCCACGAAGCATTTAGCAGAGGTAAATAAACTTTTTTTTTATGTTTTAGTTATGTCCCAAGGGGCGACCCTATTGCCATCAGGCGACTCCGATGCTGCTACTGAGATATTCCGATTATAAAACCTCAATAACACTTTGCTCAATCTGAAAATCTAACCCAAGACCAGCTCGACAGTCTAGCTTACGACCGCAAGACACCGACGAGGCAGTCAAAGACACACACAAAGATGATTCACCAAAGATAAAGGTGTCCTCATATGCAATAAGCACTTCCTGATATAAAGCAGTCATTTTGAATACTGTCTTTAATACGTTTAAATTCTGACAGGCCAAAAGGCACTTCTTGAAACGAGGATTGTCAACTCCTTTAGACACTAGTCAGTATCTATGAATCGGTTACTTCCTTGTGAGGTAACAGTTTTGTATGAGTTATTTGTTAAAGACTGTGTGACTATTCTGTTTAAGTGGGTTAAAGTGTACTGTGAAGTAATAGTTTGTCCGCTTATGCAAGTCTGTATTTTTTACGTTAAAACAAATCTCTGATAAACCAATTTTCTTGCACTATGTACTAAGACGGAGCGACTGCCTATCTGACCTACCTGCCAACCCAGTTAATACTGGCAGCTGTCATGAAATAAAATAACTGTGAACCGAATTAATAAAAATATTATGTAAACTTCACCACTGTAAACAAATGACAAACAACAAATACATTCCAAAACCAAATTCAAATTCTGTACGGCATCTCGCATGATGCAAGTTTGCCAACACAGAAACAAAACACAAGCGCTCGCACGTGAGGCGCTAAAGCTTTCAGCGGTCGCTACATCGCCATAGCGTGTTCTCGATGTACTTGCATTACTGGCGATAAGCGAAACTGTAGTGTAGTCTGTAGCAGCTTTTATGCTTGTGTGAGCTGTTTGGCTGAAATGTAATGCCCTAGCCTTTTTCTATGTTGTAGCCAGGAACTATTAGTGACATATTTTAGTATTAATCCTCCCATTATCGAGCTTAATCATCGGCCTAGCCTTTTTACCAATTAAGTTGGGGTCTGTTTCCAGTGTAACGTGATGCAGCTGAATACAAGTATTTTGGATAGAGGAACCTCTGACCTCCACTGACAGACTTCTACTGACTAAAAACCACCCATGCTCCTTCTTAGCCCTCTGTCTCGAGGCCGCGGTATCTCTTTCGAACACCCCGCAGCCCTGACGGGTGACTGTGTACCCTTTCTTTTACACAGAAATTGAAATTAGTAACTTGATATTGCATCGTACACTAGCAAGTACGCTGCACTCTTCTTCTGGAAATTAGAGTTAGAGCTTGTTTGGTGTTGGTAGCAACTAATAATTTAATCTATATTTATAACGGACGCTAGGGTCTCAATTACTATTTCCAATAAAAATAAATGAAGTAGGAAACTAGGAAGGCAAAGGATTGAACAAATTGAAATTCCAATAAGCGATGGCAGTTTCTGCATCGAAGCGACTGAATTCTGTCAGGTCTGGCTTCATTTAGTGAATAGGAAATTATACTTCATTGAAGTTCAAGTCGACGACGACGTTTGAAACGTGGAAAGATTAGTAAGGGAGGCAGGAGGGGGGATAGGCAGTTATGGCGCCGCTTATGCTTGAGCTATTTATCCGTGTTGCAGAGTAATCCTAGTCGGGACTGCGGGACTTCTACAAAATCAATATCTTTTATTTCACATAGGAGGCCTAGGTGAAATAAAATATTTTGATGGGCACTTGCACGGTTCGTGTTGGTCGTCACGAAGGTTTGTGATGCAGTGGGACAATAACATAGGCTTATACGATACCCTTTGGTTAGACTGCCCTTAACGAATGTCAAAATTCTACAAAATAATGATGTTGTGTGAACGCCATGTTTATGGTGTAAAACAATATTTATATTACTTTTATACTTTCAATTAAATTCCCGATTAAAAATCAAATCCTAGCCGCATTATGTGGTAAAAAAATATTAAAATATTTACTATAAGTTTTTGATCTTGAAACATGAGAATTCTTGGTAAGAGTTTTGGTATGTAGGTAATGTTTCACCTATCCAATGAACAATCTAATCATGAATAATGGTAAGCATGATTGAATTTAAAGATCGAACCAAGTGGCTTTTATTATTAAACCACCTCATTTATTCATCATCAAATAACTTTATCTATTATACATGTTTGGGGTTCTACCAATCCGCACTGGGCCCGCGTGGTAGATTATAGCCCATTTTCTCTCTATCAGAGGAGGCCTGTGTACCAGCAGTGGGAACATTAATAGGCTTTTGATAATGATAATGTTTGGGGTTTAAGGCAACTGAATTGGCAGCACCCACTGTTATCTCAAAGCGCTTAGTCAACTAACTTGAAAATGTGCGCGGATACTTTTGCAATCTGGTTCCAACTTGCACCGTAATAACTGTGACAGTAAGTCGACTTTAGAAAGTTTAAATTGGTACAGTAAACACTCAACGAGTTGTTTTGCTGTTTACTCATTTAAAACCAAGAGAGTCAATCGGTTAGTAAATTCACGAGTATGATCATTGAGGGTTTCTGGAAACCCGTCAAAATTGGCATCGTGACCATTAATGTCGCTGAAAAGTCTATGACTCAGACAAAACTTGAATGTGCCCGCTGCAAATGTACGATGAAAAGTGTACTAAGACTCATGAAACCTAACCAACCACGTGTTCAAACCGACAGCCCCAAACGCGTTCCAGATCAAAACATCAACAGAACTACGTAAAATGATTACTTAAACGCATACGTTCAACTAAAGTGAACATCGTGACTCACTTTCAGAGTGATCAAAAGATATCATTACGTTATTATGATACGTATTCTTGCAATGTCTAAAATTAAACTGTTTACGCTAAATTCAGAGTTTTAAAAGTTTTCTGTGACTCAATTTTGTATTTTAAATCTAGACTAACGATTAGTGGATCTTGAAATAAAGATTGTTTTAAATATAAGTGTAGTATCGTATCGTGTTTACTTTAGAATGTTAATTCGATGTAAAACTAAAGAAACAATGGATGGACTGTGTGAAGTAATATGCCAAGATCAGAGGACGCGTAAAAAATGCTTTTTTTTGGTTGGTTGGAAGGGAGACTGGGTGGAGCGGAAGGGAGTGTTAGACTTCTACTGATTAAAAAACAGCCATGTTCCTTAGCGCTTTGTGTACGGGCCGCGGTATCTCTTTCGAACAACCTGCAGCCCCGGCAGGCGTCGGTCTTTGCTGTGTTGAATGTTGAACGCGCCGGAGTAATACATGCTACGCCGACCTCAAACAAAATGGGAATCCAGGTAGAAGAACCATTATGATATAGGATACTATCGCTGTTCGCCGGGACCACTCGTTTGTGATCTGTGACAGCCGTTTCAAGTAATGTAGGTCGAAATACGAGATGGAGATCATTTATGTCGATATGTGAGTGTACTATTACTTACACCTCTGCGTAACTCTTCGAGGATTACAGGCGTGATGTTATGAGAGTATGACGAAATATTTCATGCTTCTATTCCCAGTTTACATCGTACTCATGATTTCTGTTAAGTAGATAGGTGCTGACATCAGAACCGTATAGATTGATGCATCTGGTGTCAATGATGTGAAAACATTTAGATTTATTTTTGAACGTTGCAAAATTCCAAGTGATATTAATAGTTTTTCCTGTTGATCCCTGAAGTGAAATTAGGTGGTGCAATGCGAGCAGCTGTGTCGAAGTATGGACGAGGAAAATATCATTGGGAATTTCGAAATAGAACTTCGTTGAGTATCCGGTTTTATGAAGTTAGTACCTAGTGATAGCAAAATGTGGTGATTTGGCCAAATTGCAATGATAATACCTGCGTTATTTGCAGTTTAAACTCACATGGAATATGGAGATCGTAAAAGCAAACATAAACATCTCAATCTTACAAATGGAATATCATAAAATTAAATTGTAGTTTATGGTGAAGTCGAATCTAGATTTAGTGAGAATATACTAAAAATAACTCATCGTATTACCGAGTAGGTACTAACTGGGTTGTAGAGGTCAGATAGGCAGTCGCTCTACGTAAAATATAATTATGTATTACAGGACTGGTTGTCAGACTTTCGGCCCACTGAAAACCAGAAACGACTGTCGAAGATCCACAAATGTCAACCGGGAAAAACTGCTCACCGATCCACGGAACAACCAAGCCAAGCGGGGCTGAACCTATTTTTTTTTTTTGGATGATGGGACCACTCATTTTCCTTCTAAGGGCTTGTTTACGGAGACGCGGGGCGTCGCGCGACGCGTGCGGAAGGCTCGTCCCGTGCTATTTTATTTATTTACTGAGAGGCGGGTCCGCCGCAACAAACGCTAATCGCTTCTCGTAAAATAGTCGTTTGAAATCCTTACTGTTTTCATACATAGCCATGTGCTTGAATTAAAACGCACAACCACCGCGCGACGCCCCGCGTCTCCGTAAATGAGGCCTTGGCCCTTTGTGTTCGGAGCCGCGGTCATTCAATTCATTTATTCACTAACAATTTACATTGAGTCTGAATTTCTATAACTAAAATACACTAAAATCATACATGCAATCCATATTTAAATCATCACAATAAACCATTATACATACCAAATGGAATGTCGACTCATATTTAAAGCATCAAAATGATCGAAATCAAATTAAAATCAGAAAAATTGAAATACGAATAAAATACAAAAAACAACAAAAACAAAAAAATTAAGAAAGTTATAAAATTATTTTCAAATGTCAATTCATAAAATACAATAAAATGTCCATTTCTATTAAATTATCATCAGCAGAATATAGACACTTCTTTAACAAGAACAGTTTAAGCTTGCTCTGAAACTCACTTTTATATACCAAACCCTTTATTTCTGTTTATTGCTTTGCAACATTAAGGTAAGGCATTTGTTTTAACTGGAGATCTTTTCTTCTTGTACTCTCCCTTATCTCTATTGAACAACCCGCAGCCCTGGCAGGCGTCGGCCCTTGCATCTCATCTCTTAGAAGCGCGTGTGGAACACGATCGCGCCGTCGACATGGCCTGTCATCGTCTTAAGACGGACGGACGGTGAGCTAGCAGCAGGATTTACGCTGAAGATTAACCCGAGTGGGTATTATTGTTTTGGCCACAAGCTCCACTTTGAATGACTGCAGACAAAACCCAGTAATACAGAAACCATGTCTACTAAAAGAATTCTATTTAGATTTCACTTCATGCTAACAATCGGTAACTTATAAAAGAACCAGGGCATTAGTAAATCAAGTAGGTCACTATAGCAAGCTTGTATGTTACATAACAAGCTTCAGTCACTGATAGTACTATGTTATCCTGGTATCACAGAATAGTTAATGCCTTATCGTGGTAACTGACAGGTGAACGGCTGTCCGAAGTTCTCAGGGCATTAGAGTCGTGCAATATTAATTTACGTGTATCGAGTGGATTGTTACTTTGTGGTGTCTTTGTTGTTGGTTTATTAAATGGGTTAGATAAGCAGTCGCTCCATGTAGAATACTGGTTGAATACCTGCTGCATCTGGTCAGCTTGGAAGCCACATAGATGGGAAAAGCCTAGGCAGATGACGAGTATAAGTTTTTTTTTTAAGTTAATTACAAGGAGGATAGTTATAGATGCAGAAATAAAAGCTTTGTTGTGTAGCTTTGTGCTTTTTGGTATGGAAACTAGATTTTTGTTAACAATTTTGAAGTAATCTTTATCTGATCGGGTCAAGCAAAAGGCATTAACAACAGACCGACACCGCTCGATCTCACACGATCCTTTTTTTTTTTTTTTTTTTGGTGGGTGTAAAATCATCGAATAACCCCTCCCGCTCTTGGGCAGAGCGAAAGGGAGTGTCAGACTTCTACTGACTAAAAACCACCCATGTTCCTTCTTCGCCCTCTATGTCGAGGCCGCGATAACCGTTGGACTACCCGCGGCATCTCACACGATCCTCACATACATACTTCTAAACAACCGTGCACAGGCGTGCGTGTAAGGCCGCATGTACGAACGTCTCTTCTTTACTTAACTTCGAACCTCAAAAATACCTACTGCCGTTCTCAGAGAGCTTTAATGATTACTTAGGCCATCACTTAGTAATGGTTTTGACAGTTTTGTCATTCATAAATATGTCAAACCTCTACTAAGTGATGGCTTAAGTAATCATTAAATATCTCTGAGTACGCCACTTCTTCTTACCTACTGTCTCTTGTCACCGTTGACATTCAAAGTGCTGTTAATTTGAATGAGCTATTAAAGGAATCTACTGTGTTTAGTAAACCAAAAGGATCCCAAATCCCGAAAATTATTCCCGAAACCGCCATCTGCTCCCTGTTATCATAGAACTGATGTATTAACACGTTATCAGGGCAGTCGCTGACCTCGGTCCGTCCGATCGATATGCCATTAATTATGTCTCACTGTAGGCTACTGTAACCACTGGAAACTTCACTACGATATTGTGTTACAGGCTGGATCAGGGTTGTTTGATTAAAATTTGATTGCTATATAACATCAAGGTTGTAATATCCGAAGGGTTAGACAGAGGTAAGAGTACACCCACATTTCGCTGCTTATTTTTTTTTTTATGGGACAAGCCCGCCACACTATTCCCAAACCACTGTAACTCCTGTAAGCCAGAATCAACAGTGGCGACCACAAGAAAAGCGCCGAGACAAAGAAGCCCGACGAAGTCCCAGAGAAACGATTTAACTGTCTTGGATCCCGCAACGAACTTAATCAGAAAAGAATAGCGGAGGAGTAGGAAAAACATAATTTTCACTTCCCTCCATAACAGCAGGAGACAGAACTGAACAAGGCCAATAGGCACACAGAGACGTATACAACTGGGATAAGCCCAGTTGCCTAGCACCACGGATATTATTGTCATTAATATTACTGGGTCCTAAGTTGTGAGCTGTTATATTTGATTCCAATAATAGGTATGACAAAAATGCTTGAACGCACGGAAATTTGTTCTAGTTTCTACAAGGTCCGTGTAATAAATAACTCCGGAAGTAACCTGAACACTATTTAACATAATATTACGTTCATTCTCCCAAAGACTACACTCCCTTCGCTGCTTATGTTTAAAGTTTCATGTAATAGACTAGCCTTTTGCCATCAACCGGTACAGTTTGTGTCTCTTTTAGTCTATCTTCCTAAATGGTTGACTGAAATCGCAAACCTGCAGTGGACCCGCGTTTTCCATCCCTCTCCTATAAAGGGTGTAAAAGTATCCTTAACGCAAACGAAAGGCACTTGTTCTCCCTACCACTGCGATCATTTTTTTGTTCTAGACCATACCTGGGAACCCTCTAGTTACGGAGATATTGAGGGTCAAAGTTAGAAATTTTGCACAGCTGTTTTGTAAATACTGGTTTTTCAGGTTAAAACTTTACTTAAATTACGAGCAAAATGGCATGTATTAAAACCAAAAAATTCGAAGACATGTGACATCCACCAATCCGCACTGGGCCCGCATGGTGTTTCATTGCCAATCCCTCTCCTAGAGAGGAGGCCGTCCCTGCAGTGGGAACATTATAGGCTGATGATGATGATTTATAGACACCCCACAAGAATATAACTGATGAAAAAAGGTTTTTTTTAGTTTCAGTTCCATGTATTTATAGCCACCCATTATGTTGGTTAATTTTTTTTGTATAAAAACGTGATACGGTTCACAGAATACATCTACCTACCAAGTCTCAACTGTGAAGTAGTGTAGTGTGGTAGTGTCACTGCCCTTTTATTAGGAAACTATTAGGTTTACGAATAAAAGGGCAGTGACATACGGACGGACAGACAGACATGACGAATCTATAAGGGTTTCGTTTTTTGCCATTCGAATACCTTACCCTAAAAAGGTAACTCTAGAGGGTCCCATCTGAGTGAGACAGTTGACTAAAGAGCCAAACAGTGATTTGTCACACCAAAAGTAAAACAACCAACATGAAATCATTTCACGTTTCAAAAAGATCTGATTTCACCCACCCCTGCAATGAAATGAGAGTGGATGCTGCTTTTAATGATGTGGCCGGCAAAGAAGGTAATTGTATAGCGCGCAATGAGTGGCGGTGAGTTCACGAGCTCGAGTTAATTACTACGTAATTAGTGCAGATATTGATCTGCTCTTCTGTGGCTGTGAATATTCTATCTAAAACAGGGTATTTTATTAAAAAAATCTAATTAGTCCGTCTGTTAGATTATCGAAAAATATAGGATACAAATGTTTTTTGTTTTATCAAATTAATAAAAAATATGAAAATAAAACGTGTCAAAGATTATGAATAGGGGCTTTTGACGTCACTTTGTGGGTAAAAAGTACAAACCTTGTGACGTCACACGACTTGACGCAACTTTTCGATGCACTGTATCGTCTTCATCTTTTGTGTAAGTGAAAAACTAAAAAATAGGTGTCCATTAATTTTTGAAAATCTATCTGACAGACTAATTGCATTATTATATTATTTTTAAATCGTGGTTTTGGCTTTACTGTCGACACTTATCGTGCACAACTTGGTACATCGTTCTCACATGATAATATACCAATCTCGATATGAATGATGTAACCAAAGTTTTGTAACAATATTATGATTTAAAAGAGTATCCATGAAGTTTCTTGCCATTCTTCTCATGAGACCAACGCTTTGGAATCGGCAACTACAGTACACTGACAGTTATTATGCCTTGTGAGTGGGACTGTAGCTTAGTTTATTAGCTTATTAAAATGTAGTATTTGTTCGACTATTCAAAAGAGCCTGTAACTGGCCAACTTGAAATAAATGATTTTGATTGATTGAATTCGATTTTTTTGGTGAAATACCTTATTGGAATCATTCCAATAAGGTATTTCATTTTGTAATTAAGAGTAATGAGATATGATTTTTTAAAGTTTTGAATAGAGAGGGAGAGGGAGGCGTCAGAAAATGTAGCTCGAGTATGTAATGCGGCTGCCACACTATGCTCCTCGTGCTGCTCACCGCTAAGTATGCTCCTCGCGCTGCCGCTATTTACCGCGATGTTGCCCGCTCTGCCCACACTGCTCTACTCGCGCAAATAATCGCGACGCTCCTACAAAAACAAAAACTGACAACATAGGGAGCGATGGGCAGGACGAGGTGCATGATGTGGCATGACGAGTAAAGTGGCCACACTATGTCTCTAGCTCCTATCCTCGCTACTTCCCATGCCACTTGTCGAGTGTGTGGCGGCCACATAAAGAGGCAGAGCAATATAGGCATCCAATAATAGATATGGCAAAAATGCATTAACGCACAAAAAACTGTTCCAGATTTTACAAAGTCCTTATAGTAAATAATTCCGTATGTAACGTGTAACTGTACACTCCCATAGAAAGTTATGTGCAGATTGATCATACTCGCAGTTAGATGAAGAACATTGACAAAAAGGCAAGGCATAAATAATTACACACATGAATCTAAAAATTCTGGGGTTGCAGACTTATGATTTGGCAGTCCGACGATCACATCAATAGACTATCACAAGCTAGTTTTATGACAAGGAATCTACAAAACCATCCAAATACACCATTGTAGCTTCGACAATACATTCACACCCTTAGCCCCGACCGATAAACACAAAAGTTGGTCAAGGTGAACCTTTGATAGGTACATTTTATTGTGTAGGGTTCAGTCAAGTAAGGGCTGAATGGCCCTTTCAACTGTTGTTACAAAGTTCTAATACATACATTGTTACTACTTGGCTGGAAGGAGGGTAGCGTGTCGAAGATAATTAATGAATAAACCTAATATGGTATTCATAGTTGATTACTATGTAAACGTCACACAATGAAATGACAGTGACAGATAAAACGAAATTCATCGTCAAAAAATGATATTCCCTGTCCCTTTCATAATTATATACCTTAGCTCTCACTTGTCTAATGACCCAAAACCGACCTAAAAAGTCTCGATTAGCTGGATTTTGTGCATTTACCATTTCTTAAAAAATATTGGAAACCTAACAACCTAGATCTTGATAGAACTTCAGAAAACCTTGCCTTGAAATGGTATGAAATGATCCAGGTAGGGAAAATATAGCTAGGATAAAGCTTTCATTTCCAAACATTCGTGTCAAGCAGTACATTGACCCCCATTCCATTTCACCCTCGCAATCGATGTCCAATAAATACCGAAAGAATTTCTGCCCCTAACATCTTTCTGGTGTGAGAAAATCCCCAATATCCAATTTTGCAGAATAACGGACAATCTTAGAAACGGTGGAAAACCCAAAATCTCTCGGGACGTGTTAGTCATTCCCGATTCGGCCATCCAATTCGGTACTCGATCGATTATCGGGAGCTTCGAGTTCGGCACTCGATAGCCTCTCGTTTAATAAATCATAAAGTTTCTGAACGAAATGATAACGAGGGTAGTCTTAGAATTGTATTGGGGGCTTAAATGGTAAGGGAAGTTTTTCAAGGAAAGTATCTTCAAGCATGTTGTTTTGCCCTTTGGTATTTTGAAGATTTTCTGATCCGTCGTCCTTAAAATTGGTTTATGACAATCTGCTTCCTTCAGAAAGATATTAGTTAAAATTGGTCTAGTCGGTTAACTGGATTCATCTTGGTCTAGTGCGAATTTCACCTACGAGATAACATCAATTACTACTACATTTAAAATCTATGTTTTGATGACTTTTTGATCACCATCTGGCTAGCCTTTTCCTACTATGTTGGGGTCACCCTCTAGTCTAACCGGATGCAGCTACATACTAATTGTTGAGAACAGGATAAATTTTAAAGAGTAAAGAAACCACAAGTTCAGCTTCTCGTATAGTAGCACATATTTTTTACAGACTGACTTTTTCAATTAAAACAAAACATAAAAAAGCAAAAAAATAGAAAACTAAATTTATCAAAAATGTTTGGTAGCTGGTCGCCAACACTAATATACGAAGATAAGGCTGGTTGTCAGGCTTTCAGCCGACTTAACGTGCTTTTTTAGGCACAGAGAAAACTCGGTAGGCATGTTGAGGGTGGGATACCATCCACAGACTGACCTAGGCAAGTTCGGTTAACCTGAAAATTGATTCGAGTGGTTGTTTTGAGTTTACAAGGAGGAAGTCATCCTTATGAGCTCATAATCAGTTTTTAGTGTCAAAATATTACATACAAGAGACAAAACGCCTATCCTTCGCTATTTGCTGTGACCATAACTTTTATGTCGTTTGTTGTGGCTTTTGCAAACATATGCCATAAAACCACAACTTCCCCGACCTACTTACAAATAAACGGAACATAAACTTTTTCCTGAACGAATTTTCCTGCTTCCTTTCAGTTTTCATGGAAAAGTCAAAAGTTATGAACCCATAAAAAGTAATTTCAACAGTAACTGGAAAGCAACTTCCTTAATCATCCATGTAGGAAACCCCTAAAACTGGGTCAATTTTAAACAACTTGTGCTTTTTGAAATACCTTTAGCTGATCACGTTTTTTTTCAAATACACGTAATTTAGGCGATTGAGGAAACTGTAAACTCTAATAATGCATCTGCATTTTGTCCGATTTGAAGTATTGCTGCGACTGTCTAAAAAGAGGTATTTATTTTAATTTTTTCTTACTAAAAAATACCAAAGAAAAGATGGAGGGACTCGAAGAAGAAAATGATAGTGTAACGATTGACAGAAAATAATGAAAGAAAAGAAGGGGTTGCGCCGACTCCAAGTAAGATGTCTTATTAAGTAAGTCTAACTGCCGCACTCAGAGAGCTTTAATAATGACTTAGGCCAAGACTAAGTAAAGCTTTTGATATTTTTGTCATACAAAAGTATATCAAATCTTTACTAACTGCCGCACTCAGTGAGCTTTCATGATTACTTAAACCGCCACTTAGTAATTTTGTATGACTTAACTATAACTATACTATAACTGTCAAAACCATTACTAAAGGTCTCTGAGTGCGGCAGTTAGTGACGGCTTAAGTCACTAACAGCCTCACTCAGAGAGCTTTAATGATTACTTATGCCATCACTTAGTAATGGTTTTGACAGTTTTGTCATACAAAGATATGTCAAACCTTTTCTAAGTGATAGCTTAAGTAATCATTAAACATCTCCGAGTACCGCAGAAAGACTTTTACATGAAATTCCACGTAACAATATGCTATTTTAATGTAAAAGTATCACTTAATATTATCACACATTTTGTTCCTCACAATTTCCATTTAACTTTTCATACCCAGACTCATACACCGCAATTAACATCAGTTCACAAAGTTACCTGTAATAAAGGTTTTGCCACTCGAAAACACACTTCAAAAAGTACCTTTAATCACACAAGAAGAGAACCCGTGTTCACAGATTTTAAATCCACAAAGCGTTTTGAGAACTCGTATTGTTGACTCCGTTTACGAGGTTAGATTTAGGTAAAGAGGTTGAACCAAAAGCCTTCGAGCCGTAAATTACGTTGTTATGACATACTTCGTGAACGTACCTTGTGTTGAGGCTTTGTTGTTCGCGTTATAGTGGTTTTGTTTGAGGCTTTATGTTTTTTTTAAATATTGTTAGTAATTTGATTTGATATTTGCTAAATGTTTTTCATGTTTCGAGGATGGTGGCAGCCCAGTGCAAATTTGTGGAGCATGAGGTCAAACAGAGGCAAGCTCATTACTTGTTTAATTTATTTCATAATCACTGCTTTCTACGAGAACGATACAAGAACGTTGCGGTTTTAAAGAAGATGTAGTGACAAAGATTGAATAGAGTATAAGGGGTTCGGTCATGTGGAGAGGATGCATGAAAGTTTATTAACAAAAGGTATTTACAAGGCAGATGTGTGTGGGAGGGGAACCCTAGAAAGACGTACACTCATCGGTGCGTAGTACTTGTAGCGTGCGTGTATAACCAGCAGGACTATTGCGTATCTTTTTAAATGTCAGTGGCTATCATAGTGTCCATAGATTAACTGTCAAATTGGTTTCGTACAAAATGGAAATAATATTTGACAATTAATTCCATCCTAGAATCAATATTACGGAGACATGACATCAACCAATCCGTGTGGTACCTACATTAAAGCTGATTTAGACATAGGTTTTGAGTTAGAAACCTTGCTTAGTTAATGTAAAGGAATACATATTATTAACAGACTGACATTTCATATTCGATAAAATATTCGACGCCATTTTGTTGAACTTCAATTTCAGTTACCCCAAAAATGGTCCCTCGTTAAACATAAACTCTTTCGGGCGTCATAACTGTTAAAGTAAAACCCTCTAGGGACAGATACCCATGAGTTTATAGCTATTCGAGCCTTTTCCATCGACCTCAATGCTATAATGACTAATTGTCACTGGCCTTCAATGTCTGACAGAAAAAAAAGCTCCCTTCTATTTTCCCCTTGTTCTAATACCTCCTTTGTTTCATATCAAGGCAAATAGTATGTTCAGTAACAACCCTTTCAAAGTCGTGGGTGTTTAAAGACTTATGTCAAGAGAATAGGTACGTAGGACCACCAATCAAGCTATAGAAAACCAGTTTATGCGGATCTCGTTGTACAGAAAATCTATACAAAGCGAGAGGCCACGTTATACTGAAAATGTTTAGCTTGATGAGTAGCAGTGTGTCCTATAGATTAGAATTATTCTTTCTTTATAATGTACAGAAACATAAGAAAGAACTTAGTTACATTTCCAGCAAAAAGTAGGTACAGTC
The DNA here is from genome assembly GCA_932274075.1 of Diarsia rubi. NCBI lineage: Eukaryota > Metazoa > Arthropoda > Insecta > Lepidoptera > Noctuidae > Diarsia > Diarsia rubi. The sequence continues at coordinate 13,370,813 of OW026433.1, read as the reverse complement.
TCGGACTTAATACAATAAACATTTTCTACCATTCAATCTTTGGGTGTTGCAGAGACAAACAGTGGTAGATGTGTATCTGATTTTTACCATTTAAAACAAGGATATTTAAAAAAAGTCAAACCATTAACGTTGTGACAATGCTGCTAGCTTTTATATCGGTGAAAGTTCCAGTAACAATTGGGCATCGCTAGCACATTTAGGGTGAGGGCAAAATACCGTAATTTTGTGAGAATTTCTGGTGCAATAGGTTTCATACAAAAGTCCTATTTGATTCACACGGCGACGCTAAATGAGTTGTCCGCCGACTCACACAACACAACACACACAATTTCTGCGACCGAAATTCTGCGACTCACAAAATTACGCTCGTTTGGCCTCACCCTTATAGTCTTTCCAAACAATGAATGAAACTATGATTAGCGTTTTACTAATTAGGACTCATAGCGTGTTCCTGACTTTATAATACACCTAACAACGCATGGTAAGTAGTTAATTACTGGTGCTGGTGTATTTGCAAATAAACGAGTGAACAAATCAATTCGCAAACATTATTACAGAATTCCTCAGTAACAGCCACGAATAAGTTCCCGGTTGATGGCAATAGGCTAGCCCCCTTCTAAAGGGGACTTTAACATAACTGACAAATGTCGGTGTTCTATTAGGCACAACTTTGTCTAACCCTTTTTTTTTGGGGTGTGTAAATAACCCCTCCCACTCTTGGGCAGAGCGAAAGGGAGTGTCAGACTTCTACTGACTAAAAACCACCCATGTTCCTTCTTCGCCCTATATGTCGAGGCCGCGGTAACTTGTGAACAACCAGCAGCCCACTTTGTCTAACCCTTCGGAGGTTACAGGCATGATTTTGATGAATATCTGCGGTATTGATTTTGCCACACCTCAGGAATATAAGCCTTTTCTTTGCAGAGTTTCTTTCAGGGCAGAGTGGTAGAGAGTGTCAGTATTCTACTGACTGAAAACCATCCATGTTCCTTCTTAGCCCTTTGTGTCGAGGCCGCGGTGTCTCTTTCAAACAACCCGGAGCCCTGACGGGACCCGCAACCCCGACGGTGAAAATTAGTTTTACTGGAATCACCTTGGTTTAGTGTGAATTTCACCCACAAGTATATGCTATAGTTACTACAATTTCAAATAGGGGACTATGGACCTTCTTAGACTGCGAATGTGGTGGGCCCATCAGTTTATGGCTCATTAGCTGGAGTGTCTAATGCCTTTACATCTGCATAAATCCTCAGTGGATTTGAACAATATTACAGATGCTGAGATTGGCGTGGCCACCTTCTAGGTCAGACCAAGAGACCACTAGGTAGGCCGATGACCTGGTGAAGGTTGCGGAGATCCACTGGATATGTGAGAGATATATACCTCCATTATTGACGCTGTCTTGACTTTCGTACGTTTTTTTCACGTGTGACCACTGAAAACCAGCGCAGTGCTGTGGGTTCCCATAGCACAGCACCATGCTGAGTGGTAACCTGCTTGTCGCAGTCACGACGTGCAACTTTTGTTTTATTTTCCCTGCTTGTTGTATTTTTAGGTTTTTTTTTACTATTTATGACAGTAGACAAAACAATAAAAAAACAAATATATCATTTGAGTACAAAGGTACTGCTTATTGCTGTTTATATGTATGTGTATTGTTTTTTTTAATGTCTCTTTGTAAGCACGTCATGTTTCTGCGACCAATAAATATTTTTTCTTTCTTTATTTTCTTAGACGTACGGGATAGGTCAATGTGGAGACCCTTCAGAAAGGCCTATATTTATTTATTTATTTATTTATTTATTTATATCCAATAGTGGACGTCTTTCGGCTGGATTAATGATGATGATGATGATGTACCATTGATGCGAAGGTAGCAGAAGTCTACATTTCGTTGGTAAATAAAATTGATCTGAATTCCAAGGACCGCTTCCAATCTTGACGTCATCCAGTCATAACTCACAGTCTAAACTACCAATGTAAAAATTACATGTCGAACATTAGCACAACTGCCAAGATAGTAGCAATATTGATTGATGAAAATGGATGGTTTGGCTATTAAATTTAAATTGGTTGACCTTGACCTACCCTTGCCTCTCGTCTGTGTTTTAAATGTTAAATGGTTATTGATGAAAGTGAAACTATGAACAACACATAAGACAACATCACGCCTGTAATCCCCGAAGGGTTAGGTAGAGGAACACATTTTGTCACTTGCAGTAGAGCACGAGCCAATTGCCTATCATAATTATCCATCCCATATCATCAAAAAGGCACTAATCGAGACTCTGTGGCTGCTCAAAAAAGATCAGCAAATGGAAAGATTTTTTTAAAACTGAAGTGTTTCAAAAGTTTTCAAAATCAGCAGCAATTAAGTAGTTAATTAGCTTCTTTTTGTAATACACCGTGTTGAAAATCTTGCAATCATCATACTAGTTAGTAAGTTACTTAGTCTCCTTCACAAACACACACATAACCCTTAATTTTTAGAGCCCCCAATTCGAAAAACACGATCGTATTCCCCTCCACAATTTGGTCAGCGCGCATAAAGGAGAGCGTCCAAAACGGTATCATTAACAGGAGTGCCTACATATTTAATTATGAAAGACCCTTAGTACAAAACATTCAACACATGCCTGAAACAATTATGAGACTTCGTGTATGATGTGGAAACTGCTGAACTGTGTGAAATGCTAAAAAGGTAAAAGAGTAGATTAGTTATGTTGTTACTGGAACAAGTATTTATATAATTGAGAAAAGATTGAAAATGATTCATTTCCCTATTCATCAAGTTAAATTGGTCTCGAGTTCAACACGCCACCTCTAATTTATCTGATTAATAGTTTTTTGAAGTTTCTTCAAAATCCTGTCAGTAGTTTTTGCGTGAAAGAGATACTTACAAACACACTTTCGTGTAATTTGTAATACATAGAATGATGTTTTTTCCCATTACATTTTTTCTTTTACTTCATGGCAAGAGGATAAGTAATAACAATAACAAAAAACATTACATTTATTTATTTTCAGGATACTTTGGTACCTAATAAGGTATTTCACCAAAAAAATCTAATTACTCCGTCAGATAGATTTTCAAAAAATAATGGACACGTATTTTTTCTTTTTTCCCTTAAACAAAAGATTAAGACGATACAGTGCTTCGAAAAGTCGCGTCAAGTCGTGTGACGTCATAAGATTAGTACTTTTTTACCCACAAAGTGAGTGAGCCCCCCCACTCATGATCTTTGACACATTTATTATTTTCGTAATTTTTTTATTAATTTGATAAAACAAAAAACACGTATCCAATATTTTTCGATAATCTAACAGACGGACTAATTAGTTTTTTACAATAACACTACCTTTTGATAATTCAGAAGGTATTTAACAGTATGTTTTGAGGCAGCCCTGCCCTAGTCTGTAACAACAGCTACAAATAAATGAATTATGCCAGATGTTATAATTAAATACCTCCATAAGTACACTTTATGTATGCTTCGTAAAATAAAATAAAATATGTATTCGATGTGATCCCCAGTGTATTGATATTACCTTCACAGAGCATTCATATTCGCGAATAAGCAGACTAAACCAATATGGCTACTACATTTTGTTCCCTCAGGGAGTTACTGTACTAGTGGATATGTCGTCAAATTTGTAATATAGTAGCGGTCTAGTAATACGCTGGAGAAAACGAATTCTACAAAGCGTATATAATATTATGGTTGTTAGTATAGCGCAAGTCCTCGAGTAGGTACTCGTCTGAAATCATTAATTTTTCATGATCTGTAAGACTGGCCACTGATTACCCATAACGACTGACTCGGAAAACGGTACGTAGGCTGGCATGACATGGCGTGCATTGTAAGCAGGTTCCTCTCTGTAGCGCAAACCAGCGCTGGTATAAGCAACAGGGTATATTTTACAGGGAGGGGGGGGGGGGGGTTTACAGGGGCTATTTTTTTATATGTTTTTACATTCATAATAAAGGGTATAAAAGTAGGTACCTACCCTTAACGCAAACGAAGGGCACTTGTTCTTGGGGCCGCGGGTTGTACACTAGTTATCGCGGCCTCGACATAGAGGGCGAAGAAGGAACAATCATGGGTGGTTTTTAGTCAGTAGAAGTCTGACACTCCCTTTCGCTCTGCCCAAGAGCGGGAGGGGTTATTCGATGATTTCCACCCGCCAAAAAGAAATAAAAGGGCACTTGTTCTCCCCACTACTGCGATATCTTTTTTGTTCGAGACCATACCTGGGAACCCCCCCCTAGTTACGGAGATATTGGGGGTCAAAGTTCCAAATGCACAGCAGTTTTTGTAAATACTAGTTTTTTAGGTTACAACTTTACTTAAATTGCCTCCATGACCCTTCTAATATTCAAAACATCCACTAGCACAATGTTTTAAGAGTGCTACATTGACTTTCACCGTAAAATGAAAATTTTGACCCCAAAAAAAAATCGTTTACTAGCAAAAAAAATTGCGTACCTAGGGGTACTTAGTTTGATGTACAGAATGCTTGGTTGACGTAATGTGTGAAGGGTTAATTCACACTCTGTATATTTAAAAATATAATTTATGGGTAATACGCAAGAAAAATAAATAAACCACGTGTCTTGAAGTAATAAAGAAACAAACGAATTCACAAGCTTTTGTAGTGTTCGTGTCCCACCAAAAATCTTAGATTACCACCCATTGTTAATCGTATTAAGCAATAGAGAGATTCTCGCTAATGTGTGAAAGTGAATTAATCTGGCTTTCACGCCTGGACGCGTAATCCGATCGTCTTGTAATGGTCACGTTGCGTTGTTTAGTTTGTATCACAAGACACGACGGACACTGCTTTATTACATTGCAGAGCTGTTAAGAGGACGCTGTCGAGGCTTTAGAATCACATTTATTATAAATGCGAAAGTTTGTGAGTGTGTATGTTTGTTACTTCTTCACGTAAAAAATACTGAACGAATTTGGATAAAATTTGGTACAGAGATAGTTTATAACCTGGATTAACACATAGGATAGTTTTTATCCCGATTTTATCTTCCCGTGGGATAGTTTTCGAGTTGTAGCGGGTGAAGCCGCTGGCAACAGCTAGTATTACATATTTAAGTCTATAATAGGTAGATAAAACTGGCCAAGTACAAGTCGGACTTGCACATGAAGGGTTCCGTACCATCGTAGTAGGGAAGCCCCCTTTAATTTGTATTATTTGTTGTTATAGCGGCAACAGAAAGACACATTTTTTGTTAAGTTTGTTTTTCATTGTGTTTGTATGGATGACAAAGTCATACTTGCGGTTTTTTAATTGTGTTAAATCTCAAAAACTATTAATTATAATTATATCGTTAAAACCAATTTTGGTTGAAAGCTTTTATTGCGATCTACTGTACATTTTTAAAGATTTTTCTCTTAGTTTAAAAGTAGAGGGGGGGGAGGGGACTAATTTTTCCTCTTTAGATGCGTCTATCTTTTAAACGATTGACTTTGAGAAAAAATGGTTTAGGGATCTCAATGTCATTTTTAAAGACCCATCTATAGACACCCCACACGAATAGGTTTGATGAAAAAAGTCCCCTTAATCATTTTTTTTAAATTTTAGTCCAATTTTAGAGAAAAATTAGCAAAGCTTTTGCCGGCAACTTAGGGCTCCCCTTGGTAAAAGGGACCCACAAGGGCCACCTAGCCACCACCAATGCATGCCAGGGTTGCGGATTTGTTAGAAAGAGTTACCGCGGCCCTAGAACGCAAAGGGCATGTGGGACTACGGGTGGGTTTTAGTCAGTACCTAAAATTGTGGCACTCCCAAGAACTCTTGTCGGCCAATAGTTAGAATACGTGAATTTTTATCCCGAAACCATACTCAAATGAAATCAATACCCATCCTTTTTTATTTTCCTGTAAAAAAATACTCGTGTAAAAGCGCTGAATCAGCTAACGGAGTAAATTAAGTGTGAAATATGTCAAGTCAGAAACGGCTTGGGGTTATAAATTGTCGGGATCAAGGTTAAGTGGTTTTGAGATATCGGGTTTGGGGGTTAAAATAGATTATGTATTAAGGTGCTACCGTCTTAAAATTCTCGCTTGTAGGGAGTATAAGGTAGGGAGTGAGTAAAGTATGGTTTGGAGATTTGTATAGGTATCATTTTGGCGATAAGGGTTATTTTCTATCAACATTTTTAGCCTGCTCGTAAACATAGCGATAAATTTTTATTTTCAACCTTTGTCTCGAAAAGATGAGGTTTTCTGAAATAAAATTCATTAAGATGACATTAACTGGTACTGTCAGTAGTACCTAGCAACATACACTTAGCAATGTTTTAAAGTGATTTTTGTTTACTATATTGTTTTTTTTTTTATAATGAGTGGCTTTACTTTTGATTTTTATCTTGTCCTGAGGACACAGATGAGGTCGAGCTAACTTTCATTTTACGTTGCGAAACTAATATTTTAGAATTCATATTATCGTAAAATAGGTACTGTATCTCAACCACCACTGCTCTCAAAAAACGGTGAAGCAAATCATCGTGAGGAAACCGGCATGTCCTAGAACCAAAAAATCGAAGAATTGTGACCTAACTATCCGCACTGGGCTAATGATGATGATGATGAGGTGTATCTCAATGATGAAATTCGCGTATCGTGTCTGAAAATTGTCACTTGTAAGACAAGCCAGAGCAAAAGGGAAATAAAAACTTTTAGTTGAACATATTAAAGAATGATTTATTTACTGGGTTCAGAACATCAAAATAAGCACAGAATAAATAGCTACAGCATAATATTTACAAGTTTATAATACAATTCACAGTACTTACACAGGTATTTTAGAGCTTCTTACACTTTCAAAGTTCAGAAAAGAATGTCCTGCTAAAATGGCGCCTTGGACCTTTTATAGCCTCTTTATAACACTCAACTGACATTCCAATAATCGTTGGCGCCATTTTAGCATTGCAACTAAATCAAATAACTTACTTATTTATACAAAACAATTCTGTAATTCTTATAATACTGTCAATGTATTTAAATAGCTAACACACTCAATACAAGCTACCTTTTTAAGCTAAAATTGGTTGATCAACCTACATAGATCACCCCTGTTTCTCCTCAATAATGTACTACCACGAACCTACTTAGTTCTTATATTTTAGTTCCTACTCCTAAAAGCATGTTCTTCTTAGTACCGTTGACATAAAAACCCATTAAAACTTCAGCTTCCCACTGGGACAGCACTAAAAGGCATAGTAAGTGCTCTCGTAGACATCCTGGCTGCTTGCAGATTTGTTTTTAAATAAAGCTTTTTTTTCTACAGGTGTTCCGTTAGAAGACAAAAAAAAAAGTTTCTCAATATAGCAGTCCATGGTCTGGATTATTTTGAGCCCGTTATTGGCAATAGTCATGCGTGACATAAAACGGTCATTATTGAAGAGATTTAGAACAAACCTAAACTCAGCATTTTGTGGTCCCTATATTAAATATATATGATCTCGACCGATTTCGGCCACAGCGACTTGGATCTGCTTTTAAGAGCATCGCTGGTGTGCCCTCTGGTGACTGACATAGCCAATTTTTGCCGTGAAAGTGCGTCCACATTCACTGCAAGTCAGCACCCCTTCGATGAAATTGTATTGAATGGTCGCAGGTGGTCGGGCCTTAAGCTTACCCTATATTATACGGTTAATAAAATAAAATAAAATAAAAAGTATCCTACAGGGCCTAAAGTAGGTATGTTCCCGTGAGATCATTTTCGACCTCCGTGCGAGCAGAGCCGCGTGCAAAACCAAATCCTTTTTATAAATCATTATTATGCCCTTATCAGAGTCAGTAGGTAAGCTTAATTGATTGTCATTAAAAGTAATGAATTCTCAACGTTGGACGGTTTGCCAGTACCAAGACAGTCTGACAGTTGACAGCTGACAGCGTAATAGAATGAAGGTACAATTCACATTGCGTGATCATGTTTAGGCTGACAAGGTCTGCCTAACGTAATTTTCATGGTAGTACGTATATTGAATCAGGGTCATAATTGCTGTTATTAGTTAATTGTATTTCATGACGGCGAATACAATTAAAACCGCATTATAATAATTGATAAGACATCATTTCGTAGGGATGTTTCCAATAAGGTGGCATATTGGGGTTCGTAAAGGTAGTTGTCATTCTATTTCTTAGTTCTATCAATTATTTCTTAAAGATGATAATGAGATGTGGAAATCATCTAAATACCTCAAGAACTCTCTACGGATTTCTAATACTTACGCGTCAGTTTATTTGACAGGTACATTGTCCTTTTATATACTATACATTTTCTATGTGACTTTTCATTTCAAATACGAAAATGTCAAGGACATTGTGTTAGCCTAAACGATAAAGAAAAATTCAATAATGTATTAGATTGACATAAGCTACTAAAGCAATTCTTGCTAATCCTGTTTAAAGTTGTTATTGAAAAACAAAGACTTTGGAAGCAAATGTCATGTGTCCATTGTGGAATCGCTTAAGGCTGCGTTTAAGGTGGTGTTTTAAACAGATGTGGATTTCAAGCCATGTGTGAATTGCGGTACAGCTCGTCTCCGCTCTGCTCCGCTCCGCCTAAGTGGAACCGCAGTCTTAGTTGGCAAAACAATTGAACGTAAACTTGTACCAAAAACTCGCCATTCGTGAGCCATGGCTATCAGTACCCATAGTAACTGTCGCTAAATACAGGGTGTAAATTAACCCTTCACACATCCGTGAACTAAGCGTTCTGTACATCAAACTAAGTAATCCTACGCAAAAAAAATTGCTTTATCTTTTTTATGGGGTTTAGGTTTCCGCACCTAGTCCTTGAAGTGGACCATTGTGCGTGAGCCATGGTGGCCGATTTGGACCTGTACTTATATCTAGTTAAAGACATGTGACATCTACACACCTGCACTGGGCCCGCGTAGTGTAGTATATAGCCTATCTATCCTAGAGAGGAGACCGAGTCCCTGCGGTGGGAACATTATAGGCTGATGATGATACCTTTTTATATTTGGAGGTTGGGAAATCATTAAATAACTCCTCCCGCTCTGGGCAGAGCCGTGAGGAGGCTCAGACTTCAACGGACTAAAAACCACCCATGTTCCTTCTTAGCCGTTGTGCCGAGGCCGCGGTATCTCTTTTAAACAACCCGCAGCCTCGACGGGCTTTGGCCCCTTCCATGTTGCTGACATCTTTTTGAGGCGCGTGGAACACGACGACCACGAGACGGCCTGTCGTCGTCGTAAGACGGACGGATGGCGAGCTAGCGGTTCTCCTTCCCCTCAAGGGCTTAAATAACACATAAGTACCTACAATAAAGAATAAAATAAAAATCCTTCTCCCCCTTCAAAGGAATGAAAAAAGTCGACAGTTTTCATCAAACTTTAAAATACGAAGAGTTTTTTCATTTCAACGAAGTAATCAGATTCTAAGATTTCTTCCAACAAGTTTCTAGATGCAAATTGATTTCATCGAATGAGAAATTCTCGTTTGCTTTGCATTTTATATTTTTATATAAAAAGAGTAGGAAGAAAAAGTATTCGATATGAAACGCAAAGAGTTCGTGGGTAGTTTTATTAGAAAAGTGCTTTCATATTTTATTTTCTAATAGTTAAGGTTTTTAAATTAAAAAAATTTTAGGTAGTCATATTTCAGTATAGTGTAGGTAGTCTAATACAACTCCGTGGGTGTTTCAAAAGATGAATGAGGTAAGTTCTTACATTGAAGACGTCCTTTTCAATTACGCTTGCACTGAAATCGGCTTTTAATTTAAATAACTTACGTTAATATTTTTGAGTTATCAGTAGGCCGGTTAGACGAGAAGAAGACCCAAACAAAGTAGGGCAAGCAGAAAGGAAAGGTGATTACGATATTTTAGCTACCAGTCACCTGTCAGAAAGATATTTGGCCGCTATAATTAAAAATACAGCAAAATAAAATGTATATACCTACACTGTAACATGCAATCCGTTAGGTTTTTATCAATTTAAACGCAAGATACCTTTTACTTTTACTAATGTTGTAGAAAATGAAATTTAAAGAATTCTTCTCGAAAAACCGTTTCATTTCAATAAAACAACTTCTGACTAAGTCCTGAACTGCCAAAGTCGAACGCCAATCAATAAGCATTGGATACAAATACTAACGGTCTCGTGTGATCGATCACTAAAGAGTAAAGACGGTACACACGGAAGGAATGTATGGCGCACATAAAACGACAGAAAATGATTGAACATCGTATTTCTATACGGAAATATTTTTTGGGGTAGGCGGTCTTTCATTTCCCGGTTTGGAGGCTCGCGTGTATGAGAAAATGGAAAATGGAATGGTATGAGAATTTAAAATATTAGAGGGTGAACAAGAAAGTTAGACATGAAAATATTGTGTTCTGAAATTGAGTATATTAAATTTAATTCGTAACAAAGAAGAATAATCTGGATAAGGTAATCACACTTCACACTATATAATATGTAATAATAATCCGCACTGGGCCTGCGTGGTGGATTATAGCCCATCCCTCTCCTAGAGAGGAGGCCTGAGTCCCTAAAGCGGGACCAATATAAGGCTGATGATGATGATGATATGTACCTATAGTAATTCTCACTTTAATAATTATATTCTAAGGTAATTTAAACTAATATTATAGAGAGGAAAGATTAGATTTTTGTTTGTTACGATTCAACTCAAAAATTACTCTGACGACTTTGAAAATTCCTTCCACATTAGAAAGCTAATTCAAAAAATATTACTCAAAATCAAAATCAAAATCAAAAGTCATTTATTCAAATTAGGCTGATAATCAGCACTTTTCGAACGTCAAAATTTACTTTACTCTACTTATTTACAAGAGACAGTCCCCCAAAACGCCCACCCTTCGGCACTTCCTAGTGTTTAGCTGGAAAGAAGAAGTGACGGAACAAACTCCCCAGCAACACCTTCTGTCTGTTATGTTGGTTAGAAGAACCAGACTCGATACAATAGTAAGGTGTACGTTCATTTTAGAGTTACTACAGACACAAATCAATAATAAAAAAATATATAATTATAAACAATGTAAAAATAAAAAAGTACATAACATATCAATTAACAAATTTTTGTAATGAAGGTAAGGCACAAATGTTGATATCAGTGCTGTAACTATTCGTACCAAAGGGCGTCTGGATGATTAAAAACCACTGTAAAAGAGAGAATTTAATGGAAGAGAAAAAATAAATAATAAAATTGAGAATAGTTAGAGACATCCACAACTTTGTACCGGCTAAGAGTTACCAGGGAAGCCGCATGCGCAGAAGCTAAAGCCAAACTTTTTTATCTTCGACGTGGTCCTTGATTTTATAATATGCTTTTTGAATAAGGACACGTTTAATGTAGTTTTTAAACTTTCCATCGGTCAGTTCTATAACTGACTTAGGCAACTTGTTATAAAAGCGTATACTGTTTATAAGAAAAGACTTGCTAGTTTTCGTTAATCTGAATTTGGGTATTACTATTTCGTGTTTACTGCGAGTATTTAAATTATGACTATTTTAATTTATTACTATGTTGGATAGTCGATCTATTGAGGAAGGTTTTAAGCTATTTGTATATTATTGTGACGCAGACGAAGTTGCGTGGGTCAGCTAGTCCTACTAATATTATAAATGTGAAAGTTTGTGAGAATGGATGTGTGGATGTTTGTTACTCTTTCACGCATAAACGGCTGGACCGATTTGGTTGAAATTTGGTATGTAGATAGGTTATACCCTGGATTAACGAGGATAGTTTTTATTCCAATTTTATGATCCGTGGGATAATTTTCGAGTTGTAGCGGGTGAAGCCGCTGGCAACAGCTAATATCTTAATAATCGTTTTCCTAAACCACTGCATGAAGTTAAGTAAATATCGATATATTGGCCGAGTATATATGTCGACGTTATCTAACTAAATTTTAATATTTTCTAGCTTTTATACAACCAATGTGTCAGTGGGCGGTAACCCATTAACAGAAAAATCTAAGCAAATGCAGCTTAACGTGAAGATAGATCCGAGCGAGTGATAGTGTCTAGTTACAAGCTCCTTTTCTCTACCACTTTAATAAATCATTCATACAGAAATGAAAACAGTTTGTAAATAGTAATATCGAGCCGTTCCATAACACCACAATCATTCTCAACCCAAAAATATTTCACCTTCACCTTTTCCAATTTTTCCCTTCACTCCAACGATAACAGCTACCTATAGTAGGTACCTATGGGTAAATCACGCAATACCTTTTCCGCCCACTCTGATATTACCACTTCCCCCAACCTTTTCTCAAACAAATGTACCTACTCAGAACGCGAACCCTGCATTTTGTTATTCTTTAATTTTACCCGGCCGTGTTAACGTAAAATATTTTGTTTTTGGTTATTAAAAAATGGTGAAGTCTGTGTTGGATCGTGAAAGGTCTGATTCCGTAGTATTTGAATACTCTTATTCGATTTTGGAATAAGGTGAAAAAATGTGGCTACGGCCAATGACGTATTACATATTGACACGTCATGAAATAACATGGCGGCGCTTCAAAACGGCAAAAATATTTTACTACTACTTTTACGCGTAAAGAAAGGGAAAGAAAATATGACACCATACAGCGGGATGCGTGTTGATGCCTGTTTTCTTTAAGTTTTGCTCAGGTTTACACACACGATTTAAATTAGGAAGCGTTAGGAAATTAGGTAGCGTCGCGCGAGAGGTTGGTGCGTAACTGTACCTCTACCATGAGTTTACACAGCCAAATCTCGCAAGCGTCTACGTAAATTATTTGTATGAAATATCGTACAGCGCCTCTAGCGGTCACGGAAAGAATTACAATCCGTAACATGAGCACTATAGATGACGATAGGTTAAAAACCTAACGTAATCTATTCTATAGTTACTAACGTTTTTCAGCTGTCACCATACAAAACGGTACCATGAGTCACTAATTTCACTGAACCTATCGAATAATTCGCTTACTATAGTGGTTACGTAGCTCACTAGCATTTTGGCGTGTGAAACATATGTTTACAACAAAATTATGTACGTTTTTGAGTCTAATGCTGTCAAAATAATGTTTGCAAAGTTTATTTGGTATGAAATATGTTAGTGGCCGCTGAATTTGAAGACCAACGACGTGAATAACGTGAATTTCGAAAAATGATTTTCCGAAATAAGAATTCATGTTAGACACCAATTGCAAAATATAAATGAATGAAGGTTTATTAAACATTATAGAATCTTTAAAGAGTACTTTAAAAGTTTGTGCATTATGTATGAATATGAGGCACAGGGTCCTCATTGTTTTAAATAATCTTTTTGAATCTACTAATGTAAACTGTTAAACAACACAACACAGCTCTGTGACACAAGGTCAACAAACAAAATTACAAATTGAATACACGACAGTGACATATTATAAGGAATAAAAATTCAAAAACCACTAAATACTATAAGTAGTCTAATAACCGTCAACTTTTCTATATTGTCGGTTTATTTGTGTATATATCGATCTCTCCTCTTATTAGTGGGAAAGAAAGAAACAAAACATGAGTAGAGTGAAGTTAGCTAGACGACACAATCTATCGAGCTTACATTAGCGCCTGCGTAAGACTCCGTAAATCTCATGGTGCAAGCATTATCGAAATCTATTTGATACACGTTAGCACGCTAGCGAGTTCAACGTTAGCGAGTAAGTTTTCTATGACAACTCATGGTAGAGCTACTGAGCGCGATATGGTCAATTGGCTTCATTTCATGTTGTCATTTTTGAGGGCGGAGAACGTATCTTTGGCTACGGCCAACGTGTGTTTTAATATATCATTGGCTACGGCCATATTGAAGCAACAGCAATTAGTAAAATTTTATTTAGCCACACTCTACATCTATAATGATTTAATGGTGACTACTCTACGTCACCAAAACTAGAAAAACAAAATCTAAATTGCGTCTTCAAAATTGCAAAAGTGAAAACTTTAAGTGAATATTTAGATTATTAATTCAAGGACCAAATAAATTGGCAGCTCCAAGACGCAAACATTGAAGGCCCTACTCACTATTAAAGCCTGAAGACATATGTCCTAACAGTGGGGAACATTATATGTATAGACAGTCTAATCAGGTGACGTTTAATATTAAATTAAAATATCATTGTTCGATATTTCGCTACGGAACCCTATAAAGCTAAAAGTATATTTTGTTTGGCTGTTTGCCCCGCGGTAGCTTAATTGCTTCCTCACTGATTAGGGGCGAAAGAAAATATCGTTTACTTAGTAAAAAGGTTAATATTGTAACAGTTACTGAGGGCATTAATAGCTAAAGGCTAAAGTGTTGGACTGACGATCAAGATTTAATGTTGGATAAATTATGATGGTAGTAACAATAAAATCAAACTCATAATAAAAATCAACAGCGTTCAATTGGGTAACAAAAAGGCTAGTAACGAGGTTTCACTCAACACTACTCACACAGTAAGTTACATAAATGAGAATGAGAACCATTTTGCCCGACTGCAATATTTTTTTGTTATAAATATTACAAAACAGCATAGTTTATTAAACTACCACTCCGCGCATTGATCGACTGTATATAATACGTACAATTTTTAATTTTAAGAAAACTTTTTTTTTAAACATCCGGCTCGAAGGACCACAATCTATCCTGACGAATAACATTGTAAATCAATCACCGTACAACAGAAGACAATATTTGTTTCAACACATTTGAAATAGTAATTTTTACATCATCATTCTTCACCATCAGTCATGAAAAATTACCTGAGCAGCTGTGACAGTAATAGGCAACACATGTGGTTCTTCCATCCCACTCCTGGAACTCCTACTGCCTCTATCCGAACTCTCTTCCTCCGAGTCCGAAGCGTGGAACGAGAGGGACCCAGGACTGGGATCACTGAGTCTCAACTTGAGGCAGTCGCGACGCATCTTGAACTTTTTCAGTATCTTTTTAATTTAGCACTTTTTTTAAAACATGTCTTTGGATTTATCTTTGGGAATGTTTCGTTTTATTTGGTTGAGATTTTTTATTTGGTTTTAAATAGGTTTTTGATCATTTTTAGCGCTGTAGAACAGGAAAAATAATAAGGATTTACAGTCACATGTGGCGCAGAGTGCAAAACGTCTAGGCGGTCGCTAAAAAACGAATCAACGCGTAAGTTTTATGCGAGAAAACTTTATTATACTCGTACGTTTCAATAATTCAAATAATGTTATCATCAAACATTTCAGGAATTTGGAGCAGCTAAAGCAAATAACCCAACACATTTTTAGTCTTATTCAATAATATTCACAAAACACCCATTATTTTTTCCATTCATAAATCACAGTGAAACCTAGATTTTTTTTCTGATGTGTCGCAGCTTTACGCCCATGTAATGCGACACCTCACCACGTAAGGACTCTGTTGCGTCCTTCCATTGTCGCACTTGTATAACCGGCTTTATTGCGACTTGTGCTCGTTAGCACATGTTTTCTTTCCAAGATTTTTCTCTTAACAAACAAAATAACATGTTTTACTTCAGAAAACATTTGTTTTTTAACATCGGAAAGATGAAGAGAAATAGTTTCAACTTTTATTTCTTCAATATCGTTGTTTTTATATTTATGTTTTAGAGCATTTGGTATTTCTATTTGGAAGCATATAGTTTTGTCATGTTTACTTTGTAAAGTATTCCTGATATTTGGAGTATTTGGAGCGTATAGAAACGGTTTGGTCTCGAATCGTAAACACCGATTCGCTAAGTACTAAGCTGATTTCAACAATTGTAATTCGAATTCCTGGATGCCTCACACATTTTTATAATGAAAGGCTGTATTTTGTTTGCTTATCTATTCAATTCCGCATTTACTAGGTACTATATCTAAATTTTTCTATTCAATTCAGTTAAAATTTCAGTAATAATTTCACTGCTGCCATTACATTTTTCTTCTTATGTTTAATTTTAATCCAGTATCATGACTTTATAAAGTCTAATTCAAATACTGCATACACAGACAGTAAATATAGTTTACAACCGCAAATTCCTCAGTTCACATCTAGTTCATTTCAATGAAATACTCCAAGATCAATTAGGACTCGTAAACACAGAAATTGAAATGTAAACTACTCCCGATTGATTCGCAAATGTGTCTGTATACCTCTTTTGTATACAATGTTAGAATGAAATAAACCAGGATTGGCAAATGTCTAGAAATAATCGAGTGTTATGGTTCAGGTACCCGTGAGAACCTGGGAACTGTATGAGTCATGCTAGACAACCAAACTGGGCACGCGTATAGGATAATAGTTAACTGCTTCTCACGGGAGGAGGTTTCTGTCTCAGCAGTGTGAAAATAGGAGCCTAGTTTTGTTACTAAGATAAACTGACCATAGAAGAGTAGGCAGGCTATGACCCAATTGGACTAAGAACCTGCTTCTGTATTCACAAATGCTTTGATTTTATTTCGATTCGACAAGTCGTATGTCTATTTTTTTATGGAGTTACGAAAGCCAGCGAAAAAGACATGACTTTCCGAATCGAAGCGTTTCTGAATAAGGGGCCTGATAGGCTTAACACGCAATAGTTGTATGCGGGATGTCCAAGACTCGAGAAAATGTTAACCAATGAAGGAGACAAACGTCAGTATTAAGTGGATACCGGTGGATAAGATAAAAACCAAATAATCTTAAGTAAGTATGCACCCGCGCTTGCAAGGTGACATGCGCCAAGAAAACCAACACAGTTTTAGTATTGCGTTAGGCACACTGCCGTATCACTGTATGACTAATTTAGAGCTTTTGAATACTAATCTGCTACTAACTAGTCGTGGCATAATCTAGCAAGAAACGATAGATAAACTAGCCAAGACACAAAACTTTCAAAAATGGAGACATTTGGAAGAGACCTACCTTCAGCATTTGATGGCTTAAGGTTGGAGGAGAGAGAAGAGGCTATGGCTAAAAATGGAGTGACCATATTATAAAGAGGTATATATTTTTTTGTAAGTTTTAAATATATGTAAATATAAGGGAGAATATTTGACTCTACTGATTTAATTTCAAAAAATCATTTAACATGTTCCTGTGGATTCATTTCCGTTCATAAAGGGAGCGAAGTCACGATGAAAAGCTATAGTTTAGGATACAGGCAGGAGAACGATGGCTGGAACTGACTCCAGCTAAAACCTGCTAGCTAGACAAGACTTCGACCTTGGAGAATTTGTTTGTCATGTAGTCAATCTCAAATCTTAGAATAATTGATAGCTTTCAACAGTATATCTCAGGAACAGGTGTAAGGCATCATAAAGCTTTGGTATTTTTAGGACTTTACCATCATTTGTTTATTTTGTAGTAATGGATTCATGTATTTAAGACACAAAACACCCACTCATCATACGCCTAGCCTTTTCTAACTAATATATTTGGGTCTTCTTCCAATCTTGCAGGATGCAGCTAAATTCTAGTAGTTTACATTCAACGATTGCCAAGGATTATAGCACACTGTTGAGACAGAAACCTCCTCCTGTGAGAAGGAATAAACTGTTTCAACTACGTGGTCCTAGATTGGTTGTCTGACATGACTCAAACCTCTGAGGTTCTCACGGGTATCTCAACCAAAATACTAAATTATTTCTAGACATTTGCTGATCCTGGTTTATTACATTTAGGCATTGTATGTATGGTAGCCTAAACAAACGGCTTTACGTGCTTTTTTAGGTACAGAGAAAAATAGGTAGGTATGTAATGGGCAAATCCACGGACCAACCTAGAAAAGTGCGGTTTAACCTAAAGATAAAGCCACGAGCACCTTTTTGACTCGACACACTCAATGATCATCTAAAAATTAATGTAAAATGTTCCGAAAAAGCACTGCAATTTATTAGGGAATAAACTATTTCAAGTTACTTCCTTCATCGCTTGCAACTTGCTAAAGACTAGTCGCGCTATTAACCAAGTCCCTATATTATTCTTGTCATTTGCAAAAATAAAACCACTTTTTACCCCCGTAGAAGTTAATCAAAGTTGGAAGTGCAATTTCCTAGCACGTTCCGCTGTAATGAAAATAAAATTTGTTGAGAAGTAGGTAGATTTTTCAGAGCTAGACATAAAATATGTTTAGAGGAAAATAAGTCATGTAAAATTGTGTAGCATTTACGAGAAAGGAGTTTTAAGATTTTTTTTTTAAAATCTCTGGGAAGATAAGGAGGTTTATTGGTAAAGAAGAGAGATTTATTACTTAAGTAAGTTAACATCATCCCTGTAATCCTTAAAGGGTTAGGCAAAAGTGTACCTAAAAGTACACTCATATTTCGCCAGAAGTTATGTTTAAGTTCCATGTAAGGGCTTGTTTACGGAGAAGCGGGGCGTCGCACGGCGCGTACAGAAGGCTCTCGTCGCATGCTACTTTAATCATTTACTGAGAGGCGGGTCCACCGCAACAAACGCTGCATTTTAAACTAACCAACGAAAAATCGCTTCTCGTAAAACCGTCGTTTGAAATCATTACCGTTTTCATACATCGCCATGTGCTTAAATGAAAAACGCACAACGCGCCGCGCGACGCCCCGCGTCTCCGTAAATGAATAAATAAACCTTGATTCTGTTCCTGTCTTCTTCAAAACATTGACCAAAACAGAACCGTTCTAAAAAGCTAAATTAAAATGCTTTATCCTACTTAGTTTCACCACAACACAAGAAACAAAAAATAAAAATAAAAGTAATAAAAAAAATGTTTAAGATCTCAACTTGTTTTCTTATAAATCTTCAATACGGTTCAACTATAATTCGAGTGCGTTACGATTTACATCACAATAAGGCCCAAATTTCAAATCTTTATCTCTGCATAGTACCTATCTATAAGTAGGTGCCTTAAACAAAAACACGTGCCATCAAATCCCCAGAAAGACAATTAGATAATTGGATGAAGCGATCACAATGGTACTTGATACCGTTTGTCAGTTTCAAGCACCACAATCGGCTTCCATCTATTGATTCCGAACGGGAAAATCCGTTGGAAGTCGGAACTCTATTATAAAACGTCGGATTAAAATCTCGGAGTAGAGAAACAGCTATAAACGGATTAAATGAGTACCTACTCAAGTTAGAATTTTGCTTTCAGTTTTCTATTTCTGTTATTGCGAATTCTGCTGCAGTTTTTAATTTTATTCTCAGCCACGGCTGTACTTAATTAAATATAATTATGTAATTTTATTTAAGCGAATGTAAAATAGTTTTTTCGACCAGGAGAAGCTCAATCGCTACTAGAAGTCTGGGTAGCAGGTGTAAGGCAAAAGACTAACTCCATTTTACAACTTACACTTAAAATATATCATCATAATAGTCTTTCTCTTGCAATAAGGTAGTTAACAAAAAATATCTAATTAGTCCGTCATATAGATTACCCAAAAATATTGGACACGTATTTTTTTCTTTTTTCACGTAAACAAACAAGGCAGACGAAACAGTGCTTTGAAAACTCGTGTGATACTCTAAGACATTAGTATAACATTTTTTAGAGTTCAGTGACGTCACCAACCCTCACTCAAATCTTTGACGCGTTCCATCTTCGTCAATTTTTATTGATTTGATAAAAAAAAAAATACGTATCCAATATTTTTCGATAATCTAACAGACGGACTAATTAGAATCAAATTTTTTTAAGTCGGTAAACATCCCTATTATCCCAATTCATTTGGGGTCGGCGAAGCAAGTTTTCTTCTTCCATAATTCCCATTTACTCTGCATCTCATTAGATACCTCCTTTCTTGCTATATCGTCCTTTACACAGTCCATCCATCGTTTATTTTACGGGAATTTTTTTTGGGGGTGGGAAATCATCAAATTTCCCCTTCCACTCTTGGACGGAGCTACAGGGAGTGTCAGACATCACTGACTAAAAACCACCCATGTTCCTTCTTAGCCCTTTATGTCGAGGCCGCGGTATCTCTTAAAACATCCCGCAGCCCCGACGGGCGTCGGCCCTTGCGCCCCCCCTTTCCATGTTGCTGACATCTCTTTGAGGCGCGCGAGGAACACGAACGCGTCGTCGACGCGGCCTGTCGTCATAAGACTGACGGACGGCGAGCTTGCCCATTACTCACCGTCCCCAGGCCCGCGTCTACGGTGGCCGGAAGCCGTCACGCGGACTCCGACGCCCGGGGCGTCTCCCGCGGCGGCTGTGACGAGAGGTTCTCTCCCTCTCACGTTCCGCTACCTCCTTTACTAGCATCACTGCTTCGCAGAAGGAGGCGACAGCGATTTTATGGGACTTACTGCCGCACTCAGAGAGCTTTAATAATTACTAAGGCCATCTTACTCAACAAATCTTTACTAAGTGACGGCTTAAGTTATCATTAAATATCTCTAAGTACAGCCGTTAAACATAAATGGCGAAATGTTGATATTCTAAAGACACACCTCTACCTAACCCTTCTCTCGGATCTCAGGTGTAGTTTTAGGTTTATTTTGTGGTTTCCAAGCATTTAAATTACTCCTAATGTTCTCTGCCAACCAACAACAAAATTGTTTAATTTTCCCATCTGCTGTCTAAATCCATTTGGCAGTGTTTAACATCCACTGCTTAGAACTGGCAGTGGTGTTGATAACATTTAATTGTATTTTAACCTGACAACTGGCTTGGAAGTGCTTATATAATGTTTTGTGAGATTTTCATGTTTGAGGTCATAAGCATTTAGATAAGCACCCAATACGGGAATAAACTGTGTGGCTAATGAGATCTTTTATTTGCAAAAATGATAAACTTCAAATATTAATAAGAATTGTCAAAAACCCTTCTATGCTGCTCACTTTTGTTAAAAAAATAATGTATGATCTACATTATTTATTCTATCTATCTGTCTATGTGTTTCATCTATTTGAATTGAAGATTTTTATAAAGCAGACATATGCAGCCAACAGCACTGAGATGCCAAAGAATGAATCATAAGATTGTTCCAACAGAAATGAGAAACACACAATAAATGTCACCTTTATTCTCTATAAAACACCCATTATTCCAAAATAAATCATGAACAACACCAATCTTGATACACGTAATTAAAACTACGGAATGCAAAATGTAAATACTAATGTCATCATTGAGGAAACTGAAACTATAAAATCTGCCAGAAAAGATACTTTAGCGTAGCATAACAATGATGGTACAAGGACTTTCTAAATATAATAGTATATCGTAAAATTATACGGTGTAGCTGTTATTGAGTTGAAACACACTCATCAAGTGGTCTTGGTGAATTACTAAGCAATATATCATGGACTGGATTAGATTGGGACCAGGTGGATGGGGACGCCAATGCGAAAGTAATGGCTGCATTATAGTTTACCTTGAAGGAAATAAGATTGGTGATAAATTGAGCTGTGGAATAAGCAAAATGTGAGATTGAAAAATAACGCAATGAGGGAACCAGTCAGAAGTAATGTCGCGAATGTAATTTCATAGAACGGAAATGCTGTTGCAGAAGTGTACCTTTATAAAATAATTCCAAAAAGGAGGAGGTGGTATTCAGTGGAAAAAAAAGAAATCAAACAAACAAAAGTCACCGACAACAGAAGCAGATTTTTCTTCAAAAGTAAATTTTTAAATTTTAAGTTGGTTTTACGTTTTTATGGATGAAAAACCATCAAAATATGACTCCTCCCGTTCTGGGCGGAGCAGTCATGGGAGTGTCAGACTCAGAAGTGTACCTACAGGGACTTTTTTTTTTGTTATGTTTAAGTCATGCTATATAGGACGAGCAAATTTTCAAACGAACTTAAAGCCATTCCCCGGGGACAACATACGGCGACTAATCGGAAGGAGCAAAGCCGAGGAGTCAAACTGAACACCTAATATTCAGCAGTAGCGCTTGGAATTAGTGGACCAGATAAATGCGGAGATAATGCCAAAACTATTTTAAAAGACTTCCATTTTCTTTACCAAAACGCTCAATTAGAAAAAGCTACAATGAATATTATTACAGCAAAACACCCGCTTTGCAAGTCAAAGAACGGATTTCATAGACAGTTTCAAATTCAATGCCACATTGGTAGCTTGTAACCCCACACAACGCCCACCCATACTTCCAATTTCCTCTGCAATTGTCTGTTTCGATATTCATATCAACAGACTGTTACAGTTGAAACTTGCTTGGTTTATTCATATGTTCGTAGTAGGACATGAAAATTGTAAAATGCAGAACCTAGTATTAGATTATCTTTTAAGAACATGACTATGCCATTGGGCTGACAGTATCGGTCAAAGTAATGACGCTTAGGGGTGGCCATGTACAGCAGAGGCTGAAATAATGCTGGTTTCATTGTCAGGAAGTACCTATTATACTCAGGTGCTGAATAAATAAAGGCTAATGTCCTAACAACCTTTCAAAACATAGCTATAGACTGTCGTATAAACGCGATCAACGGATTATGGAATAAGCCCAGCGAGCTCATACCCGGGGCTTCCTATCAGCAGGGGATCAAAACATTTTCCTAAAAGATTCCTCAATATTTTAAATGAACCCTCGATAGAAAAGGTGTTGAATAATTTATATGGATCCTTGTCTTCGGTATTGGGATGAGAACATCCAAATTATCCAACGATGAATTCTTGGAATGGAAGCGATTTCGGCGAAAATATTATAATTGGAGAAACTACAGACTGAAAAATATGGAGATGGTTATTGGCATTGACATGCTAGTTACTTTTTAAAAAAGATGTTTAGTTCATGTAGATTTATCATAGCAATCTATCGAGCCATATTTGAAACAAAATTAATTCCTTCACTGAACAAAACGTGACCAAACATGCAAATGTAAACTTAGTTTAAACATCTGTAAGGTTTTGACTGCTAAATTATTCACAGGGTTAGGTAAGTAATCCCAAGGGAACAGCAGTTGAAAATCAAAAGGGAACGGTTGACAATGTTTAAGATATCGATCCAGAAAAAGATAAAATGGAAAATGTGAGATTGAATTATGGAATACCACGTAAAATCAAGAATATTTTATTAGTCACATTTGTGCAATTATCATAAAGAAGAATAAAAAATTGCTATGTTGACTCCAAATAATTAAAGAAAATGATAATATAAGACAGATGAAGATTATCACCTAAGTATCCAAGTATCCGGAGTTTATCTTTAAACTCGAATTGGCAATTATCATGAGCCGGGTCTTCCTATTATGTCCTACTATTATGACAATTTATTTGGGGTCGGCACACCATGTTATCCTGTTTTGAACACTTCCTTACTTATCAAAAAAGTCACTTCCACAAATGGATTTTGGAAGTGACTGACCCTTACTTTTACAGCCATCCACAAACTCACTGATACTCAAACCCAAGTACTCATAATACATTGTATTATTAGTGTTATATATTCTATATTATGGTTGTGATTGCGCTGTGTGTTTAGTTTAATTGTTCCAAAGACGCATGGAATAGATTTAGATCACCCAGCAAAATCAACTGTTTAAAATATTAGTACTGGTAAGTATTTTTCAACGAAAATATTATTTACGTGTTCAGAGTTTGATACGAGAAGTATTGTATACGCAATGACTAAGAGTAATGATAACAATAGTTTAACCAAAGCTTTTGAAACAGTGATACAAATAGAATAAATCAGATTACAAAATTTATGGCCACTACAACATTAGGGGAAAGCCCAAGTAGCTATTGAACGGGAAAGGTCTTTTCCAAGGTTAAATTATCTCAGTCTTAAACCAAAGCTAATTATCATCCTTATTACGTTTTAAAACCTCCAAACTCAGGTACTCCTTTGCCAGATTGTTTAATTCCGTACAACAAAGGAAAAATGATACTTTGAGATTGCAAAATGATCTGCCTGCTCACATGCCCGTACCAAAAAGGAATAATTGGGCGTTTTCCATAGGTGCATACAATATTATAATTGCAAAACTAACACCATTCCCAAACAACGGTAACTCTTGAAACCTAGAATTAACAGTGGCGACCGCCAAAAATGCGCCGAGACAATGGAGCTCAAAGAAGTCCTGGAGAAACTATTTAACTGACTAGGATCCCGCAACAAGACACAGACCAGAGCAAAGCCATTAGACTCAAAAGGACGTTTTTAAATGGGATAAACCGAGTTGCATAGTTCCTGTCTGTCTGTAAGCTTTTCAAGCATTAATCGCAGAAGTGATACACGTTTTGACCTAGGTTATTTTTATCTTGGCAGATAACGTTCCCGTAGGGTAATTATTATCCGATGTTCACGCGGGTAAAACCTAGTTGTGAAATATTTTCAGACCGGCAATGACCTCTGACCTTTCAATACTAGAAGAGGATATTTGCATGCTCTAACATACGCCCTTTTCCTGTGGGAGTAGGTAGTATCCACAGAACATCATCTGCTAAGATTCTTAGCTAGCCTTATAACCTCACCCACGTTCTCGCTTTTCACTCTTCCTCTCTACATGACCGTATGCTTTTCAAAGTCTGTCACTATATTTCTTTTCGAAGAGGGTAGTATTTAATTTATTGCGTCCTACGTGTTTGCTTTATCTCGCATTTAATGGAAAGCAAATACATTTTCGTATTAAAACGGCTGCAATATGGCACTCCGGACAAAAAATGCCGACGGCTACGTTCTGAAGGACATTTGTTATGTTCATTGGGTTTCCCAAAGTATAATATGATTTTTGTTGGAAAAAGGGGTGGAGGCTTTTTCCAACAAAAATCCCTGCTGGTCTGTTGGGGGATTGGTGTGGGTGGTAGCTGTTTATTGAGTTAAAGGGCACCTCTGTTTGATAGAGAAAGTGTCAAGTACTAGGTACAACATGCGATTGATATGGGTTCGAAGGTGGTAAGTCTGGACGAGGTAAAAATGGGCTAGAGACGAAAAACGTAGAAAAAAAAGTTACCAGATTCATGTAAGGCCTTAGAACACATGTAATATCGTTCTAGATTATCAATCTATTTTAAAAACCTAAATATTATTGAAATCTGGGTCAATAAAATGTATTAGGTATATTTAGAATTCCCATCTAACATAGCAGAACAAAAACAAAAATATGTTATTGAAATTTTAAATCCAATAAAATTATCGGTACCATTTGAACGATAACATGATTTACAACATTATTATCGCTTACAATTTTACGTTTTAATTTTCCTTCTATTCACAAACAAAATATAAAAATAAAACCATCTACATACATACATACGTAAATTCATGTCATGTTTACATCGAATTCGTCGTGAAAACGTATTCCGAATCAAATTAGGTTTATTTATCCATCCTGACAAATAATTACGGGAAAATTCCTTGGAAAACATAAAGGAACGCATTACGCACTTATCCGATGTAGCGAAATAATCGGCTATTCGGTGAAAATACACGCAATATTTAGTACGCGACCGCCATGCCGATCTGCACGGTAAAACGCTTATTAACACTATTTTTGTATCCTTATTTTGTAAACGTAATCGATTAAAAACGTTACACAGATAATAATCACCGATCACAGGGATCACTGAAGATTTTTTATTTATATATCGATGTTTAAACGCGGCGTTCTTTAATTTTAATTATATTTTTCTCAGATGGCGAGAAAAAAAGCGCGGGGTTGTGTTTGGAAGCGCGTAACGACGCGCCCACCGTCGACAGTGGCGCCGCGCGCGGCACTGACGCGAAATGAAATGGCTTCGGCAACAGGAACGTTCCATTTCACCAACAAATTTACATTTTCATTGTCGTTCAACCTTACTGTCATTATCATAGAGTTGATTTTACTTTATGTTGATGGATTTATGTAATATTATATGTATCTATATAGGCATCAGGATGTCCCTTTTGTTCGAAGCGTTCTTGTTCCGCTCATTTGAGTAGATTCCGTTTTATTTGGGCAGTATATAATCGTTACATTAATTTATGTCTAGTATTCTCTCGACTCATTTGTTTTGTGTTTGTAATTATGTAAGTAATTCAATTTACTTTATTCGTTGAATAGAATACTAGTAACATAAACAGTAGGTAATAATTTTCGTATTTATAAATAAATACTTCTCGAAAGATATGTTTGTTTATATATTGTATAGAACGGTTTTGATATGTATATTTCAGAGTTTTTCGTATATTTGTAAACGGCCCAATAGGTTCGTTGATTGCTCCCTATTAAATAGGACAGGCGGAATTTGGTCATATCTTTGGTATGGCTTTGTCCTAGGTACACCCTGCCCTAACCTTCAGGGAAATATGGTTATGATAATTTATAAATATTATGTGTTAGGTGAACGGAATTTTGAATGTTGAAAAGTATTTTAAAGAGCTTTTTGAATGTTGACTGAAAAATCAGACAGATCAGACTTTGAAGCGCAAACCTCTATAGAATAACGAAAGAGAATCATAAAGAATCCTGTATTAATATTATTTCTTTCTTTGAATGTGGATGCATTATACTGGTTTCCAATAAATGGAACAGTAAAGGCAGTAAGTCTGGAATAGTTTTTTTTGGTATTCTGATCACAAAATGTACAGTCGAACAAGCTAATTAGTATGCAGATTTTTATAATTCTAGAACACAGAAAATATGAATAGGGTCAGTTAACAAAAAACATCTAATTAGTCCGTCACATAGATATTCAAAAAATATCGGACACGTATTTTTTTTTTTTTTACGTAAACAAACAATGAAGACGATGCAGTGCTTTGAAAACTCGTGTGATGTCCTATTCTAAGACATTAGTATGGCATTTTTTACCGGTCAGTGTCGTCACAAACCCCCACTCAAATCTTTGACGCGTTTTATCTGCATACATTTTTATTGATTTGATAAAACAAAAAATACGTGTAAAATATTTTTCGATATTATAAAGACTAATCTAACAGACGGACTAATTAAAAATAATCACATTCTTTTGGGCAGTAAACATCCCTAATGCAATTTTGTTTTTTAAAGTGTTTCGCATTAAGCAGTGATGTCAAACGCTGATCATTTTCATTTCACATCACTCTCTAAATGTATCTGTATAATCTTAAAAGTAAATGCAAGTTACCTGGCTGTATACTTATTAGCTTGTTCGACTGTACAAAACAGTTAAAACAATAATTAGCATTGTATTCTTATACTGCCGCACTCAGAGAGCTTTAATGATTACTTAGGCCATCACTTAGTAATGGTTTTGACAGTTTTCTCGTACAAAGATATGTCAAACTTTTACTAAGTGACGGCATCATTAAATATCTCTGGTGGCCCAGTGGTGACGGCCTCGACTTACGAACTGTGAGTCGTGGGTTCGAATCCAGTCAGGCGCATTACTTTGTGTAATTTATTTCAACACCACTGCTCTCAAAACGGTGAAGGAAAACATCGTGAGGAAACCGGCATGTCTTAGAACCAAAAAATTCGAAGACATGTGACATCTACCAATCCGCACTGGGCACGCGTGGTGGATTATAGCCCATCCCTCTCCTAGAGATGAGGCCTGAATCCCTGCAGTGGGAACATTATAGGCTGATGATGATGGCAGATAGTGTTATTAATAGAATCAATTAATAATTAAATTTTTTGATGTTTTTCAGAAAGGTCAGAAGCGTAGTATTGACTAGCGTGAGCGTAACTGATGGAGTCTGATTATTAAGGGTGTAAAAGTACCCTTAACGAAACCGAAAGGTTCGAAGTTCCCCCCATCACTGCGATGTTGTTTTTTGTTTTGGAAGTCGTTTCCCAGGAGTATTTTTTTCGTTAAGGTACCTCGTTTGATGTACCTACAGTCGCCTGCAAAAATGCATGAACAATTCAGAACTAAAATCGTGTGAAGCAAGAAATGACGCCACCTAACCGTAAACTAGTTATCGACTATAAACGCTCACAGGAAAATACATATTAAGGAATCCATGCAATTTTGTAGGTTACTGTACATAATGCTTGGTTGACGTTTTTGTGAAGGGTACGTTTACTTACACCTGTATACCAGACGAGCGGACGTCACGCGGTTTCACCCGCGTAGTTGCCGTGCCCGTAGGAATACAGGGACATAAAGTAGCCTATGTTACTCAGAGTGAAGGTAGCTTTCTAATGGTGTAAGATTTTTTGAAGTTTTTGTTTTTGATTTTTTGAGTTTATTCATTAAAAACATACACACACACATACAAAAATACAAATCTTTTCTCTAATATTAGTGTAGATTAATGAACAAGGACTAAACAAAAAGAGTGTGACGGGATCGTAGTTAGTGGCGATCTGTTCCTAGTTATTTATTGCCTGATGATGATGCCATCTATACGTGCCACATTCTGGCTACTACGTGGTATTTTAGGTGTGCAGCTTTTTCAGCTGCTCTCAAGTGACTATAGTTGTTGCCAATTAATATCGCAATAGCGATCATTGCCCCTACCCTAATATATAGGGTGCAAAAGTACCCTTAACGCAAACGAAGGGCACTTGTTCTCCCCACCACTGCGATCATTTTTTGGTTCTAGACCATACCTGGGAACCCCCTAGTTACGGAGATATTGGGGGTTAAAGTTCCAAATTTTGCACAGCTGTTTTTGTAAATACTAGTTTTTCAGGTTAAACCTTTACTTAAATTACCTCCATGGCCCGTTTACTATTCAAAGCATGCACTAGCACAATGTTTTTTGAGTACTACATTGAGTTTTACCGTAAAATGTGATTTTTGACCCCAAAAAAAAAGTCGTTTCCCAGCAAAAAAATTTGCATAGGCGTACTTAGTTTGATGTACAGAATGCTTGGTTGACGTATGTGTGAAGGGTTAATTTACACCCTGTATATTCGTACGAACCAAAACAAATGAAGCGTGTAACGTTTTTCGTAAGAAAAATGTTGAAGATCACGATAGATGACGATTCAAGACATGAACAGGCTTATTTTCGGATTTCAAAGTTAAGGTGGGTCAATGACCGCTATTGCGATCTTAACTGGCAGCACTGTTTTTTAATTTAGTATACGCATTGACACTTACAAGTGTTCTCAAAAAGTAGGTGTGAAAAAGAAAATTTCGAGCAAAATACTAGCTACGAAAATATAATGTTTTGCGTCCTACATTTTAATATTTATTATACAGATTAGTGATTCATTCATTGTTTTTAACATATTTTCAGGGTCATGAAAACAAGAATAATTTAAAGAAATTGCGCAAAATGTATGCAAACTAAATCATTTCAAAAACTTTCCATCCAAAACATCGTGGGAAAACTGGAAAATCCTAGTTTCAAAATATTGAAGACGTGCGCCATTTGCTAAAACGCAATGGATTACAAAGGCGGATTACGGCCGACTCCTCATGGAAATTCTTAATAATGGATAATCACAGAAGATATCCCATAAGTGACAGTATAACTACGTTTTATTATGATACATTTGATTGCTTTCCATGATCCTGACCCATTTCGGCCTCAGCGACTTGGATCTGCCTATTAAAAGCATAGTTGGTGTGCCCTCTGGTGACTGACATAGCCAATTTTTGCCGTGAAAGTGCGTCCACATTCACTGCAAGTCAGCACCCCTCCGACGTAATTGTATTGGATGGCCGCGGATGGCCGGGCCTTAAGCTCGTCTCGTTTAGCATCGAGCTCTTCTTTACGCCGCCTTTCAAACTCAAACACCTTAGTGATCACGGCATGCACTGTGGAGGCATGCCGTGATCACTAAGGTGTTTGCTCCGCTCTGCTGCCATTGCCTCCCAATGTGACGTCCAAATGTTAATAAGCAGGCAGCGTGCAAAGAATGTATGATTCAAATAACAAACTGCCAAAAAGACAACTTTGGAGAATTTACGTGCCGTGCTCTATAGGATTCTGCCTACTACACCGTGACAAAAAAACAATCTTTGTGTTGAAAAGTCCGACACTATGCCCACCAGACTGTTCGGTCACAGGGAACTGAACTTATAATATAATTAATATTAGTCTAAAATTATAAGCATTTGATGATTTCCCACCGCCAAAAAAAGGCGTTCGTTGTGCGAGTACCGAATTGTTACCTGCTTCTGGTGATGGACGAAGACTTTTGGCCGGAGGACGTGGTATTCCGTCACTTCCGCGGACAAGTTCCACTGGACAGCCAGCACAAGTGAAGTGTTAAAAAGTTTAGTGATGTGCCACCAACATAGTCATAAGTTATGACTATGTTGGTGGCACATCACTAAACTTGATAGGAATAGGTAGTGCCTATTTGCCTAAACTTCGAAGAACAGAGACAAGAAACGGAGACTTCCTTAGGACTAAATTTTTTCCGAGACATCTGTCCCGAAATTTCGAGACAACACATAAATACATTTATAGACATATTTTTCTGAATTTTATAGACAAACTTTAGATAAATATAGACGAATTACTTATTCCAAATAACACATTTTTTAAAATGTATTTAAGTGTTGTCTCGAAATTTCGAGACAGATGTGCCGGAAATAATTGAGTCCTAAGGAAGTCTCCGTTTCTTGTCTCTGTTCTTCGAAGTTTAGGCTAATAGGCACTACCTATTCCTATCACTGGCTCATAACTAGTCTTATTTTTACCCGACTACGGCGAAGCCATAAAGAAGGGTAATAATTATACACAAGTTTTGTATTCTGTCTTTAATAATATGTTAGATTTTAAGGTATATTTATATGGGCCATTGTATCCAGAAATAAATGCTATGCTATTATTATTTTCATTAACCCTTTCCCAATTAACCGTGGTACAAAAGACCCAGATTTAATAGGTCCGTTTATTAATATAACTCCGACCTTCTTCACAAACCCACCTGTCAAATCATATTATTAATCTATCGATGTTTAACAGCGAATATTCATTGTTATTAAATGTTCGATCTATTTACAGTCTATTTAATTCTAATGTGTTCAGAATTTATGAAAGGAGTCGTTAGTATGTTTTATTGGCGATAATATTAGTTGGCACAACTGTTAAGCAATTATCTTTTATAGAGAAGGAACGTGTGTCGGTCGCCACGGTTGACTATTGCGTTTTAACAGTTTCAGAATGCAGATACGATTATTACCCGACTTAACCCGACTACGGCGAAGCCAAACCAAAGGGTACCTAACGATTTTGGCAGTCTATGTTTGTCATCATCATCTGCCTAGCCATATCCCAACTATATTGGGGTCGGCTTCAACTTCAGTAAAGTGGAGTATTTGTTTTTGGGAATATCAATAGTGTTATTGAACTCAATGTTTTGATTCCACACAGATTAACAGTACAGACGCAGCATCGTTGCGCTGTAAATAATTAATTGATTAATTTAATGATCACTTAAGCCGTCACTTAATAAAGATTTGACATAGAAGTTATTACTATTTTTTTTTTATATTATAATTAATTTATACACAACTTTTTCCTCCACCTTTATGGGTTTCACATCCAATTTTTTTAATGCTTTATGCACTAAGAAATACTGCACAAAGGTGGTTTTAAGAATGATTACGGGTCTGTAAGATCCAAGGAAAGCTAAGACATGTTTTCAAAGAGTTTAAACCAGTGCGGGTAGATGTAATTCCGTTTTGAAAGCAAACATAAAAGAGTTTAGAATATGTTTTACTAAAAGATTCTACTGAAAACTTTCCTTTGCATGTTTATTCCATTCAAAGGTAAAGCTTGTATAATAGAAAACTTCCTTTTATAATATTAAAAAATACATCACGTCAGTAACACCCGAAGAGTTTGACAGAGGTAAGTATACCTAACAGTACACTCACGTCTTTTTTTTTTGGTGTGGGAAATCATCAAATTTTAATAACCCCTCGCGCTCTTGGGCAGAGCGAAAGGG
The DNA here is from genome assembly GCA_932274075.1 of Diarsia rubi. Lineage (NCBI taxonomy): Eukaryota > Metazoa > Arthropoda > Insecta > Lepidoptera > Noctuidae > Diarsia > Diarsia rubi. The sequence continues at coordinate 13,339,068 of OW026433.1, read as the reverse complement.
AGTGTCAGACTTCTAGCCCTTTATGTCGAGGCCGCGGTATCTCTTACAACATCCCGCAGCCCCTTGCAGCCCAGCAACATGGAGGGGCCTCCTTCCATGTTGCTGACATCTCTTTGAGGCGCGCGTGGAACACGAACGCGTCGTCGACACGGCCTGTCGTCGTCATAAGACGGACGGACGGTGAGCTAGCCCATTACTCACCGTCCACAGGTCCGCGTCTTCGGCGGCCGGAAGCCGTCTCGTGGCCCCCGACGCCCGAAGCGTCTCCCGCGGTGGCTGGGACGAGAAGTTCTCTCCGTCTCACACTCCGCCACACACTCACACTCCATTAATGTTTAGGCGGTGAGCTTATTGCCATCAACTGGTCATAAATCTCTCCGACTCTACGACCGCTACTGCTGAAAAAATCCTGACGAAAAAACTAAAAAACCCGACTGAGGAAACTGAAAAGGGTTTTCGGGTTTTTTAGTATTTTAACTACTTTTTTTTATTCCATGACTTATCCGTTCTTGTCAAGTGTGTTTGTTCTTTCGTCGGTCGCGTAAAATTCTTCGCAGATGTTTTAACTTATGTGTTTGCTTATAGGATTTGCGACTTTGAATCTCTTTTAAGCATATAGTGTCATATATTTTTGTAATTTCCTTTTAAAACCCTTCATTTTGATACCCTACTCGATGTACCCTAAAATTCGCAAGTTTTGTTTATTTTTTAATTTTTATGAAGCCAGTGACACTCGCGCCGTCAAGACGAACATTTTTTAAATCCCTTCATCCTTTTAGGAGTTAAGAGGGAACAAAGAAACAGACATACATACATACATACACGCCAAACACATAACCCTCCTTTTGGGCTTCGCCGCGGTCGGGTAAAAAACCAAATACTACTTTGTCCAACCCGGGAATCCAACTCAAGAGTTCATGCTCAATCAAGTAAATTATTCGTACAGTATATTTAGGTAATGACCTAATGAAGTAATTAATATTTCAAGCACGCTATTGCCCTTCGTGTTTGGTTCTGTTCTGAATTTTAAATGAATATTAATTAAAAGTAAGGTCCGTTCATTACTTAAACATCCTTCAATTTTCAATTTATTCAATCCTTTAGTTACACGGACTTTATTTTACCTTTTTGAATATTAATTAGCTAATTACTTACTTCTTTTTGAACTTTACTTACTAAAGGAGAGAGTAGTTTAGTTCGTTTTGAGTATTTTTATTCGTAGAGTACCTAAATAATATATGCCTGATTAGGTCTATTATTAGTTTTGTTTATTTTAACGTTTCATAACATTTCGTTAAACTCATTAAAAGTATGTGTCTATACACACGTTTCTAAAGTATTGTACTGTCTTATGATTCTCAAGCCCTTATTCCGAAGTTTTTAGAGTGTATCTCAATACAGTAGTATTCGCATCACAATGTCTATTTATAGCTTTTTATCTTCTCCTGGAGTTACCTCTTGCCCTGTTCCTATACAGGGTGTAAAGTAACCCTTCATACATACGTCAACCAAGCATTCTGTACATCAAACTAAGTACCCCTACGCAAAAATGTTTGCTGGGAAACGACTTTTATTATTTGGGGTCAAAAATCACATTTGTAAAACTCAATGTAACACTCTTAAAACATTGTGCTAGTGGATGCTTTGAATAGTAAACGGGTCATGGAGGTAATTTAAGTAAAGTTCAAACCTGAAAAACTAGTATTTACAAAAACAGCTGTGCAAAATTTGGAACTTTGACCCCCAATATCTCCGTAAATAGGGGGGTTCCCAGGTATGGTCTAGAACCAAAAAATGATCGCAGTGGTGGGGAAAACAAGTGCCTTTTGTTTGCGTTGAGGGTACTTTTACACCCTTTATTCATACACCAAACTTTCCTCTCAAAGTTTTCCTACCCGCTTAAATTCTAATTTCCACACAGCCTAAATAGACACTGGTTATGATGTGTGCCGAAATGCAAATTGCATAAAAAATCTCGTGTCCAATAATCTTGAAATTAACTTTCAAAAATTCCTTAGAAAAGTCAACTGCCCTCATAAATACTACACGTCCACACGTAGTAAACTCACCGTTAATCTCTCACACAATAATTTATAACATTCACAAACGGATACTATTCCTTATTACTAAGACGTTAAAGTCGAAAAGTTTTGACGGATACAAATCATCAAGGTAATTAATATTATACTGAAAATAAACTCGGGTCGCTTCATCATATCTCGGGAATTTCGCAGCGGTGGTAGGGTTAAGTGAGATCCGATTATTGAGAGGAAGTGAGAAAATGCAGGGGTAATAACCTATCTGCCATTTTTATGAATAGGGAGAAATATATTACGAAGAAATTTCGGCAAAAACTCGGTATAGATTTACCTACACCTAATTTCATACTGAGTAGCTGTGGCCCAGTAGTGGCGGCCCCGACTTACAAACAGTAAGTGGGTCGTGGGTTCGAACCCAGGCAGGCACATCACTTTGTGTAATTTATTTCATCACCGCTGCTCTCAAAACGGTGAAGGGTTTTCCTTCACCGTTTTGAGAGCAGCGTGAGGAAACCGGCATGGTTTAGAAACAAACATTCGAAGACATGTAACATCTACCAATCCGCACTGGGTCCGCTTGGTAAATTATAACCCATTCCCTCTCAAAAGAGAGAGGAGGCCGGTGTCCCAGCAGTGGGAACATTAATAGGCGTTTGATGATGATTTCATACTTGCCTCCGAAAGCATGTATTCAAAATTGTTGGTACCGGCCGTCATTAAAAGATCTTTCTCTAGGCATGTCTCTCTCGTGGCTCTGTCTAGGCATGGGAAGATGTATCACTATAAAGGGTGTAAAAGTACCCTTAACGCAAACGAAGCGGGCACTTGTTCTCTCCACCACTGCGATAATTTTTTGGTTCAAGACCATACCTGGGAATCCCCTAGTTACGTTTGGAGATATTGGGGGTCAAAGTTCCAAATTTTGCACAGCTGTTTTTGTAAATACTAGTTTTTTAGGTTATCACTTTACTTAAATTACCTCCATGACCCGTTTATTATTCAAAGCACGCACTAGCACAATGTTTTAAGAGTGCTACATTGAGTTTCACCGTAAAATATGATTTTTGACCCCAAAAAAAAGTCGTTTCAAGTATTTAGTTTGATGTACAGAATGCTTGGTTGACGTATGTGTGAAGGGTTAATTTACACCCTGTATTTATCTGCTAAAGTTTTGACTTATAAAGAAGCAGAGTTTGCGTGACACACAATTACCCTGCCTCTTAAAAGGGAAACATTGGTGTGAAAAAAACATTTTTTCGAATAAGTAAATAACCCAATCAATGTTGATGCATATTCAAATTTAACCGTAAAATGTAATTATGCCGCAGGCCCCTCGTCAGTTTTTATTTTATATTGTTTTCATAGTATGTATGCAGTATGTACCTAATAGAAGGTACCCATATTTCGCCTGTTTTGTTGAAGCCTCATTTAATAGGGGCGCCCTATTGCCATTAACTGTGCACAGGTCTTGTTGCTTTCAGGCCATAACATAATTATCACAGATTATCTGGAATAAATTTCCGGTAGACATATTCCAGGAATTTTAGAGACGAATTGCTTTTTTAAACAGGAACGCCTTTCAGCTTTTCTTAGAGGTGAACTTCTAAAAAGAAACTAAGAAACCTATAACTCAAAATCACATCAGTAGCTTGGAAATGTTTCTAATATTTACGGACTATTAAAAACGAGATTTCAAAGAGGAAGGCCTATTAATCACCTTTAAATAAATAATTTAGGCGCCACAACTGAGGTACATAAATAAAAATTATTTACACAAAAAACAAGTACGGTAGGTACTCAAGATCTTTACAGCAGATTCGTGACTTTTTTATCTATTTTAGAAATAAAATAAAAGGTTAGTGCTATATGTTCTTTCTCCACGATTAGTTTACTGATAGGTTATGTCTTTTATTATTATTATTATATACTTTTTTAGACTTGCCTTACTATTGTATCGAGTCTGGTCCTTCTAGCCAACCTAACAGACAGATGTGTTACTGGGGAGTTTGTTCCGCCACTTCTTCTTTCCAGCAAAAACCCTAGGAAGTGTCGAATGGGGGCATTTTGGGGGACTGTCTCTTGTAAATAAGTAAAGTAAAGTAAATTTTGGCGTTCGAAAAGTGCTGATTATCAACCTACTTTGAATAAATGAGTTTTGATTTTGATTTTGATAACAGCCGGGTAGATCTGTAAGCAAAGCCACGTTGACCTTTATTGTTCTGTCCATGGGTAACCCATTATTTTGGCATGGGTAACCATATTATTATTATCTTTGACAGCCGTTACAAGCAGCCAATATCCCGAAAGTCTGACCACCACGACCAGTCTTACTAACTGCGGTACTCTGTGATATTTAATGATTACTTAAGCCGTCACTTAGTAAAGGTTTGTAATCATTAAAGCTCTTTGAATGCAGCAGTAAGGGGTATAGTATTACCCTTTACTAAGTGGGTTGTTGAGGTCAGATATACAGTCGTTCTATGTAAATCTAGTGAGACGACATCAAAGTACTTGGAGTTAGTATTTTTTTCTTAAATAGTTTTTCTCATTGTGTTATTATTTTAAGAGTATCTTCACTGCGTTCAGGCCAAACTTATCATTTTTATTACATTTTTAATCGACTGTGTTGGAGAGAGTAATGGCAATTTTAAAGCACGCAAATCGTCATCAGCTGATAGACGTTCTTGATTTATTTATTTATGCACACACAAAATACAAAAAAAAAGGAAAATATATAAAAAATAGAAGAGCACAACGGTACTGCTTATTTCTAAAGAAATTTCTTTCAGCAGACCTGCGAGAGGAGAGTTGGATTAGAAATATATCTTTCAGCTGAAGATTTTTCAATCGCAATCTCCCGTGTAGAACATCCTTAAGTAACTCCATCAAATAGCAAACTTCCAAAGCACTAATCTGTTCCTAAATCGAGTAAAACTACCTTATTCAGCGTAGGTGTCAAAAGAAAACAATTTACAAGAATAAACACTGAAAATAGATCGAATGCGAATACTTATAGGGTGGGTTTACACAGGCAACTTGAACGCATTATTTTCGGGAAAATTAACACAAGTGAGGATTTTTGTCACTCTCTCATGCAAAAAGTGTTGAACAGATTTGTAAACAATTTGGCAGACAGGTACCAGGTAGTTTATAACCTGTTTTAACACATAAGATACTTTTATTCTGGCAATAGCATCCCATGGGACACCGAACTCCTCGTTAGCGAAACTACGGGAGTAAGTTTGTATTTATAAGCATTCTCCACTCCCTGAGATTATGCCGGTTTCCCAGCACTGTTTCACAGCAGCTAATGAGAACATTATAGGCTGATTTTGATTATGTAATAAGCATAACATCTCTGCATAACCAGCATGTCTGAGAGATGCATCTCAAAGACATATATAGTCAAGTCAGAGGTGGCATATAGCACTCAGACGCTATGTTAGGTACTAACGACGCGATTAAGAAGACAGCATAAAGCTATACTGAAAATAAAATGCTCGTGTAACCGCTGCTTAAGAATTAAGAGCAATCGGACAACGGCCATATGACGGGATATTGATGCAGACTCCTACGTAACGTCTAACACGATGATGCAAGTGTGTGGGTGGGTGTATACACCCCCAGCGTGGGTTTACGGGAAAATTTGTGAATTGAATCACGTGTCTTACACTGTGATTGATTTTCTAGTTACGATTGCGTTGAACGAGCACATAAACAAGACTAGTTGATGGCTATTAGTTTCGGGGAAATGGCTGTAATGCAGACAGGCGGACAGTTCTGTCATAAGATTTCTGTTTTGGCCTCTTTGGTGCGGAACCCTTGTCAATTGAAGATTTAGGGTGAAGCTAATTTAGTGAGTAGCAGTTAGAATTGATATTGCCTTGGAGACACAGGTGTCCAATTTTGAACTTCGATGTGTTAATATTATAATTGCTTGCTATAAATTGGGTTAGTAGTAGTTCCTGTTTATTTATCCGATGTCTAACCTAGTCGAGAAAGTATATTATGAGCTTATTAAGAGCCATAATGAGCATACAGGAACCACATTAAGAACAACAGGCGTAGGTAGGTTCGCATTGTAGAACTAGTCAACAAATTAGGTACCCATTTTCCCTAACTTGGTTCATAGACAAAACAACAACGATTACAAAGTTTTCCACAGTCAATAAATTAAGAGAAGATTATTCCGTATATGTCAAAAGATGATAAAAATCATCTTTGGATCATCACACAGACATTAGTCAGCAAGCGTGAGGGTTTTGTCGCACAATTTGGAAGACACTTATGTCCAGCAGACAGGCTGAATTTATTGTTTAATGATTATAATGTCCTATACTATTGGTGAAACTTTCGGACCAAGGACGGCCAATAGTCAAACGACACGTCAGCTTCCTTACTGTGCGAGCATTGGTGCAGAAGAGATTATTCCTATAGTTATCTTAACCTATACTATAGTTTATCTTTTTATCACCTTCAAAACAAACCCGCGGACAGTCAGTATCGTTAAACTTTTAGTTATACTTAACCGTTCGCGTTCATGACCCAAAAATGTTGGCAGCCAGTCAAACGTTCCGCTGTATAAACATTGTGTTGATATTGAAGTTTTTGATTCAGGAGACCGATGGGATTCACCATTACCCGGACTAATTAGGGATAGGGCGAATAGTTCTGATTATTTTAAGGCCTTTGTTTTGGTTTTTCCGGAAATTGGTTGGGTATTTTCTCATTTATTAACAAGAGGTCTGAAATATGGTTGGCTTGTTGTTGTGGAAAACGGACGATTTGCATGGTGAACGATGACATTTTGAGGACACCGGCATGTCCCGTCGGGGCCGCGGGTTGTACACTAGTTATCGCGGCATCGACATAGAGGGCTAAGAAGGAACATGGGTGGTTTTTAGTCAGTAGAAGCAGACTTCTACTGACTAAAAACCACCCATGTTCCTTCGTACTCCCTTTCGCTCTGCCCAAGAGCGGGAGGACTTATTTGATGATTTTCCACCAGCCAAAAAAAAAAAAAGGATACCGTACCGTCCGTCATGTCTTAGAACCGAAGTGTGAGATTGTGTTCTAGATTACAGCCTACTCGCTACTATAGAGAAGATGACTGTATTGATTTATTTATATTTTGTCGTCTTTTTTTTTTTTTTTTGGTGGGTGTAAAATCATCGAATAACCCCTCCCGCTCTTGGGCAGAGCGAAAGGGAGTGTCAGACTTCTACTGACTAAAAACCACCCATGTTCCTTCTTCGCCCTCTATGTCGAGGCCGCGATAACCAGAGGACTACCCGCGGCCCCGACAGGCGTCGGCCCTTTCGGGCCCCTCCCATGTTGCTGACATCTCTTTGAGGCGCGCGTGGAACACGAACGCGCCGTCGACACGGCCTGTTTTCGTCGTGAGACGGACGGACGGCGAGTTAGCCCATCACTCACCGTCCACAGGCCCGCGTCTACGGTGGCCGGAGGTCATCGCGGGATATTTTGTCGTCTATGTCGTCGATCAATTTTAGTGTCTGTTTGTATTTTCAAATTAACAGCTTTTTTGCTGCATGTATTTTATCTACGATACATATCACAAACTTACATTTTCTTGCTGTCTGTCTGTTAGTTCTGGCTAATCTCCGAAACGGCTGGACCGACTTTGACAGCATTTTTACTGGCAGCTAGCTGATGATATAATAAGTAACCGATATATACTCTAAATTTTATAATATTTTACTCGGTTAGAGGTAGCGAAGCACAGCTAGTACAAAATACTTTCCACGAGTTTCTGCTCTAATTATCTCTTGCCACAGAGGACTTTACAACTCGCCAGTATGTTAACAGCTTTTCTGGGAATTTAAGAAAACTAAAGACAGCTTTACCTACTTTTTACGACATAGAACTATTGAAAGAATGTACCCACATAGCATTAATGTGGTCATGATAAAACAGCTGTTTCCAGCTTCTTCGGTTTATATGTTTGTGGCGACAGCGCCATCTATCGCAATAGATGCAAACAAACATTGGCAATCCTGCATCGCGCTATCAAAGTTATCCGACACATTAGCGTATTTAGAAAATCCCGGCTTACAAATGTCGGGCAGTTAGCCCACCAGACACAACTCCCGTCTGGTCGAAAGATCCTCCCTTTCTATGGGGGATGAGGAACTTTACACCCTGTTCTTCAAATGTTCATATTTTGTTCACTTTTTGACATGTTCTTATAGGCTGGTTTTCGTAGAATTTCCAAGTATTGTAAGCTACAGTTAAGTTGTAAGGGTAGCACTTGAAGCCCGTCGGGACTGCAGTTGGTCACAAGAGAAACCGCGGCCTCGAGTTAAATGGCTAAGAAGGAACATGGGTACTTTTAAGTCAGTAGAAGTCTGACACTCCCTTTCGCTCTGCCCAAAAGCGGGAGGGGTTATTTGATGATTTTCCAAACGCCAAAAAAAAAGAAAAGGGTAACACTTGAAGAGGCATGCTTAGAACAAACTAGCTGTTGCCCACGTCTTTGTTCGCGTGGGAATTTTGATGTGTGTATCTGAGAAAAAAAATAACCTATGCTCTGTTCCAGACTCTGCGCTAAATATCGGAAAACAGACACATCGGAATATTTATAGGAAAACCCTCTCGGGCAGTAGCCCACAAGGCACAGGGTTGAATAATTTTCCTTTTGTCTATGCGAAAAGAAGAATAAGTTCTTTCTACACCTACACCATTTTTCTTTATACCCTATATCTTCATATTATCTGTATTACCATGTTTGACACGCACGCATGTTTGTCACGCACGCATGTTTGACACGCACGCATGTTTGTCACGCACCTCTGATTTTTCGGATTTGTGTACGTATTTTACAACTATTACTTATTTGAAGATCGCACATCGTGAGGAATCTAGCATGCCAGAGAGATAGTTTTCGACGGCATGTTAAACTTGGGCTGCATAACCTCGATGTAAGACACCAGGATATGAAATAACCATACGACAAAAAAAAAGTCTCGTAACTGCTCCATTGAATGCAGCAATATTGAATAACTAGGTGTTACAACTTGAAAATTATCCCACAGGAAGTTAAAATCGGGATAAAAACTATCCTATGTGTTAATCCAGGTTATAAACTGTATATGTACCAAATTGTATTCAAATCTGTTCAGTAGTTGTTGCTTGAAAGAGTAACAAACATCCATCCATACATACATACAGACTTACAAACTTTCTCGTTTATAATATTAGTAGAGTCGAGCAAATACATTCCAGTTTTCCACACAATTATTTCTCGATTTCCAGGTACTATTGTACGACATCGATTCCGCTTCGGTGTCCGTTCAATTCGAACCGGAATGTCGGGAAACCTATTCAATGAATGCAAACTTATATCGAATTCCCGGAGTTAAACTACAGGTAGGAAAGGTATAATCTATAAAATACAGTTGTTGGTATGTTAATTCAATTATGTAGTTACTAGAACCTTCCTAATACATGTAGCAATAGGGATGTTAACTGACTTTAAAAAATATGATTCTAATTAGTTCGTCTGTTAGATAAATAATCGAAAAATATTAGATACGTATTTTTTGTTTTGTCAAATCAATAAAAAATTACAAAGATAAAACGCGTCAAAGATTTAAGTTGGATTCTTTAAATATGACGTCACACGAGTTTTCAAAGCACTGTATCGTCTTCACTGTTTGCTTACATGAAAAAAGAAAAAAATCGTGTCCAATATTTTTTGGAAATCTATCTGACGGACTAATTTTTTTTTTAGTTTACTACCCTATTGTTATTGATTCTTCTTCTTTACGTTAAGTTAAGACTCAAATTTTGATAGACCGGTATATAGCTTCGACAAAATCTTGGACAGGAGTCAAAGGCTGTTTATCCACTGAAGCGGAGCGAGGCTGCGGAGCGTAGAAACTGAGAAATATTGACCAATGGGATTGCAAAAAATCTGCCCTCTGTCCCAGTGTTCAACCCTGGTTAATATTTCTACTGTTACAACAGCCTGCTCACAGCGTGCCACCCTAGCCAGCCAATGACAGCTAACCATAACCATGCCACTCTAGCAAACCAAAGCCATGCCACTCTAGCATACCATAGCCATGCCACTCTAGCCAGCCAATGACGGGCAACGACTCGCGAGCCAATCACAGTCAAGCGAAGACACCGCCATAACCACCGGATGCCTCCGGTGGGGATATCAGTCTATATAATGCCCTGTAAGCTCAGTTTCGAGGTCTTGTCGCGCTCGATTGTGAAACCTGTAAGTCGAGACTCTGTCCAAATAAAATAATGAATCAGTTCCTGTCTATTTTTTACCACTGTCGTTACAGTCAGAAGTGGGATCGAATAAAAAAATAACCTACGATAAAACGACGCTCTGCTACTTAAAAGTCAACGGTCACCTACTGTGGAGGACGAGGTCTGAAAATTCAAACGAAGAACGTTGATGCACACCGCCTGCAAGGAAAATATTGTCTCCCATCCCAGTATCACAGGGCACAAATTGAAAAAGCAGGCCACAATCTGGATGGAACACGAAGCGCCTACCCTCAGTATCGCATTGGTCATTCCATAATTTGACCTTGAAAACGGAGACTGCGGCCAGTAACCACCTGTGAGACACTTTGAGTTACAAGAAGTATCCATCTCTCTGCCAGCAACGGTTCTACGGTAAATTAAGACTACCTAAAGATTGTCAACAGCAACCAAGGACATGGAAGGAAGGAACCGACCTACTTCACGCTGAGAGCTGCCAGGAACCATGCATAAATAACAAGGTCAGTAAACATGCCAATATTTGCCAAATTAGCCAAATGCCATTAGCCAAATATATAAGCCAAATGAGTTTTACCATGGAGTGCCCCATGAGTTGATAATTATGCGAATCGTTGACAAAATAATTTGGTAAGCCCGATATGTAAATCTAATCATAGTCAGATAATCTGTATAATATTATCCCGGTACAAAAAAATGTTTTACGAGTAGGTACTAGTTGTGTACTAAAGAGTTGAGAACTTAAAATGTACATAATTATTTAGTTCAAGTGCGCATTAGATTATCCAACAATAACAATTCCAAAGTAAATCATGTAGATCAGATACTTATAAATAGCTACAATAATTTTATTAAACTATTATCAGAGATATAGATAGCATTCCTTGGCGATCTCTTGCTACCGCCAGCCGATATTCAAACAGTTTTAGACTTATTGGATATAGTTCTTGACAAATTGAAAACGAGGAACTTAAAATTAAATATGAGGAACTGCAAATTTTTACATATTTCATAATTAGGGTATAAAACATCATGACGCGATCCAATTCAACCAGGTGAATTTAAGTTGATCGTCTTAATTTCTCATCCCGAGTAATGTAAACGAAGTGCGTCAGTTTATTCTATCTAGTTCTATCTAGTTACTAAAGAAAGTCCATTAGTAACTTAGCAATAATAGCTCGCCCGTTTATCAAACTTACAAAAAAAAAAGTACGATGTGGGTATGAGACAAGTCACATAAATCTTGTTATGGAAAAAAAAATGTTATAGGTCGGTATTAGTGATTATGTAGGTACGATCCTAGTTTTCCAACAGAAATTCACACGTATTGCAGGTATTGCACGTATCTTTTATAAAATAAATTGACGGTAGTTTGCGCCCTGTCTTTTAGTTTAGTCGCGTTACAAGTCAGATAGAGTGTTTATCATGATTTTGGGCTTGAATCCCTTGCGGTGATAAAATTGTTGCTAAGATTTCGTATTATGACGTGTTATGTAAAATGTAATGTAATTCGGACTGTACTGCAGTACGCGATACAATGACTAATCATGATCTTATGCCATGTATTGCCCGATATTACTTTTCACTATGGTGACCGATGAGCCAAAGCCCAAGCAAGCTAAAACGAAAAGCCAAAGTCAAAGTCTATGCCTATCTTAGGTAAGCAGATCGTTCGATATATGCCGTTTATTGTGTACCATTTAGACGTGAACGATTTGTTCAGTACTGTGCAATGACAAGATGAAAAGCCGAAAAGTAGTATTGTTTTACTGCGAAGTGGGTGTACAGATACCTATAGTGAGTAATTGTGTAATCGTTGATGGTAGGCTATAACGTAAACAAACCTTTACGGTACCAGATTAGTTGTGTGAGTTGTGACAAACTTCGCGCGATGGAAAATATTACAAAATGCATCATGACAATAACAAGGAGTAAAACGAAGTTCTGAATTTTATAAATATCAACAAAATTTCTGATTTCCAAAAATAACCCGATTTATAAGTAAATATTATTATGTGACGTCATGTTTACATTGTGCGTACTGTAAAGGGGATAATGTAGGAAAGAGGGTTAACGACATCCAATTCTAAATCTAACTTAGCTCTGATAATACATGACAGTAGCAAGCTAAATTTTAATTTTAAAATGGTGATAAAACTGATGTCCTGAAACGAGGCTGCGCCTGTGGGTATCTTGGGGGCCAGAGTTGCATTAACTTAACATTAGTACTTAATAGCTTTAAACACATAAAGTTATATTGGAAAAATAGAAAAACGTATTCTTGTGTAGTGTGTTAGTGTGTATAAGTAATGAAGTTTTGCCATCGACACGCTAAGAATTATGTGTGTGAGTATGTACATGTATGTGTGCGTGCGTCTTAATGGTATGATGTAATTAACTTAAATTGTTTCTTCCGTTTCTTCAAACGATAGTTTGGCAAAACAGTTTATTTATATTTTCTTACATGAAAAATGTTTCATGTTTTTAATGTCGCAGATAATAATATGGAGTTCTTATAATACTGTTAATATTACAACCGGGTACCTATAAGCCTTACGATTTATCCCAGATCGGGTTGCTTCAGGCAACCAGGGCAATCTAGGCGCGGTAGGGTTATCTCAGAAATGGGACGTAACTAAGATACAAGGTGAAAAATGATAATTCAAATTCAAACTCTTTAATTCAGACAAGTGTCCATAGTGTTAGTAACAACAAATTAACTTAACGACTAGGGTTAGTAAACTTAGTGATAAGGCAAAAGAAAAAAAAAAGGAAAGGAAATATGTTAATAGTGTGATTTACAAAAAAAAAAAACTATGATTATGTAACTTTGGCGCCAGGCGATGACTACTGGCGGCAACAAGGTTTAATGCTTTTAACATCACGCATGTAATACCCAATGGGTTAGGCAGAGGTACTTATACTCATGAGTACACACACATTTCGCCAGTAAATTGAAATGAATTAAAAAGTGTTTATTCATGGTTACATCCGAGTTACATGGTATATTACTTCTGTCATACTGTAAAACAGTTATATTTAATTTAAATGTAACAAATTGTTGGTACGTTTCCATCAATAACAACGTCACTTTTACCTACAACTAAACACATTTATTGAACACAAAAGTTGACTATAACGTAATGCTATAACATTTAAGTTGCGTTAAAACACTTTAATTAATAGCGGTGAAGCCGAAAACATAAGCTAGTATGACATAAATATATACTTATACAACAATAAATAATCATAAATGGAATCTACACATCTCTTGTAATGAGGTTTTTACATAGGTGTTAAAAACAAACTTTCCTAATTTATTTTAAAAGACATTTTCGTGGTACAGCTATTTTCTAAATCGTAAGGTATGTCGTTAAAAATTGTTGGTACTAAGCATTTCCTACATCTTTGTCCATAATAATTAGTACAAGTGGGTACCTATTACAAATTTTCTTATGCATTTATTCCTTTTCCTTCAGCTTAAAGTTCCATGCTATAGGGGGCGAGCCAGGTTAACTCTTGTTTGTTATAGGATTTGTTTTCTGGCCATATTATGTGATATTGAGGAGTTAGGTAATGATTGACGTAAACTAAGAAGTATGAAAGGTCATATTATATGATACAACGGGTTTACAGGTTTAGTATCCGCTGTCACATATCGTAGCAGTGCTTTTGTCTGATAGCACCAGTAGTGTGAACGAATAATTGAAAACCGAAGGTTTCATAAATCTCCTGAGAGGTCTATTGCCCCATTTTAACTTGGTTTTTCTGAGCTGACTTGTAATCACTGTTTTCTTGTTTCCATTGCGGGAGCAATTGTTCCAGGACGGCCGAATGTTACAACAGCCTGCTCACAGCGTGCCACCCTAGCCAGCCAATGACAGCTAACCATAACCATGCCACTCTAGCAAACCAAAGCCATGCCACTCTAGCATACCATAGCCATGCCACTCTAGCCAGCCAATGACGGGCAACGACTCGCGAGCCAATCACAGTCAAGCGAAGACACCGCCATAACCACCGGATGCCTCCGGTGGGGATATCAGTCTATATAATGCCCTGTAAGCTCAGTTTCGAGGTCTTGTCGCGCTCGATTGTGAAACCTGTAAGTCGAGACTCTGTCCAAATAAAATAATGAATCAGTTCCTGTCTATTTTTTACCACTGTCGTTACACTACGTATCTCCGCTCCGCAGCCTCGCTCCGCTTCAATGGACAGGCAGACTTTACCAAGGGTTATCGTAACCGTAACTGGGTTGTGGGGATTACATATGCAGTGTATAGTACTTATATTCATCTGTATCCGATTAACTGGAAGCCGACCCCAGCATAGTTGGGAAAAGGTTAGAAAATGATGACTTGTAATGCGAGTGTTATAATGCCTAAAAGCTGCATCTCCCAAAATAAATACCATGCCCTATGACTAGGACGATATATATTTTTCTTTCCATATACAGGGTGTAAATTAACCCTTCACACATACGTCAACCAAGCATTCTGAAGTAACCCTACGCAAAAAAAAATCTGGGAAACGTTATTTTTTTTGGGGTCAAAATTCACATTTTACGGTAAAACTTAATGTAGCACTCTCAAAACATTGTGCTAGTATGGTAAACGGGTAATGGAGATAATTTAAGTTTAAAGTTATAACCTGAAAAACTAGTATTTACAAAAACAGCTGTGCAAAATTTGGAACTTTGACCCCCAATATCTCCGTAACTAGGCGCTTCCCAGGTATGGTCTAGAAACAAAAAATGATCGCAGTGGTGGGGAGAACAAGTACCTTTCGTTTGCGTTAAGGGTACTTTTACACCCTTTATAAATGTTATAGGTAGGTACTAATTATTACTTTTTAATTTTCAAAAATGTGACATGTATGATTGATTTTAATTTGTTGACATTGCCATTTAATTTTATTTTATTTCTAATGTAGTTTTGTGTTGTGTTTTGTTTTTCTAGTTTTTTAATTGAATGTATGCTATCATATGATCAACTTAGTGATTGAAATAAAAGAATTATTATTATTATTATATGATAGACCGGCGATCAGTCGCCTAGACTATAATATCAGGTGTGTTTGAAGAGGTTGGACGATGGATGATATGACAAGAAAAGAGGTGTCTTATGAGATGACGAATCATAGAGAAGTGTGAAAGAAGAAGACACGCTACACCGACCCCAAATGATTTAGGATATGGGCAAGAAAATATGGTGATACCCTATGTTAATCATTTTCACAAACTATAATTTAATTTGCTAATAAAGCCGTGTACGCAACTACATCATAAAATAATATTACAGTACATAATTAGTTGGCTATAAATATTTTAGGGTGTAAACTCGGCCTGACGACGTGGTCGCCACAATGAGATCACCGTTGTATTGTAAATGATTTGATCATTATTGCGACGAGATTATTTTGGTCATCTGTTTTTTTTTAAACGTATATCATCTTCTGCGTAGCCCTTTCTCTAATAATTATGTTAATTACCAGTATTTTACATGGAGCGACTGCCTATCTGATCCTCACAACCCAATTAGTACCTACTGGCTTTTATGATAACCCTTGATAAGCCTGGTTAATAGGGAGGATTATCGGACATGCATTTGCCAGAGCCCAGTTTAAGTGGGGGCAACTGTCATTATTCGAAAGAGTACTGCGGCCTCGACACAAAGGGCTAAGATGAAACATGGATGGTTATTAGTCTGTACAAGTCTGACACTTCCATCACTCTGCCCAGAGCAAGAGGAGTAATTTAAGGAGATAATTTGATGATTTCACAACCTCCAAAAAAAAATTGGGCATCTGACATAACTCCATCATAGTATGAATGTGGATGACTATAAGCGTAGAGGAAGACCGAAGAATTGATGGATTGACTGTGTGAAAGTTGATTGCGCAAGACAGGAGACGCTGCTGAGATTAAGAGTACCTAATAGAAAAGTATGGAAAAACAAGAAACACACACACACAAATCCGTTCAGTAATTTTTGCGTGAAAGAATAAAAAACATACGCCTTTATAATATTACGAGTAGTTTGATCTTCACTAGCTGTGTGGTACCTGCAGGGCTATTGCGTATCTTTTAAATTACAGTGGCTATCATAATAGTGTCCATCAATTAACTGTCAAAAGGTTCCATTTCGTAAACCATAACCAATTTGACAGTTAATCCATGGGCAATACGATAGCCACTGACATAAAAAAAAACGCAATAGCCCTGCTGATTTGGATCAGCTCTTATTTAAAGAACAACAAACGGTAAAATCATGGCAACATGACCGACCAGTAAAAAAAAACAAATAACTGTCATTACCATTCAATGTCACATTACATAAACTGAAAAACATGAATCATCACAAGTTCACAACACTGATAATATTAATATTGAAATACAATTTTACCGCATTTTAAACCGTCCAGTAATCTTGCGTAATACTTCAGCCGAAAACCTTGGCAATGGCATTCGCCTAAAAATAGACAGTGCATACTTAGATGCCATCTTGGATAATTTAGGCGGGAAAATTATTCGAATAATCATAATTTATTCGAATCGAACGTTGAAATGTGTAAACGTTCTGAATTCAAAATTTCAAACTACCTGTTATGACATGCGACGAATTTCGAAAGGACTGGGTGGCGATATCAACAAAGTATTAATGCAAATCGAACCTAATTATGAAATGGGTTTTTAATTAAAATATGTAGTTTTAACGGCTTTTAAAAGCAATTTCACTACGTTCTCCTCCCGGGGAGATTTTCATAACAGTATTTCAATTATTTTCACCAACTTTACCTGCAGTTCCACAAATGATAAAAGTTCGTAAAAAGAATTAGCACAGATTTCGTTTGAATTAATCGCCTGTTTGTTATTACGAGTATCTTAAATATTTACTTTATTCATAAAATAAAGCATCAAGAACCTCCAATGTATTTACGGCTAGCTGTTGCTCCCGATATGTACACAAATGAATCTACGGAAACGTTTTAAGTGCAGCCTATAACACTCGGGGATACTGTAGTTTCCCGTAAGTGTAAAAAATCGCATTCAGATCAGTAGTTCCAAAGATTACCCCTGCGTACAAATACTTGTCTCTTTTTAAAATAATAGTATTAACAATTTACGACAAAGGTTAATACTTAAGCCCTTTACAGCCCACGAACCAGTCAAAACACTACCCATATCTAAACAAAAACCATTTAATACCACTCCAAACCTATCCCCGTATAAACACGTGAACTTTTCTCAAAACGAAACGAAACGTATTTCACACAGACTCCGTTAAAAATAGAACCGAGAAATAAATACGTAGACACATCATTCTATTTTCGTTACCGAGTATATTTTTGACGCAATTCTTAAGACAACATACTACCGTCAGCTGATTTTGACAATTCGCTGACACATAGACAAATCTAAAGGAAGATGAAAGTTGGAATTTTAATATGCGAGGGAGATTTTAATATTTTGATTTTTTTATTATTTATGGGAATGGAAGGGTGAAGCGTGTTATGACAAATTGGTGGCAAAGGTTTGGATAAAAATAACCCTCCTTTTGGGCTTTGCTGCAGTCGGGTAAAAAGAAGTGATGTTATTTGTTGGTGGATCTTTGATGTGGACTGGAAATATGGTTGTTGTACGGTGGTTGGAATGAGATGGTGAGAAATATAATGGTTAGTTAGTGATTTTGTAGACAGAGAACTGTCTTTTTTTGGATGGTTTGAAGTCATCTTATGACTTCCACCGCTCTGGGCGAAGCAAAAGGGAATGTCAGACTTCTACTGACTAAACCTAAATGTTCCTTTTTAGGCCTTTGTGTCTCTTTAGAACAACCCGCAGCAGAGAGAGCTGCATTATAGTAAGCATCGATAAATTGTGATACAGGAATAGATGGATTCACAGCTTTTGTGTTTTTGATTATTTTGTTGAAAATGCATTCAATAAGCCTACTTAGAATGCACCAATTAACTACTACTGAACGCGGCTGCACATTGAAACTGCGTTTCAGAAAAGAGAGTGTTGACATTCGATAATAATAATGACATTGACAGCATTGGATCGAAGTTTAAACAATCGGGATAGTGTCATGGGTGAAATTCGTCCTTACATAATAATTAATTATATTATACTCTGTCTAAATGCGAAACACCTACCACCCACGCAAGAGAGGTTAGGTCAGTAAAGATAGCACTTGTTTAAGGTTTACGTAACAAGAATTTTCTTAAAAGTCAAAAAAAAACGCAAAATACGAGAGACAAATATAAATTCCATGCTAACCATTTAAGGACATACAGACACCTGACAATCGTAAATACAAACAAACCTTGGAAAAACAATGCTTTAAAAGTCCATGACCCAATTTATTTTTTTCTTAAAAAAGACTGTTTGGTATGACCCTTCTCTGACATTTAAATAAATTATGACATTTTACGACGGCAAAAAAACGCGATTCAGTGATTTTATAATCGATTTTAAGTTTACCTGATTCGATTTTTCTGTCCATAAGCGTGCTGTCTACAAGCTGTTACGAGATTTCATTCAATAAATTAAAATGTGGAGATGGATTTTCTGTATGTATATTAAAATAATTTTGTTCAGCCTGCTTTGTCTCACTGCTCGGCAAGCTCATGGCTTCCACCATGGCTTTTCAAGTTTGCAATTTGCCTTCTCCGACCAATTTGTTAAGATTGAGTTCAGATCGCCACGCCACGCAGTTCTGAATTCAATTAGACAAAAACTTGAAGAGAACAAAAAAAGAGTTAAAAAAATATTTGTAACTTAAATTTTAGAGGAAAAATTGGCAACAAAAGATTTGAGATTATGCTCGCCGTTGTACACAAGCTTTATTATTGCAAATTTGTGTGTTTTATTTTACTTGTAATGTTGTGTGAAATAATTAATATTAAGAATAATGAATCTCTCAGCAAATTAACTCTTCACTTATCCTCCTGACATCTTATTGTAATTTATTATGACATAGAAAGTTGTTGTTTCCCATCCTCATATTAGCCTTTCACGTACCTATGATACACACAATCCCATTATACAGTCTCATCATCATCATCAGCCTATAATGTTCCCACTGCAGGGACTCAGGCCTCATCTCTAGGAGAGGGATGGCCTATAATCCACCACCCGGGCCCATTTCGGGTTGGTAGATGTCACATGTCTTCGAATATTTTGATTCTAAGACATGCCGGTTTCTTCACGATGTTTTTCTTCACCGTTTTGAGAGCTATACAGTCTACCATAATTTATTACCAAGAATCTTACAATCACAGTTTTATTTACAACAAAAAAAGTAAGCAGATCCAAATAACACACTAGTTTAAAATTAAATTAATTAATTAGCCCCATAACTCACAATTAACGAGACATAATTGGTGTGCATAATTATTTTTAATTGCTTTATTACAATACGATAAGGAAAGGACCGGTTTTGATAAAAAGGGAAAAGTGTTTAAAGAGTATAACAATTTAAATTGACTTGTTTCTGTTTCTGGGTACATACGGTGACATATAAAGCTGCATACTCCTAGTATAACATGACCTTGCTATGTATAGATTTCTAACCGAATGAGAGTTCCTCTTAAACTACTTTATGAAAATATGGGTTCCAAATTATTATTTGCGTAACATATCGTTCTTTACCTTTGGTAAAACTGGTTGTCAGACATTCGGGTGTCACCTGTAACGACTTTGTAAGTGTCACAATTAATGACAGCCGGTGTCGGAGGAAACTTGGTATATGGGTGCTCACCCATCCACAGTCCAACCTAGATTAACACGTCATAATGTGAAGATTGACCCGAGCGGTTTTTCTAACAAGCCACAAGCCCCTCCAATATTTTCACCCCCTTAAGCCCCGGGTTAATCCACAATTTCCTCGTCTCTTGCGAGTCTATTCCTGAGTCACGTGACAACGAAAAAGATGTACTTACTTACCTATCTAAGAACGTACCAAAGACATGGAGTGTTGGTGGTAATGACACATTGATAGTACTTATACAACGGAGTAGACTGTAGTCGAGTCACGCGGACCACGCCTGTACCACCCGCTGATTGGGCCAGTAAGATGGCGCTGCTGATTCGTACTACTCTTTTTAATACATGCATAATAATGATAGATATTAAATACTCTGATATTACGAATATTAAACTTTAAAACTGACCAACAATGTTTAAAGTTTCCAATTATGTTTAAAGTGTCGTGTATTCGTATGTCTTAAGAAAAATAACAAGAGTTGAGAGACCAATCCCAAATAGCTTTCACTGGCGTTGAGGACACACTAGTTCCAAGTCTGCTTAATCAGTAATGAACGAATCGCTCTATATGAAGAAGTAGAGAAAATAATTTTACATCTGTGGAAAATAGTTACACAAGTCCACGATTGTCGTTAAGCTTTTCTAATAACTTTTTTGTTCATAATAAAAACATTTATAATAGAATTATTATACTTAGAAAGTATTCAATTATAAAAAGTGATTTCAAATGGTCTAATCAATAATAAGTAACATAATAACTAATCATCGTAAAAATAATTTCATGTTCGAGCTACAGTTTAGCGGCCTCACTCCGATCGAGACAATAGGTAAGTGAACCAAACCGGTGTATTAAATAATTATGCTATTATTAAATACAAAATTAACGCTTACAAATCATGTTTAAGATACCCATTGTTTGGCCAATCAAATTGATGAAAACACTACCTATTGATTGCGTCCTTTGTTTAACATAATGAGGGTGAGAGTTTTTTTATTAAGCTATTCAAAAAAGTCGAGTGTATTACGTTACTCCGAAGTTCGAAACACCGATGAACGGTATACAAGAAAGTTTGCGAGTCCGAATTACGTGAGTCAGAATGTAGGCTATGACGAAGTACGGTATACAGAATGTTTGTTACTCCAAAAGTTTGCTACTACGAAGTACTGTATTCAGAATGTTTGTCACTCCGATGTACGTTACTCCGAAAGTCTTTACACTAAGAATAAATCCACTGAGCTGACAAATTTCAATAAAATTATTTAGTTACAATTCACACCATGGCGAAATATAATGAAATTCGCGCAACTCTTGTACATGAGATTTTTTCTTTTTTGCGGGTGGTAAATCATCGAATCCGCTCTTGGGCAGAGCGAAAGGGAGTGTCAGACTTTTACTGACTAAAAACCACCCATGTTCCTTCTTAGCCCTATATGTCAAGGGTGCGGGATCTCTTACAACATTCTGCAGCCCTGACGGGCGTCGGCCCTTGCGGGCCCCTTCCATGTTGCTGACATCTCTTTGAGGCGCGCGTGGAACACGAACGCGCCGTCGACACGGCCTGTTGTCGTCATAAGACGGCCGGACAGCGAGCTAGCCTTGCCATCACTTATCTTATCACTTACCGTCCACAGGCCCGCGTCTACGGTGGCCGGAAGTCATCACGTGGCCCCCGACGCCCGGAGCGCCTCCCGCGGCGGCTGGGACGAGAGGTTCTCTCCCTCTCGCGTTCCGCCGCCTCCTTCACTAGCATCACTGCTTCGCAGAAGGAGGCGACGGCGTCCCATTCCTCCTCGCACCGGACCATGGCTTGCACCAGGGCCGGGCGCGAGAGGTCGCCGCCGCCAATTGCCGCTACGAGAACACGGCGGGGCTCCGCCTAAGCGGGGCACACCTCAACGGTGTGCTCAACCGTGTCCTCCGGCCGATCCTCACAATGGTGGCATCCGGGCGTTTCCTCCCGCCTGATTCGGTGCAGGTATTATTATTATTATACCTTATTGTTAACCCAAACGATTTTAAAAGATTAAAAGAGTACCTAACCTTTGGAGTTTCTTGCCGGTTCTTCTCCTTAGGAATCGACCAATGCACCGAACCGTGCCCCTTTTTACCGACGTTTTATAAGTGCCCATGTAGGCCTATGTGAAATAAAAATATTTTGATTTTGATTTTTGAAATGTTATTGAGTTATTTCAGTAAGAACTTGTCAGAGTCTGGACTTGTGACCGGTTGATTGTAATAGGCTGGCTTCCTATTATGGGACTTATACATAACTGGCGCAATGTGGGTGTACCTTTAGCTAGGTGCACCTGTGCCTTCAGGCATTACAGCCATGATGTTATGTTAATCATCATCACCATATAATGTTCCCACTGCAGGGACTCAGGCGGGGGATGGGCTATAATCCAGCACGCGGGCACAGTGCGGGTTGGTAGATGTCACATGTCTTCGAAGTTTTTGGTTCTTCCTCACGATGTTTTCCTTAACCTTTATGTTAATAAGAACATGATAACCACGTCCAAATTTAAAAGCTTACTAGGTACCTACCTAAGGCCCCTCGCCCATGGCGACTTCTTGTAATAATGCTGTCGCGTATTTGCATCGATACAGTCTCAATGCGGTCGCTAGCTATTTGCTCTCGCCCAAAAAACTAACGCGCGTTAGTAGCGATGCTACGAATCGCGCGACAGCATCGCCACAGAAAGTCGCCGTGGGCGAGGGGCCTAAATAAAAAAACGAGAGAGACTCAAAAACAAAAGCATATCTTCTGCTATACAACCTGTAACTGACACAGTCTCTCGAAATTCGCGTCTCATGTTCCCGACACAAGACATTATAATGCCTTCACGAACAAAAGTTCTTGACAGGCTTTCCTTATGAAATCTTATTGTTTTCAGTAATTCTTGTCGAGAAAATCTTTTTCTTCTGTATAAATGTCAAATGGAGTGGGTACTTAAATAATATGAGTTTAAGAACTACGAATTGTAGATAATTACGCTCATAGCTACATAACAAAAAAAATCCAATTAGTCAGTCAGATAGATTTTCAAAAAATATTGGAATAATTTTTTTTCTTTAAAAAAAAATCACACGCACGCCTACAAAAAACGAAGACGATACAGTGCTTTAAAAAGTCGTATGACGTCACAGTTTGTTATTTTTTTACCAGAAAGTGACGTCACAAGCACTCATGATCTATGGTACATTTTTTTTTCGTTTTTATTTTATTTATTTGTTATAATTAACAATAAACCAGAATCATGCTTTAGTCAGAAAACTACCCTAGCCACGTTTGCCTAGGTTGGTGTGTAGATGAGTGACCATTCATTATGTCATGCACGTATTGCGATAAAAAAAAAAACAAGAGTGCAACAAACATTGCATGTAAAACTTAATGCCCGTTTTCGAGGAAGTGTATTAAATAACGATATTTTTTTTTCTCTTTTACTTGCATCATTTTTTTGCTTCACAATACTACTTTTTGTTCTACGAATAAAAAAAGCAGAAAATTCAAAGCTGTATCTGAGCCAGTCTATAAATTCCCCGACTGCAATAAGAACTAAGAATAGTGTAAGGAATATTTATTACAACAGTAATTTAACGGAATACTCCTACATAGTTAGTGGGTTGTATTGTTTTATCTTGTATCCAATGCAGTTGTAGGATTACCTACGTTAGGAAAATCGAATAATTCCCTTATTTTACCGTTTAAACACGACTAAAGAGACCACTTGAGAGCAGTGGTGGCCCAATGTGCGCGGGCTCAACTTATGAACCGTGGCTTCGAACCCAGGTAGGCGCATTACTTTATGTAATATTTTGGTTCCAACGTTCCAATGTAATCCACAATGAAAACTTCGCTCAAAGGCAATCGGACTATTGTTAACGCCTCTACAAGGAAAACAAACCATGAAACAATTGCCATCGGGCCTGTGACGTCAATCGTGACGTTGACGTCAGTCACAACTTCACAAGTAGTCATAACCCTAATGTATTTACAATATGATAGAACTGTGAAGATCACATAATTATCACACTAACCGCACTAATATTATAAAGGCGAAAGTTTGTTAGTGTGTGAGTGTGTATGTTTGTTTCTTCTTCACGCAAAAACTACTGAACGGATTTGGACAAAATTTGGTACTCAGATAGTTTATAATCTGTATTAACACATAGGATAGTTTTTATCCCGATTTAATCTTCCCGTGGGATAATTTTCGAGTTGTTGCGGGTAGAGCCGCTGGCAACAGCTAGTACCTAATACATAAACTTACGCCTTTTACCATGGGGGTAGGCAGCATCCACAGAAAGCATCCTGCTTACATACTAGTCCACGTTTATTCATTTATTCACTCACAAAATAAAGTTTAGAGGTACCTATCAAATCTAGTTTAAAGGTATTTTTTTTTTTTTAAACGTTGCCCTACATTAGGATTAGGACATTAGGATTTCTCCTATATCGTGGCATGGGTGCGTTTACAAACATTGAAACTCACAAGCCATACGCCCCGACCCGCAGCAAGTATCTGTAAGCCATACAAATATTTGATCCGTGCAGGTACCAAACCTGCGACACACAGCGCAGCAGTCCAATCGCTCAGTCATTGCGCCAACCGTGCCATCATACCTACGTAAAATATACCCTTATTCCATATAACACAGAATAACGCCCCATTCGGTAAACCAGAACGATTAATTCAAATAATTTGGTACTGTATCAGGCATAACTTTATTTCCATACCAAACTAATAATTACCCCTAACCAATTACAAAGTCAAGAATTTCCAAACTCCTAACATACCACAAACAGTTTCAAACCTAATAACTTGGTTCCAGCGTATCACTTGACTACATTCTAAGGTCATTTCACCAAAAAAAAAAACTAATTAGTCCGTCATCTATCTGACGGACTAATTAGTTTTTTTTTTTGGTGAAATGATTTTTTTCCAAAAAATAATGGATACGTCTTTTTTCTTTTTTCACGTAAACAAAAGATGAAGACGCTACAGTGCTTCGAAAAGTCGTGTCAAGTCGTGTGACGTCACAAGGTTAGTACTTTTTTACCCACAAAGTGACGTCAAAAGGCCCACCTCGTGATCTTTGACACGTTATATTTTCGTCAATTTTATTAATTTGATATAACAAAAATACATGATTGTATCCAATATTTTTCAATAATCTAACAGACGGACTTATCAGATTTTTTGGTGAAATACCCTATTCAAATAAAATTGTTGGACGTCATCATCATCTGCATATAGCCTTTTCTCAACTATAAATATATATTTTTCCCAAGTGTAACCGGATGCAGCTGAATACCAATATTTTACATCTAGCGACTGCCTATCTGACCTCCACAACTCAGTTAATACTAAGTTATGTGATACTCTTCTGGTAAGACTGGTTGTCAGACTTTCAGGTCGCTGACTACCTGTAACGACTGCCAAAGATCTATATTGTTCGTCGTGACGTTGAGCTCCTTGAGTTATAAGTCGAGCTCCACGATAACTGACAAATGCTTGCACTGACTGGACGGGTCCACTCAAATCTGCATGGTCTTCATGTGTGTATTATACCTTATTGTTAACCCAAACAGAAGAAGATGTAAAAGAGTAACCTTTGGAGTTTCTTGCGGGTTCTTCTCCTTACGAATCGACAAATGCACCGAACCGTGCCCCTTTTTACCGACGTTTTATAAGTGCCCATGTAGGCCTATGTGAAATAAAAAGATTTTGATTTATATATGGCAGCCGAGACCAACAGCTTAACGTGCTTTCCGAGGCACGGAGGACACTCGGTATGTAATCGGTGGTCACCCATCCACAGGCCAACCTAGGCAAGCGCGGCTTAACCTAAAGATCGACCCGAGTGGCAGTTATTTTTAAGCAAAATAATTATATGCGACCGTAAAATGCATGTGTTTATAGAATTAAAGTCATAAATACAGTCTTCTAATATCATACAATCTCATTGAATGGCTATTTCATAAGTAATTTTCAGGTTGCCACTTATATTTTAATCAAGATACCATCAGACGCTGACCCACACATTACAAAAATACGTAAAAAAATAATTACGCGGGAAGCTTTGGCTATTTCGTCTTAAAATCAAACATATTTTATATATTAAACACCAAATAACCCGACTACAAACGATTCAACAGGTGCTTCCAAGAAATATGTATTGTTAAATAATATCCTACCGTCTTTAAATATGTTGATGTTTCCGCTTTGGACTTTTTGTTCCGAAAAAAGCTCTTTGACTAACCATGCATACTTGAGTTGAGGAGTGACAGATGATGAATTACAAAATAAATGAAGATAACACAGAGTAAAATAATGAACATCTGACTAAAATCAAATGTCTTTGTTAATAATTATGGAAGCAAAAGTACAAGAAAAGCAAGCGTTAGTATAATACAAAGATATAAAGAGCAGAATATCAAAAAGGTGACCCCTCTTCTCACACCACTTGCCCTCTCCTTCTTTATTCGAGAGGTCAGAAAATGCTGGATATAGACAGACTGTAAATCAAGAATATACAAACATCAAAATGTATAAAATGAGCAAGGAAATTATACTTCAGTTATCATACAATACCCCCTAGCGATGGAGAAAGACTTTTTCCGTCTTTTCCAGACAAGTTTCACTGGACAACCAGCACAAGTGGAGTTATACTACTAACATAGTTTAAAGTATTATTTAATAACACACAAGCGATGTATTTACTTTATATACGTTACTTTATATGGGCTATTGTCGCGTGAAAAAAATGATGTTGGTGTTTTTGTATGCAGATATATTATTATTATATTGAAAAGAACACAACAGATTTTCATAGCAGGTTAGAGCGTCCTTACATCGTCGAAGTGCCTTCCAACCTTCTACGAAATTCTCTTGCTTCTAACAAAGGTTACGCTTACAAGAGACTTGGCATTGTTAGAATTATTTTGTGAGTACGTAGCGTAGGACTGGCAAAGATTGAAACATTATTTCTTGAGAATATTTACGTGCGTGTGTACTCATACATGTGTTTTTAGACGCCGCGTCGGGTGAGATTAATTGTTTTCTAAATATAATCTTCTTCTAAACAGTGAAGACATATTGTTTTCAGTACTATTTGGCTTTGAGAAATATTTTAAGCAGGTAGCTAATTATTATTATGCTGCAAAATTATGTGGCTTTCAATACTTAAGTAAAGAACATTTTGCATGTGGGTATAAACTATCAGCGGCGGAGGGATGAGGAAAATATCGTGAGAAAAGTTTTAAGTATGAGTGTGGATGGTTATGAGAGTAGATGATCAAAGGAACGATGACAAATGAATTGGGATTAAGGCAGGAGAATTATTATTTAGGTACAGGCTTAGGCGCGTGTCAAATACGTAAGGCGGTTGTCGGTGGCGCGACGCGGGCAACTTTCCTAAATTGCGCTTTATTTCTATGCACTTGGTATAAAATTTGAATGGAATAGGAAGCCACCCGCGCTGCGCCACCGCCATACGCCATACGTATTTGACCCGCGCCTTAGTATCGGAGCTATCTTTGCGTAAAAAAACTAATATTAATTTAAATACGCCTCAAGTTTTGCATTTATTGACATAGGGATCCATATCGTAATATCTTACGCCCAAAGCCCAGTAAAAAGAGTATTAAATGGAATCCCTAAATCCAAAAAAAATCATATCACTCTAAAATAGAAAACCATCTTAAACATCGGAATTTTCAAACTAAACTAAGCAAGGACATAAAATCCAGAAAAATCCACGGGCATTACTAGTTTAAAGATGAGGTAAAATGTAGTGCTGGTAGGGTTGCTAGATTGATTTTCTGAATTTACCCCGAATATTTTTTTTATACATATGTCCAATTTTTTCCAATCTTTTTGAGAAATGCAACAGAGAGAAGAGATGTTATACTATGTTCATTCACAATAGATACATTTGTATTCGATTTGTGCTTGCTTATTATGGATGTTTTGATTTTGGTATTAAAACAAAATTACAAATTCGACTGTAAAATATATAAATTTATCTAAAATTTTCCTTGACCTGCGAGGGTTGTTCTAACTATTTATAACGTTATTTATTTCGTTAAAACTATATTTTTTTCACAAAAATCCGTTCATGTTTTTAATTGAAAATTCCCCCTAGAAAGACATCTCCCCCGAAAAAGGGGAAAAAGTTCACCAATCTACGGACACTGAGTGCGGGCGATTCCGCACTTGGATTCGTGCCAACACCTCTTCCGCTCTCATCGACGAATAAAAACCGATAACGACCGAGCACAAGGGACACCATCTTGAAAATGGTTTGAGCTGTGCTTGACAACAAGTGAGCAATAACTCAATCATTTACGAGTACCTATATTATTTTTAATAATTGTTTCTATCATAATTCTATTAATTTTGTCATAAGTACCAAATAATTTGTGTCTACCTCTCGCATGATGCATTTTTCTCTGTGATTTTTCTGTTATTATTTCGCATGCTTTGCAACCTTATATTTGTACGCCTTTTGGCATAACATAGCGACCTAATATTAATTTAAGAACTGTATTCACTACCTATGTTACACAAATAAAATTGACTTTGACATTGACATATCCTGAGATCATATCATACAAAACCTGACCACGCCAAATATTTAAACTGTAACAACAATAATATTCCTCATCAAACTAAAAAAAGAATCACGATCTCAGCGTAATCGGTGTAAATACATAAAAAAAAACCGATCGAATTGAGAACCTCCTCCTTTTGGGAAGATAAAACTATTTTTTTTTATTTGCCCCACGCTAGGAATTTCTTCTGTATCGTGGGAGAGCTCACAAACATTTAAACTCACATACACAAATACCTAGACCCGGAACAACTATCTGTTGATCGAACCCGCGACACGCAGCGCAGCAGTTAACTGCTTGAGCCACTGCGCCAACCGTGCCGTCAAAAATTGAATCCCTTTGGAATATTTTTTTACGGCACGGTTGGCTATCATGTTATGGATATCATATTATGTTGTAGATCATTTGAACTTCATACAGTTGACAATGTTTCACTTTTTACTGAAACCATTCAAGTACAAATGATGAAAAGATGATATCCAAAACCAAATTTAACACTCTTCCACCACTACACTAACAATTATAAAAGTAATCTTATCAAACAAATCAATCGAACCATCTGCGATGTAGCCTAAACAATAAAGTTTCCACAACAACACACTCGAATTCCCACGCAGATTTGTAAATCACGACCAAATTCCCAATCAAGTACTTGATTACCATTAAAATCGCGTTCAAGGCCTATTTCTCCTTCTCTCTCTCTGTTGTTCGAAAGAGATCCTAACCCGCCCTTGGGCAGAACGAAAGCGACTGTCAGACATCTACTGACTAAAAACCACCCATGTTCCTTCTTAGCCCTTTATGTCGAGACCGTGGTATCTCTTACAACATCCCGCAGCTCCGACGGGCGTCGGCCCTTGCATGCCCCTTCTATGCTGCTGTCATCTCTTTGAGGCGTGGAACACGAATGCGCCGTCGACACGGTCTGTCGCCGTCATAAGGCGGATGGACGGCGAGCTAGCCCATTGATCACCGTACACTGACCCGCGTCTACGGTGGCCGGAAGCCGTCTCGTGGCCCCCGACGCCCGGAGCGTCTCCCGCGGCTGCTGGGATGGTATGGGGTTCTCTCCCTCTCACGTTCCGCCACCTCCTTCGTCAGCATCACTGCTTCGCAGAAGGAGGCGACGTCTATTTTTACACCCTGATTTGTAAATCGCGACCAAATTCTCAATCAAGTACTTGATTAACATTAAATCGCTATCAAATCCTATTTCTCAGCAACAATCAAGTTATTACAATTACACCCACTTTTCTAAACCCATTGTACTAATCTCTACGCATAACATGACAGGTTTCAAACTAATTGGCTTGAATGTTGCCAATATAGAAAAGACAAATTGCTCCATAAATCGTTCGGAACATCGAAGGTGTTGCCAGTTTACCTTTTATGGGTAAATTACAAGGTACTTTTTTGCTGATGGAGCTACAATGTTATGGGTGTACGACAAGGAATATATAAAAGTATAGTACCTTTTTTATGAAAGTTTCAGATTTCATCAGTCATTGTTTCCAGCAGACAAAATAAAGTTTTATTGGATTTTTCCAATAGGAATATCTCAGTATCAGTCAACGAAGTCTTGATTTGTGCCCGAGTGATGGTAATAGGCTCGCTGCCTATTAGGTACATGGGATCTTAACATAAATGGCAAAAAGTGGGTGTACCATTAGGTACACCCACTTTTTAGGGACGTGGTAGGTACCACACCCCTGCCAAACCCTTCGGGGGTTACAGGCGCAATGTTATTATCTAATAGATTGCCGTATAATATTGTGGAATACACCAGCATATTCCTCAAGGAGAATATAATTCCGGCATTTCACAAGAATTTCATCACTGCAATCTGCTATGCGAATGCTTAAACAAAGTTCTACTGCAGATATTTCAGCTTCAGCTACGAGAAATAGTTCGCAAAATTGGGTTACCATTAAATATCTCACTACATTTAAAGCATAATATACTTACCTAGAGATAAAATAAAAGGAACGTAATAAAAAAAAAGATTCCTTCACATCATAATATTATTATACCTCATAAATAATAAGTTAAAAAAAAAAGGTAAAACTATTTCAGCCGGCCCCGTTTGAGTATTACGAAAGCGTAATAAGCGGGGCGGTACGTATTGGTACGAAATAGTACAAATTATGTGCCAGTTAGAAAAATGTCAAGCACATTATAATTTTATTAGATGTTTACGATATTCATTTTATGTTTTTTTTTTTATACGGACATCTGTGTTGTCGTGTGCAAAGTTGCCGTTTCTCGGACAGACAGCTTTACCAAGCACAGTTCACCATTTAAGCAAGGGCCTTTTTGCGCCACAATACCCTGTTCTGCACCTGGAAAGCTCGAGATAATAACTACAGGGTCATCATCAAGCTACGGGTGGTTCGAAAGAGACACATGGCTAAGAAGGAAAATGGGTGGTTTTTAGTCAGCAGAAGTCTGACACTCCCTAATACTCTGCCCAGAGCGGGAGGAGTCATTTGATGATTTCCCACAAACCAAAAAACATTAAGGTTCATCATCAATAATCTCTTACAGAGAAGATGCAGCTTCCGCATCCAGTCGGCTCTACTCACCTTTATAAGGCTGCTTTTCCACCAGAGATGTGCTATGCAGCTATCCTGCGAGGATGTAATAGCTAAGCTGTGAAACTGTTTGAGCGTTTCCACTGATACTAAGCTATGTAGCGGTGCGAGTAAGATGTGCTATGAAGATGCGCCGCCGCAGAGTAGCTGCGCTGTAGGTACTCTGCTCTGCACATAGCTACACCACTCGCGACGACCCATAGCACACATCCATAGCACGCATCCTTCCACATAAAAAACATATCTGAGTTGAATCCGTTTTCACCAGTGCTAAGCTATGTGCACCAATGAATATGATTAGTGGATATCAAACGCATCCATAGCAAAGTAGCATAGCATATCGATGGTGGAAAAGCACCCTATAGCCCTCGATTTATCAAGCTGGGATGACATACTTTGCTACCTATTTTTTTATTTGTATTATTGGTGAGATCTATGACATTCCTATGTCTCTGTCTGATGAGATGTCGAATAAGAAAGAAATATGGAAAAAGCAGCTGCGACGGCCCCAAATGATTTAGGATAATAGCGACTGATGATGATTGGACATAAGTCAAAAGCTTACACTTATCATTTCTAATTCCACTTTGATCTACTAATACTTCCTTACTATCCAAGGCCAAAACGAGAGGAAGAGAAAACAGACGTAAATCACGAAAAAACTAAATTTACGTTCGAAAGTCATGAAGAATCTTATATTATCATCAACTTCTTCAATGACTCGACCCGCGTTATATTTTGAAGATCAAAGAGAACATTAGCGGAATGCTTTCCTACTTCCTATAAGTAATTAAAATTTTACATATTGGTGTGATACACAGCACGTCCGTGGTATAGAATTCAGTTTAAACTGGTCTCTTATTCTGTTGAAACTCCGTACTCCGCTGGGCCAGTACATGGTGCAGCTTTGGTGAATCTTTAACGAAAGAATTATAATGAACAAATAAGTATATTATCGCAGTGGATAAGCCGCCGTAAGGAGACGCCTTAAAATAACATACACTGGCATTGTTGGTGACTCTTTCCAGAAAGGTCAAGTGCATATTTCTAAGGCCCCTATCACACGGCGTATTTTCTACGGTGCCGATTTTGCGTTGTTACAGGTACAAACGCGCGTGTGAAGCCCTTTCGAAACTCGTTTGAAGCGCGTACAAAGGGTTGCAAGTAATTGGCAGTTGCAAGCGCGTTTCAAATTTCGATAGAAGCGCGTACACGCGCGTCATCTGAGCGTCGCTCGTCGTTTGCGTGATTAAAATACGCCGTGTGCAAGGGGCCGTACTAGACTATTGAATTGTTCTAAATTTAGTTTAGAACTATTCAGTCCGAATTTAAAAAGTATTTCCGGACTTTTTATATTTTATGTTTAAACCTAACAAGCAGAGAACATTGAAAAGCACTAGTTCAATAAAACTCGAACATTTCCTCACATCTATCCAACGGTCCACAATACTCCAATTTACAGCAGAACCTAGGTATGCCCTATACAGTCATGACCTATAAAGGGTGTAAAAGAACCCTTAACGCAAACGAAGGCCACTTGTTCTCCGCACCACTGCGATCATTTTCAGGTTCTAGATCATACGTGGTAACCCCCTAGTTACGGAGATATTGGGGGTCAAAGTTCCAAATTTTTCACAGCTGTTTTTGTAAAAATTAGTTTTTCAGGTTATAACTTTACTTAAATTACCTTCATGACCCGTTTACTATTCAAAGCACCCACTAGCACAACGTGTTAATAGTGCTACATTAAGTTTTACCGTAAAATGTAATTTTTGACCCCGAAGAGAAAATTCGTTTCCCAGCAAAAAATTTTGCGTAGGGGTACTTAGTTTGATGTACATAATGCTTGGTTTACGTTTGTGTGAAGGGTTAATTTACACCCTGTATAGGTAACTAGGTAGCTACGTACAGAATCCCTGAAATTCCTTGAATCAGGTCCGCAACGCAGAGCAAATCAATACCGTTGCTAGGTGCCCTACGTTGCATGTACATACACTTGTGTAAATACTGCACACATGCACAAACTTTGATGAATGTTATACGCCTCAATTATTCAGAGAAATGTTGCAATGGAATTTGTGTTATATCGCGATTTGAGTAGGGTTGGGTTTTGATTGGTTTGGCTGGGATGCAATTACTTGTATGTAATCGTCATCACGCTGAAGGGTGGAAATAGAAAAGGGTAGGGGGAGGGGGAGATATAGGTTTGCTGGTGTGAATCAAATTGTTCTGTAAGCGTAGCTATGGTTCATAAGGTTAAGCTTGGATGGGTGACCGTTCTTTTTAACAAACGATTTCTACGTACGTTGGTAGGTCTTTGGTAGTTTGATTAGATTTAAAGGAAGTTAAGGGATAAAGGTTATCAAAGTGTTTTGTCTTTTTAATTATTTTTTTTTTATATTAAGTATCATATACTTTTTTAATTATTGCTTAAAATTTGTGTCTGTAGTCATTAACTTGCACCTTACTATTGTATCGAGTCTGGTTCTTCTAACCAACCTTATTATCAGCCTAGTTTGAATAAATGAGTTTTTTTAGTTTATTATTTATCTAAGTACGTACACAAAATACAAAAAAAAAGGAAAATACATAAAAATAGATAAGCACAAAGGTACTGCTTATTGAGGGAGGGAGGTATTGCTTTTAAGTTTTGATTTTGTTATTTATCCATCAGGAACTTCTCAATAGCAGTAACGGAACCTGGATAAGTCCCGGGTTAATGGCAACAGTCTCGCTACCACATGTGACTTAAACATAATTGGCGTAATGTGAGTGTAATGTGAGTGTAATGTGTACATCTCTGACAAACCCTTCGCGGATTACAGGCGTGTTGATATTATGATGTGTATTATAAACAACAGAGACTTTAAGCTGATAGCAGAACATATATCATTTAATTACCAATAGGGTTAACAATAAAATTCCAATTAGTCCGTTATATGGATTACCAAAAAATATTGGACACGTATTTTTTCTTTTTTCACGTAAACAAACAATGAAGACAATACAGTGCTTTAAAACTCGTGAAACGTCATACTCTAGGACATTAGTATGACATTTTTTAGCGGTCTGTGACGTCACCAAACTCCACTCAAATCTTTGACGCGTTTTATCTGCGTCAACTTTTATTGATTTGATAAAACAAAAAATACGTATCCAATATTTTTCGATAATCTAACAGACTAAATAATTAGAATCACGTTTTTTAAAGTCAGTAAACATCTCTATTACAATCACCAACTAACAAGAAATCATTACACAAGTTTAAAAATAAAACATTTCAAAAAACTCGACGAGCAGAGTTCTATTTAACAAGGGTATTACATTTCTTCCAATAAGTACAGTTCCCTAGTAATGTTGATTCCTTTAGCTGGAACACCTGATCGATACAGTTCCTAGGAATTTCGGTGCAACGCTACCGTCCTTATGAAAAGTGCAATAACTAGGTTAAACCAGATTTGGAGAAAAACGCAGGAAAAGATTATTTTTTAGTTTTTTACGACCTAGATATTGCAGTATTAAAACCGGCTAAGTCATAAATAGGTACGTAAGAAATGTCTAAAAAGATTAAATACATCTCTTTCTGCAAATTCCGATTATGTACCCTACTCAACTTCTTCTTTTTAAGTTTTAACGATTGTCTGGCAGTTTGAGTACTATATGTGACACACCCAAATGTCCTTTCTTTGGTATTGGTTGTCGTGACGTTGAGCTCCATGAGTTACAAGTCGAGCTCCACGATAACTGACAAATGCTTGCACTGACTGGACGGGTCCACTCAAATCTGTGTGGTGGTCTCTTTAAAAGACCTTCTCAGATACTAATCTGCATAGTCTTCATTTGTGTCTAGCAAGATTATGTCTGTACCTTAAAAGAGACCTCTGAGTTTGTTTCAGATGTTTTTTCTCAGAGTAGTCAAGTACGACACACCGGCCCCATTTAAAAACGTCATCATCATCATTTTAAAAAAATGACTTGTAAAAGTGTATATAAAAACCTATTTGTTTGCATAAACATCATTTATCATTTAACTCAATAGGGTTTTCACCAAAAAAAAGTAATTAGTCCGTCAGATAAATTTTCAAAAAATAATGGACACGTGTTTTTATTTTTTCACTCAAACAAAAGATGAAGACGATACACTGTTTCGAAAAGGCGCGTCAAGTCGTGTGACGTCACAAGGTTAGTACTTTTTTACCCACAAAGTGACGTCAAACGCCCCCACTCATGATCTTTGACACGTTTTATTTTCGTCAATTTTTATTAATTTGATAAAACAAAATATACGTGTCCATTATAGTTTGAAAATCTAACAGACGGACTAATTAGATTATTTTTGTGAAATACCCTTTTCGGCGTGAAGCTCGAGTTATTGCACTTTTCGTAAGAACGACAGAACGGTTCAAAGTATCTAGAACTTTAACTCGACTGTCGACCAAACTGTTTGATGTAGCGATTTATGTAGGTTGAGTGGCAACACCCTGTTCCTATTTATTGCAACGGACAGGAGATTTAAGTTACTTGAGTTTTTGTTATTGCTTTATTTTTGCTTGCATTGTAGACACTTTTTATTCAATCAAGGGCAAAAGGGCAAAAAGAAACTGGCACAGAAAAAAACAAAACAATTAAAGTAACAATAAAACAAAAGGAATAAAATAAAACAGGACGTAAGTGATACATTAAACTAACTTACTGCCGCACTCAGAGAGCTTTATTGGTTACTTAAGCCGCCACTTAGTAAAGGTTTGACATAATTTTGTATGACTAAACTGTCAAAACCATTACTAAGTGATGGCCTAAGTAATCATTAAAGCTCTCTGAGTGCGGCAGTTAGTCCTGTACGAGGCCCAAAGGTATCTCAGCATCTCCGAATTCGTGGAATACACAACATATCAACACAACTAAATATTATAATATTACTTTTCTATTTGAAACTACGTTATGTTTACCTACATTTATCTAGAAACAAGAGTACGCAGTATGGGAACAGTGCAAAAATCACCCTAAGCTATAGCCCGAGTTTCGAAATTTGCTTGGCACTTTAATGGTTTGTATTATGCCATGAAATGCTTGTTGATATCAAATATGGATTATTTTATTTTATCACAAATAGATTCAGGTATTCTTTCAGTGGTTTCTGCCTGCATAGTTTTATTCCGTGTGTAAATATCGTTTGAAAAATATACACGGCTTAAAACAAGCACTAAATCTCTCAACTACGTATTATTCCACACTATTTGAACCTACGCTAACAATAGTTACACTAGCATCCAATCAAATCACTCCAATTTCTAGGAATGCATCGGATTTACCTACATAACCCAGAAACAAGAGACAAGCCGAGTGATCGGCGCTCGCCACTGACCTGATTTGCCGATGAATCATGCGTTTAGGCTGTTTGTACACGAGCACCCATCTGTTATTGAGAACAAATATACAGGATGTAAATCAACCCATCACACAGCCGTCAACCAAGCATTCTGTACATCACACTAAGTACCCCTACTATTTTTTTTGCGACAAAAAACATATTTTACGGTAAAACTCAAAGACTCCTAAAACATTGTGCTAGTGGATATTTTGAATAATAAACGGGTTATGGAGGTAATTTAAGTAAAGTTATAATCTGAAAAACTATTGTTTACAAAAATAGCTGTGAAAAATTTGGAACTTTAACCCCCAATATCTCCGTAACTAGGGGGTTCCCAGGTATGGTCTAGAACAAAAAAAATATCGCAGTGGTGGGGAAAACAAGTGCCCTTTGTTGGCGTTAAGAGTACTTTTACACCCTTTATAAAGATGAAATGCGGGCAATTTTTAGTAAATTAGGTAGGTATTTGGAGAAAACATGGAGAGACGAATAAACAATAGCATTTTTATTATGCACTATCGCTTAAGACGGAACATGGGCTGCGATTCTCCATACAAATGTGAGAGCAATCATTTTGTCACAAAATCAAGGTCTACTGTAGACACGTCCATGTCTATTTACTTTTTTTTCAAGCCCATCAAAAAGAGCTCGTTTGTTGCTAGCCTAAGTGGACTTTAGACTACAGAGAACTAGTGTCGTGAAACTATAGTTCGACAACAGAAAACTTTATTATCACTCGTAGTCCGTCCAACTATGAAACTATTTAGCAAACATGTAGTTTAGACATTAAAAAGAATAACACCACTAATACTCCATACAAAACCCAAATGAAAAGAGAAGCTGTACCCTCAAAACACTGACTTAGGCTTGACCTAAGAAACAAATATTTTTAACCCAGAAATTCCTAAAGGAAATACCCAAATTAGGGATCGAAGTCAAGATTCTATATCCAGCTATTCCTCTGCAGCCGAAAGTGCACATTAAACAATGTACTCCAATAAATACAATAATAATGTGTTGATCTTTGACCCTACAAATCTACACGTGTCTTTGTGTGGGCTATGAACTAATAAATGGTGTACCGAGTGTGGTGTATCGGAAATATGTTCAAACAAGTGGTAATTTCCTTAGCAACTGCTTTAGTTTGTGAGGAAACTTTGCCAAGGTAAGATCATTGCCAATGTCGGTTATACCATACTCGTACTTGTATACAACGTGTAAACAGGCCCGTCATGAAGTAATTCGACTCAAAATATTGTGCTGATGGATGCATTAAATAGTATGGGGGTTGTGAAGGTATTTTAAAGTAAAATCTTTAAAAAAAAAGTTAGAACATTGACCCGCTTTTGAATAGTAATGGTTATAGAATAATTGCCATGATGGGGGACAACGATTCGGTGTCGTTAATATTTCGTTTTTCTGTAAAGATTTATTTGTAGTTGCCATGATTCTAGGTTTGTGCCAAAAGTGGCAAAAGGCGGGCCTCCTGTTACATGGATCTTGAACAAATTTGGCGAAATGTTAATGTACTAAAAGGTACACCTAACCTAACCTAACACTTATGTCAATGTTATCACCATTGGGCTAAAGTAGCTGCAGTCTCACATTGCGATTTGAGGAATAAAACTGCAGCTGCGTGTTGTTCAAAAGAGATACCGCGGCCTTGACACAAAAGGCTAAGCAGGAACATGGGTGGTTTATATTCAGTAGAAGTCTGACACTACCTACCGCTCCGAGCGGGAGAAGTAATTAAATTTAATGATTTCTCAACTTCCAAAAAAGTCCCAAAGAAGTCCTTGACCCAATTCAAAATTCCCCGCTACCTTAATAACGTTCTCAAGACGACAGGCGTCTCATACAATGTATTTTATTATGTTTATATCGTTAACTACAAATGCATACATACATACATTCACGTATGTATATGTACATAGTTACAGCTATGCGATCTAATAATGGTACGGAAGCGTAGGTACTGTGTTCTACGTATCTTCCAATGAAAGTTTTATGTCGTACATAAGATTTACAGCTATATTTTGTTGGATACTTAAGGTTTTGTTATAATATAATATTTTTTAATAAAAGAGTGTCCATGGAATTGCTTGCCCGTTATTCTCTATAGAGATCTACGCTTTAGAATCGGCAACTACTTCACTTTCAAAGTTCCCTATGATCAAGACTGTAGCTTCATTAGGTATTTTCTTTGTATCTACAGTTGAAAAAGTGCCTATATCTGGCCTACTTGAAATAAAAGCTTTGATTTGAAAGCTTTGTTTTGTCTCTTACTTGTTTTAAGATAAATATGTTTTCAGCCTACCTATCACATCCCCACATCACACCACACTACACCACACCATACCACACCACACCATACTGTGGTATGGTGTGGTGCGGTGCGGTGTGGTGTAGTGTGCCACCCCTCACCATACCACACCACACCACACCATACCACACCACACCACACCACACCACACCACACCACACCACACCGCACCGCACCGCACCACACCATACAACACCACACCTCACCACACCACACCACACCACACCCCATCACACCACACCACACCACACTTTACATAATTATACTTTACTAGAACACTTTCAATTTATTAGTTCAATTATGTAAACTTCGTTTTTCCCTTTTTGTTTACTGTGTTCTTCTACCAAAGGTTAAAATAGTTTTTTTTACCATTTATGATAGAATACTAAAACACTATTTTTGGGTGTGACAGGGCTTTTCCTAGTGCAGATACCAGTCTCCCACAAAGGATTTATCTGAAGTATTATGTACATATTTTTAAGGCGCCTTTGTGGAAGAGAAATAAAAAATGTTTATTATTATTATTATTATTTCCCACTGAAACGTATTTCCAATTAATGAAATCAGCATCATCATCAGCCTATAATGTTCCCACTGCAAGGACTAAGGCCTCCTCTCTAAGAGACGGGTGGGCTATAATTCGCCACGCGGTTCCCAGTGTAGGTTGGTAGAAGTCACATGTCTTCGAATTTATCTATTCTAAAACATGCCCATTTCCTCACGATTTTCCTTCACCGTTTCTGAGACCAGTGGTAATGAAATAAATTAAACAAAGTAATGCGCCTGTCTGGGTTCGAACCCAAGACTTACTGTTCGAAAGTCGGGACCACAACCACTGGGCACCACTGCATTGAAATACAGGGTGTAAATTCAATCTTCACACATATTACGTCAACCAAGCATTCTCTACATCAGACTAAGTACCCCTACGCAAAAATTCGCTCGGATACGACTTTTTTTTGAGGTAAAAAATCTCATTTTACGGTACAACTCAATGTAGCACTATTAAAACATTGTGCTAGTGGATGCTTTGAATAGTAAACGGGTCATGGAGGTAATTTAAGTAAAGTCATAACCTCAAAAACTAGTATTTACAAAAAAAGCTGTGAAAAATTTGGAACTTTGCCAATATCTGCGTAACTAGGGGGTTCCCAGATATGGTCTAGAACCAAAAACTTATCGCAGTGGTAGTGTGAATAAGTGCCCTTCGTTTGCGTTAAGGGCACTTTTACACAATTTATATTTTCAAATAATGAAATGCCACAACATAATTTTCCGTCCGCCCTGAACAAAATCACGGTTATAACTATCGCCACCATTAAACTTAACGAGGGAAACCCATGTTTTTATGTGGTCATGTACTTAGATCTCATTAAATATCCATATCCGTGCCTACTAATATTGTAAATGTGAGAGGAACTTTATTCTGTCTGCTTGTTACCTTTGCACGCCTGAAACGATCGTAGCCTAGGACCTGGAAAACGGATAAATATTCTTCAGACATGTCAATTTTATGATTGCGGAATAGTACTAAAATCTGTCTGTCCGCTTGTCTGATATCTTTCATGCTTTTACGGCTACAACGACCAAGAGACCAAGACAATGAAGACTATTGATTTATACTAATATTATAAATTAATAGAAAAGTAACTTTATCGGTTTTTAATCCCGAAAGTACGTTACTATGGAAAAAAATTCAACAACCAAGCGAGCAAAACCGGGCAATAGTTAGTTCATCATGAAGGTGAAGTTGTAAACACGTTAACGCCTCACTCACAACCTGTCGCCTCTACTCTCGCGTGATTTTCTGACATTTTTCGACATCTACAGAGCATTCGAACTCCGATCTCGAAGTGCACTTAAGATGTTGTTTGAAAACTACTGTTACTGACAGCTTTTCATATGAAGAGGATCTTAGATTTTGAGGGTATTGGTAAAATGTTTCGTTTTCCTGCCGCACTCAGACGGCTTTAATGATTACTTAAGCCATCACTTTGTAAAGGTTTTGATAGTTTTGCCATACAAAAGCATGTCAAATCATTACTAAGTGACGACTTAAATAATCATTAAAAATGTATGAGTACCGCAGTTAGTGTGTGTTGAAAAATTCAAAATTGAAGTGTGGTTCTGCAAGGACCGACACCTGTCGGGGCTGCGGGCATGTTATATGAGATACAGCGGCCTCGACATATAGGGCGAAGAAGGAACATAGGTGGTTTTTAGTCAGTAGAAGTCTGACACTCCCTTTCGCTCTGCCCAAGAGCGAAAGTAACACCCACTAGGGTTAGTAACACATTGGAATATACTAAATTTTAATTAATGAGTCATGTACAAGGCATTTTATGAGGACAATGATTCCGCATGAGATGCCTCAGCACTGGAGCTCTCGGGTCCTCCGCCACGACTTTCAGGATGCTATTGTCACTCCCCCGAATCCACCTCCCAAGCGATGCCACCTTTTTCCTGATGATAGCATGGAAACCATCTGTACCCGAATGGGCAAACATTCCCGAAGCATTACAAAAACGAGGGAGTTTCAACATCATCCTGAAAACATTGTTATATTGGACGCGCAAGGCATTTAGCGACCCCCGAGAACAGCTGAACCACAGACTTCCCGTGCACAGGCCTTGACAGTACGATTTAAATAGTGTTATTTTGACCTGATCGATACAACGAAAAAATCTGCCATCACTTAGTAAAGGTTTTGAGAGTTTTGTCATACAAAAGTATGTGAAACCTTTACTAAGTGACGGCTTAAGTAATCATTAAATATATCTGAGTACAGCAGTAAGATAACCAAATACCACCTACGTTCTAATGAATTCCCACACAAACCCTGTATTAATAGTACACACAAAACCAATCTCTCAATGTCGTTCAATCGAAGATTTCAACAAACCATTGCTGTTAAACAGACTAAACGCTAGTTATTAATCATGTAAGTACTTATTATTGTTAGAACGATATAGGTTAACAATACCG
The DNA here is from genome assembly GCA_932274075.1 of Diarsia rubi. Lineage (NCBI taxonomy): Eukaryota > Metazoa > Arthropoda > Insecta > Lepidoptera > Noctuidae > Diarsia > Diarsia rubi. Next base: position 13,297,113 of record OW026433.1, on the reverse strand, counting down.
GAGATGTATTAAATCGTTAATAGCAGTTATTTGTGATTCTGTGTAGGAGGAGGTGTCTTTAGTTTTCAAGGTAAATAATCTAGATTTTATTGTGAGTTCGTAGCTTGGTAACTTGCGAGCTATTATGACGCACACATTAATATGAAACTGATGACGTTGGTGATTCCTGTAATCTTCAGCTGCCTAGCATATTAGCAACTATGATGAAGTCGACTCCCAGTCTATGCGGATATCTACTGTCTGACTGTCTATCTTACCTTCACAAGTTCACAACCCAGTTAATACCGGATAATACGACAGCCCGTATTAAGACTATACCGTGATAACTGATAAACTGATACTAAACCAATAATGCTGCTGCACCCGGTTACGACTGGAATCCTATACCAGCATAGTTCAGAAATAGCTGGGCATATGATGATGATCATAGTTTAATGCAATGGAATCTTGTTTTTCCACTGTAAAGCTTAGTTAACTAATGCTTCAGACATAACACAGTCGTTAAACAACAAGAAGAAACCCACTTACGCCAAACTCTTCACCAACGATCTTCTCAATAATTTATTGTGGAAAGTACAAAGTTCGATCATTCAAAAATAATATAGATTTATTTTTATGAACTGTTAACGATGTCTGCAACCTGGGAATCCCCTGGGTAGCTATAACAGAGGCTTGAAAGACTCAAGATGAAAATATTCGAAAACATATAAAAGAACGTTACAACCGATATCTTTATGATAGATTTATCGTTTTATTTATTTGCTTACTAGCCGTTTGACCGATGGAATTACCTACGTCTCAGGAGCAAAGTTACATCTTTGAACTTAGAAAAGTGTAAGTCCCCATCCGATGATGGTGATGATGATTTTAGATGATGTATCATCCAAAATCCCTCCTCCCGATTTTTGAACATCGAGGTCGGTGGTTTAAAATTAGAGAGTAATTTATTCAGTTTTTACGGCGGAAAAAACTAAAATGGAAAAATGGACTGTAAACTCATCTGCATTGATACAGATTTCTGCAATATAGATCAATGTCCTCAATAATTGTAGATATAGGTAGTTTACAATCAGACAAGCCATCAACCAAGCATTCTGTACAACTGTAAAAAATTGTGCTGGGAAACGACTGTTTTTGTTTTGGGTCAAAAATCACATTTTACGGTAAAACTCAATGTAGCACTATTAAGACATTGTACTAGTGGATGCTTTGGATAGTAAACCTATCATGGAGGTAATTTAAGTAAAGTTGTAACCTGAAAAACTAGCATTTACAGAAACAGCTGTGCATAATTTGGAACTTTGACCCCCAGTATCTCCGTAACTAAGGGTTTCCCAGGTATGGTCTAAAACCAAAAAAAAAAACTATCGCAGTGGTGGGGTGAACAAGTGCCATTCGTTAGGGATAATGGTACTTTTACACCCTTTATACGTCGTTCCCGGCGTATATAAATGTCCACACTTATATACGCCGGGAACGACATACAACGTACAACGAACCTATATACAACGATCACTGTTCTCGAACGTAGTCAAATCCCTTTTTGTTCGCTAAAAAACCGACAATTGGCGGAGCACAGACGAGCAAATGCTCGCAGCGCGCTCGTTCAAGGCTTGTAAGTCGGTCCACACTAGACGAACTGTGTTCGGCTCGTGCACAGTTCGTGCTCGTCTCGTGATTGGCCCGCCTAGCTGAACGCAGCTTTAAACATTCATGCTCGCGGCGGTGGCGAGTCATTCTCCTTCACATCCAATGCAAAATTTTAACAAAACACCAGAAGCTTATGATCAGCGAAATCTCCACAGCTACTAACACATCATAATTAAACACACGATCGATACTTAATATAACTACAAACGTATGTATTCACAGCCCGTTAGGATCTATATAAAGAAGTACTACATAGTTTCTTGACCTAGTGAGTCATCCGATGTTACAGTACAGCCCGCTGTTTATTTGAGAGATTGTTTTAAAAATTTGTTTGATTTAATTAGCATAACATCACGCCTGTAATCACCGAATGGTTAGGCAGTGGTGTATCAAGCTGTATACCCACGTGTCGCCAAGTACTATAAAATGAGTCATCAGTCGACACATGATCGTGACAGTGGTTGATCAGCTCCTTCCTGCGATTTCCGATATTGTTAACTTTTCCTTTTACTCCGGTGGCATGTTCGACCACTACCTAAAGTTCCTAATCCCACTCTTCTCCGCCATTTTCGTCCAATTTCCATCCTTCCCTTTTTATCCAAAGTGCTCGAGGCTTGTGTACACAAACAATTCTCCAAATTTATCCACAAAAACTCCCTCGTCAGTCCAATCTAATCCGGGTTCAAGCCCGGGCATAGTACATAGTATTATTGGTCGTTGTGAGTGAGTTAGTTTTCGCACTTGTTGCTCTTTAAATATTACACTTACACTCACACTAATTAATCATAACCAGTAACACTCTAACTAATAAAAACTATTTTCGCTTAATTTCACGGAAAACCAAACTAGTGACGTAGTTATAATAAATTCACGTGTTTACTGTACCTACTTTCACGGCACATGAAGGCAATGATGACGTCACTGGCACTCCGACGTACTTTGTGCAACTAGTAAACAGGAATAGTGAAAAAACTAAGAAAATCGCAGCGTGAAAAATGTAGACAAAATGTGAAGAATGTTTCGTGTGTTTTAGAAAAGTGTTTTGATAAGTATTTCTGTATTCATCTCCTATAGTAATCTATGACTGTTTTTTTTTAATTCTAAATTGTATCTCCGGGTCAACAGAGACTGGCTACTCTGAGGGTAAGGTCTCCAGTCATGTCATACAAATTAATGAATTAAGTGACAGCGCGCTAAAGCCATGCTCTGTGGTATACGAGCCTCGGCTTTGGGCATCACTCGGAAGGGCAGCAAGGGACCATAAGGGTGCTTTTCCACCAGAGATTTGCTGTGCTAAATTGCTATAGATACGTTTGATATCCACCAATCATATTCATTGGTGCACATAGCTTAGCACTGGTGGAAACGGATTCAACTAAGCTATTATTTTTTTACCCGACTACGGCGAAGCCAAAACGAAGGGTAATGATTTTGGCAGTCTATGTGTGTATGTTTGTATGTTCCACCGTAGTGCCTAGACTTCTGAACGTATTTTTACGTTATATCTGGAGTTATTTACTATACGGACCTTGTAGAAACTAGAACATATCTATTCATCATCATCATCATCATTCTCCTGCCCTTATCCCAATTTATTTGGGGTCGGCGCAACATGTCTTTTCCTTCCATACCTCTCTATTTCTCGTCATGTCAGTATAGTCACCTCCTTTCAAGCCATATCATCCTTCACACAGTCCATCCATCGTTTCTTTGGTCTTCCTCTGCTCTTATACCCATCTACATTCATACTCAACATTTTCCTCACAACACTTACTTCATTCCTTCGCATCACATGTCCATACCACGCCAATCGATTACCATACAACTTTTCATTCAACGGCGCCACTTTCAGACTTCCTCTTATGTACTCATTCCTTATTTTATCCATTCCCCTTAGCATTCTCATCTCAGCCACATGCAATTGCCTTTCATTTATCCCTTTTGTGGCCCAACATTCTGATCCATACACGACAGCAGGTCTAACCATGGTCACAAACATATGGAACATAAAAATTATTGGAATCAAATATAAAAGCTCACAACTTAGGACCCAGTAATATAAATGACAATAATATCCGTGGAGCTAATCAACTGGGCTTATTCCTGTTGTATACGTCATCATCAGCATCAACAGCCTATTAATGTGCCCAAACTCAAGACAGTTAAATCGTTTCTCTGGGACTTCATCGAGCTTCATTGTCTTGGCGCTTTTCTTGTGGTCGCCACTGTTGATTCTGGCTAACAGGAGTGACAGTGGTTTGGGAATAGTGTGGCGGGCTTGTCCCAAATAAAATAAAATACTATTAGGTACTCCTCTGCCTAACCCTTCAAGCATTACAGGCGTGATGTTATGTTACCCTATATTAGGTTTACCTACCTAAGAATCCCTTGGATATGATCAACTTCCGCAGTCCCTTTTTACTTTAAAGCTTACCATAATTATTACTCTTGAAACAGTACAGTATTCATCGATGGATCCAAATTAATTAAAATAAATGAAAGTGTTCACTTTCACACGCAAATTATGTCGTTATGTTGGCGCCAGCCTTATTTTTAAAGTGTTAATGTAATTGTTGTGTTGTGTTATTGAGTTCAGCTACTCCTTCGTATAAAAATAATGCATTTTAACACACCGGTCCAATAAAATATTCAATATTTGAAGGTCAAGGAAATCAAGGTGCAGTCATTAACCATCTCTAGACAACCTACTTAGGTAAGTACGATAATAGATAAGAAAGAGTATCTAACCTGTGCCTATTTACTTTCATATAAAAACTTGTGAACATCCAAATCCATACAGATGTTTGAATAGCCAAAATTTACAATGGTCATAATACCTATTTCAATATTTGCTTTATGTTTTGTAAGCAACGGAAGTTCTTTTTAGAGCCTTTAAAATACCGCATTGCATTAGCATAGTTGCGAAGGATAATAATATATTTATTATCTGGCTATTAATTAACAGCTCTAGTGCAAGATAGAACAGTAGTGATTCACAATCTATTAGATCAGTGGACACGTTCCAAGATAACATGAAGAGACTCAATTGAAGACATAATTCGTTACATAAAATTTACACAAGTGCATGGAATAATGAAGGCAAAAGATAGAAATTGAAAAAGAGAGTCGGTTTACTAAATGAGAAAATATAAAACTTGCTTTATAAAACTACGACCATTATTTTACCCTGTTTGCCACCGAACAAATATCAGGAAAAGTGAAATACAAAACCTATCGTAAACAAAAAAAAAACTAAAAAATGGACTATCCAATCGCATAGTGCTGTATGTAAATATTGGGTGAATTGGAGCTTAAAAAAGTCAATATCGAACGATTTTAATTTCGTTTCGCTGACGTCGTTCGTCGAACGCAGGTTTTCGTCGGAAAATTAATTTTCTCGTCGACACTAACGTGGTTAAGTGGTCCTGTAGTCTGCACGGTATAACGTTTGATGGTTCGGTGGATTCTGTGAAAATTCTGTTTTCCGGTCAACGTCATTGAAGTTTAGTATACGCGATGGATTCTAAAATTCGTTTGTTTACACTGAAAATGTTTTTGGGTTGAGTTGCGAAATTATGAATTTCAAAACAGACAATTTTGAGTGACGCTAAGAAAGAGTTAGACAAAGTCTTAACTGCTAAATCCTAGTTTTGAAAGCAGTTAGTAGTGTTTTTTTGTTTGTTTCAAACTGTTGTTGTGTTAGCTAGTTATGTGAGATCCCACCGCTGGGCAAAAACCCACACCTTTCCAATCTTCGCTATATTTTGCCTTTTTGCGTGACCAATTATCCGTGTATAACTCTATGATGACATGTTATCTGTAACTTTTTTACTACGTTGAGTTGTTCATTGTGTAGTTCTAATAGAAACTGACTTTTGGATTTTTAAATTTACATAAGTAAAATAAAAAAATCTCTTTAAATAACAAGATTTTCGAATGTTTATTGAAACAGTAAATTATTTTTGATTGCGTAATTGTTACCAAAATAACGGTAAAACAGTGATAAGACTAAAATAAATGTTAACTTTCGGCGGTAAAACGCATTTTAAGTAAAATTTATCTTATTACCTTTTTGGGGTATATAGAATTTCCAGTGTCACTATCATTTAGCTTTGCGGCGCTTTGACATTTTCGAACATACCATAACATCACGCCAGTTACGTTTAAGTCCTAAGTAATAAGGGGCAACAGTATTGCCATCAACTGGGAACGAATCCCAGCCTTGGTTCGTTGATGGTTCGTCACCCATTACGTCCTCCGTGCCCCGGAAAGCACGTCAAGCCGTTAGTCCCGGTCCCACTTGACCCGAAAGTGACTTCAAGTGCGACTGAGCGGGAATTGGCTCCTTGACTACTGTAAAAGTAATAGGTACAATTGATCAGAAAATGGAGTAGGTAGTTACATGCTTAAGAAGTTATTGGTGGGGCACTTTCTATCCTTGTCGCACGAAACGGCCATTTGCACTACGTAACCGTGACGTTACTTTGGTGATATGAAATATGACGTCATGTGTATATATTGCTGTCTTTGTCTAGCACGTTATATAAAATCAGTTAAAACTAAGCCATTTTTTGACCAATTTTATTACTTTTTTCACACATCGTGTTATTTCTGTTAGTTCTTTGAAATTATATAACGTTTTCGTGTATTTTTAACAGTAGTCAAGTAGCCAATTAGTCAGTAGCAGCCTTGTAGTCTGGATTTAGACTTTTTTTTTTTGATGGGCGGGAAATCATCCAATCCTCACGCTCTTGGGCAGAGCGGAAGGGAGTGTAAGACTTCTACTGACTAAAAACCACCTGTGTTCCTTCTTAGACCTTGCGTCGAGGCCGCGGTATCTCTTTCGAACAACCCGCAGCATGAGAGCCACCCTTTTTTTTTTGGCGGTTGGAAAATCATCAAATTTTAATAACCCCTCCCGCTCTTGGGCAGAGCGAAAGGGAGTGTCAGACTTCTACTGACTAAAAACCACCTATGTTTTCTTAGCCCAAGCAGAAACAGAAGGACATAATTTGTGATAATTTCAACTGTCTTACTATCACGGTTCTTGAGATACAGCCTGGCAACAGACAGACGGACAGACAGCAAAGTCTGACAAGCCTGGAACCCTAAAAATTACTCACACACCTATATAAGCTATGTCAGTCCCATTGGACAAAAACATCACCGAGAAAAGTTTTCCAGTTCGATTTTGAACAAACAGCAACTAGACATAGGTTATCTTTACTTAGAAACGTATGATAAATAAATAGACTGAACTACTAATACTGCCAGCCAAAACATTTCCACAGCTGTAATTCCTGCTATCCAGGATCTACGGTAATGACCAAGCAATCGCTCGGCGTCTCGCGATATACGCCAAATCATTTACGAACCTAAAGCTCATAGCACACTTAGGGCGATCTTTGCCAATGAAAGTGAACGAGATCAGCAAACTAAAGCTAGCATAGCTACTGTACTGTAGTATTGATAATGACTGAGGTATTGAACGCGGTTAAAAAAGGACTTCGCCGGATTAGCATCACCCATCCCAACCTAACCTTTTTTCCAGATTTCCAGTCTAATCGGATGCAGCGACTGCTTATCTGACCACCTCAACTGAGTTAGTACTGGGATGCCAAGTGCTTTTTTTTATGGGACAACCCCGCCACACTATTCTCAAACCACTGTAACTCCTGTAAGCCAGAATCAACAGTGGCAACCACAAGAAAAGCGCCGAGACAATGAAGCTCGAGAAAGTACCAGAGAAACGATTTAACTGTCTTGGATCCTGCAACGAAATTAATCAGAAAAGAACAGCGGAGGAGTAGGAAAAACCTAATTTCCATTTCCCTCCATATCAGCAGGAGACAGAACAGAACAAGGCCTATAGGCACACAGGGACGTATTCAACAGGGATAAGCCCAGTTGCCTAGCACCACGGATATTATTGTCATTAATGTTACTGGGTCATATGCTGGTCCTATGGTGTAAATGCTTGCTTAAATTGGTCCCGTGGATGGGTGACCATCTCTGACATTTCGAGTTTCCTCCGTGCCTCGGATAGCATGCTAAACTGTTGGACTCGTCTACCTATTGTAGATCATTGACAGTCCATTCAGATAGTCTAATAACCTGAAGGTATGACATCCAGTATTCATCATCATCATCATTTCAGCCGAAAGACGTCCGCTGCTGGACATAGGCCTCCCCTAAGTGTCACCACATTGACCTGTCCCGTGCGTCTCGTATCCAGCGGATCCCCGCAACCTTCACCAGGTCATCGGTTCACCTAGTGGGAGGCCTTCCAACGCAACGTGTTCCGGTTCGCGGTCGCCATTCCAGAACTTTCCGGCCCCATCGGCCATCCGTTCTGCGAGCAATGTGCCCTGCCCACTGCCACTTAAGTTTGGCAATTCTTCGGGCTATGTCGGTAACCTTGGTTCTCATGTGGATGTCCTCATTTCTGATTCGATAACGCAAGGAAACTCCGAGCACAGCTTAAATTGCCCTTTGGGTGACTTTGAGCTTAAAAAAATCCAGTATTGCTCAGTACTAATTGGGTTGTATAGGTCAGATAGGCAGTCGTTCAAGCTCTAGAGCTTAAGCGACTGACTAGCTGCAACGGGTTGGACTGGAAGCCAACTCCAATATTACATGGGAAAAGTTAGGCTGATAATGACGCTCAGAAGAAAATCAAAGTGCGATACAGTGTGAAGTTTCATGGAAATAATCTCAAACGAAATTCTGATCAGTGATGTGCTAACTGTACGATAACCTTAAACCGATGATATGAGCATGTATAAGCATGCTGATTCACCCATTGGAAATACATTGGATGCATTTGCTGTCAAAATTCCTTTCCAAATTACCCACGTTTTTGAACATGCTATTTGACGTTTGTTATAAACATTTCAGAATCACGAGGAATATGAGAGATGTTCCTTTGCGGTATTTTGATCTTTCATACCTCCGTTAACCTAACTGAAGGCTTTGATAGGTGTTGCTATTATTTGAATCCTATTCTTGTTTGGGTTTTTAGATTTGAAAGTGTTATGGACGATTTTGTCACATTTAAAGTAACATACACAGCTTGGCGAAGTAAGATACGGTCTATCTGTATTAGAGCTTACAAAAAGGTATTCCAATTCACAAAAAATAATGTATTCATTATATTAATGAAAACGATGTTTTCTCTCGTCGACGAAACAGCTATGAATAGGTATTATGTATAACTTGGTAGAGACTGCGCCATCATGATTTCTGTTGGGTCGTAGTCTGTGCAAAGACAGTCTTGGCTCAGGTCTGTACATAGCCTAAGACCACCACAATAATTAAACATGAACACACGTAAGATGTCTTGTCGTCTCAAATTGACTCTGGCCAATATTCCGGGCGCATATTAGTGCACCCGTCCTTTACGATTAATCTGAGTTTAGTGACAGTGATTTAAAATAAACACGATTGCCCTTACGATTTTTAATGCCCCTGGAACAGCTGTTGCATGATTCACTTGACATTGGCCCAAAGAACGCCGGGGAACACGAATAATATATTTAAATACAACATGACCATGAATATGATCGCGGATTAACAAAAACTGCGACCGAAATCGTTCTACTAGCATTCGTTCGCACAACTGACAAAAATCTCAGTGTATAAACTCAAATAAACTTTGGCAATAACACAAGATCGTTTGTTCTTAAGCTATTTTCTGCTGAGATAAACATCATAACAGAATTTGCAGTGTTTCACTTTGTTGCTCTTTTTGCGGATGTAATCGGGGTCAATAGCAACTACAAAGGATGTTTATAAAGTACTCACATTATGCTGATGTAGCGTCAGGACCACGTTGTCAAAGGTGGATGAGTTCGAGAGAGCCTCAGAGCTACCTCGGAGCAACTCGGCCAGCAAGTCAGCTCCAGGCTTCACTCCAACCAGCTTCGAAGGCGATGATGTTGCTCTGACGTGTGTCGGACCACGACCGGTAGGTCGAGGTGACGTCATCGCACCAACACTAGTTTTACGACAAGGTACAGTTGCGTCTGACAGACTCCGTCTGCCCACTTCCACTGACCGGCTGCACGGTGCCTCCAAATTTTTACCATACGGCACTCCTCTAGTAAAGTGATGTCGTCTTGCTTCTACATCTGAAGTATCTGATGGACTAAATGGAGAAGGCGAGGCTGTTCTGTCTCTGGAGCACGTGTCACTCTCGGCTTCAGAAGGTGAGTCGCCATATTTCCGTCTCGCTCGGAACGAGTCATCATCTCTCTCGTCCGAACTTTGTTGATAAAACCTTGCCCGCCTCGCTTTTAATTCTTCAGATCTCGGCCACATTGGTGCTACTCCTTCACACGGACTCGGTGGTCCGTTATTGCACGAATCGTCTGATTTGTCACCGAGTAACGATGAAGTCCGCGTTTCCGCTGACAAGCGCATATCTTGTAGTGAAGCCTCACTGCTCTCACGTTTGCAGCCGTTTACTGAAGGTGGGCCTTCTTCCTCCCCACCATCGTCACTTGGCGTTGTGATGTAAATTCCTTTCCTTCTTCTAGTTTTGTCAAGCGGCCTACGTCTTTCTCTAGCACCTACAATAGGGGCAGGTGTGCAAGGATTCTGTACTGCAGCCAGTAAGTGGGCAACCTGTTCACTCGTTATCGTTTCATCCTCCTTATCGCGATCCAGTGAGCCGTCAGACGCGGCGTCCGACTTGTGTGGCTCCTCGAACGGTAACTCCTTCGACCACTGCTTCACTATACACTCATACACAGGCACAGGGATTAGATTTTCTTCAGGACACTCTTCTATCGTACTAGGAAAATTTGTACAATCACAGTCCACATTAGCACACGCGTTCGTAGGGGGTTCAGGAAGGGGAGGAAAAGTGAAAGGCTGGGGTTCTAATGGCGAAGTACCTTCACTGTGTGCTTGTGCACTGTCGGCTTGCGAGCCGTCACTTTCTTCGCGGAGTTCGTGTAAGACGCGCGGTGCCATCAAAGCTGGCAGACTACCACCAGCCTCGGCCGGGCCCTCCTCCCGCACTGGAGGGATGCGTCGCGGCAGAGGGTGCGTTAACGAGCGAGAACCCAACTGCTTATGAGGAGTGTCTGGTGGCGGCGATCTTGGCGCTGGTGACGCGTGCGCAAGTAGTCCCTCATCAGAACCTACCGCGGAGTCAACCGACGCCACTGACCCGCCTTCTGTCGTGTTCTCATCGGTTGCAAGACTTACGGTCTCAGCATCGCGACGTTTAGCACTCGCGCACTCAGACACTGACTTTGCGGGACGTTTCCCGAAATCAAAAATCGAGGGATGCTTAGGACCACGATATTGTGAATATTTATCTTGTGGAAAATCACCTTGTGAGAACGACGCACTACGGTACGGTATAGTTTTTTGGGCGTAGGATCCGACGATAGAGCGTGGCTCTACGCGGACGAGGGTGATGTTGTCGGTGTCGAAATCATCATAGCGGTCCACAGAGACGCCGCGCGGTGGGCTGTGTCGATGCCGGGAGCGTGGCGGTGGCACCGGCGGCAGCACTGGGGCCGAGTGCGGCGGCGGTGGTGGCGGAGGCGGGGGTGGCGCGGGGTGTGAGCGCGGCAGGAGGCGCTCGGTGAGGGCCTGCAGGCGCTGCTGGCGCGAGGGCCGCTCGTCGCGGGCGCCGCGGCCCAGCCGGCGTTGGATACGATCCAGCGTGCGTCGATCGGGCTTGGCGCGGCCGAGGCACGCCGCCACCGCCTCCTCAGAGCAGCAGCGGCAGGGACAAGCCCGCGGCGGCGGTGCTCGGCGGACAGCGTACCGCACCGCGCCCAGCGTCACGTACGGGGACCTGCGCACACGACGCCGATATAATTTTAGATGCGAGAACGACGGCGCGCGCGACTCGCCGAAAAGCTTGGCGGCAAGTGCGACCGATTTAGAGTGCGCGAGCTTCCCCGCGACTCGCCGCTGAATTCCGGGAGGATTCCCCGCGACCCACTCCGCCACGGTTCAACAGTTATATCGGAGCAGATGACTCGTGTCTGAAGACGTGCTGCTTTGAAGCGAATAACGCTTGCTATAATTGACAGTTGCGCGTTAAAAGATCCACATACTAACGATGTAGTGCAAACATTAGTAAGCGTCTCTGTAAGAGCAGGTGTCGGACAGACAGACGGAAGACGCGTGCACTATAAATAGTCTAACGTTGGCGATTTGGCGACACAGCGACCTCGTAGCAATGTTTACAATTTTGTTGCTGTGGGTGATGTTTGAAAATATTCCAGCTAACACTGACTTTTTCTCCCTTAGACTCCTATTTATTACCACACTACAATACTCCACAAACTAGCTCCATTATAATAGCTACATTTTCATCTTAAATAAATGATCTTCGCCATTAATACCTGGAGTATTCTCTTCGTCTCCTAGCGCCATCTGTGGGCTCGGTGGCGCGTGCGTCGGACGCCATGAGTCGTCACGTGACCCCGCGCATACTGCGCCCGCGTCGCCCGCAGCTCTGCAACAATAATAACATGTAGCTCAGTAACGTGGAGACTGGATGTAGGTACTGGACTTTGGTTGGTGATAAAATTGTTGTTTATATTGTGCTGACAATGTTATGAAGCTTGTAGGCAAGTGACTGTACGATTTAGTAGTACCTACCTAGTTTGTTACTGTGCCAAAGATTGAATAACTTTTAAGCTTTGTTATTATCACACAATTTATCGTGAAAGATTTTGCATTAACACTAATAAATCTTAAAATGTTTAGTTGACGCTTCTCATGACCCAAGGGCTGGCTTTTATCTTGGCCAGAGGCTAAGTGTTGCCATACAACGTGGCAATGCCGCCAGTCTTTTGGGGACATTACCGGCACGTTGAGGAGCAGTTTTTTGTTGGCATTTTATAGTTTCTTGTTATTTAATTACTTAGTGTACATGACATAGTTAGTTTACTCTAATAAATATTTTATTAAAAATACATAGGCTCTATATTTTTATGTTTGTAAAGGCTACCTTTTTATGAAAAGGTAGCTTTTTAAAAAAAGGTCGGCTTTCAGTCTAACCGGATGCAGCTGAATACCAGCATTTTACAAGGAGTGACTGTCTATCTGCGTATAGGAGAAAAACAGTACTTAAAACAACGACAGACTTAAAACTACCTACTATTTGCAGATCACACCAATTTGTTCAGAGTGAAATTCGAATCCTAAAGCTTCTACGCAGAAGCAAATTAGGTAGTTAGTTTAGCTACGCTAGTATTGTGCCATCTGTGGTTTAGCTCAATACATGTAGGGTACAATCAAATGACTACCGCAATTTCCAGAACTCGATTGCAAAAGGGTATTTCATAAAGAAATAAAGTTTTATAAAAACAATGGACACGTATTTTTTTCTTTTTTAACCGATTACGGCGTAGCCAAAAGGATGGGTAATGATTTTGGCAGTCTTATGTATTTATGTAAGTATGTATGTTCCACCAAAGCACCTAATCTACTGAACGAATTTTAATAAATGAGGTGTCAAGAGATTCGTAAGAATAGCCCGGGTGACATAGGCTATATAAATTTTATCAATTCTATTCATGACGCCATTTAAATGTGAAATTCTAACCTCGAAAAAAAAAGAATTGAGTTTATCATAAAATCGTAGTAATCGTAGTTTAAAAGATCTAAGCGTCGTCGGTACAAACAGCGCAGCGAGAACAACTTTGATTAATACCATAAAATGAAGGCTGTCAACCTTCATTGAATCTTCACCATTTTCACTTGCATAAGATTGCACTACACCCGACATCTGACGGATTTCATTGGAACTCTTCAATAGGGCGGGCGGCAAGCGGCCGGTTTACGTTTATCTTATGGTGTTAACTGGGCGGGCGGGAACATAATACAGTATTGATTCGATAGAGGTCGCTGATTTAGATAATAGGTGATGTTGCCTTTAAATAATATGATGAAGTTCTAATGGAGAAGTTATTTTTTATTTTTCAGATTTTTATTGAACGTTGATTAGTTTTTTTCTATCCTACTTGACCTTGCTCCTAAGCGTCCTCTTCACAGTTTTGACAGAACTTGTATAATACTTTTTTTTTCTATCTAATTCGTCCCCCCCTCTTGTTCGTGCCCTGCCGCGACTCCACCTCTCTGTTTCAGGGCACCAGTTTCTTGCTATTTTAGACCACAGTTTGTCTGGCACAGGAAAAGAGTAGGAAGGAAACTGAGAGACGCATTTGCCCAACAGTGGGACACAGAATGCTAACAAAAAAGTATAACTAGTAGTTAACAAAAAAAAACTAATTAGTCCGTCAGGTAGATTTCCAAAAAATATTGGACACGTATTTTTTCTTTTTTCACGTCTACAAACAATGAAGAGATACAGTGCTTTGAAATCTCATATTCCAAGACATTTGACACCGACATTTTCACCGGTCAGTGACGTCACAAACCCCCACTCAAATGTTTGTCGCATTTTATCTTCGTCAATTTTTGTTTTGATAACATAAAATACGTATCCAATATTTATCGATAATGTAACAGACTGACCAATTAGAATCATATTTTTTTTGACAGTAAACATCCCTATTCTTTAATACGGTATTTAATGGAAATAAACTTGAATTGTTATTTGTTTAATTCTCCAATTGATTCCTCCTCAACAAGGAAGCAAAACAAACATAAATATTATCAATAAAACACCGACGACAAAATATTCAATAAATAACAGCACTTAGTAACATTGCTGTACTTTTATACAACCGACCTTCATAGCAATTCACTGCGATTATTAAGGTTAACGCACACCTACAACGATGACCTCGTGAAGGTTGCAAGGGGGATCCGACGGATGCGAGACGCACGGGACTGGTCAATGTAGCGACACTTGGGGGAGGCTTAAGCCCAACATTAAACATTTTTCGGCTAAAATCATGATGGTGATGATTAAAGCAGTGTGCCCAGTTCTAACGGCCTCAACTTACAAGTTACAAGTACTGGGTTCTGACCTAAGCAAGCGCATTATTTTCAGGGTTCCGTGCCTCAAAAGGAAAAAAAGAACCCTTACAGGATCACTCGTGTGTCTGTCTGTCTGTCTGTCCGAACATTCCCCCCCCCACACCTTATCTCTGAAACTACTGAGCCTACAATTCTGAAAAAAATACAGAAATTAGTTCAACACTTATAGATTACAGGACTAATACATGAAGTCTAAGTACAGAACCCTTCATGTGCAAGTCTGACTTGCACTTGGCCAGTTTCTTTAAATGTATTTCATCATGACAGTTCTTTCAAAGACGGTGAAATAACAGATGATGAGTTAACTGACAAGTCCTAGACAAATGTCATCTACTAACCCAATAAGTGCACCCCGTAAAGAGGAGGCCTGTGAACCACTTTTAGTCGGACAACGACGTCGTAGGCCCACCACAAGCTACCTGATTCTGTACAGTATGGCGTTTTATTGAAAGAATCCCGACCAGCTCGGGTTCAGTCCATACTAATCCCGTGAAGTGCTTATAGATGTGAGCTGACCCTTATCCTTGATGACAAAACAATATTCGTACATTACAATTTAGTAAGATCATAAGACTTGTTTATTTATTGATCAATTAATTAGCTTGAAGGGCAATAATAATTAGGGCACGCCACGATAGTGGCGGTAAGTCCCCTCTTTGAGGAGTGGCTTGAGAGGCGCCACGGCGCCCTCACCTTCCGTCTGACGCAGGTCCTCACCGGACACGGTTGTTTCGGGAGGTACCTGCACCGAATCAGGCGGGAGGAAACGCCCGGATGCCACCATTGTGAGGATCGGCCGGAGGACACGGTGGAGCACACAGTGGAGGTGTGCCCCGCTTGGGCGGAGCCCCGCCGTGTTCTCGTAGCGGCGATCGGCGGCGGCGACCTCTCGCGCCCGGCCCTGGTGCAAGCCATGGTCCGGGGCGAGGAGGAATGGGACGCCGTCGCCTCCTTCTGCGAAGCAGTGATGCTGGCGAAGGAGGTGGCGGAACGCGAGAGGGAGAGAACCTCTCGTCCCAGCCGCCGCGGGAGGCGCTCCGGGCGTCGGGGGTCCCGCGATGACCTCCGGCCACCGTAGACGCGGGCCTGTGGACGGTGAGTGATGGGCTAACTCGCCGTCCGTCCGTCTCACGACGAAAACAGGCCGTGTCGACGGCGCGTTCGTGTTACACGCGCGCCTCAAAGAGATGTCAGCAACATGGGAGGGGCCCGAAAGGGCCGACGGCAATAATAATTTGGAATACGAAAATATTGTGACAATTTTATGGGTCATATTATTATGGAAGGAAATAATTAAAGCTTTCTTGTTTGTTTGTAAATAATTTATAATCGAATTTGCACTTGAAAGTGTCTAAAGCTAATTTAGCATTAACTGCCTGTAATTGTCTTATTGAAATAAATGCATTGAGTTTAAGTTTACGGAATTAGCCATTGGGTTTGATCTATCCTTGGAAATCCTTGAAAAAACCTCTAGATTGGACGTGAGCAAAATAGGGTGGTTAACAAAAAAAATCTAATTAATCCGTCATATAGATTACCTACCAAAAAATATTGGACACGTCATATTTTTTCTTTTTTCACTTAAACAAACAATGAAGACGAACATTCCTTTAAAAAATCGTGTGACGTCGTCGTGACATTTTTTAGCGGTCAGTGACGTCACCAACACCCACTGAAATCTTTGACGCGTTTTATCTTCGTCAATTTTTATTTATTGGATAAAACAAAAAATACGTATCCAATATATTTCGAAAATCTAACAGACGGGTTAATTATAAACATTATTTTTAAGTCAGTAAACATCCCTTTAATGAGTTACAGAATATAGAAAAAAAAACGGCTATCCCATACATTTTAACCATGTAGGTAGGTATTGCCTTTTCTTGTCTTCATCCAATTCCCCTAAAACCAACGTTTTTTTTTAAATCTTCCTAGATTATGGCAGACTACATTTGCCAGATCATCTCGGTGATAACTTGGCACATACATTCTTAATCATGCCATCTGTTTAATTTCTCACGTGCTTGGTAATCAATCTAGCTTCTAGGATTTCTTTATCATTGTGCTGATTGATTTTACTGCTTGGTTGGTATTTCGATGTACGGTTTTTTTCAGGTCATTTCATCATTTGCAAAACTATTGATTCGATGACCGAAGTTAAGCAACATCGGGCCCGGGTATTTGGATGTGTGACAGCCTGGGAACACCGCGTGACGTTGGCTGTTGAAGCTTTCGCAAGATTGTCTGTTAATTCTGTAATTGAATTCGTTTTTTTATTATAAAACAAGACTTTGTTACGGGTTTTTGTTACAATTAATTTTTATTACGAACTTTCATGAGCGAATTACTTAAAGGTAGAAAAAGTAAAACCTAAGTGTTCCTAAGCTATGATGGTTGATCTCAATCAACCTTGAACCTAACGATATTTAACAGATTGGTAGTAGCTTCATGAGCTTTTTACATAAAACAAGTACATTAATGGTTATAGGTATACTGTTAGTATATTAGTTGAAAACCAGCGTCGGGCATTACCTGCCCGGCATTTTGCTGAACTGGGCCTTTTTAGCGCAGCCGTGAGGCACACAGTGGCACGATTTGTTTAGTTTTGAGTTCTTTTTTCCTTAATTTTTTTTACTTCTGTGTACTTGTGGCATGTGCCAAATAAATGCATTTTCTTTCTTTCTTTCTTTATAAGCTGAAGTACTTCGTGGGCCAGTGGGACGACGATTTTTTTATGATACCAAAACATTTTAGGTTTTTTAACATCGCCAAATCTACCACTCATATCCTCGACATTCTTCTCACATTAAACTTCACTCCTACCTACCCCACATACTCAATGTAACGTAAACATACACCTGCATGATATCACATTGTAAACCACCACTGTTCGTTGAACCAGTGGCCTTGCGCTGCGGCTGCTAACCGCAAATTATGCTAGCATCTAATGTGTATAGCGTGGTGATATCGTCTTGACAGTGTCGATGTTTTAGATTACAAAGTATTTTAGGTGTAAAGTATTTTAGTGGGGTATTAGTTTTCTAAACTGCGAATTCGAAAAACCAAGAAAACGTCTTCACCAATTCTATTCTCGTAACCCTCACTATCATAACGTAACATAGCATCAGATCAGCCTGTTATCTCCGAAGGTTTATTTATTTCATTTTATTTTCTTTGGGGAACTTACAGATAATACAGACAATGTACTTAAACAATAAACATTTTAAGGCCTATTTCAGGTTGCCACAGTTATAACACGAAAACAAAGTGAAAACAACAAAAAACAGACAGATAGAGGTGTACGCCCACATTTCACCAGATACATTTAAGTCCCATGTATTAAAGGACGAGCCTATTGCCATAAACCAGGCACAAATCCACTGACAAATTCCTGGTGGAAAAACCCAATATTACATTGCCCGACCGGCAATTGAACCCACGACCTCATGCTCAACAGTCGCGCTTGTGGCCACTAGACCAACAAGGCAGCCCAATAAAGCAGAATGTGTCAGTATATTTCAGTCACTTCATTTAATCCCATTAATTTACCACACTAAACATTTTAATAAACTAAACTTTACGTAATCCAAACAAACGGTCAATGCAGTTCAAATCTATTAATAAAACAACTTTCTTTAAAAATAGGGTTCCTTCTATAATACGAATAATAACAGAACATCAAAGTTGAGCTTGCAAAATTTGTAACGAGTTTAAAGAATTCGATATTACTCTGATGATTGATTTACTTGCTCAGTATTGTATAGTAGGTTGGGTTCCGTAGGATTTTCTGTATGTTTGAGTGTCTCATTTGCTCTAGTAAATGCTCTATAATTATGGGAAATAAACCGTAAGTTGACGAAATAAGTGTGCTTGAGGTTTTTTGTCATCATCATCATCATCATCAGCCTATAATGTTCCCACTGCAGGGATTCAGGCCTCCTCTCTAGGAGAGGGATGGGCTATAATCCACCACGCGTGCCCAGTGCGGATTGGTAGATGTCACATGTCTTTGAAATTTTTGGTTCTAAGACATGCCGGTTTCCTCACGATGTTTTCCTTCACCGTTTTGAGAGCAGTGGTGTTGAAATAAATTACACAAAGTAATGCGCCTGACTGGATTCGAACCCACGACTCACAGTTCGTAAGTCGAGGCCGCCACCACTGGGCCACCACTGCTCTAGCTTTTTTGTATTTGTTATTATTTAGGACTAGAGTTCAGTCATTTTATTTTCGAAAGTTATAAAACTAGGAAAATAATTATATTTTATTCTGATTTCAATAAATTAAAAATTCAGCTTTTCTCTAATCTATTAAATTGTTTACCTATTTACCCATATAATGGCACTATAAACTTTATTTTAAAGCTATAATCAAAAATTTCTTCTAAGACATAACACCTTAAAGTTTTATTATATACTTCTCTCACAAAACATCAAAAAAACTAACAAACTATCAATCACCTTGAAAACGGCTCCAAAGAGCAGAAAATCATGATTTCTAACCTATTTAGAACATCGTTCTGCTATAATAAATTGTTATACGGAACCACTAAAAGAATCCCGCTTGACGTGTAACGTTTATAAACGTGGATCCGAAATGTTAACTGTCCAGTTTAGTTTGACCTTTCATGGTGGCGCTGACTTAAAGCCCAAAGTTTTTTTATTACTAGTGAAGAGTGAAAAAGCTAACGATTTCCAAAAAATTACATATTTTTTCAAACGTGGGTTTTTTCTTCACTTTTTCACCTTTCCATCATCATCATCATCTACCTAGCCTTTTCCCATCTTTATTAGTCAAAGTCAAAGTCAATTTTATTTGTGTAACATAGGTAGTGAATACAGTTCTTAAATTAATATTAGGTCGCTATGTTATGCCAAAAGGAGTACAAATATAAGGTTGCATAGCATGCGAAATCTATTGAGATCGGCTTCCAGTCAAACCAGATATATCTGAATACCAACATTTTACACCAAGCAACTGCCTATCTGACCTCCACAACCCAGTTAGTACTCAATAGGGTAGTTAACTAAAAAAATCTAATTAGTCCATCAGATAGATTTTAAAAAAAATATTAGAGACTTTTTTCTTTTTTCACGTAAGCAAACAATGAAGACCATACAGTGCTTTGAAAACTCGTGTGACGTCATATTCTAAGATATTGGTGTGACATTTTTTAGAGGTTAGAGCCGTCACAAATCCCTAATCAAATCTTTGACGCGTTTTATCTTCGTCAATTTTTATTGGTTTGATAAAACAAAAACTACGTATCCAATATTTTTCGATAATCTATCAGACTTATATGAATCATATTTTTTAAGTTAGTAAACATCCCTATTAAATTCTACAAGTGATCAATTTAATATGGTTCCAGTTCAAAACCTATATTAATTGGTTCAATTTTGATTGCTTTCGGTTTTGGTATAAGATAGTCAACCAAAAGAAATGGTTTACTCAATCTTCTTAAACAACAGTCTTAACTCGGGTGGCTAATCTCCTAGCACTTATTAGTTCTACATTGTGCCACGTCCCATTTTACACTGGCCACTTAAGCAGAGTTGATCACATTACGGTCTCAGTTTTCAAAGGAAATAAAAATAATGGATAGTAGATGTGGTAGTGATCTAATTTCGTTAGAAACGCGTTGAAAAATAAGATTGATTGATATTAGTTAAAGTTGAACTAGTGTTTTTAGTCTGGGTTTGTTTGATCACTGTTAGATTTGGGTGAGCGACTGAAGTGATACAGATTGGAAATTTCAATGTGAATTTTTAGTTCTAAATGTAGTGATGAAAAATTGTACCATAACGCCTGTATCCCCGAAGCGTAAAGCAGAGGTGTATTAAATAAAACACCCACATTTCGTTAGAAACGCGTTGAAAAATAAGATTAGAATCAGATTAGTGATGGAAAAATGTATCATAACACCTTTATTCCGCGGAGGTGTATTTAACAGTAACCCACATTTCGTCAGTAATGTTTTTAAGTCCCATATAATAGAGGGCGAGCCTAATACCATCACCCGGGCAGAAATCATGGTGAGAGAACCTTCATGGTGGTGATCGTTTTAATGATTTTTATTATGCTTTTATTGATTATTGTTTATTTTTTTCGATTTGTGATGTATTTTAACGAGTTATAATGATATTTTAATGTATTTTTACTTTTAGAATATTAGTATGATTTTTATTTATTAATGACATTTAATGATATTTTGATGATTTTAAGCGTGTTTTTAATTCACTTTTTTTAATGGTATTGTGATTTTTATTTATTGTTGACATTTTATAGATTTTTAATGTCTGCGAGCTTTTTGATGATGTTTAAATGATTTCTGTGCTATTTTAACTTATTTTTACTTTTTTTATTATTCTCTCATTATGGGTATTTTGCCTGAAATAAAACTCAATTTATTTATTTATTTTTATTTTAAATCCAGACTCCTTGGCTACTACCGAGAATTTCTTGACGCAAAAACCTAATAATACTTACTTATTCATACTTACTAGGAGTACTAAGAACTACTTTCATACATCTGATGTTTAGTTTGTAAACAGTGTAGGTAGTCTAATATTATGTGTTTGTTACTAAGAAATCGCCTTTGTATGCAAATTGAAACAATAATAATATTGTTGTAATACAATCTATAGCTCTGAAAACGGTGAAGGAAAACATCGTGAGAAAACCGGCGGCATGTTTTAGAAACAAAAATTTCGAATACATGTGACATCTACCATTCCGCACTAGGCCCACGTGATGGATTATAAACCATACCTCTCCTAGAGAGGAGCTCGTGGCTTTATAAGAACTGCCACTCGGGTCGATCTTTAGGCTAAGCTGCGCTTGCCTACGTCGATCTGTGGATGGGTGACCGCCCATTACATACCGAGTTTCCTCCGTGCCTCGGAAAGCACGTTAAGCTGTTGGTCCCGGGTGCCATATATAGATCTTTGGCAGTCGTTACAGGTAGTCAGTGACCTGAAAGTCTGACATCCAGTCTTACCAAAGGGTATCGTATTACCTAGTATTAACTGGGTTGTGGAGGTCGGATAGGCAGTCGCTCTATGTAAAATACTGGTATTCAGCTGCATCCGGTTAGACTGGAAGCCGACCCCAATATAGTTGGGAAAAGGCTAGACAGATGATGACCTCTCCTAGAGAGGAGGCTTGAGTCCCTGCAGTGGGAACATTATAGGCTGATGATGATGATGATGACAACCCATAGCTACAGATACAATACAATAAGAAAGTATCTCGTTACAGAACAGAGTACCTTTTTTTTTCTTTTTTGGCGGGTGGAAAATTATCGAATAACCCCTCCCGCTCTTGGGCAGAGCGAAAGGGAGTGTCAGACTTCTACTGACTAAAAACCACCCATGTTCCTTCATAGCCCTCTATGTCGAGGCTGCGATAACTAGTGTACAATCCGCGGCCCCGACGGGCGTCGGCCCTTTCGGGCCCCTCCCATGTTGCTGACATCTCTTTGAGGCGCGCGTGGAATACGAACGCGCCGTCGACACGGCCTTTTTTCGTCGTAAGACGGACGGACGGCGAGTTAGCCCATCACTCACCGTCCACAGACCCGCGTCTACGGTGGCCGGAGGTCATCGCGTGACCCCCGACGACGCCCGGAGCGCCTCCCGCGGGGGTACCTTGAGTTATTTAAGGCGCTTTGCACATGGAGCAACTTAAGTTGAGGCAACTATATTTTTTTTTAAAGTTACCTGAAACTAGTTGATAGCTGCACGTTTACGGTTGCCGCAATTTTATGGCAATTTACGCAGCGATCAGCGTTCAGTGTGACGATGAAAATTAAAAACAAAAAAACTAGCAACTTACTTTAAAAACCGGTACAATTTTAGGAACAACTTACTCATCGATTACAGCAACTGAAAACTGTTTGATCGAAACGATCACCGGAACTCGAAATTCGAGTTGCTATGTACTTATAATTATGTAAACAGCTAGTTGCCAGCTAGTTGCCAGCTACTTGTCAGTGGCTCCATGTGCAAAGCGCCTAAATAACTTAAGTGTAGTTAGTTCAAAATTGAAATTCTTTCTTCATTGTAAATCTTCACTAAATAAATAAAATGGCCCAATATTCGGCTATACGATCCTAAAGTTGTGCCTACACAACAGTGGTGTCAGCACTTAACTTTAGGTTGTTTCGTGAATGGGTGAGCATTATGGTGTATTTTGCGTGAAAGCATGATAAGTCTTCGGCCTCGGTTGTCATTTGTAGATCTTTGGCAAGGCCGCCACACGATTCCCACGTAACTCCTGAAAGCCAGAATCACACAGTGGCGACCACAAGAAAAGCGTCCAGACAATGAAGCTCGACGAAGTCCCAGAGAAACGATTTAACCGTCTTGGATCCCGCAACGAAATTAATGAGAAAAGAATAGCGGAGGAGTAGGAAAAACATAATTTCCACTTCCCTCCATATCAGCAGGAGACAGAACAGAACAAGGCCAATAGGCACACAGGGACGTATACAACTAGGATAAACCCAAATACTATATAGATCTTTGGCAGTAGATCTTTTTTATCTTTCTAGTATAGGTAGTCTAGTTAGTGACCCGAAAGTCTGACAATCAGGCTTAGCAAAGTCGTATTACCCAATATTAACTGGGTGGTGGAGGTCAGACCGTTGTTCCTTGTAAAATATTGGTATTCAGCTGCATTCGGTTAGACTCGAAGCCGACCCGAATATATGTAGTTGGGAAAAGGCTAGGCAGATGATGATGACTCAATTAGGTAAAATAACATTCAGTAACTTAAGTGTTTTTTTTACTTAAAGAATAAAAAAATTAAAAGAACTACTCGAACATTTTATTTAAAAAACTACTAAGGCAATCCGTGTCATGTGTAGACGTGTACTTAACTCACATCGTCAATTGCGCAAGAGTTTATTGCATTTTATTTTAAAGCTTGAGAGCGTCACTATTGCAAACATCTGGTAAAGATAAATCCATTCATTTTGTGTGTGTCATTGAATTTGTTAGTTCCGCTATTTTAGAAAATCTTAGACAAAATTGCATGACTATTTCGTTTCATAAGATCGAATTTTGAAAACGAAAACAGATTTCACAAATTTTTCTTTAAGCGAGCTAGTCCAACACCAACCCCAAACTTAAACAGAAAACCCATGACAGACTACCACTTCTCTTAGTTGCATCGACACCACCCAGGTGGAATTTTAGTTTCACATCAACATTTCTAACCTAACTTTCTTTAGGTCAAAGTAGGTACACTCCAAGAAATTGTACTACAAAGCAATTTTTCACTCCACATTGTAACAAACAACATCTACAACTTCTAAAACAACGAAAATTAAACAGACAGCTACCCAGAAAAAATATCTTAACTATAGGTATATCAGACTACCAAGAAAAGATGCAAAGGACCAATAAAGTCGTCTTTCGCGGAAACTCCAAGACTTGGCAAGAGTCCATGGTATCACGACGTGGTGAGATCGAGACCGATTTATGTCGTTTACAGGTAAAACTTCCGACTTGCTGAGCTATGCGTTTGACGGGTTTAGAATAAACTGATTCGAAGAAATCGTGAGTTTAAAATGACTAAAACTCGTACTAAGAATTCTCATGTTTTAAGATCAAAATGTTACTTGTAGTAATTATTTTCATATTTTTTTATGAATTGTTTGATGATCGTTATGAAGTGTACAGACGGGACAGAGAAACAGCTGGGTCTCAGCACAGCAAAAACGGAGGAGGAGTCTTAATCGCAATTAATAAAAAAATTAACTCCGCACGTATCGAACGCTGGCAAAGTAATTGTGAAGACCTCTGGGTCACACTTGACATATCGACATCTCACAGGTCACGCCAAGTTGCTCTTTGTGCCGTCTATCTGCCACCACCAGTGTGTCTCGCAACGTTGGATCATTTTGTGGATAGCTGCAACAGAGTGCTCGACTCAACGGACATTCCTTGTTACATAATTGGTGATTTTAACCTCAGTAAATTAAATTGGGATAAAACCACCGTAAATGATTCCCTACCTAAGGCTTGTCAAAACCTATTGGATTTTATGAATGTAAATCAACTATCACAATATAATCATGTAAAAAACTGTTCTGGCCGAATACTGGATCTGGTCTTATCAACAGAGCAAACTTGTTTGGTGAGTGAGTCTAGCAATTCTCTGGTAGCTGTCGATAAATTGCATCCCCCCCTTGAATTAACAATGTCTTTGCTAAAGAACTGTAATTTACCATATAGTATGAACTCAAGACCTAACTTTTATAAGGCTAATTACCCTGAAATTAATAATTACTTAGATAAGCTAAACTGGAATGAACTTTTTCTAAAAACTCGTGATGTGAATGACATGGTAGCAATTTTTTACAAGTGTCTCCGTGATGCTATTGGAAAGTTTGTGCCTGATCGGAAACCAAACAATAGTCGCTATCCGCCGTGGTTTGATATAGTATTAATAAAATTATTAAAGGAAAAAAACAGGTTGAGGTTGCGTTACAGGAAATACAAGAATCCTTTAGATAAGATTGAACTGAAACTGGTTTCCAAGCGGTGTGAAAAACTAGCCATGAATCTATATAATGACTATATTGATAGAATTGAGAAGGACATAAAAGATAATCCCAAACTTCTCTGGAGTTACATAAAAGCGAAACGCGGTGGCTCTAGTGGCTACCCTTTGGCAATGACCAATGGACAGGTTGTTACATCTAACGGTTCTGAAATCTGCGACCTATTTGCTAACCATTTCGCAACCGTGTACACGCTTGACAAAGATACAGAAATCAACTGCCATACAAAGTACCTCCAAGCACTGCATAATAATAGTCAGAGCTTGAGTATTCCAGTGATTGACCGCGACTGTTTACTAAAAAAACTAAAAACAATAAACATCAGTAAAGGACCTGGTCCAGATGGCATCCCACCTGTTTTTATTTATAACTGTGCCACAGCTCTAGTGCCTCCTTTACTAATAATATATAATACATCGCTGGCGACTGGAACTTTTCCGTCAAAATGGAAACTAGCCAAGGTAGTCCCAGTGCATAAGTCAGATGAAAAAGATACCATAAGCAACTACAGGCCAATTTCAATTTTATCCACATTCGCAAAGATTTTTGAATCTATTATATGTCCACATTTTCAACAACATTTAAGATTGTATCTTAATGATAACCAACACGGTTTCGTAGCATCTAGATCTACAGCCACAAATTTGGTGTCATTCACGGAGTCCCTAATACAGGCTGTAGATGGAGGCAAACAATTTGACGTAGTGTACACCGATTTCAGTAAGGCATTTGATAAAATGCCTCACTCTATTCTGATATATAAACTAGCAGCATATGGTATAACAGGGCCTTTATTAAGTTGGTTCAAGTCCTATCTTGCTGAACGCGAATTCTTTGTCGTTGTAAACGGTTTTCGATCGGCTGCACACAAAATAACATCGGGCGCCCCCCAAGGATCTCACTTAGCTCCAATACTATTTATTATGTTCATTAATGACCTTCTGGAGTGTTTTCGTTTTTCCGAACCTTTTCTGTATGCTGATGACTTAAAATTTGCACGAGTAATAGAGTCAAAAAGAGACTGCGAACTTCTGCAGCACGATCTTAACCAAGTTATAAAATGGTGCCGCAATAATAAAATGCAACTGAATCCGAAGAAATGTTACCATGTTAAATATACACGAAAAATTAGTTGTATTGACACAGAGTACTTCATAGACCAAGAGCGAGTCCAAGAAGTCGAAACAATAAGGGATCTAGGAGTACACTTTGACAAAAAAGTCACTTTTGTGCCTCATATTGATAACATTATTAAAAAGTCATCAAAAATGCTTGGGTTCCTACTTCGTAGCACCAAAGGCTTTCGTAAAAGTAGCACCAAGATAATGTTATATAACAGTTTCGTACGCAGTGTTATGGAATATTGTAGTGTTGTGTGGAGACCTCACTATGCCACTCACATGTTGCGTCTGGAAAGGGTCCAGAAACGTTTTGTTTGGCATTTAGCCTTCAGTGATGGGAAATCAAAGCGTCTGCCCTCGTATAAAGTCCGTTTGTGCCATTTCAAGATGCAATCGTTGTCTATGCGTAGAGATATAACCGATGTTTTGTTTCTTTACAAACTGTTGCGCAATAAGATCGATTGCCCTGGTTTACTAGAGCTTATTAGATTCCGTGCGCCTTCTAGATATCCTAGGAATAAGATAACACCCCTATGTCCGCCACTTCGAAAGTCTGTGCTTGGTGCGAATTCACCGATACCTAGACTGTGCAAAATCCTTAATGGCCGCAGTGACTTAGTAGATGTACACTACGATGGTATAAATAAATTCCTACGAGCTTTTATAAATAATCCAATGTCGATTTAATTAAATTTTGATTTTAATTTTAATATTTATTTTAATTTTGATTTTTAATTTTAATTTTTATGTTTGTTTTGATTTTAATTTTAATTTTTTATTTTGATTTTAATTTTAATTATATTCTATTGTTTAAGTTATTTGATTTCAATATTGATTTTGATTTTAATTTAATTTAATTTTGAATCCAATCAATCAATCACAATTTAATCAATTATAATTTTAATCAGTATTTTAAACAACATTGAATGAATGATTTGATAGTTTTCTTTATTATTGTTTTAAATATTATGTTATGTTAAACCGTTTTTGTGCATGTGGTGTTAACCTGTAATTAATTGTTGCACTTGTAAATGTTACTATAGTCATTAAGTCACAAATGTATATAGTGTAAACAATTGTTGGTTAACCTAAATAAATAAATAAATAAATAAATGACATTATAAACAATAAAAAAATTAAGTTTAAAAACTAAAACCCGACTACAAGGCGCGGTCTTAAAAGTAGAAAACAAGAAAATAAATCTTGTCTGATATTCATACATTGAATTTGTATATTTCTATTTAAATATAAGTCAAATTATTATTGAGGACCGCCGTAGTCGCATGCCACTGATACCTGATGCTCCTTCATGGCCTTTTTATTGATACAGAAGTTAGCTGCTGTTGCCGTTAGCAAGGTGGCATGCGACTCCTACGACTGACCTCTATAATAATTTTAAGTATCTCACAACCAGTTCAAAATTCGTTCTGTTAGATCTGTCAGTTGATTTTGACAGTTCAGCTGACTTCACATCGTAGAGGTTTCCCTACAATACCAACTTGCCTGGTTTTGAGGTTATTTTCGATTTAATAAAATTACTCCGAAACTCGGATTTAGTTTACAAAAAGAACTTTTGTAGGAGTTAATATGGTAAATGTAGACAATAAAAAACAAAGTTTGATGTTGATTCAATGCAGTTTGGTACGAATTCCATATATCCATGAACATGATCCTTTAATATAGAGCTGGTGGATTGATTGGGGATGCCAGTAGTAGAATAAGATTTAACTTCACGCTTGTAATCTCTGATGGGTTACACAGTACGCGTACTTAATAGTATACCAACATTTAGTCAGTAATATTTAAGTCCCATGCAATGATGGGTGAGCTTATCGCCATGAAACGGGTTGAAATCCTGACTCCGTGCCTGCTGCTGATGGAAAAACTTAATAACACTTTGCCCAAACCGGGTTTGAATGTAGGACCTCATTCTTAGCTGCCGCTTGCTGTCTCGACGGTTTAGTGTCTAATGTTCACCTGGGTGAAACACCCTGGTGATTATTAGATAAGAATAAGAAGAATAAGAATAAGAATAATTTATTTCTATAAAAAAGTAGGTATTACAAAAATGTACATTTAGATACTAAAGTAGTGTCCTCAATTCACCTGGGAGATATTAGTTTTACAGGCACAGGAAAAGAGTAGGAAGAATACTGAGAGACGCATTTGCCCAGCAGTGGGACACAGAATACTAATAAAAAAATATAACTTAAGTGAATGAATGTATGAATTGAATGAATAGGGTAGTTAACAAAAAAAAACTAATTAGTCCGTCAGGTAGATTTCCAAAAAATATTAGACACGTATTTTTTCTTTTTTCACGTCAACAAACAATGAAGACGATACAGTACTTTGAAAACTCGTGTGACGTCATATTCCAAAACATTAATATGACATTTTTACCGGCCAGTGACAAACCCCCACTCAAACCTTTAACGCGTTTTATCTTCGTCAATTTTTATTAATTTGATAATACAAAAAATATGTAGGTATCCAATATTTATCGATAATCTAACAGACGGACTAATTAGAATCATATTTTTTTTGTCAATAGATATCCCTATTGTGTTAATTATTGTATCCGTCGGCAACAATGTTTACCCATGGTGGGCTTAGAAACGCGGCAAACGCTTCCAAAACACAAATACTGATATTTTTAGTTACTGATTAAGCTCAAGACTAGCACGAGGCTCCCATAATCCTGCCCATTATGCACAATGAAGAAAGAAAAAGTATTTATTGGTTTCACGCAGGACAGAACAAATTGAAAAAAAAAAAAATACATTGACAGCTACGGTTAGTTACGATTGGAGATTTCATAAGAAATCATCTGTCACATTTAGGGATTCACCAATTAGGGCTAAGAATTGATATGACTTATTAACAGTGGTCATCATAGTGACCACTACAAACTGGACTAGTCCTATTAACTATTAAAAGAAGATATTATACGCTTTTCTTTATTAAAATAATCTGATGATGTCAATAGGCGTGACGACATAGTCAAAGAATCAATGATTTAATGATATTAGGGGAAATTACATACGAGAAGGATTTAAAACACTGATTTAGTTTTATTTAAAAAATTAAGATTAGTAAGATTTTTAATAAAATAAAAGATTAAAATACTGATATCGGCCATTTTGATTGAAACACCAATCATAGCGCACTACGTCACGCCAATGTAAACATCACTAGCTGTCACTATCTCACTGTGTTGTTTTGTTGCCGATTACGCATTTGGATATTTTTTTTGTTACTACAATACTTTGTGAACATCTTTAGCAATGGAATCAGGCTTTGTAAAAGCAAACAGTTCAAATTTGCCCAGGATAGATTTACTGATGTTGGGCGATTTCCTTGGGTCAAATAAAGAATTTTGCTCGTCCGAGTTCCGAAATATGAAAACCTCCCTGTAAGTAAATTTTGTAAGTATCTAACACTATAAAAATACAACAAACTCGTTTTGAGCTTGTAGGAGTTTAGTTTATTTTCACTTTCATATGTTATTTTTACAATAAACTTGTCAGTTTATTTTTGAGGTTAGCTCCTTCGCAACTTGTAATAAAAGTTTGCTACTGAGTTAATAACCAACAAAAGGAGTAAATTTCTGTAACTACAAAGCATGTACTAGTATCTTTTCTCATAGTAACAACCTACTATCATAATCACCGGGTCAGCTATGCAGGTCCAGAGGACAACATTTTTGGCATTCAATGTAATGCTAAAACTATTGCTATTGATGTGTTTTTACACTGAGGCACCGCACACCACTTATAAACTTTGTTATTCATTTTTAACACACGAATTATGGTAATGTTTGTTTTAGTTTCCTCTAGCTGCGCTTTGACATTTCCATGTTTACATAGGCGTGACGTCAGACCCGACGCCATGACACTGCGAGCTGTTTTCGCGCTCTATTTAATTTTTTTTTCAAAAATGGCTTATATCTTCGTTAAACTTTACTTTATTACTGAAATAAAGGTTTTTTCGTAAATAAAAAAGATGTACCCACATTACGGAAGAGGATTTCAAAATCTTTCGTCATGCCTATTTTAAAGACGGGGTCTAAAATGGCCGCTTTAGCAGAATCGTAATATGAATCATGTTAAAAATTTAAAATTCTTTAAAATGGACTTTATAGTAATAGATATTAAGTTTAAGAATTTGAAATTTTAACGTGATTCATACTAAGATTCTGATAAAGCGGCCATTTTAGACCCGCAGATCGAAAGATGAATTTTGACATAGAAAGTTCTTTGATTAAAAAAGAATAAAACAACAATAGAAATGTATAATTTAAAAACAAGATTAGAATAATGAAGTCGTTTCCGCATTCTCAAAGGAATAACCTAAAAACTTTTCAAACAATAAACTGCGGTACATTTAAAGGATTATGCAAATTTTTATGTTTCGTAAATTAGAATTTATCACCATTGATGAACCAGAACCAATTTTGTGTTGATTTTTAATTATATTTGAGATTATTTATTTATATATCTATTGTATGTTTGAGAGCACAGTGGCCCAGTGGTGGCGGCCCCGACTTACGAACAGTAGATCGTGGGTTCGAACCCAGGCAGGCACATTGCTTTGTGTAATTTATTTCATCACCGCTGCTCTCAAAACGGTGAAGGGAAACATCGTGAGGAAACCGGCATGGCTTAGAACCGAATATTCGAAGACATGTGACATCTACCAATCCGCACTGGGCCCGCGAGGTAGATTATAGCCCCCTGTGTCCCAGCAGTGATTTATCTATCTTAAATTTTGTGTCATTCAGTGGGTCATTCCTTGGTGCCAAATATTGAAACCATATTACATTGTAACAGTGTCCATTACTATCACAAATAGATCTTTACTAATATTATTTAGAGGAAAGATTTGTATTTTGTATGTTTGTGACGAATGACCTCAAAAACAGCTGGAGCTGGGTTGAAGTGCGGGGGTCACAGAGACCTTTTGATCCGTGCATTTCAACCCACCTCCTGTGTACTTTTAATTGTTTTAATCTCGTTATAATACTTATTTTATGTGATTACAGAAGTATAAATGCTAATCGAAAATATTACAAGC
The DNA here is from genome assembly GCA_932274075.1 of Diarsia rubi. Lineage (NCBI taxonomy): Eukaryota > Metazoa > Arthropoda > Insecta > Lepidoptera > Noctuidae > Diarsia > Diarsia rubi. Next base: position 13,265,718 of record OW026433.1, on the reverse strand, counting down.
TCCTATCATGTTTCTGTAGGAAGATAATCTTCTTCCATACCAATATTTTCATGATTAAGTTACAGAAATAAAATATATTTACTACCAATATATTTACATTAATTTACGAGGAAAAGGAATCATGTTCTTAAAAACATACAATCATGTCCTCAACGCATAAATTACCGCACCGTGTGCAGTTTCGTCGTCAAGGTGGACAAAAAAGGACCGTCGGAAACAAAAATGGCGGCCGACTCAGCATTTTCATTTACACTTTGTTCTGTTTTATTTTTGAACGTAGTAAAGCGTGCTCACTGTCTAATATTGGCCTCGTAAGTCGTGGGCGAGGATGCATTGCTTTTCTTTTTAAACACGATTATAAAAAGAAATTTTAGCCTACACTGCTCTCCAGACAAATGTACACCTTACTCTTTCAGCGTTTAGGAAGAAAATGGTTTAGTGATGTATTGAAAATCTTTTGACGACCTACAAAATGTGTTGGGATACATTTACGAATATTTTTTAAGTATTTAATGTATTAAAATAACTGGACATCAAATACTTTTCATGGGTACTTAAGTTTATAACTGAATTTTGACTTAATTGAATTTAACTGAATTTGGGTTTTATGAGTGATTTTATATTTTAAGTTTCCTATTCGACATATCTTATTCTTATTCTTTCTTTTTGATTTTTCCTCATAGTATTAATATGTCTGGAAGTCAAGAGCAATTATTGTGTAATTTGTTAGTCAGCCACCAGGAGTTTGTAATTGCTAGAAATAGGTATGATATATCTCGAACTGCACAATGCACATGCTACTAAGTTCGGTTTGAGGGAACTTACGTACATGTTTGTTTTGAAAAATAAAATATTTTAAATCTAAAGCCAACACCAAAACAAGCATTCAATAACAAAAACTGAAATAAATGTACCTGAATAATTATTTCAATCATATAAGTCTAACCATAATCACCAGATTCATTTCAAGTCACAAACATGTCAACACATTACTTAAATTACTTCAGAATACATCAATAAAGCCAACATGTAATTGTCGTCTATTTTCGTCGCATGCGCACGCTGTAACGAGCCGAGGTAAATGAGTTATGGCAGAGCTTGTAGACAGAGTGGCAACCTATTGATGGCTTGTTTTAGTGGCTGCACGTGGCTGAGTGGCTGCTTTTTTACAGGGCTGGGTAGTTTGGATTGGCTTTCTAAATAATAAGTGCTTTCGGTTATAGGAAAAATTTTCGACTGAACAAGTGGCAGCCTCATTTTCTTCCTAGCTATGTACCTAGACGTTCTTAGTTTAATACTATACTTACAAATAAATAATATTGAAGTGTCTGTTTGTAATTTCGAAAGGGGAATTATAAAACAAGCGAAAAAAAGAAACTTTGCGACTGCTGATAAGATACTGTTTTAATAACTTGAGCGGTATGAATTTGTAAGCGAAAAATTAACTAAAGTGACGACGAATATTGATTAATATTAAAATCCAGAACGACCATACAAAAAGTGGGTTGTGATTAATCCATTTCAGATATCAATATTCTGGCCGTGCGACTAAATTACTAAGTGAGCTACTAGAAATACAGATAGGGCAACTATCGTAGTTTTACATAACGATGCGATATTTACATAATTTTAACATAAAATTTCTTGTATTTTATTTTCACACACCAAATCACATCAAATCTCAATCACTCACACAAACGCCCGTGTTAGGAAGTGACCAAACTGAGATCCCAACATACCCTGTAAACCCGCTACTAGGAAAACTTGTATGCAAGAGCGAGCGAAGCAAGCTCGGGACTTGGGGCTGATTTGGTGATTTTTTATCAAACCACGTAGAAGTAGGAGCCTCGCGAAGCGAGATGCTCCGTCAAATCCGTTTGATGGCACGGTTGGCGCAGTTGCTGAGCGATTGGACTGCTGTGCTGCGTGTCGCGGGTTACGCGCGCCGCACGGAACAAATATTTGTACGGCCTACAGATAGTTGTTCCGGGTCTGGGTATTTGTGTATGTGAGTTTGAATGTTTGTAAACGCACCCACGATACAGGAGAAATTCCTAGAGTGGGGCAACGTTTGTTAAAAAAAAACTGGGCCTAGGCCTAGGCCTAATAATTCTATGACCTAAATTAATTAGTTTTGTCACTTAAAATTTTAATGTATACTCACTAGTTTAAATACTACCCATTTCGAAACAGCAACAAGAACAGCTCTAAACAACAGCTCAATGCTCGAACAGCTTTTTACTGAATGCATATGAAAGTAATACGGTAATTGTAACAAAACAAATTCTTATTTTAACCTATTTTGATGGGACCTTATCTGGCAGATGGCTGATGTTTGGAGTTACATCGATTACGTTAAAAAAAGACCTTAAAATTCAATTCAATTCAAAATAAAACAGGTACAGTTCCATCCCGATTCTCATTTTGTCGATGAAATCAAATAACACAATAGACACACCTTACATAAAAATCCAATCAAATAAAATCACTATCAATTATAATCCAGTACCTACACACAACCGTTATCCTACCCACAATGATCCAACGACCGTTTTATTGTTTTACGATAGTTTTGAAGATTAATGCTAATATTTTGGCCAGACGTCCTACAGTCCGCCCACCGGGTTGTCACTCGCGGTCGATGTAAAATTGTAAAGTATTTACTTGAACTAAAGTAAAATAATACAGTTAAATGTTGGGGTTTGTATATGTGTTTGTGACTGGAAGTTAGGAAGTACTAATGAACGATTTTTTTATTAACTTAAACTAAACTAGCGAAATGTCGGTGTTCTAAGATACACCTCACCCCAAAGTTTTAGGGATTACAGGCGTGATGTTGTATTATGTAAATTGTATATGGCTGTCAAAACGTCTCTCGTAATTTAATATTACGGTATTCCTCAATTTGGAAGTGACACGATCTTCGCTGGGAGTCTGGTAGCTAATAAATGAGAGTTACCGAGAGACGAGTGGAATCACTTGTAAATGGGGTGTCTTATCTGTGGCCTGCTGCAGACTGATATTTTTGATGACTGCCTGGGTGTCTAAAATGGTTGCTTTAGCAGAATCGTAATATGAATTATGTTAAAAATTTAAAATTCTTAAAATGGACTTAATGTCCATACATTAAGTCCATTTTAAGAATTTTAAATTTTAACGTGATTCATATTACGATTCTGCGTGGATTCTGAAAGCCATTTTAGAAGCGCTGGTCAATCTAGTGCATGCAAGAGCGGCTGTTGAGCATTGGTTTTTTGTTCGATCCCCAGGTGAGGAAAAACGATATAAGGTTTACCTACCAGGAACTTCTCAGTAGCAAGAAAGGGAAATTCCCGTAACGCTATTTGACCTTTCTTTTACGCTATTTGACCTTGGGAATTGAACCCAGGGCCTGAAACTAGTAGTAGCGGAAACAATAAAATATGCCAAACAAGTTCAAGCTCTTCGTAAATATTTTCAACACAATTTGCATAATAAATTGAACGTTTGTGTGCACCGAATATTGTATATATTATTGGCATGTTTATTACTATTAACGACATGGTTAAGCAGCTTTGAATGAGGCCGGTGAATGGATGGGTTGGCAGAATCGATTGTAGGTAGTAGGTATTGTTGTCATGATAATTTTGGAGATAAAAGAGTAGCTTTTATTATTGATCATTTGAAAAGAAAGTTAATATGTCATTTGTATGATAGATATGTCTTATTTATCGTATTAAATAATTTTGTGTGAGTACCGAGTGGTTTCGCCAATACGATTTCCCTCTGTAAACATTACTAGTTAGCACTTCGCCAGTGTCTTCGCAAAACTTTTGATAACTGGATTAAAATGCACGATATAAATATAATTTATAGCATAAAAGCGGATAGCGCCCACGAATAATGTGAAAAGTAGAATTGGAACATTAGTTCCGGAGATTACCCACTACACATAAACTTAGAAACAAATACGACTCTTGTCTTATATTAAATATAGCTTACAGGTTTTCCTAGTTAGCATTGGCAAGGTCCATAACAAACAATATTTTCAGTAATTTTTTCGCTTGACTTCCATCAAAGAATTGCGATGATCATTTAGGCGTACTTTGAAACACTCTCCCCAGATTTACCTATCATACATCACTCAATAAGTAGCTGTTCTTATAAAACTAAATTTTGGTAATAAAATCACCCTTCTCTGAGTTTCCTAGGCGACTATGAGAAAACACACTGAAACTTTCTAAAGATAAATAATCTGAAGATAATTAGCCGATCAATCAGAATCTAAATTGTTTATTCTCTAATATCGGACTAAAAATTATTTCACTGAAAATAATTTAATTTTTGACACTTGGCCAAAAGCCAAAACAATAATACCGATCGACATAAGATACAAATAGACACTATGAAAATGACTTCGACATAATTTTAAAAATATTTCTTGTTAACACTTCAGTTTGACATAAGAACATTACATAACATCACTGTTATTTCCGAAAGGTAATTCAGAGGTGTACTTAAAACATTTCGCAAGTATTTTAAGGTCCCATGTGAGCAATCAAACGATGATGGTTCGACTGTATATTGATATGACAAGAAATATACTTATGCGGGGGGGGGGGGGGGTAGGAAATCATCAAATAACGCCTCCGGCTTTTGGGCAGAGCGGAGTGTCAAACTCCTTCTTAGCCCTTGTGCCGAGGCCGCGGTATCTATTTAGAACAACCCACAGCCCCGGCCCTTTCCATGCTGCTGACATCACTTTGAGGCGCGCATGGAACACGAACGCGCCGTCGATACGGCCTGTCGTCGTCATAAGACGGACAGACGGCGAGCTAGGCCAGAAGTCATCTCATGGCCTCCGACGCCCGTAGCGTCTCCCTTAGCGGAGAGGAAGACATGATGCGCTGACCCCAAATGAATTAGGTTATGGGCAAGAGCATGATGTTGATATAAAGGTCCTATGTAATAGGAGGATACTATTGTGATCACTACATAGTATTAAACAAAGTCGCTTCTCGCTGTCAGCCCCTATACCTAATGTTTGCTTAGATCTTTAAAACCAAGCAACAGATTTTGATGCGGGTTTTTTTAATAGATAGAGTGATTCACGAGGAAGGTTTTAGTATAATTTTTGCACCCGTGCAAAGGCGGGGGCGGGTCAATAGTCACTACATAGTATAAAACAAAGTCGCTTCTCGCTGTCTGTTCCTATGTATGCTTAGATCTTTAAAACTAAGCAACGGATTTTGATGCGGGTTTTTTTTTTATAGATAGAATGTTTCAAGCGGAAGGTTTTGATATCTTTTTTGCACCGAAACCGGGCGGATCACTAGTCACTACATAGTATAAAACAAAGTCACTTCTCGCTGTCAGCCCCTATGTTTGCTTAGATCTTTAAAACCAAGCAACAGATTTTGATGCGGGTTTTTTTAATAGATAGAGTGATTCAAGAGGAAGGTTTTAGTATAATTTTTGCACCCGTGCAAAGGCGGGGGCGGGTCAATAGTCACTACATAGTATTAAACAAAGTCGCTTCTCGCTGTCAGCCCCTATAATGTTTGCTTAGATCTTTAAAACTAAGCAACGGATTTTGATGCGGGTTTTTTTAATAGATAGAGTGATTCACGAGGAAGGTTTTAGTATAATTTTTGCACCCGTGCAAAGGCGGGGGCGGGTCAATAGTCACTACATAGTATAAAACAAAGTCGCTTCTCGCTGTCTGTTCCTATGTATGCTTAGATCTTTAAAACCAAGCAACAGATTTTGATGCAGGTTTTTTTAATAGATAGAGTGATTCAAGAGGAAGGTTTTAGTATAATTTTTGCACCCGTGCAAAGGCGGGGGCGGGTCAATAGTCACTACATAGTATAAAACAAAGTCGCTTCTCGCTGTCTGTTCCTATGTATGCTTAGATCTTTAAAACTAAGCAACGGATTTTGATGCGGGTTTTTTTAATAGATAGAGTGATTCAAGAGGAAGGTTTTAGTATAATTTTTGCACCCGTGCAAAGGCGGGGCGGGTCAATAGTCACTACATAGTATAAAACAAAGTCGCTTCTCGCTGTCTGTCTCTATTTAAGCTTAGATCTTTAAAACTAAGCAACGGATTTTGATGCGGGTTTTTTTTTATAGATAGAATGTTTCAAGTGGAAGGTTTTTGCACCGAAACCGGGCGGGTCACTAGTCACTACATAGAATAAAACAAAGTCGCTTCTCGCTGTCTGTCCCTATGTATGCTTAGATCTTTAAAACTAAGCAACGGATTTTGATGCGGATTTTTAAAATAGATAGAGTGATTCAAGAGGAAGGTTTTAGTATATTTTTTGCACCCGTGCAAAGCCGGGGCGGGTCACTAGTATTGTAATATATAATGTCAACGATTAAATCTGAAAAATAATAATAAATAAGCAAATGATTTACGAATAACTTGAAAAATCTGGATCACTTACGATATGAATTATGATTTACGTGAATATAAATCAGTTTGTTATTTATATTAATACAAAATGAAGTAGGTGTTTAATGTTTATAAAAATAAAATATTCCTAAGTGGGTCGTTAAATATGAAATGAAGAGTAAATCCGTGTCGACAATAATTGTGAAAGATTTAATTTTGGAGGATAATATATGTTAACGAACTGAGAAGAGACATTAGTCATCGAGACAAAAAAATGTCGGCCTTCACCTTTATTTTGAACTGTATTCTATTGTTGTTTGATGTTAAAATAGATTGCTATGCTACCTGTTATAAAGGATATAATTATTTGGTATGCAATGAGGCTAGTACTCCGGTAGTCTACCTGATGGGAAGCGGTTACAACGCCAAAGGATTGCGATGTTATGTGTTTAGTGTTATGCAATAATAACATAGGATAAAATTAAGTTTTGTAATTTGTCTATATTGTCCCACTTCAGGGTAAAAACCTCCATTCCCTCCTTCCACTTTACGCAATCAAGTGGGACTGTAGACCAATCGTTTGAGAAAGAGTCAAGCTCATCTCGTTATCTTTTTCTGGACCTGCAGTGTTTTCGTTTTCTGGTTTTTGGTATCCACTGGTCATTTTAACTCATTGCTCCTTCAACACGCGGCAGAGCTATTGCGTATTTTTTTAAATGTGAGCGGCTATCATAGTGTACATCAATTAACTGTCCAATGGTTTGATTTTGTACTAAACCATAACCATTTGACAGTTAATCGATAGACACTATGATAGCCACTGACATTTAAAAAGATACGCAATTGCCCTGCAGACCAGTTTCATTTCAACCTATCAGTAAGATTGACATAACGAATTTAACACGGGAGAAACTATTCCATATTCAATAAATAGCTTGATTGATAGTGCCAATTGTAAAGAGTATAACCCCGATTGTTTTTGGTACGTTTATGGTCCTGAAAATAGTAATGAAGTTTTTTTTTTTGGATGACACTGGCTAATAGCTTTGGTATTATTATCTAACTAAAACAAAACTAGGAAGTAAGAATTGCTTACAAGTACATTATATACTCATTGACCGTTAAAGATCGCCATTTGACACGCTCATAAAGTTTCAAGATTATTGACATCTAAATCTGTGTAAATCTGTGTGTTTAAACACGGTACTTAACGAAGCAGTGCATAGCAGCAATCAAGTGCACTGTTAAAGTGTTTAAAATTAGACAGCGAGAATCTTTATGAGTGTCTAGTGTTCTGGATAATGAAAATGTGTCCTATTTTTAGAGGTCTAAAGTTCAATCTTCCTTAGGGAAGAGAGGAATTTCATTAAGGTTACAACTAGATATTAAAGTTTCTGTGTATTTTTTAACAAAGACTTGTTGTTTGGTAAAAACACGGGCCCGTGAGTCAACCCAATTGCAAAATTTTACTTTGAAAACTAACCCGGTTTTAATTTTTTGCAAGCAAACCCTTATCATTAGGTCTTCTAAAATAAACTTTCCACCAAAAAAGTCCCGTCAAACTTAGTACAGCTATATCTGAGATTGGCCGGAACAAACAGACACAATTAAAACAAGTTTTTTTTTTATTGAATGCATATTCATTAAAAAGCTGTAACATGACACTTACATTATTAATCAAATATTATGGGGTACGATATTGTTATATGCATTCAGTATAGTTGTTATTTTGATATTTTAAAGTCAAAGTCAAAGTCAATTTTATTTGTGTAACATAGGTAGTGAATACAGTTATTAAATTAATAATAGGTCGCTATGTTATGCCAAAAGGCGAACAAATATAAGTTTGCATAGCATGCGAAATAATAACAGAAAATGCATCATGCGAGAGGTACGTAAACACAAATTATTTGGTAGGTTTGACAAAATTAATAGGATTATAGAATATATAAATATTATAGAAACAAGTATTATAAAATGTCAAGTTCAAGCAGACACTCCAATATTATTTATTTGTATAATAATATAAAACTATATTATAAGTATCCACTCACTGATAAACTCGAGTTATTCAAATTAATATCTACACAATTCTTGAATGGAAGTGTCAAAAAAAGTGTTCGAAAAAGCATTTATGAATAAACCGCAAATAAATTCAATGACCTAAAAAACCCAAATTTACGACATCTAGATTTATTAGTGTGAAAAATTAACAAAAATCGATTATTTGGAATCAACGGATAAATTCAATTTAAAACTCGATTATAATCGATTTTACATATAAATATCGATATTATGTTAAATAATGTCTTGATCAGATGTAAATCGGTTTTAAATTATGGGGGGTCTGGTTATTTGATTATAATTTTCGTGTTTCCTTTATTTTTTGTGGTGATGGTGATTAATTTAAAATTCTCATATCGATTATGGAGCGGAAACAAATATAGTTGTATCGATATAGTTGTCTGTTAATATGATACTTTATACGGTGATCTAGTAATTAGATGAGATGTTCCGATGTTTATCGATCTATGCCGAGTTAATTAACACTTTAGATATTTAAGTGTCAATGGCCGCTGTGTGATTCTTGATCTGTGATTGAAGATCTGTAGAACGTTTAAAAATAATACGTATTAGGTAGTAAAGAGCTCTTGGAAGGAATTGGGGGAGGCCTTTGCCCGGCAGTGAGACAGGCTAATTTAAATACATAATATCACGCCTGTAATACCCGAAGGGTAAGACCCATTAGTACACCCACATTTCACTAGTCATGTTTAAGTCCCATGTGATAGGGGGCGAGCCTTTTGCCATCAACGGGGCATGAATCTAGACTCTGAGGCTGCTACTGAGAAAATCCTGATGGAAAATCCAATAACACTTGGCTTCACCTGGGAATTGAATCCAAGACTTCATGGTCAGCAGTCACACTTAGACTGAAGACTAACGAGGCAGTCTTCAAGTTTTTAACTTTCATAAATCTTTCTCAATGGTTTCAGTAACATTTGGTCTAGAATTAGCACATCATCATCAACAGCCTATTAATGTTCCCACTGCTGGGACACAGGCTTCCTGTCTCTTTGAGAGGAATGGGCTATAATCTACCACGCGGGCCCAGTGCGGATTGGTAGATGTCACATGTCTTCGAATGTTTGGTTCTAAGCCATGCCGGTTTCCTCGCGATGTTTTCCTCCACCGTTTTGAGAGCAGCGGTGATGAAATAAATTACACACAGTAGTGTGCCTGCCTGGGTTCGAACCCACGACCTACTGTTCGTAAGTCGGGGCCACCACCACTGGAATTAGCACATACTACCAAGAAATACCTCCGTCTAAAATAATACACCAGGAAAAAGCGTGTGAATCTATTCCTAAATTAACCGTTAATTAACAAAGACTTGATTATTCAATCTGCCTGACATTTTGCACCCGGCGGCGTTCATGTACACTTTTACAAAGCTATTTTACTTTTGGCTTGTTCTTATACTGTAATCGAGGTAGTTACGAAAGATTTTAGCATATTTATGTTTTGTAATAAGCTGCCACACGATTAGAGAATAGGGGATCGGACAAAAAAAAACGAATTAGTCCGTAAGATGGATTTCCAAAAAGTATTGAAAACATATTTTTTCTTTTTTCACATAAACCAAAAATGAAGATGATACAATGCTTCGAAAACTCGTGAACTCCTCGAAAACGTCACATGTCAGTAGTAGTCAGTACATTTTTTACCTACAAATGGCGTCACAACCCCCCACTCTTGATCTTTGAAGCGTTTTATCTTCGTCATTTTTTATTAATTTGATTAAACAAAAAAACACGTATTCAATATTTTTCGATAATCTAACTAACGGACTAATTAGAATCCAATTGTTTTGACTCAGTCCTATCCCCTATTGTGTGTTAGTACTATCATGGCTTGTTAGCCGCTGTAGAAGACAGTAACCTATTCCCGGGCCATAAAAAATTCAATGCCATTGGGGAGCCTACAGGATGTGGACCCTCCTTTCCCATCCTAGATTTCTTGAATAACCAGGGTTATTACAGCACCATGCTGATGTAGGGACATTTTTTGCCCCGCTCGGGACCTATTTTAGTTTAATGTATGTCTTATTTTTAAGTTTACCGTTTCATTATTTCCTATTTTATTGTTAACTAGCTGTTGCCAGCAGCTTCACCCGCTACAACTCAAAAATTATTCCACGGGGAGATAAAATCGAGATATTATACTATCCTATGTGTTAATCCAGGTTCTAAACTATCTGTGTACCAAGTTTTATCCCAAACCGTTCAGTAGTTTTTGTGTGAAGAAGTAACAAACAGACACACTCACAAACTTTCGCCTTTATAATATTAGTGTGATTATTTATCATTTTGTTATGTAGGTACTGTATGAAACTAATAATACTTTTTCCTTCAAGTTTTCTTTCCATTATGCACAACCACCTGCAATCCCACACTACAAGCTCAATGATAGAGCCGATCGAATATAAATTGAATCCATCGAAATGAGAAGAAAATGATGTTGGCTAAAGTCAAAGTCAAAGTCAAAATTATTTATTTGCAACAAATGTGGTACAAAAGATGGTAAAATAATAATTATGTAGTGCAATGACACATTTCGCCATTACGTTGGCATGCAAACATTAAAGATAAGTTGCTTAGTTCAAAACACAGTAACTGTGAAACAGGCATTAAATTAGAAATGCGAGTAACTAAGTGTATTTCTAAGTTTAACTCGGCACAAAACAAATGTTTAACAATAGAAAATAAACATACAAAGACAATTTTAACATAAACAGAGAGAAAAACAAAACAAAAATAACATTATATTACATAACTAACTTTAAGGGCTGATGAATATTATGTTGCCATTTGGCTGGTTCAATATATTTTGACGACAAACGCAGCGTTGGTAGGCCTCCCACCGGTCGTGGGCAACCGGTGGATGAAAACGGGAGGTTGCCGTTCGTTGTGGCGTTCTATGGGGGAGGCCTATGTCCAGCAGTGGACGTCTTATGGCAGACGATGATGATGAATATTTTTTTAAGCAGTCATGAAGTACTTTATTACTGGGAAAGTTAGAGTGAACTTTACCAAACGGAACTGAACGCTATCAACACATTTGTGACATTTAAACTGCATTTCAGTGCTATCATTATAACCATTGATGGAATATTGAGAATGATTGAATAATTTTTATTTTGCCATGTCAAAAGTAATATTATTGACGTTGAAAAGAAACATCTGGAAAAAAACTAACATTCATAGGAAGTCTCTTTTAAAATTTAGATGTATATTTCTGGTCAAGTCATAAAGGGATCAAGTAGTTTAGTGTCTAAGTTCGTATTCTTAGAAAATAATCGTACACTTTTGATTTGCATTTATTAAGATGAATAAATATTATTATGCATCTAAAATAATAATAGCACGTTCTATTAGAATAAATAAACGCCAGTATTCATTAACAACTTGTCATTCAACGTACAAAATAAGTCAATTTACACAGTTGAGTCATAGAGTAATGAATACATCCAGAGTCCCAGATGTCCAGTTTTATATCATTTTGCGGTATTATTTGCGACTTTAATACCTAGTAACTGACCTGTTATCGAAAAAACATAATACCGCTTCATTTGTCAAACAAAAATAGATGTTTGTTATGAAAATTAGTCATACAGTTGTAAAACTAAGATTAGATTTTCGTCAATTTTTACTGTCGAAAATATACTACTTCCAGGGATGTTTACTGACTTAAAAAAATATGATTCTAATAAGTCCGTCTGTTACATTATCGAAATATATTGGATACGTATTTTTTGTTTTATAAAATCAACAAAAAACGAAGATAAAACGCGTCAAATATTTGAGTGGGGCTTTGTGACGTCACTAACCGCAAAAAATGTCATAGTAATGTCTTAGAATATGACGTCACACGAGTTTTCAAAGCACTGTATCGTCTTCATTTATTGTTTATGTGAAAAAAGAAAAAAACGTTTCCAATATTTTTTTTTAATCTATCTGACGGACTAATTAGACTTTTTTGGTTAACTACCCTATTGGTTTGGTGGTTGCAACCGCGGCTGCTGTGCATGAGGTCCTGATTTTGATTCCCAGTCGGGTAAAGTGTTATTGGGTTTTTCTATCAGGAATTTTCAGCAGCTACCACGGAGTCTGGATTGATGCCCATTTGATGACATACATTAAGTAGGTGCTCCTCTGACTACCCCTCTTTTTTTTGTATGGTGGGAAATCATCAAATCCAGCTCCAGCTCTTGGGCAGAGCGAAAGGGAGTGGCAGACTTCTACTGACTAAAAACCACCCATGTTCCTTCTTAGCCCTATATTATGTCACAGCTGCGGTATCTCTTACAACATCCCGCAGCCCCGACGGGCCTCTGACTACCCCTTCGGGGTTCACAGGCGTGGTGTTATGTTGACAAATAGAAATATATTTGTTTGTTGTGAAAACCTGCCATACAATGTTAAAGTTATCCTTTTAGTGATGTAAATAAACAGTGAAAAGTATTTAATTATATTTATTTTTCCTCCAAAAATAAAAATAAACGTTAAGCAAATCCGGTAGCCGAACTGTCATCCATTACATTATCAACTGCGATCAAAACAAAATGATTTATGAAAGGTTTTTTCAACTGCCTTCAATAAAATTAATGTTCACGTAATCACAACGTTGGTTTTACCGTTATAACACCTTTATTTCACACGCTGTTAAGTTCAAATTCGATTATCATTCACACCTATCAAATAAGAAACAAAGCACAGTTGCGCTTAGAACAAGGATTGATTCAATTAATTTGAATCTTAACTGTAACAAATTAGATTGAATATTGAATGGTTCCTAATTTTAGGGCTGTAAAAAACATGTTTGTGATCGCATATGAACAGAACCGCAAAGTATGGTCTCAAAATAGTTAGGTATGATGTACTCGACACTTACTATTTTGTATCGATAATTTTGATCGATCTGGATCTCACTGTGCATATCGATTTTTATACATATGATTTTGTACTTAACCAAATTAATCTGTGGAAACGTAGTGGATTATAGGTACCTACATTGTGCCATTTATTATTATACACATAGATTTAAGAATTAGGTTAAGCCAAGGTTGATCTGTGGTTAGGTGACCACCCGCTAACCGAGTTTCCTCCGTGCCTCGGAAAGCACGTTAAGCTGTTGGTCCCGGTTGCCATATAGGTATTTATCTTTGGCAGTCGTTACCAGGTAGTCTACGACCTGAAAATCTAACAACCTAGTCTTATCAAAAGGGTATTGCAAAACCTAGTATTAACTGGGTTGTGGAGGTCAGATATGGCAGTCAGTCCATGGAAAATACTGGTATACAGCTGCATCTGGTGATACTGGAAACCAACTCCAACATAATTTGGAAAAGGCTCGGTTTTATTATTTTGTACATACCTATTAGTCTCTTCAAGGATAAGTCTAAGCAAAACTTAATACTTAAGTCCTTCTTTTTGTATCCTTTTGAATTGACTAATCAATTATAACCATACAATTTAAGAAAATGTGACACTTATATTTTAAGCATTTAATATGATATTCGTTTATATCGTAAGAACAAATTTAAAAAAAAATGAGTATCGGGTCATGTAGTATCGTATCGATACTGCAAAATATCGGAACGATCGTACATCACTACCTCGAAGAGTTAAACGAACTTGCGGTGTGACCTTTACGTTTGTTTAATGTATGAAGTACAATTTGTTTTTACTTATTTATTGATGGTCTGCCAATAAAGACCAAAATCATTGGGTTTTTTTTGTTGCTGTTAATTGTTTTGACTGCTTCTGTGGAAGAAAACTTAAAAATATTTCCTCTATTGCCTAAAATGGCCCTATACTTAATGTTCCCACTGCAGGGACTTATAATCCACCACGCGGGCCCAGTGCGGATTGGAAGATGTCACATGTCTTTGATTTTTTTGGTTCTTAGACATGCCGGTTTCCTCACGATGTTTTCCTTATCTGATTATTGAGGAGTTGGTCCTTTTCTGGTCACCTCGTCATTAGAATATCCCGTGAATGATTATAAGTAGTCCGGCCGGTAGCAACCGGCACTTTTCATTCAACTTTTTTTTTGCAATATTATTTTTTGCGATACCTACATAGTTGGTAAAACTTTTATTAGTAGGTACCAAAAATCCATAACTAATAGCTACCGGCAAAGCTTGTTTATTTTATAATACATTTATGGTTTCTTAACTTCTTTATAGACTACAAATTGGCAACAAAATTAGTTTATGACTCGAGGAGTTATTAAAATATACAAATAGGATCTAACTGTCCAAATTATCAATATCCTTCAACGATGTCTGAGATTTTATGAGTAATAAAGACAGCAAAAAAAAAAGCTGGGAAAATAACTGGTAGGTTTCTCACTTTTATGGTAGTCTTGTTAATTTACATAACATAACATAAAGCCTGTAATATCCGAAGGTTTAGGTAGAGGTGGACCCACACATCAATTTACGTATTACACCCTCATTTCGACCAAAAAATATTGGACACGTATTTTGTCTTTTTTCACGTTAACAAACAAGGAAGCCAAGAATACAGTGCTTTGAAAACTCGTGTTACATACGACGTCATACGCTAAGACATTTATGACATTTTTTTGCGGTCAGTGACGTCACCAAGCCCACTCAAATGTTTGACGCGTTTTATCTTCGTCAATTTTTATTGATTTGATTAAACAAAAAATACGTATCCAATATTTCTCGATAATCTAACAGGCGGACTTATTAGAATCATACTTTTTTTTAGTCTTATCGCCTGTCCTAATAGGGATGTTAACCTATTAGGATAGGCGATCCTATTGCCATCAACCGGGCATGAATCCAATCTCCGTCACTGTTACTGAAGAACACCTAAAAGAAAACCCCATTAACACTTTGCCCGACCCAGGAATGGAACTCAGGACCTCATGCTCAGCAATCGTGCTCGTGACCACTAGACGAACGACGCAGTTAATTCATAATTATTTTTAACTGGCTGTTGCCAGCGGCTTCACCCGCTAAAACTCGATAATTATCCCACAGGAAGGTAAAATCGGGATAGAAACTATCCTATGTGTTAATCCAGGGTATAAACTATCTGTGTACCAAATTTTATCCAATTCCGTTCTGTAGTTTTTGTGTGAAGAAGTAACAAACATACACACTCACAAACTTTCGCCTTTATAATATTAGTGTGAAGTGATACGTTTGTTTCCGTGATTCTTATAAAGTGAGTCAAACGTTTTGGTTTTAAACATACTTCTCATAAAACCCTATCTTACCGAGCTGCCTTGTTTCAAAATAACCTCATAATCTTTTATAGCCAATCACTTTTTGGCTGTTGTGCGGCGTGTTGCGAGTTCAATTTCCGCGCGAAACAAATATGTTCTGTATTTATATGACCTAAGTACAGGTAGTTGTTTTGTTTTATCTGGGGTGCTTGTAAACGCACCCACGATGCAGAATAAATAAATTAACGTCGAGAAACTTATAAACTACGATCACAGCTTTCTGATACATGCTGTATTAACTTAATAAGAAAGGAGTACCTCCTAATCGTTGACCCTTTTAAAAAAGGTCTCTGTCTGTCAAAAGGTTATAAACAAACAATTTAAAAATAAAATTGGAACAGAATAAAAGAACCATTAAAATCGATTACACAAAATCCTTCCAAGATTACCATAATGATAACGCTAATATATGCTAATGACATTATTATAACCTCTAATAGTACAATAAAAATAAAAATATTTGACGAAGAAAAAAACTTAATTTCTTTATTAGAAAAATACCGCGCGGTCATCGATTGAACAGGTTTTCGAATCGATTGAATCGAATACATTAGCGTCCAATGATGAATCGATTTCTATGATCGAATCTTGTTCATGATTCTGTAGTTTATTTCTTACTGTGTTCTTGTGACTTTGTCGACTCGGAGGACAATGTTCAAGTTAAGCGGTGCTTGCCTAGGTTGGTCCAGGGATGGGTGACCACCTATTACTATAAACATACTAAGTTTCTTCCGTGCCTCGGCAAGCACATTAAGCTGTTGGTCCTGGCTGTCATTTGGAGATCTTGGACAGTTGTTACAGGCTGTCAGTAGGTCGAAAGTCGTCAGACGCCAGTCTTACCTAGGGATATTGTATTATCTAGTACTAACTGGGTCATAATATAGGCAGTCATCATCATCTTCCTGACTTTTTTTTTTTTTGGCGGGTGGTAAATCATCAAATAACCCCTTCCGCTCTTGAGCAGAGCGAAAGCGGAGGGTCAGACTTCTACTGACTAAAAACCACCCATGTTCCTTCTTAGCCCTATATGTCAAGGCCGCGGTATCTCTTACAACATCCCGCAGACCGCACATTAACATTTTGCATCGGTAGTTGTAAATAATCTGCCGTTAGTCACAAAACTAAAATCTACACGGTCAAAATGAATGGAACAGCAGATATTTTTTCAATTCCTTATTTTCCTTCTTATAGCCCTATATGTCGAGGCCGCGGTAACTTGTGAACAACCCGCAGCCCCGACGGGATGGTGCGGATCTATTCATGTGCAAGTTCGACTTGCACTTGACCAGTTTTTTTTCGGGGGGTTTGGGAAATCAAATGACTCCGTCTACTGGCTAAAAACCACCCATGTTACTTCTTAGCCCTTTGTGTCGAGGCCGCGGTATCACTTTCGAACAACCCGCAACCCCGACGGGTCCTGCCCATATCCCATGTTATTTGGGGTTAGCTATCCCCAGGTGACATAGGCTACTTTTTATCCCTGTATTCCCACTGGAACGGGAACTATGCGGGTGAAACCGCGTGACGTACGCTAGTGTAATATATTGGAATTCAGCTGCATAAGGTTAAACTGGAAACCGACCCCAACATAGTTTGAAATAACCCTCCTTTTGTGCTTCGCCGCAGTCGGGTAAAAACCTAGTATGGCCGATCCTAGTTGATCCCAACCAAATCTATCCGCGCCTTTCATCCAAATCCCTCTAGCTATTTACTAATTTATTATCTTAAAATTCATGTTCTTGAATGATTGATTTAAACCTTTTAAGTGAATATTTTTTTCTGCTTTTAAGACCGCGGTTTGTAGTCGAGTTTTTTAAAGTTATAAAAGTATAGGCGAAAAAGATTATTTATTTTGTTAAGACGGTGTCAAATTCATATCTTGTAACAGTTAAAAACTGCTTATGCGAGGTCAAGGTGCATGGCAAGCATAATTTATTAAGCATGGAGTCGAGTGCCATTTTTTTTGCTTAATCGTCAAAACATTGTGTTCTGCAAACAAGGTGTTTGTTCATAATGGGGACATGATCAATGTTTTACTTTTTTAATTATGATTGTAATTGTATCACTCAGTCTGTCACAGTCCACTTCTAGACGTTAGTCAGACTGAGGTCTAAGACAATCCCTTTTCCTTTAACTTCGGGTTGCGTGGCGTGTTGCGTTTTATTCCCATCTGCCACCAGTGCCACCATATTAAATTCTTTGGTGTACGTTTGCAGATACGCTGTATTCACGTATTGTTTGCTTCATAGACCTTCAAGCCTGGCTAGTTACCATTGCAACTGACTGCTTTCTGTGTCGGTAAATCGTTATTTTTCAGACCCTTAGCCTTTAAAAAAAATCCGCGCAACTTTCAGCGTTCTAAGTGACTTTGAATTTGAGGTCAAGTCTTCCTCATGATACGGCTTATACTCGTAAGAAACCCGAATACAGCCACATTTTTCGCCAGTTTTGGTCAACGAAACCCGAATAACAAATGACCCGTAAAAAACGAATGAACTCTTAACAAATGACGGTGTTACCCTAAAAAGGCTACTTTACATTAAGAGATAGATTACGACAAATTAAATAAAGCACTGTACATTAAGCTTTTATGTAAAACATGGTCGTTTGAGAGCCAAGCCGGTTCCTCTGGCACTGTTTGGACATATTGATAAATGTTTTCAGATACCAATGATTTAGGACTTAATCTAATTATAAACTAGCGATTGGTTTTAACCACAGATATAGATATAACTAGATACCTACCTCAAGTATCAGGATCCGTGTGAAACCCAAGGGTGTAATTTTTTGACTTCCTACTACGACTATTTAGTTACTATCAGCATCAAGCCTATAATGTTCGCACTGCAGGGACTAGGAGAGGGATAGGCCATAATCCACCATGCGTGTCCAGTGCGGGTTAGTTGATGTCACAAGTCTTAGATTTGTTTGGTTCTAAGATATGACGGTTTCCTCACGATGTTTTTCTTCACCGTTTTGAGAGCATCGGTGATGAAATAACACAAAATAGTGCAACTTCCTGGGTTCGAACAGTTACTATACAAACAAATAACTATACAGCATATACTACGTTTTCGCTATTTAAATGTCTGGAATTACGTTCTTGAGTTGTGATGTAACGTTGCTGTTTCAAACAAATTAGCTTGCTCCCTAAAGTAACCTTATCAGTACCATCACTACAACACAAAAATTATTATAAAACAAAGTCCTCCGCCGCGTCTGTCTGTCTGTTCGCGATGAACTCAAAAACTACGAGACCGATTTTCATGTTCTTTCTCCAATGGAGAGAATGGTTCTTGAAGAACGTTTTAGTACATAATTTGTCAAGTTTTAGTTGATAAACGACATCCATGTGGCCGAAGCCGCAGGCGTCAGGTGATTAGGTATAAAATACTTTAGCCGGACACGCAAAGTAGATGCTCTTGCGTTGTCTAGGTGTTACTATATCAGTGGTTTTACCTGTTTCTTTTGAGATCATTCAAATTACTTAGGTACCTTCATCTTAGGATAATTTCACAACATCGAATTTGCACTTATGAGACCTTTTTTTTTAGAATACTAAGTTTGGGATAGAGCTATTTGGTAAGGACATGTGATGGATATTAGAAAGGGAGAGGGAGAGAAAGGCAGAAGTGATATGAAAGAGAAAGGAGTGATTGTACGTCGGTATCTAGTATAATTATGTTTCTAACAATTTACAGAAAAGAAACATTATTACATATTATCTAATCTATCTGTTTGCTAATATTGTTTACCAACCTAGGTTTTTTATAAATGAGAAATAGATATTAAACTTGAGAATAGAAGAATTTCTAGGTGTCAAAGACTGATAAACAAAAAGATAAACTAAATAGCGTTGTAACACAAAGGGAATACAATTTGCCTCCCGGCTTTGCTCGCGCTCGCGTCGTATTCCACGGAAACGTTTTAAATAATTATAGATTAAGATACTCGGAATCAGATCAGTAATTATGTTGTATGTCTTTATAATATTAAGCATTAGATTAGACAAGTATCTGTGTGAAATATCAAGCACAGTCTAAGATTATATTGGTTTAGTAGGAATTTTTTAAAGCTGGTTTCATAATTATTTATGTTACTTATATTTCAATGTATGGCAAATTTTACTGATAACAACTGTAATTTAATACCATCGCCATTTAGAAAATAATGTAATTTTTTATCGTTTTAGTAAGTCAACATGACGATTTAAAATCTAAATGATTTCCGGATGATAATTTACTAACGATATTTTTAATATTTAAGAAGGGTCTTCAAAACATAAATTCCCGAAAAAGGAAATACTAATCAGTATCAAGTTACTAACGAGCAATGAATAATATAATAACTTATATGTTAAAATAAACATAAAAAGACAAATAAACGTAACAAATGTTTCCTTACTTATATAAAAAATTAAATCAAAGCTAATAGACTTCTCTTCAATAAAAACACCGATAAATTACATTAAGCAAACTAATTTTGAGAGCATGAAACATTAAAACTAGAGGATTTATGGGAAAAGCATATTGATTTACATTTGACATAATTTATGAACGATATAAATTATGTTTAGCTATATTATATATTATATATTTAAGAGACTTTTTTCCCCGAGTATTAAATTTTTAAGTGTGGTGACATTTTTCGACGTTTTAAGACGAAAGATTATTGTGGATTATTTATTTTTATGGGACAAGCCTGCGACACTATTCCTAAACTGGATCTTTTTATTTACTACATTACGTTTCATTTTTCAAACCAGTGGTTTGGAGGGAGACCTTTTCTTGACGTAGGACGCAATACTGGCTATAAAAAAGCGTTACAATTAGCTGTGTAGTAATATTTTAAATTATTTAATCTCATAGTCCTTCAGGAGGTGGTAGGATGACCTGGACTCCGTGAATATAGATAATATAATAGGTCCTATATTAGTAGAGAAAAGTCAAACAATTCCCAGGCCCACCATTGAGATACTTTTTTATCTCTTTTCTTAGATTTATTCTTCCCTCACTCGAATCGAGATTCCGCACGCGACGGTCACTAATGAACGTGAACCGGCCAAACGATGTCAATAGGTAGGTAGCTAATAGCCACCGGAAAAAAACATGACGTTACACAATTTCACGCTTTACTTTACTACGAGGATTATCTTGAGTCTTGACTATAAATAGAGACGTACCTAAATATTTATCCTCGTGCTATTTCACTTAGCGATAATTTTACACTTACCTACAAGTTGATAAATCGTAGAGTTTTTTTAACATTACAGCAGTAAGTAAGTTTTTCGTGGTACTCGTTTGATACACAAAAATACTTCAATACTTACTGTGTCCGCCATGTAGGTTCCAAACATTCTAACTAACACATTCATGTTCTTGTTTCACAATAACTTAATATTACACGTGAAATTCATTTGTTTTAAATACAATTACTTAACTGACAATACCATAAGTTTAATCTCGTTATAACGGAAATGAGTTTGACATAAGTAGAATTAAGGAATTGAATAGAATACACAAAGATATTCCAATATAAAGTTTAACCAGGTGAATAAAAATATCAAGTTGTTTAAAATAATTTATAGGAATAATCTCAGAGTAAACACTTTTTTTGTCGTTTAATTTTCATCTGTCACGTCTATCTAGTCATGTATTTCCTTTCGATCACCTAGAGGACTCCCCACTGTGCTGTCACCACATACAATTATCTTAATATTTTCTTTTGATATTAAAAATACAATAAAATGACAAAAGCGGTATAGTAAATTCTGAATATTTTTCTCCGTACATATAAGTTATTCGTGTATCTGTTAATGAGCATGATAATTTATAGATTTGTATTCAACGTTTTAATTAATTGAGACTTTTGTGTTTTATGGGCTAAGAAAATAAAACTGTTTGAAATATTTATGATATTTTTATTGCTTTTATTATCAGTAAACTAAAAATTAAAACAAATGAAACAAAACATAAAATTAAATTATTCTAGATTCAAAACTATTAAACAGCAGTAAAAGTGTTTGCGGATATCTTTATCTGTCACAATATGAATATCTAGCAATAAAAAAAACAAAGCTTGTATTGAGCTAAATTTCTAGATAAAAATACACGTTTACAATCTAGCAATTTGTAATCTTTATAGTCTATGATAGATATTCTATCCTATGTTTCTAGATTGGTATGTCCATATTAATATCAACAAATTATTTTTTCTGTTCAAATGATCTTTCATGATAATCTGCAAAAAAGGTGGTTTTCTTTTCTGTTATCAGCATAATAAAATAATAAAGCTAATCTAGTACTTTAAATTTTATAAAATCACACTTCTCATCTATGGGGCCCGGTATAATAACCAGCCATACCGCAACTATCATACACCAGGATACAGCTCAGTACAACTTATTTTACATAATAAGATAATAAATTGCTTGGTACAGGATGTGTTAGAGCTCTGTGACACCTTTGCATCCAGTTAATTGGTAATATCTGTATATATTTATTATGTACAACCTCACTTAGAAGCAAATACCTGTATAAAGGGTGTAAAAGTACCCTCAACGCAAACGAAGGGCACTTGTTCTCCCCACCACTGCGATAATTTTTTGGTTCTAGACCATACCCTCTAGTTACGGAGATATTGGGGGTCAAAGTTCAAAATTTTGCACAGCTGTTTTTGTAAATGCTAGTTTTTCAGGTTATAACTTTACTTAAATTACCACCATGACCCGTTGACTATTCAAAGCATCCACTTGCACAATATTTTAAGAGAGCTACATTGAGTTTTACCGTAAAATGTGATTTTTATTCCCAAAAATTTTGTACTTAGTTTGATGTACAGAATGCTTGGTTGACGTATGTGTGAAGGGTTAATTTACACCCTGTATATCGATTCCCTTCGTCGGTTTAAGAGTGATGAAATAATATTTACAAGAAGTAAAGTGACTGACTGGGGTCGTACCTAGGCCGTGGCCGTTCCTACTGGGCCTCCACTGTCAAAAAAATAATGGTTGCACTGAAAGAACTTGTAACTACAGTTTCATCCGTGCCTTGATCTAAGAGTCTTCTCTTGAGTGGCTCGAAAATCTGACAACTAAGGCGCACCGTATTACCCAGTGCTAACTGGGTTGTGGAGTTCAGATAGGCAATCGCTCCATCTAAAATACTGGTATTCAGCTGTTAGACTAAAAGCCAAACTCAACATAGTTAGGAAAAGACTAGGCGGACGATGAAACTAAAAAATTCCCATCTGTCACCACTGTCAAGTTAAGGTCAAATTGTCGAAAAATCAACAACAGGTGAACAGTTTTAGATAATAATTGATGTGTTTCAATTTTCTAGTAGTGCGGCACTAATGGCTGGTATTTGTCAACATTTTTTATTTGTCTGTCAGCTTTTTGTGAGTTTTACATTAAAACTGTAGGTATTTTGTGGGTTAATTAGTAAAACGTGATGTTAATGTTAATGAGAGATGTGAGATAGATCGACTGTGACTGACATAATGGTTTATTGGAGGAGGAAATAGTGAATGGGATCTGATAAAATCTTGATGTATTCCTACAAATAAAAAAAAATAAAGTGTCTTCTTGTAATTACAAAATAAAAGCTTTTACTGAACGCTTATAAAAGTATATAACAAAACATTTTTTATTTAATTTTGTCCCTCTGTCTGTTAGTCGCCCGTGCCCTAAATCTGTGGCCCTAAACTACTGTTTCCAAATTTCTCCCTCCCAACCTTTAGTAGTTTTCCACCACAGTTTCATCTTCCACAGTTTTATCTTCCACATTTTCCGCCTATATTTACCCAATAATAACTTGTCCTGTCCACCACAGAATGCGGCTGAAATGGCTGC
This sequence comes from Diarsia rubi, assembly GCA_932274075.1. Lineage (NCBI taxonomy): Eukaryota > Metazoa > Arthropoda > Insecta > Lepidoptera > Noctuidae > Diarsia > Diarsia rubi. The sequence goes on along the minus strand of OW026433.1, from coordinate 13,242,164 downwards.
CAACTCTGTGTAACGTCTCATTTTCTATATTGCGTGACATATTGTAATGCACTTTATATGTAACTGATATTGACACGTTGACTTCGTGCCAAGTTTGCTATTGATAAGGACAGGAATAAGATGTGTTTTGGAGATTGATCATAACATCGCACCTGTTATCCCCGTAGAGATAGGTAGGAGCGCACTTTCACAGTATCTCCTCATTTTATAAGTTTTTTTTTTAGTTATGTTTAAGTACCATGTTACAGGGTGGGGGCAAGCCCTTTACCATCAACCGGGCATAAATTCCGAACCAGACTTTGGGGCTGCTATTAAGAATTTACTGATATAACTTACACTTTGGCAACTTTGGGTAAGTTGCCAAAGTTTAAGACGATGGACATTTCTATATGTATACGTATACGCACGGATGTGTGTTACTCTTTCACTCAAAAACTACTGAAATAATTTTGAAGAATTTTAGCATATTTAGTCTGTTACCTAAATTAACACAAAATATTATTTATATCCCGATAGTACGATCCCATATTACCTTGGTAGAGTTTAAAGAAGACAGCGCTATGCCGCGGGCAAACGCTATCGGTAGATATGACAATCAATACTTTGATATTCAGCAACATAATACTAAGCCTACATGAAAACGGTGACCCACAGTTACCTTAATAGAAAATTACCATCACATTGCACTTCCCACTAATTCAACCCACTACCAAAGTACGGTCAAACAAACTATTTGGTATACACGCAGAAAGATTAATAATATGGTAGTTGACGAAAAAATAATAATTAGTCCGTCAGATAGATTTCCAAAAAATTTTGGACACGTATTTTTTCTTTTTTCACGTAAACAAACAATGAAGACGACACAGTGCTTTGGAAACTCGCGTGACGTCATATTTTTAGACATTAGTATGGCATTTTTGACCGGTCAGTGACCACAAACCCCCACACAAATCTTTGACGCGTTTTGTCTTCGTCATTTTTTATTGATTTGATAAAACAAAAAATACGTAAGTATTCAATATTTTTCAATAATCTAACACCGAATAAATTAAAATCACATTTTTTCTAGTCTATTCTAGTACACTGACAATATTGACTGCAATTTTGTTTTACAAAGCGTTTGATATTAAAAGACTGATGACAGACTGTGGTCGTTTGACATCAGTCTCTTATCATCTGTCTTGTTATCTGTGTAATCTTAAAATTAAATGCACGTTTACTGGTTGTACACCAAACACATTATTCGACTATACCAATACTTTCTCTCATTTTAAACTTAACTGTCATATTTATACAAAACATCAAAAGATTATAATTAAGCACTATTGAAAACGCGTGAGCAGCGCTGACTTTGCAAATATCCTAGTAATTAAACTACAGGCATTAATTTACGTTCTATTGTATATTTTAATTTCTTTTCATAAAGATAAATATCTTTTGTTGTTGATGAATGTATCTTGACGACTAATGTTGTCATTAGGTGTTTTGTTGGTGATTAAGCAATTGATTTTATCGAGTGTTTGTAAAAAGTTATGTTTTTACCATTTTGGTTTTTGCTCTTTAATTGAACTACATAATTGTCTACTACATTGTTTGGAACATTGCTCATCTATACAAGTTCTTTTTTCGGTTGTCATCACACATTCCTCAGCCCCATCCATGACCTATACTTTCTTCCCTAACTGGGTAGCCATAACACAAAACCGCCAAAGTGGAGAGATTTGTAAGAGACCTCACCAGCATTGGGTGGGTGGCCAAAAGTTGAAAAAGAAGAAGCATATTATTAAATAGCTGTACCTAATGCAAATCAATATATAAAAAAATCAATGCCACTTTTCGTTGTAACTTTATAACTCAAGAACAGGCTCACCTATCCAAACCAAATGTTTAAGTAGATGGCTTATGTGAAGTTTGCACAAAATCGGTGGAGCGGTTCTTCATTTATCACATTTTTTGTAACAAATGAATTCAATAAATGGCGGATCATTTTGTTAATGGGGATTTTGCTGTCTTGGACCCGGTATGGTGGCGCTGCTGTCAGGGCAGTACGACATCTGCCAGATCTGCTAGTAGTATATAATTATTAAAGACATGCATCCAACCCGCAGTCAAACACTGAGCCCGCGTGGTGGATTTTAGCCCATCCCTCTCCTACAGAGGACACCTGAGTCCCTGCAGTGGGAACATTATAGGCTGATAACGATGAAAGACATGCAAGTATCACAGGGCTGGTCGATATGGCATTGGTAGCCCATATCCAGATATAGACATTTTTCGCCTGAAATTATTATTATGTTGACAACAATATTATAATAGGGGATCGGACAAAAAAATCTAATAAGTCCGTCAGATAGATTTCCAAAAATATTGGACATGTATTTTTTCTTTTTTCACATAAACAAAAAATGAAGACGATACAGTGGTTCAAAAACTCGTGAACTCCTCGAAAACGTCACATGTTAGTACATTTCTTCCTACAAATGACGTCACAACCCCCCACTCATAATCTTTGACGCGTCTTATCTTCGTCAATTTGTATTAATTTGATAAAACAAAAAACACGTATCCAATATTTTTCGATAATCTAACTGACGGACTAATTAGAATCATATTTTTTGACCCCGTCCAATCCCCTATTATGTTGCTTAGTTGTAAGAGAAGTTTTCACATTTTCTCGTATTATTTTATAAAACAATAATAAACAACAACAAAACACACTCTTACCACGTTACCACGCACTTTACGTTTCTCTTTTATTACATTCAACAAACATTGACAAACTCTTATCGGCACAAACATTATCTGACAAAGGAACTCCAATGCGAATACTTTCAGTGTTAAATCATACCTTTTCTTTGTACAGCCGCATTCCTGTATGTAGGACGGTCAAACGGTGTTTATAGCGTCACTCTCCTTTTTGTGGCTGCAGTCGAGTAAATAACTAATCTTTCTTATGGATGTTTATGACCATTTTCATAGACTAAACCTAATTGAGGACTATGTGTACCGTTAGATTTTTATATTTAGATGATGGACCGATAAATCGAAATCATTAAAAAAAAAAATATTTACTTTACTTATTTAACTTTACTTTACTTATTTACAAGAGACAGTCCCCCAAAACGCCCCCCCCCCCTTTATAATCATTCGAGCAGTAAAATGGGCAGTGAAAATGTTTTTCGAAACAGCGTCTTTCGCGACTACTTCATTCGAGTCTATGAGCTTTCGAACCTGTGAGGGAAAAATAATTCGCAACAGCGTGTGTCGCAACAGCGGCGTTCGAAACAACATAGGGGACCCCGATATCAAGTGGCCCATCGTTTGTTGAACACAACATCATACCAAAAGTTCACAAAACTTTTGCCATTAAAATGAACGTCTCTACTTCCGATCCTGAGTAACTATTTATCAACGCCTCCACTCAGAGTACATATTACTATTTACTCAGTACATTGCCTTTTAAAAGACAATCATCATTAAACTTGAATATAAAGTAGTTTACCTAAAAGTAACTATAAATAACCAGCACATTATGATCCATTTACTTTCACGTCTGACTAAAAGAATGATTGGTCAAACAAGAGGCAAAGAACCCAGTTATCGGCCCAAAAAAATATTCGTTAATTAAAATCGAAAACTAAGTGATTTCGGAACTTAATTTATGATAATGAAATTAAACGATTGGTGTTTTTGAAGGTTTGTGGCTTTCAAAAATGGAAATTTTTATATCATTTTAATTAATAGGTTGGAAATAATCATAAATCTTAATTAAGAACAGATTCGTTTGTTAATTTACCTCAGATTCATAATTAATTTAGTGCCTTGTGTAAATAGTTGCTTGTATGAATATTAATTTACTATTGTATAATATTGAAGTGGAAGCGCAAGTGTAGGCCGGGAAATTCAATTTCCAATCATTTTACGCGTTTGGCGCTTTCCTTCTTCTTCGTAGTAAGTGTAATAACAATAATAAATTATACTTAAAGATACTTACGAATATTTTCATGAAATTTGAATGATGATGATGACTATGTTTTAGTTTCCAGATGATCGATAACAGTTTCGCTCACCTCACAGTCTTCGCAAAATACCGCGAATTCTTTACAAAGCAAATGGCGTCGAACTTAAACAAATGTTTGGTTTTAGTACAAATTGGTTATTTTCTCAACACCGCCGTGGGTGTATTACTGAAAGGCTGACAAATATAGACTTATTAGTACATTTCAAATACAGACATAAATATAGACTCAGTATTAAGAAAACTAGTACCTATAGAAAATATTTGACAACTTGGTTGGCGCCACATAAGTAATGACTTTGGTGACTATATTGTGCGACTCACAGTAAGATTGAGGTTCGACTATGCCGTGTATGCAAAACCTATTTATGTAGCGAAACTAATACTACATCGTATTACTTTATTTGTTTATTGTTACCTTTTTTTTTGTTATTTTTTTCTTTGTTTTCGTGTTTTATCTGTGGAAACCTGTAATTGGCCTTCAAATGTTTATTAATTATGTACATTGTCTGCATTAGCTGTAAGTATCCCAAAAATAATAATAAAAAAAAAATACTACTTTCGAGTAAGTAGTATGAAGTAGTCCCACCTCTTTTTCTCCTGGAAAACTGAGTAAATAAGAAAACGTATGTCAAGTTTCCTATCATTTTCTTGTGCAAAAAATATTTCACTTTTTATTAACTTTTACAATAAGATATTTCACCAAAAAAACCTAATTAGTCCGTCAAATTGATTTTCAAAAAATAATAGACACATGTTTTTTTTTCCTTTTTCACACGTATTATTTTATAAATTTGATATAACAAAAAACACGTATTTACCCATAATTTTTCGATAATCTAACAGACGGACTAATTAGACTTTTTTGGAATACCCTATTTGTCTGGTAGGTAAGTAGTCCTCGAAACACGTCCGTAAAAATGGGGCATTTTCGTGACATTTGAAGGGAAATATTTTCTTAACTTAATAATTGCTGAAAAAATCATTACCCTTCCTTTGAACTTCGCCGTAGTCGGGTAAATAAGGAAATGCCAATGACGTTTTTATAAAAAACTAGCGGACGTCACGCGGTTTCACCCGCGTAGTTCCCGTTCCCGTAGCAATACAGGGATAAAAAGTAGCCTATGTCACCCGGGGATAGTGTAGCTTCCCAACGGTGAAACAGTTTTTAAATCGGTCCAGTAGTTTCGGAGCCTATTCGTTACAAACAAACAAACAAATCTTTCCTCTTTATAATATTAGTGTAATAGAAAAATGCATGCTCTATCTAGACTCTAGATAGAGCCTGAATGAGAATCTCCTGAATAATGCCTCTAGATTCTAGAGGCATTATAATGCTTCTAGATTTTACAGGCATTATTCAGGAGATTCGCAGTCTCTGTCGCCTCTTAAAGGAATTAAAGTTATTGACAGTTTGTATGGACGCCCGCTAGTTTTGCCTATGGGAAATCCCATGATAGGCTTACATATACTACTAAGATAGTAGGTAAATAAATAATTACCAAGGGTAATTGACGAGGATTTAGATTACAGTTCTGCAGAAATGCAGTCTGTTTGGATTTAATGTTAAATAATTGAACGTGTTATCTGTTGCAGAAATATTGTTTGATAACATCACATTCTTTGCATTCCGTACTTTATGAGGATAAGAATTGTTTTGTTCTATCACTTGAAAGATACTTTGGAATCGAGAGTTTTTCATGTATGAACACGTAGTTACAACTTTTTGGTCAACAGGACCACCTTGCTACTAGACTCGCTGATCCACAGACCAAGTCAAATCAAATCAAATCAAAAATGTTTATTTGCAAGAAAATACATCAAAATTATAGGGTTGGATCTTATATCCTAAAGGTCATTGTATACTGCCTGCATGCAAGCGTGCAAATTATTGCCTTACAATTATTTGTGTCAAATTATCATGCAATTAGAATCATATTTATTTATCATTAAATTAACATTATTTTTTAGGCTTCATAAATTCCTTAATGCTATAGAAACAAGTCACTAGTCATAAAGTGTCTTGTGATTTGGTCGACAGATCCCATGTGTCCATTCTGAGTGGGTACAGTTGAAAACTAACAATAAGCATATTAGAAAATGTTTTTATACAAAAGCTTTTTTACATAATAATTGAATTCCTTTCAGCCTTATCAAACTAATCTTCATAATTGTACATAATATTTTTTACGAACATAGGTTCGTAAAGTTACGTGCAAACATTTATGAAAATGAATCAATACAGGAGTTACAAACGTTGATATGACTGACTGTAGGTACAATCATAATTATATTGTTTCTTTAATTCATTTTTCTACGTGTGTCTAAAACGTTAGTCAAATCTAACCACAAATAATACTTGACACAGCATTCAACTATTTTTTTAACTCATTATCAATATGCGAGATGTTTATCTTAAATGATTGTAATAGCTTATAATTTATTCCGTGTACAGTTAGCAAAAAAGTGCCCGCGTTACGTCGAGCGAGTGTTAGTAATGAGAGTTTTTTTGCTGACGGCTCTTTACATAGGTGAACTGTGTGCTAATCTGCATATTTGTTGTATGGGTTATAGAGTTAGGAATTTGGTAGATACATAATCATAATCATAATATAGAATGTTTATGTTTATGTCTCCCACAAATAAAATACTTTTTTCTGTATAAATATGTTAGTTTTTAAGTACTGATTGCCTTTATTTTATTTGTGGAAGAAAATAAAACTAATTATATATTTTTTTTTATTATAATTCTAGTGCTAATCTATATTATAAAACATCATAGTTTACATCGCAGAAATAGTCTTATTTCGTTCCTGTTGTACTTTCGAGGCGTATCTTACGATATCCAAGTGAACAAAATAGGATATGTATAAAACTGTAACCGTATTTGTTAACAAATGTTTTAAGGTTTTTGCTCGGAACCCTAATCTTTTTCTAAAACAAATAAAATGGATGGATGAATGGATGTATTTAAAGTTAAAACTCCCATCATACTCGGTACAGCCGTTTCAAAGTTTAGCTGGAACAAACAGACCGAAATACGATAAAAATATTTACAAAAATGTTTTTTTTTTGTTATACTTACCAGATACAAACAGACAATTCAATTTTGTTTATCTAAAAGTATAGATCAAAACTAGGTTACAATAATTCGATATCGCAACTATTAAATCTATGACGTCTAGTTAAGTAATGTCATTGTCAACATTAATAACATGACATTCGTGCTTGTTTTATAAACATGGATAAGCAGTCCTATTGTTTACACACATAAGATTTAATTTTAGTTGACAATGACCTAAATCGGTCATATTAAACACGTGTGAATTAAGAATGTTGTTTAAGGATATTTTTAAACAAAATATTGAAAAAATATTATCAATCAATTAATTTAATGAATACAGATAACAATGGTCTATTATTTTCAGATCCCTACACAAAAGAAATATATTTTAAACTTATGTAAAAAAAATAGGATATAAAGATGATAACCTTTTAAAAAAATATATTAACCATCAATGTCAAATTGTCATCACTTTTACGTGGTAAAAGTCATCCTTACTAACATCAAAAATGCGAAAGGAACTCTGCGTGTTTGTGTGTCGCGCTTTCACGCCAAAACTACTTAACCGATTTAAATGAAATTTGGCACACAAATAGTTTCGAGCCTGGGAAAGAACGTAGGATTTTTATTGCGAGAAAAGGGTTGTAAGGGGTTGAAAGGGGTCCCGTCGGGGCTGCGGGTTGTTCGCAAGAGATACCGCGGCCTCGACAAGAAGGAACATGGGTGGTTTTGAGTCAGTAGAGTCTGAAACTCCCTTTCGCTCTGCCCAAGAGCGGGAGGGGTTATTTGATGACTTTCCCAACCCCAAAAAATAAAGGGGTCGAAAAGATTACTAATGGTCGCGATAACCAACATCCACGCCAACGAAGCCACAGGTATCAGCTAGTTTTACATAAATAAAAACATTTTTTCCTAATTATCCACACCTTCCAAGTCCTAGAATGGTTGCTCATCATAATTTTCTTCTTTCTTTATAATATAATGACGGCACGGTTGGCGCAGTGGCTGAGCGATTGAACTGCTGCGCTGCGTGTCGCGAGTTCGATCCGCGCACGGAACAAATATATGTATGGCCCACAGACAGTTGTTCCGGGTCTGGGTGTTTGTGGAAGTGAGTTTAAATGTTTGTGAACGCACCCACGATACAGGAGAAATACTTAGAGCGGGGCGTTATTAGAAAAAAAAAAATATCATCCTTTAAACAGTCCACTCATCCACATCCACATTCATACTCAAATCTTTACTCACGGCACTTTCCTTAGTGCTCCACATCATTATAAAATTATAGTTCGTGCAAAAAACATCATCATCAGTATACAATGTTCCCACTGCAGGGACTCAGGCCTCCTCTCTAGGAGAGGGATGGGTTATAATCCACTACGCGGGCCCAGTGCGGGTTAGTGGATGTCAATGTCTTGGATTTTTTTGGTTCTAAGACATGTTGGTTTCCTCATGATGTTTTCCTTCACCGTTTTGAGAGCAGTGGTGATGAAATAAATTACAAAAAATATTACGTCTGCCTGGGTTCGAATCAACGCCTTACTGTTCGTCAGTCGGGGCCGACACCACTGGACCACCACTGCTGTAAAAAAACACTCTCTGCAAAAAACATCACATTGTTTGAAACATGACACTTCAACATCAACTCTAAACAGTTCACAGCTCTACACATTCCACCGTGTCTGTTTGTTCATATCGCTGTCACTATGACATTATTTGTGGTAATTATTGTGACAGCTTCAACCGCTCCCACTGTCATGGCCGCTGTGACGTCATCATAAGTCTTTTTTTAATTACACTTAGAGGGCTTGTTTTAAAAAAGAATCTTTTTGGTTACAATAAATAATACCTCAATATTATGGATTCTAGACATTGTACCATCATCATATACCTAGCCTTTTAGAATTTAGAATGCAGCTGGATTCCAGTAGGTACTTTACATAGAACAACTGCCTATCTGACTTCCTGACCTTCAAATGAAAACTGAAACGAACAGCTTTACGTGCTTTCGGTGGCACTGAGAGAACGTGTTATGTTATGGGTGGGGACCCATCCACGGTCCAACCTAGGCCAGCGTTGTTATTAATTAACCACGAGTTTTTGCGAGTCTTTGCAACGAATGTTATAATTATGAGGTATTTTAGCTTGCGTCCTCCCACGTCTGGAAAAAGGAAGGGACTTCCTTATCAAAATTTCCAGTTACTTCCCTATCCATAGTACTAGAAATATTAAAATAAATTAATACAAATATGACGTGCAAATTAATTACAAATATTGTAGGACGGATGTTGCCGACCATCCTCTTGATAAGTTCTCTCTAAAACACCCACGGGAAAGATAGAGAGTGCCTATTCCACTCCGAAACTTAATGTACTGCAATGTACTAAGTGCTTGCATAACATTAAGTTGATAATGAATACAAACCAGAACTGCCCACACTACAAGCAGTTTTCCAAAATAAATATGGGCTCTAAAATGACCAGCAAGGCTATTGCGTATCTTTTAAATGTCAGTGGCTATCATATTGTTCATGGATTAATTGTCAAATTAGTTATGGTTTAGTACAAAATGGAACCATTTGACAGTTCATTGATGGACACTATATGATAGCCACTGTCATTTAAAAGATACGCAATAGCCCTAAAGAAGTCAGTGTATAAAAATAATAATAACCTTTTCCAAAAATCAATGAGGTGCCATTTAAGTATACGTACCTACGCGTATTTCTGTAAACTACTGAAATACATTAATTCAAAATTGCCACCAATCAATTTTTTTACGCCTACCATTCCTTCTGTCAAACCCACAATTTTAGGGTTCGGTACCCACATTATGCCAAAAAGACCCATAGCTAAGTTCCCCTTTTCTGTCATAGGAATTCATAAGAAATAGACGCTTGAAAATTCCATATCTGAAAGGATGTATCTATGTAATCCGATGTAATAGTGTAAAAACACGCTAAACCAGACAGATATGGCGGAATATACTGGACGTTTTATTTTAGCACACCGAACAGATGGTAATTAACATTAAATTTTTACTAATAATAAAAAAAGGATATTCCCATAAAGAAACAAGTTTTTGGCATCTTTTGCCCCTTCTTATTAATAAAATATGCCGAATTAAATATTGAACTGTGGTACGGTACCCCTCGTATGCGAGTTCAACTCGCACTTGACCACATTTCAAGTAATGGCACCGTAATATTTTAACTGGCAACACTTAACTGACTACTGGCATTTAATTGTGATTTACATGTCCCGTTTTCGTTAAACTTTCACTTAATTGTAATTTTTTGAACGACAGTGATCAATCTTTGAACTCGACTGGTTATTAAAGAATTGAATAATGTACAGATGCCAGCACAGCAAGCTACTACAATCTGTCAAATTTCTGTGATGGATTTTCAACCTTTTTGGGGGGGGGGGGATCATCAAATAACCCATCCCGCTCTTAGGCAGAGCGAAAGGGAGTGTCAGACTTCTACTGACTAAAAACCACCCATGTTCCTTCTTAGCCCTATATGTCAAGGCCGCGGTATCTCTTACAGCATTCCGCATCATGGATTTTCAAACTTATCGCCTAATTATTAATAAGTTCAAGGTTGGGAACATTAATTTGTCAATTTCGGGTAGTTTGGCGTGAAGGCGTCTGTACAAGGAAAATGTTGCACTTCTCTGGAAGAAGCGAATAAAAATCGTTGTGCTTTTTGGGGATAAGAATTCAGGAACAACGAGCTTTCTCAATAACAGTTTCAATCAAACAAGCTCTTGCATGAAGAGCTAACTGTAAAAATAAGATAAAATGTATAATTTATGTAATTACTAGCAGTTGCACGCAACCTTCAAATGGTAAAATTATTTTAAAACTAGCTTTTACCCGCGGCTTCGCCCGCGTTGATGTCGTAAACAAAAAAGTTAGATTTTACATACAAATTTTTATCCCCTATTTTACCCCCTTGGGGGTTGAATTTTGAAAAAACCTTCTTTTGTGGTTACCTACGTCATAAGAGGAATACGTGTGCGACATTATTAGTTTCTAGCTCTAAGGGTTTGGCCTGTGCTCGTCAGGGCTGCGGGATGGTCGTAAGAGATACCGTGGCCTTGACATAAATACTGATTTTTAGTCAGTAGAAGCCTGACACTCCCTTTCACTCTGCCCAAGAGCAGTACCGTTATTAGATGATTTTCCACCCGCCCAAAAAAAAATGGTTTGGCCTGTGTGTTTATCCTCAGTCAGTTGACAGCTTTGCGTTTTATATTTACATAGATTTATTACGTAACGTTTTGAATAGGGGATCGGACTGAGTCAAAAAACAATGATTCTAATTAGTCCGTCAGTTAGATTATCGAAAAATATTGGATACGTGTTTTTTGTTTTATCAAATTAATCAAAATTGACGAAGATAAGATGTGGTTGTGACGTCATTTGTAGGTCAAAAATGTACTATCATTTATGACGTTTTCGAAGAGTTCACGAGTTTTCGAAGCACTGTATTGACTTCAATTTTAGTCTATTAGTGAAAAAAGAAAAAATACGTCCCCAATATTTTTTGGAAATCTATCTGACAGACTAATTAGTTTTTTTTTGTCCGATCCCCTATTGGATTTTATTAAGGGCTTTTTTTGGCTCGCTACCCTAATCCTTTTCTAAAATAAAAGATTTATTGTGTGTACCTATCACATTTGATTTTATTAATTTTTTTACGTGATTATCAATGAAAACTTGATTGCCAACAACAAATTTAATGACCCTCCTTTTGGACTTCGCCGCAGTCGGGTAAAAAGAAAAATCCCTGACATTTAAATGAAGAGTGAACTTTATGTAACAAGAAAATCTCCGACATTTAATGTCATAATAACTCATTAACTCCGCCGCAGACATTTTTAAGAGGTTTCACTTACGAGTAGTTAGTAATAAGAAGAGCTTAATTTAAAAGAATTAACAAAAACCAGCTGATCTCAATACACAGAGGCGCTATTATAAGTCGCTTTATCTTTTTAAGAATCGCGCTTTTTTTTAATATTAAGAAATTAATCAACGACTGAGTTTAGCGTTCGATTTGTTTTTAATATAATTGTTTCCTTCCTCAAATCTTTAGTGATTTGTTTTGGGAACTTTTACTTATGCTGATAATTATGAATAAGGATATTGACAAGTAAAATCGAGAACTATGATTTAAAGGCAGTCTATGAACGGGATTTAGTTTTTTTTTTCACTTTATTTTTATACACCTCATCATCATCAGCCATTAAACATCCACTGCTAGACAAAGGCTTATCCAATAGAACGCCATAACGAACGGCAACCTGCCGTTTGTATCCATCGGTTGCCCGCGACTCTCACGATGTCGTCGGTCCACCTGGGCCCCGAGTCTGCTATTCAATAGTGTCAGAATGATTTATCACTGATCTCATAATTGTTGATTTTGACAAGTTTGGTGTTGTCAAAATCAACAATTCGGGGCCCTGGTGGGAGGCCTACCAACGATGCGTCTTCCGGTTCGTGGTCGACACTCGAGAACCTTTCTTCCCCATCGGTTGTCGGTTCTTTGAGCGATGTGGCCTGCCCATTGCCATTTCAACTTGCATATTTTGAGAGCTAAGACGGTGACCCTTCATCATTCAGAGCTGGACTTATACTGGGTATAGGCCTCTCTTTGATTGTGCCACCTCCACCGCACTTGTGTCAGCTTCTTGCTTGATATTTCCGCTATGACAACAATGTCGACTACTGCATTATAAATGGCAATATAAATTGATGTTGACATGGCTTTCAGGTGAGTCCATTAGCTCCTGTAATACAAACAACAACAGACTCTGAATCCAACCCGATTCAGAAGTTGTAGAGTAGAGTATGTCTGATCTTCGATTTCCAAGTTTGATTAAGTGGTTCTTTTGTAAAACATTTATTAGACTGACATATAAAGGGTGTAAAAGTATCCTTAACGCAAACGAATTGCACTTGTTCTCCCCACCACTGCGACCATTTTTTTTGGTTTTAGACCATACCTGGGAACCCTCTAGGTACGGAGATATTGGGGGTCAAAGTTCCAAATTTAGCACAGCTGTTTTTATAAATACTAGTTTTTCAGGTTATAACTTTACTTAAATTACCTCCATGACCCTTTTACTATTCAAAGCATCCACTAGCACAATGTTTTAAGGGTGTATTTTTCACATTGAGTTTTACCGTAATATGAGATTTTTGACCCCAAAAAAAGTCGTTTCCCAGCAAAAATTTTGCGTAGGGGTACACATACTTAGTTTGATGTACAGAATGCTTGGTTGACGTATGTGTGAAGGATTAATTTACACCCTGTATACACCCACTACAGTTCTCAATATTAAAACACTTAAAATAACAATTATCTAGCAATGTTTTCTTCCATCTTTAGTTTCATTATGAGCAACTATCAAATTCTCCTATAGCCGCTATAAAAATGTAATGACTTAAGTTTCCCATTTCCTCCTTTGTAATTCAACACCGCACTATTAAGTAAGCATTTTACGAGGATATCACAGGCTCATACAAACAAACAAAGAGATATTAACTAATATCCGTTTTGCTGTAAATGTACTGTTATTCCTCAATATTCTATCACAGTTACTTGGAGAGAATTAGTGCTGCCTTGTCTGAAACTCTAAAAGTTGCATTGATTCTGACTTGAGACTGGACTTTTAACAATGTATGACTACTTTTGCTAGCTTAAGTCTTACCTGTTAAAACAAATGTATGTGTTAATAATTAAATAAATAATGTTAGTAGTCTGGTTTGACTTCTCGTTAATTGCCTCACTATAAATATTTGTATTGTTAGCTGTAAGTCACCCAAAGACAATTAAATTTAAAAAAAAATGTATTGCCTATTTTATAAAATCTAGATAAATAGGTAATGTTATGATTAACTTGTTGCAAATATTTTATAGAAAAACCGATTTCTATCACATACCGATGAATTTTAAAATAAATTCGTACTCCATTGCTAATTTTGTCAGAGAAATTCGTCTGATCGGGAACCTAAATTACGCAATCAATATTGTTGAATTAATAATTAATAGCATTGAGAAGATAAAACTTACCCTAAGTAGATAAGGTTTTTAATACATCTAAGTCTCTTGCTAATTAATACTGCGGCAGTGGCCTAATCTCAGAATATAAAAAAAAATACAAATTGAAATGGAGAACTAGAGACCGTACTTGTTTTATGGCGTAATAAAACCATCGCACATTACTTTAATGAAGTGTCTTTAGTAATTAAATAATACAATGACTGTCATACAGATTATTCTAAGGAAGAACATACATCAGATTAAGCCAGAACATCTCTTACTAAGTTTTACGTCACAAACTTACAATGTTGCCTTAAACATTTTTTGTTTGGCTTTTTTCCTATGATTAATGGATTGTGTTATCCGAAATAAACGTTTTAATATTATTATTAATATTAAAAGTTTCTGATAAGCAATGGTCATTTCGAAGTCCTTGTCTCCTGTTATACAGCTTTGATCAATACTTCCTGTGAAAACGAGGACGTGGTCACTTTACGCAAGGAATATGCATGTGAGTACTCCGTAGGTGTTGAGTAATTCGCAAAGAACCTGACTAGTTGGTGGAGTATCTTTCAAAATGCTATTGACGAAAAACACCAAAGGAAAGTGAACAGATCACAGAACAGATTTGTGTACCTACCTGTTAGACTATACTCTAGTTCTTAGCAGTTTTTGGAATATAGGTTTTTAAATTGGCATGGTTGGTTACTAAAATACTAACACTATCATTAACACCGAAAATGGTATATTTTCCATTCCAGGGAAGAGTGGAAGGCTATGGGAAGGCTTTTGCCCAGCAGTGGGATAACATAGGCTACGAATATAAAAAAATGATGATGAACAAGTATTCGACACTTAAATAGTAGTTTATTTTCGGCCTCCTGATCCGTAAGAACGACCATTACCATGGCATGATTTTTGAGGACTTTTTCCCTGATTTTTATCATCATTATCAGCACCGAAATATCGGGAGCTTCCGATTTTAGTGTTGATGATTGATTATGAAATGGTCATCTGCCTATTAGCCTTTCCCGACTATGTTGGGGTCAGTTACAAGTGCATCCGGCAGGATGCAGCTTATTACCAGTAAATATTTAACATGAATCAATGGTGACTTTCGGGTCACCGACTACCTGCAACGACGACTGTCAAAGATCTAGATAGACTGGACTTAAGCAAATAATGGAAATAGACCCATCTATACTAATATTATAAAGAGGAAAGAGTTCTTTGTTTGTTTGTAACGAATAGGCTCCGAAACTACTGGACCAATTTGAAAAATTCTTTCACCGTTGGAAACCTAAGTACATTATCCCCGGTTGACATAGGCTACTTTTTATCCCTGTATTCCCACGGGGACGGGAACTACGCGGGTGAAACCGCGTGATGTAAGCTAGTAAATTTTAAAAAGGTGTCTAAGGATCTCAAACCAGAGGTAAAATCCTTGATTTGGACAGCAAACGTCAAGTAATCATTAAAATTATCAAAATCACACCTTCCATACATGTGCCACTTTTAATAGCCTCCAAATGATGTTTCTCATCTCATATATCATTCCAAATGTTTGATATAGATTTGTCTTAATTTGCTTCTGTTTTATCATGTTCAAGATTTTTTGTGTGTTAAACTAATTGGGCGTTACGGTGTATATGTATTTTGATTACTTGAGTTCATTGGTGGTCGTAACTTTATGAGCGAGTTCTGTGTTTCTCACGGGTTTTAATTAAAGATGTAGAGCGAATTTAATAGTTAAAACTGACAGTTTTAAACATTTTTGGAATCTAAAAATGAGTATTGATTGGCATTAAGTTTGCTACGTCAAGTATTCTACCTAGATATGTGACTGTTGGCTTATACAATTTTTTTCGACTTCGCATATCAGTCCGCAATGTTTCTACTGCTGGGACACAGTATCGCCTGTCCTATTGCTTGCACATTACAGGAGCTTATGAACACTATTGAAAGTTTCAAACTCATCGCCAAATATTCAGCTGACTGAATTTAAATTGTCGTCGACACGATAAGAAGGAGTGAGACACTCTTTCAGAGATTTTAGGCAATAAATTCAATGGAAGCGTTGCTGCATACCGATGATACGTAATGTCTTCCCATTTCTGATTCTAACCTTCTAGGGCATGGCGGTTTTCTCATAATATTTTCGTCCCCAGATAGATCTAAACTTTAGAATGGCTTTCACAATCATTGCACCAGTGGCTAGACTGTATCTTTGTCTTCTTAATTTTGATTATTCAAAAGTTTCTGTACCACGATTACTTACTGGTGTGTCTAGTAAATAATTTGAGTTCGTAGCTATCAACCAAAACCACCACCAAAAAACCAGTTTCAAGAGAAATAAATATCACATGAACATCAATACGCAATAATTATAATAAACTAGTAGTAATCAAGTTATAAAGTAACTCTGAAGGCAGTAAGAATAAAAGTTTACTGCAATAATTAGAAGAGCTTAAAAGGCATAATTGTTAATTTCATAATAACTGTAATGAAACCCGACTCAATCGCAGATAGACAGGGAATTACCAAAATGGAAAAAACAGAAGTTAAAGAATGCAATGATCTTTAAAGCATTATATTTATTAGCAGCAGCTACTGACAAAGCCTTTTATTTTATTTCAAATTTGTTAAATGCAAATGTTTGTCTGGTAGATATCATAATTAGTATTCCTAAATTACCGAAATTCGAAAAGAATTGTAATACAATTTAGTTTCATAAATAAGTACTTACAATCTATCTAAAATCAATAAAAGAGAAGATGAAGTATTAAGAATAGTTCCTTCCATAAGTCTAGTTCACAAATCATTCGTTAACAAATCGACACTTCAATGTTTCCCATTAGCATTACTGCCAATTTAGTAAACAAATTGCAAAGTGCTTGTATCTTTGCGTTGGTGTTCCACTCAAAAGAGACATTGTATGTTTTTTTCTTACAAATCCAAAATGAATCATGGATGATCTCAAGAATAAGTCTTTAATCTCCTGTCATGTTTGTAACTCACTCGACTGATAAAATCTAGGCCTCTTCGAAGGTTTGTGACCCGTTTGGTTCATTATTCTGACTACGTATTATGTTTTCGTTTAAATATTTGGGTTTGGTTGTATTGGTTTTGTCTCTTTTTGCATTTTCGAATCTTGGAATTTCATTGTTGTATTCCAGCCTCTTTTGTTGTTGGTAGGTAATGAGGAAACTTGCATCCATTCTGTTTGCATTTTTGTTTATTCGTTGGAAAATTGCGTGATAGAACGATTTTGTTACTCAGATATTTATGTCTGTGTGCTTAACGATTTATGGGATTGCAATCTGCTACATAATTTTAATATTATTATAACCCTAGCTATAGCATGGTAATCAATATAGCAGTGTCTTCCGAGTCAAATAATGTTTCAGTGATTGCAGTATTTGGTGTCTAATATTTATACTTAACTTTTTAATGAACTTTGTAATATCGGGAAAACCTGACTTACAGTAGTGTTGTGTATTTCCATCTCCGGGTTTTTTAGGATTCGCTATCTACCGATTCGACGCACCACGGTGCAGTATGAAGTTCCACACAAAGAATCCTGAACAGCTCCAGTTAAGGTGACACTGAACCCGTACTCACTTGATAGTCTTATAAAACTCAAAATATTTAAACAGAATTATCTTACAAATATCCATATTTAAAGTCATCCATACACATCTATAGCAAGATCTCTATACCCAAAATAAATGCAGTGTGAAGTCGTTTCATCACCAACTTCATAGGTTAATAACGCTTAGTTAAAGATAATTCCTTTACTAACCGTATCTAGTGAACTAGACAAAGACCTTCATATTTATCATCGTTCAATAACACTAGATTACACAATGAAACTTGTATTTCGTAAACCATTGCCATGATAGGCAGGAATACTGTTATGAACGAAACGATTGCATGTCAATACGCACTCAATTCCGAGAACGTGACTATATTTCTACGAAACATCTTTCTGTTGCTGACTGCGTATTTTTGTATCATTCTATCTATCTATGCATTGTGTTAACGACAACTTTGAACTATGCAAAACAACTTCAACACACTTTCAGAGAAATTATTGAATCTGCTTGAAGAAAATTCTTTCATATATTTATACCAAGACAAAATGATAATTTATGTTCAGACATTACAGACAACAAGCTACTTACCCAAAAGTTTCATGTTTACCCAATCAACCTTAAACCTAATACTTAGGCGATAAAGTTGAAAGTCTTAAATAAATGTGACAGATTCTAGTATTTTGATACACTGGCATCTACATAAATAAATTCGAGGATGATGTACCTAGGTAACGATACTGCATGGTTGCCGTTGAAATTAAAACTGTTCGATAGACTGATATTCAAACACCTATGTTTAGTCTGGAAATTGTCAAACGTTAAACAGGCCCATGATAAAAGGCAATTAAACTTATGCTCACAGACTCATAGAAGTCACACTTCAGCCAGTACCTGCCTTAGAAACGAAATAGTTAATGACATTGAAGCAATCGAACAATGGAAATCGTAAGAGAGAAAATTTGGTTAGCACTAAGATGAAAGATAGATCAAAACAGTCTGAGAATAAAGATGATTTAGGCGAAAGACGATGTAGGTACCTAATAATAGTGTTTAAACTGACATTGTCACTAACATTTTTCATTATAGCAGTACCAAAACCGAAAAATGTTCGCGTGTGGACACAATGAGTTTCTTATGTCGGGAACAGAATCGTGGACCAAAATCAGGAACTGTCAGCAGTTGCTAATGAGACCACTAGACCACTCAGTATAACGACGCAGTTAGTATAATGTAATATTATAGTGTACAACAATACACAATCTTTGTTTGATCCTAGAGGCACAATACCTATCATAACAGGGCCCTCCCCAAAATTAATATTTTCACTGTTTATTTAATCAGACACCTAATCACGGCTTTATGTTTGGCATCAGATTATTATGAATGAATCTGCGTACTTTATAGGTCAATGAACTCAAATCCGAAGGAGATACTCTGTAGATCATGTTCGTATGTACTTCAATGTATGTACATAACGTTTATATGTGTTGAAGTCAATCAATCTACAAGGTTTTCATTAATCTATTCTTCATTGATTTTGATTGATCAATCCGTTTTAAAGTCTATGGTAATAAAGTAAATTCTAGGCAGAGTGTTCTTTATGAACTGAGTCTGCAATAAGAACTTTTATAACGAAAATTTTGTTTATTTAGTTTTGCGCTCAGCATTATCATTTTTAGCGTTTGTGTCTTGTTTTGTGCACAAAACAAGACACAAACGCTAAAATTCTTATTGCAGACTCAGTTCATAAAGAACACTCTGCCTAGAATTTACTTTATTACCATAGACTTTAAAACGGATTGATCAATGAAAATGAATGAAGAATAGATTAATGAAAACCTTGTAGATATATCCCCTTTAATCTAGGTTAAATAGGTAGTCAGAATGTTGGCCGTACATAAACAACGTATTTTTATGTGGTATGCATAACCTTTACATATTATAATACACTATTTTGTCTATCGTAAAAGTAGATCAAAATTTGGTGATTATGCCATAGGGCACATAATCTGCCCTTTTGTAGAACCAATAGGATTCAAATGAGAATTAGTGAATAAAATAATATAAAATGAAATAAAAACTCTTAACTAGAAGCAGATTTATAAAATTAAAGTCCTACATAACTACTCAAAAACCTCTACCTCTTCAAGAGTTCAAAATTCTTAGCTCAACGATTTGATCTCAAAGCGCGCATTGTTTTTTTTTTGTTCTGAAAGCGCTCGTAACTTTAACAATGCTTTGAGAGATCTAACACGTCTAAACCTTTAAGCATTGCTTTACCTTTCAAGTTACTATTTCCCTCAAGTCTGCATTGTTACAAAACCGTAAAACAAGAACCCTGCAGAAAGTCTTATTCAACCGAGCTCATATCAGATATGGAAATTAAGCCACAATGACTTCAATAAAAGAGGTCTTTGCTTCACCAACGCCTATATTTTTGTACGTATGCATAATGTGATACGAGAACTTACGGGCCACAGCAGGACCAAAACGAAAACAATAAAGAAAGCGTACGAATAAATCGACTTACCAGTTTTTGTTGAATCAAGATAAATCGTTGTACTAATCGACACGAGATGCTGGGGCCCGTACCGATACCAATTTCACCGTACCAAAACTTAGCACAACACAGGATGCAAAGTTGCAATGCAAAAAGTCACTTGTAGATAAAACATGAAGCGAAAATTGTAGATACGATTGTTTGAAAACGTCACAAACTCACTGGTACACTGTTTTATTTATAATGTAGAATGTTTTTGTGATTAAAAAACGATGATTCGATGATGCGTGGAAGGCGAACGGTCGTGGTGCGGCGCGCCGGCGCAGGCCGATCTAAAACTGACCGAACCGGTCGTCGTCGTGAAGTCTCCGAATGAAGGATCGTGACCGGCCGCCATTGGAGCCGATACACGCTCACTTCACTGTGTACGTGAGTTTTTGTTAACGTTACTCTTACTTTAATCATTGTTATGTATGATTTCTTGAAAATTTCCTCTAATAAGACAGCAGTCTCTAGTGTTGTACACGTCATCATAATATATTATATTTATCTTCAGAGATATTTCTGTATCCGTCATTTTGTTTCTTGTCATTCGCGTTTAGATCCTAATTAGTAGAAATAGCTCCTGCAGGTAGATAATGTCTCATTTTACGATATGACGCTTTCAAAATATAAGATAGTACAATCTTTGTCATGTTGAGAAAATTATTTTAATTAGATGAAATGCTGGTAGCTTGCATTTCTGGTATAAACGTCTCTATGTTAATTAATGAAGATATAAAACGAACAGAAAGGTACGAATAGAAAACAAAACGTTTTGGTTTGTTTGTACAAGTATTGCTCAAGAACAGCAGAACTGTTTTGCGTAAAACTTTTATTGCAGTAATTAAAGTCGAGTATTGAGGTATAACAGAGTAAATACGCAGACATCATCTTGCAAAACAATAGAAAACGTTGATTGTTATGTGGATTTAAATGAAAGCAAAACAAATGAGTATTACAATACTAAACTGCAAGACAAACAAAGCAAATAAAAACAAATGATTGTATGCTATTTCTATATGAATTGGCATGACTTCTCAAGTCTAAGATCTATTTGTACTTCCTCAAATTGTAACATAACCCAAATACTTACTTCCAAAATTGGCACAAAACCTTCGCCAAGAAAATTGAGGCCTATCGACTTCGGTATAAACATATTTGACCGATAAACAGTACTATCTTCTCATATCTCTTGCAATCGTGCGCATATCGCTCGGATAAGAACCCGAGAACACCCGACAATGCCCGATGCAATGTCAACATGACGTGATAATACTGATAGTATACAATTAAACTGTGCCGTGGGTATATCTAATCTGTTTTTGATATTAATGGTCTCATTTTGCAGCAATTATGGCGATATGAATGCTCTTTTTTTGCTGTGGAGTTTTTTTGTGTAATGGGTCAAACTATCTGTGGATTTAGGCGAAAGTCAGTAATAGTTTGTAAGTAAACAGGTGAAATGTGGTAGCAGATACTTGACTAATGTTTATTTTATGATAGAACACAGAACATAACATCAAGTCTGTAATTACGGAAGGGTTTGGTAGACCTTATAGTACACCCAGTAATTGAGGGCCTAATGTTATCAACTGAGTAGAAATCCAGACTCCTATGTAAAATTCCTGAAAGAAAACCTACTAACACTGCTCGACCACGGAGTCAAGCATATGAATAGGCTTCTTAGAAATATGCTGGCTTCAAAACCTAAATATTTTGCAAAGGAGATTGTAATTACATGAAAAAAAGTAAACAGACTTGCATGCAAAAAAATGCAGGGGTTACTGGAAACAAGTTATAAATTCTCTCCACTAGATGTTTGTTTGCAGATGATGGACCCCACTTAGCTGCAATGGCCAAAATAAAAATTCATACTAGTGCTACTACTAGTGAACGACAAGAAAAATTTGTATTAGGCACTTGCATCAAAGAAATTACATCAATCTTTACTTTACTACCAGACATATTATTACAGGCTAGTTCAGTAATACAAGTAATACACTAAATTCAACGTGGACTACATGTCTTTCAGTATTTACCGATCAATTCGTATAAAGAAAGAAAACGAGGTTGAGCACCAAATAGGTTAATGTACTGTTTGATAGCGGAAATATCTGAGAATAGCCTGCGTTTCTACATCTCGATCGAAACTCACACTTGTTAATTAGGATAGCTTGTTTATTTTCTGCTGAATTAGAGAAAAATGCAGCTTTTAGCTAGCAGTATTTTTTATGTTTTATTATTTTAGGACAAGCCCACCACACTATTCGCAAACCCAGTGGTTCAAATAGAAGTGTATTTTTTTTTCAATATAATATTTGAAATTATTGGAGTGCATAATTTTTTTCTGCATTCCGTTACGAGATTCAAGACAGTTAAATTGTTTGACTGGGATTGAGGAGTTATAGTTAACTCCTGAAATCCACAATCAACTGTGCCGACCACCAGAAAAGCGCAATGAAGCTCGACGAAATCTGGGCTATAAAAAAGAAGGATGAAAAACGATTGCACGCACCAGAGATGCAATATGTTAAGATGCAGAGAAATCGTCTATCTTGGTATGAATATGTAATGCTAAAGAGGGATCAAATGCATGTAACTAATAAAGTAATAGATATTGATGGTGATGCCTGGAGAGGAAGAGGAAGGCCAAAGAAATGATGGATGACTGTAAGAGGAATGACATGAACGAGAAAGGAGTAAATGATGCCGTGACGTGATGTACCGAATCCACTGACAGTTTTCTTCTTTTTACCCTTAAGCCCTAAGTAAAACAAGATTGAAAATTGGTCAACCCTCAGTAAAAGTGTATAACTTTATGTTTCACCATAAACAACTATTTCTTCATTCAAGTAGTTCCATTATTGAGTTTATCTTCAAACTCCGTTTAAGCTTGCGCAGCAAAGCCAAGCTTACAACGCAATTACAAAGAGAAAAATTGCAACTTTTAATTGAACTCAAACCGGATTGTTATCCCAATACCGATAACTTACTTTCAAATTAAACCATGCGTGCTATGGTGAGAACTGGCTATTGTTTTATAATAAACTAATTTCGTAATAGGCGTTACAGGCCAATCTGGAATAATTTATTTATTTTACTATTTATGTACACATATTAGTTAGCACGGGAGAATATTAAAATACAATATGTGAGCACAAAGGCAAGGCTTATTTCTAAAGAAATTTCTACTCATGAATGCTTTTCAGAAATTTCTATCAGGTCTGCTGATAGAAATTTCTGAAAAGCGTAAGGAGAAATGAAAAAGAAATGTAGAGTGTGTGAATAAAAACGAAATGAACAATGAGTTAAGAACAATTAACTAACTTGGAGCAGCGGTGGCCCATTGGTAGCGGCCCCGACTTATGAACAGTAGGTCGTGGGTTCGAACCCAGGCAGGCATATTTCTTTGTTTAATTTATTTCATCACCGCTGCTTTCAAAACGGTGAAGGAAATCATCGTGAGGAAACCGGCATGTCTTAAAACCCAAAATTCGAAGACATGTGACATCTACCAATCCGCACTGGGCCCGCGTGGTAGATCATAGCCCATTCCCTCTCAAAGATAGGAGGCCAGTGGCCCAGCAGTGGGAACATTAATAGGCTGTTGATGATTATGATGAACCAACTTAACCCGTAATAATAAATACCTACACATATAAGTAAACATGGTTAAATGTATACTTATAAAGGGTGTAAAAGTACCCGTAACGCAAACGAAAGGCACTTGTTCTCCCCACTACTGCCAACATTTTTTTGTTCTAGACCATACCTGGGAACCCCCTAGTTCCGGAGATATTGGGGGTCATATACCTACCAAATTTTTCACAGCTGTAAATATTTGTTTTTCAAGATATAACTCTACTTATATTACCTTCATGACCCGTTTACTATTTAAAGCGTCTATTAGCACAATGTTTTAAGAGTGCTACGTTGAGTTTTACCGCAAAATGTGATTTTTGCCCCAAAAAAAAAGTCGTTTCCCAGCAAATGTTTTTGCGTAGGGTTTTTACTTAGTTTGATGTACAGAATGCTTGGTTTACGTTTGTATGAAGGGTAATTTACACCCTGTATGAATACATAATGCTTAGATATTAATAAATAATTGTAACGGTGAGGTACTAAATAAGAAGCTCTCGTTGATTTAATGATCGCTAGCGCGACTGCTGTGCATGTGGTCTGGATTCCCAGGTCAGGCACAGTGTTATCCCGCGATGACCTCCGGCCACCGTAGACGCGGGCCTGTGGACGGTGAGTGATGGGCTAACTCGCCGTCC
This sequence comes from Diarsia rubi, assembly GCA_932274075.1. Taxonomy (NCBI): domain Eukaryota; kingdom Metazoa; phylum Arthropoda; class Insecta; order Lepidoptera; family Noctuidae; genus Diarsia; species Diarsia rubi. Next base: position 13,217,613 of record OW026433.1, on the reverse strand, counting down.
GTCCGTCTCACGACGAAAACAGGCCGTGTCGACGGCGCGTTCGTGTTCCACGCGCGCCTCAAAGAGATGTCAGCAACATGGGAGGGGCCCGAAAGGGCCGACGCCTGTCGGGGCCGCGGGTAGCCCAACGGTTATCGCGGCCTCGACATAGAGGGCGAAGAAGGAACATGGGTGGTTTTTAGTCAGTAGAAGTCTGACACTCCCTTTCGCTCTGCCCAAGAGCGGGAGGGGTTATTCGATGATTTTACACACACCAAAAAAAAAAAAAAAAGGCACAGTGTTATTGGGTTTTCCATTACGATTTCTGAGTAGCAACCACGAAGTCGTTTTTTTGGGACAAGCCCGCCTCACTATTCCCAAACCACTGTAAAGTCCTGTAAGCCAGAATCAACAGTGGCGACCACAAGAAAAGCGCCGAGACAATGAAGCCCGACGAAGTCTCAGAGAAATGATTTGACTGTCTTGGATCCCGCAACGAAATTAATCAGAAAAGAATAGCGGAGGAGTAGGAAAGTCTGCATTTGTGGCTAGTAGATGGCAACATGCTCATAAGACTTAAACATCACTCTCGGATCATTGGTGTACTTATGGATACACCTCCACCTAACCCTTCGGAAATAGGGTCTTTCGCCAAAAAAATCTAATTAGTCCGTCAGATACATTTTCAAAAAATTCTAATTAGTCCGTCAGATACATTTTCAAAAAATTCTAATTAGTCCGTCAGATACATTTTCAAAAAATAATGACACGTATTTTCTCATTTTTCACGTACATAAACAAAAGATGAAGACGATACAGTGCTTCGAAATGTCGTGTTAAGTCTGTGATTGGGCCGCGGATTGTACACTAGTTATCACGGCCTCGACATAGAGGGCTAAGAAGGAACATGGGTGGTTTTTTAGTCAGTAGAAGTCTGACACTCCCTTTCGCTCTGCCCAAGAGCGGGAGGGGTTATTCGATGATTTCCACCCACGAAAAAAAAAAGTCGTGTGACGTCACAAGGTTAGTACTTTTTTAGCCACAAAGTCCGTCACATGGCTCCACTCATGATCTTTGACGTTTTATTTTCATATTTTTTTATTAATTTGATAAAATAAAAAACACGCAACCAATATTTTTCGATAAAATAACAGTCGGAATAATTAGATTTTTTGGAGAAATACCCTATTACAGGCGTAACGTTGTGTTAAGTAAATAAGAAGTTGCCTGCTCTGATTAGTATTGATGGAGCAGGTCTTTGCCTAGCTGTAAAATTATGGAAGCTCAATCCGGTCAGGAGAGCAGCGGTGGCTCAGTTGGCGGTCCAGACATCTTCCAACCGCATGGACTCTCGAGGTAGATTATAGACCATTCCCTCTCATAGAGAAGAGGCTTGTGTTCTATCAATGGCAACATTATAGGCTGAATATCCTAACGGCCTCCCTTTATGTCTGCACTATTGTCTTTCATAAGTAGCTACGTGTCCCCTCATTTAGGAGTTTTCTACCACTTTAACATTATCGATAAGTCAATATAGCTCTGGTTTCTCTGGCCTAATCTTACCCACCATTATTTCAAAGATGTACTTCATCTGATTCACTCCGAGTCTAACTTGACGTCCTGCCCATTATTTTGTCTCCGAAGTCGTACCTGTACTTCCACACGGATTTCTTGCGTGTTACAAACTCTTTTAACAATTCCAAAAGGACGAAAAACAAGACGTGTTTATTAAGCATCCTAAGGTGGCAACAATGGAGGGAGGCCTTTGCTCAGCAGTGGGACAACACAGGCTAGCTATAATAATAATATAATAAGGTGACAAAAGACTTAGGTGGTATCTAAGTACCTACTTAATTGCCAATCAAGTCAGGATGAAATTACCGTTAAATTAATCAAGCTGGGGGTCTAAAATGGCCACTTTAGCAGATCATAATATGAATTGCGTTAAAAGTGTAAAATAGACCTATGATAATAGTTATGCGTCTGTGAACATTTAGGAAAAAAGGATAATATTAGGATAGGAAAATAATATGAATTGTGTTTAAATTCGTAAAATGGTCACAGACGCAGTTACTATGATAAAAAGTCCATTTTACGATTTTAACGCAATTCATATTATGATCTGCTGAAGTGGCCATTTTAGACCCCCTGAACTTCAAGAAATTCATACTTGACAAACATCGTTTCCTATATAATTATTATCCTAGTCTTAAGGTAATTTATTTGCGATCGGTGCAGCATGGTGTTCTTCTTCCGTAGTTCTCAATAAATCGTCATCTCAGCAGTCACTATCGGTTACTATATTATTGACTATTGACACTATTTCACTGTAAGCCAATAACAAAATGAAATATGAAGTAGAGATCTCGTTCGTTTATATTTTTGTGTGTGGTCTCACTGTGAGTGGGACGCAGTCGACGTTTTTGATAGTTGACAAGAATTTGAATATTTAGTAAAGTAGTGGTCAGCTGTATGGAAAACATGTTTTGAACCAATGCCCATTTGCATTATCAATAACCAACACATAAAGGAATAGGTACTTAAGTATTTCTAGTAGCTGCTTATTATATTCGAGGAGACTAATATCTGAAAAGGCGACAAAGTGTTTGAAAGTACTTAATAAAATAACTTGACAGCGATTAAATTAGCTCCAAAAATAAGGTTGTTATAAAAACTAAAAACTGGCAGCTGCGTTAAGCTAGCAAATAAACTAAACAACTCAGTGAAAATATTAGACGAGGTGCTAAATATTGTAATAGGTAAATAATGACTCGGCGACTAAAATAATGACTTGGCGACTAATACCAACAATTTTTTTTGGTTCCCAGTTTAACTACAGTACCGGGCTAAGCATAGCAACCATTTAGGTTCTGAGAAGTATCGTCCTACAATGTACCGTTTCCGAGTTATGGGCATTCAACATTTTTGTACCAAAACAATATGAAATTCTTCAACGCCTAACCGTTAAGGAGTACCATGCGAATACTTGAATAGCTTAAAATAAAACACGAAACACGTAATACGTGCCTATACAATTTGAATGAATTTCCTGAATTTCCCTGAGATTCCATCATTCCAATAATTTTGAAAATTGGTTCATAAATGATGGAGCTATGACGTTACAAACATTAAAAATAACATAATTATAGTCGAATCGAGTCAAGAACCTTCTCCTTTTAGGTAGTCGGTTGAAAAAGCAGCCACAAAATATTTTTTCTGCATGTCATTTTCGAGTTTATTTAAAGCTTATAAAAGTCGCTCACTATTGTAAAAAGTTAGCTGGTTTATATTTTATTTGTCATAAAATCAAAATCAAACGTCATTTAATTAAAATTGGGCTGTTAATCAGCAATTTTCGAACGTCAAATTACTTATTTGAAAGAGACAGTCCCTCAAAACGCCCACCCTTCGACACTTCCTAGTGTTTTAGCTGGAAAGAAGAAGTGGGAGAACAAATTCTTCAGCAACACATCTGTCAGTTCGGTAAAAAGAACCAGACTAGATACCTACAATAGTAAGGTGTAAGTTAAATTAAGATTTACTACAGACACAAATCAATAATAAAAAAGTATAGGTACATATAATTATAAACACTGTAAATTTTTAAAAAAATAATAAAAAAAACCGGCCAAGTGCGAGTCCTACTCGCACATGAAGGGTTCCGTACCATCGTAGTAGGGGAGTCGCTTTTTTTTTTTTTTTTTTTAATTATTAAAAATATTTTTATTATATGATTTAACTAAAAATTTATGCTTTTCGCAATTTTTCCTTTATCTGTGTTATAAGACGTTGCTTCGTACCAAATTTCAAGATTCTGAGTTCACGGGAAGTACCCTGCAGGTTTTGATTCCCTTGCGAGTGTCGAAAATTTGCGGCATAAACGGGAGTATCTTTTGATCGCGTTGACTTAGAAGTTTGATTTTTTCACAGCTCCAAGAGACCATAGACTTGAGTATTTGATATGAATTTCAGCTTGATACCTCCACGCGTTCCTGAGAAAAAAGGTCTTGACAGACAGACAGACAGACAGACAGACAGACGGACAACAAAGTGATCCTATAAGGGTTCCGTTTTTACCTTTTGAGGTACGGAACCCTAAAAAACATACAAACAACTTAAATAGAACCTGATTCGTATTATATAAGAATGCCCATTTTTTTGTTTTTTATCCATAATCAAGTTTCCGCTAAGATACAGATTCCGTTGCCAAAAGTAAAATTTGATGCCAGTTTAAATTAAAACGGAGCCAATAACTGATTTATTTATATGCTAACTTTTACATAATACTATATTCCTTAATAGTCGCCAACCCTTAATAAATGGTACCCTGTCTAATATTTTTTCATACCCATATTAGTTTTACTTATTCGCTCGTTAAATAGATGGCCATAAGTATTATTAGCCGTTAAAAAAAAAACGGTGAAAAAAACTTACAAACGAAATGAGAACCTCTTCCTTTTTGGAAGTCGGTTTAAAATAGTATGGCTCAGGACATAATCTATTCGCAGCTGCGGTAGACGGACGGAAAGGTTTGTGAAAACGCAACACATTCTTATTATATCCTGTTCATCATGCCACTTTTTCACATTTTCAGTGAACACAAGGCATTAGAATGGCTGGTTTCAAAGTCGAGGCTTGTACCTAGCTGTATAAATAAGCAAAACCAATGTTTTCTCTGAAACGATAAACTTCCCTTTAAATTCGCTACCAATCACACCCCAACTTTACCAGAACATCGTAACGGCTCTTCGATTCTCAGAATCTCCCAGTTGTTGCGCGGTCATTGTTTTTGTAATGTCATGTTTGTTTTATTTTTACAGATTACAGTACACACAACTACACAGGCTTGCTTGATGAATGCTGTATGGTACTGCCTGATGGACGGATGGCCGTGTTAGTAGAGATATGTGTGAGATTTTCTTTTGTTTTAGTTCATGCATGGTTGGTCGAGTGTCAACCTATTAGGAGATATGTCGTTTTAATTGCATTGTAGTAAAGATCATTAGATTAGACCATTTAGTTGCCGATTAAAACTAATAGTTTTTATAACCGAAAACTTTATCATTATTTCAGCCGAAAGACGTCCACTTCTCACAGAGCCCCCACCAAGTGACGCCACATTGAATGGTTCCGTGCGCCTTGAATCCAGTGGATCCTTGCAACCTTCAGTAAAGTAAGGCATCGTGCTACCAAAACACAAGACACGACCGAAGTTTTGATTTAGGGCAAAGCGTCGGCAGTCCTTCTGCCGAAATCAAAGTAAAGACTAAATTCTAATCAGGCTTTTTGTTTTATTTACTTATCTCTCACTAGCGAATGTGCAAAAAAAAAAAAATAGCGAATGCCCACGGCTTCGCCCGCGTGTATGTCGGAACTTCGTAAAGTATTTATTAAAACGTTACGTTACATTTAAAAAAAAAAAAAAGAAAGAAAGAAAGAAAAAGAAAACCTTCCTCGAGAACCACTCCGGTTCTCGAGGAAGGTTTTACTATAAAATTTATCAAATCCATTTGTGAAAACAGCTAGAATATCGGTGCAATAGTTTTTGAGTATATCGCGAACAGACAGACGCGGAGGATGCCTTTGTTTTAAAAATAATGTAGTCATAGTGATTATCGGAGTTTCTTTGAAGAATTAGAGTCAAACCAAACTATCCAAAGTAATGGCTTGGTACTGGGGCGACACAATGTAGGTTGCCATATAGATTCTATGCTAAGAAGAATCGAAAATCAATGTATCCGTAAAAGAACTAAAGAAGCAAGAAAGACCTGAAGTAGCAATGGGCTGGCCATATTTGTCGAAGGCCTGGAGGCCAATAATTATGAAAATGAAGCCTGAAGTGGAGAACAAGCGTGTCATGGAACTGTCTGCAGCATTAAAAAATTCTCACAAAAGAAAAAAAATGTGTAAAAGAAATATTTATTCATTAACTATTTGTCACTTTTTCCAAAATGTTTACAAACAATTCAAATTAAATAAACACTCTCCTAGCCTTTTATTCGTTTAACTGATGTATTCAATAATTTACAGCTGATGATAACTTTAGAACGCACACTTTACGCGGGTACAAAAGAAATTGCTTTTTTTGTCTTTTGTCATTTCTGAACTAAAGTTAAAATTGGGAAGTTTTTATAAATTTTTACTTAGGCACGTCGGGGGTCGGCCCCGTATAATTAATACGGCAGATACGGCGGTAGCTACGCCCCAGCTGGTCTGCAGCTTCGTGGACTGACTAGCTGCAAAAAGATCTTGTAACAGTCTGGATGCAGAAGGCCGAGTACAGAGTGTTTTTCAAAAAATATTCATTTTACTTCCAAAAATCACTAGGTTATAATTATAATAATTATAATTGGGTTTATTTGGGTTTTTTTTTAATAATTTTGGTAAGTTCTTTAATGTCGTAAGCCAGCCGTAAAAATACAATGAACTTGTTGTCATCGATATGTCCCATTACTCACTTACTTAATTTACGCCTTAGATCTGCAGGGTTATTGCGTATCTTTTATATGACAGTGGCTATTGTATACCTAGTGTCCATCAATTAACTGTTAAATGGTTCTATTTACCATAGCATTGTACTAAACCATAACCAATTTGACAGTTAATCCATGGAAAATATGATAGCCACTGACATTTAAAAGATACGCAATAGCCCTGCTGAGTTTAGTGAGAAGTTATTTGGGACTTCAGTAACCGGGCATAAAAGACTCGGCTTCAATGGAGCGTAGGTAGTTATCGCATCAACTAGGCTTAGTTTCGGTACTGTCCATATTATTTTATACTGTGACAGTAGGTACGCTACCAAATCAATATCATAGGAAAGTCTAGGTAGCCACTGAAACGTCCTTTTTTTGACAGCTGTCATACCGCAAGCGTCCGGGTGACTAGAGCGGCCAAGGTCACGTCGAGCGCACCATGCCATTACTTATTAAAAGTGTATTTGCAACCAAACTACTCCAGTAATAGGAAATGAAAAAATACTGTTAAACAGCTAACATTATAAGGAATCGATAAATGTGCATACTGGAAAACAACTCTTATTGTGAAATGTACAAAAAAATGTTGAACCTGACAATATGGGTTAAATTTGAGTAAAATATTTGTTATAACAAGTTTTTACGAATTATTTGAAACATATCTTAATGTCACAGTACGTAGTATTAAAATAGATTATATGAGCTTTTTTTTGATACCAATAAACTATTACTTGGAACATACAGTGTAGCACAATAAATCAAAACAATCTACCCATTCCCTCTATCAATTCGGTATCGCTCCGATGACGAAATTGTGCCAAGATGGCCGACATAAGGCTTCTCCCGCACAACTTTCGGATTATTTTGTTTTATGATTAGATTGTTTTTTATTTATTAATATGAACTAAATAATATTTTTAGTAGCCCGACATCCACCCAAACGTCCGGGCCACCATAGTCGCCCGACATCCACTCAAACGTCCGGGTAGCCATAGTGTCTCTGTGGAGCGGACTTTTAAGTCCGAGGCCCTTGTCTGTGGCGTGGACTTATAAGTCCGCATGTCGCTCCCACTCAAACGTCCGGGTAGCCATAGTGTCTCTGTGGAGCGGACTTTTAAGTCCGAGGCGCTTGTCTGTGGCGTGGACTTATAAGTCCGCATGTCGCTCAAACTTGCACAGACTATAGATTCTTCCACTCAAACGTCCGGGCCACCATAGTAGGCAGATGATGACAAATAAAATAACAAAAAACCCGGCTAAACAAAAACTGAAAAACAAAAAACAAGCATCATCATTATTGATCCTAAACGGCTGGACCGATTTGGATGAAACTTTCTGGGGATATTTCAATGTGTTCTTGGATGGTTTAGAAACACAATTGGACCCGGTAGGTGGCGCTGCTGTACGAAAAGGACAACATCTGCCAGGTCCGCTAGGCTTTCTTTAAATATTTAATTCCACTGTTAACGGCTGGACCGATTTGGATGAAACTTTCTGGGGATATTTCAATGTGTTCTTGGATGGTTTAGAAACACAATTGGACCCGGTAGGTGGCGCTGCTGTACGAAAAGGACAACATCTGCCAGGTCCGCTAGGCTTTCTTTAAATATTTAATTCCACTGTTAACGGCTGGACCGATTTGGATGAAACTTTCTGGGGATATTTCATTGTATTCTTGGATGGTTTAGAAACACAATTGGACCCGGTGGGTGGCGCTGCTGTACGAAAAGGCCAACATCTGCCAGGTCCGCTAGTCTTTCTTTAAATATTTAATTCCACTGTTAACGGCTGGACCGATTTGGATGAAACTTTCTGGGGATATTTCAATGTGTTCTTGGATGGTTTAGAAACACAATTGGACCCGGTAGGTGGCGCTGCTGTACGAAAAGGACAACATCTGCCAGGTCCGCTAGGCTTTCTTTAAATATTTAATTCCACTGTTAACGGCTGGACCGATTTGGATGAAACTTTCTGGGGATATTTCATTGTATTCTTGGATGGTTTAGAAACACAATTGGACCCGGTGGGTGGCGCTGCTGTACGAAAAGGCCAACATCTGCCAGGTCCGCTAGTCTTTCTTTAAATATTTAATTCCACTGTTAACGGCTGGACCGATTTGGATGAAACTTTCTGGGGATATTTCAATGTGTTCTTGGATGGTTTAGAAACACAATTGGACCCGGTAGGTGGCGCTGCTGTACGAAAAGGACAACATCTGCCAGGTCCGCTAGTCTTTCTTTAAATATTTAATTCCACTGTTAACGGCTGGACCGATTTGGATGAAACTTTCTGGCCACCATCCAGGAACCCATTGAAATATCCCCAGAAAGTTTCATCCTTATTGGTCAGGCCGTTTAGGATCAATAATGATGATGCTTGTGTTTTGTTTTTCAGTAAAAACAAAAAACAAGCATCATCATTATTGATCCTAAACGGCATGACCAATAAGGATGAAACTTTCTGGGGATATTTCAATGGGTTCCTGGATGGTTTGGAAACACAATTGGAATCGGTAGGTGGTGCTGCTGTATGGGAAGGACAACATCTGCCAGGTCCGCTAGTCTTTCTTTAAATATTTAATTCCACTGTTAACGGCTGGACCGATTTGGATGAAACTTTCTGGGGATATTTCAATGTGTTCTTGGATGGTTTAGAAACACAATTGGACCCGGTAGGTGGCGCTGCTGTACGAAAAGGACAACATCTGCCAGGTCCGCTAGTCTTTCTTTAAATATTTAATTCCACTGTTAACGGCTGGACCGATTTGGATGAAACTTTCTGGCCACCATCCAGGAACCCATTGAAATATCCCCAGAAAGTTTCATCCTTATTGGTCAGGCCGTTTAGGATCAATAATGATGATGCTTGTTTTTTGTTTTTCAGTAAAAACAAAAAACAAGCATCATCATTATTGATCCTAAACGGCATGACCAATAAGGATGAAACTTTCTGGGGATATTTCAATGGGTTCCTGGATGGTTTGGAAACACAATTGGAATCGGTAGGTGGTGCTGCTGTATGGGAAGGACAACATCTGCCAGGTCCGCTAGTCTTTCTTTAAATATTTAATTCCACTGTTAACGGCTGGACCGATTTGGATGAAACTTTCTGGGGATATTTCAATGTGTTCTTGGATGGTTTAGAAACACAATTGGACCCGGTAGGTGGCGCTGCTGTACGAAAAGGACAACATCTGCCAGGTCCGCTAGTCTTTCTTTAAATATTTAATTCCACTGTTAACGGCTGGACCGATTTGGATGAAACTTTCTGGGGATATTTCAATGTGTTCTTGGATGGTTTAGAAACACAAATTGGACCATTGGTAATGGAACAAAACAGTTTTTCGAACTTGACAACAATATGGCCCCCAAAATACGCAATTTTCATTGTATTTTAATTTAAATATAGCCAGTGACACTCGCGTTACCAAGGCAAATCTAACAACGTTTATTTAATCCAAATCCGTTCATACGTTTATGGGTTATGAGAAAATAATAAATAAACACAGGTCAAAGACATAAGACAAAAGAAAAGATTGACATATGTTGGGTAATAAAGCATGATTCTTCGTTTAAATGAATCCTTATTTCGATACTTTTCATGAGGGTACGGGGTGACTTTTCTAAAACACGCGGAAGAAAAAACAAAAACGTATAATCATAGCGATTTTCATCATGTTGTTTTGGATTCAGTCTACCTAAATATTGTTAATTAACTGTTCTTTCAATTACAGAACGTATTTCACTAAAATATTACATAAATCATGTAAAAATTTAATGGAAAAGCGGCAAAAAAATGGCGAAATTTTTGCTTTTCTACTTTCAACACATGTAAAATCAACTTGAGATACTTCGGATGCAAAGAATTTGTAGATATTCGGAAACAATGATTCTTCGGCATTATATTAAGATATTACACTATTACATTTGGGCAATAAATACCATAAAATACTTACATTATAAATTTGGATCCCCTTACAATTTCGGTGACGCCATCGACTGTTTGACACGACTTTTGTTTATTTTTTTTTCAATTCCTTTCTGGTTCGTTCAATAGTGTTGCTAGTACCAATGGACGCGTAATTTAGTCGACTTTAATCGATACTAAAACCGTGTAGAGACTTTTGAACTATTTTTTAGATAAAAACGCGATTGAAGTGTAGTTGACAGAAACGTCGCGATCGCGACGTGGACGTTAGACTATTTAGAGAAAAACGTCGCGATAGTAACGCGGACGTGACAGTGGGTAGGTAGGTACTTTTACAAGCATGTTTACGGTCACTGACCTCTAATTAGGCATACCCAGGTAGGTATCATAGTACCGATATATCCTAGACACTTTCTATCTTATTGATAGCAAGTCACGACTGTGGTCTATTGAATGCAAATTAATCAATAAGATAGGAAGTGGAGTCAGCCCTGGGAATCCCTGAGGAATGTGCTGTATCATTTGGATCATGGCAAAATCAAAAAAGGAAGTAAAATCATTATTGGGTAGGTATCCATTCCAAGCAGAACACACTACTTAAATAGGATTCTCAACTACATAAATATCTCACTGAAAATGCAGCGGCCTGCAGCTGTTCTTAAATTTTTACCGACATCTCTGTACACCCCTCAGAGACTACAATCATTACAAAGCTTTGCTTCACTGCTTTATTCGACAGATGACACTGTCGCTGCATCGGTTTAGGACTAATAAATAAATAACCAATAACATAGGTACAAATGGCATTGGTCTAGCAAGTGTGGTTTGTGTGGCTCTTGTTGGTAATGCCTATTTACGAATAATATTTTTCAGGATCTACCTATCTATATTTAAAAAATCCAACAATGTATTCCTTGCGTTAAACAAAATGTCATTATAGGTTATCTGTGGTAAAAGAGGGGTGTTCCAGTCATGGGTTCAGACAACGCTACATATTGAGCGGATCAATATTGCTCTTTCTCATCTCGAACCCATAGTTAGAACGAGAAAGATTGGTAGATATGCAAGAAAACTGACAATGACAACACAATCTTTGACACTTTCTAATTTAAAAGTTTTCGACAACGAAGTTGTTACTTGTTTGGGCGTAATTAACTGTCCCAAAAATATCAATTTTCCGTTGTTGTGGAAGAATTTACTTTAAAATACACGACATTTCACCAATTTAAAACTTCGACACACTTGGAATAATCGAAATCCACTAAGTTTTCAGTCAAAAAACCTTCTTCAAAATAACTGTTTATTTCTAGGTGTGGCTATTGTTCCTGGGAATTTTTCGCAAAATACGTGTGAAATTGGTACAAAACCGTGACTTGTGAATACCGAAGAGTGTTCTTAAGGTACGAAATATGGCTCCATTACTGGAATCATGCTGGTCGCCATGTATTTGGTCTTCAAGCGTGAAGAGTGGAAGTCGGGCGGTTGCCGTCTATACAGTTGCGATGAGTGTGATCTTGATCACGTTTATTGCTTACCAAATGGATGGCGGAGACTCCACGCAGCTCTGGAACCCGCTGTTTGAAGCTGATGTTAGAGGATGTGAGTATACTTTAAGTAACGTTATTTACGCTTTGTTTAGGTATGGTTATGAAGTAGACTATTGTTTGGTTATTTTACTTTGAGACCTTTTAAACTCCATTATATACTTCTAAGTACCAGTGGGCACCACTAGGCCGGATTAGTTCACATGACACACCTATAGCTTTCAATCAGTCAGGAGTTCCATTTAAGTTGGACATGGAGTTGTGGACACCAGCCCAGTACACAATACAAGTTCTATTCATGCAGCTTTCCTGTGTTTCTTTGTCAATGCAAGTGCAAAACTACAGTAGTTATTATTGCACCATGGGTCCAAAAGCATGGAAAACTTCTAATCTTAACTGCTTCTTTCTAAAAACCAATAAATTTGGTGTTGGTATCATGCTGTCTAGAAACACAAGATTAAAATTATGTATATAACTATTTTCATTCTTGGAAAAGCTTAAATTCAAGTGTTGATTTGGAATTTGTGGGTCTGTTTATACATCACCGTCATCTTTCACCGTCGTCTTTTTAATGATGATAACATAAACATGACATCATGTCTGTAGCACTACCTGCAGAGGTGTACTTGTACACTGCCATCCTTTCACTAGAAAGCCGTTATGTGCAAAAAGTATTTTTCGAGATATTGGGGAAAAATGTGCCAATTATTGTTTAAAAAAATTAGATAACTTATTTGTAGTCAAGTAAAAGACCAAAACATAATAATCAAATTAAGCAGTTCAGGTAATTTAATGTAAATTTTGCCAAGAGGTGTGGGTTAGACGCTTTCAAGTGCTGGAATCATCATAAATCTGGGGGCACGGCTGTGCATAGGCCTTCCATTAATAGGATGGAGGTACACCAACACTTTTGTCAGTTATGTGTAAACATGGTTTAGTAAAAGAAAATGACAATTTAAATAGGTATTATTTTAACAATTTAATTATTATGTTTCAGCTCTGCAAGTATTTGGGTGTATATTTATTGTAATATTCTTACTGTTAATCATCTTCTCTATATTGATGGTAAGTTTTATAAAAAACCAACAAAAAACTGTTATAAGCTCAATCATTCTGGCATCTGTTTCTGGTATATATTACAATAGTAAATACTTTAATATCACATCTGTCATCCTCGTAGGGTGAGGCAGAGGTGTTCCTACTAGTACAGTCAGCAGTAATAATATGTTTAGCATTGTTTAGAAGCAATTTTGGACTTATGTATTGATTTTATTTTCATGTTCGTAATGAAACTAATATTTTGGAACCCATTGTAATAAACTAGGTCATATTATCTCATAGTTGCAATCGTTATATTATGTTATATTATGAAAAATTCGCAATTGAACTTTGTGAAGTGTATACATATTACTCATGATTTCATTTCACCATGTAATCTTCTTCTATTCATGGTAGTTGTAGTCAGAATTCCGAACATCGGAAACATACCTGGGCAGTTGACATCATCCTTTAAGCCCGTAATTATTTTAGGAATTATTTTATCTTTTAATGTTACATATCGAAAATGGCATATTCAAGCGTATTGACTTAACATGACTGTGATAGTACTGACCTAGCCATTCAGAAGACAAGGTAGTTTTTAGTGAAGGAAAATGCTATTAAGTAGAAGTTGTTTTAATTATAATTAATGACTTAAATTATCATCTAGTTTTTGTTTTTGTCTCTATACTCATATGGTATTGTCGTCAAATTCCAGGTGGTTGGCATTAACATCTGGATGCGAGGCTTCATTCTGCCATGGCTGAGCACTATGGGACTGATCATTGTGTTCCAACTGTTATTTGGACTCTGGCTTCTTGGAGGATATTACATTTACGTGAGTAACTTTCAAAAGTTGATCAACCATTGTCGCAGAATCTAAATAACTACATAATTATGAACTGGGCATCATGCAGTACGACAAAATCTTCGCAATATCTGTAAGATTAGAATTTAAAACAATACACCAGATTCAAAACAGTTTCCCCCTTTTCAGTACACAAAGGAAAAGTCTCCACTCTTTTCTAATAACATCTCAATTCTCGACTGCCTTGCAAGCACCACTAATGTTTTGCAAGCTTATGTTGCAGATTGGTAATGGGGATTGTCTAGTATTAAAAGATTGTGCTTATTGAAAAACCACTTTGAGGAATCAAGTCTCTTAACAATTATTTCTCGTTAAAATTAAAAAATAGTAATGTTTAGGATTCCTCATCAAGAATTTAAATTGCATGTTTGAGCGTACAGAAATCTATGTTCATAGTAAAAATTATAAATATAAGTTTGACAATTACAAATTATATGATTAATAGCTAATCAGTCTTTTTAAATGTTAGTTCTGCATTGTCACAGGTCTTCTGTTAAGTACCTAATGCATTATTAGAATTTCAATGGCTTTAATATTTTGCTTGTTATTTCAGTTGGATGCCACATTTGCTGCTCTTGTGGACTTCCTGTGGATGGCATACAATGTAAGTAGAGCAACATATTTTTTTGTTATCTTATCATCCCAACGCAGCAGTAACTAACATAATCATAAGTAAAAGAGGTGACAAGTACTAAACACACATTTAAAAAAAAATCGTAAGTAGTAATTAATCGTCGTTCGTAATTATAGCGTACAGTAGTATCATGGAGGTTAAAAATGAGGCACTGAGAATTCTTATCTACTGCTGCTAATTTACACATTTTCTTTACATGCGCCCGGTTCGTGCACCCTGCAAGAACATTTTTAACACTAAGGTTAATTTTTTCTGCCTCTGGATTGGCACTCCTATTGGTGTTTTGCATGATCGACTGGTACTTGCGTTCGTCGAAAACATTAAAGTAAACAACAAACACACCACCGGTATTGAGGAGACAACCGAAGCTCTATTAAATACTTTGATACCTGATGATTTGCCTGATAATGACAATGATTACCACAAGCAGATCAGGGCGTGGGCGGCTGTGCCACCTGAATCACCAGCGTCAGACCTTCCAACCATTGACGAATTAATTAAAGTTGTCAGGAAACTCCCACTTAACAAATCGTCAGGTGAAGAAAATAACTAATCGGATGATAATAGAAGCATGTAAAACAGCGGCCGACGCAATTTTAAGTGTTTACAACCGTTGCATTGCAGAAGGCGTTTTTCCTCGTATATGGCGACGCGGCTTTATACGAATAATTCCGAAAAGTGGCGACAAGCCACCGGACGACCCTAAGTCTTACCGCCCTATAACACTACTACCATCTTTGGGGAAACTCCTGGAGCGTCTTATCGTTCCACGTTTACTACCAGACGGACCGAAATTTCACAACAACCAATTCGGTTTTACCGTGGGAAAATCTACCGTAGACGCGGCACTTTCTGTCCGGAAAATTGTCAATACATCCGAACATAAGTACGTAGTTGGGATCTTTCTAGATATTTCTGGGGCTTTTGATAACGCATGGTGGCCGATGCTATACTCCTTAAACTGAAAATTCGTGGTTGCCCTAAAAACATATACAATCTTGTTTACTCGTACTTCTTAAATGGTTCCGCGAAACTCAAACTCGGACATCATTCTATGTCAAAGTCCCTCACCATGGGATGCCCTCAGGGTTCGGTTATGGGTCCGTATGTATGGAACGTAGGCTTTGATGACTTCCTCGCGATTCCACTTCCATGCGGCTGTGCATTAACCGGTTACGCGGACGACGGCCTGCTGCTAATTCAGTCAAGTACTCGGGCTGGACTCGAAAATTTGGCTGACACTTGCCTAAAATTAATATCCCAGTGGGTTGATCGTAACCGTCTGACCTTTGCACCACATAAAACTTGTCAACTTCTATTAAAAGGTAATCTTAAATCATGCCCCAGTATAAAATTTAATAACGTTCCCGTGAAAAAGAAGGAGTCCGTGTGCTACCTTGGGTTTGTCTTAGAGAGAAATTTTTCATTCATTGAACAAATAAAAACCGTCGGTGAAAAAGCTAAAAAGAACTTTTATGCCTTAACGAGAATATCTAAATCTACGTGGGGTTTATCATTTGTAACTCTGAAGACGATCTATGGGGCTACTTACTTGGGGTGTATGTGCTACGGGGCACCAGTTTGGGCTGATAGGGCCACCATAGGAGCGGCACGACGTAAATTACTTCAAAGCCAGCGGTTGGCCTTGATTTTCTTGTGTAAAGCGTATAGGACGGTTAGTACTGAAGCCTTACCGGTACTGGCAGGAGTACTTCCAGTCGATCTTGAAGTGCAGTGCCGTGCTTCAATGTACTACTGCGCACGAGAGACCGCGGACGCAGACTTTTTAACACAACGTGACCGTACTAAAATAGCTAGATTACTTAAACCACAGACTGACGTCTGGGAGGATCTTTTGTCAGAATGGCAATGTAGGTGGGATAATTCCATCAAAGGCCGACACCTCCACCAGTTCTTTCCATCCGTTCGTGAGCGGCTGGCCAGGACATGGCTGGAGGTGGATCACTGTGTTGCCCAATTTCTCACAGGTCATGGTAACTTTAAGAGTAAATTATTTTCCTTCAAGCTTGTTGCGTCGCCTTTTTGTCAATGTTCTACATCTGACTGCGAATATGAACAATCTGCACATCACATTTTATGGGAGTGTAGTCTTTGGCAGAATGAACGTAATATAATGTTGGATAGTGTACAGGTTACATCCGGAGTTATTTACTATACGGACCTTGTAGAAACTAGAACAAATTTCCGTGCGTTCAAGCATTTTTGTCATACTTATTATTGGAATCAAATATAACAGCTCACAACTTAGGACCCAGTAATATTAATGACAACAATATCCGTGGTGCTAGGCAACTGGGCTTATCCCAGTTGTATGCGTCCCTGTGTGCCTATTGGCCTTGTTCTTTTCTGTCTCCAGCTGATATGGAGGGAAGTGGAAATTTCTGTTTTTTCCTACTCCTCCGCTATTCTTTTCTGATTAATTTCGTTGCGGGATCCAAGACAGTCAAATCATTTCTCTGGGACTTCGTCGAGCTTCATTGTCTCGGCGCTTTTCTTGTGGTCGCCACTGTTGATTCTGGCTTACAGAAGTTACAGTGGTTTGGGAATAGTGAGGCGGGCTTGTCCCATTAAAAAAAAAATAATAGGTCGAAACAATTCTAACCTGAACAGGGCACGGTGTCAAAAAAATTTCAAGCTCGCTTCGAATAGATTAGCATAGAAATGGAAATGGAAATCATCAAATAACCCCTCCCGCTCTTGGGCAGAGCGAAAGGGTGTGTCAGACTTCTACTGACTAAAAACCACCCATGTTCCTTCTTAGCCCTTTATGTCTCTGTGTGTCTGATATCTCTTGCGAACAACCCACAGCCCCGACGGGACCCGCAGCCCCGACGGGAGAGGTGCATGTCTTAGGATCGATCTTGAGACCTATACGAGTATCTTGGCATTCTGATAGTCGCACCACTAGTCTATCACGGTCACTGTGACTTATTCATTGTTTTATTTTTTCAGATCTACTGCTGGCTCTGCGTGTTCTCTCAATATCAAATTATTTTGGAGATGCAGTCGCCAAACATAGAAATATTGGTGGAGTATTAAAACGAATGTCTGCGGTAAGGTAATTTGAAAATCAATTACCACGAAAAATAAAGAAATCGGGCATATTGAATCAAGTATTGTATTTACTAATCAAGTATAGTATTTAAATTGAAACACAGTATAGCTAGTATTAAATTAAAATAATGACTGTTGACTATAAGATTCGATTTGCACAACTTTATATAAAAGTAGATTTTATCACATAGTTTTCTATATATTTGTTGTCTATGTAAGTAGTTGTATAATTATGTCACATGTGCCTAAAGTAATTGTTTTAAATGCTTTGTAAAAGGCTTACAAGTTGACTGTTTTGTGTATCTTCATTGTGGTGATGATGTAACATATTATTTTATAATTTGTATTGTACTTTAACTTTTAACATATACTCACTCTGTGCCTAAAGTATTTGATGAAAATGTGAACACATGTGAATCCTCGGATGCCAATTTCCCGAAATTCTAATTTTTGTCACCTCAGGCTCCACAATAAGCAGGTTGGCTGCTTTACCAATAAATCGGCCAGTCAGTTGGACAAAGGCCTCCCCCATTCCTTGCAATACTCACCACGGTGTGCTTCTTCTCGCCAATTGGCGAGGAAACCATCCAACACGTCCCTCCATCTTTTCGCTCTGTCGCGTCTCGAATTCGGTACCGGTATCCGGCAAAGATGCCCTGCCTAGTCCCATTTTTGTCGCGCAGCGGAACACCACAGTGGGCGCTAGAACGCAAATTGCCGACATAGCTTATTAAGCTGCGAGTGAGAAATTGCATAAGAAAACAACCTGAAAAATATTTTTATTCACACTTTCATCAAAGTTCATCAAAATCTGTAGCAGCTGTTAAATTAAATAGCATTTATTAAATTGATAACGCGTGCCTAGCCTATCTTAGTATTTAGCTTTAATTTGGAAAAAAACAAATTAGTGTAGTGCAGCGCAAAGCTACGAATAGGGATGTTTACTGACTTAAAAAAAAAAAAATATGATTCTAATTAGTCCGTGTGTTAGATTATCGAAAAATATTGGATACGATTTTTTTGTTTTATAAAATCAATATAAAACGCGTCAAAGATTTGAGTGGGGGGTTGTGACGTCACTCACCGGTAAATAATGTCATACTAATGTCTTAGAAAATGACGTCACACGAGTTTTCAAAGCACTGCATCGTCTTCATAGTTTGTTTACGTAAGAAAAAAAAAAATAACTGTCCAATATTTTTTGAGAATCTATCTGACGGACTAATTAGATTTTTTTGTTTACTATCCTATTGTAGGTCCAATGTTATTAGTGTGCTAGGGTACATTGCAGGGATACAGCCTCTTTGTCTATAAGAGAGAGTGGGTAATAATCCACCATGTGGCCACAGTGCCGTGCATAAATGTAAAATTGTGGAACCGCCAACACTCAACTTAAGGTAATGGTAATATGGCTTATAAATGAAGTGTTGACGACTATTGTACCTGGTTTTAGAGATTTTATGCCGTCCATCCCATGGGCCTCTGACTTGGCATAACATAATATCGAGAAAGATCTCTCAGGCATGCTGGTTTGCCCGTCGGGGCTGCGGGATGTTGTAAAAGTTACTGCGGCCTCGACATAAAGGGCTAAGAAGGAACATGGGTGGTTTTAGGCAGTAGAAGTCTGACACTCCCTTTTGCTCTGCCCAAGAGCGGGAGGGGTTATTCGATGATTTTGCACCCGCCAAAAAATAACATTCGGGGCTGGTTTCCCGTGGGGGCTGCGCGATGTTGTATAAGATACCGCGGCCTCGACATAAAGGGCTAAGAAGGAACATGGGTGATTGTTAGTCAGTAGAAGTTAGACACTCCCTTTCGCTCTGCCCAAGAGCGGGTTATTTGATGATTTCCCAACCCCCAAAAAAAAATAAGGCATGCTGCTTTCCTCACAATGTTTTCCTTCACTGTAGCAAGTGATCATTATTATGAGCGCTTGCGTTACTGGCTCACGTATGAACTCTTGAGGTACCGTACTACACTGATTTGTTTTTGGCCTTACTTATAAGAATTGACTTAATTATATCCGTCCAATTATATTTTACTTTTACAAAAATCTCAACTTTACATCTACAATTTAAAACATTTATGTATCTCGTTATAACCGCTATGTATTATTGAATAACTCATTAAATTTCCCTACATTTTATATTATTGTAGAGAACGTTCAAATGAATTGAATCAGTTGAAATATTCATGTATTTTTGAATATCGTTTTTTTTTTTGTTTGTTTATGTTTTAAGAATCTACTTGATTTCAAACCGTCCAATTATATTATTTTGCTTATACAAAGATCTTAAACCTACAATTTTATACATTTATGAATCTCGTTTTCAAGTGTTTTAGCATTTGGCTATGTGTTATTAAATAAGTATTTGCGTTTGCCTTATTACATTTGATATTATTGATAAGATTTTTTAAATCAATTGGATATTCAAGAATTTTTGAACATCGTTTTTTCGCTATCAATGCGTGGTCGCATTGATAGCGAAAAAACGATGTTCAAAAATTATTCATATTTATTAATTCCATATTTTCTTGGCAATTAAATTGCTTAGGTTATGCAGATAATAATCAAGACTAAGCATTGAGAATATTAAAAACAATGAAATAAGGTTTAAAATAACAAACACCGGACTGAAAAAAGAATCTTGAAAATAATTACATAAAATTTACAATTTTCGCATTCATCTTCTGAAGAAAAGTTTATTTTTACCAATTCTGCATGAATGTGATTTACTTAATAACTTCCATTCCGATCGACTAATGAACTGACGTTTTTATGACTGATTAAATAAATGAAGTTAAACGAAACTTTTTTTTTTCTTTTAAATCCTTTTTTTTTAATCCTTTTTTTTTAATCCTTTTTTTTCTTTTATATCCTTTTTTTGTACAACAATAACAATGTTCTTCAAACAAAACTAGACAAGTACCTCTAGTCTAGAATCTAGACGATACCTGCTAACCTTCACAAAGTTCCCATTTTTCGCACTTAAAATAAGTAAAGCTAAAAAATAAAGGTCTAAATACCACTTGTACTCCTGTACTTTAGCGTGCATCCATCAGCACTGTGTTTAAAGCGCCATTCTTGAGCGCTCCCGTAAACCGTGATTGTTTATACCAAAAAGAGTCGTTTCCCAGATGATTTTATAAGTACACTAGCGGACCTGGCAGACGTCGTCCTGCCCGGACAGCAGCGCCACCTACCGGGTCCAATTGTAAATCTAAACCATTCTCGAACCCACTTGAACACATGCGAATATTTTCGTCAAAATCGGTCCAACCGTTTAGGACGAGTTCAGTGACAAACACGTACAGAAGAAACACACACATAGAGATATTACATAAAATGTCATCACAAACTGTTTTTTATTTTCGCGAAAAAACAACAACGGGAGAAGATGATCTAAGAGTTATAGCTAATTGAACGTGGTATTGAAAGTCATCATTGAACAAGCGCTCTAAATGTATGAGCTTTAAAGCGACTGGCGGAACTGCGGAAGTTATGACCGAAGGAAAGTGTCTGGCAATGCTCAATATTATTTTGTAATAATATTTTATGTAATATAAAAATCAATCATTAGAATTTAAGAAAAGTTAACCTTATTTTTGTTAACTTTTCTCACCTGGTATCTGTGAATTGGCCGTCTAACCGCCTTAGCAGGTAAGCTGGCATTTATTACACGTATAAACTCTTCTCTTCTTTCGTCCTTTAGAAAATAAATAATGTCTGGTGGCCCTAGAGCCAGACTTGGAATAATAGAGGTCTACGCTAAAGAATGGGAAACTACAGTACACTCACAGTTAATAGACACAGACACCAGACACACACAGTGACAGTTATCAGTTAATAACTGCTCAAGTCCTAGTCATAATGACTGGGACTTGAGCAGTTTACTCCCTGTATTATAAAATGTTGGGTCGCTCATACTGACCTTTTGTCACTGTCTCCTTTCTTTTGTAACAGGGAATGATTAAAACACGACCATTGAAAATTCTTAATTATTTATTCGGACAAATAAACTCCTTTTTTCAATCATGATCCAAAGAAACAAATACATGACGTTGAATTTTCTGAAGAAAATATTAAAAAAAAAACATAACAGATAATTGCATGACAAGCCTATCCCAATTTTATTATAATAATTACAACTTTATTACAATTTTAATAATTATTACCTTATAATTACGATACATTAACGAAGCCTTATAAAAATTGAAATAAACAACTTTTTCCACTCGTATTGCACAGTTAAAAATAGCATAAATATTTACCAATTATCATTATTGTAATAATAACACCTAATCGAATTAATATAAAATTACAATTTTCTTTATAAAAATAATAAATTGTATTTGGCTTGAATATAATAAAAACAAACTGGAATGTTTTGAGTATTTTAGCTACAATAATTTATTTGTCATGATCAAGTAAATGACAATTAGTGGGATGATAAATCTTTACTGATTTCCAAAAAAATATTGTGACGTTATTTAAATATAAAATGGCGGCGTGAATTTCAACTGTCAAAATAAGAGAAGTAATGTATCGATAAAGATTTTGTCGATATTTTGTTTGAAATTCGATTTAATTCTAGTAGTGTAGATGACAAGTAGTTATTTACAATGGAACCTTATATTGATTAATAAAAATAATATACAATACTTAAATTCTACAATTTACAATGTTAAATGATTATATTATCGCCTAAATACAGTCATGTTGATAAACTATTGTACAATAATTTACAAAAAGCTTAACTATAAATGATATGCAAGAAGCTATTGATATAGCTTATGATTTCACTGAATTATTAAATAAAAATCTATTTAATTTTGTTAAAATTAAGTACGCCACTTTTTCGATTTTCTATCGATAAATATGGATCTGTGTGTGATTTTAATCGAAAACCATAATGAAAAGAAAATCGATTATTTGTAAACGACATCGATTATCCATATCGATATTTTCAGAAAATGCGTGAGAGTATGTGATTGATATAAATGCAAGGTCAGTGCCCGAAGCACAGTTTTTGGCACATCCCCTAAGAGTATTCAAAAATATCAACTCCAATAAAATAGAGAACTCCATTTAAACTGTCGTTTTGAGTATTTTATTATTGAAGTCTTGTTAACCGTATACATTTTCCGATGATGATAATGCATCAGGGATATTCCCATTAATTCTAATTGAGCCCCGAAACAACGAAACGTGAAAACTTAACAACAATCGGGTTAACACAAGCTTGCGAACAAAAGACGAAGATTACTGAAGAGTCGGCTATGATCCTGACGAGTACCAGTTCGTATTTGGTGGGGCAGACTTATCTACAGGCTGGTGCGAATGTGACGCGTGCGCAGAGTGCGCCTGAGGGTGATACAAATGGAAAGATGAAGGTGGATGGAAGAACTGCGACTGGTCTAACGATGAAGCATAATCTAATGCTCCAGGAACCGCTGAATACGCCTGCGGCTTCAACGGAAGAGGAGCTTCGCCTAAGTAAGAGTGCCTTAACGCTTCGGAATAAGCACTATTGTCGTACGGCAACGCATATTGTTGCTTGTCTCTTGGGGATACTGAGCCCGGAGGCGTCATAGCCGAATGGTAGTCAGCGTATCCTCCGTATGCTAATGATCCTATGTCTGTACCCTTATGTCCTAATTGCTCACCGTAACCAGAGCCTTCACTGCCCGGTGGAGTCGGTAAGGGCCCTGATTGACCGTCACCAGAATAGTAACCACCAGTTCTTCCATCACCTAAGAAGTTGCTTCGGATAACGCTTTCTCTATTTGCGTAAAGTTGTCTCAACAAGGCTGACGCTGGTGTGGATGTATGGTTGGTTGGTATCTGCCTGTTTAGAGGGTTCAAGTGATGGTTCTGTGTTCCTATCCACTGTATCGTGGATTTCTGCTGCTGTTGTTTCAAGAGCGCGTCCGTGGAGAAATCTGTCGGCCTATGGGAGATTTCCTTTCCATCCAACGCTACTGATGGTAGGTGCTTCGACATTGCATTTTCTAAGTCTCTTACTGATGTCGCGTCAGATCCACCTTCAGGTATTGCTAGATTGGTTTTAGAAATGTCTCGTTCTGCCGGCGAAATTGCAGCTCCAGGATTAGAAGCAGCCTTTCGTCTTTCTTCGTCTCTTTCCGTTTCGTCATCACAGTCAGTCGTGTGCTTTCGTTTCTTCTGTCTTCTGGCTGGCATTGGTGAAGTTCTTTCTGTGCTCGTATGTAGAGGTAAAGGTTGTGCGTCGCTGAGTCTTGTGAGGTGAGTGACGTCAGAGGTTGGTACGGGAGCCGATGATGCCGAGTCAGTGTTCGTTGGAGGCTCGGTTCGTTCGGCTTGATGACGCGGCGGAGCGGGTGGTGCTCCCGAGTTGTCGGTATCAGGCGGACCGTTTTCTGGGTCCCCAGTTGTTTCTTCTCTTTTTACTCCTTGCACGCTTTCTTCTAGTTGACAACAGTCCATTACTGTGTTTGGGTATTCACGACCACTGAAAAGGAAAAAAGTTTGATGATTAGTAATATGACTATAAACATATTAGTATAGGTACCATTACAATTACATTGCAGTCTTTGATATTTTTCGGCTTTTGTTCGATTTTTTTTTGGATAATCAATTTTTTTTTTGTTTAGTAGGATTTCATGTTTTCAATACCAAACTTACCTGATAACATAGTTGACGCAAATAATATTCTGTTCTTCAGCATTCTTGGAGGAGCAGACGACCGTGGCACAGGTCTGCATCCAGGTATAACCACCGAGCTTATTCATTATCCTATAGTAGTGCGTCAGGACTTGACCCTTGTTCATTACTGGAACAAAAGAGAATATTGTTTAGTATAAGGATGTCATGGGACGTTTGTCAGTCGAAATTTCCTAATAGGCGCGCTGCACACAATTGTTAAGATAGGCCTGATTCAGCACCGTCCTGGTGCCTTAACCGAACGATACGAGCATTTTGCCACCCGGCTGATAGTAGCAAAATAACTGGGCGTCTCACGTGATTGAAACTTAAGAAAATAAGTGCAATGATGAAATAAATTTTGCATTACAGCATATAAGCAGATAAAGCTGCACAGTCAGGTACAATTTAAATTGCATTTCAAGAGGTAAATTCTCGATTTTGCATCGATCGTTTTGATATCGACAGGACTATAGGATCACCTAAACCATCTGACCTTCAGCGTGATTATTAGAACAATAGCATTATACAAACGTAAACGTATAAGTACCTACTAGCGTCATTATATACCATAGATTCGTTACACAAAGGATATAGTGAACACGTGTTTGCGATACGTGAGTCATTAGTACTAACACAGTTTTTGGCATTGTTGATGTATTGTATTGGCAGTGGTTTTTTAAATTATGATGCATTTGATGTTGGAGGAGAGCCAATAAGTGAAACTGATGGAGTGTTTGTTGTCTATTTTGTTCAAAAGTGATTGAAGATTGGAACAGATGGACAGGCAGTGATAATGTTTAGTACAAGGTAGTTTAGAATGTAGTGACGTCGTGAATGGAAGAAGATAACGTGTTGCACCGACCCCAAATCAGAATGGGATAAGGGCAGGAAGCTGATGATGAGATTAGAATGTTAGGCTTCAAAGGCAATAATGCTATCAGCTGAGAGAATGTCAAGAGGGATGTGTGATGTTACGTAAATGCATCAAATTATTAAAGATTGGTGGGATAACAAAGCTCTGCATCACCCTAAGGTAGACTGGTAGAAAATACCCAAGGCATTAGGTCCGCCTTTGTACAGTTTTTTTGCTTGTGCATAAAGTTTAATAAATAAAATAAATAAACAAAGAAACGATGGATGTTGAAAGATATGGCTGGAAAGTGAGCGAGATATAAATTAATAGAAAAGTATAAGAGAAAAGACTGGGTGTTTCGTCGGGCAAGAGAATATTGATGCTGCTTTTAACATTTTTCATGATAAAAAACTGCATATTCAATTGCAGTAGGTACCTACTTTAAAAAAAGGAATGAAAAATGATAGTTATGATGAAAACCAGTCCTATAATCAAAACAATCATCGAAAAACGATAAACTCCCTCTGTACAATGAAAAAATACAGAAAGCTCACACCAATACCATTAAATATGGTCGAAACGATGAATTCACAAATGTCTACGTGGAATAAAACAGAGTTAAAGTGATAATAATATTATTAGCTGTTCACGATATTTTTAAAGCAGCCAAAGGGGCCATTATGTTTAATCGTACACAATAAATAATAAATCAACTTGTTTTTCAGGCAGCGAACACCAAACAAATGCCAAAGCGTCACAGTTGTCGGAAGTCCCAAACATAATCATTTAATTTTATTGGACGTATGCACAAAATTTGAATATCATACGCTTCGCGATCGTCAATAAAGCCATCTCGTAACCAAACCGCGTATACAGTTGTAACCAAATTACCCGCTTTCTAACAAACACCCGGACTTTTATGCTAATATCTACAATTGTTATTCCAGACCAGGAATGTCCACATTTGACCGGCATCTACATAGATGTACATTTTAAATTCAAATTGATGGTCTCGTAAAGCTATCAAATGGTAAGGTGCTAGAACCGCATGACGTTAACGCTACACCGTGATTGGCATTCAAAATGTCAGCCATCTTGTTATGTACGATGATTGGTTGGATGATTACGTCAGGATTATGAGTCCTTCCATTCATGTCATCTTTGTTCTTGAAGTCGTGCATTTTTGTGGTGAAGCTATCGTATTAGATCGAATTGAGTGCAGATGATAAAGATAAATTAAGGTCGTCACGAATTTTCCTCATCGGTGAATTAACATAGGCACTTGATGCGACGTTAAAGCATTTCAACATAGAAGCCGATAGTAAGGATGTCATAGAAGCAGCTATGCAGAAGTTAAATAAAACAGTACATGCACACAATACTAATGAAACTTATGAAGCAATAAAATTCAATAAGGAAATTGATACTTTTTAAGATGCAAGAAACCCTCAAAAAACCGAGGAAGTTGAAAACAACAAAAACCATGAATCACACAATAATTCAGGTAGGAATAACAATAAAACAGAAAAAGCCATCTCGCAGGACATTAAGACATGACATTTCCCACGTCTACGTAAAGGGAGAGGAAACCGAAATGGTGGTATAAAAATTATTATTCAAATCACAACTTGAGTAGAGACGGGCCGGCGCTAGGCCTAAATTGTATTCCACTGACGGATGCGCAGGAAAGTAATAATATCATATACGAGAAGATTACATTACTTGAATAGGAATTCCTCTGTATACTTATGATCCTGTGCGAAATTTCAGGAAAGAATGTGAAAACGGCGAACGCAAAATGACAACGTATTTCTGAGGGAATTCTGAATTCAATGAAATATTAGGTTTTTCAGCTTTGAAATAATTAACTCAGTAGGAATGCGACACATCCTGGTACCAAATAAGAAAGTGGCTATTTTTGGAGAACTGTTAACATTTTTCCATATAAAACAAGAACCAAAAGCCTAGCAAGCTGTAACATCGAAAATCATTATAGGTAAAAGAAACGTTCCCACAAAACTTTGGTCTCATAAATTTTCCTCGTAACGCTTTGCGCCTTGAGCTGCCTGTCTTCTTGACATGGATTTCTATAGACCACAAACTGAATACAAATCGGTCGTTACGACATTAACCTACGAAGGATTTCACCACATATATTGGGTCATGGGTGGACGTAGCATCGTTTATAGACAATTGATGATTCTCGCAAGGCTAATTAGAAATAGAGGTGACAGTTTATGTTGCCTTACTAGATTGATTAACTGTTGAAAGAAATGTTGAAAGGTGTAATTAATAATAGGAAGTCATTAACGGAATCCATAATAAGACGAAGAATGATGAAGTGAAAACAGTATTCCAGAATGTAAGACTGCCTTCAAATTTTAATACAATTAAGCAATTTAAAATAATCAACCGTATAACGGCGATAATAGTCTACACAAAACCTGCGCCTAGATTTTTATGACCATAATCAAGACCACAAATCTGAAATAGCATTTGAAAATAATGACACAAGGAGTAAAAGAGATAGATGTAAAAATGAAGAAATACTTACAATCTACGTGACATTTTCTAAGTTTGTTGGCATCTTCTCCATGACAGAGAGCATAGAGATTCTTCCCCGTTAATTCTTCAGCTGTGTAGCCCAAGAGTTCTGATACTCGGCTGAAAATAAAAAAAATCACACTGTATTAACCGAAACAAACTTTGATAACAACAAAATAGAATTAGAGATAATTAGTCTAAAACTGTTAGGGATGCATTTTGCTTTTGTGTTTTTTTTTTCTAGAAGAGTGTTTGCAGATTATTTATGATGTTTTGAGATTATTTATACCCAAGATAACAGTTTCAATCATGTCAGGTTAATGTCAGGTCTTACCTGGGCTCGCAATGTGCTATTCGGAAGTCGAAGTTGATTCTTGTGACGAACATGTCAGACTCCAGCCTAATTTCATGAACTGATGGTGGTGGTAATGCTATGGCTAGAGCCACCATGCCCAGAAGTACTGTTGGAGACTTGCGACTATGAGAAAAGGAATACTGCGGTCGGAGGCGGCACAGCATAAGAACCACCTGGAAAGATAGACATAAACATTGAAGATTTGCTTGTAGAAACTATATTTAAGGGCAGTTTAGTAGAGTCACAGTTGACGATAGAGTTGTAAATATAATAAAACAAAAAAATACAATAAAAAAAAAATCCGCGAAAGGAAGCTAGTAGATATCTGAAACGATTATAAAATGCCAAAAGAAACATAAAATGCCTACTTGTCTGCCAAACCATAATAGCATAAGTCCATTTTTGATAAAAATGTTAACAAGAAACGAACTCAACAAAATAAAAAACATCATTAAAACTTTCACATTTACTTCGTTTTCGTAAAATAGAAAACTCGGAACGTGTCTCATGTAAGAACATTAAACTTTCAAACATAACGAGAAACTGAAAAGCTATTTGTTACACACCGTAATGTTTCTGAGGCACGTATAATACATATTACCAGTTAATCGAATTCGAAGATCAAATGTAAGGAGGATCAACTAATTTGCAATTTTCCCAATAAAACCGTAGCCTTCGGCGTAACATACACTCGAAAGCGTTTCAGTATTAATTGCTCTACTGAATCTAAAACAGAGCTATATAACCCATTAAGATGAAGATAAAACAAATTATGGTTGTTACTTTTACTTTAGTGCCTAACAACCCTTTAAAATAGATATAAAAGAGCAATCGACAAGCAATAAAGAAATGAACGACTCCCTAAATATAAAAGGAAGTGACCAAGAAACTGCTTATAAAATAAAATGAGAATTTACACCCCGAAAACAATCTACCGGCAATTTCGCTCAGCTATTGCGGTATTCGCAAGTCGCTTGTGATATAATCACGTTTTATGACCTAGCACCGAGTTAAGGCAAAAATTATGGGGCCGTATAATACTGCCTTGAGGCACCCCAAGCTAACAATAATTCTAACCAATAATATTTGTGATCTAAGACGGATAAAGAAGTCGTTCGAATCCATTTGTTACTCGCAGCGTAGATATGGAGTTATGAGATTACAGTTTCATGAATATACGTGGAGAAAAAGGTGATTTACAGCGTCAAAGGGTGATGTTAAAACGCTTTTGTTTACTATGAATTTTCGCTCTAAGTAACTACAGAATTTGACGCTAAAAGAATATGTTGGAAATATTGACAAAAACTGATGATTTTGACAATTATCACATTCTGCATGATACCCACCCTCCAGTTACCACTCTCGGACCTCGTTGGTTCAACCTCCTTGCCTCTTGCAACCTACGAGTAGATCGAAAATGAAAATTCAGCGTCCGTATATTTCTCTCTTTAGGTTACTAGATAAGAAAAATGTCCACAAACTTTCATAGTCTTCTTGGTCAATAAATTATTTTTGAAAATTATTGTTTTTAGAATTTTCGTAATTTATTTTGTTAATCGACAGTAATATCTACGCATAAAGTGGAGATACAGTAAAATGCACATAAGAACGGCAAAATTTTGAATAGAGACTTTTGCTCACAAGAAAAACATAACTGCTGTTTTAAGTTGAGATTCTACTACTTCTTCACTTTACACGTCATCAAGACTGGCGTCCTTACCCTGTATCCCGAAGACTTGAAGTGGCACCCTCTCTTCGTCAGTGTACTTTTCATTCTGATACAGAAGGCACGGTCCATCCCCCGGTATAGTGACCCACTAGCCGCTAGACTCATTTGTGCTGATACTGTGGACAATTGAAAAAAAAACAATTTCAGTAATAATGCCCTCAATAGCAAACGTTACACTAATGGATCTACTTCTCTTTTCTCTTCTCCTTTATTTCTTCTTTTTATAACGATTGTCAACACTGTTTCCACGTAACCTTAATGGTAGTTTTCCTAAATATTATACGTACAGTAGGTATTTTGTCTACGTGTAGATGATGTGATATCGACTGATCTATTGTAATGTATGTTAATAAAAACCGTTTAAAGATACATACATTCCTATTGAACGCATCTTTTTGATATGACACTATACCTACCTACTTTTATCACGTTCATTAGTAGGAGTTTTGCTCCTCAATATTTTTTCAACAGACACTGAATTATTTCAGATGAATTTGAAAACAAAGGACAATGGGCAAAAATTTATGGAACGTGGTACCCGCTCCAATAGTCCTCATTAATATATCATTGAATAGACATTTTGATGCAGAAAAACGTCTACCATGGCGCCTGTCCCTATTCACGTTTGGAAAGCAGTAATCTCACTATCTATACTTATTATTATAAAGCTTTAATCTCAGGAACTGCTAGTCCGATTTAAAAAATTCTTTCAGTGTTAGATAGCCCATTTATTGAGGAAGGCTATAAGCTATATATCATCGCTACGCTACGACTAAAAGGAGCCGAGCAGCAGGGGTGAAACCACGGGGAACAGCTTGTGTTTTATAAATGATGAAGAATTTATTACAAACTACTTATATAAGTAAAATAAAGCTAGAATAACATGATATAACACATTTAGGATTCTATTATTAAAAGAAGTAAGAAAACAAGCATTCTTTAAATACAAAACATATATTTTATCAATAAGTGAGTAGATTTAAAACATTACATATCGGTATCAACTATAACAGCATTGAGGAAAGATGCCGGAGCAGTAAATCCCGTATGCCTCGCATAGCCTAAGTACCATACGATGGACACTATATGTGCACAAGTGCCGATCGTACGTCGCCCGGTTAAACATGTGCAATACTGTTAGACAATATTATTTGCACTGCTGATTAATATATAACAAAAATATGTTTTTACACGGACATGTCGCGACTGGATTCGTCCACGCAAAAGCCAGGCATCTTCGTGTATGCCATAGTCTGGCAGATCATCAAGTGCTCCCTCTCTGTACGCTCGCTTCCATCCTCTGAAAATCTACTCTTCTGTGGTTAAGCCGTTTTCTCTCTACATACATATGCAGAAGATTCGGGGTATCTATTTTCTGCCTTATTATATGGACGAATTCGTCTGCGTGTACGCTATCCACGATGGGTTGGTGGAAGTGATTCGTGATAGCTGCGGCAATCTTAAAATCAGTGAACATATTGGGCAGTGACTTATTAAAATATTTTTGCCGCAAGAGCTTAAAATCACGTTTAAACCGGCCATTTGCCACTTCCACAACCCACCGGCATAGCGTTACCGATCGAGCTTCGTTGGATTGTTCAGTGGTCAGCTGTGTCTCTTGGCGGTTCTTTGTTGGTGGGACATAGGATTCATACCCACATTCATCAATGAGGTCCAAGCTGTCCCTAAAACCTCGATCTAATATAAAAGCATCGTTTGTTCGGAGTAACCAATGTAATGGATGTTGTCCATCATTCATAATATCGCCCATTATTTGCGCATCTGTTTTTGTTGCAGCGTATGGACCCATTACATCCAATATATATCCATCAGTACATACAAGTAGGAAAGGTTTCAGTAGATTCTGAAACTTGTGTAAACTGTAGGATAATCTTTGGAATAAAAAGTTCGAGCTTTTATTTATGTAAATGTAAGTACCATCACCAATCAATAATAACTCATTATTAATCGTTATTAATAGAAAACATGAACGGAAATGCCGAAAATATTACCTTGGTACTCATTTTCTTACATAAATAAGTGGTAACTAATATACTCGTATATGTATGTTTATCGCCGGGGCCACGAGACTGTCTAAACAAGTTACTGTGGCCCTGGAAAGCAAAGGGAAACTGAAGGAACAGGGTTTTTATTAGTTAGTAAGACTGTCGTTTATCTTCAAACGCAATCAGATTTGAGAGTGGCGGCTATAGTAAAAATTGTTCCTCTTGGTAAGACCTTTTAAACGACACTACAATCATATCTATTGGAGCCGGGTACCATTTTGCTCATTCTCCTTTATACATAACAATAGAGTCCAACTCTCGAAACTTTAAATTGATCCCTTCCCTAATAAACACATATCATACCCAAAAAAGCAATGAAAAGATCCACGAAATAGACCAAATGTTAACACAAATTGAGTCAATTTTTAGTTGAAAAGTAAATCAATCAGTGAGAGAGTTGATTGATTGGGTGGACGTGTAGCTAATTATAAGATCTGTGCTCCGATGAGACCGGGACGATCGACACTACGCTGTAATTGATTTCACTGGACGAGCCACTAAGTTATTTAACGATGGTTCTAAAACTTTTCGTGAGCTTGATTGAAAGGAATTATATATGCAAGACTAGACCAAGAAGTTTCACTGTAATCTGTGTGTGTAAACCAATTTCTTGTATGGCCTTATTCAACTATAGCATGTACGAAAGATTTAGCCACAAGAAAATCTTTTCAGATCCCAAAAATCAAAGTATAAATACGACAAAAAATGACTAATCAATAAATAAATCTGAAAAGTCGAAGTGTTTAAAGTTCAAAAAGATTTTGAGGAGGATAAGGAACATGATCAAACATTTATCGTAGTTTTGTCAACAGTCCACTTTGCGATTCTCGTAAGATTTTTTTAAGTTCTTATTTCAGTTTTTGCTACTATTAGTCATAGATCGATACATCGCAGTTCCTTTATTTCCTTAGTCCGATCTGGCACAAAAAAAGTTTTGCCATCATTTTTCTTTTATTTTCGGTTTGAACAAAGGTTCACTAGATTCAATCTAGTGCTGGGTGTAGGTACGTATACTATCGCAAAGTTTTACCATGAGCATATAATGAGAATCATTAATTCCATTTGAGAACGTAACCGTTGAGAAAAGTGTATTTAAACCTACTATAGTGAGGTAGAATGGAAGAACCCTACACAACCATTAAGTCATGCCATTATGTATAGCCATGTCTAAGAATAGCAAAAACATTGCACAATTAGTTTTTACATTAGCTAACATTTGTTGATTATCGTACAAAAGCAAGCGCTTCACTCGGAAATGTGTAAGTCATACAAGCTCTTGCAAAAGATGAAGAATTAACTGGACATGACCACATTCGTCTCCCTCATCTATAACCTCTCTCCACTCCTCTCTCTCTCTCTCTGTCTCTCTCTTTCTATTGTACGCTAGTGGACCTGGTCCTGTGGCACTCGCATTCAACTCTTGCCTGCTAATCAGGTCGTCTGTCCATCTAGATTGTGGCCAGCTTACGATCCTCCGATTAGTACTGGGTCTAAACTCCAATACCTTCTTACCCCATCTATAATCTGGTCGACGGCATATGTAGTCAGTCCATTCACACTTGTTTCTTGCTATCAGGTTAATGTGATCCTAAATAAATCAATAATCCACAATATTAGACGAAGATCCAGAGACTGTGAATTAGCCCAAACCAATTTGTTTTTGAACGTTTCAAATAAGACTACATTGAAATCTAAACAGCTGTCAACCGACTTGAAATTCAAAGCGCATGTGGTTCTGTTGCAAGTTTTAATCTTTGGCAATAGGCACAATGACCATTATAGTGGACAAAAGGTATGTCGATGTGTATCACGTTGCTGTAATACTTAACTAGATTGACTCAGCGGACAAATATTTGTGTAACCTTGATATATCAGGCTGTTTTTAAGTAGGACAAAAAACGGTGCCTACATTTTCATAGAAGTTGAGCATCATGTCTTGTTTTTCGATATGTTTACTATTTCAGTAACAGTTTCGCTTATGTTCTAGTATTCTTTTTGATTCCTTAATTTTTAAGTTAAGACTATGTTTTCTATCCAAACTTACGTCCGTAATTGTCCAAACTTACGTCTGTTCTGCGGATGATCTTTAGGAAAATACAAGCCATTTTTCTGACGTCACTACTACCACCTACGATACCGCAACAGCACAGCACATTATGGCAATATCCCAAGATATCATTGTACTGGTATGTGGGAGTCGCTTACTCAGCAAAACGTTAACGGTCTGATATTATCTAAATGGCTCCAACATTTCTATTACTTCTTTAATATTCATGCTTTATGTAAACATTTCGAGTTTCTGGTTAGAAATATTTTATGCAATGTTCAATTTTTATATTGAGAGTAGGTTTTGTGATATCGTTATTGGAAAATGTTATTTAGTTTTATTGTTGTTTTGTGACTTAAAATTGTAAATTCCTGATTTAGCCTGTCTTAAATATCAATAATTGATAACTATTTGCTACCAGACTTCGTTAATGCGGCATCGTCTTTTAGGAAAACCCTTCCTTATAACATAATTATATGAATTCCTCTCATGAGTCTAGTTTTGCAGCCTGAGCTCCTAACCCCCAACCAGGATCAACTTTTAGAACCACAGGTCTGACACTTCAGAAAACATCAAGCCATGGTCATCACGGTGACAATGTGGCGATTTCAACATGGGCCACTGTTCTGTGAGTCATTTCACCACGCCCGTCACCACACAATGGTCCACTGTCAAACCATCTCGATTCTCTATCCTGATTGATTTTTTATCGAGTTTTTTAGCAGCCCAGTGTATATTGAAATCGATTCTAGCCCTTCGATGTGAAATGGATGGTGGCTTTTGAAAAAAAGTTCTGATGTGTTAACAGTTTTTTTGTTTGTCGTAGTTGTTGTAACCTTGTGGTGGCGAAAATTGGGGTCCTTACGGTTAACGGTTAAAAAGGAAGAAGTTCTTAGAAAAAACCTGATCGCATCTGTTTAGGTTCTAATTTTCAAATCAGTTGTTAATTAGCTTCGAAGTACGAAAAAACTGTTCTTAGTTCTTCAAGTAAGTTTAACAACAATAATGTAGCTAGTGCACCTACTCTGAAAATTATATCTACTGATTTATTTACTTCCTCAATGTATTCGTGCAAAAGTTGTATCATAATTTATTTCGTTCCATTTCATTTCATTCGTGGAATTCAAAGAATTACACAAAACAATCAAAAGAAAATATTAAAATGGAATTGTGTGCATTTAAAGCAAGTTTTTCAACAGACAACAGAGCGACCGAAGCCACAACAAATAAAAACTCTGAATTCATTCGACCGGATAACATTGACGGTGAAAATTATTATAGATACGAATGAATTTTTTGCCTATCTTCGCGTTTAATTGAAGTCGGCACCCACATCTCTTTAGAAAATTAAACAGATGACTGATTTAATGGCACAGCCGTCATCGGCGCCTTGATTTGATGCGCAGTTGTCATCATCGTCAGCCTACCATATTCCCATAGCATAGGAAATGAAATTATAATTTGTTCTGTAAAGGTTGGCGCTGACACCCCATTGACCGTTTCATAAGCTCCCAACACGGCGTGAACGCTCCATAATCTAATTTCAATTTGATCCACAACTTATTAGTGCCAGCATTGGGCGATTCGATATACTGAGTGAAATTTTTAGATCGGTATTGTCGCCGATTGTCGATGGAGCAACGGCCTCCGAAATAAGTCGAGTTTAATTGAATTCCGAACAGATTTTTTTGTTAGAAACGAAGATTCGATAATTCTTGTTGCTTCTCGTTTTCAATGTGACACCTGTTTAGAATGAATAACGGTAAAAAGTCTTCGCTTTACTGTTTTCAGTGGCTTTTTTCAAGCGTTTTTGCCACAATAGCTGGAATTAAATGATGTTAAACGGTATTACAAGCAATCTAAAGTGAAACAGCCGACTGATATATAATTAGATGAAAAGTCAAAAAAAAGTTTTATTTGAATCATTGAAAGTTAAAATTTATTATTTAAATTCCGTTTTCAATATGCTTCTGAATTCTTGAAAAGGGGATTTAATCAAAATAATAATTTTATGTTTAGTGATAACTTTTTTCATACATTGAAGATCCTCTCTACTAAAGGATTGTTCTGAAAGCTAGCAGATTTCAGTTATCTATTTAAATTACAATTACATTCAACTCACCATCAGGGTTATTAGTTCCATGCTGACTGCCCTCTTCACTCCCTGAGGCTGGACTGTTCAATCCAGCTTGACCAGGTCTTCCAGTGAGGGACAGTCCTAGCTGTTCAGCTATTTCTGCGTGGTCGGCTTGGTGCACGTAATCAAATATACTGCTACCCGTCATCTCTACCTGTGAACGAGATTATGGAGTTATGTCGGAATTAGTACGAATAGGAACAAAAATGCCACTGTATCTAGTTGAACTGGCAGTCGATCCTTGATACAGGAAATGTCTAGTAACACAATGACACGGGAACAAAGTGTTTTTGATGTCAAAAAAGATATGAAAATGCAAAACTTATAAAACAAGCACATCATTTAATAAAAGTTATTACAAGGAGGATAACAAAGCCATCCAAAAAGTTCTTAAAACTTTTACGAAGCAGATTTTCATTCAACCACACTACACTTTTAAAAATTATTAGCCAATAAAAAACCAGTCTTTCAAACCCAAGGAAGGAAGAAGGCTGAATGGTGGCTCGTCACGTACGTAGTATCGTTATTATGAATGAAAGAGTTATCTCTGATCTCACTCATAGCAGGTGACTTTCATAGAAATGGCTAACGAGATGATGTTTACAAGACGATTGATGACAATGATGGTGAACGGGACGCAGATGTGGTTATCTTAGAAGAGGAGGCTGCTGACGTGTGCGATGACAAAAGGTTGTAAAGTTGTTGATAA
Source organism: Diarsia rubi (assembly GCA_932274075.1). Classification (NCBI taxonomy): domain Eukaryota; kingdom Metazoa; phylum Arthropoda; class Insecta; order Lepidoptera; family Noctuidae; genus Diarsia; species Diarsia rubi. The sequence continues at coordinate 13,180,947 of OW026433.1, read as the reverse complement.
GGTCTTGCTTATCGCGTGAGTTTATAGCTTTAAAGATGTCTGGGCTTCTGTTGTGGTTTGTGTTGAAAGGGTATTATGGCAACATTTGTGTAGGGATTTTTTTTTACACTACGAGTAAGTACTGAGACTGAGACGAACAAAATTTCAAGTACTACAACCAAAAAGTATAAATAAAGGTTTTAAAACTTGAGGACAATTATTGTAATGAAATGGGAAGATAGCATCTATCAGAAAATTTTCTTTTTTAGTGTCATGCAATGGGACTGTAAATGAAGTAAAATATTAGAGACTTACAACATTTTCAGAAGAACTTCCTATGAGAAATGACTTAGACGCGCTTATCTTAAAGGAGGAGGCTGCTGACGCATGTGATGACAAAAGGTTGTAAAGATTTGATAAGGTCTTGCTTATCGTTTGGGTTTATAGCAATTAAGTTGTCTGGGTTGATGTTGGTAGTTTGTGGTAAAAAGATAGTGAGGAAAGATGAATAGTGCTTAAAGATCGTTTTGATGAAGGCTGAGTAAAATTATGTAAGGACGATAATATTAAGACGAGCAAATCCAAAATTTGATGTTAAAAAAAACAACAGTTCGGCAAGATTTAATGAAGTTTAGAGTTAGTAGTTAACACAAAAATGTTTTCTGTAGAAATGCCAGCTCCACCACATCAACTAATAAAACGCCTAAACATAAACCATAAACAAAACCCAAAGAAAAACGATAAAAAAATCCATCCAAAATCCAAACGGTGCCAACAGAACTTTCACGATGACCCTTTCACGGGTTATTCAAATGCATCTTTAAATAAATTTATCAAATATAATTGTGAGACCGTATTACACATTCAAGAGGCGTGTATCCGCAGTCAGGACCTGCATGTAAATAGTCCAAGACAATGGTGACGTTATGGTGGTCGGTTCTGAGAATGATGCTAAGGATTTTATGGTATTTACCGATTCGCCGATTGATGGGACACACATTTTTCGTCGTTGGATATTTATGGCGGAAAATTTTCTTGAGAGAGATGCGTATCTTGATTGTGTTAAGTGTATGGAAATTGAGTGTGGATTTGTTGGTGGTAAGACGTATGGTGAATTTGTAAGTGTAGTAGATGGGTTTAAAGAAGCCGAAGATCATAACATTGTCTATGTTAACTCTTGCCATCATGACATATATGTGGCAGATATTGAACTTAAGTTTATTCTTTTGCTTTCTAGCTTGATACGATAGATTGAAAAGCTCGATTAAATGAAAAAAAAAAACAAAAAAATAGATTCAGATTATAATGTATTCAGTGCTTATAAGACTCATCCTCTTTCAGGTCCACGAAATCAATTTACCAAGAACGTAAAACATAAATGATTTCCTAATAAAAACGTAGATGAACAAAAAACTGCTTATAACAGGAAAATATGATTTCCCATTGCTATCAAGCCTGTGAAGGCAAAAGAGAAAAAGACAGAATTTAATATAGCCGAAACGTCTAACACGGGCTTTACTTATAAGAAAGTTGTATCTACTCTTATTTACCAGGAAGTTTATGTATTTTATGTTACACACACGCGCGTAGGTGTCCGTACACATGTATGTGAAGTGTTTCGATGTTTTTTTTCGGCTATGTGTGCGTGCGTTCGGGGATGTGTGTGCAGGCATTAGAATGAAGAGCACGCGCGCGCCTTGCCCGGAACGTGACCGGCATATCGTATCGTCCCTTTCCCCCCATCTGCCCTCTCGCTCGCACCACCCCCTGCAGCCATTTTGGAAACGAATTTCCCAGTTTTCGGCTCTTTTCGTAGCGCCTTTTAATTTTGTAATGTTATTTAATTTTGCTTGCGTTTTTGTTTCGGAGTCAGTTTTTGTGAATTTGTTGTTTTCTGTTTAGTCTAGCACGCTGTGCATGTATTTTAAGCATTTTTTACTTTGAAGGTAAATTAATTTTTTTCTCATACCATTTTCATTATTCTGAGAATAATCTCTTTTATCATTATTGCGACTTTTTATAATACAAATCTGAAATGGATCTTCAACGTATCTTTATAAAAGTTTTTATGCTTTCAATATTATTTTATTAAAACGAAAGCTTCACTGCCAAAATCTATTACTGTAAAAAATCGTCAATTTACCAAAAAAGTTTAGCAAAAAAGTACCATCAGCAAAAAGACCTTTAACCGACTTAACTCGAAACCAAAACCCTTTCATCGAAAAAAGTTTTGTCGAAACTTAACCCTTTAGAGATGGTCCGAAAATAGATAATCAAGTAAAAAAAACCTAGCCACGTATGAGAAATAAGGCGACACGTGTTTATTTATCTACCATCTTGTGCAGTTACGTCTTTCTAGCGGCGGCGCCGAATATCTACTGATTAAATCGTGTATGTTTGTGTGCACGTGTGAATGAGTTTGTTTGTACCTATGTAGTTAGGTGTGTTGTGTGCTTTGCCTAAGAGGTGGGTAGAATATCAAGAAGGTTCAAGGTATGTTGAAGCGGCAAACTCTATGAAGTGTGCGAGAAATTTTTTGAGTCATAAAATCAGAGGGTTTTTCGGACATCCTTTTAATTTGTATGTCTTTAGTAACTGCTTAATTTCTGCACTTATTGTGAAGTTTATTGATAGGTACTGGTGATTTTGAAAATATGTGATGGCCAATGGTTGTACTATTGGCCATCACGTATTTACATACGAGCCCTCAAGTGGACAGGCATGGGCCAGGATGATGTACTGCAGACTGGATAAAGCTTACGTCCAACTGGGGACAGCGATAGAGTGACTTTATCTATTGATGATGCAGATTCAGTGTATAACAGTGGAACTCAAGTAATATTCATAGAAGAAGAAGAAGGGGCTAAAATAGAAGAAAACGTAAAAAGAGAAGATGGTAATAACACAACACTTACTTGTGATAATCCTAAATATATAGAAACAGTTTCAGATATGTACAGGAACCTGCCATCTGCCGCCACGGATAGCGCGAACCCGTCCAAGGACTGTAAACAAAGGAGAACAGAAATTAATAATTAATCTAAAAACATGGCTCTATGTGAAAATAAAGAAGGAAACGAAATTACACGGTTTGATACGTCGAAGTTAAAAGTATTCCAGATAATATGATTTTAGACTCCTTAGCATTAATTTGTACCCTGCATAAATTAATTTTAGTAAGGATCCCTTATAAGACTGGCACAAGAGCGTGGAGCTTGGCACCAGTAAAGAAAACCCCAGCAGTGGGTTATAAATATGATGATGTAGGATACCTAAAGAGAAAGGGCTCAACAACAAGGTAATTTTTAACGTGACTCTTGACATTTGTTCATGAGTAAATGTAGTGTGACAGCAATCATAGTTTTTTTACAAAGATAATAAATATCAAATGCTGAATAGAAGTCCTAGTCCAAGTCCTGAAATCCGTGTCAAAAATAAATTGATACTGGCAAATATCTGTCAAACATGTCAATATACAATAACTCATTTAGGCAACAGTCCAAATTGACAGTTATATCGAAATATTTGTTAATTTCAACAAATTGTGTGTAATGTATTGAAAAACCACGCTTCATTATAGCTAAACAATAGTTTTGTATTAAAAATGGTCACGGTTTGCGCGCAGGCGCAGGCGTGAAACAACTTGACAAGTACGGTCAGTAGAGAAATAAAAAATAGCATAATTTTTTTTTTTTTTTGATGTTGTGACTTGTGACGGAAGTCGATTTTTTTCGTAACGTACCTAACATTTTTCCCTTGATACTAAAATATGGTTCAACAGTGAGTTGATTTTTTATGAAAGTTTGATTTCTGCATCTGGTTACATTTGAAGCTAACTCTAAACTATTACTAAAACACATTTGTATAAAACACAACCTAGGGAGATAAGGAATATAAAAAAACATCATTAGAACAACCATGATTGTATTAGAAAAAGAAGCTGTTAACTAAAGCAACCATTCAAAATTTAATTAAACTGCGTCGTATCCGGAAAAGAGGAACATATTGAACTGAAGACGTAGGCAACTTTATTGGCAATCACTTGGATTATTCACGGTAAGCAGATGCCGGAAAAAAAGGACAAAAATTAACAAGTAGCAGTTCGGAACAAAAAAAAATATAACAGTTTCACAGACAATCAGACACTACCGGATCGAGCCCATAAGTGTTCTATTTAAACCTTCGACATGCCAGATTAAAGAATAAATTGATCAAATGTTTTTGCACACCATACTTTTAAAAAGTAATAGTTCCACATCAGTTTTGTGACGGTCAGCAAAAAAAGTAAACAAACAGAAGTTTGTTGATGAAAAACTCCACGAGCCAAAATGAATGAACTTGATTATAGTTATACTAAATCTAGAAGTGGCAGAAATTAAACTTTGACTTGTGAACAAGGGTTTTCTGATGGCCGTCGAGAAAAAGAGGTGATGAAACTAATGATGAGGCTCAATGTGTGTAATTTCCAAAAACATAAATTATACATTTAGCTAAATAAAATGACAAGCTCCTAAGGGCGACCGTATCAAGCCAGTTTCAAAGCTAATAATATCATCTGAAAAAGGAATATGAATAATGTAAGTATTTGAAACACACATGAAGATATTGTGTGACCTTACTGATGGTTGTCTTCTCTTAGTTTAACACCAGTAAGCACGAAGAAATCCCCGCCCTAAATGTCTCATCCAGCATCTTTACATCACAACTCAATCCAAGATTATAATGAGATGCACGGTTGACAAAATACATCGTGATGGATAACTTTTTGTCATAAATCCGCGTTTAAACGGTACAGGGCAGTAAAAAGAGTGGATTATAAACTTAATAGACCATTGTGTGTTCCAAGCTTTATTTAAAAAGTATTGGGACGTGGTCCTAGTTATTTTAAAGGTTGCTTCCCAAATTATTTTTTTGTTAGAATTTCTTTTGTAGGGAGTTTCAATTAAGAGCTTGGAGAAAGTAGCTAAATGTTAAGTTATAATGAGATGCTTTTTGTTGATCGAAGTTTCAATTTAATGTGAACTGTTAAAGAAATGACCAATGAGCTTAGAGATGACTGATGATCATCATAATGAATTATGAAATGAAGAATATCTACCTACAAGGCATGATGCAACTACCTATTTTAGGTCCTACCTATAATTCTATAGGTAGGACATATAACAAACACACAAAACAACACAAACAAACAAATGATATGAGCGTCAGTGCGAAATGATTTGCCGAGGTCATTAAAAACTTAAGCAGTTATAGGATCACATATTACCTATCCTCCTCAATGATGAAGACCAAGTGCAGCGTCAAGCTATATTATCCAATGCGATCAAGTAAGGAATCTGCATCAACAGTTCGACTTCAGAATAGGTAGGCACAACTTACAAGTCTATATACATAACAAACTATCAATCAAATTCTTTTTAAAGTCCGATACTAGAACTTGTCAACCTGAGTAATTATCTTATGGCCCAGTATTAACAGATTTGTGGAGGTCAGACAGGTAGTCGCTCCATGTAAAATACTGGTATTGAGCTGCAAGCGATGATACTGGAAGCCGACCCCAACATAGTTGTAAAAGGCTAGGCAGACTGATTGATTCCAACTCTTCAACCTATTGACCTAAAACACTCCTCAACAAACATTAGACTATAAATAACGGACAATCACGAAACCAATACAATGGATACAAATAAATTCGAAGTTTTGCAACAAAACATGTTAGAAACCCGAAGTTCCTTCATGTCCGTCCTTAATTTTTTTCATAAAAACGTACAAACAGTCCCGCAAAATGGCTGATTTTCTACATAATGTAGAAAAAACTATACAAGGCATCACGTACAATGCTATTTTACAGCTGGGAGTAGAAACCGCACTGCCCACAATATTATAATGACACAGAATCGATTGCAAAATGATAATTTACGTGATAGAATAGGTAGAATTGAATTTTTAGAGATCAGTGCAACAGAAGAAAACCGGAAAATAAGTTACATTAGGTAGGTAAAAACCTTGCATTGTTTAACTTTACTATGACTAGAACTTAGTGTGATCGTCTATTACTGGAGTAAAGGCAAATTCAGGTGTAACAGGGTTAACCTTTATGCTGTTTATTATTCATCTTATATTATAAATTTTCATAAAATAATGTTGATGAGTTGATATGAAAAGGAAGAACAATGAAAAGATACATTTAATATGTGAGGAATTATATGAAGGGAAAAGAAGTAAATTATAGAGGGACGTGAGACGGGAAAAAGGAAATGTGTTGCCCTGACCCCTTAAAACATGGGACAAAGGCAAGAAGATGCTAATATCAATTTTAACCTCCCAACTCTATCAAAATGATTATTTACCACAACCGTAGGTACCACTGAAATGATCAATGTATGCGGAACGTGATGTATTGTTATCTATTCGGTCTTGACCAAATTTTTTTGCTTAACCCTCTCGGCTTGCGACAAAGTATATGTTCAATTAAAATCTGTTATGAAATTTCGTGAAATCTGTGAAATATTAAATTGAGTTTTTTTTTTCAAATTTGCTGTCTCGTGTGTTGCAGTGTCTATTGTATACTTTCCATTGTATGTTTTGTTAGTAAAAAAGCGTTAAGTCGGTCAAGAAATTGCTCAATGGAAAGTCAACTTTGAATATGTTGAGGCTTTTGAACTGTTTTTTCTTACTATGACGAAAGAGTTATAGATTCGTGAACTCTTTTATCGTTTATAGATGGTTTTATGTAAGTGAATTCTATAGCAAGGTCGTGATGACTAAGTTTGATGCATTGTTATCAGTATCATTACTAGTTGACAATCATGTTTGTTGCTTTATCTTGAGCTTGAGTAAAAGTTCTACTATAATTATGATCTTGTACATATAGCTTTATTATTCTTAAAATATTGAGATTCTATATTGCCACTAGGATTACCTTAATCAAGACAAATGATTTTTACGACTGCTAAAACTTGCTATAGCTTAACACTTTCACTGGGTTTAAAATATTTGGATTGAAAATGCGAAGCCCTCTATAGCTATACATATATACGACTTGTAGGCGGGTTGTGGGCACACAAACGAATTATCATTCAACCAAATGGTAGGTGCTTGGCACCGAAAGTGAACCTAACAAGCTTAATCAAGCGAATTAGCTTCTAGAGTTTGTTAATTATCACAATGTCAATTTAAACAAAATTAGAATAGGAAATAAAGGATTCCTTTGACTACCCGCTGTATTTTCATCAAGATCCTCTGAAATATCATCTTAGACAGCCTTTGAAGTTTTGAAAATTATGGAAATCTAATTTAAATTCAAAACCACAGAAATGTTAACGGTTCAAAACCGTTCTTGTTACTAACAAAATTAAGCCTTACCACTTACCACGTTTGCCACTAATGTCAAGCGAGTGATAGGCAGTTCCGCTGCCTCAGATAACGATACAACTATAATATATTCGTATTTACCTGTAATATATGTGTTCCTTGGTGCTGTTCGAACAATTCCATGGCGAGCCCTATCGCCGTTCGTCTATTTTGTGCACCTGCAACAATTAGGAAAAAACGTTTAGTTGTGTATGTAGTTACTATATTATTTGTATCAGCTTTAGAATACAAATGTGGTGCTGTTCCACAAATGATAGGACACTTGATACCAGGTCCTGAGTGCCCTGATTCTTGCATGGCACAGGATTTGGATGATAGCGATAGGTTGTTGCCAAGTTCTGGTTCGACGTGTTATAGGTTGCCATCGACACCTTAAGCAGTTTCAAAAACACTATATATAATTGAAAAAAATAATTTAATAGAATTATCAGGATGAAGAACATCGACGCTGAAATCGAAAAATAAATCGTGTGTACGATTATTGTCACACAGAATGAAGCTAGACCCAGAAACAGATTAGAGCTAATAAAAGTCTAAAACTATGCTACTGATGGTCATAGACCTCCCACAAGTATCGCTACATCGACCGTTCCTTGTTCGATTAGCTAAATCCTAAAATATCTGTTACCTATTTTGGGACCTGTTTCAGGTATAAAAAAGTTAGTTGGACTACTCAAGTTATCTGGCTTAAAAAAAACAATAGCCAAGCCACCTATTGTTTACCTGACATGAGCTACTACTGTCTGTCATGACTACGCAAGTTTCAGCGCTTTTTATGAACCAATTAATACTCGAAATAGAGTAGCTGTTTTTATCACTCAAGTGCTATGACTTAAATCTGGATCAACTAAAAATAAACCTTGGTAAACGTTAGCTGATCTTTCTAATCAACAGAGGCCCGCATCCTTTGTTGACACTCAATTGTTTTATTTTTTTAACTTAATAATATTCACATTTTGATATAAACTAAACCACTACCATCGTCATCATCTGCCAAGCCTTTCCCGACCATGTTGGGGTCGACACTCTTACCGGATCCAGCTAAATATCAGTATTTGATATAAAGCGACTGCATATTTGACTTCCAGAATACATTTCTCCATACTATACTAAACTAATAGAACTAATCATCCTTTTCAAACCCGAACGAAATGGATACATTTTTAGCCCCGTAGTTAATCAACATCTTTAGCCACTTCCATAACACGATAATAAATTCCTTAGTTATTATTGATGCTTCAAAAAAACTATTTTAATGTTTTCTGGTACTTAACTCATATTTCTCAAATCAAAAACTTCCTTTGGGACCATTGTCGACTTTAACCAGATGTAGCTGTCAAATAATATGTCAGAATAATACTATACAAATAAATATAATATAATCAGTATTTTTTTATCGGAATCATCCATATTGCCCAAAATCATATTGATCTAAATCTAGCCCAGTAGTTACTACAAGATCTTCAGAAAAGCTTCCATCCCGCAATATTATCGTAATCACTGTTTGTGCTCTAAAGAAACAAATCATACTGTAGTTTTTACTGACTATAAATACTCGTATCATACCATATATACCCATCTTTATCAAATTATGAACTAAATCTAGCCCAGTATAGCTACTACACCATCCTCAGACAAGTCTCCCGACCACAATAATTCTGTAGCTACTGTTGTCTGTATCCCTGCGATCGTATCAACGGTGTCTGGTTGCGCATGCGACTTCTTTACGATGACGTACGTATGTGTTTTATTACGATCATCCGCTTTAAACTTAAACTGGATGAAATGAAGATTTAAAATTATTGTTAAGTTGAATTTTGAGTCACTTGTGGTATTGTTCTTCAGGATATTGAGCTGGTGAATCATTGGGGAATGATAGATCGTCGGCTATTTCGGTACGTAAGGCTTTTATTTTTGCGTTGATGCAAATATTATTGGTAAATACAGTTGGTACTCTGATACTTTTAAAGTATACTAAGCTCAGCTTGAACTGTAAGCAGAGTAAGAGCAACTACAAAATGTTTTACAATTGCAAATCAGGTTTCATCCTGTGTTATCCCAATTTATTTGGGGTCTTCTGATTTCTAACTTCTCCTGTCAGCTCAGTTCACATCCCCTTTCTCAGGTTTGTCAGTACAATAATTTGCCGACTATCTCCTTGATCTCGATCAATAGCGGGAGTGTTAAAGTTTCTAATTTGAAGCTATTGATCAGTAATTGATTACAAATTGGTCAGCAATCTACAGTTGGAGCAAGTAGCAATTTGAATCAACCTACCTATAATGATAATTACTCTATGCAGACTTTTGACATCAAAAAGAAACAACACACCAAGCTAAGTGAAATCTATCCTAATAGTCTAATATGTAACTAGTATACCGTAATCTAGGACAAAAAAGAACAGAGTTGGTCTAGACGCAATGACTCAGTCAAAAAGTGTGACGAATTTCAAAATAAAGATACTGACAATGCGTTGTGTGGTTTCTGTTAAATGGGCACTGCGTGAGCAAATGTTGTTGCAATAGAGTTAAGTTCTTATAGCAAATTGAACAGAGTTTGATATTGAAACATGCTTGGTGCAGGAAATGACTACTTAATAATATACCACTATGGAAGTCAGTGACTCAAAGTTGGGAAAGATATTCTACAGCTTTTCTTTTTACACAACTAAGACATTTCCATAGTGTTGTGGATGGTTACTAGAAATCCATCAATAAACTAATTGGTTTCTAGCTTCTTTTACGGAATTAACAAAATCCATCTATTAATGGTTCCGTAAATATGAAATGCATGGATGTGTGACAATGGATCTTAAGTGGCTGTCGTAGTAGTCGACTTGTGACTAAAACCTAATTGTAAATGTTGGTACTATATCTAAACAAGATATTATGGAATCCTCAAACTTCCAACCACCAAACGAAAGTGGTGATCATCTCGACAATGTGTTTTGCCCGTCCGCGCAAGGACACGCGTACCAGGTCGTGACCGAAGTTCGTGACGTCGGCGGACATACAGACAGACGGACAGACACGACCGCTTACTGGGAACACAGAGTAGACGGATACAGAAGGCCAGCTTTCGAATTAGAAAAAAGTATAGACAAGGAAGTTTGAAAGTGGCATCAGTGACTGAAAAATTATGCGGTAAGTAATCGGTTGTTAGTACCTATATTATGGGCATGTGATGCGGAGAAATGAGTTTTAAATATGAATGGGGATGTGGATGGATGTAAGATTAGGGGAAGACCAAAGAAACGATGAATGGACTGTGTGAAAGTACAGAGAAATAACGAAGAAGAAAGGGGGGCTGTGCTAATTGAAACTGTGAAATTTGGGCTGTGCCCAAATAAACTGGAATAAGGGCAGGAGAATGATCATGATGGGGACTGAAAACCACCATTATATTACTAGCGAAAACGTACGTACACTTAAAGTACCTGTACCTACAGTGAGTCGCCGTATTTGCGTGTCTATGTATGCGTGTGCCTGTTTTCCGCGTCGTATGGACCTGCTTTTCTGAATCTGTTTTATTCTGTGACAACTCAGTTCAAAGGTGCTGTGGAAATTGTCGCAGGTTTGTATTGCGTAAGGTAATGTTACTAGTGTGTAAAATTTTTGGTGTTTCAACGTGATTCGTGAGTTGCCAATGGAGTAATTTTGAGTGTTGTTCTTTTTTTCGTAATTTAAATTAGTCGTGTATCGTTACATTGTTTGAATTGCGGATACTGTCTTTGATTTGAGTAATTGATGTTTTTTTGGCGTAAGAAAATGTTAAGCGTCTACCACTACTGTTATTTACACTAAGATAGGTAACTATAGTACTTAGAAAGTTCCAGTATTATACTTTGGGTTCGGCTTTCTGGTAATTTTATGTGAATAAGTTGGCTGACGGTAACAGTAAGGTGGTATAATCCTATTATGAATTGGACTGAACTAGAATTAAATCATTGTGACTTTTCAGAAAAGTACAAGAAAAGTTGATAGCTTTTCAAGATGACCTAGCTTACACATCTCCAAGTCTGCAAATTCTTACACAACGTAATCATAATTACCTCCCCCCTTTTTCTCAATAAATATGTAAAAATTACACGCTACATTATGTAATTTGTCGCCAATGATTGACGGGCGAAGATACCTCATTGTAATATAAGTCTTAAAGCGGAAACATGGTGATCGTGACTGGCTAACTTATCTGTCGGCGTATGCGCACTTTATTGCGCACGCACGAAGTGTTAGCGCAAATTAATGTATTTTCTTAGGTATTTGTGTGACTTTTGTCCTATTGATAGTGTGGAAAATGGCGCTTAGGTTAGATAGAAAGGTAAATGTAACTTGATAATGTTCCGAAAATTGAAATCTTTCAATGATGATGATTTTAAATAGCTTTAACGCGCCTGCTATAAGAATACGTCCTTAGTTTTTTAGTGTTCTAGACCGTTGACCTAGATTAGGAATGTTTACTGACTTAAAAAATAATTATGATCCTAATTAGTCCGTCTGTTAGATTATCGAGAAAATTGGATAAGTACGTTTTTTAAATCAATAAAAATTGACGAAATAAAACGCGTCAAAGATTTGAGTGGGGGCTAACCGCCAAAAATGTCATACTAATGTCTTAGAATATGACGTCACACGAGTTTTCAAAGCACTCTAACGTCTTCTTAAGTGAAAAAAGAAAAATACGTTTTCAAAAAAATTTTTCACATCTATCTGTCGGACTAATTAGATTTTTTAGTTAACTACCCTATCATGCAATTGGACAAGAAGCAACAAAATAGGACGTTTACAACCCTCAGGGTCTTCGAAAATGAGAAAGCCTTTACCGAAATAGGAATAAATCTGATCGTTAACACGTATGACAGTTGACTTATACGTAGATGATATAAGTTTCCATTTCGACACTTTAAAGTGTCAAATTCGCCGCCAAATGGGACGGTTCAGTTTAGATTACCATCAACACGCTAGCAAGAAGATAACTTTTTTTTTTACTTTTTAAAATCTAACTTAAAAATTTAAAATTGTTTAAAACCCATTTCCTTTCTACATATCCCATATTAAACAACACAAAATACAATAAAATAATATCGTTGTCATATCCGACGATCGTAACTTAACTTTTGAACAACAAAAACAAAAAACTATTCCGCTACAACTTTATACAGCTGTAGGGTCTCCATAACTCAACGCTTTCAGCGGACTGTCCCGTCTTATGTTTCAAAGCTACCGGGGCCTACCGCAAGATAGGGGGCTTCGGAATAATGTACTATGTATGGGACAGATAGTGCCATGTTTATGAAGTGGTTTTTATGAATAAAATTGTGATATGGAGTATCGGATTCGTTTATCTGTTTTGGATTAAAATGTCATGGTTATCGTGTGATGTACCTAATTTTATTTGAATAAATAGTGAATCATTTAATTGATAAATTAAAAAAGCTGCATGAGCTGAAAGGATTTCGAACTTATAAAGAGTAAGTATTTATATCTTGATATTCAAAATCAAAAAATCAAAATGAAAAGTCATTTATTCAAATTAGGCTGATAATCAGCACTTTTCGAACGTCAAAATTTACTTTACTCTACTTATTTACAAGAGACAGTCCCCCAAAACGCCCACCCTTCGGCACTTCCACTTATTATGAAAAAAATATTTAGTAATCAGTATCAAAATATTTATTTTAAATAAATAGGTACCTATTAAAATTAAGTATGTTAATGGAATGTTCTCGCTATGATTTGTTATACAAATTAAAATATAAAAACTTCATAAAAATATAAATACAAAATGTGAATTCAAATTAAAAATATACAAGTTATTAAATGATTCTTAAAACCACATAATTATACAAAACCGCGCTATTTTTGTCTAACACTTAAAAAACACGATCTTTTATCATAATTTATTAAATAAAAAACTGATATAGCCTCAACAAAATTCAGTCTATTCTCGCTAGGTATACCTAGACATCTAGTCACCCTACAGTCATGCAAGTCGGCATATCAAAGCGGGCCCGAGTCAGTTTTGTTGAATTAAATCGTAATAAAGAACACGCGGAGGCTATCTCGGCATCACAGGGTTAAATATGTCCCACCGGCTAAGCCATGTGAAAATACTAGTTTGAGAGTACAGTTTGTACTGTTAGATAAAAAACTAGCTATTATACCTAGTACTTAGTTATAATTGTTTTTAACGTCCATTTGGAGAATCAAATGGTTGAAATTTTTTGAAGAAACGTAATATCACCACGCTATTAATCCCCAAAGGGTTAGGCAAGTGCCGCCGTGCCTACACCCACATGTTATGGGCGTATCAAACGCTCAAGCTTCACCACAGTCTTGCCTGCGCGATTACACGGTGCACACACTACATCGCGTGTGTGGTTGGTAATGGTAAAACAGTTTTACCAAACTCACGCGCGATGTAGGTACCGTGTGCACCGTGTAATCGCGCAGGCAAGACTGTGGTGAAACCTGTGCGTGTGCTATTTCCATAACAAGGACGAAACCGCGAAACTAAGTATTTACATCAACTGGGCACAAATCAAGAGTCCGTAGCTCATACTTACTGAGAAAAACTTCTATCATAAGTTCATTAATCTATTGCAGATCACTACCTACATACACTGTTTGTATTAGCTGTAATTTCTCCGAATACTTAGAATGAAATACAAAAAATATCTAGAAATAAATCTACTTTAGCACCTAAGCCCTATACAGTAGCCACCATTTATTTAGCTTCATCAACCCCTAGCGAACAAATTTTTATTAACGCCGCCGCCAAAGACTTCGTATAATTTTCTCATTATACCGACTTGCCCTTAAGTCAGATATTGTCGCCATCACGACCGTAATTTGTAAGGGCATTAGCAGTTAATAAAGTTAGGTTATATGCTTTTAATGCTGGTTTTTTTTTTCGATAATGTAGAGAGGGTCTTTGTATGTCTGCAGCCATTTTGTTCTGAGACCAATCAGAGCATTATAATGTATCTATCTAAACCCTTTGGATACAAAATATTAGATTAGCAGGACGCTACATCTTCCAGGAGGAGCTCATGACTGATAATAACAGTCGGTCGGGTTGATCTTCAGGCTAAGCCGCACTACCCTAGGTTGGTGACCACCCATTACGAGTTAACTCCGCGCCTCAGAAAACACGTAAAGTCGTTGGTCTCGGCTTTCATTCGTAGAACTTTGGTAGTCGCTACAGGTATAATAATAATAAGATACTTAATAATAAATTCAACCAAATAAAAAATAAAAATAAAAAATTTACACCCGTTGCAATTTGTCACTCACAGTACAAACATGAATAAAATATTAAAATTGAGATAAAAATAATAATAAACTGTTATAGTCAGTGGCCAGAAAGAGTGACAACAGTCTTACCAAGGGTTATCGTCGTATCCGGTAGGTACTAACTGGATTGTGGAGGTCAGGGAGAGAGTCAGCTGAGACAGTTTGTTGCTCAAACCAAATAACTAACATAGTAAATATCCTATTAACAGTGTTAATGATAAACTTTTATATTTGCAGGAAAAACCTTGTACAGTTTTACCTACATAAGGGCCAGAAATTGTCCCAACAGTAAAACTAAAAGATATGTTTTTACCGAAAAACAAAAAGTACACCCCTTACTGATTCAGTAAAACGCAGCGTCCAGTCGGGTAAATTTAATAAGCACCCCTAAGATGGTCAACACTTACAACCTATCGATTTGACACGAAATAAAGACGTGGGCGTTTTCACACCGAGGCGTAACACACGCGGATTTTATTTATATACGTTGCTTACACCTAAGTGACGTCAAAAATATAAGTACCTACTTACAACTCGGTAAATATTACTTAGGTTAGGTTGGATTATTAAGGTTAAGGATTTTTTTAATTGCCTATGGGTCTTTGTTACTAGAAATTATAAATATATTCTATTCTAAAGTTCTAATATTTGCACCGCTGCCAATGGTATCAGTGCATTTTGGGGACACTGCGAGCATTTCTCAGTTTCGAATATTAGATTCAAAGGAGGCTCATACTCAAAACTCTGTATGATATGCTCCATCTACGGTTCTGACAACCTGCGCAACCACTTTGCCCTTTTAGGACTTTGATCGAAGCAAATACTTATCACACACAATTTGAGTTTCGTCGACACGTAAAAGAAAAATAACGGACATTAAACTTCATTAAAAAAAAACTATCAATCTAATAAATTGCATTATTGCAACTCCAATAAAAAATATCGTTCATCTAACACCAATAAAAACCCCAAACTGCACTCTAATAAATTCGTCACGGTGCAAATCCTAACCCGCAAATGCTCATGGCTATATTTATCGACGGCGAGAGCAATAATTTGGTCTTATTTGGTCGTATTTGCTCGTTTGGACATGTGCGGTCGACCACTAACATTGACACTGGAGTGTTAGCATAGAGCCAAAATTAAATAAAACTCGGACTAATATTGTAGGGGTCGTAAGGACTCGAAAAGATTGAGTTTTTCTCGGTTTTTCTTTGAATAAAAATGTGATTAAATTAAGCTTGGAGATTTTCGAGCAAAATTCTAAAATCATGTCTGTGGGCCTGTCTCAATGCAGCAAATTGCTGAAATATTGGTCAATTAATTTTATGTTTCGCATAATTCGCTAAAGACTTCAATTATTTTTTTGCGTCATGTCTAGTGTATTTTATTCTTTCTTTTTTGTATATAGATTAAAACTACCTATTACGTATATCCAAATACCTTGGAGCCTCCCTCAAAAATAACACAAGTTAGAAGCGTTGATTACCAACCCCTAGGGGGCGCCACTTGACCGGAACTTGGGACCTCTAATGAAGAATTACCGCCCTTTGTGTCTGAACCTCTTTATTTGACAGCGATAGAACGGTTTTGAGAAAAGTTTAGTTTGCAGTTGGGGTTTATTCAATTGATTGAAGAAAAAGGGTACCTGGTTCATTCTAGTCACTTTCAAGTAGATCTTCTCAGTACTTATTACCTGTCTAGCTTTATCTCAAGCATAAGTTTCCTATTCAGTTGGTATTTTATGTTGAACGACTGGCTATCTGAGAAGTTTTATGTAAAAGTGCATTAACAATTAATTTGACCATATAATCTTTCCCTAAAACAAATAAAAATATATCACAGAAATCCCACGACTCAAAACCACAAACGATCCTTTCACGAAAACTAAATTGAAATCTGTCCACCCAAATGCCCGAAAATATAAAAAAAATCACAATTCTGAAACAATAATGAATTGTAACTAGCCAATTACACGGCCGGCCAACCCTTCATTCGCGACGCGGGGTCCAAAAGGCCCGACAGTCCGAAAACGGTCGATACCAAATAAAAATAGCTACAAAATCCCGGAAAACGATCCGGGATTCGGAACACGTAGTGTCAATATAGAATAGCTGGGTGATGATTGTGATGCACCGGCTGAGGGACGGACAAAAATGGCCACGGTGACTATTATAGATTGAAAGTAATGGTGTGTTCGTTTAGTGGTACTGTTGTGTCGGTAAAAGTTATGATTATGATTCTTTGTGAATTGGTTTATTTAGGTCCAGTGCGAGCAAGCAATAATATGTGTCATTGTTTTAATTTAAAATTGTACATATAAGTAAAAAGATGAATATAAATGTTGATGGATGGCGAGGAAGAGACATACCAAGGAAACGATGAACGGATTGTATAAAAAATGATATGAAAGAAAAAGAAATAACTGATAGCGTATACTGAGATACTGGCCTTTTGGCTTCGAGCGGGACTATGTTAATTTTAAAATATGTACCTATGTCCTAATTTTAAGTGTTTCTCGTAAGTTTAAGCTTTTTTAATTTTGTTTTTTTTGTTAATTTGTTCTGTCCAGTAAAAAAAAAAACAATAAATAAATAAAAATAAAATAAATATCCTTGGACATTTCACACAACGCCATCTAGTCCCAAGCTAAGCAACCTAATGCTTGTGTTATGGTAACGAGATGGCTGATAAACTTTTTTTTTTGTAAATACATACATATTATACATAGAAAAACACCCAGACTCGGAACAAATACTTGTAGGTCGTACAAATATTTGTTCCGTGCGGGAATCGAACCCGCGACATGCTGCGCAGCAGTCAATCACTCAACCACTGCGCCAACCGTGTCGTCAAATACTTTTTCTTTCTTTCTTTCTTTTACAGAAGAGAAGGAAAAAAAGTGTTGCATCGACCCCAAGAAACAAGGGACAAGGGCAAGAAGATAAATATGACGTGGAAAGAATTTGTGTGAAATACATGAAAACAGAAATAATTTAACAAACCTACATCTGGTTTGTCGGGAAAAAGTAAGTAAGTACTACTACTACAAAAAAATGCTCAAATAAAGCATCTATTAATATCTTAATTGCAAGAAATAATAACCAATCACCTCAGACTACCAACACAGCACACACGGCAAGAAACTAACGACCTTCTAATAACTCGATTTCCATTCAATAATAGTACTTAATTTCTTCATTCACACACAATCCAATCGCATCATCAAACACATCACGAGTTCCATACAAAAGTCTTTAACATATTAATAAGCCGGCTTCTATTTAATTATGCCCGGTATTGTCGGCACCGGGCAAGCACGCAGTTCATTATTGCCCGGATTAGCGGAAGGGTTAGCTTATTGAGCGGGCAAGATCCGGGCAAGGATATAAGGGGATAGGGGGATACGTTTTTCTTAAGACAGTTTTGTTATTTACTTTTGTTAATGGTATTAAGGCTGACTGCAGTAAAGTTAGTTGGTGTGGTTTGTTCTTAGCTGTCCCCTAATATCATGATTAATTAACATTAAAATAATGTTAGGAAGGCTCTGCTACATACTTACTCGTTTAAAGGCTTAAAAGTTATAGAAATAAACCTATGAGTTTGTTTCAGTGATCTTTGCAAGAGTAATAGTCTTGGATAGGAATCACCAACTTCATCTAGTTTGTGTTAAAAAGAAGACCAAAACGATTGTACGGTAGGTACCTACCACATCAAATCAAGATACCAAAAGTTGACTAATTTCTTTAATAGACTTTACACATCTTTTTGTGAATGTTTATGATTTTAATAATGTGAAATTGTAGATTATAATGTGTTTAATTCTTATTTTGATTTTGCGTGTATCAAATCAAATCAAAATCAAAAATGTTTATTTCATAATAACACGTTGTACATTATACAGTTGGTGGCGTCTCCTTTTAAGCATATAAATGCCTGTGCCAGGAGGCATATGGACATTGTTTCTGAAATAAATGGATTTATTATTATTATTATTTCCTTTATTAAACATTATGGCTAAAGCATTAAGTTCGAGTGATAGGAAGAATTTGACAGTTTTAGTTCGTCTGTACGAAATTTTGGAAATGTCATCCTTATGTCATGTATCATTAATTCATTAAACACCTAGGTATTTGTATTCGAATAACTTTTTTTTTTCAATAAAAATCATCCATAATTATGCTACAAAGCATACTATTTTCTGCAAAATTCACGAAAACATCTTACCAAAACACACAAACAAAATAACGTCTGCAACAAAATATCAGTCTGTCGTAACCCGTGTGTCGCGCGCGGTACTATTTCCTTTATTTATTGTTATTTTTCTATTTCGCCGGCAGATGTGCCACGCTATGATTTACCGCCATCTTGTATTAAGGAATGGACGTGAATTATAACGCCAACTCGCTACTGGTCAGGGAAAACTTGTTTTTGGTATTTTACAGTGTGAAAAGTGTGTTTTTTGGCGTGATTTATTGATTTGGTTGAGATTTATGGTAGAATTTGTGATTGTGGTGAGAAAGGGTTCTTGAAATTTTATTTGTTTAAACCCTTTTAGATGGATATCAGAAAGATCTTGCTTGAAATCTTCAAATGGTAAGGCAGAGCTGCACCTAATTGCGACATGTGTTAAAAATATGAATGCTTTTAGTTTTAGAGCATATTCATGTTTTTAACGTAGTTTCTTTTCGAGTCTAAGAGATACTAAGGTTATAAATGTACCTTAAATAAGACTAATGGCAATCTCAATAGCGTGAGAACTAGTTTCTAATTCAATCAGCAGCTACAGATGCAATAAAATGTTAGTGCTAACTATCATTCATTTACATGTGAGCTAAACAAATGAATTCGAAATTAAATCTCGTTTTACTATTTCAATGTAATTTGCTGTCATATCATGGCATGCTGTCATTGATCTGACATAACAGAGTTCATTATTAGAAGATTCATGCCTAATTTATTTATATCCCACACAAAACCAATACCACCTCATAAAACATTAACATCGAACGAAAACCAGTTAAAATCACACGTCTGTACACCGCGAGATCCGCCCTTATGGCCATAAATCAACCGTGCTGCCACCAAACGGCAATATGGGGAACGAAACATGTGTTTACACCGAAGTTAATTTGTCGAATTTATCTGCCTTGTCTTGTGTCCGTATTGAGAAATATTGCCTTGTGTTGTGTTTTGTTTCTTACGCTTTCGATTAAACGTATGATGTAAATACATGGATTTAGATTGCGAATATTATTTGGTCTAGGTGTTTGTTGTAATAGATATAGTGCAGCAGGTGGAGGGTTAAATTTAATTATTACAATGGAATTTATTTATAAAAAAAAACTGTTTTGTCTACTTCTAGCATAATTATTTTCGCGATAGTAAATGAGATTCAGATTAATTAAATACGAAGATGATAGATTTTTTCCTGTTAAATACTGGCAGTTTCTAAATAAAGCCAATTTTTTTAAATCCGTTATAACCTATGATTTTACTACAAATCAAATTAGTCTATCCCAGTTCACTGCTGGGATAGGTGTCTTCAAATCTGCGCCACAATGTCTTCTACGATTTTTGGAATCATACTCCATCTTTTTACGTATATATATCTTATAATTTATAGTTCCCTCACAAAACTTCATGTTTTAAGTAAAACATTATCAATACTAAGGTAATAATCTCAGTTTAATTTGTCAAGCAAATCCGGTCGTCAGTAAATGCCTATCACTCAATTACATCGTCATCAAACATAATTGCCATAATTGACATCGTTGACATTTTGTGTCAACCGAATAAATTAGAATGTCAGAAGTGGTTAATTGCAGAAATTGGTGGGTTATTTATGTTTTATAAGTATCAGTATCAGTATTTTAAGTTATGTTTCAAGTTTTAATATTTACTTAGATTATTTATTTGTTTTGCGTAATTAACCCACTCTAACCCCTAACCCCGTTTGACTCTAACCTGGTGTCACAGTTTTTAGGACGCCCACAGGCCTAAATGCTGTCAAGAAATATTTCTCAGGTATGCTGGCTTGGCTATGTTTTCCTTTACCAAAGCTAGTGTTATTAATTAGTTATTTAAACAATATATTTTCACGATTACCATGATGGTCCCAGCATAGTATCCGGTTAATTTCCCTAACAACATGTATGAGTAATTAATTTTCAGGGAGGTGCAGATTTATCTGCATGTAGGTACAGGTTTAAGAAAAAAACTAAGAATGTTCTACATTGACTTGGCCGAGTTCCTGTATTCATAAACTTTTCTTTTAAAATTAGGTAATGTTGAAATTACAACGTCTATTTATAAAGGGTGTAAAAGTACCCTTAACGCAAACGAAGGGCATTTGTTCTCCCCACCACTGCGATCATTTTTTGGTTCTAGATCATACCTGGGAATCTCCTGTTTTTGTAAATACTAGTTTTTTAGGTTATAACTTTACTTAAATTACCTCCATGACCCGTTTACTATTCAAAGCATCCGCTAGCACAATGTTTTAAGAGTGCTACATTGAGTTTTACCGTAAAATGTAATTTTTGACCCCAAAAAAAAAGTCGTTTCCCAGCAAAAATTTTTTGTAGGAGTACTTAGTTTGATGTACAGAATGCTTAGTTGACGTATGTGTGAAGGGTTGATTTACACCCTGTATATGCCACTGCCAGAATGATATGTATTGTATTACGTAATACAATACAAATATCAAAAGCTTACAGTAGCACATTATGCGTCACACATAATAATATATCTACCTTCAGAATAAAAATCAATAAAAACACAATGGGTCTTAAAACCACTGAAAGTCAACCTCAACCTCGAACCAAAGAGTCACACCCACCGAATTTCCAAATTCAAACCGCAAGACGCACAGTGCACACTGGTAACACCAATTAAACGGGCCAGACAAAATTGTCAAACGAAACCCAGTACAAAATTTGAATACGCCAGTCACGTTCGCCAAATAAGCAGCAGTAACAAGCGGTATATCGCTTGCACTGATTGTTAATTGATTAGATTAAAAATTTTGTCCCAATTTAGCGCGTATTGTTACATTGGGGGACAGCCCTAACGAATTAATTAGTTATTTTTAATGGTAAAGGTGTATTTTACAATTTGGATGTTGACAGATGGATTATTAGATAAGCCTGTTGGTTTTCTTTGTGGAGTAAAACTTTGATCTTGTTACGCGATTGTGGGGTAAAATGCTTGATGGTTGCGATAGCGTAAGGTGTGAAATCTGATTAGACTGTAAGTGTAATTAAAACCTTTTGTTGGAAAGAGTCGTGTATTCACGATAAGGTTTGCTGTTAAATAATTAATGTTATCATGAAGAAGTCATCACGTTCCATGATGATAATTACTATGACAAAACAGGGTATTCCACCAAAAAAATTGAATTAGTCCGTCAGGTAGATTATCAAAAATAATGTACACGTGTTTTTTTCTTTTTTCACTTAAACAAGTGACGTCAAACGCCCCCACTCAAGATCTTTGACACGTTTTATTTTGGTCAATGCTTATTAATTTGATAAAACATAAAACACGTATCCAATATTTTTCGTTAATCTAACAGACGGTCTAATTAGATTTTTTTGGTTAAATACCCTATTGTCATTACATTGTGTCATCATCATCATCCTCCTGCCGTTATTGGAATAATCCAAACATCTCTTTTACTCGTCATCTCAGCAGTCACCTCCTTTCAAGCAACATCATCCTTCACACAGTTCATCCACTGTTACTGGGGTCTTCTTCTATTCTTAGCGATCTACATTCATACTCAACATTGTCTTCACTACATTTTTCTCATTCTTCGGCATCATCGAGTACCTACCTACCTACCCTAATAATATGTAAATTATAACTAGCATTACTAAAAGAGGGACAACTACAAACTTAAACCCCTTAAATGGTCCCATATATCGCTAAACTCTTGACTGATACACCTCATTTTATTACACTGCAAGCTCTTATTGCCCCCAAAACAAGTAAGTGATGTATGTATCCAATAAATTCTCACAATACCCATGCAACACATGAGACGGAAAGCAAGAAAAAACACAATTTTTTACGATACGAAGTACATTTTCCTAAATTCCCTTCCAAATCTTTATTGCATTCACGAGTGTATTCGAACTACAAAATTTCATCCTGCAATAACATTTTGTAAGACAATTTTGACACCCCTAAACACTCATGTTTTATTGTCTTGAATATTTTTATTTGAATACGTAGTACCCACCTTCAAAATTGAGTTAAAATGACAGTGGCATACGTAGTGATTCGCCCCGTGGTCGCATTAAGCGCATTAGGGGCCAAAATTGGATTTGTCGGGGGCGTTTTATTGGTACACTTGTTACGAATTTAGGAACACTGTGCGTTAAAAAAGCTCTTTGTCAATGTGACGGTATGTGTACTGTGTTTATATTGGAAAATTTTGCGTTTCCAATATCTAATAACTTGTGTTTTTCCCTCTGTTTTGGTTAGTTCACAATACTTTCTGAACTTGATTATTACACTCTTGTCTACTTCACAAATCTTTACCCTGCAATCTTTATCTTTACTCGACTGCTACTTATGGGAATTTAAAATTTAATTTAATTTAATTTTTGGTGGATTTGAAGACTGCAATGTTAAAAGATCTTGTAAATCTGATACTTATCTTTCGTTGCATTATTTTCCTATAATTGTGACAATATTGCTGTATTAGATTGTGTCACAGAACTCAATTAATACAATACCATGTATTCAATATCCAAGCAAAGATTACTAGCTCACTTCTATTTTTAAGATATTCTAATGTGACCCTATTATAATATTGTCATACTATTAACTTGTTAATTAGTTACTGATATAGATCAGTAAGTGATGTGGGGATTTGCGCAATACTTGGACAAACATTTACATAGACAATATTTATAGAACCTTAGATCAAACAATTTTAATTGAAAAACATTCTTAAGGTTGGTAGGTACTAAATTCTTGTTTACACTTTACCTAAGTTGTTTAGCATTGTACATTTTTCTGATCGTTAGGAAATATTATTTGATTATGAATTGGTATCTTTAGTAATGAAGTGTAACATTATCTACCAATATTCTCCCCACTACAAAGACACAGGCCTTCTTCTTCTCGGTCTTGAAGAAAGAGTGAGCTATAATCTACCAAACGCAGGCCAGGTGCGTATGTCGGCAATTCTAATTAAAACTATCTCGTCCTTTTCCACAAAAATCACTTGGATCATTTTTTTAAATTACTAATGAACCCACAAAAGAAAACAAAATAAATATTCTATCTTTCATACTTTCTATTACATTTAAAAAAGCGCAAGTCTCCACACATTTTCAATCAGTCACATATGCATGTAGCTCACTATAACAAATGTTTGTTTTTTTTCACCCGACTGCATCAAGCATTTTATTTGACAGATCGCGGTGAATCAGTGTCCCTAGGCGCATTTATTTGTGAATACGCCTCGCCTCACATTGTTTTGATTTACGCCGCAGTGGCGCTTTTTTGTCCAAATGGATTTGATTTTGACGCAGTGTGCAGGTTTAATGCATGGTGCAATTTTTTTGGTTTTGTGTTTTAGTAGTTTCAGTACTTACATTAAATATTTGATTTAAGTAAATATTTAACGTGTTTTTTTTTGCTAAGCTCAACTATTTCACCAGTAAAATAACTTAAATACCAGAATAAGATAAACTCTATTCCAAACGAAGTTACTTCACTAATAACCGCCAATCACCCAACCTATTCTGCCGACAGTACCCAACACTTGTTTTGCTGTCACTACAAGGGGCGCGGTAACGTGGTTAGCCAGACAATGACTTGACGAAGGCAAATCTGATTTGCGAACCCTCCAACGTTATTTTAAAGCTAGTCTATCATTTTGCATTAGCATTGGAGGGTTGAACAATTGGATATTTACTTTATATAAGTTTAGAGGTATAATCTTAATAGGAATTCTAAAGGATTATGGCAATTATGACTTATTTAAGGCTGAATGTGGGTAATTTGTTTTTTTTTTTAAACGGCACGGTGGTTGAGCGATTGGTTGCTCCGCTGCGTATCGTGGGATCGATTTTCGCATTCGATCTCCGCACCCACGACACTTCAAAATTCTGAGTGTGGGGCATAGTTAAAATAAAGAAAAAAAAATACCTTATCAAAGCTTATAAAATCACAGATGAAATAGACCCCTCAAATACGTGCAATAAGTGTGATATTTGCGTATGAGATAACTTGAAAAGTACATAATAGTGAATAATGTCAGCATCAAATCGGTATCAGATGACGATTCGTAAATAAGTCATAAAGTGAAAATTCATTAATATAAACTGCTTCTGTGACCATATTAAGAAATAAATCCATATTAAGAATTTTAAATTGATTCATATTAGTATCGTACTAATCTTATAATAATTCTACTCTCTTTCAACAAATAGAAAAAGGGGCCCAAAATACTTTAAATTCACAGAAGCATGTTAGTTACTCTGACTCAGGTTTCAAAAACTAAGTAAGACCGGATGTTTACCACCGATTTCTGTATTGAATTCGCATACATATTGATTCATTCATATTATTAAAGCAAAGAAAGTTTAAACTTTAAATAGCACTGTGGGCGATTGATAGGAGATCCGGCTGCGTAGACGCAAATGTGTTTGCGGCATGAATTAAAACCGACATAAATAGGGTAGTTAATAAAAAAAAAACAAATTAGTCCGTCAGATAGACTTCCAAAAAATATTGGACACGTATTTTTTCTTTTTTCACGTAAGCAATCAATGAAGACGATACGTGACGATACAGTGCTTTGAAAACTCGTGTGACGTCATTTTCCAAGGCATTAGTATGACATTCTTAACCGGTGAGTGACGTGACAACCCCCCACTCAAATCTTTGACGCGTTGTATCTTCGTAATTTTTATTGATTAGATAAAACCAAAAAACACGTATCCAATATTTTTCGATAATGTAAAAGATGGACTAATTAGAATCATATTTTTTTAAGTCAGTAAACATCCCTAATGGTTTACCATGGTTAGTCAGTGGTTATCAAATACCCCTTCGAACGGTTAGGCAGAAGTGTAACTAATAGAACCCACATTGCGCCATGTTTCATCATCATCATCATTTTCAGCCTATAATGTTCCCACTGCAGGGACTGAGGCCTCCTCTCTAGGAGAGGGATGGGCTACCACGCGGGCCCAGTGCGGGTTGGTAGATGTCACATGTCTTCGATTTTTTTCGTTTTATGACATGCTGGTTCCTCATGATGTTTTCCTTCACCGTTTTAAGAGCAGCTAAGATTCGCCATGTTTAGGTTCCATTTAATAAAAGGTGAGGGTATTACCATGGGGCACTTAACTCCATACTCCGTGGCTGTACTGTGAAATATCTGGTGGAAAAAGTAAATAGCGCTTTGCCCGACCCGGAAATCGAAGCCAGGGTCTCATGGTCAGCAGTCGCGCTTACGACCACTACACCAACAAAGTGAGCCGAGCTGCCGAGAGCCGACTGAGCTGAGTCGTACAACTAACAACAATCATATCTACTGCACATAAAGGGTGGAAAAGTACCCTTAACGCAAACGAAACGCATTTGTTCTCCCCACCACTGCGATCATTTTTTGGTTCTATACCTGGGAACCCCCTAGTTACGGAGATATTGGGGGTCAAAGTTACAAATGTTTTTGTAAATACTAGTTTTTGAGGTTATAACTTTACTTAAATTACCTCCATGACCCGTTTCCCATTCAAAGCATCCACTAGCACAATGTTTTAAGAGTGCTACATTGAGTTTCACCGTAAAATGTGATTTTTGACCCCAAAAAAAAAGTCGATTCCCATTTTTCGTACTTAGTTTGATGTACAGAATGATTGGTTGACGTGTGTGTGTGGTTAATTTACACCCTGTATAGGACAGTAGGACACTTTAATTCCTTACCTTTAAGCGCCTTACTCGACGGCGGCGGATCCCGACTCCACGGCGGATCCCCATGTCCAGAGAAGTCTCTTAACTTGAGGTAGCTTATAGTCAGCCTTATAATGGAAGCCTTATCCAGCTGGCTGGTGATAGCAGCTGGTAGCGGCAGCATCTTCGCCAGCTCATAGAACTCGTAGTTCTCCTTGCCTCGTCTAGAGCGGGCTGCGTCTCTGCTCTTCTCTTTTCGAAGCTCGAGAATGCTGTAAAGAAAGGGAGTAGTTAGATTGGTGGTGTTAGGCACTATATATCGTCCCGTCGGGGCCGCGGGTTGTACACTAGTTATCGCGGCCTCGACATAGAGGGCTAAGAAGGAACATGGGTGGTTTTTAGTCAGTAGAAGTCTGACACTCCCTTTCGCTCTGCCCAAGAGCGGGAGGGGTTATTCGATGACTTTCCACCGGCCAAAAAAAAAAGGCACTATATATCGTGTCCTATTGTTGGTTCAGTACAGGAACTGATGGAAGCTACCGAAAGCGCCGAACTTCTAGCTCAGTTCTGCGCCTACATAATTTAGGTTGCCCTCAACACGCTTCGAAGAAGAGTAAGGGTCAATTATATCTTATAATATTGTCATCATCATCATCATCATCAGCCTATAATGTTCCCACTGCAGGGACTCAGGCCTCCTCTCTAGGAGAGGGATGGGCTATAATCCACCACGCGTGCCCAGTGCGGGTTGGTAGATGTCACATGTTTTCGATTTTTTTTTATTCTAAGACATGCCGGTTTCCTCACGATGTTTTCCTTCACCGTTTTGAGAGCAACAGTGATGAAATAAATTACACAAAGTAATGAGCCTGCCTGGGTTCGAACCCACGAGCTACTGTTCGTAAGTCGGGGCCGACACCACTGGGTCAACGCTGCTGCTTATAATATCATGAAGAGGTAAATTTTGTTTCTATGTAGGGGGGAATTAATATCTCCGGAATTAATCATCTAATTCTAAAAATATTTCACTGTAAGAATGATACCTACTTTTATTCTTGGGTTCTATAGGCTATACATTATGTGTATGTCTTTCATATTAATCAAACTATCATAATTTTAGGGGGTGAAGTCCTACGCGAAGTGCTACTCGTAGTATGGTGTAAAATGCCAGCCTGTCAGGGGTAGAGATTCAGGTCATGTAATGTATTGCATTTTCACACGTTATTGTTTACAATAATTTATGCAATTCCACCGCAAGTAATTAACATGTTGCAATAGGGTAGTTAATTAAAAAAAATTAATTAGTCCGACAGATAGATTTCCAAAAAATATTGGACTCTTACTTTTTCTTTTTTCACGTCAACAAACAATGAAGACGATACAGTGCTTTAAAAATTCGTGTGACGTCTTTTTCTGAGACATTAGTATGACATTCTTTAGCGGTTAGTGACATCACAAACCCGCACTCAAATCTTTGACGCGTTTTATCTTCGTCAATTTTTATTGATTTGACAAAATACGTATCCAATATTTTTCGAAAACTTAACAGACGGACTAATTAGAATCAAATTTTTTTTAATCAGTAAAGATCCCAATTGTTTCACAAATTGCTATTTTCGAGGTAAATAGACGCAATTATTTTACAGATTCGTTTACACTATTCCTAAAACGCCATGTTTTATCAAGCTTTTCCCTACCATATCTAAACATTTTCCTCTACAAAACTACCATATTTCCTTCAAAAATATATCCTCAAACATTTGATAAAGAATATCCGCCCAAATCTCTAGCCCAGCGATGGGTGTGGTCCCGTACACTCCCACAGCCCGCCCAAAGGCGGGGTTACTAATAAACGCTTTATACTTATACATTTAAAACTCTGACATTTGCATTTAAGTTACAGCCGAAAGATGTTTTTGTATAATTACATTTTAATTTACATGTTTTTGTATAATTTTTTAATATAAAAGTCTGGAAATAAAGTTGGGTTTTTATGAGTAGGTTTGGTAATAAAGTTAGGGTAATTTAAGATCTGAAGAGCATCTACAATTTAATAGTATTTGCTAACTGGGATTCTAAGTTGATTTAGAGCAAGAATTTTCTTAAAAGCACGATCGCAAGATGATTTGAAGCTGTACGAATTTTTACAAATCGGTGTAATATAATATCTGCAAGGTCAGTAACGTAGATAAACTTGCTGTTAAAAACGTAGTAATATGTGTAACCACAAAAAGATCCTTCTTACCTACCAAATTAAAATTGTAAGTACTTTGTACACAAATAGAAAAGTTCACGGACTTATAACCTCTCTGATGCTTCGGGTGCGCGACAAAGGGTTGATTGGCCTCGGGAACAGTGTGCACGTACTAGGTAAACGGTTTTTTTTTATTTTTGACTAGTGGATGTCACGCGGTTTCACCCACGTAGTTCCCGTTCCCATGGAAATACAGTAATAAAAAGTAGCCTATGTCACCCGGGAATAGTGTAGCTTCCCAGCGGTCAAAGAATTTTTCAAATCGGTCCAGTAGTTTTTAAGTTTATTCATTACAAACATACACACACACACACAAACAAAAATACAAATCTTTCCTATTTAAGATATTAGTGTAGATGTAGATAAGTTTCCAAAATAGTTTTGAGTAGGTACTTTATTATTAACAATTAATGATTTTCATTGTCCGAAATAAATGCATAAGTTATAATTATTGTTGTGTTGAAAGTTAAAAAGTGCAAATTAACTCGAATCATTGGCAATTTCAATTAAGCTTTTTCAACGAAAATGCACCTACCGCAAAAAGGTTACATACCCCTCAACATTTTCTAAAAACGAGACCTATAATGAAACATTAAGCTCAGTCTACATCAGCGGAAAGTTTACAACCGGGTCTAAAACCGAAGGTGCGAACTAAGCGAAGTGTCCGTTTTACTACCCGGTCCGATTACCGGCCATCCCCTGAGACCCGGCTTTATCGTCACCTGAGTAAGACCATTTGAAAATTGGTGTTCTTTTTACGATTTTTTAAAGGTTTTCCATTCTTTGTTTGGGTAGAGATAGTCTGGATGCAAGACGGTCTAGAATGGTCTATTTAACGAGGTGGATCACCTGCTTTTAAAAGAGGAAAAGAGTTCAGTAATGTTTTTATTCTTGAATGCAACTTTCTGTATTTTTCAATTCTTTTGTTTTTTTTTCGACTGTCGCGTTTGTCTAGTTGCCAGTGGGTTTGATTCACGGGTTGTACAAAGTGTTAGAAAACCTAACCTAAAACCAAATTAATACCCTGGTTTTTAGTAAATCTAACATGTCTTTGTTTATAAACTGCGTCCACACAAAAAGCAACTTAAAATAGCCACAAAAGCAAAGAGAACAAGAACCTAAATACTTAAGTAAGGCATTACTTTTTCCAACATAAACCAATAAAGATTACAACTACTATAGTTATTTTAAAACGTAACTCTTAACCCTTATCTTAAATAACTGCGCCTAAGGGACTAATAGCATTTAAAAATATAAAGAAATGTGAAACAACCCCTTCGTAAATCTGATTTTCCGATAAACGGTAGTAAACTGTTAGAGTTAAGGATGGTTTATATGCGACTGGTTGGTAATAGGAGAAATATTATTCCCATAACAACGGAAACGTAAACACACGTACATATTGTGGATGAAGATCTTTGGCAGTTGTTACAGTTAATCAGTGGCTTGCAAGTTTGACAACCAGCCTTACCAAATGTTATCGTATTACCCATACACAATATGGATGTTTACTGACTAAAAAAAATATGATTCTAATTAGTCCGTCTTTAAGATTATCGAAAAATATTGGATACTTACGTATTTTTTGTTTTATCAAATCAATAAAAATTGACGAAGATAAAATGCGTCAAAGTTTTGAGTGGGGGATTGCGACGTCACTGACCACTTAAGAATGTCATACCAATGTCTTAGAAAATGACGTCACACGAGTTTTCAAAGCACTGTGTCGTCTTCATTGTTAGTTTACGTGAAAAAAGAAAAAATACGTATCCAATATTTTTTGGATATCTATCTGACGGACAAAAAAGTTTTTTTTTTGTTAACTACCATATTGTGTTGTGGGTGTGGTTTCATTATGATGAATATGAACATAATTGCGAGAGAGTTGATTGGTCAAAATGTGTACTATTCAATTTTTTTGTTTAATTAATTTGAAAAGAATTCGTGACGCATAATTTTGGATTGTGTGTCAGTACTATTATTAACAACAATTACAACATTTTACGTTCAAAAAGTTTGTCTAGACAATTCGCCATTGTAGTACGACTGATGTACGTAGAAAACAATAAGTTGATATGCTAAACGATACGCAAATATGTGGTTGATTGATTCGAAGAATTTAGCAAGGAGGATTATAGGAGGAGTATTATTAGCCTTTGAGTCATTATAGGGTCAGTAGGTGTGGTGGTTATAGTGTAACTGATTGTTTATGAGTGATTGTGTGAGTAATTAAATCATGACATGATAAATCTAAACCTGACTACTTGGGGCCTAAAACTAATGCATCATTCTTCAATTGGTATTCTAAATAATCTCAACTATTTATGCAAAAGTGGATTAGGTAACTAATTTCTATAACTGACTGTACATATCTACCAATAAAAAAACCTCATCAAGTTTTCTTGTACCTGAAAAATGCTAATTGGAAGTTTCGCTATGTAAACCAAGCTTAACCATGTCCGATTTAAACTAAGGGTTACAATGGTCAGTTAGGGGTATAACATTGTTTAAAATAACTTTACAGTGAGGGTTGAACACCCCCCTGTCTTGACCGCCCCAAGATTAGAGTGAATTATGGATTTGATAGAATTTCCTTTTTTATATAATTGATTGGATAATTTTATGCTAAATGGTTTAGGGTGAATGTTACCAATGACAATGAATGTGTTCAGTACTTCTAAATCACGTTCAAAGGCTGTCCCGCTGCGGGTTGTTCGAAAGAGATACCGCGGCCTCGGCCCAAGGCCTAAGAAGGAACAAGGGTGGTTTTTAGTAAGTAGAAGTCTGACACTCCCTACTCCCTACAATTCTGTATTGATTTTATTTTTTTATGATTGATTTTAATTTTTTTTTTTAAATAATGTCTTATTTTCAAAAAAAAAAATTAATTTAAATTATTTTATTTTCTTATTATTTTTAATTTTGTTATTTCTTAAATTTTATTGTTGACAATTTGAAAATATTTATGCATCGCTTACACTTAAGCATTCTTGTGTTTTTATTATTAAAATTGATACTTAATAGTATTTGTTGCACCTAGATTATTAATAATGAAATGTAAAATTGATCATCATATTTGTAGGTACGCCAGATGGCAAAACATAGAGCGTATATGAAAATGTAACACCTGTTTGTAAGGACCTAGGATGTTAACAAATAAAGAATCTGAATCTGAATCCGGGGTCATTTAATGATTTCCGACACTCCCAAAAAAGAGGCTGTCAGTGTTCATTATTCTCTTGCCTTAATCTCATTTAATTTTTTATCGGTGCACCATGTCTTCATCCAAATCATCTTCTTCTAAAGCCCAAATCATTCCCGGTTGGTCGAAGTCGTCGTACAGAAACCAAATAAATTTTAAATTACGGCCTCACACACCACTTTTTATTTTATAGTTTTTTTTTGTGGAAATTTGATGGGAGAACACGTAAAAAAAATTAAGGGTCGTACATGGACCTAAAACTAAAAAAAAACATTTTTCATCAAACCTATTCGTGTGGGGTGTCTATAGATAGGTCTCTGAAAATGACATTACGGTTCCTGGAACCACTTTTTCTCAAATTCAATCGTTTGAAAGATAGACACTAACAAACTTTCTTCACATTTATTTTCCTTTATGCAGCCAATCCATTATTTCTTTGGTCTTCTTCCACTCAAAGCTATTATTTGGTTAGTCATTGGCTTCAAAATATTGACATTGAACACGTTTCATATTTTTTTTTATAAAATTCAAACAAAACAAACAAAAAACAAAATCGGACAAAATAAAAATGATTAGTCCGGGACATAGATTTCCAAAAAATATTGAACACAATTTTTTTATTTTTTCACATAAACAAAAAATGAAGACGATACAGTGCTTCGAAAACTCGTGAACTCCTCGAAAACGTCACATGTCAGTACATTTTTTTACCTACAAATGACGTCACAACCTCATGATCTTTGAGGCGTTTTATCTCCGTCAATTTTTATCAATTTGAAAAAAAAAAACAAAAAACACGTATCCAATATTTTTCGATAATCTATCTGACGATGACGGACTAATGAGAATCATATTTTTTTGACCCAGTCCGATCCCCTAGGAAGTTATTATAAAACAACAAATAATTCATTTGAGGTTATTAATCTTCATACGAGTACTTCATGAGTATTTATAACATTTTGAAAAACAGTTAGGTCATAAATAAAACGGTACTTTATAACTTACCATATTCAAAATGGTTTCGCAACCATATTAAGAAATGAGACGGCTCATAACATGATAATAACAGTGCTTAATGTCAAACAAAACTCAAAAATGTATGTAGGTACCTACGAGTACTTGCATTAAAAACAGTACACTGAGCTCTTTGAGTGCTGCACTCAAAGAGCTTTAATGATTACTTAGGCCATTACTTAGTACAGGTTTTGACAGTTTTGTCATACAAAGGTATGACAGATTTTTACTAAGTGACGACTTAAGTAATCATTAAATATCTCTGAGTACCGCAGTAAGTACTTTATTCATTATTTATCTTTAGACGCTAAAGCATCAAGCTTCCCGCAACTGTTATTTTTTTCAATAAACCATAAAGCTTTAGGAATAAAGTTGAAAATCTATTAAATAAATTTGGCGAATTGTAGTTAGTTAATGTATGGCGTCTGTACCTATGTGTAAATAGAGAGAGACTTCTTGTTACATTAAAAAAATGCTATTTTCTACCAAATTACAATACGTAGGCACTCGTCAAATTGAAAAGCTGATTTAAAAAAAATATCGATGAAACATTTGAACATGTAGGGAGAATAACGTTCTGAATAAGTACTTGGTAATGTTTAACGCTAACATTTTTCATAAAAAAAATCTCAGAAGCAAGCATGAGTCTGGATTTTAGCTGGTAACTAAATTCTCAGACGCTCCTTTCATTGGACTTCATTTCTTTATTCTAAATCGTAAAAAGAAAATATTACACACAAAAGTAAATCCAAAATAAATATAAAAGCAGGACACTCCAATGCTTTTTGTTCTGTCCAATTTTTATGACGAAACTCCCTTCATCTTAGAAGTGGCCGTCTTTAAGTGTCCGTGTACGTGCCTCAACACCCTGCACACCTGGGAATCGAACCCACAATACGCAGCTAACGGCCTGACCCTCCACAAATACACCCTTCAAAATCTCAACCGAAAATCAACCGTGGATCTTCAAAGATAGAGCTCAAAATCTGAACAGCGTTGGAATCGTTCCATTGGTCAGTGATGATTAGTGCGATATTCCGAAAAGAACCTATCTCCTAAATCCGTCAGACGAATCCAAGCACTATGCCAGCGAGATAAAATCTAAAATCATAAGTCAGAATGAAACAAAAAAGAATCTTCCTGCAAATTGAAATACGAGAAACTCGTGAAAAAACGTCCGGGATTCGAACCCGGGAAAGGTCGTAAAAAGCCTAGTACGCAACCGTGTCGCAGTAGTTACGGTTAATGTGTCCTGGACAAATTGAGTTGTGCCCGAGTAGGAAAATTAGCTGTCCCCTGGGAATCGGGGATATTTCCCGGACTCCGGGATAAGTGACGGATATGACATGACTATTTATGAGTTGCATTTTACTGTCATCGATTGGGGGTATCACCTTGCTGTTTATTTTGTTTGGTAAGCAGATATGTCACAAAAGGGATGCAAGTCGAAGCTTCACAAGAGGGACCTATGTCCTGTACATGCAATACATTCATCAAAATTATGAATATTTTCAAAGATTTACACATAACAGCCGGAACCTACGGCTAAACATGCTTTCCGAGGCACAGAGACCACTCGGTTATATGTTATGGGTGGCAAATCTGAAGATCGATCCGACCGACTATTTTTATTTACGTACGACCCCTTCATTTACACTACATTACAGGATAGTTAACAAAAAAAATCTAATTAGTCCGTCAGATAGAATTCCAAAAAATATTACACACGATTTTTTTTATTTTTTTACGTAAACAAACAATGAAGACGATACAGTGCTTTGAAAACTCGTGTGATATCATATTCTAAGGCATAAGTATGACATTTCTTAGCGGTAAGTGACGTCAAAACCCCCCACTCAAATCTTTGACGCGTTTTATCTTCGTCAATTTTTATTGATTTTATAAAACAAAAAATACGTATCCAATATTTTTCGATAATCTACCAGACGGACTAATTAGATTCATATTTTTTTAAGTCGGTAAACATCCCTATTATCAGAGTAAAGCGGTCTTATTAACCTTTTGATCGCCAAGGTCGGGTATAGCCGACAAATGAAAACGTGCCCAACACGCCACCGTCGTCGGCTACACCCGACAAAAAAAAAAACAATTATTTAAACTTTTTAACTGCTGTTTAATAGAAGCGAGTGTCAAATAAAATAAAATCATACTTTTGTAGGTCCCTTTGCGTGGAAGGCTCCGATGCGTTTACGAGAGTGTGTGTTAAACACCACCCACCGGCCACAAATTCAAACAATGTGGTTGCTATTAAGACCTTACTGATGAAAAAACCCAACATGAGGTCGTCATATCGTCGTTTGACTGGCCTGTTGGTCTAGTGGTTAGTCACCCTAACTGCTATGCCGGAGGTCGTGGGTTCGATTCCCACCCAGGACAAATGTTTGTGTGATGAGCACGATCATTTGTTCTGTGTCTGGGTGTAATTTATCTATAATATGTATGTATTTAGAAATATATAAGTATGTTTATCAGTTGTCTAGTACCCATAACACAAGCTCTGCTTAGCTTGGGACTAGATGGCGTTGTGTGATAGTTGTGGAATATTATTATTATTATTATTATTATATGGGGTCGGCGTAACATCTCTTCTTCCATACCTCTCTATTGCTTGTCATCTCGTCAAACACCTCTTCAATCGATATCAAAATGATCACAAAACGGATCTTAGAAAACTGTTAGTAAAATCTATGAAATACCTATCATTTGACAGTTATCACACGTTTTTCCAATCTCACCATTAAAAATCACTTACAAAAGGCATTATTCACACTCTATCACTTAATTGGAACCGCATCAGAGACGCCGAACACTATTAACCCTAAAACACCGCTTCCGAAATCTTTGTCAAAAAGATTATCCGCAATGTACCAACATGTCAATAGATCCGTGCTTGTTAAATTGTCACCCGTCACCTCTTTAGGGTTATCGTTGAAAGGTTAACACTTCCCGATTAACCCTAAAACGGGGTATTTAATACCCCGCTTTTGTGAATACCATGGGAATTTCTGTGCATTTTCCCCTTGAATGGTTACGAATCTAAACATTGGTTTCTTTGTTGCGGTTTAAAGAAGTTTATTGAAGATAATGTTAACGGTTCATAGACAGATAATGGCGGGTAGTTTTATTATTTAGATGAATAAAATGAGGTTGTAATGATGTCTTCCGTTTATTATGAGCTGCATTCAGTTGTCATAGACATTCATTTGCAGTTTAAATGACATGATCCATCTGTTAGAATGTTGTTTTATATTATCTATTTTATATAATAAAGATGTAATTTGAAGATAAATGTTGTATAATTTCTACATTACGAGTCTTAGCTTCAATATTACTATAAAAGTTAATTAGAAACAGCTTCTATATTTCATACTAGCTTATAGACGTGATTACGCTTCTTTGGCTCTCGGCAATAGTGTAAATTTAGAATAATTATTTTATAAGAAAACTTTTTATAACTTTAAGAAATCTCCAATTCTTAAGTATCCATCACTATAATATACAAAGTGTAACAGACTAAACGCAAGACCTCTCTTGTGATATTTTGGACCATGTTCTATGAGGTCTTAAAATTCGAAAAACAAAAAATATGAACCTTCTTTGGTAAAATTAAAAAAAAGTCGTGTATTTCCAAAATTCACAGACAAAAGTTGGTTAGTTTCTTGATCTGAGAAACTACATAAGAGGTCTTGCTTTTAATGCATTACATCCTGTATACAGTACACAATAACCTTCTTATAATACCAAATATGACACATCCTATTCAATATCAAGTGGTTTTGCCACCTTACGAGCACTTCATATTTCTATACCCGACAATGTTATACTCTATGATTTTTAATTTTATATTGTACATTTTGGGGTTATAAGTGGGTACTGAACGACAATATTCTTGCTACCATGGGAAGATAGGTGCAGGGTTGGAACCAACCCCGATTTTAAAAGATTAATCTTTTTCTTTTCGGTACATAAAAGATTGGCTTTGTAGTGCAACCGTTTAAGGTGGCAAAGATGTCAACATACTGTACTGGGTTATTCAATTGCGACACATTTTAAAAAGCTTTTATGGCCACGCTAGAAGTACGTTGCATTGTCAGCTGTTGCATCAAATATTCTATTGATCTGGGTTAGTGCCAAGTAAAGATACAATTTTGTTTTTCTCGTATGTTTCTGATAGCATAATCAGCCTATAATGTTCCCACTGCTGAGACACAACTCCTCTCTATGAGTGGGATTGGGTATAGGTATAATCCACCACATGGTCCCAGTGTGGGTTGATAGATGGCACATGTCATCGAATTTTCGGTACTAGGAAATGCCGATGCCGGTTTCCTCGCTATGTTTTATGTCTCCAGGGGGTCTAAAATGGCCACTTTAGCAGATCATAATATGAATTGCGTTAAAAAGCATAAAATAGATTTATCATAATAGTAATAATGCGTCTGTGAACATTTAGAAAAAAATAAATTATAATAGGAAAATAATATGAATTCTGTTTAAATTCGTAAAATGTTCACAGACGAAGTTACTATGATAAAAAGTCCATTTTACGATTTTTAACGCAATTCAAATCCATCATTCATACATATATATTTATCATTCTATATATATTCTGCTAAAGTGGCAATTTTAATCCCCCAGGATCTTGAAT
This sequence comes from Diarsia rubi, assembly GCA_932274075.1. Classification (NCBI taxonomy): domain Eukaryota; kingdom Metazoa; phylum Arthropoda; class Insecta; order Lepidoptera; family Noctuidae; genus Diarsia; species Diarsia rubi. Next base: position 13,143,241 of record OW026433.1, on the reverse strand, counting down.
TTTGTGTTTCAAAATTAGAACTGCATTTCAAACAGTATCGTGATAAAATTTCAATTTTGAAAACGCAAGTCACTTGAGTCTATAAGCATCTAATCTCCCAGAATCTACTGAATACCTCCGGACTTTCTTTAAGAAACTTTTCAAAGAGATATTCGCACCCTCCGCTTCGGGTCGGCTAGTTTTCTTTAAAAGCGTGGACATTTGAACCCTTGGAATTTAGTCAAGCGTTTGGTCCCAAGAGGCTTGGTTACCCCACGGTCAGTCGGAAGAAATTCAAATAAATTGACTACATACTTTTGGATGAATGACTAATACGGCAACATTAGGAAACGATGGATGAAGAATGACAAGAAAGAAAAAGAAGTAAATGATATCGTGACGGTTGACAGAGGAGAATGGAACAAAGGCATGAAGATTATGATGTAGTTTCCTCCAAGTGCACTACCGATACTCAACTTAAACACGTTCTAACATCTGCTGGATTATTTTTTTTACGTTGATAATTTTTTCTAACTTCCTTTCGCAAACGACGTAAGAAGTTTTGAATTTCACGAGATTCTTACATTGCACACTATCCTACCTGATTAAGAAATAGTTAAGTGCTTGCTACTGTTTACGTTGCTACGTTAACATCTAAGACAGCAAACACTGCAATTCATTTATGAAGTAATTTTTTTGTCCATAGATACTGTTAAAGATCACATGAATCTTGAGTAAAGGAATCCATGTTGAGTGTATAAAATGTAGAGAGTTAAAATAAGTGTCAGTTAAAGCTAATAGAAATCACGTTTGGCATAATGACGGTACGTTTCAAAGTAATACAATCACAGTAAGTATTGACACGTTGCCAGCTCCATCTACTAATTGGATCCAGGATAAATTAACTTAACTCATGTTTCCATTACAGTGTGTTTTTGGTGAGAGATCTTTTAGTAAGATAATTTCTCTAGCTTTCAATTATTTTTGGTGATATTTCAACAAAAAAATTTGATGAAATAGAAAAAGTTTCTGCCACTAACGATCGTGAGAGAAAATAAATAGCAATTCAAAGCTGTTGAAGACGATAGCGCAAAGCAGAAGCGCCTATACTTTGCAAAGACTAGAAAGTACGCGAGCTGAATAAAAAGAAAAACCGTAGTGCATAAAAAGACAGACACTAATCAGACGTGGATGTTAGTCACCGAGGTTATTCCTGGCATTCCAAGCATCCAGTCCTCTGTTGTTTTCTACTCCATTAATATTCTAATTAGTTTGTAGTAATCGTGGTTTAAAACGATGCTAATGCAAGACTTCACCGTAACTGGCTTTCGTGAAAGGATCGACATCATCCGTTGGGTCTTGTCTTCTCACTCTAACGACAGTGGATTTAGGGTTTCTAGTCGTTGTGCGTCAGTCTTTGCCATTCACAAAGACGTTAACGGTTGTTGTCTCCGATTAGTTTATCTTCTATGGGTCTATACTAAACACCTCTGCGTAACCTTTTTCAAATTCTTAATACTATGTACCGTACACTTGGATTTGCGTCATCATCATCATTCCAGCCAAAAGACGTCCACTGCTGGACATAGGCCTCCCCCAGGATTTGCGTAAAGCAATCAGAACTTAACTATACTCACTGAAACTGAACTCACTATAGATAGGTAAGGTAAGGTAGGTAGGCCACAAGCTAGGTGGACTAACGACTTGGTCTGAAAAGCAGGCATAAGTTGGAATCTACAAGGGTTAGATCGGGTAAAATGACGTGCTGTAGATGAGACTATATTCAGTATTGGCTGAATATGAGTTTAAAACGGGCACTTATAAATTTAGCAAATCCCTGTCTGTCCTCGAAAAACTTACTCTCAATCCAAAAACCACCTTGCACTCATTAGTAAGAATAATTTCAAAAATGTCCCTGGAGGTAGTCCCAAAGAAAAAAAACAGATACCCATTATGACACTAAAAGTCACACTTCCATACATATTCAAACCGAACCCCTAGCAAGGTAATCAGACAATACAGTCGGAATTAATAGAAGTCCACCCGTAATGATACATCTTATTTATACGAGCAAATAAGAGGAGGGGACAGTTGACACCATATTTGATATAGGAAATGAAAATGTCATCGGCTTAATACGTACGCTAAGGATTATTGATATTGCACGATTTACGATAGCTGATATTAATAAAGATTACAATATGATTTTAGAAGGAAATTATAGAAGCAAGTGCCGTGCCTCGAAAAATACGTTTGCGTTGGTCCCAGGTATCATTTGTATTTCTTTAGCAGTGATTGTTACGTGTGGTTAAAGCGCTACAGTTCGAATAGACAGCCTTACCACGGGGTATATTACCCAGTAACTGGGTTGTGGAGGTCAGATAGGTGGGCACTCCACTTATTCTGCTGCATCCAATTGAACTGGAAACCGTCCCCAACAAAGCTCAGAAAGGCTATAATGGTATAGCTCTAAGAAAGATAGACAAAACTTTTGATGACCAAAAAACAGTTGAAACGATTGTACATTTATAAGATACTGTAGACACGATTGCTCACTAGTTGAGCAATTAACTATTGCGTGGCGGCTTAGCTTTTAATTGTTAATTTATTGTGATGCTTTGCTAACATTTTATACCCTCAAGAGTCACTACGTACTGAATAATGGTTCCCGCCAAGGAGTCCTAAATAAACTATTTAGTTGTGTCATAGTTTTGTCTAAGTTTCTATTTAGATTTAAAGGTGAATCAGCATAGTGTCTAGTATTGATTCGTAGAATAATGATAGGAACCATTTAGTTCAAGGTACCATATAAATTTGTTGGTCGCTGAGTTGAACACAAGACAATGTTTGTTATTTATTTATGTTCTTTCTCCAAGATTAGTTTACTGATATGTTATGTCTTTTTTTTATTATTATTATATACTTTTTTATACTTGCCTTACTATTGTATCGAGTCTGGTTCTTCTAACCAACCTAACAGACAGATGTGTGCTGGGGAGTTTGTTCCGCCACTTCTTTCCAGCAAAAACACTAGGAAGTGTCGAAGGGGGGGCGTTTTGGGGGACTGTCTCTTGTAAATAAGTAATAGTTTGAATAAATGAGTTTTGATTTTGATTTTTGTGATCTGTATGACTATATTAATTCTACATGCGTTTTTCGGATCCACTATTGCTTCTTCTTCTTTTACTTTTAGCGCTCTCCTAGTGACTGATGGTTGACTATCAGCTTTGAATGTTTGTCTTCGACTTTTGTTAGGTGGAACAACTCAACAGCACTCGAAACTCCGGTCCATTCGAAAATGTTGCTTAACTAAGTATTTTTTCCTTTGGGCAATACTGTATTTTCCTATTTCTCGAATAAATGAGTAGTTCAATTCTAATATTCGCAAGTATCTTAATATGGTGAATTTTTTTGGTCCAACATTTTTTCTTTGCACTAACATGGCCAGTGTCAAGAAGTCGTGGTCCACGATCGTGGAGACAAGCGTGTCAAAGGTAAGATCACGAGCCCCGTTAACGCATACCGGTAAAAGGTGACTGGCAGTATATAGTAGGTGAGTGTTGAGAGTAATACGATTTGAGCGTTTAAAAAATGAGAGCTGTTTTTCACTATTCTGATGATGCCATCTAGCCGTTTTCGGTCACAGCGACTCCATTCGGTGGTTTCCTGGGATGTTTGTCAACAACTAACTGAATACTAAATAAAATATAAGGCTTTAAGGCTCGGCCCAGAGCCAAGAGTTGATACTTCAACTATGCAATAATATTTTGGCATTCGTTATGGTGTCATTTAGTGTCTGTGCTTCTGCTTTTTGTGTTATTATGCGGTAAAAAAACTTTAATGGGAATTGTTTAATGCTTATCTTACGGTAGCTACTTGCATTAATTTGAATAGCAACGTTCTCGGATAGGCTTAGCTAAACGTTTAATGACTTGACACAATCGATAAATAATCATGACAAAAGATACAGCCATTTTTTACTAAAAGTTCATTCAAACTGCGTTCACAATAAACCTAAACCAGAGTGAACCACCAGAGTTTTAAACCGCCAGTGCTACAGAAAAGAGAACTGTCTCAAAATCCATTATCTGTTTAATAAAAAACGAAAGTATCAAGACTGTTTACGCTACCATTAGGGATTTCGGGAATAATGTCAGGAGGCAGTCAAACGTCCCGGGAACGTTTACTATAGCACCCCCCGGTGATGAGGTTAATATGACTCGGCGAATTTCCGAAGATACCCGACTGTGTCCGACAATCTGTCTGACACTACGCCCGACAGATCAGGAAGACGGGGTAAAGGGTATTTAGGTTTGGGCAATGTCCTTGATTTTAATAGCTTATAAAAACTATTTAACAAAAAAATTAAAACGACTTCAACAAAAAATAAAGCACAAAAAAGTAAAAAATAAACAGTTTCTGAAGTCGGTGACTTTTGTTTGTTTGATTTAAGTTTTGCCACCGACTTCACGAACGGATTTTTGTTCTAAAGTTATTTTTTACTTTTTTGTGCTTTATTTTTTGTTGAAATTGGTTTTATTTTTATTTATTTTTGTTAAAAAGTTTTTATTTTTCACCACAAAGCGTACCGGCATGACGTTATGTTATGAACTGGTGTAAACAATAGACAGACATGTGATTTCAGCAATCCCAGTCCATTTGCTATCATCTATTGAGGAGTTACGTTGCCTATCACCGAAGTTCTTCATGAGATCTTCACCAAAGTGAAGAGTTCTCTATAGATCCTGACTTGATGATCATGGAACCACCTGGGAAGTATACCCTTTCAAACAAGACAAAAAAAAAATGAAATCGGTCCAGCCATCTTCGAGTAATCGGGGAACATACATAAAAAAATAAACTTCCGACGAATTGAGAACCTCCTCGATCCTTTTGATAGTCGGTTAAAAATGGAGAAAACAGTTCATTTGAGGTCTCAGAAATTAAAATACTAAGAGGTAATTGATTGTGAACATAACATGCTCATTGAGACGAGAATGAAGAATCAGAAATGTATTTAATATGCTTGTCTGACGTAATTATTGTTTACGAGATCTTCTTAGTGCATAGCTAAGTAATATATTTGCTTAATTAATTGAATATTAAGTTCATCCTCGACTTTTTAAACGCATATATAAAAAATCACATCTATTTGTTTATTTAACTAAAATCGTCAACTTCGTCAAAACCATCCCTTCGCAAAAATCCTCTGCACAGTGGTACATTGCTCAACATTTTTCGGACAAAAATAAATAAAGGCAACCGTCCCGTCCCGGCGGGCCCACTGGGACGGGCGATTTGTTCGTCGGCCAAATTGCTGCTCTTTAGGTAGACTTTAATAATCACGTCATATCCAATTTTCGTTTGACGCGCTGTGCGAATACAAATTGAGCAACGCGTTGATTGAATATGTCACTTGTTTATTAGTGTATTGACACTCTTAATTAATGATTGGGTTATTATTGGCTGTGCATTGATTTTGTAATAGGGTAGTTAACAAAAAAAATCTAATTAGTCCGTCAGATAGATTTCTAAAAAATATTAAACACGTATTTTTTCTTTTTTTACGTAAACAAACAATGAAGACGATACGTGCTTTGAAAAATCGTGTGACGTCATATTCTAAGACATTTTTTACTGGTGATTGCCGGCACAGATTCAAATGTTTGACGCGTTTTATCTTCGATATTTTTTATTGATTTGATAAAACAAAAAATACATATCCAATATTTTTAGATAATCTAACAGACGGACTAATTAGAAACATATTATTTTTAGCCAGTAAAGATCCCTATTGTGTAATCGATTTTGGATTTATTTATCGTGAAAATTAATACAAAAAGACATCTTCAGATGACATCTCAGACTCAGATGACGTATTTTAAAGAATTTAAATACAATGTCTTGGCATGAATCCACAATAATTCTATGCACTTCGCAGTATTCTTTAAACGACATTTTTAAAAGTGAATGTAAAAAGAAAGATCAAAGCACATTATCACAATGACAAATCTCAAAAAATCTACATCATAAAAATGTAAAACTTAGATAAATTGCATCCCACTATGACAACGCAATGTCGACGCATGAAAATAATCGTACAAAATATGATATCGCATACCCACACACCCCAGTGGACGCTATCCCGCCTTTTACGGACAAAAAATGACCAATCTGCTAGACGCGTCGATACGGGTATGACTAATGGTAGTCGCTTGCTTAGCAAATTGCCTGCCAAAATCGTAACGAAACTGGAAAATTGTTTCATTCATAAATGCAATAGTTGGGATTTGCGTGGATAGCTTTCTGATGAATAAAATAGTGAGGATTACGCGGCCCCATGTGATAGCGGTTTGAAAACGTCAGATGGACAAATGTTTGTGATAATCGTTTATATGATTGGATTTTGTTTGGACGGAAAAGTTCTTCGGTTTAGTGAGAAAATCGTATTGTATCGACCGTTTTCTCAGTAAATAAAACTAGCTAGCTGAATTAGCAATACAAAGAGAGGTCGGGGCCGCATTCGCAGCCAATTGAAAGGAGAAGGAAATAATAGTTATTTGCAATAATCGACTGAAGGGACGGCTGATTGCGCCCGGGGCACCGGCGAGGAAATTTTTCCCGTATTTTTGTCTGCCAACTTACTGTCGAGTGTTCGTTAGTGCTTACTATAAATTCTTTAGTCTATTCTTTGCTTTTGCTGCTATTTTTAATAATTATTAAGCATAATTAATAAAGATTGCCTTAACTTGAATTACTTATATAGGTACGATATCGGCTAACTTAATCTTTTACTATTCTCCTTGTTCGTGTCTTGTATTTGTTATGAATTGTTTTTAACAATCATGTATTTTTCTACACGCTCTTCGCATTATATAAATAATACCTACAGATCTCACTAGAAAAAATTGATTCATCTGTCATTCAAAACCGTTTTCAAGGAACCCTTCCCAAGTATTACCAAATCGACCCTAAAAGAAGGAATTAAAACAACAGGGGTCAGCACAAAAGTACGTTGATGAGGTAAAGGGGGATATAATAGATCATTTTCGGGACACTTGTCCCGCTGTTAATCCGGACTGGTCCAGCTAGTGATCGATTGTAGTCACCCTACTGCAGGAATGTTCATTAAACTTGGCATTTTGTAGGCTACTTCCAAAATAGACTTCGATAATATTTATAAATAAAACTGAATAAAAATTGAGTTCTAAATATTGCAAAAGGAAAGAATCTACTTTCGAATACGTTCATAAAGAAATATTGTTCAAAAAATCAAATCGAATAGAAAAAAATCTTTTGATGACAAATAATTACAGTTTCGTACATTATTTACATTTCCTTAAAAAAGTATAGAAATTGATTCAATATTATATTGAGAAAAATGTCTTTGATATCGACAGATCCATTCTTGGGGCAATTTATTAAAAAAAGTGTCAATACACCATTCGATACGTATTAAAGATCGCAATTTTGTAGAATATTACATCGGTTTTTTATTTTTTGTTTGTAACATCAAGAAATTATAAAAACACCTGCAGCGAGAGAAGATTCGAGTTGAAACCGCAGACATAAAACGATCGTTGTTTTTGAAGTAACGTTTTTTTATTTTAACTTTTATTCGATTCTCTCTAATGACAGATAATAGTTCGGTTGTTTTATCGAAACTGGACGTTTTCGGGGACGAACTCATTATGATTATTGTTCAAAACTTAATCGCTGTAAAAGTATAATTTCTCTACACGAGTTTATTTTTTATTTCCTGTCTAAAAATTTAAATTGTATGTTGATAATGTGTTTTTTTTTATTGTATGCTTGTTTGTGTGTTGTATTGTATGTTGTATGTATTGTATTGTTGTTGTTGTGTTGTTTGTGTGTTGTAATTGTTTGTTTGTTGTGTTGTTGTTGTATTGGTTTTTTGGTTATTATATTATTGTTTTTATTTGACACATCTAAACATAAAAAAGACAATTACTTATAAATTATAGTATTTCCTAAATGAAACACGCATTTTAACGAAAACTTGCCTTTTCCCGAAGCAAAATGTGTAACGTTATTTTAAGCAATACCGAATTCAATTCTATTAAAAACCTACCATACAGTGAACTCTTTTAAACAGTTTTTTGTCCAACTATTTTACACATTGAACCTCTGGGTATCTGGGTATTGTTTGACACACTTATAAAATGTGTTGCTAGATATATTTTACAATCTTGTATCAAAGTTTGTCTGTCGGTAGTAAAAACTGGAATGGATAGAGGGTGTGACGAATTGTAGTGAATCAGCAGTTCAGTTGGTAGCCGAGGCTGGCTACTGTGGTGTACAGGCTGTTTTGAATCAAATATTTAAGATGAAATATTAAGCAGTGATTTTTTGGCGTAGGTTTTAATTATTTTAACCTCTGTGCAATTTTTTGGGTACAAGCTTTACAACGGCTTAAAGTTGACGTGGTGTGTTTATGTATTTGAATTTTTCTAAAATGTTTAAATGGACATTAACTAACTTTATTATCATTAACCTATAATGTTCCCATTGCAAGGACTCAGACCTCCTCTCTAGGAATCATACTAGAACTCAAATTTGGTAAAAATACTTTTGAAAAATAACTAATACATTGCCAAAATAACATCAACCTCTGTTAAATTTAAAAAAAAGAGACAAACTGTAATAGATCCATACACTCAGAAGGGCCGACAGAACATCCAATCTTATTTGCCAGTTACTAATTTAATAACATACTTTATCATAAACAGTTAGAGATCAAAATTGCTCAGCTAAAGATTTTTCAACCGCAAAAACCAAGCTATAGCTCATCTAAAATGAGGTAGTAGGAGATAATACTTTATAATATTAACCCGGATATTTGATATTGACTTTTTTGTACACCATCTTTGTTTTTTTTTTCTTTAAAATACATTGTTAATTTCGAGGTGTAATGTGAGGACTCATTATGATATTGACTAGGTTTTAGCTGCAACTGGTTGCTGCAATTTAAATATTTTAAATAATCAAAGTTTTAGTAGTCTGTATCATTTGCAAATTACTTGTAGTTTTATCAATTATTTTGAAAATCTATTAATTCTGCTACCTTCCGAAAAAAATAATCAGGTTGGTAGCAGAACTTTTAACAAAGAAATATTCGTTTTAATTAAATTCAACCAGTGCTGAACGTTAACAAAATCAAAACATTATGATGGAGTAGTCTAGTCAAGTAAATAGTCTTAATATTATGATGAATAGAAATTCAATTACATCTTGTGCGCAGTTTTCTTTAATTACTTAACATTCTTGTATCTTAATTATATTGTTAATTAAAATACAAATTGTAAATTTTAATCAGTGTGTGTTTGTGTGTTTTAATTTAATTTTGTATTCTGAAAAAATATTTCAAAATGGTTAAACAAAATATGTTTCGTCTGCACCAATAATATAATCGACAAAAATATAATTGCGGTCTCATCACACGAAACTATACGACTTTTTTCTCCTTTTCAATTGAATTGACTGCGGTCTGAGCACCGTTTTATAAGCTCAGCTGCTTATATGAACTTTTACTATAAATATCGGGTATTTTTGTAACTGGCCAATACCAACGAAACATAATTATGAATATTTTCGGAATTGATGTGCTTTTTGAAATGAGAGACGTCTTAATATTGAGGCAATGACTGTTGATTACCCTTTAAAAAGATAACTCTGTTAACTGCAATAAACGTCTATAAAAGAATATTGTTATTTAATAGGGACCACCTTTCTTGGTGAAAGTGGTTTTCCACCTTAACAATAAAACAGGATTAGGTACAAGAAAAAGTATTTAGTTTATTTTTAGCAGGTATTGTTTTTTTGTTAACGAATTTAATATTATCTTCTAATAAGGTATTGATTTTTGTTACAGCAACATTACAACAATTTAAACAAGAGCGCCCAACTAATCTTGACCCTTTTTATTTTGTTTTTTTTTTTTTTTTTTTAAATATGTTACAAACATTCACCAGCATGTTATGTTAACAAAAACGCGTGTTACATTATTTAGTTACGCTCTTTATTTTTCAATCAAAATATTTTTGTCTACGGATGTGATTTTTTTAATTTTTTCCTTTCAACGCTTTTTTGGTATTCTTTAGAAATTTTGATGAGGTGTGAAAGGGTTCCTGTCTTGTGATTGAGTCAAAGAAGTTTTTGTTTCGGGAGATGAAATGTTAAAGAAGAGTTAAAATTGTTGAGATAAAAGAGGCTTTTATCTCATAATTTTCACGGTTTTTATAATTAGTTGGGCAACATACCGCAGTCAGTAAATATTTTAGCTCATTATTGCAATTAAGATAGTAATATAAAGCTCGCTTTAAGAGAAAAAAAAACAACATCTACTAACATTAAAATGTTTCTCTCTCCTAGACAATGAAAATTACCTAAAAATAAAATAGTCTGTAACACTACATAATAGTTACTACAATTTCTCAACATTTAAGATAACATTGTTAACCTCTTTTTTTCTGCAATTACATCAACGAAAGTGTGATTATTTCGGACAGTTACTGTTCAAGGTTCAAGTCAGGTTGTTGCGTATTCAAGTTTATGGTTACTTTGGTTGATGTAGAGCAACCACATGGCGCGGAAAACTGGGTACTCAATTATAATGCTTTGATGTTTTGCGGCTTAGGACGAATTAGAAGTCTTGATATTTGACTTACTTATTCAGGTCCTTTTCGGCGAAATTATTCACTACCGCATCTTTTATTTAAAAAAAAGTAATTACATCGTACCGAATATTTTTATCAGTTTCTTGCACCAAAAAAGTTCTTGTTTTCAAATCGATTTACATTAACCGCAAATAGGTACTTATATAAAAACTTCAAACTTTCCTTTTCTTGTTAATAAAATTACACAAATATACTCTAATAGGAACGTAAAATCTTTTTAATAAACTATTCATTTCACCGTGAGAACTTCATAAATTATAACTAAGCTCTACAGAACAATACCAATTAGCTTGTGGCTCAAAAGACCAAAAGCTTAGCATTTATTTGTATTATTATTGTTTTATTCAACAGCCTCATTACGACCATATTTCTTGTTTCTGGGAAAAAGACAAATTACGAAGGTGATCTTGATGTTATGATATGTTGCTGTAATACTGTTCAAATTATAGAGTTAAGAGATGCTTAGATTTGTCACAAGTTTAAAAATATACTGAAATTTCTTGGTGTGTTTTGATTGTGATTGGTAAATGAGTTTTTGTTTTTCTTGTAAAAATGTGTTTAGGAGCTCGTTTGAATAGAAGTATCTGGCTTTCTATCATTTCATAAAGAACAAACTGCCATATTTTTTTTTAATCAGTAAGTCATGAAATTATAAAGGTTTTAAGGATTTTTACTTGTATTTTAAAATTATGGTGTTGTTACATTAAAATTTCCACACACTATTTTTTATACCTTATCCTACATTATTTTTTATGCTTTTAAACTACAACAATAAATAAATTACCTAATTCTTTATGTTCTTAGGCACAAGCGAGTATGGCGTACGTCATGACATGATAAAATCTTAATTTGTGTTGCCTGTTCTGTCCACGCCGGTTAATATACTGTTGTTTTACTTGGCAAAATGTTTTGGAGGCTGCACACGATTTAATAAAACATTGAAATGGAAAAAAATGTCATCAGCAAATTGGATGGCCGAAAACTTGGAGTTTTACCAAACAAATGCCAGAAAGATGCGTTTTTCGTTTTTCTTCAGAGTAAAATAGTTCATTGAAATAGAAAGACCACATATGAATGAAAAGTGCGTTTTTTGTACTTCTATATGTAGATTAATATTACAGTGATGCAAATTGGTAGTCATAATAATCATCGTGTCAGCCCGGAATTACCCTCAGCAGTACTCTTCGCAGCGAACCCTTTTGTTCTGCCATAAATCGGTGCTAAAATTGCTAAGCTATATTGATTAATGATAAAGTTATCAATACAAAAGAAAGCTAGCTAACAAGAGACATCATACCAAACTGTCACGCACGCTATAACCAAACCATGAAATTGCTAATAATTAGCAGATTGCCCGAAGGTCATAATTTTTAACGCTTTTCGTTATCCGTCATTAATTTGGAAATCGTTTTCTGCAATATCTCAATTAATTAAGATGTTGTATAAGCAGCATTCTTGATACTTGGGTGCTTAATTGGTTTCTTTAAAGCTCGTCAATTTCAATTACCTAAGTGAAAATTCTGATTGGATACGGTTGTCAATTCTCAATTTTCGGCATCATTATTTTTTCTGTTTGAATTATCATATCAACGAAACAAGTAAAGAAAAATCACGTAAATGTTTATCAGAAATGTCAATATTTAAATGTGTCCATTTGTTTATGAAGTAAATGCAAACATAGTGGGCCAGGATTTTGGTCTTTTAAGTTTATGAGCTGCAGATTAAGGGCCAAAGGTTAAAAAAAATATCCTTATAAAAACAAAGAGTGGATAAGACCAGAAAATCCGGTTTTCTGAGCCCATCAAGACAAAAAAAAACACCTGATTGTCTCTATGAAGTACAAATGTTAAGCATATTATGATAAAATTACTTCCTGCCCAAAATGACGCAAGAGGGCACAAAATATAATCGTGCTAGTAACCAGTACAACAATGCCGTGTAGATGTAATCAGGGTACATTCGACAGACATTTTGCTGTCGCGTGGACATTTAAAGCATTTTATTATCTGGTTTTATTTCATTACTTAAGTCATTCCACGCTATAAAGCCGAGAGATTATTTTAAAGCGCAAAAATCTGTTGTTCACATTTTATAGTTATTTATATTTAAACGTGTAATAAACACTCATATCTTTAAACTGTTAAACCACTAATACAACATATTTATACAGATTATAAATTTATAAGCACAAATAAAAAAGCACATTAAATAAATTAATAGCAAAAAAATGTTAAGGCAATAAAATATATTTATTCAATAACTCACTGACCTGGTACCTATTTCAATTACAGGTGGATACTTTTTTTTAATAATAACAAGCAATCAAATATCATATTCACTCCTGATATTAGACTATCACCGTGTTATTGAATATTAAAGTACGTAACAACTAACTAAAAATAAAAAATATAAAGAAAAAAGAAACGTGCCCAGGTTCGAGATGCGATTGGTTGGATGCTTGTTGCTGCCGACAGATATCCGGGCTTGTCTGTACGAACCAGGAATGGGTGAAGGCCGGGTTCAGGCCAGGATTGAGGCCAGGCCCAGGCCCGGGCAGGCCCATCACGCCGGGCAACCCTCCAGGCCTCTGGTGGTGGAAACCAGCTGAAGCCACCGCGTAGTCCATAGCTACCGCTTGATATGGCAACATTGTCACTTAACACTGTTATTAATCTAAAACAAGTCCGATACAGTTCCACAAGAAAGTTCCCGCGCTTTCTCACACTTCATTTTGAATTAATTACCAAAATTAAATTATCAAAATCGTTCGGTCGCTGCCTATTATGTTCTCAAATAACTATCATTGTAGCACACACACGCGTCCACTTGAAAAATTAATTATGTCATTTATTTTTGGTAAGTTTCATCTCAAAGTCCACATTGTTGTCAGAGTGTCAGCAGCTCAAATATTCACAAGTCCTGTACCCGTTATTTCAGCGAAGACGTTTAAGTTATCAAACAAACGCTCTATTTTCGGGCGATCATTTACGGGGTGAGCTATTCACAAGGGAAAAGTCACGCACAGCCACCCACTTAATAAATATTCTGGGCATATATCCGTTTTTACGTGGACGTGACTGACGGAGTACTGTCCGATTTTCACGTACGGAACGCGCGGCCGATTATCGAAAACAGTTGCACGCGACCCCCTCCTACGACCTCGGACGTGCAACTGAGACGAGACACGCGCGGTAAACGCGACTCTATCGCACTCGGGACACCAGCCGAGCCGGCGCCGCTCGGGCCCTAGAGCGAGACAGCGCGCCACGAACAACCGGCATAACCATCGATCGGATGTCATCGCCGAGTTAAAAGCCTGCGTCGTTACACGGCTCGTAATAGGCGGTTACGTGATTGGGCGTGGCCTAAGCTATTAAGTTGAATTGTCGCGCGCTGATTGGTTGGAATTGCTAGTAGTAGTGTACGTGATATGTTCAGAAATACGTTTATAGCTGGTGTTCATAGAATATAATAAGTATCTCGTCGGTTGGATGTCGGCCAGTTGCCGCTGCTGGGCCCTGTTGCGGTTTCGTTCCCGATTCGCGTAATGCTTTTTAATTATAACGTCTGGGACCGTTAATAGGTGAACATTGCGTGTTTACTAAATGAGACATGTGTTGAATATTGTGGGCGTGACTACACGTGCGATTGATAAGATCCACAATTAGCGTTAAACACAACTCTGCTGATGACAAGATGTAGGCGGGATTAGGAGTCTGGGGCCATAAATTCTTGTTGAACATAATAGGAAATTATAGGTTTACCAGCTGTTCAGGGATGAGCGAAACCTAATAAGATATTTCTAAAAGACTCCAATTAGAAAGCAGAAAAAGACCAAAGACCAAAAACTTGCATTTTATTTCTTCGTCCCAGAGATCGATACTTTAATATTGAACTGCTTATTACCTACCTACTTACTCAAAACAACACCCACCCAATTCCAGAACCATTATTTTTCACACCCAAAATTAAACTACCACCAAAAAAACCCCTCCTGGTTTTAGTAAGAAACATACCTATTTAGAAAAATACATTCCTCTTAGAACTTATCGCTCACCAGCGTGAATACCTAATAAACCACTGTTGTTCTAAAAACACATGCTTTCTAATGCAAAGCCTCCACTATAAGGCTTCCTATAAATAGAGCTAGCATAGAATTAATCAATAACTGTTAACGGTTAAAGTTCAAGATCGTTTGCTCGCAGTTTGTATGCCACTCGCGAATCCTACAGCTGACTTTGTTCTCGACCACGTACTCAGGATGACCATAATAGTGTAGTAGATTTTTGAGAGAGACTTTACTACGTGTTCCTAGTTTTCTTCCCTGTCACTAGTCACGGCATCATTTACTCCTTTCTCTTTCATATCATTCCTCATACAATCCATCCATCTTCTCTTTGGCCGTTCTTCTGCTTCTCTATCCATCAAAATTTCTATCCATCACTCTTTTATATCCATATCAAGAGAAACGCATCTTCTTTCTATATTTGTATTACATTCTTTATTACTTTATCCATTATTATCACTTCACATACACACATCCATCCCAACATTCTCGTCTCTGCTACATGCAAACGTTTTTCATGAATCTTCTTCACAAATCAGCATTCTGATACGTGCAGTACGACAGGTCTAATCAGGGGCTTGTATATTTTCCCCTATAACTTGAGCGGCGTCCGTGGGTCACAAGTTGTTCCAGTAATCTGTCGTCATGTCATCGATCCTAATTGAAATAATGACATCAGCTACTTAGATCCGAACACATAGCACTTCTAAAACGTGATCAACAAGCCATCTTGGCAGAAACTTTCATCTCATTCTCTTCTATTTTTGCTCTACGCCCGCAATCCCTACAAAACAAACAGCTGAAGACAACACCATCAGATCTGGTCCACAAGCAACCACGAGGCAATCGTGGTCGTGGTGGGTTAAAAGATCAGCGTAGAAAAAAACATAGTAAAGTAATAGATCGTCCATTGTTTACGGTAATCATGGAAGCTGAATGGCCGTTAGATTCTGCGTAGAACGACAGGCTGTATTTTGGGGAATATTTTGGATAGTTGCGTGGTTTGAAGCTACCATAAAATAGATGATGGCTTTATAAATTGATTTGAGAGATTTCTCGTTAATGTAGGTTCAATATCTACTGAATAAATTCATTCCTAATTGAGAATATCTAAGCGTACCTAAGCGTCGCAGTAAAATTAGACGGGGAGGACCGGATAATGGACTCTTTCATAAAGTTTTTGCTACAGATCGCTTGAAGTCGAGGAATTACCAAGACGGTACTCTGACAGTAAGGGAGGAAGCCCTCCAATCACATCATGGCTATTATGCCAATGAACAGCTTGAGTAAACCGAAGGTTCGACATCATTCTGAAATGCTAACTGCTAAAAAGACACTCTCGCTTCAATAGGTCTTAATGAAACCAATGTTGTGCTTCTACCTCAGATAATATTTAAAATTGTAAACTTAACCTTCAATGACTACAAACCGTAGCAACCAAACAAAACCGCTTTATCTAACCAAACCGTAACAAAGCAGACAAAACGATCAGCTTAGATAATTCACGTTCCAATACTAACTGTTAACACCACGTACACAACCTCAGATGTAGCTACCAGTAACGCTACTTGCGTCAAGCAACACACGCTTTTCATTTTGGAAATAATCCCGCGTTTGACTGCAACTTGCCTGATGTGGAGCGATGATGCGGCTTAAGTTGAAAGTACGCATACCTAGATGAAACCGATTCTCTCGAAATTTGAAGAAATTCAATTAAATTATCATGATATTGAAACAGAGAACCTGCCAGTGACGTCGCGCGAGTACGGCAGCATCGCAGGTCGCGTTGCCGAAACGCAAGGCATCTTCTAAGCAATTCCTTTTATTGGTTGAATTAAACAAAAATAAATATAAAAATAAATATAAGAACAAAACATAATTATACTGCTACTAATATTTAAAATATATTTGAAGATGCTCCCGAAACACGCGTAACGCTTGACCGTACAGGTCGTGGCCTAACGCTTAGATAATTCACGTTCAAATTATACGTAGGTGTCCAGTTAGATGGCCGACGACCGGAGGTGGATTGTTGCGGCTTCCGGTGACCGGCCGCTTATTTATGTGCTAATATCCTCTATAATGTGTCTATGGGATTTAGATGGTATTTGTCACATGATATCAGTTGTTTGATATGCGGATGGAAGCTTGTTTGTTTTGTTAGGTATGGGAGGTTTTTTGTCTTAGATTTCGTGATAAAGTGTTAGACAGCCTTAATCGTCGGACTACCAAGTCATAGGTCTTGAGTTCGAACCCAATGCCACCTCTGATTTTTGATTTATGTGACTATTTTATAATTAAATGATCAGTTGCTTCGGTGATGGCAAACTTAGTAAGGAAACCAGCACATGTCTGAGAGATATTTCTTGACGGCATGTAACGCCAGGCTGGCCCACAAAAACTCTGTCAACAGGTTAGGTAGTAAGGTACCTACTGACCACACGACAAATAAAAGACGGTCGTGTTTTAAGTGGGTTTCTATGTTAGCTTTGGGGGGGGGGGAATCATCAAATAGCCAGACTTCTACTGACTAAAAAGCACTCATGTTCCTTCTTAGCCCTATATGTCAAGGCTGCGGTATCTCTTACAACATCCCGCAGCCTTCTAAGTTAGCTTTGTGTGAGGGTTGATATAGGGATACAGTATGCTAAAAACGTGTGGATGTTGACGAAGCAGAAAGAAGGTAAGACTAGAAATAGGTAAGTCGCCAAAAAGTTCAGGAGTGGCAACCACGAATCGGAAGACGTTGCGTTGGAAGGCCTCCCACTAGGTGCACCGATGGCCTGGTGATGGTTGCGGGGGCCCGCTGGATGCGAGACGCACGGGACCGGTTTAAGTGGCGACACCAGGGTGAGGCCTATGTCCATCAGTGGACGTCTTTTAGCTGAAATGATGATGATGAGGTGGTGGCCTGAAGTTTCTGTCTACGTCGGTGCCCGTATTTATATGGAAAAGATGTGAGTGGTGTATGTTGAAAACAAACATTATCTAAATCAAAACAAGCAAGAATCTGAATATATACTTATTACACATTGCACCTATCAGGGTGTTAGAATTTAATTCCGTGAACGGTAGGTACCTACCAAAAGATTCAAAGGGGTTTCGTTCCCTTTCGCTCTGCCCAAGAGCGTATTATTTGATGATTTACCACCCCACAAAAAAAGGGGGTTTGGTTCTTAAATCTTCT
Organism: Diarsia rubi; assembly: GCA_932274075.1. Taxonomy (NCBI): domain Eukaryota; kingdom Metazoa; phylum Arthropoda; class Insecta; order Lepidoptera; family Noctuidae; genus Diarsia; species Diarsia rubi. The sequence continues at coordinate 13,125,312 of OW026433.1, read as the reverse complement.
GCCATAGACTTCCAGTGTTTAATTGTAAATCTAAGGGTGAGAACGAACTAAAAGACGATTTATTATAAATTTTTGCTATTGTATATTGCTGTCTAGTCCCAAATCATAAAAGTTCAAACCAGCCCAAAATCTACTCTATTCCGCCAACAATAAGTCTAAAACTATCTAGCACTAACAAAACCTAACCCCTATTAACTTCACAAAGAAAAACCTCGTGACAAAACTGTTCCCAAAAACTCACGTTTACTTTTCAGTTTCAATTCCATTCATGAAAGACTTTGGACTCTTTTAAAAGAATCTAGACTTTGTATTAGAACATAGTCTGATTGTTTGTGAGTATTACGGTATTGCCCGGAGTCCGGGGTTCGGATATAATCAATAAAGTGATCGTTCTGACACGGTCACGAGGATGAAGCGCGGACGCGGAGTTACGCAGGGTTAGAGGATGGTGACAGGAGGTAGCGGGAAGCGGAGCGGGGAAGCTGTTCTTGGTATAAGGAAGAAACCCCGAGTTTCTTTCTCCAGGTTAATTTTTGTGCGATTTCGGGGAAAGGTGATGTCGGAACAATTATGTGGAAAAAATACGTCGGATATATCAATATGGAAGAAGAAGCAGATAATAAAAATAAATGTATAAAAGCATTAGAAAAAAAATTGTTTTCCACATGAACATTTGATATTTTTCTGTAAGAATTAAAAGAATATGATAATTAAAATGCCATTTTCAGCGACCAAAATAAGGTTTGGAGATGCTGGCATTTGAACCCAGGATTTTCAGCATGCGAAGCAGACACTTTACCACTGAGTTACATCCACGATGAAACAGGTGGCCCAAATTAAAATTAATGTGTGCATCAATCGCCAAACTAGACAGTTTGGCGATTTAATGAGATTGATTTGTGAATATTTGTGCCATTGTAAAAGAAAAATTGGCGGCAGTGGTTTTGATTATGGCCACGCGCTAAAGGAGATTATTAGAAACCCGCTACCGCCTATGCATGTGCGCCTAGGCCAAAATTCCGTACAAAGGCAGCCAGAAAACTCGCCACTTCTTATTGGATAATTCGTGATTTTCATGTTTTTTTCTCCCACTCGCCGTGACAGGTGTTTGAACCTGTTCACGGACTTGACATTGGGAGACCAGGGCTGCACCAATCAGAAGCCAGTTCGATGAACTCGATTTATACACTCGAAAGTACAGTTACATGGGTAATCGATTATCGTTCCGAATAATCAACTGTTGCATCTCTATTTTGAGAATTCGCTATAAAATGACAACGATCGATTTTTTCACATTTTTGTTTATTTTTCCGACTGTACTATGTGCAAGTTTTTTTCGTCGTAAGAAAAATACCTATATTATTAGAGTGGTTTAATCGTAGCGAAGGCTACTAAGAAAAAAAAATAGAATGTAGTTTAAAATTTTATTTTACCGCCCATACCAATCAAGTTGACCATTTAAAACCGCAGAAAAACGGCCATCGGCAGTCAAGTATTCTATTTTTAAATTTTGATCGTAAATTAAATTAATCTATGAAGCTAAGCATTAAAAACTTTTTGCTAAGACCGGTGACTAGTTGACATATTGACCCTCTGTTTAGCCACCAAATTGATTCCAATAAGAAATTCGGTAAAAACAAGATAATGGCTAGATTTGCTACTGAATTGCGGGAAAAACTCTGAAAGTCTTCATGAAAATTAGATTATAAGTAGATATCTAAGTCATGAAAAAAAGGAATTCCAAAATCGGTGCAATCTGCAGATTTGCTATGGTGCCTGAGAGTTGCCTTCGTATAGTATTATTGTTGTTAGATGAGAAAAGATTCCCTCCTAGCGAAGGGCGTCTTTAAAGGTTTCTTATTTAAGAGGATTGACATCAACTTCCTTAGTGGTATGCCTCAGTGGTCGTGGTGGCGTTAGGAAGCAAACTTTGTAAAGTTGTTTCCAGTTTGGCTAGGACATTGCAAGCTTGAATCACGTGATTTTCTAAATTATAAATTGTGGGAAATTATCAAATGACCCCGCTTTGGGCTAGCTCTCCCAGAGCGGTAGGAATAGGAGTATCAGACTTCTACTGACTAAAAACCGGCCATGTTGCTTCTTAGCCCTTTGTGTCAAGGCCGCGGTATCTCTTTCGAACAACCAGACCCGACGGGCGTCGGTTCTTGCCGTTTCAATGTTGCTCACATCTCTTTGAAGCGCGCGTGGAACACGAATACGCCGTCGACACGGCCTGTCGTCGTCATAAGACGGACGGACGATGAGCTAGATGTCAGAGACACTTGAGGCGGTTTAGAAACTCTGACACTAGGGTGTGTGGGGTCGATAGACCTTACCGCTGTCACAATAAGAAGAAGAAGTATGGCAAAAGCACACGGAAACTTTTTCTATTTCGGTGTCTGCGAATGAGACGAATCTCCCTCCCATCATCGAAGGACCATGTAGAAAATGAGCGCTTGCTTGGTTTAGCACTATTTTTTGGGTTGGTTGATAGATTGATTGTTTGGTTGACTTTATGTCGGAGTGGTAATGGTTTGGTTCTTGGTTTACGAACACTGGTGGTTTACGCAATAATATGGTTAAAAGTTATATTGTACACTAGTTAACTATTAAATGATAAAATGGTAATTAATGTTATGTTACAACAGCCTGCTCACAGCGTGCCACCCTAGCCAGCCAATGACAGCTAACCATAACCATGCCACTCTAGCAAACCATAGCCTTGCCACTCTAGCATACCATAGCCATGCCACTCTAGCATACCATAGCCATGCCACTCTAGCCAGCCAATGACGGGCAACGACTCGCGAGCCAATCACAGTCAAGCGAAGACACCGCCATAACTACCGGATGCCTCCGGTGGGGATATCAGTCTATATAATGCCCTGTAAGCTCAGTTTCGAGGTCTTGTCGCGCTCGATTGTGAAACCTGTAAGTCGAGACTCTGTCCGAATAAAATAATGAATCAGTTCCTGTCTATTCTTTACCACTGTCGTAACAGTCAGAAGTGGGATCGAATAAAAAAAAAACCTACGATAAAACGACTCTCTGCTACTTAAAAGTCAACGGTCACCTACTGTGGAGGACGAGGTCAAAAATTCAAACGAAGAACGTACGTCGATGCACACCGCCTGCAAGGAAAATATTGTCTCCCATCCCAGTATCACAAGGCACAAATTGAAAAAGCGGGTGACAATCTGGATGGAACACGAAGCGACTACCCTCAGTATCGCATCGTTCATTCCATAATTTGACCTTGAAAAAGAAGACTGCGGCCAGTAACCACCTGTGAGACACTTTGAGTTACAAGAAGTATCCATCTCTCTGCCAGCAACGGTTCTACGGTAAATTAAGACTACCTAAAGGTTGTCAACAGCAACCAAGGACATGGAAGGAAGGAACCGACCTACTTCACGCTGAGAGCTGCCAGGAACCATGCATAAATAACAAGGTCAGCAAACATGCCAATATTTGCCAAATTAGCCAAATGCCATTAGCCAAATATATAAGCCAAATGTGTTTTACCATGGAGTGCCCCATGAGTTGATAATTATGCGAATCGTAGACAAAATAATTTGGTAAGCCCGATAAGTAAATCTAATCTTAGTCAGTTAATCTGTATAATATTATCCCGGTACGAAAAAAAATATGTTTTACGAGTAGGTAGGTACTAGTTGTGTACTAAAGAGTTGAGAACTTAAAATGTACATATTTAGTTCAAGTGCGCATTAGATTATCGAACAATAACAATTCCAAAGTAAATCATGTAGATCAGATACTTATAAATAGCTACAATAATTTTATTAAACTATTATCAGAGATATAGATAGCATTCCTGGGCGATCTCTTGCTACCGCCAGCCGATATTCAAACAGTTTTAGACTTATTGGATAAAGTTCTTGACAGATTGAAAACGAGGAACTTAAAATTAAATATGAGGAACTGCTAATTTTTACATATTTCTTAATTAGGGTATAAAACATCATGACGCGATGGCATTCAACCAGGTGAATTTAAGTTGATCGTCTTAATTTCTCATCCCGAGTAATGTAAACGAAGTGCGTCAGTTTATTCTATCTAGTTCTATCTAGTTACTAAAGAAAGTCCATTCATAACTTAGCAATAATAGCTCGCCCGTTTATCAAACTTAAAAAAAAAAGTACTATGTGGGTATGAGGCAAGTCACATAAATCTTGTTATGAAAAAAAAAAAAAATGTTATAGGTCGGTATTAGTGATTATGTAGGTACGATCCTAGTTTTCCAACAGAAATTCACACGTATTGCAGGTATTGCACGTATCTTTTATAAAGTAGATTGACGGTAGTTTGCGCCCTGTCTTTTAGTTTAGTCGCGTTACAAGTCAGATAGAGTGTTTATCATGATTTTGGGCTTGAATCCCTTGCAGTGATAAAATTGTTGCTAAGATTTCGTATTATGACGTGTTATGTAAAAATGTCCATGTAATTCGGACTGTACTGCAGTACGCGATACAATGACTAATCATGGTCTTATGCCATGTTTTGCCCGATATTACTTTTCACTATGGTGACCGATGAGCCAAAGCCCAAGTAAGCTAAAACGAAAAGCCAAAGTCAAAGTCTATGCCTATCTTAGGTAAGTAGATCGTTCGATAGATGCCGTTTATTGTGTACCATTTAGACGTGAACGATTTGTTCAGTACTGTGCAATGACAAGATGAAAAGCCGAAAAGTAGTATTGTTTTACTGCGAAGTGGATGTACAGATACCTATAGTGAGTAATTGTGTAATCGTTGATGGTAGGCTATAACGTAAACAAACCTTTACGGTACCAGATTAGTTGTGTGAGTTGTGTCAAACTTCGCGCGATGGAAGATATTACAAAATGCATCATGACATTATCAAGGAGTAAAACGAAGTTCTGAATTTTATAAATATCAACAAAATTTCTGATTTCCAAAAATAACCAGATTTATAAGTAAATATTATTATGTGACGTCATGTTTACATTGTGCGTACTGTAAAGGGGATAATGTAGGAAAGAGGGTTAACGACATCCAATTCTAAATCTAACTTAGCTCTGATAATACATGACAGTAGCAAGCTAAATTTTAATTTTAAAATGGTGATAAAACTGATGTCCTGAAACGAGGCTGAGCCTGTGGGTGGGTATCTTGGGGGCCAGAGTTGCATTAACTTAACATTAGTACTTAAAAGCTTTAAACACATAAAATTAATATATTGGAAAAATAGAAAAACGTATTCTTGTGTATTGGTGTGTATAAGTAATGAAGTTTTGCCATCGACACGCTAAGAATTATGTGTGTGAGTATGTACATGTATGTATGCGTGCGTCTTAATGGTATGATGTAATTAACTTAAATTGTTTCTTCCGTTTCTTCAAACGATAGTTTGGCAAAACAGTTTATTTATATTTTCTTACATGAAAAATGTTTCATGTTTTTAATGTCGCAGATAATATGGAGTTCTTATAATACTGTTAATATTACAACCGGGTACCTATAAGCCTTACGATTTATCCCAGATCGGGTTGCTCCAGGCAACCAGGGCAATCTAGGTGCGGTAGGGATATCTCAGAAATGGGACGTAACTTAGATACAAGGTGAAAAATGATAATTCAAATTCAAACTCTTTAATTCAGACAAGTGTCCATAGTGTTAGTAACAACAAAATAACTTAACGACTAGGGTTAGTAAACTTAGTGTTATGGCAAAAGAAAAAAAAAAAAAAGGAAAGGAAATATGTTAATAGTGTGATTTACAAAAACAAAAAAATTAGATTATGTAACTTTGGCGCCAGGCGATGACTACTGGCGGCAACAAGGTTTAATGCTTTTAACATCACGCATGTAATACCCAATGGGTTAGGCAGAGGTACTTATACTCATGAGTACACACACATTTCGCCAGTAAATTGAAATGAATTAAAAAGTGTTTATTCATGGTTACATCCGTGCTACATGGTATATTACTTCTGTCATACTGTAAAACAGTGATATTTAATTTAAATGTAACAAATTGTTGGTACGTTTCCATCAATAACAACGTCACTTTTACCTACAACTAAACACATTTATTGAACACAAAAGTTGACTATAACGTAATGCTATAACATTTAAGTTGCGTTTAAACACTTTAATTAATAGCGGTGAAGCCGAAAACATAAGCTAGTATGGCATAAATATATACTTATACAACAATAAATAATCATAAATGGAATCTACACATCTCTTGTAATGAGGTTTTTACATAGGTGTTAAAAACAAACTTCCCTAATTTATTTTAAAAGACATTTTCGTGGTACAGCTATTTTCTTAATCGTAAGGTATGTCGTTAAAAATTGTTGGTACTAAGCATTTCCTACATCTTTGTCCATAATAATTAGTACAAGTGGGTACCTACTACAAATCTTCTTATGCATTTATTCCTTTTACTTCAGCTTAAAGTCCCATGCTATAGGGGGCGACCCAGGTTAACTCTTGTTCGTTAGAAGATTGGTTTTCTGGCCCACATTAACTGATATTGAGGAGTTAGGTAATGATTGACATAAACTAAGAAGTGTGAAAGGTCATATTATATGATACAACGGGTTTACAGGTTGAGTATCCGCTGTAACATATCGTAGCAGTGCTTTCAAAATCAAAAATCAAAATCAAAATATTTTTTATTTCACATAGGCCTACATGGGCACTTATAAAACGTCGGTAAAAAGGGGCACGGTTCGGTGCATTGGTCGATTCCTAAGGAGAAGAACCGGCAAGAAACTCCAAAGGTTACTCTTTTAATCTTTTAAAATCGTTTGGGTTAACAATAAGGTATAATACACACATGAAGACCATGCAGATTAATGTCTGAGATGGTCTTTTGAAGAAAGCACCACACAGATTTGAGTGGACCCGTCCAGTCTGTCAGTCAGTCTTTTGTCTGATAGCACCAGTAGTGTGAAAGAACAATTGAAAACCGAAGATTTCATAAATCTCCTGAGAGGTCTATTGCCCCATTTTAACTTGGTTTTTCTGAGCTGACTTGTAATCACTGTTTTCTTGTTTCCATTGCGGGAGCAATTGTTCCAGGACGGCCGAATGTTACAACAGCCTGCTCACAGCGTGCCACCCTAGCCAGCCAATGACAGCTAACCATAACCATGCCACTCTAGCAAACCATAGCCTTGCCACTCTAGCATACCATAGCCATGCCACTCTAGCATACCATAGCCATGCCACTCTAGCCAGCCAATGACGGGCAACGACTCGCGAGCCAATCACAGTCAAGCGAAGACACCGCCATAACTACCGGATGCCTCCGGTGGGGATATCAGTCTATATAATGCCCTGTAAGCTCAGTTTCGAGGTCTTGTCGCGCTCGATTGTGAAACCTGTAAGTCGAGACTCTGTCCGAATAAAATAATGAATCAGTTCCTGTCTATTCTTTACCACTGTCGTAACAGTTAGCTAAATTAGCACTAAGATGGTTTGATTTGAGTTACGCGATTGGTATCTGAACACGCTAACTGGCGATAGTCGCGATACATGCATTTATGGAAATGCATGCAGGCAAAAGCGCTGAGCTGTTCGGTTGCTAATATTGTACCGAACATATGCCATGACTGAGGTTCCTAACTGATTCAGCACTTTGCTCACCAATGGACCTACCTACTCTATCTGATATGATAAATAATCTTCCTCTTGTTCTTTCTGTACTACTTGGACTATTCTCGATGCTCTCATCGCTTACATAACCACACTTGTTAAGGGACTGTTGGTTGGCGATTTCAGATCTCTATGTTTATCCGCTGGATGCAAGATGCACGGTATCGGGCATCTTTGTTGCACTTGGGGGAGGAATATCGCTTGCAGTGGACGTCTTTTGGGTGAAATGATGATCATAATCTTTAACAGTAGACCTATATAGTTTTGTGTTCGCGCCTGCTCATATTTTTAGAGCAATTCATCAGATTTGTGTTTTGCGTCTACAGCATTTTTTATTTTTTGTTTAATTGTTACATTCACTTTGTGAGGTAGTAGATCAGGAAAAAAAACTTGTACGCATCATTTTGGCTCCGCTAATAAAAAATTCTAAATTATTCGATATTATATAATCATCAAGTTATTCATGAGTTTCACTTAAAGAAATTCCAATATTGTGCTCAAACAATAAAATTGGCGACCGTGACAGGACATTTCAAGAAATTCGGTAACTTAGTACGCGAGTTTAGTCATACTCGGCGAGACGAAAGTTACAAGAAGAACGAAAATTGGAGGCTACAATAGTACGAGCTGTCAGCCTGGTCTTCCGTGCCAACGATTCAGCTAAAGATCGTATCGGAAATCCATCAAGACATCAATATCACAAGTTAAGTGCCTTCCTTTGTTCCGTTCTACCTCACCAAAGTACCTACAACCAATTTCCAAATTCCATACATAATCTGTTCTAAATTACCTCTATTCCATTAACTAGCCCCTATTAGTGCTATATTCCATAATTTTATAGGTTTTATCTTGCTAAATAAGTACATAGGTAAAAGTACCTACATGTACCGTCCACTATAAAATCATATTTCATTTTTTCCAATTTCACATATTTGTTGATTGACTTCATTTGCAAAACAACATACTTACACATAAGTTAATAAATCTTTATCTTAATTGTCATACTCTCACCTCGATATATTCGGTATTTTCCCCATATTTAAGCGATTTGCCGAAATTTTCAGGCGTTTTCCTGTGGCCAACTCGCACGACTAAGTCTGCAGCCATCAGTCACCAGCACACCAACGTGTGCCGAGTGAGGCACCGCAGCCAGCTGAAACCAGGCTCCCAGGGGATTCCACCGAAAGGAGGAGCGTGAGAGTATCATTATTTTATTTCTTTTCCGAATCAGTTTAGACATTGTCGATACATTCAAACTCCATTGGGTTTGAGTCTAGTACTGAACATTTGATTCACTTACTTTAGCTTAGTTTATATTTGATTGCTATTCAAAATGACGTATGAGGGTGGCGATAAATCCTCTGCAACGGTATCTCTCAGAGAACTACTAGTTAAACGTAGCTCAATCAAAGGGCAAATTACTAAATTTAGAAACTATTTAGATAAAATGAGTAAACTACCTGAGTTATCAAATATAGACCTGGCGGAGTTGAATTTAAGATTAAATAAATTTCAAGGATTATCGACAAGGTTTGATGATTTGCAGACAGAGATTGAAGTTTTAAATGCTCCAAATATTGAAGTAGAACTTGATGAGCGAGAACGCATAGAACAAGACATAGTTCAAAATATAGCCATAGCTAAGACGAAACTACAACAATATAGTTGTGATGATGATGGTAAGCGTCGTCAGTCTATCCTTGTAAATGCGGACTCGGATCATCAAAACTTGAGTTTTAGATTGCCTCAAATACAAATTTCCAAGTTCGATGGATCACACTTCCGTTGGCTTGAATTTCGGGACACATTTCTTAGTTTGATTCATAAAAATGAGCGCATTCAAGATATACATAAGTTTCATTATTTAGTTTCTTATCTGGATGGCGACGCTGCGCGCGTTTTATCAAACCTCGAAGTGTCTTCGGCTAATTACCAAGAGGCTTGGAAACAGGTTTGTGAGCGATACGATAACAAAAGGATTCTCATGAATCATCACCTAGACTCTTTAATAAATATTCAACCAATAACGCGTGAGTCAGATAAGTCTCTTCGGTGTTTAGTTGATAACGTCACTAAAAATCTAAGAGCTTTATCGAGTTTAGGTCTGCCTACAGACCACTGGGACATGTTGCTTATATTTATTTTATTGCTTAAATTGGATAGTCGTACCATACTAAAATGGGAAGAATATCGCAACACAATAGATTGCGTGAATGACGTGCCCACTTTGGAGCAATTTAATAAGTTTTTAATTGACCGCGCTAATGTACTAGAATCATTTAATCAAAATAAATCTCTAAATAACAATCATTCTAAATCACAACAACCCTCTCGTCCCTCGGCTAATCAATCAAATCACAATAAATCTTCTTCTAATAAATCAAGCCGTAATCAAAATACCAATGTCTTGGCCTCCACTACACAGGTTCGTAATAATTCTTCAACTGTTTATTTATGTGTAGTATGCAATGGAAATCATAGGATTTATGACTGTCCAACCTTTAAGTCAAAATCCATTCAAGAGAAAAAGTCATGCATATCCCAATATAAATTATGTACTAATTGCCTGCGCCAAGGTCATCCTGCGTCTGAGTGCGGCATGGGTTCGTGTCGGCATTGCAACCAAAAGCATAATACTCTTCTTCACGATCCTAGCCTATCAGCTAACTGTAACATAACAAACGCAAAAAATGATATTAACGGGGAGACCGTAGTGGCTTTCTCTCAACAAAATAATGGTCATGTATTTTTGTCTACGGCTATTGTAGAAGTGTACAATCCTTTAAATAATAAAACCGAAAGGGTTCGCGCGCTGTTAGATAGTGGTAGCCAATCTACTTTCATTACAAAATCCCTGCAACAAAAATTAGGTTTAATGTGTAATACGTTAAATGCATTAAACGTTATAGGAATAGGAAACAATCAATGTGACACAGTATTAGAAAGTTGTGTTACTCACCTAAAGTCGATCCATGGTACTTACCAAGTAAAGTTGTCTTGCTATATTCTCAACCAACTTACCGGAGACATTCCAAAGGTTTCAGTCGACATACATCATCTGAAAATACCAAAGGGTATTATATTAGCTGATCCTAAATTCAATGAACCTGCGTCCATTGAGATGCTTATTGGTGCAGATATCTTCTGGGATATACTAGTCAGCGGACAACGCTCTCTAGGCCCAAATAATCCTAAATTACAAAATTCTAAATTAGGCTGGCTTGTAGCCGGTCCTATCAATGTACAAAAATACAATCAAAATATTCAATGCAATCATGCAATTGTTTCAAACAACAACTTGGATGAAATGCTCACTAAATTCTGGGAACTCGAGAATCCTCCCCAAAGAAAGATTCTCAGTCCCAACGAAATAGCATGTGAAAAACATTTTCACCAAACCACAACTCGATTAAGTAATGGCAGATTTAGAGTGAAGCTGCCACTAAAGGATTCACCTGACTGCCTCGGTGATTCTTATAACCAAGCTAAAAAACGTTTCAAAAATCTCGAAAAAAGATTTAGAAAAAATCCGACACTAAAGTCACATTACGTAGAATTTATACGTGAATATTCAAACCTAGGACATCTTTCAGAGTCACCTATTGCAATACCAAATCCCTCATACTTTTTATGTCATCATGCCGTTTTCAAAGAGGACAGTGAGTCCACCAAGATTCGCGTAGTCTTTGACGGCTCAACTCCTACAACCTCTGGCTACTCTCTAAATGACATCCTAATGGTTGGGCCTAATCTGCAGAATTCTCTATTCTCCATTTTAATTAGAGCACGTCAATATAAGTACATTTTGACTGGAGATATAGCTAAAATGTATAGACAAATTGCTATGGATCCAAACGATTGTGATCTTCAACTAATATTATGGAGAGAAGACGAGTCACATCCTATCCAAACTTTGCGTTTAGATACTGTCACTTACGGTACTGCAAGTGCCAGCTATCTTAGCACTAGATGTCTGTGGCAGGTAGGAGAAGAGTGTGATGACAAATTAATTAAAACTATAATACAAAATGACTTCTTCGTCGACGACGTCATTACAGGCTCAGATGATGAAGATCAACTAATATACATCCAACAGGCACTGTCTACTGCTCTAAATGCAGCTTGTCTTCCCCTGCGAAAATACAAAACGAATTTACCTACATTATGCCATAATATAGAAATGAACACAAGTGAAAAACTTACCTTGAGTGAATCCTCCAGTACGCTTGGTCTAGGGTGGGATCCAAGTGATGACACGTTCAATTTTCCTGTAAAAAATATCAATACAAATAACACAATTACAAAAAGATTTATAATGTCGCAATCACTTCGTATTTTTGATCCACTTGGGTTATTAAGCCCATGCATAATTCAATCTAAAATATTAATTCAAAGGTTGTGGATCAAGGGAATTGATTGGGATCAACCTGTACCTGAAGATATACAGGAAAACTGGAATGAAATCTCAATTAACTTACCATTACTTGCAGATCTTCATATTCCACGTAAGGTAATTGGTGACTCACCAAGATCCATAGAACTGCATTCGTTCAGCGACGCCTCTCAAGTTGCCTACGGAGCTTGTATCTACATGAGAACGCTGAACGAAAACGACGAGGTGACAGTGAGGTTATTATGCTCGAAATCCAAGGTTGCTCCTATAAAGCCCATCACCATACCTCGCCTCGAGCTTTGCGCAGCGTTGTTATCAGCTAAACTATGTCGATCTGTTACCGACTCCTTAAGGCTTAGTCCCACAAAAATTACGCACTGGTGCGATGCTAATATCGTGTTATGCTGGATAAACAATGATCCAAGTAAACTAAAAACATTTGTGGCGAATAGAATAGGTGAAATTTTAGAGCTTACTAATCGCAAGGATTGGCGTCATGTTCCCACTGACAGTAATCCCGCTGACTTAATTTCTCGAGGCGTAAACGCTAATCACCTTCACGATAATTTGATGTGGTGGCAAGGCCCCTCATTTCTATACAATGATGAAACAAAATGGCCAAAACTGCGTCAAATACAAAACATTGAACTACCTGAGGTAAAATGTCACTCTATTAATTTACCTGAATCTACATTCGATTTCAAGGTATTTTCATATTTTTCTAAATTACAAAGAACATTTGCATATGTTTTACGTTTTTTACATAATTCAAATCCATCAAATACACTCAATCGCTTATTTGGCCCTTTATCAGTGCATGAATTAAATAATTCCTTTATTTTTATTTGTCGAGTTGCACAAAAACAATCTTTTCCTCTTGAATATAAAAGAATTCAATCAAAATTATCACTATTGCCTAAATCAAAATTATTATGCTTATCTCCTTTCTTTGAGCAAACAACTAATCTAATAAGAGTTGGGGGGAGACTGCATAATTCTAATTATTCATTTAATAAAAAACATCCAATACTTTTGGATTCTTCTCATTATGTAACAAAACTTTATTTTGTACACGAACACTTACGAAATTTACATGCTGGTCCGCAGTTATTGCTGGCATCGATTAGAGAATCTGTGTGGCCTTTAAACGGAAGGAGGTTAGCTAGAAGCGTTGTAAAGCAATGTGTTACTTGCGTGCGTGTTCGTGGGCAAACCCTATCCCCAAAAATGGGTAACCTACCAACAAATCGTATCTCCGTTGATTTTCCGTTCAAATCTGTTGGAATAGACTATGCCGGTCCCTTTCTTATATTAAATCGCAAGGGACGTGGTGCTAGATTAGTAAAATGCTACTTATGTCTATTTATTTGTTTGCGTTTTAAATGCGTTCATTTAGAACCGGTCAGTGACTTGACTAAGGAAGCTTTTATTATGACATTTCGTCGTTTTGTGGCCCGCCGTGGCAGACCAGCGGAGGTTTGCTCTGACAACGGACGAAATTTCGTTGCCGCTGCTAAGGAACTAAGCAATTTTCTAAAATTAAATAGTGAATCTCTTTCTCAGTTTGCAACAGGAGAAGGAATAAAATTTTCATTTATACCTGCTTACAGCCCTCACTTCGGTGGAGTTTGGGAGGCTGGAATCAAGGCTGCCAAATATCATGTCAAAAGAGTCATGGGAAATTCCCATCTTTCTTTCGAAGAAATAGGTACTTTATTCGCACAAGTAGAGGCAGTTCTCAATAGTCGCCCTTTGTGCCCAATGTCTTCATCCCCTGACGATTTCCTATCCTTATCCCCAGGGCACTTCCTGATTGGCAGACCACTCAATGCGTTGCCAACACCAGTTCAAGACGATTGGAAAACCACCCATCGAAACCGGTACGCTCGCCTTGAGCAACTAAGGCAAGACTTCTGGAAGCGCTGGCAAAGGGAATATATCTCCGAGCTTCATCAACGCACCAAATGGAAGACTGACGCTAAGAAGTTAAGCATCGGAGATCTTGTCATTTTACAAGAAGACAATACACCACCACTCAACTGGCGCCTCGGACGTGTTGTCAGACTTTTCCCTGGACCAGACGGCATACCTCGAGTTGCAGATGTCAACACAGCAAGAGGCTGCGTGCGTCGATCTCTAGTTCGCCTGTGCCCTCTTCCTACTAGTGAAGATTTTCAAGGTTGAAGCTGTCCATCCTTCAACGGGGGAGCTTATGTTCGCGCCTGCTCATATTTTTAGAGCAATTCATCAGATTTGTGTTTTGCGTCTACAGCATTTTTTATTTTTTGCTTAATTGTTACATTCACTTTGTGAGGTAGTAGATCAGGAAAAAAAACTTGTACGCATCATTTTGGCTCCGCTAATAAAAAATTCTAAATTATTCGATATTATATAATCATCAAGTTATTCATGAGTTTCACTTAAAGAAATTCCAATATTGTGCTCAAACATTTTGTATACTGATGTGAAGCAATGATGCGGCTTAGGGTGAAGCACACTTTCCTAGAAGAAACGAATTCACTTCATTTTTTAAAAGATCCAGCGTGGATTTGAAAGTCTATGAGTTTTCCCGGATAAAAGAATCACATAAAGTAAGCGTCATTACTGCCATGTTGGTGTAATGGTCCCGGATACCGACTGCTGACGTCTTGGAATCGGGCTTTTAAAATAGGAATTATTCAGTAGCAGCCTCGGAGCCTGTATTTGTGTCCAGTTGATGGCAATAGGCTCGCCCCAAATAACAAGGGACTTAAACAAAACCGACGAAATACAAATATTTCGTCGGTTTTGTCTAATAAGTAGTACAAATACAATTAGGCACTTCTCTGCCTTACTAGTGTGTGATGCTATGTTATAAGAGTCATTGTTAGATGTGCCAGCGACGAGGACTAACTTACTTAAGTTTGCTCCTATGTCACGAGCCGCGCGTGTTATTAATATTATAATGGTATCGGAGGATTTATTTGGTCAAAACCTGGCGAAATTTATTCAAAGGGCACAAATAGTTATTGAAAATGGGGTGCAACTATGAGCTTTGTCATGTTTTACGGATTTTTCTGTAGTTTAATTTAATTTTACATTTTTGTTTTATGTTGTGTCTTAAAGCATCGTATTGGATGTATTGTCTGTAATGTTGCTATAACTAGTGGTAAATAAATAAATAAATAAATAAATTATTGCGTGTAATGATTTGAACCTAAGACGCCTAAACTCACGACACACCAGCCATCAAGATTGAAATGCTGATGATGATGAATCTAAATGAATTCTCCAAGATCTTCCCACTTCGCACGGCCTCGATGCCCCCGTACCGAGCAAGCGTTCTATACTGAATTTTAAACATTATCGATTGGCTCGCCCTACATTCCAAGAGATGCGAACGTGCAATGACCCTCGGCTTGAGTTTATTGGTAGCGTAGCGGGTATAAATCTTCGGCCATATGATTGTGGGCCGATCGAAGTGTGGTGGACGTTTCGTGGTGACGTTTGAAGGAAGTGGGGTTAGCTTTATGATTCTGGTTCTGATGTAATAAAATCGATAATTTTAGTATGTTGTTTATATTTTTTTTCAAATGGATTATCGGATCAGAATTGGACATAAACACTTGCAAAAAAAGTCAAATAACTAAATAAATCATCGTACATAACTTAAGCATACTTTAAATGCTTAAGATAAGTACCAGCAAATCGAACACAAACGAAAAGTTGGAACTGAATTCGTCCCAGAAATCTGCGGAGAAAGTATTGTTTTTATTTATTTATTTAATATTTCAAGCACAGAGTACGGAAACGGACTTGATGAATATTTTTGAACAAACATGTTGATGTCGAACATTAGCGATTTTGATACACGAATTAGCGAAAGCAAATATTTTCTTTCGCTCATTAATTAATATTTGAATATCTTTAACTACAACAAAAAACTCCCACCAGCTCACAGCACAAATTAAACCTTCCCATATTTCCAAACAACAAGATACCATCCAACATAAACACACCAACATACCAACATTAAGGTGTGTATACCAACATGTTGGTACACATTCACTTAAGGCGAATAAACATGTCCAAGTTGGTAGGTTTATCTCTACTTACCCCAGAATTAGGGTAGCAACACACATTAAGATCCAACCCTGATACTTTGATATGAATTAAGATATTCTAATTTTAATTGGTCGCTGTGTTAGATGTTTGGTGTTACCAGTTTCCTTTGTTTTAGGAATTTCGTTTGTTGTGATGGACATTTAAGGTGTATGGGTCTGCTTAAGCTAATTAGAAATATATTTAGTTGAGTGAACAAAATTGAACCTTATTATTAGAGACGTTCAAGTTCGATTTCTTTAGAAGTTTTATCTTCTTCTGTCTTCTTCTACGTTTGCTGGCACGACCACTTTTATATTTTGTTAGCACTTCAGCTGCAGGATAGGATGTGGAAGCATAGTTTGTGACACAGCTCCACAATCACACCCCGCTGTTGTGATAGCAGGCCTGGTAATATTTTGGTACTTCTGTAAAACTATATTTTAACAACAGCGCAATTCCAAAAAGACCCAGTGATTCTACTTTTACTAGCAAACTATTTATGTGGGTAACTTGTTTCATTAATTTAATATGGTCCTCCATTACAACACTTAAGTATAAATGAATCACACTAATATTATAAAGGCGAAAGTTTGTGAGTGTGTATGTTTGTTACTTATTTACGTAAAAACTACTGAACGGATTTGAATGGAAATTCGTACACAGATGGTTTATAACCTGGATAAATACATAGGATAGTTTTTATCCCGATTTTATCTTCCCGTGGGATAACTTTCGAGTTGAAGCGGGTAAACCGCTGGCAACAGCTAGTAATATACAATAAACCTCAAAAAGCATTCCTTCAAAAAATAAAATAATAACACGACATCTCAAAACACTAAGCTTTACGAGGGTTAAAAGATCATATCAGTACCGTTTAAATCTTAACCCTTTACAGGGGTGGTTTTATTAATTTATTTACGCGTGTATCAGGCATTATTATACAAATACCGCTATAATTGGCTCCATATGCAAAGTTTAATGTCACCATTTTGATTTTATCTTTGTTTAATACATTTTGAGGGTAGTCTTAGGGAATTTGGGCTTGATTTTTGGTATGTTTGGCAGTTACAATGTACAGTGGGTTAGACTGAATAGTTTATTAAGCTGGCTTTTGACTATGGGATGTAATATATTACATCTTGAACTATATACAGTATGTTAACTAACAGAGTGCGTTCCCGTTAACCCGTAATAGTATAGCATCCATACATGCTAAAAAAAAATTACCAACCTGGAAACCCCTTGGTTACGGAGATATTGGGGGTCAAAGTTCCAAATTTTTCACAGCTGTTTTCGTTAATTCTAGTTTTTCAGGCTATAACGTTACTTAAATTACCTCCATGACCCATTAATTATTTAAAGCATCCACTAGCACAATGTTTTAAGAGTGGTACTTTGAGTTTTACCGTAAAATGTGATTTTTGACACCAAAAAAAAAAGTTGTTTCCCAGCAAAAAAATTTGAGTAGGGGTACTTAGTTTGATGTACAGAATGCTTGGTTGACGAGAACGCCCTCTGTTAGTTAACATACTGTATTACATCCCGCGATTTCTGTTCACACTGTAATAATTATATATGTATATTTTGGAACAGTTTAGCTTCGGTCACCGCTGTGCCATCATCACTTTCTTTATCAAACTTTTTCAAACTGAGAGCGATGCAGGGGGAAGCGCGGTGTCCGGGGACGTAAGGTAAAATATACACCTACAAAATTAAATGATCTCTAAATATCGCTCAGTCGGTCGAAAAAATATTTATAGTTGGAGATGTAAGATATATTATAGCACAGTGTGAACGGTCACGTAGAAAATGTGACGAGCGATTAAATATGATATCTCAAGATGTACTTTATATTATATGTAATATATCCCATAGTCAAAAACCGGCTTTATATGGTATTAATTTATTTTAGGTTGCCTCGGTGGTCGCAAATGCGACTGCTGATCTTAAGATCCTGGGTTCTGGGCTCTCGATTCCCGGGTCGGGTAAAGTTGTTATTGAGTTTTTTTCCATACAGAATTTCTCAGTAGCATTCACGGGGTCTGAATTTGTGCCCTATTAGGTACATAGGAGTTAAAAATAACTGGTGCAAAGTGGTGTACAGTCACGAACACCAATATGTACACTTTTTTTTTTTGAGGATGGGATTTCATCAAATAACTCCTCCCGTTCGGGGCAGAGCGGTAGGTCAAACTTCTACTGACTAAAAACCACCTATATTCCTTCTTAGCCCTTTGTGCCGAGGCCGCGGTATCTCTTTCGTACAACCCACAGCCCCGACGGGTGTCAGCTCTAATATTGTATACCTACATAAACGTTTACCAGTAATTCGGGGTCTCGTGCATTCGCTGTTGCGGTGTGCGTCGCTGCGTGCTTTTTTGCTTGCAGTGTTCGTCGTTGCGGGCATTCGGCGGCGTGTGGTTCGGCGTGGTGGCTTTCGGAATGACGTATTGCACTCGTAGTTTTTCGTAGTTTTGTTTTATGAATTGTTCAGACATTCAAAAGTGCCAGTAATGGTTTAATTGAAATAAATGCTTTGAGTTTGAGTTTGAGTTTGAGTCCGCCTCTACTACCTACTATATTGATTTCATTTTCATGATGTTACTGAACGAAACTAATATTTTGGAACCCATATTATCAATCGTTATTTCATGAGAAGTTCAAGTTTGACCTTTGCCAAAATCGTAAACATTTGCTCATGACTGTAAGAGGTACACTTCTGCCTCCCCTTTGAGGACTATAATCGTGATGTTATGTTAACTGTTAAGTGTGATTTTAGCCAGGTGTTTCAATGAAACAAAGACATAATCAATCACCTAAAGATTGATACTCACAAGTAGGTAGGTACCTAATCTAACACACTAACTGCGGTACTCAGAGGTAGGTATTTCATGATTACTTAATCCGTCACTTGGTGAAAAAAAAACTGTGAAAACCTTTACTAAATGATGGCCAAAGTAATCATTAAAGCTCTCTGAGTGCGGCAGTAATAGTGTTAATATCTAAAACACACTGCGTATACATATAAAAATACACGTGCACACATAATTTTCCTTGTTCGTGGAAACAAACGAAATTACCACATTATTAAGTCGGTGTCAAGTAAAAATAATACCAAACAAGACAGGATATGAGTTAAGAGTAGAAGTTGATCAGCATTCAGAACGCGTTGACGGCCCCCTAAGTCTTATGGCTTCTGAGGATGTAACGATACAGTTTGTGTGTAGGTATGGGGTTGTGTGATGCTGTTTAGGATAGGTAGTTAGTCTTTAACGAATTTTTTGATGTTATCATGAGTCGCAGTGCTGATTTTGAAGGTGATTCTTCGAGTTTATTTAGAACCTATGCCATAGCGCGTTTATTTCTAAAGCCAAGCAGGCTGTCCTTTATAAAGTTTATGACACCTTTTAGGTTTTAATAGAACTAAAAACGCATAAACCTTTTTTTTTTTTTTTTTGGTGGGTGTAAAATCATCGAATAACCCCTCCCGCTCTTGGGCAGAGCGAAAGGCAACAAAGGAAAACCACCCATGTTCCTTCTTCGCCCTCTATGTCGAGGCCGCGATAACCAGAGGACTACCCGCAGCCCCGACAGGCGAAACGCATAAACCTTTGGTAGTAATTTTGAAGTAAGAAAAGATGGACAGTTTATTTATTAGGACACGTGCCATCACACGTGCACAAAGTATGTACCTATAAAAAAAAAAAAAACTGAAACCTAAAAAAATGCGGCACTGTTTGCTCACTCATTTTCAGATCCATAGAGAGCTATGATTACGTTCCATCAGGAGTTTACCAAGAAATAAAGGAAACAACAACAATAGAAGCATGGACTCGCTACACTTGGTGCACCAGTTTGTCGACGTTTTATAAGTGCTCATGTAGGCCTATCATCATTATTATCATCATTCTCCTGCATCCTTATTCCAATTTATTTGGGGTCGGCGCAACATGTCTTTTTCTTCCATACTTCTATATTTCTCGTCATGTCAGCAGTCACCTTCTTCCTAGCCATATCATCCTTCACACAGTCCATCCATCGTTTCTTTGGTCTTCCTCTACTCTTAGACCCATCTACATTCATATTCAACATTTTCCTCACAACACTATCTTCATTCCTTCGCATCACATGTCCATACCACGCCAATCGATTACCACACAACTTTTCATTCAACGGCGCCACTTTCAGACTGCCTCTTATGTACTCATTCCTTTTTTTTTGCCCATGTGAAATATATATATTTTGAATTCCATTTTTGATTTTGACTGACGGTAATGCCAGGTTAGCAACCGAAATTAAACTTCCTCAAAACTCCAAGATCCTGGTACTGACTGAATTTTGCGAGCTACCTGTACATAATCTGCTACTTCGTTTGCGGTAGGCTTCCAGTCTAGCCGGATGCAGCTAAATACCAGAATTTTACATGGAGCGACTGCCGATCTGACCTCCACACCCCAGTTAATACTAGGTAATACAGGTCACTGACTACCTGTAACAACTGCCAAAGATCTTTATAATGGGAGTAAAAGTACCCTTAACGCAAACAAGAGGCACTTGTTCTCCCCACCACTGCAATATTTTTTTGGTTCTAGACCATACATGGGAACCCCCTAGTTACGGAGATATTGGGGGTCAAAGTTCCAAACTTTTTTTTTGACCCCTAAAAAAGTCGTTTACAGCAAAACAAAATTGCGTTGGGGTACTTAGTTTGATGTACAGAATGCTTGGTTGACGTATGTGTGAAGGGTTAATTTACATCCTGTATGGCAGCCGGGACCGACAGCTTAAAGTGCTTTTCGAGGCACTGAAGAAAATCGGTAGGTATGTAATGGGGTTTAACCTATCCACAGACAGATCGACCCAAGTGGCCGTTCTTATTACCATTGCAGATTAATTTATCCTCGTGGCTATCATTCAGCCTCAAACCATCCATTGAAAGCAACAAAATACAACAACTTAATCGAATCTCCGGAATTTTCCTTACATGGGTGTAAGTACGTACTTTGTATTGTACAGTGCCTACAATGTTCATTGTTATTAACATCGAAATGAATTAATAAATAAGATGCTTAATGCTTATGTTTGCTTTGCTAATTTAATACACGCTGATGTCAATATGTGTTTCTTATGTTAATTGTGTGCAGGAATGTTTATTTGCATCTTTGATTGATGTTTTCAGTAAAATTAATATTTCATCTTCTTTATGGGAGCCTTTTTGTTCAACACCCAAATAATGTACTTATATGGATATTTTGACGTGTGGTTAAACGAGAACTAACTACGTCTTTATGTTTTTTCAAAAAAAAACCACAGATATTTAAAAAAAGGAAAATGCCATAAAGCAGGTTGTAGAAGATGCGTCTTTTCCATTGTTATGCAAACATCTTTTGATTTATTATTTATAGAACTAAAACTCTTTGTGAAACCAAAGGTACCATATTTCTACATTTTTGGCTGTGATCGTGGCGCGACGTCTTAAAAGTTTGATTTATAAAAACTCCCATCGATATTAATGTTTTTTTCATTAACATAAACCAGAGTCATCAATCATCATCAACAGCCTATTAATGTTCCCACTTCTGGGACACAGGCCTCGGGAATGGGCCCAGTGCGGATTGGGCCACCAGACTATATCTACACTAATATTATAAAGAGGAAAGATTTGTTTGTTTGTTTGTAACGAATAGGCTCGGAAACTACAGGACCGATTTAAAAAACACCGTTGGAAAGCTACACTATCCCCGGGTGACATAGGCTACTTTTTATCCCTGTATTCCCATGGGAACGGGAATTACGCGGGTGAAACCGCGTGACGTCCGCTAGTTTCTAATAATTTTCCGATAATTTATCCAAGACGCATGTGAGGATCTTAGCAAGAGGCATGTTATAGTTTCTACCTGCGAAAAAGATGTTTTTAAGCATGTAAGTATCGTCATGTAATCGTGAGAAATTGCATGTTTACAAAAGCAATTAACTTAATGATATCATGCATTAACTTTCCTTACCAGGTCGATGGCACACTTCACTTTAATTGATAATTCAATTAATATTTAATTAGTAACATGTGGACTGTCACGTACTCAACGGATTTGTTTAGTTTTTTTTAAGTAATTCACTGATAATGGAAATAGCCAGAGATGATGGCAATAGGCAAGCTAGGTAAACTTAAGGAATATAAGACATCATCAAACAGGGCGTAAGGGACAACACTCCGCAGACTGGTGAAATGGCTTCAGGAAAATTATAATAATTAGGAGAGCAGTGGTGGCCCAGTGGTGGCGGCCCCGACTTACGAACAGTGACTTACAGTCAGGCGTATTACTTTATGTAATTTATTTCATCACCACTGCTCTCAAAACGGTGAAAAAAAACATCGTAAGGAATGTCTTAGGCGCAGGCCACACATAAATGGCGTCGGGCGCGGACATGGCGCGGGTGGCTTCATAATCCATTCAAATTTAAGTGAGTGTGTTGTTGTGTGTGTGTGTGAGTGTGTTATTTAAGTGCATAGAAATAAAGCGCAATTTAGGATATGCGGGCGCCGAAATGGCGCGTCATATCCACACCCGAGCCAAGACAATCCGTGTATCCTAAATTGCGCTTTATTTCTATGCACTTGGTATAAAATTTTGAATAGAATAGGAAGCCACCCGCACCATGCCCGCGCCCGATGCCATTTATGTGTGGCCTGCTCCTTAGAACCACAAAATTCGAAGACATGTGACATCTACCAACCCGCACTGGGTCCGCGTAGTGAATTATAGCCCGTCCCTCTCCTACAGAGAAGGCCTGAGTCCTTGCAGTGGGAACATTATAGGCTGATGATGATGAGAATCCAATGATTTGTTTTATTTCCTCGTACGCAATGTGTCGTTACAGTGGCAAAACGTACTTAGCGAACGTCAAGCTCGACGACGAGTTCGATGAACTCCGTATTTTATTTTATTCTAATTAATGTATTTTATATAAATGAATTGCTGCGTACAGTGAATGGTTTTTTTTACATTAAAATAGAGGCATAAGAACTATATTTGGAGACTATGATTTGAATAGTCTATTGATGACTTGATCAATGGATCAAGTCATCAAAGTCTCGAAGTCACAGTTTCGGTCGGTTAAACAATTACTTCGCCCTAGAAACTGTAACAATTCCTGTGTTTTAACATTTTATGGTGTATTAAGGTGGACCGTAGAATTTTGGTCAAACTGTAAAATAAGTTAAGTTGTCATCAACGGGTTAGCATCCGACACTTTTGCAGGACACAGATCGCATTTAGATAATTGACTGCCTCAATGGTCTAGTGGTCGCAAAGGCGACTATTGAGTATGCGAGTCTGAGTTCGATTTTCCAGTCAAGCAAGTTGTTGTTGGGTTTTTAATTTGTGCTCGGTTGATGGCAATAGGCTTGCCCTTATCACATGGCTTGAAACATATAGTTGCGTTTTTTTTTTTTGGGATTAGCCCGCCACACTATTCCCAAACCACTGAAACTCCTGTAAGCCAGAATCAACAGTGGTGACCAAGCAAAGCGCCGAGACAATGAAGCCCGACGAAGTCCCAGAGAAACGATTTAACTGTCTTGGATCCCTTGGATGTCTTGGAAATTAATCAGAAAAGAGTAGCGGAGGAGTAGGAAAACAATAATTTCCACTTCCCTTCATATCAGCAGGAGACAGAACAGAACAAGGTTAATAGACACACAGGGACGTATGAACTGGGATAAGCGCAGTTGTCTCGAACCACGGGTATTATTGTCATTAATATTACTGGCGACTGGAAAGTGACAAAATGTGGGTGTACTATAGATACACCTCTAACTAACCCTTTGGGGCTTACAGGCGTGATGTTTTGTTGACATTCCCCAAGAACCCGGGACCCCATATTCAGCAGCCGAGCTTGCGATCACAAAACCAATGCGGCATTTTTTAGGTCAAAAATGTCCACAAAAATAAAAACACTTTCATTTCAATAATTCCATTATTGTGTTTAATACACTCCAACTCACCATGTTGGACGGCATAATGCAAAAGTCATGTTTTAAAAGTGGCCGTTTTTTCAAACTTTTTTTTTTCTTTTTGTTTACAAGTCACCCACAAGATTGCTCTTGTTACTTGCTGAGGGGTGGGCTCGGGACTTATGAATGGGATAGATAGGTCAAATATAAAAAAAAAAGTTAAGGTAGATGTTTATTCCTAAATGTAGGTACTCGTATTATAATAAAGGGTATAAAAGTACCCTTAACGCAAACGAAAGGCACTTGTTCTCCCCACCACTGCGATATTTTTTTGGTTCTATATCATACCCCCGAGTAACGGAGATATTGGGGGTCAAAGTTCCAAATTTTGCACAGCTGTTTTTGTAAATACTTTCAGTTTTTCAGATTATAACTTTACTTAAATTACCTCCATGACCCGTTTACTATTCTAAGCATCCACTAGCACAATGTTTTAAGAGTGCTACATTGAGTTTTACCGTATAATGTGATTTTTGCCCCAAAAAAAAAATCGTTTCCCAGCAAACGTTTTTGCGTAGGGGAACTTGGTTTAATGTACGGAATGCTTGGTTGACGTTTGTGTGAAGGGTTAATTTACACCCTGTATATCGGATTGTCTCGTTGGTCGTGTGAACATGACGTCCTGGGTTCGATTCCAGGGCCGGGTAAAGTGTTATTGGGTTTTTACATAAGTTTCTCAGTAGCACCCAGGGGCCTGAATTTATGCGTGGTGATGACAATAGGTTATTAAATGGGTTATTATATTGTGCTATTAGTACAACTTGCCAAAATCAGTCATTCAAATTGTCAATATTTTTTAATTTGTCTTGGCTCCAACTGTTTCTATTTTTAGGGATTTTTTGCTGTTTGTATAATCTTAAAATTCAGATAACTTTTAAACACTGTTTCCTTGGTTTTAAACATAACTTCTTCAATTTTGTCCGACGCAGACTCTTCGCGTCCCCCTCTATGAGGGTAGAAGTCTATGTTACAAATCATTGAAGCGTGCAATTGTGGGTCTGTTACATTTCTGTGCCTGTCAACACGTCAAAGACATGCAGTTCTTAACTTACTAAAGTTTTTAAAAATTGTACTATAAAATTATAAATGTTTTATTTACTACATGGTTCCCTCTATCGTGTGGTTAGTGCTTAACCTGGGGTCAGATTTTTTATGACGCTCATGCCGAGCAAGTGATAATTATGCGATTCGCAAATGGATCTACAAAACCAGAGATGCGTGTCTTGGGTTCCAACTGGAGACCTATGACTTGGCAGTCCGACAGTCTATCTGGACATGCAAAGGCGTGATGCCAAGTTGTAAAAAAGAAGTCATAAAACTAAAAAAGCGTACTTACTGTAAAAACTAAAAAGCAAAAAACAAGCACATTTTAAATTAAACATAAGTGTCATATATTATTGTAATCTCCTTTTAAAACCCTTCATTTTGACATCCTACTCGATGGCAACACGTTTTTTTTTAATCCGCGATATGTATCACAAAATTTTTCTTTGTTTCTTAGTAATAATATAGCCAGTGACACTCGCGCCATCCAGACAAATCTAACGACGTACCTATACTTTGTTCAAATCTCTTAATCCGTTTAGGATTTATGAGGGAACAAAGAAAACGACATACATACGTACATACATACACGCCAAACACATACCTAACTCTCCTTTTGGCCTTCGCCGCAGTCGGATAAAAACAAAAACTTTTGTTTTTCTAGTCGTATTTGACGCCTGTTTTTGAAAAGTCACATGTGGAAGGAAGATCATTGTTGTCAAAATTGAAATCTTATTCCAGCACATGATAATCAATCACACGGGTAAAGAAAGTACTGCATACTGAAACATTTTATGCTACTAATTGAAAAGTTAAAGTTAAAGTTTTAATA
Source organism: Diarsia rubi (assembly GCA_932274075.1). Taxonomy (NCBI): domain Eukaryota; kingdom Metazoa; phylum Arthropoda; class Insecta; order Lepidoptera; family Noctuidae; genus Diarsia; species Diarsia rubi. Next base: position 13,099,298 of record OW026433.1, on the reverse strand, counting down.
TCCTTCGAGACTCAAAAATACATTGTTTAATTTTCTTTGCAACTTTGACTAGATCGATCTTTTGAACATACACACTCACTTGCAAGAAGCTTCACATTAAATCTTCTTTAGTTAATGGCACTTTATCGCTAATGAAATCATTAAAATAATGATTTCATTAGTTTGTTGCATCAAACTACTTTAAGCTAAAAACTTGATCCTTTAACTAATGAGAGCATTAAACATTGTTGCCAACATTAAATTTGAAATTTGAATGGAATGAACGAGTGGTTGCGTTTTGTTTTGAAAAGTATTCACAATTTGTGTAATAAATTGTCCCCCAATAGCTGGTAGTTTCCATATTTGCCCCTCTCGAAATCTGCACATAAATGTGAGTTGTTGAAAATGATGCAATCGTGCACCGAGCCGGGCCAGCGAGCTATAATATCCATTTTTTTTTATTTTTTTTTGGTGGGTGTAAAATCATAGAATAACCCCTCCCGCTCTTGGGCAGAGCGAAAGGGAGTGTCAGACTTCTACTGACTAAAAACCACCCATGTTCCTTCTTCGCCCTCTATGTCGAGGCCGCGATAACCAGTACCTCTACCATGAGTTTACACAGCCAAATCTCGCAAGCGTCTACGTAAATTATTTGTATGAAATATCGTACAGCGCCTCTAGCGGTCACGAAAAGAATTACTATCCGTAACATGAGCACTATAGATGACGATAGGTTAAAAACCTAACGTAAACTATTCTATAGTTACTAACGTTTTTCAGCTGTCACCATACAAAACGGTACCATGAGTCACTAATTTCACTGAACCTATCGAATAATTCGCTTACTATAGTGGTTACGTAGCTCACTAGCATTTTGGCGTGTGAAACATATGTTTACAACAAAATTATGTACGTTTTTGAGTCTAATGCAGTCAAAATAATGTCTGCATAGCTTATTTAATTGTATGTGGCCGCTGAATTTGAAGACAACCGACGCGTCGGTTGTCTTCAAATTCAGCGGCCACTAACATATTTCATACCAAATAAGCTTTGCTTTGATTTTGACGATTTACGCGGCCAAAAGTCATTTTTCCAAAGTCGATATAACGGTAAATCAGCAATTACAATAGGCAGTCTACAGTTCCAGGTATAATATGGCATACGCCTACCCCCGCTTATGCGCGGGAGTCGACCCCCCTCGGTTAGTCGGAATTCGATAGTCGCCTAGTGTGCGTGTGTCAGTTCACGGCGCTCTAAAATTTGCAACTTTAACAAGCTTATAGTTTTTTTTTAACTAATCATTTTAAAGTGTTTGTGATGGATTACGATAAATCAGGTAAGAATTGATTTTATTCGATATATACTAACCCAATTTACATTTTCTTTCTTTAACTTTTATTCAGTCAAACATCACTCTGCTCAAAATGTATTTTTTTGTAATAATTAATATTCAGTGACTGTTTTAAAGTACTTTTGTGCCCGTCCCTATGATAATTTTAATTACACTTCATATGTAAGGCATCTAACTATGTAATTCCATAACAAGCTGCCGCGCAAATGCGCGCTTTTTTAAATTACGTCCCTTTGAAAGTTATTAGTCAAATGTAGTAAAATTACTTTGTTCGGGGTTTTTTTGTATTAAACTCTTTTTATTTTTGTTTTAGGTTTATCTAGTACCTCTGGTACTAAAGTTCTTAATGAAAAAAAAAATGTATTACCGTGTTTGTATTTTTTTTTTAAGTAAACCTTAGAATTTTGTCCGTGACTGTACTTTTTATTTTCAAAATAAGTGAAATATACGTTTGTTTTTTAAGAAAAACTATTATTTTTTAATCTTATTGAACATAGAAGAGAATTTAGCTGTAAAATAGTTTTGGCCGCGTAAATCGTCAAAATCTACGTATGACGTGAATAACGTGAATTTCGAGAAATGATTTTCCGTAATGAGAATTCATGTTAGACACCAATTGCAAAATATAAATGAATGAAAGTTTATTAAACATTATAGACTCTTTAAAGAATACTTTAAAGGTTTGTGCATATGTATGAATAATGATTATTATAATAAAATGGATTTGATGTCAACACAACGAGTTTCATTAGAACTAAAGGTACCATGCAGTTCTCTCTAAACAAAACACAATAATTTTGAAGAAAGTTGAAACATACCTTTTATGAATATACCAACAATTGAAACTGAGGCACAGGGTCCTCATTATTTTAAATAATCTGTTTGAATCTACTAATGTAAACTGTTAAACAACACAACACAGCTCTGTGACACAAGGTCAACAAACAAGATTACAAATTGAATACACGACAGTGACATATTATAAGGAATAAAAATTCAAAAACCACTAAATACTATAAGTAGTCTAATAACCGTCAACTTTTCTATTTTGTCGGTTTATTTGTGTATATATCGATCTCTCCTCTTATTAGTAGGAAAGAAAGAAACAAAACATGAGTAGAGTGAAGTTAGCTAGACGACACAATCTATCGAGCTTACATTAGCGCCTGCGTAAGACTCCGTAAATCTCATGGTGCAAGCATTATCGAAATCTATTTGATATACGTTAGCACGCTAGCGAGTACAACGTTAGCGAGTAAGTTTTCTATGACAACTCATGGTAGAGCTACAGAGGACTACCCGCAGCCCCGACAGGCGTCGGCCCTTTCGGGCCCCTCCCATGTTGCTGACATCTCTTTGAGGCGCGCGTGGAACACGAACGCGCCGTCGACACGGCCTGTTTTCGTCGTGAGACGGACGGACGGCGAGTTAGCCCATCACTCACCGTCCACAGGCCCGCGTCTACGGTGGCCGGAGGTCATCGCGGGACCCCCGACGCCCGGAGCGCCTCCCGCGGCGGCTGGGACGAGAGGTTCTCTCCCTCTCGCGTTCCGCCACCTCCTTCGCCAGCATCACTGCTTCGCAGAAGGAGGCGACGGCGTCCCATTCCTCCTCGCCCCGGACCATGGCTTGCACCAGGGCCGGGCGCGAGAGGTCGCCGCCGCCGATCGCCGCTACGAGAACACGGCGGGGCTCCGCCCAAGCGGAGCACAAGCTATATATCCCTTATTTTTAGTGATGCATCACACACAACTTGAACATTTATGGAAAAATATCCTTTTCTGCGGTGGAACATTTCAGCTGATGACCAATGCTGTTGATCTTTACATGAGTGCAGTCAAGAGCTCCTGCCACACGTTGGAACCCATCAATGGTATAAAAATCTTAAGCTACTTTTCGGAGCTCATTCCTTTCAGGCATATTGATATAGGTGGAGCTTAATGCAGCCATCTTGCAAGACACTTTTTGTACAATCCGGCAAACTGTAGAGCTGTTTATGTTCGTCAGATCAGCTAGTACCATCTGGAAGGTCCCCGTCGCGAAGAACCACAAACATCTTAGAAGCTGGGTAAGACCACAAATGGCCTTACTCCTCAGGGTCTGTGGCTCTAGATTGAGGCGGCCTCGAAGCTGCAGCACTGCCTCCTTTGAAATTTGGTAGCGCAACCGGAACTCTTTTTCATCATGTTTTTCGAATAAAGTTATTCTGTCTGGGATCTGGCGGCGGCGAGGAACATCTTCTGGATCAGACAGCGACGATAGGCTGGTCAACGACATATTCAGCAGCGAAAATAAAATTAAACACTAAGTAAAATCGGTTTAATGGCCCGTCTTCGACCTATTAAAAATGATAACCTCTAAAATGTAATTTAATGAGCGCTGATGCGCTAAAGTCGCTTCGTGCAATACAAAATACCGTTAATGGGTGGTTTGACACTTCATTAGATAAGTTTGACATTTCCATAATTAACATTTAAAGGAGCTTTAAAATGCATCTTATTTTCTTTCCTGCAATGCTTTAATGAAACATTAGGATTTAAAGTGGCATTAAAAAGATAAAAATCTTTCTTGCAAGTGAGTGTAAGTTCCAAAGACTTTAAAGTTAAAAGAAAAGAAATAAAAGAAACGTTTTGTTAAAGTTTCGCAGACGTCAGACAAAAGGCACGGGAGAAAAAATTGTATGTAAATTGCAGAACAAGTGGATGGCGTTATGCAAAACTGCAAAAATATATTTTTTAATTCATACGACTCCCAATGTTATTTATTTACAGCCTTGGTAATACCGGTGCTAGAGGAAAACTCATGTATTGTATCACTTTAAATATCTTTTTTCGTCCGATGCGTATTGGAACGATAAATTGTTTATTTTATTTTTAGTCTTAACTATAGTTTAAGGCGCTAACAGCACCGAAACTAGTAACCACTCGTAACCCACATTATATTATTTCTTTTACTCTAAAATCACATCAAATTTGAAATATCTTAAACACTATCATGCTAGTAAATACCATGTTGTATTTTTAAAATCACTTTACATGATTCTAGACTTGATAAATTAACTACGGCCACTTTTATCTTTGATCAGTAATTCTCTTAATTTATCAACATTGCGTGTTTTAAAGGCCTATCCAACGACATCCCACAAAATGGACTTTGCGAGGAAAAAAAATTTAAAGTGAGAGTGGAGATACACTAAAAAAAACAATATTTTATTCAGCACTTTGTCGGCGTAACTCATTTAAATATTCATGCTAAATTACAGCTTTCTAGTACTAAAACTCTTTGAGATATAGTGCGGACGGACGGACAGACAGACAGACGGACATGGCGAAACTATAACGGCCTTATTATAAAAGTCGTTAAACCTGGGTTTAACTTAAACTTGGTTTATCTCGCATGCCGTCACTTTCTTTTGAATATTATCGAAGTGAGACGGCATGCGAGATAAACCAAGTCTAAGTTAAACCCAGGTTTAAGCACTTTTGTAATAAGGCCGTAAGGGTTCCATATTGACTACGGAACCCTAAAAAGTAATTAGGTCCTTTTTTTTTTGGGGGGGGTTGGGAAATCATCAAATAACCTCTCCCGCTCTTGGGCAGAGCGAAAGGGAGTGTCAGACTTTTACTGACTAAAAACCACCCATGTTCCTTCTTAGCCCTATATGTCGAGGCCGCGGTGACTAGTTTACAACCCGCAGCCAAGTAATTACGTCCTACTAATAGAAATTCTATCGAATCACTGCTTGTCTTCTGCATAAAACCGTCCAAAACAAGGTGTATGCGTTCAAAAACGTTAACACGACCAATTGAAAAATTACTTCGCATTATTAGGTTTTGGTGCGAATCCTCCCTGCCCTTATTACAGGCCGGAAAAAATGTGCCCACGTCAAAAAAAAAGAAGAAACATAAGGGGAACTCCTAATAGTTCTTATTTTAAAATTACTTGAAGTAATTCGTTAAAAGTGTGAAGGGGACTGTTCCTTTTTTAACTGAGTTTTGAAAAAGAGGTTTTTATATTATGGATAATTATGGACTAGATGTGTATATTTATTTTCTATAGTAATGAATACAGAGCTGTTGAGATCTGTAGGTACGGACTGAATGAAGTAGATGCAGTAATTGGTAAAGGAGAATTACCAATTTTTGAATGGGACGTCGTCGCCCGTTCTTACATACTCTTTTAGCGACATCCAAATTCATACAGCTGGTCATACAAACATGCGTAGCTCGCACCTGACCTCTGTGAAGAATATTTCTATGGTGAAGAACATCATCTTAAAAGTCAGTGTATGTCCCTCTAGAAAATCAAATATCGGTTGTTAGTCTCTTTTCACTCATACTCTCATCATGGTCAAACCATCTAAGGCCCACTTGCGCCACGCTGGGTTAACACGGTTAACTCAGAGGTAAACACTACTTTGGAGTTAAATTCTAATTATGTCTTGCACCATCAAGAGTTAAGGCTTAACCATGAGTTAAATTTTTAATTATTTAACCCACTGATGTGGGAGGGTTAAGTCACCTAACTCTGGGTTAGTAATGTCAAAATTGAGATATTTTAGGCTAAGTACGCTTTGGTTGTGTCTCGTGTTTGTTGCATTCAGTGATATCGGTTTTATTTTGTCCTGAAAATGATAAACGAATGGTTGTTGTCTGATGATGATGAAAAGATCATCGCCTACATTAGTTCACTTTTATAACAGAAGAATTGCAGAACGGATTGATCATTTTTACTCACAGAGACAAAGGTTTTCATAGGAGATTTTATCTACAAAAAGAAACTGTTCTCTATAAATATTAGATAAAATTGAAAATAGATTGCAATATACAAATACGAATAAAAAGTAATGTTGGTAGGTCACATGTAGGCATGTGACCTACATTACATTTTCAGTTATTAGTGCCTCTTCAGTGAACTCCTTTTACAATTTAATAGACTGAATAGAATTAAATTCTTTTATTACTTCCAACCAAGCTTTTTGTTTTTGTAGAATGTTGGCTCCATCAGTTTTTTTGTTTTCTACAATGTGATTTTTCTACTATATCGCACAGTAACAAATTGTCGCTGTTTATGAAATTTAGGCCACGTAACCGAGGTTTCTTTACCATTTTTAAGTCTGCCTAAATTATTTCGCAAAATAATAACTGTAAACGACAATGCAAGTGCAACACGCTCAAGTCACAACAGTCAATATAACGCGACAAAGAACAACGTGTTAATCTGACATAAAGAAATAGACTTATTCAAAGTACCGTGGAGCGAGAGAGAGAGAAATATTTTGCCAGATGTTAAAAGAATGAATGAACATGACAAGGCTAGGGTTAGTTGACTCTGGGTTAATTTTTACTGGTGCAACTTAATATGCGAGTTAAAAATTTAGAACATTAACACTGAGTTAGTAAACCTCGAGTTATTTATTTAACTCAAAGTTTTGGTACAAGTGGGCCTAAGTGTCATCAATCATCATCATACATGGCGATAATTTTATATACTCCGTGTTAATATGGTCCGAAGAGTCAGACTTGAAGTAGACAGTAACGTGAGCTAATAAAATACTGCGATCGCCAATCCGTCTGGCAAAATTATAATTGGCGATATTACCATAATTATTATGGTAATTTAAATAAAATATTTATATTATTATGGTAATTATCGTTCGATGTCATCTGTCTCTTGTTTGTATAGATACATAATCGATTGATTTTTCCTGTTGAAATGTTGATGGCCTAAAATATACAGCGTGTATTAAAAAATAGAAACTTTTGAGAGGGTGGCAACAATATAAAACGTCTTCAAACTGGGGATCGGACAAAAAAAAACTAAAAACCAGTCCGTCAGATAGATTTTCAAAAAATATTGGACGCGTATTTTTTCTTTTTTCACATAAACAAAAAATGAAGACGATACAGTGCTTCGAAAACTCGTGAACTCTTCGAAAACGTCACATGATAGTACCTTTTTTTACCTAGAAATGACGTCACAACCCCCCACTCATACTCTTTGACCCGTCTTATCTTCGTAAATTTTTATTAATTTGATATAACAAAAAGCACGTATCCAATTTTTTTCGATAATCTAACTGACGAACTAATTAGAATCATATTTTTTGCCTCAGTCCGATCTCCTATTCTTGAAATAGTTGTCGATAAAGTTCTGTTGACTCAATTCTCAATTTACCAAGTAAGATAAGGTACTTAATTTAACAAAATTTCAGAATCATCATCAATTGCTTAGCCTTTTCCAAACTTGTTAGGGTCGGCTTCCAGTGAGACGCATGAGGCTCAATACCAGTATTTTACATGGAGCGACTGCCTATCTGACCTTTACAACTCATTTAGTACTTTGAATTTGATACTCCTTGGCAAGAGTAGTCGGACTTTTGGGCCACTTACCACTAACGACTGAAAAAGATCTACATTGACAACCGATGCCAACGGCTTTAAGTGCCCTCCGAGGCCTGATATCGAATGTGTGGTCATACATCCACGGACCAACCCAGACAAGAATCATGTTTATAAATTAGCTCCAACTTCAAGATCCGTTTATGTACGTGTAGGTAGTAACAAAAACCCTGTCAATCGAACTGCATGTTTCATTGACTCAACGGGTTTATTCCAAAAGATGCAATATCACAGAGGTCACGGAAATACCTAAAAGTAATACCTAAAAAATGTTAAGCTATAAAGCTCAAAATAGCATGCATCAGCCAGTACCGCTAGAATAAAACAATAAAGCCAATACCAGGAGTATGCAGTAGTAATATCTTCCACTGATACGAATAGCACCTGTTAGCCGAACGGTTTTGATACTTGCATGGAAATTTAACACTAATGTTCTGTTATAAATTGAGAAAACACCAGCGTGAAATTGTGGTGTGTTTTACAGTAGTCTACTAGTCTATTTAATTTTTATATCATGTTAGCTTTACAATTTATTTTCACTACCATCCTTCGTAATACTACGATAAAAACATGTGGACATTCAGGAGCACCACGGGCAAAAAACGGCTTTTTACTTTTTTTTGGCTCTTCATAGGTCTATGGGAAAATATTGATACTTGTAGCGTACAAGTACCAAGATTAAAGTGGAAATTACTTGCAAAGATACTTATAAAAATCCAACATAACCCCTTTTAATCAGAAAAGGGTATTTTTCTGTCTATTCTAGCTGATCAATGACAATGAAAAGAACAAAAAGTTATAAAAATCTAAGGACATAGGTAGAAAAAAGTAAATAAAGAAGAAGGAAATAAAGGTTCTGGCAAAACAGCTTGATAAGGTGGTCAATATTAGTTGTAACGAGAACTTCTATAATAAAAATCACAAGAAAAATCAAAATACCCTCACAAACACGCAACGCAGAAACAATAGAAATAAACCTTAACACATTTCTTACTGACAAACGTCCATTTGCTTCGATAATTTTGACATTTGCATGTTAACACTCCAAAAAACAATGAATCAATATCGAGGAGTCTCCGGAAGCAGACAGTGGGTAAAATGCCTCTTACTGACGCCTATACTTAAATCAAGCAATTTTGATACTTGATTGATGGTACCGTTAGTTCGTAAAACAATGAATGAATGCTGAAGCAACGACGGGAGCAGTCTGTAGTAGCTGTGCTTGGTATTGACGAATTACTCACAATTTGGCCTTAATGATCTTGATACTTGATGAGAATTAATAAAGAGACTGGACACTGATATTACCTGTGCTTCAGATTTCTGAAAAAAAATTAAGCAATTATTTTGTACTACCGCTTGAATGAAATCGCGGGATTAAAGAAGAAGAAGAAAAATAACCGTATAAGTCTACTACGTTCAGACTAATAAATACAAGCTTGATTATCCTTTACTAATATTATAAACTTGCTTATGCCCGCGGCTTCGCCCGCGTGTTTTTCATTCAAATTATATATTTATACTTTTTTTGAAAACCACTTTATCCATTGGTAAAAACAGCATGAAAATCAGTCTAGTAGTTTTTGAGTTTATCGCAAACAGACAGACAGACGTGACGGAAGACTTTATTGTTTTATAATATGTAGTGATATGAAAAACTCTGTCTGTCTGTCGCGCTTTCACACCATAACTATTAAACCGATTTAAATGAAATTAGGTACACAGATAGTACAGAGCCTGAGAAAGGACATAGGCTTTTTAATGTGAAAAAAGGGTTGAAAGGGCCATGAAAAGATTAATTTTGGACGCAATAACAGATATCGGTCGCGATAACCGACATCCACGCGGGCGAAGCCGCGGGCATCAGCTAGTATAAATAATTATAATTTTACATGTCAAGTTTCGGAAATGATCTTTCATGTGGCGATAACATTTAGGTATGTAAAGAAAAACCTATGTAAAGTCTAAGTTTTTGTTAGTAGACCTAATAAATTAAATTAAAGTAACGCATTCGCAGACAAATTAATAACTTATCAGACTTCGTCTACAAAAGTTTTGACGCTTTCGACCTCACCACAAAAACTTTACTACAAACATCAAATATCAAAACGTCTCTCACCACATATCTATCTTATACAGACTCAGAAGTCACGTAACTCGGCGGTCGAGGCAGCACGTTCACCAATCATCTAAACCAAGCCCGTGACCGTATACCCATCTCTTTCACCCACACCAAATTTGGAATCACTATCCTGCTCCCTCGCGACGAATCCATCGGGAAATCTGAATAGTATGGAGTAGAATTAGGTGCTTTGACATTACTTTGTAAGGCGTTGATAGATTTTCTTTGAACCTTCTTCGGTGCTGAGGGAGAGAAAAGTTTCGTTTATGGGACTCGTGATAGTTTTGCCGAGGTAGACTTTGGTGAGAAAACTATTAATAGTCTGAAGGATCAGGTAGATATGATTTTGTGTCTGGGTGTAGACAAACTTGCGAAGCCCGGAACTGAAATACAAAATTCGAAACTTTGACTTGAATCAAGGCTAGAATTTGATTAATTGATCAAATTGAATACTAGTTACTTAATTGATAAAATTAATGTACCAACCGAGAACTGATATGACAACAAATTTCCTATGTTTCAGCACTGATTCGTTTATCCGTAATCATGGTTTGATTTATGATAATGACCATGTAATTTCAAAAAATGATAACTGGCAAAGCAAAGAAACCGAAATAAGTCAAGAACCCGAGTTACCGAAGTAAGTTTCGCAAGGGTTTAAAAGGCCTTTTCAAGAGCTTTCGGTTGTCACTTGTCATGTATTTTTTTTTCACCAAAGGTAACGTTGATGGAAAATAAAATTAACAAAACTAAGTGGCCTATAAGAACTTGGTTGAACAGTTTGGACATTGATAATACCTGTCATAACGGTTCATGCTTTCTATAGTTGTTTTTAATGAATAGATATTATGCAGATATTTCTTTTTGTTAATAAGTCAAATAAAGTTCCTCGTTCCTTAGTATTCGTTCCATAATCTTTAAGTACTCTTTAACAATTTTGTGAGCTTTGTTTCTGATTTCCATCACTGGATTTTCAATCATTGCCATGCGAATTTCTTGCCCTCCCTCAGTCGATACTGATTCGTATTCCACACACCCCCTTACAGGAAAATCAGTTAGATTATAAACATCCAAAGCATCTTAAGGGCCTGCATTGCAAGCCGTCACTTTCAACAATACAGCCAGTTCCATTCCGTTAGGACTACGCACGAGTGCTTCTAAGCTATCGTCTATAGCTTCGCTCTTTCTATCAATATACAATATTTATTGGAGTAAAAGAGAGAGCGTCAGTTCGATTTTTGAAATATTTTGAATGTCTCGTTGTCGTTTCAGTATTTATTGGATTATTTTTTGCTTAAAGAATCTTGGTCGGTAAACAGTGATGATGTAATTTAAGTAACAAACAAGGTTGATGACTTTTATGTTGATAATGACATTGAAATTTCTTTATGTCATCTTATTTGAAGTTGGAATCGATTTCACGGATTCTAAACATATTGGTTTATTTGGAAATTCTTCAGCGTACTTCTCTTTGGTTGCATCCGTTCTAAGAGTTGGTTTAAGAAGCTGCTCTCTCTTTTTAACGTAACCTAATTACTAGAATTAGTTTCTGATCACACACTCCAAAGACCGGAATCCTTTCCTAATATTTGGTCGTCTTACTCAGGCAGGACATTAGCAATGGTGGCCAAGGTTAGGCCATACAAATCAAAGCCGTCCTAAAGCTCGTGGGGCTGACGATATTGTCAAAGTCGCGTAAATTGTGGTAGTGGTTGGGTAAGAGTAGCACAGGACAGGAAAGAGTGACAGAAAAAAGGTAGGCTTACACCCAGCAGTGGGTATATATTTCTGGGCTGATATGATGATAATGACCTCTTCTGTAAAACTGAATCTTCAAACGATGGTAATCATTATTAACCTTATTGTTATATCCGAGTCTTCTTCATTATCAACGACATGTTCAGACAGTAAAAGTCTAATTAATTCACAAATATCATCATGCAAAAATTCGTCAGAGACAGTTACCATATTTCTAATCTGCAGACTGCGTAATTACTGAATCACGAGATACTACAGCATAAACATCAGTAGCAATAACATCTCATTCAGAAACATTAGTTTTTACGATATTAACATGTTTGTTTATGCGAGGTTTTTTATGTTAGAAAGCTGTTTTATCGTTTCTGAATTATTATGGTTTGCCAGAGAAAAGGAATCAATTTGGTGTGTTGTGATTGTGATTAACTTGATTTAGCTTGACTGTAATATATTACAGTATTTTCAGTTTTAAATCTACACCTTTCGAGACTGAGAAGAGCTTGACCCACAAGTGCTAACATAATAAAGTGACATAACACATTCATGCAACCAAATCGAAAATGTAAATATGTTAGGACCGTAGCAGTAGTATGTGAGGATTTATCCTCTGCCTATCCCAAAGACAAAAGAGAGAGTATTTATCCATAAGTTCCTAACTTGTTGTAACAATCTTTAATCTTTCTCTTTCACATTTTTACGCAACGGTCAATCTAAATGCGTCCTCCAAAGTCACTGTATGCAAAAACAATCACGCTGTCATATGCCGTTCACGAAAGAAGTCTGTATTTAGAAGTATTTTTGTGTCGAAATTCAGTTTCAAAATTGGCCTAGTAAAACATACAAGCGCTAAAGTTGAAACTCTATTAAAGAAATTTGACAAATTGCAGAAGCTTGATTTTCTGGCGTCTGTACGTACACGAAAGGTGTTGGTACTCACTACTGCCTTTAGCCACCATCGCTATGCAGGACAGGTATCACAATGCACCTGTTGTAGACGTTACTAAAAGGCTTATATTTATGTCCCACGGAAGAAAATCACGATAAAGATGGAGACTTATGATGTGAGCTGATCATCAGTAGGATGAGCCCAGAATGAGTCGAACTAGGGAAAATAAAGACAAGGAAACACCTCTTTTCTGTTGCAAACTTTTTGACCAGATTTTGGAAAGCTCCAGAAAAAAACAAAATTCTTATTCTTTGCTTTCCTTTCAAGCCAGGCTTATTCCTCACAGTCTATACGAATAAATGGCTCAAGCAAAAGCGCAATGCCAAGAAAAATGGCGTCCACTCTCAACCCTTAGATATCGCCGGTCTAAGAGACCACGTACTCCGATTTTTCTGGTCAAATGCACTCGGAACGAAACGCAACGGGCCGCCACGAACATCACCGATCTATCAACGAAGTTCGCGTATAGAATGCGAAATGCGAAATTCGAAATCACCAATCGCATACGCTGATTTCAAACGGACTTAAAGCCGAACAAGCGAATATTTAAAATTCGATCGAACGACTTTTGTTTTACAGATCCGATTTGTGTTTTCGAATTTGGAGGTGCTGTGTTCTGTGTCTATCTAAAAACTAACTTAATTAAGTTCAGATAGGGTCGAGTTTTATTTGTTTATGTGCGTTTAATACGTAAACATTTTACTGCAATTGTTTTAAGAATATAAACTATTTCCTGTTAATGGTCTCTTTCGCTTATTGTTTCGGTATCTTTCTGAACCAACGATGATGTCATGTTATGTTTTCAAGGGAATCATAAATGTTTTTAATGTTTTATATAAAAAAAATGTACACGGATATTAAAATGAGTCGCACGGAAGTTGTTGGTAATAAAAAGGTATTTAGAAGGCGCGCGCACCTTAAAACTTTTGTATGTGACGGTATCAAGTGATCACTGCTAGAAATGTGTTTAGAAATCACCTTACCTTTGTCACCACAAAAGCTGACAAAACATTTACTTATGCTTAGGCTGCGGGTTGTTCACAAGTTACCGCGGCCTCGACATATAGGGCTTAGAAGGAACATGGGTGGTTTTTAGTCAGTAGAAGAGTGTCAGTCTCAGTCTCAGTCTCAGTCGCTCTACCTAAGAGGGAGGGGTTATTTGATGATTTTCCACCCGCCAAAAAAAAATAATATGATAAAATAAAATACTTTATTAACCTCCGATCTCAAAAACCATCTACCATTTTGCAGTCGAGATGTAAAACCATAAATTTTCTTAACAACCCTTCACTGCAGGTGGGTGAAAAATAATTTATTCAAATAAATCTCGCGAATTTTCGCAACATCGGGTCTAGCAGGCCCCCGGGCGTCGTTTCGCGATTCTTTTAACTGCACCAAGGAGGTGACTTTTTTGTTGCTATTCTAATGAAAATGCTAATAAAAAATACGGTGATGATGTTTTTAAGAAGTCAGAATATTTTTTGCGAGTAATACGATACGGGTGCCAGTCAAGCTTTTTGTTGTAAAAGAAAAGTTTTTAAATTAGATGTTTTTGTACATTAGTAAATTAATGTTTTAGATTCACAGTTAGGCCACCGATTTTTACGGATGGACGATTTTGCTACAATTTCTTGATTTGTAAGTAATTACAACCCGCTTTACAAATAAATCAAAATTTCCTTCAACAAGTGAATTTATCGTCCAAAGATAGGTACAAAATGCAGACAAAAAATATCATTAACAAACAAAACTCAACGGTAAGTAAATCGCAGGAAGTCTCGCTTCACGACACGAAAGTCGTAAATAAAAACGTGAGATAAAAATTTACATTATCACACTTATTTTAATTTCATTCGGCATTAATCATAGCACTGTGAAGTGTCGCGAGCCCATTTATTATGAGCTCGGGTACTTTTTAATTTGCTGCTGCATTCTAAGGGTTGAATGTAGATTTCGTGATACTGTGTGACAGGCCTATTAGTGTTCTGGAGTTTTGTTTGTTACATAGTCATTTTATTTATAAGTATTTTATATTATAAGCGCGAAAGTTTGTAAGTATGTTTAGATGGATGTTTGTTACTCTTTGACGAAAAAACTACTGAATGGATTTGGATAAAATTTGGTACACAGATAGTTTATAACCTGGATTAACACATAGCATAGTTTTTATCCCTATTTTATCTTCCCGTGGGATAATTTTCGAGTTGTAGCGAGCGAAGCCGCTGGCAACAACTGTAGTAATGTATATTTAGATAAAATATTTTTTCAGTAGAAATTATCTTGTTCATTTTATTAAGATATTATTGTAAACACATTAATTTTTCTATTGAAAACACAAACAAATGTTTGGATAAGAAAGCTAATAAAATGATACTCGTAGACTATACCTACACTAGTTTTATAATAGTGCGGTGATGTAGTTTTACATACACTCATAAACTTCACCTTTTTCCCTGGGCGTCGATCTTCAAAAACTAGGTTTAGAACGCCGCCGCGCCGCCTGCTTCCTTACTACTGTTTTGGCCATGTTCATACATCAGGTTACTTATGACAAGATGTATACGTACACTGTATGAAGTTTTCGTCTTAATAATGCCATTTATTTATTTATTGTTATTATTATTATCACAATGTTTTCTTTGCCATATATCTATATATTTATACCAAGCAAGTAAAAGTTAAGCCTAAAGTTAGCCTCCTTTTGGAAGGCAAAGTTAGCCTTTACTAAAAACAGTAATATATTTTTTCAATAAACAAGATGATGTGGGCTCCTTGCCAAAGGTTGAAGGGACTCTGTTTAAGGGATATTTGGTCCCTAAACAAATTGTATGTCGTGATATTCTAGGCACGGACAAGACGCGACCTTTCTACGTGTGGGCAGGAAAAAGTACGTACGTACGTAAGTACAAAATTACAGTTTTAGAAACAACAAAAACTGCCATTTGGAACTTTCCTTTTTGTCTGTGACTGCGGTGGTTTAAATCTCATCAGCGGTAAAATCGACGTTGGTTAGTTTTTTCATTTTTTGTAATACACTTTTAATTATTTTTTTACTTGGCCTCACACTAGGAATTTCTCCCGTATGGGTGCGTTTACAATCATTTGAACCCACATACACAAACACACCCAGACCCGAAACAAATATATTTGTATTGCCGTGGGGATCGAACCCGCGACACGCGGCGCAGCAGTCCAATCCCTCAGCCAGTGCGCCAACCGTGAATCATTACTAGCATAAAAATTCCGGCATTTGTAAGCACGACGACCAATCTATCATGTAATGCATAAACAGTTTAAGAACGCTGGTGTCTCAGTGTCTCAACCTGAAACCATTTACTATCAAATAATATTTAAGAATATTAAACTAGAAGATCTCACTCGAATGCGAAAATAAACACGCAACACATCCTAATGTCCTTTTTCCCAATATTCAGACTTACCCTGTTTTCTTTCTACGCTCGAGGCAAGGGTTGGATGAAAAACGACATAGTAGAAATTAAGTCTCGCTAGTGAAAAATGGTTCAGAATGTGAACAACGTTTAAGGGACTTTATAGAGTAAACATGGGGTCTCATGGCTATTATAGAGAGTCAACACGGTTTACGAAACGATTAGATGTTAAAAATTACTGGAAAAGTTGTAAAAGTTGTTTTGGAGGGTCGAGTTTTCAGTGGACAGTAGAAAGAATAGAGGAATAAATTACAGGCTGGTTTGAGAAGGCACAAGAGTAGAGCTATTGATAGGGTAATTGACAAAAAAAATCTAATTGGTCCGTCAGATAGATTTCAAAAAAATAAAGAACTTCGAAAAGTCATGTGACGTCACAGCTTGCTACATTTTTTACCACGAAGTGACGTCAAAAAAAATTATAAAATCAAATGTTTATTTATTTATTTCAGGTTCCCTCATGTTAGCCCCCACTCATGAAGTTTGACACGTTTTATTTCTGTAAATTTTGAGTAATTTGATAAAAAAACACGTATCCAATATTTTTCGAAAATCTAACAAACGGACTAAGCAGAATCATATTTTCTTTAGTAAGAAAATATCCCTATTGGAAGTGACTTTTGCCTAGCAGTGGGGCACTACAAGATAATAGTAAAAAATAATACTTTTTCTTTTTTTGCTTCTTGAGACTTGAAATGAGCTTTTTTTCATAAATATGTTTTTTTTTCTGCGCATTATTTGATTGCCCGCTTCCCAAGGTAGATGAACGGATAACCTCAAAAAGGTGGCAAGATGTGATTGAATTTGGAAGACTGAAGACGGCTTGTTGTTGCGCAGTTTAGGAATAGCCTATGTTGCAACAGGGGACTGTGGTGGGCCATGTTAAATGTTTTTTGCAGAGCTTCAAAAGAAAAGTAGGAATAAAAATAATTGTGTTCTACGCAGATTATTTAATTTTAAGACGTAATAATATTATCTTTTTAGTAACCATATTTCCATACACACAAAACAAAAACAAAACTTAAAATGCAACAAAAAATGTAAGCAAAAAAGGTTTTATAGTTGACACAATATGAAACCTCGATGGTTATCTCAAAGCAATTTGCAGTAATATATGACTTAATCTGAACGAAACTAACGGACAAACAAAGATTTTATTACTGAAGAAAAACACTATAAATCATAGTATGGTCGCTATTAATGTTATCAGCAATTTGTTTTACCTTTGTTGTTGTGTGATTAATTTTATTGCTGTGTTTTAGTGTGAAAGTGGGAAAAACAGTTGTAATCTCGGTTTTGATTGATTTTTGTCAATTGCCGTTTTGGTTTTTAGTTTTTAAGTAGGTAGGTATTCGTGTTAAAGGCAGAAAAAAACTCACTAAGTCAATTTTTTCTGGGCCTATTTGTAAAAGATATCCTTTTTTGTAAGCCTTATACATTGATACATATTTATAAAATTATTTTAACTACAAAATATATTATCAACAATCTCAACTATTTTCTAGATAATTCCAAAAACGTCTCATCAAGTCAAGTTTTTATTGTTGTAGAAACCTCAGCACTAACATAAAATAAATTATAATAAACAAACACACGCGATTAAGCAATAAAAATGGCTACTGTTTTTTGACACCAGCCCCTTTCCTCGAACACATAAAATCTACAACGATTTGTTTATATCACATTAACAAGAAGGAGCTTTAATAAAGTAATAAAAATCCGAGAAAGGACGGCTAAGGGTATAATTTTGCTATTAATATTCAATTTTACCCCCAAAACTTTGCTGCCACTTCAAAGAAAAATCTAAGATGACGATCTAAAGCGGAGTATCTACTTACGTAATTTCCGAGTAGGTACGCATTTGAAGGGTTAGGTCGGAAAGCGTGTATGTGTGCGTGAGTTTGTTTGTGTGCGTGACGTAATTACATGAATGTTAACACTTAAGCGCACGTGTTGCTTTGCTCTACTTTATAATGAATGTTGTTTTAGAATAAAATGTGTTTTTGTAGGTACCTTTGAACATTTGACTAATTCACGGAAGAATTTTTTTCCAACACCTTTTCGCTAATTAATTTAAAATTGTAAGTCATGCAAACCTAACGAAAAGCAAGTCATTAGGGCTGTAGGCTCTAGCCAGACCGTTATGCTGGCTAAAATTTATGAATTTGATTTGCATTTGGAACCTCAAATAAAAAGTAAGAAAACTTTTATCAAAGAGTTTTCGCTTCGTAGGCTTTAGTTGCCGTCGACTACAAAAATATTTAATTAGTATTACTTTAATGATTTTTAAAGGTTTTCATAATGAGCTACAACGTCTAACTACTATCATCGTCTTACGTAATAGGTACTTTGATTAAAGTTTTGAATGAAAACGTTTCATCTGTAGGTGTATTGTGTAGGTTTCAGAATGTCTTCAGATCTACGGCTGATAATATTTATCTTGTTAAAACAGGAGCAGTGTAGGTGTCGTCTTATTACCTACTGGCTACGGTCAAGTACTGTGTAGGTTTGATAATGGACTAATAAAAAATTATTTTTAAAGAAAAAATCTATTAAATATACATCTTTATCTCTAGTATTAAAGGCAATCATCAAAAAGTTGTATACTTATTTCATTAGTAAGGTGCCTTTATAGGTATTTATGAGATTTCTAAAACTTATATATGTTGTAATAAAAGTAATCTTTAAAAAAAAGTTTTTATTGTAAAATGATATAATTACAGAACAATTAACTTATATCTAAGTAAATGATAACAGCAGGATATCGACGCAGAATCACGGACCATAGTTCAAGTATCATGATTATAAATCCCCATGTATACCTACGTAGTTTTTCAAAGGTTATAAAAAAACAGCGTTACCTACGCAGACAGAGTTTCTTTTAACAAACCACCCTGTATGAAAGTCTTTCCCACTCCCTTAAATCTACAATCAAGTTCAACAAAACTCAACCCACAAAACCACGATTCATAGAAAAATCCTATAACATTTTTTTCATATCACACAATTAAGTACTCCTAAAGCCAAAAGAAAAAAAAACTCCCTTGTGGTACACCTGAGAGTTTTGACAGTTGATTATCGAGCGATCATAATGTGCGTGTGCGCAGATTTACGACGTCGTAAAGCACGGCGCCCGCGCACCACAATGGGTTGTTGACAAAACGAACCTGTGAATAGCTCCCTTGGTAGACCCTAAGTTTATGGTCTGTGGTGGGCCGTGGGATAGTAAGGACATGCTTGAAGAAAAGTACTAAATATATTAAGTAGCCAAAACAATAATATTTTTAAGTGGTACTGTGTACTGTGTACTTTTCGTTGTCATTTTTTAAGCACGTCATAAAAGTATGATTTGCGATTTTTTTTTTCTTTCTTTCTTTTGTATTTTAATTTTGTATCCAAAAGTGTTAAAGGAAGGTGAAACAATCTTCCCAATTGAAACTCAGTTTCTAGAACTATCATTATTCACATTTATTATTCGTAGTGGTCTACGACTTTTAATTTCACATGCAGTACTGCATGACTGCAAACAAAAATTTTGATACTAACATTTTGGTCAGAATATAACCTCTTGGAACAGTTATTAACTGCATCTAAAATTAAAATAATAATTTGAATCGAATAAAATTCAAATTACTATTTTAATTTAAGATGCAGTTAGCAGGAGGTAAAATAGTAAAATCATAAAAAAAAATTGCCGTCGCATCCACACCACTTCTACCAAATATTTTAACCTACCACAAACTTATGAGTCTTATGACATTAGTTCAGCAATCTCCGTCTATCAGTTCATAACTGAACAAAAAAACGACAGTATATTGATACCCGCTCAGTTTCCCATAATTTTGACACTTTATGGCATTTAGAACAATGAAAACGGTAGCGCGATAACCCCCATAATGAAATCTTATGTTGTGGAATTTTAAAATAAATGTTTTTGATTTTTGAATAGAGCTTCGATTGGATGAAGTAATAAAAAATATATGGTTTTGTTTTTGATATTTGATTAAAAAGTTTTTATAAGAAAAAACGCAATCTTTTTTCTTTATAATAAGTAATCAGATTTTTAGATTACAGTTTCTAGTTCTTTGTATTAAAATAAAACATATTTTTATTTACCATTTAATTGACTCGGTCATATTTTAGTGTCAAAATTCCATACTTATGTAAAAACTATATTTCATAACCAAATAAAACTATTTCAATAAACGATACAAATATAAATCCAGGAAATAGCAAATTCTGAAAAAAAATTACTTAAAAGTAAAATGACAGCACCCTTTAAATAATAGTAATAAAACGGCGGCATGCAATATTGCAATATTCGCGCTAAATAGTCGATTAGCGATCATTACACGCGATTCAGTTCACAATCGCTCTCATTTCCATAGAAAATACCCTGTCCTGGCTTTTTGCCATGGGGAAAAAATGTGAATGGCGTTGAGTAGTGCGGAGTAATGACATTACTAACATTTTTATATTTTAATTAAATGTCTTAATACTTCGATATTTTAAACAGATCATTTAAATCTCTTCAAGGTGACTTGAGCTATTTTGTATGATAGATTATAAAAAATATTATATAATAAAAAAAATATATTTTGTTCTACTGCGATTTTAATAATTAATCTACCTAAATTTTTTTTTTCGTTTTGACTACCTAGATAATTATCTAGGTTGTCAAAACGAAAAAAAAAAAAAATATTTGTCACGAAATAAAATAAATAAATACAAAACGAAACCAACAAAACATAATTATTTTATGGTTATACATTAGTTCTTCCTCTTGCCACTACGAAAAACACAGAGGGCGCCACTATCTATTAATAATTTTCTATACAAAATATGAGTACCACCAATAGATAATAAACCGCTAGATTCCATAGTGGGTAGACAAAGAACCGGACATCTAGATATGATCAATGAATTAACTTTAAAAGAAATTAAGTTTATAATTATAACAGTACTCCGTGCCATTCCTGTTAACCCGTTGGATGCGACGTAATATTATTGCAGTGAGCAATCCAATAACATTATTTTCGAATGGACTGAACACAGACGACAATTATACGACATTATCTTGAAATAAATAATAACAATTATTATTCGTACGTATCACTTCAAGGCGAATTATGGTTTCATGGGAATTCTCAGGCCAATTACGGCCTCTCAAAAATTGCCATCGCGGACGGTATTTCACGTCCACACGGCGGGGTATTGGTAAAGTTTTCAACTAGCAATAATCGCACCTCGGATTAACCTCATTGGTTACGATATTGCCTCTGCGCAAAGTTAACTCTAAGAAAGTCTCGGCCTCAACCCAACCAAACCGATGTAACGTAACCATAGCGACTTCTAATTCGACTACAACGCCATCTAGTTGGGAATTTGGAAGCTTTGAGCGAATGAAGATGTTTGGTGTGGTGACACGCAAAATTGCAACAAAAGAACTTACATTTCAATATTTAAAAAGAGAAACGATGCAAATTTTAAATTCTGCGATTCCTATTGGTCGAGTTAGGTCGGCCGAATTTCTCCGAACGTCAAAATTCGAATTGTAACGCAATCACGCACACGAGGACCGTTACTGCACATTTCAAAAATAGAACACGCCGGCCATACTGAGTAGGTGGACAGTTGACAGTAGCGAATCATGATATGCTTATTAATCAGTCTATTTATTTTATATTGCATATAAAATATTCAGAAGGCGCAGTCGGGGCGCATACATTCCTCAATAAAATGACCATAAAAAACTAATGCAGCACTTGGTGGTTTTATTGCGGTTCTTGGTAATCGTAAATATAATTGTAAAATTTCTATTTTAGTTACTGGTGGAATTGTGCAATATACTTAAATATTTGTTCCAAGAAAAAAACAAACACAATCAGCACAAGAAAAAAAGAGATATTTACAGTAAAATACATTATTTTTAAACTCACCTATTCAATTTATTCACCGATTTTTTTTTTAATTCTCTGATAGGTACTGTCAATGTCACGTTTAACCCTAATAGAGGCGTCCTTTTCTTAATATTTTAGGAGTCTATCGTTGTATAGTACAATTTAATTACTGTTATGTCAAAACCAAATCAAGTAACGTACCTATCTTCTTGAAAACTTTAAATAACGTCTGTTTTTCCGATTTGAATAAATGTGAAACAATAAAAGGATATCAATAAAAAGAAAAAACTGTTAGTTTTTCCGCAATAAAAGTTGCATTCGAAAATAAAACCACCAATGAATGAGTTTGCATACATAATACACGGCCAACATTGTACTGTCATAAAAATGCAAGAAGCGTGAACTACACCGCGCATTCTCGACAATAATACTGAATGACAGATACATTAACAACCTGATCATAATACGCGTATAATTTTAAATAATCTAATAGGTATGTACAATGTACATACATTCAGGTCGAAACAAAAAGGTATTTTTAGAAAAGTTTTTGCATGTTTTTCGCACTCTCTAGCGGCACTAATAGCTAGCCTATTTGAAATTGGAAAAAACAATAAAACAAAAACTTAAAAAAAAAACATAGAGCCCGGACACCCGGTTGGAACGGAACTTCTTTTTATTTAAATTAATTAACCGGGCATTTAAACGTTCAAATTATAATTTTTTTCAGCATATTATTTTCAAAATCGACGGCAGACATCAATTCTTTGATGGAAAAAAGTTATAATTTCCTAGGTGATCGGGAAGTGCCACAAAAATCACGGCAAAAAGATGTTGGTATTTGGTGTCGTTTTTTATTGTTACACATTTTTCGGCCCAGCCACTTATCCCATAAAAAAATTAGAACGATAGCGTGAATTACGAAACACTATTCCAAAATAAAACTTGCTAGTCACAATAAAAACATTTAAATGCACTTGCAGTTAAAGAAAAATCTAAAACCGAGTAAAAACTATTTCATATTTGGTTCGAGTGCGAAAGTTGCAAGCGTTTGTCGTCGTCCCTTATTTTAAGACGGATGTCACTTGCCCATTATACCCTGAGCCCTCTCAACATTCTTCTCCCCTCTGCACTTTTCCAGTTATAAAGAGAAAGAAGGGGAAGGGAAGGTCTTTGGTAGCTGCTGGTGTAATAAAACAATCATTTGTCATGTCAGATGAGCGCGATATAACGTCAGCCCTCTGATGGACACAGATTTGTGTAATGGCGACTATGAATATTTTTTTCGTGTTTACCTATATGCTGTTTCTTGTGTACTTAGTTTACCTGTTAAGTAATTTAATTTAATATGTGGAGTGTACGGAGTAATTAATTATGGAGAATTATTCAGCTTTCATTGATACTACAGATTTTTTTCTTAGAAACCACATAACTCAATAAACAAATAAATAATAAATAAATAAACTCATGTTTATTTTACCAATATAGGTATAACAAGAAAAGATGCAATTCGAGTATCATAGTATAATAAGTTTAGCCTACTACGTGTCTTTATAGCAAAAATGAACAGAAAAATTAACACCAAGTGAGAAAAATATTAAAAACAAAACCACAACTCCCAAAAGGATCATACAACCCAATTTCCATACTCGTAATCTTCAAGATAGACAAATAAATTTGCGAATAAAAAATGTAAATTTTATTCGGGAGAGAAAAAGAAAAAAATATGCGGAACCTTGACTAAGAGACCAGAGGTGCAAAGTGGTTTGAAAGAACTCCGAACGGAATGAATATTTTAAAACATCTCTTTGCGGTTGTATTTTTTAATGTTTATTTATGTTGCTATGGGGTTGATACGGGTTAATATTAATGATTTTGTTACTGAGGGGTAGTCGCGAAGATTTTTTTCGATAGGGAGACTATCGGAAGAACATTTGTTTGTGTTAATTTTGACAGGGATTTAGTTCGAGATTTGACTTGATTTTTTTTAGGGTTAACATTTGTCATTGGTTTAGTTTTTAAATTTCCCGATTCATTTGTGATTTTGTTGCTTTACAATGGTTCTAAACCAAAATTTTTAAATCCTTTTGTAATTTCGTGATTGTTGGCTAAGTTTTTATTACATGTTTAATTCATCATTCGACTGACCTGTTGGTCTAGTGGTTAGTAACCCTAACTGCTATGCCGGAGGTCGTGGGTTCGAATCCCACCCAGGACAAATGTTTGTGTGATGAGCACGATCATTTGTTCTGTGTCTGGGTGTAATTTATCTATAATATGCATGTATTTAGAAATATATAAGTATGTTTATCAGTTGTCTAGTACCCATAACACAAGCTCTGCTTAGCTTGGGACTAGATGGCGTTGTGTGATAGTTGTGGAATATTATTATTATTATTATTATCATTGTGATTCTCCTGCCCTTAACCCATTTATTTGGGGTCAGAACCACATGCCACTTTTCTTCTTAATTGCTCGACAGCTCATCAGACACCTCGATTCTAGCCAAATCATCCATGACACAGCCCATCAATCATTTCTTTGGTCTTCCTCTACAATAGCCATCGCTTTTCGTACTCATACAAGTTTAATAGGGTAGTTAACAAAAAAAAAATTAATTAGTCCAATTATATAGTTTTAAAAAAAATATTGGACACGTATTTTTTCTTTTTTCACGTAAGCAAACAATGAAGACGATACAGTGCTTTGAAAACTCGTGTGACCTCATTTTCCAACACATTAGTATGACATTTTTTACCGGTGAGTGACGTCACAACCCCCCACTCAAATATTTGACGCATTGTATCTTCGTCAATTTCAATTGATTTGATAAAACAAAAAATATGTATCCAATATTTTTCGATAATCTAACAGACGGACTTATTAGAATCATATTTTTTTTAAGCCAGTAAACATCCCTATTATTTTTTGTTTAATTTTTTGCAAGCGTCTGGGCAATGTGGCGACACTTGGGTGAGGCATATGTCCAGCAGTAGACGTCTTTCGGCTGAAATGATGATGATGAATTTCTTGGGTCTTAATATTGGATAGACATTTTGCCCTCTCATGAAGTTTATTTTACAATTTTAATGAAATCTTAATAATTTTTCGGCTCTTTCCTTCCTACTTCCTAATAATGTTTACTCACAAACAAATACTTTTCCATTACTCATGGCAAGTCGACCTCAATAAAAATATCTTCATTAGTAAGTACATAGCAACAACCAAGGTACCTATTGCCCAACCGTCGGATTGGCAGGAAGCGGTAGTGGATTCGATCCTGAGTTGAATATATTATTTGATTGATGTCATGGTTGTCTTCATACATTACTATAAAATATGGCGCGGAATAGTAAATCCCGTATTAGTTAGGTGGCTAAATATATCTTGGGGAGTGTTAGCTGGAAAAACAATTGAGATTCGTCGGTCGTAAAATCTGTATGGTAATTTTAGTTGAGGGTTTTTCCAGGCCGTGGACTTTGAAATAGGTACCTGTGTAGTGAGTACATTACTGCGGTACTTAGAGATATTTGATTCCTTAAGCCGTCACTTAGTAAAGGTTTGACATACTTTTGTATGACAAAACTGTCAAAACCTTTACTAAGTGATGGCCTAAGTCATCATTAAACCTCTCTGAGAGCGGCAGTTAGAGGTTGCTTTAATGTGTAGTCATTTAATTTTTATCCAGGACAAATAGAATAGTCAATCTGTTTATCAACCTACAATGGCTGGACATAGTATTATTAGTCCAATATCATCATCTATCTAGCTTTTCTAACCATGTTGGGGTCGCTTTCTAGCCTAACCGTATGCAGTTTATTTTTGTATTTTGCTTTTAGCGACTGTATATCTGACCTTCACAATCAAGTTTGTACTGGGTTATCTATCCGTATGGAAGTGATATGAAGATTCAAATGACGTTATTGCGACGAACGCTACCTATTTCAAAAACTAACACACCCCACTAGTGGTACCTAACACATTGAGTCGAAAACCACTAATTCGAGTGACGTTACTGTTTCTCTTGGTAAGACTAGTTGTCAGAATTTTGTGCCACTGACTATCTGTAACGACTGCCAAAGTTATAATATCATAAGTTTAACATGTCGTTGAACTGCAAAACTGGAAAAATGTGCCACGCATCAAAAACGCAGAAAAAAACAAAAGTTACCCCTCATTTTAAACTCCACACAAAATGACATAACCAAAAACACCGTCAATACAAGAAAACATCTGTAGAACAAGGAATCAAACATTCTTGGCGCATCACAACCCCTTGATAGAGGAAAAAGTTACAGCCCTTAAGGGCCCCCACTTTAAAACGCCCCCACAGATAATAAAAACGGTTGTCTATGTCTTAGACAATAAGGGACAATCGTAAACCAACCGACCAGTATAAGAAGACCCATGCATTTGCTGTGAATTTAAACATTCCTTCGCTTTCTCTGCTTAAGAAATAATTTCTTTAATAAAAGACTAACAAATTAAAATTACCTAAAATTGTGTAGTTTTTCGGATACGACAATTAGACATTATTCCTAATTTTAACGTCTCTAGTGTAATTTCAATCTTTGATGTATTCAATGTCAGAGGTCAAAACAAAGTGGTGAGTGTTTTGAGGACTATACCGAAAGGCAAATGGCTCAGAACGAGTCTCTGGGAGTTTAAAATTGTCATTACACGGGTTACGGCGTTTTTATATTGTACGGCAGTAAGGTGCTTAGATGAACATATTTTTCCGTTTTTCTTGGGGTTCGTACAGGATGTTTTGAATTTGACGTAGAATAGAGATGTTTACTGACTTTAGTCCGTCTGTTAAATTGTTGGATGTATTTTTTGTTTTATCAATTTTTTTTGAGTGGGGGTGGTGACGTCACTAACCGCAAAAAAATGTCATACTAATATCTTAGAATACGACGTCACACGAGTTTTCGAAGCACTGTATCGTCTTCACTGTCAGTTTACGTGAAAAAAAATGTGTCCAATATTTTTTTGAAATCTATCTGATGGACTAATTAGTTTTTTTTTGTTAACTAAGAAGAAGTTTTCTGTAATACCTGCGTAGTTGACGTGAATTAAGGAATGGTTACATACACTGGTCTAGTTGTTATGATATTTCTTTTGATTATTTGTTTAAAGGACCACTGGAAAATGAGAACCGAGGGCCGACCTCTGCAAGTATTTTTAAAGAAAAATAAAGAAAAAAAATCCAATGGTATCTCCCTGTACAAAAACATTATCCTATCAACCAAAAAGATTCCCGTGTTAATAAAAATAATAAAGCTGGCAATCCTTTTTTCTTTATGTTGCTAAGGGTGGGTTCACACTGCGTCCCCGGAGTGTTTCTTCCCACCTGCCTGCACTCGGCCTTATTTATTGCGATCGTTCACAACGCCTCAATGGTCGCGAAATTGACAATTTTAAATTGTTTAAAATGGGGGATGATGCAGAAAATAGGATAATAATTCACCATGAAATAAAATCAAAGAAAACATGTATTTTTTTTTGCTAATTACTGGCATTTTCGCATTACCTACGTATGACATTTTTCAAATAAACAAACGGCCTCTTAAAAGTGATGCCAATATAAATACAAAGAATATAAATACACCCATTAATAAAAATCTTGTTATTATCCTCCAAATAATCGTTAAAACATATTTCCCGAGACCTGTCAAAGGAAAATTTAAACTAATGGTAGCTCACCCTCTTGTAAAAATGATGAATAAATAGCTGATAAAAACGGGCTTATTAAGTCTCCATCAGTTCTAGATTGGTCCATTAAGTTCCCCTTAAAAAGTTTAAAAGTCTAATTTTATTTGTTTGATGATATGTTTTAAATCTTATTATTTGACGGTGCGCAGTTGAAGGGATTATTTTTTCACGAAAACTAAAGATGAAGACGATACAGTGCTTCGAAAAGACGTGTTAAGTCGTGTGACGTCACAAGGTTAGTACTTTTTTTCTTACAAAGTGACGTCAAAAGCCTTTGAAACGTTTTATTTTCGTAAATTTTTAATAGTTTGATAAAATAAAAAAACACTTGTCCAATATTTTTCGATAATCTAACAGATGGACTAATTAAATATTTTAGGTGAAATACTCTAATATGTTAAGGTAACAATAAAATAATCACGTATCTAATAGGCCCCTAAGCTCAATCTTGAATCACTCTCATTCTTTCGGTCTACCTAGAATGAAGGCCTCCTTAGTCTTTACACTACGTTACATTAAGATGTTATCTTGAGTTGAGTGTTGAGTGTTGAGTGAAAACAAGCTTAAGTTTCCTACAACTAATAAAGTTACGCAAAACCAGTGTACCTACGCTGTATTAAAAAATCTCGCATTGTATTGAAAACCTATACAAAGTGATGTCAGGATATGCTGAATATGTGTAATTTGATATACATATAGCCGTACGTAGTAATTACATTTTTATTTCAGCCTTCGTCTTGAAAACCACAGTCTAGACTGCTAAAATTCAAGTCTGAATCATACTCGAAACAATTCGGAAACAGGTAGACTTAGCATGAGCCATGATGTTCTAATTTACATATAAATTGTCTGGCAAAGTGTGGTACTTCATAGCGTCTTGGTTGACGACTATCGCAATGTTGAAGGGATGAGTTGCGCTGTCAAATATGTATAGGTACCTAGTACCCAAAGCTTGGAGATGAAGAGTGAATTGATCTTGTGTTTTCACAAAGCCTGGTAGGTAATGTTGCCATTTTGATACTATAATCTGTCAAATTAATAATTATTTAATTCATTTTTTTTATTTTCTGCTTTATCACTATTGCATCAGGTTCAAGGTTGAATAAGACTACTATTTCCGGTAACTTGATGTGCTGGGGACAGACCCCAGACTTAGAGTCAGGTCTCAAAATGAAGGGTTTTAAAAGGAGGTTACAAAAGTATATGCAAATTGTAGGTTTAAAAGAAATTTAGTGAAAATCAAATAATAAAAATCAAATCGTCTGCGAAGTATTTTGTGTGGCTAACAAAAAAGATGAAAAAAAAATTGTTTAAGAATTTAAAAAACCCGAATGCGTTGTTTCTATGATCTGAAGAAAAAACTAAAAAACAAAAAAAAAAGAAATTTAAAATCAAACAAAACTTGGAAGCAGATCACTTAAAGAGCAGGGTCCACTTAAATCTAAAATTATAAAGATGGAATGGGCTCCGCATGCTTTTAAGTTTTGTTTGATTTAAAATGTACCTACTTGTTTTTACCCTTCAGTACCTATTTTCAGTTGGGTTTTATAACTACTTTTTTAATTCTTAATTGTTTGCTTGAAAAATCGTTTACTTGATAAAAATTGTTCGTTTTCTTGACTTTCAAATGTTAATGTAAGAAGGTAAGGTAAGGTAGAAAGTCGTCATTCTAGAGCGTTCTTAGGTGAGCGCTGGGCGTTATTATTGTAGACAGGACCTTTTCTTTTGTATATTTCCCACAATTTGATGAACGTAGATCTTCGACATTTCGGTTTTTCAACACAAATGGATCCCCATTTGGCCAATTTGTTCTAAATAACTGTTATTCACAAATACTCAAAACTTAAAAAGAATAGACCGAACCTACTTTTCTCTCCAGATCTTTAAGATCTAAACCTTCAAAAGTTCAAGCAAGTAAAATATTTTTACTGTCTAAATTATCAAGATCATAGAGCCATGCGACAAACAAGAGAAGTGTTAAAAACTTAAAATTCACACGGCGCGCGACATCCCTCGGTTGCTTTGAAGTTTAGCCGCCTCTAGGTAATCCGTCTACGAGGAGTGGATTAGGGTTGGCACACTTGGATATAAATATAGGTAGGTATAGCAAAATATCGTAAAGTCACGTTGTTTTGAACGCTGCTGTAGATTATCGAGTGGGAGGTTTTAAAGTTAAGGAAGTGTTTGAGACTTAGCTTTTTGATCCCTGTTTCTAAGTTGGGTTATTAACTGTTTGTGTATGCTTTTGTTTGGATACTAGTACACACCAGTTTTCGAAAGTATGTTCCAGGAATAGGAGAAAACTGTCAAAGAGATTATAAGGAAAAGTGGTTTTCGGTTGCAAAGAGCATTGCTTCAGCGTAAAGTGTGTGAATGATAGAGGTCTTTCTTTAAAAGCTTTGACAAACAATGCATATTCTATAAAAATACAAAAAAATTGAAGTGTTCCTTTGTAATTTACAAATAACCTAACGGTTTTTACTGAATTTTTTACCGATTTTTACTGATAAATTTACCGGTTTTCACTGTTTTGTTTTTTTAATTTTCGTCGCAATTGTCAAGGACTTCTTATAAATAGTAATAACCACCTTCGCATCGTGTTATTGGGTTTTTAATTTTTTTTTCTTATTAGAAATCTAAATTTGTGCCCGGTTCGTGCCAGTGTACCTACTGGCCGTTCGTGCCAGTCGCCTCCTTTAACATGGGATCTTAAAATAATTTGTGAAAATGTGTGTGTACTATTAAATACACCTATCTACCTAAACCTTCGGGGTTTTCGCTATATTCCGACTTAGCTTTCCGACAACGTTAACACAACCTTTACGTACAACAACAGCAACTAAGCCCAATTCCACACATCTTCCGAAAAACAAATAAGCAAACATTATCAATAAAGACAGACACAGACAAATCGACATGATTGTAGTCTTATCTAACTATAAATCAACCCCAGTCTGTCACGACTAATATGAGCAACGTCAGAGGGCGCCACTGTATTAGAATAACAAATAGCTCGCGAATTGAGGGTTGAACTATTGAACTTTAGCCAATTTAGGCTTATTATTTGTGGTGGTAAGTAGTATTCAGTGTTCGTAGAGATGAGGTCCCTAGTTATACAGAGTTAGTTACTGGTAACTCGACGTTTTCCTTGCAGGACGTCATATTAGGGTTAAAATGCAATTAATTAAGCCACTAAATGTTTCCCCGAAATTCAGTAGTTTTTGAGTGATTTAGTTATTTTTTAAGAGAAATTCTAGATTTACTACTGTAGGTAATAATCAAAATCGATTTCCGTAATGTAGTCCATGACTTTATATTACGCTTTGTACTATAATTTTGGACAAGACAAGAATATTGTCTAGTAATTTGTACACCTGGTTTAGTATTTTTTTTGCATCATACAATTTTAAGAAGTAAAGGTAAAGAACAATGGCGAAATCTTAGCTGAATTTATTTTGAGCGTCTAAAAGTGACTTATATATGAAGGCAGTTCCATTATTTTTTACGTTTTTTCAAAGTATCACATTAACTAGTAAGGGCCGGATAAAAAAAATATTTTAAATGAAAAGTTAATTGATTTTTTCATTGACCTCGAGTGTTGCCATTTTATATTTATTCTGCCTAGTGACAGTAAACTCAGCATTATTGTGTTTTATTCAGTTTTAATTTGTTATTGTAATGAAACTGAGTAAATTATGTAACAATACTGTTTATTTCTAAGTGGAAGTGTTCCTTGCTGGGAGGTAAAACCTTTGTACTGTAAAAATAAATAAATTACTTTCAATTAATGACTGGTAAAAAGACTAATACTTAGTTACAAATAATTGTGTTTGACAATGGTTGATTACGTCAGTGTCACAGACGCTTATGCGCTTGCGCTTTTTTGTTGATCTCTCATTGTACAGAAAATATATACAAATCGAAGCCACGTTATACTGGAAATGTAAAGCTTGATGAGCCGCCCTGTGTACATGATACCAATTGTATACCTATAGTAAGGCGTGCCAAAGAGTATTTATAACCACTGGGATAACCTACCTTTTAAAAAACATTGCATGCTGCAAAAACTGGGTAAGGAAAGTAGAAATACTAATGCAATGTTGTTACCATAGACATAACCTACAAAAGTTCATCACTGAATTTCTATTATTCTCGGCCTTCTCGAACCAAAATTCTTGCGCAGCCTAATTCAGAAGTTGACGGCGAGTTAAACAAGATATTTTTCATTTAAAGACGACGGTATTTTACATCAGCTAAATTAATGTATGGGCGGCGGCTGCCATTGTTCTTTACATGATTTCCGTCCTCGGGTCTCAATGGCGCCTCAGCGGTAATCACCAACACTACACACTTGTACCTCAGCAGTTCAGCATCTTTGTCTTGATCACCCATGTAAATAAACATGGAGACCGTTATTTAATTTTACTGCTCAAAATAGTCCCATTTTCCATAGCCAAAAACAGACCTGTCTATAACCTCTAACCCTCAAAATACCAACATTAAACCCACAATAAAAGGCATTACACGGTCAATTTGTACCAGAACATTACATAAAATGTTTAACCCTCCAATACCTACGAATCGTAGTTTTAATTCCTTAAGTGTGGCGCTCATTAGCAACGCAAGGGTTAACGCTTAACGGCCCCTGAAATAAAATTCCTTGGCCTTCTTGAGGCAATAAAAGAAATAAGGTTTTGTCTACGGGTTAAAGCAATTATGTTGCAGTGAAAAACAAATTAAAATGAGAAGGTAAGGTACCTATTGTTTTATTACTAGTTTTATGTTTTTTTTTGCAATAGACAAGATAGATCTACTTAGGTAGGTACTTATTTAATGTATTCATATTCAACAAGTAGGTACTTATAACGCAAAATAACGCGCCAGGGTAATCCGTCAAACTCAAACTTTCTTGAGTTTTTACCCGACTGCAAGGAAAGGGTAGGTAATTTGCAATTACAGTCTGTATCAAGTTGTACCTATGTTGATAAAATATGATTCACGACGGTAACAAATATGGTTTTACAGTCATAGTCATGGAAATCATCAGTAGGACCTCAGTTAATTTTTATTTTTTAAATAGTTTTTTCAAGTAATAGTCTACTTAGTTAGTCCCTTATTTTTCTCCAATAAGTTGATTCCTACTCTAATTACTCACATTTCATCACATTCCTCCTAATATCTTTATGTAGGAAGGTACCTAGGAGTTATTTTGATGTACCTATACAATTAAATACTATGTTTAGGAAACAATAATAATTATAGATATTAATAAAACTAAATAATTGCACAAACGACATAAAAACTTGAAAATACCTAGTTAGGTAGCGTCCAATATCGAAATATTATTGTCATAAATAAGTATAAAATGTACTAACCAGTTCTCTTGTGCATAGTATCTGAAACAAGTTATTCAATTCATTAATATTTTATTAAGTTACTAACTAAAAATGATTAAAAAAATAACTTTATGAAACCAAATAACACTAGAATGAAACCGACAGCTAACGCCATCTGTGAGTGAACAGCGGAACTACATGCACTAAGTGTATAGTTGTTCAACTCATCAACAGATGGCGCTACTTTGTAGTGCGCCAAATAAATATATTTATTATTGTAGGAAAAATGCGTGAAGATATTCAGATTAAGCGAAGACTTTATAGATTTTAATAAACTATAACATTGTTGGACATGCAAGTCCAACCTATTTCGTAATTAGATTTGTGGGGTTCTCGATACTTCGTTCCGTACTTGACCTAGCCCAATCCTATTTATTTAGCTTGAAGACCAGGATAAAACCCCTTAAAATAACCAATCGGTTAAACATTAAAAACCAAGAAGACAGCTAAGTAGTTTAATTTCACCTCTTTGTTATAGGTACCTAGGTATCATACAGCGTCATGAACAATGGACCATGTTTCTAAGGCGGTCTGAACTTGTCTTAAGGGTAATTGCACCCTTGCAACTTCATGCGTAGTTAAAGGCCACTACCAGTAGGTACCCACGTATCTCTTTCATAATTCTTTAAAAATATTTTCTTATTTTTTTTATGGTATAAAAAAGGAAAGGTGTAAAAATACTTTTACTTATGGTTGACGCTCTAGGGTAGCCCACAAAATTAGTTTTTTTTTTATTTTTTTTTGCAATTTACCTATCACTGTGTGTTAAATAAAAATAGGATTCGCGACTGTACCAAATGTTACTTAACTGGGTACCTACCCTCGCAGTCCATATAACTTCCTTGAATTCCCTTTTATCAACAAGATCCCGCAACGAAATTGAAAAAAAAAAAAAAAAATTGAAAAAATTTCAATTCAATTCAATTTTTTTTTCAATTTTTTGTTTTTTTTTTTTTTTTTTTAAATTGATGAGAAAATAATAGCGGAGGAGTAGGAAAAACATAATTTCCTCTTCCCTCCATATCAGCAGGAGACAGAACAGAACAAGGCCAATACACAGGGACGTATTCAACTGGGATAAGCCCAGTTGCCTAGCACCAAGGATATTATTGTCATTAAGGATATTATTGTCATTTATCTATAATATGTATGTATTTAGAAATATATAAGTATGTTTACCAGTTGTCTAGTACCCATAACACAAGCTCTGCTTAGCTTGGGACTAGATGGCGTTGTGTGATAGTTGTGGAATATTATTATTATTATTATTATTATTAATATTACTGGGTCTTAAGTTGTGAGCTGTTATATTTGATTCCAATAATAGTTATGACAAAAATGCTTGAACGCACGGAAATTTGTTCTAGTTTCTACAAGGTCCGCATAGTAAATAACTCCGTATGATAGACACTTAAGGGACTTCTATGAAGTGAGACGGTTGTATTGGTGATTTTAATCATTATTACTCAGTAAAGTCACATTTGTTACGGTCGTGAATCCTATTTTATTTAACATAAACCTAACACTGATCGGCAAGTTGCAAAAAACGTAAAAAAAATCGGATTTCGCGGGCTATTCTGTAGGATTCACCTTAGAATACCTTCTTTTTTATTTTCAACTAGCGGACGTCATTCGGTTTCACCCGTGTAGTTCCCGTTCCCGTGGGAAGACAAAGATAAAAGTAGCCTATGTCACCCGGGGATAGTGTAGCTTCTCAACGGTGAAAGAATTTTTCAAATCGGTCCAGTAGTTTCGAAGCCTATTCGTTTCAAACATACAAACAAAATATCTTTCCTCTTTATAATATTAGTGTAGATGAACTCAGAGAGGACATAACCTTACGTGTCGCAACATTGACCAGTCCCCTGCAAAGTTTGTATGGTGGGACAGACGGATGTTTGTCACTCAAAATTAATCAATTTTATGCAAAAACGGATTTGGATGAAATTTGTCACAACGATAGTTAGTTAATAACTTAAGCTTATGTACTACCAAAACGGCTATTCAAAATGAAAATAAAAGGGTTTTGATTTTACCATTTGGATACAGTACTCTCAAAAAGGGGCAAGAGGTCTCATGATGTAATTGTCATTAACCACGAGCCTCTCAAAACTCAATAGTTTGATAGCCATAATATTGTTTATGTCTAATACGTTCCCACGATTTCGCATAATAAACTGCGACCTTAGCACTCTCCGGTCACAACGCAATTCAAATCATGGAAATTATACGCGAATTCGTACGTACATACATTGTGTACCTTCTAATAAATATTGACGAGATGAATCACGATTGTTTGGGTGTCAAATAATGATGTCGAGAGGGCAGATAAAGATGGGTACCTAGGTACTGACATTACAGAAGATAACATAACAGCACGCCTGTTATCTTCATAGGTTAGACAGAAGTGTAACAATAGGGTAGTCCGTCAGATAGATTTCCAAAAAATATTGGACACGTATTTTTTCTTTTTTCACGTAGACAAACAATGCAGACGATACAGCGCTTTGAAACTCGTGTGACGTCATTTTCTGAGACATTAGTATCATATTCTTTAGCGGTCAGTGACATCACAACCCCGGGACTCAAATCTTTGACTCTTTTAATTTTTTATTGATTTGATAAAAAAAAAATACGGATCGAATATTTTTCGATAATCTAACAGACGGACTAATTAGAATCATATTTTTTTAAGTCAGTAAACATCCCTATTCGTGCACCCAAACCCAGCTATGTAAAAGTCCCATATAATAGGGAAACAGCGTATTGCGATCAACCGGACACAAATCCTCCGTGGTTGCTTCTGTCAAATTCCTGATGGAAAAACCCAATAACACTTTGCCCGACCCTGGAATCGAACCCAGGATCTAATGGTTTGTTATTGCGCTTACAACAACTAGACCAAATGACAACTAGACCAAACGAGGCTGTAAGAGATACAATAAGTACCTTCTAATAATTTTTGACGAGATGAATCATGATTGTCTGTACGTCAAATAAAGATTTAGAAAGCGGAGACAAAGTTACTACGAATAGGGATGTTTACTGACTTTAAAAAAATATGATTCTAATTAGTCCGTCTGTTAGATTATCGAAAAATATTCGATACGTATTTTTTTTTTATCAAATCAATAAAAATTGATGAAGATAAAACGCGTCAAAGATTTTAGTGGATTGTGACGTCACTGACCGCTAAAGAATGTCATACTAATGTCGCAGAAAATGTCGTCACACGAGTTTCAAAGCACTGTATCGTCTGCATTGTTTGTCTACGTAAAAAAAGAAAAAATACGTGTCCAATATTTTTTGGAAATCTATCTGACGGACTAATTAGATTTTTTGTTAACTACCCTATTACAAAGGTGTAAAACCAAATGACCTTAAAGTTCTTAAAACGGTAACCAACAAAATTTTACAAACAAGCAAGTAGGTACGTTAATATTGTGAAGTACAATGAATACATAATTAATGATTAAACGAACTTACCTGTAAGTGAAGTTCGATCATAATTATGTGAGGTGTTTCCGTTCGAAGAGATTAGTTTTATTGTGTCTTAACTTTTTCTTTGGGAAATGAACTACAAGCAAACAAACTTGAAACTGCACTAATAAGCTTCACAAAAAAAACCAAATAACCTAATCCCCTTACAAGTTGCCCCCAAGAAAATCACTACACCACCTCACAAAATTAATTTCCGCGCATCATTTTCCAATCACGCGAAAAAACAAAACAATCCGAGTCCCCCACATCAAACAAACATTAAGAAATAATAAAACGAAACACCTTAATCTTATTACATTATAATAAGGTTGAATAACTTACAGATGTTTTCCTAATCGTATAGCCTTGAATCCCCAATTTTTCATCATGAGAAAATTACATTATCGAAAATTTGCATTGCCTTCAGCGCCATCTATGAGTGAGTAGCGTTATTAAAAACCACGATACATTTACCTTTCAAGCTCCGTAATTACTTCGTATTTCTACCTTAGCATTATTAAAATAAGGTTCAATTTCAAATGGCAGATTTAATTTTAGATGCGTAAGTAATTTTGTAAATACGGAGTTAAGATTAGGGGTTCGATCCGGTTTGGGGCCCTTTGCAAAAACAGTATGAATAATAATGTGATTAGCATAATATCGGGAGCTCATCTAACAAGGTTGTTTACTTTGATAAGTTCAGAGATAATAGTTGACTTGCTTTCTTTGAAGGAACGAGTTTTTTTTTTTTTTAAATGATATGATATATAGCGTGTGGTCGTCATTACAAACCAGCTCCATATTTCTCGATTTATCTGTTTAACAGTACCTAAGCAATCTAATTGACCATGTACGCAAAACCACACTGGGCTTCAAACATCTTTAATGTTTGCATACCAACTTAAAGGCGAAATGTGTCATTGCACTACATAATTATTATTACCATCTTTTGTACCACATTTGCTGCAAATAAATAATTTTGAATTTTACTTTGACTTTGAGCAAAAAAAAATAAACAGACTAACCAAAATAAGTGTAAATATGTAACACTGTTGTTTGAGTGGTTTCTAATACTAATGAGATTTATGAGAGAAAGTAGTGTTATTAAACAGCTAAAACGTAACATTACTTGGAAATAAAATCTAAAAAAAGAAGTATTTTCTAACAATGGTTAAGTATTGGGCAACTTCCAGATGCATAAACACAAATAAAAATACCAACTTGAAACTTTCTCAAAATCCATCACAGAAAACCCAAAAATAAGTACCTATCACCACTTCAATCCATATGCTATCCATTCAATAACTTTTCATTCTAACCCTAGAATAGAACATTACCATACAAATATATCTACGATGGTGGTGGTAGGGGGTAGTGTAAATAAATAATTGTAATTCTTAATAAAACTACCCTCAAAGTCCGGTGGCAGTAAATTGCACGTGGTGGATGCTACCGATAGTTTTGTGAGGAGTGAGCGATTTTGATACTTTAGTCGATGAATGAGTCTGTGTGGGGGGTAGAAACTAGAATACTCTAACGGTGGCTGTATAGGACCAAGAGGTCTCTCTGTCGACGTCGACCAAAAACGACAAGGGTCAGTTGGCAAGTGACAAATACTGAAGTGTCCGACCAGATTTTATTTTTTATATTAACTGTTTTCAGTCTTCAAATTTCGCGTAATCGTTATAAGTTGTTTAATAATTCCAATAAACCAAACCAATTTTCTGTCTTTCAACTATAAAAAGTATCAAGACCTATTGCTCACACTGCAACAAGATAGAGCCGTCAGTGGGTCGCGTAATGACCGGACACTTTACATAATTTGGTGATCGACTGACCCCAACCTACCCTCAAGTAATGTTGTTTTGACCCGCGGCTACCCAAGTACCCAAGCAATATGGGTAGGTAACGGAGGATATTGAATTGTTCGTATTGGTTCTGTAGTTTATGTTTGCTGTTTGAGATCAAGATTACGGGGGGTCTAAAACAGCCGCATAAGACATTATTGTCCTATTGCGGCTTGCCCCCGTGAATCACATTATAATTCTTGAAATAGCCACAGTTTGTGACTATTTTATCAATTGTAACGTAATTCATATTCTTATCCCATTATAGATATTTCTGAACAAAATTATTTATTTAAAACACACACGAAAGCTATTTAATCAGAGTTTAAATTATGTTTATTTTGCAAATGATTTTTTATAAACACCCGTCTTTATTTTTATTCGATTGGGTTGGGACTCGGGGTTCCGTACGTGGAAAGAAACAGCTGACTCTTACGGTCCAGACACAAGCTTGGCCATCTCACATGACTATACCTAAAAGCAGTGGCTTGCAGTGGTCCCCCGCGATGGGTAGGCTACGAACAATTGACAGGAAAAAAAAGCCACATTTACCTATACTTACTTAAAATTAAAAAAAAAAAAGTTATACGTATAATTCAAAAGTAGCACACTTAAAACATTGTGCTAGTGGGTGCTTTGAATAGTAAAAGGGGCATGAAGGTAATTTAAGTAAAGTTATAACCTGAAAAACTAGTATTTACAAAAACAGCTGTGCAAAATTTGGAACTTTGACCCCCAATATCTCCTTAACCAGGGGGTTCCCAGGTATGGCCTAGAACAAAAAAATTATCGCAGTCGTTTGCGTTAAGGGTCCTTTAACACCCTCTATGTTTTTCTGATAGGACATGCTTTTTGGCCGAGGAATGAAAATTATGCAAAACAATAAATCCTTCGCTCCACTTACTGGCAGTATTAAACAAAATGCACGGAAAACAAAATAATTTATTTGTGTGTATGCAGCCACACAGCCAGGTAAATGTTGTATAATTATGAGGATTGAAATGACGAGTACGCGATGAATTACCATATTTTTGGATTAATTCTCGTAATTCGGGTACACATCTACCTTTAGATACTACTTGAATCTTACGCTACTTGAGAAAACTTATTACCTTTAATATCCAACAAACACATATTATCAGCACAAACTTAACAAGTAAATACCATTGTTATTTGTTAGGTTACACACCAAAACACACACAACAAAAAAAGTTTATACACGACAAAATTTATATTTACACTACTGTTAATGATGTTAACTGTACGTTTTCGGTTTTAAAACAAAATCGCGCTTTAAATTGCTTGTCACAACAATGAAACAGTAATGGTTTCCTCTTACGTAAAAAATAATTTCTAGGTTATTATTGTCGATAGAAAAATACTAGCAAATAAAATTGCATCATTTTCATATCGAGTTTGTTCACAACAGAAGTCAACATTTTTTGCAGGATTATACGATTTTTACGAATTCCATCAATGGTGACAAGTTGACAACATTGCGAACATCGAACTAAACAGGTGCTGCGCTCTATGCACGGAAGCCCGCAGTTCGCGACGCGCGAAATTAAAATTTCCATACGTTTTTGTAATTTGCAGGCCGGTGCTAGGTTATATGTTCATTAAAATATGATTCCCGGTTTTAAGACGTATGTAGTCATATTTTATTCAACATACAACCTAGCACTGGCCTACAAATTGCAAAAAAATGCAAGTTTTGAACTTCGCGGGTTATAGTTTGGTTGTGTTGTTGCAGCCAATGACAGCCCACTCAGCTACAGTCGCAGGAGCTGCTGCGTTAAAATTGCGAAAATCTATGTATGTGTGCGGTTCATAGACACGGCCATACGCACCGATGTGACGTTGTGTGCATACAATTATGAATGGGTTTTAGACAAGTCGAGTGTTTGTCTATAAGATTCGTACTA
The DNA here is from genome assembly GCA_932274075.1 of Diarsia rubi. NCBI lineage: Eukaryota > Metazoa > Arthropoda > Insecta > Lepidoptera > Noctuidae > Diarsia > Diarsia rubi. The sequence goes on along the minus strand of OW026433.1, from coordinate 13,059,032 downwards.
ATCGTAGTCCTTGTCAATGAGTTTAGTGGGACGCGAAAAATTGCTATAAGTATTTTAACAGGAGTTTGAACTTTTTTTATGATTAATTTGTACATAGTGTTATTTTATTACATCGTTAATTAGTTATAAGAAATGCTTAGTTGGTAAGGTAGGCTAAGCCTAAGAGCCTATATAGGGCGCACGCCCCTGCCTAAAAGCCGAAAAGAGTTTATATCCAAGTCCGCAAGAGTGTGGCAAGAGTCTAAAGAAAATCAAACCGATTTCAGAATCAGTGACGTACTTACTAATTGAACCTTCAGTAGCTAAAATTGACCGTTGATTTCCATAATGAAATAGAATAAATAATATATTTGTCTATATTTTCAGTCTCACACGTCGTGCAACCTCATTGTAAACTAGGTAGGCAGGCAAATGGCAACATCTCATCATAAAAACCCCCACAATTTACCCACAGTTCTCAAACATTTTTTTCCTCTAGCAACATCTCGACATATCGCGGCGGTCACGATTCGTCAAAGCCTCCCATTTTTGACACCATCTTAAAAACTCTCCTCCTTAAGGAATCCAGCAAAAACCCTCCACATATTCTTCCAGGTGGGTCTTTACCCATACTCATACTTTTAGCAGGGGATATAAAAATTAATTAAATGCTAAAACGCTTGCTAAGTAGGTAAAAAGTGTGGACTCAGGGGCCGGCGCAGCAGGGGCCGTCAATCAACGTCCGCGATGTATTGAAATTGCACTTTTTCTGCACTGGTGCTGTTTCGTGTTGTCAGTGGTGACTGAAGCGGGTTGAAAGAATTTTTACGACATTTTTGGAGAGTTTAGACGCGGTATATTGTATAAAACTAGATCTGGAAAAGCTACATAGCAAATCATACTTCCAACGTTCAAAAATCGGCTAAAATTGCTGAAAACAGCGTATACTTTCAAACCAATTTTTTTTAATAATTATTGTAATTCTTAAATGCTGCCGAGAGATTCCTGTAAGTATTTATCGAAATTCTCAAGGATCAAATGGAATACCTGCATTTTGACACAATTAAAAATGTATCTATTCTTTCCTCACAAAAATCGCTGTCGCTCCGCTCATCACCAAGTCCACGCCCCCCTCCCATACGTAGGTATTACAAAGTATTATCAAACGGCCATCGACTCCTGCGTCACATAAAAACGGTACCAACATAATAATAATCGCAGAAGGAATTCACCAAATGAGCCTTTTTACAGCCAGCCCGACAGTTGGTACACTTGTCAATTTCGATGCTCCATTTTTGGTATACTGGAATTAACTGGAATGTGATAATTTTAAGGTGTGAACACAATTACTGATTAAAACTCGTATGTCATCTCATTGGAGCTAAATATGGCCGTGAAAAAGCCGACAATGTACGGTAATAATCATGGGATGTTTACTGACTAAACTATATTGGATACGTATTTTTTGTTTTATCAAATCAATACAAATTGACGAAGATAAAACGAGTCAAAGATTTGAATGCCCCCCACTCAAATCTTTGTGACGTCACTCACCAGTAAAACATGTCATACTAATATAGTAAAATAAGTCTTAGAATACATAAATGACGTCACACGAGTTTTTAAAGCACTGTATCGTCTTCTTTGTTTGTTTACGTGAATAAAGAAAAAATACGTGTCCAATATTTTTTGGGAAATCTAACTGACGGACTAATTACATTTTTTTGTTATCTACCCTATTGAAGAGTAGAGGAAGAACAATGAAACGATTGTTAGACACTTGGAAAGTGTAGGGGATAATATTCCAAGAAAGGAGGTGTCTCATGAGATGAAGAGTAATAATTAGAGGTATAAGACAGTGACATGCAGTGACGACTCCATGATAGTGTTTCATGATGCAACGGCAGGTATAGATCTCTGGGCTGCGGGATGTTGTAAGAGATACCGCGGCCTTGACATGTAGGGCTAAGAAGGAACATGGGTGGTTTTTATTCAGTAAAAGTCTGACACTCCCTTTCGCTCTGCCCAAGAGCGGCATCATCATCAAATAACCCTTTATTCAATCATTTTCCAACCGCCAAAAAAAAGTATAGATCTCCACAAAATACGCGTTTTGTAAAACATCGTTTATCTTTGGAAATACGAATGTGTGACGTTGAGTTCTAGAGCCATACGAAGTAAGTAGTTTGCGTATTTTGTACACCACGATTACAAAAATGTACATTGATAACTTTTTATTTTTACATGATTATAGCTTTTCAAGAGTAGTTAGCTGTGGGTTGTTTAGAGAGACCTTGGCCTCGATACAAAGGGCTAAGAAGGAACATGGGTGGTTTTTAGTCAGTAGAAGTCTGGCACTCCCTACCGCTCTGAGGAGTCATTTGATGATTTCACAGCCACAATATTTATTTTTTTCATAGTCTGGGATGTCTTGCCTTTACTTTAAATCATTTATTTTTTGGTTTTGGGTTTGTTCTGCAGCGCTTTACCATAATAAAGCGCTGCAGAACAAAGCCCAAAGGATTGTCATTTCCCTCGAAAGTATCCACGTTGTGTCATTCTTATTATTTTAAGTGACTCTGGCAGCACGAGTAGTTACTCAACGGGTTGCTATGGAAGGAACCACTCGGAAAAAGTACAATAATATGCTGGCTACAACAAATCAGCTCCATAGTACAGATAAGTCTTATTTTTCTACCATGATTCCTTGCATTTGTTTACATAGACTTCGTACCAAAGCATAAATGACTACATACCTCTATATGGGACCCTATGAAGTAATAGCCACTTCTGCTTATTCCATAACGATACCACTAACCTTTTTTATCTATAAGCCATCGCCACCACGTAAAAACTAGATCCCCACCATAATAGTCAAAGAGACAGACAACGACGAACCATCAACATAATCCAACAACTTTACAAAAGCCCCGTAAGTGGCCAGCAACAATCGAAACCTATTTCCATTGACATGATATTACCATTTAATAGCCCGGATAGCCCGTGGCCAGGCAAACGGCTATCGGAATTACCCGGGGACAGTTTATGAGACATAACAGTCGGGCTCTCCGACTATCTGATGCATTTTTAGATGACTCGATTTTGGGTTAAGACAATCGGGGGCATTGTTTGGTACAAGTTAAATGATCGGATAGAAATTAGAAGCAAAAAAAATGGTGTGTAATTTTATATTAGAATGTTTTCGTTTTGGTAAATTAAATGCAAACAAAAAAAAACTTAAAATATCTTAGTTATTCTCTTGAGAAGGGTGATATAGTATATGTATTATATACCTAGGGCTGTCAAAAGTATGTTTAAACAATATTCTTGCGGCACAAATTACAATAAAAAAGAATATTAACTGCGGTACTCAGAGATCAGAGAGTACTCAGAGAGAACTTAAGTGGCAGTGGGCAGGGCACATTGCTCGCAGAACGGATGGCCGATGGAGCCGGAAAGTTCTGGAGTGGCGACCGCGAACCGGAAGACGTTGCGTTGGAAGGCCTCCCACTAGGTGGACCGATGACCTGGTGAAGGTTGCGGGGACCCGCTGGATGCGAGTCGCACGGGACCAGTCAATATGGCGACACTTAGGGGAGGACTATGTCCAGCAGTGGACGTCTTTCGGCTGAAATGATGATGATGATGATGACTCAGAGATATTTAATGATTACTTAAGCCGTCACTTTTAAAGCTTTATGAGTGCGGCAGTAATAGTCACAATTTTAAATACTTATGATGATGACCCAGAGATATTTAATGATTACTTAAGCCGTCACTTAGTTAAGATTTGACATACTTTTGTAAAACGAAACTGTCAATATCTTTACTTAGTGATGGCCTAAGTAATCATTAAAGCTTTCTGAGTGCGGCAGTAATAGTCACAATTTTAAATACTTATGATTCCTCCAGCTTCTTTCTCAACTCTCTTTAACTATGCCTGTTTATATCGCTATAAGCTTCTAAATTGCACCAAACATAGGAAAGCAATTGACTAGGAATTTACTGTTTTAAGGATTAGGAAGCATGCTGCCTACTCTTAAGGGGCATCCAGGACATCGTTTGAGGGTTTTATTCAATTCCATAAGGAAACTGGAACGAAAATCGTTGAATGTAGCTGTTTTAGTCCGGTTTACTGTGTTTGTTTACCAGATAATAATACGCAACTGATTGACTGTTGGTCTCGTGGTCGCAACCGCAACTGCTGAGAGTGTGGTCCTAGGTTCGAATCTCTTTAGCCCGGAAGTTGACGCTATGATGTACATTTTTAGAAGTTTATCCTGTACCTATCGTGGATGCGTTCACAAACATTTAAACTCACATACACAAATACCCAGACCCGGAACAACTATCTGTAGGTCATACAAATAAGTATTTGTTCCGTACGGGGATCGAACCCGCAACACGCAGCGCAGCAGTCCATTGCCTAACTAAGCCACTGCGCCAACCGTGTCGTCAAATATGGTCACATATGGTCGTGGCCCGTGTCTCAGAAAGAACGTTAAGCCATTAGTTCCAGTTGCCAAAATCTTTAACAGTCGTAAGAGGTGTCAGTGACGTGAAAGTTGATTGACAGCCAATCCAACCAAGAGGTATCTTGTTACCCAACACTAACTGGATTGTGGAGAGCAGACGGGTACTCGGCAAGACACCTGGGCAATTGATGATGTCAGTTCCATTCACTTTTGTCTTTTCCAGACTAATCAAAACCATTTTCAAGAATAGTTTTCGCTCCATTTAACGGTCCTTTTATAACTTACTAATGGACGTCACGCGGTTTTACCCTAATAGTTCCCGTCCCGGAATACAGGGATAAAAGTAGCCTATGTCACCCGGCGATAGTGTAGCTTCAAAAGGTTAAAGAATTTTTCAAATCGGTTCAGTAGTTTCGGATCCTATTTGTTACAAACAAACAAATGATTGCTCAATAAGCGGCTGTAGGAGTTTAAAAACCATTTATTATTTTCGATTGCCAGAGTCGTGCAGACATCAGCTTATGGAAAATACATACTAATACCTATTCCCATCTTCCTATACTTATCAAATATGAAACTACCCTCAAAGCTAGCCACTATGATGACCATAAAACAGTGGGCCACGATAAATCGCCATAACACGGGCCCACTCGTAAAACTGACCCCTCAGACATTCCGGGCCAAAGGATAAGTATTCAATAATTTATACAATTGATAAATAATAAATAGGAAGGGGCCGCCATAGTTTTGTTTTTATTTTTCTGTGGGTATTTTGAAATTTTATGGCTTTTGCTGGACATTTTTAGGGACTGTCTGGCAATATGGTTGGTACCTAAGAGAAGTAACGTGAGTTTTTATAAATCACTTGTGGGTAACATTAATTAATAATAACGGTCTCTTCGAAGGATCTTCAGGTTTAGTCGAGCTAGCCTAGGTTGGTCTGTGGATGGGTGACCACCGATTACACACCGAGTTTCCTCGATGACTCAGAAAGTCTCAGCTGTCAATTCAATTGTCATGTCAATAGGGTATTTTAACAAAAAAATCTAATTACTCCGTCAGAGATTTTCAAAAAATAATGGACACGTATTTTTTTTCTTTTTTCACTTAAACAAAAGATGAAAACGATACAGTGCTTCGAAAAGTCGTGTCAGGTTGTGTGACGTCACAAGTTTAGTACTTTTTTACCCACAAAGTGACGTCAAAAGCCCCCACTCATGATCTTTGACACATTTTATTTTCGTCAATTTTCTCAGAAATGCGTGAATGTATCAAGCTGAAATTAATATCAATTACTTAGGCCTAAAAAACAAACAAAACAAAACAAAAAAACTTCTAACCCAACGCAATCAAAAGATACAACCGTTTAAGCTGCAATTTTTCCGCAAATTGTCGACTCTCACAAGGGAATCAAAACCTACAGGGTACTTCCCGTGAACTCAGAATCTTGAAATTTAGTACGAAGCAACGTTTTTAGCACAGATAAAGGAAAATGGCAGAAACCGTAAATTTTGAGTTACATCATAATTATAATAAAAATATTTTTAATACGGAACCCTCGGTACGCGAGTCCGACTCGTATTTGGCCTTTTTATTCTAGGGACAAGCCCACAACACTATTTCCAAACCACTGCAGTGGCCCCCAGAAGAGCGCCGAGACAATGAAACTCGACGAAGTCCCTTAGGTGGATACGATCTTGGATCCCGCGACGAAATTCATCAGAAAAGAATAGCGAAGTAGTAGGAAAAAACATAATTTCATATTGGCATAATATAAACAGTGACCTAAAACTTTTTAGTACTTAAAAAAACTTGTATCTTCTTAAGCATAAGATTTATATTATCCAATTTCCAGTTTCCACTCAATATATCAACTACACCTTCTTTGACAAGCAAAAACTATCAGTAAAATATCATTATAAAAATATTTTAGCACCGTTTCCAGTTACGACCACTTATTCACCATTGCACCATAACTATGCTATCTGCCAACCCATAAACAAGAGTAAGCATCATAACTTTATATTTGAAGTGCTGATTTATACCTCAAGAGGTGATATAGAAGCGTAATGTGGTATAAAACAAAATGTGTTTAAATCGTTGATGGTTTTATACAGGGTGTTAAGTTTTCTGCTAATGATCTCAACAAGATCGTTTTAGGGTTGTCCGGAAATATGATTTGACTGTTGAGACATCAATATCTTTTTGGTATTGTGTTGTTCGGTTGTTATTACTGGCCTGGCGGATGTAAAACAGAAAAAAACCTGATATCAATTATGTTCTTCCAAAATTTGGAAGCAATTTGTCGCGGGCATAGACAAACAGTATCGGAAACAAGCAATATCGTCTTAGTTTAAAAATGGAAAAGGTCGTTAAGAAAGTTAAAGTTAAATTAAGATATAGGTAACATTATCCTTCCTATACAAAGTCTCGAAACCATAGTATTACGGTTATAATACGTAATGCGGTTTCAAACTTTTAGCTATGCAAAATGTATATGAGCGAATACTGACGCTGAAATACAAGCGACTAATATGCGAAAATTCAGAAACATCAGCCATCTTCCAAAATCTTTACCACAGATCACTGAATATGTAACCCTAACTTCATCTTAATCAAATCCTACTCCATATTTACAACACAGACGTTCCCACGACCAGCCCTACACAAACACATCACCACTAACCGATGCAAAAATCCTACCAGTCCGATCGCGACATCTCGATTCTACTTATAATCGATCAATTAAATCGAATTTCTTACGAGAAATCGAGAGTTATTCCTCTCGCGAAATTTTTTCGCACGGAATCGCGCGAACAATCGCGCCCCAGCATAATATCCGATAATACGACCTTTTTGCTATATCCGTTTTCTATACCAATGCACATTTTGCTAAACAACACGTCTTACACTGACTTTTCAAGGCATTCCTTTCCATTCAGACAAAAATCAACCTCAACACTCCGATCAAAAAGTTCAAATTTACACGCTAATATTTCCTCATACATGTTTATTAATGTATAGACTTTATTTCGTAGGACTTAAAGGTGATTGTTGAGTGTGTAATCAGGAGGAGCTATCTCATATTAAGGAATCAGATTCTTCATAATGGACCGATTGCATTGTCATGCGAAGTATTGAACTGATAGGAAAATACCTTTTAGGGAAAAAGCGCTTTCCTATTATTTTGTATGTCTTTGTCATCCGGTGTGTATTGTATTGTATTTGTATGCATTCATGACGCCCCTCTGTCAAAAGAAGTGAGTGAGGCATTTACAGTGAGGCGTTTACTGTATGATCGTATCGGTACGGTGATTGAGTTTTTCCGGAGTTTTTCTTGATTGACTTTCGAATTTATTTCCGTCATAAAATAGCATACTCTAAACTTTTCTCTTAGGAGTACCTACAGTATGAACATACTCCGGTTTTTTAAAACATTAAAATACATTTTTAATTAAGTACCTATAAGTTTTTCTTCATTATCTATCGCCTTAGCAGCCTTTGCCGTTAAGGTCATACTGCAAAAACCTAAAGTATACTTAACTAGCAGACCTGGCAGACGTCGTACTGCCCGGACAGCAGCGCCACCTACCGGGTCCAAGACAGCAAAATCCCCATTAACAAAATGATCCGCCATTTATTGAATTTATTTGTTCAAAAAATGTAATAAATGAAGAACCGCTCTACCGATTTTCTGCAAACTTCACATAAACCATCTACTCAATAGTCCGAACAAAGAATAAACATTTGGTTTGAATAAGTGAGCCCGTTCTTGAGTTATAAAATTATAAAATTACAACGAAAAGTGGCATTGTTATTATATATTGCGGCGGTTATTATTGGAGCGGTTAGTGATTCCTCATGTCTTTGGATTTTTCGTACAGGGACATGCTGGGTTCCTCACGATGGTTTCTTCCTCAATTTGGATAATTAGTAAGAAAAAAGTAACACAAACTCACCCGATACCAGGTTCTACACCTATTAATAATAATAATGAATAATATTTTTGCATATATGAGCCTTGTCAAACAGATAAAGGGTCATCAAGGGAGACCCTTTGCTCACCTGGGTCAAGACTCAAGAACTTGATTCAGAAAGGTAGCAACACGACACGCTGCATTGTGAGGAGGTTTCTCTGTCTAGAGCCCTGACCGCCGACAACCTGGACCTTGTCCTGATAGACCATAATTAACACTATTTCGCTTTCACGATAGAACTAAACTTATACTGCCAGTTCCTGGATATCTTCCATGATAATCCATTATTGGCCCCCGATATTTCGACGCTGTTGCAAGCGCCATGATCGCGGAATTTTGAATATAGTGAATTTGAATGTCACCTTCTAAATTCTTAGCAGCATAACTTCGTCATAGCCTCTGCTGCCAAATTGCCTACATTAAACAATTTACTTCTATAAATCTTCGGCTGTCAAGATAAACAAAACTTGGCAAGTGGCATCGTTACATTTGTGACAATATTACCACTTTGTGAAACATTGCACGTAAGTACAAGATGTATGATAAAACTGTAAGCAGATTGAGAGCGGTAGATAAATTAGACTCTCACGGTATGGCTCTTTCCTTAGTTTGCAGGATAGTAGAACATAACATCACGCCTCTAATCCCAGAGAAGTTGGGCATAGGTCCACCCTCATTTTGATTCTTATGTCTAAGTCCCATGATAGGGTAGTTGTCCGTCAGATAGGCTACCAAATAAATATTGGATACATATTGTTTCTTTATGCACGTAAACAAACAATGAAGACGATACAGTGCTTTGAAAACTTGTGTGACGTCATATTCTAAGACATTACTATGACATTTTTAGCGGGTAGGGAACCGCCACACCCCCACACAGATCTTTGACGCGTTTTATCTTCGTTTTTTATTGATTTGATGAAACAAAAAATACATATCCAATATTTTTTTTTTAAGTCAGTAAACATTCATATTGTATTGTATCCAAGTAGGCCGGGCACATTGCTCGCAGAACGGATGGCCGATGGGGCCCGAAAATTCTGGAGTGGCGTCCGCGAACCGGAAGACGTTGCGTTGGAAGACCTCAATAGGTTGACCGATGTCTTGGTGAAGGCTGCGGGGACCCGCTGGATGCGAGACGCATGGAACCGGTCAATATGGCGTCACCTGGGGGAGGCCTATGTCCAGCAGTGGACGTCTTTTGGCTGAAATGATGATGATGATGATGATCCAAATGAAGCTGTTATTTGTCTTGTTTTCCAGTGTGGATCTGTATGATTGCGATACCTCTTGATAAGACTGGTCGCCATTACTTTCTGACTTCTGATTACGACTGTTGATGATTATCAAAATTAAATGGCAGCCAACTAGATTAGGTTGATTGGCTCATGGGCATCTATTTGTAAGTCGTATAATTCAAAATAAAACAATTTCATATGCCATGAAAACTTACTCTACAACAAACCACAGTACCCACCTTCAAACTACAACTCATAACAAAGTACACTCGAGCACAAAAATATCTAACTAATCCTACCAACCAACTTAAGACACGGAACAAACGCGAAAAATCCCTAGCGAGTGACTTCGCTAACCCCTAGAGCGGTTTACGAGCGTCTTAATGGCGGTACTCGGGCGTTTTAATGACGTTAAATGAGCGTCAACGAGCTTCGAGTTAACAACTTTCCACTTTCTTGAGTTTTGGTGCAGTTTCTTGGGTTAAAAGTTGACCGTTTTGGGAATATGTTTTGGAGAGTTATTTCGGAGGTTTTAGTTCTGGATGGAACTTGTGACTTGTGCTAAAAAAGGGGGTTATTTTAAATAGAATTGACGCTTGTACCATAATTTTTAATACGCAGTAATTATTTTTTCATTACTACGGCTATTTTAATTACATGGAATTAATGTGTAATGTTGTTAAGTTCGGACTGTAAGTAAAGTCGTAGGTCATAAGTTCTAAGTTCTGTTTTTTTGGATTCATGTGCGTATTTATTATAACTAATATATACAATGAACACTTGTTTCGGTAAATGAAACACATCGTGTAGTAACTAGGAATACCAGCATGCCTTTTTTTTTTGGGGGGTGGGAAATCATCAAATAACCCCTCCCGCTCTTGGGCAGAGCGAAAGGGAGTGTCAGACTTCTACAAAACCACCCATGTTCATTCTTAGCCCTATATGTCGAGGCCGCGGTAGCTAGTGTACAACCCGCAGCCCCGACGGGTTACCAGCATGCCTTTTTTTTTTTTTTTTGGTGGGTGTAAAATCATCGAATAACCCCTCCCGCTCTTGGGCAGAGCGAAAGGGAGTGTCAGACTTCTACTGACTAAAAACCACCCATGTTCCTTCTTCGCCCTCTATGTCGAGGCTGCGATAACCGTTGGACTACCCGCGGCCCCGACAGGCGTCGGCCCTTTCGGGCCCCTCCCATGTTGCTGACATCTCTTTGAGGCGCGCGTGGAACACGAACGCGCCGTCGACACGGCCTGTTTTCGTCGTGAGACGGACGGACGGCGAGTTAGCCCATCACTCACCATCCACAGGCCCGCGTCTACGGTGGCCGGAGGTCATCGCGGGACCCCCGACGCCCGGAGCGCCTCCCGCGGCGGCTGAGACGAGAGGTTCTCTCCCTCTCGCGTTCCGCCACCTCCTTCGCCAGCATCACTGCTTCGCAGAAGGAGGCGACGGCGTCCCATTCCTCCTCGCCCCGGACCATGGCTTGCACCAGGGCCGGGCGCGAGAGGTCGCCGCCGCCGATCGCCGCTACGAGAACACGGCGGGGCTCCGCCCAAGCGGGGCACACCTCCACTGTGTGCTCCACCGTGTCCTCCGGCCGATCCTCACAATGGTGGCATCCGGGCGTTTCCTCCCGCCTGATTCGGTGCAGGTACCTCCCAAAACAACCGTGTCCGGTGAGGACCTGCGTCAGACGGAAGGTGAGGGCGCCGTGGCGCCTCTCAAGCCACTCCTCAAAGAGGGGACTTACCGCCACTATCGTGGCGTGCCCTGTTACCAGCATGCCTGAGAGTTATTTCTGGGCAGCATGTAAAGTCAAGTCAGAAGTCAGCGATCTACAAATGATGATTTGATTTTTTTTTAATTTAAAATTTTATCTCTTAATAGTACTTTATATTTCAAGCACTGTTTATTTTGTTTTCTTATTTATATACCTCTATAATATTGATGCTGTCTTGACTTTCGTACATTTTTTCACGATGACCATTGAAAAACAGCGCTGTGCTGTGTATCCATAGCACAGCACCATGCTGAGTGGTAACCTGCTTGTCGCAGTCACGACGTACAACTTTTGTTTTATTTTCCCTGCTTGTTATATTTTTGTTGTAATGTATACAATGAGACATTAAAATAAAAAGCAATACACATACAACACATTACAAATTAAAAAAAAAATACAACAAGCAGGGAAAATAAAACAAAAGTTGTACGTCGTGACTGCGACAAGCAGGTTACCACTCAGCATGGTGCTGTGCTATGGATACACAGCACAGCGCTGTTTTTCAATGGTCATCGTGAAAAAATGTACGAAAGTCAAGCTCGTCATGTTTCTGCAACAAATAAATATTTTTTCTTTCTTTATAAAATTATTGAAACTCTCTTAAAACTTGCAAGGTACAGATTGTCTTATCATATGACTGAAACATTTCTTCATTCAAACCTTGTAAGTAATTTATATTGTGTTCCACATAAATAATGATGAGTATTTTATTCTGTAGTTTAAGATTGATATACCTATCAAATCCACGACTAATCAACCGACCGTTGACACCACAAAACACATCAGTTCGATGAAATTAGACCACAGTATAAAGCTCGCATTACACTCAACTAAAGGACAGCAGTAAAAGAAAATTGGATTTTTTCCAGCGCCCTCTGCCGGTGGGATTTAATTATTGTTTTATTGCGTGTCGAGGGGATCTATGTTAATGCTGATGGCACCACCATTTTGTTCATCTACTTGTTTGAAATTAAGTTCGGGACGGCTTTCTTTAATAAGTTTGAATTAGAAGTATATAAGTGTAAATATCACTTGAAATGTATACTTTACTGTTGAGATGAAGTTTATCCATCTACTTTTTCAACACTTTTTTTAATCTGATTAAGCACCAGTAGCGCCACCTACACTTGGCAGTTACACAATATTATTATTTTAGTTTGCAGTATTTATGGTTTGCGAATTAATGTAATTTTGTTCTTAAAAACTAGTTAGCTTCAATAAATTGTTTGTTTCCAGTTTTACATCCGAGGTTTGAATTGAGATATTTAAAAAAATGAGTTTGACAGCTTCAAAATTTAAATTCAAACCCCAGATAACAGTCATGCGCACCTAATTATAGAAAATAGACTCCAAAAAGGTAATCTAAAATTAAAATGATGGTCTAATCTGTTGATTCTTTTAATGTTTTTTTTTTATTTGGGCCAAGCCCGCCACACTATTCCCAAACCTCTGTAACTCCTGTAAGCCAGAATCAACAGTGGCGACCACAAGAAAAGCGACGAGACAATGAAGCCCGACGAAGTCCCAGAGAAACGATCTGTCTTGGATCCCGCACAAAATTAATCAGAAAAGAATAGCGGAAGAGTAGGAAAAACATAATTTCCACTTCCCTCCGTATCCGCAGGAGACAGAACAGAACAAGGTCAATAGGCACACAGGGACGTATACAACTGGGATAAGCCCAGGAGATTTTATTGTCATTAATATTACGGGGTCCTAAGTTGTGAGCAGCAGAGTATTGATTCCAATAATAGGTATAGCATAAATGCTTCAACGACTTTTAATGAAAATTCTCATCATCAGCCTATAATGTTCCCACTGCAGGGTCTCAGGCCTCCTCTCTAGGAAAGGGATGGGCTATAATCCACCACGCGGGCCCAGTGCGGGTCGGTAGATGTGAAATGTCTTCAATTTTTTTTTTATTCTAAGACATGCCGGTTGCCTCACGATGTTTTCCTTCACCGTTTTGAGAGCAGCGGTTATGAAATAAATTACACAAAGTAATGCGCCTGCCAGGATTCGAACCCACGACCACGACTGTTCATAAGTCGGGGCCGACACCACTGGGCCACCGCTGGTCTATGAAAAGTCTAGTTAGCAGCAAACACCAATCCATACTTTTAGGTAGGTATAACACCAAGATCCCAAGATCGATCCAACAAAAATCTGGTAACCCTACGAACTCATATATAGGACCGTTAGTACCACCTGTTCAATAGAATGAACTCTGACACAAATAGTATCAGTTTGAAGTTCCCATTGCGTTCGTGTTCACATGCTGACCTTACACCCACTGGCTTAAGGAGAAGACCTACAAAGCGGGGGGGTCTAAAACGGCCACTTTAGCAGAACATTTTTTTTTAAACGTTGCCCTACACTAGGAATTTCTCCTGTATCGTGGGTGCGTTCACAAACATTTAAACTCACATACACAAATACCCAGACCCGGAACAACTACCTGTAGGTCATACAAATATTTGTTCCGTGCGGGAATCGAACCCGCGACACGCAGCGCAGCAGTCCATTGCTTTAGCAACTGCGCCAACCGTGCCGATAATAGGATGAATATGAATTGCGTTAAAATTCCTAAAATGGTCACCGGCTGCGCAGTTACTATTATGAATAGTCTATTTTACGAATTTAAACGCAATTCATTTATGATCCATATTTTGATCTGCTAAAGTGGCCATTTTAGACCCCAGGTCCCATTATTTATTAAGCACTGGGTAGATTTACACCCTTTGCTAGATACCAGCAGAATGTTCCAAATTAAATGCAAATGTATATAATACAAACGTAATTTTTAAGTTTATTTTTGTTACACTATGGTTTTTTGTCCGAAATAAATTATTTTGATTTTTTTAATTTATTCTTATGTTGTTTACTGAGGTTTTAAAAAAAAATAACAAAATGGTGTAAAATATTATTTATTTTATATTTTTATCTACTTACTTAAGTTTTTAAAAAGATTAGGTTTTATTTTTGTGTCGGTGACGAAGTGGTGTTAAAGTGGCGAATCAAAGACAGTAAGACAGAAGTTACTAGCTTTTCCCAATTATATTGGGGTCGGCTTCCAGTTTAACCAGATACAGCTGAATACCAGTACTTTACGTGGAGTAACTGCCTATTTGTCTAAAGTATTTTTTAAGTATTTCTATTCAAAAAAGTTTAGTTTAAAGACATCCCAATTTGACGTTTCCTATAAATATACTATGTCTATAGGAACCGTATCCCTATATTACCAATAGACCTTTTTTTTTTCAATAGACCTTAGTCATTTTACAATACCCCATTGCTGTTTCATTGCCTAATCATCGCCATAATAGTACTGCTACCAACAATTGTGTGTAGTGACTGGCCTGTTGGTCTAGTAGTTAGTGACCCTAACTGCTATGCCGGAGGTCGTGGGTTCGATTCCCACCCAGGACAAATGTTTGTGTGATGAGCACGATCATTTGTTCTGTGTCTGGGTGTAATTTATCTATAATATGTATGTATTTAGAAATATATAAGTATGTTTATCAGTTGTCTAGTACCCATAACACAAGCTCTGCTTAGCTTGGGACTAGATGGCGTTGTGTGATAGTTGTGGAATATTATTATTATTATTAATTATTTTTCTTACGATCCTATAAACCGAAAATATTCTCATTTTATGAACTTACAGCAGTTTTACCTATAATTGGCCATCGTTTTATTAGAAAATTAATGTCCCATATTATATTTCACAAGCTGTTTGTAATAATATCCAATTACTATGCATATTTTATTAATAGTAAGTGCGTAGTAATTTAATAATTGCTAGTGAAGTTACGGGTTCATAAATTATCTGGAAAATTAAATACCATTTATAACCAAATTAATTTATGGAATAAATGGTACTTATTTTTGGGTTAAGTAGCCGCAAGGCGTATGTTCCTATATACAATAAGAATAACTAAACTAAAATTATTTTAGAGATATAGTATTCTTATTGAAGTTGAAGTGAGAGGGTGCAAGTCACGTGGCACGATCACACGGAGAGATGGCTAAAGATCGTCACACACTGCAGGGCTATTGCGTATCTTTTAAATGACAGTGGCTTTCATATTGTCTATGGATTAACTGTCAAATTGGTTATGGTTTAGTACAAAATGGAACCATTTGACAGTAATTGATAGGCACTATAGGTTAACCACTGTCATTTAAAAGATACGCAATAGCCCTGCTGGACCCCTGAGGACAGACAATGCCCGTCGTTGTTAGGCCCGCAAACATGATCAGCAGGGCTATTGCGTATCTCTGTTGACAGATTTATTGATTATCACTTTGGCTCTGTGTGCTTTGATTAACTGTCAAATGGTTCCATTTTGTACTAAACCATAACCAATTTGACAGTTAATCCATGCACAATATGATAGCCACTGACATTTAAAAGATACGCAATAGCCCTGCTGATCATGTTGGCGGGCCTAACATGGCAAGAGATCGCACAGGAGGTATGGAAGGAAAGAGGGAGGAATTTGGCTACACCGCGTAGGCTAGTATAAAAAGGTATATTAAAATTTTGATTTAAAATTGGTATTGTTTTAGCACAAGAAAACCTTGTACATTTAATTTCAAATAATCATATTCGTAACATAAAGTCAGATAAATTATTTGTTTTAGCAAATTGTTTTTTAGCAAAGAGCTACAGTTGAAAAATGTGAAATCAAAAATGAAAAAAAAAAATGGAAAAAATCAAAAAATGAATGGAGTGGAATCAAATTTTTATGTTTTCACAACTATGTAATATGTTTTAAATTAGCTCTAGATTTGATATTTCATGACAATAATGTCCCAAATTAAAAAAAAATGTCTCCGAAGTCAACCATATAATGAATCTCCTGATAATGACCCCCCCAAATCACTTTTTTTCTAACGGTTTCAATTTTTCTATTTCGATAATTTCTAGAGCAATAGCATGAAACCCTCTACTCGTACATTTCTCTTAATTATTCTTGTCCCCGATATTATAATCTAACATCAAAATAACAAAACAACAAAAACAATCAAACCTTCCCCTTAACATCGTCCATGAATCATGGGTCGGTACGAGCCTCTATGAATAAATGTCGTAACCCTTAGCACGCCGCCATTACTACAATTCACCCGCTGATATTATCTAAATACTGAATAACTATATTATTATTATAAATAGCTGGATTTGTTCATCATTTTGTTGAAAATATATCGTATATTTGTAGCTGTGTCTTTGCTGATGTAGCTGGTAAATAAGTGTGATTATTGGATGTGAGGTCCTGGGTTGGCTTCTATGTAAAGCGTTACTGGATTTATTTCAAGGTTCGTTATAATTTAATAATTATCAAGATAAGAAAGAAAGAAAAAATGCTTTCTGGCCTCACACAGAACAAGAAATAAATAATAAATTAAAAATTGACTTAAGAACGATAACAAGAGAAAACTTGAAAAAATTAATAATACAGAATTAAAATAAGTCCCGTACGAGGCCAAAAGGCCACTATCTCAGCATGGTGCTGCAACATTTTTGACAAATAGAAGATAATTATTTAGATTATTAGTTATTATGTCTGCCTCGTTGATAGAGTG
Organism: Diarsia rubi; assembly: GCA_932274075.1. Classification (NCBI taxonomy): domain Eukaryota; kingdom Metazoa; phylum Arthropoda; class Insecta; order Lepidoptera; family Noctuidae; genus Diarsia; species Diarsia rubi. The sequence continues at coordinate 13,041,994 of OW026433.1, read as the reverse complement.
GTCGCAAGCACGACTACTGAGCATGAGTTCCTGGGTTGCGTTACCGGGTAATGCATATTTAGGAATTTCCCGGTAGCAACTAAGGAATCTGGATTTGAGCCCAGTTGATGGCATTAGGCTTGCTCCCTATTAAATGAGACTTAAAAACATAACTAGCGAAATCTGGGAATATTATTAGGTACGCCTCTGCCAAAACTTTCGGAAATTACAAGCGCGATGTTATGTATGTAATTCCAATGATAATTTTACGATAATTATCAATATTGAATTAACGTCATCTCTTTAATTTTTTCTTAAACGGCACTCATGGATACTATACAGGCCCATTAGAGACACCACGGATGATTCCAATTTTTGTTCCATTACATTTACGGCACTATAAGACCATGTCCTTTAGTAATTAACGTGTATCTGCTTGTAATATAGACACATTAATTACCAGTACTTAAGCCTAAGGCCGACAGTTTGTCACGGGAAATTACAGACGTAAAACCGAATATATTGCTCGGAGCAATAAATTAGTAATTAGCAGTATTAAAAAATAAATAAAAAAGGGATATAAATTATAGGTGTGTTGCACCACCGTTTAATAAGAGTTTAGTTAACCATCAGATGTATCAATTAGTGGTAATGTATTTTAAATTTTTGCAAGTCGTCTAGTTTATTAAAAGTCTTATCTATAAAGGATGACATTCGTGTTATAAAACAGATCAATCTTAATTTATTTTTATTTATCAACATGTTTTATAACTCCATTTAAAATATAGTTATAAATAAAGAATCGCCTTTCGCAGGTTCTAAGGTTAAGTTGTGGTCTAAGATATTATAGCATTTGTATTCGTTATTTTCCATAGAGTTTTACGTTTTGGAACAGGGCAATTAAATACTAATAATTCAATTCAATACTGCTTTTTAGAACAATTAAAGTGCCTGTAAATGTTTTAATTGAAATAAATTCTTGATTTTTAAATATACCACACGAAACTGAATTACATTATACATACAGAAGCTTACAAAATATTTGAAATTATAAGAACCTACGTAAAATATATTTAAACGTTGTCAAGCCCCATATAACTTTAGCAGGCAACAATTCAAGGCAACTAGTTAAATGTAACGGAATAAGTTATCGCTATGCAAATTCGGCAGTTAACTTGGCACTGATTAAAACTGCACGTCATAACTGTAATGGGGCAGCAGTTGACGCTCCGTTAAACTTTAGTTAGCTTTACTTGAGTTATGGTGCAACCGGACGTTTTTAGGGACATTCCGTAATGCTACTTTACTTTTTTCATGTTGGTTAGATATAACTAAAATAATTATGTAGAGGTAGCCCAGTAGCTTGAAAGATTTTTTCCCATTAGTTCTTCGATTCAAGGTAAATAAAATAAAAATAAAATAAAGTAAAATCGTAGAACTAGTGGGAACGAAAAATCTCATTAGTCTACACTAATATTATAAAAAAGAAAGATTTGCTTGTTTGTTTGTTTGTTTGTAACGAATAGGCTCCGAAACCACTGGACCGATTTGAAAAATTCTTTCACCGTTAGGAAGCTACACTATCCCCGGGTGACCTAAGCTACTTTTATCCCTGTATTCCCACGGGAACGGGAAATACGCTTGTGAAACCACGTGACGTCCGCTAGTTCTATTATAAATTGATATATACGATTTCGTACCACCTTGAATCGTAGAACTAGTGGGGAAAAAAACCCACTAGTTCTATCGTAAGACTGTGCAGTAGAACTGGTGAGAATTATCCTTACTTAGAATAACTGGGTTGTGGAGGTCAGATAGGCAGTTCCTCCATGTCTTTACTTGCCTACTTGTATTCAGCTGAATCCGGTTAGACTGGAAAGTAGGCCGACCCTAATACAGGGTGTAAATTAACCCGTCAGCCGTCAACCAAGCATACTGTACATCAAACTAAGTACCCCTATGCAAAAATGTTGCAGGGAAACGACTTTTTTTTAGGGGTAAAAACACATTTTACGGTAAAACTCTTAAAACATTGTGCTAATGGATGCTTTAAATAGTAAACGGGTCATGAAGGTAATTTAAGTAAAGTTATAACCTGAAAAAGTGGTATTTACAAAAGCAGCTGTTTTGAAAAAAAAATGGAATTTCGAGCCCAATATATCCGTAATCTACGGGGTTCCCAGGTATGGTCTAGAACAAAAAAAATATCGCAGTGGTAGGAAAACGTGCATTTCGTTGGCGTTAAGAGTAATTTTACACCCTTTATAGTTAGGACGGCTAGGCAAGTATTGTTATCAACAGGATACTCAGTCAAAACGACACATTCCAAGTTTTCCATACACATTTCTGTCCATTTATTAAATTCACTGACATACAGCAGATTGCACAAATAAAATAAACAACCGGATCATTACAAACCGGGTACATTACAGTAGAGAGGGGTGAACGAGATGGAACATTGAGGAAATGAACAGGAACAAGAAGTAGGAACTGATAATAAGTTGTTACTTATTCAGATTAGCATGAAGGCTTTATTTATTTGTTTTTGCATATTGTTTTTCTTGGGGGTAAAAGCTCTCGAGTTTGTGTGAGTCGGTACTGAAATATAAAATAGATTAAAATAAATTGTTTCTGTATATTTTAAATAAAAAAAACTGATCGGCAGATTATTTTTACAAGCACAACATAGACGTAATATACCTACAAGAAACCAACCTTTTTTGGCGGGTAGATAATCATCAAATAACCCCTCCTGCTCTTGGGCAGAGCGAAAGGGAGTGTCAGACGTCTACTGACTAAAAACCACCCATGTTCCTTCTTAGCCCTATATGTCGAGGCTGCGGTAACTAGTGTACAACCCGCAGCCCCGACGGGAAACCAACCTTACTGGTACTTAGCTTAAACACTTTTCCACTGACGTAAATGAATCAGATCTACCTTTTGTCAAATATTGGCCCTATCAAGGTATTCTTCATCCGCCTATTATAGACTTTTCCCCAACTATTTTGCGGTTATTTTACAGCCTAACCGGATGCGACTGAATTTTACTACCTATCTGCGGGTCTAAAATGGCCGCTTTATCAGAATTCACGCCAAATCTTAGTATGAATCACGTTAAAACATTCAAATTCACGTTAAAATAACTATAAAGTTCATTTTAAGAATTTTAAATTTTTAACATGATTAATATTACGATTCTGGTAAAGCGGCCATTTTAGACACCCTGACCTCCACAACCCAGGACGGAGTAATACGATACCCTTTGGTACGACAGGTTCAGACTTCCATGCCACTGACTCCAACTGTCATGTTCTAACAGTTTAATCTGCTTACCGATCCACGAAGGAATCTCATGTAATGGGTGGTCACCAATTCATGAACGAATCTTAAAGCAGCTTAAAAAACCTGAAGATTGATCCGAGCGCCCTCTTCCATTAATTTCACTATTATAATTGTTTTTGTTCATTCACATAATATTTAAATGAATTGCTGAAATTCCAAGCTTTTTTATTGCTTGCGACACTATAAAACAAAACCTCGTGTTTTATAGGTAACATCGACACACGTTGTTGACAAATAAGTGCAATAAAACAGTCGGTATTGGCTGCGAGTCAGTTTGTCAGTCGCGACGGGTGACATATTGTAGCATGCTGGTTCGCTCACGGGGGCTAGAGGGGGTTCGAAAAAAGGAGAATGAAATGTTTCTTTTATTTGCGTGACATCGTTAATGTTTCAATATTTAAGTTACGTGACAAATAAACAAAAGGAATGTTTTGCATAAAACGTAAAGATATAATTTTTTCCGGATATAAAATTCTCACAATAAATTTTATTTTATACTAGCTGTTGCCAACGGCTTCACCCGTTACAACCCACGGGAATATAAAATCGAGATAAAAACTATCCTATATGTTAATCCAGGTTATAAACTGTCTGTGTACCAAATTTCATCCACAACCATGCAGTAGTTTTTGCGTGAAGAAGTAACAAACATACGCACTCACACACTCACAAACTTTCGCCTTTATAATATTAGTGTGATACTTTATGAAGAAGGGACCCGCTGGATGCGAGATGCAAGGGACCGGTCAAGGTGGCGACTCCTGGGGGGACGCCTATGTCCAGCAGTGGACGTCTTTTGGCTGAAATGATGACGATGTTGTAGAAGACTGTCTCGTTGGTCGAGTGGTCGCAAGGGCGACTGCTGAAGCCATGCTTAGCAGTCGCGCTCAGGCCCTCATGGTCCTGAGGTTCGACATCCAGGACGGTTAAAGTGTTATTATTCCATCAATATTTTTTCAGAAGTAGCCAGCAGCTCTATTACATGGCACTTTAACATATTTGGCAAATGTTGGTGATTTGAAATATTGAGGAGTCAATAAACGATGCTTTCGACAGGGCTGATCATTGATCATGACAGATATAGGGGATATTTCTGTTTATTTATAGTTTAGTAGCTCTAAAATAAAAAGGTGAAGACAAAGGCAACGACACGGTTGGCCCAGTGGCTCACGCAATGGCAGGGGCGTGCGCCCTATATAGGCTCTTAGGCTTAGCCTACCTTACCAACTGAGCATTTCTTATAACTAATTAACGATGCAATAAAATAACACTATGTACAAATTAATCATAAAAAAGTTCAAACTCCTGTTAAAATACTTATAGCAATTTTTCGCGTCCCACCAAAACTCATTGACAAGGATTACGATTAGTACGAATCTTATAGACAAACACTCGACTTGTCTAAAACCCATTCATAATTGTATGCACACAGCGTCACATCGGTACGTATGGCCGTGTCTATGAACCGCACACATGCATAGATTTTCGCAATTTTAACGCAGCAGCTCCTGCGACTGTAGCTGAGTGGGCTGTGATTGGCTGCAACAACACAACCAATCTATAACCCGCGAAGTTCAAAACTTGCATTTTTTTGCAATTTGTAGGCCAGTGCTAGGTTGTATGTTGAATAAAATATGACTACATACGTCTTAAAACCGGGAATCATATTTTAATGAACATACAACCTAGCACTGGCCTGTAAATTGCAAAAACGTAAGGAAATTTTAATTTCGCGCTTCGCGAACTTCGGGCTTCCGTGCATAGAGCGCAGCACCTGTTTAGTTCGATGTTTGCAATGTTGTCAACTTGTCACCTCATTCATTGGATTTCGTATAATCCTGCAAAAAATGTTGACCGCTGTTGTGAACAAACTCGATATGAAAATGATGCAATTTTATTTACTAGTATTTTCTATCGACAATAATAACCTAGAAATTATTTTTTACGTAAGAGGAAGACATTACTGTTTCATTGTTGTGACAAGCAATATATAATGCGATTTTGTTTTGAAACCGAAAACGTACAGTGGGTCGTCTTAGGGGCGGATCGTATAATGATAAGATTCAAGTTGTATCTAAAGGTAGAGATGTACCCGAATTACGAAAATTTATCCAAAATCTTGCAAGTTACGTGTTCTGTAACTATCACCCACTCACTTGGATGAGATATTTGAGGTGGCCGAATCTTTCTTCTGTTTGCATCGTCATTAGAAAATCGTGAGTTAAACCTTGAATAATGTGATGAGTTTTTGAATTGTATTTAAAAGTTTTGTTTTTACAGGCTTACTTTTAATTTTTTTTTTGCTGTCATTTATTCGTAGCCTACCCATCGTGGGGGACCACTGCACGCCACTGCGCAATGGACTGCTGCGCTACGTGTCGCGAGTTCGATCCCCGCACGGAACAAATATGTGTATGACCTACAGATGTTGTTCCGCGTCTGGGTATTTGTGTATGTGAGATTAAATGTTTGTGAACGCACCCACGATACAGGAGAAATTCCTAGTGTGGGGCAACGTTTTAATTAAAAGAAAGAAAAGAAAGAAGAAAGAATGGCAAAGATTAGTAATACGTGGTAAAAATACGAAAATCATTTATTTATGTACACACAAAATACAAAAAGAAAGGATAAAAATATAAAAAAAGGGAAGCACAAAGGTAACGCTTATTTAAAAAGAAATTTCTTCCAGCAGACCTGCGAGAGGAAAGTTGGATTAGACAAGTGTAGACACAGTGTGTAGAAAAGACAAACAGCAAAATTTCATTCATCATTTAGTTATAACTTAGTGCTTCATTATAAATAATTCTCGAAATCTCCAACTCTCGTTTAGACAACTCTACCAAACCAACTTCAAAAACCTGCATCCATACAGAAAAAAAACCTTCCTCAGTCTCGCCCGCATCCACCCTGAACTCGATAAGGTTAGCCCCTCAATAAATAATTTGGCAATATTAGCATACGTCGATTTATCTCGAGTCGGGCCTAGAATTATTATTTATGGTCGGCCCGACCCCTCGCACTACATACGTTAACTAAATCCGACGAGTAAGATTTGACATAGACTAGATAAATTATCAGAGATGAGAGATTGAGTTTGTACGTGATAATTTTTAGGATACTTACAAAGCAAGACTGAAAACAATGGTGTTCCTTACATTTGCTGTAAGGAACATGATTTAATTATTCGTCAGCTATTCAAAAAATACACAATGTGTTATGGCGCTATTTGCGAGAAGATAGGGCGGGCAGCTAATTTTCTAGTAGACCAGTTATATTCTTTTGGAAATTCAAATATTTTGAAGCTACAAAAATGGTGTAAGTTTTTTTAACATGCTTGTAAAGGGTCTGAAATGAAACCCTGCACTCATTCACACAGGTCTTGACAGTGGGTTTTTTAAGATTTTGTAAAATATTATAAGTATTACTCGATTTTTTTCTCAGCAACATAATTATTTACCATGTAGCTACAAAATTTAGGGGAAAATGTAAGAAACGCCAGAATGAAAACAACCTATGGACCTATGGGGATATTTATATACTTATATAAATATCCCCATCTTTCAGCGTTCTTCGTTTTTAATCGGAGATCGGGTTTAAAATCGTAATTGAAATTGATTAAAAATAAAGTCCATTTTTAATCAATTTTAACAATTTACAAAAAATCATCATCCTCATTTTTCTCCTGTCTTTTATTTGGGATCGGCGCAGTATGCCTTTTTCTTCCATACTTTTATCTCTATCATCATCATCAGCCTATAATGTTCCCACTGCAGGGAATCAGGCCTCCTCTCTCGGAAAGGGATGGGCTATAATCTACCACGCGAGCCCAGTGTGGATTGGTAGATGTCACATGTCTTCGAATATTCGTTTTTAAGCAATGCCGGTTTCCTCACGATGTTTTCGTTCACCGTTTTGAGAGCAGTGGTGATGAAATAAATTACACAATGTAATGCGCCTGACGGGGTTCGAACCCACGACTCACTGTTCGTAAGTCGGGGCCGCCACCACTGGGCCACCACTGCTCTTACTTTTCTATCACTCTCTATTAATCACATCAAACACCTCCGTTCTCAAAACAATGCAAATAATATTTTTGTAGAGACATGTCACATCTGCAAACTCCGCACTCCCAATTCTATGCACCAGTACTGTTAAAGATTTCCTGTTCCTCGTCTATGAGCGCAGCCGGGACTCGCTTTGATTATCCAAGTTTGATGTCTTGACTCCAGTTTCTAGTTTGTATTAGCATTTTCCAATTTGTGTATATGAATAACAAATTCTGGTTATATTTATAGTATATTTGGCAAGTATTTTTTGTTTATTATGTTGTGGATTTTAATGTGTGTTTTAGAATTTACCTACATGATCTCTTATATGAAATTAATGTAATGCATATTAAAATTTAGGTACTTACTAATCCCAACTACAGGAATAGTATGATTATTATGTTCATCTATCAACATTTTCGTTTTAATGGTTTGAATGTTGCATAAAACTTTACCCAAAACAAAATGAATTACCTACCAAGGTACAACTAAAATACATAGACTCTTCTGTAGTTGTAGACTGATTGAGACAACACAGCTTTAATCCATGTAGCAACCAAACAGTACGCCCCCATTTCACCAATTAGTTTTAATTCCTGTGGGAGCGAGCCTAGCCAAAATAAACAAAACTCTTTCAAATAAAGTTTACACCAAAAAATATCTAGCTAAAAATCTAACAAAAAACAAAAACTCAACTCAATTAATCAAATTAATTTCATAACAAGCAATACTGAAGGTGTTATAAGGGGGAAGTGACACGGTAAGACAAAGCGACTGCGATTACCGTTGACGCGCGACAAGACAGCTAACACAGACCTATTAATAAGCCGTATCAACGATGGAGTTAATTAAAATCAAACATTTCGTTTATCGCACCCCCTTGTGGAAGGGAAGTTTATTTGTATGATGAATGCCGTTTGCTAAACGAGTCTCGTTGATGAATTTGATGTTTTGTTTAATCGTGTGAATATGATTTGAATAAAGCTATTTATCAAACTGATTTTTTTTGTCATATGCGCTGCTTCTTTTTAAATAGATTGAAATGTCATGACATCAAGCAGTAGTAAAATTACGTCTAATAAAGAGTTGTGACGTCTGTTCAGTATATCCCTATAGGTTTTTTAATAAGGCAAAAACACCAAAAAACAACAAATCTAATTCACAATGCAATATCAGGTTGTATTCTTGATCAAATTCTAATAGGTGACCATAAAGCTGTGAGTAACTCTATAAAAACAGCTTTGTATTTATAGAGTTACTAGCTGTCGCCAGCAGCTACACAAACAACCAATCCAACTCGAAAACTATCCCACGGGAAGATAAAATTAGGATAAAACTATCCTATGTGTTAATCCAGGTTATAAACTATCTGTGTACCAAATTTTATCTAAATCCGTTCAGTAGTTTTTGCGTGAAGAATTAACAAACATACACACTCACATACTCACAAACTTTCGCCTTTATAATATTAGTGTAAATAATATTACACCCTTTATTATGATTACATAATAAAGGGTGTAAAAGTACCCTTAACGCAAACGAAGGGCACTTGTTCTCCCCACCACTGCGATCATTTTTTTGTTCTAGACCATAACTGGGAACCCCCTAGTTACGGAGATATTGGGGGTCAATAACCAAATTTTGCACAGCTGTTTTTGTAAATACTGGTTTTTCAAGTTATAACTTTACTTAAATCACCTCGATGGCCCTTTTACTATTCAAAGCATCCACCAGCACAATGTTTTAAGAGAGCTACATCGAGTTTTACCGCAATATGAATTTTTTGACCCCAACAAAAATAGTCATTTCCCAGCAAAAAAAAGTTGCGTAGGGGTACTGAGTTTGATGTACAGAACGCTTGGTTGACGTATGTGTGAAGGGTTACTTTACACCCTGTATATATTATGATGATCATGACAGGGAATTAAAAGAAGGATTTCATGAGAGGTCTAATAGTAGATATTGTAAATTTTGGCTGCATTCAACGGGTCAACTCATCAACCATTAAACCCATTTAGCTATCTAAAGACTTATGAAAATCGATGCAGTAGTTTTTAGATTATCGCGAACAGACAGACGCGGCGGAGGACATTATTTTACAATATGTAGAAAAAAGTGCATTCGGAATAATACACATTATGTAAAACTATACTTAGGACATATGACTTTAGGTCATGTAAAATTGGGAGATTCAATTAATATAGTAATAGTCCTCAACCTGAATAAAGAAAACATTCATAAGCCTCCCCAACAAAGACAAACTTACACTAAACTGCTTTACGAAAAAAACATTTGACATCACAAAAAAAGCCTACAGTAGCATTTTTAACCCGTCAAGGGTTAAAACTCATAAAAAATCCAAGATCGAACAGACGAACGACTTCCATTTATCAGAGGAGGGTAGAAGACACTTAATCAAAGTATCACAATATACCGTCTGTAAGGACATGAATATTTATAAGTAAATTAGGCGCGGTCGTGACGACAAGTCGCAAGTCGCATGATTGGAGGCGGTGTGACTTGTCTTTAGTGCTGTCGGGAGCCTTAGTTGTGTTTTTTTGGGAGCTATTGTTTGCAAGACAAGGAACTTTTTGGAAGATTAATTTTGGTGGAATTGGATTGTGTTTATAGATAGCTAAGATGTAATCGGTCATTAAGAAAACTTTGAAAGTCTGACAACCAGTCTTACCGAGGGGTATCATATTACTCAGTACTAAAGGGGTTGTGGAGGTCAGATAGGCAGTCACTTCATGTAAAATACTGGTAATCAGCTGCATCTAGTTACACTGGAAGATGACCCCAACATGGTTGGGGAAAGGTTAGGTTAGGTTATGATGATGATGATGGTGGTGATGATTCCATCTGCCAAAAATATCCAGCGGCCATTTGCTCCTTGGAACACTAATCGCGTCTTGTCGAAAGCTCTTTACAAAATGTGTTTTTAAAGATCAAGCTACAACAATACTACCAAATAATAAGTAATATATCTTAATAATGATTTTAGAAATAGATTTTCCAAGATTCCCACCGAAGGTAATAGGTAAAGAATGTTACACCGAAATTAATTTATCGACAAAGTACCTAAAACCCATATCCAATCAGAGAGGCTCTAACATCAGCAAACAAACAAATACAAAAATCTAAACAAAAAGCCGAAACAATCCATTTGAAAAATGCCACAAAACAAATAGAAATATGAATTGTCCGAGTGTCCGAAATCCCGGTTTAATATGACGTTGGTCATCTGATCCTGGATCACTCTGCTAATCCTTCAACTAATAGCCCGGGGTTACCCTTGGTTCGTTTAGAAAAACCTCAACGTCACATGGAAATTTCAACCTTAACAGTGTGATAAAAAGCTAAAATTTCCAATGGCAAGACAGACGCATCACTGTGTTTAGCAGAGAGGCGGACAGAGAGAACAACACATGGAAATTTCAACCTTAATAGTTTGACAAAAAGTCAACATTTCCAATGGTAGGAAAGTCGCATCACTGAGTTAAGCAGAGAAACTTCTAAAGCCAAGTGAATGACAATCCTGTCTGAGAAGGAATAGAGTTTTTATTTGAATGATGTTGGAGTTGTTTAGCGAAACAATTTTTAGGGCGCAAAAGTCCTTCCGTTGAAATATGAAAGCATTCCTATGTTAGATTATGATATTAGGGAATGTGGTGTAAGTAGTGGTCGTGGTGTTAGAGACATTATATTTTATAGTTTTGGACGATTTATTAAAAAAATCCCCTCAATTTGCCACCCCTGGTTGAGATAGAGTTGTTGGCCGGAATTCTTTCTTATTGTGTTATAAACTACGACCCCTAAACAAAAAAAGTAAAAAAAATATCAATAGGACTTTCCTTTGAAAATCAATTTTACAATTGATTCTGCATAATTATTTAGGTAAGGACCTACTATAAAATCATATAGTACCACTGTAATTATGGATTCCGGAGCAAAAAACCTTAGCAAAATTTTAATATACCTAAACAACTAGACCATCATCAAGTATCTAACCTATTCCCAATCATGTTGGGGTCAGCTTCTAGTCTAACCGAATACAGCTGAATACCAACATTTTACATGGATGCTGCTTAACTGACTTCAAAAACCACCTAAGCATACTCTTTTTAATTTATGTCACTTTTTAAACCACAACGTTACTAATTAACCTGTAAAACCAATACAAACCACATTAATTTCCACTCCATTCAAATCGCAAAAATACCTTTAACCTTAAATATAACACCAAGATTCCTCTCCTGAATCCATTGACCAAGTCAGTCCAACTCCTCTTATTAAGACCAAATAAATTACGACGCTCAACTAATTGGATCCTTAAAACATTTTTTTTTTTCGTCCAAAGAATTTATGCAAAACACTTGGCGTGGACAAATTAAAAGTTGAGGAAAAAAAAGTATAAATTAATGCACCCAGACGCATCTGTTTTAATTATGTCACTGGTGGAAAGGAGGCTGTGGATGTGACTGTTTATTATGTAACAGGAGCATTATCAATGTCTTATTAGAGAGCTTATGAGTGATGAATATAAATATTGATGAATGAAGAAGGAGACGAAGACCAAAGAATAGATAAATGAATAGTGTGAGGATTTATATGAATGAAAAAAGTAAATGATAGTGTGACGATTGGTAGGGGATAATGCAATTAAAAATCGTGTTGCGCTGACAGAAAAATTAACTGCAAAGAAAGTTAGATTTCAAAAGTTGATCATCAATGAGCACCTTAACTCTGCGAGTCAAGTGAGCTTAGGACAGATTTGGATCGTTACAATAAGTAAAAGAACAGAATAAGTTTCAACACACCATAGAAAGTTACTACTATAACCTAGTTTTTTTTTAAAGTTATCAATTTAGAAGATACTTCTAGCTAGATGGACCAATGACCTCAAAAAGGTATCTAGAAAAATCTAGATACAAATTAGATGGATCAAGGTAATATGTCAAGGTAGTATGAAGCAACTTCTCCAAAGCTTTTACGCAGCAGTGAACTGCACTACAATTGTTTGATACAATCAATCAAACGAGAAAAAACAAGAAGCAATCCAAAATAAATCACATAAACATAAATACAATACTGACGCCATTATTGCTGTTGATACCACCTTCCAATTCAAATAAAGTAAAAGAACATCCACACTCACCCAAAACTGGGGGCGTCTTAAAATTAAAAGTGAACTCTTGTGGAGGGTCAAACGGCGCTGTAATCAACGCAATAAATCTAAACACTCACTAATTGCTACTGAACGTATCAATGATATGGTAATTTTTGTTTTCATCATATTGATAACACGTTTTAATGGACAAGTTATTGTAGCATAGAGGAAATAAAACGTGATGATAACAAAAAAGTGAGTAGACAGAGTAAAAGTAAAATCAAGAAAGTGCCTGCACTAACAAGAGGTCTTGCAAGAGCAACACAATTTGATAGGGCTCCTAAGTGTCACCATCATCTGCCTTGGCTTTTCCTATCTATGTTGGTGTAATGGGTGATCACCCATTCATAGACCGATTTAGGCAAGCGATAGAGCGATTGATCCGTGTGGCTGTTACTATCTAGCCACAAGGACGACAGAGCTTTTGAGTGTATTGTGTTGAAAAAACAACACAATCAGAAATTTTGTTGTAACCAATAACGGGTTGTTACGAACAGGAACCTGTATACCGACATTAAGAAGAAAAAACCATAGAAGAACGTAACACAAGCCCCAAAATTCATCACGCTAAAACAAAATGGAACCGATCAGTCACACTACAAAGAAAAGATTCAAATAATATTTAGCCCAAAGCCTTTTAAAGAAATTCAAAGAAATGAAAGTGAAAAATACATTGAACGCGACAAAAGAAGATTCTCTTCATATGCAAATGGCCTTAGAACGGGGAACGGTGGTATTTTTCAAAACCTTTTCACAGACATTTTGATTTTAAAATGGGATTTCTGGCTGGACAGTAAGCGCTTTATTCTTTAGGATAAACTCTCAAATGCATTCTGGAGAGAAATTCACAGCATTTTGTATTGATGAAAAAATTCTTTGTTGGGTTCGATTTTTGGAATGACAATAATTTATTTTTAGAGCCACTAAATAGTAAACGTAGTCAGCATAGTTAAGAATTTTGAAAAACCCCTTTTCAATAAGTACCAAAGAAATCTTATCAAAACTAGAACTGAAACACTAAACTAAAAGTGAACTGAAATATTTCCAATTCACAATAAGAATAGATGATTTTTCTAGAGACAAAGAGATTTATCCGCAAGATACTCATATGGTAGATATTTAAGCAAGTGATAAATCTCATCCTAGCCTTATGACGATGCAAAGTCTGACAAGGATCCAAAATAAATAGGTAATGCAAGTACTTCTAGGAAACTTGAGGCTAGATCATTCATATTATTATATTCCCATGATGTTTTAGATTCATATAACTTAAACAACGAAAACAAAAAATTAACCTGCAAAAGCAAACTCCTATCGAAATCAGACGAAACTACGAGACTTAGTAATAAATAGAAAGGTTATCCATCTTAGCCCGGCGCGAGAAATATCGCATACACCTGTCTCCTTCACCCCCCTTACTACACCCATATCTGCCGTCTCCCTTACTCGTGGAAGCACGTGACCAGCTTACTAGTTGCATGAAGTTTTCCCTCCTTTATGGCAATTTCCCATGAAAAATCACCTGGCCAGGACCCAGCGGCGGGCAAAATTAGTTTTCTGGCGAGTCATGACATGAAATTGTTTTTGTAAGTTTTAACCAATAGTTGGACGATACTGAAACAACTATATCTGATAATACCTTTACAGTACTCATAAAAAAAATAAAAATCTTCTATTTTGGTATCCATCAAATATCATGTAATATTTACTAACTAGTAATGCATAAATAACTTCGCAAGACCGTCTTCTATACAATATCAACAAATAAGTCGAAATGAATATCCAAATATAACCAACATAAACAAATAATATTCGGATTTGTGACATTAGATACGAAAACCATCAAGCATGATTATGAATGAAGAGGAAGTGGAAGTGGAAGTGGAAGTGTGCGGAATGAAAGAAAAATGGTGATGGTGGTTGCTGGTGTAAAGTACAGGAAGGATAAGGTCAGGAATATTATGGATACGAATACCGTTCAGCATAGAATCTGAACGGAAAAACGCTAATTGGACAATTCCTCCAACAGACAACAAAAATAGATAACCAAGCAATCTACATTAGTATAATCTACACTGATATATTAAAGGGGAAAGATTTGTATTTTTGTTTGAAACTAGGCTCCGAAAGTTCTAGACCGATTTAAAAAATTATTTCACCGTTGGGAAGCTACACTATCCCCGGGTGACATAGGCTACTTTTTATCCCTGTGTTTCTATGGGAACGGGAACCACGCGGGTGAAACCGCGTGACGTCCGCTAGTATATAATAAGAAGGAAGAAGGAAGGAAAGATTTGTATTTGTGTGTGTGTAAGTTTGTAATGAATAAACTCAAAAACTATTGAACCGATTCCAAAAATTCTTTCACCATTTGAAAGCTACATTCACGTTGAGTATTATATGGGCTTCATTTTATCCCTGTATTCCTACGGGAACGGGATCTACGGTGAAACCGCGTGACATCCGCTAGTATTTAATAAACCCTTTCCATAACTTAACCCAAGGCTAACAGCCCCTCATAACAACGGTATGCAAATACAAATTGATTAAAACAATAACAATAAACCAGCAAAATCAAATAAGGCATCGATTTCAAGATGAACCGATACGATTCGATCTCTGTAACGATTATTGTTCCTTACTAGGTAAGCCGTAATTACTCGGTACTATTGTCTTGTGCGATTTATAGATTGTCGGCGAAACAATTTATAAATTGTTGCTTTTAATTTACGATAGAATTAATGATGGATTGTATGAGGGTAGTTAACAAAAAAAAATCGAATTAGTCCGTCACATATACATATTTCCAAAAAATACTGGAAAGTAGTGTAGATAACAACAGATTCTATGCCCACAATAGGGATGCTTACTAACAAAAAAAAATTGATTCTAATTAGTCCGTCTGTTGGATTATCGAAAAATATTGGACACGTATTTTTTCTTTTTTCACGTAAACAAACAATTAGGACGATACAGTGCTTTGAAAACTCGTGTGACCTCATATTCTAAGACATTAGTATGACGTTTTTACCGGTCAGTGACGGCACAAACCCCCACTCAACTCTTCATGTACGTAATACGTAACACGAACATGGGTGGTTTTTAGTCAGTAGAAGTCTGACACTTCCTTTCGCTCTGCCCAAGAGCGGGAAGGGTTATTCGTTAATTTTCCACCCGCCAAAAAAAAAAGGTAAAATAAACATTGATGAGACTAAATTCATATTCATACATCTGGTCATACACGCACGCCGATAGTAATCGACGTGTGTGGTACTTATACCTGTAAATATATAGAACTAACATAGTTAATAAGTAAAATTGTTACTAACATTCTAGAATTATAAGTATATGTTGTTGGATTTTGTTGTCAGTTAGTATACATATAAGTAAATAATTATTAGTACCTATTATAGTTAGTAAGATGGTTCCTTGTTTTGTACTAGAGCGCCTCTCGCCATCAAACGTTAAAGTTTGGCGAGTTTAAATTTCAGGAACACCTATGTACTAATTAATTTAAATAAATAAATAAAAAAAAAAAAAAAAAAAAATTTAGAGAAATCAACGAGAAAAGTAGGAAAAGCAAGAACATCTGCTAACAATCCACTGATCCAAATATAGTTCACGCACATACTTATTCATAAATTAAGCAAAAATAAATCTCCACAGTGAATAATAAGGGCTAAGCAAATATGGATATTGGAAAGATGGAATATGGCTATCATACTGTTCTCCGCGCACATCGTTAATACTAAACGGATCTTTTATCATTTATTATAATTATCATCTTCAGTATGTATGAACTGAACCGGAAAGTCAAGTTATATTACAAAATAATAATATTCGTGAGAGCCAAGTGGTGGCGGCCCCGACTGACGAACATCGGTCGTGGGCTCGAACCCAGGCAGGCGCATTACTTTGTGTAATTTATTTCATCAACACTGCTCTCAAATCAGACTGAGTCAAGAAATATGATTCTAATTAGTCCGTCAGTTAGATTATTGAAAAATATTGGATACGTTTTTTTTTGTTTTATCAAATTAATAAAAACTGACTCCCTTGTGTTACAACAGCCTGCTCACAGCGTGCCACCCTAGCCAGCCAATGACAGCTAACCATAACCATGCCACTCTAGCAAACCATAGCCATGCCACTCTAGCATACCATAGCCATGCCACTCTAGCATACCATAGCCATGCCACTCTAGCCAGCCAATGACGGGCAACGACTCGCGAGCCAATCACAGTCAAGCGAAGACACCGCCATAACCACCGGATGCCTCCGGTGGGGATATCAGTCTATATAATGCCCTGTAAGCTCAGTTTCGAGGTCTTGTCGCGCTCGATTGTGAAACCTGTAAGTCGAGACTCTGTCCGAATAAAATAATGAATCAGTTCCTGTCTATTTTTTACCACTGTCGTTACAGTCAGAAGTGGGATCGAATAAAAAAAAAACCTACGATAAAACGACGCTCTGCTACTTAAAAGTCAACGGTCACCTACTGTGGAGGACGAGGTCTGAAAATTCAAACGAAGAACGTTGATGCACACCGCCTGCAAGGAAAATATTGTCTCCCATCTCAGTATCACAGGGCACAAATTGAAAAAGCAGGCCACAATCTGGATGGAACACGAAGCGCCTACCCTCAGTATCGCATTGGTCATTCCATAATTTGACCTTGAAAACGAAGACTGCGGCCAGTAACCACCTGTGAGACACTTTGAGTTACAAGAAGTATCCATCTCTCTGCCAGCAACGGTTCTACGGTAAATTAAGACTACCTAAAGGTTGTCAACAGCAACCAAGGACATGGAAGGAAGGAACCGTCCTACTTCACGCTGAGAGCTGCCAGGAACCATGCATAAATAACAAGGTCAGTAAACATGCCAATATTTGCCAAATTAGCCAAATGCCATTAGCCAAATATATAAGCCAAATGTGTTTTACCATGGAGTGCCCCATGAGTTGATAATTATGCGAATCGTAGACAAAATAATTTGGTAAGCCCGTTAAGTAAATATAATCATAGTCACTTAATCAGTATATTATCCCGGTACAAAAAAATGTTTTACGAGTAGGTACTAGTTGTATACTAAAGAGTTAAGAACTTAAAATGTACATATTTAGTTCAAGTGCGCATTAGATTATCCAACAACAACAATTACAAAGTAAATCATGTAGATCAGATACTTATAAATAGCTACAATAATTTTATTAAACTATTATCAGAGATATAGATAGCATTCCTTGGCGATCTCTTGCTACCGCCAGCCGATATTCAAACAGTTTTAGACTTATTGGATAAAGTTCTTGACAAATTGAAAACGAGGAACTTAAAATTAAATATGAGGAACTGCTAATTTTTACATATTTCTTAATTAGGGTATAAAACATCATGACGCGATGGCATTCAACCAGGTGAATTTAAGTTGATCGTCTTAATTTCTCATCCCGAGTACTTAATGTAATCGAAGTGCGTCAGTTTATTCTATCTAGTTCTATCTAGTTACTAAAGAAAGTCCATTCATAACTTAGCAATAATAGCTCGCCCGTTTATCAAACTTACAAAAAAAAAAAGTAAGTACGATGTGGGTATGAGGCAAGTCACATAAATCTTGTTATGGAAAAAAAAATGTTATAGGTCGGTATTAGTGATTATGTAGGTACGATCCTAGTTTTCCAACAGAAATTCACACGTATTGCAGGTATTGCACGTATCTTTTATAACGTATATTGACGGTAGTTTGCGCCCTGTCTTTTAGTTTAGTCGCGTTACAAGTCAGATGGAGTGTTTATCATGATTTTGGGCTTGAATCCCTTGCGGTGATAAAATTGTTGCTAAGATTTCGTATTAACACGTGTTATGTAAAAATGTCCATGTAATTCGGACTGTACTGCAGTACGCGATACAATGACTAATCATGATCTTATGCCATGTATTGCCCGATATTACTTTTCACTATGGTGACCGATGAGCCAAAGCCCAAGCAAGCTAAAACGAAAAGCCAAAGTCAAAGTCTATGCCTATCTTAGGTAAGTAGATCGTTCGATAGATGCCGTTTATTGTGTACCATTTAGACGTGAACGATTTGTTCAGTACTGTGCAATGACAAGATGAAAAGCCGAAAAGTAGTATTGTTTTACTGCGATGTGGATGTACAGATACCTATAGTGAGTAATTGTGTAATCGTTGATGGTAGGCTATAACGTAAACAAACCTTTACGGTACCAGATTAGTTGTGTGAGTTGTGTCAAACTTCGCGCGATGGAAAATATTACAAAATGCATCATGACAATAACAAGGAGTAAAACGAAGTTCTGAATTTTATAAATATCAACAAAATTTCTGATTTCCAAAAATAACCCGATTTATAAGTAAATATTATTATGTGACGTCATGTTTACATTGTGCGTACTGTAAAGGGGATAATGTAGGAAAGAGGGTTAACGACATCCAATTCTAAATCTAACTTAGCTCTGATAATACATGACAGTAGCAAGCTAAATTTTAATTTTAAAATGGTGATAAAACTGATGTCCTGAAACGAGGCTGCGCCTGTGGGTATCTTGGGGGCCAGAGTTGCATTAACTTAACATTAGTACTTAATAGCTTTAAACACATAAAATTATATTGGAAGAATAGAAAAACGTATTCGTGTGTAGTGTGTTAGTGTGTATAAGTAATGAAGTTTTGCCACCGACACGCTAAGAATTATATATGTGTGAGTGCATGTGTGTGTGCGTGCGTTTAATGGTATGATGTAATTAACTTAAATTGGTTCTTCCGTTTCTTCATCCGTTAGTTTGGCAAAACAGTTTATTTATCTTTTCTTACATGAAAAGTGTTTCATGTTTTTAATATCGCAGATATTAAGGAGTTCTTATAATACTGTTAATATTACAACCGGGTACCTATCTTTATGTCTTACGATTTATCCCAGATCGGGTTTCTAAACCAGTGCAATCTAGGCGCGGTAGGGTTATCTCAGATTAGAATAGCTGGAAAGAAATGGGACGTAACTTAGATACAAGGTGAAAAATGATAATTCAAATTCACTCTTTAATTCAGACAAGTGTCCATAGTGTTAGTAACAACAAAATAACTTAACGACTAGGGTTAGTAAACTTAGTAACAAGGCAAAAAAAAAAAAAAGGAAAGGAAGTATGTTAATAGTGTGATTTACTAAAAAAAAAACTATGATTATGTACTTTGGCGCCAGGCGATGACTACTGGCGGCTTAAATGCTTAAATGCTTTTAACATCGCGCATGTAATACCCAATGGGTTAGGCAGAGGTATACTCATGAGTACCTACACACACATTTCGCTAGTAAATTGAAATGAATTAAAAAGTGCTTATTCATGGTTACATCCGTGTTACAAGGTATATTACTTCTGCCATACTGTAAAACAGTTATATTTAATTTAAATGTAACAACTTGTTAGTACGTTTCCATCAATAACAACGACACTTTTACCTACAAAATAAACACATTTATTGAACACAAAAGTTGACTATAACGTAATGCTATAACATTTAAGTTGCGTTAAAACACTTCAATTAATAGCGGTGAAGCCGCAAACATAAGGTAGTATGGCATAAATATATACTTATACAACAATAAATAATCATAAATGGAATCTACACATCTCTTGTAATGAGGTTTTTACATAGGTGTTAAAAACAAACTTCCCTAATTTATTTTTAAAAGACATTTTCGTGGTACAGCTATTTTCTAAATCGTAAGGTATGTCGTTAAAAAATTTTGGTACTAAGCATTTCCTACATCTTTGTCCATAATAATTAGTACAAGTGGGTACCTATTACAAATTTTCTTATGCATTTATTCCTTTTCCTTCAGCTTAAAGTTCCATGCTATAGGGGGCTAGCCAGGTTAACTCTTGTTTGTTAGAAGATTGGTTTTCTGGCCCATATTAAATGATATTGAGGAGTTAGGTAATGATTGACATAAACTAAGAAGTGTGAAAGGTCATATTATATGATACAACGGGTTTATAGGTTTAGTATCCGCTGTAACATATCGTAGCAGTGCTTTTGTCTGATAGCACCAGTAGTGTGAACGAACAATTGAAAACCGAAGATTTCATAAATCTCCAGAGAGGTCTATAGCCCCATTTTAACTTGGTTTTTCTGAGCTGACTTGTAATCACTGTTTTCTTGTTTCCATTGCGGGAGCAATTGTTCCAGGACGGCCGAATGTTACAACAGCCTGCTCACAGCGTGCCACCCTAGCCAGCCAATGACAGCTAACCATAACCATGCCACTCTAGCAAACCATAGCCATGCCACTCTAGCATACCATAGCCATGCCACTCTAGCATACCATAGCCATGCCACTCTAGCCAGCCAATGACGGGCAACGACTCGCGAGCCAATCACAGTCAAGCGAAGACACCGCCATAACCACCGGATGCCTCCGGTGGGGATATCAGTCTATATAATGCCCTGTAAGCTCAGTTTCGAGGTCTTGTCGCGCTCGATTGTGAAACCTGTAAGTCGAGACTCTGTCCGAATAAAATAATGAATCAGTTCCTGTCTATTTTTTACCACTGTCGTTACACTTGTGACGTCATTTGTAGGTAAAAAATGTACTTACATGTGACGTTTTCGAGGAGTTCACGAGTTTTCGAAGCACTGTATGGTCTTCATATTATTTTGTTTATGTGAAGAAAGAAAAAATATGTGTTCCATATTTTTTGAAAATCTATCAGACGGTCTAATTAGTTTTTTTTGTCCGATCTTGACGGACTACTTAGTTTTTTTTGTCCGATCTTGACGGACTAATTAGTTTTTTTTTGTCGAACTTGTCGACAAAAGCTGATGGATCAGTGAGGTAAACCTAAGAATAAATCCTATACGTTTTTGATAAAGATAAAGATCATTTTATTTGTCAAAACATGCGTATACATGCAAATGAAGCATGCAAGATGCTACAATAAGATTTTTTGTACGTACATGTTTCACTCGTAAGGCGTACAAATTTTTAAAAATTACAACAAAAAAATAATTACCTACATAATTAATAAACATTGATAAGTCGGTAAAAATCATAAAATGTCACAAAAATTCAAGAATAATAAAAAAAACAGTAATGTACAAAATTTTGTTTCCATTATTTCTTTTACTTTAGTTAGGGCCAAGTGTTATTGGGTTTTTCTAACACGAGTTTCTCAGTAGTAGCCACGGAGGCTGAATTTATACCAGGTTGATGGCAATAAACTCGCTCCCTATTTCATGGGACCTAAGCATGACTGGGTATATATAGATGGACCTATTATAAGGCATACCTTTACACTTTTGGGATTACAAACGCGATATTATGTTACTCTTCTTCAAACTTCCCCATAGAGTCCACCTCTGTCCGGAATCCGGCCGGACACACACAGCGACATGACACCGATCTAATTTGTCCGGGATTAGTCCCAGTGCCGCTTTTTCATTATTTCACTGAGTGTCTTAAGCCATGGCTCAGTACGGGGTTTGAATACTAAACAAGTTCGATTTACTCAGGATTTTTGCTGTTTTCATTTTGTCTTTTTGTGTTTTGGAGTATCAGGATAGGTCGAATTTGATTGGGATAAAATCTACTGGATATACAGCGTGTACAATATGAGAACATATTTCAGGGTATTTTCCAATCCACTAAACTGAACAACTTTCTACTACAACATTTAGAAATAGGGTAGTTAACAAAAAAATCTAATTAGTCCATCAGACAGATTTCCAAAAAATATTGGACACGTATTTTTTCTTTTTTCACGTAAGTAAACAATGAAGACGATACAGTGCTTTGAAAACTTTTGTGAAGTCATATTCTAAGACATTTGTATTGGTTAGTGACGTCACAAACTCCCACTTAAATCTATGACGCGTTTTAATTTCGTAATTTTTTTTTGATTTGATGAAACAAAAAATACGTATCCAATATTTTCCGATAATCTAACAGACGGACTAATTAGAATCATATTTTTTTAAGTCAGTAAACATCCCGATTGGGGAAAAAAAAAGAATACCGACTTAAAACTAAACAAAAATAGACATTAAATTCTTAAGAATTTTATACTGTGTGCACTTGTAGCATGTGCCAAAAAATGAATAACACATCTTTCTTCTTTTTATTGTAAATAAGAAAACAAAAAATCTTGGAGTCAATCAATCAAACTACCCACCCTTTTTGTCATCAAACTATTACATTCTACTTGATCCTTTTCTCCATTAAAATAGATTATTCTTCAATAGCAGTTAATATCGAGATTGGTCGTATCAATGACCAAATGTGTCGGTTGTCTTATTCTGTAAGTGGTGAGCGCGAGCCATGTCAAAATTACACGTTGCGCAGCGTAATTGTGATTGGATTTTGTGTCTTTTTTACCATTTTTTAGGGTTCAGTCGGTGTAAGGAATATGTGGAAGACTGTTTTGGTTTTCAGCTGCCGCTCCATTTGGACTAAAAGCTGGTCTAACTTAGAAATCCACTTGATGCACCCGCAAATCACGATAATCGTCTTGAGTGCACGAGAGCACTTCAGTGGATATGATGCAAATGAAGTAACTGAAGATAATATCATGTGTGTGGAGGTATTGCAGGTTTAAAGGAAGCAGCTAGGTTTTTCGACTAAATCGGATATGCGGACTGCCAATCTTCACTAGCTGTTGGAGAGAGACTTCGAGAGTGAGAGAGAGGAGATTTTTTTTAAATTTTTAATTCCTGTTCCATTCCACTGCAGGGCAAAATCCTCCTCCATTATTTTCCATCTTTTCCGGGTTTTTTGCCTTCTCTGGCCAATCAGCCAGGATTTCAGGAACGAGGCCAAATCGTCACGCCAGCGTTTCATGAGCCTGCACCGTTGACGACGACCGTCTTCAGGTACCTACTGTGTGACTATTCTGGCTCATACGTCCTGGCTTATCCTAGGAATGTGACCCACCCAGTCCCATGTCGTAACAAATTAAGTATGTAAGTGATTTTTAAGGTTCAAAATGATGTGCTATACATTTTGTATGTACTGAATATATCTTAACCGGTTTATTTTACTTCCACCTTGTTTGAAATTATGACATATATTATGTAAGTTTACACGAACACTAATAATGGAGCAGTCACTTTAACCTAACAGAACTTTGTATTCAAATAAGTTCGTGCGCTTAAAAAGGGCACACTTGTACCAACTGTACCAATTTATTATAAACGAAGTAAAATCAAGAATTTAACAAGCAAAGAAACACTTTCAAATAGAAAATCTGCGGAACCAAACACGATTCAACCAATTCAATCCTGCCAACCAATGTTTACCTGACTTTTTTCACGTCTAAACCCTTTGTTTCGTTCGTGAGAACACTCGATCGGAAATTACCATTTTTAGATATTGGATTATCGACATCCACACAGGATTTTGAGGTTATTTTAAAAACTCGATCGGCAGAATCGATTTGGTATCGAATAACACGGTTTGGGCGGTGTCGTTCAATGTACCGATCAGCATTATTTAGTCGAGTTTTGAATAATTTTGCGAACTTACCGACTGTTGACTGATGCTGCGTTTGAGACGCCATCTACTGATGGTTTTCTGGAACAATAAGGAAATAAATTAATAATTGTTCTTGCAGAGATCAAGTATTTGGCCCTGAATATGTGAGTCATTATAGGGTGAATGTTGTTTTTATAGTAAAGGAAATAAATTAATTAATATCGAAATTGGAGCTTATGGTAAAGTCAACAAATTATTTTGATACACCCAAGAGATAATAAGCTAAGATAAGATGATAGTACAGCCAGCAAGCAAATCAAGCTAACCGAAAATGTCAAATTTTCCCAATCAACCTGGATCATAATGCTTTAGCGATAAAGTTGAACATCTTTTAAATAAGACAGATCGTAGTAGCTTCCATGTGCTGGCGTCTGTTAACTGTTTGCCTAACCTTCCGGCGATTACAGGCTTGATTTTATAAGTATGCTTGACAACAGCTGCAGCATTAAGGTATGAACTTCGATAACTGAAGTGACCAATAAAGAAGATATTGCCATAATCATCGAGAAAGAAGGCGTATTGATTGATCGTAAATGTTTATGTAGTTGCAAGGCAGATGTTTTCATTAAATCTGAAGCCAGATTTCGGAGTCATTTGCGCTTGATGTCGACTCATTCTCTAGTGGACACAAATAATTAAAATGAAGAAAATATAGTGTGCACCCCAGACCTCTGCTAGGAACCTTTCATTCCAATTAATTTAGGGTTGGCGTAGCATGTTCTTGCAGCGTAGCCGTAATCTTAGCAGTCATCAAATATTCGAAGATATATTTAAATAAAAAACTAAGAACTTAAACAAATTGTTTTTCATGTAATTGCAACAAACATAACACCACTGTTGTGGAGATGACGGTGTTATGTTCTACGCGACCCCAAATAAATTGGAATAAGAGCAGGAGAATGACTTTATACTTACATCCAGTATGGATCTACGAGGCTGGTGGAAGCTCCATAGTGAGGAGCTAGGTGATAAGGACTTACGTAGTTAACCATTGGAACTGCATACATTTTATATTTGGGCACTGTTTCACCGATGCTTGTGTTACTATTGTCTCTTTAGAAATGAGTGCTGTTCATGGTTTTGCTGGAGAATGAAAATGGAAAACTATCTCTTGTACTCGTATTGTTATTGTTAATAATATTAAAATGTAAAGTGACACACGCACGGTGTAATGTTTAGATTCCATTGGACGCGTACCGTATTAAAGTATTTATTATCTTACACAAAATGATTCCGATAGTTGGGTGTAGGATATAGGAGCAAATTATAATGCAAAAATGACTGTTTCTATGATTGAACATCGTATGACAGTCTCCCCACTTTAACAACTATGTGAGAACTTAAGTACTTCTTACGACAGTTACGAACGATTACAAAACTGCTTATGTAAATAGGCATAATAGTCAACAAAGTTTAACGAAATGGACTCCGCTTTGACGACAAAAACCTTCACATTCCATAGCTTTTGAAAAAGCCGCGACCGGCACTAAATACACTCTAGTTGACAGAAAGCCGACGAGTCCCGAACTTAACCGAATCGAATTGGACAATAGTTCCACTTAGCGGCTCACAGATGTCGTTAGCGCCCGCTGCGCCTGCGCCGCGCAACATGCAGAGATTAGAAATTAGTATTCGTACAATAGTTACGTTTGAAAAAGTAGTCCGTTTATTTTTTAGCAATTTTTTTTAGAAGTAAGTACATAGTTATTTACTTTTAAAATCTTGTTCCACATTTTACTTTCGCGGATTTTTTACATTCCATAAGTTTTTTCCTTGGTTTAATGAGAATATTGATGACACTTTTTTGCCCGTAGAAAGCTACAACAGTTTCATTTTAATGTTTTACATCGCTACACGTCATTTAAATGTTTATTTTTAAACTAGAGGACTGACTACTCTGAGAAAAAAGTCATTTAATTTAATTTTTGCTGGCATCATATCAGAAAACATCTTATGTTATCGATATTTTATTGATTTAATAACAGATTAAAGTTAAATAAAAATAACTTTAGGCAAAGAATGTACGAAAAGTCTTAAAAAAAATCTTACTTCATATGACTAACTCATGTCGTCAATCATGTATGAATACTGTATTCAACAATAAGTACCTATTGATCCGTTACATTAAGTACAAGCTACTTACCATAAGTACCACAGTGATAGCAAGACCAAGGGGGGTAAGCACGCTGATTGGTGAAAAAACTGGATCTCTCACAAGTAGGAAATGAATAAGAACGAATGTTTTTTTTCATGTGCCTATTTAACTTGATTATTTACGCAGCCACTTTCATGTTTGACTGTACCCACTTTGTGTGAGGATTAAGAGTATTGATACTTGCATTTTACGTGCATCGAAAAATAGTTCGATCAATGTGTTATGTGAAAATACCGAATTATCTGGCAAAATCACTAGTTTGGATTACAATGCACATTTTTTGCCAAAAAAATAAACTAACTTTTTGGCAACAGAAAGAGCCCCTAGGACTTAGACAAATAAAAATTAACGATAATTATCTGTATTGGACATCTAAACGCTTTTCGAAAATATTGGATACGTGTCTTTTGTTTCATCAAATGAATAAACGAAAAAATTGACGAAGATAAAACGCCTTTTTTTTTTTTTTTTGGTGGGTGTAAAATCATCGAATAACCCCTCCCGCTCTTGGGCAGAGCGAAAGGGAGTGTCAGACTTCTACTGACTAAAAACCACCCATGTTCCTTCTTCGCCCTCTATGTCGAGGCCGCGATAACCAGAGGACTACCCGCAGCCCCGACAGGCGTCGGCCCTTTCGGGCCCCTCCCATGTTGCTGACATCTCTTTGAGGCGCGCGTGGAACACGAACGCGCCGTCGACACGGCCAAGATAAAACGCCTTAAAGATCATGAGTGGGGGGTTGTGACGTCATTTGTAGGTACAAAAAGTACTGATATGTGACGTTTTCGAGAAGTTCATGCGTTTTGTTTTCGACGCACTGTATCGTCTTCATTTTTTGTTTATGTGAAAAAATAGGTGTTCAATATTTTTAGAAAATCTATCTGGCGGGCTAATTAGTTTGTTTTTGTCCAATCCCCTATTCTATTAGTTTCTAGTACTTGGCTCAATAAATAACAAGAACAAACATAGGACTATTGTTTTTGAAAGTCAATTTTTATAGGATAATACATTTAAAGAAAAAAATAGACAGAAAGTTGAAGATTTTTTTGACTACTCAAACACGCAAAGTAAGCAACAGTACATTTCCGAAAATTTAACTTTTCGATCCATAAAAATAATTCACCAAGTATCAAAACCTCACGCGGGACAAACAAATTGATCAATCACAAATCGATGCTGGTAATCGGATCGATTTACTTTTACACGATTCGATTCCTACTCGGTTCCCGATTGTTTCCGAATCGCGGCGAGTTCAAACGAACGCGAGCTACTTTCGTCATGGAAACCGTTGGGCGGAATTAAAAACTTTTTGTTGGACCTACTTATTTAAAAGAGTTCCTTTTTTAAAGTGGCGAATTAGAAAAGAAAAAACTTTTGAGTTTTAGTCATTGAGCTGTTGTGTTTTGCCTTTTTATGATGAAAACATAAGTAGATATCGGTTTGAGAGTATCTACAACCAAAATCAGGACCAAGTGCGTAATGGGGTTCCATTTTACAATAAAGATTATTTTTAATAAAGTAGTTTAGTAAGTTTAAATTAATTAAAAGAATAAATAAAGTAGAACTGATAACAAATAGACCATTGCTCATTATCACACAGTTAATATTTAAATATTTTTCCATAATTCCTCTTAGTCGGTAACCTGAAAAAACTATATCTCCTTTGTTGAGCCATAATCACTCACGAAACTGAAAAACTTTAGTCGGTTTAGTCTGACTAAGTTAGCATAACTTCGTCTGTTTAGTATAACTTTGTAAATTTTGGAGTGATCCAATTAGAAATCTAACAATGTTCAATTAGGAGAATTCAGGATACTTTTTCTCGTTCCTAATTAAGTTTAACCACATTACACACGTAAACAGAAATCCCGAAAAATTATTTACGCATTCAACACGTCAATACAAATGTCTTCATTAACTTAATGTCGAACAGAACTCGAAATAAAAACAATGAGAACTCCCACATCGCGAGTTTCCGAGAAAACTTCCCGAAAACGTCAAATTCCACAACTAATCGAATAAGGAGTCGACAATCGACAACGTTACGAATAAGCAATCGATCACCGTATATCACTTTACATTTATAATTCGTTAAAAACAAACCTTACCAAATATTTGGTATATTTTAAGTTAAAAGTTAAATCGATAAAAAACTTCGAAATCGATTAACTTTTAAAAATTAAGTACGCACTACTTTAAATCGATTACGGATCGCAAAAAGTTCGGATTGTAAAAAAGTTCTAGCCGCGAATGTCAAAACTTTTCTCTGTTTTCGAATTTGGAACGCATAGGCCTGCGCTCTCCGCGGCGCTCCACGTCCTAGTGAGGTGACATGTACGCACGCACCCCGGAAAATTCGCAAGTCCCCCTTGCAAGTTTATACGCATCGAAGTGTGCGGGGGACTCCCTAATCGAATAACAATCGTAATTGGGGTGTGCTATTAATGAATCATTAATTCGTGTTGAGGAATGTTGCGATGACTTTTGACTTGCAGTTTGTGAAGCTTGTACTCTAATTTTGACGAGATTAATTTTGTGGAACATATTTATTCGGTTAATGTCTGATGTGAAATGCACTGATGGTTTGCTTGTGATTGCTTTTTACTTTATGTTGATCAAATTTCTATTAAAAATAGAATATTGGAAGAAAAAATAGAAAATTCAAGAATATAAGACTAAGCTAAGCTAGAGCTGTAGGTATACTGGTCAGGAAAAAGAATTGTATAGCCGACACGTAAATAATAAAATAGAAAACAAAAAAAGGGTAACTTTGGCAACATCAAAAATATACGCAGCTAATTTCAAAATCAGATCACGAACACCCGATAACATTTAATAAATTCAAAAATAAGCTGAAACAAAACGACGAACTACATCAAACTTGATAGCACAAATACCAACAAAATCTTTCACTAGAATGACAGTCACGGAGCCACTAACTCGCATTTACTGACTAAACAAAGAACGAAACTTGACAAAAATTCCCCTCACAACCAGGGAATAATTTTCCAATATGGCAATAATATGACACAACAGTGGCAACACCGTGTGAATAATAAATATGGTGGGGACACGCGCGGCGCGTACGCTCAATTATTTACACGCAAATTATGGAAGTAACATGCGTGTAGTTTTGTTTTTTTTTTTTGGATTTCTTGGAGGAATTGGGGAATGTAGGGCATAGTCTAAGATTTGTAAATATTTGTAATAACATCACATCGTGTATAATTCTCGTGTTTATGAATCCTGGTACATACCTATGTAATAATAATAGACGTTAAAACTTTATGGTTTCAGAAAGAAGTGTTTAATGTGGATGTAAAATTTCCACATCACGAGCGTCCAAATTTTAATCCGAATATAAAAATTTGGGTTACCATGGTAAATCTAAATAAGACGAACTACTTTTGGTAACATTCACGAGACGACTACTTTTGGTAACATTCACATTTAATTAAATAAATAACATAAAATAAATTGAGAACTTTTAAGCCATTTATTTTAGAACCGGTGCAAACAGTTTTTTTTTCAGCCTAATTCATCATCTGCCTTTTTCGAACTATAATATTATGTTGCGGTCGATTTCCAGTATTTTACATGAACCGACCTCCACAGCGCAGTGTGTATTGGGTCATACGATATCCCCAACAATTGTTTTTTTGGGGGGTGGGAAGTCATCAAATAACCGCCTCCCGCTCATGGGCAGAGCGAAAGGGAGTCTCCGACTTCTACTGACTAAAAACCACCCATGTTCTTTCTTAGCCCTATATGTCAAGGCCGCCGTATCTCTTACAACATCCCGCAGACCCGACGGCCCTAACCCCATGTGAGACTTTCGGGCTACGAACTATCTGTAACGACTGTCGAGGAACTACAATTATAGGGATGAATACTGACTTAAAAAAATATGATTCTAATTAGTCCGTCTGTTAGATTATCGAAAAATATTGGATACGTATTGTTTGTGTTATCAAATCAATAAAAGTTTAAGAAGATAAAACGCGTCAAAGATTTGAGTGGGGGTTACCGCTAAAGAATGTCATACTAATGTCTCAGAAAATGACCTCACACGAGTTTTCAAAGCACTGTATCGTCTTCATTGTTTGTTTACGTGAAAAAAGAAAAAATACGAGTCTAATCTTTTTTGGAAATCTATCTGACGGACTAAATGTTGAGTATGAATGTAGATGGGTATAAGAGTAGAGGAAGACCAAAGAAACGATGGATGGACTGTGCGAAATGACATGACGAGAAATAGAGAAGTATGGAAGAAAAAGACATGTTGCGCCGACCCCAAATAAATTGGGATAAGGGCAAGAGAATGATGATGATGATATCTGACGAACTAATTAGATTTTTTTTGTTAACTAAAAAAGTGAAAGTGGAGACCAACGGCTGCATTTTGGTTACCCATTGAAAGGGTTCTTGATAGGGTTTTGTTAAAGTGTTGTTTTAAAACCAATTTCATATTTATTACACTCTTTTACGAAAACCCTCATCAATGGATAACCGCTTCCAAACCCTTTCGATTTGATTACCTGTATATTCAAAAACCCATTCTTGGTGGGTTATACTTTTTAATGGTAAGTCGTTTTGAACGGGTTACCCCTTCAACGACTGTAACAGAGTTACCCATTCGGACTACAAGTATTGTAATTTTATTTCTCGTGCCTTTACTTTAAAGTACTAAACTGCATGCATTCGGCATATTATTATAATAATATGCGTCAAGTCGCAACACGCAGTCTAGACCCTAGCGACTCCACACACATACGA
The DNA here is from genome assembly GCA_932274075.1 of Diarsia rubi. Classification (NCBI taxonomy): domain Eukaryota; kingdom Metazoa; phylum Arthropoda; class Insecta; order Lepidoptera; family Noctuidae; genus Diarsia; species Diarsia rubi. The sequence continues at coordinate 13,010,980 of OW026433.1, read as the reverse complement.
TTATAGTTATTATTGCAGTGATTTTAAAGTTCAATGTATTTTTTTTCTGGAATAGTTGGGATTGTTTCATGTATAATCTTGTCTTTTTTACGGAATCATAAATGTCCTTCGATCGTCTCACTCATCATTTAGTGCACGAAGGGAAAGGAGCAAGCTAGCAAGCAAGCCTCAACATAATTTTGTCTGATCAAGAATGTGAGAAGGCAAAAACATTAATAGCGCAGACTTTCCAACAGTTGCAATCTCTCACATTATCTGAGTCTCCAACGGAAATTTCTGAATTACCAGATGACTCTAGCGCCAGGCAGCATGTTCAAACAACATTACCATTAGAAAATTATTTAAAAGAAACTGAGGCAACTCGTGGGTTAGCTGAGAGGTCGTCATTAAATACATTTGATGGAATGTTAAGTAAATTAAGATTTGAACCCAGACTACCCTTGAATACCAATATACACACATCAAAAGTGTCTAGGGATCAACATATATTTTTGCAATAACTTTTCTCCTGATTGATATTAATTAAAATTTTCTTTAAGGATTCATCAAATAAAGTGTTTTCGTTTGTCACAGTAACGATAAACCAAGTCACCTTTGCATTAATAAAGAAATTTGCCATTTTCCTAATAAAGGGATTTTTGACATTTGAACCACTAACATTAAAGTTCGAAAAAAAGACTGAAATAACAGTTTTCTTTAAAATTTTATTGGGTAACTTAAACAATTAATAATCCGTGTTTCTACCGCGAACACTAACAACACAAGAACATCGGTTTGGCATACTCAAAATGAGTTCATCCAAATCACGCTGTGGAATGGCCGCCCATGTTCGTTGCAACAACAAAAAAAGGTCTTCTTGCGACTGGATACCCTCCATATTCGGCAGAGCTCTCCTCTGTAGCATATCCCATGCATGCTCAATCGGGTTCAAGTCTGGCGACTGAGCAGGCCAGGGCAGGACATTGATGTTAGCTGCGGCGAGAGTCTGTCTTACAACTCTTGCGGTGTGCGGTCGTGCATTATCATGCATTAACTGAAATAAGGGACCGATTTGCACTTGTAGAGGAACGATGACGTCTGATACAATCGTCTCAGCATAAATTTGAGCGTTGAGGTTGCCTCTGATCCAAATCAACTCAGTTCTTCCGCCGATCCAAATACCCGCCCATACCATGATGGTTCCACCACTATAAGGATGGACTTCCTGGCAGGATTTTAATCGCTGTTGGCGTCCAGGGGTTCTCCAGTGTCGTATACGTCTTGTATCCGGTCTCATACCAAAACGAGACTCATCAGAAAAGCACACGAAACGCCATTGTTCTTCTGCCCAATTTCTGTGTTCAAGAGCCCATTGATATCGAATCCTACGATTGTGCATTGCTATAGGTGGTACCCGTAGCGGTCTTCGGGAATGAAGGTTCACTTCATGCAAGCGGTTTCTGACTGTTTGGTCGCTAATTAAGTTCCCTGAAGAGTGATGAAGCCTCACGGCTAACATCATGGCGGTTATTGTTGGAGCTCTTCGAGTTAAGATTTGAATGTATCGGTCTTGTCTCCGTGTGGTGCAGCGATACCGTCCTCCATGGCGCTCAGCCACGGTACCAGTGCTTCGGTAACGTGTCCAAAGTCGACTGATAACACTCTGACTTGTATTCAGAGCTAAAGCCACAGTACGTTGCCGGGAACCAGCTTCTATCATTCCCACGGCTCTGAGCATTTCTTCCCTGCTTAAATGACGTCGCCGCTCCATAATAACGTTGGTTTTAATCAGTAGTAGGGAAACAGTAGCACTAATAATGTCTTCAATGCGTTGTATGTTTTTATAGGGAAAATATTGACAGCTGATTTTCATCTTTTACTCGAATTTGATTCACAGTTCCTGATTCAAATAATGAAATGCACCAAAAAGGATCCATATAAATTTATAAAATCATAAATTTATTACAAAGCCACATTTCAATCTCAAGAAATCTGCATAAAAATGCTTGATCCCTAGACACTTTTGATGTGTGTATTAGCCCACTGGGCAAACAAAGGAGCATCAATTGATCCCTCTCTAATGAAAGTAGTTAATGTAGTGTTTGCAGCTCCTGCAACGCAGGTATCAGTGGAGCGGTTATTTTCATCAGTAAAATTTATATTAAACCCTCTAAGAAGTGATATGGGTGGAAGTTTGTTACAGGATATAATGTTGATCCGTTCAAATCAAGATTTATTCGAATGAGAGAAATACTTTTAAAATGTGAAAAATAATATGTACCTACTTATTTACTATCGAGGGACCGCTAAGTAATAATTTTCCTTTGTTCTCACTAGTTTCAAAAGTAAAAATAAAAATATGTAAGTATTTACCTATTTCTTTATCGTTGGGAGACCACTAAGTATATTAAAGGTGAAACAGTAAAAAATATGGTTTGCTCTTATTAGTTCGATTCATTAGTTCGACCGTCGAAATAGCGAGATTTTTTTTTCAGTTATTCGACCGGAACTTAGGATGTAAGAGCGAGCGAAACGAGCAAAAAAAATTTTTTTTTTTGCTCGTTTCATCTTTATTATACTTAGCAGTCTCCCAACGTTCAATAAATAGGTGCTTACATTTTTACTTTTTAAACGCTTTTTGAGCCAATTGTATTTTTTTTTAAACCGAGATTTAATTTTGTTAATTGTAGATTTCAAATTCTTGTGTAATAATTCTGGCAGTAGCGGCGCCTACTATTTGATCCTCTTCCTTTATAATTTTAAATAATGATATCGTTATTGAATAAATAAACATCTTCAAAAAAAACATGGTATTTATTTAAAAAAAAAACATAATTTTTCAGTATTACTGGTTTTGTTTTGATTGTTGTTCTTGAACACTATGCATGACTCTATGAACTATTTGATGCATACATTTGTTACGTCGCCCTTCTTCTAACTTGCTTAGATATTTTGAAACTAATAAAGAAAAAGAATAACACTCATGAATATAATCTTCCTTGCTATTGTCTGAGTTATCAGTATTTATAGCCTTTTTTTTTTTTTGGTGGGTGTAAAATCATCGAATAACCCCTCCCGCTCTTGGGCAGAGCGAAAGGGAGTGTCAGACTTCTACTGACTAAAAACCACCCATGTTCCTTCTTCGCCCTCTATGTCGAGGCTGCGATAACCGTTGGACTACCCGCGGCCCCGACAGGCGTCGGCCCTTTCGGGCCCCTCCCATGTTGCTGACATCTCTTTGAGGCGCGCGTGGAACACGAACGCGCCGTCGACACGGCCTGTTTTCGTCGTGAGACGGACGGACGGCGAGTTAGCCCATCACTCACCGTCCACAGGCCCGCGTCTATGGTGGCCGGAGGTCATCGCGGACCCCCGACGCCCGGAGCGCCTCCCGCGGCGGCTGGGACGAGAGGTTCTCTCCCTCTCGCGTTCCGCCACCTCCTTCGCCAGCATCACTGCTTCGCAGAAGGAGGCGACGGCGTCCCATTCCTCCTCGCCCCGGACCATGGCTTGCACCAGGGCCGGGCGCGAGAGGTCGCCGCCGCCGATCGCCGCTACGAGAACACGGCGGGGCTCCGCCCAAGCGGGGCACACCTCCACTGTGTGCTCCACCGTGTCCTCCGGCCGATCCTCACAATGGTGGCATCCGGGCGTTTCCTCCCGCCTGATTCGGTGCAGGTAGCTCCCGAAACAACCGTGTCCGGTGAGGACCTGCGTCAGACGGAAGGTGAGGGCACCGTGGCGCCTCTCAAGCCACTCCTCAAAGAGGGGACTTACCGCCACTATCGTGGCGTGCCCTAGTATTTATAGCCTTATCTTCCATTTCTTTAGAGTCATTTTCAAAAGACAAATCGGGAGTAGACGCATTATCGTCTAATGTCGGTTGCAATGTCGGCTTTGACACGCATGTAGCATCGGTTGTCCTTAATTCCTCAAAATATATTGATTCACTTTCGGCTGAGCTTTTTTCGCTGTCTGAAATATATTATATGCTCTAAAAAAAATAAGAATCATTATTTTATAAGTAGTAATAAACAATTTAGTGGCATATTGTCTGGGCTATAAAACTGTAACTAATCCACGTCGGTATAGATCTGATATTTAATATGGTATATATTAATAAGAGGAACAAAAACAAAAATTTTGTTTGGAATTTTTGTTTGTCTGTCTCTATATTTATTAAAAATAGCTGTGCCCGCGACGTCGTTCGCGTGGCGGTATTAGATATTTTCCCGCAGTAAAAGTTACCATTTAATGTTCTCAAGGATGTTCAGCTATCACCATACCAAATTTAATCAAAATCAACCGCGTACTTTTTGCGCGATGCGTGCACAAACATACACACAGACAGACAAAATGTTCAAAAATCGGTGGTTTAGTATCTATTTTGATTATGATTACTTATTACACCCCCATTAAAAGTTTTAAAATAATATATTCAATGTACAGACAAAGGTTATTTACAGTTTTATTATATGTGATACTTAATTAAAATACACATATTTACCTTTGTTCATCTTCAATATTCAAATGTTATTTATAACTTAAAAAGAAAGCACCGTCCTATCAAACCGAGCAAGAAACACTAATGAACGATTCTATATGATTCCAAACTTCCAAGGTCAATGCCTATTCCTCCACTCCAGCGTAATTTAAAATGATTTGATTTAAAACCCTTCGATTACCCCGACAAACCCTTTCAAAGGGTTATCTTCTTCAAATGGAAATTATACAAGAGCCGGTAACATCTTGTACTGGTTAACTTATTGATAGGGTTACCCTAACATTAGTGTTATGAAAGGGCTACCACTACCAAGAGGTAACATTTTCCGTTACTGTAGGCGCACAATCTGTAACACTTTCGAAAGAATTAACTTATATTCGGGGTTGTACGGTCCCTGGGCTGAACTAGCTTTCCGAGGCCCAGAGGAAACCTTAGAAGCGAGCTTACCTATGATCGACTCGAGCTGCTTTACTATTTATCCACGACAAGCATAAACAGGCTAATGAAACAAAATCATCTCAAAACTGACACAACCGTGATTCAAAATGATTTAAAAAAAACGACCACTACCCATATTGTGCTCAAAAGTAATTTAAACCAGCTAATCACCTTATTAACCGGGTAATATGCAAATTGATATGGTTGTTGGCAATGGGATGATGATATTTTTTGCCAATAAGTAATATATTTATCAGAGCAAACATCTCAGCGCCCGTGGGCATCGAGTGATTGGTAACATTCTGCCAGAGAAGTAAGAAAATGTTGTATTAACTTGTATAACAAATATTTACTACGGATTTTTGGGGTAATTTCTTGTGAATGACAGTTAAAAGCACTATATCATTCGGATATGATATGATTAGAAAGAAAAAAAATTTTTTTTTCGTCGCACCATGCAAAACAAAAATAAAAAAAATAAAACAAAATTATGTCAAAAGCAAACATCTATTGGACCTAGTCGAGGTCAAAAGGCCCGATATCAGCATGCACCTAGGGCCTTTGTAACATTGGGTAATAATGGGATAATAATTTAATCCCCATTAATTTGTTGCCTCGAATATCGGACATTGTAATACGTAATCTGACGGCACGTTTGGTGCAGTGGCTAAGCGATTGGACTGCTGCGCTGCGTGTCGCGGATTCGATCCCCGCACGGAACAAATATTTGTATGGCCTAGATAGTTGTTTCGGGTCTGGGTATTTGTGTACGTGACTTTAAATGTTTATGAACGCACCCACGATGCAGGAGACATTCCTATCGTGGGGCAACGTGTTAAAAAAAAAACAAAAAAAAATCGCCGGGATAATAGTAAACTTCTTGTTCAGCCAGCTGAGACAACGCTTCTTTATAAAATGAATTTTTAAATGACAAATCGCTCTAAAAATACTAATTTTCATTCTATTTATTTTAAATCGCATGACTATTTCCTAATTTTTTACATTATTATTCTTTGTATTTTAACGAACTCGATTGTTTTTCGACCTAATTTGTCCAGTCATGGTCAAACATGTTGAGCCAAAGATACATTATTATCTTAACACCTAATTTAATAAGCATTCCATGTAAACTATCTGCACATGTTTTTTTTTACAAATAAATGAATTGAATTGAACTAACTCAAGCAGCTCTTCTTCACTTAAGATACGATGGCATGAGATAAATAAAAATGTTTTTCTAATTTAGCTAATCTTTTAAATTCACATAGTTGGTAAAAAATTGTCGCAACACCACACTGCGCTCCAAAACACAAATCACTAACGTTGCTCAAAAAGCCGCTAAGCTGAAGTGAGACTGGGTTGGCCATGTCTGCCGTTTGCCCAACGAGCTTTGGGCCAAAACAACCACATTGTGGAGCCCTGACACAGCCAAAAGGCGACGCGATAGACCTCGTAGGAGACGACGACGGGACGAGCTGGACAACCAACGACCAGTGGTATACTTACATTGAATGGATCGCGAAATATGGAAGTTATGGGGGAACAACTTTGCCCAACAGTGGGATGACACAGACTAACAGTAATCTTGGTGTAGTGACAATTTTAAATTGAAGTGTGGTTCGGCGTGGTAGCTTTCGGAATGACGTATTGCACTCGTTTTTGTTTTATGCATTGTTCTTCTGAAATTCAAAAGTGCCTGTAAAGGTTTAATTGTAAAGGTTTAAAGAGATACCGCGGCCTTGACATATAGGGCTAAGAAGGAACATGGGTGGGTTTTTAGTCAGTAGAAGTCTGACACTCCCTGTTCGCTCTGCCCAAGAGCGGGCGGGGAGGGTATTTGAGGATCCCACCCCAGGTTTAATTGAAATAAATGCTTTGAGTTTGAGTCAGCCCAGGTGTCGAGTTTGGAACTTTCAGTCGATTACTTTCACACTTTTAGAAGCTACGGAACGAAGTCTCAAAACAAAGATTTTCTAAAATAAGAAGCTGCCTAAGATTTTACCTCATCCGAGTATCTCACATCACTGGCACCCTATAATGCAATGCGTGCGTTCAGCGATGCTAGATAGCGAAAGGATAGTCGGTTCGATTACTGGAACCGTACCGTGGTACTTTTTGTACCAAGATTTAATATTGATGCCTTTTATTACTGGCTGTAACTTTGCTCATCAATTAGACGATAAAGTGCAGTTTTTTCTAGACATTGTTAGAACATTCTAGATCTTGGTGATTTTATGGTGTTATTAGTTTTTGTTTATTATCCGTAACATTACAACTAATTGTGAACTCGATTGTGTGGGCTGAGATCGATCTTATTAATGTTAATATGTGATTACGTATTAAATAAATAATGCAACTGAGATAAATATAGGATCTACCTTTTTATATATTATATATTGTGTCCCACTGCAGGGCAAATGCGTCCCCTTTGTGTCTCCAAACCTCTGGTTTGTGCAATTAATCTACATACTGATTCATAAATCAATTTATATCAGATTTTAAGTTTTCGTAATTATTTTTTGATGTTTTCGATACAGTCACTAAAATTTAAACATATACAAATAAGAAACATCAAACCTAATTTACATGATAAACAATTATAACTTGTTAAAACTTGTGTCGATTCCTACACACAAAAAAAAAAGAAAAAACGATTTTGTTTTACACAATATCTTTTACATGAATTGTAAAACTTTCCTTCGCCTTCACACAAAAAAATTAGAAAGATTTTATTTTTATTGTTTTTATTTTAAACTTTTTTTCTCTTCATGTAGCCTTCACTCGAAAACATAAATTCAATATTTTTCATTTGAAAATCCCAAACCCGCCAATCACTTTGTATAAATTCCGCTATATTCAGAAAAGTCAGGGGTAATGCAATCGTAATATCTGCGGGTCGCTTTACTAGCGCCATGGGAGCTCGTAAAGTGAGGGAACTAATGAGGATTTACGGGGACGCTGAGACGTATGCCAGTGTTGCCAGCCAGGGTGGCACGACTGTGGGGTTTTGTATCTGTTACGAAGAGATTTAGAAAAAGTTTTAGGTAAAAACTTGAAATTCGCAGGATTGGCGTCCCTACGAGTGTATGATTGTACCTACATGTGTTTGAATCAGAGTGAGAATTTCAGTAGGTAGTTAATTACTAAGTATTGTGTAAACAGGTCATTAGTACATCATTCTGAACCCAATCATTTAATTCATACATCGTCATCAACATCATCTGCCTTATGTTGCGGTCGGATTTCAGTCTAATCGGATGTAACTAAAAACCAGTATGTAAGACTAAGGAGTAAATGAACAACTGAAGATCATGAAAATATTCTTATTTTTTTAATCTTAATATTTTGTTATTTATTTTTCCAAAATATTCAGTTAATTACTTTTACATGAATGTGACTTGCACACTGCATTAAAAACAGGGTATAGACACAACATGAAAAGTTTAATTACTTACTTAGACAATTTATCTTCCTTTCCAGTTTTTCAAATCTCAACCAAAGACTACCCACCCCTGCCCCGTCAGTACAATAGGTAAGTACCACTCGCTGATGCGACATTCGACCCTCACACATTTTACATCTTACCTTCTGTCTTATTGTGTAGGGGTGACTAATGTCCTTTGTTTTACAAAACAAAGCCAAGGAAAGACACTCGTGTTTCCAAGTAAAAGTTATTTCTGGAAAATTTAAAGACTTGCACAAAAGGCCGAGGTGAGTTGAAACACCGGGAGGACAATATTTATTGGTGATGGTTTTCAAAAAGACCAGTTGAGTAGTACACAGTAAACAATCAAGCTATACAAAACTCCCGTCGGGGCTGTGCGTTGTTCGAGAGAGATACCGCGGCCTCGGCACAAAGGGCTAAGCTGGAACGTGGCTGGTTTTTAGTCAGTAGACGTCTGACACTCCCTACCGCTCTACCCGAGTTATTTGATGACAACCCAAAAAAAATCTTCATCATCATCATCAGCCTATTAATGTCCCCACTGCTGGGACACAGGCCTCCAATCTTCGAGAGGGAACGGGCTATAATCTACCACGCGGACCCAGTGCGGATTGATAGATGGATTGATGATGATTGGTTGATGAAGTCTTCGAAATTTTAGTTCTTAAAAAAAATAGCATTTACATGCTTAAAGGGGCACTTCTATCACAGTGCCCTTTTAAGCATGTAAATGCCTGTGTTAGGACACTCCACTCTTCCGTAACTTAAATTTACTTAATGTACACACAAGAATTATGCGAGTACTTACTATTTCTAATTAAAATTAAAAATTCAGTGAAAATAAATTAAAAATAACAATTTTTGTGTATGTTGGTGAGTTGGACATAGTGTGATAATTTATGTTGTGGTATGTGAGGATAATCTTATCACGGAAAAACATAAGTTTATGTGCACATCAAGCTACTACACTTTTAGACAATTTCAACTTAACCTTAGGAATTAGTTAAAAGACTGATTGGAAAACTTGGTCAGTTTCAACGTTTCTCTTTACTCTCTGTATTAAACAAACATGCCTTTTTTCGCTTTGTCAATGCAAAAAAAATATCAGTGGCTATGCAGATGCGGTGGGTAATTTAACCAATCAACTGGGCCTTATCTGTCTTTAGTTTGGACTCCCGTATAAAGGCTACCCATCTGCTTCTGATTAAAATTACTTCGTTAACGAACTAAATCGGGACAGTTCATTTTGTTTTGACAAGAAGAAAATTATGTTGTACGTTTATATAAGGGAAATAATAGTACTTACTTCACCTGCGGGACCACTCAAGAGGTACCTGGGGGTCTAAAATGGCCACTTTAGCAGATCACAATATGAATTGCGTTAAAAAACGTAAAATGGAGTTTTCATAATAGTAACTGCGTTGGTTACAATTTAGCAAAATTGATCTTTTAGGGAAATAATATGAATTGCGTGAAAATTCGTTATGATCTGCTAAATTAACCATTTTAGACCCCTTTTTTTTTTGACGGGTGGGAAATCATCAAATAACCCCCTCCCGCTCTTGGGCAGAGCGAAAGGGAAAGTCAGACTTCTACTGACTAAAAACCACCCATGTTCCTTCTTAGCCCTCTATGTCGAGGCCGCGATAACTATATAGTGTACAACCCGCGGCCCATTTTAGACCCCCTGTTACAAAATACAAGTACACTGGGTAGAAAGGACAGCTGCATCTGGTTAGACTGGAAGTCCTGGGGTCAGGATAGTTAGAAAAAGGTTAGCCTGATCATGATGATGACGCAAAAACGGTAACCTAACATCTAATGTTTCAAACATATACGGTAAAATGAATTGAACAGTTTTTTTTTAAATAAACGTCCGATTTGAAAACTTCATATTTTTTAGAAGTCTGTTTAAATTAAGGATCGTCTACTCCGGAAGAACCAGAAAAACCAGAGGAAGTGGCTTCATAGTTATTTCGGGACCAAAACATTACCCACATCCAAATTTAATTCAATAAAAAACATGACATTAAGAACCCAACTAAATGTGAAATCATGCACTATATTCCGCCCTGCGGTTTCTTCCACCGTTTAGCGTAATTTTATAACAGATATGGTGCATTTATACATGGGGTTTACCCCATAATGGTGCTTGGGAGATTTAAAGGGACATTATGAAGGAGTTTTGGGCGGAATTTTCAAATTTTATGGGTATTGTGGTGGCGGTGAAATGCATTGTAAGGTGTAAGATTATGTTTAAGTATTGTAAGGATTTCGCTGGATAACTTGAGTTTAATTGAGTGGAGAAAGTACTTCTCTGTAATAGGGTACTTCACCAAAAAAATCTAATTAATCCGTCAGATATATTTTCAAAAACTAATGGACACGTATTTTTTCTTTTTTCCCTTAAACAAAAGATGAAGACGATACAGTGCTTCGAAAAGTCGCGTCAAGTCAAGGCAAGCCTTGGGAGGGATCAAAACTCGGTAACCTTGGCACTAACGAGACGATAAAAAAAGAAGCTTGAAAACATCCTGAACCTATGCCTCACCCAAGTGTTACCACTTTCACGGTTGTTTCGGGAGGTACCTGCACCGAATCAGGCGGAAGGAAACGCCCGGATGCCACCATTGTGAGGATCGGCCAGAGGACACGGTGGAGCACACCGTGTAGGTGTGCCCCGCTTGGGCGGAGCCCCGCCGTGTTGTTGTACCGTCGATTGGCAGCTGCGAACTCTCGCGCCCGGCCCTGGTGCAAGCCATGGTCCGGGGCGAGGAGGAATGGGACGCCGTCGCCTCCTTCTGCGAAGCAGTGATGCTAGCGAAGGAGGTGGCGGAATCCGAGATTGAGAGAACCTCTCGTCCCAGCCGCCGCGGGAGGCGCTCCGGGCGTCGGGGGTCTCGCGATGACCTCCGGCCACCGTAGACGCGGGCCTGTGGACGGTGAGTGATGGGCTAACTCGCCGTCCGTCCGTCTTACGACGAAAACAGACCGTGTCGACGGCGCGTTCGAAGAGATGTCAGCAACATGAGAGGGGCCCGAAAGGGCCGACGGGGCCGCGGGTTGTCCACAGGTTATCGCGGCCTCGACATAGAGGGCGAAGAAGGAACATGGGTGGGTTTTAGTCAGTAGAAGTCTGACACTCCCTTTCGCTCTGCCCAAGAGCGGAAGGGGTTATTCGATGATTTTACACCCGCCAAAAAAAAAAAAAAGTCGTGTGACGTCATAAGGTTAGTACTTTTTACCCACAAAGTGACGTCAAAAGCCCCCACTCATGATCTTTGACACGTTTTACTTTCGTCAATTCTTATTAATTTGATAAAAAACATAAAACACGTAAGTATCCAATATTTTTCGATAATCTAACAGACGGACTAATTTGATTTTTTTGATAAAATACACTATTCTAAACACAAATATAACTGGGGTTAAAGTACTACTATAATTTGTGTTGTTCTGTTTCCTCGCAAAAAAATATATTATTGACACAAAATACCATTGCATACAATAGAATAGGTACCAAGACATTTCACACAGGTAGGTATATTGGATTTTAGCGAAAAGGCTGTACAAATAGTGAAAAACTCTACCTCCTAAACTAGGTGGACCCTGTGACTTACAGTTCAGTGTTTTACTGTAACTTCGTTTACAAAATAAACATTATTTTTTGTGCTCATTGACTAAAGAACAATACGTCCATTCATAATACTAATAATTAATTAATCTGCATTCATTGTTATGCAGATTTGCCACCCTGATTTCGGCAGTTTGTTATGTTAGAGTCCCATATAATTAATAGGTGGCAATAATAAAGGCTGTAAAAGTACCCTTAACGCAAACGAAGTTCACTTGTTCTCCCCACAACTGCGATATTTTTTTTAGACCGTACCTGGGAACCCCCTAGTTACCGAGATACACAGCTGTTTTTGTAAGTACTAGTTTTTCAGCTTTTAACTTTAATTAAATTACCTCGATGACCCTTTTACTATTTAAAGCATCTATTAATACAATGTTTTAAGAGTGCTACATTGAGTTTTACCGTAAAATGCGATTTTTGACCCCAGAAAAAAAGACGTTACCCACCAAAAAAATTTGCGTAGGGGTTTGGGGTGGTTTAGTTTGATGTACCTACAGAATGCTTGGTTGACGTATGTGTGAAAGGTTAACTTACAGCCTGTATATTGCCAACAACCGGGTCCGTAATTTTTTTTTAACAAAAAATAAAACACAAAAAAGAGAAAAATCAACATTAGAAGAAAAATCAGCTTCTTGTCGATGACTTTTGTTTGTTTGATTTCTTTTTTTTTACACCGACTTCTGAAGCTGATTTTTCTTCTATAGTTTATTTTTCTCGATTTTGTGTAAAAGTCTTCAATTCACTTTTTAGTGGTTCACATGTGCTTACTCACACAGTGTACTGGCGTGATGCTATGTTATTAACTGGTATAAACAATAGACATACATGAGATTTCAGCAATCCCAGTCCATTTGCTATCATTTATTGAGGAGTTCCGTTGCCTATATCTGAAGTTCTTCATCAGATATTCACCAAATTTAAATGGGACCACTCCGAGAAAGTATTCATCCGAAAACTACCCAAATCGCTTCAAGTGAGCCGATAAAATTTGAACAGTTCTCTCTATTTCTCCAAGATCCCATCATCAGATCCCGACTTGATGATCATGGGACCACCTGGGAAGTATACCCTTTCAAACAAAAATAATAATAATCGAAATCTGTCCAGCTATCCTCGAATAATTGGGAAACAATCCTACTTTTAAAGTCGGTTAAAAATAAAATAAATTATGAGGGAACAAAGAAACGGACATACATACATACATACATACACGTCAAACACATAACCCTCCTTTAGGGTCTCGCCGCAGTCGGGTAAAAAGGGTGATAGCTAAGCAGTAACTCTTCCGGCATAACTGCATTTGACATGTTTATTAATTGAATGGAAGACGTTATCGTCAAAAAGATTGTGGTTCTGTGAAAAGACCGAGTAAATGGATTACTTAATTTACTGTTAATGGTTTATGCTGTAATAAATATAAATGATAACACGTGATCTTCTGAGCACTATATCACCGCCAAAGCAAATAAGTTGGCTTCATTAGTTTACTAAGAAGTACTGAATATAACCTCTAGAATACTAACTCAAAAAGCAAAATATCATAAATAAAATTACCATACTTAACCCCAACTTAAACTAATAAGTTTGTCAAGTTAAGTGGCAAGTTACTTCGAGCTAACTCTTTCGGTTAAGTTAAATAACTTCGCGTCAAGTTGTAGTTAAGTAAGTCTTAATTGCGGTACCGTAGCTTTATTATAGCAGAATTTTAAGAGTGTCGTGTGAGAATGCCGTGTTAGTTAATTTTAAAACTTTATAGAGCATAAAATGTGGAAGATTTATTTTTGGTCTTTTAGCCCTTTTAAATTGTACGGGAATACTTTAATATCTGTTTGAACCAAACAAACCGAGAAGTATTCGTTACCCCTTTTTTTGGCGCCTGGAAAATCATCAAATAACCCCTCCCGCTCTTGGGCAGAGCGAAAGGGATTGTCAGACTTCTACTGACTAAAAACCACCCATGTTCGGGTGTTGTGAACAACCCGCAGCCCCGACGGGACCCGCAGCCTCGACGGGTATTCGTTACCCCTGTATTTCGATCTTATTTAGGCACCAGTCGTGCTGGCCTAGTGATGTCGCCCCAATACGTTATATAGTGTAGTTTGTGTGTATACTGTATTCAATTTCTGTGAAAATATGGGATATCTTTGAACCAGAAAAAATTAAGACTAGTGACATCGTCCAAATTGCATTGGGTCCGCATGATGTACCTATAACGGCCCAGTCCATCTTACAAAAGAGTCCTGTGTCCCAACAGTAAGAATACTATAGACTAAATACTCTAGATACTTCCTTAGGCACCTGTAATATTTCCCAAGAATATACATTACAATCTAGCAACCATCGCAACTTTCGAATTGGTATCTAATAATAACTTATTCAATTAACTTATCTAACGATAAGGGTACTGAAAGCATGTCTCTGCCTTTGCCAAAACCCCAAATCATTAACTCTGCAATTAAGGCAAAAATAGGAAAAATAGATTCCAGTTTGTCTCGGCAAGTAATTCCTCAGACAAACTGGAATAGCTCTAATCTTATTATGGACCCAACCACCGATAACCATTCGGAAATAAGACCTCCCTACAATACAATATGCTAGGTCTTAAACATTATTCATCCAGGCCCTTAACCTAGGCCATGTTGAAGCGTGGCCTAACGGGGTATATCAGTCACAATTTAAACAAAATACGCTTTGGGACAATTTGATCCAGCCCGTACGGCTTCGTTACTCAACTTGTAGCGTTGGCAAATAAAGGAGGAAGAGAGGAAAATAGGATTGGATATTTTTGAAGGTACGAGACTAAAGAAGGGTAGTTCTAGTAACTTCCATTTAATACTTCATAATTATTACATGAATTTCAGTTCCACTTTCATCAAACAATACTTATACAGGGTGTAAATTAACCCTTGACACATACGTCAACCAAGCATTCTGTACATCAAACTAAGTGCCCCTACACATTTTTTTTTGCTGGGAAACGTCTTTTTTTTTTGGTAAAAAATCACATTTTACGGTAAAACTCAATGTAGCACTCTTAAAACATTGTGCTAGTGGATGCTTTGAGTAGTAAACGAGTCATAGAGGTAATTTAAGTAAAGTTATAACCTGGAAAACTAGTAGTTACATAAACAGCTGTGCAAAATTTGTAACTTTGACCCCCAATATCTCCGTAACTGGTAGAACCAAAAAATGATCGCAGTGGTGGGTAGAACAAGTGCCCTTCGTTTGCGTTAAGGTTACTTTTACACCCTTTATATATCGTCAGAGGAATCAAGTGTTAGATATTCCAAATTACATGTATAGACAAAAGGGATGTGTCCCGAGTAAAAAAATATGATTCCGTTTAGTCTGTCAGTTAGTTTGATTTTACTCCACCACGACCTATCGTCACGATCAGTCAGATTATCAAAAAATATTGGATACGTGTTTTTGTTTTATCAAATAAATAAAAATTGACGAAGATAAAACGCAGCAAACATCATGAGTGGGGGCTTTTTTGACGTCACTACGTGGTAAAAAATGTAGTGCAATGTGACGTCACACGAGTTTTCGAAACACTGTATCGTCTTCAATTTTGGTTTACGTGCAAAAAGGAAAAATAATTGTCCAATATTTTTAGAAAATCTATCTGACGGACTAATTAGATTTTTTGTCAACTTGTATAGCTGCTAATATTATGCTCGTAATCCTACCTCTTAAGTGTATTTTGGAAATTAGTTAGTGGTCACTGTCATTCTGAATTCATTCAGCAATTCAAGTTAGCATGATTATCATTTTTCGAGCAAAGAAAAAATCGCGTTAAATACCTCGAAAATTACCTGTGAAAAAATGAAATGAAATTTCGGATGTATTTAACGAGATTTTTTCTTTGCTCGAAATTTTTTTACCAACTGTGAAATTATTATATTGAAATAATTAACAACTAAAACGCATCAAAAGTCTTTCCACAAAAATAATTTGCGAACCTTATGCACCCAGATAGAAAGTAATAAGTCGGTAAAAATGTGCATACAATGGGTGCATTTGAAATGCAAAGTGCAGGCGCATTCAGAGGTCGACTCTGCCCGTCACTCACTCACGTTATGGATCGCACTTGCTTGGATATCGAGAGGTGGATATTGTAGGTATAGGTATTTTATAAAGGTAAACCGTTAATTTTAGTCATGTTTAAGAAGTATTTATTTGTACAGTAATTGCTTATGTTTGACAGAATACTTTTAAGAAATGAAATCTGTAAACTTTTGCGAAGATTAGGCAGTAATCAGTGGTGAAAGATAAAAGAAAAAGGTAAAGAGCAGCGGTAGCCCAGTGGCGGTGGCCCCGATTTACGAACAGTAGATCGTGGTTTCGAACCCAGACAGGCACATTACCTACTTTGTGTAATTTATTTCATAACTCTGCCCTCAAAACGGTAAAGGACACAAACATCGTGAGGAAACCGGCATGTCTTAGAACCAAAAAATTCGAAGACATGTAACATCTACCAATCCGCACTGGGCCCGAGTGGTAGATTTACAGCCCATTCCCTCTCAAAGAGAGGAGGCCTGTGTTCTGGCAGTAGGAACATTAATAGATTGTTGATGATGATGATGAGGCAGTAATCAATAGTCTCTCATGATGACAAGTAATAGAGTAGTATGGATGAAGCCGACATGTTGTGACGACCACAAATGAATTGTGATAAGGGTAGAACAATGATGCAGTAATCAATAGTAATTAGAAACAAAACAGAAAGCAAGATTGGCTAGCGTGAGAAAGACAAGCTTGCAATGCATGACCGAAATGATGCAGTAATCAATAGTGAATGATGCAGTAATCAATAGTGATTAGAAACAAAACAGAAAAGAAGATTGGCTAGCATGAGAAAGTCAAGCTTGCAATGCATGACCGAAATGATGCAGTAATCAATAGTGATTAGAAACAAAACAGAAAACAAGATTGGCTAGCATGAGAAAGACAAGCTTGCACTGCATGACCGAAATGATGCAGTAATATCAATAGTGAATGATGCAGTAATCAATAGTGATTAGAAACAAAACAGAAAACAAGATTGGCTAGCATGAGAAAGACAAGCTTGCAATGCATGACCGGAAATAATACCCGAATTGGGTTTATTCGATTTTAAATGTTAAACAAATTTAGCCTAATTTTCATGTATTTGCCTCGATCACTCGTAAAAACAAATGCACAAATTCAACACTTTGTTTTACACCAACAAAGACCCAATAAACACAAAACCAATTAGTAAATATTCATACACCTGTTATCTTTAAAACGCCAATCTTACACGGAAGTAAAACCCCAATAATATTGCAACTTCAAAAGAAAAAACTGCAAGAATCTCATTGTTTATACTCATGCATATGCAGACGTCAGAAACCTGTCTCGGAGTACCAAAACAAGAGAAAAAAAAGTAATCTTACATTAATAATACTTTTGACGTTTTGTGTGTCAGTTTGAAAGTTGTAACGTTCCCAATCTGCATGTAAAGTGAGGCATAATGGTGATTTACATTTGTACAGAAAACTTCTTTGTGAGTTGGTTGAGTCAGGCGGACAGTGTGAAAACGTCGGTCGACGCCCCAAACAAAGCCGTTAGTTCAGTAATGTTGGGGGATTAGATGCTGTAGACGGAAAATAAATAAGTAGTGCTTAGAATGAATTTTTTAATTTGGGGCTGTTTTAGGGAGAGAATATCTGAAGTTAATTTAATGAGTCGTTCCCCTAAATTTTCGAGGACACTTAATTTTTAGACGTCTGTCGCTACTATACAACTTAAAAGTGACAAAGATAAAATAAAGTAATGATAAGGCTTAGAAATCGCTGGTGGTGACGACGGTTGGAAATATTTGTGCGAGATTGACCGGATAACACCCGGCATAAGGAAAAACAAATGGAAACAATTGGTGACTTAACATTCAGTTAAGTTTGGAGAATTTCACTAGAGGCTCCATGGTTTTAATGTTTCCCCTGACTTGGTATTGGAACGTAGGTATAATCAAGATTCTTCCCACTATAATATTATTAATTCAATTCATTTCCACTTGTATTTCTTTTGTAATCCTTCTTTTTCACTCAAAATCAAAATCAAAATTCATTCATTCACTTAAACAGTACTATTTGAATGTCTATAAGTTTACAAGACACAGTTCCCTTAAACGCCCAGCCTTCGACACTTCCTAGTGTTTTAGCTGGGAAGAAGAAATCCCAGCATTTAAGACACTTCACTGATATACTACTAGTGTACCTTTTACACCAACATTACCGCGAGCACAACTTACCTCTACGGCGGAACTAAACCATTTCTTTCAGCCTTTAACGACACTCAACATTGGACATTACAACTTACAACACAATGACAAATATTGCGAGACGGCTTACGTACAGCCATGCTTACTTCAACAAGTGTCTATTTAAAAAATAACAATCACTATTTGCTTACATTGGCAGGTGAGATACTGACTGCGGTACTCAGAGATATTTAATGGTCACATAAGCCGTCACTTAGTAAAGATTTGACATACTTTTGTATGACAAAACTGTCAAAACCTTTACTTACTGCCGCACTCGGAGAGCTTTAATGATTAGTTACGCCATCACTAACTGCGTTACTCAGAGATATTTAATGATTACTTAAGCCGTCACTTAGTAAAGGTTTGACATACTTTTGTATGACAAAACTGTCCAAAACTTTTACTAAGTGATGGCCTAAATAATCATTAAAGCTCTCTGAGTGCGGCGTGATTGGGAGAAAACAATAGATTTTGTAAGTAGTAATTTTTTGCATTATCTGCCTATCTGAGGCTAGGCAGATAAATAATAATCAACCGTGCACAGATCCGGATACCGTGGCTACTACGCTGCCTCTAAGAATTCTGACGGAAAATCCCAAAAATATTTCGCCGGTCCGGAAATCGAAACCTGGCCTCTTACTCATCTCGATTAACAAAATACCATCTAACTAACCACCCACTTACTTAGTATCTATTCATTTTAATTTGGTGATCCATCTGATGGTGGTTTTCTTACGCAAAAGTAGTAGGTACTTGGTGACGAAAATGTTAACAACCCAAATGTTTCAAATTCTCATACGGAAGTGACAACACTATAACAAAACTGAGAATCTAGTTAAAAACAAAGTAACACATCCATTAAAATATATTTACACATTTTTATAGTTCACAATGTAGAACCACATTGTTAAGAAAACAACTATTGACATAGAAGTACAATTCATAGCGTCAACTCTTGGAACCGACGTATTTATAGAATCACCTGCAAAATAAGTGCTGTAGATTTATTATTTAGTATTTTATTCAAGAGCACAAGGACAATATAAATTAGAGTGGATGTTCATATAAGATGCACAGATGTCCGTCCATCCAGAGACAATGTCTATCTACGACTGACGATATTTTAACAAACTAAGCGATCTTTTCAATAAACTATATTGTAAGCGCACGCGCAACTGGGCTGGGTAACTATATAGAGTTGCTAATTGCTCTGTTAACAGGGTCGGAAAAGTGCAGAGAAAAACAAATTACATCTTTTTTGACAATCTCAAGTCAAACTTGCATGGCAGCCTTGAAATGCACAGACAAGAAGCTCAAATCCTTCACAAACGTAATCTAAAAACAATCAGTCATTTTGAACGCTAAATAAGGCAAAACTATCATTAAAGTTGTATGGTCGAGTAGCGGTTTATCATACGTTTTATTTTCGCTGTCCCAACGTCTACTCCATATATACAAATGTATCATCTATGTAGGTATTAATAATAATGATCCATCTGCTATACGCATCTGGCCGTCTTTTCTACAGTTAATTACGAAGTAATTGAACATAATGCAAACACCGTAAAGAAAATTAAGGTATGAGTATATGCGAAATTAAGGTATGATCATCGAAATAATCTACACATTTTATATCTTCATCATCTGGAGCTTACAAATTATATGTACTTAAGAATTATCGTAATAACACAGCTTTTTCCAAACCTTTAAAAATAAAATATTCCCATTTCTAAATTAGCGTTCAACAAGGTGGCTTTTATACCTTGCTGTTTATTAAACACACACACACGTACACAGCATTTATAGACGGGTGTGTACCTACTCGTTAAAAATTCTTTGGTCAAAATTTAAAGGTGGTATCATCATCTCTGTACCCATCCACCTGTCCGCCGGTCAATCGCACAGTGCAGTCGATGCAAATGGGGAACTCCTGCGCATTGTTACCGCCGATCACTAACGACGATGTCCGAACGCGGTCATTACGCTTGACGTGACCGGATCACGGCCGTGAGAATATATACGCAGGCTGTTGCGTAATTTATTGGCATACTCCTTTAGTTTTCTCCTTGTGTCCATGTTATTGGCACCTGTTCCTCGCCCTTTGTCTCTGGGGTCAGGATTAACGGTTTGTTTGCACTTGGTATTGTAATGAGGTTCTGACTAATATGGGTAAGCAAATTATGTGTTAAAGCGAACAGAGTATCAGATGGAGAGAAGGGGGAGCAGACATGTTTGGCTTTACTAGTCACAGGATAATATGAGCAACGGCAGCCGTTTCAAAACATATTATCACGAATGTAATAATCACAGACGGTTTTGGCAGAGGTATACCTATTACACCGACATCTTACTTACCAGTTATGTTTTAGTTCCATTTAATAGGGGGCCACTGAGAAATTCCCGAAGGAAAAAAAAACAATAACACTTTGCACAACTGTGGATTCAAACTCAGGACCTCGCGCTTACGACGACCATACCAAAGATGAAAATTAAACTCTAAAACTAGATGTTACACTTATAACTTAGACAACAGAACCACTTTAAAGAAGATATTTCGGACAACACATATAAACTACAACACATCTAAAGATCTTAAAATCCTCTCAAAACACACAAAAATCGAAGTGTCACACCAATTTATTCTAGATCTAGCCTTCAAATGTAACGAAACAGCCGGCTTGCGTACAAAAACTGTCTTCTTAACAAAAATCGAACGGCGAGCATTGCAGCCCCGCCAAGAATCTGACGTGGGGCCAAAAACTGAGAATGCAACAATGGAAGGATAGTATCTGCCATTTTGTTATTTGTATGTCCGATGAGAGGTTTGTCCACAGTGTTAGTGAGAGTAAAAACGTTTAATTGTCGATTTGTTAAGATTCGGTGTCTGATTTAAAAGCTTCGGTCGATGGGAGTCGTATGTGCTAATGTAAGTATTGAGGATTAATGTTTATGTTGGGGAAAAGTTACCTGACTTCTTCAAGTACCTTTTTGTGAGAGTAAACGTTAAATAGAAAATTATTGTCTCGAGATTTGCGACCGGATTTTAACCAGGCATGCTTTTACCCTGGAATCCAGTAAAATTGATTTACAATAGATTGAATAACATAAATTCTTTCATTTTGAAGGTTTCTTGTAAACAAATGGTTTATGTCAACCCGATGCAGTAATAGCAAACAAAGAATCGAAATCTTACAGCTCAGCCAGTCAGGCAGTCTTATCTATCAGCCTGAGCCAATTCATCATCGAAGATAATTATATTGTGAACATGAAACAGCACTTCTTCAATAGTATTATTTTCGAAAAAACAACAACTTTAAATCATCCTGCAAATAGAATGACAGCTTTAGTTAGTTTTTTTTCTAAATGCTTGTCTTGAAACCGATCCTATTTTCCTTCAAACGTATCAAAGATCCCATTTTTTGCACTAACCATCATTATACCTGCGACCAGACATATCTAGAGCTGAACACAGGAAATTTCTATGCTTGAAAATGAAAAAAACTACATCACAACTTTTCAAACCAGAATGTTACAAGGACATGAAATTAAAATCTTTACAGAGAGAGATAATACCATTCTCGACGATGACAAAAAAGATAGTAATGCCCAGTGTCCTATTCCCAACGCATTTCCAAGTATAATTGCAGAAAAAAAAACTTATACGTAGAAACCAATCAATATGACAACAACGGAATAAGGCTTATTATTATTTTTTTCTTTTCGATAATAAGCACCGTCATGAAGGAGAGAACTCAATGAGAGAAATCAATCTTATTGAGAAAGCAGTACGATCGAGATTGACAGAAAATGCAGTAACCACTGCATTTTCTGTCAATCTCGATCGTACTGCTTTCTCAATAAGATTGATTGTCGATGATACAGTTCTTTAAAAAGTTTGTAATAATGGAGACTTAAAGCATTTTATCCGGTAATTATCCAAGGGATAATTCCTTTGGTTACGGTGACAATTTTGTCCGATAGTCCGCCATTGGAACTGGTTATGTTATTTTTATTGATTTTATATTGCAACAAATGTATTTGAGAGCTGATTAAGATCATAATCTCAATCGATTAAATATTAATAACTTAGATCCGCGTGTCGTTAAGTCGCATTTTTAATTTGAAATATTTAGTTTTTGTCTTTGATGAGTAACTTTGCTCTTAGTTGTTCAACATTGAATACTACAGAATTGTAATAGTTTTCGTCCGTTCCTCTTTTAATTTTTTCATAACTAGGTCCTTCTTCCTTAGTTTTTTTACAAAACAAAAAAATAAACATGCCATTTTTTTTAGATGTTTGACAATTTTTTTTTTATGTTTCTTTATAGTTTTCAGGGGTTTTTATCCACAATCCCATAAAATTGGAAGATTATTTTTTTTCGGGTTGATGTTGGGATTTTCCACCACGAATTTCTCAGAAACAGCGGAGTCTACATTTATGCCTTTTAAGTGTCTATTTCAGGCTTCCAAACCACGGTTCTATGACATAGAGCTATGGTTGCAATATGTGATGTGCATAAACAAGGTTAGGTTAGATTTCTCCAGGAAGCCTGAAATAGACACTAAAAATCTAGAGTACCTATCAACGTATAATACGCGGTACAGTCATCAAAAAAAACTATTGAACAAAACAAGACAATGCAACTTGCTCATATACAATCAAGTCATAATAACCATATCGTGAGAAATTAATATAATTATTGGTCCTTATGGCTGCAGCGGCCACATAAGGGAGATCGATGGGTGTGCGAGAGTGAGGACCGACTTTTTCCCATATGAATGAGAGGGATGGAAATATTAACGTGTTATTACGTTCAGAAAATTGGCTCGTTTATGTAAAATTCGTCCCGCTGCGCATCTGCTGAATACATTTTTGAAATTATTGTTTTCTTTTACATTAACTTTTATGTCATACTCCAATATTTCTTAGTACACTTTACCTAGCTACCTCAGATAATTCCAAACTCGGTATGCAATGGGTCCCCATCCGCAGACCAACCGAGGCAAGCACCTTATTTGCTCACGAGCTCTTCCCGTTGATCGTCATATTCCAATTTATTCAATGGGGAGTAATGTGAGATTATGAGCATGTCAGTTCTGCTTTAATTTTGACTGTTTTTTCTCCAAAATTTATCAAATTATGTATCTCCAACAAGCTCATTCAAAAATAACGGGGCTTTTAAAGCTTGTAATATATTTCATCAATGATGTTTTGATTGATATGAAAATTACCGTAAACTCTTCTAAGACACAAAAGATTTCCCCAAATCTCCTGTATCGTGCGTTACAAACTCACATAGTCACTCCTTTAATTATGGCAAATTTGATTCTAATGTCATCATATCTTTACCTTTGTCTTTATGTTAATGCGCCCCATTACCAAAGTAATTACGAACACTAACAAAGACCTACAAATGGTTCAACGACAGTCTATGGAACTATAACCAGTCCCATAATAACCATAGAGCTGAAGAACCATAGATAATATTTTATGAGCCAATATAATGGCACTACATAAATAGTATCAGTAGGAGTTGCAAAACGACATATTTGATTTTGTTTATGTTCGCTTTGTTCTTATTGTTTTGCTAAGTTCGCGATGTAATGATAACAGGCTCTCGGGTCGATCTTTAACTTTTTAGCTTCTCAAGGCATTTTGGCATCTTTGGTAAATTCCTTGAAAGCACGTAGATCTTTGACAGTCGTTAAGTACTTACTCAGTGGCCCAAAAGTCTGACAACTAGTCTTATAGGAGATATTAGGATATTCTCCAGGGTACTGGGTTTTGGGTATAGCTATCATGTAGGCAGTCGTTTCATATAAAATACTGGTATTCAGCTGGATCTAAATAGACTGGAAGCCGATCCCGACATAGTTGGGAAAAGGTTAATCAGATGCAGAAAACAATAGGGATGTTTACTGACTTAAAAAAATATGATTCCAATAAGTCCGTCTTTTAGATTATCGAAAAATATTGGATACGTATTTTTTGTTTTATCAAATCAATAAAAATTTACGAAGATAAAACGCATCAAAGATTTGAGAGGTTGTGCCGTCACTTACTGGTAAAGAATGTCATACTAACGTCATTACTCGTAAATAAAGCACTGTATCGTCTTCATTGTTTGCTTACGTGAAAAAAGAAAAAATACGTGTCCAATATTTTTTGGAAATCTATCTGAAGGACCAATTAGATTTTTTTTGCTGACTACCCTATTAAATTTTTAATTTAAAAAAAAATCTTGCGGATAAAATTTTGCCACAAGTCAGCACTCAGCAGTTGCAGCAATAGTAAGTTACGTAGCCCCTCTTCTTACACAACTTGCCCTCTTCTTCTTTACTTTACAGGTACAGTCAGTCACCCAGCAATAGCTGACTCCCCGGTCAGCTATTGCTGGGTGACTGACTGTACCTGCTTACCTATATTTTTTTTTTTTTTTATTTAGCCCGTATTGTCCCACTCCTGAGCAAAGGCCTCCCTATAATTAGATGTAATAAATGCCAGAATTGAAGCAGTCTAGTAATCTAAGGAAAATCCTACTAATATTATAAATGCGAAAGTTTGTAAGTATGTATGGATGGATGTTTGTTACTGTTTCATGCAAAAACTACTGAACAGGTGTGAATGAAATTTAGAACACAGATGGTTTATAACCTGGATAGTTAAAATGGTTTTATCCCGATTTTATCTTCCCGTGGGATAATTTTTGAGTTGTAGCGGGCGAAGCCGCTGGCAGCGCCTAGTACAGATTACCATAGGGCAGGCTTCAGAAGAATGAGAGTCGAAATGTCGTAAAAAGTCTTTAGTTTTCTTCACTCTCGTTTGCCAGCCTCATCTTAGTTAGATTATTGATAATAATATTGTGTACAAAATTGCCAATAAACATGACACATTCAATCATTCGAGCCTTACTTATTGCACATAAACTTTAAAAGCAAAAAGTATAAAAAAAACTTTAATTCGCAAAAAAATGTGCTACCGCGCACCTTCAAAACCGTCCGCTACAGAAGACGAATGGCGTCACCTGTGCCCGTGTTACAGTTTATCAAAATGGCGGGTGTTCTATCTCTTTCTCACAAGAGTGAGTGCTATATGTTTGTCTCGTTCGTTGATTATACTGCGATCGGATGCGCCTGAGATTATGACTGCTACCCGCATTTATTTTATTTGATTTATGTTTGTTCTACTGATCGACGTAATTTAGTGCAATTTTTATTATTCAATAGTTCTGCTGATGCGGAGCTTCTTTGTGAGCCAATTAGGTATTTATTGAAGGTAAGGAAATTGTGATTGTGAACCGACTTCTAAAAAAAGAAAGAGGTTCTCAATTCGGATGTTCATATATTTTTTTTTATGTTTGTTCAGGCATAACTCCGTCGTTTGCTAACCGTTAAAGTTTTTTTTGTTGGAATGGGTTTTTTTATGTAGATGTCAACTAAGAAAACTTTCTTGTAGGTAGGAGTACCTACCATACATGACACCATACATGTCATTTATAGATTTTTGACAGTCGTTAAGTAAATAGTGGCCCAAGGGTCTTACTTACCAGTCTTGTTATAGGGATATTGTATTACCTACTACTAACTCGGTTGTGGAAATAAGATAGGCAGTCGCTCTACATAAAATACTGGTGTCCAGCTACATCCAGTTAGACTGGAAGTCGACCTCACCATAGTTGGGAAAAAGCTGAAAGATAATGATGAACTAAGAAACATTAATTGTGATCTGTAGGTACCGCTAAAGGTACAAAATTAGTAACGAAAGTATGAACACCCGTAATTTTTTGAAGCAAAAGATTTTAACAATAAAACTAGATTACGACGCGACGCCCCAAAAGCACGAAAATTCGATGGCGAAGCTGCTGGTAAAAGCAACAAAAACTTTACTAGAACAAACTTGGTAAGTATTAGAAGGTTTACTGATGCACTAGATAAATTAAGACATTGACATAGAAAACATTAAACACAGCTTAAACTACGTATCGCGTGTTCACCTCTAATGGTTTTGCATAAAAAATAGAATGTAAAATATCTGTCATTCACCATCATTTCAATTTGTATCATAATGGCAAATAAAAATAAAAAAAAACAACAATGGCAAGTTGCAAACACATTTAATGCAGCAATAATAAAATAATTTGATGGACTCCAAAGAACGCAGAAATATAGCAGCTGACACATAACATGTTTTTAATCGTACACATAGGAAAAGTAATGATTCATTTATATTTTAATGTCTGTTGACTACATTACAATACATATGTCAGTAGTTATTACTTACGTATTGTAATGAAAACTGCGCGTTTGCCCCTCTCCCTGACAAAACAAACATTATAAATTCAAATAATACAATAAACTATTCAAATATTTAAGATTAACTCCACAATTAAAAGACGACGACAATTGAAGGTTGAATATTCTTTAAAAAACTTAGTCGGCGGTCCTAAGTACCACCTGTCAAGAAAATAACCAGTTTATTAAGAACCCTATTCGTCAAACAGCACTTTGTATTCAGAGGCCATCTCTAGATTGTAATACAATTAACACTAACAATCAAAAAACTGTACTCGTTACCCAACGATTATGAGACATCGATACAAGAATCGATTAATTCACGAATAAAGGTTACGTAGCAAAAATAATCGATACTACACCCATGTTATTAATTACTAAATTGTTTATCAATCATAATTAATGCACACGTGATAAATATAGGTAGTAGCCAATTTACCAAGAAGAGGGCAATTTGTAATATTTTAATGTAATTATACGTGGCCATTAAAGGCCATTTATACAGTAAATTCGGTTGCATTCTAATCAATAAAAAAATTGCATTTCAACTGATGATCATTTTTAATTGAAAATTATTAACTATGATCTACTAACTTTTCCCCCACAGCCTTCTCTCCGTGCGGTTTTCTTAGGCCAATCTTGCACAAAACTCTCTAAGAGAAATCAAATTGAATAAAAGTCTCTAACTAACTTACTAAAACTTTATTTGATGCATTATAATACTATTATTTTTATTAATCCTAAAATATACAAACTTCATCACCTAAAATTCTCCCACAATATATTCAAACATGTCATACACTTGCAGTTTTATAATAACAACACATTATGCGCATACGCACCGCGCTGTTATGGCCGGCGGTCAGCTAATTTCTTACCATCTGATAACAGACCGTGATCTCCCCGTAATAAGATATTCACGAAGACTGAAGAACCTGTAGACGCGGAACTTAAAAGATTTTGAAAATAATATGGGTTGCGTACAGACGTCAACACATCAAGCTAGTAAAATCTGTTTTTCTAGTAATGAATTATGAGCTTTATGGCTAAAACATTACGTTCAGGATTGTTTGGGAAAATTTGTGAGTTTCTGGGGTTCCCAAGGGTAGCTTGATGTGTTCAATCATACCATAACAAAGGAAGAAAACTTCTTGTAATCCGACCAAAAAAACGCAAGAAAATTACTTTGTGCACAACACACACTTTGTGCGAACAGTCAGATAGCCAGATGTTTGTGACGTAACCGTAAGACGCTATCGCCTTTTGGTTCCAGACCCTTATTGAGAGAGCTTTGAATGTAGGACGCTGCCGTGGAAATTTAGATAAAACTAGCTGTTGCCAGCGGCTTCACCCGCTACAACTCGAAAATGATCCCACGGGAAGATAAAATCGGGATAAAAAGTAGCCTATATGTTAATCCAGGGTATAACCTATCTACATACCAAATTTCAACCAAATCGGTCCAGCCGTTTATGCGTGAAAGAGTAACAAATATCCACACATCCATTCTCACAAACTTTCACATTTATAATATTAGTAGGACTAATGAAATTAAGTCCAAAGGACCAACTATTGGGGATGCAGAGAATAAAAGCATTAATGGATTGGAAGATCACTGGTTCAAAGCTTATGATAATTGTGATACAAAGTAACTAGGAACTGATAAAGATCTTTATCGATTACTAGCATTCCTTGAAGAAAAAAAAATGTTCTCACAGAAAAATTTAAAAGGGTAAACCGTAAGATGAAGAAGCAACCAATAGCCAAATATGGGATAAATGTTGTAAAAAGTGGTAATTGGTTTACAAGCTTATTGGTTTCAGTGCAAAAACTAATAACACTACACTAGCTCTCGTTACATGGTTTTTAATATGGTATGCTGACGGAGGAATATGTTTTACTGATGATAAAGAGCAGTGGTGGCCCAGTGGTGGTGGCCACGACTTACGAACAGGTCGTGGGTTCGAACCCAGGCAGGCACATTACTTTGTGTAATTTATTTCATCACCGCTGCTCTCAAAACGGTGAAAATAAAATAAGAGGAAGCCTGTGTCCCAGCAGTGGGAACATTAATAGGCTGTTGATGATGATGATGATGATAAAGTGGGGAAGAACTTTGGAGGAGATATGATTTTTTGACAGCCTCGTTTGTCTTAGGGTTCTTATTGTCTCATGATTCTCAGTCTTGATTCTTAAAGAATAATAGGATATCTCCGTCAGGATAATATTATTAACATCTAGGCTTCGGGATAACCCTGGATTAGTATCCATTTGATGGCAATAGGCTCGCTCTCTATTACATGAAAATTAAACATATCTGGCGTAATGTTGGTGTACTATTTATTTGTTGCGGAAGACAGAGAGAGAACAAGATATTTTGCGGCGAAAGAGTACTTCAGAGATCAATATGGTCAAGTACACAGTTAGAATCACACTCCAAAATTATAAAATTCTCCATTAGATTCCAAAATTGTGTGAGCAATACTGCTTTAAAAACAAATGCTCCAAGAATACACGTTTGCAATGTCAAATTGTGTTTTCATTGAATGGCAAAAAACAATTTCTCACACTTTTTTCTGTTTTTGATAATAATTGTACTGAGTTCAAACCAAAATTATCTTCTTGATCATTTCAAAATGACACAGAAAACAGCATCAATAATTGTACACTTATTATAGAAAATTATAGACCAAGAGACATATTTCCATCAATCAACACATACAGACATGTCCCCACTAATAGAATATTAAGACTGCGAAAAAGTGAAGCATAATGAAAAAATAATTTTACAAGATTTATAGCTTACTCAGGGATCCGCAAATTGCTCTCAGTTTGGGACATTTAACTTAAGTGGTGCGTATGCGTTCGATACGTTAATTTTCGAAAAAAGGAGGAGGAAATTATTTGCGAGCAAAATGGCGCGATGTATTCTGAGAGCAACCGATAATGATTGATTTTAATAAATACAGGGCGGTTGGCGCCATAGCAGGCATGTGTGCTTACTGTAGAATTATCATTTATCTGTGCTGTTGTATTATTGGGTGGCAATAATGTCAAACCGGTGTCACTTTGCATGTGAAACGGGACTTCAAACACCCGCAGGGAAAATTGTAATTGATCGGATTTTAATGTCATGCCACAGAATACATAATAGGTGGTCATGTTGAGATCTGTTTGCTTCTCTCTGTCTTAGTATGGACTTGAAATGAGGAGGGACGAAATGCGTGTTTTTAAAAGAGTCATCATCATCAATCTTCTGCCTAGCCTGTTCCCAACTATGTTGGGGTCGGCTTCCAGTCTAACAGGGTGCAGCTGAATACCAGTATTTTACATAGAGCGACTGCCTATCTGACCTCCACAACCCAGTTAATACTAGGTAATACGATACGGGGGTGGTCCCAGAAGTAGCCGACCTAACCAAGAAAAATCAAAATAAATGGGAACTATATTTGTATCTCTACATAGCTTCCTTGTAGCTCGATACACTTTTTCCAGCGGTGCTCTATAGCTTGTAATTTTGCTAAACATTCGACTGACACATCCTCACGACGCTGATTTTGTTCTACTGTGAGTAATCGCGGCACCCATCTTGCGCATAGCTTTCTCATGTCCAAGTTTTCTGTTAAAATACGATGGACTGTACTTTTTGAAATGCCTACCATATCTGCTATTTCGCGCACTTTCATTCGACGGTCATCCAGTAACGTTTTGTGGTTTTTTTTACCATTTGTGGATTAGTCATCTCATTTGGTCGACACTGCGATGTTCATCTTGGCAGCTCGAGCGACCGCGCTTGAACTATTCGCATAGTTCCAATATTTTATTGTTGTAAATGAAGGAGCAAAGTAGAATCTAGCTCCACTTTGATATTAGTTGGGCTGAGACATTTCAAATAAAATTATGGAATTACGTAACGAACACCAATTTTATGTATAGTCGAAAAATTCGATGAAAACTTTCACTAAATATGCTTCAGAACAAATGCCAAATGTCCTAGCGCGATCGAATTCTAAATTTAAACTCCTTTTAGGAATAAATACTGCGTGAACATTAAGATTTCTTAATGTTCACGCTTCCTAAAAAGAGTATTTAATCAAATAAAAACTGCCAGTAAGTAAGGCCGGGTATTTATGGGACCGCCCGATACCTTTTGGTAAGACTGGTTTGGTAAGACTGGTTTGGTAAGACTGGTTTGGTAAGACTGGTTTGGTAAGACTGGTTTGGTAAGATTGGTTTGGTAAGACTGGTTTGGTAAGACTGTCAGACTTTCAGGTATCTGTAACGATAGCCAAAGATCTATGGCAGCCGAGACCAACAGCTTAACGTGTTTTTCGAGGCACGGAGGAAACTCGGTATGTAAGGGGCAGTCACTCATCCACAGACCAACCTAGGTAAGCGCGGCTTAACCAAAAGAGTGATGTATAAATGTTGATGGATTCATTTCAAAATTCAATTAAGTAAATTAAAAAAAAAACAATTGAATTTGTTTTTTTTTTTGTTTAAATTGTTTTTAATTAGTCCTTCCGTTATTGCTCGTTTATGTCTTAATAACTTATGTGATGGTGATATTTGTGTGTGGATTATAGTTTCATCTCCAATGATACTTACTGTATATACGGGATTTAAAGTCTGTAATATTTTTGGTAGGACCACTGTATGTAATTATTTGCAATTAAAACAGTTTTACCTCGTTACCTATATCTGTTACAAAAACCCTAAAGTATATTTAAAACGCCTTTGAAGCTTTTTATATTAATTCTTAATAAGCATATTTCATAAACTAACTCGAAACTTAATTAAAATACGATAAAACCTAATTACTTACCTTCCTACTTACTTTAGCTTATTATAAACCTAGTTATTATAAATTTAAAAAGTTTTTTTAACTTATTATTTAAGCAGTATTTTATATCTGCTCAATCTATCCTCCAAAGACCATTTAAGGAGGTTCTTTTGCACCTTTTCGCAAGTTTTGTTCGAGTTACTGCTTTAACATAACTTGACCATAACTTACGGGTACCCGGCAAATAATTAAGTTATAAAACTTTATAGACCGTTGATACATAATTCATCGCTAAGTTATAAAGTTCTAGCACATAATTAACTCCTTGAATTATGTTGAGTTTAAGTTGGTCAATTTTGAGAGAAAAATAGGGTTTTTTACCATTCAAATTATTAAATATAAACTTAAATTTGTTGAGAATTTATGATCGTTCAATTACTTTTTTGTTTTTAGTCTTATTTTCTCCAAGCAGACTACTTAACACATACTAATGACCTTCATGTCTAACATTAAATCCCCAAATAGTGTTTTTCTAAAGTGAATCAATAGTACAAATGCAGGCCAGTACATCAAGCTCCTACAATCTGTCAAATTTCTTTAATGGTTTTTCAACTTTACTGCTATACTAACGGACGTCACGCGGTTTCACCCGCGTAGTTCCCGTTTCCGTGGGAATACAGGGATAAAAAGTTGCCTATGTAACTCAGGGTAAATGTAGCTTTCCAATGGTGTATTATAGAAATCGGCGCAGTAGTTTTTGAGTTTATTCATTATAAACATACATACACACACACACAAAAATACAAATCTTTCCCCTTTATAATATTATAAATATAGTGTAGATAACTTTATTATCTTAAGTTTCAAAGTTGATTGTTAAAATTGAGAAGCGAGAAACTAACTTCATGTGCTTTGAGAGGCACGAAGGTGTCTCGGTAAGTAAGGTCTGGTAACCTATCCATGAACCGACCTCGGCAAGAATGGCTTAACCTTGAAGATCTTCTCCTGCTTAGCCCCAACTCTATTGGGATTGGCTTCTAATCTAACCGGTTCTAGGTGAATACGAGTGTTTTAATATTTTACATGGAGTGACTGCCTAACTGACCTGACTGACTACCTGTAACGACTGCCAAAGAAATATGGCAGTCGGGACTAACGACTAATCGTGCTTTCCGAGGTAGATCGACCTGTATGTCCTGTATTAATATTTTGTTACAAGCCCAACGTGCTTAATAGGGGATCGGATTGACTCAAAAATTATGATTCTGTTTAGTTTTTCAGTTAGATTACCAAAAAATATTGAATACGGGCTTTTTGT
Source organism: Diarsia rubi (assembly GCA_932274075.1). Lineage (NCBI taxonomy): Eukaryota > Metazoa > Arthropoda > Insecta > Lepidoptera > Noctuidae > Diarsia > Diarsia rubi. The sequence continues at coordinate 12,978,292 of OW026433.1, read as the reverse complement.
TTTATCAAATTAATAAAAAATTACGAAGATAAAACGTGTCAAAGATCATGAAGTGTGGCTTGAAACGTCACTTGTAGGTACAAAATGTACTAGCATACTCGTATGACGTCACACGAGTTTTCGAAGCACTGTACGTCTTCATTTTTTGTTTACGTGAAAAAAGAAAAAATATGTGTTCAATATTTTTGGAAATCTATCTGGCGGAATGATTAGTTTTTTTTATTAAATTCCTTATTGTAATGTTTAATAACAAAATAGCTATGTAGTACAAACATGAAACCAACCATTAAAGTTTATTTGATTAGTACCCAACGTCATCAGAATTACATTACCTTATTACATATGACATTTATTGTGCCTGTCACGATGACAGCTGCAATGTCTATCAGCAAATTGCCATGAGATATAATTATTAACTTTTTCGATTTTATGTCTTATAATGAGATGTTGTTGCGTATGCAAAATGCGATGCGCAGATTATTATTTATTAAATATGAATAAGGCTGGTGTTTTTAAAGTTTCTTTTGGCAATATCATTTCGTTTTTCGGGACTACGTTTTTTAATGAAAATTGTTATTTTTATATCTTAACTCATCTTAATATAAAAATCTATAATATTATCTTTCTCAGCAGTTTAATAAGCGATCAGGCCAAAACAAGATTAAAAAGAAAACAAAAAATTGCGCCGAAAAATTCCTACACATCACTGGTAATGTGCTCAAGAGACTGGCGGTATTGCCACGTTATAAGGGAGTGCTTAGCTTCTGGCCAAGCAAAAAGCCAGCCTTTGGTACGCGAGTCAACGAGGGGCTCATTAACAGTTTCCGTTTTATCAAAAACTTATTAGTTATTAAAAATGTACAGACGCCAACACATCAAGTTACTACAATCTGTCAAATTCCTTCAATTGATTTTCAACTTTATCGTATTAGGTTTAAGGGTGATTAAAAAAACACAAATTCGGGTAGCTTGACGTCTGTACGTTGACATAGGTATCAAGATCACAATAAATTGAAACTTCAGGTGACCAAAATTAACACAAAATGAATTCTAAACATTTCAATGTTTAGAATTAATACACATTATAAAGTCTATAAGCGCCACCTGTCAGTTATGCGAACTATATTATGCGTGGATGGCGCATACACCATAAGTCTATGGTAATAGAACATCAGTGTGAACATCAAACGGCAAGCATTTTACACCTGGGCAGTTTACGATGATTTTATTCAGAACTTGGTACTGCTCTCGGTTTTACTTGCATCATAGAGGAAATAAATGCAACTTAGAAGGTAGAATGACAAAACCCGACGACAAATTTGGGTATAGGGTATTTCACCAAAAAAAAATCTAATTATAAAAATAATGGACACGTATTTTTTTCTTTTTACCTGACTGCGGCGAAGCCCAAAAGGAGGGGTTATGAGTTTGGCGTGTGTATGTATGTATGTATGTATGTCCGCTTCTTTGTTCCCTCATAACTCCTAAACGGATGAAGGGATTTGAATTAAATATACGTCGTTAGATTTGTCTTGATGGCGCGAGTGTCACTGGCTACATTAAAATTAAAAAAAAAAACAAAGATAATTGCTGGTTTTGGGGGCCAAATCGTAGATTTGAAGAAATAAAAAAAAACCATTACCATCAAGTAGGGTATCAAAATGAAGGGTTATAAAAGGAGATTACAAAAATATATGACACTTACAGGGTGTAAATTAACCCTTCACACATACGTCAACCAAGCGTTCTCTACATCAAACTGAGTACCCCTACCCAAAAATTTTTGCTGGGAAACGACTTTCTTTTTTGGGGTTAAAAATCACATTTTACGGTAAAACTCAAAGTAGCACTCTTAAAACATTGTGCTAGTGGATGCTTTGAATAGTAAACGAGTCATGGAGGTAATTTAAGTAAAGTTATAACCTGAAAAACTAGTATTTACCTACAAAAACAGCAGTGCAAAATTTGGAACTTTGACCCCCCATATCTCTGTAACTAGGGGGTTCCCAGGTATTGTCTAGAACCAAAAAATGATCGCAGTGGTGGGTAGAATAAGTGCCTTCCGTTTGCGTTAAGGGTACTTTTACACCCTTTAAATGTTTAAAATAAATTCAAAGTCACAAATTCTATAAACAAACACAAAAGTTAAATCATCTGCGAAGTATTTTACGCGACCAACGAAAGAACAAACACTAAACAACTAAAAAGTTAGAAATAAAAAAAGTAGTTGATGGTGATGAAATAAATTACTCAAAGTGATGTACCTGCCTGGGTTCGAAGCCACGACCTACTGTTCGTAAGTCGATACTGCAAAATGCTCAAACGGGTTTTTTTTTAGCTTTTTAAATCACATATAAAATTATTCTTTATAACCCTGACCAAGACAAGTTTCTTACTAACAATATAAAACGACTTCTAAACTGCAATAGCTCCCATATGATACAAAAACGATTGCAACCCTACTTCCTTCAAACGGACATTGTTTGCGATGACCACACAGCGGCTACATATAATTGTGTGGTGACCCTTACCCTCACTTAACTGGATCCGATGACCATTTTGACCGGCTGTGTTTAGGGTTGTACGCTTGGAAAATCCTTTAATATTTGGGTTTTGTTACAGATTTAAGTAGGTAATGTATACTAGGACAAGACTACTATTCTATAATATTTAAGACTGCAATTCTTAGTTCAGATATTGATAATGAAATGCTATGAAAAAAAAATATTGTGTTTTTTTTGGTTTTATTCTTTGATATACCATCTAATTTAGCATCACATCAAATATTTTCTAATTAAGGTAGTTAACAAAAAAAATCTAATGAGTCCGTCTTACAGATTACCAAAAAATATTGGAGACGTATTTTTTATTTTTTCAAGTAAACAAACAATGAAGACGATACAGTGCTTTTAAAACTCGTGTGACGTCATACTCTAAGACATTAGTATGACGCTTTTTAGCGGTCAGTGACGTCACCAACCCCCCTTTCATATCTTTGACGCGTTTTATCTACGTCAATTTTAATTGATTTGATAAAACAAAAAATACGTATCCAATATTTTTCGATAATCTAACAGACGGACTAATTAGAATCACATTTTTTTAAGTCAGCAAACATCCCTATTTATTTTGCATGAACGAAAGGCGGAGAACCAGGTGAAATGGCACCACTTAAGAAACCTTACTTTTTATACTAGTAGAGTGTGAAAATGTGTTTAAATCATCCTTCCTCACTGTCCTTTTCTTCGACCTATTACTTAGCCTTGTTTTGTTCTCTCTCCCACTGATATGGAGGGAAGTTATGAAAATTATGTTTTGCCTACATCTCCGCTATTGTTTTCTGAATATTTTCGTTCAGGGGTCCAAGACACTTAAATTGTTTCTCTGGGACTTCGTCGAGCATCATTGTTTTTTTCTGTTCTGGTTTTCAGGATACTTACTGATACTTGCTCAAACCACTGTAGGCTTCTGGCGAGCTTGTCAAACTACACCGTATTGTCTATACATATCACAAATAATCATTTTTGTTTTATGTCAACCCTAAATGTCGTATCCATTGTTATCTAAGCCACAAAACAAGCCATCCCGTGACCAAGGGCTGTCGCCGCAACCCCCGCACTCCCCGCACAATTGAATCTCAATCACCATTACGATAATTTAACACTTTTTTATTCTTCTATGTGCAATACTGCTTTAGGCCTCTCGCCATATCTTTTTACGTAACTTAACAATACGCCTGTACACTTCGATTTAACTCTTAAAGATTAAACAGAAGTAAAACTACAGTACCTACTTACCCCATATTTTATGACAAAAACAAATACAAGATAAGTGTGCGACAGCGACTTCTATCGCAACACATGAGTACTAATCTACAATTCCTACATCGCGCTATGAAAGTTATCCGCGGCATTAGCTGATGTAGAAAATCCCCCAAAAAGTTAGCCCACCAGACACAACACCCGTCTGGTCGGAGGATCCTCCCTTTTCTATGGGGGATGAGGAACTTTACACCCTGTTCCTCATACCGCCCAAATAAGTAATGGACATAGGCTTTTTGGACACAACTGCCCCAATATTTTTGTGACATGTTGGTTGCGCCCATAAAACATCATTAGAAAACTGGTGTGAACGAAAAAAATGAGGACCTGTTAAAACCCATAGAATTCTAGTCTTATCCTTCTTAATCGTGTCTTTAGTGCCTAACCTGGTGTCAGAGTTTTTATGCCATTTGACTTCACATGCCGTCGAGAAGTATCTCTCAGGCATGTCGCATGTTGCCTGTCGGGGCCGCGGGTAGTCCAACGGTTATCGCGGCCTCGACATAGAGGGCGAAGAAGGAACATGGGTGGTTTTTAGTCAGTAGAAGTCTGACACTCCCTTTCGCTCTGCCCAAGAGCGGGAGGGGTTATTCGATGATTTTACACCCACCAAAAAAAAAAAAAAAAAAAAAGGCATGTCGCATGTTCCGCCGCGGGAGGCGCTCCGGGCGTCGGTCGGGGGTCTCGCGATGACCTCCGGCCACCGTAGACGCGGGCCTGTGGACGGTGAGTGATGGGCTAACTCGCCGTCCGTCCGTCTTACGACGAAAACAGGCCGTGTCGACGGCGCGTTCGTGTTCCACGCGCGCCTCAAAGAGATGTCAGCAACATGGGAGGGGCGCGAAAGGGCCGACGCCCGTCGGGGCCGCGGGTTGTCCACGGGTTATCGCGGCCTCGACATAGAGGGCGAAGAAGGAACATGGGTGGTTTTTAGTCAGTAGAAGTCTGACACTCCCATTCGCTCTGCCCAAGAGCGGAAAGGGTTATTCGTAATTTTACACCCGCCAAAAAAAAAAAAGGCTTGCCGCATGCTGCATGGTTTCATCAAAATATTTTCCTTTATCGAAGCAAGTGTTAATTATTATACAATTTACATATGAAACCAACTTTTCCTTTTTTTTTTGTTTATTATTTGTTATTTTTTGTTCCTGTACAATATTTTAATTTAAATTTGAATATGTTATTTTTTTGTGTTTTATAGCATCGTATTCGATAGTTCTGTAATGCTACTATAACTAATTTTAAATAAATGAATCTGAAAAATCACAGGTGCCTATCTTGGGTTTGAACTTGAGACCTATGACATGGCAGATTAGTATCCTATGACCTCTGATTTTGGCAAATTTTAATTACAAAACAGAATTTCTTGGGATAATATTTTTAGGATATACCTATTTATCAAATCGTATTAAAAATACCGATCTTAAATTACAATATCCTATCCTATTAAAACTTCATCCTTTTGTTATGTCACCCACCTACCTTCATTCTTACCCGACTTAATAGTAAAGTGGTCAGCCACACTTATAGGATTAGTAAAGGGGTCGTATATCTAATATTTGCATGTTGACGTCCAGATTATAATATTATAGTGGTCAGTTTGTTTGTTTAGCTTTGTCGAAGATCCCTACGCGCCGGTGTTTCCAATGGAATTATGATTTATTGAACTTGTAACTAAAGCCTTTCCATGTTAAATTTGTCTAGTATGCGTGGATGGTCAATTCCGAAACTCGGAGAAATAGCGAAAATTTGTAAAATAAGTCCCGAAGTTGTTTTGATAAAAAATACAGCCTGTAGCCTGTTTCCCCCGACCATCGTTCCCGTGAAATTATTAAAAAATTATCCGATTTCCCATTTGAACTGGAATTTATTAACAATTTCAAGGCTTTTAATTTTTTCCACTGAACCGTAGGTACTAGACAAATCAAAATCAAAACTAATTTATTCAAACTAGGCTGATAATCAGCACTTTTCGAACGTCAAAATTTACTTTACTTTACTTATTTACAAGAGACAGTCCCCCAAAACGCCCCCCCTTCGACACTTCCTAGTGTTTTTGCTGGAAAGAAGAAGTGGCGGAAAAAACTCCCCAGCAACACATCTGTCTGTTAGGTTGGTTAGAAGAACCAGACTCGATACAATAGTGAGGCAAGTATAAAAAAGTATATAATAATAATAAAAAAATACATAACATATCAGTAAACTAATCTTGGAGAAAGAACATAAATAACAAATGTCGGTAAGGATCAATAATATCTACCTGTCAGACCAGCATAGGGCGTCGTCTCGGTACCTGAAAATGACAATAATCATGAATTCATTGACAAACAGTTAGACGAGGAGGTGGTGTGACGAACTGCAGGACTATTGCGTATCTATTATATAACAGTGGCTATCAATTAACTGTCAAGTGGTTCCATTTCGTACTAAACCATAACCAATTTGACAGTTAATCCACGGACAATATGATAGCCAGTGACATTTAAAAGATACGCAATAGAAATTGTACAAAACACAGAGGTTTGGAAAGAGGAAGGAGGCCTTTACCTGGCAATGAGACACAATTTACTTATATCAATATAGGCTAACAAAAACAAATTTTTCAAACTTATCTATCAAAATCTATATATTACTAGATACACTACTCAGGTTTCAAACTAAGGCCCTAACAATCTAAAACCACTCACCAACAGCTACATAGTTATTTATTAAATTAAATACAGGTATTATCACCCGACAGTTCCTGATTATATAGGAAAAGGGGCACTACTTATATCTTGTTGTGTGTAATTATAGTTGTGCCAGTTATCACCTAACGATCTTACAGAAATACCAATTATCCTTAGTAAGTCTATATTTGAAATCTTGGCGAAGATAAAGAAGGTTGGCCTTCAAACACCTGAATTGGTTGTAGCCTTAGACCTAGGGATCAAAGGTCTTATTTTTTTTGGCGGTTGGACATCATCAAAGAACCCCCGAAAGGGAGTGTCAGACTTCTACTGACTAAAAACCACCCATTTTCCTTCTTGGTCCTATATGTCAAGGCCGCGGTAACTTTTGAACAACCCGCAGCCCTGACGGGAAAGTAAAGGAGATCTAAGATACAATATTATCCGTATGTGTCAGAAAAGTTTGAAGGAAACTCAAGCAGCTAATCTCGGAATAGAGACTGAACATTTTACACGTATCTTCACATAATATCGGTCTAGATTTGTGTCCAGTTGATAGTAATAAGCTCGCTCTATTACATAGGACGAAACATCAGCTCTAATAACCCTTTGAGGATTACATGTGTAATGGTATGTTTTTGTATCAAAAATATTGTGACCCATTAAAGCGATTTAAAGACCAGCAATCGTCAGGGGGTGAATTTACCGGTCATTCATTGAGTTCCGGTGACTAAATGTCCAACTGTATTTTGTGTATAAGACCTAACGAACTTTTCATTACGGAGCAATAATTAAGAACCAGTAGACGATTCCAATATGACATTACGATAAAAGAAACAACAGTATTACGAATTCGTTCGAACATTCCAAGAAAAACATTAAAAGCTCAATAAATCGTTGCGATAATCATCCAAGTCCACTTCACCGTGAAATAAAAACTTCATATCACATGGCTATGGTAAACATATTATATATTTAAAAATATAAGTAACTGGGCGAGTTGACTCATTATTGATCGAGATACCACAATACCTAGGTCTCACACTTACGTGGACAATGATGTAGAGGAATGGAAATGGTAGGCATTGTGAATGCGCCCTGGCGAAGTCTACAGTCATAGCGCATTGTTAGCCCGCGAAATTCGAATTTCCTTACGTTTTTGCAATTTCCCGGTCAGTGTCCAGTCGTATCACTGTATATTACATCACACTAATATTATAAAGGGGAAAGTTTGTGAGTGTGTGAATGTGTATGTTTGTTACTTCTTCACGCCTAAACGGCTTCAGCGATTTTAATAAAATTTGGTATGGAGTTAGCTGACACCTTGGATTAACACATAGTATAGTTTTTATCCCGATTTTATCTTTCCGTGCGATAATTTTCGAGTTGTAGCGGGTGAAGCCACTGGCAACAGCTAGTGTTAAATAAAGTCTCAGTTCATACAAGTGTCAAGAGTGATTATTTGATGAAAAAGGCATTCCTGACAGTTGTTTTGGTAGTTTTAATCATTATTACTCAGTAAATAGACAATTGTTACTGCCGCGAATCCCATTTTATTTAACATGCGACTTGTTTTTTTACCTTAAAGCTAACAAGCACCTCAAAAAGTCTCTTCCATTTACCCATACATCATTGAACTAGTAGACCATTTCCCAGTGTGCCGACCTCCCAGGCAATGAATGAATAATTCACGACGCCTCGACTAACCGCCGCCAACATTATTAATAACTGACGGTTTGCCTCCGAACATGACGGACGCAAACCGCTAAAAATGGTGGTTATTTTGTGTCTTGAAGAAATGAGGAGCTAAGTCTCTGGTTATAGGATTGAAACACATGATTGGAAGAAATGCTACTCTGGTCTCGTTTGAATAGTGGTCGCAAGCGACTGCAGAACGTGCGTTCTTGAGTGTGATTCCCATTTGCACGCACTCACATACATACACACACACGCACACACACACGCTGATTTTACACGCTCTTTATGATGTTATTATTCCCTTTATTTATTTTTTAACAAACTTAATGCATTTTTAATTATTTCTTATAAATGTCATGTTATTATTATTATTATGTTTTTCTAGTTTTCAACAAACAGCATGCCCTTAATACTTAGTTATAAAATAACGAGTGATCCTATAAGGGTTCCGTTTTTTCTATTTGAGGCACGGAACCCTAAAAAAATTGTAAATTCATTTTGTAATATTATAATTAAATTTTACATAAAATTTTGTTAATTATTATTCTAACTTTCAATAATTTTACTTATTTAATAAAAATGTTACTTACCGTTTTTGTAACTTAAAACTGTCATTTTACATAAAATTTAATAAACTGTTTTCTTTTTAATAATCAATTATTTTAATTTTTATCAATTTTGAATTCAAATTCAAAGCATATTCTGCCTGTAGGTCCCTGGTGTCCTGAAATACAAGTTGCTATTTAGTTTAGGCACCAGTCGCCCACAAATACACTGTAATCTTTAATATTCCTGTTTTTCCATTTATAAGTTGTAGTGCCAATTGTTTTTGTGGAAGAATTTTTTTAATTATTTATTTATTATTTGGTTTAACCCAACCCCCCAACACCAGCCCTTCAGAGATTACAGTCGTGATGTTATGTTATGAAAAGCTAAGTTTCAGGTTCATCATCATCATCATAATTATCAGCCCGTAATCACCTACTGTTGGATATAGGCCTCTCCTTTCTTCTGCCACTCATCTCTGTTCTGTGCGTCTCTCATCCATCCATATCCCGGCCTCCCGACGATATATCATCCCAACGTGCTTTAGGACAGCCCTGGTTTCTCATGCCCAACCTTGGCCACCATTCGGTCAAAATTTTATTACATTAGGTACACAGCCAGGTTATAGGATTGAATACATGACTGGAAGAAATGCTACCATTACTTAAAGTTACACATAAAATAAGGTAGTTAACTAAAAATATCTAATAAGTCCGTCATATAGAGATTGCCAAAAAATATTGGACACGTATTTATTCTTTTTTTACGTAAACAAACAATAAAGACGATACAGTGCTTTGAAAACTCGCGTGAAGTCATAATCTAAGGACATTATTATGACATTTTTAGACGTGACCAACCCCCACTCAAATCTTTGACGCGTTTTATCTTCGTCAATTATCATTGATTTGATAAAACAAAAAATACGTTTCCAATATTTTGCGATAATGTAACAGGCGGACTAATTAGAATCACATTTTTTGAAGTCAGTAACATCCCTATTAAACCTGTGACTCTATCAGACTTGTGTATGGATCAGAATGTTGGGTCATAAATGGGATGAGAAGGCAGCTGCAAAGAATGACTTGAGGGATGTATTAGGTATATCCAAAAGTGGTGCCAATGACAGAAAATTTCTGTGGTAATTTTCATGCTATAAACAGGCCATATGATGGGGAAGAATGACGAAAACTAGGGAGGAAATGATGAGTTCGAACTTTGATCACTATATCTATAGTGGGAAGACCACAGAAACGATGGATGAACTCTGAGAAAGATGATATGGTAAGAAAGGTGACCGAAAACAAATGAAATGGTGACCTATGGAAGAAGAGATGCTGCACCGTCTTGATATAAATTTGGATATTGGCAGAAGATTTATTGTGAACTCTTTTGACAGAGAATTTATAATCGGGCAATCAAATCTGCCCGCAATGACACTCAGGAGAGTGTTTGAGCTGCCCCGGACCCTCTGCACCAGCGACGCGGCCTTACGTCTGATCGCTACAAAGCCATCAGTGTGCGCACCAGCCCGATCGCTGCAAAGCCATCAGTGTGCGCATCAGCAAACATTCCGCAGAAGCGTGGCAGCCAGCAGCATCCTGAATACATTTGTACTGGACTCAAAGAGCATTGATGGCTTTCTGCGTACAGCCTGTCCAGAGGCTACTCGAGTACAAAGTACAAAAAAAGTGTCACTTTTACTTCACACGTACAACTAGCAAACCTCCGCACAAGCATATTGCATCGAACCGCCAATACTCTTCGTTCCCTTTCCACATCAAGGTCATCTGTGATGTCAGCCGTAACAATATTCCCGAGTTACTTAAATTGTTGGAAACGATTCAAGATACTACCTGCCTGACTATAGGCACTAGGTAATTTTACAAACTAACTAAGTACCCACATCAGCTCAACAAGAATTCCGCTCTAAATATCTAGCCACAATGCCACCATCCACAATAATTACCATGACAGACCAATGTCCCATAATGGAGCATACATAATATTCTATTCAACACATTGTGCGTTTGCGCAGTCAATGAACAAGGTGCAGAACTCCGAGTTAACTGGTACAAGCGATTTCTCTGCTTATCTCCTTATTGTTGGCTTTATGGCTTAGTTTCAAGGAGTTTCTAGTTAATGGGTTTTCGACGATGTTTAGGAGTCAATGTTTTAGTTATTTGTGTTAGTAATTATCTGTTTCTGTGTACTCGTGACTTGGCTTTGGAAAGGTTTTACATAATTAAGATGAAAGTCATAACAACGAGCCGGTAATCCCCGAAGGGTTAAGAATTGAGACTTATTAGGACACCTACATTTTGACATTTATATTAAGTCCGATGTAATAATAACACTTTACCAGATCTGTGAATCGATACTATGATCACATGCTCATTAGTCGCGATAGCGTCCGCTAGACCATAGAAGCAGTCCTGCAGAAAGTTTCATATTAATAAATGAACAGCAAAAAATTTTACTACGCCACACCAAGAAGTTGAGAACGTCTGCAAGTGTCAGTTGAAGGCATTCTCGATGAGTGCCCGAACTCGGGGAACTGAATAGGGTTGACAGGAACGTTACCCCGAAACTTGTACATGGCAACTTAACCAACCTTTCCTAAGACACGGCCATATACATGACATACACCTAGTTTAGGAGTCAGGGAATTAAATTGTTGCATCCTAGTGTATAAGCCTTATTATACTCTTGTTTTTGTTTCTAGTACTGTGATGGCTTTTGGTGAAATAATGAATTTATTCATTACCTACTAGCTGTTGCCAGCGGCTTTACCTCAACTCGAAAATTATCCCACGGGAAGATAAAACCGCGATAAAAACTATCCTATGTGTTAATCCAAGGTATCAGCTAACTCCCCACCAAATTTTATTAAAATCGCTCTTGCCGTTTAGACGTGAAGAAGTAACAAACATACACACTCACACACTCACAAACTTTCGCCTTTATAATATTAGTGTGATAGTGTGATTAACCTTTGTACAATCAAATTGTAGCCACTTGCCTATGTACCGTTAAGGACACCACCAAGGTAGGTACATCAAAATCGTTTAATAAGTTATCGTATGTACAATACTGAAACTCACACACCTTAACCCTGAAAACATAGACAACACTATTTCAGGGCAGTCGTGTCCCGTCAATAATTTATATTAATAATTTCGTTTATTTCAGTAATAAATCTTTACATCGTATCGAAATACATTGAAATTTTATCATTATTCAGTAACCAAATAAATTAAATTAATAAGTAAAACATTTGCGATTCCCCTGTTATATTACGTTTATGCGTTTACTCTCTACCAAAGTACCAACCCTAGAGATAATACGTCATCAGTATGCGCGATGCGATCAATATTACAGCCAGCGGAACTGCGGCGATGCAAACTTACGCGTTTAAATGTACTTTTCTTTAAACTATGTTGAATCCACGTTGAATCGAAAAGTGAACTAATTTCGTAAAAATGTCAGATGGTAGGCTTTTTTGACAAAGCCTTAGAGGTGTGTATTGCTCTCTAATTTAGGGAATGCTTTAGTATCCCATGTCCATTGATGGACTGTGTGAAGGATGATATGGCAAGCAAGAAAGTGTGTGATCAAATGATAAGACAAGTAATAAATTAAATAGTAGACAAGTAATTATGTTTTTTCCTACTCCTCCGCTATTATTTTCTGATTAATTCCGTTGCGGGATCCAAGACAGTTAAATCGTTTCTCTGGGACTTCGTCGGGCTTCATTGTCTCGGCGCTTTTCTTGTGGTCGCCTCTGTTGATTCTGGCTTACAGGAGTTACAGTGGTTTGTGAATAGTGTGGCGGGCTTGTATATGATAATAAAAAAAATAAAAGTAATAAATAGAGAAGAATGGAAGCTGCACCAACTGCAAATAAATTGGGATAGGACTAATTAGTTTGTTTTCTCCGATCCCTTCAACCAAAAAAAAACTAATTAGTCCGTCAGACAGATTTCCAAAAAATATTGAACACAATACATGTTTTATTCTTTTTAGACCTAAACAAAATATGAAGACAATACAGTGCTTCGAAAACTCGTGAACTCGTCGAAAACGTCACATGTCAGTACATTTTTTACCTACAAATGTCGTCATAACCTCCCACTCATGATTTTTAACGAGTTTTATCTGCGTCAATATTTGTTAATTTGAGAAAACAAAAAACACGTATCCAATATTTTTCGATAATCTAACTGACGGACTAATTAGAATCACATTTTTTTTTGCCAGAAAGCCCGAAAGGGCCCTTATTACAAGTACCTAATACAAAAGGTAGAGGATATACTACTGTACTATCATCTGAAAAATATAATATTTTATTTATTGCACAACTTCCTTTAATTTGCCTTTTGACTATACAAAGCTGTCGAAAATAAGCTCCCTAATAATTTAATCAATGCCCCTCGCTCACTTCTTAGCCATAACACCCATAAATTCACAAAAAAAAAACAAATACCCCACATATTCGTTGTAAAGTTCTCATTGTCTATTGCCAATATGGCGCGCGTTCCGTCCCGCGCTTTTTAATAAAATACCTCGCACGCGTATGTCTGACAATAATCTAAAAGATCGCTGATCGTACCGCCAAGGCTTATTAAAACGTGATGAAACGTTTTATTAAATAGAAAATATGGAAGGTGTAAAAATATTTTATTAAAAGATGTGAAGGTACAGTGTTCATAGTCTGTTCAGTGTATTTAGGATTCTGATACAAAACATTTTTCATTCAGTTTTTTTTGATTTTAGTGAATTATGTAAATATACCTTTTTTGTTACAGACCTACAAATTGCAAAAACGTTAGAACTACTCTGCCGCTTTTTCCTTAAAGTGAGTCACCCTCAAATCAAACAGAAGAAGTCTTCTCAAGGATATAGAGGCTCTATCCAAGACGCAGCACCGTGACCACCGTGTGTAATCACAATCACTAATCACCGTGTATGACCTTTTTGGATAAAACGTAAATGTCCTTCATCTCTGATCCCCAAGATACAGACTAACGTCTAGTTTGGAGATCACCGCTCAAATTGCTATGAAAGATATCCTTACTGATTTTTACTTACTCGGTATTTGCAAGAGATTTCCTGCACAAATATAATTTATAGTCAACGAGCTCGATAATTTTCCAGAAATTCGAATAAACTGTTAGTAGTCCAAACATAAATACCAAAAGCTCCAGCAAAGACATCGCAATTCGCAAATTGAATTTAGAACGAAGTCTCATTCTGTAACAGTTCGGAATCACATTCAAACTCACAAGGTGTTATTCTACAACGTGTTCCTAACTTGAACGAACATAAAAAGTAATAGAATTCGGTTTAGGAACGCCGTGTTCTGCCAGGGCTGTCAGAAAGGCTGGTGATAGGGAAAAAAGTTGCTATCACAATGAATCGATTAAATACAATGGGTGAATAAAAACGGAACCCAATCAAGTGAATCAAGCATATTTTTGCTGCAATTAAAACTTAAATATACGAATTGTTTTCGTCTGAAGGCAAGTATAATTGTATTGTATAATTGGACCTATGCCAAATTTCATAGTAACAACTTTTCGTACAGACAACGTTGATCTTATAAATTATCGCAAATTTATCGAATTAGGTTAATTTGCACACTACTCATAGGTTAAGCATCGCCAACAGGTTGAGGGAACTAGTTTGCTGCGATGTAATTTGCGGAATCTTCAAGCAGGATACTTTATATTTTCATCTAGATAATAACTAGGTTCTTATAACAAGTAACTTGGCCCAAATTAAATTATAAATTGCAACTTATGAATTTAATAATATTTTGATAATCTGCTGAATGCTGAACGTTACCAGGCGTTCTCCAAAAATAACAAATTATTATTGATGATCACAGAACCAGCTAAAAACAGCACAGGCAAAAGTATTCAAACTTTTTGGAAGCGAAGTCAAACTTAGTACTTAAATAGTTATATGGGTCATCCACAAACAAAATATCACCGTTCTCATATTACAAATTCAAAATTCGAACACAGCACCTCCAAGATGGCGCCCCTACGTACTGCAATTGTCAACACCCGTCGAACACTTTGCATTTTATAACGCGCTCCCGAACGTTTGTCGACACGGTAATGATGACCATCAATTTTTACTGAGCCCTATCAATTTTCGTTCAACAACGTTGGATATATGGCTTTCCGTTTATGCTCTGTAATAATGAAAGTTTTGGCAGATGAAAGGTTTTAAATAGATCCATGTGACGAAACTAGTTCAACTGTGTTGGATCTATGGATTCCCGTTTTAATATCGTGTTTGAATGAACACTGGCAGAGGATGGTGGTAAATTGGGCATTTTCTTCTCAAGCTCTGATGAATTTGAGTCTGTGGGTAAAATATCTGCATGTTAAACTGGCCGTACTTAATACTAACATGATTTCACAATCAAAATAGGCATTTTTTGTAAAAAACCAAATCCGTGCACCCTAGTGTAGGGGAAGGTATTTAAAAAAAAGAGAAATTTAGGAATTTCTCCTGTATCGTGGGTGCGATTACAAACATTTAAACTCACATACACAAACACCCAGACCCAAAAATTGTAAATAGTTTTATGATACGCTCTTGCTGTGGCAGACATCCATATGCTACTTCTTAACCGTACTATCACAGAAAAATAAATAACCCAAACGACCTTTCATTATATATACGAAGCTCTTGATCTTCATTCAACTAATCTATCTCCCAAAAAATTATTCGCTCATCAAAAACCTCAACAAACAAGCATTAACAACGGTAACCCACATAACCGCACTAAAACGGTTAATTACCAGTAACCCCTGAACCGAGCCGCTCCGACCATCCCCGAAGTTTGCCGAATAACAAACTTGCAGCCATAGAACGCACGTGACGCTTGTTACGTCACTAATTCTAAACCCTTGGATTGTGGGTATTTATAGTTTGTTTCAGATATATGAGAAACAAATAGGGTATATGGTAGGCTTGTGTGGCATTGAAATCAAAGTCAAAGTACTTTATTTGCTAAACACAGGTGTAAAAAGAGGAAATTCAATTAAAATAGACGCAGAGAAATTAGAGAATTAAAAAAACTTAATTGCTGCGTCGTTTGAATCACTTGCCAAAAAAAAAGGTCACAAAATACCGTTTATTTTGCAAACAGGTAAAGTTTTCTCAAATCACTCAATCATCCAGTGGATACGAGCCGTGATGAACCACACTAGCCCAGTATGGGTTGATTGGTAGATGTCGCATGTCACTTAGATGCGATTTTTTTATTCTACAATCACAAAAATAAAACTTAACTAAAATTTCAGCCAAAACAGTCACACCAAGAACGTCATATTGTCGTCATGTTTCAAATTTAAATTTTCAAATTCGGAACACGTTTGTCTCGTTGGCGACACTCGCGCTGGTTTATTGCATAAAATTACAATATTCGCCGGCAGAGGGCGACACAAGCGGCAGGGCCATTATTGTATTACACGTCATTTTATTAAAACAATTATGTGCTTAATTGATATTTGGCGCATATGAGTTGCGTAATGGAGGTTGGAGCCGAGAGAGAGACCGCCTCAAAAGCTTATTTACTATAGCTTTTCGGTATTTTTTCTCCTCTTCATTAGCTTTTTCCCCTGTCATGCATGTCTTAATTTTCAATACCATACAACAGAGCAATTTACCAGTCGTCTAAACTCTAAATAATTTCCCCCTTCTTCTATCCATTTCAATTTGAATTCTATCTTGGAAAAAATAATCACACACCTTGCACATGATGATGACTAGTAAAATATTGAACGTTACCACCTAGATTTAGCTTACTTCGTCGTTCATAAGTCACCTCATGTCAAACATACACACACACAAACAATTAATATGCTTTTGATGTGTTTGCTCTCTTGTTGGCAGCCGTCGTATTGCACACTGTGAGTCTAATTTAAAATGAAACAACAAGTTTAAGCATCAAAAAACGTCTTAATTAACAGGATGTTTGACTAAAAATTGGTTTTAGGCAAATGACGTCAGCCTGACGCATTTTAAGCAATGTTTATACTTTATATTTTTACTCCGATCTTCCCAGTTAACACACACATATCACATCATAACATCACGCCTGTAATCGCCGATGGGTTAGGCAGAGGTGTACTAAATAGTAGGTCCACTTTATGTATACAGGATGTAAATCAACTCATCACACAGCCGTCAACCAAGCATTTTGTACATCAAACTAATCACCCCAACGCAAAAATTTTTGCTGGGAAACGACTTTTTTTTGGGGTCAAAAATCACATTTTACGGAAAAACTAATAATAATAATAATAAATAATAATAAAAATCTTTATTGACATAATTTAAGTACAACATATTATTTGTGAACCCTGACTCCTGTGCTAGTATGAACTGTATTACAGGAGCCAGTGCCTTCACCTTGCAGGGGTTACACTCAATGTAGCGCTCTTATAACATTGTGCTAGTGGATGCTTTGACTAAATAAACGGGCCATGAAGTGAATTTAAGTGAAGTTATAACCTGAAAAACTAGTTATTACAAAAACAGCAGAGAAAAATTTGGAACTTGGACCCCCAATATCTCCGTAAATAGGGGGTTCCCAGGTATGGTCTAGAACAAAAAAAATATTGCAGTGGTGGGGAGAACAAGTGTCCTTCGGTTGCGTTGAGGGTACTTTTACACCCTTTATATTGTATTTTCAGTCCAATATAGTTTGTAAGTTTCATGTAATAGGGGGTGAGCCTATTGCAATCAATCGGCCACAACTTTGGACTTCGTGCCAATTGTTGAGAAATTCCTAAAGGAAAAAAACCCTCAATAGCTCTTGCCCGACCTGGGTAACTTACCTACTGACATAACTTTCAGGCAGACTTCAGGACCGAAAATTGCCAAATAACAACAAACTCGGCCCTTAACCCCCCCACCCTACAGAAAAAACATCATAACATCAGTCACACACAAGAAGTAAACTGACACATGTAAACGAAAACAAACATACATTTGCGTCAGCCAACACTCCCGCGCAGCTAAGTGTTACACGCATTGATTACAACGAAACGCAATTAGTCGCCAATTACTGCGCGCGCGTCGATAAGATTAAGATAAATATTCTAAAAGATACCTGACACCTACCTAAGGGAACTATTCTTGATTTAGCTGCGAATTGCGAAGGCTTTGTACTTACAAAGTTGCAGTGGGTTTGGAAATGTGGTGTTGGAGAAACAGCTTTGTTCCGAATAGACTAAATTACGAAAGTACTTAATTCAAATTATTTATATAAAGAATGAGAATGCAGTTTTAGAACCAAAATACTTTCGAATTGAGAGCCTCCTCCATTTTGGGAAGTCGGTTAAAAATGAGACTTAACAGAGAAGCCCGAATTCAACAATTTCCTTCATTTTGTCTTAGGTATTTACGTAGCAGCGTTCGAAAACCTTCCACGGGATGGACGGATCATGATGATGACATAGGTCTCCCCCAAATGCCGATAAAAGCATAAGCACAGGGTCGGTGATAATGATACTGCGAATACATTTTGGAAGGCTTCGAAAAAAAATTTGACTTATATTTTATGTACCTACATTTACTGATTGTCGATATACAATAAATCGAAATGACAAACAGAACAACAAAATCCAACCAAAACCTAATATACTGTCAAATCGTTACTCTGTGGTCAATACTCATACGAAACTTGTATCCACTATCCACAGACATTTACGTAATTTCTTCGGCGGGTAAGTGAAACCACAAGCCCATGTTGTGTAGTCAATTGTATTATGAACAACAGTATTTTCTGTAGTGCGGTGGCAATGGCAACTGTAGTAACGGTAGCGACCGGTTGCCGGGCGATTGCTATTGCTAACAGGGTTTGTTATTTATTTATTTATTTATTTATTTATTTAGGATCCCCAACAAAGAATATACACAGATCATGTCAATTATAGTGGACGACAAAAGTAGCAAGTAAGTGTACTCCTTCACTTACAGGAGACCACAGCATGCACAATATGATTTAAATCTAAGCTAACAGAGCTATACATCACCAATTAAAAATACTATTAAATTTAATACAAAAAAATAAAATCAAATCAAATAAAATCAAAACTCAAAGTAACAAATAAAATCAGAAATTATCAATGTCAAAAATTAAAAAAAAAAACATAAATTAAAAATTAAACTCAAAAGTGAATGTCAAAAATAAGAATAAAAAATAAAAAATGTCAAGAAATAAAAACAAAATGAATACTGACGAAAATTAAAGACTATAAATTATTGTCACAAATTACAAGCAAGCAAAATTAAATTTTATGTTATGGGATAGATCTGTTGTGGGACTGGTATTTTAAAGGCTATTTTATTGATTTTGTCTTAAAAGGAGCGCGTGACTGAATATTAACAGCCTCTCGGGTCAATTTCCAGCTGCCCTAACCTAGGTTAAGCTTCCAGCTGTTATTAGAAAATCTTTGCCAGTGATTACAGGTAGTCAGTGGTCCCAAAGTCTGACAACTAGTCTTACCAAGAGGTATTATATTACCCCGTCGTTATTGAGTTGAGTCGGTCAGATTGGCAGTTGCTCCATGTAAAAGACTAATGTTCAACTGCATCTTGGTTTGACTAAAAGCCGAATCTAACATAGTTGGGATAAGGCTCAAAATCGTTGTTTTGTAAATACATCTGCATTTCCAACATCTTCCTTTTACGTGCGAGTATATTGTCTCGTTATTATTTTACAAAACTTCTTTGAAGTGGCCCTATATTTAGAAAATTATCCGACATCAATTATTATGCCAGAAGTATTATTGTTATAATAAATTATATCTAAACAACATGTGTGAAATTATCGTTGTAACGGTCTAAGCGTTTGTGCACAAAAAAACTCATAGGCGTAAAAATAACCATGGACACAACCAGTTTTCGCTACTAATACACACCCATAAAACTATTATCTCCAACTCTAGCAGATGATACTTCAAAACTAATCTAATCATCACCCGTTTCTCACATCCGCCCTGTATAACAGTGCCAGATCATAGTATAAAGACTACCAGTAAACCAACTAAATCCTTGCTCTGGGTGGAGGCCTTACTCTCAAGATAGCACAGGATAAATTATCGAAAATCTCCTGTTTTTTTTGGGGAATCATTAAATAACTTATTCTAGACAGATGTATGTCACATTTGTAAACGTACTTGTTCTTCTGATGGTTTGCCTGTGCGGATGCACAATATATTTTGGAGTCTGACGATGTTATTTTATTGAGTAGCCCACGGAATTTTGAACATGCCCCTCCCGCTCTTGGGCAGAGCGAAAGGGACTGTCTGACTTCTACTGACTAAAAACCACCCATGTACGTCACAAGGTTGGTACTTTTTTACCCACAAAGTGACGTCAAAAGCCTCATGATCTTTGACACGTTTTATTTTCGTCAATTTACATTATTTGATCAAACAAGAAACACGTATCCAATATTTTTCGATAATTTAACAGACGAACTAATTATATTTTTTAGTGAAATACCCTTATATTTATTATGATGAATCTCCTGAGAACTGCGACATATCTTTCTCAAGAAAACAAAAAACTCTTTTGAATGAGGCCCATATCCTCCCCGTACCAATTTTTTTTAGTTTCGGGTAATTTTTAGGGTAAAGTGATATTTTGTTTTAACCCGTCCTCATGAATACTTAGAATTCGCATAAACACTTTGAACGTACATATGTGAGCCAATTCCAATTCTGTTCGCACTTGAAATACTGTATGTCAATCCCAATATGTGTACTAAAGCTAAAATAATTTTATTTCTACGCTGGATTATCGCAAGCCCGCACAATCAATAATTTTGTATCAATGACTGGCCGGCCGCTTATTAGTACAAGGAAAAAACAATAACTGTGTACGTATGATTATATGGCTCGGTGTGTGCAAGAAATATAAGGATATGGTGTTGCTGTTTTTTTTTTGCATATGCCGTTTTTGGTGATGTTTTTTTAACCGGACTTGTGTGACCAATACAGTAGCGGCTCGGAAGTTGTTTAACAGAAAAATAAACTTTTACTTTTGTGCTTTCTTTAAGGGTTTGGTCAGTAATCCTAGAGTTAATAATTAGGGTGAATCAGTATACAGAATTTCAAATATATAAGTATATTTTAAATCTGGTGTTTGAGAGTAATTAAATAACTTAATTACGCAAGACTGATTCAAGATATCTTGAAAGTTACTTATGACTATGAGGCTATTTGACATTTATTTGGGAGACGTTGAAACGCAAGTAACATCCATATAACATCCAACCCACAAACTTTACGTATTTGCGGCGTAAAATCACAGTCGACGATATAATTCTCATAATCCGCTGCGCGCGCGCATTCAACATAACCTTTCACACCTCGAGTCGTGCGCGAGCGCCATTGTGCGCGACTGTACGTAGCACTTGTGAACACGATTGTACTTATTAAAGATAGAAACTATCGTGTGAAAAAGTTGTAAAGCTGTGTGTGATTGTACCGATAGTGAAATTATAGTGGGTAATAGAGGTTATGAAATATAGTGCGTATGGGTTGTATGGCCAGTGTGAGTCATGCATCAGTCATATGACAGTCATGCCTTCACGTACCATGAAGTTCTTTGCGAATAAACTAAACTTGAGTAACTATGAACTGATTATAAACATCAATTTAATTTGTACGCTTCAACGCAAAACACAGACGGACTTTCTAATTGTAACACTACTTTAAAACATAGGTTTAAAAATAAAGATTTCATTTTCATTTTATGACTTCGATCTTCTTCTATCTCAAATACTTAGTTATCACAATATATAGAATTAGGGCATAGACGCACGCCAGCACATCAAGATAGATTACGTAATATAGATTTTCCGAATATACCTTGAACCTAATGCTTTAGCGATAAAGTTGAAAATCTTTTTAAGTTTGATTTGCCGCAGTAGCTTGATGTGTCAGTTCACTATAGGTAATCACAAGTTCACTCCAGTAATTATCTTTCCTCTACCGAACTTTTACCAATCGGAAAAAACTTGTGTTTTAATGTTAATGTAAACTGCCTAGTTTTTATTCTAATTTCCGTGGAAAAAGCCCGTCACGGTTCTTTATTTTTCACATTCAATTTTTTATACAAAATAAGTAAATTATGATTTATGAAGTTATGACTTCATTTGCTGTCTAAATGAATAAATCACTACATTAATTAACTTACGAAAAACCATTACATATAACAAGAAAACATTCTCCTTGCGCATAATTGTACAAGTACACTTATGAACAAAGCTGTAATAAAAGCTTAGCTGAGCAGAATGTTACGTAACATAAACTAAGACACCTGCTACTCTGAGCTTATAAAGTTGTTTGTGCGCGACAACACGATTACATTACAACGCTTGTGAACACGACTGTACTGTTAGAACGAGTCTAAGAAATTATAGGAAAGTTATCTGCGTTGAAGACTACAAGAAGTTCAAGAAAAGTATACTGAAAAATTATGAACAGCCAGACTCATCATCAGAACACTAATGACATGCTGTATAAATTCGCTCTATATTTTAATTTGCCAAACAAAGAAATACACACATCAAAAGTGTCTAGGGATCAAGCATTTTTATGCGGATTTCTTGAGATTGAGATGTGGCTTTGTAATAAATTTATGATTTTATAAATTTATATGGATCCTTTTTGGTGCATTTCATAATTTGAATCAGGAACTGTGAATCAAATTCGAGTAAAAGATGAAAATCAGCTGTCAATATTTTCCCTATAAAAACATACAACGCATTGAAGACATTATTAGTGCTACTGTTTCCCTACTACTGATTAAAACCAACGTTATTATGGAGCGGCGACGTCATTTAAGCAGGGAAGAAATGCTCAGAGCCGTGGGAATGATAGAAGCTGGTTCCCGGCAACGTACTGTGGCTTTAGCTCTGAATACAAGTCAGAGTGTTATCAGTCGACTTTGGACACGTTACCGAAGCACTGGTACCGTGGCTGAGCGCCATGGAGGACGGTATCGCTGCACCACACGGAGACAAGACCGATACATTCAAATCTTAACTCGAAGAGCTCCAACAATAACCGCCATGATGTTAGCCGTGAGGCTTCATCACTCTTCAGGGAACTTAATTAGCGACCAAACAGTCAGAAACCGCTTGCATGAAGTGAACCTTCATTCCCGAAGACCGCTACGGGTACCACCTATAGCAATGCACAATCGTAGGATTCGATATCAATGGGCTCTTGAACACAGAAATTGGGCAGAAGAACAATGGCGTTTCATGTGCTTTTCTGATGAGTCTCGTTTTGGTATGAGACCGGATACAAGACGTATACGACACTGGAGAACCCCTGGACGCCAACAGCGATTAAAATCCTGCCAGGAAGTCCATCCTTATAGTGGTGGAACCATCATGGTATGGGCGGGTATTTGGATCGGCGGAAGAACTGAGTTGATTTGGATCAGAGGCAACCTCAACGCTCAAATTTATGCTGAGACGATTGTATCAGACGTCATCGTTCCTCTACAAGTGCAAATCGGTCCCTTATTTCAGTTAATGCATGATAATGCACGACCGCACACCGCAAGAGTTGTAAGACAGACTCTCGCCGCAGCTAACATCAATGTCCTGCCCTGGCCTGCTCAGTCGCCAGACTTGAACCCGATTGAGCATGCATGGGATATGCTACAGAGAAGAGCTCTGCCGAATATGGAGGGTATCCAGTCGCAAGAAGACCTTTTTTTGTTGTTGCAACGAACATGGGCGGCCATTCCACAGCGTGATTTGGATGAACTCATTTTGAGTATGCCAAACCGATGTTCTTGTGTTGTTAGTGTTCGCGGTAGAAACACGGATTATTAATTGTTTAAGTTACCCAATAAAATTTTAAAGAAAACTGTTATTTCAGTCTTTTTTTCAATGTTAGTGGTTGTCAAAAATCCCTTTATTAGGAAAATGGCAAATTTCTTTATTAATGCAAAGGTGACTTGGTTTATCGTTACTGTGACAAACGAAAACACTTTATTTGATGAATCCTTAAAAAAAAATTTAATTAATATCAATCAGGAGAAAAGTTATTGCAAAAATATATGTTGATCCCTAGACACTTTTGATGTGTGTAGTACCGCCAGTTTAATGTATATATTAGTACAATGTTTCGAAAGCGTTACTTATATTGAGTTTTAACATAAAACGAAATTTATTAATAGGCAAAAAATGGAATAAATTTTAATCAACCCAAAATGAAGTCGGTTCCGAGCAAGAATTTGTGCATAGGGTCACTTAGTTCACTATGTACAGACAGCTTTGTGACGACGACTTCGTTAAGGGTCCGACTATGAAGGCCTTGTTAGTCTTGTTACATACTCTCACAACCTGAGGACACTGAAAAACGGCTTCAAAGCAATAAAGCCGAAAATTGCAACAACTATAAGCAATAAACATTAGTAAAGTCAGAGACCAATGGTCTAAATGTCAACTAAACTATGACCCTTACTGCCAAAATACTGAGAAAACAGTTCATATTACGTTCACATGTGAACTAATGTTCAAGATCTAATACCGTTATTTGTGACTCAGTCGCAATGTCATTGCTGTGGCAATCACACTTGGAATGGGCAAATGACATTGCTTTTTTTAATGGCAGTTGGAAATCAAGCATATAAACCTCCTTTTAGACTTTGACGCAGTCGGCTAAAAATATAGAGGGAGAAAAAAAGCAAGGTGCGTGGAGCTATCGTCAGTCGCCTAAACTTTGTTCTACAGATAGAGCTATCTAAAGTTTTGTAAGATACTGACATTGATTAGATATTGCGTGCAATGAACTTCTGAAACACTAGACGGCCAGTATTTTGATTTTTAATCTGACTGTTAGATAACGGTAGTTTAAACTTACACTCAACACTACAAGTAGCATTTACAATTCTTCATCAAAGTAACTCATTATCCCCATAACAAAATTTAACAAATAAAATTAGTGACGTGCATAATTTGTGCACACTATTACCGATATCGGTAATAATTCGATACCCATAAAGGTGGTTACTCGCTGTCGGTATTTTTAGCCGCGCACAAAACGGCTATAACGCGTCGGGCTGGCCATAAAATAATATTCCTTAATACATTATAATAGTGCGATCCCTGGGTAATGTTCGTAAGTATTGGAATTACAGGGCGGCGCGTTTCTGGCTACATATTGAGAGGAAGGTGGTTTAAGGGAGAAGTGGAAGCGAAATGGTTTATGAGCAATTGAATTTGAATAATGCCGTCGGAGATTGCGTCAGAACAATTGCTTTTATTAGTTCGTACAATGAAAATAGATTGGAGTTCATGCAGTCTTCAATATTTAATGCATGGAGTTTAAAGAGAAAAATTATATTTGTCACTTCTTATAGTTGCCACTTCTTTATTCTTTACTAGCTGAGCCCTGTGTCCTTCTTCCGATTAAAATGATTTAAAAAAATTACTAGCCTTTGAGAATCGAATTTAAATAACAGCTTCAATTTTTTTTGCACTGAATTATTTTTCGAAAATAAAATTAGTTTAAGTTAGACCTTATAATATCAGCTACCTGCCAATATAATCCTTTCAAGATTGGTATAGCCGTTTTGGAGATTATAATGGATTATGTTTAAAAATTTCTGAAAAAATATATCTATGTTTACTAAAACATAGTTATATTTTTTCAGCAATTTCACTATACCTCCTCTAAGGAATAACAGCGCTAGCTAAATTTGCTTTGTTACATCAAGGGCAAAGTCTAAATCGCTTCCTCTCACATCTCACACCGCTTCCTTACATCGGATCTCATCGGTGCGTCTGATTGGCTGCGTGTGGCGAAATCGTTCGATTATGTTTCGATTCATTCGATGACAGATTACGTTCGAAATTATCGATACAGCACTTGACTGCACCATGAAATAATTTGTTTTTAAAGTGTACATATTCACGCGTTTGTTTTCAATGATTATTACTGTCTCGTGATACGACATTTTCTCTTTTAATTTAACCTTTTTTGATAACTTAAAGCTAAGCTTGGTTTTAATTCCACATTATAATATAACATTCAACGTCATAATGTGAGGAAAGATTCGAGTGTGAATGTGGATGGGTATAAGAGTAGAGGAAGACCAAAGAAAAAATGTGTGGACTGTGTAAAAAATGATATGGTAAGAAAGGAGGTGTCTGATAAATGAAAATAAATGCAGCGGCGACCTTAAATGAATTGGCATAAGGGCAACAAAATGATGATGATAAAATTAGGTCTTTCTTTGAATATTTTTTATTTATGAGATGATCATAACACTTTCACTTTCATTTTTTTTTTTTTTTCGCTTTAATATAAAAGTTATATCAAATTGAAAATAAGTTTTTGAATCCAGTATAAATAAACCCGAGCGCGTCTGACGTCACAATATTAAATTCACCATAGTAGCAAATAGGTGCTGCAGTGTTTTGTTTTCGGATATTTTTAGTCAATGTACTAGCGTAAAATTGCTTTGCCAATCGTGGTGAGTTCGAAGTCATGTGGTCCTTTTAACACAATTACTTGGAAAACTATTCAGTGAAAATAAAATTTAAGAGTTTTTCGCATGGACTTTTTACACAATTTGTGTACAAGTTTAAAAAAATATTCAATAGTTATAAAATCTTTTTTTTTTTAAATTCTAATGCCCAATTGGTGATGTGCCATTAACTGCATATATATATTTTTCGAATAAGAAAATTCTAAAGTGGTTTGGTTTGGTTAAGTCTCAAAAAAACAGCAGCCCAAATAAAATTATAACATTTATTCACCACCAGATAACTGATTAGTTTCGTAAAATAAACCCTTGAAATTGTTAACAACAAATAGGGAAGTAATATTTTTATAATAATTTCAAAATAGAAAAGTTTTTGAGGGTCGCAGGCAAAAGCTAGTAGGTACCTAACTTATTAATTACAAATATCATATCTCAAGTTTCAAATATCCTGCGTAACCTCTAGAACATCTTACAAGGCTAAATATTCACATAAAACTAATTATACACACTAAAACAGCATTTATAGGGTTATTTTACACTTGCAAAGCTGTAATATTGAAATAACTGCAGTTCCTAAGTTTAAGTAGTAATAAAAAGTTAATGTTAGTCTTGTGTGTTTATATGACTTGTTAAATAGCGATTAAGAGGGCAGCTGTAATTAATGCCAGAAAATAAATTATTATTAATGGTTAGGATTAAAGTTTATTTTTTACGCAGTTCTTTCTTCATACAAGTATTTTTTTCTTATCTCTTAACAACCGGCATAGGCCTTCAGCATGTCTGCCAAATATGTACAGCAAAAAATCATCAGCAAAAACGATCCGAAATTAGACTTGGTAGCACCACCAAATCAACTCAAAAACAATCTTCAAGCACTTTGATACAGTTAAACCATGTACAGGCACTTTCGAATTATCAACGAGTCTGTCAGTTACCGAAAGTTGAAGTTGCTCATTCCAAAACGTAGATTTCCGTGGAGAAAGATGTTAAAAAAAACTGCAAGGACACTCCTTAAAATAAAGTTAGGTGTTAAAAAAACAGTGGCAGGTACCTACTACCTACAACGCGTCAGAAACAAATGAAAAAAACATAAAACACGTCAAAATAACAAATCACGCACACGCTCACTCCAAAACATTCTCAATATTCATACACGCAAAGTAAATATTAATTTATCTAATCAACAAACAAATCGAAAGGACGCCACTTATGGCGGCCAACCACTAAGGACCTATTACCATAGCAATCTGGAACGCATAAAGTTAAGATTGTACTAATTAAGTGTACATACAGCGTTCCCCGTTTATCCTAAAGATAGCAACACACGATATAAATAAAGCGAAATCTGATAATGGTTGGTTTTTGTTGTTATTGGGGAGTAATTAGCGGGTTTTGTGGGAGAAAATTTGTGCCTTTTTTTATTGGACTCGTATCCAAAGGTGTTGGGGAAATGTTTACGTACTTTTTAATGCCACTGTTAAATTAATAGTAAGACTAATTAAAAATATCAAGATAATTTAAAATACAGATTAATCCACTTATATTACGACGAACTACCACCGACTAAAAGAGACATCAAAATAATTATTAACAAATAAAACGTTCCAGAGACAAGGATAAACAAATAAACAAGTACGCGGCCGTCACAGCGTGAATCCGAACGTAATCTATGTGAGTCGTTTTCTGCCGGCGGGCGGCGCGCGCTTATATCTCAAACTTTTGACACATAACCTCAAAATTGAATACCTCAATTAAAATACACCCTACCTGTATCGATTTAAGGCTTAATTCGCAATGACTAATATTTCGAATTTGAGCTTTTTTGAACCTAGAATTGATTTCACACTTACATTTACTACGAATTTGTTTTTCGAATAACAACACCAGTCATACATTTTTTTTAAATGGTACGTTGTTAATTTAAGGTGTATTTTTGCGTGATTTTTTATTATTGGCCTGTAAAATTAAGTTTGTAAATCCAAAGGAGCTCGGAAAGCAATGGCGTCAATTAATCAAAGGCTCAGTTTTGTTTTTCGAATAATTTTGAATAATTTGTGAATGGAAGCGCTATCGGCTGGGACAAGGCGAAAGTAATTTATAACTTGTGTATTCAGTTAATTAATGACTGCAATTGTTTTATTCGTGTTCTTTAGTTTATTAAGGTGCAGTCCGAAAGTGTTGCTACCTACCTTGGAGTTATATTGAACGAAAGTCGAGGTGACAATGGTAATTTTTCTTCTCACCTTTAAAAAGGTATAAAGGTGTTTTAATGTACATTTGATATCCCTGTAAATCTTTATTATATTTTACTTTGAAACTACCTAAACAATATAAAGTAAGTACCTATTGTAGGTACAAAATTTTTGGGACAAAAGACCAATAATTAAATTATTACCATGATTTCTCCTACAAATAAAGACCAATTCAATATATTATGGACCATTTAACGGCAGTGCTCTTGTCATAGATAGAAACTCTCCCCTTTTCCAACTAAGTTACCTATTTAAATTCCAATTCCTAATTCAGACCTTGGAGATCCATAAGCCATGACTTTCCTACTTACACCAACGATGAGGCACTTATTCATATTGGACTCTGCCAGTCCAGCGGGTCTAAAATGGCCACTTTATCAGAATCCACGCAGAATCTTTGTATGAATCACGTTAAAATTTCAAATTCTTAAAATGGACTTAATGTCTTTAACTATAAATTTTTAACATGATTCATATTACGATTCTGCTAAAGCGGCCATTTTAGACACCCTGTTGTTTTCATGTTACAGGAGTTATGGACGGTACTGAAAGTAACAATGTCATCGCCAAGTTTAGGGCTGATTATTATTTTAACTAAGCCTCTAATGACCTAGTGCTAAGCAAAGGTCTCACTCTTCTCTCTGTGCGGTTTTTTCTGGCCAATCTTTCATGTCGGTCGTCATGGCAGCGTTTTCTAGACCTCCCTCGGTGACGATCCTGATGCATACTACATTTAAATTTTGATTGCCATAATTGAAAAAACCTCCACGGAACCTCACACGTCTCCTTTCCAATCACCGCTTTAGGCTATAAACTTTATAAATAGAATAGTTAGTAGCATTATGGTATTTATGTCCGTTTTATGGTAATATAAATGGTCCCTTGTTGTCCCAGGGACTTGGACGATGTGTTCAATTTTTGATAACAAATTATGGAGTCTAATTGAATATTTATTGTTTAAATTAGTTAATATTATGTTGATAGAGTGTTTGGGCTTCAGAGCAGGAAGATCGCCGAGACAGTACATTTTTTTTAATATATTTGTAAGTTAGGAACGCTGTCGGGAGTGGCGGGATTTCCTAACGCATTCCAAGCTTTGGTTTTCTAACTTTTGACTTTATTTACTGCAGATTTTACACATGTATTTATAATCAAGTTAAAGTAATCACTTGTGTTTAATAACACTTTTTATGCAATAGACAAAACCTTGAATTAAGTAGGAACCGCCAATGAAAGCAAAGCTAAGAATTCTAACTTTTGACAGTTCGAAGTTGAAACAAATTACAGAATAAATTACAGGTACTCAACTGCATCCAGTTGCACTGGAAGCCAACCCCAATATAATTAGGAAAAAGCAGGCTACGCAAATGATGATTTAGTTCGCAAACGTCAACTTGCGCAATTCTATTTGCTTCCGTGAAGAAAAACATAGTGTGGAATCCAGTATGCCTGAGATATATTTCTCGACGTCATGTAAAGCCAAGTCAGAGGCTTATTGGCTGCATGAAAAAGCTCTGAAACCAGGTAAGGTACTAATTACCAACACGAGAAAAAAGAAGAAGACTGGCTGGTAAACATCCTAAAGTAACGATTAATATTTAGTTCACTGTTCTATTTTTAAAACCGCCTACGGAACCAAGAACCAACCTTCTTGTACAAATAAAACTTTAACTCGAGTGCACACAATAAAATTATTTATTCGATAAAACAAATAGGCTTTAATAAAGTGTGACTTTTGTCACGTCGCCTTGTAACAAGTAATGGTGCCCATAAATATGGTGCGAGGCTCTGCATGCTGCTTTATGCTGTGGGAATTTAGACTTTATTAGTAAAGAAATAAGGCATTTAGTTAGGTTTGGTTGAGTTGTATGTTGTAACATAATTTACAGAATCTGATCGATTTTCGAAGGCATGGAAAATATTTAAATAGTACTAAAATACCTACGTACTTTAGTGGCCCCAAAGGTCTGACGACCAAAGTCCATCAGATTTCCCAATGCTATTTGGGGTTTGGAGGTCGAAAGGCAGTCAATCCATGTAAAATACTGGTACTCAGCTGCATCCGGTTAGACTAGAAGCTGACCCCAACATAGTTGGGAAAAAATTAAACAGACAGGTCTTCAAAATGTTTGCAGGAAATGAAAAATTACTTTTTGTACACATACATACATAACCTCACGCCCTTATCCAATGTGGGTAGGCAGAAACCATAGAAAGCCACCTGCTACGATCCTTACATACTCCTTTTGTCTCGTTCACATTCATACATCTGGTCATACACGCACGAAGGTTACGAGTACTACGCACCTGTCCTTTCTGAAGCACCGATAGCACCAATGGCACCAAAGGCGACAATAAGATCAGTGTATGTCTTTCTAGGACGTCCCCTCCCAGTGTTGCCACTCATATCTGCCTTGTAAATACCTTTTCATTACTCATACTCTGAAAGTAGGTAATAACATGCCTGCGGAGCGGGTTGAAAGTACTACTTTTCAGCCTTAGGGAAAATCGCTTTCAAATGACAGCTGTCAAATTATTAAAAAAAAAAATTGGTCTAGTCTAATATTATTATTCACATATTTTTCTTTTTTCACGTAAACAAACAATGAAGACGATATAGTGCTTTGAAAACTCGTGTGACGTCAAATTCTAAGACATTAGTATGACATTTCTTAGCGGTGAGTAACATCACAACCCCCCACTCAAATCTTTGACGCGTTTTGTCTTCGTAAATTTTTATTGACTTGATAAAACAAAAAATAAGTATCCAATATTTTTCGATAATCGAACAGATGGACTAATTAGAATCATATTTTTTTAAGTCGGTAAACATCCCTATTAGTAAAAAAGTGCTTATACTCGATTCATCTGGAAGCCAACCCCATCATAATAATTCTCTTGCCCTTATTGCAATTTATTTGGGGTCGGTGCAGCATGTCTTCTTCTTCCATACTTCTCTGTTTCTCGTCATCTCATGAGACACCCCCAGGGGGGGGGTGTCTCCCATCATAGTTGAAAAAGCGGTCGTTTCTAAGGATAACTAAACACAGATGACTCAAGTTATGATCGTGAGCTCAATATTAATGCCATGGCCAGCATCTTCTTTAATGAGACAATGTCAACTATCAGCTGATTATAATATTGTGAGCGTAAAGATAATAATTATGGCTGGACATTTATTAGCATAATGATATTACACTAGCGGACGTCACGCGGTTTCCCCCGCGTAGTTCCCGTTCCCGTGGCAATACAGGGATAAAAGTAGCCTATGTCACCCGGAGATAGTGTAGCTTCCCAACGGTGAAAG
This sequence comes from Diarsia rubi, assembly GCA_932274075.1. Classification (NCBI taxonomy): domain Eukaryota; kingdom Metazoa; phylum Arthropoda; class Insecta; order Lepidoptera; family Noctuidae; genus Diarsia; species Diarsia rubi. The sequence continues at coordinate 12,946,452 of OW026433.1, read as the reverse complement.
AATTTTTCAAATCGGTCCAGTAGTTTCGGAACCTATTCGTTACAAACAAATCTTTCCTCTTTATAATATTAGTGTCGATTTACGAGATGTGTTGCATCTTACGACCACTAATTTTGTCTTAGATCAGTAACAAAATCCTAATTTAAACAAGGTTTTAACGGACCCTTTACGAAGGTGTCAACCAACACATTCTCTTCATCAGACAAAGTACCTCAACGCAAAAAAGACTGCTGGAAAACGACTTTTTTCTTGAATAAAAGAAAACTTCTCGAACTTTAAAGAGAGCTAGATTTTAATCATTAGGAAACAGAGAAGCCAGCAGCGAATTTCACAGACTGCTGGTCTGACTGGCTGATCGCAGAATAAATCTGGAAGTTCAACTGAATATTTTTATGTTTTACAAAGATTAAATACTTCTGCTTTGGTGACACCCGTTTAACTCAACAACATTTTCTTATTAAACCTTTCAAAAAGTAACTACTTATCCAGTAAACAACGCAACATATTTTCTAAAAAAAATGCAGTGCTAAACGCAACGTTTAACTTATATTTGCCTAATTCTGCATTTAAAAATCTCGTTTTCGGCACGGTGAGGCGGGAACAGACGGGCGACAGTGCGACTGGGAGAACGCAGAGCAGTTGAGCACCTTTTAATTCTTACACCCCATTTGCTGGCCCATTGCAGTCTGTGCAAATAGGACTACAAGAGGGGTGGAGATGAACTATGATTTAATTTTTTTTTTGAGTTTAAAAGTGTTTTACTTCTTTTGTTTTACCAAGAAATAAAGAAAAAAGAGTATTTATTGGACTCACACAGGACAAGAAAATAATAATAAAAAAATTACATAAGAACGAAACCAAAAGAAACCTTTGAAAATAATTAAAGAGAGTATAGAATACATGAATTTAAGAAAAACTCATTATAAAGGGTGTCAAAGTACCCTTAAAGGAGCCGAAAGGCACTTGGTCTCTGCGTTATTTATTTTGGTCTATACCATACCTGGGAACCCCTATTTACACAGATATTGGGGGTCAAAGTTCCAAATTTTAACTATTTTATGTTATAACTTTACTTAATTTACCTCCATAACCCGTTTACTATTCAAAGCATCCACTAGCACTATGTATGTTTTAAGAGTGCTACATTGAGTTTTTTACATAAATTGTGACTTTTCATCCCAAATAGTTTCCTAGCAATCAAAGTTCTTGTTCTGTCAAAATTTAATGGCTTTTCAACGTTATAATCATAGCATTAGGTTCACGGTTGATTGGGAAAATTTGACAGTTTCTCAGTTGTTCAGTTGTTCTTCAGTTTCTTCTCTCGTTTCTAATATTACTAAATAAATAAAATAAGACTAAACAGAAGCTAGAAAAATTATGCGAATGCCAGTAACGAGTTGCTTCGTAACTAATACTCACTTAAAATAAATTCGCCAAAACCTTGAAACACCACTAACCACTCCACATATTTTGTAGTCCCAATGTTTTCCTAATTCCGTGCCCAGTCCGGTGCCCTTTCATTTGTACCCAATTGCCTGCATCCCTCTGGCACATTTCTTTTATTCGCACTTTTTATTTCTCCCCTCAAAGAATGTCGCAAGTCGCTACGACTAGCAATTATCGCAAAAGAAATTTATTTTTTAAATTACGTAAAGGGTAGGTGGCGTAAGTTAGTTTTCTTTTAAGGTACCGTAAATGGTTAATTAATTAGGGAAAAAATGGTGACATTGTATTGAGGTAGTGGGACAAAAAGAAGCGGTTATTTTGTCAGGTATGATCCGTGAACTATAACAGCTACAATTTTAATTACCACAGTTCTCTCTCATTTTAACAAGACCGTTTACTATTTTCATTTTTCTGTATAAAATTATCTATCTTCAAAATAGACTTTCTAGATAACATGATTAAAAAGAGTTTCTTCTCAATACCAGGAAAGTTTAAACGTTAAAAATTCACTATAATAATAATAAATAATAATAAAAATGTTTATTAAATCGTTGTTACAAATAAATCCTTAATCTAATTTATCATTAATAATAAATGTAACAAGTTATATTGTTACATGGTTACAAAACCGAGGTCCCCAAACTAGGCTGTGCCTGTATCTTGGGGGCCAGAGTTGCGTTAACTTTAAACTAGATACTATTGTCTAGGAACAAAAAATAAAATTATACACAAACTATGTTTTTGAGATTTTTCATAAACTTTAAGCAATAATGAATTCTTGATTTGGTAATTATGTTAAATTCTTCAGAGCGAAAGAAATTTTGATACCCTATTCAGTAAAAGCTAAATTTTACGCACATTTTTAAAGTATTTTCAACCTTATCACCAAAGCTGGAGACTCCAACAATTTCTAATTGAAAATCCCGCTTCTTCAAACTTCCCATCCAATCTTAATTTCTATACAAATAATTAGACTTTCCCTGCAATAATGACAGTTAACTAGGAAACGTAAGGCCTAAGAGCCGACCACAATGTCAACATCTAGCGACTATTTGCAAAACTGTCGGCGACCACATAATAATCAGTTCTGCGGTGAGTGAAGTAACGTTAAAGCACTTGTGTTAAAACTTTCTGGTTTTCCGTGATTTTGTAGAAAATATTGTGCTTGGTTGTAATTATTTGTAATTTGTGACTTGACATCTACTGGAGAAAAAACTGGTAGTTAGCGCTTCATTTCTTATTGTATGATTGGTACAGTGAACTGGTGAATAAGTCAAGGGAGTGATAACTACAAGGACGTATCTATCCTATTTGACAATATCATGAGTTATCTGCGCAACATTATATCCGGCAATAGTACGACGGCAGACACAACACTATGGATTACGAATGACGAATATCCCAATGCAAATGTGTTGTTCATCCAAAATACGTATCCAGAATACCGAATTTACTTTTTATCACAGAATGATCAACTACTTTAATACGTACGTACGAAAAAGATGCTCCTTACGAAAATTATTTATCTGCCGGATAAATCGAATCAAAACTTATCCGTACAACTTCAAACAGGCCACTTACTTTAACCTATAAAACTCAAATCTAAAATACCAGAGTACCCAATTAAGGCAAAGTGAAACTGAAAATTCCTCTAACCTCCGTTCTATGAATCAGCCGGTCTTTATTATACAATATCTTCTTAGCAGTAATCGCACCTTTTCATTGTTCATACATAATGTTCTGGAAGTACAAAATAAAAACGCTGCCTTACTGTCTTATTCATACGCAGATGAAATTGAGAAATAAATCAGTTCATCTGCCAGTTAAACGCATTATAACGTATCCACAATCGTCCAAAACAGCCGTTTCTAAAGCCCTAAAAATCCAAGTCTAAAAATAAACTTAGACCCCAATCAAGGCAAAGTGAAACTCAAAAACCGTCCAACCTCCGTTACCCTATGAATGGGCAGCCGAGCTTATTACACAGTATCTTAGCACTAATCGAGGCTATTCACTGACAATCTTGTAGACAAGGTAGCGATATTATAACATTAATTTCTATGGAGCAATTAAGCCGTGGACTCGCGTCGCTTGATCGGCGGTAGTGTGGACTAGCCGTTATGTTTTTAAACAGTTGGGAGATTTAAATACATATTGATTTTGATGTAGTTATTTGTTACAAGTAACACTGAAATGTAGTGAAGAAAATGTTGACTATGAATTTAGATGGCTATGAGAATAGAGGGCGACCAAAGACTGGATGGATGGACTGTGCGAACTTGAGAAGGATGGTATGGATGAAGTGGATGATGAAGTGGAAGGATGACAAAAACTAGTATTAGTATGGTAGAAGTGGGGATGCTGTGCCGGCCCCAAATAAACTGCGATAAATGCATGATGTTGGTTGGTAGCACATACAGATTTTCTCACGATGTGTTTTATTTTAACTTATGAGTATCGTATGACACAGTATTAACTGGGTTGTGGAGGTCAGATAGGCAGTCGCTCCATGTAAAATACTAGTACTCAGCTGCATCCGGTTAGACTAGATCACCCCAAGATAGTCGGGAAAAGACAGATGATGTGTAAACATTCACCAAAACTATTGCTAAAAAACACACCTCAAAATCCATAACCTGCTGCATTAACCTACGTGAACTAACTTATCCGTAATTTTATTTAGTTATTGCAATAACAATGATTTGAACGTAAAAACAAACGACTATATATACATATACTATCAAAGTTACAATATAAACTATAAGCTCACTGAATGGAACAAACAGGTTTAATACATTAAGGTTCAAAATTCTAAATAGGCACCTCACCTATTTTTGCTAATTAAATCTCCATTCGTTAATCTTATTTTTGCTGTCTAATTAATTCTTCATTCTCCAATCACCCATAAAGTAAACCTAAAGATACCCATAGCGTGAAGCCTATCTATCTATTTTTTATCGAACCTCATTACGAAATATCCTTACCGATAATTAGGCTGAACGCAATCAATTCCTTCGGCAAATTGGATTTTTAAAAAGAAAAAATCAACAACGCTCCACCTTTATCTACACGTAGAAACCCTCATTTGGAAACAAAATCGGGCCATATATTAGACTTGAATACTTTTTTTACAAATAAAAATCTTTTTTATACAAATAAAGCAGGTCTTTAGTTGACTAATTGTGACGTATTTTACGATCAGCGCACAGTAAGAGGAATTAAAGGGGCAATTGTAGATAGTACAGTTTTTCGTATCGGCCATCGATTTATGACGCTTGTGACTCTTTTGAAGCCCTTTTATGGTGAATGTCAGTCAGTCCTTATGAAGTTAAGTGCCCAGTGGAATTGCCGCAAATGTGTGGTTACAGGAAGGGGGTAAAAAGAGAAACTGTTGGTTTTGAACGTCATGAAAATGTCATTGTTAGCAGACGATAGCTTAATAGGCATAAACGATTTGTATTGTTATGGTTACTGCCAATTATTTCCATTAAGGAAATGTGAAGTACATACAAACATAAACTCACTCCTTTTCCCACGGGGGTAGGCAGAAACCACATAACGCCACCTGCTACGATCCTTACATATTCCATCCAAACAAAGACTATTAAGATAAAAAGCACTTACTTTCACATATCAGAATGATTAAATGCAACATGATTTAAATTAATTTCACGTAAGTTTACTGAACCTTAAAACTCATCAACTGATCTTCAGAATTAACACAAAATAGAATTCAACGAATGACAAACGAATCAAAAACTCTAATTAAGGTTCTAAAAACTTTATCCACAATCGGAGACACTCCAGAAATTGGTTAAAATACGCATTATCTAAATACGAAATACTGGAATTTGTCGAACGTTTTCCGAAGGAGGTTCATCATTAATTATTGATGATAAGGGGAAAGGGAACGAACGTACCCGTGGGTCGACCAATCGACACCAGCCACTAATGAAGTGGTCCTAAAACGAACACGCCAAATACAGCTACAAGCTACATTTAAAATAAGAACTCCTTTCAAATTATAATGTCTGGATTAGTGAACGCGTACATTGAAAATTATTAGTTTAGGTTGGTTGTTTAGGGCTAAAATTGGTATTTCAAAACACATAATAAGTGGATTTCAGTACTAATTGTGTTGGTTATGTTCTCGTATCTATTAAGATGCTATGCGAAAAGTGATCCTACCGCAGAAGTATTGACCTGATAAACCCAACTTATACACAATTATGTATACGGCGATGGGCGATCTAACATGTAAGTTTTTTTAAATGTTTTCCAGTGTCTTTATTAAAGACGTTATCTGCCCATTAGATCTCATAGTTAAATAATAAGCGGTCAGTGGGTCATCTCAGCGACAATAAATAAAAGCACTGGTATTTTTACCCGACTGCAAGGAATGGGTAATGTTTTTTATAAGTATATTTTCAAACTACGAATCAATACGGGTGAAAAATCATCAAAAACCCCTCCCGCTCTTGGGCAGAGCGGAAGGGAGTATCAGACTTCTACTGACTAAACACCACCCATGTTCCTTCTTAGCCCTTGATGTCGAGGCCGCGGTATCTCTTTGCGAACCACCCGCAGCCCCGACGGGAATTAGGTTTTATCTAAAAGTTGAATTCACTATTTAAGAAGTTTTCGATACCGTGTTTTGTTTAGGTACATTTTTTGTTCTATTAATAACATATTTTAAGATTTCTAAAAATACTGTAAGTAGGCATATAGGTCTATTCTAAATCTAAGAAAAAAAAAAGAAAAAATTATTATTATTAAAATATGAAAAATTATTACTAATTATTAATAAAAACGAGCCCAAACTCTGCACATCAAGTTCGATCCGTCGAGGAGTTCCCGTAGCAGTCACCGAAGTAGACCTTCAGGTCACTCCATCAAATTCGCAGGTGAGGTTTCATCTTAGCTAACTTTGATACTTTTGTTACGTACTTGACGTATTACATAAAAAAAAACAAAAGTATCAAAGTTAGTTCTTCTGACTATTTATTGCCGCAGCTAACAAGCCAACGCTTGTGTGTGTGACTCGTATCTGTGTAGTAGTTCAATTCTATGCCTATAATTTTTGCAAATAAGTTCTAAAAACAAAATGAATTAATTGCCAAAATCGACTTGTTACACTCTGTGCCGACAGCAGTCTTCCTACAAAGTAGACCTCAATTTTGTTCTTGAGTCGTCTACCGTAAGTATATTGACTTTACTCAACTATCGAACATTTTCGCTAAACACTGGGTAATTGATTGCGTGCGCCCGCGCCGGCGACACATACATGATGTAATCTGATCAGAATCAGATTAGAGACCTGTTTCACAACATCTTAATAAAGGTACAGTGGCTTGTGTGTAGGAATTTATCTTAAACATTTCGCTTTTAAAGGATTTATTAAAAAAAAAAACTGTTTCTAAAGGTTTAGAACCCCTGCATCATAATCCTTCCCTACGAAGATTTGTAGGGGATCGAACTAACTCACAAAATATGATTTTTTCTGTTTAATGCATCAGCTAGATTATGGAAAAATATTGGATACGTGTTTTTTATTATACAAATTATTAAAAATTTACGAAGTTAAAACGCATCAAAGGTCATGAGTGGGGACTTGTGACGTCACATGACGGTAAAAATTGTACTGTCATGTGCAGTTTTTGAAGCACCGTCTTCATTTTTTGTTGACGTGGTAAAACTAAAAATACGTACGTGTTCAATATTTTTTGAAAATCTTTCTGACAGACTTAATTGATTTCTTTTTGTGCGGTCCCCTAATTTCCGTTTTTACATCGGATGCAGTGAACACAAGTTTCTGAGACGGAACAACTGCCAATCTGCTCCCCATAACCCATTGGTTGTGGGGATCAGATTGACAGTTGTTCCTTGTCAAACCTAGTAACTGTACTAGGTTACTCCTATTACATTAGGTGCATAGGAATTAAATATTACTGGCTCAATGTGGGTGTCTATTGCGTACACCTCTGCCTAACACTTCATCGAGTAATGTCATGTGTTCTATTCATTATCTCAATTTCTTCCAAATCAACTGAGTAGGCTTAGGCTCATCTAAAAATGGCAAATATCAAAAAATAATAAAAACCAAAAAATTACGACACTCAAACATGAACACCGCCAACATTCCTTTAGTAATAAAATTAATCAAAATTAACAAACAAGTTATCTAAAGAGAGGCTGCCTCATGCCTCTCATTCGTGGAAAAAGCGAATATATTTAGATAGCCTTAAGTCAGCTTCCTTGGAGCTCTGCTGACTTAATCAAGCTGGTTTACAGAAAAACTAACCGCGGTCAATTGTGAGCCAAAATTGTACGTTTGTAATGTTCAATGATTGTGTTTTTAACAAAGATGGTTACAATTAGTATTTTTTGGTAGGGAATGAGATAAACGAAATACCCATAGATCTGTTTTTTTTTATTTTTTTATGGAAATACGTACCTAGTGGAAATAGAGAGGTCTGTTGCTATTAGACACCACCTTTTTGTTTGTTCCGGATTGGAAAATCCTCATGGATATCCTTCGCCCCGGATCGAGCGGAGGGGTCTGTCAGACTCTAACTGGCTAAAGATTACCCAAGTGTTCCTTTCGCTCAGTTGTACCGGAGATCATGGGAACTGTGCGCCTTACACGATCCACGGCAAGTGTGGCCTCCACAAGTCCGCGGGGGTGCTTCTAGAAACAGTTCTAAATTTAGTTAAGGAGCTACTGTTTTTAGTATTTCTATAATACATTATAAGGTTATTTCTAGGATTCGATCAAAGTCGAGATGTTGAATAGGTAGTCTGCCATGAGATTAAAGAATGAAACTAACTGAGGTAGTCAGAGATATTTATTGATTACTTAAGCCGTCACTTAGTAAAGATTTGACATACTTTTGTATAACAAAACTGTCAAAACCTTTAATAAGTGATGGTCTAAGTTATCATTAAAGTTCTCCGAATGCGGCAGTTAATTCCATAATTAATCTTGTAAACCTCTCTGTCAGATTCGTCATAACAATCAAAGATACCAATACAATAAAACATCTAACCCCAAAGATATCTTCGGTTTGATTGACCGTTATCACCAAATACACGGAACTGTATTTTTTTAACCAATAAAATTAACCTCATTCCAAAAAAAGAGCAAAGGAAGTAAACATCGGAACCGCACTTTACTATAACCTGGCTATATAATTAAGGTTCGCGACTACAAACTGAACGCGCCAAATGACAACCCAGCCGCCATTTTGGTCCGTAATTTCGGTCTGCGTACGCGCAGATTATAGTGCGAGAGGACATTAGTGGCGACCGACGACATGAGATCACTGTCATTGGAAACCCATTCGATTGGGGATCGATATTAAAAAGAAATCGATTTCTTGCGGACCTGTGGTTTAGATGGATTTGCGCCTCGTATGGGATCGATGAGTTTTCTTTTAGAAATCATGGAAGAGGAGATTGAATATTTTGCTGTTTGTGGCTTGGTGTCTTTTTTGTTTAGTTAAGTTAGATAAGTCATAAGCTACACTTGTCCTATTCATCTGACTTCGTTTGCCTATTCCATCCGTATACACTTTCGTATAATTTCGCATATCCTACATCGGCAATATTATTCTTCTATGAACCGATTCTTCATCATCCGCCTGCCAGTAAGTACTGGATAATCTGGTAAGACTGGTTTTCAGTCTTTGGGGCCACTGACTACCTGTTACGACTGACAGAGATCTACGCATGACAGGCAGGACCACCGGCTTAACGTGTTTTCCGAGGCACGGAGGAAACTAGTACGTGATGGGTGGTCACCCATCCACTGACTAACCTGGGTAAGTGCGGTTTAACCAGAAGATTGATTTGAGCGGTTGGTATTATCTAGCCACGTTCACGACTCATCTCAAACAATAACTGTAAACCCCGGATGATATTCATCCAAAAATATCTGTTCAAAACATAATGACATAATCAACAAGCGGACAGACTAATTAGCTCATCATTGACTTGACTTGTGTTGTAACAGCAATTCTTAGAACGTATTGACTGGCTACGTACAAAGAAAGAACAAGTTGAAAGTCAATGATGTAAGTTTACAATTTACTGAAGTAACGTTACTTGGGATTCCCAAAAAATCTAGAGTAGAGGAATGTGTTACAAGTCTTCATTTTCAATCATAGCAATGAAGAATAACTTAATAAAAATGAAGAAATGTCAATAAATAAAGCTAAGAGCACATATGTTTTCTAGTCTACAAAACAAACTATGGATGACATCCCTTAAGTGTAAGTTTATGATATAGATGGTCCGTGTGAAAGGCAATATGGTTGCAATTACCGAGATATTGTCTAATAGACAACTATGGATGAAGAATTCATGCTATGCCGGACCCCCAGAAAGAATTAACTGCACCTACTACATCAGTTATAAGCAACATTTGCAATTGTTCAAATCTATGTTCCGTAGCATTGATGAAGTCCTACATTATTGTCAACAGTCTGGGTCTTTGCGTTTGTATTTATTGCAACACTAATATTTGCAAATATCGACAAGTTTCTTATTTGCAAGATAACCAACTATATCAGCCTATAGCAGTCAATTGCTAAGCATCGGTTCCATCATCACATCCACAGCCCAACTTCACCCACTGCTGTGTATAATCACTCTTGCCAAGTTCCATGCTCTTATGTCAACCTCATCCAGAATAGTTTCGCAATGGCAACAATGTCGTCTGCCCATTTCACCGCCTGATGACACTTTACTTTACATTCTTGGAGCTGCTAGACATAGATTTCTGAAATCGAATCCCATTCAAATCCTTGTCATAACTCAGCCAGCTGCTATATGTAGAACCTTTTTTTTTTTATTTTGGCGGGTGTAAAATCATCGAATAACCCCTTCCGCTTTTGGGCAGAGCGAAAGGGAGTGTCAGACTTCTACTGACTAAAAACCACCCATGTTCCTTCTTCGCCCTCTATGTTGAGGCCGCGATAACCTGTGGACAACCCGCGGCCCCGACGGGAGTATATAGAACCTTGAATGACTATTATTAACAAAGTTAGTAAGTAGTCATTGAAGGTTCTAGTTGTCAATAACTAGTCAAAGATCTAATTTACTACAAGTATAGAATGTGACCTTCGCGTAAGAAAACTTCATAAATATTCTTTTTCGATCCTACGATTCCATAATGTTTGATACCGCAGGTAGTACAAATTGCGCCCAAAAAAGCAGCTATACAAAACCAATTCATGCAGATCTCTTACACTACGGGAAATCTATACGAAGCGAGGCCATGTGTTACTGGAAATGTATACCTTCTTGTGTCGCAGTGTGTACTTAATAGTTACAAGAGCATTAAGGGCTGTATTTAATATTGCTATTTATGACAAGCGATCGCCAAGAAAGGCGTTAGTGGCACATTGCTCTTACTTTGCTCCTATAACCTGATGGTTCGACATGGGAATTTGCAATTTTATCCCATATGCATGTATTTTTATGATCCTTAGGGGTATCTGTTTTGAAAACATAAACTTTTTGTGTTCTTTTTTGTTGGATTATTGGGACTAGTTTTAAAATTGTTATTAAGCTTAATGATAATTTTATTTTACTGGAAAAGCAGAGCAGAAGGTAGTGTTGGAGTCTTACTGACTGAAACCAAGGGCCGCGGTGTCTTTTTCGAACAAATTTTGCAACCCTGTCAGGCGCTGGCTCTAGCGGGCCCCGTCTACTATACAGCGCGAGGAACACAACGCGCTGTCGACCCGGTAATGGTTCTGAACGTACGGTGAGCCACCCAATTTGATATACTAACTAGCCGAAATAGCCCCGACAGAAGAAGTATATATAGTGTGTAGTATATTAGTAAAATGGGAGCTGACTAAATTTTTCTGTGGTGGTAATTTTTTAAATAAAATACTGACAGGGGGTTTGCCAAAAGTAGAATAGAAAGCTAAAGATTTGACTTTATCATTAATTTAAGTTTTAAACCTAATTCCTTCAGCAGAGAAATTTCCAAGAAAACTTTGTAAAAATAAAACGAACGAAACTATTTATATCTTTTCTAAATCCAAACCCCGCCAGATAAACCCACACATACTCACCAGAACTCCAATAATTTCCACAAGCGTGCGCTATGCCGCGTAACTTATGCGCGCTTACAAAAACCTGCGCCCGCGCAGCCGACGGCATCCAGCCCTAATAACTAACCATATCTGACTCACCACTTTTTAACCACACACATTTTTTTCAAGCGAAACTCAACCTTATTAACATGTAAATTCCCTATGCTTATTGGATAGTGTTATAATTGTTAATTAAGCTTTAATTGCTGTGCGCGTCAAAAAAGTACCAATCCATGAGCGGAAACCGCTCGTTGAGTAGTTGGAATGTGGGGGAGGGGATTGGAGCAAGTTTTTTTTTTTGTCTAAGATTTAAATGGTGATGACTGCCAGCCCATGACATCCTAGAACAGGAAAAAGGCTGGCTATGCAGAAATAGAAATCCAAAACTGCTTTGCTTAACGACCTCTAGAAATTGTTCCCACAAGCTTAGCCAATGAAAATAGTAATATACCTACATACCTTTAAAGCTAGATTTTTAATTACTAACTGCCGCACTCAGAGATCTTTAATGTAAGAGATCTTTAATGTATCTTTAATGTAAGAAAAAAAATAATTACTTAGGCTTTCACTTAGTAAAGGTTTTGACAGTTTTGTCATAAGTACAAAAGTATGTCAAACCTTTACTAAGTGACGGCTTAAGTAATCATTAAATATCACTGAGTACCGCAGTAAGACCGCCGTGACTTACGAACAGTAGCCGTGGGGTTCGAACCCAAGCAGGCACATTACTTTGTGTAATTTATTTCATCACCGTTGCTCTCAAAACGGTGAAGAAAAACATCGTGAGGAAACCGGGATGTCTTAGAACCAAAAAAAATCGAAGACATGTGACATCTACCAATCCGCACTGGGCCCGCGTGGTAGATTATAGCCCATTCACTCTTAAAGAGAGGATGTCCCAGCAGTGGGAACATTAATAGGCTGTTGATGCAATAATGATGAAGACTACGTAAGTCTAACTCTTGATGGAGAAAAACAGGAACAATTTTGTTTCATCATATATAGTACGAGCAAAAAATAAAAGAAAAATATAGAAAATCATAATTAATAAATCACTCACCGGTAATACGGAAATGGCTGCGGTACATGCAGATCCATGGGCATCGATGCATGCGCGTGAGCATGGGAGTAATCGTGCTGCATCATGCCATGCATGCCGTGGCCCAACATGGCCGCCCACGGTGAAGACGCGAATCCACCAGGGTGCTCCATCATTACTTATTGTTCCATTTTCGGAATCACTGTTAGTTCCACATTCGAAATCATTTTACACTTCACTGTTCCATTTTTAAAATGGTTTCACATTTCAAAACAAGATGGTTGATACTTTTTGTGTTCCATTTTTGAAAAAGTTTTATTTTTTTGTGGTGTTCCAAATAGGTTTGGCTATAAAGTGGTAACGTTAAATTAATAAGTCATATGTCAGCAATTAAAATATTTTCCATGTTGAAAATATGTTTATTGCTCCAAATTCGTGTCACCTTTTATGGGCCAAGCCAAAGACGTTCAGAAATATGTAGTTAGCTCATTAATATGATAATGGCGTTGACACCTATCTAGGGTCTTGAGAAGTTAATTCGAACTACTAGTATTTTTAGATAATTAGTCAAGAAAAAAACAATAAGTTCTAATAAGAAATGCAGCTATTTCTTAAATCATCCTTTCTTTAGTGTTAATTCTAGATCAACTTTAAATTGGTAAACTGATTTTAGTTTTTCTCCTGTTAGCTGCAGTTTCTAATTAGTTAAAGTTATTTATCAAAAATAACAAACTTGACGTGGGATTTGAAAACCTACACTATCAAATTGAAAATGCTGTCAAGAATCTTTGTACTGAAACTTGAGGACATATTAAATTAAATACATAGAAATGCTTGTATGCAAAGCGCAAAAACGCCTTTTATAGAACGTGTGTGACCAAACTACTATCTTCGCCCTACCAATCACCTACCTATAGACTTATCCAAAGTGCCTTAAAAAGAGTTATAGAGCGGACATTGGGAATATTTTTTTTTCAAATGACCCCGAACATTTTCTATTTTGACCCACGACAAGCGGTTGTATGAATCTTGACAAACCAACAAAGTAGTAACAAATGCCTCTTTGGACTGTTGCAAGTGTAGTGGTTGCAAGCGTGACTGCTGACCATAGACCATGGTCTTAAGTTTGATTCCCGGGTTGAGCAAAGTAATATTGGGTTCTTCCAGCAGTTTTTTTGCAGTAGCAGCCATGCAAGTCAGGGTAGGTGTATTGTGAGGTACACCCCTGCCCAACCCTTGTATTACAGGTGTCATGTTATGGCATGTATTTAAATGCTTTTGGACCTATTTATTTCTATACAAAGTAACATTTATTGTTTTCGTTTTAAAAAATAATTTCTTAAATCTGTCATGTAATAATTTTCGTATCTTCTGTTTCTAATGTGGCTTCATACTGCGCAAACTAACTGTTAGATTTCCACTCACTTAATTATTGTTTAATTTACTCGACCAATTACCGGCAACTAGACAGTAGTCATCTTGCGCACGTTTTCATTGCTTCAGAAAATATCACGTCTTTTTTCATCACAAAAAACCTTATTTAAATATGCCTAAACCAATTTTTCCAGCCGACTGCCATCGAAATTGAATAGATATGCAATCAATCTGTGTGCAAATAAAATATTATTATAACGGCTGTCTATTTGTTCTGCCGAGTGCCCGCTTGCGCTAGCGCAACGAACTTTGATGTCCGGCTAACATCGTATATCATCGTCAAATAAATGACGTGACGTTTGTGGTGTGTACTTAACATGGTGTGACGTGTGCTCAAAAACTTAACTTGTTTAAATAATTTGTTAAATACCTATTCTATTTGAATATAATAAATAAACCTACTTACAATTATTCACTGTTCTATTTTTAAAATGGTTTCACATTTCAGAACATGGTTGATACATTGTGTTCCATTTTTGAAATTGTTTTGTTCCAAATAGGTTTGACTATAAAGTGGTAATGTTAAATTAATAAGTATTTCTTAAGAAACCAATAATAGCAGGTTCATGACGATTGTACGGTTATTACCTGGTGCCTACTCGTTTTAAGAAATAGCCTCAAAATTCAATCCACAGAAAACTTCTTATCCTGATCATTGACTGAAAGATCCAAAACGGGAATCTTTCAATTGTCAATCCAAAATTATTTGTTCTACATCTTTCTTCATCGCAGTGAGGTCGATTTCGACAACCCTGAATTTTGTGGGTCACGCTATTAGGCGTACCTACTATTTTAAAATCAGTAAGTATCAACATTACATGATATTTAAATTCCCTTTTCGATGATTTTCTGATAACAGACGGAGTAATTAGACTTTTTTTGTGAAATAAGTACCCTATTCCGACACTTAAATTGACAAACTTGCAAATAAAATAAGAGATCACAGCTACACTCTTAGAAATTGAGATGATAGGCTAGTAACCTGCCATTACATTTGCACGGAATTGAACTCTGAACCTAACACCTTATATTTGGTACGTGACTTGAGCGATGCCGTCCAAATACTTTAATATAGGTACCATTTGGTATATTTTAGTTACCTGATTTTGTAGTAAGAAAACTTTTAATTTTCCTTGTTTCAAACTAGTCCAGTTAATAGGTCCTTAAGCCCCCTGACTGTTTCATCAAGCCACCTAAATACCTTCCTCATGGGCTCATGGTTTGGCGTGGCCGACTTGGAAATAAATAGACGCCGAATCCAAGTGAGAGATAAGTGGTGGCCCAGTGGTGGCGGCCCCAACTTACAAACAGTGAGCCACGGATTCAAACCCAGCCAGGCGCACTACTTTATGTAAATTATTTCATCATCACTGCTCTTAAAACGGTGAAGGAAAACATCGTGAGGAAACCGGCATGTCTTAGAAACAAAAATTCGAAGACATGTGATATCTACCAATCCGCACTGGGTGTGGAATATAGCCCAACCCTCTCCTAGAGAGGAGGCCCGAGTCCCTGCAGTGGAATCATTATAGGCTAATGATGATGATGATGAACCCAAGTCGGCCATAGCAAAGACAATCTCTTCATATGGACGGCTCAGATCTTAAATGAGTATGCGGCGTGTCTTGACAGACAATGGCAAATCTTCAATCTTGAAATGCATTCCCTGACATCTATGTACAATCTTATGGCTGCATCAGCGAGTAGAGCTGTTTTCAGAGCTGAATTCTGGGCTAAAATGAAAGTTTGCCAACAACAGCCAGAGTTAGAACTTTATTAGAACGTAATTTAATCAGTACGCTGTACTCAAAGTCAGCATTAAAAGAATTGTATGAAACCTTTCCATGTCTCCGCTCAAAACCAATTTCGACTGTTCAAAATTGTTTCTCACCTCATGTTTTAAAATAAAGTTCCTCTCCTTCCACTATCTTCCTGATTTGAATAGCACATTTTTCATTTGTTTTTTATGCATCATCTTTCAGTCAAAGTAATAAAACCTTTGAAGTAGTTTGAACACAAAATTGAAAATTGAACTACAAAAGCAAACTGTTCATGGTCAATATCATCATTGGACAAAATTATAGAAAAAGGGACAGAAATATTTGAAATGCAACATCTTTTCATTTATCTGTAAAATATATACTAAAATCATTTACTCCAAGTCTAAACCTATATTTATCCCACAATTTGTAGCTAACAAAGCAAAAACACCAGCTACGCGTTGATCTAGGGTTCCCGGAGTGACTCCACGGGAGGGACGGGTCCTCTGGCAGACTGTCGTGAGGGCTAATGTCTGAGATAACAAACTAATCAACTAGGATGGAGAGGAAAGAGTAGGATAGGTGTATTGGTATATTAGTGGTGTTGATAAGGATGGATATAGGACGATTGTTAAATCTGTAAAGGAATGCAATGTACTTTAACTTCTAACACATCAGAACTTGGAGGGTAGAAGCAAGTGTACATACAAGTTTTTTAAGAAAGCATAATAATTGTGTACCTATATAACATAACATCACGCCTGTAATCCGCGAAGGGTCAGGCAGAGGTACATTTCGACAGTTATGTTCAACTACCATGTTGCCCGACCCGGGAATTGAATCGTGAATTATCGGTACCTTTGACGATGAATTGCTCAAGAAATCATTATGAAAGGAAGTCTAATAGTAGATTAAAGAACGATCTAAATAAAAAGAAAAGCGTCGAACCCTTTCAAATTGATTAAATACATTGACATAATAATATGACCATTTCCAAAGGGTTTCTTCTTTGAAAATTTTAATGAGGTTAAATTCGTGTAAAGATAGCAATGGAATATGGTGTAAAAATATATATCTCTTGAAAAGTGGGTGCCTAAAGAAATTTATAACAAGGTTTCAAAACTCTTTCATGTTTGATGTTAAGTTTTTCATATATCATAGAAATTGCGTACTTATAAAGGAGAACAAACCGTCATGATCAAAATGTCCCAGAAAAGGATGTTTTCGTAAATCAAAATTTGAAATAAAATGCATGTGGGATTTCGCTCCAAATAATATAGTAATTTGATTAACATTAAAATAAAGTAACTAACAAATCTAAGAAATAGGAACAATAGGAGCTTTCTAAATAGCAAAAGAATGAGATTCTAGTCATTCTTATAAGCAGCAGTGTCATTATGTTTTTCCTCATTATCACAAAACCAAATAACTTCCACTAAGTACAAAAAAATGCACTATCAATTAGAGAACAGTAAATTCCCATGATACTACATACAAGACTAAAAAATCCTACATTGTGTACACAACCGACAAACGAACATTCGATATATTGACACAAGTGCGTATACGCACCACCATTATTGTTTTCGTCTGTCAAATCGGCACTTATTAGTGAACGATGATCATTATTGACACAAAGCCTAAATATTGCGTTAATGTTTTGTTAACCTCAAGGGATTTAAGATTAACAGGTTTTTTTGTTTGTTAAGTAATAACAGCTGTTTGTTTTGGGCATGCGCAAGAGACGGGTCTAGTGAGGTTTTATGATGTTTAGATAAATTAAACAGCTTTGTTAATTATTTTTTTTATGTTGGAAATGTTTAAAATACTCTTATTTATTTTTGTCATTCATAGTTAGACTTAGATATGTCACCATTCTTCCTATTTTATAATTAACTGTAACACTAACCAAGGCGAGAATAATTACCGATTTAAATTAAATTATCCAAGTTGAAATACAGCACAAATCCACAATAATCGTTAAACAAACACGTAGCAACACAATCAAGTTAAAATTTCCCTCACTTTTCACTTTTCAGTTCAGCCACAGTCACTAAACGGCCTACCGCAGCCGCACACGCGTTAGAAAAAAAAAAGTAAAAAGGGCAAAGCGCGCGAATGTCAACTGCCAAACTTTTCCCGCGCGCCACAACACGATCGGATACACGCGCGAGTGCATGCGTCACTATTTACATGCATTTTGGTAATACGTCGCCGGAGGTAAAAACACGTGTGCCGGGTCTGTCGGTCCAGCGGTCATTGAGGATCTGGTATCAAAACTATACGGCGTGCGGGTGGATGTGTGCGCCGAACCGGCCCGGCCATACGGCGGGCATACGAAACAAGCCCCGACTACGCCGCTCCGAGCGTGCTGTCGAATATCTGAACATCACGTCGGCTGTAATTGGGTTAGGCTTACGTGACACGGGAGCGTGGCACGTTCCTAGTACGTCCCGCTGTTATGGGGTGTGCCCTAATTACGTACGCCGAAATGTTAGGTGTGCGAAAAAATGCGGTTTTTCTAACGTAAATGTGGGGCAAAGGGTCTTGGGGGCTGAAATTAGATGCTTATTCATTTATCTTCATACAAAAGCAGCACTTACTGTAATTTATCAAATAATCTTTAATAAAATACTTATTTACACCAAAATGGTTAAAAAAATAAATCTAGATATCCTACCTAGTAAGTACCTATACTCTAAATCATTACATGAAAAAAACATAGTTATCTGGTACAAATTTTTCGTTTCAAAATATATTATTTTCCTTTCTCTTATATCATATCTACCACGTATTTCCTTACTAAACATGAAAATTTGCGGTTAAACATAAAAATTGTAAAGGTCTGCAAAATTTTTACGTAGCAACAAAAAAAAACATTATTCTAAAAATAATTCAAACAACCGAACCTTACACCGATGACTAAGCGTTTACTTCATTACGCATATCATACAAACTAAAATCCAACGTCAATTTTATTATTACTTTTGTACCGTAACTTAAAAATAAAAGTAAAATACTCTCACGCTTTACATTCTAACCTATGACCTAAGCATGTTTTGACATTTCTAACTGTCATCGCAATATGATACTGGCCAGTACAAAATGAGCTTCCCATCCTCTCTAGTCTTCAACAATACTGGTGTAGTAGGGGGAAGGTGGTAATAAATAGAGGGGTCAAAAATAATTGGTTATGTTGATAATAATTGCAGACAGAAATGGCAGAGGTGTGAGTAAGTCATAACGGTGTTTTGACTTTGTTTCGATGTTATATGAGATGTAATTGAGCCTGCTTTGTCTTTTATTGTTTTCTTTCTTTCGTGTAATTGGCGAATAATTGCCTTTTGGATTCGTATTGCCAGAAATAGGCCAATTCTGTCGTTTCTCTTTTTCGACGTACGTAATTAAGTGTCTATTGAAAAGAGTAAAGTATTACCAATTTTAGTTTATGGCATATGTTTTTGTTCTGGCATTTAGAAGTAAGCATCGTTTAACTTAACACTACAGGTTACACAAAATAGCATTTTTTAACAAGAAATAGATTTTTACTTAGATAGAAAATAACACCATCTGAATCCACTCTTGGTGTTAACTCCACTTTGTGAATTTATACAAAAATATCTTATCCCAAAAAACAAATAAATCATAATTCTCTCTCACCCCTTTCAGCCCTGACTATGCATCTATCCAACTACTTAACACATATTTTTGTAAAATTCATATTCGTAAGAGGGGGGCTTCACCACATTATCAAGACCCATCATTGTTACACATCATTGGGTAAATTGTTTTAAAAGCAGAGGTCTTTATAAACTGGTGGTATTACAGTGATGGTCACCTTAAAAGGTTGTAATTCTGATTTAGTGTCTTAAGAAGATGTCTCGTGACACTCCCCATAAGTGTGTGTTATATTGGGAGGTATACCCCTTAACGCTTGCTTATATTTTTGCATTACAAAACTAATGAAGCTATAAATAAAAATTGAAGACGTATAGTGACAGCAAAATGATTAATTACGTCATAAAGTATTTAATTATTAAAGTATTAATAACTTTAAAATACCGTAAGTAGTACAGTTTATTTCTTATTTATGAAACTAAATTTACGTTACTAGGACCAATTATCATACCATGACGAAAATACTAATTGCAAGCATAGTAAACTTTATTATTAATGAAACTTTAATTGGAAGCCGTTAATAACCACCAATTATGAAACGTAACTAATTTGTAATGTCGCTACCAACAAAAGAAGCAAAACATAATAAAATAAAAACATTTTACAACAAATTACATTTTCATACAAATAAAACATTATCGAAATAAAAAACGTCCGTTCTGAGGTGCGAACGGACCAAGAGTGACAGAAACGGGTATACGTCTACTGCGACGTTTTAAATTTCGAACAGCGCGCTCTGATTGGCCGGTTGGGGGGCTCGTGAGGCGTGGGGCGCGGCGATTGGCGGGAAGGCGTGGTGCTAACGGGGCATTCTGGGTCACTGATGCTAATAAATTAGTTTTGAACGTTATAGAATATGCCTGTTTTATGAGCGTAGCGGTGCTACGCCGTAGCGCTACGAGTTACGTAGATAGATAATGTTTGGAGTTCTTATTGATAGACTGTACTCAGGAAAGTGTAGTGTCATTAGGGTACCCAATGCTTTATCGTTATACGGTAAGCAGTATTGATCAGACTAAGTTGCCCGAAACATACTGAAGGAATCTTTGATTAATTTCAAAATATGTGCCTACAATTTAAGGTCCTTTTTTCTTTCGAGTTTCAGTTACTTTACACCTTTTAAATATAAGATTCAATTTGACCGGTGGCATTGTGGACCGGACTTTATCATAACGTAACATCACGTCTGTAAACCCCGAAAGGTTAGACAGAGGTTAATACCTTCGCCAGTTATGTTTAAGTCCCATTTAATAAGGGTCTAGCCTATTGCCATCAATCGGGCTCAAATTAAAACCCTGTCATCATTGTTCTACCCCAAACCCAATTTATTTGCGATCGGCGCGGTCTTCTTCCTCTATACTTCTCTATTTCTCATCATGTCAGTAGTCACCTTCTTTATAGCCATATCAACCTTCACACAGTCCATCCATCGTTTCTTTGGTCTTCCTCTACTGTTATACCCATCTACATTCATACTCAACATTTTTCTCACTATATTTTCTTCAATCAACAACCGATTACCATACAACTTTTCATTCACCCGCGCCACTTTCGGAGTACCCGAAGACCCCAATAACACTTTGGCCGTCCTGAGTCTCGAATCTAGGACCTAATTTATCAGAATACTGTACTGAAATATCTGCCAAAAATCATACTGTAATCTGTCCGCACCGGAGTGTCCTAACATTTAATCAACTGACAATATTAGGTAGGTACAATACCGCTAGTTAACCTTTGCCCTTCAGGGTGTCTAAAATGGCCGCTTTAGCAGAATCGTAATATGAATCATGTTACAAATTTAAATTTCTTAAAATGGACTTTATAGTTTAGACATTAAGTCCATTTTAAGAATTTGAAATTTTAACGTGAATTATACTAAGATTCTCCGTGGATTCTGATAAAGCGGCCATTTAGACCCGCAGCTCCTGCAATCGACAGAAGGTCACGTTCACCCACGACGTGCCCTACACGTCTTCACACCACGTCGTCACCCGAAGACGACGCTGAAAGGTCTGTAATGGTATATAAGCACATAGCATATAGCATGCCGCGGGTAGTCCACCGGTTATCGCGGCCTCGACATAGAGGGTGAAGAAGGAACATGGGTGGTTTTAGTCAGTAGAAGTCTGACACTCCCTTTCGCTCTGCCCAAGAGTGGGAGGGGTTATTAGATGATTTTACACCCACCAAAAAAAAAAGCACATAGCATCACGCCTGTGATCGCTGCAGAGCTCAGCAGAAGTGCAACTAAGCCCAACTTCATTTTGCCAGAAATTTTTAAGTTCCATGGTACGGGCCTATTACCATTAACCGGACTGCGCTAACGAAGAATCCCAACTCGATTTTTATTAAACCAGGTAACAATTTTAAGTACAGTTCCACTATAGTTAACCTTTACCCTTCGACTAGTCCAATTGATGGAAGGTCACGTTCACCCACGACGTGCCCTACGCGTCATCGCACCGCGTAGTCACCGGGAGACGACGCTGAAAGGTCTCACGTACCTGTAATGGTACCGGCAGGCATGTCCTTCAAACTGGGGCACAGATTTCATGGATACAAGGTGCAATGGTGATTTACTGAGAGAAAGTCTATTGTAAGGTCTTTCTAACGATTAGTTTGTAACCAAGAAATAACTTAGCTTATTAGTAACTATTGATATTAGTAGCACATATTAATAACATGCAGGCACACTACTTTGTGTACTTTATTTATTCACCACTCGTCTCAAAACAGTACTGGAAAACATCGTGAGGAAACCGGTTGTTTGTGTTGTTATAAAAGAAAATTGTTTGTAATGTTTTAGAACCAAAAATTCGAATATTTATATGTAACATCTACCAATACGCACTGGACCAGTGTAGTAGATTATAACCCATCCCTCTCCTAGAGCGGAGGCCTGAGTCCCTGCAGTGGGAACATTATAGGCTTATGATGATGATGACGTTACAACTAGAGCGCAAAGGTCTCGTTTAGTTTTTTTGTTCTTTTCGACAAATATTTGTTTCAGTTTCAGCACTTGCCTAGTGAACAGACATTTTTTTTTACTCTCCTAGTTTATTTCTTGTAGACATTACACATACAGTTTACAGTATTGTATTTTGATAGCAATTTCCTTCAATCTGAAACTAAGCGGCCCACTTTTAGAAACCATGACAAAGCTAGTCTACTGAAAAAGCAAGACCAAAATCTTGACAAAATAACTCACCTCATTAGAAAACTACTGCAAACCCTCACACGCGTCCTTGACTGGTTTTGAAGGTCCAAACCTAAGGAACGACGCCACCAGACTAAAATCAACTCTATCATCGAAACGGTAAGGTTTATTTGAGTAGTGCGACAAGACGTGTGAAAATTGAGCATTACGTATGCGGCAAGCGTATTGGTCGATCGATGGCACGAGGAAATGGAGACGAGGAGACTTGGCGGTGTACTGGAAACAGGAGGGTTTGTTGAAGAATTTGTTACAGGATCTGTGTTTTGCAGGTTTATTTTATTACAGTTTTGGGATTGAACTGCTCCAATTTAAATCAAAATTAAATTGACTTTATACATATTCATTTTATTTTTTACAATTTGACATTTTATGTTCTTTTATGTGTATTTTTTTTGACCAATATTTACTTGTTAAATATTTTATTTTATATTTTTTGTGTGTGTTTTTTTTACATTTAATCATGTAACATCGCATCATCATTTAATATGACAAATATTTAAAAAAATATATATTGTGAACGTGAGAACCATGTGGGTCTTTGTTTGGTAACTTTGAGTACCTAGTGACCCACCCAAATGTCCTTTCTTTGGTATTGTTCGTCGTGACGTTGAGCTCCTTTTTTTTTTGGCGGGTGGAAAGTCATCAAATAATGGGGACCCGCTCTTGGGCAGAGCGAAAGGGAGTGTCAGACTTTTTCTGACTAAAAACCACCCATGTTTCTTCTTAGCCCTATATGTCGAGGCCGCGGGAACTAGTGTACAACCCCGACGGAATGACGTTGAGCTCCTTGAGTTATAAGTCGAGCTCCACGATAACTGACAAATGCTTGCACTGACTGGACGGGTCCACTCAAATCTATGTGGTGCTTTCTTCAAAAGACCATCTCAGACATCAAACAATCTGCAAGGTCTTCATGTGTGTATTATAACTTATTGTTAACCCAAACGATTTTAAAAGAGTAACCTTTGGGGTTTCTTGCCGGTTCTTCACCTTAGGAATCGACCAATGCACCGAACCGTGCCCCTTTTTATAAATGCCCATGCAGGCCTATGTGAAATAAAAATATTTTGACTTCATTTGATTTGAAAAAAAAAAGTATTTAATAATAAACAATGTAAACGCGCAAATATGTACAATAACTTAATTGGCAGTTATGTGTTTGAGCCGTTTGGGGTTGAAACACTGGAGCCTTGGGGTTCGAGTGCTCACCTAATATTTAAGGAAATTGCCAAGCGGTAGGTCGACTCTTCATGTGACCAGAGGGCTGGCCTATTCTTTGGCCAAAGAATCAGCATTGCCATCCAACGTGGGAATGCTGCCAGCCTTCTGGGCACTTTTCCTGTTGACAGCGATGTGGACGAATTTTTTGACGCCCTGTAATTCTTCTCTTTTTGATATTTGTATATAATTTTTAGTTATGTTAATTGTAGTTCATAGATATTGTACATAATTATGCTAACATAATATAGCTCGCTCATGAAATCTGATTCCCACGAACTTTTCATCATCTGTCAAGTTTTTTTCCAGTAGAGATGGTCTACCAGTCTAAACGGATGCAGCTCACCAGTATTTTACACGGAACAACTACGAATACCAAAACCCAGGAGTTGAGCAAGACGAAAAAATTGTGTTTTGTTTCCCCAAAACTTAAATAGATTTTACCAAAATCTCCCTCAATGAAAATATTGTCCATTAACAACAGCTCCTTACAAATATATCTTCAGTTCCATCACCACGTTCTAAACAAAACCTCCTCGAGCCACGTTCCTGCGACACCTCTCAACGGATCGATATGGGCGCGTGATCCGTGTACAAACGGGCCGGGCCTCCGAGCTTCCGAGGAATATTGTAATTCCTTCGTCTCCTGCCGCCCTGGTACTCGCGTTAATTTCAAATTGAGTTCGGTTAAGGTGTTTTAAAAGGCAGAGATGGTATGGCTGTTTTAAATACAAAATTTTTCGCATAATTATGCTCAAAGAACTTTTTATAATGGGTGTAAAGCACTTAAGGTGGAACTCGCAGTAGCCCGCGAAATTCGAATTTGATTACGTTTTTTTGCAATTTGCCGGTTAGTGTCAGGTTGTTTATTTAATAAAATAGTATTCGCGACCGTAGCAAATATGACTTTACTGATCAATAATTATTATAATCACTAATACAATTTTTTGTAGGTATTAGTGGGAAATCATCAAATAACCGCTTCCGCTCTTGGGCAGAGCGAAAGGGAGTGTCAGACTTCTACTGACTAAAAATCACCCATGTTCCTTTTTAGCCCTTTATGTCGAGGCCGCGGTATCTTTTACAACATCCCGCAGCCACTAACACTACCCTCTCAGTTCATATGACTTCCTTGAATGCCTTTTTCATCAGATAGTCAGTCACTCAATGGAATTAAATCAACACAAGAGTATTGTATTCATGATTCTAATGATTATATCTGTATAAATTCATACACATTACGTGTATATCAACATAAAACCTGTTTTATCTTCTTGTTGTTCTTCTTCTTTCGTCTGTTTTTCTGTTTTTGTTGTGTTTGTTTTTGTAGTGTCAGAACACTGACCTGCAAATTTCAAAAAACTTGAGAAGATTTGAATTTCGCGGGTTACCTTGGAGGTTCCACCTTAACGAACCCTAAAGGCACCCGTGCACCTCGTCATTGCAATCATTTCCACCCGCATACAAAAAACACATGTGTGATCGACCATAGCCGATCTTTATTCGCAAGAAACGAAAGATATCATCTCAAACGAATACTGCAACATCTATCTCCAAGCTCAAAATGAGCCAAGAAACAACTGAATGTCGTGTCATAAAATTAAACGTTCTCTCACGCCTGATACGGTCACTTTCACGTATCATACCACACGCAGAAATCACAAAGAAAAAACATCACCTTGTACCCGTAATACGCACGATCGCTTGTCTTCACAGCAGGATACCACTTAACTTGGACCTATACTAGTAAGAAAACATAGCGTTTACTTAATTAAAAAATGTTTTTGGAGATGCCGGGGATCGAACCCGGGGCCTTTCACATGCAAAGCGAACGCTCTACCACTGAGCTACATCCCCTTATGACTAGTACAAGAAATGAGGCCTTCTGTTATCAATAGCACTGACAAATAGACAATATATTGGTCATTGTAGCTTAAAATAAAATTGCAGATGCCGGGGATCGAACCCGGGGCCTTTCACATGCAAAGCGAACGCTCTACCACTGAGCTACATCCCCTTATATTATATTTTACTAATAGAGTACTCCAATACATCGATTGTCTGAGTTTTACAGCTGTTCAAACATCCAATGAAGTCTGGGTAACTTTCATAATAAAATACACATCAATTTATAGTCTTTGTCTAACATAACAAACAGCGGACAATCGCATATTATTAAGAATGGTCGTTACCGATATAACTGCGGCGTGGATCGACCTTTAGGTTAAACCATGCTTGCCTAGGTCGGTCCGCAGATGGATGACCATACATACCGAGTTTCCTCCATGTCTCGGAAACAACAGTCATGTAAAATACTGGTATTTAGCTGCGGATCTAGTTGGGAAAAAGACAGGCAGAATGGATCCTTAGGAAATATGTGTATCCCTTTACTTATTCAGTCCGGAACACAAAACTGCGTCGTTCGTATTTATAATAAATACATTATTAAAAATAATATTTAATAAATACATATAATATATTATTTCGTTTATACATTTATATACAAAATTTTTATGTTTGTAAATATTTCTGTACAAAAAAATATTTAAAAAAAAACATTTAAAAATATAAAAAATGGTGGTCCACCAGCATTGGGAACAGGGTCCGAACTACCGGTGGTCAGGGCTCTTGAGAGAGGAACGTCCTGACAATGCGCGCCGTGTCCAGAAGTACTGCCTTCTGAATCAAGCCCTTGATCCAGCTACCAAGCGAGGGCCTCCTTAGATGTTCGTCAAGGCTCTTGGCTATTAAGCCATTGGCAGACACGACTATCGGCACAATGACTGCTGTATTCACGTGCCACATGTCGACAACCTCGCGAGCCAGATCTAGATACTTGAATAGCTTATCATTCTCTGCTTCCACGAGGTTCTTGTCAACAATTATTGCGCGACGCTCCGATGTATCTATCACCACAATGTCAGGCTTATTGGCAACAATAGTTCTGACAGTGATGGGTGCATACTTATAGTATGGCACCTCTGTTTCCAGAAGGATGTATTTCAAACCAAGTTGCTGGTGGATAATCCTGGCAACGAGGTTGTGTCTATGTAAGTATTCTCCATTAGCCAGACGAGAACTCCCAGAAATACTGTGTCGGATCGACTCTCCAGGACGGTGGCATGCCCAACATATGTCAACCGTGCCATCATTCACAATGTATTTCCGGTAGTTGTTCATCATCATAACTTCGTTCATTATTGCGCAGACAAAACCTTCAGTTTCTCCGAAAAGGTCACCGAAACGCAGCCAGAATACGGATGCTAAGAAATCTACTTCGGTTCCATGTAAGGCCCGGTAAAGCCTCCGTGTAGCTCCTTGCTCTGCCATACCTCATTGCGGTTATTAGTCTCTAATACTTTAGGTATGCGCCAGTTCTCGTAAGCCAAGGAGAGCGAGGCAAGACTCTTAACCACTGAGACCACATCTCGGTGCATCCCCACGTCGGCTCCTTGGAAGTATTCCTTGAGACTGCACACCTCACGGTTGTGTAGAGTCTTATCATTTAAAAAACCACGACCCCCACACTTCCGTGGGATAAACAGTCTCATTACCGACTCGTGGGTGCTGCATGCGATTTTCAGTCAAAGTGAGCCTTCTATCTAGGGCATCAAATTCTGTCTGAGACCTTGTTTCCGCCTGACAAAAGACTGCTCAGAACCTTGTTCAGGCGGCCAAAGAAGCGCTCCTTCAACGATTGTTTCATATCGGCAATATTGATTCCTAATGCTTCCGACACACCCAAATACTTGTGGGTTTCTGTTGATGAAAGGGATCTAAGTTGTATGGAATCCGAGAGTTGAGTTCCCACGGATTCCATAATCTCCCCTCGCTTCACATGCATGACTGCACATTTGTCCACACCAAATTCCATTCTGATGCCACTACTGAACATTTCTGTTATCTTCAGTAGCTTCATCAGTTGCGAATTGTTGCGGGCAAATAGTTTCAGATCAGTTATGTAAAGAAGGTGTAACAGACGCAGAAAATGTTGTAAGGAAAGCGCTGATAAAAACAGTCAAACCTGCTCTTAAAAAAATAGGTCGCTATAGAAGATTTAGCTAATTACGTTTCACGTTGTTAAATAAATAAAGCTTGGAGATGCCGGGGATCGAACCCGGGGCCTTTCACATGCAAAGCGAACGCTCTACCACTGAGCTACATCCCCGTTGGCTATGCAATACATAAAACGCACTGGTTCTGCAGTGCAGTTCTGTGTGATACAGTTGTTCAAACATCCAATTAAGTCCAAGTACGATACGGTTAAATGTTTTAAGAGTGCTACATTGAGTTTTACCGAAAAATTGGATTTTTCACTTTAAAAAAAGTCGTTTCTCAGCTATAGGTCTTGGGGGTTGATTTCCAGGTTTAAGTCATTTAATCATTTGTTTAACATAGGTAAGTACAATAATAGTGGTAGGAAGGTAATAATGAGTGCGCTATGTTATGCCAGAGAGTGTACAAATGTTTTTGATTAGTAATAAATCAAGCCAAACAACTCACAATAATTAAATTAAATTAAATAATCCTGTACACTAGAAAAACAATTCTATGAGAATGGCATAATACAAATGAATTAGTAATAAATAGCAATATAAATCAATGTCAGAACAATAGATGTCATGGCAAAAACTGAAATCAAAGGTTGGGTGAAGTGTCATTGCGTTTTTTTATGAAAAATTTCTCGGCAGACCATATTCTGAAACTCATGTGCCTGGATGATATTGCATAAAATGGTTACATTACTATAATTACTTAAACTCAAGTTAAAGAATAAAACGCTATGATAGCAATTCTTATTTGTAAAAGTTTTTTCAAGAGTGTGACCCGCTTGCACTTGACGAAAATATAACACCTGGACACGAGATGCCATGGCCAACCTGGGTGCCATTAAATAGACACCTGACACAGGTCTCGGCCGAAGCAAGGAAAACCTGTTCAGGTGGAGATTTACGAATAATGACTGCACTGGAGTGTGAATGTAGTAATGCTCCACAAATGATGGAATACTTGATATATTGTCCTACCTGTCCTGTTATTTCAATATCATCATCAAGCTGATGAAAGTGCCAAACTCGTGGCTAAATTTTGGGCTGACTCAATTGTCACGCTTAGAAGCAAAAGACTTGTATAAAGGGTGTAAAAGTACTCTTAACGCAAACGAAGGGCACTTGTTCTCCTCACCACTGCGATCATTTTTTTGTTCTAGACCATACCTGGAAACCCATAGTTACGGAGATATTGGGGGTCAAAGTTCCAAATTTTGCTCAGCTGTTTTTGAAATACTAGTTTTTTAGGTTATAACTTTACTTAAATTACCTCCATAACCCTTTACTATTCAAAGCATCCACTAGCACAATGTTTTAAGAGTGCTACATTGAGTTTTACCGTAAAATGAGATTGTTGACCCCAAAAAAAAAGTCGTTTCCCAGCAAAAATTTTTGCATAGGGTTACTTACGAGTAGTTTGACGTACAGAATGCTTGGTTGACGTATGGTGTGAAGGGTTAATTTACACCCTGTATCTACTTAACCTAAGCAGTTTATTTGCACAGATGTTTAGGTGAAGTTTAACCAACCTAGTCATGTATTTGAAAGAGTATTCACACGGGGATGTAGCTCAGTGGTAGAGCGTTCGCTTTGCATGTGAAAGGCCCCGGGTTCGATCCCCGGCATCTCCAATTATTTATTGAACTAAGAAGTATATAATTAGCTGGTCCTACTATTGCGACCAACTTTAAAAAGATTTTAAGATAGTTGCAGTTTAAATAAATATAAAGCTTTTAACCCAATGAGTGCTTGAGGTGGGACGGCGGTGCCGAGGCCGACCTTAAAAGAGGTGGCGACATGACCTAGACGCGCATCACGAAGGCTGTTCGAGGTGTCCCAGGAGAAGTGTACCTGGAAGGATATGAGGGAGGGAGGCCTTTGCCTAGCGGTGGGACATAAAAGACTAGTAGGAAAACTGTATTATGTTATAGTGATCGGTCTTCTAGCTCATCACTACATAGTATAAAACAAAGTCGCTTTCTCTGTCCCTATATCCCTATGCTTAAATCTTTAAAACTACGCAACGGATTTTGATGTGGTTTTTTTCAATAGATAGAGTGATTCAAGAGGAAGGTTTTAGTATATTTTTCGCGCCCGTGCGAAGCCGGGGCGGATCACTAGTATATTATAATCTATACTTTTAAGATAGTATGTGGGGGATAATCTCCGGAATAGTCAATTAATTAATAATCATCAAAAACTCTTTTTACACAAAGCTACATTATTTTTAGGTTTTTCTAGCAACCACGAATATATACGAGTTATAAATTATTTTAATATATTGCACATTAGCCGAGCTATGGCTTCTTTTGGGAACAAAGTCGCGGGGTAAGGGCTAGTACTTCATACAGTCAGTTCAGATCAATTTGGATGATTTGTACTAAAATAAACACAGTTTTTATTCCTATATGTACTGTGCTTTCATGTGTGTTTTTCTTTTTGTTATCAATATTATCATTTCTGTCATTCAATAAGAAAATATTTCATCGGTATATTTGACCAAATAAGTTCTACAAAATGCACTATTGCAAATAAGCTATTATTTATTTTTCATCACTATTAAATACTTTTTTTCCTTTATTTAACCAATTAAATTATATTCACTCGTTATTATGGTCTTCATAGGCTAATTAATTAATAACGATTTCAAATAAATAAATAATTGGAGATGCCGGGGATCGAACCCGGGGCCTTTCACATGCAAAGCGAACGCTCTACCACTGAGCTACATCCCCGTGTGAATGTAATAATCAATATAACTTGGTACTTCAGCACAGTTTATAAGTATAACAGCTGCAAAAACATTATAATTCTAACAGTAACATTACGACTGTATTCCACGTATGGTTATGCAGGTGTACCTAATAGTAGGTACAACCACATATCGCCAGTAATATTTAAATCCCAAGTAATAAGGTAATCATTGGTAACCATCAACTGGGCTCGGACCTAGATTCTGTTGTTGTTGTTACTAAAACAATAAGGTATTTCACCAAAAAAATCTAATAGGTCCATCTGTTAGATTATCGAAAAATATTGGATACGTGTTTTTTGTTTTAAAAAATACGAAAATAAAACGAGTCAAAGATCATGTTTGAGGGCTTTTGACGTCACTTTGTGAGTAGAAAAGTACTAACCTTGTGACGTCACACGGCTTGACATGACTTTTCGAAGCACTGTATTGTCTTCACCATCAAAAGCACTGTATTGTCATTTGTTTAGGTGAAAAAAGAAAAAAATACGTGTCCATTAGTTTTTGTAAAACTATTTGACGGACTAAATAATTCGATTTTTTTTGTGAAATACCCAATTTTGTTTTTTTTTGTTGTATCCTCCTAATACTTTTACAGCATAGAAATACAATCTAGCTTAATACTAAAGCTAATGAGTAATTAATAAGCTAATGAGTAGGCTGGATAGCCTCGTGGCTATCCAGCTCCTCGACAACACGGGCATAGAGAGAAGGCTAAAAAAGACAAAACCTTTCGAGCTAATTTAATGAAGTGTTAGTTTAATGTAGTGAAGTGAGTGCTACCCATAAGAAACACAAGAACAAAGTGTCTTCCCCTTAATAGAGACAATAAGAAAAGTGTTAATGATCCATCGAGTGCGAGTGGCACAAAGGGCCATGGAGCGAGCCATGCTCGGCATAACCCTCTTAGATCGAGTGCGTAACTCCGAAATTCGCCATCGGACGATGTCGGGGACCGGGCAGTGCGACTCAAGTGGACCTGGGAAGGCCATCTGGCTAGACGCGGAGATGGCCGATGGAGCAAGGCTTTGACTGAGTGGTGGCCAAGGTCAAGGCAAAGAAACCAGGGCCGTCCTAAAGCTCGTAGGGTTGACGATATCGTCAAAGTCGCCGGAAACACGTGGATAAGATGCGCACAGAACCGGGAAGTGTGGCAGAAAAAAGGGGTGGCCTATACTCAGCAGTGGGTGATTCCGGGCTGATATGATATGATATTAATGGACACATTCTTCGACAAACAATTTTGATGAAAAAACCCAATAGGACTATGCCGGACTCGAGCATCGGAACAAAGGACTGCTGAACGAACGAAGCATGAACAATGCAGAAGCTGAATTGAGTATGATTGGAGGTGTAGACGCCTATTTCTAGTGGTAAATGATAATGGAAGAGTTTTTATAAGATTTTTAAATCAACAAAAGTTTAAAAAAAAACCCACAAAAATGTGAAAAATTTACTTCTGAAGAAAATCATCTTCTGAAGTCGGTGACATTTTTGTTTGTTTGATTTCGTTTTTGTTTGACTGATGATCCTCGTGAGTATACTCTTGAAACCCAAAAAAAAAAATTAAAATCAGTCTACATCTGGCGGAGATATCGATGAATATACATAAAAAAATACAAACACACAAATGGAGGACCTGCTCCTTTTTGGAAGTCGGTTAATAAAAATACCAAGATTTTTTTTAAAAAAAAAACGTTGCGTTGTCCACACTTGGAATTTCTCCTGTATCGAAGGTGCGGCTGCTGATGAAACGGCATAAACTTATTGTAATGTGCAAACTTACAAACATAATAAATAAAAACAAAAGTTTGGAGATGCCGGGGATCGAACCCGGGGCCTTTCACATGCAAAGCGAACGCTCTACCACTGAGCTACATCCCCTTGTTATCACATCAACAAATAATTGTATACTGATAAAAAACTAAAACTTATCATAGAATAAATATGATAAACAACAATAAAAGAGTTGGAGATGCCGGGGATCGAACCCGGGGCCTTTCACATGCAAAGCGAACGCTCTACCACTGAGCTACATCCCCACTTGATAACATTAGCAAATATACCTACTCGATGACACGATGACTATCCAAAAACAATTGAATAAATAGATAACATGACTCAAGTACGTGATTTTAACAATAGATAGTAATTAATGACTATGCAATAATATTTAATTTAGTTATGATCTGTCTAGACATTTTCCAACTTTATTGTTTATTGACTGGCCTGTTGGTCTAGTGGTTAGTGACCCTAACTGCCATGCCGGAGGTCGTGGGTTCGATTCCCACCCAGGACAAATGTTTGTGTGATGAGCACGATCATTTGTTCTGTGTCTGGGTGTAATTTATCTATAATATGTATGTATTTAGAAATATATAAGTATGTTTATCAGTTGTCTAGTACCCATAACACAAGCTCTGCTTAGCTTGGGACTAGATGGCGTTGTGTGATAGTTGTGGAATATTATTATTATTATTATTATTATTGTACACTAGCGGACGTCACGCGGTTTCACCCGCGTAGTTCCCGTTCCCGTTTGTATACAGGGATAAGTAGCCTATGTCACCCGGGGTATAATGTAGCTTCCCAACGGTGAAAGAATTTTTCAAATCGGTCCAGTAGTTTCGGAGCCTATTCGTTATTATACAAACTAATCTTTCGTCTTTATACTATTAGTGTAGATAATTATAAAGGATGTAAAAGTACCCTTAACGCAAACGAAGGGCACTTGTTCTCCCCACCACTGCGATCATTTTTTGGTTCTAGACCATACCTGGGAACCCCTTAGTTACGGAGATATTGGGGGTCAAAGTTCCAAATTTTGCACAGCTGTTTTTGTAAATACCAGTTTTTCAGGTTATAACTTTACTTAAATTACTTCCTTAGCCCCTTTACTATTTAAAGCACCCACTAGCACAATGTTTCAAGAGTGCAAAATTGAGTTTTACCGTAAAATGTGATTTTTGACCCAAAAAAAAAAGTCGTTTCCCAGCGCTAACTTTTGCGTAGGGGTACTTAGTTTGATGTACAGAATGCTTGGTTGACGTATGTGTGAAGGGTTACTTTACACCCTGTATACATTCTGTATGACATGCAGCTGAATACCTACCATTATTTTACATGGAGTATATCTGACCTCCACAATCTAGTTAGTACCTGCTTGCTTGCCTGGTTTGTAAGCTGGTTCTTAGACATTCGGGCCACTGATTACCTGCAACGACTGTCAGAGAGACACAAGTGATGGAAGAAACTCGGTATGTATTGAGTGGTCCCCTATCCACGGACCAACCTAGACAAGCGCTACTTAACCTTAAGATTGACCAGAGTGATTGTTACTATTTAGACACGAACTCCTACTACTACCATGAAACTACTAAAATATTAACAAAACAAAATGTGTGTTTAGTAAAACAAATATTTTAAAACATTGTTAGTGATTACACTCATGCGCAGGTTAATATTGCGGCTATGTGCATACATACAAGTTATATAGATGTGGTTCGAAACTAATCAGCAAATCGAAACTCGTAAACATGCAGCTAATACAATCATTGACCTTCAATCCTGACGTATTAAAGTAGTCAACAAATCAAAAAAGATTTCATTTCCTGAGATCGTCTTCGTATCGTGAAGGATAAAATATGCTAATAGCACATGCCTTAATCAAAATAAGATTGAATCGGTAAGACCAACTCAAGTTGAAAGATGTATCTTCAACCTCGTTGAGAGCATGCCTCAACGGAACACAGCTTTGCACACACAGTGTGTGCGTGCAGAGCTGTGTCGGAAACTATAATATGCTACACCTCCTATTTTGCTCTGTTAGACTAAAAACAGGCAGTCCAGGAACCTCTGCGCTACCACTGACAACGTGGAGGTAGTAAAGTTCTAGACTGCCGAGCAGGGGCTTATTAAACAGTGACCTCTGCAGCATACACTAATGACAACATTTTTGTGTATCTCAATATTTTCAACATCCTGTACATTCCGTACATCTTTCCTAACTTAGGAAACAGTTGATGGAATATCGTAACCAAGAAAAAATAATGTTTTTCGTTGAGGACATTACCATATCGTATTGTTCCCACTGCTTGGACACAGACATCGTCTCCTTGAGAGGGAGTTGACCACTATACGGGCCCACCACACAACAAAATGTACGCAGGCTTTAATTCCAGTGCCCCACTCAAATTGATTCACTGCCGCTCTACTTACGCATAAGTCCGCATAACTGAACTTTTTAACCGTCACAATTTACGTAAATCGTCAATAAATCTCTGGCGCAAAGTTGCGTAAAATCAAAATTCAAAATGTCGATAAAAAGCTTGGAATATATGAAGCGGGGGCACACAGACGGACGGACGGCGGACGGACAGACGAGCGGACGCAAGAAATCATTATTGCAGCGGAATCCATACAAATAATTGGCCCGTAAACATGTCATGGCGGCGTCTGTGCCATGTATATTATATTAGGGTTGGCAAGAACAGGGTGCTTACTCTCGAATATAATTCCGATAGATCGCCATTGGAATTGTCCGTCAAACGTCAGGGATTGGCTGGATTTACCGAGTCTAGCCAATCCCTGACGTTTAACTCAACCAACTGACGTTTATCCAATGTCGATCTATCGGAATTATATTCCAGAGTAAGCACCCAGGTCGGCAATACAAAACTGTCCAGATTTTGTGACTCCTATAAAATATTTATTTATTTAATAAACTTTATGCACAAAAATCGTACAAAGGCGGACTTAATGCCTTGAGCATTTTCTACCAGTCTACCTTAGGGTGATGAAGAAAGTATCATGCGATCTGACAGAAAGAAAATTAATGCATTGTGTGAAGAATCATATAAAAGCTCAGACCAAATAAAAAGTAATGACGGAACTCTGCGAACAGCAAAGTGAGGCCGGTCAAACTACGCCGCGCCGTGTACATACACAATACACGCACACACGTACAACATAAATTACGACTTGGTCTTAAACTTTTTATTTGATCTGAGACGTGTGTGCGTGTCTGCGAGGCGTAGTTTGACCGACCTCACTTTGCTGTTCGCAGGGTTCCGTCTTTACTTTTTATTTGGTCTGAGTCTATAAGATGAAAAGATAAATTCGTGTATGGAATGGAAGAGGAAAATGTGTTTTATCGACCCCAAGTTACACAATACAGGACAACGAAAAAAAGATGATAATTGTTATATGCTACGACGACGGTACATTGAAGCAAAAGAAGTAGAATTAAATCAAACGAATCTCATGATCTGTTAATGTTCCAGTTACGCAGAGTAAGCGCATTTGTGAGAATCAGCAAACCTGAGGTATAAGATAAGGAGCTGTTCCGCTACATGTAATTTCTGAAACTCTGTCAATCAGCAGTCAATACTGCTGATTTGCTGTATTGTCAACAAACAACATTTTGTAAATTAAGATCTGTGTCAATAAAATCAAACTCCATATTGATTTAGTGGTAACCCTACCCGAGATCCCCCGAATCCGTCAATGTCGTATCAATAGAGCTCGACGACGCGATTTTTTCGTCGCGCGGCCCATGATCGACGCGCGCCGGCAGATGGCGTTGCTTGCTATTGTGCGCCCGCGCACCCGCCAATGCAATATTTAACTTTTGAAGTGCCAACTTTTATTTACCTTTGTTTTGATTCTTATTCGTAATTAAGTAAGGGTGATTTTCCTTTGTTTTTTGATTGTAGGGTAAAATATTAGAAGGTTTTAATGCACTGTTTTATTTGCAGTTGAATGGATCTGTATTTTCAGGGAATAAGGGTGAGATTGCGATGAGTTTGGAGCTGTTTGGCTTGTGTGTCGAACTGATCGATTGGAGTGTTAATTTTAGAAGATTAAATTCTGATTTAGAGGCGCTGGTTTTATACAAATACGATTGTGGTGGTGTTAGGCGTAAACCAGGCCATATCTGGATAGCTTTGTAAAAAACTTAATCACAGCGATGTTTATAAATGCAATTTTGGACCAGAACAGCTACCTACGGCCTACCGGTTTCTTATCTCATCTGGTATCTTATAGGCTATACGGGGACTTGACAATTGGTTGTCCAAAAACATACACAATATCACGTCTTTATTATTTTTTGGGGGGTGGTAAATCATCAAATAACCCCTCCCACTCTTGGGCAGAGCTTTTTATATACAGGTATAGATATAAAGAAGATATATTATTAATATACCCTTATTACACCTACATTTCGCCAGTTATATTTAAGTCTCATTTAGGTAAATTCTGACCTAAATTGCTTTATCAGGGAACAAATCCACACTCCGTTAACTACTAGGTACTGAGAAATTCCTGATGGGAAAACCCACTAACACTTTGCGCGACCCAGGAACCCAGAACCTCATGCTCAGCAGTCGTACGGACCACTAGAGCACGAGACAATCAAAAACTCAAAAATCACGAATCTACAGGGTGTAAATCAACCCTTCGTTCGTTTCCTTCGTTCATACGTCAACCAAGCATTCTGTACATCAAATTAAGTACCCCTACGCAAAAAAATTTGCTGGGAAAATACTTAATACTTTTTTTTTGGGGGTCAAAAATTTCATTTTACAGTAAAACTCAATATAGCACTCTTAAAACATTATGCTAGTGGATGCTTTGAATAGT
This sequence comes from Diarsia rubi, assembly GCA_932274075.1. Classification (NCBI taxonomy): domain Eukaryota; kingdom Metazoa; phylum Arthropoda; class Insecta; order Lepidoptera; family Noctuidae; genus Diarsia; species Diarsia rubi. The sequence continues at coordinate 12,909,111 of OW026433.1, read as the reverse complement.
AAAAGGGTCATGGAGGTAATTTCAGTAAATTTAAAACCTGAAAAACTAGTATATACAAAAACAGCTGTGCAAAATTTGGAACTTTTACCTGGGAACCCCATAGTTACGGAGATATTGGGGAATATCTCCGTAACTATGGGGTTCCCAGGTATGGTCTAGAACAAAAAAATGATCGCAGTGGTGGGGAGAACAAGTGCCCTTCGTTTGCGTTACGGGTACTTTTACACCCTTTATTACACACGGAACATGACTGATCAGAAATACAAACAGATCAGAATTTTTGTACTTGTCAATAAGGGAAGCCTGTTATTTGAGAATAAGTTCGAAACAATTTTATTGCTTACTAAGTAATTTATAATTCACTAGTGACCCGCCCTGGCTTCGCATGGGTGCAAAAAAGATACTACCTTCCTCTTGAATCACTCCATCTATTAAAAAAACCAGCATCAAAATCCGTTGCTTAGTTTTAAAGATCCAAGCATACATAGGGTCAGACATCAAGAAGCGACTTTGTTTTATACTATGTAGTGATGTTGGGATAAAAGCATATCCAATTAGCACATATTCTATACATACTGTCAAACAAAACATTCAAAAACGTAACTTGAAAAAAATGTCAACGCCAACTAAAAATAATTCACAAAATTATATAGCTATAACATCCAGACACTTTAATCGGAGCAAACTGACGTATTTAACTCGGTGCGCCGGCGCACATTTTATACCCATCGATCGATCGACGTATCGATCGTTAGTTCGGCATTCCTCCGACAGGTGGCGTCATTGTCCGCCTGTAATTATAATGTAATTAATGTAGGGTTTAATTAGAACCATCAGATAAGTACCCACATCTTATTAATGCGCCAATTAAAAACCAATGTACTGGGTGTACTTGATAGATTAGTTATAAGGTTCGGTCGCTATTTAATGCCAGCGACTGGCCGAATTAAAAAAATTAGATTCTAATTAGTCCGTCTGTTAGATCATGGAAAAATATTGGATACGTATTTTTTGTTATGTCAAATCAATGAAAATTGACGAAGTTAAAACGCGTCAAAAATTTAAGTGGGGGTTTATGACGTCACTGACCGGTAAAAATGCCATATTAAAGTCTTAGAATATGACGTCACACGAGTTTTCACTCGTGAGTTTGCACTGTATCGTCTTCATTGTTTGTTTACGTGAAAAAAGAAAAAATATGTGTCCAATATTTTTTGGAAATCTATCTGACGGACTAATTAGATTTTTTTGTTAACTACCCTATTATGTATGTCGATGGGTATTTTTTTTAATTAGCTTCTTCTCTCCTACTGCTGTGCAAAGGTGTCCCCCATTCCTTTCCAAGTTTCTCGGTGATTAGCCTTATCTAGCCGTCAGAAAATAGTCTAAAATCGACACGCCAGCGTTTCTTGGTCTGCTTTGGTGAGGACGACCATCTACAGGCCCCCACTGTGTGACGATTATGGCGATGGGCTAGAATGGTCCTGGCCCATCCTGGAAATGTGACCCACCCAGTCCAGGTCAACCTCGCAGACTTAAAAAGAATGTACTTTAAAATGCCTTCATGGAATCCTTCATTTTTAACGACTAAAAAGCAGGACGAGGACGCTAGTCGAAGTGGATTTAAAAAAAATCTCAATTGATTGTTCTAACTCTGATAGCAGCCATTTTGGAGCGAAGAAAAGTAAGAACGACCGACTGTACTGTTATTATTAGAAAAGCCTTGCCACGCTTTAAGAACAATCTGTAACTCAACAGATCGTTCTTATTTTGTAAACCTTAAGTACTGTTTCTTACTGTTGTTCTGAAAAGCGACCGGAAATATCAAGGGGAGCAGAGAACAACACTTTTTAAAATAAACAAAAAGGCAAGTGAATTCAGATCACTCTACAAACAACCGAGGCGAAATCGTTTCCTATTAACCTAATATCTACATAATACGCTTTTTTATATTTTTGTGCCCGACAAGATCCATTTTGACTGCATTTTGAAATGCAATAACTAATTGAATTGAATTGAATTTATCCTCCACAATAAACCCAAGGAACCCTAAACACAAGTACAGTCGGCACCCACAACCGAACACATAAATAAAATAACAAATGAAAATCTAAAACGGCAAGTACCACCGCGCACCGGCGTTCCATTGCCCGCACAATCTCGCCATCTAAAAGATAACACATAGTATTAAATCAAACCACATTACTTTTTCACTCTTATTGTTATTCATTAATACTTCAAATAAAATGGAAGAAGTCCAGTAGAATAGGGGGCTGACATAAACCGCTTGAAAGCAAAAACTTGAATTCCTTAGACCAACTTAAAGTTGGTATAAAGATTGCGTGGTACCGATTTGAGAGATGCGTAAGATAGATCTTAGATTACGGAGATGTTGGGAGATAGAGCAAAGATCGGAGCTTTAGATCTTGGACTATTATTTTTGAGGAGAGGAAATCATTATGGGGAAAGCCATGACCATAACCCATACTGACATAAACCTCTATTATAGCGCGTTGAAGTTACAATCATTGCTGTGCAGGTACTATTTGAAGTAGACTGTGAGATGTGATGAGAATTTGATTGATAATACAGAAGCAAAAACTAAAGTATAAATACTAGTGGAAGATCAATGTTGACAAGCAGTCCTTTGAAGTAGGCTCAATGACGATAATGATCAAGGGGATAGTCTGACAGTCCATCTTCTAGACATAGCGCAACTGTCAAATTATCAAAATGGCGAGCCCATAAACAGCTGATCCGACATTCCACCTGACGCGAGTGCTACATTTTTTCTCAAAAGCTTACTAATTCAACGTTTTCTGCGAAGAATTACGAATTAAACTCTTACTAACAAAACCAAATGTCGATGTCGCTATCAGATCAAAATTACCACTTTACACGAGAATTCACACAACACTTTTTGTCAACCCCTTAAAATAACCATTGGTACATGTTCACAGACATTTCATACATCGATACGAAATAATCGATTCACGAGCGCAAAACAATCGGCGTTCATCAAAGCGGGACTTGCAATGAACTCGAAAAAAAATAACGCAATTATTTCAGTTGAGAAGTAATTTGGCGTCATTGTTCTTAAGAAATACCAATTATATACAATTACATTGTATATGACAATGTGTTTCCATTCCTTCGGTTCGATATAGGATCGATGCAGGATCTCTGGGATGCTCCAAAGTCCGATTCATCGGTGCCTTTGTGCGGGTAAAAAGTTGAACAATGAGGAGATATGTCGTTGAGCGCAGTATGGATGCCCTCGCCCCCGCGGAGATAGGTGTCAAATATGTTGGGAAATCTCGATATTTGTCCACTGTTTCTGGTTTAGAGAACGCTAAACATTTTGTCACTAAAAGTCTGTTAGACAGGCTGTCTTTTTTGTAGGTTGTGGAATCTTAAGGTTTTACGCAGTTAATTGATTCTACTACTGGAGAATTTTAATGATGTTTTGTGTGTCTATTGGGACTTGGGAGTTACCACAAAATAGCTGAAGATATTACACAGGCACAAAATGTAGCAGCCGTAATTATGCGAATAGGTATAACTTAAAAAAAAAAAAAAACTATTAATTTTATGTCCTTTTTTCTGATTTTTCTTGTTTTTTTTTTAGCCTGGTCTATCCCACTCCACTGAAAATGCGCCTCTTTTCACCTATTTACGAGAAATCAATCCTTGAAAGGATTTAGGGTAATTCCTTGTTTTTTGGTAGATGGCGAGTTCCCTTCCACCTACTCTTCGGTATATGACAATATTAATTGATCAGGGTGCTTACTCTGGAATATAACTCCGATAGATCGACATTGGTCAAACGTCAGTAGGTTGAGTTAAAGGTCAGGGATTGGCTGGACTAGCTGAGTCTAGCCAACCCCTGACGTTTGACTGTCAATTTTCAATGTCGATCTATCGGAGTTATATTCGAGAGTAAGCACCTTGGAATGTAGTAAGTGGTTTTGATAACGATGCGTGTTTTTATGCACACGTAATTCTGACAGCAGATGTTGATGACAAAATTCTAATTTATTTGTCACTAGCTGAACCCGCATGCCTTGCAATGCCCTTTTTCCTACCTACTACCTGCCTACTACCTACCTACTACTTACCTACCTACCTACTAAATACATACCTACCTACTACTTACCTACCTACCTACTAAATACATACCTACCTACCTACCTACTACCTACCTACCTACTACCTACCTACTACCTACCTACTACCTACCTACTACCTACCTACTACCTACCTACTACCTACCTACTACCTACCTACTACCTACCTACTACCTACCTACTACCTACCTACTACCTACCTACTACCTACCTACTACCTACCTACTACCTACCTACTACCTACCTACTACCTACCTACTACCTACCTACTACCTACCTACTACCTACCTACTACCTACCTACTACCTACCTACTACCTACCTACTACCTACCTACTACCTACCTACTACCTACCTACTACCTACCTACTACCTACCTACTACCTACCTACTACCTACCTACTACCTACCTACTACCTACCTACTACCTACCTACTACCTACCTACTACCTACCTACTACCTACCTACTACCTACCTACTACCTACCTACTACCTACCTACTACCTACCTACTACCTACCTACTACCTACCTACTACCTACCTACTACCTACCTACTACCTACCTACTACCTACCTACTACCTACCTACTACCTACCTACTACCTACCTACTACCTACCTACTACCTACCTACTACCTACCTACTACCTACCTACTACCTACCTACTACCTACCTACTACCTACCTACTACCTACCTACTACCTACCTACTACCTACCTACTACCTACCTACTACCTACCTACTACCTACCTACTACCTACCTACTACCTACCTACTACCTACCTACTACCTACCTACTACCTACCTACTACCTACCTACTACCTACCTACTACCTACCTACTACCTACCTACTACCTACCTACTACCTACCTACTACCTACCTACTACCTACCTACTACCTACCTACTACCTACCTACTACCTACCTACTACCTACCTACTACCTACCTACTACCTACCTACTACCTACCTACTACCTACCTACTACCTACCTACTACCTACCTACTACCTACCTACTACCTACCTAAATACTACCTACCTACCTATCTACCTACCTACAACCTAACTATCTACTTACCCAAAAAAAAAAGAACAAAAACTATCCTATGTCCTTCTCCTGGCTCTAAACTACCTCCCTGCCAATTTTCAGCTAAATCGGTTCAGCCGTTCTTGAGTTATAAGTGAAGTAACTAACACGACTTTCTTTTATATATATAGATTATACGAATCGATATCTTTTCTTTTAAATCTAAAGTATAATAAGTAGTCCAATTGAAATAAATACATATCTAATTCAGGTATTAATTTTTTTAAATAATAAAAGACTGACATGAGTGGTCATTAGTTTACATAGAAAAGGCATTGAGTTCTAGTTCTACGGCTATCTTTAGACTGATTAGGTGAAATGTTAATTTAATTGCTTTTCCTTAGACACTAAACAAGAAAGAAGATGTGTATGATTTTCTTATGAGGGACACATACATCGTTTTATAAATAAACACATCATTTTAAAATATTACGTTCTTTAGGCATAAAGACTGTAAATAACCCTCCTTTTGGGCTTCGCCGCAGTCGGGTAAAAAAACCCTTAACGAAGTCGAAGGTTGTCTCTGTCATTACGATATTTTTTGTTCTAGCTAGACTATACCAGTGCACTTTCTTGTTACGGGGAAATTGGGGATCAAAGTTCCAACTTTTTCAACACAAGAATTTATTATTTATTTATCAAAACTTTATGCAGAAATAGAATGGGATAAGGGCAGGAAGTTTATGATGCACAAGTAATAAAATCGGATTTACTGCGGTACTCAGAGATATTTAATGGTTACTTAAGCCGTCACTTAGTAAAGATTTCACTGACAGACAACCGACCGAACCGATGACCGACCGATTGACCAATTTGACTGATTTGATTTGACTTTTGTCTGACAGTACTGTCAAAACCTTTACTTAGGCCTAAGTAATCATTAAAGCTCTCTGAGTGCGGTAGTCAATGTCTTTTCTTTTTTTGCTTGAATGACTTCACCTTAAAAACCTCCACGAGCCATTTTTTCAGTGCATCCATCAGCACAATGTTTTGAGTACGTTACACTGAGTCCTACCTAGCGTAAAACGAGATTTTTCACCCAAAAACAAAGTAATTTCTCAGCAATATTTTTTGTTATAAATTACTATAATAATAGGTAGTAAACAATTGTCAGCTGTTCCGGTTTTTCCATGATATTTGAACAATTAGGCTTAATTGAATGTTAGAACAACTGTATTACACACAACTCCTAAAGTAGTACGTTTTTGTAATAAAAAACCAATGGGGATGTAGCTCAGTGGTAGAGCGTTCGCTTTGCATGTGAAAGGCCCCGGGTTCGATCCCCGGCATCTCCAAGCTTTATTTATTTTAAATCGAAAACCGTAATTAGCTAAATATTCTATAGCGGGCTATTTTGTTAACGCTTGGTTAAACTTCATAATGGGTCCTTTTACACCTTTCATGTCAGTGGCCCAAAAGTCTGACCACAAAGGGTATCATCAACAGCCTATTAATGTTCCCACTGCTGGGACACAGGCCTCCTCTCTCTTTGAGAGGGAATGGGCTATAATCTACCACGCGGGCCCAGTGCGGATTGGTAGATGTCACATGTCTTCGAATGTTTGGTTCTAAGCCATGCCGGTTTCCTCACGATGTTTTCCTTCACCGTTTTGAGAGTAGCTGTGATGAAATAAATTACACATAGTAATGTGCCTGCCTCAACGAACTCACGACCTACTGTTCGTAAGTCGGGGCCGCCACCACTGGGCCACCGCTGCACAAAGGGTATTACCAGGTAATTACTGGGTTTTGGATGTCAGAGAGGCAGCACTACATGTGAAATAGTGGTATTCAGCTGCCTCTGGTTAGACTGGATGCCGACCCCAATACACTAGCAGACGTCACGCGGTTTCACCCGCGTAGTTCCCGTTCCCGTGGGAATACAGGGATAAAAGTAACCTATGTTACCCGGGGCTAGTGTAGCTCCTAATGGTGAAAGAATATTTCAAATCGGTCCAGAAGTTTTTAAGTTTATTTATTACAAACATACACACAACAATACAAATCTTTCCTCTTTATAATATTATTGTAGATAGTTAGGAAAAGGCTAGGCAGTTGACGATCAAAAAATAAATTGTTATTTATTTTTAAACGTTGCCCCACACTAAGAGTTTCTCCTGTATCGTGGGTGCATTCACAAACATTTAAACTCACATACACAAATACCCAGACCCAAAAAAACTATCTGCAGGCCTTACAAATATTTGTTCCGTGCGGGCATCGAACACGCGACACGTAGTGCAGCAGTCAACTGCTTGAGCCACTGCGCCAACCAAAAAAAAATGTTGTTTAAGATGTTTACTGACTTAAAAAAATATGATTCTAATTAGTCCGTCACTTAGATTATCGAAAAATATTGGATACGTATTTTTTGTTTTATCAAATCAATAAACATTGACGGAGATAAAACGCGTCAAAGATTTAAGTGGGGAGTTGTGACGTCACTCACCGGTAAAGAATGTCATAGTAATGTCTTAGAAAATGACGTCCCATGAGTTTTCAAAGCACTGCATCGTCTTCATTATTTGTTTACGTAAAAAAAGAAAAAATACGTGTCCAATATTTTTTGGATAACTATCTGACGGACTAATTAGATTGTTTTGTTAAATATCAGTTTTAATCTATAAGATACACAAGTAGATCTTTGTAGTCTTCTTCGTAGATCTTGTAATTTTCCACCACCACCAGGAATATCTCAGTTGCAGCCGTGGAGTCTGGATTTGAGTCCTGTTTATGCCAATGAGCTCGCCCTCATTTACTTGGAAATTTAATATAAGTGACGAAATGTGAGAGTACGAAAAGGTATGCATTAGTAAACACCTCTGCTTAACTTTTCGGGGATTGCAGGCGTGATGCCAACGTACATAATATAATGTTATGAGCTATTACAAACTTTAGCATAAAATAACGTAAAATTACACTAAATTAATCTACTAAACAAATACCCATTCCTTTCTTAACAAATCGAATCTTATTCTTAACCATCTCTTTAAGCCACAACTTGCACTCACACCTTATAAGACCGGCTAACGACAAGGCATATTATGGCAAAAACTCTTGTTTTCTCGTCCGATTTATTTCAATCACTTTGCAAATGTGCTGACGATAAAGGTTTAGTGCCTGTCCTTACTAATTAGATGTGAATTATGTATGAAAGTAGCCGTTAGGTGTCTATATTTTTATTTAGAAATAGTATGGTGATCATATTTTAGATAGGAAAGCTATGGTCCTCAGATGCCATGGTAGTATAAATAAGTTGATCGGTAAAAGAACATCAGGACTAGTATTTAGAACACAGATTTTATAACTCGTTCTTGTCTTTTTTCTTTAAAAGAACTGAAAACTTCTGTAAGCACATTAGTACAAAACATTTTGTATAAATGCTGTTTTTTGTGTGATTTATAATGTTTTGTACCTGTACATAAAAAATATTTATTTTTATTTATCTGACTACTCAGTGTAGAAACAAAACAAAAAATCTCTAAGAGCACAGTCTCTTCCAATACCCAGACATTGTATTTTTCAGATCATGAGAGGATCAAGTAGGAGACGGACTTTTGAGGATAGAGCCGGTTCACGGCACACACCTCCTCTATACGGGCCCAAACACTATCTCAATAGTCTGTCCATACTTGTTAAAAATAAACTCAAATAATTTACATAATTAACATAAAAACTGTTTCGTTTGTAAAGAATGTCCTCCTGCATCATAATCATTATTTTTATAAACTGTCAATTACTAACATTTTTTGTTTGAACTTTCCGCCAGCTCATCGCGCTACCAAACAAGGCGTTATACCATGAAAATGTACAAAAACTAAATGTTCAATTAAAATATTTATCATTTTCTCACTTACGACGCTTTGCGTGCCCGCGCACGAGTTATGCTGACGGAAAAGTAATGCAAGAAATATATGCCCTTTTTTTTGAATGACGCGTTTACCTCAAGTCAAGCAAAATGTAACGAGGAAATGACTAAGATTTATATATCCATTCATAAACTTTTAAAAGTGTGTGTGTGGAGTTTCTTGCCCATTCTTCTTCATAGAGATCTACGGTTTGAAATGGACAACTACATTTTACAAGTTATTGTGCCTGATTGAAACCTCGCTTTCTTTGCTTTTCTGACATTGTGTTTGTATTGTACTGAAATAAAAGTTGTTAGCTGTAAGAGTTTGAGTTTTTTGTGCAAATGAAATGAGTGAGTTGTCTACAAGGATTATAGTATGCAATTTATTGAAATAAAGAACATAATTATTAGAAAGTCCAGTGAATAGAGTTTAGACTCTAAATGACTGCTTTATTGGGCTAGTGGCCGAAAGCGGAAAAACCACCACTGCACCACCACCACCACCTCCACTACCCACCACTGCTCTCAAAACGGTGAAGAAAAATATCGTGAGGAAACAGTCCGAAAATCTTGGAATCAAAAATTCCTAGATATGTGACATCTACCAAACCACACTGGGCCCGTGTGGTGGATTATAGCCCATCCCTCTCCTAGAGAGGAGGCCTGAGTCCCTGCAGTCGGAACAATATAGGCTGATGAAGATGATGATGATGGCCGAAAGCGCGGTCGCGCAAAGGGTTTTCCATCAGTAATTTCTCAGAATTACCCACGGAGGCTGGATTTGTACTTGGCTGAAAACAACAGGCCTCCTATTACAAGGGGTTTAAACACAACAAACGAAATATGCGTGTACTATGTATATTAGCAACGTCTTTTCTTAACCCTTAGGGCTTTAGAGGCGCGATGCGATGTTAAGTTTAAGATAATATCATTGGTAGCCGGTTATTGGCATCTTATTGAGGCAAGCCCCCCTAACTATTCCGAAACCACTGCATTTCTTGAAAGCCAGAATCACAGTGGCAACCACCAGAAAAGCGCCAAGACAATGAAGCTTGACGAAGTCCTAGAGAAAGAATTTAACTCTCTTGGATGCGGAGGAGTAGAAAAACGGCTGTTGGCAAGTGAAACTAAGCTATGATCTAATGACAATTCTGTCATCATTTCTAGATCAAACCTGTCTTGTGAAGAAATACTTTCCCATCCATTGACGGCGCCATGATAGCCCCAGTTGTTAAGTGTATGTCAATATAAGGTTAGTACACAATAGATCATCATAAGTTGTGACGACTATGTGCTACACATGATGGATTCACTCACACAACTCTGTAATATTGCTATTGAGTGTAGGGTTGGCACGAGAAAGCTACAATGATTGACGGAGGCTTATGAAGTTTCCCGTCAATTGTTAAACTTCAATGAGAGGCGTCTGAACATCGTATCATTTATTTTTAATGTTTTTGTGTTTTGGGGGCTTGAAGAACAGGGAGTAAAGTTCTTCATCCCCCATATAAAACGGTGGAACATTAGGCAGTTGGATCAAGAGCCTGATTCAGAAGGTATTACACCTTGATACGACTCGCATTGTGAGGAAGTTACTGTCTCTGGAGCCCTAACCACTGGTAGCTTGAACCCTGCTCCCGACTGCTGTTTTATATTTTAAATTTATGTAAAAACTAAAAAAATGTGACTATAAATAAATGAACGAATAATGTTTTATTAATTGCACCTTTTTTTACATTTTGATCGCCAAACCGTTTGCAAGCATTAAGCTTCAATCTTATTTGAATGCCTAAACCCCTCACTAAAAATAACTAAACCGAAATAAAAATAAAATGGATTCTAGATACTGTCACTCGTCGCTCGTCAACCCTATATCTCCACGTAACTTTTTACGGCCGAACCGCGAATTCACCGCATACATTGTCTTAGTATGGACAAAATAAGTGAGTCGGAACTACACGTAAGAAGCCGTTTCTCCACTCGTCTTAACCCTTTGATGTACGCCCTACTCACTCGAAACCCAACCTTAGATCTCCCATTTCAGAGTTGAAAACACCTTGTGTGATTTTGAAATTTCCAGCAGATGAATCTCAAATGAAAATAAACTTTGAGGAAGAAAGAATGAGGTGTAGTTTTCCTTGAAGATGTGTCCTGTCTAAGCTATAAAAACGGTAGTGATGATGGACAAGTAAGCAGAAACTTATTAAGCGCCTTTGACGAACATGCCAATTGTCGAAGGATCTCATTGTAGCCATTTTTATTTATAGCCATTTTCGAGATTGGATTTCGATCGGTTTAGGGAATTTGATTGGAGTTTTTTGCTTTGTAGGGACATTTTTAAGGGATTATCCTTTCGGAGAATAACGGAGCATTGTTTTTTGTTTTTTACGGCATTGATTTCTTTACATTTAAAGCTTCGTCAAAGCAAGCATGGTCTTTAAATAGGCTGCCAGGTTGACCGCAGAAAGGAAAACCTGCTCCGGTACATTTATGACTAAGCCCTGGAGTTCCACAAAATATGGGGCACTAAATATTGTGTCCTAGGTGCCTTGCTGTTTGTTCATTAAAGGATCTGATAGAAGCTACTGAAGGTGCTAAACTAGGAGTTGACTTCGAGTTGAGTCGACACGATTGTCATCGACAGGCTATGAAGAAGAATGATCCAAAAAAAAGTATTAGTAGACACTAGTGCGAACTATGACACAATTTATTTTTTATTTTTTTTGGCGGGCGGAAAATCATCAAATAACCCTTCTCGCTCTTGGGCAGAGCGAAAGGGAGTGTCAGACTTCTACTGACTAAAAACCAACCATGTTCCTTCTTAGCCCTATATGTCGGGGCCGCGGTAACTTGTGAACAACCCGCAGCCCCGACGGGCACACAAGTTATACCTTGAATACAGATTCAGGTAAATAAGCAGATACTGATAATGTATAAATAAATATGTAACCTACTAGCTGATGCCTGCGGTTCCGCCCGCGTGGATGTCGGTTATTGTGACCAAAAGTAATGTTTTCATCCCCCCCTTTCAACCCCTCACAACCAACCAGCTTGGTTCCAAGGCATTCTGTTTCTAACAAAACACACATAACTTGAAATAAGGATTTTTCAATATCTAATTAGTTCGGCGTTCCACAAAATATCAGACACATTTTTTTTTTCACGTAAACAATAACGAAGACAGTGCTTCGACACCTTGTGTGACATCACATTTCAGTACATTTTTTACCGGAATTTGACGTCACAAGCTCCAACTCATGATCTTTGATGCGTTTATCTTCGTCAACATTTATTAATTTGATAAAAACAGAAAACACGTATTCAATATTTTTCAATTATAATCTAAGTGACGGACTAAACAGAATCATGTTTTTTAGTCAGGAATCTACCCAATTGCAGGTACACCCTGTTGATCTACCAACGTACTAAGACTAGACCATTTCCGAACAGATTTAGAAGTGCAGACATGGTCGTCTTTTGCTTGATTTTTTAAGCAAAAACTACCACATTTCTATCTCACACTTCCGTCCTACTTCCCTACAACAATAACGACAATAAAGTGGCACTAATAGCAGAGATCCCCACACAATCAATATGAAGCTATTCATCTTGTGTCGTGGATTAGCCTTATGATATGATTTACGACGCAACGCGACTTAAGTCCGACTGTACAACTCACCTCCCTGCTTTGTTGCCGGCCATTAGTGAGGGCTATGAGAACAGCGAGCTTTGCACTCGCTTGGTTTGTCACAAAATTGCTGATCATTGGGTGGACAGTGGACAGTCCATGTGCTGTTTTGTTTATAAGGGTGAAATGGTCCCCGTCGGGGCTACGGGTTGTACACTAGTCACCACGGCCTCGACATATAGGGCTAAGAAGGAACATGGGTGGTTTTTTAGAAGGCTGACACTCCCTTTCGCTCTGCCCAAGAACGGGAGGGGTTATTTGATGATTTTCAAAAAAAAAAACTTTTGTTCGCTTTTCAACAGATTCGCTTTACGTCAGAAGTACAGTGAACTCGATTTTCTATATCAAGTTCACTATACTTATTAATAAAACAACAATAACACTTTACTATTTTATTACAGTAGATAACAATTTAACATAATATGTAGGTTTTCGTTACGTAGTCCTAGCTAAGAAAATAAGTAGAATCATTCATAGTACTCTCAATGGTGATGATTTCTATGTTCATTTAGTACGACTTTTAATGTTGTGGGCTTTCTTTTAAATGGAACTTACATTACAGAAGTCATTTTATCAATAAGTGCCTACGGGATGTGAAGTCCTGTCAGAAGTCCAATTCTTCCTACAGCAGCTGGAAGCTCAGTTAAATGTTTAGGAAGATTTTATATGAATATTATTTGTTTTCATTCAACGTTTGCACTAGTGGCGATACTTTCATACAGCTAAGAACATCCTACTCATCATGATATAAGATTTCTGAACAGTAGGTATGCTGGTAAGTCCTCTGACTCACTTGTTCTTGATGTGCCCGACTAATAATTAATAATGTTACCACCTAAGTTTATACATATGGAATGCAATAAAGTATTGAGTATTAATCTGGTTGCTTTTCGGGATTTCTTTAACTTGCTTTATTATAGAAGGTGTTAGGTTAAACGAGGGACATATTGGAGGAGGGTATTCAGTATTCGATTGTCGTCACAAATATCTAAAAAACCTATAACCTTAATTTGTAACGTAATTGTGCCATGGCACGCTCTCCAGATCGGTTTTATTTATATTTTTATTAGTATCATATAAGCAATATGTCCCTCGTTGCCACGCCACTGGTTTACATTCTGAATCACGCCAAAAAAACACAAAAAAACGCGTTTTTTTTTCACTTTTCGTTCATCAAGAAAATCGCCACCGCTCCCCATTCCTCAATTCTCCTGGCCACCACGCATTGTCCACACACATGTCACCTCAATCCTCAATCGTATAACACTTACCCTGTCGCTTTTTTAATATCACTCCCACAAAAACTGCCCACTTTTGGGCAAAAACAATTTGTGCTCTGGCCTTAGTCACGCTGTTTTTTGTCATATTGTATGGTAAAGTTTCGATTGCAGTTTCTTATTCAGAAATGTACCTTTGTATTGCGGCAAGGAGGAATATTTTCTTGGATTTGGTACCTACAAAGTATTGCTATGCTATAAGAGATGAAAATCAGTGGGACTTGATTGAGTGCTAAGCGACCGTCTTATTGATTGACATAAGATTACTGATTAGTTAGTGTGGGATCGTATGTCACATGATTTATATCTAGATACACGTAAGAATATTAGATATACCTTCATTCGCGTGTTTTTTTTTGCACAGAACCCTATAGTCTTTCTAAAATAAAATTCAGCCCTAGGTACTCCTTATAACATCAGCTACCTGCCAATAAAAGTTATGTCAAAATCGGTTCAGCCGTTTCGGAGATTTATGGCCAATTGTCGTGGAAAAACTTAGACAGACGTATTTATCGTTAGTCGAAAGGTTCCTTTTGACGACAAACACTTAAAATTTATTCTGTATCGAGGATCCGTTTACAAACATTATAGAAAAACTCACACACACAACTATCTATGGTCATACAAATATTTGTTCCGTGCGGGGATCGAACCCGCGATTATGTTTCGTATTACAAAACCTTCAATACAATCAACCACACATCGACAAGGCACTATCACCTACTTCCGGGGGTGGTAATGAAATAAAAAATAGGCCCCTTCGCCCCCCAATACCCCAGGGGTGTCCCCTTTTCCCCCGGTAGCAGGGCACGTGGTCCGCATAGTAACACCTGTATTATGAGGGTTTAACCTGGCAGTTGGAGCCAAAAAGTGGCGCTTGACTGGAGTTTTTAATAGCAGATTTTATGGCGGTATGTTTAATTAGGTATTCTTTAGTTTTGTTTAATCATTAATGTTAAAATAATCAAATGTGACGGTCGGTGGTAGTCCGTGAAATTCGAATTTACAACTTACGTTTTACCTTTGAACTTCGAAGTTTAGAATACCAATCATCATCAGCCTATATTGTTCCCACTGCAGGGACTCAGGCCCCCTCTCTAGAAGAGGGATGGGCTATATCCACCATGCGGGCCCAGTGCGGATTGGTAGATGTTTTTATTCTAAGACATGCCGGTTTCCTCACGGTGTTTTCCTTCACCGTTTTGTGAGCAGCGGTGATAAAATAAATTACACAAAGTAAAGCGCCTGCCTGGATTCGAACCGACGACCAACTGTTCGACAGTCGAGGCCGACACTATTGGGCCACCGCTGCTCAGCTGTTCAGAATACCGATATAAAGGGTGTAAAAGTACCCTTAACGCAAACGAAGGGCGTTGGTCCTGGGAACCCCCTAGTAGGTAACGGAGGTATTGGGGGTCGAAGTTCCAAATTTTTCACAGCTGTTTTTGTAAATACTAGTTTTTCAGTTTACAACTTTACTTAAATTACCCCCATGACCCGTTTACTATTCAAAGTATCCACTAGCACAATGTTATAAGAGTGCTACATTGAGTTTTACCGTAAAATTTTTGACCCCAAAAAAAGAGTCGTTTTCCAGCAATTTTTTTTGCGTAGGGGTACTTACTTAGTTTGATGTAGGTACACAATACTTGGTTGACGTTTGCGTGAAGGGTTAATTTACACCCTGTAAACAGTATATTTAATTTTATGACAAACTTGGAGTTTCAAATGAAACTATTGTTTATTGTTCGATTCCCAGGGCTGGCAGTGTTATTTTGTTTTTTCATGGGGATTTCTCAGTAGCAACCATGGAGGCCTAGTTGTTGGCAATGGTATCGCCCCCTATTACGGGACTTAAACATAATAGGAGATCGGACTGAGACAAAAAATATGATTCTAATTAGTCCGTCAGTTAGATTATCGAAAAATATGATTCTAATTAGTCCGTCAGTTAGATTATCGAAAAATATTGGATACGTGTTTTTTGTTATATCTAATTAATAAAAAATTACGAAGATAATATGGAATATTATTATTAGTTTTTTTCAGTCCGATCCCCTATTGACGAGATATGGGTGTACTGCTCAACTCTTCAGGGATTATAGGCGCGATGTGATATTAGGTATGGCAAAAAAATATTTCATATCAAATATTATTTGAGTGTAAACTAGGTAGAAATCACGAGGTTGATTGTACTTTCGTCATTATTCATCTAAGAGACCAAAATAATTTTCATGTTTTTTCTTCACTAAAAGGTAGGCAGACAAAACTTGTCAAACATTGAATGTACGGATACTACAACCAAAAATCCATATTTCCCACCAAAAATAACTAGAAACATTTTCCAAAGCCGTCGCACGCCGTGTCCTACCCGTCACGTAACCGGATCGATGCCGGGACGTGCCGGCAACCGCCGGACGGTTTATGTCCCTTTAAGTATCGCGTATATCCCATAAACTTGTATAAGAGCACAATACACCAGCTACTGCTTGTTTATACTTAGTTTATGGCGAATTAATGGCTTTCTGAATATGTTTATGGGTAAGGAACTACGTTTATCTGGCTAAGTATAGGGTAGTGGACAAAAAAAAACTAATTAGTCCATCAGACAGATTTCCAAAAAAATATTGGACACATTTTTTTTCTTTATTCGCGTAGACGTCACAGTTTTTACCAGAAAAGTCACATTGTTTACCAGAAAGTGACGTTACAAGCCCCCCCTCATG
Source organism: Diarsia rubi (assembly GCA_932274075.1). NCBI lineage: Eukaryota > Metazoa > Arthropoda > Insecta > Lepidoptera > Noctuidae > Diarsia > Diarsia rubi. The sequence goes on along the minus strand of OW026433.1, from coordinate 12,892,355 downwards.
ATCAGACACGTTTTATTTGGCTACAATTTAAATGTTCACCGAAAATCATTTTTTTTTTAATCGTTGCCCCACACTAGGAATTTCTACTGTATCGTGGGTGCGTTCACAAACATTTAAACTCACATACACAAATACCCAGACCCGGAACAACTATCTGTAGGTCATGCATATATTTGTTCCGTGCGGGAATCGAACCCGCGACACGCAGCGCAGCAGTCCATTGCTTGAGCCACTGCGCCAACCGTGCCGTCAATTAAGTTAACTTCAAATAAAATAAACCCACTCTATACCGAGTTGGCTAAAGAAACGTTTTAAGTTCCCAAATAATTACACACTCATCAGAATAATTGTACGTGTTGTATTTATTTTCTTTTTGCCTACCAAAATGGATATATGCTCACCAAATCTTCGATGCAAAAGCAAGCGAAGCGAGCTCGGGACTTAGGAGACCAAAATAAAGTGAAATAAAGATGACTAATATGTTAAACTACTGCTTTCTTGTTACAGAGAACGATTTTTTTTCGACCTTAACTACGATGGTATCCTGAAGCGTTACTTTATAGTACATTACTGCCGCGGTCTATAATGACTACTTTGCTGGTCGCGCTGATGATGGCCGACAGCGCAGCGTAGCGCAGCTCCAGGCCGACACAGCGCGGTCAGCGTGCAGCACTTGATGGACGAGCTGAGATAAAGGCCGAGACCGTAGGCCGAGGCCTTTACAGCGAGGACAGCAAGGGCTGCAATGATGGCCAAGCTGAAAGGCCTAGAGCGTAGCTAGGCTAGCTCGAGGCAATCATAGCGTGACCAGCGAAGCAGTCATTGTGGGCCAAGGTTTGTATAGTGCTTTACTCAAAAATGCAAGTACCTAATCTAAATAAAACCAGCAAGTAATTTAAATAAAAAATATATTAATTAACTAGACTTTTAATTAAAATGACAATTATGAAAAGTACAGTTACTAAAATTCAACACCGACTTTCCCGGTTTGATATTACTGATAGTTTGCGATAATTCTAATGCGGTGTTTGACTGCTGGATTATTTCTTCATTTATTACTTCATTTAAATCTTTTTTTTTTTACCTTTAGACGTACAAACAGCTGTGTTTTAAATAAAATCTTTTTGGAATTGATTTTTTAAAACGTTGAAACGTCAAAATAGCGGCCGGCAATTTTGCCGGCCTGTTAGAGCGGCCAGCAAAACTTTGCCGGCCGCTCCTTGAAACAGACCGGCAAGGTCGACTTTGCTCAAACAAGTTTGTCAAAATAATGACAACATTACATGCATTTTTGAGTAAAATAATATTTTTTAACCTAGTAGGTATAAAAACTATTTTTAAACAATCGCAATGAGTTAATACAACGTTCAATTGTTTTTAAAAGGTACTTATTCTTACTTTTAAAGGTACTTAATCTGCCCCTGAATTTATGTTTAGAGCAATTTTTAAATATGCTAACCAGTAAGCATGATCACCGGAAGTATACCATTTTTTTATACTTATTTTAAGCGATTTTGTGAGATACTTATCTTTGCACTCGAAAGTACATTCTTGCAACTTCTCCTTTGACGCGGATGCAAAACTGCATCTGTAAGATACGTATATCTATTGGCCAAAGTTGTCTACAAAAAATGTTGTAATGTAACATTCTTTATTAAATGTTTCTATACACTTATATTCATTTTATATTACACGGAGTTTCCTTACAAACGGGCGTAGTCTGAAAGTTTTTCATTGCTAATCACCGCGCCTACTTCCCCGACATTCGAGTCACGTAGATGCTACGTGGCGCCATCTATACGGCCTTGCGTTGACTTTACACGAAAATAATATGTTTTCGGGGTTTTTCGCGAAGTGATGAATTTTGTTTTTTCGTAGGAAAGTGTGTTAAGATTTAGGTGTGTTGTCTTTCAAAATTAAGATTGGGAAAGTAAACAACAATAGTATATTGTTTTCCAAGGGGCGAAAATTACTTATTTAGTCCCGAGACGGGGTTTGGCGCCCGTAACGTAGTAAGGGCGCTAATAGTTCGAGGGACTAAATAAATCAGTCAGTTGAAAGCGATTCTCCCTAGGGCTGAAAAGTAGTACTTTCAACCCGCTCCGCAGGCATGTTATGACCTACTTTCAGAACATGAGTAATAAAATAGTAGATTATGCACCGAGGGGCTAAGTTGTGTCTTATGTCACGGGCGTCATATTGAATCTCGAGCGCAATGAAGGATTCGGAATTTAACTCCCGAGCGCAGGGAGGGAGTCAAGAGTTTAACTCACGAGCGAAGCGAGGGAGTTAATACAAGAATCCTGAATGCTGCGAGGGATTTAAGCTAGCCCAAGGCAAAGACACCTTTAGCCCAGAGGAGGATACTCTACTTTTTACACCTATTGTAAGAAAATAAAAGCCATAGTACTAAAAACAAAGTATTTATTAAATAAACAAACAGTAAGAATAACATATTTAGAACTCACTTTCATCACTCGACATTCTATAATACTTTATTTATTTATTCACAAAATCCACAGCAATCTTAGCGCAGTTTACTTAAAATAAATTAACTAATGTTACAGCCAATTACTCGGCGCGGTACGGTATTTGTTATTATTAATGCCAGTTTGAATGTTATTCCATTCCTTTTAAAAAATTGGTTCGTAGTTATCTTATTATACTTACAATATTATGTCTTCCAAAACATGGCAACGATATGCAGAAGCAGTCGTTATGATTTTGTAGAAAATCGAGAATATCATCCACGCGTAGTAAGGGTATCGAGAATGGCTTTCCTCTTACTGGCGCCAAAGGGTGTTTGTTAATACTATACTGCCAATTTAGCTGAGCATGTGAGATTCCAAAATCAAATCACATTATTGACCAGCGGGTCATAATGAAATCCAGTACAACATTATTGACCGGCTGTGCCCCCGGCCACTAATGACTCACTTTAGGTTAAGATTGCTTGTCATATAATTTAACATTTTCGAGCAGGTGGTGTGAAAAGTAAATTAAGTTGTCTGCCTCGGTGGTCTAGTGGTTGCCAGCGCGACTGCTGTGCTAGAGGTCCTAGTTCGATTCCCATGTCAAGCAAAGTGTTATTTGTTGTTTATTCCATCAGGAATTTCTCTGTAGGAGCCGCGAATCCTGAACTTGTGCCAGGTTGATGTCAAAAGGCTAGCCCCTTGCCACATGGGACTTAACAAAACTGTACGAGTACTATTGTACCTCTAGCCAACCTTTCGCGATTACAAGCGTGATGTTATGGTGCCAAATGTAACCAAATGCTAGTGGAAACAAAAGAAGCTGGGATAAAAACATATGTCAAATATGATAGAACTAGTGACCCGCCCCGGCTTCGCACGGGTGCAAAAAAGATACTAAAACCTTCCACTTGAATCACTCTATCTATTAAAAAAAAACCGCATCAAAATCCGTTGCGTAGTTTTAAAGATTTAAGCATACATAGGGATATGGGGACAGAGAAAGCGACTTTGTTTTATAATGAAATTAGTGATAGTGAAGGGTATTGACGTATTTTAACTAGTTGCCTATATAAAGTGCGTATTGTTTAGAAGTTATCTGCGTTAGACTAAAAACCACAACATTAACGTCAACGGTTAGTTTTCGAGGACTTTGACTAGGATTAGTTCCTTATTGAAAATTGTTGATATGAGCATCTACGCTTGGATACTCTTTTAGCCTTATTTTTTTTTTTTAAATGTTGCCTCACACTAGGAATTTCGATTCCCATCTGAGCACCGATTTTTAGAGCACCTACGCTTATAGCACCAAAGCTATTCCCATCTCAGCACCAATCAATATTTTGACGTGGCGCTTTAATGGGAACAATAAAAAATATTTAATTTCATTCCCATCTACGATTTACCTACGCACCTACGATTTGGTAGCTGCTAGTGATGGGGTATAACTATAAGTATAACTATACAAAGCGAGGTCATGTTATACTGGAATTTTGCTGAGTATAATATATCGCAGTGTGTACCTACTTACAAACATCCAGACATTATTTTCCTATTATGATCTATTTCCTATTTCCTAAATGGTCACAGACTCAGTTAATAGGGATGTTCACTGACTTAAAAAAATATTATTCTAATTAGTCCGTCTGTCTGTTAGATTATCGAAAAAAATTGCTTACGTATTTTTGTTTTAACAAATCAAAAAAAAAATGAACGAAGATCAAACGCGTCAAAGATTTGAGTGGAGGGTTGTGACGTCACTGACTGCTAAAGAATGTCATACTAATGTCTCAGAAAATGACGTCACACGAGTTTTCAAAGCACTGTTTCGTCTGCATTGTTTGTTTACGTGAAAAAAGAAAAAATACGTGTCCAATATTTTTTGGAAATCTGTCTGACGGACTAATTAGTTTTTTTTTGTTAACTACCCTATTATGAAAGGTCCATTTTAAGCTTTTGATGCAATTCATATTATGATCTGCTAAAGTGGCTATTTTAGACGCCCTGGAACAATCACAAAATAGATTCACTTGGACCGGATTACAAAACCACGTCTACACGACCACTGGTGACGATTACACTACCTTTTCTTTAATCATCAACAATGTTATTGTCAGGTTCCAGTCTAAGAGGAAGGGGCTGTAATCCAGTATTTTACATGTAGCGACTGCCTATGTGACCTCCAGAACCCAGTTAGTACCTACGAGATAACCCTTTGTAATACTATTTTCCTTCCATCAACCGCTCCAACATTAATATTCCTCAACATCACAATATTAAGATCAGCTACCAGCCACCACGAGACTACGAAAATTTCCCTTCTTCCGTTCAATATGTACTGCGTACAGTGATCAACGCAGGTTGTGCAATATTCCGGTCACGTTCGCCTACGTGCCCAGCTCGTACTGAATTACCCACTGTATACCGTTATACGTAGACGTACCAAGATTTAGGAGCAACGCTGATATTATTTTGGTAGTAGATTGGGATAATATTAAGTGGGTAATGAATTTATGGACGGATTTTGTTAAGAAAATTGTTCTTTGTTTGTTCTTATTGATAAGAACTGGTGAATTTACGAGAATTTATATCAGCCGCTCGGGTTGATCTGAGGGTTAGCTGCGTTTGCCAAAGTTGGTCCGTGGTTGGGTAACATTTCTTACCTAGTGCCTCAGAAAGCACGGTAAGCCTTTGGTCCCGGCTGTAATAAGTTCAAGAGTATAAGGCAGTATTAGTCAAACATATAAACATATATAAAGGGTGTAAGTACCCTTAACGCAATCGCAAACGCACTTCTTCTCCCCACCACTGCGATAATTTTTTGGTTCTAGACCTGGGAACCCCCTAGTTATATATTGGGGGTCAAAGTACCAAATTTTGCACAGCTGTTACTGTAAATACTAGTTTTTCGGGTTATAACTTTACTTAAATTACCTCCATGACCCGTTTACTATTCAAAGCATCCACTAGCACATTGAGTTTTACCGTAAAATGTGATTTTTGATCCCAAAAATAAAAGTCGTTTCCCAGCACAAATTTTTGCGTAGGGGTACTTGTTTTGATGTACAGAATGCTTGGTTGACGTACGTGTGAAGGGTTAATTTACATCCTGTATTTACGGCCAGTTACGGAGCGTTCACTGGACCTGACAGTTCTTTTACTTCAGGCACTAGATGCTCGGCACTTTGCTGAACGGGTCCTATTTGGCGCAGCTGTGAGATACACACTCTTTTTCGTGTTTAGTTCTTAGGTATTTTTTGTTTTTTTTTTTTTGTGTGTGCACTTGTGGCATGTGCCCAATAAATGTATTCTTTCTTTCTTTTTTTTTAGATACATAAAATTATACTATACCTACCTAATTTTCAAATTGACATTATTATAAAGCATACCTACTAACAGACCCACAATTCCTGCCTAGACAGAGCTACCCCAAAAATCCATAACTACCCACCATTAACACGTATATTAAGTCATAATTATCACGAAGAACTTCAGTAAATCATGTTCACGTCAAGGGGAACCTCATGACATTCTTGAAGCACCATAAAAATATCTCCACGGACTCAATGAGGGACTTAACCCTGCACTATATACGGCTATGGGTTTATGGTAATTTCTTATATTAAGGATTGTCTGTGCGTATTAAATAGGTGGGATTTTCAGTCGGGGTTGTTGAACCTTTTTAGTTTGAAATGAGAGAAAATCGGTGAAATTCAATGTTTTCACCGGACTGTCGCGGTCAAGTCGCGATATACTACGAGATTTTGTTGTTTCGTTAGGTTAGGTATTTTTAGGGTTCCGTAGTCAATATGGGACCCTTATAGTTTCGCCATGTCCGTCTGTCTGTCTGTCTATCCGTCCGTCCGCACTATATCTCAAAGACTCTAAGTACTAGAAAGCTGTAATTTGGCATGAATATACAAATGAGTAACGCCGACAAAGTCCTAAAGTAAAATATTGAGACTTATTTTTTTAGGGTATCCCCAGTACACATTAAAGTGGGGATGATTTATTTTTCTCGCCAAGTCCATTGTGTCAAACTCAAACTCAAACTCAAAGCATTTATTTCAATTAAACCATTACTGGCACTTTTGAATGTCATAAGAACCATTCATAAAACAAAACTACGAAAAACTACGAGTGCAATACGTCATTCCGAAAGCCACCACGCCGAACCACACGCCGCCGAATGCCCGCAACGACGAACGCTGCAAGCAAAAAAGCACGCAGCGACGCACACCGCAACAACGAATGCACGAGACCTCGAATCACGGAACAACGAATGCACGCCGCAACGCGCGGGTGGCGAGTGTGGGATGTCGTTAGATAGTTAGTAGTGAGATGTCGTTGTTTTATTTTACTATAACGATCATCGTTCGGAGGCAGGTAGGCAGGGTGGTTAATCAGTTTAGTGAGTTTACGTATTTTGATGGGCAACTGCGGAACCCTACATTGTGCGTGGTCCGACATGCACTTGGCCGGCTTTGTTTTTTCACAACCTCGTTATTGTTGGGAGACCTCGGAAAGCCTGGATTTGTGCCCGGTTGATTGCAATAGGGTCACCCCCAATAACATGGGACTAAGACATACCTTGCGAAATATATTAAGGTGTACTATTAGGTACACTTCTGCCTATCTCTTCGGAGATTACAGGGTGTCTAAAATGGCCGCTTTAGCAGAATCGTAATATTAATCATGATAAAAATTTAAAATTCTTAAAATGGACTTTACAGTTTTAGACATAAAGTCCATTTTAAGAATTTGAAATTTTTAACGTTATTCATACTAAGATTCTGCGTGGATTCTGATAGAGCGGCGTTCGATTATTTTTTTAATTGAAGGCTTCAGATAGGCAATCGGCCAGTAAGTTGGTGGAACACCTTAGTTTTGTTCTGAATAACGATTATATTATTTTCCCCTTGTCACAAAAATCAAAATCAAAACTCATTTATTCAAACTAGGCTGATAATCAACACTTTTCGAACGTCACACTTTTCGTCGTTGTGTAGGCACGACTGATACAATTATCTTAACAATCAAGCAATTAATTGAAAACATCTGTATCAAGTTAGTAGATTGTTTCGCGTGAATAAGTTCATTAGTAATCTATAACAATGGCACAATCATAGTATTTACTTTAACTTAACAATTGTTTTTACTCATTGTAAGCTTATACTGTAAAATTACATGATATCAGTACATGGGGATGTAGCTCAGTGGTAGAGCGTTCGCTTTGCATGTGAAAGGCCCCGGGTTCGATCCCCGGCATCTCCAACTTTTTTTATCGACAAAAATTCTAATTTATTTTTGTTGTCGATAAATTAGTTTTTTTCGTCAAAAAACAAAGTTTGAAAGTACGACACAATACTAGACTTTTTAAGCTTGGTATTGTATCCACATTATTTGCCATAAAACATAACACAACATTACGCCCGTAAAGTCCTAAGGGTTAGACAGAGGTGTACCTGCCTTTTTTTTTGTGGGTTGGGAAATCATCAAAAGACTCCTCCCGCTCTGGGCAGAGCGTCAGTGTCAGCTTTCTACTGACTAAAAACCACCCATGTTCCTGCTTAGCCCTTTGTGTCGAGGCCGCGGTATCTCTTTCAAACAACCCGCAGCCCCGACGGGCAGGTATACCTGCCTGCAGTCCTATTTTTTGTCAGTTAGTGTAGTAGAATGCCCAGCCTTTTCTTAACTATGTGGCCTTCTTCCTGTCTAACCGATTGCAGCTGATTATGTAGTACCGTTATTTCAACGACTGCCTCTCTGACGTCCACTACTCAGTTACTGGGCTAAATTAGACTCCCTTTCGTAAGACTGATTTTCCAACAGTGACTTTAATTTCTGACCGGTAAGAAGTATTTTTAATTAAATCAGCCACGTGAAAAATTTTTTCGAAACCTGGACATTTTTTCCCCGTAAAACAAGACATAAAAAAAGCAAAAAAGCCTCTCCCACGATAAACTTTAAAACAAATCTTGTAAGGAAATAAAAAGCTAATCAAATGCTATAAACAGTTTGACAGTAAAACAAAGATGGCTGTTCATTTGCGGATAGATTGACAATGTCGGTGCGTGGCCGTAAAGTGTGGAATTAGTACCGGGAGCACCCCGAATTAGCTGTAAAAACTTTTTTACAATCGACACTAGGGGCTTTGTATAGTGATGGGTTTCATGGGAATGTAGATGCTATGGGTATCGATACTCACCTGAGGCACAGTTTACATTGCCTGAAAATCATTAAATAAAGTAGGTTATAAGTAGGTACTACTTTTTAAAAATATTTATTTGTTCGTCAAATTTATCTTTTATTACACGTCTGCCCTAAAAAAAGAGTGTTACTTTTGTTTGTCCTTTGCGAGGCTACTAAATTTTTTTTTTTGTTCTTCCAATATTTATAAGTTATATAATATTTATTACAAACACGTAAAAATACTCAACATTATAACAAAAATACTCAATATTATACTTTATGCCCAATGCTGGGCAAAAACTTCGGCCCATGACTTCCAGTTGTTTCGATCCAGCGCCAATGTGTAGCACTGGTCACTATTCTTGTTCAGATCGTTCCGCCATATGCTACGAGGTTTGCCTTGTTTGTTATGGAACTACTCTGTTATTTCTAAACTGTATCATTAATTCACAATACTCGTTGTGAAATTTGTCACCATGTTGCATTCTTACATAACAATTCATCGATGTCGACATCGCGCTCAGCACATCCCTACGAAGCAATAACTCTTGGCCGCACCTAATTTGCATTTCTTTATTGGATCGCGGCGGAATTGAGAAAAATTCTCTCGCGCTCTGTTTTAATTACAAATTGTATATTATTTACATTTAATTTGCTGCCCCTCAGCAATTGGCAATTTGGAGAATTCCTTAAAATTTTTGGAGGTAGCCTTAAACTTGTCTTACTGTTTTTATGGTTAGTCGATTTTACTATGTTGACTAAAACCTAGTTGACTAAAACTAGTAGGTCATTTCTAATTACGAAATCAACACATAAGTAGGCACATATTTGATATCATGCCCAAGTTGCATATCATTATTAGAGATTCTCTCGCTCTTATTAAATTATTTGGGGTCGGCGCAGCGTACCTACGTCTCTACTAGTCGTCATCTCATTATCCACTCGTTCCTAATCTTTCACACAGTCCATTCGTGGTTTCTTTGTTTGTTCATCCACATTCATCAACATTACGATCTAAATTATTATACCTATATAATTATACCTTATATTATTATACCTTTTCTAGCATACTAAATACATTTTAAAATATTTATTACAAAAAGGCATTTAAACATTTAAAAATATAAAAAAATTCTCATCCACCGATGACGGGAGCAGGGTCCAAGCTACCGGTGGTTAGGGTTCCAGAGACAGGAACCTCCTCACAATGCGACCCGTATCGAGGAATACCTATTAATATCTTAACATGACATAATCTCACTCCTGTAACCCCCGAAGGGTTCATCAGAGGGGTAAGTAGGTACCCTTTTATTTTTGGGTCGTATAACGGGTGCAAGCCTATTGTCATCAACCGGGGCGAATTTCCTGTGGGAAAAACTCAATAGCACTTTGCCTTACCTGGGAATCCAACCAACGACCTCATGCACAACAGTCGCACTCGCGAACACTAGACCAATGAATAATCCTCTAATAAAGTAAATAAAACAATAAACGCAATCGTTACCTAAACAATTAACATCTAAAACCTGAAACCATTTCCTTTTCCTTCCATATTTACAGCACATTGGTCGGCAATACACTGATTACTCGATAGATCAGTTGCAGCTCGCTATACATTCTACTAACTGCGCCATGCTTCGCGAACGCACATTAAGGTGAATGTTTTATACTTACACCGCCACTAGATATAAAGGCTGCCTACGACGATCTATCGCTGTCAATCCTGTGAGAGATTGAGCCCGTTTTGAAGATAAAAGGGCACTTTTAAGTTACCTGTGTACTGGAACGTGTAGCTACGTACTTATGTTGGGTGGTTTTCATGTTTTTTTTTTTTTTTATTATACCGTGCACTAAAGTTTTAGGCATACCTGATGGTCTATTCATAGGGATGGTGGTGATGACTTGTGGGCGGTACGTAGGTTATCCAGCTGAGTCTAATTCAGGCTAAATGAGAGACTCAAAGTTACAACTAACTTTTGTTCTCTAATTAGTCTACTTTTTGGTATAAACTTCTTACGAGCAAATTATTGCTACCTATGTTCTTTCCAAGTTTTTACTCTACAAAATCAAACTACCTAAAACTCCCCTTACATTTTCCAAGTCTTCACAAAAACATTATCGACCATTGCAACAAATACATTCACGAAACTGATATATTTGTCAAACTAAAATCCCAGCCACTGTAACATTTTTCAAAGCAACAATATTTATGGGCATCCAATTGAATTTCACACTTGATTTGATTTCGAAGCCGCTTGAAAAATCCTTCACAGTTACCAACCGAAGGAAACGCATCTGTCAAATAATGGCGGGAAAACAGACCACGGGATTGCCAGCCTAAACGAAGGGTCGCCATGTGTCAAATAGAAAATAGTTATTTATGGCCACCATTCACAAATTGCATTTCGAGGCCGAATTGATATATTGGAATGTTTTATATGTAAATGTGGTCCTAAGACGAATGGCTTGGCCCAGAAACGGATATCGCATGATTTAGATTGTTACTTTAAGCAGGTTTAAATTGTTTTTCCTAACATTGCTAACTGGACGTTCTAGCGCCAGCGGAATAGTGTCGACAAGTTCACTCTGCTAAATAAGCCCAAGTTAAATAATAATTATAATGTAATTTGCATATTTTATACCTAGTTCGTACTTATTTAACAGGACACTAGACCATGCTGAGACAGCGGAATTTCAAAATACGGAAAACAACATACAATACAAGAGGCCGAACCTTATGTATGTATGTACCTATCTGCAGAAACTTCAGTCCTCAAAACATTTAGGAATCCTAAATGTCCGAAAATAAAATCTTTTTTACTAACCTATTTTCTTTTTACAAGGATTTCTTTGCTCCAAATTCAAATAGATGATAACAAAGTAAAAAAAACAATAGAACAACATTTAAATTCACATTTTGCCGCGGTCACGTTTGCGGCCGATAGTTTAGTTTCTGTAAATCATTATGTCAACCGGGGTCAAGCTCGTGGTGCACACGGGCCAATCCGTTATTCACGATAAATGACAAGATGAATATACGTATCAATACGAACCTAGATTAGTTGTTGAAATATCCTCGTCGGAGGTCCTGTGAGGTATGTAGGAACCGGCAATGTTTCTAGGGTTTGGTTCGCTGGTTTGTGCGCAATTGTGTACCGTTTGACGCTTGCTTGTTTTAACTTTCGTATTTTAAAAGTAGTAGCTTCTCCGAACCAAATAAATATTTTAAGGTAAATAATTGTAGATAATTATTAAATGATAATGTTAGAACACCGATAATACGGCAACTAAGACATGAATTCATGAAAATCAATCATAACAATTTTATTATTACTGTCAAGCAAGGTGGTTTACCTACTCTTGTTTAAAGAACGCCATGAGTTTAGTAAGCACTTAGGTACATCCATTACAACATCGAACAACATAATTATAACATCCATACAACCCACCAAATAGATAGAGGCACGCTTAGTGGCATTAACGGCGCAGAAAACCGGTGTGAATTTGTGTCTTGTTGGAAAAACTTAATTTTCCCTAATCAGAATGAAACCCTCCGTGGTTCAACAGAGGCGTTTGCGTGCGACTACTAGACCGTAAGGCAGACACACAGTCGGTGATCATTGCTAATTGAAGCTAATTTATTTTAAATGGTTCTGATACTGCGAACTAGACGTTAATATTTTACACAACCAAATTATTTTAGCACATTGGGCAAGTAGCAATGGTCGGAGCTAAAAGCGATAAACCATCGTAAATAACAACGAAGGAGATTAAGATCATAAAATAAAGATAGCAAAATGTAATAATTTACCTCCAATACTAAAATAGGCTTTTGAACGTCGCATTCACGTCAATATCAACGTACAGTTTTAGCAATACTCATCTACTTAGGAAGATAAACAGGAGAGTAGGAGTGGTATCCATCATAGAACAAATAAAAGAGGTTTATTTCTGTTCTGTGGTATCCATCCATTAATAAAATTACAAAATTAAGGTTACGATTGGGACCAAACTATATCTTCCAATTTCAACCATTATCAAAAAAGACTGCTTTCAGATCTCAGTGAACGCAAGAGGTTATGACAAGAATTGTTTAATGTTCTAAACTAAATCTCATGAAGAAGTTATTAGCAGATAATCATTCAGACAGCAACCTAAACAAACATGTGGAGCATAACTGCAAACGAAATTTGAACCTAAAATGTAGCATTCACAACAACATGTGATCCTCTCGTGTGCACGTACAAACTTGGGCTGGAGAAAACAGCGATATTGCCGTGGATCACGTGATCACGTGCCGCTTCCGCGGTATTGAGTCTGGCTGCGGTAGTTTTGGTCGCGGCTGTGTTGCAAGGCCATAAATAAACTACTATTTTGGTAAATTTTTCGTTTTTTTTCTTGGTTACTGGCAATAATTGTTTTCAAATGTCAATTAAACATTAACTAACACTTTTTCAAGGTTTATGGACAATGTTGGAATAAAACACACACTGCAAAACTTCACACGTGAAATCTTAGCACTCACTGGTGTGACGGAGGTAACATCTCATTAAACTATTAGTAATTGCTTTTGCTTTCGGTATTTAGCCATAATAAAGACTTGTAACTAATGTACCTTCTTAATTTATCTTATCCCCTACTCCTACGTAAAGCTTGACAATAAATTCGGCCCGAGTTCGGTTAAACAGACGCGATACTGAGTTTTGTTACTATTCCCACGGCACCATTCGCAATTCCTGCCTTACCCAACTTTCAATGTTATCCATAGTCAAGGTCATAACACTTTTTGGTCAATCTAATACATTGTTAATACCTATCGGAATGAGTATTTAAAGGCTGATGAATCAATTCATGTGCATTAGGTATCATTTATGAAAACGGTAACGTTTCAAATGACGATTTTACAAGAAGCGATTTTTCGCCCGTTAGTTTAAAATGCAGCGTTTGTTGCGGTGGACTCGCCTCTTAGTAAATGAATAAAATTGCACGCGATTAGCCTTTTACGCGCCCCGCGTCTCCGTAAACGAGCCCTTAGGCCGCCTAAGCTATTGTATTGCTGATGAACGCTATTACCATAAGCCTAGCATTACGAACGACTGACGACGTTATCAGTGGCCACTTAATGTTTGTATCATATTATCGTTAAGATAATGTAGTAGTGATACACATGCGAGTGGAATCTCAACTTTTAGGTAATATTATTGAAAAACCTGTTGGCAACATTCTACCTACATCAGTTACGCAGGCGCGTCAACTCGACGCTTGTCCATGTAGTCAAACAGCTGTTCGACCTTGAATTAAAAAACAAAATCCAAACAAACCATACAATATGGACTTCAACGACAAAGTGTTTTTAATAACTGGTGCCAGTTCTGGTCTGGGCGCAGCAACAGCGATTTATCTATCCAAGCTATCAGCCAAACTCGCCCTTGTAGGCCGAAAAGACCCAAACCTCAAAAGAATAGCCCTATACTGCGAGAAAACTAAAGGTATAAAACCTCTTGCAATTACCGCTGACGTCACAGAAGACACAGATGCTGAAAGAATAATTACCGAGACAATAGAACACTATGGAAGACTCGACGTTTTAGTGAACAATGCCGGAGTTATTGGGATGGGCGGAGTCAAAAACTCGGCCATGGAGACTTACGACAAAGTTATGAACACTAACATGAGATCTGTGTACCACTTGACTATGCTGGCTACTCCGCATCTAATTCAAAGCAAAGGTTGTATTGTGAACATTTCTTGTATCGCCGGCTCAAAGCCTAGTACGATGGCCTTAGCGTACAACATTTCGAAGGCCGCATTAGATCATTTTACTAAATGCGTTGCTTTAGAATTGGCCCCAGATGGCGTAAGAGTGAATTCTGTAAGCCCTGGATTTGTAAAAACGAATTTGTTAAAGAATATTGGGCTGAACGAAGAGCAATTAGCTATGTTTGTCGCAAATGTAGTTGGTAACATGCCCTTGAAGAAGGCCGTGGAAGGAGATGAAGTGGCAGCCTTGATTGCATTTTTGGCCAGTGATAAAGCGAAAAGTATTACGGGATCAACCTACGTTATAGATGGCGGTATAACGTTAAAATAGCAAACACGGAATATCACAAAAAACTATTAAAAGTAAACTAAAATTGAAATATATTTATTAGACTTTTCCTATTTGGAAAACGTTGCGTAAAAGAGTAAGACCAATATTTAATCATGTTTCCTGTTTACGAAGTCTCGATTTTGTCTTGTTTTATATCGATGTTTACGAATGAGATTGTTATTGAAGAAAGTTTTTCTGCTTGAAATAAGAAAATATGTGGACTAGAATCTGTTAAGTAAATGTGGCTCGATACTATACAAAATGTAACGGTTTTCTGAATGATTGTCTTAAACGTTGCCATACTATACACTACTTTACTTAATCTAAGTGTTAACTGCATTGAAATCTCATAAACTATCTATCTGTCTATCTGATGTTATTGATTTTTATTATCTTGAAAGTGCTACCTAGTCAATGCTTTTCCGTATATTTTTTTATCGATAGTGAAATATATTGTTGTTATATTTTTATTATGCCTAGAGAACAAAGTAGGTTCTATTTTAGTTATTACTAAAATAGAACCTACTACTAAAATAACACATACATACTAGAATAATAAAGGAAATTATATACCCAGCATCATTAATTTTATTTACCATCAACACCACTATAAGCAATGAAACAAACAGTATAAATTAAAAATAGATAAATAAAACGTTTTTACTGGATACGGGAATACCTACATCGGCAATTAGAATTTTTTTTTGTTCGACACATGTAGTTAATATTCAGTAGATCGTAAACCAGTATGATTCCCTCGTCAATCCGATCAGCGTGCCATTACCTACATTGAATCCTAGGGTCTTGGAAAAGATTTCAGATAGACACCCTGCTGCGATGGTGCAAAAACACGCACTAGGTACTAAACTTCAAGGGATCCCAGTTTCGTCTCGAGTTTTGAATCCACCTTGTTCGATAGATGACAAAAATGCTGATTATTTGACATCATCACGCTGATGCCCTTATCCTGATTTGGGGACGGCGTAGCCAGGTCTTCTTCTCCCATACTTCTCTGTTACTCGACATCTCATCAGACACCTCCCTTCTTGACATATTTATTAACGGGTATTCGATAGTGAAAAGAACTATCTTGTAATCTAAGCCTAAAGTAAAATCAAGCTCGTCGAGCGATCGAAATTCGAAAGTGCAAATTGAGAACAATTAGTAGGTAGCCTATCGGTCTGTTAAATAGAGATACTAGTTAATGTATACTGAAAACATCAAACACGGTTCATTGTTTTTCCTATCTAACAACGCCTCTCTCTATTGGACAACCAGTCGAAGCTACAAGCTTATCGTACAAATGTGTTTTGTAATTCAATTCCTCGCGTAAATAGACAAGGATGTCGGAATTTACGACACAAGTCATTTGCTAGTAAATGGTTATGTCATCTGCAAGTCTGATTATAACTTTCCTTAAAACAACTCCTCACTTAAGATTCCAAGGAATAGTTACTTTTTGTCATACATTTTACATACCGGTCACATATTTCCTAATGGTTCTAGCATTACAAAAACTTAAGACGTATTTGAAGACAAGACTACATGGTTTTTGTAACACATAAATATGTATTTTTACGGTTGTTGCTGTCCACAGTAGGTAGTAATAGATTTAATGTCATCTATCTATTGCAGAAAAACCAACTTGGATCAATGACAACCTACGGGGAATTTGTCAGGATTCGTTATGGGAAATCTTTATTTTCGATCTTGTATAAATATCGGATACAATCACGAGTATGAAGATAAGAAATCCGAATCATACTAATACAACGAATCAAGGAAAGATAGAATAAATAAACAATGTATTCTGTCACATAATTTAATTAAATGTGGCGAAAAAAAATTGTGTCTATCTGGATAACGACAAAGAAATTGTGTTGTCTGTGCTAATCGTTTAATTGCTAGTCGTTTTCCTGTACCTACATGGAAAAAACAATTAGCTATATGGACTCGAACTCGTCTTTTTCACAAATAAGTGGTCATAATGAGGATATTAATAAGAAAACTGCATAAAGAGGAGCTAGAATAGTAGATGAACTCAACAGGACCCCAACTCACACGTTCCTATGGTACCTACCTATTTCACCAAAAATGTCTAATTAGTCCGTCAGATAGATTTCCAAAAAATAATGGCCACGTGTTTTTTTCTTTTTTCACGTAAACAAAAAATGAACACGATACAGTGCTTCGAAAAGTTGTGTCAAGTCGTGTGACGTCACAAGGTTGGTACTTTTTTACCCACAAAGTGACGTCAAAAGCCCCCACTCATCTTTGACATTTTTTGTGAAATACCCTATTATAATGAAGGCAGGTGTAGATATAGAATCTTAACAACAGAAAGTTTAGCATACTACTGTTACACCATCAACGTCACAAGACATTGCGTTACGCAACTGTGAAAACGTACTTACACAAGTGTTTATATCGCAACTATAACAAAAAAATGTTACTGTTACACTTGGCGACAAAACTTGCAAACATATTCTGATATTTGACTGCAGTAGTCACACGGGGATGTAGCTCAGTGGTAGAGCGTTCGCTTTGCATGTGAAAGGCCCCGGGTTCGATCCCCGGCATCTCCAAAACCACTTTTTGATGTTTTTACCTTCATTTTTGCACAAATATTAGTTTTATTGATTTGTGTATTCCATAAGAGTGTTCAATTTATTATTTGCTTAGCGGAAAGTGCCGTTTTATCCGCACTCGTGTGATGGTGTAGAAAAAAAATATGATTCTAGTCCGGCTGTTAGATTATCGTAAAATATTGGATACGTATTTTTTATTTTATAAAATCAATAAAAATTTACGAAGATAAAACGCGTAAAAGATTTGAGTGGGTGGTTTGTGACGTCACTCACCGGTAAAAAATATCATGAATGTCTTAGAATATGACGTCACACGAGTTTTCAAAGCACTGTATCGTCTTCTTTGTTTGTTTACGTAAAAAAAGAAAAAATACGTGTCCAATATTTTTTGGAAATCTATCTGACGACTAATGAGATATTTTTTTTAACTACCCTATTATTTGTTTGACCTGCATGAACCTGTATCTGGAGATTTTTTGGTGGAAATTTAGACAATGTGGAGTATGTTTCAAAAATATATATAAGTAATTTGATTTTAAAATAAGAAAAACAACAAAACACATTGTCACATTCTGTTGTATTTGTCTGAGTAGTACAGTAAAGTAACAAAATTAAATACAGCTAAAAAAACGCCTTCATTCATCTTATAAAATGAATAAAAAATCCTGCAGTCGAAGTCAAGGGATATTTGTAATCAAATAATTAAGACGTGTCAACCGATTTATTGTTACACTGAAAATAATTTACTAATTAATACAATAAAATTGTATCCGCAATTCATTAGAAACAACAAATTTCAGATTTCAAAAAATACACTGCTAAAATTATGTATCATAATTGTCAGAGAGAATTAATAATATTAATTTTTCTTAAAAGGAATGGAAACTTCATCGATACTACTCGCAAATCGATTACATTTTAGATTATATACATCGAATTTTCGCGATTCTTTACTTTTGAACACGACTCGAAGACATTACGAGCTTATATGCGCTAAACTAGCAAACTCTAGGTATACAATGAACACATTGTAATTTGGGAATTACCTACAATATTTACGATTAGAATCTCCTTTTTACTTTTTTTTTTCATTACATTTAAAGCTGTGATCAAAACCGACGCGTATTCCGCGCGGGATGAGCGACACTTAAAATTCATTTATAAACACGGGGTTGGTTGTTTTTTAAAGTGTGGGAAATCTTCAAATGACTCCCCCGCTCTAGGCAGAGCGGTAGGGAGTGTCAGACTTCTATTGACTAAAAACCACCCGTGTTCCTTCTTAGCCCTTTGTATCGTGGCCGCGGTATCTCTTACGAACCAGCCGCAGGCCCGACGGGCGTCGGTCCTTGCGGGCCGCTCTCATGTTGCTGAAATCTCTTTTGAGGCGCGCGTGGAACACGAACGCGCCGTCGACACGGCCTGCCGTCGTCATAAGACGGACGGACGGCGAGCTAGCCCATTAGTCACCGTCCACAGGCCCGCGCCTACGCCTACCTATTTCCGCTCAGCATTTCCTTGCGGGATTCGCATCAGTTTGATCAGAAGGGAAACGTTCCTGATGTTCGAGTTTATACACGCAGGTTAAACTGATTAAGCAAACCATTCAAGCTTTAGCCAACTTACCATTATTTAAATTTACATTTAAATTTTGAACTATTTTTATTAAATAAGTTTACCTTGGCGTACATAGTTAAAGACCGATAGAACGTACGCATGGCGACAAATCAGACTATAAAAAACCAGTTTATGCGGGTCTCTCATTATATTTGTAATCGATTCAAAGTGAAGCTATGTTATACTGGAAGTGTATAGCTTGATGAGTCGGTATGCGTACATATTCAAGTTAACTAAGGACAAAATTAAAATATTAATTAACGCTAAGATTTCTATCAGTCTCGGAATACTGACTAAAATATAGTTTCTGAATGCTTTGGTCTACATGTAAAACCTCAATATTTATAATTAAATTTGGCGGTATGAATAAATGTTATTCAGGATATTCACCACCCTTTTTGCATGAAACATTACAATTTGTACTGAATAAGCACATCAGAAATCTTATTTCAGTCATCCTAAAACAAATAGGTAGATAAGGCTACATTTCCTTATAAATACTTTAAATTTTCTCCACTTTCAATATTTTAGCCACTAATGTAGACATTCCACTTGAGCCCGCGTCACGCTGGCTTCAATATACTTAAACCTACAATCATTACGTAAATAGTAGCCAACTGCCTACATTTCAAGGGCTAGTGATTTTGAACACCAATATCGATCACTCCTCTCTAAACATTTACATTATAATTTGTTCTATTTTTTCCGATTTTCCAAATTACTTTTTTTACATTAGGATTTACCTAAAAAAGTGAAAAGGTCGTGAGCAGGAATGTGATTTGAGTAATATTGAGTCAAGAATACGACGACAAAGACTGGAGAACTAACACTTATCAGTCGACAACTCTGAGCAGACCATCGGCTGGCCGCTATGAGATAACCAACCACGTGATGGCCATCGCACGTCGGTGGAACAAAGATATATCTTCACTGCGATCCACACGAGCGATAGCAACAAAGTTGTCGAACCACATCGGATACACGCTAAAACGGCAACTAGTACGACGAGTCCTTTAAGAGCCAAGCTCGCATGGCTATCAGTATAGACCGGCCGCCTTAGGGTTGAGCACGATCAGCACTGCGCCGGGGCGGGCGAGGCGCGCGAGGCGGCGCAGCAGTTCTCGTTGAGGTCGGTGGCGGACTTGCGGCGGGGGCTAGGCGCCCGGCGACAGCGCGGCCAGGCCCGGCGCGGGGCCCAGGCCGGGCAGCTCGGCCGGGCCCGGCGCGGGGCCCAAGCCGGGCAGCTCGGCCGGGCTGCCGAGCGAGCCGTTGCTGCCTCCGTGCTCCAGCGACGTGACGGACGGCATAGAGCGCCGCTCCGACGGGGCCGGCGACGGCGCGTCCACATCATTCTGCAACGATCCAACGCGCTCAGCTGTGGCGCCGGCTACAACACACCGGAGCCGCGGGGGGCGGGACGGGGCAGGAAGGGGGGGCACGGGGGGGAGGGACGGGGGGCACCGTTACTCACTCGCATACCGTGACACTCGCAGACGACGGTCTACTGTCTTTTGCTGACTTCTCATAACCGCAGCCCGCGTTGAAGTGAGCAAACGGAGTTCATTTAATTCAATCAAATCAGTAAGAATGGTTTTTTTATTTATAACTCGGAAATCATGAGGTTTATCTAGTTATTATTATTCCATTTGCTTACTTGTCAGCGGCCATCATTTCAGACAGTCGACAGACATCTGCGAAGCATCACGCGTTCACTAAATTACTGTGCTGGCTGATGGTACTGATGAACTAAACTTTATTATGGAAACAAAAAGTCGTGTCAACAAATATATTTGGATCAACTGCTTTACATTGTGGACTAGAATTACTTTCTAATTCTTATAGTACTTGATCGTTTTAGTTGCGAAAGCCAGTGTTGTGATATTATTTTATATTTCTCAAACTGATTCTAAATCGGATCTTCCATAGATCGAAAAGATATTGATGCAGCATATTTTAAGCCCTTGATTAATGACATTAGGTGATCTTTAATATTCTAAATCCATAAAAAAAATCTTAGCGATTTTTGCTTATGATTGTTGATTTCAATGCAGATGTTTTTCTTTTATTTGATTTTTTTCTCTACACAAATGCGAGATGAAAATATTTTTTCGTAAAATTCTACAGAGAAAATCGATGTAAAATTATTCGTAGAAAAGGATGGATTTAAAATACATGGACAGATGGAAAGAGACAGCACATTTAGCGAGCGATTGGTGCGTACAAGTGATTCCCACCGTTGAGACAAATGACAAAGCGTGCTATAAAGGATTCAAGCCAAGAAGTCCTGCAGTTTATAGAACGTCATGACTTTTTTATGGATTATTTTCAAAAATCATACGAACAAGAAAATATTTTGAAACAACACGACTTTGATTTTAACCCAATGATTGACTAGGCTAAGTTTTAAGTCTAATTTATAATCGGTTTCTGAAAGGCATCGCTGTAATAGGTGTACTTAATTAGTTCAATTGATGGTTGTTATTTCAATCATGGATTTAATTAAGTAACATATGATTCTAAAAGATCTGATAGCAACCGCAAATACTAGAGGCTGCCCAAACGCTATGGGCCCATTCAAGTATTACGTAAGCGCCAAAGAGGCTGGGGCTGCGGGTTGTTCGAAACAGACACCACGTCCCTGGACACAAAGGGCTTAGAAGGAACATGGGTGGTTTATAGTCAGTAAAAGTCGGACATTCCCTACCGCTCCACCCAGGGCGTGAGGAGTCATTTGATAATTTACAACCCTCCAAATAAAAAAGGGGTTGAGGTGTCTTTTATATTTTGATGACATGTAGGGTGGGGGGGGTTCTGGATGATGATTAAATCAGCAACATTAATTTATTTCATTGTTTTTTCTGTACCATTATAGTAGATTCTGATTCCAACTAATATGGCAAACCTACTTGTCTATGCTCGAAAATGGAAAGAACTTTTAAAGAAACCTGAACAACGATACAAAAATGTTTACGAAAATAATAGGCCTAGGAGAGGGAGGGAGGGAAGCTTTGATTACGTTTGTTGACAAGAGGGGGCCTTACATAAAGGGCTAAGAAGGAACATGGGTGGTTTTAGTCAGTAGAAGTCTGACACTCCCTTTCGCTCTGCCCAACTTAGCTTTCTCTGACCCTATATCACTATGTATCCTAAATGATAAAAACTATGCAACGGATTTTAATGCGATTTTTTTTTAATAGATAGAGTTTTTGAAAAGGAAGGTTTATATGTATAATAAACCCGTGCGAAGCCGGGGCGGGTCACTAGTAATATATATATTTGAATGGTTCCTACGACAGACCCCAGGGCCCATCGATTTTTACGTAAAGACGCTCCTTCACTGAAAATTCAAGATTCGATTGTACAGAAATAAGTGAATGTGAACAATTTCATTTATGAAATGACGGAGCACTTTTACTATATGAAGAAGATTCCGCTGAGTTACATAGAAACAAGTAGTGTTGTTGTGGCTGGGTGGCATTAAAGCTGCGGTTTTGCAATTGGGTAGTTTAGTGACAAAAAAATATGGGGTCCGTTTTTACCCTTAGAGTACGGAACCGTAAAAAATATAAAAAATTGACAAAGATAAAAAGTGTCAAAGATACAAAAGAACAAGCCCCCTTGTCATGTCTATTTCCGGTCAAATATGTACGGAAATGTGAAGTCAAGAATTATTTGGAAATCTATCTGACGGACGGACTAATTGGATTTTTTCAAGTACCCTATTGCCTTAGCTACCTTTAGTTAGCCTTTCAGGAACCGGTTGTTTATTTTATAAGCTAATGATTGTGTTACCTTGTTATTCAAGAATTTTGTGTGTGTTAAAGAAAGCTGTAAGCATAATATGAATAGAGAAGTAGGTTAGACATGCAGTGTGTAATGATATATATAGCTAGACAGAAATCATAAACAAGAAATATATAAAATTACATCTATGTACAAAAACATAATTATGTACTAATATTACTTAAAAGAATAATAGTTATAGATACCTAGTTATAGATATAATGATAGATGGGTTTACGTCTAAATCAACGAATTTAAATATATGCCCACATTATTTCTAGCGATGGTTTGTGGTAGAGATGTATCGACTATGATAACAATATGTAAATAAATAAAAATATACGAAACCTACATGATTTTTAAACACATATTTTTTACGGAAAACTAATCATAATAGATATCAATAAAAAAATATCGATAAAATTTTCCTAAGAAGAACATCGACACTTATAAAATTGGTAGTCACTACATCTCTAATAGTACATGGTTTTTACAATGTTTATAATTGGATAGCTCATAGCTTAATAATTTTACTAAGAATGCTTTATATACGGGGCTATAATAATACTTCTACATAACAATAATATACTAAGTACATAACAATTAAAATTTACGTACATATAAACTTACAAATACCTGTGGTTCGAAGACGAAACCTAGATGATAAAATTTAATTTCAAAATGTTGGGTTTATTACTATTTTTCACGATACAATACGCCATCGAATACAAAAATCTACCTACTTAACAATATTTTAGTAACAATTAAACATTTATACCTATTTGTATAAATATTAGGATCCAAAAATACCAACTTTTGATTATAAAATCTTTTTCATATAATAATCTAGAATAAACATCGGTTTCATGCGACTTTCTTCTTATTTACATTCAAATCACGGATCTTACTTTCCTTACAAGTCTACTCTAGAGTAAATACCGTGGAGTAAACACATACAATAATAGCTATAACCATAATCCTCCTCACAATACAAAAAATCTAGCTCTATTTCATTGCACATTACATACAGGTAGCACATATAAAACCTTCTAGCTCGTCAACTTTTTTTAAAACCGCTATCGTTTCATCTATATTGTCTATAGCATCCTCGAGGTTCGAACACTATGACCAAGTTTGTACACTATATCAGGACAGTCGGTCGTAGCCACACTATTTTGTACTTTGTTCTTTCTCTTTTTTTCTACACACTTACTGTGAGCGACGTTCTTACAACCCAAGTATGCTCTCCTGAGCGCACTTGTCACTTTGCCCTGACAATCAGTCACAATCCGACAGTTTAATAAGAGATAACGCCGACTTTGACAAAAATAAATGCTTGAGAATAACTTCCTTTCAACTAAAATATGAAATGCAATATGTTTCTTTCTTATAAAGAGAAAATTGGACAGCACAATAAAAGTCAGCCAGTCATAAAGTAAGAGATTGCGAATAAGAATTAAATAAGAAGTTTGATCAGCAGAGCGTTTCAAATTACGGAAATCAGTAAGAATATTACAGAAGCTCAAGAGTATATTACAAAAAAGTTTATGAGATATTTTTTGTATGAGAGAAATTTTAAAATGGTTACCAAATTAGATTGAAAATGATTATTCTTATTGACTAGAGAAGAAAAGTCATGCTTAACACAAAATATTCTCACCACGCTTATCCCAGGCCTTGCCTGCAATTACAACATTTGTTGACTAACAAACCTAATAAACCTATGCACACTTTGGCAGTGAAAATCCGACTTTATTAATATTTAACTTAAAGCTAGATATAAATTAATTCATTATTTCATTATTATGATATAATATAAGATAAATAGGTATGCTTAAATAAAAAAAAAATGGAAGACAAACAAGAAAATATATACATACATACAAAATTACACATATAAGAAATTAATGACAACCATAATTATGTAAACCCAAAATTATATGATAGTTTGTGTGAGAAAATGCGTGTGGTATCCACATGTTATTTGTAAATAATTATTGTTATTTTATTTAAACAAACCAAGAAAAAAAAATGATGTAGAAATCGAGTAACAATGCTTCATCGACCGTTGATACGTCTGTCGCGTTTGTAATTTCTATTTGTATGATCGATCGATGGATGCGCTTTGAAAAGAATGAACTCATTCAGGGTTGCACCGACCGGTGAACCAAAAAGCATTCGTGTGATTACTCAAGTGAAAAAAAAGGTATTTAATTTAAGGGACTACGTTGGATCCCGAGAGCAGTGAATTCTAGAGTAAAATTTCGAGCGTAGCAAGGGATTCTAGATTAGAATCCTGTTTCTCGCTCAGAACTAAGAGCACAGAATGCTACAAACTGATGGTCGATTACTGCATCTCGCAAAGAGCGACGCTACGCACTGACAGTCAGTGAAGCACTGTAACTGGACTTATATCCCATAACTACATAAGTCACCAGTCTTCATTAAAAACATGTGGACACCAATTTCACCAGAACGTGAAGAGCGTGAGTATGAGCGAAGTGAAAGCGAGTATGTAGTGTAGGATGCGCCTGAGTGCGACGCGACGGGTAGTTACCTTGAGTGGCACCGGAGGCACTTCCAGGTGGTAACCTATGTCGCACAGGTTGCGAAGTAGCTCTATACCTGGAACATGGGAAAATGTGACTTAGTATAAAGCTTTCTAGGATATAATTTGAACAACAAGTTGAACTTCTTCGGTGTTGATACAGCGCGTAAATAAACGTTACAACCAACTTGTCGAGTGCCCTGCTAGGAAGACCTATTGTTTTATATATTGGGCTGAAGTACCAAACTCCACGTCCATAGCGTATATTTGGCGTGGTACGAATAGTTTACATTATAGCAAAAACCACAACCCTGTTTTGAGTCTGGTTCTTCTAACCTAACAGACAGATGTGTTGCTGGGGAGTTTGTTCCGCCACTTCTTCTTACCAGCTAAACCACTAGGGAGTGCCGAAGGGTGAGCTATTGGGGGACTGTCTTTTGTAAAAAAAATTTTTGACGTTCGAAAAGCAGCCTCGTTTGAATAAAAGACTTTTGATTTTTTTATTTTTGAGTCGCATAGTCTCTGCGCAAAATTCACACCTATTCTATAATGACCAAATAATAACATTATACTGTGAAGAATCTTGCATATACTAGAACCAAATACTCGATAACATGATAGTGACTACCACCAGCCCGCACTGGACCTGCATGGTAGATCACACCTTCACACCCAATGACGTATTATATATAGACACGTCATGAACTAACATGGCGGCGCATCAAAACAGCGAAAATATTATATAACTACTTTTACGCGTATAGAAAGGGAAAGAAAATATGACACCGTACAGCGGGATGCCTGTTGATGCCTGTTGTCTTTATGTTTCGCGCAGGTTTACACACACAATTTAAATTAAGAACAAACGTAGCATCGCGCGAGAGGTTGGTGCGTAACTAAGCGCGATGTGGCCAATTGGCTTCATTTCATGTTGTAATTTTTGAGGGCGGACAACGTATCTATAGTTTTAATATATCATTGTTCACACCCACTTTCTGTCACGGAGAGAAGTCTGTGGGCCAGCTGGACCATGCTTATGAGCACAGCGATAGTTACAAATATTCCCCATGGTCCTAAAAAGAGGACAAGTTATTGAACCCTGGCTGGAAGCCTTATACTTAAGGCACCCACAGGCTAGTCTGGTTAAGCATAAGCCGGCCTTATAGGTTGACTAGCTTTTGCCCGCAGCTTCACCCGCGTGGCTTTCGTAAATATCAAAAATGTCGATTTTCCATACAAACTTTCATCCCATATTTCACCCCCTTGGGGTTTGAATTTTCACAAAACAAACCTTAATGAATGTCTACGTCATAAGAGGAATATGTGAGCGAAATTTTAAGTTTCTAGCTTCAAGGGTTTGGCCTGTGCTCAGTCAGTCAGCTTTGCCTTTTATGTATAGATAGAAGATAAATGTGCGAGAAGTCATGTCGAAAAAGAAATAAAAAAGATAAGAATAAACTCACCAGGATCCCGATTCTGTCCATATCTCGCCTCCCAGGCGTCGAACAGTCGGTTGTAGTACCTTGGCCCCGCGAGAAAGCCTAGATACTTGTGTGTCGCGTAGGTGGGGAATATTCGCTCCATGTCTCCTGTTTGTGTCAGCTCGTCCTCTGACTGGAGGAGGTGACGGACGTCATCTGATGTCAGTGTTGATAGTATGTCGCGGAGGTACTGTGGACAGTGATTTTGTGTTTATTGTACCAGCATAGCTATTCATAAACAATCGAATCGATCTTGACCCTTTTCCGAGTATCACTTTTTTTAATCGAACGATTGGCAAATGCTATTCACAGATTCGAACGACGTGAAAATTTAATTAAAATTGTTCACATAAACACTCGAGGTGAAAAATTTTAATTTAATTTTCAATGGATACGCAACGACTCTTGCATATGGTATAGTACAAACTGGCGCATAATTCTGATCGGATTGTACTTCCGATAGCAAATAGCTGTCAGCAGGATTGATATCTTCTTCACGAATAACAATCGAATCTATTACTCTATCTGTTTCGTAAATAGCGATTTTCGACAGTAGGATGGATCGATTGGATATAACGGAAAATCGAGTGGTTGTGAATATCTATGCAGGCACACAAATAGTCGATTTTATATTTCGGGCTGCTAAATGGTATAGAATCTATTGGATACGTATTTTTTGTTTTATCAAATCAATAAAAATTGACGAAGATAAAACGTGTCAAAGATTTGAGTCACTGACCGCTAAAGAATGTCATACTAATGTCTCAGAAAATGATGTCACACGAGTTTTTAAAGCCAGATATCGCCTTGATTGTTTGTTTACGTGAAAAAAGAAAAAATACGTGTCCAATACTTTTCGGAAATCTATCTGACGGAATAATTAGATTTTTTTGTTAACTACCCTATTCTACAGCCATGTATATTTTATTTTTTTCTATACAAAACCAACAGTTAGCCTAAATTAGTCCAAAATATCCTACTTTATGGGTTATCATGGATTTTCCCTTTCCATACAATTCAATCTTATCAACTTTTACTGAACTTACCATATCCCGTTCATCCATATTGGTATAAATGATGTGTTTATCTCTTTCTTCTTTCGACAGGTACATTGTATATAACCGGCTATCGTATGGCAACCCGGCCTGGAATAACGAAATATCAACATTTAACAAGTTACGTCGTACTTTGGGACAGCAACAAAAACAAATAAGTACTGTATCCGTCGACACACGATGTTACCCCATTTTATCTACTGAAATCAGTATTTAGTAATAGTTTTTCGCCGGTAAGCAAGATAGCCTAGATTCGCGACACCAACGTAGTTCGAAGAATTGGCAAAGTTAAGTGGCAGTGGGCAGGGCACATTACTCACGAACCATTCGACCGCGAGCTGGAACACATTGCGTCGCGCGGCCACTCGTGGTGCCTGCACCTGCTCAACGTTGTGCGGATGTCGGCCAATGTAACGACAGGCGCGGTGACTTTATGTTTAAAAAGCGTTGCCCCACACTAGCAATTTCTCCTGTATCGTGGGTGCGTTTACAAACATTTATAATCACATACACAAATACCCAGACCCGCAACAACTATCTGTAGGCCATACTAACACACAACTACATAACTAACGCCTTTCGGTTGAAATGATCATGATAATTCGACGCCGTTAAATTATTCAGAATCGCAACGATACATGTGTCGTGTGTTGCGTAAATACCATTTTTTTAATTCCTTTTGTTATTTACGAGATACATTAATAAAATTTAAAACAGCTGCATGAGCAAGGGATCATCGTCATCATAGGATCGTGTTACCTCTTCGAAAGTTCACACAAATGTTACTCTTATCACAGAAAAACTTTTTGACACAATTTCTTCCAACGCTACTATAATAATGTGAATAAAATCACCAGTTTCCTAGGATTCGGCTTGGGCGGCGTGTCGATATCAGTGTGGCCGGGCACCTGGAACTGCGAGTGCTGTTGAATACCACTAACGGTCCTACGTTATAATAGCTACCTTCAACTAGATCCGTCGGGGCTGCGGCTGGTTCGAAAGAGATACCGCGACCTCGACACAAAGGGCTAAGAAGGAACATGGGTGGGTTTTAGTCAGTAGAAGCTTCACCCTCCCTACCACTCTGCCCAGTGTTTGGAGGAGCCATTCGATGATTCCACTACCTTGCAAATAATGCTAGTTACAAGACAACGGACATGGCCCGATAAAAGCGTGTTTAGGGAGAGATTTGGCTAACTGGCGCACTCAGAGAGCTTTAATGATTACTTAACCCGTTACTTAGTAAAGCTTTGACATACTTTTGTATGAAAAAACTGTCAAAACCATAACTAAGTGATGGCCTAAGTAATGATTAAAGCTCTCTGAGTGCGGCAGTAAGCATGTTTACTTTCTGATTAATTTAATTGCGGGATCCAGAACAGATAAATTGTTTCTCCGAGACTTCGTGGAGCTTCATTATCTCGGCGATTATTTGATGGTCGCCATTGTTGATTCTGGCTTTCAGGAGTTTCTGGGAAGTGTGGCGGGCTTGTCCCACAAAACACATAAAAAAAGCACTTTTCTGGACACTATTGCACTACCATATCCAACTTGAAGTGCAAATAAAGATAAAAGATAGTCCAGTATAAAATAACGGCACGGTCAGGGATCCAGAGAAAGGGACCTCCTAAGAATCCGAGCCATTTCCAAGAATACTGTATAATGCCATCTTCATTTAGAACTCTTAGATATACCTAAAGAACTGTAAAATGTGGGGCATGACCACAAACTA
Organism: Diarsia rubi; assembly: GCA_932274075.1. Lineage (NCBI taxonomy): Eukaryota > Metazoa > Arthropoda > Insecta > Lepidoptera > Noctuidae > Diarsia > Diarsia rubi. The sequence goes on along the minus strand of OW026433.1, from coordinate 12,862,800 downwards.
TGGGACACTTGATATCATGTCCTGCATGTCCTGTTACTTGCACATCACAGGAGCTGATGTTTAACTAAAAGTGCGAAACTTGACGCCAAATCTTAGACTGACTCAATTTGAATTTTCATCGATACGCTAAGAAGACTGCAAATCGAGAACAGTGCCTCGACACAAACCACTGTTAAGTTTAGCATCAAGCATTACCAATTTAATGTAGCGTCACAATTAATAAAACAGAGAATAAAACTCACCAGTTTCTGCGATTTGTCCTTGCACAGCATATCGAGGTTAGTCTTGACAGGCACTTGGAACTGCGCCAGGTTTAGCACTGTCGTGACCAGAGGACCCTTCACGTGGATGTCCAGGGGAGATGCACTGTGTAAGCTTGGGGATATGTTCACCTGCAAAATATGAGTTAAAGTTTAAATAATTACTGGTCTGGTGGAAACAGTAACAAATTGTAACGGAATCAATACCTATCGTTAACTATGTCTCTATATGTATAATAATAGTATTACTAAGAGGTAGAGTTTGTAAGTTTTTTAAGAAGAAATTAGGATATTTTGAAAACTAAAATTCTGGTCTCTATACTAACTCGGTGTGTAAGTGGTGGAAACCTCCCGTTAGGGCTGCGTGTTGTTCGAAAGAGATACCGCGGCCTGAGGGCTGAGAAGGAACATGGGTGATTTTTAGTCAGTAGAAGTCTGACAATCCCTACCTCTCTGCCCAGAGCGGGAGGAATTATTTGATGATTTCCCAACCTCAAAAAAAATAAAAAAGCGTTGGTAGCCAATCTACGGACCAACCTACGAAAGCTCGCCTTAACCTAAAGATAATAATAATATAATAATAATATTCCACAACTATCACACAACGCCATCTAGTCCCAAGCTAAGCAGAGCTTGTGTTATGGGTACTAGACAACTGATAAACATACTTATATATTTCTAAATACATACATATTATAGATAAATTACACCCAGACACAGAACAAATGATCGTGCTCATCACACAAACATTTGTCCTGGGTGGGAATCGAACCCACGACCTCCGGCATAGCAGTTAGGGTCACTAACCACTAGACCAACAGGCCAGTCAAAGATCAACCCTAGCGGCTGTTATTACTTAGCTACGAACCCCAAGCTGTAGTAAAAAGGATTTTGGGTGCAAGACTGCTTCACACAAGAATGTAATTTATAACCACAGTTTCTTGACAATAATTTCTGTCTACACAATAAACCCTTACCTCCAACAACCAAGGCTTGAGATCTTCATCCAACAACACATCAATACCAAACAACTCATAGCAGTTGTATCTAGATGTAATATTGGCTTTCGTCAACGAGCTGATGCTCGCTTCTCCTGATATGATAGTCTTGATGACCAGGTCCTTTATGGCTTCCCATAGAGCGTCCGTGTCTACTTGTTTCTCGGTTTTCAGGTATTGGAATAGGGTTTGGAGTGTCCTGAAATAGTATTATAAAATTGATTAGCCGCTTGAGTGACCTTATTACGGACACTGACATGTAAGACTGTTTCTTTGCGCATCTGGAGAAAATGGAAAAGGATTTTCGTTGCGTATGTTATGATAAATGGGTAAGGATTTTAGAATGGCATTTAAAAATTTCGGGACAAGTAGTTCCCAGGAGCAATTTAAAGCACCACAAATTACGGGAACTGTAGTTCCTAAGAGCGCTCAAGCGGTACGCGACGTTAAAAAGAAGATTTATTAAGTCTTTTGAAATACCTGTTCCCTCTAAAATATCTCAGGTCATGGACAATAGTCTTATGAAATCTGGCCGTAAGATCATCATTATCATCCATAGCCTGAATTCACCTACAGAACTGTTGGGTGTAGGTCTCTCTTTTGCTATCTTCACGGACGGATGTAAACAATGTCGCCTGCCTATCTCTTTGCAGGACGTCTCACATTTCTTTTGTAAATTTTTGACGCCATTAGGTGACAGCCTTAGTCCACCTGTCATCACTGCACCTTGCTTGGTGTCCTGCCCAACTCCACTTGAGTTCCGTAACCCGTATTATTAATATAATAATTAGTACTTCACTTGAACTTACCATTTATGTCCTTCGCAAGCTGAGAAGTCTTCATTTGGCGTGTAGTTCTTAGATAGTCTATTGATGGAGTAGTTTGTCAGATGCATATACCTATCGTTCAAAAACTCTATCTCGTCATTGTACTTTACTGAAATTAAATAAATTTATTTAATAAGAATAGTTTTAATAGAGCTGCGTAGCAAAAATATATTATGATATTTTCTTCGAGATTCATTTAACAAATATTTGTTGATTTGAAGAGAGAAATCTGTAAAAGGTATTAATTGACTAACGGCCGAATACTGAAACGCCACTCAAATATAAGTAACCCTCAATCTAGTGCTGTCTCGGTCGCTCTATGCTGAAGTAACAGAGACAGAACGAGATTTAAGGGCAACTTAAAATTGAGTAGCGTTTCAGTATTCGGCCGTTAAAGGCCTTTTATGTTTGTAGTTATTTGTTGGAGTCTGGTTCCAGTCTAACCGCATACAGCTGAATACCAATATTTTACATGGAACGACTCCCTATCTGACCACCACAACCCAGTTAGTCCTGGGAAAAACGATACCACTTCGTAAGATTGGTTGTCAGACTGTCAGGTCATTGTCTTCTCTTAACGACAGTAAAATATCTACAAATCGCAGCCGGGACCAACGGCTTAACTAGCTTTACGAAGCTCAGAGCGCGCTCAATATGACACGTGTAGTCATCCATCCAGACTGACCTTCGCAAGAATAGCTTACCTTCCATTCAAACCGTGTGTATGTTATTATTATTACGTCGGTCGTCTAGAATCTTCGAGAAACCTCGCTAATAACTGTGAAGTACCCATAAGAGACGAGTACATTTTTTTAGGTACCTACTTCCATTCAGTAGGTATAGTTACATTGTATTGCCAAAGGTCAGCTTTCGGCCGGCGTCGCGCGTCGGCGACACTTTGTAATGCCATTGTAATGTCGACCGTATTCCGTCGGCGTAAAGTTCTTTCTTGTTGATTCTTTTCTCTTAAAGTTTATTTTTTTAGTTATTTTTCTTTGTGAATGCTTTATTAATTTTTGGTTAATAATAGGGAATTTTCTCGAACTTCTTTTGTGTGTTTGGGTATAAAAGGACCGACAGAGGTCGGAGCCGGCAGTCTACTTTTAAGCGAGACAACGAAAGGTTTGAAGAGATATGTAGTGCGATATAATGATCAGTTGTGTTTTGCGATTGTGTACAAGTGTTTTGTGAACAATAATATTATTTCGTGTGTTCAATTGGTAGTGTTTTTATTTATGCCTTAACCAACTCGTAACAATATGTAGTCGCGTAGCTTATCTTCAAGTTGATAGAAATAAAAAAATACCTGAAGCGAATCTCGCCAGCCCGTCCTTGTAGAGATATATCCTGAGCGGGTGAACTGACGTCACCAAGACATACAGCCTGAGGTCGAACTTGTTGCCGTTAATGAGGTAAGGCTTGGACACGTAGCGTTGGACTACCACGGGCCGCTTCTTAGGGATCTGAGTCCATTTGGAGACGACCTTGATGCCTGAGCCGCGAGCTGATGCTGGCTGGAATTTGTGGAGGGTTAAATGAATGTTAGGGAAATATTTTATTTCCGGCCAGATTGAGTATGCTGTTGAGAAAATTATCCACAGCTGGTTTTTTGTCATTTCAATCTAGGGTACCCATAAAAAAAAATTAAACATATTGTTTGTTTGTTTTCTGACCCGGATAATCGGAAAATCGACTTTTCTGAATCGGATCTGTAGTTCCGAAGATAGCCCTTCGGAACTACAGATCCGATTCAGAAAATGCTTTCAATAAAGGAAAGATACATTATCCTGGATTGTAAGGTGTGTATAAGCTATAGACATTAAAAACTTTGCCGTGGGTTTTCCATATATAATGGGAACGAAGCTGCGAGCAAGAGCTAGTTCGTCAATAAATGCTTATTTATTTTCACAGGATACATTTGTCACTTCATCAATATTTATATTTTTGTATCAATCAGTGGCATTTTTCGTTCTCAAAGGCTGGCTGACTTCGAACTATCTGTCTAAGGAGCTCCCATCATTGCTCTTGTTTACTATAAAACATAATCAATATGCTACCACAAACCGCGGAATCTAGGTAGTACAGTCGAACAAGCTAATAAGTATACAGGTCCAGAGATCTTTGTAATTCTAGTACACTGAAAATATTGATTGCAAATTTGTTTTATAAAGCGTTTCGCATTAAGCGACTGATGTTAAACACTGTATCATTTCACATCAGTCTCTAAATGTATCTGTATAATCTTAAAAGTAAATGCAAGTTACCTGGCTGTATACTTATTAGCTTGTTCTACTGTATTACAGAAATGCTACCGCTCTAATCAAAAGACCATATGAGGAAACCGAATAGGTCTGTTTTGTTTACTAGGTAAGGTCTAATTTTCTTTACATTCCTTCTCCAAAGCACCCCTTTTGTTTACGACGGCAGAATGAAGTACTATGATCATACACTCAAAACATTATGTTGTCTTTGATATTCAAAAATGAAGGGTACGTCATTGAAATCAATGTATATTTATGCACCCCTCTTTTATGTAGTCTAGACATCACGTAAATAAAAACGTGGCATACTTTCGAATATCGTCGTAAATATCAATATTCTCAGAAGTATGGAACTTTAGATGCAATGCCAATGTGGAGTTCAACTGTTTTTGGAGTTGCTTGAACTTTGTGAGAATAAAACAGGTGTTTGTATGCAAGATTACTACTTATTAATCTTTAACTTAAAGGCCTAGCTTTTATTATCATCTAATCCTATGAAAATAAATACCAATTTTTTTAATGGAGCTAAGGAATTTTGTCTGACCTCCAAAACTCACTTTTTACTAGGCATACCCGTCGAAATTTGCGGTAACAGGCAATTTAACATTGGAGCTGTTGTTCTGGCATTGTTATACATTGTTGTATATTTTTATATATAAAGATTTAATTTCTAATGAAATTGGTTATTTATGAAACTGAGCAGACGCCTCACCATTTTTAAACACTCCAATTGCCGAATGAGCGGAAGGGTACAAAAAAGGGTCTAAGTATCATCACTCCACCGCGTCTGTCTGACTGTTCGCGATAAACTCAAAAACTACTGCACCAATTTTCATACAGTTTTCACACCTTTCACCAATGGATAGAGTGGTTCTCAAGAAAGGTTTGAGTATATCATTTGACCGACATCCACGCGGGCTTAGCTGAGGGCATCAGCTAGTTAAGTATAATGAATACAACAAAAGATACATACCGGTTTAATAATCCACCTTTCATTATTAGCTGCATGCTTGTCCCAGTCGTGTTTCAGAAGTTTAATATCATGAGGCAAAACGTAAGTTTTAGGCATGATACCAAACTCACATATACCATATTTAGTGACCAGTTTCTGTAAATTCCGCCACAATCGGTCCTTTCTACCGATTTGAAACGTGCCCGGGAAATGGTTCATCTTTTGTCCGTCTTTGATGGCTCTGAACATGATTGATTTCATGTGTTTGCCCCACATCCCAATCCATTCTACTGTTTCTGAAATTTAATAGAAGGGATCTGGTTTAGAGTTTTAAGTTAGACTGTCCGTCATATTTAATTATTAGTGTCATTACTATGTGTACTAAAAGGTTGTCCTAGATTCATAATCATTGTTTAAATCTTAGCTACTGTAACTTAACTACACCATACTTGTTAACAAATACAAGTTATATTCAAACTGGACGGCGCAAGTTAAGAAACAACAAATCAAGTTATAAAATCTAAAAAATGGTGTTTCATGAGCTAGGCGCTAACTTTTAGAAAGCTCATTTTCGTTTAACTATCTTGGTTTGTGGTTTCTATCGTACTGCACGTATAGCATGGCGATTCAATTTCTATTCACACAAAAAGCTTTGTCTATAAGCTTTTTGTGTACAAAAAAAAAACTTTCAACAATCTCTCATTTTGTCGATTCTTTCGTCAACAAAACCCATTTCTGATCTATATTTATTCTTACAAACTCTAGATATTCAGCTCCAACATTACCCAACACTCCTCTCGCTGAGCCCTTTAAGTTTTACGTAAACAGATTAACAACAACTATTCCCCCCCCCCCCCCTGTCAGCAAAAGAAATCAAAGCTCTCAACCCTTACCCATGCTTACGTAAACATTGCTTAATGCATTTTTCTTTTATTGTATTCTGTTTTTTTATTGATTCATGGGAAACCTTGAAAATGTGTTTTGTTTTCAAGCATAAACACTGTGTGGGTTGCAATCTTGCAATGTGTAAAAAATAAATAATTACTTCTGACGTAATAACTATGTAGACCCCCAATGTCATCAAAAATAAGCAAAGTTAAGAACCCCTCGCCCCCCTAGTGCTTACGCAATACTTGAAAGGACCCTGAGCAGAGCGGTCAGACTTCTACTGACTAAAAACCACCCATGTTACTACCCTTTTTGTCGAGGCCGTGGTATCTCTTTCGAATAACTCGCAGGCAAGACGGGTTACCCAACACCCCTTAACCTGGAAATCCAAAGATCATCACCCTATCTACACTATCTACAACAGAAAAAAAAGACCATACCTTCTTGAGGACATTCAGATGTATCACAGTCGCTCTTCACAAATCTAAAGCCCGAGTTTGCCACCGTTTTCCTGACAACTATTGGCGTGATGTTCGTCCACTTCCATTTGAGGTGTTTCTGTATCGGCAAGGGCAGTTTGAGGCAGGGGCTCTCTTCTTGCCCTATGAACTTGAGGTAGGGAGGTACGCGGGGGAACAGAGAGGGGCGGAGACAACTTGACACTGATTCGGGTAGGTGGAGTGGCGATTCTGAAAATGAGAAAGTTCGTTTTAGAGCGAGTAACAAGGAGTTCACCTCGATGATTAAAATAGTTGAAATAAGACAAGTTTTTCTCTAAAAGGTTTTAAAAACTACGGTACCTTTTTGTAATCTGTATTTATAGTCAAAATATAAAATGTAAATATACTCAATTAAACCTAATGAAGAAACTTAGTTTTTGTGTTCGAAACATTCAAAATAATACAATAAAACGTGGGTTTTACATTTTTATTTACATGTTGATTGTAATGTAGAACGTGCAAACTTTTTTCAAGTCCGGAAATAAAACACGACCCATAAAACGAGAGAAAGTAGGTGTCATCCAAAATTGCTTACAGTGTGAAGTGAAAGAAAACAGGTGAACAAACAAAGAAGTGACGAAAGACTGAACTAGTGCCAAAGATTTAATTTAAAAAAATATCCGCATACTACGCATAATGTTTACACATCTACGTGACACCGAAATTACAGCGACTTACTTCACCGTTTTCACAAACCATAGATACTCAAACGATTGCTTAATTGAAAGTGCTCTGGTGGATTTTCAAGCCTTGTCTCAGCATCGAGTTTTTTTTTTTAGAAGACGTTGCCACTAGGTATTTCTCCTGTATCGTGGGTGCGTTTACAAACATTTAAAGTCACATACACAAACACACCTAGACCCGAAACAACTATCTGTAGGCCATACAAATATTTGTTCCGTGCGGGGATCGAACCCGCGACACGTAGCGCAGCAGTCCAATCACTTAGCCACTGCGCCAACCGTGCCGTCAAATTTTATTTGGATTGTTATTCATTTAATAACGCCTGTAATCCTCTAGGGTTAGCCAGAGATGTATATGTCCCATGTAATAGAGAACAAGCTTATTTCTACCAACCGGGCACAAATCCAGTGTCTGTGGCTACTTCTGGGAAATTCCTGATGGAAACATCCAACAAAACTTGGCCTGCCCTTGGAATCGAACCCAGGATCTAATGCTCAGCAGTTGCGCTCGTGACCATGAGACCAACGAGCCAGTCTATTTGAGGTTGTTGTGGTGATGAACATGTTTATTCAAATTTTAATAAACACACTACCCGGATTGCAGAAGAAATTGCAACAGTGCATCAATATTTAAGCATTCACTTAGGTTGAGGCTCAGTATCAGTGAAAACGGGAGATAATTCGAAAAATACAAAAGAAAAAAAAAGCAAAAGACACATTAGCAAAACTTTCCAAAACTCCTATTAAAGTCACGTAACTCAAACAGAACTTAACAAAGTTACGTTCCCCTAATTGAAGTTATTACGGAATAGCGTGTCTTTTCATACAAAATCTATCGACTTGGTAACACGACGTAAAATCTGAACAAGCCTTGCCTTTGCGTGCCGGAGCGTATTTAAACGGATTTGTCGTGTGCAAACTTGTCAGAAACATTTGGTCCTTGCTCATTTTTTTATCTGCAAACAACATTAGAATATATTGAACGGTGAATTGTGGTTGAAATGTAATGGCATTGTGCTACAAATAGAACAATGTTTTTGAATTGACGTTTGTATTTGTGAAATAGTCCAAGTTGAAGTAAACATGTTCAGTTCGGTGGTAATCGGTTGTTTTTACGGGCATGTGATGCGGGGGCAATGAGGAAAATGTCGCGAGGAAAGTTTTGTGTATGAATGTGGATGGGTATAAGAGTAGAGGAAGACCAAAGAAACGATGAACGGACTGTGTAAACAATAAATAATGATACGGCAAAAAAGGAGGTATCTGATAAGATGACGCGTAACAGAGAAGTATGGAAGAGGAGGACATGTTGCGCTGACTCCAAATGAATTGGGATAAGATCAACGACCTCATCTCTGCCCTTTGGGGAGGGGGGGGGATCATCAAATAACCCCTTCCGTTCAAAGGGAGTGTCAGAAGCCATCACGTGGCCCCCGACGCCCGGAGCGTCTCCCGCGGCGGCTGGGACGAGAGGTTCTCTCCCTCTCACGTGCCGCCGCCTCCTTCGCTAGCATCACTGATTCGCAGGAGGCGACGGCATCCCATTCCTCCTCGCCCCGGACTCATCTCTGATTGAGGTCCAGAGAAGGCCCATCTCATAAAAAAAAAATCTATTTTACATAGAGCGACTGCCTATCGGACCTCCACGGCCCAATTAGTACTGAGTAAACGATGCGCTTTGGTAAGACAGATTATTAGACAATCCGGCCACTGACTGCTGTTAACAGCTCGACGACTAGTGCCACTTTTGCGCGTACTTCGAAACAGTAACATACAGTGGTCTCTTACATCAAGTGCGTCTATCATCGTCGATAATATTCAAGAATATTGTAAAGTTCGAATTCAATCGAAATGAATTCATACAATGTAATTGTGATATCCCTAAATAGCTTTGCATTATCAGCTTCATTTTAAACAACTAGGTCTGTGAGTTGTGACTAACTTAGTGGTGAATCGTAATATTATTCTTAGTATTATCTACAACTTACTAACGGAGCTAAATAAATCACTTTGGTTTAATGTAACCTAATGTAGTTTGTTTAATTTAACTTTTACAACGCAAAAATGTCCAACATAAAGTGATTTACGAACGCGTCCATCTTTTAAGTAAGTTTAATCGTTATCCCCGATTCCGACGTTTTCCCCACGTTCAATAATTCATATCTACCTCGCACCAAGGGGAAAAATCTGCGTATCTATTTTTTACAACGGCTATAGTCATTAATTTTCAAGAGCTCTTATAATTTGGACGAATCCTGAGAAACGCAGACAAATGGCAACTCTAATCTCAACCACAGAAGACTTAGTATCGTAAAATGCATCAACAAAACAAACTACGAACCAGGTTTTTTAGGTGTAACAACTGTGCCGTTTAGTTTAGTGGACAGCTTGGTGACCAGCACAAGATTCTCCTCCTCTTTCTTCCTGTCTTTCTCCTTCTCTGTGGAAGGGAGAGCCGGCTTCTCAAGTTTATCCATCTCCGCTATAGCTGCGTCTGTCTCCATTTGCCAGTATTCTAGTGGGTCTGGTGAAGGAGATCTGCTGTGCGCACTGAGGACAATGAAAAATCAATAAAATATTATGGGGAACATTATAAAATAAATATAACATAACACCTGTTGTCACCGTAACGTTAAACAGAAGTTTGTCATAGTACACACAATGTATCGCCAATTATGTTTAGACCCTATTTCATAAGGGGGCCCCTTATGAAATAGGGTCTAAACATAATTGCTGTCAGTATCAACCAAGTACAAATCCAATCTTTAGTGTGTTACCGAGAATACTTAATGAAAAAAAAACGGGCCAAGTGGGAGTTGGCCGTTTTTTCCTTTCGAGGTACGGAACCTTAAAAACATTGACCAAAAGTTTTTTTACTAAATATTTTTTTTTGAGATAATAGAAACAAAATTTTCATCATTTTATGAAGATTTTTATCTTAACTGTTCGCAGTCCTATAACACGCGAGAAGCACAGGACCTGGCCAAAGTGGTAACAGGTTTATTTTTTGGGGTGGGATAACCCCTCCCACTCTTGGGCAAAGCGAAAGGGAGTGTCAGACTTCTACTGACCAAAACCCACCCATGTTCCTTCTTAGCCCTATATGTCAAGGCTGCGGCTGCTTACATCTCTTTGAGGCGCGCGTGGAACACGAACGCGCCGTTGACACGGCCTGTCGTCGTCATAAGACGGACGGACGGCGAGCTAGCCCATCATTCACCGTCCACAGGCCCGCGTCTACGGTGGCTGGAAGCCATCACGTGGCCCCCGACGCCCGGAGCGCCACCCGCGGCGGCTTGGACAAGAGGTCCTTTCCCTCTCGTGTTCCGCTACCTCCTTTGCTAGCATCACTGCTTCGCAGAAGGAGGCGATGGCGTCCCATTCCTCCTCGCCCCGGACCATGGCTTGCACCAGGGCCGGACGCGAGAGGTCGCCGCCGCCAATCGACGCTACGACAACACGGCGGGGCTCCGCCCAAGCGGGGCACGCCTACACGGTGTGCTCCACCGTGTCCTCCGGCCGATCCTCACAATGGTGGCAGGCATCCGAGCGTTTCCTCCCGCCTGATTCAGTGTAGGTACCTCCCGAAACAACCTTGAAAGTGGTAACACTTGGGTGAGGCATAGGTTCAGGATGTTTTCAAACTTCTTTTTTTATCGTCTCGTTAGTGCCAAGGTTACAAAGTTTTGATCTCTCCCAAGGCCTTGGCTTTACATGCCAGCGAGAAATATCTCTCAGACATGCTGGTTTGGTTCCCGCAAGATGTATTTCTTAACCAAAGCAAATGATAATTATACAATACCATTTTTTTTTGTGTGTTAGAAATTATCAAATGACTCCTCCCGCTCTGGGCAGAGCGGTAGGGAGTGTCAGACTTCTATTGACTAAAAACCACCCATGTTCCTTCTGAGCCCTTGTGCCAAGGCCGCGGTATCTTTTTCAAACAACCCGCAGCCCCAAAAGGATTCAATACAAACATGAATCCGAAATTATACAACTGAAACTATTCAAAATTATACAAGAAATAGTTCATAACGACCGGTCTAGCGAAAAGCGGATAATGTGCCGTCGTTAAGGTAGCGAGCGAATAGGATTTGAAAAGGAAAATATCCTGAAAGTAGGCTATTAACGCGCTGGAGGCATGTCGCAGTCCGCATTGCGGGGTACTAGGTGAAATACGGTACAAAATGGCGAGAAAGGACTTTAATCTTTAATGAGTTTTAAGCTGTAATTACACTGCCTTTGATTCGCACTGAAGTAACGGAGAATTCGACTTGATTTATTTATTGACTAGCACTTCGCCCGCGTCTATTTTGAAAATATAATAAAGCCTATTTTCCTAGGTAGACATGTAGCTTTCTAAGGGTGAAAGAATTATCAAAATCGACCAACTAGTTTTTGAGTTAAATCGTAACAAAATAATCTAATTTTTCCTCTTTAGAATAATAGTTTGGATTGAACAAGTTACCCGCCCTTCTTTTACCGCAAGTATTTTACAAGTTGACAAAACAGAGATTTCTTTACATTGTACACATAAACCTTATCGATTATAATGCAGGTTTACCTCTTTAAAAACCGTTGTATTTTCAAGAATAACAAGGCGTACCATCCAAAGAAAAAAGTTTTCAATAAAACACCGGAGATTTTCATGTTTAAACTATTTTAAATGCTGAATACAATAATAAATGCTGTTCTTGTATCGTTTTCATAACATTCTTGTTGTTGTACATGTTTGTTTTATTTTTGCGATGTTTTTTTTAGGTAATCTAAATTTCAGTAACAACTAATTTTTAATTCAAGGAGATTGGACATGGAAACAGGTCACGCTGGTAAAACAGAATTTTGTGATCGAAATAACAAATTTCTTGTGACATATTTTGTATATTTGTGCGACTAGTAGAAGGAAACAGCGCGACTAGGATAATATAACGCTAAATATTTGTGGATGAGGCCAACGAATTGAGGAGACGTCGATTGCAATAAGTCAATTCATCAATTATCTGACAGTACTGTAGTTATAGATTACTTTATTATGACAAATTGTGTTACCGTCAAGTTTCAGAATATTATTATAACACTTTTCTTGAGGACAGCTTTTTTGCGAAATAGGAATTATTATGAACGCCGCCATTAGTTACAGAGCGTAACTTTATGTTTGGGTCATTATATTGAGTTTAGTACTAAATCCGTCCGTCAATTAGGTACCAAAGAAACGCAACAAATTATCATTACTTGAACTTACTTTAACAGACAGACTGCTAACATTTCACGCCCACCTACTAAACAAAAAGAGACAACAATAATCCATACATAAACTCATGCCATATTTCCCGTTCTTCCATGAGATATATTTATTTCGGCATTTAAAACCAAGGCGAAGGCCCATGGGCGGCATAACAACTCTGACAGTAGTTTTGAATAAGGGGGGGGGGTCGAACAGACAGACACACGAGTGATCCTAAAAGGGTTCTGTTTTTTCATTTTGAGGTACGGAAAGTGTTTAGTGACCATGTTAGTTTAAAAACTTACAATATTATTATTTTTTTAAAACTCACTCTTCAGTATCCAGCTCAACAGTGCGATTATCAGTTTTGCTTTCAGACTTCATCTTGGCGGTGCTTGGCTTCTTGATCTTCTTCTTGGTCTTCACTTTCTTGGCTAGCGGTACAGCAGTCCCCGAGCTCACCGGGAGGGCCGGGCTCACAGCGGGGCAAGTAGGCGTAGGTGTGTCTTGGCGTGGCTATACGGAAATAAAGAGGTGTTTTAAACATTTTGGAAGTTGTTGAAGTGTTTCTGGGTTGGTTGAGTAGCGTGATCTAGTTTTGGAAGCACGCACTGTGTGAACTGTTGGGTGTGGCGGAATTATATTTTACACTAGAAATTCTTTTCGCAACGAAGATGTATAGATAAAACATTATGGAAAATTCGTTTCTTAAATTAGGGATGAAAGCTGTACAAAGTTTAGATCTTCTTCAATTTTTTTTCGATAGGATTTCCCATCGGAAACTCGAATTTTATTAGAAATGTTAATTGGGACGCAAGCTAGTCGTTACAGAGAAAGTCTGACATCCAGTCTTATAAAGGAGTATTGTGGTCGCTCCATGTAAAATACTAGTATTCAGCTGAATCCGGTAAGACTAGAATTGACCCCAACATAGTTGGAGAAAGGATAGGCAGATCTTTGTGAGCCTTCGAAACGACTAAATCCAATTTACACCTCGCTCCAAATTAATTTGTCAGATAATTGTACAATGAGCCAAATACTTTTAACATAACGAATATACAAATTAAAACTTCTAAGCATCGCAAACGCGTGCATTCTCAAATATTTTGCGTAGCAATGTACAGAAAGCACTGTATTCATGTAATTGGGTAATATTATTACATTTTTAACAAGGAATATAGAAATGTGTTAAATATTTAAGTTTCACATCTCGCGGGTGGAATAAAAAAGCAGCCATTGGGTCAAGGTTCTAAGAAATATTTCAGATTTAGAACACAACATGTAGACAGCCTTTGTAAGAGGATTTAAGAATAGCTAAGTCTTCTCTCACTAGCTTGTCAGCTTAGAGTTTCGAAAGCCTTGTATAGAGGCCGCGAAGAAAAGATCAGAAAAATACAGCTGCATGAAAAATGCGCGGGAATTGTCTTGAATTATTAATTACTTGTCTTATTAGAGCTAATTAAATTTGATTAACATCTATTAAAGTAAAAATAAAATCACGGCTGTATTTTTTTAACAGATGCAGTGGAGTCCCGGGTAGATAGAGGGTAAGACTAAAATATTGGCCAACGTATAGTCAATGAGATAGATAAGAAGCATGATAGTTTGTCGTTTTGATTAGAATCTCCACTTCATTAATGGTTTTAGAGTGTTTTCGAAACAACACTTTAGGAAATTACATAGAAACGACCTGATTTACAAAGCTTTGATAGATAAAGTTTTGATGAACAGAAAACACGTTTTCGTATTTCGTATACTTAGTGCGTTATACGAACCCGAAAGGTTAATGATGCGCGAAGTTTAATTTGTAAATTGCATGTTAGAATTATATTATAGGATATTATGATATAGTTATAAATTAAATATTAGCCACATAAATTAGGATATTCAAGTCATAGAAATAGGTCGACAGAAATAAGTAGAGGAATTCAGAGATTTACCGGCACCAACACTCTTCAGTACTTTCGCAAATCGTTTTGGCAAGCATCACTGGTATCTCAACAAACCCACACTTATTGTAATTTCTTCTTCGTTCAAACGAAACAGATCGCTTTCAAATATAACCGCACGAAACATGTCAAGGCTGTCAATACAAAGGTCAACTTTTGAACTGAAACACCCGATTCAATCACATACTCGAAACCGACATTTTCTTTTACACTTTCTGTTATAATTATCGAGTAATCGTCTAATTAATATGCACAAATTGACAGTAGATGGAAACGGTACGGTAGTAACAGTGATAATGCATCGTATTGACATTTTGTACACTTCTGGCATGAGGCCAGGTCGCGTGAACCGATGCCACAATAAAATAAAGTGTACGGAATTAAACAGACAATAAAACAGGGCTAGGCGAGATGTAACCAGTAAGCATTAAACGTTTTACACCCACGCGGCAATGCATCTAGGATTTAACCTGTGTTAACATTTATTACAAAAATTTACCATTGCAATAAATTAATGTAAAATTATAATTTTATGTGATTTTTTGTTATTTCTATTGATTTCTTGTCGTCACACTTTTTTTTTCATATTTCTGTGTTAGCACCTAGTTTTATGTGCATGTTGTGGTCTCCTGTAACTAAAAAAACACATTTTAAAGAACCTTTTTGTGTTTGAATAATTGTGACTTATATTATATCTGTGTATCCTTTGTTGAAGATCCACAAATTTTTTTTAAAAAAAAAACAAATAAGTAAATGAAAACTGTCACTATTATAATTTTGGCACATTATTATATTGTGTCTATACTATATCAAATAATTTACTATACCTTGTCGAACTTTTTATCGGTTTTTACATGTAAACTAGTGATCAACATTTTTCCTCGAACATTCGCCAAGTTATGCCGAAAACCGCGCCAAAAGGCACAGACACACGGGCGCCACCGACAAGTCTTGAGGATCAATAACTAATTGTAAACTTTTCAATATTTGTTTCATATTTTGTGAATGGAAAAGTTTCAGTGTGCGTGTTGTTTGGTGAAATTATGTGATGACAACCATATTGATTTTCTTTTGAATGAACTATACTAAATTATTTACACCGGTTGACTAATGTTTCACTGTTCAAAGAAACTGACAAAAAAAACATAATTTTTAAGTAATAACAACAACATTTTCACGACTTACGTTATGAGAAAACTTCTTCCAAACTTTTCCAAGGAAACCCATGCCTAATGTCCAAGATATACGCGCGTCTTGAACGGAACCGCGTCACTGACTAGCCACTGCGATCCCGTCATAACTTCGTTGCACGGCTATTGAGGTTGGCCACTTCTTGCATAACCTACACCCCTAGTACCTACGTCACATTATTAAAAAGAAAAGTTCGTCATTTAACCGAAAATATCTTCTGCTAAAGAATTCCACTACTTCCGTGAATACTGTGAAATGTAAACAATCGTTTTTTATTCGAGTGTGATGTAAGCTGGCTGGTCGTAAACTTCGTTTTTATAGTCGCCGACTTTATAATTACGATATTTGTTTTTATTTTGTTTTACATGATTGAAATGATGAAGGGGGACAGTTATGGTTTTTTGGTGTTTTATGAATGTGTGTGGTGTGGAAAGTTTGGTTTATATTACAAGGAAACGAACGAAGTTTCAGGCCCGTATAATACACAAGCAAACTCACTAGTATAAAGACGTGTGCGTGTTAGAAAAAAAAACTCAGAAATCAAAGACCGTTTAAAACTATTCACCGAAGAAATCGAAAGCTTTCGATTAAATTCACAGATAAACACACGTCGCGTGCGACTAGACATAACAAAAACGTCGTACTCATGAAATTATCTTCGAAAAGCACTCCTTTGACACATTTCCAAGACAAATTCAGAATTAACACATAGGATTCAAAGCACGTGGTTCAATTAGAACGAACTCCTATACAAGTATACATATAACTCGGAGGAATTTCAACATGAGTCATGGAGGTGAAATAAACAATCTCACGAGACTGAATAATCTCTTCAGACAAATTATGAATAGATTTTGCATGGCGATGATAGATATACGACGGAAACAATGTTTCTGTTACGTCTAAAATGTAGTACTGACGTAAAGAACACGGAAAACTAAAAACTACTGCGTTACTGGCAATGTTTAAACGGTTAAAATGTGGCGTCTTCATTAATTATTTGTTAATATTATAGGTATTACTTTAGTGAACTTAGTATATAAATAGTGTTTTAAGTTAACTGTAATGTACCGTTAGCTTTAAGTTTCTCATGGCAAGCCTGCACGCATTGTATTCTCCTGTTCCTTAGCTATTCAAGGATTACAATGGTTTATTGTAGGGTAAATGTTCATTGCCCAATTTGTGTATTGTTTATACTAACGTTAAGAATTTAGAGTAATATAGCCATTAATGTTTTGTTGAGATGCCGACGTTTCTTTTGTATGTAATTAACTGTGCTATTTTTATTGTGTAACCTAGCAGTAAATACCTTTGTATAGATTTAGTTTTTAACGTGCCGCTCCCGACCCTCTCCCGAGTTTTCTATAATTGCTAAAATGTACATGCAAGTTAGTATCTTCTCATCTCTGGGATCGGTCGGTCGGCAATCTCCCTCCGTGTAATTTATTTTAATAAACCGACTCTATCACCAAGTAACTTCAGTACTTATTTTGCGATTCCCATAACGCCGACACTAGTTAACCGACAAAAGTGCGCACGAGCGCAAAAGTCGGCAATCTCCCTCCGTGTAATTTATTTTAATAAACCGACTCTATCACCAAGTAACTTCAGTACTTGTTTTGCGATTCCCATAACGCCGACACTAGTTAACCGACAAAAGTGCGCACGAGCGCAAAAGTGGTGACCCCGACGTGATCTCTATCGTGAGACAACAGGTTACCTAGTGTTTCGGTTAGTGCGCGGTATCGTGAAAACTGTGCGCGAACGAGTGTTAGTTAATCACGGAAGAAATATATTGTAACAAAATGGCCGGTGAAGACCAACCCCAACCTGCTGCGAATACACGTCAAGTTGTGTTAAAGCCATTTAATCCGGCCAAGCCAGAAGTATGGTTTGGCGGAGCAGAGTGTATAATGGCATTAGCAGGAGTAACGTGCACGCGTTTGATGACTGAATGCGTTGTACGCGCCCTAGACACGGAAGCAATGGAAGAGCTCACCGACATATTAACCGGGTTGCCGACTTTTCAAGGAGATGCATACCAACACGTCAAACAAACAATGCTGACAAGGTTTGGTGACTCAACAGCTAAAAAAACACGGCTTTTGCTCGAGGACCAGGCGATCGGTGACCGCACGCCATCACAATTTTTGCGGCACCTAAAGACTCTTGCCGGGTCTACAGTAACGGACGACGTCCTACGAGCAATCTGGATGAAAGGTTTGGCTCACGACATGCAGAACGCGGTGATAACCAAGACGGATGCCACGCTGAATCACCTTGCGGATATGGCAGACCTCATCCACGAAAACCATCAGCTACGATCTAGCCGAAATATCTACGCCACTGTAACCGCTGCGCAACAAGAGCCCGCAGCGCCGCCTGACGGACAAATAGGGTTGTTACTAGCGCAAATGCAGGCTCAGTTAGATGAGTTACGGGTATCCAGAGAACGCAGCCGCTCCCGATCAAGGTCAAGTCGCAGCCACTCCAGAGACCGATCAAGGTCGAGACCAGAAGGGTGGAAGTGTTGGTACCACCATAAATTCGGCCCTGCAGCAAAGAAGTGTGTGCAACCCTGCGCATACAAACCACCACCGACGGGAAACGCGAGCGGAGGTCATTAGTGGCGGATGACGCAAACTCCCAGCCACCGACACGCCGCATTTTTATAAAGGACAAAAGCAGCAAGGTAGATTTTCTTGTCGATACCGGTGCAGACCTATGCGTTTATCCAAAGGCACTGATCCATACGGCTCGCCAAATGTCTGCCTATGGGTTAGTAGCCGCTAATGGCACACAGATCGCTACATATGGTACGATCCCATTGACGCTTAACCTAGGCCTACGCAGAGATTTCCCGTGGATGTTCGTGGTGGCAGATGTATCGAAACCAATCATTGGCATCGATTTTTTAGCGCATTATAATATAATGGTCGATGCGCGCAATCGACGACTTGTAGATGCAACTACCCAGTGTACCGTTAATGGACAGGTAGTTGGGTACGAAGCCGAGTCGGTCAAAACAATTAACGGTGAAACACCGTACCACCATCTGTTAGCACAATATGTCGACATTACTCGCCTTAATGGGACTATGCAGAAAACGGTCAAGCACAACACTCAACACCACATAATTGTTACACCCGGTCAACCGGTTGCACAGAAGCCTAGACGTCTAGCTCCGGACCGCCTTATAGCAGCGAAGAAAGAGTTCGAGTCGATGTTAAAATTAGGCATCGCTCAACCGTCGAAAAGTTCGTGGGCTTCACCGCTACATATGGTTCCTAAGTGTGAAGACGAGTGGAGGCCCTGCGGTGACTATCGTGGTTTAAATGATAGAACAGTGCCCGATCAATACCCAGTGCGACATATTGAAGACTTCGCTCAGTGTTTAAGTGACAAAAAAGTGTTTTCAAAATTAGACCTAGTGCGTGCGTTTAACCAAATCCCTATCGCTGAAGAGGACATTCCAAAGACAGCTATTACCACGCCTTTCGGTTTATTCAAGTTTAAGTTTATGACTTTTGGCTTGCGTAATGCAGCACAAACTTTTCAACGATTTATGGACGAAGTGTTAAGTGAACTTGATTTTGTGTACTGCTACATAGACGATATTTTAATCGCATCTAGTGACGAAACGGAACATTTAAAACATTTAGAGACTGTATTTGTTAGGTTAAGGAAATACGGTGTAGTAATAAATCCCGCAAAATGTGTGTTCGGGAAGTCTGAAGTTGAATTTCTAGGTTATCAAGTCTCAGCAGCAGGTACGCGTCCGCTCCCTGAAAGGGTTGAAGCAATACGTACCTACCCCTTACCAACCACCGCAAAGCAGCTACGCCAATTCCTAGGTATGTTGAACTTTTACAGAAGGTGCGTACCTAATGCAGCGCGTAGCCAAGCTAGTTTACATGAATTACTGTGCGGCAACAAAAAAGGGAAAGTACCTATTACTTGGAACGACCAAGCTAAACGTGACTTTGAGTCGTGCAGGGACAGCTTAGCTGAAGCAACGTTGCTAGTGCATCCAAAGCCCGATGCGGAACTTGCTATTTTCAGTGACGCATCCGACATGTCCATAGGCGCGGCTTTACAACAGAAAATCGACAATGAATGGCAACCAATTGCTTTCTTTTCTAAGAAACTTTCGCCTGCTGAACAGAAATATTCAGCCTATGACCGTGAATTACTCGCAATCTACGCGGCGGTCAAACATTTTAGACATTACGTTGAGGCGCGAAGTTTTACAATTTTTACGGACCAAAAACCAATAACTTACGCTTTTAAGAAGAAAAATCAGCAATGTTCCCCTAGACAATTTCGATATCTAGACTTTATTGGACAATTCACTACAGACATACGTCACGTCAATGGAGAGGACAACATTACGGCCGACCTACTATCTCGCATAGAGTCAGTATGTACTGAGATAGACTGGAAAGCCCTTGCATTCTCGCAACAAAATGACGCGGAGCTTAAAAGCTTGATTGACAATAGGAACTCGTCTCTTAAATTACGGCTTGTTCATTTGCCAGAGTCAGACCAACCAATTTTGTGTGACTTCTCTACACTAACAGCTAGACCTTTTATTACGAAACCATTCAGAAAGTCCGTTTTCAATATGCTTCATAACACCTCCCATCCAGGTAGTAGGGCTACGACTAAGCTTATCACTAAACGATTTGTTTGGCCCTCGATAAATTCTGATTGTAAGTCATGGGCCAGAGCATGTATTGATTGTCAACGATCAAAAGTTTCTCGTCACGTCGTTACAACGCCAGGAACTTTTACACTCCCGTCATCTCGATTTGATCATGTACATATTGACATTGTAGTAATGCCCTATTCTGAGGGATACCGTTATTGTCTTACTGCTGTAGATCGATTTACAAGATGGCCGGAAGCGATTCCCATTGTCAATCAAGAAGCTGATACAGTAGCACGTGCATTTTATTCCAATTGGATTGCTCGTTTTGGCATACCACTTAAAATCACAACTGATAGAGGAAGACAGTTTGAGTCACACCTATTCAGAGATCTCAATGCCCTGATCGGTACGTCTCATTTTCGAACGACGGCTTATCACCCTGCAGCTAACGGCATGGTCGAGCGTTTCCACCGTCAATTAAAGAGTGCACTAAAATGTCACAATGCAGCAACCAGTAATTGGACGCGAATTCTCCCGACCGTTTTGCTAGGAATTAGGTCGTCTTGGAAGGAGGACTTGAAAAGCACATCCGCTGAGTTAGTGTACGGACAGAGCTTACGCCTCCCCGGGGAATTTTTAATTGACAATCCGACTAATGAAACTGCGCAGACTGAATTTGCTAAAGAGTTACGTTCGCATTTTAATAACCTCAAGCCTGTCGCTAGTACTCAACACGGACAGAAAAGCACTTTCATTTTTAAGGACCTTAATAACGCTACTCACGTATTGGTGCGGAACGATACAGTCAAAGTTCCATTACAGCAACCTTACGACGGCCCTTACAGAGTAATTTCTAGGAAGGATAAAACATTCGTATTAGATATACGTGGCCGCGAGGTTACGGTATCAATCGATAGACTGAAACCAGCTTATTTTTTAAGGGATCCTAATTGTCATCCGGACAGCGCTACTAGTATTGTCGTAGATCTCGCTCCCGAAGTTACTTCACGTTCTCAAACCGCACCTGAATCAGTTCCCCAAGGTTCGCCATCTATACCTCAGGTTCCTGAACCGCAGGGGCCGCGAAGGTCTGGTAGACGCGTACGATTTCCTGATTACTACCAGGCCAGTCTTTCGTGATCTCGATCACTGGCAGGGGGGTACTGTGGCGTCTTCATTAATTATTTGTTAATATTATAGGTATTACTTTAGTGAACTTAGTATATAAATAGTGTTTTAAGTTAACTGTAATGTACCGTTAGCTTTAAGTTTCTCATGGCAAGCCTGCACGCATTGTATTCTCCTGTTCCTTAGCTATTCAAGGATTACAATGGTTTATTGTAGGGTAAATGTTCATTGCCCAATTTGTGTATTGTTTATACTAACGTTAAGAATTTAGAGTAATATAGCCATTAATGTTTTGTTGAGATGCCGACGTTTCTTTTGTATGTAATTAACTGTGCTATTTTTATTGTGTAACCTAGCAGTAAATACCTTTGTATAGATTTAGTTTTTAACGTGCCGCTCCCGACCCTCTCCCGAGTTTTCTATAATTGCTAAAATGTACATGCAAGTTAGTATCTTCTCATCTCTGGGATCGGTCGGTCGGCAATCTCCCTCCGTGTAATTTATTTTAATAAACCGACTCTATCACCAAGTAACTTCAGTACTTATTTTGCGATTCCCATAACGCCGACACTAGTTAACCGACAAAAGTGCGCACGAGCGCAAAAAAAATATTTCTTCTGTCTTGTCAATGAATCGTTTTCCTATATTCAAACCACAAAAGCCACCTTCTACGATCCTTACATACTCCTTAAATAGTGTGTTAGTTTAAACGAGGGACATATTGAAACCCGCAATAGGGGGGCATGCTTACATGATACTAATAAAAATATGAGCAAAATAACACTGATAAATAACAGACAGAACCATACCAAACATTTCGGAAAAGTCTCGCCACCCTTGCGTTTATCACAGAAAATGTGCGCGTATCAATGACTTTTAGGTATAATCCATTTTCCATTTTCATATTTTAAAACTGGCATAGGACAATGACGAAACAGAAACATCTAATAAAGTGAGATCTGGAGAGATCTTAGGACAATTATCTCACAAATGAAGGTAATAGTTTTTTTAGATATTTGGGACGAGAATCGAATACTGAATATATGTCCTCAATATGTATGTATGGGTGTTAGGTTAAACTAGCACACTTTTTTAGGGGACAAGCCCGCCACACTATTCCCAAACCACTAACTCCTGTAAACCAGAATCAACAGTGGCGACCACAAGAAAAGCGCCGAGACAATGAAGCTCGACGAAGTCCCAGAGAAACGATTTAACTGTCTTGGATCCCGCAACGAAATTAATCAGAAAAGAATAGCGGAGGAGTAGGAAAACAACATAATTTCCCTCCATATCAGCAAGAGACAGAACAGAACAAGGGCAACAGGCACGCAGGGACGTATACGATTGGGAGCTCTGGAAACTCGCACCCTGTAATATACATCATCATCATCATCATCGTCTTGCACTTATCCCATTCTATTTGGGGTCGGCGCAACACGTTTTCTTCTTCCATTCTTCCGAGTCAGACCGAGACCTCACGGCATCATTTAATCCTTTCTCTTTCATATCATTCCTCACACAATCCATCCATCCTTTCTTTGGCCTTCAGAGGAACTGAAGAAGGCCTCATAACCTCTCCCTCCATCAACATTATTATCCATTATTTTTTTCATCCCTCCTCATTTCATCCCTCCTCATTTCATCCCTCCTCATTTCATCCCTCCTCATTACATGTCCATACCAAGATATACAACAAGATACTCCTTATACGTATAGAGGTCTAATGAACTTCCCGTCGGGGCTGTGGGTTGTTCTCAAGTGATACCGCGGCCTCGACATAAAGGGCTAACAGGGTTTTTAGTCAGTAGAAGTTTGACACTCCCTTTCGCTCTGCCCAAGAGCGGGACCCTGTTATTTGATGATTTCCCACGACCGAAAAAAAAAGGTCAAATGGGCTTAGACCAGAACTCAAGCGTATTACGCAAGGGCTTCGGCTAGGTTCCTCAAAGTGCAGCTAGTTATTCCAAGAAGCGGACAGATAAGGTGGGCTTGTAATGGGGCTCCGCAGTCTCACTTCGTTTTTAACCAATTTCCAAAAAGGAGGAGGTTATATGTTTGTTTTCGCATAACTCCATCATTTATGTACCGTTTTCTTTTTTTCTTTATAATGGGAATACCCCCATATCATTAAGCTGTACCTTCGACCTGATTCAGTTTGATGAAAAGGCGAAGCAATGAAAGAAATCGCTTCCATAAAATTATTGTCTTTTATTTCGAGGGGATGCAAGCCGCACGGGAGAGGCCTAAGAGTCCAGCAGTGGACTTCTTTCGGCTGAAATGATAATGATGATCATTTAGAGTTGAGACGAATCAATTTGGTTTCTACATCCAAATTGTAAAGCATAAGTGGACCGTGACATTGGCAAGCGTAAGCTAGGATGCCCTCGAGTTAAGTGGAGCAACGGTCTTGGCAGGGTAGCAGCTGGGGTGTGAAGCCAAGGATCGAGGCAAATGACAAGCGATTTAAACATTAGAACTAAATCCAGCTGTGACCAGTGGTTCACATTGGCCCTGGATCGAAACCACTGGAGCTCACGGGGAGAGGAACTTCTGGCGCAGTAAAAGCCCTTCTCTTCTGACTAGAAATCCTATTTTGTTTGTGTTGTTTATGCTGCACTAACTTCCACTCTGAACCACCTACTACTTGGTCACTACTCCCTCGATTCAAACGGAAACTCGCACACTGAACCTCCCGCAACGCCGCACTGTGTCGAAAATCAGCTGTCATAGACATTTTTTATTTTTTTCAATTTTCAAGTGTCGGCTTTTTGCTATACCTATCCAAAACTTACACCCGAGTTAATTTATTTACGAAAAATGTGTATGAAACTAGTATGAAAAATCTATAACGAAATTAAAAGGAAAACTATCACAGATAAGTAGGCTTTATAGGTTTACGAGTAATCGTCGACCAACTTATAAAATGTGCTTGTTTAAAATATTATCCTATACATGTTGTATGGGAGCAGTGTTTTCTACTTCTACCTTGTTCCGTTGTGACAACTTTTTCTTCTAAAACACTAACCTTTTCTTTTTGGTGTTTCGCTACGTCCTTTAGAAGTCGGGTGACATCCACATTATCGAAGGAGACCTGAGGGAGCCTGTGCAGTTCCCTCGCCACAAATATCGGGAAATCGGGATTTGATCCTTTTAATAAAGAAATCATGTCATCTAGGTCTCGTGCCATTTTCTTTTCGCCATCCTTTCTTCGAGGCATCTTTTTCCCGGTAGGCATCGACTCATTTAACACAGTTTTGGCTATCACTATTTCTTCCGCCGAGAAAGATGAAGTACACAACTGGAGCACCCTCCTTTCGTCCATAACGTCCAATACGTTGCGCAAAAATGCCAACAACTCGTTAATGACAACATTGCAGCTGTTACATCTCACAGGAGTGGTCGACATAGCGCACAACAGAGCGTGATGTTATGTTATAACTATAGAAGATAACCGCCAAAATTGCTATAGCATTCCACATTTATTTATTTGAAGAAAAACATGTAATGTTCGAGTGAACCATGAAATTCAGGCGTTCGTCCCGACTCCGAGACTAATCAATGTCGGAAAATATTCGTTACATATTTCAGCCAGGTTAATGTTACCTCGTTTATAATGTCCGCGCTTTCATGCTTAAATTAAGACGCGTTTGCGACTAAAATAACAAAACGTTATCATGCGATAATGGCACGCAATTAATTTATACATCAAACAGTATTTTATTCGTTTTACTGAAAATAGAGTAGATTATTCATTATACTTGTACATGTTTCGATTATTGCGTGTGGTTTATACAATGTGAAAAGTGTTTGATGAACATTTTTCTATTTGTCAAATTGTCAAATATCGGACATATTTGACAAAAGTCCTGTCAGGAAAATTAAAGATCTTCCACAGACATTTCATCAAAATTTGCATGCCTAACTTAGAGGCGGAATATGAAGAACTATTGTGTACTTAAGTGTGATAAAATCTGTAAAATACCATATTTCAGGCAAATAAATGAATCTATCTATCTATCCCCTATTTAACCTCTGTAGAGGTAGAATTTTCGAAAATCGGTAACGGTGGATTTTTGAAGTGGGTGTGGCTCATTCGCAACTATGAGCAACAGCAATATTGATTTTTCAAAAATCTAGTGATGCAGGATTGTTCTTCATCTAAATCAAACTTCTCAGACTACCTTTTTTTTTTTTGGCGGGTGCAAAATCATCGAATAACCCCTCCCGCTCTTGGGCAGAGCGAAAGGGAGTGTCAGACTTCTACTGACTAAAAACCACCCATGTTCCTTCTTCGCCCTCTATGTCGAGGCCGCGATAACTAGTGTACAACCCGCGGCCCGACGGGTTCTCAGACTACCTGGAGTATTTTTCGCAATTCCTGATAGTTTCGGATTTGGATTTAACCAATTTGCAAAATTTAACTGTTAGACACAGCGGTTCCAGCATTATCGCGATTGCTCTCACTCTAGCAAATCACAATTCTGAGTAACGGAAAAGGATATTAGCATGGAAAAATGCGATTCCCTGGTAGAGGAGGCGCAAACGCAACCCTGTGAGATGTCTGTCAATAAGCCTATGAATTTAGGATTTTAACGAAGCCGATGTAAGTATTCGTATTCTATAATATAACCAAGATAACGGCTTATTTACTCTTGGCACATGGCTTTCATGATTTCGCGAGAGCGATCACTCAGCAATCGGTCTTGCACGACAACGCCTACATAGCGCACGTTTCGTATGCTAAGAAAAATACGTCATTCGCCTCGTTTCAGTTCTATGACGCGACTCCGACACCGCATAAAACTATTCGAAGAACTTTTATCGCGTGAATATTAAAGATTTTTTTATTGGCTCATGTCGATTCCTCGTAACATAGTATGTACTGTGGCACCGGTGGCTGAAAAGTTGTGTGGTAATCGATTATCGTGGTATGGACATGTGATGCGGAGGAATGAGGAAAATGCTATGTATGAATGTAGATGGCTATAAGAGAAGTGGAAGACCAAAGAAACGATGGATGGACTGTGTGAAGGATATGACTGGAAAGGAGATGACTTCTGAAATGAAGAGTAATCGAGAAATATAGAAGACATGCTACGCTGACCACAATTAAATTGAGATGAACACAAAAAAAAAATCAACACATAATTGACGCCACTACGCTCACACACCAGTAACGCCGACGCTAATACAGAATCAAATGACGACGCAGGCGCCACTGATTCCGGTGACTCACGTGTTAGAACATCGCGCTTATTTTCTCGAAGAGTAAAGCAAAGGTGTATTGTTACCCATTTTTCGCCAGTTATGTTTAAAACCTATTTATTACTACTGAAAAATTCCAGATGGAAAATTTTGGCCGACCCTGCGACCGCTCGACCAACAAGGTAGCAATCAAATATTATGATGATGGATAAGACACGTCATGTTTACGTATGATTTTGTGATATTATCAATGTGGTAGATGAATGGAAGTTGTTTATTCGACTATGATATCGGTTCGTTACTCTGACGAAGTAAGCAACTCATTAATAACTATCACTAAAGCTTAAAAAAACGTTTTGTTCGACGTCTTAATTATATTATCAATAGTAAAAAAATCACAGCGGTGGCCCAGTGGTGGCCGCCCCGACTTACGAACAGTAGGTCGTGCTGCTCTCAAAACGGTGAAGGAAAACATCGTGAGAAAACTGGTGCAAGCCATGGTACGGGGCGAGGAGGAATGGTACGCCGTCGCTTCCTTCTGCGAAGCCGTGATGCTAGCGAAGGAGGTGGCGGAACGTGAGAGGGAGAGAATCTCTCGTCCCTGCCGCCGCGGGAGACGCTCTGGGCGTCGTGGGCCTCGTGACGGTTTCCAGCCACCAGAGACGCGGGCCTGTGGACGGTGAGTAATGGGCTAGCTCGCCGTCCGTCCGTCTTATGACGACGACAGGCCGTGTCGACGGCGTGTTGCCGCAAGGGACGACGCCCGTCGGGGCTGCGGGATGTTGTAAGAGATACCGTGGCGTCGACATAAAGGCCTAAGAAGGAACATGGGTGGTTTTTAGTCAGTAGAAGTCTGACACTACCTTTCGCTCTGGCCAAGAGCGGGAGGGGTTATTTGAGAATTTCCATTTCCCCCCCCCCCTTCAAAAAAAGATTATATCTCATTTCCTCTCAAAGAGAGGAGGACTGTGTCCCAGCAGTGGGAACATTTTTAGGCTGTTGATGATAATGCAAAAAATCAGACTCGCCCCGTCCGTCCTTTCTTAAGCACAGAATTTCAATAGAATAAAAGGTAAATATATGTATGCTGGCCTAGACCAGAAATACGCAGATATGTGACATGTTCCAACCTACACGTATCCGCGTAGTTGGACTACAGCCCACTCCCTGTCACCGAGAGGATGCCTTTCCCAGCAGTGGGAAAATCACAGGCTGTTTTTGTTACCACGGACGTAAAGACGCCATCACATCAAGCTACCCGAAGCTGTCAAATTTTCCGAATCAACCTTGACTCTAATGCCAATTTGACAGAATTTAGTAGCTTCATGTGCTGCCGTCTGTATACTACCTACAAAACAATGATATACACTCACCACATCCATCATAGGTTCAATATGAACCGTATCATTGATAGCCGTAGTTCTCAACAAATGCATATCATGCTCATGGTCCTTCATCAGCAACTCTTTCCTAGAACGGACGTGCTTTGGCCCAGCACTGGCGGAGCCCCGGTGAGGGCTTTTGTTGTGTGTGGCCGTGTGTGTGTGTCCAAGGCTCGCAACGGCGGAACCGTAAGAGTAGCCAAATCCAGCGTTGTCTTTCGCACGTTTTGTGTTTGTTGCTGGAAAGGGTAGCCGGCTAGAACAAAAATGGTGAATTTAGTTGAAGAGTTAAAACTGAGTAATTTAAGACGCAAAAAGAAAATGTACCGTGTCAAATATTATTAGCAACTAGAGGAAGGCCGTAGACATGACTGAAGTTAAGTTGAATTGTGAGTGGAATCAGACAATGTTTTTTAAAAACGTAGTTTATTTTCAATTTTGTGATGGCTGTGGAAAATATATGATTGTTTAGCTAATTTTATTGCTAGCACTCATTTTAAAATAACTCTCATAACTTTCATGAAATTGACAACAAACTGGGTGCTTCTTAAAAACATTACTAATGGATCTGAGGTAGGTATAAAACCATGCCTGTTATAGAAGTAGGTACCAAAACTAAAATAGGTTTAAAATCATTATAGCCCTGTTATTGGTTAATTCTAAAATTGTACTTTTGTTTTTTAACCTACTCTCTGTATAAATAGAGCTCAAATTAGCGTGTCATATCGCATGCGTCAACATTATTTTCACACTACGCGCGTCATTGCCCAACATTCGTCATTCTGTTGCCACAAATTATTGGTATGATACCTAGTACCTATGGTGTCGGCTTCTAATCTAACCGAGACAGCCGAATATCAGTACAGTAGTATTCCGATTATCCCGATATCCGATTATCCGGACTCATTGTTCACGGCTCTTCTAAATCACGTATGTGAAACACTATCTAGCTATACTTAATAAAAAAGTTATAAGATGTAGCCTCTAACCTCAAGTCGAAGGAGGTCATTCTACAAGTTGATCATCCCGAATTTTTCGTACCCGACAGGCAAGCCCTTTTTTGATTTTACTTAGGAATCGATTATCCAGAATACCCCTGGTTTTAATTGATCCGCATAATCAGGATTCTGTTGTATTTAACATCCAGCGATTGCTTATCTGATAATATGATATTTATTGTAATAAAATCATATAAAAACCAGAAATTCAAATAAGAAATAAATATATAAAAAACTAACGGACGTCATGCGGTTTCACCCACGTAGTTCCCGTTCCCGTGGGAATATAGGGATAAAAAGCCTTTGTTACTCAGGGTGAATGTAGTTTTTTTTTTTAGCACACACAATAATTCAAATCTTTCCTCTTTTTAATATTAGTTAATATAACTTTTTAAATTAAACAAGTTTCAAAAAAAAGACTACCATTTCATAAAAAGCAATTTAGTCATATTATGTGTTTTCAACTAGCAAATGCCTACAGTTTCCCTTCCATTGAGGTCCAAAACTATCTTACAGGAACAAACCTACTACTGAATTGAAAAGTATACTACGTCATGGTCAACTAGTTCACAAACTACGTCGAAAGTTTGAAATCTACTCAGCTTTTTGGTATGACATGGTAACAAACAGATGACAGTGTTAGTTTCAACAACAACATAACATCACACCTGTAACTCTCGAGGGATTAGGCAGAGGTGTACCTAATAGTACACCCTCATTTCGCCAGTTTTGTTTGAGTCCTATCTAAAAAGCTAACTAGTCTATTGCCATAAAACGGGTAAAAATCCAGACTCGACTGACTGGGTTTGAAGGAAAACCCAATAAACACTTTGCCCAATACAAGACTGTTTCTAAAATTCGTAATTCCATACATAATATACATGGATTGAGTAATGATAGCAATAAAGTGAAGACTACATTGTTTCCGATCCACTGAGCCGATACAGTGGACGAGCACCTAACATAATCCTTTTAACATACTGACCTACATGACAGCTAATAATAGACACCACCCTGTGTGGGTGTTACTATCTTAAAATAAAACATCACCTTTCCCTACAAATTAAAATATCATCTATTTTCAATAAAGGTCATACTCGGGTATTATAATTTATTTGCAAGATTTTGCAAATATTTAGGTACATACACATATTTCCTACATAGATAAATAATTTGTTCTCCTTTCTAGATTGATAAAAAATTGTTATAATCATTGACCTTTTAAAATAAGGACAGATCTTTTGACATTTACATACTCTAATTTACAATTTTAACACCATCTGTAACTCTTTGCTTTTCATTCAATATTTAATTTAGCCATCTATCTATCTATTAAGTCTCATGAAAAGCAACTATGATAATCCAAAAAACCCATGATGTAATTAAAATAACTGATCATTGATAAGATACTCTGCATGGTGATACGCAGCATATAAATACTGTACAGTTGGTACATAAAATCATATTGTCAAGAGTATGTGAGCATGTGTATAACCTAAAAAAACAATTGCTTCTGCCAAATAAATACACTCATTCCCTCGTAGTAAAATTACAGTCAAACATTAATTTGAACCGTTGATTTCAACAATGAAATATTACCAATTATTCCTTCTGGTTCCACAATAAACAAGCTTGACACATTAATCACAAAATAAATTACATTAGAACATGCACAATACCTCTAATAATTGGGAAAGACAAATCAATTTATTCAATTTGTAACATCAAGTATTCCATTACATGCAAAATCAAGTTATTGAATAAATCAAATTGCTGTTTTCATAGCTGATTATATGGTTCCCCACAAACAATGATAAAAGATAAGAATAACAACTTACTTATCATATCCCGGTATCGGAGATGCTATGTTAAAATTGCAGTACAAGTTGTCAGATTCACTGGCAGCCCTTTGCCTTCTACGACCTTCTAGATTAGCTTTAATATCCTGTTTGTTCTTGGGTTTTTTGAGTATACCGTGAAGTGGTGAACTTGGTAATGGGTTATTGAGTATTGATTTCAAAGGCTGTTTCGTTGACTGTAGCTCCATCATGTCCTGGTCAACTTTTTCAAATAGTTCCTCAACTTTGGGTAAACGGTCATCTACTTTAGTATTGGAAAGTGTTGTAACTAGTAAAGGTCGGCCTGGGTTTTTTGGGTATAATTTTGATCTTCCTGGCTGGTAACTGCGAATAAATAAAGCAATTGTAGTAGTAATATTGTTATCATTGGAATGTTTTGATTTATATTATGCTGTCATTGCAATTTTGTCATTAGGTCAGAGAATAACACCTGTTTGCAGAAATAGAAGACATTTATATAGCATGCATTCCTTAACTTCACCTAACAGTTGTTGACATTAGGTTAGATAACCGAGCATTGTCCAAGCACTACAAGCGTATAGGTTATGTTGTGGTGCTCACCCATGGTACCTGTCCTGCTCATGAGCCATAACGAAGTCGCCGTTCTCGGCGGCCGGCAGTGAGCACTCTTGTCGGAACCTCGCGACCGTGTAGTGCGGCTCGCTGTTGTTTAGCGTGAAATGGCTCTTGTTGGACAGGGCTCGGTGATAGCGGCAGTTACCGTCCGCGTAGCGGTTCACCTCGCGACTCACATCCTCGTACGGCGAGCGGTCTACGCCTTCGCTACGGCAGCGACGCCGCAGTATACGCGCTGGCTCCCGACCAGACCAATCCAGCACTGACCCCAATGGATCGCACACGTCGAACCCGGCTTCGTAGCTTGGGTACGCTCGACTACCATCCATATCCGACCCGCCTAATCGCGACGCATCGTCGAATGTCCACATGGATTGCGCACCAGGAATTTCACTATTACACTGCTAATTTTACTGAGAACCACTGAAACATGAACTTATATCGGCTTTGACGAGGCCAGCAGGCGACAGGTGACAGATCGCCATTCGACAACCGCAATACAACGTGCCAGGACTCCCGCCAAAATTGAAAGAAAATTACGTTCTTTTTATAAAAAAAATTGCAAACCTTCAAGATAGGACACTCCTACATGAATTACGCCTTGACACAGTCACCCGTTAATTTAATAATGCCCATAGTAATGGCGATCATGATACACTCAAATCCTCTAGTTTTTTTTTTCAGTTGTTGTTTACCTATTTCAATAAACAACAAACGTTGCGTGATTCAGTCGAAGGTAACTGTATTGATTTACTGAGGGTTTGAATATTGCGAAACTGCGTCGCATGTAGTATCGATCTCTAGGAAATGATATTGAAAAGAAATTTTATAACACTTGATAATTTATTTCTTTCTCTACATCACATTATAACTTGACTAGTAGTAAATATCGTTGCTTGGGGATATGTGCTGTCACTTTCTAGTCCAGTGCTTGTTCTATGTGTGTGAAAGAGAAATACCGTTAGTTGCCTGTGCTGCCGCAAGTATTTTTGAATTTGTTTGGTTGGTAAATACAAGTTTCATTGAAGATTTTGGTGGATGGAGGCGCTTACTTACAAAATTTATTTGAATTTAAACCCATTATTGGCCTCAAAATAATAACTAAACTCCTTAAAAAAGTCTTTAATATTTTAATAGATATATTTCTAAAAGAATTTCTCTTTGGTTATCCTTTTAAATAAAAAAAGCTTTCAATAGTATTCAAACCTTGAATGAGAGCAGTTTACAAACAATAGATCAAAGATTCACGTTTACGTTGCGTTCACGTCATTCCCGAGTACCTACACCCAATTAGCTGTGGAATTAGGGCAAAGAGTATAATAATATAGAATTAGGGTTGTAAGCGAAAGCTCGTCGAGAATATCTTCTTGATACTCGATACATAGGAAAATAGAAACTTTTATTTATTTGCATGGTTTAAGATGATTGCCGTGAAACTATGGCCATAGATGACTGTATTGCGTGAGGATAGGATGATCGAGCAAATCCTAGACAATGTCCTAAAATTATGATGATGATCCTCTAGCCAAAACAAAATCGACTGATAAGTTGATAACAGTGGCTTGATCTTGCTAAACATCTTTCATAATTTACAGTAGGATTTATTGTACAATTGCTGTTTTACAACGACACACCAGAACAGAACCACACGGGTTTTGTGCTGGCGCCAGCACATATTACTAGAATCTGTTTATGTTGAATTAACACGAAGTACATTGTTAGGTCCTCTTCCTCTTGGAAATTAATTAAAAAAATTGGTTTGATTTTTAAATTCTTATAAACAACATGTGCTAACGTAGATTTTAAAAAATACTGCAAAAAAAGAATAAATGTATTTATACAAGTAACCTTTGCCCAACTGAACACCAGTATTTACATGGAGTGAATGCGTATCTGTTCTCCACGACCCCTTTAGTGGGTGATTTGATACTCCTGCTGGTTGTCATTCGGCCACTGATTATTATGAGAGATCTATAAATGACAGCAGAGACCAGCATCCTTTAAGAGTCACGGAGGAAAGTATTTATTGGGTAGTGGTCACTCATTCACGAACTAACACATTCGACTCCAGCCCCATTTCATAGAGGTCATGTGGCATCTCGTCATAAATATTGCAAGTGAGCCCTCCAGGGTTGGTCACTGGCATAACGTTTGGGAAAATGTGAACCCACCTGAAGGCTCTCGGCATTAGGTTTGGAACTAAGTTTTAAAAGCCAAAACATAAGTGGGGTCGAAACTTTTGTGTAATTTATAAAATCTATAGAGCTTTTCGTTGGTCTATTGGTCGTAAGCGCGACTGGTGATCATGAGGTCATGGGTTGATTCCCGGGTCGGGAAAAGTTATATTGAGTTTCTTTCCATCAGGAATTTCTAGTAGCAGCCGCGGAGTACTATGTGCCCGATTGATGTCAATAGGGTCGCCCCTTACTACACAAAACTGGCGAAATGTGTGTGTACTAATAGGTACACCTCTACCTAACCCTTCGGGGATTACAGACGTGATGTTATATTATACTCAGCCAAATTAAATTAGCTAGCGATACTCTGCTTATGTGAAGGGTATCGATATTTACACAAAACAAAACCAAACAATTTGATGTTTTTAACGTATCATCGAGCGGCTATTGATATTATGTTCCCTCAAATACTTACGAATATTGACCCGCACACATACAGTGCAAACTCACGCCTGTTTTTATCGAAGGGTTAGGCAGGCCCTCGAGTCCTTTTGTCAGAAAAAAAAGGTTTATTTAGAACTTATGTAGTGGTTAGGTGTTGTGTGAGGAGGTTGTTGTTGCTAGCGCTGACGTCGAACATGCAATCATTATCTAGGTACATCTTGAATTCTCGTAGTAGGTAAGTTGACTCTTCTGTTCAATGTAATCTTCTTGTGCCCTTGTACCAACCCATTCTTACTTCGGGTCGGCGCAACACGATTCTTTTTTTCTTCCATTCTTCGCGGTCAACCGTCACGCTATCATTTATTCTTTTTTCTTTCATATCATTCCTCTCATACAATCCATCCATTTCCTTGGTCTTACTCTGTCTCTCCATCCATCAACATTTATTATTATTTATCAAACGAAACCTACATTCAATTAGCACAAAGTCTAACGAGGCAGACAGGCGAGGCGGCAGGGGAGGCAGGGGAGGTGGTCAGGCGAGATCGAGGTCAAGAGTGAGTTCATTCCAACTAAAAAAAATAAAAAATAAAAAAAAACCACGCAAAGTCGAAAAGGCGTATTGAAATTGTGTCAATTTATGTATCAATCGACTTGCGTAGCTGACCGTTGGTTATTTCGAAATAAAAGACTCACGTTTTAGAGAATCAGTATTCTTTTTTACACAGCGTTAAACCTAAACCTTACAACTGACGCCATATACTTAAAATATAATACGAATCTGACTCTTTTCCTAAAGCTATAATATTTTCAATAAAAATTTCTATCTGAGAGATATTATATCATTTCCCCAATTTATAAAATGCATACTACTATAATAACAAATGGGTGCATTTGCCACTAAAACTGGAATTTTATAACTTATATTTAGCTATTATTAATATTCAAATATTACACAAGGGCTTTTATAAAATTCTTAGTTCCTAGTAATGAGGAAGGTTAGCCCGAGTCGCCAATTATTACTATGAGAGAACGTATCACACATTTCCGAAACAATACATTGTGATTTTGTTTCGCTTGGCTTATTTACAATTTCTTTATGATTCGAATAACACAATTAAACCTTTATCAGCGATATATGGATAATAATGATAAATAAAACAATAATTGTGAAATGAACGATACACTAGTACCTCTGTACATACGAAAACAGTCCCGCACAGAAACTTACCACTAAAACATTGCAACATTATAAAAAGTAATCTAATATAAACTATTTATTTTAAAGTAATGTTTGCCGTCCGTAACTCAGACTGATATACAAAGTAGAAAAAATATACATGTCACCACAACAACAGATTTGATAAGTGTTTACTGACGTTGGGCCGGGTGAATTCTTCTTGTCACCTGACGCCAACGCTCGCAATGTCCGGTAAACAAAGCCTATAGGACCGTGCCAGTGATTCGCGTCGCATTGCTGCATTCGTTTCAAAGCCGTTGCAGACTGGGGGTGTACTCTGAAAAAAAAAAATGAAATATTTTTTTTGTTACACTGAATCTAGTTGACGCGGTCGTTAATTGAAAATAAAAACGTACACGTTACTAGGAGATACTTCATTTCCATCTTTCAGGGTAATTGAAGCAGAGGGTGATTGGCAAAGATGCATTCGCATCCAGTTGAATTGCTGAAACCACCTTCTTTTTCAGAATATTTTTGGTCTTTGGATGATGATCTTATCGTAGACAACGTGGCGCTGACATCTTCAGAAGCTGATTTGAATGAGAAGGAAGAAAAACCATTTATCAAAACACAAAGAAACTTAGGGGAAAATATGCGTCACATCTTCTTCCTCTTGTTGAGTGATTCCTCCTTTTTCCTGGTACCGTACCCGCTCACCTTAGCTGGTCAGCAACGCGATATTGATCTCCTTGACCATCTTGACGCGATGCAGCATCTTCGCCAGTGCCTGTCTGCTGAGCGCCTGCGTGGAGTACCAAACCGGCGAGTCTGGCACACACGACCGCTCCGGTTGCAAGTAGAACACGTCGTTGCGTGTTCGCACCGACTCGGGACTGTTGGAAAATAGACTATAATATCATTGGTAGTGGAGTGGTGGGCTGGGTAGGCCCTACTGGGATTGGGTGGTGCACCCACGGAGTATATGCTTACTGCTTTAAACTATGTGTCTACTATTGTTATTTTGTGTTAGCTCTGCCCTTTTACAAAGTTTATGACTGAAAGTATGGGACAGAACAGATCTTAGTAGCAGCGAAAAATTGTTGTAATAACGGACACTAATTACTCTGAAACATAGTCAAATTCGGAGAAAAATGATTTCTGACCCGTGCTGATAGAGTGCGAGACTTGAGAAGAAATAAAGCTAAGACAAAAATAACTTTACTTTTGTTCGAATTTACTCTATATTCAGTGGGTGCAAACCACCCCAGGGGTTTGGGGGATTTCTTCCTAAAATCTAAGTATACAGTGAATAACAGAAAGAGAATCGAATGTGCTACAGACCATCAAACTGATTTTCACTATGGGACTATAAATAATCCGGCGCACTACCCCGGCACTTTCTGGTGAACTAACAAGCATTATGAATATGCACTGCTGAATAGGCCTCCTTCTTCGTCTTAGTTTGTCGATGGCAAATCTTCACTAAATAAATTTTGCCCAATATTCAGTTGTGCGAACTAAGCTTGCTGATGCAGTCATCAGATCGTCAAGATCTAATACACCACTAATGAAGAGGTGATTGAAATGATTTAGGGAACCATTGCGATTGACGAAACGCCGCGTTGCTAAAGTACCCTAGTGCCAGTATGAGGTCCGTTTCGAGACTGTTCAGATATAAGGCTGCTCTAATCCTACCCCAACACGCGTAGCAAGATCAACGTAGAAACGGGTTTTGTCTAATAATAATGAATATAGATAGAATCGCTATGCTTGCTGGTGTTAAAGCAATACAGTGTGCATGGAAAGCTGTTGTAGATGAATAATTTATATCAAAAACACACTGCATAGGGAACCAAGTTTATTGGTTGATTGCGATCCTAAACTGGACATAGGCCTCTCTTTCTACGATATACAACTGTAATGTTAAAACACCGGCTTTGGCTAGCCACGCCGTCCCGGTTTCTGAAAGGCTTTTTCAATATCTATGGTTTATGACGTGCACTAATCAAAGAAAGCTTATATGAGATTCGACGGCATATTATTAGCAAATCAGAGTGTTTACCAGTCTTTCAGAAACCGGGTTTATGTAACAAAATAACATACCATTTCGAAATATAGAATTCATATAGTTTGACAGGACACCGTAGTGGATTCTCCTCGTTTTCTTGCTGTTCATACACCTTCTTCTTTCTTGAATTTGCTTCTGCAATGAGATATGGGTCTTATTAATATGAGTCTATGAGATGAAGAATCTTCACAGAACTTAGGAATTTGCGAATGACAAATGGCCTGCACTGTTCCCACAGCAATGTGGGGGAAAATAAAAGAAAATTAAGATAAGGAATTAAAAGGAAACAGTTTTCTACTTTAAGCGAAACAGATATCTGTAGTTACTGTAATTTTTCTTGAAAAAAAAAAGGATACTTTCATTTAGAATGTATAAAATAATAAGTGCAGTACTAACCTAAGGCGGATTGTGGGGGATAAAACCTTAACAAAACATTTCTTGACCCAGGTATCTTCGCCTGGCCGGGCTGGTTGGGGTTTCTCTTCCAATGCTTCATTATGTGAGAGAACGAAAGCTGCATATGCTCCTCCACTGTCTGAAACACAAGTTGGTGAACAATATTTTAATGAGGTTGACTCAAACGTATAGTAATCTTATAATGCTCCCAATGTTAGGATACAGGCCTCTTCTGTTTGTAAGTTAGAAGGACGTAACATACCAAGGTGTCAGTTACCCTCGAATTATCTGTTCTAAGACATTGTCAATTTTCTCACGATGTGTACCTTTTCGCCGGATATTGTATCTATAACCGAAAAACGTCCACTGCTGGACAAAGGCCTCCTCTAAGTATCGCCACATTGACCGGTCTGGAGCGTCTCGCATTCAGCGGATCCCCGCAACCTTCACCAGGTGCACGGTCCACCTAGTGGGAAGCCGCACAACGCAACGTCTTCCAGTTCGCGGTCGCCACTCCAGAACTTACATACCATTGCATAGCGTAATGGTGTTGAAATAATGTATAAGACTACTATGACAAGGTTGCATACAAATAGCACATTTCTAAAACTCACCACTAAATTAAAATGTTTCGTATTGAAGAACATGAGTGTAGATAGTAGGACGTGCGGTGAATGCGCGCCGAGCTGCTTACTCTCCCATAAGTGTTCTTCTTCCACCCTAGTTACTATGTATTCTGGAAATATACAACAAAGTTTAGTAAGTAGACTTCATAAACTCACATACGCACGAACAGTGCCAGGAAAACGGATAAGGATTACCAGAAAATGTGTCCCTTAAACTAGTCTATAATGAAGGTCGTCGTTTATCCATGTTTCTCAATAGGGGATCGGACTGGGTCAAAGAAATGATTCTTTGATTAGTCAGTCAGTTAGATTATCGAAAAATATTGGATACGTGTTTTTTGTTTTATCAAATTAATAAAAATTGACGGAGATAAAACGCCTCAAAGACCATGAGTGGGTTGTGACGTCATTTATAGATAAAAAAAATATACTGACATGTGACGTTTTCGAGGAGTTTACGAGTTTTCGAAGCACTGTATCGTGTTCATTTTTTGTTTATGTGAAAAAAGAAAAAATATGTGTTCAATATTTTTTGGAAATCTATCTGACGGACCAATTCGTTTTTTTTTTGTCCGATCCTCTACAGCTTAGAATCTAAATAATGAGCTTGGCTGATAGCAATATGCTTATCTCTTTCTACATTGGATTAAAACGAAATCTGGGTGTACATCCCTAGATAAACTTTTGGGGAAAACGGGCGTGATGTTATAGAGTGATAGAATAATGTCATTTACACGAAAATTGTAACACAACTCTTTAACAATATGGCTAATTCTATGGTTATTTTTGTTACGTAACATTCTTCAGTCGCCTTTTATATGGCAATTAGAATTTCCTCATATTTATTTTAAAGATGTAAGTAACACAATAACTATGGTTCATACATTTTACAATACAGTGGTACTATCTGCCTACCCCATTTGAAAAGGGCGTGAGTTTAAGTATTACACAATACAAGAGGTAAAAATTTGAAACGATACTTACGTGAGTCATTGTATAAAACAGAGAACTTCCTTGCGACCTCGTCTAAGCAGTCCGTGAATTTCTCGTAGTATGGGTCCGTAAATATATTGTCTATCCTACCGTTTTCGAAAAGATATTGTTGTATACCTGAAAATCAGAGATGATGTCTTACAAAATGAACATCAAGAGGTCAATTGTCATGTTGGGACAGATTACTTCAAAAAGTTTTTGTTTCATTTTTCTTAGCCTGTATGTGTTCGTTGCTGAGCAAAGATTTTCCCTAGCGCGATTGCATCCGGAAAGGTGGCCAAAGAGAGTCACTCACTGAACACCTAACGCAAGAAATCGCCGTCGAGGTAGACCGCGGCGAAGGTGGTGTCACATCACCTTCTTCATCTTGTTTGCGGTTTTGGTAGGAGAAGAATCTTAAACTAATTACATAAATAAACTCACCTAAAACTAAATAGTAAATAGTATCCGGCGCATATTCACTCCCGTTCGGCTTCCGTACTTCTTTCACGAATAGACACAGGGAGTAATTGAGCTCGTCGGCAGTTAACTGTAGGATCTCAGACTTGAATGGCTTCCGTCGTATTGTACTCTTCTCTATTTCGGCATTCTTCGTCATCACCCACTGTTTCCATGCGTTGACGCCGAATGTGTACTGGAAATGGTTGGGTATAAGTTTAGTGATGAAAGGTTGTGGTTTATAAAGCATTATCATCTGCTTAAACATTTCCCTACATGTTGGGGCTGTCTTCCAGAATCATTCTACTTTGCTCCACCAAGCCCTCACTGGTAAGGCAAAGTGGAATATCTTTTTTTTTTTTTTTTGGTGGGTGTAAAATCATCGAATAACCCCTCCCGCTCTTGGGCAGAGCGAAAGGGAGTGTCAGACTTCTACTGACTAAAAACCACCCATGTTCCTTCTTCGCCCTCTATGTCGAGGCCGCGATAACCGTTGGACTACCCGCGGCTCCGACAGGAAAGTGGAATATCTTAAGTTTGCAGTGGAACCTATCCATACTACCCACGTATCATCTGAATTGGGTAGGGTAAAGAGGGAACATTCGGCTTCTAGTCTGACCGGATGCGGTTGAGCATCAGTATTTTACATGGAGTGACTGCCTATCTGACCTTCACAATACAGTTACTGGGTAATATGATAAATGATCATACTTTTGGGCCACTAACTCCCTGTTATCGTCTGTCAAAATCAAATTATCCATTTTTATTTGAATGATGTGTGAGCGCAAGTCATCTATAGCTGTTGTGTGTAGTTGTGGGCACACAAACGAATTTTTGTTCGACCCATTTGCTTTTTCTTTTAGTGTCGATTTTACTTCCATATTATACGGTTTGGGCCCAGAAGGTAGCGACGCTTATTGCAGCGGCAGAGGCGCTGTTCAGGTCGTCAAGGGTGCATGTACCCATATGCCCAGTACCATATGTATAATTGCTAACCTTTTATTTGTTTCGTGGGAAATCATCGAATGACTAGGGAGTGTCAGACTTCTACTGACTAAAAACCACCATGTTCTTTCTTTGCCCCGCAGCCCCGACGGGGATAGTAGCATACCTTGAGGCACATGTTGGCGTCCGGTTTCTCGGCGGGTTCACGCGGCGGGTCGGGTAGCGGCGCGGGGGGCGGGTCGGCGCGGCGGCGCTTGGAGGTGCGGGCGGGGCGCGCGGCGGGGGGCGGGGCGGGGGCGCGCTTGCGGGGCGCGGCGGAGGCGCGCAGGGCGGCCACGGCGCGCTGCTGCTCCAGCACCATCATGTGGTGGTGGTGCATGCTGTC
Organism: Diarsia rubi; assembly: GCA_932274075.1. NCBI lineage: Eukaryota > Metazoa > Arthropoda > Insecta > Lepidoptera > Noctuidae > Diarsia > Diarsia rubi. The sequence continues at coordinate 12,821,613 of OW026433.1, read as the reverse complement.
GCCTTCCAGACCTGGGACGCCACACCTTTTATTTAGTATTAAAAAGAGATTCAACATCTGTGCTCTTAGGACAAGATTGAGGTCAAGAGTAAGCCCATTTAATATATAAACAATATCTCAGTGTTGAGACAAGCTTTAGGAATCTATGAAAGCATATCCGACCGCCCAAGTAACGATCACTGTTAGATTTTCACCTCTCGTCGTCAAGCAGAACGTTGAAACAACAATCTCCAGTAAAAAACTTAAAGATGCTATAAAAAAATATCCGACAAAATCCTTCCACTTGTAATAATAATAAATAATACTCCCAACATGAATCATCTACTAAACTTTCTAAGCGTTAATCAAAACTTTGCTACCTCATGAAAACACTACAACTCAAAAATCGGTAAAATTCATCAAATGTGTAAACCATAGACCACTTATGTTTATTTTGTTTAAAAATCGTAAAGCGGTTCACAGAATTCAACCTAAGACATGACGAATCTATGAGGGATAAATTTTTGCAATTCGGCTACGGAACCTTAAAAAGTTTTATTTATTTATATATTTTATTTATTTTATTATTTATGTACACACAGTAGACAAAACAGGAAAATAACAAAATATAACATTCAAGTACAAAGGTTCTGCTTATTTCTCAAAAAAATCTGCCTGCAGACCTGCAAAAGGAGAAATTAAAAAAAAAATGTTGACTATAGTGTGTGAGAAGCGGAAAAGAATTCTGTGACTCAAGAATTTAGTGCTCTAAACTCACCAGGCATACCAGGATGTGAGCTTGGCGTGATAGTATTCGCAGTCATAGCAGACTCCAGGTCCACCGGCTGATCCTCATACTCCGTGGCCATCTTGAGCGCCATCTGCAGCATGTCCTCACCGAAGGCGTTGTTGCCATCCATGGTGGCGACGGGACTGAAGCTTTCTTCTACAAATACGATACATAAGTGATGGATGAAAATTAGAAATTAACACCGGTATCGTTAGTCGTGCACTGGACTTGACACGCCTACACTCCGCCCCATTAGACATATTGACAGTTACAGTTTACTTATAATTTGACATAGACGCCCACTTTTCAACATTATAGACATGTTTAACATTGATTACAGTGATATTTGACATTTTTAGCGTTGATTAAAGCAGAATGCTAGTATAAGTTTGAGAACGATGGCTGATGTAGGAGGCAACGTACATATACGGAGGAAGTACTTTATTCGAAAATCCGCCAATTGCGACCAAGAAATACTAGGTTTGCTTTGGTTGGCTATGTCCAATTTGCTTTGGATGACTGTGTCCCATTGTCAGGAGAACGACAGTCGACCTAAGCATAAAGAAATGAACTTGAGCCGGCAATATAACTATGGTTGTGAATAATATTTTTTGTTAATGGGCTACAAAGATCATAATCGAACAGCAACCAACTATTGCAAATGCGGCGAACAAATCATAACTTTGACATAATCCTCGGAACAAATTGGGTGCCCCATAGAATCTCAATAAAATTTTACAACCCATTTTTTATTTGTGCTTACAAAAGTATTGGTGAGACACTTAAACATTGCGTGTTTACACCTCTCGACAGCTTGGCATCGCTTCTTATCACGATATGCGATACCGCGCTTTCACGCAAACTTTGTGCAAAACTTGTTTGGGCTAAAACACATACGCCGCAGCGCGATGCGACGTTGTAAAGTAAACATTCACTACACGATAGCATTGGCGCCGGATTGTATAGTCAATTTGTTAAAACTGACGATGCAACGACTCGACGTGGAAATCGTGTCGCGATTTTTTACGATGCACGACGTATGTTTTCACGGCACTATATAGAGTGCCACGATGCGATGACATGTAGCATCGTATCATTATGGACTTCATAAAGAGTAGTAGTAGTTGAGTCATCCCGTGATCATAGCGCTTTCAACAAAGTCGAAATATAGGAAGCTCATAATAATGGCCAGTCACGGAAGATATGCGTTAAGTGACAGTGGAAGTTTCTTTAGTTTTTAAGCAATAAAAATATTTCAACATACCATTATCGTCATCCGTATCGGAATCACTCTGATCCTTCTTCTTGTCCCCAGCCACCATCTCCGCCATCATCAACAGCTCAGCTTCGAACGGATCCGTCGGCATCTTATCATGGATCTTATTAATCTCCTTCATAATGCCTTTAGCACTATTCCTAGTCGTGGGGATGAAGATAGGCGTTGGGATTGGTATAGGAATTGGCACGGGTACAGGGAAGGGTATCGACCACATAGCGCACGGTACAGGAACGTAAATAGGGACGGGAACAGGGATAAGTACTCGACGTTCTAAACTAGAATCTGTCTGACATTCCTTCGTGCAGGGGTGTGGTCGACAAGAAACTCCTTTTGAGACCATCATGGGTTTGGACATAGTAGCTTTGTTCGCAACTTCTTGTGGAGGTAAGGTTTTGACTATGACATGGTTGTATATTTTAGGGGGTGGTGGCGGAGGTGGTGTAGGCGGTTTGGGAGGTGGAGGGGGTGTCTTGGGAGCTGCGGGTGGTTCTGGCTCGGGCGGGGGTTGTTGTTGTTGTACTTGTTGTAGGCGCTTGGACTTCTGCCGCGTCATGGAAGGCATGAGGGGTGGTGGCGTGGCGAGGGACTGTACGCTTGAGATGACAGGCATGCCGCCTGTTCGCTGCTGTGCTTTTGTTGCTGTGAGAGGAGAATTATACACATTAGAGTCTATAATAAATAGCCCTAGAGGCCCCTTCTAAGAACCTTTTATCACATGCCAATATACTTTTAGTAATATCTACAAATCTGCATAGATCTTTTGATGCAACAACATTAATATCTACATAATCATTATACAGGGTGTAAATTAACCCTTCACACATACGTCAACCAAGCATTCTCTACATCAAATTAAGTACCCGTACACAAAAATTTTTGCTGGGAAATGACTTTTTTTTTGGTGTCAAAAACCACATTTTAGGGTAAAACTCAATGTAGCACTATTAAAACATTGTGCTAGTGGATGCTTTGAATAGTAAACAACGGGTCATGGAGGTAATTTAAGTAAAGTTTTAACCTGAAACCTTTAAACAGCAGTGCAAAATTTGGAACTTTGACCCCCAATATCTCCGTAACTAGGGGGTTCCCAGGTATGGTCTAAAACCAAAAAATGATCGCAGTGGTGGGGAGAACAAGTGCCCTTCGTTTGCGTTAAGGGTACTTTGACACCCTTTATACAGATAAATAAAATTGCCATTATTTTGTGATTTCAAAATAATGGCTTATTACTGAATGAAAGGAGTGTAAGTTCCGAACTTGGCAAAAAGCTAAAAAAATCTTGATTCTTTGTGTAGCTATAACAAATTCTCTAAAGTCTTACCATTGTTTTTGGCAGAAGTGGGATATGTCCGCCGGGGCGCTCCAGTGGGTACCGCTTTCTGCTGGTCGAGAGACTCGCCCGGCATTAGTGGATGTTTTGAGTATTGTCCCTGCACATTTTATAACAGTTTAGTATTTTGATGTGATGGTTGATAAAGAATGAAGTAGAGGTATCAAGGCATTTGTAATGGCATGTCAATGGCATGGTAATGGGGCTAGAATCTTAATTTTGACTTCATTTTCAAGGTCAAGTATTTTGTAGTCGGTGTTTTGTCCTATTTAGCGCAGCCCTGAGATGCAAACACAGTTTTTTAGTTTCTTTTTATATTTTTAATTGTGTACACTTGTGGCATGTGCTAAATAAATATGTTTTCTTTCTTTTCTTATAAACTATTACGTCCCAACTTTCCATATCGCCGAGTCTACAACTGCACATTGAACACAAAGTACAGTTAAAGGAGCAAGAGGTTTCAGCCTCTTCCCAGATTTAAACTTCAACAATCTACTAACCTGGAATGTCATAACGCACTGGTAGGAGCAGAAATTCCTTACTGTCGCGTCGGACATCGTTAAATGGTACTGCGCAAGCGAAGTGTGCTTACACATATCACATTTTGTTCTGAAAACAATGACTTTTTCAGTACTTAGACAACATTAAGTGCATAATCAATATATTACAAAAACCAAGGAGGCAAAAAACTCAATTGTGACGTCAGTAAAATTTTATTAATTATACTTTTCAGTGGTCTTTGACAGGAAATACACGTATCGACGCTGAATCGGCTTGAGACGGACAGAAAAATCAAAAGCACGTAATTAGCCCCATTTTAAGTTTAACATCATCGTGACATTGCGTCGAGCTATTTTCCCCAAATTCAAGGACGCATGCAAAGGAGTCATACCATGTATTGTTTTTAAGACATAAAGACATGCTCAAAAATACTCAAAATATAATTACAAACGTAACGCGATAGTGAGAAAAAACGTGTTTACTAACCTTCTGGAAGACACAGCATTAACAGAAACCTGGTAGAGATTCAAGCAGTTTAATGAGCACATCATGATCGCCTGACCATTCGGTTGCACCCGCCTGATCATATCAAAGTTGTATTTCTTGACCTTACACCAGTTACAAGGCACTATATGCCTGGAGTTGCTTATATACACATTCATACAAGACTTTGAGCAGAAACAGTGCGGACTTGCACCTTCGTAGATTGTGAAGCATTTACTTTGTTTGCGCTCGAAGTATTTTTTACACCAGCGGCATTGATCTGTAGGAGGAAATAATGAGCTTTAAGAATATGTTTATGTTTTATTTGAATATGGACTTTCATCATCATCAGCCTATTGCAATCCACCGCTGGATATAGGCCTCTTCAATCTTGCGCCACTCAACTCGATTTTCGGCAACTCTCATCCAGTTGTTACCAGCCACTCTGGGAAGATCATCGCTCCACCTAGCCTGAGGGCGTTCCACCTTACGCTTGCCGATTCGCAAACAAGAACACGTCTACTCCAACGGTCATCGGTTCTGTGGCTAATATGGTCGGTCTACTGACTCACACACTCTCATATGGACTTTATAACTTCCTAAATAAAATACATTTTGCAATAACCGATAAGGGACAATAAAATTTTTCTTATGTATCTGCTGTATGTAGATGTGTGCTAACATTTGCGACGAAATTTTATAGAATTTTACAATTTACTTGCTTACAAGGTTGCAGGTTGGTTGTTATATAAAACGACGATAAAACAAAATTCAAAAGCAACTCACCAGGGAATATATTATTGACGAATTTGAAAGCTGCAAAGCACGGATCGGAACATAACCTCTGCGACAGTTCCTCACCGACTTCAACTTCTATTGCCGTCGCTTTTTCTAAGGAACACACTGCACATTTCGCCCAAACAGGCTGAGGTATAGGGTTTTTACTCATCTGATCAAACTTTTCCATACAAGCTTGTGAACAAAAGTCTTTAAACTGTCCTTTATCACCCACTGGAGCTAGGAAACCCTGATGCCCAACAGATATATCCCTTTGACAATAACAACATATCTTTAAACCTTTCTTGAACTCTTCTAAACACGCCCAGTTACAAAACTGTCTGATATCGAAGCCGAATCTCACGCAGTATTTCCCTAAACTTGTGTGTTGGACTGCATTCTTGCAATTCGCGCATCTTGCGCCGATTTTGTTCTGATACCTTCCTAAACACATTTCGTCGCAGAAGTCCATAGTTTCCCAAGTCAATATTTTCTCGTCGACGGTGAGTATGAGTGAGCATTGGTTACACTTTCTGACGAAAGTTCGTTCTCTGTCTTCCCTTGCCGCCTGCACCATCGCGGGCGTCTTCGCCTGTATTTTATAAGCTTCGTCTAAATATTTATCAGTTGCATTGCTAATAACTTTTAATTTAAGTAATGGAGGGTTCTGCGGCTGTTGCGGGGGTTGTTTCCTGGATACTCTCTTCTTTTTAATCATATATCTACCGTTTTCTTTGCCGTTTAAGTTCTTTATACAGACGTTGCTGCAGACAACTTGGGATTCCCCATACCTGTTGAATGTAAACTGGCATTTTTTCTTTTCGTTACAAAAGTAGCACTCTGATTCTGTGGGCGCGATCTCTTCGACGACTATCCTTCGTCTTTTGAAGACATATTTGTCGGCTTCGTCGGCCATCATACTGTTGAGGCATGTCATTGAGCAGTAGTTGGTATCCTCGCCGTCGTAGTTGTAATAGAAGTAGCAAGTTTTTTTTTCTTCGCATTCTGAGCAGGTCAAGGGTTTAGGTGATATTTCTTCTATAAGATATTTTTTGTGTGTAACTGTGTACTGTCCTGGGTGATCAGTTTGGAAGTCTTTTACGCACGTCTCGCCACACAAGTAGTTTGTCTCGCTCTCCTTGGTTGAGAATCGGAAGGTGCATGCTTGTTCTGTCATACATTGTGCGCAGATACTGTCGAACGAACTGATCTCTTGGATAATGTGAGGGGTGATATTTTCTTCCACCTCGGCTTCGGCTGATTCATCGTGTTCGTGTTCAACTTCTTTGTCTGAAAATTACAATATGAATTAGGTCACCACTAGAAAGTCGCAAGTACCTACGTAAATACTTTTAGAGTGAACACTTTAATTGTAGTTTGACTCATGGATGAAATAAATTCTTTAGTAATGAATGTTCCACTACTAGGCAGGGGCGCATAAGTTTCCCTGTGAATTTTTCGTGCGCAACTTTTTTTTTTATGGAGCTTGGTAATGGTAAATCATCAAATGACTCCTCCCGCAATGCGCGGAGTGGAATTTTCAGGCTTCTACTACCCATGTTCCTTCTTAGCCCTTTGTGTCGAGGCCGCGGTATCTCTTTTGAACAACCCGCAGCCCTGACGGGGCGCCACTTGAAACCAGCTTATCGCAGCAAGCGTCCAGGTCATCTTGCCACCTCTTTCTGCCCCGCTTTTAACTTTATTAAAACTGCGGGTATCCCATCAAAACGTGAATAGACTATTCAAGTTCAAAAATACCCAAAAAGAAGGATTTTTAAAGTCACCTCCACCATTTTCATGCGACGTCTCTTCATTAGCCACGTCAGCTTCTGCATGTTCACCAGCCACCTCACTGTTTGTCTGCTCGTCTTTGCTGGATTCTGCAGCATCCGGTTCAGTCTTATCTATGGGCAGTTTAGCTTCTTCTACCGCTGCTGCTTCTGCAAAAGATAAATGCCAATTAAAACTATAATACGTGATTGTAGCAACAATAGATATGGTGTCCACTCCTCATAATCATCAGCCTATAATGTTCCCACTAGGAGAAGGATGGGCTATAATCCACCAAGTGGGCCCAGTGCGGGTTTGTAGATGTCACATGGCTTCGAATTTTTTGGTTCTAAGACATGACGGTTTCCTCACGATGTATTCCTGCACCGTTTTGAGAGTAGCGGTGTTCAACTCAATATTAAAAGAAGAAAGACCTCAAAACCAGGGGCGTGCGCCCTATATAGGCTTTTAGGCTTAGCCTACCTTACCAACTGAGCAGTTCTTATAACTAATTAACGATGCAATAAAATAACACTATGTACAAATTAATCATAAAAAAGTTCAAACTCCTGTTAAAATACTTATAGCAATTTTTCGCGTCCCACTAAAACTCATTGACAAGGATTACGATTAGTACGAATCTTATAGACAAACACTCGACTTGTCTAAAACCCATTCTTTTGTATGCACACAGCGTCACATCGGTTCGTATGGCCGTGTCTATGAACCGCACACATACATAGATTTTCGCAATTTTAACGCAGCAGCTCCTGCGATTGTAGCTGAGTGGGCTGTGATTGGCTGCAACGACACAACCAATCTATAACCCGCGAAGTTCAAAATTTGCATTTTTTGCAATTTGTAGGCCAGTGCTAGGTTGTATGTTAAATAAAATATGACTACATACGTCTTAAAACCGGGAATCATATTTTAATGAACATACAACCTAACACTGGCCTGTAAATTGCAAAAACGTAAGGAAATTTTAATTTCGCGCTTCGCGAACTTCGGGCTTCCGTGCATAGAGCGCAGCACCTGTTTAGTTCGATGTTCGCAATGTTGTCAACTTGTCACCTCATTCATTGGATTTCGTATAATCCTGCAAAAAATGTTGACCGCTGTTGTGAACAAACTCGATATGAAAATGATGCAATTTTATTTGCTAGTATTTTTCTATCGACAATAATAACCTAGAAATTATTTTTTACGTAAGAGGAAGACATTACTGTTTCATTGTTGTGACAAGCAATATAAATGCGATTTTGTTTTGAAACCGAAAACGTACAGTTAACGTTATTAACAGTAGTGTAAATATTAATTTTGTTGTGTATTACTTGTTTATTCACGTAACAAATAACAATGGTATTTACTTGTGAAGTTTGTGCTGATAATGTGTGTTTATTACATGGTATAGGTAATAAGTGTTCTCAATTATCGGTCAGTGGGTCGTCTTAGGGGCGGATCGTATAATGATAAGATTCAAGTTGTATCTAAAGGTAGACATGTACCCGAATTACGAAAATTTATCCAAAATCATGCAAGTTACGTGTTCTGTAACTATCACCTACTCACTTGGATGAGATATTTGAGGTGACCGAATCTTTCTTCTGTTTGCATCGTCATTAGAAAATCGTGAGTTAAACCTTGAATAATGTGGTGCGTTTTTGAATTGTATTTAAAAGTTTTGTTTTACAGGCTTACTTTTTTTTTTTTTTTTTGCTGTCATTTATTCGTAGCCTACCCATCGTGGGGGACCACTGCACGCCACTGCTCAAAACCTCAGATAATAAACACAATATCTACTATCACCAGGTTCAACATTCCAGGGCGCGGAATCGCCAATCTGTGGCGATTCCGCGCTCTGTAAATGATCCAGTAGACTATCTAGATGTACCAACCGGCAGTAACACTAAAGAGTATGCATTACCTTCAGCCTGTTTCCTCTTCTCAGCTAAAACCTTCTCTGCCTCAGCCTTGTCAGCTTCAGATATTTCTCTCTCAATGTCTGGCAGGAGGCACACTTCCTCGTCAGCCCCCGGTTCGTCTACCAGTTCAGACACTTGAAAAAAAAGAATTGTTAAAGGTTGGTAATAAAACCAATGGATGACTATAATCTAACAATTAAATAAAAGTGTCTGTTTGAAATTTCAAAATAACAGCTTTTATCACAGAAAACATTTGGTTGGACCAATTTCTACGGAATTTTTACTCAATGTCTTTCTTTTTTTAACCTTTTACCACCCAATACTGGGTGTAGGTATCTTCTAATGCTCTCCATATTGTATCTACCGGATGTAATGAGGAGTAACTTCGGCTACTTTTATTAAACAACAAGGTCCAGGGTTCCATGAAATCCTTGACAAAATTGGATTTTAAACAGGTTTTTTTTTATTGTAACATATTTATAAGGGATGTGTTAGGCCGCACTGGAGTATTAATACTATTGTTTTCTTTTATATCCATTATATTATCTATTGTCACTTTTTACCATAATTATCAAATATTTCTTTCTCTCTCTATTAAATTGCATGTTGTTATTGGTTCCCAGGCCAGCTTCCATATATTTTTGTCAGTCCTCCTTTGCGATATAACATTTTATGATCGCGCAGTGTGCGAGCGACATAAAGAGTGAGGTGGCGTGGGGATGCGAGGCGAAATTTGAATTTGAGCTCAGGTTGTTTATGCTTTTAACATTTATTTAGTAGTTAGTGTAGTTTTGACTGTAACATAATATAAATTGTTTTTATTCTGGCTAATCTCCAAAACGACAGATAGCCTATGTTATATAGAGTAACTTAAGTTTCTAAAACCTTAGAAATTGATAACAAAATTGCTTTCTGCTACATTATTTTTCTCGGACTCAGTATCTAGTCAGATTGAGGCGTCTGTGTAAAAAAAACCATGGAAGCGAAAGTATGTGACAAAAATATTTTACCTGTATTATGCTCTTCATCATCATCATGAACATCCCCATCAGCTTGGTGATCATCATCATCATCGTCAATGTTCACTGTTACACCTATGTCAGATTTCTCCCTTGTTTCATTTGCTTGACTAGAATCTGTTGAATCTTTCAGGAGCGCATCAAAAGGGTCAAGGGCCTGTAACAATGATTTCATGAAGATTTTGTTGTGATCTGGTTTTTTGACCCTATTAGTATTTTTGGAAGCTTTCTATAAAGTATGTTGAATGAAAAACCTCTGTCTGATGCGAAAGAGGCAGATAGTCTCCTAATGACGTTACAATATTCATGTAAGTAAACATACAAATGAATTTTAAAATTGATTGTTATGCACAAATTACCACCATTTCTAAAATTATCCACACAATATTAAATAGAATTTAATCTTGATACCTAATATGGAGCCTTTTTTTACAATATATTGTTTCTAGTATGTATGCAATAACTTTTAGCTGTCTCAATCAAAATCTATTCCACAAGAACCACAAGGAGTTTTTTTGACCTTTCAGAGCATTAAAAATGATATTACTAGAAACAGGTTGTCTAAATCAAATAAAATATTATTATCGATTTACGCAAGACAGTAGCTCCTCAGAAAGGTAACAGTTACATTTGTTGAATTGTCTAATAGTCTTTTTTTGGCTCTTGTGATATAGGGACACAGTACAGTCGAACAAGCAAGGTGTATTTAGAGACTGATGCCAAACAATACAGCGTTTGACATCAGTTGCATAATGCAAAATGCTTTATAAAACAAAATTGCAATCAATATTGCAATCAATATTTTCAGTGTACTACAATTATAAAAAACCCTACCTGAAACCCTACCTTACTTACAACTGTACAAGAGCCAGAGTTACACTGATCTTTGTGAATAATTACTTGTCAATAAAGAGTTTTTATTTATTTCAACTGAACTTATAGTAGGATGAATAAGATAACTTACCTGTGTATGATCCTCTTGATGATGATCATCCACAGAAACATTGGGAGCTGTCTCAAACTGAGGCTGGCCATCATCATCATTGTCCTTCCCATCATCTTTATCTACAATTTCTACATTCTCATCTTTAGCATCTACTGTATCACTAACATTATCTATATTTACAACATCACTAGTTTTTACAGTTTCATCATCCTTATTTTCTACAGCTTCATCTTTTACATCTTCTTCATCTTTTGTGTCATTTTCATCATTAGCTGCATCTTCGGTGTTTTCTTGGCTGAGTTGAGTGAATGTTTGGCTTTCATCAAGAGTTTCTTTGATGTCATCTAGATCTTCGCTTTGTTGAGTGAAGGTTTGACTTTCATCTAAACTTTCTTGGCTAGTTTCAGCTGCTGGCCCATCTTGGGAGGTTGATTCTTGTGGCAAATCATCTTTTGTTTTATCCTCCTCAGTAATTGCGCCACTGTCTTGTGATACCTCTTTGTCAGGTGTGTCAACTGAAATTAAACGGCTGTTTTACTCGACAGAAAGGTTAAAAAGTTAAAGTCTAGATTGAAAGGTTACCTTAACATTAACAAGAATTTTGTTAGAATAAAGAAACCTAGAATTATAGAATTATGATGATCAATTTAAACCTTAGCATAAAAAAATCAACTACAATATCGGCAAGTAAGACTTATGGGCTGTATTTACAAAATCAACATAAACAAAGTCAAGAGTGGTGTTTTTTATGTTATGAATGTATTATGGTGACTATTGTTTTTAACTATAAACTATTTTGAATAACTTAACTAAACTTAACTATATTCAAAATAAAATGAACAAATTCATTAATGTGTGCATGACTATTATATAGTAGATTGTTCAAGGCTCACCTATTCAATTGTTATCTTACTTTATGTACCTGCAATCTATGGTTTTTTTCTTTACTTACTGTTTCTGTGTTTTTTTTATTCGTAAAAATGTTGTTTATAATAATGCTTTTTATATGTGGTATCTCACACAAAATATTGCCGTGTATTAATTTTATTTGTATTATATAATATATATAATTTGACGAAGTTGTAAAAAACATAGTGTAGAAGATAACTAATCAAACAAAGTTAATAAAACTTATATGGAAAAACGGTGTATGTATATAATATAAATAGAATGACAAACATACAACATGCTTTTTTTTCAAGGTCAGTTGAAAAACCAAACATACCTTCATCCTTAGCATCCTCCTGACTGTCCCCATCAGTGGTATCTGCTACATCTCTCTTACTGTCACCAACATCACTTTTAACACTACCGCTGTCCTCTGTGATCGCATCATTGTCTACATGATTCTGTAACTCACTCTCCCATTCTCCTGGTTTTGTTGCACTTTTAGATACATCACTGACAGATTTTACATCGCTACTGGAGTCTGAGGCTTCTGCACTAACTTCAGGATCTGCTGAAGCTTGTTTCTCAGCTGCCACAACGTCGCCAGATCCTTGACTGACATCTTCACTTGCTTTCTCAGGTAAACTCTCTTTTTCATCCATAATTCCAATCCAATTGGAAATATATTGTCAATTCAACAGGCAATTAACATCTGAAATCATCGCAATACAATATGAGGACGCGAAACAAGAGTTCTAACCTTTATTATTCGCCGCACCCGGCGGAATAGTTTCTAGGTTATGATACTACTAGAGGATCTATGTGACACTAAATAAACATAGAAATTAATTACAAGCCAATATTACTCCAATACTGTACCGCCATAAAAACTAATTAGGAAAAGGGTATAATGCTCGTGACAGAAACTGTAATATATGGTTAAGACGACGCCAATCATTAGCCAAGCCACACGTCCCGCGCTTATTTCGACTTTCAATACAGGACATTAAAACGTGATACTATGAGAGGAAATAAAGCATTTGTACTGCGGCGTTACCGAAGGCGTTAGCGGCATTTCGATTACATTTTTATAATGTGTAGAATTAACTGATATTACTACAACAAGGCTGTCAAGTAAATTCCTTTGTAAGCAGTGAAAAACGAGAGGTCATTCAGGTGCTGATCTGCCAAAACCTCCATCGAACGGACACCTTCACAATGCTTAATCATTCACACGTATCAATAATCCAACATGCACTAATTATGAGACTTACTTAGATATAAAATTGTTCACAAATCACTTATAAGCACAACAAACGGCCACCATTTTGGAATCAACTTGCCCCTGACAAATTGTTGCGGAAATGCATTAGCTGTCAAAATAGTCTTATTAAGTTTAAATACGATGAACCCTTACATTTAATAATAAAAAATTATGTAATCAAATTTTATTTGTTTTTATATGTAATCATACTATGAGTGATTCTATAAAGCGGCAATTAACTTTTATAAGACCTAAAACTACTTTAAAATTCGTGCGTTAGGGTTGGTACAAGGTGACGCTAACTTTAGTGATGTGAAAGTGTTCATCGGTTTTTTTTTGTTTATTGGTTTTCATTCCGAGTCTTCATTTCTTTCACAAACGTCACGTTTTCTTTTTTCAAATACATATTATTATAACTGATTGGGATGATTCTTTTGTTTAATATTGTGTAAAACAATAGGTATTATATACATTTTCAGTTGACAAGTAAGGAACTGCTCCTTACTTGTTTTTAGATTCCTCTTCTGATATTGTTAACTGCCAGTTTGTTGCAGTTTAAGGGGTTTTATTATATTTTTTCATGCTACATCAATACACAAGGATGAGCCAGGATGGTAGGTTTGACTAAAAATCATTGGAATTAAAAACAGCTTTAAAAATATTTCAATCGGTATCGACAAAACCACAGACATCATTGTTTTCACGTTAGGCACAAGAGCGCAACGGTAAATTTTTTATTATTGGTTAAGTAAAGGAGGCTTTAGACGATCAATCTGGCATTATTTCAATCTAAATTAGTGTGGTTGAAAGATTATTCTTCTTCTTTACGTATCAATGATTTCACATTATGTTACACAAGTCTGTAGCCACCTGCACAGGTCTATCATTCAGCTCAGCTTCGAGTAAAGGAGTAAATCCTGAATGGTCCAAGTGGTTGTGCAGGATGGGCAGGAAAGAAGGTGGCGCATATCCTGCAGAGGGGCTCCAGACTGGCAATTTGTTTGGGATGGATCAAAGATACCCCATTTAGCCAGATCATATCTACAGCGGGCAACCTGGGCTCGCATTCGGTTAAGAGAATTCCAGATTGGCCACTGTAGTTCGTTTCCGGGCGGCAGGTGTTCTTCCGGGTTGATGAAATTTGAAGGGATGTTTGAAACATCCCTTCATATTACCGGCGAAAGAAACATCATGTTTCTTTCGCCACAGTTCGCATCTCTCATCCGACGCACCTTATAAGAAGCTAAATATCTGGTTTAGCCACAGTTTAGCGCTATGTCAACCTCTTTTGCATGATCAGTGGATCGATGGGCACGCGAACTCTCCAGCAGTAAAAGAAAGACATAGGCTGGCTGTGCGGAGACCTTGTGGCGGTGCTCTCCAGCTGGTGGATCAAAGACGACAAAGAATATTATTTCTAGTACCGACTTTCTGTTTTGTTTTCTAGCAGTTGTAGCCACCGCTGATCACCTAGATCTAGACCAATCCCTGATATATAAATATCACTGTGTAGCCACCGCCGCCGCCGCGCTGATCACAGCACTTGACCAAGTTTTGGACGCCCCGAAAAAAGAAACATTGAAGCAAGCCGCCCTGACAAGGACGAACGTTTAGACAGTCTGTTATACAACGGTTCTTCTCAGAGCCATTCTCCGGCGCCCAAAAATCCAAAACGTGGTAACGTAGTTCTGTGATCAGCGGTGGCTACACAGTGATATTTATATATCAGGGATCGGTCTAGACCTAGATTGATACCCAGGTAACGAGGCTGGGAACAATGCTCTATGTTAACGCCTTGCTGAGACATGCTGAGAGTTCTATTTGACTGACGGTTGTAAAATTGGAAAATACAGGACTGGGACTTGGATGGATTAGCCCGTAAGGCATTTTCCAAAGCTATCGTCAGTTTTTCTTCATGTTCTTTGACTTATCGTCTGCATATAAAAAGCGTTCTGTTTGTGGAGAGAATGGTTCGTCGTTTGTATATATGTTAAATAAAGCTGGAGCTAACACGCTACATTGTGGAAACCCATTTTTCTGACTTCGCAACCTACTTCTGCAGTCCTTCTGTCAATGCTAGACTTACAAGTGGAGGTTATTCAGGATAGCGCTAAGAATGCGTTCAAAACCAGAATCCTTGGTGAGCTTATTGACTGTCAGTAGAAGTCGCTTGACGTGACTGCATCATAGGCTGCTGACAGATCGACGACAACAACACCTGTGACATTGTTCAGTTTGGTTTGTACACGACTTGCCTCTGAAGCCAGTTTGCTCAGAGATAAAATTTGGTTCGATCAATGAAAGATAAATGAAAATGAAAATTTGCATCGATCTATTATTTTACAACGTCAATGAGCGATTTTCAAAAAAAATGACCGTTGTAAAACTATATTTAAAAATAAAAAAGTACGTAATTCTGGCAAACATTTAAATAAAATGGTATTAAACTTAGATGAAACACCTGATTTTAGATGTCCACCCTATACCCTGCCTACTAAAAAGTCCGATTACTACCACAGAATAACATTTAATATGTACAATTCACAACATTTCAAA
Source organism: Diarsia rubi (assembly GCA_932274075.1). Lineage (NCBI taxonomy): Eukaryota > Metazoa > Arthropoda > Insecta > Lepidoptera > Noctuidae > Diarsia > Diarsia rubi. Next base: position 12,806,106 of record OW026433.1, on the reverse strand, counting down.
ACTGACACCACCTTAAAATAAAAATACCATTTCTTTATTTTCGTATCCTGAGTTCATACATGTATTTTATTTATTTTTTGATTCCTTTATTTCTGAGAAAAAAAATTAAAACCAAAAAACATGTGATGACGTCATATATACGGCAGAATGATGTAGTTATCTTTGCCTAAGCATTCAATATTTTTTATGAAAACAATAATGTCAAACAAGACGTCAGTTTGTCAATGTTGAATGTCACTGAAGTTTACATTTTTCATAAAATTGACTAATTTATTTTTCAAACTCGACACGCTTACTGTTAGTATTATCAACTTTTGATTGATATTTCCCCAATAAAATGGATCCCAAAGAAACATATACGCCAATAAAGGAACCAAAATATTGTTTTGTACCAGCCTGCGCCAACGAGTATGACAAGCTGCCAAAGTGACAACGACAAGACAAGTGTGACACTTTTCAATTTTTTTTGTCGTGTCACAGTAAAGCAAAGGTTATATCGCCATTCCACCGTAAGAATGACGTCATTTGGCGCTTACGTCTTTTTAGAACGCGCCGAATTTGAAACTTAAAATTATGAATGAAAAGTACATAATTTCGAAAAACAAAAAAATATGGGTGTCCTAGTTTTGGATTTGCTTTTATATTACCTAATAATACTCACAAGTTAAAAATATGAAATGTTGTCAATTTGCCAATTATTGTAAAATACATATGTGTAAGGGCACAAGTAAACGTATAATTTAACGATAAATATAAGAAACCATATTAAGGTGGAAGCTCACATCTGGCCCGCGAAATTCTAATTTTCTTACGTTTTTGGCAATTTGCAGGCCAGTGCTTGGTTGTATGTTTATGAAAATTTGATTTGCGACTGTAAGACGTCTGAAGTTACCGAATTATAACCATCAAAATTACTAACTACTAAAGAACGACGACTAAATTACTAAAGAATGACTTTTACATGCAAAAATCAATCTTGACATGAAAATGAACTTGGAGGGTTGTATTGATAATTTTGATGGTTATAATTCGGTAACTTCATACGTCTTACAGTCGCAAATCAAATTTTCATAAACATACAACCAAGCACTGGCCTGCAAATTGCCAAAAACGTAAGAAAATTAGAATTTCGCGGGCCAGATGTGAGCTTCCACCTTAAACAACAAACTTTTTGGGCCTGCTTCGACGTTTTCCCATGTTCCATAAAAATCTATAATAGGACGGGACCTTTATCAAGGGATACAAAAAACAGTGGACACAAGGGTTTGGGGTATTGTAGGATTATTTTCTTGTTTTCTATTTTTAGGTCCGCGTTTTTATTTGTCTTCGATTTTATTCGTATTCGGGTTCGGTTCTAAACTTCTTTCTTTTCATCTTGAATTCATGAACGCGACTAGTTTTGACAGCTGATTCTAGTCGGTTTTGTACTCAATGACCATTTGGAGTCCCTATAATGCACGTCACTGTAATGCACATACCAGCAATGCGCGACACTGGATTTCACAACACGGGTGTGTACGCCCTTGGAAAAGGAACCATCACAATGTCTCCAAATACTCGGCTGTACCTTGCTTGCCCGATCCAAGAATGTACGGCACGATAAATGGCGACATCGCGTGATTGGCCGATTGGTTGGCCAATCAGGTGACTCGGAATTTTGGGACTTTGATATGTTTTGAATTGCAATGACGTACATTCCAATGTCGCGCATTCTCGGCCTGGACCAAGAATGTACAGCATGACAAATGAAACCAAAACAAACAGTGACGTCATATTAAAAAAGTAAAAAGCCATGTGACACTAGGGACGGGTGATACACAGATTTGATTGATGAACGATTGTTGACCAAAGACTACTATATCGTTCAATCAATTATAGTAATCTGTGAATTATTCGTTTATTTAGGTTATGTTTGGTTTCTTTGGAACTTTGATTTTCTGGCAGCTGAATTATGAAGAGAGTCCTGATATGAGATGGAAGAACACAAAAGATAATGAAATAAGTACATAATAATAACATCAACAACGTGCAAGCGTTTTCAACAAGAAATGATATTTCATTGGAGATCTTTGAGATGTTGCAACATGTTTGGCTAGTAAGTACCTATGCTATTACAAATTACAACATCATTGGTGTACATATGTACCTACGGAAGTTTGAATAACAGCATGACAACAATTTCTCCATGAGCAACCAGGGCTTACCAGGGCTCTTATTAAGAGCTCCATAATATCCCACCTCGATAGCATTATTCTCTAAGATTCTTTCCGTTAGGCCCCGTTCCCACTATGTGACGACAGATCGACGACAGAATCGTGTAGTTTTAAGTGTCGTAGCTTGCGTATTTAAATGGGAGGTGTTCACTTAAAGGACGACGCGATTACTGTCGTCCACGAGTTTTGCCATCTAAAAACCTACGATAAATTAATCGTCACTACATAGTGGGTACGGGGCATAACTTACAAATCGTCTCCATTATGATACCATATGATTATCAGTGTGTAAATTATTAGAGCTCTTTATCTGGGGGCTGTCCGTTTGGTCCCTTTGGCTTTGTTTGTGATGTAATAAGTCAATCCTTGTAGGTACTCTAGATTATGTAGGTCCTTATTAACTGATAAGTAAATACCTATCTACAAAACATTCCTACATATTACCTACAAACACAGTGACAGTGACAAAATCTACAACATAGCATGTAGCTTTAATACAGAATTAAAAATAGTAATACATAAGTAGGTACATACTATATCTATACCTACATGCTAGCAAAGTCTAGCTTTGAAAAAATTTCATCAGTGTTTATTTTATCAAAACTAGGAATTTTGTAGAAGGCCATCATAATAACTTTCTAATGAATCTTATTTATTTTAGATTTTCACTGCAATCGTAAGATGTGTGCGACTCAAACTATATTTGCCCCGAACATAGTCCATTCCACGATTGTGTTGCTGCTTGCTGCTCAAGAGGACTGCAAGCCTGGCATAGAATTCCATTACATTATATATTATATGGTTTCATTGCAGAAGAAAAGAACATGGACACACATTTAGGGAAGACTCTTAGGTATCAGAAGGTTGAAGATAAAAACACTTTAGTAAAAAGTTAATTCGTTATATACCTAGTCAAAGCTTCCCTGAATTACATACCTAACTGCTAAGGCAAAAGAAATACCTACTATGAAATAAATTCAAGAATAAGATCAGAGACCAGGACCAAAATAGTAATTGGATATAAATTAAATTTTGGGCGCAACCAGAGTTAAGAAGATTAAGTGTGGAGACAGTTAGTATGAAAGTGGCAAAGTAAATTATTATCGGGATAGCATTATAGTTACTGCCCTATGAAAGCTAAAGCTAAAGCTTATCTCTCTATCTAAAATAACCTAAAAAACCAACTAGTTAATACCTACTTTTAATTTTGATACAGACGAAAATAATAATTTCTTATTTTTTTACTGTAAGTAGGTAGGTTCTTATATGATCAAGAAATCCATGACAGATAAATAGCCTTTAAAATAGTAGGTACTAATTGTTTGTTACATAATTTTATTTTGTAATTAAAATTAAATAGGTAATTTATAATGATGATTATTATTTTAATATATATTTAACATTTAATTAAATTAATTACAATATATTTAATTTCATTATCTTTTTTTCACTCTTCCTCGTCCGTAGTAGGTACGTCCTGCAGGATAGTCCTTTCCCTTGTTCTTCACACAGATCCTGTACATAAATCATCACCAACATACATAAAATCATCTCTTGATCTCTATTCGTAGCTTGCTTCTTTCCATGATACCTAAAAGTAAAATTAAATAAACAAAAATGCAGTATAAATATTATCATCATCATATCAGCCATAGGAAGTCCACTTCCTCCTAAATATTATAGTCTATACTTATTAAATAAGTAAATTAATTTAAAAGATCAATTTAACCACTAGACCTTGTGGTGCACCTTGGAGTCCTATGTCAAGCAGTGGACTGCAATTATGATGATGATGAACCATTAGCTATTTTTATTAGATCGTCAACAAATGATCAGCCTCCATTGTCTAAGTGATCAGAGTGATTGGCTCGCGATCCGAGGTTCTGGGTTCGATTAGATGAACTAAGTTAGAGATGTCAAACTAGTTTATGCCTTGCGCTTCACCATGTTTTTACGTGCACCCTTCATTTGTATGGAAACAGGAATATTAGTTCCAATGGGGTGAAAAACTGCCTTTTTATCCCACCAGGTGTCCCATGATTAACTTTTCCTAATGTTGTTCTGTCACCTGTCAAAATCCATACTAATTTACGTTTTAGAAGTAAACAAATATCGAAAATAATTAAATACTCTCAAAATGACGCAGTGTTGTGCTCCAGACTGCAAAAATCAAGGCAGACATATATTTCCAAAGAATCCAAAACGTAAAAAAGCCTGGGAAAAAGCGTTGAGAATGAAAAACTTTAAAGCAACTAAGTACTCTGTATTGTGCTCTGCTCATTTTTTAGCAAATGATTATTTTGGCCAAAGTAAATACACCGGTAAGTGTGATTGATTAATAATAACTCGTGGTTAATTTTCGATCACTTTGCTTGGAAGATAATGATATATTATGTTGTGAATTTCAGTGTATGAGCCTATGGCTAAATTCTTGAAGAAAACTGCAGTACCTTCAATATTTTCTTTTACGAAAACAAAATTTGAATCAACATCTGCAAAACAGCGTTTAGAACGTTCAGAAAAACGGTCTCGGAGGAAATTAATGCTTGATGTACCTGCAACTGTCACTACAGACTCTCAACCTCAAGAAAGCAATGAAACATGTTTATCCAGTATATCTATGGAAATAGAATCATACAATGAAGTGGAGATAAGTGCATGTGAAGTCCAAGAGAGTAAGGACATATCACTATCTTCAGCTGAATGTGTATTTGTTTCTAAAGGTACACAAGTTGATATTGAACACATGTTTGGGACAATTCATAGATATTTAATAAAAAAGATGATAAAGGTATTCAATTTTACACAGGATTTGAATCCTATAACAAATTTTACTTTGTGTATTCTACCTTGAGCCCAGTTGCTCATAAGATAAACTATTTTGGAAGCAAAGTTATCAACCTTAGTACAGAAGATCAGTTCTTTTTAACTTTAATGAAATTAAGGCAAAACAAGTGTATATTTGAATTGAGTAGATTTTTTAACATAAGTACTACAACTGTATCAAATATATTTATTACTTGGGTTAATTTTATTTATCAACTTTGGTCAAAAATAAATATATGGCCGGATAAAGATTTAGTTCAGTATTATATGCCAGATCATTTTAAAAAATATAATATTAATGTTAGGGTAATTTTAGATGGTACAGAAATTCATGTACAGAAACCAAAACATCCTACTGCTCAGCAGGCATCATGGAGTAGCTCGCTCTACAAGCATGGAAACACTTTAAAGGTACTTGTTGGTGCTACTCCAGGCGGCCTGTTGTCCTATTGCTCTCCTGCATATGCAGGCTCTGTTAGTGACAGGCAAACTGTAGAAAGAAGTGACCTAGTACAGAAGTGTGAAAGTGGTGATGTTATTCTGGCAGATCGTGGATTCAATATTCAAGATATGTTTGCTGAAAGTAATGTTACTGTTAAAACTCCCAACATTTTTGAAAGGTCAGACCCAATTACCAGGCTTAACAGTACTAAAGGATAGAGCTTTAGCCAGTAAAAGAGTGCATATTGAAAGGTTGATTGGTCTTACTAAAACCTATAAAATTCTCAAATGTGAATTAGATCACAATTATATTCCTATAGCAAGTAAAATATTTTTTATTTGTGTCATGTGTTGTAATTTTAGAGAGAGTATAGTTAAAAATGGAAAATAAAAGAATAAGAATATTCTACTTTTGTTTTATTAAAGCATAATTTTTATAAACATATTTATTAACAATTTCTGGTTTTAAATCACATTCGTAGAAATTGTGAAGTCCTTATACCATCTTCTCTATATAAGAATCATCTCTATTAATAAAACAGACCTGGATTTCTTTAAATGAATAAACTATCAAATACAATATTTTCTTCCTGTGCACAATAATTGTCCTTGGATTTGTGCATAATATGGATGGTTTCTTTTTAAAGTTAATTGCCCATTACTGTTTTCAAGATATGGTACAGTAACTGTATTTACTGGCATGAACCTTTCACTATAGGGGCACTTGACCTCTACAACAGTCTTCACCTATGAGCCCATCTGGAGAAGCTGCAAGGAAGGGGTACTGCAAGCATATGAAGAGACCGCACTTTTGCACTTTTAATTGAAATGCCATTTCATATTTTTGTATTGCAATAGACTCATTAGTTTTACCATGAACTATAGACCGAGAGAAAATTTTCTTAGGGTTTAATATTTTTCAATTAATACTTTTTTCCCAGTTCGGAGATGGCAAATCGCATGGAACAAGCTTGCTGTGGCCCTATAAGACCTCTATTTATGCCAATCAGTACATTTATCTTGATTCCTTGTTAACAGTTCCACATTATCAATTTGCTCTTTGGTCACATTTTGCAATAATAAACTGTCAAGAACAATATCTTTGTAATCCTTACTTGAATATGTATGATCTTGTTCCAGGCCATAGGGGTTAGCCGGTCGAAATGTCTACAATATAGGCATTTTTGTGTCTCCAAAATTTATGGCTAAATTGCGCACATAATCATGGTAATTTTCTATTTCATCCTCTTTACTCAATGGATTAAAGTTAATATTGACTCTTCTTATTTTTCTAATTGATGGCAAATGCTGAGCTTGAATAGGTGATTTATAAAAGACCTTGCTTGGTTTCTTGAAAGCCATTAAAGAACCATATTCTCTACTGCACAAAGTAGCACTGAAATATGTTTGCAGTGTGCTTCTATACCATTTCCTGCCGCAAATTCACAGTTACATTGTTTAATGTAGCCTTCATTGCTTAACTTAACATTTACAATGTATATAACTTTTTTCATTTGGGCCTTGCATTGGCCTTGTATGTATGTATTTGCTCCTTCAATGGTATACCGCGCAGTCAACAAACACCTGGCTTCATACATAGCCTTTCCTTTCGGCTGAGTACTGAATCTGAAAGCATTAAAATAGCATTTTATGCACTCTGATATGTCATGTAACATAGTAGGAGATACCTAGCTACTTTAATATTAGTCCTAAGGTCTAAATATAAAGGTATCACTAAAGAAACGTTACAAGAAATTTTAAAAATGAACTCACCTTCAAAGTACGACTGTATTTCTTGCCCATTGAGAGCAGGAATCGGCGAGTCAGCATTTATATCTTTGAAAGAAGAAGTTGGTGGGCACCGATATTGTGAGTCACTGAAAGATGTTCCAGGGCCTTGGGTGGCATTAAAATTAAAATTTCGGTCGTATGCTTCTAATCTGAAAGTCAAAAACATACATCTTATTAGAATCGAAAAGAATATCGATTATTTATCAGCATAACCTTAAAATTATTTATTGCCTACCTCTCAATCAAAACGGCTTTTTTCCCTGCTGTGGATGCATTCCTTCGACGTAACTCCACTTTTAATTGAGAAACAGTCCAAAAAGAATACATTTTATACATAAAATTAGTCGAAAACAGCATTAACAAATTCACGACGACAACACAAACACTACAAGGCTATGTCAATTGCGGCGACATCTATGTCAACCTTTGAGTTTTTCTCCCCATTAAATTTGACAGCTCTAAATTACGTCCGTCTCTTTCTCGTTTTATTAGAGAGAAAAAGATCGCAATAGCCTAAATTAAGTTTAGTTTGTGCACAACAGAATCGACACCATAGTCTCACAAAAAATCTTTAGGGGACTGTTCCAAGTTTAGTTAGGGCATAGCATGTTAAATCACCTGATTGTTTAGAAGGTAAGATGATTCCGTGCTTCGGATTCGGAGGGCACGTTACTGTCGGTCCTGGTTATTTTCTACGCGATGTACACGTATTAGAGCCACAGTATTTCCTAGAGTTTTAATACATGTTATCATCTCTCTGAAGTCAAAAGCAGATTCATTTTATGAGGTTTTGTTTGCTGACGGTATCACTATCTACTAACTTCATTCAAATCTGTCCAGTAGTACTTACCTACTGGTGATAGAATGGTTGAATGATATGTCGTGTGATAGAATGGTTGTAATTTATTCATTATAAAGAACCCATTAAAAACATCAACTCAGTTCTTCTACCGTAAAAAGTTGTGAGATCCATGTAATACCAAGTCGGTTTATTTATTCAGTCCCTACTTAAGGGTGCTTCTGTCTTAAGTTATTACGTACTAACTTATCAACATCTTATTTGACATTGTACTGTCAAACTAACGAACATCGTAATGCTAATGATATACATTTTGATCCTCTTTGATCTCACAAATTGCGGAATTTAGTAGGTACTTCGAAATTCAGTAGCGGAGTTCTCTCCTCTCTTTTTCTAGCTGTCATTTGTATGAGACAGCCAGTCCAGTGTAGGTGTAATAGTAGAGGTCAGCGTGGACGCACCGCTCGGCTCACTCGTCCGGTGATTAATGCAACCGAATTAAATGTCACTAAGCAAAAATTTAAGGAACACCCATCTTCTAAACATTATCGGATAGCACAGGCTCCATAATTTTTTATATTGCCAGATTGAACTAAAGCCGCCAAATTGTGCCTTATTATGGTCGGGGGGTTATTAACCCAACTAATTGGGTGGGTGAGGCTCCTTGGCGCCCCTGGCGGTGGCGCGCGGCGGCGCCCCTAGGCCCGGGCCGAGGCCTACCAACATTACACAATATGTCTTAACAAGACAGATTAGGTGACCGTGTCACCGTGACCATGCCCTATTTCGACATATTATTTACTTATGGGTAAATGATAGCTATATCTATCAATAGACAATCGATCGTCAATAAATAAATAAAAGAAAAAAACAATAAATGATCATGTTATAATTTATTATATACTTTACATTGGTATATTAATTAGGTATTGATTATTTAAAAATATCAGCAGGTACTTCTGGCTATAAAGCAGGCAGGCCGTCTCTAGTGGATTGTGGGACTCCAGGATTAGGGAATATCAATTAAAACACAGAGCGGGCGTGTGGTGAAGACCGTGATCTGAGAGTCTATATCTTTTAATAGAAACCACAGATAATCTTTATATTACTATTGATGTCACAGATGACATAATATGCTACATGCCCTTTCTTAAGAATAAAAGGGCAACACTGAATTTGTTAGTTGACATAAATTTGACATTGACCAATTATGACATGACTTGACATTGACGTTAATGACACTTGACATTGCTATTAGAACGTAAATAAACATTAGGACAAATTAAATACTTAACCTTAAAAATTTAATTATATTGACTCATTAAATCGACGTAATAAATTTACATTCATTTTTATAAATCTAGTCTTTTTCTAGACTTTAATAATCTCCCTCTGGATGAGTATCTTAACTCCGGTGTATTTGAACTTATACTTATATCTAACATTTCAGGTAAGTCTTGACTACCACACTGTGACTGACTTAACATTTCATTTTCTGACAAATATTCATTACTTTGTACATCATCATTAACTTCTACAAATATAGGAGACTGTATCCTACTTTTATTCATTACATTTGACTTGACAGATTTATCCAATTGTATTGGATTCTCATCATTAGATGACTGACTTGACTCGGCAGATGCATAAGAATCATCTAAATTTACAATTTGTTCCTCATTACTTTTTCTTCTACAATATAGATACTCAGGAATATAATAATGATGCATCTCTGTATCCTCCTTTTCTATCAGACTTGACTTGTATGATTTTTGATACGATTTATTATAAGACTTGGACGACTTGTGACCAGAATGATTAGCATTATCATTGTTATTTTCCAATATTTTTTGGGTATTTTCCTTTGACTGTGACGATTTATAACTATTTTGTGACTTTGACTGTGACAGATTTGACTTAAATAGCTTAATATGATGTGTGTTTCTTCTATAGACTGTCCCATTACTATCTTTGACTAAGTATGATCTTGGAAAGTTAGTTTTTGATAAAATAACACCTTTAGACCATGTTGCATCTTTGGGATTTCTCTTGAAAAATATTATGTCATTTGACTGAAATTGTTGAGGAGATGCAGCATTTCTATCATAATATAATTTTCTATTTTCCAAATTTTGTGACTTATTTTTTAAATGACTTGAAAATTGAACTACTTTTGGCTTTAAATTACTTGTTATAGTAGGCAATTTTGTTCTCAGTTTTCTTGACATAAGTAATTCTGAAGGTGATTTAAGATTACCTCTTGGGGTATTTCTGTATTGTAACAGACCAATATAAAAGTCTGTACCCGACTGTTCACATTTTCTGAGAATATTTTTGACAATTTTTACAGATACTTCCGCAAGACCGTTTGATTGAGGAAAGTGAGGACTTGACATGATATGTTGAATATCCCAGTCTTTTGTGAAATTTTGAAATTCATGAGAGTTGAATGGAGGGCCACCATCACTTACTAATTGCAATGGAATACCGTGTCGTGAAAAAATTGACTTGATTTGATTAATGACTGTATAACTTCTAGAATCTTGATTTAATTGTGCTATTTCAATGTAATTTGAATAATAATCAACAACTATTAAATATTTTTTGCTTTTGTAATCAAATAAATCTGTAGCTACTTTTTGCCATGGTAAAGAAGGTTGTTCATGAGATAATAAAGTTTCCTTTGTTTTATTTGAACTAAATGTCATGCAAGTTTCACATTGCTTTATTTTCATTTCAATATCATGATAAATATTAGGCCAAAAAACAGTTCCACGGGCATGATTTTTAGTTTTTTCTATTCCCATGTGTCCTTCATGTAAAATTGAGAGAATTTCAGAACGTAGAGATTTAGGTATAATGACAGACTGATTCTTGAAAACTAGATCATTTACAACATGAATCTCATCTCTAATGTTCCAATAGGGTAAAACAATTGAATCACATTTTTGCTTGCAATTAGGCCATCCTGACATAAAGTATTCTTTTAGTTTTTGGAGTGACATATCAGATTTTGTATGAGACATGATTTTTTCTTGTTTTTCTTTAGTAATTGCCAAATTAGAAGTTAGTAATTTTACTTGACAAACTATATTACTATCCAACTCATCAAAATTAAATTTTTCTATATTAGTTTTTGATATGGGTGCACGAGACAAAGTATCAGAGACATACATTTCAGTACCTTTTGTATATGAAACGTTAAGATCATATGACTGTATAGCTATCATCATTCTTTGAAGACGAGGCGGGACATCCGAAAGTGATTTTTTGAACAAAGTTACAAGAGGTTGATGATCAGTTTCAACATAAGTTGTTTTTCCATAAATATATTGATGAAATTTCTTGCAACCAAAAACTATAGCATACAATTCTTTTTCTATTTGGGCATAGTTTTCCTGAGACTTATTTAAAGTTTTAGATGCATATGCAATAGGATTTTGTCCATGAAAAATTACTGCTCCAACTGCATTTTTTGAAGCATCTACTGACAATCGTACAGGTTTGTTTACATCATAATGTACTAGGACAGGAGATTGACAAATAAGAGATTTTAATTTAGTAAATTGTTTTTCGTGATTAGGAGTCCACTGCCACATATTTTGTTTTTTAAGGAGTTCTCTAAGTAAAGTAGTTTCATGAGCTAAGTTAGGTACATATGAACCAAGGTAATTTATCATACCAAGAAATCGTTGAAGATCTTTTATGTTTTCCGGTCTTGGCATTTTCATTATAGCTTCGATTTTTGACGTATCTGGTGAAATACCATTTTTGTTAAAAACATGACCCACATACGAAACTTCAGACTGTCCGAAGTGACATTTTGATTTATTAAATTTTAAATTGATTTCTTTAGCTTTTTTTAAAACATTTTCTAATCTTTCATCGTGTTCACTTTGCGTAGAACCATAGACCAATATATCGTCGACAAATATAATAACACCTGGAAGGTCCCCAAATAACTCGGACATTACTCTATGAAAAATTTCACCACTTGAATTTATTCCGTAAGGAAGTCTTAAAAATTTATATCTGCCAAACTGTGTGTTAAAAGTGCAAAGATCACTACTCTCTGGATCTAATTTTAGCATCCAGTAACCTGAATTTGCATCTAACTTTGAGAATACTGACGCATTCACTACCCTTGACCGCAAGTCATCAAATGTAGGGTATGGAAAATGAGGTCTTTTTATGGCTTTATTTAAGTTCCTAGGATCTAGACAAATACGTAAGTCGCCATTGGGTTTTTCTACAGGCACTATGGAATTTACCCAGTCAGTAGGTTTAGTAATTTTTTCTATGACTTGTAGTCGCACCATTCGGTCTAATTCATTTTTGAGTTTTTGTTGTAGAGCATATGGTATTCTCCTAACTGGACAAATCTTTGGTGTGACGGTTGTGTCTACTTGTAAATTAACACTACCTGGTAAGCAACCCAATCCTTCAAAAGTATCTGAATATTTGTTAATAAGCATTTGTACTGACCTTTGTTCTTTGTTAGTGGTTATTTTAGAAGTGTTTTGGGATAGTTCGAAAATACGTTTTACAATGCCACATTCTTCACATGTCCTCCAACCCAAAATTGTAGAACAGTCACATTTAACAACTATGAAATTGATTGGCTTAAATAGGTTGTGATCAAAAGAACATTCAAGTCTGACAGAACCTAAGTTTTCAATCAATTGACCTGCAAATGAAAATACTTTTTTGTTTGACTTTTCAATGAAAAAATTTTTCTTACACATATTTTCTAAACTTTTTAAAGTATTTAGTGAAATTACATTTATATCAGCACCTGTATCAATTTGACATCTTATAATATTGCCATGAACATTCAATTCTAATTTCCAATTTTGTGAATTTGAATTACAATTAATTGAATTAATAATAAAATCATTTTGAGGGTAATCCATAATAATATTACTGTGAATATCATATTCATGACTATGCAACTTTTGTATACATTCAGAACTACTAATTGTACTTACATTCTTCTTGCTATTTTGATTTTTGTAGAAACAGTAATTGGCGAAATGGTTCATTTTTTTACATAGATTGCAGATTTTGCCTTGTGCTGGACACTTGTACTGATGCAGCTGACCACATCTGTTACAGTTAGAATTATTTCTAATATTGTTGTTGGACCTGGAATTGGCTGAAAAAGATTGTGCTGGACTGGACTTATATCGATTTTGACTAGAACTTCTATTTTCTGACGATTTTCTGTATGGAGTTATGGACCTTTTCTTTGAATTTTCACTTTTTGATGGCTGGTTCTTGAAATATGTACTTCTGCTTTGACGAATTGATTGCACTTGTGAACTAGAATTATTATTAGCTTCATTTCCATTCTGTAATTTTCTAGACCTTTCCTGTGACAATTCCATATTTTTTGCAAATTGAACAGCTTCGTCAACATTCGTTATGTTTTGATTTTGCAATATTTGTTCTTTTATTTGAGTATTCTTTATTCCTATGATACACATGTCCTTTACCAACGACTCTTTCAAATTTTCAAACTTGCAGCCTGATGCTAAATTGTTCAAAATTGTTACATATTCGTCCAATGATTCGCTATTTTGATAGTTTGTAAAGAAATTGTATCGCTCAACAGTGACATTCTTGCATGGATTGAATTTTCCATCAAATTTTTCAATAATAGTCGTTATCGTTTCGTCCGTTTCATTTTGAATATTGAAAGAATTATAAATATCTAGGCCTTCATCACCGATAGAATTTAACAATATAGCAATTTGTTTTGACTTTGAGACCTTCTGTAAATCATTTGCTTCAAAGATTTTGAATTTTTGTTTCCACAGCTTCCATGACTCGGCAGCATTTTTGCCATCTTTGCCGCCATTTACAACTAACGGCTTTAAGTTATTAGCTAGAATGATATTTTGTACCTGTTCCGGCATTTTCTTTGGTTCTTCTGGGTTCCGTATAAACTTCTGACACCATCTAGTGGATTGTGGGACTCCAGGATTAGGGAATATCAATTAAAACACAGAGCGGGCGTGTGGTGAAGACCGTGATCTGAGAGTCTACCGTGAAACCGGCCATCATTGCCCGCATTTCCACGTATTTTTGAGATTTTGCAAAAAATATTCACCAGAACTCGTAATAAAGTCGACCATGGTAGCAATTACGGTTAAAGGCCTAAAATCACAAAATAAAGTGTTTCTAACTTTAACAGAATCCAAGAAAAAGGCGCCTAAATAGCCGGGCAAAATTATACGCACAACCGTCCAACATTGCTCAACCTTAATTTCTCTAAAATTATCAGTTCTAAAGCTTGGGTAATAGGGTATGTTTTAGTGAATTATGCAAAGTTGCCATCCTTCGTGTTCAATATGTCAAAAACATATTACTTTTTATTTTACTGAGGTGGGCAATGTTACACTACACACCAGGGACTTTTTCATACATAGTAAAACAGTGGATTAGGGTTGATACATATTAATGTGATAAATAATAATCTGTTCAAATATAAACTCTTTTATTATCAATAATCAGTCAAGTACAATCGTTGTAAATTGCAGGTATAAAACTATGAGTAGGTACCTATTATGAGCTTTATGCCCTAAAGGGTTTTAAATCAAATCTTACAAAAAAAACTTACAAAAATGGTAAAACAATCCTTAAAAAGAAAAATAAACATTGCAACCATTTTACATTTTCAACCGCGAGCTGTAACATCTCTTCTGAATAATTTTTATAGGGCCGAGACCCGAAGACTCTGCGATTTCTTTTCGTAGGCTTTCCCATACTGCAACCAAACAAACTAAATGTAGGTACCTAGTTTATATTTGTCAACTGAGTGCTGATGGGTGCCAACCCTAACATTATTTTTGTAGTGGGCAATGTTGTCACTCTTATGTTCGCGCAAATTCGGGAATCATTGCCCACTCCATTATCTTCAAGATTTTATGTTGTAAAGGTCTCAAAGTAGCATTAAAATGAAGCGCGATATTTATAATTACTCTGATATTAAAATAACTTACCTGAGAGATGTAGTACGCTGACAGTAAGTAAAAACATAACACAAGATTTTGGCACCACCTCACACTAGTCCTCCTTTCAACATGTCTCGCTGACAACTGAGTGAAGTTAGCACCGTTGCTAATATTTAATTTTGCCAGAAAAATGTTTAAATTTACCCTAAAAATTAGATAATGTTGTCAGCTAAATACAATTATTTACAAATCATTATTTTAGTTATTTTTCGTGTTCGGGCAAACATATCCGCTAAGGGCAATGATGGCCGGTTTTACGGTATATCTTTTAATAGAAACCACAGATAATCTTTATATTACTATTGATGTCACAGATGACATAATATGCTACACCGTCCGTGCTACGTACTGCTGCTTCCAGGATTGGGAACCATGGTATTCAGAATTCTGTAATGCCTAAACCACAAATTGTATTACAAAAACATTATCTATAGATCTTTGTGCGGTCGAGTCGATCTGATACGGGCTGTCACACATAGCGAGTAATCGCCGTGATTGCAATAATAAAACTCACTCGTAAAATAGTCACCGAATATGAAAAAGACTACCTAATTCGTAAATTCTTAAATGGGTTAAATCTATAAGATAAGATTTTTTTGCTCAAACATGAATGTGTACAATACAATAATACAATAATAATAAGTGCATGCAGGAAAACAAAAAGAAAATTGGTTCAGACATGTTTGCCACATACTATAGCGTGCAAATATTTAGAATAACAATTGTTTTTTTTTTTATATAATTTTCATTCAACGAGAAGGCAATTTAACAAAAATTAAACATTACAAAAATAAAATCAATTTAATCTATGACTGTAAGATTAGCAACTAGAGGTAATAAAAGTCAAAAGTAAAAAAGTAGTTAAAAATAAAAAGGAATTAATAATACATGTCAAAGTATACACAGTCAAAAGTAATTAATAAAATCTTGAATCTATAATAATCATAATTTATAAAGTCGCTCAGAGTCAAATTATTCAAAAATTGTTATGATTATTTATATAGTAAAACAGAGAACAATAATAGATATGTAAAATGTAATCAGAATTTCTCATCTAAAAACTCTCATTCAAATTATAATAAGCCTTATCGGCTAGACTATTAATTTTTCTCTTTTTGAAAGCTACATCATTTAACTGCTTCCAGTTTTTTGGAAGTTTATTATAAATTTATAAAAGTAGCCTTTTATTTCTTATATTATTCTTAAAATGGCCAATTCGTAAGGTTCGTATTCCCCTCAAGAGCTATACCTACTTAGTTATTATAATGCCAACTCAAAAATAAACTAATACTTATATTTTTTTAAATCGTGAATGGTATTATGGGGGTGCCTTCCTCCTTTTACGGGCTTAGGACCGTCACACGTTTGCATGCTATTATCTGGGGCGCAGAAACATTTTACATAAATAAGTAATATGTACACGGTGTTTGTACTTAGAACATTTGCAGCAGAGTATGAAAATTTAAGGTTCAGTACTTGCATGGTACCTGGTGGTCTTGCCACAGATCGTACTTACTAAATTCCATTATTATTTCAATACGTGAAGTGTTTGTGCCTCAGAATATAACATATATTTACACAATAATGCGGCGGAGTTACACAGCCATATCATTCTCGCAATTGCTCCATAAATACGTAGGTATAATATTATTATACCTACAAACAATAAATAAGTCACACTGTTCATACGCATGCACTGGTTTCCCTACTACATAAATGATGGCATGCAATATTTATTCTTCCCTAACTCTATTCAACTAAAAAAGAAACAAAAACCTGTCCCGGTTATGACGCAAACGCAACAAGGTCTTAACAAATATCAACATGAAACGTGAACGCTAAATTTGGAAAAAAATATTTACATAAAAATACGCAAGGTTCTAACTATTGGAGTTCTGCAAAATGGACAAGTATGCTCGTTAAATTCCAGCTGTTGTGCCTGCTGTAATGAATTTAAACAATCTGTACAAATTAAATGACCACACGGAATTAACGCGGTACCTATCTGGGGCAGACTCCCAACAAATGCGACATACTGCAACGGCAGGTTCAGCAGCCGGTTCTACAGGCGGGGGTGGGAGAACTAAAGGCTCTACAAGCGGGGGTGGGAGAAGTAAAGGCTCTACAAGCGGGGGTGGGGGAGGGGCGGCTGCTGGGGCGAAAAGATGGTATTCGCCCAGGATGACTTCAACAGCTACTTCGGGTACATCCTCTGCAGCCACAACCTCTACGTTTACGTCCAATAGTTGGGACGTTGCCGTCAAAAATTGACGCAAAGAAATCAGACCCCTATCAAGGGATCTGTTGTTGCCATCTAGAATGTTGTTGGTAATGTAAGACCTTTCGCGGTTACGTCTTACCAGTCGACCTAAGCGCTGAGCCTCGAATCTTGCCGCAGTCACTGCCATCTTCTGCTGAATGATCTCTAAACAGACAAAAATTGGTCAGTACCTTTCATGAAATAAAGGCAAAACTTCATGAAAAAAAATTGAAAGTGGACACTGATAATTAATGTCAAAAATAATCAAGGTACCAGAGAGCGGCTGATAGGTATGCAAAACATTACAGATTTAACAGACATCTTTGTTCCACTCAAATATTTTGTTCAAAGCAAAAATATAACCCACTTTTTGGACACATTGTTTAAGTACACTGACATTTCAATTTTCGGTCAGTGTCGTCTTGGGGGCACTATGAAAAAAATACTTAGAAGAATTTCGCGACCAATTTCGAGGTACCGCTCGCCGGCCGCTGCCGCGGCACCGCTCGCTTCGCTCGCTCGGCTCGCGCGTAGTTGGTCACAGTTCTAACCTAAAATAATACCTAGTATTTACGCAGTGGTTTTTTTATGTATACTTTTTTCTCGTTCAATCGTAACAAATTAATATTTCTCCAGCTGCCCTTTTTGTCCAAAAATCGTCCCATTTCAGGTAGTGAATCGTCCGAAAATCGTACTCATTTGTATTTGTTTACGGAGGACGGTGCGTCAAAATGAGCGTCGAACCCATTTTATGGGATGCTAACACAGACCAATTAGCTTGATGCTAAACTTAAAAATCATAAAAATAAAATGAAAGTACATGACGTATCAGATGGATGCATCTCTAAGAAATAATGAATATTGAAGTGACTGATTAAAAAAATAAACAAACTAATGTCCAGTTAAAGGAATTAAAGGAAAAAGGTGAAGGATTCTAAAAAGAAGTCTGGAGCAGGCATATTTATATTTATGTATAGCAATTCTGTATAGAATAATTCGGCGTCCATTCTCGACGAGCGCGCGAACCTTTATATTACTGTACTCTGTGGCGCGAATGTGGAGGGACATGTTTTTCCTGACGACTTCGCGGCCAAATTACGGGCGCGAATGTGGAGCGCAGCGCGCTTTAGATAGTCGATATAGTATGTCTATGGACATTGTTTGTTCTATGACTAGACTGTTTACCTGTATGCCTTTGTCTGTGGTAGGATATTAAGAAATAAAAAACACCTCTCTGGTATCATAAAACAGCAATGTGTATTTTATTTAATAATTAATACTCTGCTACTAAAAATCCCTAAAACCTATAAAATACCAAATAAAATAATAACAATGAAAAACCGCTGTGAAGATATTTTAAGCGTTTGGGCGGACCAACCTTTTCATTCACTCAATCAATCGTCTTTCGGAACAGCACTACCTAGTATCCAAGTCCCAAAATTCCGGTCACCTGATTGGCCAACCAATCGGCCAATCACGCGATGTCGCCATTTATCGTGCCGTACATTCTTGGATCGGGCAAGCAAGGTACAGCCGAGTAATTGGAGACATTGTGATGGTTCCTTTTCCAAGGGCGTACACACCCGTGTTGTGCAATCCAGTGTCGCGCATTGCTGGTATGTGCATTGTCGTGCTGTACAATATCAAGCCGGACAATCTTGGTTCAGGCCGAGAATGCGCAACATCGGATTGTACGTGTTTTGAATTCCAATGACGTACATTCCTATGTCGCGCATTCTCGTGCCGTGCATTGTTGATGTTGAGCATTGCTGGCTCCCACCATTTGAATCATCAAATGAATTTAACGATTTCTATTGGCTATTATTTGTGTGTATCGCTTGCCATTGGTCAGTAATTTAATTTTCTTTTCCTGGACCAATAGCGTTATAGAAATGTGGTTCAGTAAGTTGTTTAACTTCCTCAATTATGGCGGGTTCGTGTTTTTTCAAGCTCAAATACGAAATGAGTAGTTATTTGCGCCGCTCGGGCGGCGACATTGACAGCGATTTGTCGAATATTCTCGTGCGCCATTTTGTGAATGCTATGGAATTTTGTGTTAAGTAATCAACGCGAGGAAATTAAAATTCGTGTAAGTCCAACTTTGCGCTAAGTTCCCTTCACATATGAAATGATATTCGATAAATTCGATAGTCGTGTGTGATATCTGCAGTGTGTTCACGGTTATCGTTTATTCCGTTCTGTTTTGTTTCTTTTTGCAAGCGAAAAATGCAATTTGTCCTTATTTATGGGCCGCTTACTCATCGCTCCACTCGATACATAGAAACCGGGTTTATTTTCAGGTATAATTACAATGTCTGAGAAGTTGGTGGGGAAAACGGTGCTGAAACGACATGAGGTTGCCAGGCCCGTTCATATCCAGAGGCTGGAGGCCTCCTTAGACGTGCGCCCGTTCGTAAGTCAGGTGGAGAGGATCCTCAACTCTGATGCGGCGTCTGACAGTGAAGACGACTCTGATGCCAAGTCTTTTGGAAATGAGATGTCAAAGGGGGACCGGATGATTCATGGGGTGGTGACCACTAAGCAAGGTAATCCATGATAATAAAACCATCTAGTCAACAACAGTATCTCAGAAACATTTTCATAACAGATAACATTTAGTTTACTATCTCTACAAATGTTTTGTTTGGTAATAAGTGCTTTAGTTTGAATTGATTGTACTTGCTGACAAGCTAGGGGGCATGTACTTCGAAACATCACTGCAGAAATAGGCAGAAACTACACAATGTCTTTTTCACTCATACAATACACACCAATAGAATTACGATCATCCTAATCAGCATCCTGGTTTCACCCACCTCTGTGATTGGGTTGACAAGTTCTGTCGACTCATAAAAACTTAAAAATGTAACACTAAAATAATGAGAGCACATGATGGTGGTCCAAAGCTAAATGTTAAGAAAAATCTAATATGACCTTTCTGTAAGGTCCTTAAATGTACCTCTAACTTAGAGAATACTAGCATGTATTATGTTTAGAGTTCTAGATGATTTAGAGTTGTTCTGTATCCTATATAGGTATAGGTACCATCACTCGATTCAAAAACAACAATTTTTTTTTTTTTTTTTTTTTTTCCTTTTTCCATTTGCGATCGGTCGCCAGACCATAAGCAAGTTAGTTACGAGAGTGTATGGCATTATGGTGGAGCAACCAGCGCTGCACCTCCCAATCAGAGTATGTGGTCTCTTTTCAACCTTCCGACCACAGATGACGCATTCAGCAACTCAGCAATGAGTGGGTTTGGATGACGAGATAGACGTTCTTTGTGCAGTTTCTTATGCTTGTCAATTTCTGATGCAACTGTTGTGATTTTGAGATGGTCGTGCACCTCATCATTTTTTGTGAACCAAGGAGCATTACTAATTGCCCTTAAAATGCAATTTTGCGCCCTCTGTAGGCAGAGTATGTTGCTTTTACTTGCAACTCCCCAGATCTGGATTCCATACGTCCAGATTGGTTTTAGAACTGAGTTGTATAGCAAGAGTTTGTTGTCCACAGACAGGACAGAGTTTCTCCCCATCAGCCAGTACATAGAGCGAAACTTGTGATTGAGCTGTTCTCTTTTTTGCTTGATGTGGTGCTTCCAAGTGAGACGCCTGTCAAGATGAAAGCCAAGGTACTTCACACAGTCGCAGTGTGGAAGAACATCATTCCCCAGTTTAACGGAGGGGCAGTTTCCATTCCTCAGGGCAAAACTTATGTGATGAGATTTGGCTGGGCTAACACATATTCGCCACCTTTTAAGCCATTTTTGCGTGTCGTCTAGCTGACGTTGAAGGTTGCTGCTGGCAATTTCTGGATTGTCTTCGACCGATAGATATGCTATATCATCAGCGTAGGTTGCAATAGTGATGCTGTCACATACCGGTAAATCCGAAGTGAAGATGTTATACAGCACTGGACCAAGAACTGAACCTTGGGGTACTCCAGCCTGAACGCCGTAGAAACTTGATCGTGCTTCTCCTTGTTTAACTTGGAAGGATCTTCCACAAAGATAAGATTCGATAAGGGGATACATCGAATGTGGTAGTCTTTCTTTGACTTTTACCAGCAGTCCTTTGTGCCAGACGCGATCAAAGGCTTGCTGCACATCAAGGAAAGCCGCCGAGCAGTATTCCTTTCGCTCGAAGCATTGTCTCACAGTATGGTATACTCTGTGGACTTGCTCAATGGTGGAGTGAGACTTACGGAACCCAAACTGGTGAGATGGTAAGATAGCTGAGTTATCCATGGCCGATTGCACTCTGGTTAGAAAAATTCTTTCCCACAACTTAGAGAGAGCAGGCGTAAGACTAATGGGTCTATAGAAACAGGCTTCGTGTTCAGGTTTACCCGGTTTGTGGACCATGACCACTTGAGACACTTTCCAAACTGCCGGGAAGTGAGAGACCCTGAAGATAGCGTTGAAAAGACTGGCTAAGAAGGTTATGCATTTTCGCGGTAGATTCTTTAAGATTGCGGGGGTAATCAAATCAAATCCTGGCGCTTTTCCTGCTTCCATTAGTTTTATTTCCTTCGCAATTTCTTTTGGTGAGGTAGGCTTAATTGGTAGGCTCATTTGATAGTCTTGTGCGAGAATGTCATTTAGATCTGAATCATCATCTGCGCTCTGATTAGGTTTAAAGACATCAGATAGGTGCTTCGCAAAAACTTCTGCCTTTTCCTCATCAGTCCTGGCCCAGGAGTTTTGTGTTCTAATTGGAGGAAAGGATTGTTGAGGTTTGTTGAGGCCTTGTGTAGCCTTCCAGAGAGAATACTCATCAGTACAACTCGGAGACAGCAGTTGGAGTTTGGTTTGAACCATATCATTGACTGACTTTTTAATGGCAGCCTTTAGTTCTTTCGCTGCTTTATTCAGCGTGCTTTTGTCCAAGGGACGACGCGATAGGTGCCAGATCCTCCGTAATCTACGTTTGTCCAGAATCTTTTGTTTTATATCTAAAGGGTTTGAAGGAATATCAATTAGTCTGTCTTGTGACGGAGTGTTAGTCCACGCCGCTACTTGGATGAGGTTAGTCAAGTCTTTACAGGCGTGATCTATGTCCTCGGAAGTTTTTAGAGGTACAGCTAAGTTCATATTGTCCTCTAGAAAGCTTCGGAATCCCTCCCAATCCGTTCTTCGATTTGTCAAGGTCTCAGTCTTGCCTCGAGACAGTGCACTAATACTAAGGTTTAAAATGGATGGTGTGTGGTCCGAGGATCCATCCAGACTAGATTCAACATTAGCATGTAAGAAGCTCATGCCCTTAGTAATAAAAAAGTCTAGAAGATCTGGCAATTTTCGTGGATCGCTGGGCCAATAAGTAGGTTCACCTGTCGAAATCGGTTTGAGGTGATTGATGTCAACACATTTTTTTAGTTCCCGGCCCCTGGTACTGGTACAGCGGGAGCCCCAATAGGTGTGTTTGGCATTCCAATCGCCACCTGCCACGAATCTTGGGCCTAGAATCTTGAAATAAGTGCTAAACATGTCAGCAGTGATTCGGTGTCTAGGTGGGCAGTATATGGCAGAAAGGGTGATAGGACCAGCCCGATCCTCAAGCAAGACAGAGGTGGCCTGGAGATGCGCTGCCGAAAATGGAGCCAATGGTGAATGCTTGAGACTTCCTCTTATAACAACGGCTGCACCAGCGTGCGCTCGGCCGTCGGGGTGCGGAGTGCTATATATATTGTATCCTTTCATACGGAAGGAGCTTCTTACGGTTGCGTGTGATTCCGAAATTAGAACTGCGTCCAGTTTGTTTGCTATAATTAACGTCTCTAGTTCCTGTATATTCGGAGCAAGGCCATTAATGTTCCAAGTTGCGATTCTTAGAGGAATCATTTATGGTACCAGCTTGGAAACTACAGTTGTTAGTGCTCCCAGTAAGGAGCCTATTTGTTGAAGGAGTTGGTCAATTTTTTCATTTTGTTTTATTAGAAGCTGTTCAAGGAAGGTGCTTTGTTGATTGTTACTTGTATTTTCACTGTTTTGGTCCAGAAGGTATCTACTCCGTCCAGCTGTTACGTCTGAGTATGTTGTTTCCGGTCTAACTCCTTTGTCGGGTCTGGGTTGGATATTTGGTTCGGAACTGACGTCTGTTGGTTGTGAGGAGGTGGTTCGGTTTTTATATGTCTTGGGTGCTGGCTTTTTAGGATACTGTTTTCTGACAAGTATTTCTTTATACACCTGACAACCTTTATAGTTTGCAGGATGGTCACAGGAGCAGAGGGCACATTTCGCAGGACTATTTCTGTCTTTTTTAGGGCAGTCTGAGGTCTTATGACTTTCCCCACATTTCACACATCTGTAAGGTCTCATGCAGTTGTTTTTGGTGTGACCGTACTGCTGGCAGCGCTGGCATTGTACTATTGAGTTGCTCTTTCGCGGATCTTCAATTTTGACACGATGGTGGTAGATATATTGAATATCTTTAACTCGTTTGTTATTGCTGCTAGGTTCCAAGTTCACAAAGAAAGTAGAGGTGGGCGTTTTATCTGGACCATAACGGGCATTGATAATTTCACCTCTCACTTTATTTCCAGACTTTTCGATTTCTTCAATGATAGTGTCATGTGGTGTGGTGTGATGCAGACCCCTAATGACAATTCTATAGGATTTGGTACTTTTCGGCGTGAATGTGTGTCCAATCAACCCTTTTTGACGAAACATATCTATTGTCCTTTTGTAGCTGGCCGTTGTATTTACCATGACACGAAGCAGGTTCTTGTTTACTATCCTGTACTTGAATTCTGTTGGGCAAATAACTGATTCAATTAGTTTGGTCAGTTCATTGTGGTCATCTATCCCATAGAGTATTATTGGGGGAGGTTTGTTAGCTGGTTTAGCCTGACTACTTTCGTCTTCCGTCAAATCGATCGGTAGGCATTCAAACCTGTTTTCATTTCTGATTAATATGGAAGGAGGTGGAGACTGCTCGCACGTTTTGCGTTTTTTCGACATGGGTATACGTTGCCATGGCGGTGGGTGGCGTGCTGCGTTTTCGGATTGTGAGCCTGACACTGGTTGTGCAAGATTGTCAGAAATGACCATTGAAATATTTGAAGCGGTAGTAGTGTCTGCAGAAGGAGCGTTCGTTGGCAGATCACGTGTAGGATGCTGAGATATGTCTCCTAAGGAAGAACTTCGTGATCTATTTAGAAACATGCTCTTATGGAAGGCTTGCTGGACTAGCTTCGCCTTAGGTTTATCACCAGTAGTATTCACTGACACGGAAGCCTGGGCAGCCACTTCCGTGGAGTCATCGGTTACATATTTCTCACTTGCAAGCCCGGACACCTGCAAGCGCCGGTCGCTAGCCGGGGCGCATGGCAAAAAATCATTCGTATTCGTACTCATCATTGTTTTACGTTTGGGAAAAACCTCGTAACACTTACCCAAGGTGCAACTGCCACTATTTTGGGGGACATTTAATCCACCAGGCTTGTGGTAGCCTCATCCAGTAGTTACCTACTGGGTGTTTTGGTTATACCGCCAATGCTCGGTCGTCAGAGCCTCGTTGGTTGTCTAGCAGGGGGCACCACGGCTCTCCAGCCTAAGCCAAAAAGCCGTCATCGGCTATTCATAACGAACCACCAGACGCGTGCAGGTGAGGATGTCAATTGGGCCGGTTCAGATGTTATTACCGTTCTCCCCTTATCCCCCCAAAAACAACAATGACATTATAATAAATGAAATAATGTCAGGATATAATAATCTTTTCTTTAATGATAATAACTTATATCTATTATGATAATAATCTTTATTTATTATGCGAAAGAGTTCCATACTTAAACGTACGTAAACTCACACCTTTTTCCCATGGTGGTAGGCAGAAACTACTATCCTTACTGTTTTATAGGTACTATTTCCCTATTCTGTCTCACTGCTGTGCAAAGACCTTCCGAACATATTCCCCTAATTGAACTATATACAATTCATATGTATGCAGCATGTCTCCACATACAATGGCCTGCTGTCCACACTTGACAATCAAACTCAAAGCATTTACTTCAATTTGATTACTGCAGGCATCCTTAAATGTCAGAAAAACAAGGAAAGCTAAGCCATAGGCCCAAGATATTATAACTTGTGAAAGTACTGTAGTTGCCCATTCCAAAGCTAAGCAAAGGTCTCTGATGAGGAGAATGGGCTAGAAACTCCGTGGACACTGTTTTATATCAATATATTGTTACAAAATCTTGTTTACATCATTCAGTATGATTTCTATGATACATATATTAGGTGAGAACATATCTTATGGCTGCATCATAAGTAATCATAACATAGAGTTTGCATAGCTAATTTTTCAACCATATCATTTTCAGAAATTATCATTGATGAACCAAAAGACGAAGGGTTTTTGTTCTTTTCTTATTCTCTTTTCCATTTCAGAACGCCAAAGTGACCGCCTCAGACTATACAACTTCAGTTCAGTAGGTGAGGAAAGGGAATGGCTCCGAGATGTCCTACTATCATCGGGATCAGAATCCAGCAGTGACGATGATTCTCCAAGTTATAAGGAGATGAGAATACGGAGGTTATTGAGGGAGAGAAAATATCATAATAGATATGCTAAGAAGTACTACAAAGATCAAGGGGTGAGCTTAATGTTTTTTGGTAATTTTATAGTTTCGACCTTTTCTTTTTTTAATTTTAGCCTATGTTGTCTCACTGCTGGGCAAATGCCTCTCTCTTAGCCTTCCACTCTTCCCTCTGTGTGGTTTTCTCCGTCCAATTCGTCACGAACGCTTCTAGGTCGTCACGCCAGCGTTTTCAAGGCCTCTCTCGGCGGCGACGCCCGTCTTCAAGCATCCACTGCGTGACGGCTCTGGCCCATCAGTTCTGATCCATCCTGCAGACAGTTTTGATTTAGAAGTTTTTACCTTAGTTATGCATTAGGAACTAACTATTCTTGCATAGTGGATTACAGCTACAGCCCATCCCTACTCACAGAATAGATGCCTTTTGAATAGTTTTTTCAATGTACAGCAGATATTCAGATTTATTAAACAAAAAATAGACTCTGCATTACTTTATACAATACAAAAGTGTATCCAACATAAAAATATAATGAAATAATGAAAAAAAAAAAAACATTATCCCAGATTTTCCAGTGGCTTTGTTTTCAAGCATTTATTATTTTGTTAAGGGCCAATGTGATTCATAAGTGCCCAGTAAATGGTTCCATTTGAAATACTGTTGAGAAAATTCAAATGGTAATAAAATGTTCAAGGATGTGCTTGGCATTAACAATTGGTTTCATGTAACTATAATCAATTTGAAAACTCGACATTTTATCAGGCGGTTTATGCATTATTCAGCAATATACTAAATATCAAAAGAAAATACATTTAGATTCATAGAGATTATTATGCCACTTTGATAACAATACTCAGGTTGGACAGAAAATTATATTTGTGAGTGTACACAGGCAGGTATTCTGAGAAATTCAAATTCAAACAAAATCGTCATCCACCTAGCCTTTTCCAAACTATGTTGTGACTGAATGCAGCTGAATACCAGTATTTTACATGAAGGGACTGCCTATCTGAATAAAAACAAAACAAATCAATTTCACACACGCCATTAAAAAAAATCAAAAATCATAATATTTTTATTTCACATAGGCCTACATGGGCACTTATAAAACGTCGGTAAAAAGGAGGCACGGTTCGATGCATTTTTATCACACTAATATTCTAAAGGCAAAAGTTTGTGAGTGTGTATGTTTGTTACTTCTTCACGCAAAAACTACTGAACGGATTTATATCAAATTGGGTACACAAATAGTTCATAACCTGGATTAACAAATAGGATAGTTTTTATCCCGATTTGATCTTCCCTTGGGATAATTTTCGAGTTGTAGCGGGTGAAGCCGCTGGCAACATCTAGTATTTGTATAAACAGTAACATACAAGATCATTTAGGTTTTTCAGGTTCACTTCTTATTTGCCCTACAAACCTGCCTTAGTTCACCAACCCTAAAGGTCACTAACCTCCATCTCAATTTCACACATTAATTATTTCTCAAATCTCCTCAGAATTCCCGCTACATGTACTATGGCGCTGGTCTCTTATCCACTGTGGACCGTTACCCCGAGCGTCGCATCAGCCGACCGATACCTCCACCACCGTCCACTAGAGGGCGTAGAGGTAGACCTGCGGAAAGGGGCTCTTCTGCTAGAGGTCTACATAAAGCTAGAAGAGGGAGGGTTAGAGATGGCAGGAATGAGGGCGGGGATATGGTAAGTAGAGTTAAAAAGTATTATTTATTTATTTATCATCTATGGAAGACACAAGAACTGACAAAACAGATCATCATCATCATCATTTGCCTAGCCTTTTCCCAAATATGTTGGGGTTGGCCTCCAGTCTAGCCGGATGCAGTTGAGTATTTTACAGGGAGCAACTGCCTTTTTCAATTCCACAACCCAGTTAGTACTGGATGAGACTGACAGCCAATGACAATTCTTATTTTATAATAAACAGAATATAAGAACAGATTGAGAATAGGACAACATCAGAACTATATTAGATTTTCCATTACAATCGAAAGTTCTGGCCTACTCACACCATTTTGCATGCTCCTGATTGCAATCTCTCCTGTAGAAGTATGAGTAGATTAGGATAAATATAATAGGTGTACCCAGAAAATTACTTTTCAGTTTTGCATTGATGGCTGATGATAAACAGTTTGTTTCTAGACGGTATTTTGATCAAAAGCAGTTATGATGTGACTTGCTAACATTAACTACCTTAAACAAGTATCCAAAGAAATAAAACAATGTTTCAAATAACATAATTATTTATCTTTTTAGCCTGATGGTGTTGATTGGGAAGAGCAATTACGTAATCTGAAGGAAGAACCTGATAATGATGAATACAGTATGTCTGCTGAAAAGCCGGGAGTCAGGTTAGTTGTTGTCTTTATAATCAGTACTACAGGTCTTTTGGATGGTGGGAAATCATCAAATGACTCCTCCCGCTCTGGGCTGAGCGGAAGGGAGTGTCAGACTTCTACAAACTAAAAACTACCCATGTTCCTTCTTAGCCTTTTGTATTCAGGGCCGCGGTATCTCGACATCCCGCAGCCCTGGAGTGCTACAGCTACCACTTAACTCAGACATTGTCTCATGGCGAAGGTGCGATGTGCGAGTCGAGAGAACAAGTCGAATCGTCAGTCAGACAGTCACTGCCTCAGTAAAACGATAGTCCTGTAAAGTTCTTGACTCCGTAGGCAAAATACGCGTTTTGGACGTCGAGTAGCGGACACCAGCCCGTTGTACAATACAATGTTATTGATTGCTCTGTCTAATGTTTACAAAAATATGTTGTTGTGAATTTAACGAAAGTTGCTGGGTTATTTTTCATGAGCCAGATGGTTTATTTCACAGACCTGTTTATTTTTTGTGTAAACTTACATTTCGTCAATGTATTACCTTCTAACTACTGTTCACCAGAGGCCGCAAGAAGCTTTCAACACTAAAGAGTCCTGAAGCCCTAACGGCTCGCAGAAGACGTCACTGGCTGTTACTAGTCAAGAAAGAGCTTGGTAAAGTTCAAAGAGCCCGCACTGCAACACATAGAGAGGTGATGTTGCAGAGAAAGCGCCTTGCGACTTTATGCTGCAAGCATTGGCGACATATTGCTATGCAGGTAACAATATTGACAACTTTTTTAATTACAAAAAAAAAACAATATTTTCAAGAATTTTGCGACGATATTTTACGAAAGTGGAAGGGACTTTGACGCTAATACAGCTACCACTTAATAAATAATTTAGAACACATCGAAATGTTTCATTGGTGTTTTTTTTTACTCAACTGTATCAGTGCAATTTTGTGGGAATCATAATGAAATCATATGGATCGGAATGTTGGGCTGTGAAGAAGATGGATGAAAAAGAAAAGATTGCAGAGATGTGAATGTTGAGGTGGATGTGTGGTGTGTCAAGAATGGATAAAGTAAGACGAGTATATTAGAAAGTTTCGGCAGTTACAGAAAGGTAAGGAAATCGACTGTCATGGTATGGGCATGTGATGAGAAGAGTAATTAATATAAATGTAGACGGATGGAGAGGGAGAGGAAGCCCAAAGAAAAGATGGATCGAGTGTGTTAGGAATGACATGAAGGAAAAAGGAATCGACGGGCAGAATGGAAGAAAAAACGTGTTGCGCCAACCCCAAATAACATAACGTCATAACCGTTTTAGCGTCGGTATCCCTTCCCCCCTGTATATAAAACTAGCGGACGTCACGCGGTTTCACCCGCGTAGTTCCTGTTCCCGTGGGAAAACAGGGATAAAAAGTAGCCTATGTCACCCGGGGATAGTGTAGCTTCCCAACGGTATATGGATTTTTCAAATCGGTCCAGTAGTTTTTTATTTTATTTGTTACATACAAAAATAAAAATATAACTACTATAATATTAGTATAGATAGGCAGTCATCAATTTAGATATAAGAAAAAAGATTGGGTTCTTGAAAAACACTTACAACACTCGTTTTAAATATTTCATGTCATTATTTGACAATGACTAGATATCTCTGCCCACAGTCACAGAAAAATATGAAGGAAACAGTATGGCGGTGTAAGCGGCTTAGTCGAGAGATGCAAGCGTATTGGAGGCGATACGACCGCGCCGAGAGGGAGACGAGACGACGAATGGAGAGGGAGGCGGAGGAACAGAGAAAGGTAACTTCATACCCTCTTCTTGTAATAAAAATATCCTACTATACTAGATAATATAAAATGGTGCGAGGCTATCAATAATATCTGACAAAGATTTTTTTCTGTTACGATTGGGTTCTCTGATGGTCTAAAATCCCGGGATTGATAGACCAGAGATTATTATAATATTGACAACTGTCCACTGTATTTCTAAACTAATTCTTCATTCAGACCAGCATAGCTATTCACAAACAATCGAATCTAACGTATCGTATGTCTATCTCGCTCACTTTCAAAATGCCAAATAAAGATAGATAGATATACGAATTGTCGAAATCTAAACCCAATCGAAGCGTTGTGAATAAGGGGCCAGAAATATGTATGTAGGTCCACTGTATTTTTAAAAAAATTCTTCATTCAGACCAGAGATATGTTAGACTGTCTACTGTATTTCTAGAATTATTCTTCATTCAGACCAGAGATATGCACGATTATCCACTGTATTTTTTCATTCCCCTCTCTACCCAGCTTCAGTGTTTAATTGATTAACAGAACTTTTACCCCAGATGGACGTAGAACTAATGGAGGCGAAGCGGCAACGTCGCAAACTTAACTTCTTAATCACTCAAACGGAGTTGTACGCGCATTTTATGCAAAAGAAGCTGAATTCTGTTGATGATGGCGAATATGGAGCTGACAGGATTCTGAGGCAGCTGGATGAGGATCGAGATCCCCGGCTGGCTGCTATTGATCATTACGATAGGTAAGAAATGTAATAGTTTCATTTAAACTGCCTCGTAAGCTTAAGCTAGGGTAAGGAATAAATAAAAACACTACCAATTAAACACACGAAATAACCTTATTACTCACAAAACACTACTGAACACTCTATTGGACTAGATATCTCTTCGAACCTTTCGTTGTCTGGCTTTGAAAGTAGACTGACTCGCTACGCTTTTTTTTTTTTTTTTCGAAATGGCATCTCGCAGTTCAGTCTAGAAGACTGTCTTCTGCTTAACCGGGCAAATCCCTGTGGGTGCCTTGACTTTAAGGCCTCAAGCCAGGGCAAAAACTTACAAACTAAGTGACAAGTCGCTAAGGGCACCCCCTGTGGGGTACGGACCTCGGCTTAGGACGTCACTGGGGGAGGGCCGCAAGGGGACAGGCTGGATCTGAGTGATGTTATTTAGGGGCTGGTTTAAAACTACTGGGTCAGCATCGCGGGCTGGCTCTGGCGAGGGTCGGGGGGGCTGACTCGCTCCGACCTCTGTCGGTCCTTTTATACCTAAGCACACAAAAGATGTTCGAGAAATTCCCTATTATTAACTAAAAATGAAAAAAGCATTCACACAGAAAAATACCTCAAAAATAAACTTTAAGATAAAAGAACCAACAAAGGAAGAAGCCACTTTACGCCCTCGGCGTACGGTCGAAATTACAATGGCAATTGCCGCCGACGCCGGCGGAATTCTGACCTTGGCATTACAATGGAACTATACCTACAGAATGTACTGGAGTCTTTTAGGCACTACACGATTATTAGCGAGGTTTCTCGAAGATTGTAGATTACCGTCGTAACAATACAATGGCTTCAGCGCCATTACTGAGTACTGGTCAGTAGCCAACTGTCTTTTTCCATACTTCTCTATTAATATATAAAGCGGGAGTGCTACGATCGACGATGCGCTCGGTAGCACTCTCTGTTTCTCGCTCTAGCAAATGACGGTTCTAAGCGACAAACAAGGATAGGAGTATATTAAAAATGCTATTCCGATAATTCAGATGAGGCGCTTTCGCATCAGCCTGCACTATTTATTAAACCATTTAAACTAGTCAGATGAAAATTTGGAGGACATGATCACCACATATCAAACCACATAATTTATTTTTGTGTTTTTTGAAAAAACACAAAAATAAATCATGTGGTTTGATTTTCTGGCATTTTCTTAACTTTCAAGACTTAATTGTTGATCTTTTTGAAAAAAATACCAGTGACGTTGTGTTAAATTTTAAACCAATCCTCTTCCGACAGCGAAGCCATGAAAGCTCGCGCATCCAGAAACGCTCGCGAAGCTTTCCGCGCAGAACGTGCGCGCACGCAGCTATTCGACTCGAACGCCGGCGCAGGCGACGCGACCGACACCGACGGTGGCGCCGACGTTACTGACGGCCACGACAGGAGGAATGGGGATCATGACCAGCCGGATATCTTCAGGGGCACGTTGAAGGGGTACCAACTGAAGGGCATGAATTGGTTGGCTAATTTATATGATCAGGTAGGTGAGCTTTTGTAATATAAATTATGTAATAATAATAAATTATAATTTATTATTATTAGTTTTAGGTGTTCACAACTATTTAAAGACTGCTTAAAATGTCTGTTTAAAAATATTGTCAGAGAGAGAAATAATGGCGTTTAGATTACAATTTTAAAACACTTGAGGGCTCGCTGCGATTTCTATCAGCTGATAGCCAGAGCAATTTGACGATTTTGATATTTTGAATTGACGGCACGTTTGGCGCAATGGCTCAAGCAATGTACTGCTGCGCTGCGTGTCGCGCGTTCGATCCCCGCACGGAACAAATATTTGTATGGTCTGGGTATTTGTGTATGTGAGTTTAAATGTTTGTGAACGGTCCCTCGATACAGGAGAAATTCCTAGTGAGGGGCAACGTTTTTTCTAAAACGAAAGAAAAAGAAAGTAAGAATAATTTCAGTGACTTAGTACCCTTTCGAGTTGAAATGTGCTCTTCGCAAGCTATGCTTTTACTATAACAGGAGGTACTGGCTATTGTCAACATAAGCTATCACTGCCTATTGGGTATAAGCCACTTTCAAGTCGTTATCTTTGTCTCAACCACATTTTCGACGTTTTTCTACAAATTGATGCTCACATGACAACATCACAATCCTTATTTTCCTTCCAAGGGTATCAGCGGCATCCTAGCGGACGAGATGGGTCTGGGCAAGACAGTGCAATGCATAGCGTTTCTGTGCCATGTGGCCGAACGACTCGGTGTGTGGGGACCGTTCCTTGTGGTGTCTCCTGCCTCTACACTACATAACTGGCAGCAGGAGATGCAGAGATTCGTGCCGGATTTTAAAGTGGTAAGTTTACTTTTTATGATTTTATCTCTATGGGAATGGCTGAACTTGCATCTAATTTGTATAGTGATTGAGAAATAAATCAGTAATGCATTTGTCTAATTCCTATCTACGAACGTCAGAAATTAATAATATTTCTAAATCCCTAAACCTTTGTCTGTGGCAAATCAACAGGCGAAAATGCCAATCATCCGATAACAAATCATTTAAGAATTTAGATTATTCTTATTTTTTGCCTTATTTATGAGTGTTGCTTCAATTGACCAATGAGATTGTCAGCAATTGGAGGAACAATGACTTTAAGTTACAATTCCTCATGCTAAATATGTCTATCGGATGGATCATTTAATTATATAACTCTTCCAGGTACCATACTGGGGCAGTCCAAGTGAACGTAAAATCCTCCGTCAATTCTGGGAACGCAAAGACCTACACACTCGTCAAGCAGCCTTCCACGTGGTCGTGACGTCATATCAGATCGTGGTGTCAGATCTGAAGTATCTGAACCGCGTGTCGTGGCAGTACATGATCCTGGATGAGGCGCAGGCTATCAAGAGCTCGGCTAGCATGAGGTGGAAACTGCTGCTTGGGTTCAGCTGTAGGAATCGGTTGTTGTTGTCAGGTGAGGATGTTATATTGATTTTAAATGTAGGCGGGTGTGTGTGTGTGTGTGTGGGCGGGTGTGTGTGTGTGTGGGCGGGTGTGTGAGCGTGTGTGTGGGCGGGCGGGTGTGTGTGTGTGTGTGTGTGGGCGGGTGTGTGTGTCTGAGTGGTTGTGTGGGTGTGTGTGGTTGGTGAGAAATTAATTAAGATGACGATATAGAAAGAAGGAAGTAAACAATTTGTAACTGCCTATTACATACCGAGTTTCTTTCGTGCCTCAGAAAGCCGTTGAACGTACGCAAAATACGTGCTTTGGGCGTGTGGAGTTGAACCGTTGGTCCCGGCTGTCATTTCAAGATCTTAACAGTCGTTAAAGATAGTCATTGACCCTAAAGCCTGACAACTGTCTTACCAAAGGGTATTGTATTACCCAATACTAACCGAGTTGTGGAGGTCAGATAGGCGGTCGCTCTTTGTAATATACTGGTATTCAGCTGTCTCCAGTTAGACTGGAAGCTGACCCTAACATAGAAGATTTATAACTGGGTTTTGTTACAACTTTGTGGTATTCAGTAACAGTAAAACATAAATGTCGAGATCCTTTCCTTTCGATTTGTTATAGCACACATCTAAAAGGTATGTCTCATTCATATTGCTCTTTCAGGTACTCCAATCCAGAACAGCATGGCGGAACTATGGGCTTTGCTCCACTTCATAATGCCGACACTGTTTGACTCGCACGAAGAGTTCAACGAGTGGTTCTCCAAGGATATTGAAAGTCATGCTGAAAATAAAAGCACTATTGATGAGAGTGAGTATTTGATGGAAAATTCCATGAGCCTGATGTGTGTGTGTGTCTTTTCTTTTATTTCTATGAATTTGTTAATGTTAAAATTTCCCGCCAAATTCGAATTTCCTTACGTTTATTGCAATAGGGGATCGGACTGAGTCAACAAAATATGATTCTAATTAGTCCGTCAGTCAGATTATCGAAAACATTGGTGTGTTTTTTGTTTGATCAAATTAATAAAAATTGACGACGATAAAACGCGTCAAATATCAT
Organism: Diarsia rubi; assembly: GCA_932274075.1. Lineage (NCBI taxonomy): Eukaryota > Metazoa > Arthropoda > Insecta > Lepidoptera > Noctuidae > Diarsia > Diarsia rubi. The sequence goes on along the minus strand of OW026433.1, from coordinate 12,771,320 downwards.
GAGTGGTTGTGACGTCATTTGTAGGTAAAAAATGTACTGACATGTGACGTTTTCGAGAAGTTTACGAGTTTTCGAAGCACGTATCGCCTTCAATTTTGGTTATGTGAAAAAAGAAAAAATATGTGTACAATATTTTTTTTTTTAATTTGCCTGACGCACTAATAGTTTTTATTTGTCCGATCCCTTATTTGCCGGTCAGTGTTAAGTCGTAAATTAAATTAAATAGAATTCTTATTTCGGCCTACCTTGTCGCATTAACCTTAACATGTGTATCAGTAAACTTTTGGATCCGATTTCCGCTAATTGCACGTAATGAATCGAAAATCTTGTCACATTTTCGCAAATATTTCCTTTAAAGTGCGCAATTATAATATAGTAACTCCTTTTTTTGTGGTTACGGGATCCAAGACAGTTGAATAAAACTTTTGTGCCTCAGTGTCCTTTTTGGTCGCAAATAATGATTCTGGCTTTCAGGAGTTGTAATAGTTGAGCGTGGACGGCTTTTCCCTCTTTTCTCTAAGTCAAAGTGGATTGTGAACGTGTGTTCTAAGCGACAACTTACTTTGGTTTTCAGAGCATTTATCTCGTCTGCACATGATTTTAAAGCCGTTCATGTTGAGAAGGATCAAGAAAGATGTAGAAAATGAACTGTCAGACAAAATTGAGATAATGGTGCATTGTCCTCTTACTATTCGGCAGAAATTATTGTATATAGGTAAGTTATTGTTTTAAAGCGCTGATTAATTAATGATGTTGCTAAGTAAAATAATAAATTTTATTGCTTTACTCGGCAACATTTTTTGTGTAAAGCAATCTCGGGCGATTTGAAATATTTATGATCATCAGTGATAGGAATAGGTAGTGCCTATTTGCCTAAACTTCGAAGAACAGAGACAAGAAACGGAGACTTCTTTAGGACTAAATTTTTTCCGAGACATCTGTCCCGAAATTTCGAGACAACACATAAATACATTTAAAAAAAATGTTATTTGGAATAAGTAATTCGTCTATATTTACCTAAAGTTTGCGACTAGATATATCATATTAAAATAATAACATACACAGTCGTTACAACCATAAAATTTTCTGAATTTTATAGACAAACTATAAAAATAAATATAAACGAAAAACGACGAACGATAAATATAGACGAATGTTGTCTCGAAATTTCGAGACAGATGTGCCGGAAATAATTTAGTCCTAAGAAAGTCTCCGTTTCTTGTCTCTGTTCTTCGAAGTTTAGGCTAATAGGCACTACCTATTCCTATCACTGATGATCATACATGAGTTTGTTATTGTTGTGTTTCAATTTTGAATCATATTGTTTCAGCTTTAAAAAAGAAAATAAAAATAGAAGAACTGCTCCATTACTCAGTGGGGGCGGAATCAGGTCACAATGTAGATAAGAACTTTACATCTAATCTTATGAACTTAGTTATGCAATTTAGAAAGGTGAGTACAAACATTTTCTTTCTCTTGTTATAAATATTGAAAATGAAACATGTACTATATTATCGATAGTTAATTGAGATTAAGTTATTTTAGCGTTATTTGGCATGCAGTGAAGTTACGAATGTAATTATGACATAAATCCTACAAAAAAAAAAAGAAAAAGTAAAGAAAAGTGTATTTGCCATTTTCTTAGAAAATCATATTTTATGACATTTTTAAACATCCTTGAATCCCTTATGACACGATATACTGCCTAAATGGTACTAAGACAAAAAAAAAACTAGTGGCCAGTTAAATAGAGAGAATTCACTGTTAAATAGAGAGAAACTTTAAACTTTAAATTTAAACCAATAAGCATTGCTACAATTATAAACGCGTTCAAAAGTCTCAATTTAAAAAATACTGAAGACTTATGGGGGATATCCGTTAGGGTTCTTGGAGATATTATTGACTCAATTGCTCCTATCTTAACAGGCATATTCAATCAATGTTTGGACAGTGGCAAGTTTTCCGACTTAATGAAACATAGTAAAGTAGTACCAATTTTCAAATCAGGCTGTAAGAGTGACCCCTCTAATTATAGACCTATATCCGTGCTTCCAGCAATGAGTAAAATCTATGAAAAAATAATGCTGGACCAGATGTTGTCTCACTTCAATTCAAATGGGATTCTGCATAGTCAGCAGTTCGGTTTCACGAAGGGTAGGTCGACAACGGACGCGGGAGTAAAACTTATCAGTCACATTTTAGAATCTTGGGAGAAGTCCAAGGATGCCATTGGCATTTTCTGTGATCTCTCAAAAGCGTTCGACTGCGTCGACCACAACACATTGATCCGTAAATTACACTACTACGGAATTCGTGGTCAGGCTGCTGATCTTGTGCTGTCCTATTTATCGAACAGGCAGCAAAAAGTAAATGTTAATGGGGCGACGTCCTCCGGGTCACTAGTCAAGATGGGCGTGCCTCAAGGTTCGATTCTCGGCCCCTTCCTCTTTCTTGTTTATATTAATGATCTCCCATATATGATGGCCAAATTCTCGGATATAATTCTATTTGCTGATGATACTTCACTAATTTTTAAAATAGATAGGAAAGATACGGATGTCTTACTGGTCAACGAAAGTCTAACTGTTCTTTCGAAATGGTTTGCAGCTAACAATCTTTTACTGAATACGAACAAAACAAAATGTCTAAAGTTCTCTTTACCAAATGTACCACAACGTGACCTAAATTTGACTCTTGACGGCAAAAAACTTGAAGTTATAGCGGAAACGGTATTCTTAGGGATTACTATCGATTCAAAATTGCAGTGGGGCGCACACATAAGAACTCTTTCGGGTAGGTTAAGCTCAGCTGCATACGCAGTAAGGAAAATAAGGCAGTTAACTGATGTAGCCACAGCTAGGTTAGTATACTATGCTTATTTCCACAGTATTATGTCCTACGGCATTCTGCTGTGGGGATCGGCAGCGGACGTTGATTCAATTTTCATTTTACAGAAGAGGGCAGTCCGCGCGATCTATTTGATGGGCCCTCGCGAGTCTCTCAGAGAAAAATTTAAAGAGATTGATATCCTGACTCTGCCTTCACTTTATATCTTAGAGTGTATTTTGTATGTCCGCAAAAACCGAGGGCTTTTCAAAACTAGAAGCGATTTTCATAATTTAAATACTCGCAGTAAACACGAAATAGTAATACCCAAATTCAGATTAACGAAAACTAGCAAGTCTTTTCTTATAAACAGTATACGCTTTTATAACAAGTTGCCTAAGTCAGTTATAGAACTGACCGATGGAAAGTTTAAAAACTACATTAAACGTGTCCTTATTCAAAAAGCATATTATAAAATCAAGGACCACGTCGAAGATAAAAAAGTTTGGCTTTAGCTTCTGCGCATGCGGCTTCCCTGGTAACTCTTAGCCGGTACAAAGTTGTGGATGTCTCTAACTATTCTCAATTTTATTATTTATTTTTTCTCTTCCATTAAATTCTCTCTTTTACAGTGGTTTTTAATCATCCAGACGCCCTTTGGTACGAATAGTTACAGCACTGATATCAACATTTGTGCCTTACCTTCATTACAAAAATTTGTTAATTGATATGTTATGTACTTTTTTATTTTTACATTGTTTGTAATTATATAATTTTTTATTATTGATTTGTGTCTGTAGTAACTCTAAAATGAACGTACACCTTACTATTGTATCGAGTCTGGTTCTTCTAACCAACATAACAGACAGAATGTGTTGCTGGGGAGTTTGTTCCGTCACTTCTTCTTTCCAGCTAAACACTAGGAAGTGCCGAAGGGTGGGCGTTTTGGGGGACTGTCTCTTGTAAATAAGTAGAGTAAAGTAAATTTTGACGTTCGAAAAGTGCTGATTATCAGCCTAATTTGAATAAATGACTTTTGATTTTGATTTTAGAGAGAGAGACAGAAAAAAATAGAATTTCCTGACCATTCAGCATACCAATTTGAATCTGTCTCCAGCAAATTATTTATCAATTGAAACTTTTACAGGTATGCAACCATCCCGAGCTATTCGAACGTCGAGACGTCCGTTCCCCGTTCTCAATGCACGTTGACGACTACTACATACCAAAACTAGTCGCTGAAGAATGCGTTCTCATCCGTTCAACTCCTTCAAAACGACATCTTCTGTACAACAAGCTATCTATCCTGACCCCCGAGTATGTACAGAGGAGTGTGAATGGGGAGCAGAGTGGTGAAACGGGGGTGTTTAGTGATAGTGGGTGCTTCGCGTTTACGAGGTTTATGGATCTGTCGCCGATAGAAGTGTATAGGATTATGCTGTGTGGCTGGCTTTTTGCGTGAGTATTTTTTAGTATTTTTGAATAATTTAAGGAGAAGGTGACAATGTAGCCCGCGAAATTCGAATTTTCTTACGTTTTTTGCAATTTCCCGGTCAGTGTCAAGTCGTATGTTAAATAAAATGGGATTCGCGGCAATGACAAAATATCTATTTACTAAGTAATAATGATTAAAATCACCAATACAACCGTCTCAGTTCATACAAGTGTAAATAATGCCTTTTTCATCAAATAATCACTCTTGAGACTTCTATATATTTCGCGTGCTAACTTGTCGCATCAACCTTAACGGCTGTAAACCCCGAAGGGTTAGGCAGAGGTGTACTCATTAGTACATCCACATTTCGCAAGTTATCCTTAAGTACCAGCCTATTGCTATCGAGTAACAAATCCAGACTCAGGTTTCTACTGAGAAATTCCTGAATAATTTAAGTTTTTAGTTTATCATTTGTGTTTTTTTCCACAATAAATACGATAACATCCATTCAAGCAGATTCTGCTGTTCTAAAGGATTATGTTTTTTTTTAAACTAATAAAATTAGTGCTGCTAGTTTAGGATTTAGACCATATAAATCATAGACCTACCCGAATTCATCACGAAAAGTAAACAATTATTTGCCAAAAGCCGCAGCACAGAAAACTACACATAATAATCAATCTCTAGGCATTTTAACAATCTTCTAAAAAGCATTTTAAAATTTTAGCATGCAACACATAGAACAATGTCTAGAAAAATACGAGAAACTCCGTCATCGACACTATTGGTGGAATTCAAAGCCTATCTGTGACGTCAAACAGGAGGAGACTGAGACAGAGATATGCACGGACTACTACGATAGAGTGAATAAGAAAGATATGCTGTTAGTGTGTCCCAAAGGTGATACATTGGCGAAGAGGAAAGAGGATAGTTTGATGTGGAGGGAGATGCTGTTCGCTGATGCGTTGTGGATACAAGGTAATTTTATGGTTTTTTGGTGTAAGGCTGCATAGTGAATGTTTGGTGAGGTGACTCAATAATGACCGGTTCAACATCAATCTAACCGAATGCAGCTGAATACCAGTATTTTACATAGACGGACTGCCTATCTGACTATAGGTAATATTATACCTCTTTTTTTTTTGGGGGTGGGATATCATCAAAAATTATGTCAAGGCCTAAGGGCTAAGAAGGAACATGGGTGGTTTTTAGACAGAAGTAAGGTTTGTAAAACTCCCGTCGGGGCTGTGGGTCCCGTCGGGGCTGCGGGTTGTTCACAAAGATACCGCGACCTCGACATACAGGGCTAAGAAGGAACATGGGTGGTTTTTAGTCAGTAGAAGTCTGACACTCCCTTTCGCTCTGCACAAGAGCGGGAGGTGTTATTTGATGATATCCCACCGGCAAAAAGAAAGGTTTGTAATTCTGATTATCCTCATAAGGCTCATTAACCTGAAAGTTATTTCTTCAGGTGGTCCATTCTACACTCACACGGAGCACACAATACATTACACGCCGGAAACTATCGAGCACAAAGCGCTGAGGGTACGCAATATGAGGGAGAGGGAAGGACAGGTAAATATGAGCTTTATTTTATTATTACTGATCATGAATGGTGATGATGAAGTCTACTTTTTTTAACCAGCTGTGGACTTTGTCACGCATTAGGTTACGTTGTTTTCTCGAGTCAACCTCCGAAAGTTAAAACTTCATGTACAGCAAAAAACATCGCCGATTAAAGAAAGCGTGATCTTGGGCTTAAATAAGTAGCTGTTTAACGCAAACAAAGGAGTCATCATTACCAATATCATCAACAGCCTATTAATTTTCCCACTGTTGGAGCACAGGCCTCCTCCTCCTTTGAGAGGGAATGGGCTATAATCTACCACGCAGGCCCAGTGCGTATTGGAAGATGTCACATGTCTTCGATTTTTTTTTGGTTCTAAGACATGTGACTAATGCAGTATAAACAATAATTTGTATAATTATGCTCAAACTGAATGCAATATATCAGGTTGTAATGAGTAGTAAAAAAAATAAGAAAATATTTTCAACTCGATATCGTACAAGATAGAGACTTTTGTAAGGAGAAAGGGGAGGCCTAGCAAGACACATGATAGGAGAAGAAACGAAAAAAAAAAATACTGGGCCTATCATATGCCCGAAGCTTTTTCCCTGACAGAAACGACGCAAATTGACCTAAAATAGTATTGTTTTCAGACGGAAATGTTAAGTGAAATTAAGACTGAAGAGGGCGGTGTGATCGCGGTGCCTAAACTGGAACCGACAGATGTTCCGTTTGTGGAACGACAACCTATTTCTTACCCCGAGATGCCCACACCTTTACCCAAGTTCCTGTACTTTGCTCAGCAAAAGGTAAGTCTTTTTGACACGTTTATAAATACTGCGATTACCAAAAAAGTCAATTGTCTTGGTGTGTTTTTTTTTGCGCTTAGGATGGTTTTCCCATTGAGAAAGTTGTTCAGTTTGGTGGTCTGATCACACCCGGAAATATGGACACACCTTTCTGATACACGCTAATACAATAATACAATCTTGGAGGACAATGGAGATAGCAAATCATAATTTACTGCCGCACTCAGAGAGCTCTAATGATTACTTAAGCCGTCCCTTGGTAACGATTTCAAATTATCCACTCTCGGAGTGAGTTAGTGATTCATTAATAGGCCTAATTAACCATTAACTTTAAATAGCGCTCGACCCTTACTTAGCTCTCTAATGATCTCGATGCATCCATCAGCACCATTGTATTGAGGGCATTATTTTATTCTCCCATAAACCAATATTTCTTGCGTACAGTTACCTTAGTTTGACGGCTTCAGGAAGGTTCCGTTAACATCCTGTTAATCCAATTTCTACATAAAACATTGTTTTCATGTAGGTGTGTACATGCTGTCGCGCACCATTCGCGGCGTCGCGTAGCTTTGCGTACCACGTGACACGACACCAACAAGCCGAGTCGGGTGACGGCTGGCGGTGTGTCACCAGACTTGCAGCCGCTGCTAGACCGCCCTGGGGGTGGGCGGAGCTACAGGTGCCAGGTAATATTTATATACTGCTAATGTGGCCTTGAAACCCACGAAATAGATCACATTTTTTGGTCAAGTTTTCATAGTTATTGATTTGCTGTATTTCAGGGAAACGAACTCCTATAATTACTTTCTTAGTACGCATGATGACCAATCGAGCTATACAAAACTTACCGTCGGGACTGCGGGACCCGTCGGGGCTGCGGGTTGTTCTAAGAGATACCGCGGTCTCGACATATAGGGCTAGGAAGGAATACGGGTGGTTTTTAGTCGGTAGAAGTCTGACACTCCCTTTCGCTCTGACCAAGAGCGGGAGGGGTTATTTGATGATTTCTTACCACTCAAAAAAAAAACTATACAAAACCAGTTTTTGTAAATCTGACATTTTACGGGAAATCTATACAAATATTATGATTGGCTGGATATGACGTGACGTGGATTGGCATTTTTTCAGATCAGAAATGTCAAAAATTTCACCCCTTAAGTCACTGTCGTAATCTCCATAATTGCCTAGACTTTCCTAAAATTTGTAGGGGTGGGCTTCTATTCTAACCAGTTCTTCTAGTTTAACCAGCAGGGCTATTGCGTATCTTTTAAATGACAGTGGCTAACCTATATAGTGCCTATAAATTACTGTCAAATGGTTCCATTTTGTACTAAACCATAACCAATTTGACAAGTCATCCATAGACAATATGATAGTCACTGTCATTTAAAAGATACGCAATAGCCCTGCAGATGCAGCTGAATATTTTAGCTCAGTATTTAACATGAAGTGTCTGTCTGTCAATTCTTCTTTGCTACGCTGCCTGATTAGCGTTATTGACTTGAAAACCGAACTAAATAGATTTCCTTCGTTTTTAGATAAAAACCAACTCGTAAGCGATGCTGGAAAGCTCACCGCCTTGGATTCATTGCTGAGAAGACTGAAAGAACGCGGTCACAGAGTGCTCATATACAGCCAGATGACCAAAATGATTGATTTGTTAGAGGTAATAAAATATGTATTATACTTATACTGGCTGTGCCCTATGCGTTGCATAGCACCCTTTTCTACCTACCCTACCTACATACACACACACATTTCGATAGTAGTGGGGAAAGTTTGATATTGCATTCGAGACGGAATTCACAACCGAGCCGCGCCAGGAAGTTTGTTATAAAACCGTTCGAGTACCGTCGTTCATTACAGTCTGATAATCCAAAATCGTCTTTAAAATAATCACCACATTTTGTCTTTTCTTCCAGGAGTACATGTGGCATAGAAAGCATAAATACATGCGGTTAGATGGATCAAGTAAGATTTCTGCTCGACGAGACATGGTGGCAGATTTTCAGGTATGTCACAGATATTTCGTTGTTTATAAGTCTACCAGAAAGTAAAGTCACCAGCCCCCATACACGATCTTTGAAACGTTTTGTTTTCGTTAATTTTTAATAATTTGATAAAACAAAAAGCACGTATCAAATATTTTTCCATAATCTAACAGACGGGCTAAACAGAATCATATGTGTTTTTGTCAGTCAACTACCCTATTGACATAGCGTTTGGCTGGGCATCCCCTTCCGAAAGCTCGATTATGAAATGAAGTATACCACTCGATCCCTATATCGACAATTTTCCTGAAACAGGCAATACTATAAATCTTTGTGCTTCCCCCCCACAGGCTCGCTCAGACATCTTCGTATTCCTCCTTTCAACGCGAGCCGGCGGCCTCGGCATTAACCTCACTGCAGCAGACACAGTGATCTTCTACGACTCCGACTGGAACCCCACGGTAGACCAGCAGGCCATGGACCGCGCGCACCGGCTGGGACAGACCAAGCAGGTCACCGTGTACCGGCTCATCTGTAAGGGGACTATTGAGGAGAGGATCATGCAGCGTGCGAGGGAGAAGTCTGAGGTGAGTGGGAGAGAGACAGAGCTCGTATTCGTCTGGTGATCGTAATCATATTAGTCTACCCAAAACGGAAAGGGCTGCCATAATTATTATTCTAATTTGATATCAATACCCGCGCGTTACGTAAGTGCAGCATCACCAATTAATTAACAAGTAAAGACAGGTTCGTTCTTAAGCCAATTAAATTAACTATAATTTTTTTGCTTTAGATTCAAAGGATGGTGATTAGCGGAGGCAACTTCAAACCGGACACATTGAAACCTAAAGAAGTCGTGTCTTTGCTATTAGATGACGAAGAAATTGAATTAAAATGTAAGTTAAAACATTATAAATTACAATTTCTAAACTGCATACGCGTCCAGAACGTTTCACCGTCTCTTTCTGGGCCTTGGAGGTCTTTGCCTAACTGTGGGACAGAACAGGCTAATAAAAAATAGAATGAAGTGAGTGAGTTGTAGTGTTTTGAGCGTAGAGCTTGGACCACAAGCCAGCTTGACAAGCTTTGGGCCGCGGGTTGTACACTAGTTATCGGGGCCTCGACATAGAGGGCTAAGAAGGAACATGGGTGGTTTTTAGTCAGTAGAAGTCTGACACTCATTTCGCTCTGCCCAAGAGCGGGTGGGGTTATTTGATGATTTTGCACCCGCCAAAAAAAAAAAAAGCTTGACAAGCTTAAAACAACTCGTTTTCCTGTTACAGACCGTCAAAAATCTGAAGAAAAGAAATTAATGGAAGAAAGAGAACGTAAACGGAAATTAGGAATTTTACCACAAGTTGTAAGTATTATAGCCAACCGCCTTTTGACAACCCCATTATCAGTGTAGTAATACCTCCTTATGAGGGTTATCGTTTTGAGCTCACTTTATACTTTAGTCACGTTATACTAAAGTATAAAACTTTAGTGAAATATGACACCAGGTTCAGATTAAAATTTTTGTTGACCTGAGTTTGACGGCACGGTTGGCGCAGTGGCTCAAGCAATGGAGTGCTGCGCTGCGTGTCGCGGGTTCGATCCCCGCACGGAACAAATATTTGTATGACCTACAGATAGTTGTTCCGGGTCTGGGTATTTGTGTATGTGAGTTTAAATGTTTGTGAACGCACCCACGATACAGGAGAAATTCCTAGTGTGGAGCAACGTTTATTTAAAAAAAAAAACAAGTTCGAGTATCAGAGTAGATGATGCCTATCAGAAAATGTTTAACCAATAAATATATTACATTTAGCAGCCGCCACCTCCAGTGACAGTAGAAGCGAAGCGTCCTCGTGACTCAGCGTCTGAGCCGGGCAGTCCTCTACAAGTGGATGATGATGGAGACAAACTCGTGGTGGATATACCAGTTTCTCCTGCACCTATACGTAAGTATAATTATCAAGAAAATACGATGTGAGAATTTCATAATATTGTCTTTTTGGGAACATTAAATGCCTACACTTCATGTACAGTCAATTGCCTTGTTGGTCTATGGTCCACAATAGGAATGTTAACTGACTAAAAAATTATGTGATTCTAATTAGTCCGTCTGTTAGATTATCGAAAAATATTGGATACCAGTGGCGTGCAGTGGTCCCCCACGATGGGTAGGCTACGAATAAATGACAGCAAAAAAATAAATAAAAGTAAGCCTGTTAAAACAAAACTTTTAAATACAATTTAAAAACTCACCACATTATTCAAGGTTTAACTCACGATTTTCTAATGACGATGCAAACAGAAGAAAGATTCGGCCACCTCAAATATCTCATCCAAGTGAGTGGGTGATAGTTACAGAACACGTAACTTGCAAGATTTTGGATAAATTTTCGTAATTCGGGTACATGTACACCTTTAGATACAACTTGAATCTTATCATTATACGATCCGCCCCTAAGACGACCCACTGACCGATAATTGAGAACACTTATTACCTTTAACATGTAATAAACACACATTATCAGCACAAACTTCACAAGTAAATACCATTGTTATTTGTTACGTGAATAAACAAGTAATACACAACAAAATTAATATTTACACTACTGTTAATAACATTAACTGTACGTTTTCGGTTTCAAAACAAAATCGCATTATATATTGCTTGTCACAACAATGAAACAGTAATGTCTTCCTCTTACGTAGAAAATAATTTTTAGGTTATTATTGTCGATAGAAAAATACTAGCAAATAAAATTGCATCATTTTCATATCGAGTTTGTTCACAACAGCGGTCAACATTTTTTGCAGGATTATACGAATCCAAATCCAATGAATGAGGTGACAAGTTGACAACATTGCGAACATCGAACTAAACAGGTGCTGCGCTCTATGCACGGAAGCCCGAAGTTCGCGAAGCGCGAAATTAAAATTTTCTTACGTTTTTGCAATTTACCGGCCAGTGCTAGGTTGTATGTTCATTAAAATATGATTCCCGGTTTTAAGACGTATGTAGTCATATTTTATTCAACATACAACCTAGCACTGGCCTACAAATTGCAAAAAAATGCAAATTTTGAACTTCGCGGGTTATAGATTGGTTGTGTTGTTGCAGCCAATCACAGCCCACTCAGCTACAGTCGCAGGAGCTGCTGCGTTAAAATTGCGAAAATCTATGTATGTGTGCGGTTCATAGACACGGCCATACGTACCGATGTGACGCTGTGTGCATACAATTATGAATGGGTTTTAGACAAGCCGAGTGTTTGTCTATAAGATTCGTACTAATCGTAAGCCTTGTCAATGAGTTTTAGTGGGACGCGAAAAATTGCTATAAGTATTTTAACAGGAGTTTGAACTTTTTTATGATTAATTTGTACATAGTGTTATTTTATTGCATCGTTAATTAGTTATAAGAAATGCTCAGTTGGTAAGGTAGGCTAAGCCTAAGAGCCTATATAGGGCGCACGCCCCTGTTGGATACATATCTTTTGTTTTATCAAATCAATAAAAATTAACGAAGATAAAACGCGTCAAAGATTTGAGTGGGGGTTTGTGACGTCACTCACCGGTAAAAAATGACATACTAATGTCTTAGAATATGACGTCACACGAGTTTTCAAAGCACTGTATCGTCTTCATTGTTTGTTTACGTGAAAAAAGAAAAAATACGTGTCCAATATTATTTGGAAATCTATCTGACGGACTAATTAGTTTTTTTTTTTTGTCAACTACCCTATTGTGTCACTGAGCACGACGTTCTGGGTTAAAGTTCCGGGTCTGACAAATTGCTATTCGGTTTTTTTATCAGGAATTTCTTTGTAGCAGTCACAAAGTCCAGATTAGTGCTTGGTTGATAGCAATAGCCTTTTTTTTTTTTGGCGGGTGGATAATCTTCGAATAACCCCTCCCGCTCTTGGGCAGAGCGAAAGGGAGTGTCAGACTTTTACTGACTAAAAACTACCCATGTTCCTTCTTCGCCCTCTATGTCGAGGCCGCGATAACTAGTGTACAACCCGCGGCCCCGACGGGCTGATAGCAATAGCCTCACCCTCTATTACGCGAGACTTGTACGTAAATGGCGAAATTACGGTTAATTATTAGACATACTTCTGCCAAATCCTCCTGGAATTACAGGTGTGATGTTATGTATATTTTTTGTAAAAGCTAATATTAACTTTTGTTGTTTCTATCGCTCAGCTTCATACTCAGGCGCCGTCCGCGCGGGTGCGTGGGGCGTGTCGCGGGGCGGGCGGGGGGCGCGGCGCGGACGTCCGCGCGGATCACGCCACGCGCTGTCACGCCGACCCGACCCGCAGCCTGCTGATAACGCTATTGCTGTTGCTGCTGGTAACATGTCTTACTTTACTTTATGTTCAAAAGTATTGAATGTGTATTAATTGTATTAACTATTCATACATTTTCGCTGCTATTCACGGATCTTGGCAGCGGGAAAACGGTTCAATGTGTCTCAAAAAAAATCTCAATTTGTGTTAAAAATTATCAGTTACTAGCTGATGCCCGCGGTTTCGCCCGCGTGGTTGATGGTCAAATTATACAGGGTGTTTGGAAGGGAGCTGTACATACGCCTAGGGTAGAAACTAGGGATAGTCTGCTACCTACCCCCGCCCATTATATTGACCTTGGCCTCAAGGTTTTTTTTTAATTTATTATTATTTTTTATTTGACTTTTTGACTAAAACTACCTGTAGCTCAAAATCTATCCATGGGACCGGTCGGCTAATGGTCTTGTTTTAATCGTTAGAGTCTTAGGGTCCTGCAAAAAATTATTTTACACCAGAAAATTGTGGAGAAGAAAAGTTATGGGGCCTGAAGTACCGTAGTAAGGTAAAGAAATAATTTCAAATTAAAAAAAAACCTTGAGGCCAAGGTCAATATAATGGGCGGGGGTAGGTAGCAGACTATCCCTAGTTTCTACCCTAGGCGTATGTACAGCTCCCTTCCAAACACCCTGTATACTAAAACATTGCTCGAGCCCTCAACCACTCTATCCACTGGTAAAATGGCATGAGAATCGGTGCAGTAGTTTTTGAGTTTATTGCGAACAGACAGACAGACGCGGCGGACGACTTTGTTATAAAATATGTAGTGTAGTAATATTATGATTATTAGTTTAGTAGAATGTGATTAGTGTGATTACCCTCGTTTGTAACGTTAAGAGCTTTTTAAAATATTACATCACAAGCTGTTCGACTCTTTTGTATTAAATCCAACCATTTTCAAAAATGTCTTATTGTACCTTCTTTAATTCAAAATGGAATGTTTTGACTAAGTTTCATGCTCCTTTATCTTCTAGAGTTAGCTATGTCAATCAGTGAAATTAGGATGTTTATAGTGTAATATTAAAAAATATATATTTAATGTATGAGTGTGAGTGAGTGATATTATTTATAAATGTGTGGTGTACTCCAAATAAAAATATATAAGTTGAGGTAAAAAATTCGGGCGCCTGGAGTGCACACAAAACTGACTTACCTGCGGGAGCTTGAGACTTTTAATCTTCAAGCGGGAAGGTATCAATAAAAATCGAGCATGAAAATTATAGAGCGATTTTATTACCCGAAGGCTGCTGGTGGAAATACACAAGAGAATTCCTTTATATTATTAATATCTAAAACTAAAATGAAACAATCTTTTAAGACCTGTCATTATTGCACTTTACCAAATAAGTAAATCTACGTTATGTATCACAAACCATACCAAATTCCGTCGATTATGCTAACAACCAAAAGATTAACGCTCATCTTGGTGATATGCATTTCCGCTGGGATGGCAAAGGCGGTCCATGATATATATTGGTAGGGGCGAGGGTCTAAAATTTTAAGTAGTAGAAAAAAACGCCTTGTGGCTGAAAACAAACATGAATAATCGTTAGCTGATATTCAGCGTTGGTAAAAACAATTGGCGACCGAGGTGGCTGCGACCAAAAACAATTATACTCACCGTTTCTTCCAAAATATCAAACTGTGGTCATCAGTAGATGAATGAATCCAGACAAATAAGTACTTAATCAAGTTAAAAGATCCTGAAACAATTAAATATGGGAACTATTAGCGTCTGCTATCAATATAGCCATGACAACGCGGAACGGACCGAAATCACGAAAAAATTCACTTACCATAAAAAAATATGAGCTATCCAATTAGGATGCTGACAAGGGCAATCGGCTACCACATAATTGGGCTTAGATGCCGCCCATCTGAAGTAATACTTCAAGATTTATATCGGCGCTGAAATTACGCCATTCTGTCCAAAAGCTATAGGTCGAAAAGTGACAAATGTCAAAGTCAACTTGACAGCCTCAAAAAGAAAAAGCCAGTGTGACCATTTCACGATTCTAAATCAACTAAAAAATGAATTCTTAAATGGCAACACCACCGTGGTGCTTACAAATTAAATCAAACAATACGTATCATGTAACAGGCTTAAAAGACTCGTTACATTACATCCCTTCCCGAAAATAAAAGAAAGGAACTTGTGCACACAGACAGCTGCTAGTTGTTTATTGAGTGTGCTACAACTGCCGCTCCCTATGCACACAGAGTGGCTAGATAGAGGCAATAACGACCTAAGTTCCTACCCCTAAGTCCCTAACGCCTACAACCTAGCTCTTACAATTCAATGCCTACCTGTCTGACTAGCCCTAGTACCCTATCAGCCCTAACGCCCTAGCCCTAACATACAAACCATAACACAACGTACTAGTACTGTTGTGTGGGCAGGAAAGCCTGTTACCAGCGACCTAAGGCAACAGACCGGAGCGGGTAGGAAGGCAAGGTAAGTGTACCAGGTGCAATGTACACAGGAGGTGGATATCTCACTGCCGATCCCACAGACTCACAGGATCGATCGTACTGATGGCTAAAGGTGTCTTGGCCACAGTGAGGGGTAACTCGACGGAGAGGAATCAAACACGACTCCAGCTTGGTGACTAATTTTATTTACAAAGTTTACATCTTATATACTAATTATAAACTAAATACACATAGATGCTTGTTTAGTGTGTGTGCCTTCAGTCATCCATGTGTGATGTTGTTGATGCAGCTATCTCTCGTAACTCGGCCAGACAAAGTGCTGATGCTGATCCGAACTTTGTACAATAAATGTTGTAATCCGTTGATTTAGCGATTAAGATGAAATTAGCTGCATTGCAATGTTTGGATTAGGGTTCCGTGGTGCTATGGTTCACTTGTGAACATTCTGGCCCCTCTCAAAGGATGACTTACATCTGTTGTAATTCAACGATTTCGCTCAAATTAGCCGTTTGGTTACGGCGTGAATCTGGTTTTGGTCTTCTTTCTTCCTTCGGTATTGGTTGACTGTATGTCGGTTCCATGGAAACTGCTGACTGCAGCTGCCTGGGTGGTTTGTCTGGTGGCCTTTGGGTTGCTGCAACCTGTCCTTGTCCTCTGGCTGGGTGACCGGTTGGTTTTGCTGACTCTCCTCCTTTTGGTGTGTGCACGATGTTTGCTAGCCAACTTACTATACGTCGACCATAACAAGCTATAAACAATATAATTGCTAATATTACTATTGATGATACGAAACTGGTTAAATATGTGTGAGAGCTGATTTGAGTCCATACAGTATTATCTAAACTGGTTTGTAATGCATTCTCTTTATTTATTAAATGTTGAAAACTATCTGTTGAATCAGCCATTATTTCCTCCCTAGTTAGATTCACTAAGTTGTTAGCAACATTCTGAGTATTTACTGTGAAATCTAATTGTTTCGAGTACGACATAACTATTGGTAATGACACAGTTCTTTTTGCGCTTAGTATGTTATTAACCGTTTTCATGATACAACTATCTGATATTTGAATTACACCAACACCTCGAAGCTCTAACTCTTCTCTTTCTCCGTCACAAATAATTGACGTCGTAATGTAGTCGGGCACTATAAATAACCAAGTATTCTGCATATATAGTTGTTTCCATATAACTTTATTCGGTATATGAAACGTTTTGGACAAACATTTTGTATTTGTTTGATTTTTGAAGATTTGGTCAACAATGCAATTTTCGCTTAATTGCATGTTCTTCACCGCCCCAGGAAAACAAATAAAGTGAGCATATTTCTGCAAACAACTCTTAAATTCGTCGTAGTTTAATTCAAAATATAATTCGTTATTGTAATCTAATCCTATGTAAGCTTTAGGTATAGCTATAGATTGCACTGACTTATCTGTTTTTATGTTCGGAACGGGTGTAACGTACATTAACATGTATTTAGATATATCCTTTATAGGAAAATAGGCATATACTTGTATATGGGTATCGTTTTCTGATATCTTGGTATCTAATAATTGTTGCTGAACTATTTTTAAATTTGACGGCAATTTTTGGTTTGCTGACGATATCAATTCACTGACATTCCTTGGTGATATTACGCTATAAACCGTTGCCTTTGTCAAGTTGATTTGTAAAAACCCAGTGTAATGATCCATGACTTCTGATATATAATTAACTGCTAATTGGTAAGTTTGCATAATGCGTATGCTTATGCTATTATGGTCAACTGTACTGAACCAATGGTTGTATGCGTCCATATAATCAATAACTTGGTTCAATTTATTTTGAAAACCTTCAAGTTTTAGCTTTATCTTTTCTTCTGTTTTATTGACTTGTGAAATAGTTGATATCATAAATTTGGTTTGGTGGTTGGCAGCTTCAATGAGTTTTTGTTGATTCATATTCAACGAGTCTATGTCTCGATAAACCTCATCATTTACGCCAAAGATTGATGTCAGTAATTGTCCTAAGATTCCTCTTTTTTTTCTAGTTTGATTTACTTCCATTAAATATTCTTTAATTCGCTCAAATTTCGATTCTTCTTCGATTAAATAATGGTGTAACTGTTTACAATGTGATGTGTCACTTAATTCTTCCGCGTTTGTACATAACTGCCGGAATTTTGACGTTACTGTCCTCACTCTATAGAAATCTTGTTCTAAGTGTTCTCTCTCAAAACTTGTTTCTATTCGGAATATTCCTCTATTTATACTTGCTGTACCGATTTCTTCAATGTAGAATCCTGATGGCACCTTTTTTACCGAATATGTTAGTGCAGTTGTTCCCAATATTTGTAACATTATTAGTAAATATATGAACCATTTTGACATTACACTACATTTCTTAGATTGATCACTTTTACTTCTATGGTTTCTAACCACGGTAATGCTATTAGTTCGTACCACATTTGTTATATTTCCATCATTACAGCTTTCATTTGTTTGAATTGGTAATGGAATTAACGTGTGAATTGACCTCTTAAGAATTGACCCCGATGATTTTTGAAGAGTCACGACTCTTGTTAACTTATCATTTCCTGCGTGTATTTCCTTGACTTTTGCAAGTGGCCAGTTACTTGGACTGATTTTTAGGGTTCCGTACCTCAAAAGGTAAAAACGGAACCCTTATAGGATCACTTTGTTGTCCGTCTGTCTGTCTGTCTGTCTGTCTGTCTGTCAAGACCTTTTTTCTCAGGAACGCGTGGAGGTATCAAGCTGAAATTCATATCAAATACTCAAGTCTATGGTCTCTTGGAGCTGTGAAAAAATCAAACTTCTAAGTCAACGCGATCAAAAGATACTCCCGTTTATGCCGCAAATTTTCGACACTCGCAAGGGAATCAAAACCTACAGGGTACTTCCCGTGAACTCAGAATCTTGAAATTTGGTACGAAGCAACGTCTTATAACACAGATAAAGGAAAAATTGCGAAAAGCATAAATTTTTAGTTACATCATATAATAAAAATATTTTTAATAATTAAAAAAAAAAAAAAAAAAAGCGACTCCCCTACTACGATGGTACGGAACCCTTCATGTGCGAGTAGGACTCGCACTTGGCCGGTTTTTTTTCATCTTTTATGATTACTAAAGTTCCTACCGTTAGGTTTTCTTGATTAGTTTTCCATTTGTATCGTTGTTGTAGTTGATGTAAATAATCTTTGGACCAGGTGTTCCAGAAATCCCTCTTAATTTTTTGAATACGTTTCCATTTGTTTATTAAATCCGTATTATTGTCTGACAGTGGATCTGGTATTCCTACTGATTCCCGTCCTATCAAAAAATGGCTAGGAGTCAATATGACATTGTCATCAACATCTTCACTTAGTGGACATAACGGTCTTGAGTTTAGGCAAGCCTCAATTTGGTGCAAAAATGTGCTCAATTCCTCATATGTAAGCGTTTGTTCTCCTATGACTCTTCGCAAATGATGCTTCATAGACTTTACTCCTGCTTCCCAAATCCCACCAAAATGAGGAGATGATGGCGGAATGAAATGCCATTGCGTTCCAATGCTGGCCATAGTGTTTTGAAACTTGCTTGATTGTGTTACTTCTAACATTTCGTTATGTAGAAAGTTCGCAGCTCCTACAAAGTTCGATCCATTGTCACTATACAAGTGCGACACTGGGCCTCTGCGTGCTATGAATCTTCGCAAGGCGGCTATGAATGTCTCTGTCGACAGATCACCTACTAGTTCCAAATGTATAGCCTTTGTGGCTAAACACACAACCACTGCAATATAGCCTTTGTAGGATTTGTGCCCTCTGCCTTTCATTGCTCGAACCTGGACTGGTCCTGCGTAATCTACGCCAGTGTGAGAAAATGGATAAGACTCTGTTACTCTAGCTTTTGGCAAACTACCCATTTTTTGTGTGGCTGTGCATGATCTGTATCTTATACATTTTACACACTTCCTGATATAACTTTTCACTGCTCGTTTTGCTCCAAGTATCCAATATTTCTGTCGTGTATACGCTAAGGTTAAATTGTTACCCCCGTGTAATGTGTTTAAATGAGCGTCTTGAATCATCATTCCTGTTACGGGATGATCTTGAGATAACAGAATTGGGTGCTTCTGATCATACGTAAGTTCTGAATTATGTAATCTTCCTCCAACTCGCAATAATCCATCGCTGTCGATGAACGGATCTAAACATGTCAACTTGTTCCCTTTTCTTAATGATAATCCGTTTTTTATGGTTTCATATTCCTCAGAGAACATTGATTGTTGTATCAATAAAAGAACCGTTTTAGTTGTTCTGTTAATTTCCGTACAGCTCAACGGATCGTCCCTCCTTTCCTTGTGTATGAACCTATAACAGTATGACAATACTCGGACCATTTTTTGATAACTTGAAAACCTGTCCCACACATTATTTTGTAGTTGGGACTTCGTTGTAATATGATAACAACGTTTAATCTCTTCGCAGATCTCAGGTATTGTTTTGGTACTGGGTATGTTATCCGTGTTTAGCCAATCCGGACCACTCCACCACCTGGTTAATTTTTCTAATTTATCGGGCGTAACTCCTCTTGTGATCAGGTCTGCCGGATTTTGAGACGTATTTACGTAATTCCACCTTGCTCGTGGTAGTATCCTCTGTATCTCAGACACCCTGTTTGCTACGAAAACCTTCCATCGTTCCGCTTCTCCTTTAATCCAGCCGAGAGTAATCATCGAGTCAGTCCAACAATATATATTTGTTACACTAATTTCCATGGCGTTTATAACTTTTTCCATTAATTGTGTGAGTAGTACCGCCGCACATAACTCTAATTTTGGTAATGTTGTCTTGTGCTTTTTCGGCGCTACTTTTGACTTAGCTTGTATCATGGTTATACTATATTCACCATTATTATCACATATACGACAGTATATTACTGCCCCGTACGCTTTTTCTGATGCGTCACTAAAGCCGTGCAACTCTATTTCACAGTCAGGCGACCAATGACACCATCTCGGGATGGAAATGTTTTCAATCGACTTCAGTTCTTTCTGTAAACCACTCCACCTTCTTTTAATATCGTCATCTACAGGCTGGTCCCACTCTGCACCGTTTGTCCAAAGTTCCTGAATTATAAGTTTCATGTTTATGATTACAGGTGCTAGCCATCCTAAAGGATCAAATATCTTAGCAATCTCCGATAAAATGAACCGTTTCGTTGGCTTTTCATTTTGATTAACCTTAATTTGAAATCTGAAACTGTCTTCATGCGGTGACCATAACACTCCTAGTGACTTTCTAGTTTCATCTAGCGGGATCTTCATCATTTGACTAACTTTGTCTTCATCTAAAATATGGTCTAACAACTCTGCGTTATTAGCAGACCATTTCCTGAGATTGAAACCGCCTGTCTTCAGCATATGTATAAGACCTTTTTGTAACTCTTTTGCAGATTCAACATTGTCTTCCCCTGACAAAATGTCATCTACGTAGAAATCGTGAAGGGTCCTCTGACTGGCAACGGGATAGTTTGATTTCTCATCTAACGCCAGCTGTCGTAGTGTTCTAACTGCTAAAAACGGTGCTGACGCTGTACCGTAAGTCACAGTAGTTAACTCGTATTCATCGATGGTGTGTTTCGGTGACTTCCTCCATAATATGCGTTGGTATTTTAAGTCTTGCTCGCTTACGTTTATAAATCTATACATTTTCTCTATGTCTGCCATAAATACAATTCTATGTTTACGCCATCGTACCAGAATAACTGCTAAGTCTTGTTGCATTCTTGGACCCGTAAACATGTTGTCGTTCAGACTGACCTTGGTATCCGACTTACTCGATGCATCGAACACTACCCTTAACTTAGTGGTCAGTGAATCTTCTTTGATTACTGGTTGATGGGGAATATAGTATCTCCCTTGGTAATAATCGTTTTTAGGGACCTTCCTCATATGGCCCATTTCAACGTATTCGTTCAAAAACTCTTGGTAACGTGTGTGAAGATCCTTATTTTTTGCGAATTTTCGTTCAAGCTGCAGAAGTCTCGCCACCGCCCTACTGCGAGAATTCCCGTACTCCATACTGGAATCTTTGAAAGGTAGCCTTACTGTATAAGTTCCTTCTGGACTTCTTATTGTTGTTTCTTTGTAGTAGCTTTCACAAACTTGGTCTTCATGGGATTCTTGGTAGGTGTCAGAAACTTCCTCCAATTCCCAAAATTTATTTAATTGTTGAATTTCCCCAGTACGTGTCATCATACTGACTACCTTTACTGAGTTTGTACTAGTAGTATTACAACAAATTCCGGATAACATCCACCCAAACTCTGTGTCCTGAGCAATGACTCCGTCTTGAATTTTGTGTAACCCACTTAGTAATAAGTTGCTGTACTCTTGAGCTCCCAATATTATATCTATCGGTCCTCTTTTGTAGTACGTAGGATCACCAATTAGCTTGTTTTGTAGCCAATCTGACTGTAATTCCGGTAAGTTCTTGTCGGGTAAGCACCCAGTCAACCTTGGTAGTACTATCAGTGTAACTGGGAGTCTAAACTCACTCGGAAATCTTGGTTGTAGTTTGACATGTATAGCATAGTTTGAGGACTTTGGTTTGTCGTCAGCGATTCCGACAATTTCAGTTCTTATTTTGCTACGCGGGTATGCCAATAGTTGCGCTACCTCCTCTGTGCATAACGAAGCTTCTGAGCCTTGGTCACACAACGCCCTTAGCATGTACCGTGTCCCGTCCGAAGCCTGTACATGTACTAACACTGTTGCTAGCAGTGTGGCTTTTGATACGTTTGTTTGGTTAACTGTAGACACATTTGACCTGGTCTTTACAGTAGACATACTTGTAGGTAACAAGTTGTCCTTTTTCGTAGTAGTTTTTTCATGCCGAGCAGTACCATTCTGGTAGCTGTCTCGATGTAAATAGGAATGATGACCTTTTTTATTGCAATATCCACACTTTTTCGTGCTTTGACACTTCTTCGTGTTTTCATGAACCAAACAATTCTTGCACATTCGTTTCTCGCTTACTGCCTTGTCACGATCCTGTACCGACAGCGCTTTAAAACTTGTACATTGATAAATGTTGTGTTCAGTAGTATTGCAAAACCAACAGTTATAGGTCTCTTGCTGTTTGTTCATAGATGGGAATGAGTCATCGCGCACTCTATTTATAGATGTGCTTTCTTTGCCGGAACTAGACGTTTCCAGACATTTAAACCGTTTTTCCAAGAATTGCATCATATCCGACAATTTTTGTAGCTTGTTAGGTTCTGTCACTTGATGCTCGTACCTGTCATCAGTCTCTGAGTCCCATACTCTACTGAGTATCCTTGTTAAAAACGGGTCCCATGACGATATATCGATGTTTTGACATTTCAACGCCTCTAGGTTCTCATTTATCGTATCATGCAACTGTCGCAAGGTCGTTGCATTGCCCCTTGTTACTTTTTGCAAGCTCAGTATACAGTCAATGTGCCTCGTAATGATTAACCTTTCATTTTTATATCGCTTCGTCAACAGATTCCACGCGGTTGCATAATTTGCGTCGCAAACTGTTAAATGCTTAATCAGCTTAGCGGCGTCCCCGCGTATATGCGTTTTTAAATACTGCATTTTTTCCGTGTCACTCAACGATTTGTCTTCATGTACGATCTTCAGAAATAAGTCATAAAAAGAACTCCATGACTCATAGCTACCGCTGAATGTCGGAATTATTATTTTCGGTAGTTTCACTGTTGTTTTATGGCTCGTCTTTGCGGAGTTTTGACTGACCCTGGCTATTAATTCGTCAACCACGCATTCGAACTCCATTTGTGTTCTTTCAAACGTGTTTTCTCGGAAATAGCTGTGGTCTAAAGTGCTGTTTTCCATTAAAATAACCAAATGCGTGTCTTCAATTTCCTGCCACTGTTTTTGCAAGTTCGCCACCAAAGATTCTAAACACCACGTAGCTTTATCTTCCGACATTTGGCGAGTTGCTGATTGTAGTTTCTTCTGCATTTGACTGATACGAAACAGTTGAATAAACAACTTAGGTGAGTTGATGTCGTCATCTTCTTGAGGTTCTATGTCTCCTGGTTCGTAGAGTTGTCCTACAACGACTAACCTTTTCTCACATTTTACTAGATACTCGATGGCTTGCTCGTAAAGTTTTTTGAGGCCGTCAAAGTAGTTGGCAGTGATGTACTTGTGTTCAGACATCACATCCTGACTCTCTAGTTGTGTGTGGTTAGTTGACGTTCTGGTAAAAAATTCTGTGAGTCGCGCCTTCCTGTCTGCGATGTATTTGTGAGTTTTTCTCGTCGCCGAGTCTTTCTTGATGTTGGTGAATATTTGTCTAATTTCATTGTAATCCGCTTCCTGGCTTCTTATGATTCCATTTATTTCTTGTGCGTCCATTCTTCCCTAACTGCCCTAGCCTTTTCTCAGGTATAGGACACTTAGCTGCGATCTGTACCCTCGTTGCGATAAGTGCGACTTCTCAAAATACCGGTGAGACCCGCTTGTGGGAGGCCGGTTTCCGATCCGCTATCGCACGAATGGCAACTAAGTGTCTCACCTACCCCCGAACCCTGGTCTGGTAAGTCTGTCAGTCGACCTACGGGAATGAAGGGACTGCGGTTATCCGGAAGATCCGGCTCGAAGGACCAAAATGTGCACACAGACAGCTGCTAGTTGTTTATTGAGTGTGCTACAACTGCCGCTCCCTATGCACACAGAGTGGCTAGATAGAGGCAATAACGACCTAAGTTCCTACCCCTAAGTCCCTAACGCCTACAACCTAGCTCTTACAATTCAATGCCTACCTGTCTGACTAGCCCTAGTACCCTATCAGCCCTAACGCCCTAGCCCTAACATACAAACCATAACACAACGTACTAGTACTGTTGTGTGGGCAGGAAAGCCTGTTACCAGCGACCTAAGGCAACAGACCGGAGCGGGTAGGAAGGCAAGGTAAGTGTACCAGGTGCAATGTACACAGGAGGTGGATATCTCACTGCCGATCCCACAGACTCACAGGATCGATCGTACTGATGGCTAAAGGTGTCTTGGCCACAGTGAGGGGTAACTCGACGGAGAGGAATCAAACACGACTCCAGCTTGGTGACTAATTTTATTTACAAAGTTTACATCTTATATACTAATTATAAACTAAATACACATAGATGCTTGTTTAGTGTGTGTGCCTTCAGTCATCCATGTGTGATGTTGTTGATGCAGCTATCTCTCGTAACTCGGCCAGACAAAGTGCTGATGCTGATCCGAACTTTGTACAATAAATGTTGTAATCCGTTGATTTAGCGATTAAGATGAAATTAGCTGCATTGCAATGTTTGGATTAGGGTTCCGTGGTGCTATGGTTCACTTGTGAACAGAACTTTCTTTTATTAGAAAGAAATCTTCAACCAAATAAACCAGTCTTAACAACTTTCTAATTCCAAAAAAGAAAAGAATCATAAAAGATTCAAAGTGTAAATGAATTCTGAAAATGTCAAACGACAAAGTCTCAAGAATTTAAAAGGAAAAAAAAATGCAAATGACAAAAAGTCAAAAACGAAATCTGTGAAAAACAAAAAAAATATAAGTTATAAAAATTCGTTAAATGAAATGAAGAGAGAAATCTCTTAGCGCTCCCAAACTCCAAAACAGTACAGTTAGGCACTATAGCTACTGACTAAAAAATTCAAACAAATTCGAACAATTTACCAATACAAATCTCAATTTTTAGTGCAGTTAGGCACCATCGCCACTGACTAAAAAATTCAAACCACTTGGAACAGTACAACCTTTTTTTTTTTTTTTTTTTTTTTTTTTGTTGGGTGTAAAATCATCGAATAACCCCTCCCGCTCTTGGGCAGAGCGAAAGGGAGTGTCAGACTTCTACTGACTAAAAACCACCCATGTTCCTTCTTCGCCCTCTATGTCGAGGCCGCGATAACCGTTGGACTACCCGCGGCCCCGACAGGAACAGTACAACCTTGAGTGCAGTTAGGCACTATCGCCACTGACTACCACGTCAACCGCTTCCAGCTCTACCATCTCTATGAGTGCAGTTAGGCTCTATCGCCACTGACTAACTCCGTATCCAACAATCAAAAAAATTTTAAACTCCAAACAAAAGTTTTTAAATAAAGCTGAAAGACCTTATTTAAAATATTGTTACAGGCACAACCTGCAACAAGACAAAGGAAAGCGTATTGTGATCGGCTCATCACCACCGAATTCTCGAGCACAATAGCTGTAAAATAATGTGAATGCTGTGACTGGCTCAACACTACCAATCTCCCAAACACAGACAGACACAAAAAAAACATTGAGATCTCCAATGAGAAATCTCAATAACAAAAAAGGCGAAAGCCAAATTTTCACAATGCGATCGGCACATCACCACCGAACTTCCGAACGCAAAGAAAAAAGAATGACGAAAGTCAAAAAATCCCACATTGTGATCGGCACTACACCACCGACTTTCCGAGCACAATGGAAAAAGATTCGAAATCAAGGTCAAAAGCTACACCAAGATCCAAAAAATAATAAGGCATTTTGTAACAAAGGTTACAGAATGACCCTAAAAAAAGTCCAGAATGAACTCGTTACTAACAAAGTCAAATCCGATCAATAAACAGAATGAAACTCTAGTAAAAATGAGAAACAATTCTGTCAAAGAACAGCACAAAATAGATTTAAAAATCGATTACTATTTATGACGAAGAGAAAATAGAATGATTTTAAACTATGAGAAAAAAAATTACAAAAACTTGAAATTTTATTTAAGGTTTTAATTCTCAAGATGGAAATTACCTGAACTGTAGGGTTATACATATAAGATCCTAATAAAATATAAACAGGTAAAAGGTTACCCTTAAAAAGAAAATAAGATCTTAAACAATCAAACAAAACATAAAATAAGATCCTTCGATGTGAAAAACATTTGGTGTGAAAAAAATAGTATTAAATTAACCGGAATGACCTAAGTTTTATTTTTAGAATGTTTTCAAATTCAATAAATTAATAAGAAGTTACCTGACATACATCTTTCAAATCGCCGATAACCTACCATCCATCCCCTCATACATCACACTGTCAAAAGCGACCTTCAAACAAAATTATCAAAATCAAGACCAACACTTGGAAACCAAATTAAAATTTAATAATATCTTTAACATGATAACGCCCTACTGAACCCTTATTTAATTCTTTCAAAACATAAACGTTATCAGAAACTTTTTCAGTTATTCTACACTTTAAAAACTTAGGTGCAAGTTTAGCCGAAAAATAAGCAGGAGCATGAGATTGAACGAAACTTCTTCTCCACACCATATCACCCACATCAAAAGAAATGACTTTCCGACCCTTATTATAATAAGCGGCATTTCGCTTATACCCCTTTAACAAGTAAGTTTGAACTTTAACAAAAATATCACTAAGTGAATTAAGAGAAACTGCATAAGCGTTTCTATTTGAAATTTCTAGTTGAGATAAGTTATCAACAGAACTACTAAAGTGATGTAATGACGCATCAAGAATTAGCTCCCTACCAAACATCAGAAAGTTAGGAGTAAACTCTGTAGCGAGGTTTACACTACTATTTAAAGCTAATTGAACATTGGGTAAATAACTAGACCAAGTTCTATGATCATCTTTAACAAAACACGATATGCAGGTTTCGACCGTTTTATTATATCTCTCAACAGGATTATTTTGAGGTGTATACAAAGTATTATAAAATATTTTGGTTATATTAAAACCTTTCAAAAAATCTACAAAATGTTTTGAAGTAAATTGAGTTCCATTGTCACAAACTACTATTTTTGGACAACCAAATTTTAGAAATATTTCCTTTTCAAAATGTTTACAGATTACTCTAGTGGTGGCATTAATCATGGGAAAGAACCAGCAATATTTAGTGAAAACATCTACAACCGAAAGTATGAATCTATGACCAGAATAAGTTTTGGGTAATATCCCTATAAATAATATTATCAACAGAGAGCATAAGCATCAACAGCAGCCTCCTTACCTGGATCCTCCAATTGTGGGCACTGAACTCCCTTGTCCATGCTTAACACGTACAAAGAACAACAAGACTGAAAAGCAACAATGCCAATAGGGCAAAGTAAAAAAACAAATTGTAAAAGTAAAAGGTTTGAAGTTAAGTATGAAAGTCAATGTGGTATTTTTGTGAAGAATTACTAAGTTGATTTTAACGTTTTAAAAGTGCAATAATCACTTACAAGCAGCTTAAATCTAGATAAACTAAATGTACTTTATTGTACTTAACAATTAGATTAAATTATTTACTTAAACAGTTTAACTTAGTTTTCAAAATAACTTTATTGTTGAGAACAACAAAACGCGGTCAATGCTATACATTTCTGTTGGTTTTGCTAAGGAAAAAACATGTTATTAAAACAAACAGGGCAAAAAACAAAATTATCAATTGTAAAAACTAGACATTGTTTACAAAAGATCAACCAAAGTAAATTAACTCAGTCAAACAATTAAGTTACAAAAAACAAAGTCATGAAATTAACAATGCACAAACAAATCATTGTAAACAATAGACTCATCAGTTAAAAGGCTAATTAATTAATAGTGCAATAATGACAGTATATAGGTACCAGACAAACCTACTTCAAGTCCCTGTTCGCTGAGCGACAATTGTAATATTATAAAAATTATATTATTTAATGTATGAGTGTGAGTGAGTGATATTATTTATAAATGTGTGGTGTACTCCAAATAAAAATATATAAGTTGAGGTAAAAAATTCGGGCGCCTGGAGTGCACACAAAACTGACTTACCTGCGGGAGCTTGAGACTTTTAATCTTCAAGCGGGAAGGTATCAATAAAAATCGAGCATGAAAATTATAGAGCGATTTTATTACCCGAAGGCTGCTGGTGGAAATACACAAGAGAATTCCTTTATATTATTAATATCTAAAACTAAAATGAAACAATCTTTTAAGACCTGTCATTATTGCACTTTACCAAATAAGTAAATCTACGTTATGTATCACAAACCATACCAAATTCCGTCGATTATGCTAACAACCAAAAGATTAACGCTCATCTTGGTGATATGCATTTCCGCTGGGATGGCAAAGGCGGTCCATGATATATATTGGTAGGGGCGAGGGTCTAAAATTTTAAGTAGTAGAAAAAAACGCCTTGTGGCTGAAAACAAACATGAATAATCGTTAGCTGATATTCAGCGTTGGTAAAAACAATTGGCGACCGAGGTGGCTGCGACCAAAAACAATTATACTCACCGTTTCTTCCAAAATATCAAACTGTGGTCATCAGTAGATGAATGAATCCAGACAAATAAGTACTTAATCAAGTTAAAAGATCCTGAAACAATTAAATATGGGAACTATTAGCGTCTGCTATCAATATAGCCATGACAACGCGGAACGGACCGAAATCACGAAAAAATTCACTTACCATAAAAAAATATGAGCTATCCAATTAGGATGCTGACAAGGGCAATCGGCTACCACATAATTGGGCTTAGATGCCGCCCATCTGAAGTAATACTTCAAGATTTATATCGGCGCTGAAATTACGCCATTCTGTCCAAAAGCTATAGGTCGAAAAGTGACAAATGTCAAAGTCAACTTGACAGCCTCAAAAAGAAAAAGCCAGTGTGACCATTTCACGATTCTAAATCAACTAAAAAATGAATTCTTAAATGGCAACACCACCGTGGTGCCTACAAATTAAATCAAACAATACGTATCATGTAACAGGCTTAAAAGACTCGTTACAATAGTTGTAATGTCTCCCCAGGTGCCGCCCTCCTAGAATCCGACGCCCCACTAGAAACAATGTCATCCCCCATACCGGAGTTAGGCGGGCGCAGCCGGCGCGGGCCGGGCCGGCCCCGGCTGCGCGCCGCCGGGCCGCCGCGCGCCGCCAGCAGGAGGCCGCGCCGCGCGCGCGAGCCGCTGCTGGTGCCGCTGGCGCCGCCACCATAGCTCAGCGAAGGGCTCGGCGTCGCCGCGCCCTTCGCCGATTGATGAAGACGCGACTACGTACTGCGGTTACCAGGTTACTAACCTATTTTTATTAGTCTTTTATTTTTATTATAGCTGGCCCAGCTAGCAGCTGTGGCGGTCGTAGTTTCAAACAGGCACATTACTACGGTGAAGGAAAATATCGTGAGGGAACCGGCCATGTCTTGCCTTTCCCAGAGATCAGGCCTGAGTCCCTGCAGTGGGAACATTGTAGGCTCATGATTATGATGATAGCTAACCCATATTGCCCCATTGCTGTGCTGAGGAGTGTTCCATTTCGTTTCAGCGGTAGCGATTTTGTGCAACTTCTTTTCAATTCTTAAGAAATACATTAGTTCGTGCTGCCATCTCTTTCGTGGTGTAATAGAGTATTTCACCACAAAAATCTAATTAGTCCGTCTATCTAAAAATATTGGATACGTGTTTTTTGTTTTATCAAATAAATAAAAATTGACGAAAATAAAACGTGTCAAAGATCATGAGTGGGGGCTTTTGACGTCACTTGATGGGTAAAAAAGTACTTACCTTGTGACGTCACACGACTTGACGCGACTTTTCGAAGCACTGTATCGTCTCCATCTTTTGTTTAAGTGAAGAAAGAAAAAAACGAGTCCATTCGTTTTTGGAAATCTATCTGACGGACGAACTAGATTTTATTAGTGTAATACCCTTCTCTGAATTCAGTTGTTCAATTCACCATAATTTATTGTCCTTTTCATTGTTTCAGAAGCCATATAACCGCGGTGCAGCGCTCACAGCTCATAACAACGTACCCACCTCTAGTGCAATTAATATTATTACCGAGTAGCTAATACATCTTGACACGTACCGAAACACATAATGGGGACACCGATTGTAACACTAATATTACTATGATTTAGGAAAAACGAAAATTTTATCAGCCTGGGGTAATTTAGGAACAGTCACATGTGGGGAAACCGATTGTAACACTAATTTTACTATGATTTAGGAAAAACGAAATTTTTTTCAGCCTGAGGTAATTTAGGAAGTCACATGATTATAAGGAATACTCTCTTCCCGTAGGGGCTGCGGGATATTGTAAGAGATACCTCGGCCTTGACATATAGGGCTAAGAAGGAACATGGGTGGTTTTTAGTCAGTAGAAGTCTGACACTCCCTTTCGCTCTGCCCAAGAGCGGGAGGGGTTATTTGATGATTTACCAAACCCAAAAATAAAGGCATACTATCTTCTCTTTCCGCTGTATGCTTGATTTGAACAAATATGAGACAAGCTCTCATATTTGTCTCTTAGCTGAGCCGTTTCCACTAAAGCTAAGCGGAAACGTGAAGTGTAAATAACGAAATACTACACATCTCTGCTCCTCTAGTCTCGTGTCTGTTTGAATCAAGTGCGGGCCTTATACGAAGCAATGAATCCCACTGCTGGGAAAAGACTTTTTACTTCCAGTTCTTTCATTCCCGGGCTAATGTGATTTCAATTACTATTTAAGTTGTTTTTTTTTTCAAATTGTAGCAATAGGGGATCGGACAAAAAAATAATAATTAATCCGTCTATCTGACGGATTAATTATTATTTTTTTGTCCGATTTTTTTTTCAAAAAATATTGGACACGTATTTTTTCTTTTTTCACATAAACAAAAAATGAAGACACTACAATGCTTCGAAAACTCGCGAATTCCTCGAAAACGTCACATGGTAGTACATTTTTCACCAACAAATGACGTCACAACCCCCCACTTATGATCTTTGACGCGTCTCATCTTCGTCAATTTTTATTAATTTGATAAAACAAAAAACACGTATCCAATATTTTTCGATAATCTAACTGACGGACTAATTAGAATCATATTTTTTTGACCCAGTCCTATCCCCTATTAAAAAGGCGTGAATGAACACATGGAGTGACAAAATGTGCATATGGCCGAAAAGATCATTATCTAGCTAGCCTTTCCCAACTCTATTCGGATTCGTTCTGAATACCATTATTTTATATGACCCGCTGACTTTCTGACATCCACAACCTAGTAAATGTGTAATACAATAAGTACTTATAATGTGTCATGTTCGCCTCATTGTTGTTTATTTGATGACTTTTAAAGTTATTCCTTTAAGTTTTTCCTTCACAACTAGCGCCCTCTTGTGTCAAGAAGTACTAGCCACCCGGTCATCGCCAAACTAGTTAACAGTTTATGTACAAATAACGCTTTTAGATAAAAGTATTACGGCAAAGTTTAACTTTGAACCCTAAGTTATTTAGTAACACTGTATATACTTAGAATTTTAACTAATAATAACTATTCGATATTATTTAAAATCTTGAAATGAAATTGAAATGTAAAGTTAAACAGCGCAGCGCAGTGCTATGTAAAGTTTGCTTTTTTTGCTTGTTTGGTATATTAATCGAATATTGGGTGCTGAGATTTCAACTGAGTTCCAAGAATGTTTAATTACCATACTTTCAACTTTCAAATATAGCTCATTCCTAGGTCCTAACTCAATGTTCCAAAAAGTTACGTACCAAGTTTGTTTATCAAATAGATAGATACAAAACAATTCATGTAATTATGTTTGAATGGTCCTGTTGTTGTGTAAATTGGTTCGGTAGTTGTTATAAAATCGGGGAAGTGTAATGTCAATAATATTAATTAACGTAGATAACTAATATACATGTATATTTCACTGTACTGTTACTACCAGCTTGTAAATAGGTATAGGCTAATGAATTGAAAACGTAAGATTTCCTTGGTCATATTAAACTTTTTCGCAATAGTTAGAATGAATTATGGTTGTGCATTGATTCTGCTTAATTTCTTTAAGGGCGCGCTTATTAAAAACTAGCAGAGTTAATACCCTTTGCCTTTAAGTAACCATCGATATTCGATTTGCAATGGGTTATTGCACTGTCCTTAACGATATACAAGTTATTTGAATTGTTAAATTATATGTATAAGCAACTACTGCCAAAACCAAACTTCAAATCGGGTGCTATACACTTGTTCGGGACGGTGCATTCCACAACAAAGCAGAGTGTAAGCAATTGCTACACATATTCGGGTCGTATCGACCAGCGACACAGATACAGCGACTTTTTCCGCGAGCAATTGAATGTAAACACGCAGCAATTTTTACAAGTGATTTTCATCTACTGTATGGATTAACGTTTACGTTCATTACGTACTTAGTCTTTAAGAAGCCATACTATTTTGAAGTAGGTGTTATCTGTAGAAACCGTTATTTTATGAGAAAATCGCTTTTAGATATTGATAAGTCGTGTGCTCGTTTATATATCGACTGGTCTGCATAGCTATTCACAAAGAATTGAATCGAATCGAATATGCCGTATGTTCATTTTTTTTGGCATTTCGAGTGCGAGCGAGATCGACCTACGACGATTCGTTTTCGATTCAATTGTTTGTGAATAGCTATGCTGGTCGGATCATGCGTCCCGAAAAAGTGATTAATTTATTATATTGGATTCCTAGAACAAACGTGTAGTGTTTAATGAAATAGACTGGCCTTCTAACAATTTGACTGTAACTTGATGAAGAGTTAACTAAATAAATGAGTTAAATTAATTAGTTTTTTGTTTTTTATCGAGACCCCTATAACCCTACCATTTTTGTTTCGATGTGGATTTCCTCCACCCTGGGGCGACAGAGGGAACTGTCAGACTGTATCTGACTAAAAACGACCTCGCTGTTCCTTCGACGTCATCCGGTACCTCCACTGCGGGTCGGGAGAGTGGGCTCTATAACCCTACTGTAGGCTCTATAACCAAAGTTTTTTTTGTTTTGTTGTGAAGTCGTCCTTCTTGCTCTGGGTGGGGTGGAAAGAATTGACAGACTTCTACTGACTAAAAACCACACATGTTCCTTATTAGTAGCCATTTGTGTCAAGCTGTAGTTAATGGAAAAATGGAGTTGAATTTTCATTACGCCCAACACGAAGACATCTATGCCGTGTACTTTACTTATCCAGTATCGTACAACTGGCTCATTGGTCGAGATGTCGTAAGCGCGATTGCTGAACAATGGGGACCTAGGTTCGATTCCCGGGCAGCTTTATTGGGTTTCTCATTAGAAAGCTCTAGTAGCAGCCACAAAGCTTATACATGAGCACGGTTGACGGCAATAGGCTCGCCCCCCACCATTATACGGGAATAATTCGCTGGTAATAACATTTGTTTTTTAAAATAAGGTTATTATAAATCTATTCTAAAATTATAAAGCTGAAGAGTTTGTTTGTTTGTTTGTTTGAACGCTAAGATCTCAGGATCTACTGGTTGGAATTGAAAAAATCTTTTTGTGTTGGATAGTCCATTTATCAAGGAAGGTTTTAGGCTTTATAACATCACGCTACGACTAATAGGAGTAGAGCATAAATGAAAAATGTTGCAAAAACGGGAAACGAAATTACTTATTGAGAGCTTCCGTTGCGTGCGCTGCGAAAATGGTTTAAGTTATGCAAATATTATGTACGAAAGAAATGTTCCTTTTTAAAAGTTCTACAAATAAGTCCGCGACAGCATATATTTATCTATTATGATTGACTCACTGTAACCATTTTTTACTATCGAAATGTTAGGTTAGGTACATAGAATTATATTTGCGAAGCTTATTTAACCCATATGGTGGTATTAATCTATATCTAAATAAATATGTTTGTTAGAAAGGAAATTTAATATAGAATATTTGTTCCTTTTACTCTATACGGTTTAAACAAATATCTTAGAAGATATCGCAATGTTAAAATGTACGCGTGACAAAATAATTACGCCGGCCCTCGCGTCCCGATATAGATACGTGGAGATTCTGGCCTCCGGGAAAATCAAATTCAAAATATCTATTGCACCATAATATTTACAAGGTGTTATTGTATATTGTTTTGTGAGCAGTAGTGGCCCAGTAGTGGCGGCTCCGACTTACGAACAGTTGGTCGTGGGTTCGAACTCAGGCAGGCGCATTACTTTGTGTAATTTATTTCATCACCACTGCTCTCAAAACAGTGAAGGTAAACATCTTAAGGAAACCGGCATATCTTAGAACCAAAAATTTTAAGATTGTGACATCTACCAATCCGCACTGGGCCCGCGTGGTGGATAATAACACATCCCACACACTGCAGTGGGAACAAAATAGGCTGATGATGATGATGATGATATGTACCTATATAGTAATTCTCACTATAATAATATATTCTAAGGTAATCTAAACTAATACTATAGAGAGGAAAGATTAGATTTTTTGTGTGTTACGATTCAACTCAAAAATTACTCGGACGACTTTGAAAATTATTTCTACATTAGAAAACTGATTGAAAAAATATTACTATGTTGGATAGTCGATCTATCGAGGAAGGTTGTAAGCTATATATTATTGTGACGCAGACGAAGTGGCGTGGGTCAGCTAGTATTTGTATAAAGTTTCAATCTATAATGTATATGTTGGCTCTAAATACCTACCCGTTTTTGAAAACCTATGATTGGTGTATCTTGTAGGTCATACGTGCACCGAGCAAGCAAAACCATAAGCAATAGATAAACGTAATAATCGACCGACATCTAGGTATCATTTACAAATAATTTGTCAAGCAAGTGAACGGGTAAGTAATCAACTGCATCGTAGCACCTGATTCACGTCGCTCCGTAATATTGGGGACATGTAATAACGTAATGATGTTCTAGATCGTTCTATCTATGATCGATAGCACATAGGTAGGCTTTGCAAAAAAGTTTTACTCATTTATTCCTGAGGTATGAATGGTCATCCAGTTCAGATGACAACCTTTTAATTCTGCATCCTATTATATTTATAAACGGTTGCCCTTTGTCCATTTCAGTTATTTCAACTTTAATTTAATTTGAAGTTTTAATATAATAAAGTAAGCATTATGGTTCCAATAAAGCGTACGTATAAGCCGTTTATGGTGTTACGGTGACATCTTGGTAATTGTTCAGTAACACACTCGTAAAGTTGGCAGTTTATTTTGTTGTTCTTCATAAATACGGGCAGCCCGGCCGCAATGCTAATTCTCTATAGCAGCCGGCAAAATAGGTTTACGAGAAAATTAAGGAGGATCAAAATAGACCTGAATTCATGCTAAGATATTCATGCCATGTGTGGTCTGTGAATTAAATTAAATTAATAAGCGATGGAGGATACTTGACAATGGGTCGGGCGTAGCTTGTCGTCTTCCATACTTCTCTATTAGTCATCTGATGAGTCTCTCCCTTTCAAACCATCATCATCAATATAAAATCTAAAGAACTCTAAGAATTAAAGGGCTTCAGAGATTTTTCAAATTTATCGGTTTCGATTCTGAGCTTCGTCTTACCAATTTCTAAGGAACACATTCATTTTGTTGCCTATCTCTATTGTGGCCTGCTTCGGACCTTTCTCGTGTTTTCAGGGCACCTACCACTCGATTAAAGACAATAGGGACTCTATATTCGGAGCAAAACAAGAATATCTTCCGCGATTTAAAAAGGACTTAAACCATTGTTGCAGAAAAGGGCAGGTATATCATCAGACTTCTTAGGGTTGCCATATTGTTATCTCAGGGCTACTAACATTTCTCGCGTTCGGCCCTGGTGCAAGCCGTGGTCCGGGGCGAGAGCGAAGGGGACGCCGTCGCCTTCTTTTGCGAAGCAGTGATTCTAGCGAAGGAGGTGGCGGAACGTGAGAGGGACAGAACCTCTCGTCCCAGCCGCCGCGGAAGACGTTCCGGGCGTCGGGGGCGAGATGACTTCTGGCCACCGTAGATGCGACCTGTGGGCGCTGAGTAATGGGCTAGTTCGCCGTCCGTCCGTCTTACGACGACGTTCGTGTTCCACACGCGCCTCAAAGAGATGTCAGCAACATGGAAAGGGCGACGCCCGTCCGAGCTGCGGGTTGTTCGAAAGAGATACTGCGGCCTCGGCACAAGGGCTAAAAATTAACATGGGTGGTTTTTAGTCAGTAGAAGTCTGACACTCCCGCTATGCCCAGAGCGGTAGGAGTCATTTGATGATTTCCCACCCCTCCAAAAAAGGGCTATTAACATCATAGATGAAGCACTGTACTTCGTTAACAATAGGCGCATACCTGCTGGGATCCCTAATAGAATTGTATTGTAATAAAGAATTGTATTAAAATACCTTTGGTGATCTCATCCTAGTCAACAATCGTCCTCGACCTTTATATTTTTGTACTCCCATAAACTGTCATAAGAGGACCACATAATGCACACAAGACCGTATCAATTACGGTCCGCGTTGCGCATACGAATGCCATCGCGATGCGAACGCCTCGAATGCGCTTGCTACGGAAAAATGTTTGTTTTGCGCCATTTCTGCGCATTCATATGAGGTGTGGCTAAAAATAGGTGTGTGAAATCGTAGGTTAATGGTGTGCTTTATATTGAAATTCTGCTATTGTTTCTTCAGAATGTGTTGATGAAGTTGAATATTAAAACTGCTCGTAAATTGATTTACTTGAAGACCTCGTTTGAACACCGATTTGAAGAGCACCCATGTTTATAAGACCTATACCGCTGGTATTCCATATTAGGCTTTCACGCATTTAAATTCCATTAGGTATAACCATGCTGTTGAAATTGGTTGTATTTTAAACGCAATTCAATGCTTTGAAATTCAGTTTACGCAACAGTTTTGCTCTAACTAAGCACGGCTGGATCATTTGGACATCCTCTTGAATCTTTTCCTAAAACCTGTGACGCCAGTCTGCATCCAGTGACTATTCGGAACGATCTCAGAATCAATGGAGGAAGGAGTGCTTGCAATTTAAAAGATGTAGAGATATCTAAGTTATGCTGCCTCAATAAAGATGCCTAAGTAAGTAAATACCTACATGCCAATATCATCAATACGCAGAAAAGCAGGAATAACTTAATATTCCAGTAAGTGTCTCACCGCAGGCCTGCATTACGGATTTATTGACAAAACGACCACTTTATACTAAAAGATACCAAGTAAATGTCGACTTATGTGCAGGCATGAGTAGTTCGCTTCTTAATTTTATGTGACAAAGATTTATTTGTTTTTTGGACTGTTTACCATTTTTACGTTTACTGGAATCTCAGGTCATTCTGCAAGGTGATGGTTGGTCGCCCCTATTATTTTCAAGCACCTTCGGATGCGCCGAATCTATTTGAAATTCTTTGCAACAGTCGCTAGATGGCATCGCCATGTCTATGGGATTTGTAGCAGCATCAGATTAATGTGATTCATATTTATAATTGATAATTTCGTATGTTTGTCATGCCAAATCGTCGTGCAACAATACTGTTGCACGACGATTTGGATTTGGCAATTTTGTTCATTAGAACTGAGATTATGATGATGATCGTACGATCAACAAAATTTACTTCATCATCGCTGCTCTCAAAACGGTGAAGGAAACATAATGAGGAAACTTTCTTGTGTCTTAGAATCAACAATTTTCGAAGACATGTGACATCTAAGTACCAACTCGCGCTGGGCCTGCGTGGTGGATTAAAGCCCATCCCTCACCGAGAGAGGAGGCCTGAGTCCCTGCAGTGGGAATATTATATGCTGATGATGATGATATTTATTTTAACAAACGTCTCATCAATTGTTTTTGCTTTCCATAGCTTTCCTCAGGAAACACCACCAGAAACAAAACACTGCAAAATTCAACAGTTTATCAAAGTTAACACGCACGATTTGAATAATAATACACATATTATTATAACGCATACTGTCCACGGGGATAAGCAGAAATACTGAATCAAGTTCTCATCTTTGAATAGTTGGCTCGCTCGTGCGTGCCTTACATGCCTTACATGAAATGCAGTGTTACATATTTTCTCTTTTTCCCACGACATTACTCATTATATTATGCACATTGCAACTTTCTCGATATTCTTTTACATACTTATTATTATAATGGAGTGTCTTTGCGAACAATACAGGTTGTTTTTTTGTGGACATGTCGAAATTATCGTGTCTGAAACGTAGATTTTTTCTGCGTTATTTGAATACTGAATCTAGTTGTCAACTTTCGTTTTATAATAAGAATAAGTATGCTTTGGAGTCTGACACATCACGTTAAGGCAGTTACTCCATGAGAAATACTTAATATGATTGATATTAACAGCGGTGGGAACAAGCTCTCTCTGCCTCGTTGGCCCTGGTTCCTGGGGTTATTCCCAAGTCAGGGAAAGTGTTATTGCGGTTTGCTACTAGGAATTTCTAAGTAACAGCTATGGAGATTATGTTTTTTTCGGAGCCTATTCGTTACAAACAAACAAACAAATCTTTCCTCTTTATAATATTAGTGTAGATGGGGTTAACCCGCATCGCATAATACATACAAAATCAGGGTGCAGCGCCAACTCTGCAGTCGTTCCCGTTTTTCCTGAAAAATAAAAACGCAAAGTTATGGATAGACGAGGGTCACGCGATTTGTAATTAGCTAAGTAGAGAGTTTTCTTGTAAGCACAGTGGTAAATCTTGCTAATCGATTACAAAACGAAATCGGATAGTGTGCTTTTGTTGTTGATTTGTGACAATATACGTAGGAACTTATTAGGATATCATTTCACGGCCTAGCCTTTTCCCAACTATATTTGAGTCAGCTTCCAGTCTAACTGGATGCAGCTGAATACCAGTATTTTACATGGAGCGACTGCCTATCTGACCTTCACAACCCAGTTAATACCTATTGGGTAATACGATACCCTTTGGTAAGACTGGTTGTCAGACTTTCAGGTCACTGAAAGAACTTATTAGGATATACATATATGATCAAACTCAACCGGCTGGAAAGTCTGTTGAATTTTAATATTAATAAAAATAAAAACAAAACATATCTTTCTGGAAGTCATTCGATGATTTGAGAGGTTACATTTTTAGGCATGAGAAATTATATCACAAGTTTACATCAACGTCTTGTTTGAACTCAATTCCACCTGAGAGACAGGGACAAAGATGCATCAACTGAAAACGAATCAGCACCCTACTCAGAGACATAAAACGAAAAACCTAATCAGCAGCTTTTCTTACCTAAGTACCAATTTGGTACCCAAGATTATCGACAATTTAAACTGCTTTTTATAAAGAAAAGGAAATAACTTAACGGCACCTCCGAGTCATATTCGTCTGTCAGTCAGGGAGGTCCGTTACGGCTGGGCGCTAAACAATCTAATTAGTGACGACTGACGCGGTGCGCTTGTGGCATGCGTAAGCGCATCTTTGTCACTGCGCCGTCAATATTGGGTAGGTATACATTTGTATAGAGTTATGGGCTTGTGGAGATTTTGGGACATTATTTAATTTGTTTTCTGGGAGATATTACCCAGGTGAACATTTATAAAACCATGGCCCACCTCCTGACCTGTTCTTTGTGCAACTTCACCAGCATTTTAAGGGACCTGTCCGAACCACCACCGGTTTCTACCAACACAGTCGAAGTGGATGAGTTCTGGTTGAAAAAAAAAAGGGAAATAAAGAAGAACATTTATAAAGAAATGAATGAGCGTTTAGTAGAGATTTTCCGTAAAATACGAATGCAAATGGGCCGACACGATATAAAAATAGTCTAGTTTCGCCTTTATATTCTTGAATTGCTGGAATCATGTTATACGCTCAGTCGAATTTCCTGTATCTCATATTCATTGTAGAGCACTAAGCATACTTAGCACCAATACAAACATACTAAAGAAAACCCAGAGATTTGTGGTTTTTAAGCCAATATGTTTGCCATGACTCACATTCTTTACTTCAAAACGTTGTTTTATCCTCTATTCAGCCAAACAGCCAGCATAAAGATCTAGATACGCAACCGCAAGCTCAGATACGGTAAACCGGCCCAGAATCGGAATGAGTCGAAATAAATCGGTTGTCACGAACATTACCGATTAGAATTTCACTCACACACACACGGATAGTTCTCATCATACAAGTGAGTCATCGTGTGAATGGTGACTTTTCCTCAAAACACGACGTGGAGTAATTTGCCAGTCGTCTCAGTATCGTCTGTGGGACAAGGTGGAAGGTAATGAGCTTTTGTAATTGAATAAGAGTTCAGTGTCCATAGTATCCTCAACTGCACATCTGCAGATGTAAAGTCGTAGACCAAAGTATCATCTCTTTTTTTGCAACAAAACCGCCAACCTATTATACCAAACCACTGTAACTTCTGAAAGCCAAAACAAACAGTGGCCCCAGCAGAAAAGCGCCGACAAAATGAAGCTCGACGAAGTCCCAGAGAAACAATTGAATTGTTTTGGATCCTGCAACGAAATTAATCAGCAAAAAATAGCGAAGAAGTAGGAAAAACATAATTTCCACTTCCCTCCATATCACCATCTCAATCTACACTAATATTATACTTAATATTAGAAAGAGGAAAGATTTCTTTGTTTGCACCGAACTGTGCACCTTTTTGTCGACGTTTTATAAGTGCCCATGTAGGCCTATGTAAAATAAAAATATTTTGATTTTGATTTTGTTTTCTTGTAACGAATAGGTTCCGAACCTACTGGACAGATTTGAAAAATTCTTTCACCGTTGGGAAACTACACTATACCCGGGTGACATATCCGTGTATTCCCACGGGAACGGGAACTACGCGGATGAAACCGCGTGACGTCCGCTAGTGATACATTCAGATGGGCTTATCCCAGCCTAGCCTAGTCCCAACTATGTTGGGGTTGGCTTCCAGTCTAACCGGATGCAGGTGGATACCAGTAATTTACTTATCCACCCAGCACAGTACTGGGTGGACCCCAAGTCCTCAACATAGTTGGGAAACGGTTAGGCAGGTGACATTGTAAGATCGCTACCGTCTACAACTTAGACATTCGTAGGCCTGTAAGGCGCGGTCGCATGGTTGTGATGCGAGTCGCAGGCGCTACCACGAAACTAAGTTAACGATCGCTTCCGTATACTGTTACCGCGATTATGGCTTTGTTTACTATTTGTTTGTTTAGCTTTTCTTTATCAGTGGTTCTTTAACAGGGTTTTTGCCAAAGCTGCGACACATAGCAGTGACATATGCCGTAATAACCATATGTGGCAGATTTTATTATATCGTAAAACTAAGCCTGTAAGCAGAAGTCTAGATTTGAACCCGGTTTATGGTCATCATTCTCCAAGGGCGGAGAATGATGAGAGGTTCTCCCGAACTGCCTGCAATAGGTACAAAAGTCTAAAATAGCGTACTGTGTGTGTACCTACTAAATCTTTGATTTTTAACCGCATTCAAAAAGACGGGATATTTTTTTCTATGCCAGTTCCCCGATTACTCGAAGATGGCTGGACCTATTAAGATATTTTTATTTTGTTTGTAAGGTATACTTTCCAGGTAGTCCCATGATCATCAAGGCAGGATCTGATAATGGGATCCTGGCGCAATAGAGAGAACTCTTCACATTTTAGAGGAGAGGACTCTTGGAGCGATATCGGTAGCTTTTGGAAGAGTACTTTCTCCGAGTGGTTCCATTTCAATTTGATGAATATCTGACGAAGAACTTAGGAGAACAGAAGCTGATTTTTTCTTCTCAAGTTTATTTTTCACTTTTTTGTTGAAGTCGGTTTTATTTTTTGTTAAATGTTTTTAAATGTTGTCACTAATGTTAAAATTAGGATAGATCAAAGCTGACCCTTTCTCTAATTTACCTTATTAAACACTTAAATCACCCATGTCTTTATTTACTTTGGCTAGTAAAATATCTGCTTCAAAATTTTGGTGTACAGTCACGATCATCAATATGCATAAACTGGATAACGTTTAGAGATGCAATTTTCGCCTGCTGTATTGATCTCATTTTCATATAACGTAACGAAATTATATTTTGGACATCATATATTATCATAAAGTAGGTCATATCTCAAAGTCGCATTTTTATTTCAAGAGAAATTCACGTGTGAACTTTGCCAAGTGCATGTTAGTGTTGCTGACTATACAATAAAGTAGGTATATTAAAGATCTAACTATGTATCTTACGTAGTATGTAAGATTGAGCGAGATCCACATACGGGCAGTTTCACATCATTAGCGCCGTTCGGCTTGTGAGTGATTTCAGTGAACTAAGGCTGAGGCCGCTGAGGGCACACGAATGAGTGAGCTAATGTGCTGGCCTGACCTCGATACAGATGGTGCCTATTAGGCGTCACCCCGTGTCGTTGTAGGGACCTACTTTTAGGTGGGATGATAGTCTTGTTTGATATAAGTATATAGTAACATGTTTATAATCAGGGTTCATTTTACCGACAGATATTTTGTCGTGAGGAAAGGTTTGAGTATGATTGTGGATGACTATAAAAGTAAAGATAAATCAAAGAAACGATGGATGGTCTGTATGAAGGATGATATGGCAAAAAGGAGGTGTCTCATGAGATGACGAGCAACAGAGAAACTGTATGGAAGAAGAAGACAGGCTGCGCCGACCCCAAATGAATTGTGATAAGTGCAAGAGAATGGTGATGATGATTTATCTACGTTTTATTTCAGATTTAAAAAAGAAATCTTCTGT
Source organism: Diarsia rubi (assembly GCA_932274075.1). Classification (NCBI taxonomy): domain Eukaryota; kingdom Metazoa; phylum Arthropoda; class Insecta; order Lepidoptera; family Noctuidae; genus Diarsia; species Diarsia rubi. The sequence goes on along the minus strand of OW026433.1, from coordinate 12,728,424 downwards.
CCTGGTAAGTGCTAAAGCAAGACACTTATATGAGTTCCATGAGTTATGATGAGTCGAGTAATCGAGTTTCACTATAACTACTTGCACTGACTTCTCTGGACAGGTCTACTGATATCTGTGTGGTTGTTTCTTCAAAAGAACATCTCAGATACTAATCTGCATAGTTCTCATGTGACTAAATAAAGATTATGTCTCAACCCTAAAAGAGACTTATATGACCTCTGAGTTTGTTTCCGCTGTTTCTCGTTAGAGTAGGTCAATTACAAATACTAATGGCTTCATCTAGTTTTAAAACCATTGTCGTGTAAAATCGTTGGTTAAAACCTATTTGCAAAATAAACAACATCCACAACATAACGAATTTATTTCAAGTAGGTAGTACCTAAAAACACTATTGAATATCAAACATTACAAGAAAACTGAATTGTTTCTACACGATTCCCATTCTAAAAGGTATCTTAGTCCATTTCGAATAGTATTTAGTCTGGACCCCTCAACCACATAAATTAGCACAGTTCCATGAGAAACTACCATGCGTTTCCTTCAATTACTCGCTTTTTACCGACAGTCTTAGGTACTTACGATACTGCAAACAAAAGGTTTAGGGCCAAGTCCCATAGAAAGCGGAGAAGCGGAATAAAAACTTTAAGAGTGAGAACTACGCTTCGCTCAAGTTCTCTGACGATACAACTGTTCTTGTGATGAGTCGCACGAATCTCTAAAACATGAAATATTTATATTTTGATTATGTATGACGTGTGACTCCCTTCACCTTCAGGGCGCACGCTGTTAGGACCGCCATAGGGCAGTAGCGTCGGGAAGGATCGCGGAGGCTCGCACACATGGATTCAACAAATACGATTAAAAAAAGTAGTTAAAAAACTAAAAAACCCGACTGAAAAGCAAAAAACAAGCACATTTTGTTTAATTTAAACGGTTTTATTTAGCTCACCCCGTTTGTTTTATTTATATATTATAGTATTATTATTCTTGGGTCAAATTTAGTCATTCAAATTTCACCCTCTTCCTGTCAACCGATTAATCTGAAATTTTGTATACACTTTGGATTTTGGTGACAATACAATTATGTTTATTCATTATCATTATAAATTCAAGATGGCCGCCGCTACAAAATGGCGGATAATTTATGTTTTATTAATCCCATCAATATGGGTATCAAATGAAAGGGCTCAACAAGCAGAATACAATATACTATAAAAAATTGAAATCCAAGATGGCAGCCGCTACAAAATGGCGGATAACGCAGGTTTTATCAATCCCATCAATATGGGTATCAAATGAAAGGGCTCAACAAGCAGAATACAATATACTATAAAAAATTGGAATACAAGATGGCGGCCGCTACAAAATGGCGGAAATAGAAAATTATATATTTTTTTTTAACTACGTTTATAGGAGTTGGACTGCAATAAACTAACGGGCAATAAACCTTGCAATAATGAAGCAATAAATGAATTAAACAGAATGCGAAATAAAAACTAAAAACTAGAAAATAAAAATAGGTAAAAAAACTTTTTAAGTTAAACGGTTTTATGTTAAACATACATTGCAATGTTTAAGATAAATGTACTAAAAACCAAAAAATAATAAAATAGATACAGTCGTGGGAATTATAAACATATGCATAGACTAGACTAAAATAAAACCACGTCGGGGCACGTCAATTGTCTACAAATTATCGACTTAATGTGCGATAGAAGAATCGTTTAATTCGTCGTTAAAATAGGCAGTTGGCCCGCAGACGGTGAGGAAATTACTTACTATTTTCTTTCTCATGGAAATTCCAATAGTTATACACTCCATGTAAATAAAAGAGACGTGCCCCACGGTTTTATTTTAGTCTAGTCTATGCATATGTTTATAATTCCTACGACTGTATCTATTTTATTATTTTTTGGTTTTTAGTACATTTATCTTAAACATTGCAATGTATGTTTAACATAAAACCGTTTAACTTAAAAAGTTTTTTAAATTAAACAAAACTTGGAAGCAGGCGGGGTCCATTCTATTTACATTTCATAATTTAATATTCAAATGAACCCCGCCTGCTTCCAAGTTTTGTTGAATTTAAAATGTGCTTGTTTTATACTTTTCAGTTTTTTCAGTCGGGTTTTTTAGTTTTTTAACTACTTTTATTTATTACCAACTTTTTAGTTCGTTTGTGTCTGTTCTTTCGTTGGTCGCGTAAAAATCTTCGCAGATGATTTAACTTTTGTGTTTGTTTATATGATTTGTGACTTTTAATTTATTTTAAACATATAAGGGTCATATATTTTTGTAATCTCCTTTTCAAACCCTTCAATTTGATACCCTACTCGATAGTAATGGATTTTTTTTATTTTTTGAAATACGCTATATGGCCCCCAAAATCCACAAAGTTCTTTTCTTTTTTAATTTTAATGTAACCAGTGACACTCGCGCCATCAAGACGAATCTAACGACGTATATTTTATTCAAATCCCTTCATCCGTTTAGGAGTTATGAGGGAACAAAAAAACGGACATACATACATACCTACATACATACACGCCAAACACATAAATAACCCTCCTTTTGGGCTTCGCCGCAGTCGGGTAAAAAATGTCTTGGTTATAATGTGGCCATTTCGTTGGGTTTTTTTTTTGCGAGTCATCTTGAGAGTTGTCGTACACAGAAAGAGCTCTCGGTCGAGAGTGATCGATCATTCACAATGCGAATCAGCAATCGCAAAGCGTGTATTGTTTCTCTCTTTTCTCTCTAATCTAACCGCTACGCTTATTCACCCGCTCCGTGGTACCGTGGGACACGGGTCCGCATGTCGTTTTTATGGGTCAGTGGTCAAGACACTCTTTGTTTTGTTATTACGATTGCAAAACCAGTGAGGGGCATTCGCCATGAGCGTTTACAAATGTCTGCATTACACAAAATAAGAATGAAAGCAGTATTTTATGTGTTTTATCTACCCTGCCATATTGTCTGGACTGCTCCTTCCTTCGGGCTAGTGGTCAGCGCTACTGCGGATCATGATCCGAGGTCCTGAGTTCGAAGCCCAAGATGGGCCAAGTTTTATTTGGTTTTTTTCATCAGCAATTTCTCAGCAACAGCTACTAATATGTATAGAATACTTAGCAATATTCAAAAGGTTATTTTCGCGTGAAACAACGGTTTCTACTTTAAGATAAGATTTTATTTCGTAAAAGTATGGCTTCCAAAACAAATATATGTTCGTGGAAACGTAAATAACATCAGTAGTAGGTTAAAATCACTTATAAAAGTTGTTGCGTGTATAAATATTGGTGCTGGTGACTGTACACCTCTGCCAATTCCACTTGCGATAACAGGCGTGATATTAAATATGTAATTAGATAAGATGTCATCTCCTTAATTCTAAATTTACCAACCCCATTAAAATAAATCAAATGTTCTGATGTTCCACCTCTCGTCTCTTCGCCATTCATCACCCGACGACAGCTACAAACGGGTGATGTGTCAGTTTTTGTGGTCGTTCATCATCACAGAACGCCCCGGGATATGAACCCGGTATTTCCGGACGTTTTTGCAAGTATTTGTGACATTTCTGAAATTCCATAGGCGTGTAAGCAATTAGTAGCTTTCTTGTGAGTCGTGAAACTACACAGCTTTAGAACAGTACAATATAATTTATAGAACAGCAGTATTATAAAGGGTGTAAAAGTACCCTTAACGCAAACGAAGGGCACTTGTTCTCCCCACCACTGAGATATTTTTTTTGTTCTAGACCATACCTAGGAACCCCCAGTTACGGAGATATTGGGGGTCAAAGTTCCAAATTTTGTAAATACTAGTTTTTCAGGTTATAAATTTACTTAAATTACCTCTATGACTCGTTTACTATTCAAAGCATCCAATAAGACAATGTTTTAAGAGTGCTACATTGAGTTGTATCGGAAAATGTGATTTTTGACCCAAAAAAAGGCGGTTCCCAGCAAAAATCTTCGTGTGAGAGAGAAGTACTTAGTTTGAAGTACAGAATGCTTGGTTGACGGCTGTGTGAAAAAAAAAAATGTTATGTTACCTTATCAAAATACAAAGTGTAAATGAACCCCATTTACATCCTGTATTTTGATAAGGTAACATAAAATTTTTTTTTTTGGCGGGTGTCAAATCATCAAATATCGCGCATCAAATATCCCGCTCTTGGGCAGAGCGAAAGGGAGTGTCAGACTTCTACTGACTAAAAACCACCCATGTTCCTTCTTAGCCCTCTATGTTGAGGCCGCGATAGCTAGTGTACAACCCGCGGCCCCGACGGGAGGTAACATAACATCACGCCTGTTATCCTCAAAGATGTGGGCAGAGGTGTACCCACCTAATAGTATATCCTCCCCACATTTTGCTAGTTATTTATAAGTACCATGTAAATGGGGGCAAGCGTATTGCCACCTTGATTAACAAGGAACAAATTGAAACTCCCTGTGTATATCTACTACTGAGAAAAGAAGTGTCAGTGGTTTCTTCCCAGGACCTTATGCTCAGTAGTCGTGCTTGAGACTTTTATTACAATTTATTCATTGCTAAATCAGAAAACATTAGGCAATAATTTGATCAGGTGTGCGACATTGATCATTTATTTTTTGAATCAGATGAATGCTTTGATTAGAATTCTAATCAGATTAAATTAAATTAATCATGAATATAACGTGGCTAATCTAGGACTTTACGGTGGTCAATATTTTTGGTATTTAAGTGTGACTTAAATTATGATTATTGGCTAATGATCACACATTTATCGAATTTTCAAGTGATTGGTAAAACATCGACATTGATTAAATTGACACGAGGCAGATATGATTAAGTTTTTTACGTTTTTTTTTGCAATTTGCCGATAAGTGTCAAGTCGTATGTCAAATAAAATAAGATTTGCGGCAGTAACAAATGTCTATTTACTGAGTAATAATGATTAAAATCACTAATACAACCGTCTCAGTTCATATTGTAAGTGTCTTGAGTGACTATTTGATGAAAAAGGAAATTATTACTCAGTAAATAGACATTTTGTTTACTGCCGCGAATCCTATTTTATTGAACATACGACTTGACACAGACCGGCAGAACATAAGAAAATTCGAATTACGCGGACTACCTTGTCCGAGCTGTTGTTCGCGACGTTCAACACAAAAAAACACCCTCGCGTACCTAAAACATTTTAAAATCCATAAAAATTACACAAAAATACTGAAATCTTTATCGGAAATGGCACATTACACCCCTATGCTAAGATAGCCAATTTTGGCAGATCTGTCTTAGTTACACAATTACGGAACAATACATACAGAAGGCAGGGGTCTAGTAAAACTGGTAGGTCTATAAGTAGCGATGTTAAAACACAAGGGTGGATAAATAGTCGCGCGTGTGGAATGACGGATGTCTTTACAAGCTAGACGACTTGTCAGTGGAGATTGAAGGACTGAGGCTCCCAAACTTTTGTGTTTAACAAACTGTTAGAGGTATGTTGAAGAGATTTATAGCAAGGAAGTGTTGGGCTATCGGTATAAGATGATAGCTACAAATAAGCGCTGAATAGACGAAGGACTATTGTCCGCTAAAAATAAATTACCACTAAAAGTAATGCTCCCTTCGAGATGAGGCCCACAGGTCATAGGGCCGGTACAGTGCAGCAGAAGTCGCATTAAATCCAGCTGCCCCCTGATGTAAACACTGCTGCTCCCTGAGGGAACACCTGTGTGGTTTTAATCTGTACGAGCCTGATGGACCCCGTTATCTCCAGGGCGGACTTCCAAATCGAGAAAAAAGTATGACGGGTCAAAAAACGTTATTGTGGTTTGAAACAATTATCGTAAAGCTGCGTGTGTACACAGTTTTTTGCGGAGCGCAGTGGACGCATCGTGTTGACTGTATAATGCGCTGGGTAACTTTCGAAACGAACATAAAGTTTAAATAAAACTATATCTACATTTCTAGACAACATCAACACTAACAGTTTAAATTAGTTTAGGTTTTTCATTGAACTCCCTGCTTAGAAACGAGAACGAAGGCATTTGATTACGGCTGCGGGATGTTGTAAGAGATACCGCGGCCTCAACATAAAGGGCTAAGAAGAAACATGGGTGGTTTTTAGTCAGTAGAAGTCTGACACTCCCTTTCGCTCTGCCCAAGAGCAGTAGGGGTTATTTGATGATTTCCCACCCCCCCCAAGAAAAAAGGCATTTGATTACATAATAATTTAACATGCTCATAAAAATGTTTTGAAAGGAATCCTAGATTCATTATTTATTAATAATCTTCCGTTACAACAATCAACGGCTAAATAAATTCTAGTTAACTGATTAACTTAATTTATTAATGACGAATTTAAATGAGATTAGCATATGATTAGAATTTGCGTAAATCAGAAATTCCATTAGGCTTATAATCCATATTATGAAATTATAAATGCAAGACGTTGACGTCTTTTACCATATTTTAATAAAATTAATTTTTCACCAAAAAATATAATAAGTCCGTCTTTTAGATTATCGAAAAATATTGGATATACGTGCTTTTTGTTTCAACAAATTAATAAAAGTTGACGAAAATAAAACGTGTCAAAGATCATGAGTGGGAGCTTTTGACGTTACTTTGTGAGTAAAAAAGTACTTACTTGGCTTGATACGACTTTTCGAAGTATCAATAAGTGGGAAATCATCAAATAACTCCTCCCGCTCTGGGCAGAGCGGTAGGGAGTGTCAGACTTATATTGACTACAAACTGCCCATGTTCCTTCTTAGCCCTTTGAGTCGAGCCGCGTTATCTCTTTCGAACAACCCACAGCAAGTCGACAAGCCTTTTTTTTGGCTGGTGGCAAATCATCAAATATCCCCTCCCGCTCTTGGGCAGAGCGAAAGGGAGTGTCAGATTTCTACTGACTAAAAACCACCCATGTTCCTTCTTAGCTCTACATATCAAGGCCGCAGTAACTTCTGAACAACCCGCAACCCCGACGGGAAGTCAACATCTTACTTACGTATGGAATAAGATCCGTCTACACCTTTTTTAACACGATAAAAAAGTTTTTCGGCCTTAATCCGATCAATTTAATAAAATAGGGCAAAAACAGGATAACTTTGAGCAACACATCTTCATAACCGATAACATATCGGTCGCGCGAAAGATAAGTGTATCCTCATCCTACTTTTTACGATGAAATCAAAACTGTAGGGGTGGAACCAAAAGTGCCGTGGCACAAAAAGTGCCGTGTCAAATGTCAGTACCACGTGCCGGAACACTAAAATAACGCAAAACGTGTTTCATTTACGTGATGATTTTGTTATGATGATGATACTTTATTTTTTAGATGTTTTTTCAAGAGTTATTTTTAGGTAAAAGTTTGGAATTGGTATATGGTTTAGCCACGAAAATCCACGGATATCTGAAACAAAAACAAGATAAAAATTCACAAAGAGATGAATATAAGACTATTACTTTTATATTTAATTTGATTTTTAGTTCTATTAAATATAGGATCCCCAAATTTCTGGAGACAGGAGACGCTTTGAATTTAGGGTAGTGGTAAATCCCTCGTCTCAAGCTTTAATTTTGCAGTACCTACTTTGAGCTTTCTAATGAGGCCCATTGTGAGCGACCACGTTTCGGGCCCGTTTGTAATGACAGCACATACTGGTCATAGACTTTCGTCTTGAGACACTGTGGTAAGTTGGACGAGAAGATATCGCGGAACTTCCCGAACGCTGCCCAGTCGAGTCAGATCGACGATTGACCTCTTTCTCGAAGTTAGACCTACCCAACTGGACCATTTGTTACAGGTAGACATAATCGTCCACAACTTCGAGTGTAGAGTCTCCGATCTTGATAGGAGTGGGTGTAACACGAACATTCAACATAACCTTGGTTTTGTCTATGTTCATTTTAAGACCCCCTCTTTCGGAAGCTCTACTGAGGTCATCCAGCATTGTACTGAGGTTTTTCATGGTCAGCCATGACCACTATGAGTGATGTACTCGTCGGTGACATTTGTATGTTTAGTTTTTTGAAACTACCAAACGGATTTTAACTCACTTTTGAGCTATAGCGATTGGAGAAAGTTTTTAAGTAGTTTACAAACATAAAGGGTGTAAAAGTAACCTTAACGCAAACGTAAGGCACTGGTTCTCCCCACCACTGTGATACATTTTTGGTTGTAGACCATAACTGGGAACCCCCTAGTTACAGAGATATTGGGGGTTAAAGTTCCAAATTTTGCACAGCTGTTTTTGCAAATACTAGCTTTTCAGGTTATAACTTTACTTGAATTACCTCCATGACCCTTTTACTATTCAAAGCATCCACTAGCAGAATGTTTTAAGAGTGCTACATTGAGTTTTACCGTAAAATGTTATTTTTGGCCTCAAAAAAAAAGTCGTTTCCCAGCGAAAATTTTTGCGTAGGGGTACTTATTTTGATATACAGCATGCTTGGTTGACGTATGTGTGATAGGTTAATTTACACACAAACTTCCGTGCGAAGCCGGGGTGGGTCGCTAGTTTTATATAAACCCTGAAAGAAAAGACGTTGCTGACGTTATTTTTTCTCTCATTTTACTGTGGAGACAAGTCTCTGTACCTAATCTGTAATTACTATTGATGTGGCTTCAGCAATTTGATTCAGAATCCTTTCAAGTTGTCCTGCTAACCCAGTTTTGTTGCCACTGTGTCTGGTTTATAAATGCATATAATATTGTCACAGAGACAGGCTTTAACAAATCTTGAGAGAGGATAAAATTTTGTCTTAGAACAAAGATTGTAATAGCATTTCAGTTATACAGGGTGTAAATTAACCCTTCACACATACGTCAACCAAGCATTCTGTACATCAAATTACGCAAAAATGTTTGCTGAGAAACGGCTTTTTTTTTTGGTAAAAAACCACATTTTACGGTAAAACTCAATATAGCACTCTTAAAACATTGTGCTAGTGGATGCTTTGAATAGTAAAAGGGTCATGGAGGTAATTTAAGTAAAGTTATAACCTGAAAAACCAGTATTTACGAAAACAGCTGTGCAAAATTTGGAACTTTGACCCCCAATATCTCCGTAACTAGGGGGTTCCCAGGTATGGTCTAGAACCAACAAAATATCGCAGTGGTGGGAAGAACAAGTGCCTTTCGTTTGCGTTACGAGTACTTTTACACATGAAGAAGAAGGCATGATGCGCCTACACCAATTTAATTAGGATATGGTTAGAAAAATGGTGACGGTGGAATGGTGAAAATGGTGGTGGTGTTGAAGGAACATGGTGGTTGGTCAGAATAAAAATAGTAATAGCATTTCAGTGTTATTCATTAAACTCGTGAATAGAACTGAAATGCTATCCCACTATACTAGTGGCCTATTCTAGTTCCTACACATCGTTTTGTAGTTATCAATATTATCAAATACCTATGCAGATTTTAATTGTTCATTGAAAACTCCTTAAATTTGACTATTTTCCACGTATATCTAATGCGGTCTAGCTTACATAAAATTGTAGAGTAAAATACACCGGGATTTTACAATAAATAATTCAGCTGTATCCGGTAAACCTTAAAATAAAATTAAAATACCTATTACAATGTAGGTATCTACTCGTAATTTAAGTACCTACTTACATAAATCACCCGCTTCATAAGTCCGTTGTCCACTTCACCCCGCCAGGGTAATAACCGGGTTATAACCGGATAGTAAAGTGCCATAACTCACGGGTATTATCCGAACTGTCCGGTAATTAATTTGAATGCCATTATTAATTAAAGTACGCGCCAGACAATTGTATGTACCTGAAATATTGTTTTGAATCGGTACTGTCAGAGACAAAAGTAATTGAAAATTGGTGTTTTATTTGTTTGGTTTGTCTTTTTAATATTGGTGTCTGATGAGATAATGTGTAACAGAGAAGTAATAAAGAAGAAGAAGTACATGCTGTGCTGACCCCAAATGAAAGGATGTTGGGATAAGGGCAGGATAATGATTCCGGCCCTGTTGCAAGCCATGGTACGGGGCGAGGAGGAATGGGACGCCGCGCCGTCGCCTCCTTCTGCGCAGTGGTGCTAGCGAAGGAGGTGGCGGAACGCGAGAGGAAAAGAACCTCTCGTCCCAGCCGCCGCGGAGGCGCTCCGGGCGTCGGGGGCCACGTGATGGCTTCCGGCCACCGTAGACGCGGGCTTGTGGACGGTGAGTGATGGGCTAGCTCGCCGTCCGTCCGTCTTACGACGACGACAGGCCGTGTCGACGGCACGTTCGTGTTCCACGCGCGCCTCAAAGAGGTGTCAGCAACATTGGAGGGGCCCGAAAGGGCCGACGCCTGTCAAGTTACTGCGGCCTAGACATATAGGGCGAAGAACAGAAAACTCGACATATAGAGGAACATGGGTGTTTTTCAGTCAGTAGAAGTCTGAAACTCCCTTTCGCTCTGCCCAAGAGCGGAAGGGGTTATTTGATGAATTTCAACCCGCCAAAAAAAAAAAAACAAAAAAAGGGGCAGGATAATGATGTTGATGAGTTAGTAGTCTTTGGTCTTTTCTTTCTTTGTAATTTTTTTTTCTTTCTTTTTCTTTTTTTGAGCTGGATATACATACGCCATTTCACCTTCCCGCAACTGATTTATTGGGTGCCAGAGGGGTGGTAGCTACGCGATTTGCGAGTAGCGATTACGTAAAAAGGATCCATATAAAGAATTAAGAATGTTATTGGCAAAAATAAGCTGAAGGTTCCCTCGGCATGGCTTTATAATTATATAACATATTGATGGCAATAAAAATATCCTTTAACTGATAGTTTAGGAGAAAAATGGTAGTTAGTTCACACAACACAACAAAAACAGCGGCTACTTTGCATATTTATTTATGATGTTTAAATTTTATTTTTATTTTTTTTGAATCGAAGAGGACATGCTTTAGATTGTGTAGATTAATGAATTCATTCGCTGATGCTTGCGGTAAAAAAGGTTCTAATGTATCCTAAAAAAGACCAATTCACCTCATATCCTCGCCTTTATTTGTACGAGGTAAAACAACTTCTCAGGGAAAGATAAAATAATGTTTTTAAATATCGAATGAAATAGTGGACATTGCATTTGAGAAAGAATTATCGATAGCAAAAGTGAGTACTGAAACTTTTAGCTATATTTTTACAATTCAGTAAATGTAACCCATATTTCATATTAACGTAACCTCACGTTTCAGGACATTTCAACCTTATAACCTAGGACATTAGGGTGAAAAGTGGCATGCCATCAGTGAAATCCGTAATATTTGTCCACATAGATTCGCTGACAGCCTAAAAGCTTTTCCGCATTAAAAAAAGTCGTGAAAGTCTAGTCGCTAAAAGGTTCCATGCATATTTAATTAAATTTGTCTGCACTCTGTACTCGATGTTACACAGCCATTAGCCAGGCCAGACTCCGAGCTATTGATCTGGCTAAATTTACACTGCCGGGCTGGATTATTGAGCAATTTGCGTCCGTTATGAAAAGCTGTGGACGACGTGGTGAGATGATTATGTTTTGTGATAGTGTTGGTTTTATGCACGTATATGTAGTAAGATTACAATGTGTTTTTGAGGTATTTCAGTTCGTTAATTTCGACATGGGTGATATAAGACTACTATTTGCTAATATGTATAAGGGATTGCTTTAGCTTTGACGCCGTAGTTGTCTTTTTTAGTTTTTCTTTTTTGTGAAAAATAAATAAAAAGAAAAGTCCTAACTGGCTGACTGACTCATTAACGCCCAGCCCAAACTATTGAACCTAGAAAGCTGACATTTTTCGCAGAGGTACCATTATTAATAGACTTTAATCCGCACTTAGTTTTTTGATTGGGCCATTGTCAGAGGTTCCGTTAATAATGTAGATAAGGTATTATAAGGGGGGATTTCTTGAAATTCTACCCCTAAGGGGGTTAAAAAGCCGATGAAAGTTTGTATGAAAACTAGTCATTTTTAATATTTCCGACATCGGATATTTTTCGACATCCTCACGGGCGAAGCCTCGGGCAAAAGTTAGTTATTTATAAGTTCAACTATTAGTACTAATATCTGGGTAGTAGATAATTATCGCCCATTATGTTACTGAAAATTCAACTTTTGAATAGTTTGTACATAATCGAATATTAATTGGTCAAAACCTAAATCTAAACTAAAAAAATATTTATAGCAGTGTCACTTCAAACTAGTAGTAAATAACATACATATGTTAGGTTAAATGAAGGACTTTTTGATCGAGGGTTTCAGTATTCGATTCTCGCCTCTAATATGTATAAAAACTATCGCCATTGTCCTACGCCAGATATAACATCTAATAAAAAAATTAAAATATGAAGAGAAAATGGATTATACCTAAAAGTCGTTGACCCTCACATATTTTCTGTGATAAGCGCAAGGGTTGCGAGATTTTTCCTAAAAATTTGCTATGGTTCTGTCTATTTTATTTATCAGTGTTTCTTTTTGTTAATATTTTTATTAGTATATTAAAGCATTCCTTATTGCGGGTTTCAATATGTCCTTCGTTTAAACGAATATATTGTATAAACAATCGGTAAATTAAACTCCATGTGCCAAGCTAATTGATATGGCTACACCACAGATATCTATATACCAATTATCGTGGTGGATCTACTCCATAGCCTATTAAAACATACTTTTGGCAGCAATGTTTGTCGTTATGACCATAATTTGGCACGAGGACAGTGACCACTAATGATAAGGGCGTAGAGGAAACTTGAATATTTGCTGTGGTCATTCTCATTAGTTTTCGTAGTATTCTAGTAATTACTCCCATATAAAAGAGTAGCGTTGCTCATAGCATTAACGATTCCCAGTCAATTTCCAACAGATTTGCCAAGTCTACGTGATAAATCACAATATTTTCAAGTTAATTCGGTTAAAATGTTGTAAGCTTGATAGTACCGATTTACCGAGGCATTTAAAAACGATTTTAGTTTGCTATTTGATTATTGATGATTGATTGACATAATTATATAGAAATATACATGTATCCATAAATTTTTGGGAATGGGAAAATAATTAGAAGGTATTAAAAATCGTCTACATCGCTGTCAATAGGAAAAGCGCCCATAAAGCTGGTATTATTGCCATGTTGGTTGACAATACGGAAAAAAGGCCAGCCCTGGGTCACGTGAAGAGTATATATCGAGCACTCGGACAAAACACTTTTTTTTTATAATAGCACCTAAAATAGGAACCGATACTTCAACAGGAATGAAAAACATCTATTGTATTATTTTGTCACCTACTTTACCCTCTATAATTTAAGTTATACGACACTCAGAGAATGTACTTCCTTTATATTCTTAAGCGTTTCCGTTAAAAACTCAAAAGATCGTTAGCTGATCCCACAAAAAAATGGTATCCATCGTCATTTGACTACAATGGGGTGCTCATTTAACATCTCTTGCAGGGCGGCTAAGTTCAGCAGCATATGCCATTAGAAAAATTCGTCAGTTTACTGATGTAGATACCGCTAGGCTGGTCTATTTTAGTTACTTTCATAGCCTAATGTCTTATGGCATTTTGTTATGGGGACGAGCTGCAGACATTGAATCTATTTTTATTCTGCAAAAACGAGCCATCAGAGCAATATATGGTCTTCGTAGGCGCGATTCTCTGAGAGAACTATTTAAGAGCATTAACATTATGACGGTGCATTGTCAGTACATCTACGAAAACATAATGTATGTGAGAAAAAATCTGCATCTTTTTAGTAAAAGAGGTGACAGACACAATTATATTACTAGGAATAGGGACCAGTTAGTGCAGCCAGGCTTCAGACTCGCTAAGGTAGACTCATCTTTCATGGGGTACTGTTTGAGATGCTATAACAAAATTCCACAAAGCATTCTTGAACTGAATGAGACGAAATTTAAAACATGTATCAAACGCACACTATGCAAGCAAGCATATTACAAGTTAGACGATTATATCGCTGATAAAAATGCTTGGCTCAATGCCGGTCCTGCTCCACAAGGACAGGACGCTTAAATGAATAGCATTTAATAGGAAGAAGAAAGAAGAAGATTGTACAACTATCTTTGCAATGTATAAATTCAATCTCTTTAGTATTATATAGTCGCATAGCACATATTGTGTGAGTACTATGTACTAGAAAGCTGTCATTCTCTGGAATACCTACATTTATTTTTCTATTGTTTATTTGACTTGGATATGCCCTGGCGATTAAGAGTGTGTCATGCTCACTTAAATGTCTCGCTGATGGTGGCGGGTGTGTCGGGTCATTTCGTTCCCTTTAAAATGGTTGAGTGGAATGGTGGCTGATCCATGCGTCATGCTCGTGAACGGGTGCTGTCAGTTGTGACTGGTCACCTCTTAGTTGCCACGGCTTGTTTGAATTATTATATTATTTTTAAATCGTCGTTTTGGCTTTACTGTCGACACTTATCGTGCATAACTTGCTACATCGTTCTCACATGATAATATACCAATCTCGATATGAATGATGTAACCAAAGTTTTGTAACAATATTATGATTTAAAAGAGTATCCATGAAGTTTCTTGCCATTCTTCTCATGAGACCAACGCTTTGGAATCGGCAACTACAGTACACTGACAGTTATTATGCCTTGTGAGTGGGACTGTAGCTTAGTTTATTAGCTTATTAAAATTTAGTATTTGTTTGACTATTCAAAAGAGCCTGTAACTGGCCAACTTGAAATAAATGATTTTGATTTTTTGATTTTTTGATTTTGACAATTTATCTTCACCAAAATTTCGCACCCCATTGACGCGGTTAAAAATATAATCGTCGGATATGTCTTTCGTGATGTTCCGAATAAGGGGTATGCGGAGAATTTATTTTAAAAAATACAGTTTTAAGTAAAACTGTGCACTTAGCAGAAATATTCAGACTGTTTGTATTACATCCACGAGGATTGAATCATTCACTCTAAGAACGAAGATGTGCATAAAAATAATATGCTACTATCTCAGGCTACTATAGACATCGCTATATTGGAAATGCTCTGTAAACTCAGAAATAATTGATGGTTGCCGGTATCCACCAGCTTGGGGTGCAAATCACCACAAGCGGGAGTTTTCAGAAAAAAATCTATAAGTGCTAATTTTATGAAGAGACGGATGTACTGGGCAATCTTCGGAACTACTGTTCCGATTTCAAAAATTCTTTCAGAAACTACATTATTCCCGAGTGTCAAAAGGCTTATTGCACATAAAAACACTGCAATTTGCAGTTCTCTTTGTGATACTGAACTTGTGTATACACTCATAGTAGATGCGGTAAACTCTATAAAAATGACATGCCAAGAAACATATATGTCATTTTATTCTCAAAAGTCATGCAGATATTAACATAAAATTCAATGCTGAAAGCTCGATACTTTTAGAACTGGGTCAAATCTGAATCAATTTGAGTTTTCATTTCAATAAACTATTGATTAGGATCAATAGTTGATTTCAAATTAAACTAAGTTGAACTAGTTTGATAAAATCGGACAGACGTACAAGAGAGTTATCTTAGAAGGGTTCTTTTTTACCTTTTGAGGTCATCATCAACAGCCTTTTAATGTTCCCACTACTGGGACACAGGCCTCCTCTCTTTGAGAGGGGCTATGATCTACCACGCGGGCCCAGTGCGGATTGCACATGGTAGATCATGTCACATGTCTTCGAATTTTTTGGTTCTAAGACATGCCGGTTTCCTCACGATGTTTTCCTTCACCGTTTTTAGAGCAGCAGTGATGAAATAAATTACACGTGTGTGTATGTATGTGCCTGACTGGGTTCGAACCCACGACCTACTGTTCGTAAGTCGGGGCCGCCACCACCGGGCCACCGCTGCGCTTTTGAGGTACGGAACCCTAAAAAGACTTTTGTTAATGCTAAAAGAATTAAGAAAGTGCTCTTTTCACTTTTATTATAATACACTTTAATGAATACCTATACAGTACAAAATGAATAATGAATAATGTCTATAACCAATTTTTGGTTGCCCCCAGCTTGACACTTGAAGGCCTCGCAACGCAAGCCAGCAGATGAAGCCCTGATGTAAAATTCAGAATTTTCAGCAATCCTCAGGCCCTCCGCCATGACCGCAGGAAATTTTCCTCCACACCCACGCGGATTATTTTGGAGTTGATGAGTCCCCGCCTGATAGGTACTTGAAGGCCCCGCAAGCCAGCAGATGAAGCCCAGAGTATAATACTGAATTACATAGGATAGTTTTTATCCTGATTTTATCTTCCTGTGGGATAATTTTCGAGTTGTAGCGGGCGAAGGCGTTGGCAACACCTAATATGAAAATAAATAATTGATTACAGTTTCACAGGTCTTTTCCCCATTGCTTTTACGTGGTAACCAAAATTTTCAAATTATATCCATTATTACAATGTCTTTGAAAATTATTTCTGATATCATTCGTGACACAAAGTTCAATGCTCGATTTATTCGCTCGTTCAGCAATAACTTCGTGATTCCAAGTTATATGGCATTCAGCCTCCGTTTGCTTTGAATTATGTCGTTTTTATTTACTTTTTAAAATAAACTGCTAAAAATACGTGTACATTATTTTTTGAATATCTATTGACATCAACGGTGCACAAATTCAGACTCCATGCTGCTGGGAAATTCCTGATGGGAACACCCAAATAACTTTATCTGACCCGATAATCGAACCAGGGCAGTCACGCTTGCGACCACTAGGCCAACGATATAGCCCATGAGTCATTAAAAAACAATAGACATTTTAAAAGACTTCCACCAGCAAATCAAGGGAAGAAGAAGAAATCTTGACAGCAAACTCAACGCAAACCATATCATAAGAACCCACAGAATAAACCTAGCAAACTAAAATAAAATGAGACGTAAAAAGTTACGAAGTTTTCAGACAATGTCCCGACTTGCGTGACTCCGCAATAGTAAATAGTTGACAGAAACAAATTGCTTTTTCAATGTTGCCACAACAAATAAACTAGCTTTGATGACAGCTTAAAGGGAAATTAGATTTGTTCGGCAAATAAAAATGGGTTTCATTGTAGTTTGAGTAGATATTAGTTACAAGGGTGTCTATTGAACTTTTTTAGTGAAGGATCATCGATTGAAGGATAGATGTTTTGATTGATTTAAAACTGGTTGGTTAAGGAGCTCAAGGTAAGAAAGAGAGACAGAAATACATTTATTCCTAGGATACGGTATTCACAAACTTGTTACGTAAATGGCGTGGTTTACGACATATCCACCGTTAGACGCGGCATACGAATATTTTTAGATTGGCCTGTTGGTCTAGTGGTTAGTGACCCTAACTGCTATGCCGGAGGTCGTGGGTTCGATTCCCACCCAGGACAAATGTTTGTGTGATGAGCACGATCATTTGTTCTGTGTCTGGGTGTAATTTATCCATAATATGTATGTATTAAGAAATATATAAGTATGTTTATCAGTTGTCTGGTACCCATAACACAAGCTCTGCTTAGCTTGGGACTAGATGGCGTTGTGTGATAGTTGTGGAATATTATTATTATTATTTACAATTAAATAGTAAGACATTTTTGGTTCTCCTATATGTCCTCTATCCATACATACCACTTTCACCGTGGGCCGCGATTTCGAAAAATAAAAACAAAATGGCGGTGGGTTGATATGCCAGCTCCCATACAAAAAAGTTCAAACCCCTTTATTGATTTAAAAATGATGGGCTAAAGGAGGAGGTAAAGGTATGCTGAATACGACCAGAGTTATCTTCACATATAGCAGAGCTACACAGATTTACTAAACCCTTGCAACCGTATAATATTTCGTATGTGTTGATCGTGGTAGATACCCATGCCTGCTGTACCACGGTCCATATAGGGTTATCTAGATTATAGCTCAGCGCGTATGGACACCCCTCCTCAAAGTCGTTAGAACAAATAAAGCCTGAGAACATTGATCATCGTCAACACAATGTCCCCTACTACAAAACTCTCTATCGTGTCTTTCGGACTTTTTAAGATTTTGGTGGTAGCTGATTTCCGGTAGAGGATCCACTCCGTAAAATATTCACGCACTATATCCATCTATAGAGAAGGCACAACACCAAGAGAGCTGGAAAGAAATGGGGGAGGCCTTTGCCCTGCAGTGGGACAAAATAGGCTAACAAAAAAAAAAAACTGAATGTCAACAGACTGATCAAAAGTATTTTTTTTTCTATTTTATTTGATTTTTGCACACTCACTGACGATACGTCATCAGCTGCAACAGAAATAATGACGCAATTTAAACTGCATAATTATTTAGACATTTCCAAGAGGTTTCGATAAAATTGTACCTGCTGAAAGTAAACCCTAGATTACAACATCGGCCGCCAATCCACCATGTTAGGACCTATCCCAATGAGCCGTTTAGTAAGCTTATAAATCCACCATAACAGATTCAAATAATTCACAATAGCTACAGGCAAATTGATCTCAATTGCGCGGGCGCGGGCGGTACATAGCTTTCATAAGGCACGCGTCCCACGTCTCATCGGTAGCGATTAGCGATTAGTCTTCCTCACTGATTTGCAATCTTGGCGAAGATTACTCATTGGAGCGTAAGATAATTACCGTGCACACGTGTGTGCACTGACACAGGTGTACTCCCTCATCCCTCACGCTTATAGTTCGGAGGGCGAGCCTTTCGACATAAACAGAGATCACAGGTCCAACGGTTTAACGTTCTTTCAGAGGCAAGACTTCCAATTTCCAGGACTCAAACCCAGGAACTCACGCTTAGCAGTCTCGCTAGCCACTAGAGAGAGACTAACGGAACGTGGCAGTACTTACCTATAGCGAGTAGCAACTAAAAATTTGTGTTTTGTTTGGTAGACTTCTCGCCTGTGAAAACTGTCGGATATAATCGCTTTATCGCCGGAGGTGGGACCGGTGTCTCATGCGCAAGAGTCGATGCGCGGAGAAAGTACACCGTGGGTGGACTCAGATATGAACAGCGGTGTCTGATGAGCGAGTTGTAGTGAGCTGATTGTGGGAAATCGTAATTGGGTCAGTTGTGTCAAATGTTGCAAAGTGGGATTTAAATAGGTGGAATTGGCTTTTGAAATCTTTGCCCTTTTCGCTTTCGATTTGCTGTTTTCTAGCTTATTTTTTGTAATCGAACCTTGTGTGACTAAGAGGAGGTTTCGCTAAAGTTGCTGAATTTAGTTTCTTAACAACAGAATTTGGATAGTTATACTTAGAAACCACAGTTAACGTAGCCGAGAGTGAACAGGCCACTTCTGGACATGCTCGTCGCAATGTACACATTCATTTTTTTTTATCAAACGAGGTCGTGAAAGTGCTTTCCTACTCGGTTACTTACCACCTGCACAGGAGTTGCCATGCCTGACCTGGATGTCTTTGAATAGACTCCGGATACAAGTTGGCTGAAGTAAGCAAAACCTGCCCAGGTCGAGATTCATAGATGAATCTGCCTTGGAGTGTAATTGTAATGTTGCCCTACAAAAGATTGGACACTTGATATCGTATCCTGCTGTTTGCACATCACAGGAGCTGATGAACGCTACTGAAAGATCCAAACAAATTGTGGGCTGACTGCATTTAAGAACAAAAATCAACAAACAAGACCAAGGTCAAGATCAGGGGGTCTAAAATGGCCACTTTAGCAGATCATAATATGAATTGCGTTTAAAATCGTAAAATGGACTTTTTATCATAGTAACTGCGTCTGTGAACATATTTTCACGAATTTCAACACAATTCCTCTTATGATCTATTTTCTTAAATGTTCACAGACGCATTACTATTATGATAGGTCTATTTTACGCTTTTTAACGCAATTCATATTATGATCTGCTCAAGTGGCCATTTTAGACCCCCAGGCCATTAAAAATGCATTCATTTAATTAATTACAAATGATGAATTCCATTGCCTAATTATTAGTACTGATACAAACGAATGTGAGTCATCCATATCGTGAGATGCAAGATCTGCATATCTGTGTCGTAACATCACGCGGAGAAGCGTCGCGGCTGCGCTTGCGCAACAACGCGATTTACTATTAGCGGAGCTATGAAGGCAGGCTTTGAGAATTGTTGGAAAACATCGTGAGGAAACCGGCATGGCTTAGAACCAAACATTCGATCGAAGACATGTGACATCTACCAATCCGCACTGGGCCCGCGTGGTAGATTATAGCCCATTACCTCTCAAAGAAAGAGGCCTGTGTCCCAGTAGTGGGAACATTAATAGGCCGTTGATGATGATGATGATGATGTACCTAACAAGTACATCCGCATTTCGTCATCGTAATTGCCGAGACTACCACGTGTGATTGGGTAAGTTTCAGTCTGATGCACACGCCATTAATGCACAATAAAGGGTGTAAAAGTGTCCCTTTTTTTTTTGGGTGGGTGGGAAATCATCAAATAACCCCTCCCGCTCTTGGGCAGATCAAAAGGGAGTGTCAGACTTCTACTGACTAAAAACCACCCATGTTCCTTCTGAGCCCTATATGTCGAGACCGCGGTAACTAGTATACAACCCGCAGCCCCGACGGGCGTCGGCCCTTTCGGGCCCCTCCCATGTTGCTGACATCTCTTTGAGGCGCGCGTGGAACACGAACGCGCCGTCGACACGACCTGTCGTCGTCGTAAGACGGACGGACGGCGAGCTAGCCCATCACTCACAGACCCGCGTCTACGGTGGCCCCGACGGGCGTTGTAAAAGTACCCTTAACGCAAACGAAGGGCATTTGTTCTCCCCACCACTGCGATCATTTTTTGGTTCTAGACCATACCTGGGAACCCCCTTGTTACGGAGATATTGGGGGTCAAAGTTAGAAATTTTGCAACCTGTTTACTATTCAATGACTAGCACAATGTTTAAAGAGTGCAACATTGAGATTTACCGTAAAATGTGATTTTTGACCCCAAAAAAAAGTAGTTTCCCAGCAAACATTTTTGCGTTGGGGTACTTAGTTTGATGTACAGATTGCTTCGTTGACGTATGTGTGAAGGGTTAATTTACACCCTGTAGTTCTGGGAACACCGCCACCGAGACACAAATAAAATGACATTATGTAAAAAATGATTTATTCACTAACTTAATAACTACGAGATAGGTTTTTTTTATAATTTACAGATAGGACCTTCCATATTGAGAATACTGCTGAAAATTGCTGTTTATATTGAAAATCTTCCAATACTGTCCAACAGCGTATTACATTGCGATTTCAATAATACCTTATACTTTGGAAACAAAGTATTTATTGTGTTTGTTATTTATAGTCAGTACCCAATATTTTTGATGTACAATGGTAGCGGTACTGAGCGTAAAAAAATTGTTTTATCTACTCAGAAACACCCACAATAACTTCACTTCAACCATGACCATGGCGCTTAATTTGGTACAAGCCCGCCACACTATTCCCAAACCACTGTAACTCCTGCAAGCCAGAATCAACAGTGGTGACCACAAGAAAAGTGCCGAGACAATGAAACTCGACGAAGTCCCAGAGAAATTATGGCTATGGCGCTTGTAACAGTGCCGGAATATCGAGAATTGAATATTATAAAAATAGACATGGTTAAAAATATCCTGTTTCAAGTGTGATTACGATTTCCCGTCAACAATTGGTATCAAAAATGTAACATATTTTGTCTGTCTCTATCTAACTCGATTTACTTACCTTACTTTAAACCTAACTATTTTTATTGTAAATCAATTGCTCGTTTTCAACAATACAAGGTAACGCCCAAATGAATATTTAAATGAACCTAAGCCTTTTAGAGAAAAACTAATTAGGTGATCATTTAGGTGTTTGTTTGTGAAAATGGGCATGTTTTAACCTTATCTTACTTACAAAACTAAATATTATCACAAAACATGTACATTATGCCGTTAAACATGTTTAAAGTCAAAAATAGTAGAAAAAAAACTCTGCGAGCAATGTTACCATTCTTAGTTGATGTTTCGATAAATTTTAATAATACAGAAGACTTTTATTTAACTGCCCTGTAAAAGTTACTTTCCAAAAATGTTTAATACTTTTATGTAGGTTCACAAAAAGCCACAATTTAACCAATGAAACAGAATGCGAAAAGCACACAAAACCCGGTTCAAGAGCTGTTAGTGTCAATATTCCGAAAGAATGATGACATTGACAGCTGTCAAACACAGTTTAGGCGTACTGGGGAAATGGCAGCTTTAGCGGAATCATAATAGAATAATGTTATGTATCACGTTAAAATGGAATAGTCACTTTGTGATATTTTGTGAATTGTAATTTGTACCTAACGTATTTCACATTATTACAATTCAGCTAAAGTGAGAGTTTTTGGCCCCTGGTTGCATTTATTGCATCTGTGGTAAAATGTACCATTAGTTATAGGCAACTTGAAATTCTGCACACAACTACATTATATCCCTCTCCTCCCTCGTAAGGTCCCATCTTCTACTTCTTCTCGTTCTCAAAGAAGTCGTCAGTCAGAGGCACGTGGGAGATCTGATCATAGGTGTAAGCGTCGAAGAACCTCTGCGTCACATTCATGGCGTAATCTATGGCGTAGTCGAGGATTGGGCCTCCGAAGTCCTTGGCTAGGGCTTGAGAGTCTGTGTTTAGAACTTGGAGCACTTGAGCACCTGGAAGAGACAAAGGCAATTAAAATTTGTTCTTTACGAATCCATATTTTTGAATCGAATAACACCTGTAACTCTTATTGGTATAAATGTATATTAATAAGTCTTCAAAGTTTTCTGTTTTAGAGATTTCCGCCAAGAGACAATGTGATAGTAAAGTTTTTAATTTTCTGGAAGTACTGATAAAAATCTGCAAGTCTGCAGATTTCTGGCACCGCTTAGTCCACAAGATACAATATAAAAATTATTTCGAGACCTAAAAGCTACACAGCTTGATATGTCCAATGATTAGTTGATTAGTATCGAAATACTATAAACTTAATCCCAAAGGATTAAGTTTTTGTTGTGGTATAGTATGTAATCAAATCATGTATGACCAAACAAGTTTAACCAACAAATACATATACATCAATAGAACATACATGACATACGCCTAATTACTAGCCTGTTTACAAGATTACTAACCACTAACCAGTGTTAGCCTTATAATATTTATTCGAGGTTTTGTCATATTAATGTCGCTTTTAATCGATTCGTTTTAGAATCGATACGGTATTCAACTGTTGTCACTTTGGAAATGACAACTGTCTATTTTCATTCTGAGTAGCTCACTTGATATTCGGCCATCAACCATCATCATCATCATCATCAACAGCCTATTAATGTTCCCACTGCTGGGACACAGGCCTCCTCTCTTTGAGAGGGAATGGGCTATAATCTACCACGCGGGCCGAGTGCGGATTGGTAGATGCCACATGTCTTCGAATTTTTTGGTTCTAAGACATGCCGGTTTCCTCACGATGTTTTCCTTCACCGTTTTGAGAGCAGAGGTTATGAAATAAATTACACAAAGTAATGTGCCTGCCTGGATTCGAACCCACGACCTACTGTTTGTAAGTCGACCATCAACCATTACGGAATAAATCCAAGTAGGTATTTCTACTCAATCCCTGTTTTAATTTAGCAAACCTGTACTGATCCTTTACTAGCTAATTTGTTTTAAAGTTCGCAATTTCCTCACTCCGTTAGAAAAACCCAGAGACTTCGATAACATTGACTGACTATATTTTTAACATTGGCATTGAACATTGGTCAATATTTGGTCGTTAGTAGTTCGATGGATACGGCCGGTCAAGGGCGGCAGTTTGTGGTAATATTGAACGCATGTAGCGTACCATGCAAGGACATGATACTGAATTGGACATTATTTTTGCAAGTAACGTAACCGAGGCACTATGCTTTGGAAGATTTATAAGAACTTAACCTTATATTCGCAAGAACTAATTCGTTATGTTTGTGCTTCTGTGTTTAACACTTTTAGTGCTGGGAGCCATTTGGTGGGTTCACTCAAGTTGCACTTGCGACGCCGGGAACTCACCTGGGCTCATTTCAAATGTAGGTTTTCTTTGCAGCATGAAATAAAAGTAAAAATACCTTGATTTTAAATTACAATCATTTTTATTTTTGAACTCTTGCCGAGAGCCCTTCAGGTGGGTTCACCTGGACTTGGACCTGGACTGCACCTGGCCCATTTCAAACAACCAGGAGAGCAGAAGCATTAGGAGGTATTGGAAATTATATGCCTTTCTGATACCATGCAGTGTGTAATGAAGATAGACTACTACTTCACGATTTTAGTCTCCTGCTCCTTTGTGAGACTTTACTGTCCTTGTTTCTCATCTCGATAAAAAAAAAACTGCATGGTATTAGAAAGGCATATAGATTTGATTTTAAGATTCCAATTTCCAATACCTCCTACCATTTCTGTTCTCCTGGTAGTTTGTGGAACTTTACTAAAATTATTATCAATTACTTTTATTAAACACCCCATTACTAGCAGCTACCAAATCGTAGGTGCTCAGATGGGAATTGCTTTGGTGCTCTAAGCGTTGGTGCTCTAAAAATCGGTGCTCAGATGGGAATACCTCCATTTTTATCACAACGTCAGAATAATTATGACTCGCATGGTTGGTATCTCCATGTTTGCGTCTCATGGTGGCTTTGTTTATAAAGGATATTTGACAATATGTGTCAAATTCATTAGGTACCTTTTTTGCCGTCTTCACACAATGGCGTTAAACGTGTATGAACACAACATATAGGGGCCAAGGTCTGTTATTA
The DNA here is from genome assembly GCA_932274075.1 of Diarsia rubi. Lineage (NCBI taxonomy): Eukaryota > Metazoa > Arthropoda > Insecta > Lepidoptera > Noctuidae > Diarsia > Diarsia rubi. The sequence goes on along the minus strand of OW026433.1, from coordinate 12,703,692 downwards.
ATAGTATAAACACTTGGCAGTTATTATTTTAATTTACAATACTTAGTGTTATCGATTTTACGAGCTTCAATAACTTTATTGATGATCTTGTAAATTGGAAAACGTTAGATTTACTCGCACGCCAGCTATAGCTAAAGTACCTATAGCTGCCTCGTTGGTCTAGAGGTCACAAGCGCGACTGCTGAGGATGAGGTCCTGAGTTCGAATCCCGGGTCGGGAAAAGTGTTATTGGGTTTTATCATTACGAATATCTTCCCAGCCCAGTTGATTTCAATAGGGTCGCCCCTAACATGGGATTTAAACATAACTGGCCAAATATGGGTGTACATATTAGGTACGCCTTTGCCTGACCTTTCGGAGATTACAAGCGTGATGTTATAACGTTTTATAAGTACTGTTCATGATTGATTCGATTTCACATCGTGTTTGGCAGTTATAGTCAAGTTCAGCGGAAGTAGTTTACAATTATTACGTTATTTTTGCAAGCGTTGATTGGCTTGTTTGCGTTGTTAATTAATAATCATTTTAACCTCTACATTTTGATGGACGTCTTTGATTACAGCTAGATTTTGGAGCTTCCAAATTATGATATTTTCTCTTTTTTTTCGGAAAACCAGCTGCTTTTACAAAATTTTTTGCCAGTTCTCTCCATTGGCATGGCAACATTGTCGTTCAAGTCTTTTTGAGAGTACGCAAAGTTTTTCTCAAAGGAATTTATTTTTTTACGGCATTACGGATTTTCCACAGCTCTACTGGCAAAAGGCATTTAATGATTGACTATGACTTCTTTATTTCCTTCTTTCCAAAAACATATGAAATTAATATCATAGCTGATTCCCATAAACCAACAAAGATCCAACAAAGATTTACGATTATTGTTGCTTCCAACATTTAAACTGCAGATATCGTCATTCGTGCACAGACACGCCTATATTCCTCCCCATTGACAGAGCAGCTACAGTTTATACTTTTACATAAACGCCCACTTTTCAATTATGATGACATTATAGACTATTTTAACGTTTATTTCAGTGACATATTTAGCATTGATTAAAGCAGGATGCAACTATTCGCTTTACAAGGATGGCTGGTGTTGGAGGAATTACCTTTTTTGTAGATCTGACAATTGCAGTCAAGAAACGATGTCGCCCTGTTGTCATGACGACTGTCGACCCAAGTTTAAAAATGGACTTGAATCGACACTAAAGATATGAGAATATCCCCGTCGGGGCTGCGGGTTCTTCGAAAGAGATACCGCGACCTCGACACAAAGGGCTAAGAAGGAACATGGGTGGGTTTTAGTCAGTAGAAGTCTGACACTCCCTCCTCTATACTCTCCTACCGCTCTGCCCAGAGTGGGAGGAGTCATTTGATGATATCCCATCGTCCAAAAAATAAGATACGTGAATGTAAGCCTTTTCCTTCAAGGGCAAACACTCTTTTCCGGAAAGATGTATGACTTTCTAATACTTACTGATCTGTGGGTTTCCTCTGATGAGATTAGTAAGGTTCAGCTTCAGGTCTGTCCCGTAGTCCGCCTTGTACTTGTAGGAGTTGATCTTGTAATGTCCTTCGCCCTTGGCGTCCAGCACCACGCGTTCTATCACCTCCAGGCGGATGCGCTGGTTGTCTGGGGGAGATTAAGATGTATATTTAGAACAGCGATCAGCAACAGGCCGGAAATTCTTACTGTGGACCACAAAATATTGTGTATTGTTTAGCTAATCAATTTAAATAAAAATTAATACAACTTGTTGTTTGAAAGCCTTATAAACCTTAGCTAGCAAGTATTTTAGAAACTTTTGACTGGTAAGTACCTACGAATCCTACGACTGATGTGATAAATCGTATAAAATGCTAATTAAACAGTAAACTGGTTACGGTTAAATTCGCAGCCCTACACAAAATCACATTGAAGAAGTGACTAAAGAAACTTTGGCAGCAAGAATCGGTGGTCAAGGTTAAGAGTACTCGTACAACGAATGTTGAAACTGGTTTTTATTGCAACCGCATTTGGGCCAATTTGTATTACCCGCAATATCGGTAATGTATGGTAAACAATCAAGACAATGACCCCTTGAATAAGGAGGCCAAGTTCGCTATACTGGTAATTCGTCGGTGAATTGTTGAAAAACCAGTTATTTATTATACTGTGATTCAGTATTCATCGTTATGTCAATTCATCGATATTATCAATTGACATCATCCGGATTCTGCCGTTTCCCCAAAAACATTTTGACAACATTTCACTACTCAAACGAATTTTAGCAAGCCTTTTTAGCAATGCAATATTTGGAATGGACGGACATTTTGATTTCGTCATTTTGTCTTGTCAGAATATTACCAAGGATAATGTCATCAATGCATTTGATATTTAATCAAATGGTTTATTACAGCAAATAATCTTTGGACATTTTAAACGTTTGGTCAAATGATTTGTTATGATGAGGTCAATTATTTAAAAAAAAATGGTTAGTATAAAACTGTGGGCTCTTAAGGACGACCAGAGCGAGCGAAGCGAGCTGTGCTGCGACAGGGGCCGGCGAAGGACGGAAACAACTAGATTATATTGTAGTAAAATATAAGACACAGAAAGATTATTTTAAGCAGGTTATCGAAAACCGAACTAGTTAGACTAGGTCTTTTTTTAATGGTTAGGGTTAAGCTGTGACCTAGCTCCTGCGAGACCAGAAACGACTAGATTTTATAAAATAAAAAAAATAAAGAAATAACTCGTAAAAATGGCTACCTGTCACTGAACTAATTAGACGAAGTTAATTATTAAGAAAAAGCTTTTTACTATTAAAAAATAATTGGGAAAAGGCTAGGCAGATGATGATGAATACAATTATTTCGCGTAAAATGTGTTATTCCAAATTAAATATTTGACTACTTATAAATTGTTAAAAGTACTAGGTGGTTAACAATTAGTTATTGTTTAAACGTTAATTTTTTGCTAAGTTATAGTAATTTGGCAAATAGAATTATGCGGAAAGTTGTTTGGGAAGTAATATTTGTCAATTTCTTTTCGATGAAACAAGGGTAACCCGATCGCGATCAGCTCATCAAAAACGATCAAGAGCTATCGGTGTCATAATAACTTTAGAACAACTTTAGAAGTTTAGAATATAGACATTGACACCTGTCATTAACTCCGTTTAGAGGTGCTGATCACGTTTATTGTTAATAGGTAACCTAATAATTCAAGCATCAAAATCATGCAAAGCAGCTTCTGTACAAGTAAGATATAGGTGGACTTACAAATCTTGATCTTAGCCTGTCCCTCGGTGTCCAGGTTGAAGAGCAGCAGTCTTCCAAGCAGGCTGTACATACCGCTGACGGTGAAGTTGCAGTGCATATCGAACACGAAGGTACGCTTCTTACGACGGGATCTGCGAGAATTAATAACAATGCGAATTAAAATAATGAAAAAACAGAATAATTTATCGAATATCTACACTCAACCAGCCTATCGTTTTCCCAACTATGTTTTGGTCGGCTTCCAGTTTAACTGGATGCAGCTTTTATATGGTGACAGGAATCGAAACACCACGCTGCGCTCCAAAACGGGTATAGTGGACGTTGGCAAGAAGGCTGATAGGTTAAAGTGGAATTGGGTGGGTATTATGTCAGCCGCATGCACGCAGACCGTTGGCTAAAAGCCTGCACACGATGGTTTGCCAGAAGATGGACAGCGCCGCCGAGGCCAGCCTAGTAAAAGGTGGCGTGACGATTTAGACGCGTATCATGAGGGCTGGTTCGAGGCGGCACAGGCAAAAAGATCTTGGAAGGAATTGGGTGAGGTCTGCTGGACAACAGTAAAAAAAAGTGGGCATTTGCGTAATGTCTGCCCGTTTCTAGTATCATCTTAGACTTAATCTTGATACGTGTATTTAATGGTTAGTGATGTTTCTTTATTCTTAAATATGACGTCAATTACTAATGAATGATCATTCTGTTGCAGTACCTACGTTGTTAAATAATTAGACAGCTCTATGATCTGCAAGATACTCATCGTTATAATTATATGATTATTATTATTTCAAAGTCAGTTATTTTTGGATCGGCGTAAAATATCTTTTTCTTTCCTATTAATCGCCATTTCGCGTCGACCTTTCCAGCCATTTCATATTTTGTACAGTCAGTTTTTTTTTTGGGGGTGAAAAAAACTCAATGTAGCACTCATAAAACATTGTGCTAGTGCTTTGGGTCGGACGCAAAACGGGTCATGGAGGTAATTTAAGTAAAGTTATAACCTGAAAAACTAGTAAGTATTAAAAAAAAAACTGTTGTGAAAAATTTGTACTATAACTTTGACCCCCAATATCTCCGTAACCAGAGGGTTCCCTTGTATGGTCTAGAATAAAAAAAATATTGCAGTAACCGGGAGAACAAATGCTTTTCGGCTTCGCTAAGGGTACTTTTATACCTTTTATGTGAATACACATGCGCTTCTGTCACAATTTAGGCTCAACCTTGCGACTGTAACCGCGCACATTGCTGACCGCACACTTACGCACATAATCGCACGTTATTACGCAGTGTGTGCTGCAAGTTGCAGCAAATATCTTATAGTAAGAGGTGGTACACAGCAAGTGCGTAATAGCGGAGATTTGTGTGAGGTTGCGCGATTGCAAAGTGCAGCGAGCATAATTATTTAGGTTTCTAAAATGAGTAAGGTCTTTTAAAGAGTTCTATTATATTTATAGTCTTCAAAAGTCCTATATTTTATTTCGAACACGATATAACATCACGCCTGTTCCCCGAAGGGTTAGGCAGAGGTGTATCTTAAAGTACACCCACATTTACCCTGTTATGTTAAATTCCCATGTAATGTATTATGGGGCTAGCCTATTGCCATCAACTGAGTTCAAATCCAGACTCCATGGCTGCTACTGAGAATTACTAATGGAAAAACCCAATAACACTTTGAATGACCCGGTAATCGAACCCAGGACGTCATGCTCAGCAGCACTAGATCAACGAGGCAGTCTATTTCGAGCTATTGCAATTTTTGCCGTCGGCAGATATGTGTCAGCTCTGCAATACACCAACATACTCGTATTATTTTGATTTTTTTATTGTGGGATACCATACTGTGTGTATGGCCAGTAAGAAATCGGAATTCAATCTTGCTCAATGGTGTGTTGAAATGATTCTGACGTCTCCTATCTCAGAGAGTTACTGCAAAGTTCTCCGATCTCATTATGCGTTCACTATGTTTGGTCAAGATATGATATGATAACATTTTAACCTTTTTAGTCGAACTCAATAACATAGGAGGTGAAGGCAGATCCTAAGAACGATAGCATCAAGACATAGTTACACTGTGATAATATATCTATCACAAGTTGCGAATTGATGATTATGCCAACGTCTTCCCAGCACCATTTCACACAATCATCTGTGAATTACGATGTTCTGAAGATATTCATCGAAGCATTGGGATCTCGCAACCACGTACTCACAACATTCTACTTAGGCTTCTCAGATGTTTTGAGGTCCACTTTATTTCACAAATGAATACCGGTATCATGACCTTGCCTATCATAGAATTAAAATGAAGATAGGGTATATCTGGGCTGAATAATTTTGGTTTGGACATCTTTCAAGACTTGCAACATTATGCTAAGTTTAGTGTAATGTTGAGAGCAGCGGTGGCCCTGTGGTGTTAGAACCCAGATAGGCGGATTACTTTGTGTATTTATTTCATCACTACTGCTCCCAAACAGTGAAGGAACACATCGTGAGGAAACCATGTCTTAGAATAGAACCAAATAATTTGAAGACATGTGACAAGTGTGTTGAGTGGCCAGTGGGACATTATAGGCTAATAAAAAAAAGTGACAAGTACCAGCCCGCACTTGTGTATTATTTATTGCCCCACCCTCTCACAAAGACGAGGCCTGGGGAGCAGGGAAAACATTATAGGCTGCTTTTTGCTAGCGTTATGTTAAGTAATGTCCACTTTTCCGGGTCACTGTCTTCCAGGTTCAGCGTTTGTGGTTTGTGTGAGACTAGGTGAAATGTCACGCAAGATTTCTTGCACCCTGATTTTATTAACGGAATTCAATATTGGTGTTGGTTATCCAGAGCACTGAATGCCTAAAAAAGTGTGGATAACTTTATTTAAAGAGTATATATATTATTATATTATTACTCCTGAATTCTCAAATGAGACCAATTTTACTATCAGTATTCTTGGAGTTTCTTTTCGTAAAACAACTCAAATCGACTCAAATATCAAAATACTTTGTGGAAACAATGGAAGTAATACGGCGGACAACTAAAATTCAACTGTTGGCGTTTAGGAATTCGGCCGTTACCTGCCTATTTATTATCCTACATACACCTAAACCTGTCATTACCGTTCTAGTCTCCAAAAATAACTAGAATAATGTATGAGTTGGGCAACTAGGCTTAAATATCTGTGTTTTTGCTTGATTTAAGAGCCGGTTGGTGTAGTTGCGACCTCGAGTTTGTGAGTTTTGCAAGAGGTTAAGAAACTCAGCGCGTGTGTTGATGAAATGTTTGTCATAGTAACAATGTAAATATGAATGGTTGTAGGCATATTTTGAAAAGAAGAGATGGATGGATGGTTGTGAGTAATTAGCCGCGTGAATAGAAGTGGATAAACATAGGATAGATGTTGTGAGGAATTAGTCGTGTGAATGGAAGTGGATAAAACATGAGATAGACGTTGTGAGGAATTAGCCGTATGAATAGAAGTGGATGAAACATGGGATAGATGTTGTTAGATGAATATGTTTCTTCTTTTACGTAAACAACCAATGAAGACGATAAAGTGCTTAGAAAACTCGTGTGACGTCATATTCTAAGATTTAACTAATAATTTAAGTATGACATTTTTTACCGGTCAGTGACGTCACGTCACAAACCCACACTCAAATCTTTGTCAATTTTTATTAATTTCATAAAACAAAAAACACGTATCCAATATTTTTCGATAATCTAACTGACGGACTAATTAGAATCAGATTTTTTTGACTCAGTCCGATCCCCTTTTGTGGTTCTGGTCTGGGGACTGATAAAAGAGTGATGCATGTAAATGGAGAGGGAGAGGAAGCTTAAAAAAGACGAATGGATTGCGTGAAGAATAATACGAAGGTAAAAGCAGTAAATGATAGCGTAACCATTGGAAAAGGGACAAAAAAAAACGTGTTCTGTCGACCCCAAGCAATATGGAACACGGTACGCAGATGGTGATAATGGCATGAGCACTGATTGATTGTGACCTGCCGTTAGGCAAGGTTTCCGCTAATACTGATATTATACACGGTGTACACGGTGTAAATTAATCCTTCACACATACGTCAACCAAGCGTTCTGTACATCAAACTAACTACCTCTACGCAAATTAGTTTGCTGGGAAACGACTTTTTTTTTTGGGGTCAAAAATTTCATTTTACGGTAGAACTCTTAAAACATTGTGCTAGTGGATGCTTTGAATAGTAAAAGGGTCATGGAGGTAATTTAAGTAAAGTTATAACCTGAAAAACTAGTATTTACAAAAAAAGCTGTGCAAAATTTGGCACTTTGACCCCCAATATCTCCGTAACTAGGGGGTTCCCAGGTATGGTATAGAAAAAAAATATATCGCAGTGGTGGGGAGAACAAATGCCCTTCGTTTGCGTTAAGGTTACTTTTACACCTTTTATAAGGCACTACACCAGGAGAGCTGGAAATAAATGGGGGAGGCTTTTGCCTAGCAGTGGGACAAAACAGGAAAAATAATAAAAAAAAAACAAAAAAGCAGGCATAAAACCTGTGATAATCAATATTCAATAGGCATCTTCAAAAATAATTATTATGATAGAAAATACGAGACAAAGTGCTTCCGAAATATAAGCTATCAAAAAACATCGTTCTGAATCATTACGACAACGTTAATTTACGATGTTAGATGTCAAACAAAAATTAAAAATTTAAATGCACATCTTGACCATGACCGTACTGTCTTTAGATGTCTAGTTTTCTTTGTTTTGCAAACTTAGTAATAATTAATTGCTGATTTCCGTAATTGAAGAATGCTTCTAAGTAAATGCGAGGAACTTGTCAATGTCCATATTACCTTTAACATAGAATAGTAGAAGTTCCTGCTCCTGGTGAATTTAGATTTTGTAATGGATTTATGAGCAGAAGGTGAATTAGCAGTGGTGGCCCAGTGGTTGCGGCCCCGACTTACGAACAGTAAGTCGTGGGTTCGAACCCAGTCAGGCCCATTACTTTGTGTAATTTATTTCATCACCATTGCTCTCAAACCCGTAAAGGAAAACATCATGAACAAAACGGCATGTCTTACAACCAAAAAATTCGAAGACATGTGACACCTACCAATCTGCACTGGGCACGCGTGGTGGACTAATAGCCCATCCCTCTCTTAGAGAGGAGGCCTGAGTCCGTGCAGTGAACATTATAGGCTGATGATTATGAATGAAAATGATCGTTTATCTCATATACACTCCAACACGATTAGGGAGTGCAATCTTGCAGCAAAATCTTCAATCTCGGTATTTGCAAGATTGAAGACGTCTAATCTTGCAAGATCTCGGTATTTTGCAAGATCTTGCAAATTTACAAGTTTTTTATTTAATTTTAGAAATATTCTATTGAAACTTGTTAAATTTATTATTCTAAGAGCGAATCAATGAAACAAGATATATATTAGAAAAAACTAAAACATTTATTAAACAAAATCAATGGTTATTTTGGAAAAACTTCTTAGAAAACACAAGATATCTAGCGTGTTGTCAGCCAACTGGCTTCGGATGTTTCGGGCGATATACCCGGCAGCAGAAAAAGCCCGTTCAGCTTCTACACTTGTTGGCACCACTGATGATAAGCATTGATAAACTGACTGCAAATGGTGCCCTTTTGCCCCGCCTGATTCGTAGAGATTAATTTCTTGTCTTATTTGTTTATCAAATAAGGAACCAGTTGCACATGAAGGGCGTTCTTGTGGGCGGGCTTTCAAAATCATTTCCAATTCTTCATCAAGAGAAAGAGTTGTGTTTGCGGCTGCTGATAAAGGCGTGATATCATCAATATCATCATCAACTACTGTAACAAATGCATCTAAAGATGTGGAGCTAGAGCTTTGGTTCTGTACGTATAATCGTTCGATCAGCTTTTTAATTTCTTTCTTGACTAAAGTTTTTGGTGGCAAACTGAAAGTGTTATCATTGACGAGCGATTTAAAATCTTCGTCGTATTGGGCAGAATCTCTCAAATAAAATAACGCTGCAGTCATAATTATTGTCCGGCGCTCACGTATGCGAGTCCTCATAGCATCAGCCAGCTTTTGAGCGATTGGTGTTGTTAGGTTTTCTAACTTTCGTACCATGAACCGCAAAGTAGTTTCAGCGGTGATGAGATCTGAATCTCTTCGACATAATACTTCAACTGCCAATTTGATAGGCTGGAACACATGTTCTAATTCAACCAAAGCTACATATTCTTCTTCTGAGAAAGCATAATTGGGGTTCGTTCCGAGATTAACATCGATGAATGCTTTGCTTACACACGTCTTCAATTTGTTGAATCTGGAAATCATATCTGCGAGACTGGACCACCGAGTTTTGCAGTCGAGCACTAACTGCATGTTTTTGCCAAACTCGTTACTTATGTATTTTTGTAGAACATCATTCTTTGTTGGTGATTTTCGGAAAAGCTTCACAGTTTTTCTTACTTTTCGTATTAGGTCATCATATTCTGGTACTAAGTGAACTTCAACTGTAGGTAATATGCAATCAAACCCTTCAGATTCGTTGATATCTTCAGTTTCTTCATCAATATCGAGTAACTCATTTTCCTCATCGTTTGCTTGACGCGTGCCTACATTGTCATTTTGTATGATCGCGGCAATTCAGTTTGAGCGCGGCCGCGCTCTTGAATGGTCATGGAACGCGTTGCTATCCAATCTTGCAAATCTTGCAAGATCGCGCGCGATTTTGGGTGCAAGATTAATCTTGCAAAATTAGTGCGAGATCTCGGTATTTCGAGATCTCGCAATACCGAGATTGCACTCCCTAAACACGATGTCTTACCAAAGGGTATCGTATTACTTAGTAACTTGGTCGTGGAGGTCAGATAGGCAGTCACTCCATATAAAATACTGGTATTCAGTTTCATCCGGTGATACTGGAAACGGATCCAAGCATAGACTTTACGAAAAGGCTAGGCTAGGCATTTGATATGACACTTTAACATGGCTAGAGATGTAGCATATCCTGTTGTTATGAGCAGTAGATCGAATGGATCATTATTTATAGTATACGAAGTAGAACATTACAAACCGCTACTGTTGTATTGTTTATCCATTATCCAACTCCATTTAAAATATTATTATCATTCAATTCAAATTTTATGAGCGATTGAATATTTTCTATTCATCATGAAGATGAAACAATCAAATACAGTCCATTGCAGTCCACTGCCGGATATAGGGCACTTTTATGTTTCACAATTTAGATATCTGAGGAGCAAGATGTAAATTTCATTATCCTCCATAAGAAATGAAGGATTCTCGGTCTACTTTCGTAATACGATTTTCCACCTTTTGTATGGTAGCATAAGAAACAATATGAAATGGAGCAGACAAAATATAAGATGGTAAATCTACTTACGACACTTTGTCCGGGATACACGTACTTAATCCCATCAATTTTGCATTATGGAAGGTCATTCTCAGGTTCCCAGGCAGCGTCATACTGATGTTCTTGTCCAAATACAGCGGGTCGAGGGAGGGTATCCCGGCCTCCGGGATTCCCTTCACAATTCCTGGGATTGCATCCAAGGTGGCTTTTGTGAAGCATTCATCGCTGAGCTCTGAGCATGGATGGATGTAGTCGGCTGTGAATGAAATTAGATAATGTAAAAAGTAGTTTTGGTAAATGTTTTTTTTGTTCTGATTTGTTTTTCACTTCTTTCGGCGCTGTACTTCATCTTGCTAATTTGTGGGAATATATTAATGTATAAAAGTATGTCTTCTATTGAATTTCGCGTGAATTTTTACGTTTTTATTCACGAAGGAATGCGAAGTAATCCTAACGCATACGTCAAAGAGGTCAGTAAGTATTCACAATATTTAGTTCCACTAGCAGTTTTAGGATCTAGTATTTGTTACTAGTTGTTACTTGTCATAAATGATAACTTACTTTTCAATAAACTGGGCAAAACTGTAATAAGGGATGTCAACAATCTTCCAAAACATATGGTAGTTTTCAAAACAAACCTCAAACAATGACCGTTACCGCTAGACTACGTTCAGAAACTCGAACACTAGGTATTTAATTTTTTTTTTTAATAGAACTTACGCAAAGGAATCAGCTGCCAACTGCCATAGACGCAAACACTCAACACCACGAACACGTAATGTCCATACGACATTTTCTAAATTCACTTTATTTTCCTCAGTTTTCGCCAACCACACTTCTGTTGCATACGAGGGCTGTACCACGAATGTTAGCTGGTCGCTTGTCTAAATGATCTTTAATTTCGTAGTGATTAAACAACACTTCAAGGATTTAAGGTGCGATTTCATTGAGACGACTGAGTCCAAGAAGGCCGCTGCGACAACGATCGCGTTTGTTTGTAACTACACGCGCGGAGCTACGTGTCGCAATTGTGTTGCGACATAATTATGTAAATCGTTTATTGTGGTCTTCTAATAATGTGCAGGTTATCGATTACTGTTCTACTACTACATACACATATATCATTAAATCTTCGATACTCAATAAAATCTATGAACTCAGAATTTATTTTTATAGTCCATTAAATCGCGTCCTTGGCTTTACAACGATATTTTTACAATTTGCCACAAAGGTCTAGTTCGAGGGCACCATTAACTTAAAGATCAATAAATCTGCGACTTTTAACTACGCATAAAATCGCAGAGATAAATTATACTCTGTTTTTAACTGTTTGCGACCGACCTTTATTCGATCATCTATGGCGTACCTATATGGCATAAGAGTGGTTAAGTAACGCATCGTGGTACATGCGCCTCTAATGTGGCTAGAAGATTACCGGACGAGCATTGCAATTTAACTCGGATTGTCTCAGGAAAAACCGTACAGAGTCATTTGAAATACAATCCAAATGCATTATTAATTACTTGGGTGTAACAAAAAGTGTATAATTAGGTAATGAGATGGTGTGATGGTTTATTTCCACTCGTAAAGGGTTTTCATTTAGGTATGTCTTGTTTGTTTTATCATTTCGAGGAAGTTGTAATTAAGATCTCTATAAGTATTCAAATATATTTTTGCCCAACACAAAAAGCAATTGACAAGTTATTCTCGCGGACTGGCTTTTAGTTTTTCAACAAAAAGTAACTGTACTGTCTTCATTTCAACCTTTAATTTGATTTTGTCCGCTGGGGCGGACAAAGTGTAAACAAAATTCCCTTTCGGAATGACGTATTGCACTCCCTGCGTGTTCCTTATTGAAAATTTTCTTTATTATATTTTCATTATATATATTGTCAGAAAATAGAATCGTAGAGTGTCACCACTAATTCCAATAAAATAAATCGTAAATAATCGTCTTATCGTTTTTTTGTTTTGTGGTTGAGAAATCATGAAATGATTCCTCCCACTCTGGGCAGTGCGGTAGGGAGTGTCAGACTTCTACTGACTAAAAACCCCCCATGTTCCTTCTTAGGGCTCGTTTACGACGCGGGGCGCTTTTTTATTTATTCACTGAGAGGTAGGTCCACTGCAACGAACGCTGCATTTTAAACTAACGAGCGAAAAAAAAGGGACAACGCACCGCGCGAAGCCGTCTCCGTAAATGAACCCTTAGCCCTTATGACGAGGCCACGGTAACTCTTTCAAACAACCCACAGCCCCGACAGGAGTCCGCAGCCCCCGACAAGTCTTATCCTGGCTAGGTAAATTTGTTTCAGTTTGTTGATTTAAATCATAATATTGAACCTTTTTGCGTTGGGCGTCAGAATATAATATTTATTATAATTTTTATTCTTATTCTTTACATTTAATGTATATTTAATGGTCTTATTGGATTTTTGTCCGTCACAGCGGACATAGCCAAATACCAAATTGCCAACCTCTGTTGGTTGGTGTCAATGAGCTGTTTCTTACTTTTGTCATATATTTCGCTTCATTAACATCAATAATATTAGTTTAGTCCCAAAAAAGTATCCTCCTTCAGACCCAAGTGATAAATCAAATTCAGAATCAGAATTTCATGATGAATGAACTGAAAACATCAAATAGACGATTTTATCAAAATGTTGTAAGCTTCTGCTCGAAATACATGAATAACGAAAGATATCAAAAGATATACTGACATATAGTTTTGACTAGACCAATTTCTTTTCAGTACAGAAATGAGGATGATGGTCTAAGCTGTTCAGCTATCCACATACTTCCTTCATACTTAGTTTATTGGTTGCTGAAAAAATATTATGATAGTAAACAAATGACTAAGGTGACTTGTATGTTATCGTTTTAAGGGAAAAAAACTGGATTTATTATTTAATGTGTCTTTGGCAATGTCCGCCCCACCGGACAGACTTTAAAAATGCTTTATATAATAAATATACTTGACAATATTTTTTTAAATATTTTTTCGTACCTACGAGTATAAACACCATTGCCGTTGCTGTTGCCAAATTAAGGGTTAAAAACTGATATTTTTTTTACATAAATTCAATTACATTGGACTTGTACAACTTTTTTATTCAAATCAGTAAGCTACTAGAACGGTACCTTTAATAGAAAAAGTTAGTTAATAAAACTTATTTTGAAGGTCATGTTTTGTTTCGTTTTTCTTGTAATTATATGCTTCTTAAGAAACAAGTTCTTTGATAGATTAAAAACGGGTAAATACCCAATTGCAGTCATACTAGAATGGAACAAAACCTATAGTAGGTAATAATAATAAATAATTAGCTATAAATCTTCCGAATTTTTTAGTTACATGTTTACGAAAATGGAGAAGTAGGTATCTTTCTTCTACTTTATAATAATGAGGATCGGACTGAGTCAAAAAAATATGATTCTAATTAGTCCGTCAATTACATTATCGAAAAATATTGGATACGTGTTTTTTGTTATATCAAAATAATGAAAATTGACGAAGATAAGACGCGTTAAAGATCATAAGTGGGGGGTTGTGACGTCATTTGTAGCTAAAAAATGTACTATTATGTGACGTTTTCGAGGAGTTCACGAGTTTTCGAAGCACTGTATCGTCTTCATTTTTTGTGTATATGTGAAAAAAGAAAAAATACGTCTCCAATATTTTTTGGATATCTATCTGACGGACTAATTAGTTTTTTTTTTGTCCGATCCCCTATTGCTAATAGGACTAAATATGACCTTTTATTTTTATTTTTTTTGGGGTATGGGAAATCATCAAATAACCTCTCCTGGTCTTGGGCAGAGCGACAAGAAGTGTCAGACTTCTACTGCTTAAAACCACCCATATTCCTTCTTAGCCCATTATGTCAAGGCCGCGGTATCTCTTACAACATCCCGCAGCTTCGACGGGCGGACTAATTATGACCTTCGTTGAAAATCAATAATAAAGGATATTATAAAAATGGGTATGGGTATACTCTTAACGAAGCTGAGTGGCACTTTTTTCTCCGCAATTTTTTTAGTTCTAGATCAAACTTGGGAACCTTCTTGTGACGTAGGGGTTAAAGTTCCAATTTATTCGGGTGCTTTTTTTTAATGTTAGAGCGGCTTCGCCCGCTACAACTCGGAAATTATCCCACGGGAAGATAAAATCGGGATAAAACTATCCTATGTGATAATTCAGGTTATAAACTATCTGTGTACTAAAATGTATCCAAATCAGTTCAGTAGTTTTTGCGTGAAAGGGCCACAAACATCCATCCATCCATACTTACAAACTTTCGCGTCTATAATATTAGTAGTATACCTCCACGGTCCCGTAATGCATCCATCAGCACAATGTTTTGAGTGCGTACGTGCGACTTAATATAGTCCTACAGTAAAACGTGATTTTTCACCCAAAAAAAGCCGTTTCCCAGCAATACTTAATGCTTGATATTTAAAATTATTATTAGTCTGTACCTAAGTTTTCTATAAAGGGTGTAAAAAAAAAAATAATATGTTTATTTTCTTAAATTGTACATAAAAACACTTATTTTAACACTATGTAGCTGTACAACTAGGAAAAGAGTGTTTTCGATGAACTCTGGCACCCAATGTAAGATTTAACTTGTGTTTAGGGTGCCAGCGTCCTCGCCTATGAATTGAACTTGCGACAGTAGTTGTAAGATAAGCACAGTACATAATCAATAAATCACAATACACTTATATTAATAAAATTATGATGTATTTTTTTACGTACCTATGTATGTGTGTGTGCATGTGTACGTATGAGTGTGTGTGTGTGTGTGTGTGAGAGAGAGAGAGAGAGAGAGGGTGAGATAAATATTGTGAAAACTTGTGTTTATGAAAGTTTGCATAAATATATTATGAACATACTAGTTTACTGATATCTGTAGTAACTCTTCAGTCTTATTATAGGTCAATATCATGAGCCACTTTGTGACCCTGGTTTTGCATTCGTTTAAACACTTGGGAGCAATGGAACAGAGTTTATTTATTTTATTATATAAATGGTTCGACAGTATACCAAAATGACGGTGAGCAAGGGCCGTTCTACAGCCGTATGTTGTACATACCTCGAAGTGTCTACGTTTCTTGGTAGCATTCGGATCGTAGACCACAGAGCGATGTTTGCGGAGAATAGTACGAAGCACAAAGAGCTGTCTCACAGTTAAGACATTCGGTGTAGAGAGCCGTGGTGGGATACCTGAAAGGTTTCGAGGTCATAACCTTGAGAACCGCTCTCTGTGCTCGTTCCAAAGGCAAGAAGATTGTCTTTGGAGTCCCACCCCACACCGTAATGCAGTAGCCTATTATGCTTTGACACAGGGCATGATAGTCAGTTTTAATAGTACGGCAATCCGCAGAGTGCCTCAGTTTTTTAAAAATAAATATACACTTTCGGACTCGCGAAATGAGACTACCAAGGTGAGGTTTCCAGCTCAGAGAACTATCCACATAGACTCCGAGATACTTGACAGACTTACAGCTCTTGAGTTGAGGACGGCCACATTGTGAAGTAGAAGGATCAAGTGGGCAAGTATGAGCCTTTAGCACCATTGAATCCGGTGAAGGGAGGTACCTACCTCCCTTCACCACTTCTTTAGTATCCACCTGGATACTAAAGAGAAATGTAAGTATACCGTTTTGTTTAAATTTAAGGTAAGGATATTGTTTGACAGCCATTTCATCACTGAGTTTAGTGCAAGTTCCGCGTATTTTACTGTTTCAGGCCAGTCACTTCCATGTATTAATAGAGCCGTGTCATCTGCGTAAGTGAAAATTGAACAATTCGTTAGGGTCATTTTGCATAAGTTATTAATATAGAAAAGAAACAGGGTAGGACCCAGGATTGAGCCTTGAGGGACGCAAAACACAATGCAATGGTGTCACTAATAACATCATTAATTTTAACGCATTGTGTCCTATCACACAGGTAATCCTGGAAAACTTTTAAAGCATGTCCGCGTATGCCCGTAGCTTCCATCTTAGATAAGAGGTGGGGAATAGACACAGTGTCGATTGCCTTAGAAAGTTCCAAGAAGACAGCCAAACATTTCATTTTACTGTCTAATTTAGATACTGCATGGTCTACCAAGACAGCAACCGCATTTTCTGTTGACTTGCCACGTCTAAAACCATACTGGTTATCACTTAGTAAATGGACTCAAGATAGTCTACCAGACGATTATTAAGGATCTTTTCTAATATCTTAGAGATGGCAGGCAAGACTGAGATCGGTCTATAATTATCCACACTATGTCTGTCCCCATTCTTGAAGATTGGGTGAACAACAGCTCTTTTGAAAACCCTGGGAAAACAGCCTGTGGAAATAGAGCGATTGCAGATATGAGTATCGACTGGGACAATCACGGGCAGACAGGATTTTAACATTTTCGATGAAATGCCATCCCAGCCAACCGCAGCATCAGTTCGTAACCCAATAATGAGATTTGAGACCTCCACTTCAAAAAGTACCCTTAACGCAAACGAAGGGTACTTGTTCTCCCCACCACTGCGATCACTTTTTGGTTCTAGACCATACCTGGGAACCCCCTAGTTACGGAGATATTGGGGGTCAAAGTTCCAAATTTTGCACAGCTGTTTTTGTAAATTACTAGTTTTTCAGGTTATAACTTTACTTAAATTACCTCCATGACCCTTTTACTATTCAAAGCATCCACTAGCACAATGTTTTAAGAGTGCTACATTGAGTTTTACCGTAAAATGTGATTTGTGACCCTAAAAAAAGAGTCGTTTGCCTGCAAAATTTTTTTGCGTAGGTGTACTTAGTTTGATGTACAGAATGCTTGGTTGACGTATGTGTGAAGGGTTAATTTACACCCTGTATAATTAAATAATAAAATATTTTTTTGCGTTGGTTTACTAAAGTTTGATCTACAGAATGCTTGGTTGACAGCTGTATGAAGGGTCCGTTTACATTTTTCTTTATTTTTGCTTTGGGCAGTATAAATTAATATTGTGTACCGAATCTTACAATTTAATTGCGACAGGTTTTTTAAATAATAAATGTATCTCGACTTTGAGTATTCCATCTTGGGTTAAATATTTAGATCTGGATGTTTGTTTGTATTTTCACGATCCTTACGCCGCCGCCTGCTCCGACGCCGACGGACGGGGACTTCGGGATTAGCACTAACTTTAGATTTTCTTCTTTGGTATAGAACTAGGAATATGGACAAGGTTATTTCTTATTTTCTTACTTTCTTATTTTCACGACTCCCGTGTCAGGCGAAGTGTTATTTAGTTCTCCAACCAGGAATTCCTCGGTAGCAGCCACGGAGACTGGATTCGTCTCCGGATGATGGCAATAGGGTCCCCTTTTTCTGTGGTACTTAAATATAACTGGCAAAATTTCGACAATATGGTGCCAGTTTTGAAGTAAAATGTCTGTGATCGAGACACGGACAACAAAGACTTACAAAGCCTTGATGGTTCTTATGAAATCTAGAAAACTTTCAAACAGGCAAAGACATACTTATAGCTAGTTCACCAAGTGCAAAAGCCATTTTCACAAAAAAAAAACAGCCTTTAGATAAAAACTTAACAAGGGTCAAATTAAATTGGATTTTTCCCGAACACTAAGTATGAGCCACATTAAGCATGAGGTAGGTACCTTTTTTGCACGATTAGGTACCTACTTTATTTCAATCCAAATTATGTACGTCAAACTGAATGAATAAGTTAATCATTATGGAAAATTTTGGATCATAGCCTCATATAGGTACTATTACTATCCTATGATCAAAGTCCAATTGGGTCATTCAAATGTAACACAATATTATTGATGAACACATCGATTTCTTACTTTGAAAGGAAAATCGACACTAACAGCTTATATAGATGTCCCATTCTGATTGCATTCAATCATCTAATCCTTTTTTTTTGGGTGGGAATCATCAAAAACTAAAACCCACCCATGTTCCTTCTTGGCCCTTTGTGTTCCAGGGTCGCGGTATCCCTTCCAAACAGTCCCACACCCCCGGCAGGCGTCTGACTATGCTGACTATGCAGAGTTGCGGACCCCTTCCAATTTGCTGACATCTCTTTGCGACGCTCGTGGAAATCAAACTCGCGTTCCTGTCTTCATAAGACGGACGGACGGTGAGCTAGCCCACAATCCATAGGCCTGTAAATCATACCTACTCAATGTAATATACATAGCGTCCCCTCTTCAACATTTTTTTCCCTCCATCTTGAGTACTCTATTAAGATGAGCCCAATGGGTTTGAGCGGCCCGTCGGGGCTGCGAGTTGCTCGCAAGAGATACCGCGGCCTCGACATAAAGGGCTAAGAAAGAACATGGGTGGTTTTTAGTCAGTAGAAGTCTGACACTCTCTTTCGCTCTGCCCAAGAGCGGGAGGAGTTATTTGATGATTTCCCAAACCAAAAAAAAAGGTATTTGACCGGTCTAACTAGTTTTGAAAATTATCGCAAGCTCGATACATAGTTCATTGATATTCAGCCTTGTACACCTCTCTTCCGTACCTTCACGCTATATTATTATAGGGTAAGTAAGTAAACTTATTTCGTCACTGCAGGTTTATATAAAGTTATTAGTGCAGCAAAGTAGTGATGTAATAGTCGATCGCAACGAGTGAGCCTGTTGCAGAGAAACGAGTTTGTTTACGTGATGTTTGTGTAGTTGGGTAGGCAGATACCTATCTAGGTCTAGGATGACATTGAAAATTTAAGGTAATAAATGATAATGAAGAAATAAATAACTGCCACTCGGGTCGATCAGGTTAAGCCGCGCTTGCCTAGGTTGTGTCTGTGGACGGTGTAACGAATCTACCGATCCCTAATGAAAAATAAAAGAGAAGGTAGATTGTACAATAAATATTAATTTTTAAGATAAAAAATACAAAAGAATATATAAAACACCTTCCTACCTATCACACACTCAGGCGGCGGAGGTTTTTAAAATTTAGTTAGTGAACCACTTTTAATTGAGAGAAGAGAGATCCGCTTCTTAGATGGTGATCCACTTTTGGTAATGAATGATGGTGATCCACTTTGGAGTTGGTCTGGACAGTAGAACTTCGTAGATTTATATGTATGCAGAATCCATACGTAGTAACAGGAAAGCCTCGACGTAGATTCCCGTGTAATTGACTGAATCTCGACAGAAACGAGTAGCGTTGATTCTCAGCGTAGAGTCGATCGTAAAATAAAACGTAAAATCAACCGGACATAATCTCGGCGTGGTATCCAGTGTAAAAGTTTTTGGGTCAGCATCAGCTGCCCATTTTTATACCAAAAATCACATTTTCTTCTCTTCTAAAATTCTTTGACAATTTCGAATTGAAATATGACATGCCACCTGCCAGTCATAAAACCAGCCAGGAGTATTCCACCAAGACGTAATAGAACCTCCGAGTGTGCTTTTAGAATTATAATTTAAAATAAAGTTATTTTTTTATTAATTATTAAAATACAATTATTCAGCTTAACAATGATAAAATTAATTAAGTTATAGAAACCAAAAAGTGACCTTCTTAGACTAAACTAGAAAGAAACTATGACAAAAAGAAAAGTACCTACTGACAGTTTGGCACATTTGACATACATGTCACAACAATGAAAATATGAAAACTAATATTTAATTTCAGCAATTTAAATGGAAACGAATCGTTTAGAACGTTTCGCCGAGTATAAATAAGGATAAACTATAAAAAGGATGATATATGGTATGTGATATATATAATGATAAGTAGGAATATAGCATATACTATAACGGGTGATCGCCCATTACATACCGAGTTTCCTCTGTGCTTCAGATAGCACGTTAAGCTGTTGGTCCCAGCTACTATAAAAAGGTGTGAAAGTACCCTTAACGCAAACGAAGGGCACTTGTTCTCCCCACCACTGCAATATTTTTTTTGTTCTAGACCATACCTGGGAACCCCCTAGTTACGGAGATATTGGGGGTCAAAGTTCCAAGTTTTGCACTGTTGTTTTTGTAAATACTAGTTTTTCAGGTTATAACTTTACTTAAATTACTTCCATGACCCTATTACTATTCAAAGCATCCACTAGCACAATATTTTAAGAGTGCTACATTGAGTTTTACCGTAATATGAAATTTTAACCCCCAAAAAAAAAGTCGTTTCCCAGCAATTTTTTTTGCGTAGGGGTACTTAGTTTGATGTACAGAATGCTTGGTTGACGTATGACTGTGTGAAGGGTAAATTTACACCCTGTATATAGATCTTTGGCAGTCGTTACAGGTAGTCAGTGACCTGAAAGTCTGGCAACCAGTCTTACCAATGGGTAAGTATCGTATCGTTGTGAAGGTCAGATAGGCAGTCGCTCCATGTAAAATACTGGTATTCAGCTGCATCCGGTTAGACTGAGATCTATGTCCCCGAGCTGCGGGTTGTGTGGAAGAGATACCGCGGCCACGGACACGACGGGTTTAGAAGGAACATGGGTGGTTTCTAGTCAGTAGAAGTCTGACACTCCCTTCCGCTCCGCGCAGAGTGGGAGGAGTCATTTGATGATTTTCCAGCATCCAAAAAAAGGAGGCCTATGTCCAGCAGTGGGCTGCTATAGACTGATGATGATGCGGCTGATGAAGCATACTGACAGAATGTGGGTAAGTACTCTTTTGCTTACCCCTTCAGACAATTTTAAATAGGTATAAGTAGAGCTCTTACGAATATTTAAACTAATTTGATTGGCCATAAATCTTTGTTTTTCTAGATTTAAAATGTAGATTTCTTATAATATATGTCGGATTTTAAGTCATTTGCGTTTGCGAAACCATAATTAGTCAAATTATAATTCACCTTGACACAACCGTAGTAATATTAAAGAGTTACAAAATGAAAATAAAATGTTTGTAATAAAAAGTTAACATTAATATAATTATGTTAATAATATGGATCGCAACTTTTGTTACCACACCTGATATATCCGGGGAAGTAAGCCAAACTAATCTATGAGTTTTCGGCCAAACCCGATCTCGGACAAAACTAGTTCGTCCTAGGCCAAACTAGGACTTAGCATAATATAACGATCATAGAGCAAACCGTTTAAATAAAACTGTGGCCAATCGGGTCCATGGTACATCCGGGTTGTATGCAGTGGAATTGCTTTGTTTGGGTTATGTATTATATCCTGCCTGACACGATCAAACGGTTTGGCCTAGGACAAACTATATTGTTTTGCCTGAAATCGGGTTTGACCGGTAGCATTACATTCTTTAAAATAAATAAAATTAAAGCGTATTTTTATACCAAAATAACAGTCTGTTGTTTACTGAGTGTAGCCATACTATATATTTTTTTCTAATTGTTGTCTGTCTGTTTGACGGGACTTTTACTGGCAGAGATGCTTTTATTTTAGAATAAGATTTAGGGCTTCGTGCGAATAAAATAATACCATTGAAAATGTTAACAAAGGCGATTAAAATAGAAAAGTAATATTTTTTTATAATAATCTCACCAAAACGAAGGTCGTGGGCAACAGCTCGTATATTATAATATAAAGCTTTTACTGCTGCAGCAGGGCTATAAAGAGGAAAAGGAGCCCTGCCTCCTCCGTATGAGAGGGTGGGTTAATATAATATAATATAATAATATAATATTCCACAACTATCACACAACGCCATCTAGTCCCAAGCTAAGCAGAGCTTGTGTTATGGGCACTAGACAACTGATAAACATACTTATATATTTCTAAATACATACATGTTATAGATAAATTACACCCAGACACAGAACAAATGATCGTGCTCATCACACAAACATTTGTCCTGGGTGGGAATCGAACCCACGACCTCCGGCAAAGCAGTTAGGGTCACTAACCACTAGACCAACAGGCCAGTCCACACATGGTTGGTCACATGTCTTAGATATTTTTATTCCAGACTAGCTGTTGCCAGCGGCTTCGCCCGCTACAACTCAAATTATCCCACGGGAAGATAAAATCGGGATAAAAACTATCCTATGTGTTAATCCAGGTTATAAACTATCTGTGTAAAATTTATCCAAATCCGTTGAGTAGTTTTTCCGTGAAGAAGTAAC
Organism: Diarsia rubi; assembly: GCA_932274075.1. Taxonomy (NCBI): domain Eukaryota; kingdom Metazoa; phylum Arthropoda; class Insecta; order Lepidoptera; family Noctuidae; genus Diarsia; species Diarsia rubi. Next base: position 12,681,008 of record OW026433.1, on the reverse strand, counting down.
AAACATACACACTCACACACTAACAAACTTTCGCCTTAATAATATTAGTGTGATAATGCCGACTATCTCCACCGTTTTTGATAGCAGTGGATGATTAGTCACCAGTCGAAAGACGTCCACTGCTGGACGTAGGTCTCCCCCAAGTGTCATGTCGCCGACGGGATGATCAGTAGTTAGTACAAATAATTAATTAAATTAAACAAAGTAGGGTACGACCTTATGAATCGATGCCGATTCCACTCGTGGACCATAATTGTTTTTGCATTTAATAAAATCGAATGTTGTTTTAAAACACGATCATAGCAACTTCATCAATTTATGCAAGAAGTCACATTTACTTTTGTCTAGACTAAGTCCATTTCCGTCTGTGTTTTTTATGTTAAAAAATATTTAGAAAAATAAATAATATTTAAAAGCAAAACAGCACATTTACGTTTCATAACAATTATGGCAAAGGTTAATATTCTAACCTTGTTACTTTTCACAAATAGTAAAGTTCTTTTTATTTTCAAATAATTTGATCACACTCAGAATGCTTTAATGATTACTTAGGCCATAAATTTTTACTTACTTTACTCTGAGTACCGCAGTTAGTCTGTCTATACAAAAACAAAATAATTAATTGCATTTCGAATCTTCCTAGTGGTTGGTAAGTCAGACTGCTGAGTGTGAGGACCTGGGTTCTATTCCCGGGTTGGGCTAAGTGTTATTGGGATTTCCATTAGGAACTTCTCAGTAGCAATCACGGAGTGTACATTTGTGCCCGGTTGATGGCAATAGGCTCGAGGGACTTAAACATAACTGGCGAAATGTGGGTGTACTATTAGGTACACCTCTGCCTAACCCTTCGGGGTTTATAGGTGTGATGTGAAATTATTGCATTTAATGTAAAACATGCAAACTCATATTGCACAGTGTTCCATCAGTTCTATTTACGTGGACAAAAGTTCAGCGTAGGTAGGACGGCGTGAGAAAGTAGTTTCACGGTCGATTACGCGAACGATATGGTACCGCCCACTGAGCAGTTACTTGTTGTACAGTCAGTGACCAGCATTACCTGACCCCTCTTCTCATACCACCTGCCCTCTTCTTCTTCATACGAGGGCTCAGATAATGCTGAGCACTGACTGTAGAATACCTACATAAACATACACAATAGGTTATTTGACTACGGATAAAAAAAAAATGAAAATGTTATGTTATTTGAAACAACTAACAGAAAGAACACGATGTGTGAAAAAAGTAATAAAATCGATCAAAAAAAGGCTTAGCTTTAACTATTACTTATACTATACAACAAGTTGGTACAAGTTGTTTGGTAACTGACGTGCTAGACAAAGACAGCGCTACAGACAAATGACGCGGTAGAGAGTGGTAGAATTCTATTGACTAAAAACCACCCATGCTCCTTCTTACCACTCTTTCGAACCACCTCGACTGGAGCAGTATTCCTGAATTCAATCTTGGAACTTATTACTTGTTAGTTGGAGCTATTCAGATTATCACTTATATGTAATAGAAAGCTATTGTACCTAATTAAGATACTTTCTATGACATAATACAACTGAAATGAATACTTCCAAAATAAAAACTAAAACCATGTTTATCTTATCTGTTTATCCTACAACCTCTAGTTATGCATGTTGTGAAGTACAACCTTCATAGTTTATAAAATTTAATTCAAATTAGTACGTATTTCTACTCGTTTTAAAGGTCTTTGCCTGTTAAAAACATTTGTAATGCACATAACAATCATAAAAACTAAGCATTCATTATAATTGTGCTCATAATAAAGAAAATGTTTCGGATTCAATAAAATTTTATTTTACTGAAAATATGCTGTAGTTAAATGTTATTAACCTACTAACAACGGATTTAGTTTAAATAGGCCTTAATACAAGGGTTTAGCACTCATAAAAATCAACATTTGAAAAATGTTAAACATCTTGCTTTATCGCCAATACTCAAGTACTAATCTTAACGATGTCGATAATTTTCATGATCTATATAAAATAAATATGAATGATGAATAAATAAAAATGAATTGCTGTTCGTTAATCTCGCTAAAATTCGAGAACGGCTGGACCGATTTGGCTAATTTTGGTTTTGAATTATTTGTGGTAGTCCAGGGAAGGTTTAATCGGTAAGAAAGTAGTAGGAAGGTAGGCAGGGTAGTAGGTAGGGTAGTAGGTAGGGTAGTAGGTAGGGTAGTAGGTAGGGTAATAGGTAGGGTAGTAGGTAGGGTAGTAGGTAGGGTAGTAGGTAGGGTAGTAGGTAGGGTAGTAGGTAGGGTAGTAGGTAGGGTAGTAGGTAGGGTAGTAGGTAGGGTAGTAGGTAGGGTAGTAGGTAGGGTAGTAGGTAGGGTAGTAGGTAGGGTAGTAGGTAGGGTAGTAGGTAGGGTAGTAGGTAGGGTAGTAGGTAGGGTAGTAGGTAGGGTAGTAGGTAGGGTAGTAGGTAGGGTAGTAGGTAGGGTAGTAGGCAGGGTAGTAGGTAGGGTAGTAGGTAGGGTAGTAGGTAGGGTAGTAGGTAGGGTAGTAGGTAGGGTAGTAGGTAGGGTAGTAGGTAGGGTAGTAGGTAGGGTAGTAGGTAGGGTAGTAGGTAGGGTAGTAGGTAGGGTAGTAGGTAGGGTAGTAGGTAGGGTAGTAGGTAGGGTAGTAGGTAGGGTAGTAGGTAGGGTAGTAGGTAGGGTAGTAGGTAGGGTAGTAGGTAGGGTAGTAGGTAGGGTAGTAGGTAGGGTAGTAGGTAGGGTAGTAGGTAGGGTAGTAGGTAGGGTAGTAGGTAGGGTAGTAGGTAGGGTAGTAGGTAGGGTAGTAGGTAGGGTAGTAGGTAGGGTAGTAGGTAGGGTAGTAGGTAGGGTAGTAGGTAGGGTAGTAGGTAGGGTAGTAGGTAGGGTAGTAGGTAGGGTAGTAGGTAGGGTAGTAGGTAGGGTAGTAGGTAGGGTAGTAGGTAGGGTAGTATGTAGGGTAGTAGGTAGGGAAGTAGGTAGGGTAGTAGGTAGGGTAGTAGGCAGGTAGGTAAAAGGGCATTGCAACGCATGCCGGGTACAGCTAGTACATTTATAAAAACGATAAACTTAATAATAACGCATAGCCTACACTTTTATTTTAAAATACCTTCTCATTTATGCAGCAAAACCAAAAAGGTACAAAAAAATCTAGATATACATTTAACTAGCGGTTCTCATGCATAGCCCATTAAAAACCGAATTACATTATAAATTGGACCATACAAAACTGGTAACCAGACTTATTTATCAGATCACTGGTCACTGACAAATAAATAAAGGCACAATGCCTACATTGCCCACAAATGGCTTAATTCGTCAACACTGGCACAATTGCTTCAATAACGTGTATTGACTTTTGTCCACATTTTTCGCTAAGTTGCACACCGTGCGAAAAGCTTTTCTACATTATTCGACGAGTCGTTAAACTCTTTCACATTGATATGTTAAAGTTAATTTTAATTTATTTAAATAAGATTAATTTGCATGATTGTATGGGGTTTCCTTGTTGCTTTTTAACTCAAAATAAACCGAATAAGTAGCCGTCTTCCGTTGAAACTTCAAAAGAATGTGTTAATGAAGGAAGCGAGTGATTATGATCCGTCGGAGATGAGCAGGTATGTATACAAATAATGAGATGTCCGGAATATTTATTCCTCTATAAGTAATTTTGAACATTCTGTTTGGAAATAGGTAAATGAACTTGAAATGTTGAATTTCAAAAGGTTGCTATTAATTTCGCCACTCAAAAAAGTAAAATATCGATTATGAAATAAATAATTTAATGTCTGTACATGTGCATTATGACAAAATTCTATGAATTTTGAATGCATCAAAAAATTTAAAACATGGTTTCACAACCAATATGATAACTAATTGCCAAACAAAATTGGTAATAGATCTACATTATCTTAATAATTGCAATACTTACTTTCATAGCCTTCATGAGTATCACATTCACTTCGTATCTGTATAACTATTCAAATCATTGATTTGTCACTGGTATCTAATGTCACAGGTAAGGTCTCTCAAAATGGTATCATACTTAATCAATTGCACCACCGCCAGGGCCACCAGACTCCGGTGGCCCATGTGAAACGATTGCGCGTCACTACGACGATTATTACATATTAGCGGACGTCACGCGGTTTCACCAGCGTAGTTCCCGTTCCCGTGGGAATACAGGGATATAAAGTAGCCTATGTCACCCGGGGATAGTGTAGCTTCCCAACGGTGAAAGAATTTTTCAAATCGGTCCAGTAATTTCGGAGCCTATTCGTTGCAAACAAACAAACAAATCTTTCCTCTTTATAATATTGGTGTAGACTTTCTCCCTCGGCTTCACTCACGTTTTAATCGGAAATTATCTCACGGGAACGTTTTAAATATAGCTTATGATATTGCACTCTGGGATAATAAAGCACATTCAGAGATTACCCCCTACAGCCTCACAAAGTTTACCTCTTTATTTTTAGTAAAGATTTCGCGTTATAGCACTACGTATTATAAAAAAAGTCCTCCGCCGCGTCTGTCTGTCTGTCTGTCTGTTCGCGATTAACTCAAAAACTGCTGTTATGATTTGATTATGATTTTCATGCTGTTTTCACCAATGGATTGAGTAATTTTCTAGGAAGGAACAAATTAAGCAAAGCGGCTAGTGGCTGCTTTGAACCGCTATGAAAATCAGCCAAAAGTTTAAGTTACGTACTTTACTTTTGATGTAATAACATAGACTACAATAGGGCTTTAGATGGCTACTTATTTCCTATCCAAGTGTACAATAGTACCTACTATGCGACATATTATTATTAATGAGTCACCGTGAGAACTGGGCTGCGGTGGTTCCCAGACGGTGACCACACTAGAAAAGGACCGTTCTGTGTCCGACTCTATGGTCCATTGTAACATGATCTTGAACGATGCTACCGCCTAATAGGCTTAGAGAATATGTGAGATGAATCTACGTTCTTATTGTAAGGATTCTTAGTCTATAGTCAATACTTGAGCAGTCTCCTGGAGCAATCTACTTACAGACAAATTCTTCACTTAGAGAGATAGTAAACGATGAATCTTTCTAAATAATAATCAGCCTTCAATGTCCCCAAAGCTGGGATTCAAGCCTCCTATGTATCACAGGGAATGGACTATAACCCACCATGTCACAAGTCTTCGAATTTAATTTTGGCTCTAGGTCATGCCAGATTTATCGCGATCTTTTCCTTCACCGTTTTGAGAGTAGTGGTAATGAAATACATAAATTATACTAAGTAATGCACCTGCCTGCGTTGGAAACCACGACCTACCTAGGTTCCACTGTCAATGTTCCAACCACAATTCGATTTTTCTGTATAATATTTTTCGGACAATATCTCGTCGCTCATGTCCTACAATTTTCCCCGCCGATTTGGTCCCTCCAGAACTCATGGGCGGGCCCGCAGTCTGTCTGGCTGTCTGTCACAAATGGTTCAATTGAGTCTGCTTTATGACCAACTCAATTCACCCGCCACTTTATTATTGCGGTGAAAATTTAGGCGACACCAAATTACATTGTTGTTTTCTAACAAAGGCTGAAAGTACAAATTTTTGTTGTGTTTCGTATGTAAATTGGTGAATTTGCGTGTATAAGACCTTATTATGTCTAATTTTCTCCACAATTTTGCTGGAGGCAGACAATGTTTTGGTCTAAAGTTAGGTACACGGGGAAAAGTGTTACATACAGTATCGAAATTAAATTGTTGTGTTTCCTAACAGCCTGTTGAACAGATATGATTGTCTTGTTAACAGTTTTGTCGAATTATTTTGATGATATTGTCATTACCACAGTTTTGAATTGGTGTCTTGAAACGTGATGTCTATTTCTCACATGCCAATTCTATTAAATTAGACAGTTAGTTGAAATAGTGCCGTTTTACATTCAATTTTCCACGTCCAGCCTAGTTTATGTGTCATCAAAAATCTAAATTCGGCCACGATTTTCGTATTTTCTCATATGGTTGCACAAGATATTAGGGTAATAACATTGAGAACTGACTTAAAAAAACACAATTCTTATTAGTCCGTCTTTTAGATTATCGAAAAATATTGGATACGTAATTTTTTGTTTTATCAAATCAATAAAAATTGACGAAATTACAACGCATCAATAAAAATTGACGAAATTACAACGCATCAAAGATTTGAGTGGGGGGTTGTGACGTCACTTACCGCTACAGAATGTCTTATGTCTTAGAAAATGACGTCACATGAGTTTTTAAAGCACTGTATCGTCTTCATTGTTTGTTTACGTGAAAAAAGAAAAAAATACGTGTCCAATATTTTTTGGAAATCTATCTGACAGACTAATTAGATTTGTTTTGTTTACTACCCTATTGAACACAGAAAGTGTTTACAGGTTGTAGCTTGAACTTGTGAACCACGGACGGGCGCTGAACCCTTAGGCTAACGGCTCTTTAGCTGGTCGAACATGTCTAGAAGTTGACCCTAATTAGAAATCTTCTAGACTTGTCTACCGCGTTGAAAACGAACACATGACGTCGACTCTATGTCGACTGCGAAAGATTATGGCTAGAAATGGTATGAGATGCATGGCTGGTGGGACAAGACCTCCAGAATAATAATTAAGAAAAAAGAAAAAGTACGTACTAATCCCGCCACGGAAAATACTAAAAAAAACACGGTTGAATTAATTACCAATAAAAAAAATTGTTTTAAAATAAACAAAAAAATGAAAAAAAAACCAAATGTTCTTGCATAACGCCTTATCAGCATGATGCTGTAAAATTTTAAAAAGGTGAAAGCGCTGGTATTCAGCTAGCTGATGATTAGATGATAAAGCCCTTCGTCGGCAGATAACTCTCCGTGCTTAGCTATACAGTAGTTTTTTTTTTGGCGGGTTGAAAGCATCCCCTCCCGCACTTGGGCAGAGCGAAAGGGAGTGTCAGACTACTACTGATTAAAAACCACCCATGCCAAAACCGTTCCTTCCTAGGATGTAAATTAACCCTTCACACATACGTCAACCAAGCATTCTGTAGGTACATCAAACTAAGTACCCCTACGCAAAAATTTTTGCTGGGAAACGACTTTTTTCTTGGGGTCAAAAATCACATTTTACGGTAAAACTCAATGTAGAACTCTTAAAACATTGTGCTAGTGGATGCTTTGAATAGTAAAAGGGTCATGCAGGTAATTTATAACCTGAAAAACTAGTATATAAAAAAAACAGCTGTTAAAAATTTGGAACTTTGACCCCCAATATCTCCGTAATAAGGGGGTTCCCAGGTATGGTCTAGAACCAAAAAAATGATTGCAGTGGTGGGGAGAACAAGTGCTCTACGTTTGCGTTAAGGGTACTTTTACACCCTTTATGTCGAGGCCGCGGTATCTCTTACAACATCCCACAGCCCCGACGGGCAAGCTATCCAGTCCTAAAGTGAGGATAAGTAAGTGGTGACGTTGAGACGCGTCTCCTCGTCCGGGCCTGAGATGCACGGCGTCGTAACAGTAAATCTCGGTCGTGCGCCTGCGCCGCCTCTCGCATACTAATGCAGATTTTGTGCGCGTTTGCATTGTTTTTGGCGGCACGTGAATTGTGTATTCTGTGATGAAGACCGGTAGGCGTCTGTGTGCATACACAGAGACGCCCACCGGTCAAAATAACGTAATACCACATAAATGGTTATACGTTATTTTGTCAGTAAACCAAAATATTTGGGTGATAAACGTAGAGTAGACGAAACATTTAACGAAGCCGAGAGGCACTTATTCTCCCCGTCACTGTGATCATTTTTTTTTGTTCTAAACCGTACCTGGCAACCGCCTAGTTACGCATATATTGAGGGCCAAAGTTCTAAAATCACGGCTGTTTTTTTTTTTAATTAAACGGCCAGTATTTCAGGTTACCTATAACTTTACTTAAATTACCTCCATGGCCCGTTTATTATTAAAAGCAATCTAATTCAATAAATCAGTTCATTTAAACTGAATTAGGTTGCTTTTTCTCGCTGCTTTTTTTTTTAAATATCCACTACACACAACAGGCAGTTGTTTATAACATTCGACAAAGTTATGAAGCTAAGGCTACCGCGGACGCGGAAAGAATATAAACAAATTCAGTTCGTGTAAAATAAGGTAAAGAAACAATGTAAATTATTAAAATTAAAGTTATCAATATAGCTCATAATAATACACTTAGCTCTTGCACTCATGGTACCCTTTTTTTTGAGGGTGTGAAATCATCAAATGAATCCCCACACTCTGGGCCGAGCGGTAGGGAGTGTCAGACTTCTACTGACTATAAACCATCCATGTTCCTTCTTAGCCCAACAACTCACAGCCCCACCCATGATACTCTTGATAAGACCGATTACCATGGCATATTGAACACAATATAGTTCCATATGTTCCATTATCTGCCCAAGGAGAAGGCTACGTTGTGTGTATTGAACACAATATGCCATGGTAATAATTTGAAATTGGTTGGTAAGAATTTGAAATTTTAACGTGATTCATACTATGATTCTGCGTGGATCCTGATAAAGCGGCCATTTTAGACCCGCTGGTCAATGATTCAGCTGAATCTGGCTAAACAGGAAGCCGACCACAATGTAGATGGGAATATGTCGCCCTTTCCGTAGGCAGATAATGGAACTTATGGAACTCAACTAACAGTGGAAACACACAATCATCTAGACAAAGTTAAGACATACGAGTTTGTGTATTAATAAAAATGATTGTGGAAACCATATAAAATGCCGTGGAGTTGCAAAACTGCCATAACTACGAACATACAGCCTACATGATTTAGTTGAGAGGCTGCAATTTTTGTACAAGAGGTTTGAGCCTAATGTATGCGGTGATTCATAGAGTTTTGTGTTCTTTTTTTGAAGTTATGCAGCATAATGTTTTCTAGACGCGTGTGACTTTTTTTTCTTGGTGGACTTTGTTTGTGGTTGTTGCGTTAAGTATTTTTATGCTAATAAGTAGCGTTCACGAAAAAGTCCGCAGGTAATAGTTTTGAATAACTACAAAGTGCAGTGAAACCTTTTAATCAATGGAAAAAGCCGAATAGATACATAATTAAAACATCTGAGGAGCTCGTGGCTAAAAAAAAACTGCCTCTCGGGTCGATATTCAGGTTTAGCCGCTGTTGCTTAGTATGGTCCGTGGATGGGTGACCACACATTACATACCGAGTTTTCCATATTATGGATACAAGGCGTCAAAAAAAAAAAATTCATTTATTTGCCAGAATGTAGGTTTAAACACGGTTTGATCTTAAAACTATATAATGACTCCATTACATTCTACCATTACATATGGTGTGCAAATATATATTAACATTATAAACCAAAAAAATTACAATAATCCGCAACAACAAATATAAGATCTAGGATGGAAAGGAACACATTAATAGATAGAGATAGAGTCGAGTCGATAGAGTCTGTATTTTCAGGAATTTACGTGGGTGTAATTTAAAGTTCCCGAATCACTAATCAGTATCCCTCACTCATAAGTTTATTTAGTTCGCTAATTACTTTGATTCGACAGTTTTGTGAGTGAGAAGCCACATCTGCCTATATAACCCTTCGCGGAAAACATATAGATAGACGATATAATATCTTGTTCTTAGCCATTGCGTGCTAGATCGCATGCCATGGCCGTTTGTGTCTCCACAATGCCATTCACAATATCTCACAAATTGCAACGTTTACGTCAAAGAGACAAACAGATTTGCATTTAGTTTTTCATGATTACAGGACGTCAATCTAAAAGATGTTTATATTACTTTGGTATAATAGTTTACATAATGTCAAATATTACGTTTGTGATGCAACCGGCCTTCGCGATGATGGCGCGGGAACTGTGATGCATCAATATTGGAAGACAGAAGGTTAAGTTTTTACAATACGTAGAATCACCATTGAAACAAAGGCATACTTAAGAAATGCGAACATAACATCACGCCTGTATTCCTTAAAGAGTTAACACACTTCACACTTAATATTATTTATCACATATTCACATCACATCACACTAACATTATCACATCACACTAAAATTAAAAAGGCGAAAGTTCGTCAGTGTGAAAGAAAGAAAGAAAGAAAGAAAAAGTATTTATTGGTTTCACACCAAATTGTGTGTATGTTTGTTACTTCTTCACGCAAAAACTACTGAACGGATTTGAATAAAATTTGGTACACAGATAGTTTATAGCCTCGATTAAGACATAGGATACGATTTTCATCTCGATTTTATCTTCCCGTGGGATAATTTTCGAGTTGTAGCGGGCGGAGTCGCTGGCGCAAGCTAGTATATAATAAAAGGGACAAACCCGCCACACTATTCCAAAACCACTTACTCCTGAAAACCAGAATTAACAGTAATAACTACCAGAAAAGCGCCGAGACAATAAAGCTTGTCGAAGTCTCAGAATAATTTTAACTGTCTTCAACTCCACAAGGAAATTAACCAGAAAATTATAGCAGACGACTGAGAAAAGCATAATTTCCATTTCCCTCGATATCAGCAAGAAACAACACAAAACAGAAAATGAGGTGTACCTAATGGTACACACACATTTCGCAAGTAATGTTAAGTTCCATGTAATGACGAGCCTCAACCAGACATGAATTTAGACACCGTAGCTGGTACTGATATTCAAGCGCCAAAAGAATCATCAGTATCAATCTATTTCCAAAAACAACATTCACAGCTGAACAGTTTTTTAATAAACCTTCTGAACCCCTCCCTACATTTTGGCGCCAATACTATACCGATGCGCTTGAGCATGCAACTTACTTATGTGCAATGCGTTGTTGCGTCATGCGATGTTCAGGTGATTTTCATTTATTTATTTGCGGATGGTATTTATATGTTATTAAAATGCTGGTTGATTTGGTTTTATTGAGTCATGACGGTGGAAAAATGATCCTAAATAACAACAAAGGGACATCGACGAATAAACGATTGCCATGTAGTCAGAACATCATTCCCCTCCCTACAAACAAATCTTTTATACTTAGATAGTGTTAGTTGAAATTGTGTCTTTTCCTTTACTCCAGAATTCGATCTAGAAAGTCTTACTCTCTGAAATACCTTGTAAAGACAACACGAGAAAACGGTAAATTAAACATACGCATGGTTGCCTCTTATTTTAAAACTAGGTATTGCCAGCGGCTTCGCCCGCTACAACTCGAAAATTATCTCACGGGGAGATAAAATCGGAATAAAAACTATCATATGTGTTAATCCAGGTTATAAACTATCCGTGTACCAAATTTTATCCATCCATACATTCATACATACTTACAAACTTTCGCGTTTATAATATATTTAGTAGGATTTACGTACAACACGAAAATGACCACTTGATAGCCTTTGCTTAGAATCTCATAATCTTTTTTCCTTCTTTCATTTATCTACCTCAATTACGTTCTAAACCCGTCTAAATTATTCTAGAACAAATGAAGCGATTCTTGCTACTATTTATACTTAGCAAATCAAATAAAAAACAATTGCGTACAAAAAAAGACTTGGCGCCATAGCTGTAAAGTTACATTGCGGCCAGTTTAATGTGACCTGTGGTGAAAACAGGAACTAAAACTTCTGCACTGATTTTGACAATTTGGTTAAGCAGGGCAGCGATTGCAGCGCCATTCCGATGTGTCAAGTTAAACGGGACATATTGCGCGGAGTTATTTTACAGACAAATGCAGGCATGCTTCTATTCCTGGACCATTTTAGCTGCAAAGATGACTCCTAGATTATAAATAGCTTAAGTGATCGCACAAATGTTTGTGATTGCGTTTGTTATGTAAGTAGTTGATATGATTCAGTTTCAGTAATTACAGTCTATTTTTTTTGTTTATTTTCGAAGTTATTTAGCGGAGTAACACGTACGTACCTATAAAATGAATTAAAATACACTAGAATGAACCCGAGTTAATAGGTACTTCCGATTTATTACAAACTACCTATTAAATGCAACTTTTTCCAAAAAGTTGTTTATTAAGTTTTGATATAGAATAAGACTTCGTCTTCTATTAATTTATGTGGCCTTAAAATTTATATTTTACTTCAAAACTTGCATACAAACGATAAAAAGTACATTACCGAAATCGGGGCTAACTTAATAAATCATTAGTTCCACTATTCGATACGAGATGGCGCTACTAACACTATTGTTTCAACGTTCTTATTTGGGGGATTACCGAATGCTGAATGCAATGTTATTCATGGATTATTTGTTTCAAGAATAATTCATCTGTCGAGGGATCTTAGCATTGCAAAATATTATGACTAGGCTTCGTTTGGATAAACGAAGATATTGAATATAGAAGTTTCCTAGAAGAAACCTGTAGCAGATTTTCTAGGACTCAAATATCTTTGTAATCCCTTCCTTATGTTTTAGTCTTTATGAATTCTGAGTATTATCTCATCGACCTGGTTGGTCTGGCTTGTTCAGAGTTGAATGGTTCGATTTATTACTACATCTTTTAGTGAACTGTTTGCATGTAAATGCTTCCTGCATTAGTTGAAACTTTGCTATCTCACAGAATTGAACTGAATGCTTTACAGTCTTGAAATCTTGAATGATCTTTGTGTTGTAAATTCTAGGGTGAATTATCTGATCAACAATCTGTGCATAAAATTGGCTAGATCTTAGAATAAACCAAGATTGACTTTAAATATTAACAGGGAGTGCATGGTTCTCTTTAAAATAAAGGACCAATATTTGAGCTTGTGTAAGGCTTGTTCCTTGTTCTTCTGCTGCCTTTCCAATCACTCACTCAAGGATGGTTATCAACTCTAAACATTTCACTTTATCCTTCTCGAAAGGCATAGAGGTATGGTCTACCTAGGATATTTCAAGAAAAAAAATCGAATTAGTCAGTCTGCTAGATTATCGAAAAATATTGAATACGTGTTTTTTGTTTTATCAAATTAATATAAATTGACGACCTATTCGAAGAATTTCGTCTCCCGTCGTAGAATATTCTTCACCAGGATTACCAAGTTATATACATATTGTATATAACTTGGTAATGGTTGCTGTACCGTCTGACTTGGTACAAGTGATGAGGGGGATAAGACTGCGAGAAGACTGAGTAATAGGATTAGTTAATTTAGTGATAATGGCTTTTATATAATGTAATTAAAACAGTAAGTAATCAATCAATGTAAATAATGCATGTCCAACTGTTACTGTTACAATTATAAGCACACATGCATGATGAAATTGCAATGCCCTAACAGGGCCACTATGTTCTAAGAACTGATATCCTCTGTTAAGAACTTTAATTATGTACACATAGTTAGCAATAAAGAATTTGAATTTGAATTTGAATTTGCTGTAATAAATATAATAATAAATAAATAAATAAAATAAATCGTAAGTGATAAAGAAGGAGAGGGAGAGGAAGATATTGAAGAATTTTTGTTATCGGATCAGTAGCACCGAAGATTACCTCCTACAAACAAATACCTCTTTATTATATGATGATGAAGAACTGATGAGAATGACAATAGAAAAGTGAGAGTTTTGCCCTTGAGGGTAAAGCAAAATGTTTGCTTACTAAAATAAAGTTCAGCGACCGCATAAAAGTTTTCGATCTAATGCCGATAATGTCGTGCTAGTAGAAATTTATTGAAGCCTTTAACTTCTCGTCGAAAAACTATTATTATAAGTTGAGTTTACGTGAACTCTAGTGACTGGTTTAGTGGATGAAAAGACGTGGTTTTTTATGAGTTTTTCAAATAAATAATAAATCAATTTATTTCATGATGAGAATCTCCTTTAGATTGTAGTACAGGAGGCATACACATGCAACACGAAAGAAAGAAAAAGAAAGAAAGAAAATATGGTAAGTACATCTAAATTTGTACCATGTAAAACACAATCTAGTGGGCGAAGTTCTAGCTAGGTTAGGCAAATGTGGTAGGTAGCTAAGCAAATGTCGTTCTAATAAATATTACGTAGTTTATTTATATGTTGTAGATCATTATTTGATTGTTACGGAATATCTGAATACTGTCTCCATTATCGACTGCTTCGGTGGTCTAGTAGTTGCGCTAGCGACAGCTGAGCTCATGCTGATTCCCGGTTCAGACAAGATGTTATTGCGTGTTTCCATTAGGAATTTCGACGTAGCAGCCACGGACTCAGGAGTCGTGCTCGATTGATGGCAATACGGTCTCCCCCTATTACGTGGGACTTAACATATCTGGCGAGATGTGGGTGTATGCATGGGTAAACCGCTGTGTAATCCTTTGGGGGTTACAGGCGTGGTGTTATGTAATGTCATAGATGAACACGGGTGGCCGATGACAGAGCTCAGTGTCTTTCAAAAGGGTATTTCACCAAAAAAAAATAATTAGTCCGTCAGATAGATTTTCAAAAAATAATAGACATTTATTTTTTATTTCTTCACGTAAACAAAAAATAAAGACTGCAGTGCTTCGAAAAGTCGTGTCAAGTTGTGGGACGTCACAAGTTTAGTACCTACGTTTTTACCCACAAAGTGATGTCAAAAACACCCACTCTTGATCTTTGACACGTTTTATTTTCGTCAATTTTTATTAATTTGATAAAACAAAAAACACGTACTCAATATTTTTCGATCATCTAACAGACGGAGTAATTAGATTTTTTTGGTAAAATACTCTATTGTAGTCGTATGACCAGAGTTAACTGTGAAAAGATCTTAATAAAAATCTGACACAAGTGCCAATATTTAATGCCCCATCACACCTCTCAGCAAACCAATAAAACCAGCCACACACAAAAACAAATATGTTTATTTTCCCAAAAAAATCAGTGGAGGTCTTTCAAGTATCTGTGGGTATCTGAAAAAAAATGGCGGTGGCCCGTGATTGGCTGGCGTCCCCGCGGACCCCCGCGGACCGTGGGAGCGCGACCACGTGCCGACCACCGCGGCTGCGCCCGCGCAGCGAGTAGCGACACGTCCGACTGTCTGCTCCACATTGCTCGCCACAGGGTTGGGAGGAAGTTAGGTAGGTATTTATAGATTGATTAAGTTGTTTGAGGTAATTAAGTAATGGAGATTTTAATTGGTGGTGGTGTGTTTTCTAAGATTGAAAACAGACGTGGGAAATCCTATGATGTAATAGATACTTACTGCGGGAGTGCTTTAGGTCAAAGGTAGATGAAGTAATCGTGTGGTTTTAGTTTGTCAGACTCTGGTAGAACCGTTCGCCAGCCGCTTCATGCCAGAGGACATCCAGGTGGACTTGAACTCTAAAATAAAACATGATATAAACTCAGACAAAATAAAAAGTAAAGATGGAACTCTGCGAACAGCAAAGTGAGGCCGGTCAAATTACGCCTCGCCGTGTACATACACAATACACGCACACACGTACAACATAAACTACGCCTTGATATTTGGTCTGAGACATGTGTGCGTGTGTGCGAGGCGTAGTTTGACCGGCCTCACTTTGCTGTTCGCAGAGTTCCGTCTTTACTTTTATTTGGTCTGAGGATATAAACTAACGTACATTGTTACAGACGCTGTGTGGTATAGGTATAGGTATAACAGTATTAACAAAATCAAAAACTAAAATATTTTATTTCACATAGGCCTCCATGGGCACATACAAAACGTCGAGAATATGTTGAACAATAAGTTAAAAGAAAATATGCGGCCAAAATTATTTAACATGTAGGTATGTATGTGATATGTTTGTATGTATGTAATGTGGTTATTTATTCTAAACAAAAACACAGCCATACATAAATAAGGTAGGAAATGAAGTGAAACACATTTTCATCTTTCCCTCACTCCATAAAAAATTGCAAATCTCTCAAACTTATTATTATTGTAAGGTGTAGAAGTTACAATAATAATTAGTTGCTCAACACCAAACAATCATCAATCGGTTCGCAATACCAGCCCTATCGTAGATTCTTCGCGTCCCGATTAGGAGTAACATGTTTTTGTTTTATTCGGAGTGATTGACCCGATATTATTGATAACTAATAGATCGAGATGTTTGTAAGATCTTTGATAACGGGGAAAGGACGTCTGGGTATTGACAAATACACAGTATAAATAAATATTTACGTGTTAACGTAAACTTTATTTCATATACCGTTTCGTTTGGCGAGTAGTCAAAAGCGGCACTGCTGCCCTGCAGTGGCGCTTGCTAGGACCATGAGGTCCTGGCTTCGATTAAGTTTCTGGGATTGATCCATCACGAATAACTCAGTAAATCTACATTTATACTTGTTTGATGGCAATGGTTTTAACTGCGAGCTTCATAGTAGGCATTTAATGTAAGAAAGAAGCATTACAGACACATCACGGCATGAAAACATCATACGACTCGGTTTTACTCCCATGGCGCGCCAATAGATGTTTCACAAAAAAAGCTGATTACTTTTTGAGTAATCCGGAATAAGTTGAGGCCTTTGCATCCACTTATTTGCAACACAGCTTATAATTAGGACCTGTCTCACTGCTCTGTCATCTTATCACATATGGGGAAAAACATCCTCCATACACATGCATCTATATAATTGTACCTACACACGGTATATATAAAGTGGAGCACCGTTGTATGGCGCCAACAAGACGCGTCGTTCAGAATTATAAGCGTAACATCTCACTGAAATTACTGCTTCAGGAGTCTGGTCTGATGCACCTATGTTGTTATTTTAGGATCGTTAAGCTGGCTTTGAAGTGGGTGGACAGAGTTTCAGGGGTCTTTGTTTGGAAGATGAGTGAAATAGAGTTCAAGAGATGTGAATGATTTTTGTACGGTTATAAATTTTTGTTGATTTTTTTTATACAAGGTTTACCAACAGTTTTTATTGGTTTAACAGAAAGTAAAATGTGTTTCTCTTTTAGATATTCCAAGCACTTTCAGGTAGGAACTAATATTACAAACCAATTCTAGTTTGAACGTTAATGGAGTGTTTAAGTGACTAGTGGTTCGAAAGTCTGACTACCACTCTTACCAAGGGGTATCGATACGACCTCTCGCGTCCGGCCCATGTGCAAGCCATGGTCCGGGGCGAGAAGGAATGGGACGCCGTCACCTCCTTCTGCGAAGCAGTGATGCTAGCGAAGGAGGTGGCGGAACGTGAGAGGGAGAGAACCTCACGTCCCAGCCGCCGCGGGAGACGCTCCGGGCGTCTGGGGCCACGTGTCGGCTTCCGGCCACCGTAGACGCGGGCCGGTGGACGGTGAGTGATGGGCTAGCTCGCCGTCCGTCCATCTTACGACACGCGTGCAAGGGCCGATGCCCGTCGAGGCTGCGGGATGTTGTAAGAGATACCGCAGCCTTGACATATAGGGCTAAGAAGGAACAAGGGTGTTTTTAGTCAGTACAAGTCTGACACTCCGCAGAGCGGGAAGGGTTATTTGAGGACTTCCCACCCCAAAACAAAAAAAAGGGTATCATTAACCTGTACTAACGGGGTTTTGGAGGTCAGGTAGGCAGCCGCTTCATAAATATAAATTACTGGTATTCAGCTGTACCCGGTGAGACTGGTAGCGGATTCCAACATATCTAGTTAAGAAAAGACTAGGCAGATAATAGATTTTTTTGGTGAAATACCCAGTTTTCAAACTCCTCTGTGCCAAACACAGGAAAATTTACTTTAGAGACAACAATTTACTATAAAAACTTTAATTAAATTAGGTTAGTATTCCCATAGGAGCTATTTATTCCAGACTTGGGCGTGAACCATCGACACAATGTAATGTAATTACGTCTACAGACTACACTCTACTGCCAAATAATTAGACTACGGGACATGAACTTAACAATATTAGACTTCCTAATTTTACGGAGATGAATCTCCGTAAAATTAGGAACAACGTAAATGTAAAGATAATATGAAACGAATAGGAAAAAATCATCATAATCAGCCTATAATGTTCCCACTGCTGGGACACAGGACTCTTCTTTATGAGAGGCAAATAGTAGTCTTGAATATATTAAGATTCAGTCATGAATGTCGTATTCTGAACTTGAATCAGTTTCAGGCAGGAATGTGAAAAACGGTTATAAGTATAAGAAGAGATAATTGAAGGTCAACACTCGTATATTCAAATTAAGAAAAGATAATTGAAGGTCAACACTCGTATATTCAAATTAAGCTGAGAATCAGTAGTTTCTAAAAGTCTTTACATAAGAACGACTTGTTAACCGTCCGCCCTTCAAGACTTCTGTCTCTAAAAGAAATAGAAAAAAATAGAATAAGATTTATTGAAACATAACATTACGTCTGTGATCCCCAAACGGTTACGCAGAGGTCCAATGTAATAGCTTCAACTGGGCACAAGGCAAGATCCGTGGCCGCTTTTAAGAAATTCCTGATGGAAAAAATCAATAAAATTTTGCCTGACCCGGGAATTAAACCTCAGTCGCGCTTACGTCTACAAGACCGATGAGGCAGTTATTTATTGTATATCAGCTATAAAGCCACTTCTCTACTACCCGTTTGAAACTGAAGTATCTCAGGGGGTCTAAAATGGCCACTTTGGAAGATCATAATATAAATTGCGTTAAAAAGCGTAAAATGGTCTTTAACAGTAACTGCGTCTGTGAACATTTTACGAATTTAAACACAATTAATATTATTTTCCTATTATGATCTATTTTTCCAAATGTTCACAGACGCATTACTATTATGATAGGTCTATTTTACGCAATTCATATTATGATCTGCTAAAGTGGCCATTTTACTGCTGTACTCAGAGATATTTAATGATTACTTAAGCCGTCACTTAGTAAAGGTTTGACATATTTTTGAATGACAAAACTGTCAAAACCATTACTAAGTGATGGCCTAAGTAATCATTAAAGCTCTCTGAGTGCGGCAGTTAGACCCCCAGGACACAATATATCTTTATTATTCTGTCAAAGACCTCAATTAAAACAACTGAAAACTCAAGTTCAGTATCACCATTCATCAAATCTTGAAACCAGCAATCATACAACTACCAAACAATACTTCAATCAGTCATAATATAGCCAGTCTGTATCCACCAGGAGGTAAGCAGGGCATGAGCCGGTCAAGGTTGCCTATTTCAGTCAGGGTTCAACGACCATCCATGGCGGTATGGCGCATAGCAATATGTTTTTGTCACGCGAACTTTTAACATGTGTGGTGTGGCGGGTGTTTTTGACTTATGGTTGAAAATGCTAATTAATGGACGCTTTTGGGAGTGAATTTACATGTTGTTTATAATGTATGGTGTTTTAATGTTAGTTTTAGGGGGATTGAGCGCGGAATTATTTTGTAGTTTGTAAGGCTATTAGGTATAACTAAGTAGTGTCGACCTTATTTTATTACAGACGAGCTGATGCCAGCGGCTTCGCCCGCTACAACTCGAGAATTATCCCACGGGAAGATAAAATCGGGATAAAAACTACCCTATGTGCTGATCCAGGTAATAAACTATCTGTGTACCAAATTTTATCTAAATCCGTGAAGTAGTTTTTGCGTGAAGAAGTAACAAACATACACACTCACACACTTTCGCCTTTATAATATTAGGTGTGATACTCATAAATACGTTTTGTTATTTGGAATTTCTTTAGTTTTCTTCAGTAACAACCACGGAGTCGGGATTTCTGTCCGATTGAATAGGCTCGCTATTACAGGGGGCTTTACCTCTCGTGGGTGTAACGCATGATGTTATATCACGTTGTTCGCGTGGGCTGGCTCCGGAAAAATCCTGCTGGTACTATAATATGTATTGATTTCGTGTAAAGCATTACACTGACGGCACGGTTGGTGCAGTGGCTAAGCGGTTGGACTGCTGCATGCTGCATGCGTTGGACTGCTGCATGTGGCGGGTTCGATCCCCGCACGGAACAAATATTTGTATGGACTATAGATATTTGTTTCGGGTCTGGGTATTTGTATATGTGACTTTAAGTTTGTGAACGCACCCACGATACAGGAGAAATTTTTAGTGTGGGGCATCGTTTTTTTTTAAGACATTACTGCTTTACACGGAATCATTAACCATCATTAACTGTTTTTGTGAAACGGTAGGATGACTCTCACGCCAAAACGGGTGATCGTGATGAAATTTGGCACAGGATTGTAGCCTGGATTAGCACATGGGTAAATCTCAAACTCCACGCTGGAGAACCCACGGAAATGTTATAGTTAACTTAACTTCTAAATTATACAAAACATTAACTAAGGATTGCAGGATTGCCTTTTCATAAATCAACAACCAACTTTGCATTTACCATAGTTTATAAAATCCTTCTTACATAATAGATCTTGCAGATAAGAGCGAAATTCACCCCCATTTTGAAGCTACCCCATATTTCCGAGGTCTTCAATCAATTTTGAAGTATGAATATCAATGTACGGAATTAGAACAAGTTTTTTATCATGTAATAAAATGGTTAGTATAGCCTGGCGTGAGTATGGACGATATTCATAAAACCGATGAAGTTTAAACGTGGCTCGCTTGGACCGTATAGATTCGACATGCAACTCTTGAGTTTGGATGAATGAAATTGGTTATGTTCGTGTATTTTAATATAATATACCTACTAGCAGACCTGGCAGACGTCGTCCTGCTCGGATAGCAGCGCCACCTACCGGGTCCAATTGTGTTTTTAAACCATCCCAGAAATCCCCATTATTAAAATGATCCGCCATTTATTGAATTCATTTGTCACAAAAAAATTGATAAATAAAAAAACTGCTCGACCGATTTTGTCAAACTTCACATGAACCATCTACTAAATAGTCAGAACAAAGCATAAATGTTTGGAAAGGTGAGCCCGTTCTTGAGTTATAAAATTACAACAAAAAGTGGCATTGATTTTTATATAATAATATATTGATCAAAAGGATTGGTGATTTGCAATGGTATATTTTGTTTGTTCAAGCAATGAAATTAATTGCAAATACGAATCGTCGTCATCATCATCATCATCATCTATAAATGTTCCCACTGCTGGGACACAGGCCTCATTTGTATGCGAGGGAATGGGCACGTGGTCAATCCTATGTACAACGATGAATTTTGCTTTTCGACTAGGTACTTTAGTTTTAAACTTTACAATAAATAATTGTTACCTTGTTGGTCTAGCAGTCGCCAGCATCTGCTGTGCGTGAGGTCCGTAGTTCGGTTACCAGGTCGGGTAAAAAAAGTGTTATTGGGTTTTTCCATCAGAAAATATCTCCGTTATTGCCTATAAGTTTGCCCCCTATCACATAGGACTAAAACGTAACTGGTGAAATATGGGGTCGGTCTGTCTGTTCGCGATAAACTCAAAAAATACTGCACCAATTTTCATGTTATTTTTTTTCATAGGTGAAAACAGTATGAAAATCGGTTCTGTAGTTTAGTGTAGAGACTATAAATTGCACAAGATCGTGAAATAAGAAATCTATGTCATTAGAAATGCTACACTTGACTCCAAGCATTACCCAGTGTTATGATGTAAAAAGTTTCTCTAAACCATAACACAAAGAGACATCTTCCAAATCTTTCAACACACAAACAAATCATCTGTGGCCCACATACTTTAGTTTTGTCTATCCAGAATACAAATGTCCATATTAGCGCCATTTTAAAAACATCTGTCATGTATGGTCGTGGCTTAAATCTCTAGTGCCATGTAGGGTTACCATTTCGAAATTTGAAAAGTCCTGACATAAAGTCTTAAATAAAAGAACGTTTTGGGCAGCCGTAAAACATCCAATGTAAAGCTATTTGATCGTCGTGTCGGTGAAACATTTTGTAGCTGGAAACGACTTTTGTCGAAAGTGACGCATAATTATGAAAGGATCTTTTGGTGAAATGTCCGTAGATGAAAGACTTTGCTGGGAAAACGGAAATGAATGAATTATCCTGTCGAGGAACAGTCCAATAGCGAATCGGTCTTAGGAGAACGGTTGCGGATTCTTCTAAAAATCCCCATAAGTTTTTTAACAGTTAGTTGAAAAGTTGGTACAACTGACAAGGCCGGTTCTACTAATCCGCCAAAACCTGACGGATGGTATCCCTAGTCAGTTGCATGGTAATCGCGCAATTTTGAGGGGAAGGCATTCAATCCTGTAACGTTAGAACTATTGTGCAAATAGTTAAGGCAAAGATTACTATTGTTGGGCACGTTTCATGATTTCATCTCTCTATTAGCGAGAGACAGGTCTACACATGTGTGAAGTATGGCGATTGTTTAATGGTAATAATTTCAGGGCTTTGTGTTGTTATGATGTTGGTTTGGATGCCTCGTCGATCTAGTGGTTGCAACCAATGACGTATTATACTTATATAGACACGTCATGAACTAACATGGCGGCGCTTCAAAACGGCGAAAATATTTTATAATACTTTTACACGTAAAGAAAGGGAAAGAAAATATGACACCGTACAGCGGGATGCCTGTTGTCTTTATGTTTCACGCAGGTTTACAGACACGATTTAAATTAAGAACAAAGTAGCATCGCGCGAGAGGTTGGTGCGTAACTAAGCGCGATGTGGCCAATTGGCTTCATTTCATGTTGTCATTTTTGAGGGCGGACAAAGTATCTATAGTTTTAATATATCATTGGTTGCAACCACGACTGCTGAATATGGGAGACCTGGGTTAAATTCCCTGGTCGGGAAAATTGTTGTGGGTTTCCTATCAAGAATTTCTCAGCCACAGCCACGGAGTCTGAATTTGTGACCGATTGATAGCTATAGGCTAGCCCACAATTACATTTGACTTAACCACGAAGTTCGGTACGGGCCCCTTGAGGGGCTCAACACATAAATTACGCTACGCTTTTACGATATACGATATCCTCATTATTTATACAAATATTTATTATTCTGTTTGTCAAATACTATGTGTATTATTAATTAAGAGACTGTTAAATAAAAATCCCATGTGAACGCCGTTAAATATTCTGTATTTATTGCGCAAGTTTTTTAATTTATCCTAATAAAATAAAAGTACATAATACCGGGTGGAAATCAACCCATCACACAGCCGTCAACCAAGCATTCTATACATAAAACTAAGTACCCCTACGCAAAATGTTTTACTGGGAAACGACTTTTTTTTGGGGTCAAAAATTAAATTTTACCATAAAATTCAAAGTAGCACTCTTAAAACAATGTGCTAGTGGATGCTTTGAATAATAAATGGGTCATGGAGGTAATTTAAGTAAAGTTATTTACAAAAACAGCAGTGAATAATTTGGAACTTTGACCCCCAATATCTCCGTAACTAGGGGGTTCCCAGGTATGGTCTAGAACAAAAATATTATCGCAGTGATGGGGAGAACTAGTGCCCTTCGTTAAGGGTACTTTTACACCCTTTATTACTATACTATTTTGACGGCAGTACTGGCCGAGGCGAAAGCACAAAAAATTACGTTTCATCCCAGTTGTCATTTACTCTAAGCGTCACCTAAAAGGTTGCTTAAACAAAACCATGTGGTTATATGTCAAAGATGTACTTAATTATGGAGGTTCTTGCCCATAGGGCAAAAGATTCAGGTTCATTTCCGTGTTTTAGAACCAAAAGTACCTAGGTACCTTTCAATGGCCTAATTGAATTAAACTGTTTTAAATTTTTATGCTTTTCATCGTTTGGCTGAGCGCCGTAAGCTTCAATAGGGTATTTCACCAAAAATATATTATTTATTATTAGTTACTTACGTCTGTTAGATTATCGAAAAATATTGGATACGTGTTTTTTGTTTTATCAAATTAATAAAAAGATCTTGTTCATGGATATATGGAATCCCGTTCCAAACTGTGTCAACATCAAACTTTGTTTTTTATTGTCTACATTTATCATAATTATTAACTCCTACAAAAGTTATTTTTGTAAACTAAATCCGGGTTTTGAAGTAATTTTATAAAATCGAAAATAACCTCAAAACCAGGCAAGTAGGTTGTATTGTAGGGAAACCTCTACGATGCGAAGTCAGTCGGACTGTCAAAATCAACTGACAGATCTAACAGAACGACTTTTGAACTGGTTGTGTAGGAAGTGTATAGGGAGTAAATCAATATTCATACTTTTATACTTTAAATTAAATTCCTTCTTCATAAATCAAATCCCAGCCAGCATAATGTCGTAAAAAATTATGAAAATAATTACTATAACATTTTGATCTTGAAACTCGAGAATTCTTGGTACGAGTTTCGGTCATTGTCTTGAGTGAGGTTTTTGACGTCACTGTGTGGGTAATAAAGTACTAACCTTGTGACGTCACATGACTTGACACGACTTTTCGAAGCACTGTATCGTCTTCATCTTTTGTTTACGTGAAAAAAGAAAAAATAATGGGATATCAGTTTTTTTTTTGGTGAAATACCCAATTACTTACAACAGTGCAATTAGTCATTCATTAGGTGTTATGTTAAAACGATGTTGAAAGTTAAGGATCTGTGTTGCATAAGTAGTACCTAAGTACGCTTGTCAGCGGTGGGTGTAGTTAAGTTTATTTGCTAAGTTAATTGTTTCTGGTTGAGCAATCTTCAGTTATGATTGTATGAATCAGACAACACCTTATTATAATGATAGCTAACCAATATTGCCCCACTGCTGGGCAAAGGCTTTCCAACGGTCACGATCCAGTGTAACTTTCTTCCCATTCTCAAATAAAATATCAAGTTCGTCCCGTGATCCCGTCATATTTTTCGTGGGTAGACCACGACTTTTGTATTGTTCAGGATTGGTTCTCTAAAACAAATATGACCCTTTGTATTTGTTTCAGTGCACCAATCCTGAGCTTTACGGAGAACACCTAATAAATTATTCATCATGATACGGAGAAATGAGGAATATGTTGTGAGAAAACTTCTGAGTTTGAATGAGGCTATAAGATTGTAGGAAGACCAAAGGAGCAGTGGACGAACTGTGTGAAGGATGATATGGCTAGAGAGAAGGTGAGTGCTGAGATGACAAGCTATAGAAAAATATGGAACAAGGAGACTATCCTTAGTTGTTTTCATTCATGAAGCCAGTGAAACCAAAAGTTAAGTGTTAACAACAAAATCTAATTAGTCCGCCATATAGATTACCAAAAAATATTGGACACGTATTTTTTCTTTTTACACGTAAACCAACAATGAAGACGATACAGTGCTTTGAAAACTCGTGTGTCATACTCTAAGACATTAGTATGACAGTTTTTAGCGACGTCACCGACCCCCACTCAAATTATTGACGCTATTTTTTTATTGATTTGATAAAACAAAAAAACTTGAGAGGTGTCAAGGGACACCCGGATGGAACGAAGTTAAAGTCTATCGCAAACACCACAAGAATGACCAAAAGAATTAATAATAATAAAAATATATATATATAAATTTAAAATATAAAATATCTGGCTTGTTTTCTATAAGAGAGAGAGAGAGACAGACAGAGAAACATGCGACGCCGCACAGCTTACAATAGCTTACTATAGCAAAAAGTGTCGTGACAACTTTTCGTAAGAATTTTTTCCGTCTAGCCCCCTTTCATAACGCGCGATTAGGAACTTCGTTCCAAAAATACGTATCCAATATTTTTCGATAATCTAACAGACGGACTAATTAGAATCACATTTTTTGAAGTCAGTAAACATTCCTATTTAAAACGTAAGTTTCATTAAATCAGATTTTAACAAGATCTTAATATCCAGTTTGACACACATACAATACAGTAAAATGTGCTATAGACTATCCTTACCTTGTTCGACAAGAAAACAACTGTGATGGACTTTTACGATAACGATCTACTCTTAAACTCTTATACTGTCACATCAAAAGCTTACCATGCAATAAAATAAATCTTTCAAATAAATATAAAAATAAATCTTCCTAAAATTACGTCCATTCATAGTTTTCTTTTGTATTTACAACAATATAATATCTAAATTCGGATCTGTCAGCGATTTGCGCGCGCCTATTGCGCACTAAAGCGTTAATCTCTGCGTACGCGCATCCGACACGACCGTGGCTCCCTCTCGCGTTAACTTTATTGATAGTAAAAATAATTTTATGTTACATTTTTACGTTTGGTTTTTGTATAGGTGCTTTTAATGGAATTTTGCGCTTAAACTAGCTTAAATAACTTTAAGTACTCGTTTAATGTTTTCAATTATTTTGTTAACGGCTATTCTTGGGGTTTTATGTATTTCTATTAGATTGCTATGTATTTAGTTTAATACATTCCTGCTGCTGGGTAGTTTTAGTAATTTATTACTTAGAGGTAATATAATTTTGCATCTTGCAGGAATGTTATTTCGTAACTACTATCTCAGTACAACATAAAGAACGAAGTGCGTAATCTATATCGGCACTGAGCAGGTTTAACCTCATGAGAAGAATCATATTAGGTTTCCATAAACACCCTTAAAGAATACATGTTAGATCGCGGAGAGGGAAACATAAATCAATAATAACTTATACTAAATGTAATTTATTGATAAGTTATGACATAATCAATTGCAATTATTTTTTTAATCTTAATCTGACATTTTATTTAATTTTATATCTGACATTATTATAACTTGACATCAGTTAAATTGATTAATTTGTTCCTTTCCATGCTAGATCTTATATTTTGTTTTTGCGGATTTTTGTATTTTTTTTGGTTTATAATGTTAATATATATTTGCACACCATAATATGTAATGGTAGAATGTAATGGAGTCATTATAGTTTTAAGATCAAACCCTGTTTAAACCTACATTCTGGCAAATAAATGAATTTGATTGGAAAAAAAAGGAGAATTTGACAAATTCTTAGCTTCAAATTCTCAATTATAGAACTATATTGGACTGTATAGTAGGTACTTTCAGCACCCCGACATCTCTATTTCAATAATTCTTGTTTCCATGTCTTCATAATAAGGTATTTCACCAAATAAATCTAATTACCTAGTTCGTCAGATAGATTTTTAAAAAATAAAGGACACATATTTTTTCTTTTTTCACATAAACAAAAAATGAAGACGATACAGTGCTTCGAAAAGTTGTGTCAAGTCGTGTGACGTCACAAGGTGCTTTATTTTGCTATATGATATATTAACCACCACTAATTACTACACTATTATACAGCGTTAAAGTTAGTGTTCCATCCAACCTGTATTATGTTTCAATTGAAGATAATATATTTTAATTTACCTACTCATAATGAGCAACGATATGCAAAGAATTCTAAACAGCCTTGGTTACCTTTTACCTCCCACAAAAATTATCTGATTATGACATTGATTGCATTCTTAATTTCAATTGCATGCGTTCCGAAATCACGTAAATATCATATTTATCATAACACATGAATAATATTAAGTTATTAACCCAAGTAATAAGTTTTTCTATTAAGATGAGGTAAAAACGTTTAATTACCTCTCAAAATGATAAATACTATAATCATTATTTCAATTTACATAGGTTACTTGGCCATATGACGGCTGCTAACATCTAACTTTTTAATTTAATTTTTTGAACATGCAAAGATGTTTTCTTAGAGTGCCTAATATGGGCTGATTAATAAATTACATCGGTTTTATTTAGAAAGATGCAGAATGGTCGTTTATTTTGTATGCCAGTTTTAGTTTTTTTGTTACAAGGCTTTGTTTATGACTATCAAGAATGTGTTAGAAGGTTTTGTTAAATAAATAAATTATGCTGTTTTTTGTTATGGCGTCGTTGTATTATTGACTCTGCAAATATACAAGGTAAGTAAGTATGTCATCCATCAAATATGACTCTGCTATGGAGTGTAAATGTGGTTTTACATTTTTACTCCATGGCACAAACTAGAGAACATTTGATATCGTGTCCTGCCTGTTCTGTTATTTGCACATCACAAGAGCTGATGGATGCCACTGAAAGTGCCGATCAGCAGGGCTATTGCGTATCTTTAAAATGACAGTGGCTATCATATAGTGTACATCAAATAATGTCAAATGGTTCCATTTTGTACCAAACCATAACCAATTTGACAGTTAATCCATGGACAATATGATAGCCACTGTCATTTAAAAGATACGCAATAGCCCTGGGTCGTTAAATTTTGGGCTGATTTAATTTAAATTGCCGTCGACACGTATAAAAATCCTCAATGCCTCCTCAATTCCTTCTCGTCACTTCTGGCTGGGGTGCGGAGACAAAATAACATTTTACACAAACTCCTCAGCAGCTGGCGAATTTCTAGGTTAACTAAGTCGTGGCAGCGGCAAGACGAGGAACCATGTTTTCTGTTTAAACACCCTTTTAAATAAACTTAGAGAAATGAGGTTGTAGGTATAACACAAATGTATCTAAAATTACTCATAGACAATTAAATCTCGCCATTTCACAAAAGTTGTATCCCACTACAAGTCGTCCCTTACTGTCTGTTAATACTTATTTTACCTCTGAATTTGCAGTAAAGTAACCTTTATAATCATTTACACAAGGTGTATAATACAGGTAGAATAATTATGAAAGCACTTTACTCATTATACAATCCGCTTACAAATACGGAACCCAACTGGATTATGGTTTATTAATTCATTTGTCATCGGTGCAGGCGCAGGCGTTTTCAATAACACGACTTACTCCTCTTTATTTATTGAATGTTAATTTATTAAGCATTACACAAATGCTGGCCAGCGGACCATAAATAATGCTGGCAACACCGACACTCTAATACTGTGTGTCTTTGGTATTTATTTATCGTGCATAGACAATTATTAATTGATGTTTTGTTGCATAGCTGTGGTGCATGCTGCGAGACCGAATGAGATGTTTTTTTTAAATAATTATTTCTTGATGATATTGTGATGAATGAATAAATATTTTAGTCATCATTTCTGTTTTAGAAAAAGTTTGTATGAATTTACTATTACAGCGGTAGATGTACACAGTCATATTATGTTTCAACTTGTCTGCACTGCATTAGAATTAATTCTTCACCTTGTCCATTATTTTACATGATAATGTAAGCAACATTATTTCGATTCCTTCGATTCTATTTTGGATTAAAAACTGAACATTGCAAATGCATGTTTTCATCTGTCGGTAGGTATATCGAAACTTATTTTTGGTATTGATTGGATTAGACGATCTTAGTATCATTTATGACCATTATTATTCCTTAAAGTAAGTATAAGGATTACTTTGAGTACAAGCCTTCTTGTCACACTTTCCACAACCAAGTGCAGCTGTTACTGACTATTATGTAATTTTAATTTGTAATACTGAGAGATCTTCTGGTTTTCTTTTAATATACACATGCATGTGTAACTAATAAATATGTTTTTTTTACTGGACTGTCTTGTTGAAAAAGAAGCTGTTGTGAGTCTGAGGTTTGGATTTCCAGGTATGACTTTGTGTTATTTCCAGGTATGGCCTAGTGTTATTTCCAGGTATGGCTTAGTGTTATTTCCGTGTAAGGCGTAGTGTTATTTCCAGGTATGGCTTAGTGTTATTTCCAGGTATGGCTTAGTGTTATTTCCAGGTATAGCTTAGTGTTATTTCCAGGTATGGCTTAGTGTTATTTCCATGTATGGCCTAGTGTTATTTCCAGGTATAGCTTAGTGTTATTTCCAGGTATGGCTTAGTGTTATTTCCAGGTATGGCTTAGTGTTATTTCCATGTATGACCTAGTGTTATTTCCAGGTATAGCTTAGTGTTATTTCCAGGTATGGCTTACTGTTATTTCCATGTATGGCTTAGTGTTATTTCCAGGTATGGCTTTGTGTTATTTCCAGGTATGGCTTAGTGTTATTTCCAGGTATGGCTTTGTGTTATTTCCAGGTATGGCCTAGTGTTATTTCCAGGTATAGCTTAGTGTTATTTCCAGGTATGGCTTTGTGTTATTTCCAGGTATGGCCTAGTGTTATTTCCAGGTATGGCTTTGTGTTATTTCCAGGTATGGCCTAGTGTTATTTCCAGGTATGGCTTTGTGTTATTTCCAGGTATGGCCTAGTGTTATTTCCAGGTATAGCTTAGTGTTATTTCCAGGTATGGCTTAGTGTTATTGGATTTCTTGGTAGCAGCTACGGAGTCTGGATTTGTGCACACATCTCCGTCGATAGCAATAGGCTCGCCTCTTTAAGCACGGGACTAAAACATAATTGGTGTTTTTTCTTTATTAGGTTTAGCTCTGCCTCACCGCCATGATGTTTTGTTTGTTATTTCTTTAATATATTATAATATTCGTGAACTGCACAAATCCGTTTCGAACCTAAAAACTTAAGCATAAATAAGAATTGGCGGCACAAAAACGTTTGGCATAGCAATTACTCTGTGGTACAGTGGTACCATAGACTGTGCCATGGACAAGTACGGTGTACATTGTAAAGAGAGCTCGTGTCGCATCGAGACGCCGCTGTCGATGCTATCTGTACTGCTAGGGATTACACTCAAGTAGGGTCGTTGAGGATTGGCCACAATGTTACAATATGAAGAATTTATTTTAAAACTCCGAAGATTACGAGTTTGTTTTCGCTTCCACAATCTTTTTTCGAGAGCTGATTGGACACGTCAGATTTCAAGCTTCTTAAAATAGGATTTTTGCAAAATTGTTACAAAATAAAGCGAGTTCGAGCTCTGTTGGGATTTTAAATACGTGAGAAGGGAAATGTATACGTATAATGTACCTTTTATGTATTTAACGTTATTTCCGCTGCCTCCCAAAGTCAGGATCTGTAGGCAAATAAGTGAAATCTGTAGTCTCACAATAAATATTGTCATTTTCTTGCCTGCATGGACTGCCAATTATATGGATAAACTCGAGAATTGAGCATCATTTAGGAGAGTGAGGAAATCGTGCCAGTTTTTCGTCAAGGATAGGGGTAGGCAAATTCAGTCTTACCCAGGGGTATCGTATTAACCAGTACCAACTGGGTTGTGAAGATGAGGTAAGGCAGTCGATCCATGTAAAATATCGGTATTCAGCTGCATTCAGGAAGACTAAAAGCCGACCTAACCGGCGAGATAAGGCTAGCAGAAGAAAAAGCGACATTTGGGAAAGTGGGGAAGTCGTGAATTCTTTTTTCTTTCGAGGATTAGCTCGCATTCTGAAAACGTAACGCAATAAATAACAATAAAAATCAACAGCCACTCTTAACCAACCCTCCCACATTTCCCTCGCGACCACGGGATTTATTTCACGAAATTGTTTATAGGGCCCGCGTTCAGCGTTCAGCGTTATAGCGAATCGCTTAACATTATTCAAGACCAACAATAGTGGTCGATACTTGCCTTACCGCTCCCATGAATAGGGTTACCCTATTGCAATTTGAAAAATCCTGACATAAAAATCCAGATTCAATTTCCATTTTCGACGTATTTTTTTGTTTTCTGAGTAAATCTCCTCAAGTTGAAAAGTCCGCACAAGCTACGGGGCCGGATAAAGTCTGAACGCATGTCTAAAAAGTCGGGTAAATTCCAGATGGATGGTAGCTAGAGCATGCACCTGGCTGTTCAAATACCTACCGAGTTCACCCCGTTCTGTCCGTTTAATGGTCCTGGTATTGGTGGTGGTCGTTGACTGCCTTGTTGGTTTAGTCGTCGCATTAGCAACTGCGGAGTGGCATGCCGGGTTCAATTCCTGCGCCAGGAAAATAGGATAGTTAACTAAAAAACATCTAATTAGTCCGTCAGATAGATCTCCAAAAAATATTAGACATGTATTTTTTTTTATTTCACGGAGGCAAACACTCTTTGAAAACTTCTTTGAAAACTCGTGTGACGTCATATTCTAGGAATTGTCCTAGAATATGACGTCACACGAGTTTTCAAAGAAGTGAATGAGTATGACATTTTTTAGTGGTTAGTGACGTCACAAACCCCTACTCAAATCTTTGACGCGTTTTATCTTCGTCAATTTTTATTGATTTGACAAAACAAAAAATACGTATCCAATATTTTTCGATAATCTAACATACGTACTAATTAGAATCATATTTTTTTTTAAGTCGGTAAACATCCTTATTATTTTTGTTCGGATTTTTTCATCAACATTTTCTCAGTAGCCACGTAGGTCACTGGCAATAGAATCGTCCCCTATCACTGTTGGTGTGAGACGTACTGCCTAACTCTTTTAGGATTTCAGGCGTAACAAATGGTAACCCTAGCACTACGGCTCCCAGGAGCAGTCACGCGCGCTCTCTTCTTAGCGGAGAATCTGCATAATACTACACACATAACAGAGTGATTAGAAAGCCTGTTCAAACTAACATTATAGAAGAAATATTGGCTTTAATAAGATTGCAAGCTTTTGTTTCGAGGTGAGAATTGTTCTGGTAACTTCTTAATTGAATATGCATTGTCTATATTTTATAGTTGTGCTTATGTTTGAATTCTTTGAATCCCCTCAAGTTAAAGGGGAAAATATACAAGTCCGTGATTAGACCTGTCGTACTGTATGGATAGGAATGCTGGGCTGTGAAGAAGATGTATGAAAAGATGGTTTGTGGTGTGACAAGAATGGATAAAGTAAGGAACGAGTACATTAGTAGAATTTTAAAAGTTGCGCCAGTTACAGAAAAGTTGAAAAGGAAAAATTTCGTGGTATGGACATGTTGTGAGGAGGGACGAATCGCATGTGACTAAAAACGTGATGGATATAAATGTTGATGGATTGAGAGTGAGAGGAAGGCCAAAGAAAGGATGGATGGATTGTGTGAGGAATGATATGAAAGAGAAAGGAGTAAATGCCACCGTGACGTCTAACAAAAATGGAAAAAGAAGAAGTGATGGACCGACCCTAAATATAATAATAATAGTCCTCCTGACCGTTTTCGGTCACGACGGCCAATCTAAGAGGAGATTAGCCATCGGCGCGGGAGATATTATAGTGCACAAGTGTGTGCGCAGGCACAAGTGCACTCTCTGTTCCTTTTTCTCTCTTATTCCGATGGGACAGCAATCCGACACGACCGGAGAGAGATCAGGCGCAGGACCAACGGCTTAACGTGCTTTCCGAGGCACGGGGGTATAATACCGCCAACTTCAGTCGCGCTTGCAACCACTAGACCAACGAGGCAGTTACCCTAAATATAATGCGTTATAAGGGGGCAGGAAGATGCATTATGTTGAATTGCCAGTGTCTGTAATACAAATAATGTGTAAATGGTCGTACGGGCAATTTCAAAGTCTGACAATCAGACTATGTAACTAATCTAACCTAACTGGGTTCTTTATTTGGGACAAACTTGCCTCACTATTCCCAATCCACTGCAACTTTGGAAAACCAGAAACAACAGTGGCAACCACCAGTAAATCGCCGAGATAATGAAGCCCTACGAAGTCCCAGAAAAAGTTTTAAATTGTTACGAAATAAAATTTGAAAAGATTAGCGGAGGAGTAGGAAAAAACCTTATGTCTACCAACTCCAGTAAATACATTGTGGGACTAAGGTCAAGTAGTCATCGCTTCAGGTCAAGCAGGTTCTGTTATTCAGGTGCATCCGGTTAGATTAGAAGATGGGTCGGCTATAGTTGAGGAAGCTAGGCGACGAATTGAATTGGTCATCAGCGCTAATAACAGAACTCTGAAGAGAAATAATCGATTTACCAAAACGATCGAAAATCAATTTAATTTATAATTAGAATAGAACAGCGTGTTTGTATAAGTTAATTTAAACACGTAAACTTATTTAAATATTTCTAAAATTAATCAGAAGAATATGACCACATTCCTTTTTTAGTAGTTCGATCCTGGCAATTAATTAGTAAAACACGTTCGAATTTCAAAAGGCACGCCTTGTCAGCCGATCACCTTTCACGTTCGGATACGTTTCCCAAATACCACAAATAGAACACTAATATGAATTAATAGTTGTTCACAGTCGCCGTCAAAAAATAACAGTTTTGTACGCCCCACATATTTGTTTTTGGAGTGTGAAAAATCGCGTTTTTCGACGGTTTGTGGTTGGTTTTTAAGTAGTATGAATGTTTTGGCATTACGCGTGAGTAATTTCCCGTTTCTGGCTAATATGCAGCTGCGGTGGTTGCCACACGTGATTTTATTTAGTTTTGTTTGTTTTTAATATAAGTTTCTTGAACGAATTGTGTTTTTACAAATTAGGTGTGGATTATGCAAGCGACTTTGGAACTCCATGTGTCTTTTCTAAAAATATATGTTTCCTAGCATATATTTTTTGTTACGTTACTTTGTGTAATTTAATGTTAAATCAAACCTATCTGGGAAATGTCCGAGTTTCTATGCTTTGTAGATAAGCAGGTTAACTTCTGCAGACTAACTCAAAATTAAACAACGGAATAGAACCATAAATATTAATCAACGAAAGTCTAGAGCGCATCTTCAGGCACGCCATCTTGAAGCATAGAAAACCATTGTTCAATTTGAACTTTTGCCTCCATAACTGTGTCACAGATTCACAATGTGAAAGCGATTTGCCACAGACTGCATCGACTACATCGACTGCATCCCATATTTTTGCTCGTTTCTTACATAATTGCTTCCTGACACAATAAATACGACGTGTGAACTGTTTATTGGTTGTAAACTCGTAAATATTGTCAAAACTTGGTGAATGTTACAAGATTTAGGAGTTGTTTAGTGTGTAATGTTGTTTGTGGCGAGATTTATTGACATAGACGTAATTAGGTCGGTATAAATTCATTAGTTTTAATTTTTGAATTTATTTTCGTCTGAATGACAACATTGCTTGTAATTGATTAAATCCAGAGACTAAAACAAGAAGAGCATTTGCTTTATGGTAACCTTTATTTTATAAATATGCTTGTTCCAAATTCGAATGTATTTCGAATCATTACACCGTTTGTATAAATATTGATGGATGGATTGTGTGAGGAATGATATGAATGAGAAAGGATTAAATGGCACCTTGACGTCTAATAGGGAAGAATTGAGGGAGAAACGTGTTGCGCCGACCCCAAATAAAATGGAATAAGGGCGGGAAGATAACGTAACGAATATGTATATCCATTTATTTACATATATGTGTATTTATTATTATAGGCTAAGTTAGTTAATTGTTCTTAACTGATTGATCATTTAGTTTTTTTTTTTTATTCACACACATAGTCTGCATTTCTCTTTCCTTTCTCCTTTTGCAGGTCTGCTGGCAGAAATTTCTTTAGAAATAAGCAGTACCTTTGTGCTCACATATTCTATAATAATAATTTCCTGTGCTATCTACTGTGTGTACATAAATAGTAAGATAAATAAATAAATGTCGACACCGTTTGTAACGACACAAACGCTTGACTTCCCGCCGAAAACCAGTACCTAAGTTGAGTTTTACTTAACTCACCTAAATATTGCTCGACCGAACTTATCATGTACTCATTACAACCATGCAATGTTCCCACCTCCTTATAAGCTTCCCCTCACCCTTGAATCACTCCACATCAGTGGTGATGACGTCTAACACATGTTGAGCCTTTCTGATTGATGCCACACCTAATTATCTTTGAAATTTTACATCCATTCCTGCAAACTTACCAATGGTATTAGCATTCATTGAATAACTAACTTTATCTTTACAAAAGTATGGTTGAAATTAAAATGGTGATTTGTTGTGGGGAGTTGTATAAGTTATGTTGGTATTTCATCGTCGCTTTAGGGAGAAGAGATTTACGATGTCTTCCGTATGCGTAGAAATGGGTCGTTCCTGGAATTTAGAGGTTTCAGTTGAACTAAGACCTGTCTTGTCATAAAAAGGTGACATCATTGAGTCTGATAAGTTAGGAGTCGTCAGTGCCATGTTAAGATTATTGGTGAAAGAGATCATTTGTGGAATTACTGTCATTTCTTTTTCTACCATCAAACGCTCCGGTAATAAAAAAAAGTAAATATTTTGCGTAGAGGAAAGTCACCAAATATGAAATAGTATCTTAATATGGAATACCTTCATTTCTCTAAGACTATAAGTATGAAACGCAACACTCGACCATCTTCTGTTCCATTCGGTCTATTGCACCACGTACGTGTTAGTAGACCGAATGGAACAGAAGATGGTCGAGTGTTGCGTTTCATACTTATAGTCTTAGAGAAATGAAGGTATTCCATATTAAGATACTATTTCATATTTGGTGACTTTCCTCTACTTAATAATCCTTATTGCTGAAGTTTTCCTTCGAAAGGTCAGGTGTAGGTATAGTGTTCCCAATCACTGTGCGTGTATGCGCAAAGACGTTCAATGGGATTAATTAATAATCTTAGCTTTGATGATTTTAATGATTATATCTGTGTAAAGCCACATTTGATACGGTCGCAAATCATATTTTTTTGTTAAATATATTTACAGTCCGACATAGACCTAAATTTGGAAAAAAAATATCGCGGACTATCCTGGCACTTTCACCTTAAACCTGTAAATCTAGGTCAATGTCGATGTAGGCTTTCCATCTGCCTTGAGAACATATTATTCAGTAAACATTCATGAATTACAATGCTTGTTGCATTCGTGGATTACAATGCATGCATTCCTGAGAATTCCGCGACATTAAAGCCTGTAAGGTTGTGTTAAATTCTACACATACCTACTTCAGCTCCATATTCGATAAGGATTTGTAATAACTTACCATAAAACTATACGCTCTATTTCAATGCCCAATTGAGAAAGTTCAGTTTACTTACTATTGACCTTTAGTGAAAATGATTTAAATTGAAATTAGGACAATGGCATAGCGGCGCATCTTCTTATACCGTCGTAATCATAAAACTTTGGGTCACACAGCATTCTTGCTTCATATAAGCTGCTGATCATGAGATTCCCAGGTAGAGCAAAATTTTATTGGATATTTTTATCAGGAAGTTTGCTGAAAGAGAAATCAGCAGCAGCCATGGATTCTGGATTTGATTCTGGTTTTTTTTAACCCTTCACACATACGTCAACCAAGCATTCTGTAGATCAAACTAAGTACTCCTACGCAAAAATTTTTGCTGGGAAACGACTTTTTTTTTGGGGGTAAAATTAATCACATTTTACGGTAAAACACAATATACCACTCTTAAAACATTGTGCTAGTGGATGCTTTGAATAGTAAACGGGTCATGGAGGTAATTTAAGTAAAGTTAGAACCTGAAAAACTAGTATTTACAAAAACAGCTGTGCAAAATTTGGAACTTTAACCCCCAATATCTCCGTAACTAGGGGGTTCCCAGGTATGGTATAGAACCAAATAATGATCGCAGTGGTGGGGAGAACAAGTGGCTTTCGTTTGCGTTAAGGGTACTTTTAAACCCTTTATGTACCTTAAAACCTACCTTTTGAAACGTGGGTGTACCTACTATTAGGCCCATCTTTGCCCAACCCTTCCGGGATAATAGACTCAATGTTATTCTTTATGTTGGAAGTTGCTGTCAAAATTTGAAACAGTTTTAAACCGATTGCCACGTGCTCGTTACTATACTAATCCATCAAAGGTTCCTGTCGGCGACATTGAAAGGCCGGGTTCAACCACCACAATCCATTTTTTCCGTCTAATCAATATAACACGCAATAAAATAATACGAAACAATACGACATAAATAGCTTGAGATATCACGAACGACACGACATAAGGGCACGCGCACACTGTGTCGTGTCGTGATGCCGTGAGTACGTCGCGTGCCTTATGTCCGCCGTGACTTAAGCGAGCTTTTGGACGAACGCGCGACTTATCAGAATGTAAATAGTCTTGTGTTTCATTTAAATAAAAAGTGTATTGGTATTGGTTTTCGGTGGTTTTGGGGCCGTGGTTGGTTTATATGGAGGCAGTTTTTAAGGTGTCAAAATATTAAAATTGTGAAAATAATCGTTAATAATATTTTTTTGTATTTATTTTTGTTTTGTGTGCTCATCATGTTTCGTGAGAAGTTGTTTGGATGTGCCAACGTCTTTTTAGTATAAGTGGACCTTAGACTACGACGACAGCCATCAAAAGAAGATAATGGAACAACCAGAATCATAATTTTTTGATAAATTATGACTATTAATAAATGCCCCATTTATACGGCCGTCATTAGGGGACTACCAGACAAATTCAAAAGTTTTTAACATAAAAATTAGCAAAATATTTTTTTCAAAGTTTTCGAGGAAAATATGGGGAATTTTTTAATGCCCCGTTGTCTCTTAAAAGCTCGAGTGAACGGTACAGTAGTTATTTTCTATCTTGACACAAAGAGAATTTATAAAACTTAATTCCTATAATCCCAAGTTTATTTCAAACTCGTCCTGTCCTGTACAAACAATTAACATAACAAAATAATAACACCTTCTTCATAAAAAATGCATAACGCCACGTTTCCATATAACCTGCGCACGCGTCGCCCACATGTGGCCGGCGCACGAGCCTACGAACCACACTAGCATCTTAATCACCTACTTTGTTAATCACCAGATCACCCCTGATTGACTTGTTTATAGAATTATAATTGTAGTAATATGTGGTGATTTTTCGGTCTTAGATAACATGTTACGAAATGTAATCAGAGATGCGCTTGCGCATGTAATGTTTATTCATGGTTTTTTGAAGTGATATAGTTAAGAATGGAAATTAGGTTTGGTTTCGGTATGGCCAAAGAGATTTAAGATAAAGAGATCAGAAACATGTAGAAATGACACGTCTCAGTGACGCTGATGAGGATGAGGCAGGATTCTATGTTCTTCATAGCACTGAATTATTTAATCTCTGTTTAATGATGACGAATTAGGGTTTTTTAAAGTTTTCACGTCAGACGACTGAACAAATGTGAAATTTAGACCATCGGCTGGCCATGAGTAACCTAAGTTGGGACAAAGTACGTTTCTGTGGGATCTTACCTTCAGTTTTAACAGCTTATGCCAGATATTGCCCGCTTTAAACCATAAGGTTCCAAGAGTAGATTTTGTCCCTATTAATTCAAAATTAAAATAATGACGCAACTAACTACACATTACGATTTTATTTCGATCATCATTACAGTCATAAATTACCATAGAAAGGTGCATCGATAGTTTGTTAAACAACGATTTAACGTTTCACTGACGTTTATTACGATCTTCAGTATGTATTTGTATTTAAAACTACTCATATTTATTCATAGAGTTTTTACTTTGATATATTGTGACGTTTTTAGTAATGGAGAAAGTTTTGGAGCTATTTGAAGTCCTTGACCCAAAAGAGCTTTTAGCTAAGTTAGAAAGGACATGCCATAACACGCACTCGGGTGGGACCCACGACGAAGACCAAGTCAAGGGAGTCGACACTTTCCGTGACTAGAGGGCTGGCTCTTTCTTTGGCCAAAGAATGGCATGGCCTTCATTCAACGCGGCAATCCTGCCAGTCTTGTGTGGAAAATGGTCGTTTTAGCAGAATTGGGGATCGGACAAAGAAAAACTAATTAGTCCGTCAGATAGATTTCCAAAAAATATTGGAGACGTATTTTTTCTTTTTTCACATAAACAAAAAATGAAGTCAATACAGTGCTTCGAAAACTCGTGAACTCTTTGAAAACGTCATATGATAGTACATTTTTACCTACAAATGACGTCATAACCACACCTTATCTTCGTCAATTTTGATTAATTTGATAAAACAAAATACACGTATCCAATATTTTTCGATAATCTAACTGACGGACTAATTAGAATCATTGTTTTTTGACTCAGTCCGATCCCCTATTGCGTTAAAATTCGTAAAATGGTCACAGATGCAGTTAAGAACCATTTTACGAATTTGATTTCAGATGACAGCGATGCAGAGGAGAACTTTGACGCAGTGTCCTGTTGTCGTTATTGTATAAATATAGGTAAGTTATGCATAATCTTATTTTGTATTATTCTCTTAGCTCGATTTGTAGTCTGTAAATAAAGTTAAGAAGTGAGAAAATAAGTTGATATGACAATCATTGGCTTAGCATTATGGCAAGAAGTTTTTAATAGCAATAGACCGTAAATCGTTATAATTTTGCTCGTCATTTTTCAAGTTAGCTTTGATATTTTCTTCTTATACATTTTGTAGGTTACTCGAGCCTGGTTCATCCTACGGATGGGCAAATGGTATCATTGTGAATGTGGATTGTTGTTAGTTTTATTCATCATCACCTACAGCTCGATTTTATCCTCTGCTAGGGCCCCTTTTGTCTGTGCTAAGCTCCACGTTTTTGTGCCAGCCTCGTGCAGGACTGATACACCTGCAATCACAACAATGTCGACTGGAAATCTCGCCGCCGGACCAACACTTTTTTTCCAAGTTCTTGAGCGCCACCAATTCATTATTTGTCGCCTTTTTGTGATCATTTACAAATTCAAATCAAGAAAAATTAAAAACGATTTTATAGATGCCATTCATACGTCTTTATGTCATCCAACCATACAGATATGTCATCATATTTTCTTAATATTATCAACCCGGAACATAAAAGAGTATCTCATCAGTCATCACAGTGTAGCCCAATCTTTATAATTAAGGCTCAGTAACGAGTCAGTCCATTAGACGTTGTGTTACTGCCCTAATGTTCGGTGCTTGAAGTGTGTAATAAGCTTTATGGCGCGATTACTATGAACTATATGGGAATCAGAGATATTGGGACTTGTGATTTTGAAAATTATGGTTTTAAAGGTATTTGGTGAGATTTGAGTTGATTTTCAAAAAAACTAGTTAATTTTGAGATATTATTGCCTGTGTATCAATTTTACTCATGAAGTTTAAATAAATATTTTATGTCTATAAAAAACTGTAGGTACTGGTATTGTGATGTGATGAAGAGCGTTACCAAGATTTACTGATACTTTTTTATACGAAAAATACTTGATTTAGGCATAACACAGGCATTGCCTTCTATGACATTTCTGTTCTCTGCCCAAATAACCGCAAACAATTTACGGAAACAGATGGTATTCTCCTCATATTTTGCATCTTGCACCACAGATTAGGTAATAGCCGTGCACATTGTGTATTCAAAGTCACATTGCCTACAAATTAAAGATAAATACTCTACCGCAAAAGAAACACATTGCTTCAAACCATCCATCAATCCTTTATAACCACCATTTCCTGGACAATCACCAAAACTTAACCATACAATACAAATAATTGCGCCAAAATGTGCATTTGAGCAGATTTGTTGCGCACGCGTTATGCGTCAGTTGCACATTTGACAGGCACCTTTTGAAAAGAGAATGTCATGCACCGTTGCACAAAAGTGTAAGGATAGGACAGTTTGAATGTCATTTGTTTGGTGGGTGTTATTTTGAATTTTGGGAGGTTAAAATGGCGAATGTGCTTTTTGAATGTCGTTTTTGGAAATTTTATTTTATGATATGTTTTTGTCAATTCGTTTATTGATTTTGGCGCGTTTTTTTAACGAGTTAGTTTAGAAGAATGGTCGCTAAGGCAACCATCTTGTCAGAGAAATAAAGTATGACATGGCAAGAAAAAAAGAGTGTTTGATAAGATATCTTGTAACCGAGAAGTATGGAAGAAAAAGACAAGCTGCGCCTATCCCAAATTAATTAAGATCAGAGTAAGAGAATGACGATGTTGGCACAGAAATATTTTAAATGGTGAAGCTGTGAACATGAGCATCTCTTGGAACAAATTATAGTTTAGATTTTAGTTAAGCTTTTAATAGGCATCCACTCTTCACCTTTCTAACCACAATTTAAAATTCCATCAACTCAACCTTATTACAAAGTTTCCCTAGAAACGACAAATACTTAATTCCCAAGTAATTATCACTTCCGATCACATGTCATGTGTGGTTTTGTAGTCGCAGTCGGAAACGGCGGCATGTGTCGGCTATCGGCCATCGGCTAGATAAAGGGTTGTATCTTTAACACCTTCGGGTTCCGTCCTATTGTGTGCTACAATTTGTGGAAAAAATAATGCCGCCCGCTGTTAGCCCGTTTGGTCTGTTAGAAAGGGACGGATTTGGTGATATTATTTTTTAAATATACAGTCCAGTGGTCCCTTGGCACAACTATTGAGTAAAATAATATATCAGATAAGAAAACAATCCCTTTTGAAGAAGAAATATACGAAGAAAATATAAAAGAAATTTCCAAAGAAAAATAAATACAGAAATAGTTTTTGAGGCTGTTCTTGCTAAATAAAGTTCTTCTTCAAGAAAGGGCACTTTATTATGACACTAATAATAATAATGCCAGCCTATCACTACTGGGTAAAGGCTTCATCTGATACGGAGATGCCACGAGCACTGGATCAGTGATCACCAAGCTTACTCATGACGGGTTGGCAATTTCCGACTTATTTCAATTATAAGAGTTTCATTCGTTCATTTATAGATCTGAAAGCCCCAGAATGTTTAAAAAGCATACATTTTAGGAATTCCGGTACGGTAAAGCCGTAATCGTTCCCCCATGACGTCACCATCAAATTCATTATATATAATATATACATTATAAAATGAACCACATCAACTCCGCCCCTGTCCCGACATTCGTAGCTTAGCTTCACAAGCGCATACGCTATTATTTTACTAGCCACGACGCAGGCACCGGTGCGCACGCGCATGGTAATACGCAGCAGCACAGCCGCGTGCGCACGTGCCCACGATGTTGCGTATTGATGAAACACCTTAGCCATACCTTAGCTGTTGCGAGAAATTGTATAAGATACCTACCTTTAAAATATATGGAAAACTTTTATAAATCATTCAGACCACCAAAATAAGGACAATAAGATAGAAGATAATAGTAACAAAAAAAACGCCACAGATCATAGACGAAAATACACTAAAATATAAGTTACCCGCACATTTTAGGTCAAAACAAAATCCCTTTAATCAGTGTTTAATTTTGCTTATCTTTGGTTGGACGTACCAACGCTGTGATAAAATATGTCCATCTATTTTAATGGGACCTTGTATATATGACTCCAGTGCAGGCACCGACGCACGCGCATGGTAAAACGCAGCAACGCAGGCGCGTGCGCACGTGCCCACGATGTTGCGTATTGATGGCGCTGCGTTCGAACACCTTAGCAGTTACGAGAAATCGTTTAAGTGTTTAAATACATGGGTGGTTTTGACTTTGTTAGTGTGATGGTACCAGGCTGTGGGATAAAGGAAGTTGTTGCTGAATTTTTGGATCACCATATATTTCAAGTTCATACGACCCCAATCTGTTGGGTTCGCGAGTTAATAGGCTTCTTTTGGGCTAGCTCGCTCCATTGTCGACCTCATCTCTATCCTTGGACAAGATTGAGGTCAAGAACAGGCACATAAGCTAATATAAAAAAAAATAAAAATAATTGATTGTAGGTAAGTTTTCATAAGGTTTAGATTGCAGCTAAGGCAGAAGACATTTTTGCCATTGCGGCAACATCCTGGATGAGGCTGGCACGAGAACATGGAGCTAGAGATAAGCTAAGTGAGGCCTATACTAGAAGTGGGTGAAGTCGAGCTGTTAATGATGATTATGTAGA
The DNA here is from genome assembly GCA_932274075.1 of Diarsia rubi. Lineage (NCBI taxonomy): Eukaryota > Metazoa > Arthropoda > Insecta > Lepidoptera > Noctuidae > Diarsia > Diarsia rubi. The sequence continues at coordinate 12,637,669 of OW026433.1, read as the reverse complement.
TAACATATTTGGAAACCTAGATCTACATATTGGCTAATCTAGGATTTTCGAACCGTACAATAACATGTAACCCTATTGTATTTGTTTTCCGGCTAATAACATTATGCTTCATAGCAGTTCCTCCAAATACTAGCGAAATAAATGACGGTTTCAAAATCGTCTAAACATTATTATACATTATTCTGAAGATATTAGAACCCTCACATATAATCCATATCCAGGCTATCAAAACCGCCATATGTTTGATAAAAAATAGAAGTGTGTGTCAAAATAACATGCTACTGGACATGTCCGTTACGAGTGACAAAAAGAAAAGATTTCCATCAACCTGTTAGATGTGACAGGGGTTATTCAATAAGAAACCAGGCCGGTTAATGGCAGAATCAAAACTTACATAAATTGAGCTGTAAAACTACTCTGTTTGACTGTATAAATTATAAAAAAAAATACGTAAGACAGAACAAGAAAATTAAGCAGTAGATTTCATATTTATAGTACACCATAAACCTCGCCACTTTTTATTAATATTGAGGAGCTACCTTTGCAAAGCCGATTAACAATATGAAACATTGTAGGTAATTGTATACACATGTCTCCAAATTTTAATACTGAATAAGACAAAGGAAGTGCAAGACTGTTCCCTGTTCACTATAATTAGTGACCTAGTTAAAGTACGGAACGTTACACAGCTGGCCAGGTAATTTACTACAACATTAAGAACATAAATAATTTTTTTAATGATGTTTCATTTAACATTTGATGTTCAGTTGTACGATTGGACAATTTAGAGCAAACCACAAGACGTACCAACTGCCAGAGGCACAACATCGTAAATGAAAGACAATTTATAAGTCTATCAAAAGCTGTTAATAACGGTGGTAATATTAAAATAAATAGATTATTAAAACAACACTAAAAAGCTCGTTAAAAACCACTATACAAAATGCAAAATTTAGTAAGTACGGTACCATAAAAGTGAAAAAATACGGGATCTTGCATATTCTGGCTTGCACCTTTCTGCATAATTCAGACCAATCCTGTCACCAAATTCTTGCGTGAAGGGTGAAGGGTAATTTGGCTACTACCCCTTCCGATGCAGCCGTCTTTTACGACATAACGACGAAATAAACAATTTGTCGTAAAAAAGACCGTTGGTAATGGTCAGATAACTTTATGATTTTATATTTTTTAGCTTTTTAATGTCTTGAAGGGGTGATGTTATAGTTAAGGTGTTATCGAAAGATATGATATGACTTTTTTTGTAAGCGTATCATTGAAGGGGGAGTTTTATGATCCATTTGGTTTATAAAGGAACCTAATTTATTTTTGACAATGTATTTTTAAAAGAAAACCTTCATGGTCATTTTGTAAAGTTTTTTTTATTTATTTTTTTAACCATTTGTGTTCCACTGAAGGTTCAAGTCAAGGCCTTTCTTCTTTTCATTTATTCCTATCCAGTGCTGTTATTTGCCAATCCTTGTGAAAAGAGTCGAGTTCGTCCCGCCATCTCCTTCTGAGCTTGCCTGCGTTACTGTTTGGGACCCATTGTGTGTTTACTTTAGCCCATAAAGTCTCCGAAATGCGACAGATGTGTCCAGCCCAGTTCCATTTCAGCTTGGTAGCCGTGTGACCTACATCGGCAATTTGAGTGTTGGACTGCAGTATTGAGTTCCGACGATCAGTAAGTATAACTAAAATTGATGTTCGCCGACAGACCCCGATCAGACTTTTGACCCCTTTTTTTTTTTTTTTTTTGGTGGGTGTAAAATCATCGTATAACCCCTCCCGCTCTTGGGCAGAGCGAAAGGGAGTGTCAGACTTCTACTGACTAAAAACCACCCATGTTCCTTCTTCGCCCTCTATGTCGAGGCCGCGATAACCAGAGGACTACCCGCAGCCCGTGATTAGTAATCATGTTTGCGCTCCATTGATGAGTATATGATGAATGAACATGTCTATGAGTTTTCTCTTTTAGTGAGAGAGGGGGAGCGTTCTCTTCATTATTTGATTCACCGACCATTGCTCTACCAGGCGTTCATGCGACTTCTTTGTCTTGTCTCGATGCTTGTGCTTAATACTAGACCCAGTAATAATGACAAATCAGTTAGTCTGAATTATCATGGTTATATTGAAGTCCTAAGAAACATCTGCAAAACCAAAATAGTTGACACAAATCACACCCCAGGCAAACTTCCCCAATAAATAAAGCAACCACTGTACAAGAGTTACATTCTACGAATTATAATGACATAACCCTTTGATGCGAACACAGCTAGCTTGTAAAATATGCGTGCATTTACCTACGCTACGTCCCAAAGCGTGCGTTTACCGCACAGCCACGGAGTAGATAGAACAGAAGCACAGCTACGTGCAATGTATGTGAAAACGCACGCACTTTTGCATAGGTACTCATACTTATTCATAAGTATGAGTACGCAAAAGTGCGTGCGCGTGTTATCTGAAATTCTACAGAAAAACAAGATGGCTGTCAACAGTCTTGTATAAGCTATCTTCCATTACTAACAGCGCCATGCTAGAAAATCGTGTTTGAATAAAAAAATAGCCGCTTGGATCGATCTTCAGGTTAAGGTTGTTGCCCAGTTTGGCCCGTGGATGGGTGTTAGACCTCCCATTAAATACCGAGGTTTCTCCGTGTCTCGGAAAGCCTGTTAAGCCGTTGATCTCGGCTGTCAAATGTGTATCTGTGGCAGTCGTTATAAGTATTCAGTGTCTCGAAAATCTGGCGACCAGTGTTATCAAGGGGTTTCCATTAACCAGTAACAAGGTTATGGAGGTTAGCTAAGCAGTCGTGCCATGTAAAATACTGGAACGCATCTGCATCAGGTGTAAAACTGGAAGACACCAACATAGTTGAGAGGTGTCTAGGCAGACGATGACGCTAGCAGCGCCACGTATCTAGTTTCGATTAGATTCATGCCGTCTTCATATAATCTGAGACCACCGCGTCCCGATATGAGTAGGTCTACGTTTTAGGTTAACTTGACCTTCTGTCCCAATTTACTCAATGTCCATAGCATTCACCTGGCCAGATTGCGTGCAGGTGCGTCACTGCATGCAATTCACTTATCGTACGCATGCAATTGTAACGCAATAAAGGTGGTATTCCTGTAAAAAAATAGACTTGATGTAATAGAAATGGGTACGTAAATATTTACAGACGGACAGTTTAGTTTGTTGAGATTGTTTTTTAAGGAATTATGTTAGTAGGTAATTGTTGGGTAAGTATGTGTAGTTATCGTTTAAATTTACAAGTATTTTTTTGCAAACTTTTATTTTAGTTTAAACTTTCTAGTAGAGAATTAATTTGCTACGAATAAATTTAAACCTTGAATTAAAAACGCTGCTATAATATATTGCCACCGATTTGAAGATGACTGGAGTAAGGGGTTGTTTATTTTATGATACAGCATTTTCTAAAAAAAAAAATACAATTGAGTAAGTAATTAGGTATAACTTTTCTCAAATACCTACTTACTATTCTTTAAGACTCACTATTTTCTCAAATACTTGATACTTTCACACTGTATTTATTATAAACTAAGAAATTCGTCAACTATCCAATCACGGCCGTAGAAATGGTAGGTATATTTTCTTTACTTATAAGTTAATAAAAAAATTAAAATAACAGGGGCGTTTTTGAAAAAAAAAAAAAAGGTTGCTCCACAAGCAATATTCGACAAGAAAAAATATTTGTATGAATAATTACACCGCTATGTTCCCTTTAAGTTACTCGTGTTTGATCTAATCGATTAAACTCGATGCCGTCATCTATGACTAGTGGGAGTTCACCAAAGGCCTAGCTCACCCTCTGACCATCACAGTCAGGTCATAACTACCTAATTACGTAATACATGTAAATAGCTTTGTCATAAACTAAAATAGACATCCTATTCATTTAATATATTGTCTAGACAAATGCATTGCATATTCAATACCTTCCTACGTAAACAGTGTTTATCAATCTATCAGCAAACTGTAATTGTCTATTAATGTTATTTAGACACAGCAAGAGCAGTGGTGGCCCAAAGGTAGCGGCCCCGACTTACGAACAGTTGGTCGTGGGTTTTTACCCAGGCAGGCGCATTACTTTGTGTACTTTATTTCATCACCACTGCTCAAGCCAGCCTGTACCAGTGCCAAAGTTTTGAAGACATGTGACATTTAGCAACCTGCACTGGACCCGCATGGTGGATTACTACGCCCACTCTGTTTCATAGAGAGCAGGCAAAATGGTGTAGAAAAACATCGTGAGGAAACCGGCACAACCAATAATTCGAAGACACGGGCCCGCGTGGTGGATTATAACCCATCCCTCTCCTAGAGAGGAGGCCTAAGTCCCTGCAGTGGGATCATTATAGGCTGATGATGATTATGATGATGAGACACAGCCTTAATTAAGTACTTCATCTGGTTAAGTACGTAGGATATTACACATCATTTGTTTTGTCCCCTGTCCATGTTATTTGGGGTCGGCGCATCACGTAATTTTTACCCGACTGCGGCGAAGCCCAAAATGAGGGTTATGTGTTTGGAAAACTTGGAAGCAGGCGGGGTTCATTTGAATATTAAATTATGAAATGAAAATAGAATGGACCCCGCTTGCTTCCAAGTTTTGTTTAATTTAAAATGTGCTTGTTTTTTGCTTTTCTGTTTTTTTTCAATTGGGGTTTTTTTTTCTTCTATTCATCCTCTGTCACGTCACGCTTTTTATCATTTACTCATTTTTCTTTCAAATCATTCCTCACACAATTCATCCATCGTTTTCATGGTCTACCTTGCCCTCTCCATCTATCAACATTCATATTCATCAGTCTTTTAGTCACATGGGATTAGAATTTTTCATGCAAGGTAAAATACTTGTAAAAATAGTTTGGAGAAAGGATTTTGTATTCTCGATAACTGCTATGATTTTTTTATTTATAATCAATTAAAATCTATTAAAACCGAGTCCTAATTAAACTACAGAAGCATTTATAAATATTCCAAACAAAATGTTTCGCGTTATTTTGGAAGTTCGGCTACTCGCCGCTAGATGGCAGCGCACGCTGCCAAACGATTTAAAGTATGGTGAGATTACCACTGTCAACTGTGTGAAGATTCTTGTATTTTTTTTGTTATTATTACATGATTATGTTACTTACGGTTTGTCCAAAAACAAACTCTATTTATAAACTTTTATTACAGATGCTTTTTCGAAATCATAGTGTAGTTACTAGTTTGAAAAACCATAATGTAACTTGGTAACTTGTGGCGCATTTATTTTGTTTCTACTATAGTTCAGACTAAAAAGTAATTTAATCCAACCGAATCCAAAAAATGTAACAAAATTCTTAATTGTTTCTATTTTTAGAACGAAACGTTGTACAGACTTGAATTTGTATAGTGTTGCTTTTCTTTATTGTGTCATCGCTTGTCCACTCTGAGTTTGTTTTAAAATTACATTCAGACACCCTGACACGAGTGTGCAATGTAAACTAATTATATATACGTCGATTTTAATATAATTTTTTTTACATGTTTATTCATACAATTTAACTAAAATGCTATATGATAATGATTGTAATTGTATTTTTTAAATCGACGTTTTTTATGTTTCTCGGACTCAGTATAAAGTGAATTTATGTTTATTTTACTTTTTTTGACAACTTTTTTATAATTTTATCTTACTTTTATGTTGATTATAGGTCGTTGCATAGCAAACGTAGAAGACCCACCCAAAATTTGCCAAAAAAACTCGGCATTTGGTCACCCATCCCCGGACCGACGGAGGTAAGCACGACTTAACCTAGAGATCGCTGTAATTCTTAACCCACGAGCTCCAAAACCAAACAACCTCGTTTTTAATTAATTCAATTAGCTACAAATTAACAAAATCTATTGTTTAGTAAATCAATACGGATATAAACCCTCACAAGCTTCATATACTACATTATATAATACAGATTAAGATGGCCGATAAGATAGACGAATAAATTACAGAAAAAATATGTTACTACTTTAGTACCTACTTAGTACTTGATAACTGAAGCCTTGACCTTTATTAGCATAATATACCGAATTGTTTTTTTATACTACCTACTTATTGATTATTAAAATTAAGCCTTTTTTGGTGTAACATAACATCACGCCTGTAATCGTGAGGATCGGTGGACACGGTGGAGCACGCAGTGGAGGTGTGCCCCGCTTGGGCGGAGCCCCGCCGTATTCGTGCTCGTAGCAGCGATCGGCGGTGGTGAACTCTCGCGCCCGGCCCTGGTGCACGCCATGGTCCGGGACGAGGAGGAATGGGACGCCGTCGCCTCCTTCTGCGAAGCAGTGATGCTAGCGAAGGAGGTGGCGGAACGCGAGAGGGAGAGAACCTCTCGTCCCAGCCGCCGCGGGAGGCGCTCCTCCCGCCTCCGGCCACCGTAGACGCGGGCCTGTGGACGGTGAGTGATGGGCTAACTCGCTGTCCGTCCGTCTTACGACGAAAACAGGCCGTGTCGACGGCGCGTTCGTGTTCCACGCGCGCCTCAAAGAGATGTCAGCAACATGGGAGGGGCCCGAAAGGGCCGACGCCCGTCGGGGCCGCGGGTTGTCCACAGGTTATCGCGGCGTCGACATAGAGGGCGAAGAAGGAACATGGGTGGTTTTTAGCCAGTAGAAGTCTGACACTTCCTTTCGCTCTGCCCAAGAGCGGAAGGGGGTTATTCGATGATTTTACAACCGCCAAAAAAAAAAAAAAATTGACTCAGGGCTCCTCTCTAGGAGAAGGATCGGCTATAATCTACCACCTGGGCCCAGTGCGGGTTGGTAGATGTCATATGTTTTCGATTTTTTTAATTCTAAGACGTGCCGGTTACTCACGATGTTTTCCTTTACCGTTTTGAGAGCAGAAGTGATGAAATAAATTACACAAAGTAATGCGAACCCACGACCTACTGTTCGTAAATCGGGGCCGACACCACTGGGCCACCGCTGCTCTCTATTGCCATCAAAATTGCACAAATCTAGACTCCGTGGCCCGTGGCTGCTAGTGAACAATTTCTAATAGAAAACCTCAAAAACACTTTGCCTAGGACAGTCAGTAAGGGGTGTGTCACGATGGGGACCACTGACCCAACGAGGAGTAATTTTTTTTCAAAGTAATTTAAATATAAGTGTAAAGTGGCTGGTATTATAACCCAGGAACTTATTCTTATCTATTTACTGTGATACGTTTTATCTTCTTGTTGTCTCTTATCATTGATCGGATGTTACTGTCTGGACTTAATGTTACCACTGCGAGAACATGTGCTTTCAAAGCCAAGGTCGACTTATTATGAAAACTCTACCGTATTTTTTTTTTAAATAAACGTGGGCAACGTTTTTTTTTAAAAAAAAAACATACAAATACACACTAGGAATTTTTCCTTTACCGTGGGTGCGTTCACAGAAATTTAAACTCACATACACAAATACCCAGACCCTAAACAACTATCCGTACGAACCCGCGGCACGTAGTGCGGCAGTCAACTGCTTGAGCCTCTGCGCCAACCGTGTAGTCGAATTTAATTAAGGTTGAGGCTGTATCCGCATCTGCCTTTGCGTTTCCTAACGATGTTAGGGTCGACTGCGTCCAACAGGATGCAGTTAAATATAAGTATTTTACATGGAGCGACTGCCTATCTGACCTCCACAACCCAGTTAGTATCTTGTGATCCATACCCCATGATAAAACGGTTTGTTAGGCTATACCGGGCCACTAACTGCCTGTCAACGATCTACAATTGAGAGCTGGTACCAACGGAGGAAACTTGGTATTTAAAGGATGGTCGCCCATCCACAGATCAACCCAAGTAAGCACGGCTTAACCTGTAGATCGACAGAAGCTAGTAAAGTTATTATAGCCACGAGATCGCGTGAAAAATCAATAGATAGACAAACAGTTTTTTTTTGGGAAATCGTCAAATAACCCTTCCCGCTCTGGGCAGAGTGGAAGGGAGTGTCAGGCTTCTACTGACTAAAAACCACCCATGTTCCTTCTTAGCCCTTTGTGTCGAGGCGGCGGTATTTCTTTCAAACAACCTGCAGCCTCGACGGGCGTCGGCTTTGCTCGCCCCTTCCATGTTGCTGACATCTCCTTGAGGCGCGCGTGGAACACAAACGCGCCGTCGATACGGCCAGTCGTCATAAGACGGACGGACGGCAAGCTAGCCTATTACTCACCGCCCACAGGCTCGCATCTACGGGGGCCTGAAGCCGTCACGTGGCCCTCGACGCCCGGAGCACCTCCCGCGGTTCGCCAGAGACCTTAATTTAAGATTTAATAATTGTAAAAACAAATCTGCCTGAATAAAAGGCTTACTCTAACATCCTATCCTACTAATATTATAAATGTGAAAGTTTGTGAGAATGGATGTGTGGATGTTTGTTACTCTTTCACGCATAAACGGCTGGACCGATTTGGTTGAAATTTGGTATGTAGATAGGTTATACCCTGGATTAACATATAGGATAGTTTTTATCCCAATTTTATGATCTGTGGGATAATTTTCGAGTTGTAGCGGGTGAAGCCGCTGGCAACAGCTAGTTTATAATATTACTAACTTTCAAGATTCAATTCTTTCAACAACCATCACCACAAAATCGTATCACGTCTACCCAAACTTTCTTTCTTTAAATCAACAGATAACGAAAGAAAAAACCTTATCATCAGTACAAGTTGTTCATAATTAAACACTGCTACCAAGGAAGTGATAACAGGCCGGATGTCGCCACGCCCCCTAGCCGCAGACGAAACAAACTTGGGGTGCCAAGGAGTTTTTAATTTTTTGATAAAGGAGATTGGTATCGGATATACAACCTTTAATTAGAGAATGGACAATTTTTATGACAGTTAATTGAATTTTCAAAAGTTGTCTGTGGGAAGGACATGGTTTTGGTTTACTTAATTGCAAGCGCGACAGCTGAAATAGCCCGTCCCGCTTTTGGGCAGAGCGAAAGGGAGTGTCAGACTTCTACTGACTAAAAACCACCCATGTTCCTTCTGAGCCCTTGTGCCGAGGCCGCGGTATCTCTTGCGAACAACCCGCAGCTCCAACGGGATGCGTAGAGTCATGGGTTCGGGTTGGGGAAAATTTTTATTGGGTTTGTGTGATGGAAAACCCAAAAATACTTTGCCGAACTTGAGAATCCAACCTAGAACCCTAAGCTCAGCTGTCGCGCTTACTACAACGACTAACAAGGCAATCGAAATTGGTCGCGGGTTGTACACTAGTTATCGCGGCCTCGACATAGAGGGCTAAGAAGGAACTTGGGTGGTTTTTAGTCAGTAGAAGTCTGACACTCCCTTTCGCTTTGCCCAAAAGCGGGAGGGGTTATTTGATGATTTTCCAAACGAAACAAAAAAAAAAAAGGCAATCGAAGTTTTTCAAAAAAACAACGCTACGATGTAATAATTGCCGGGCAAAAGCGAGGAAATTAGAAAGTTTAATTTACCTTTGCACTTTCCAATGAACTTATAAAGTCCTATCGTAATCTAAACCTCACCTTGACATTTAGAAAAATACTGATTCAAAAACACTGCTGTTGGTATCTTGGTATGGACGTTGAAAAACACACTAATACTTTTCAATCAATTTTAAAATGGCTCGTGTTAGCCTAACCTTGAATCAACTGAAAAGGCCAAAGTTTCATAGCTCACTGAAGGCTAGGCTCCACTTTGATAACTCCTAAATAAATAATAAACTCGGGTAAGGCAATAAGGACTGAATACTTTAAAATGCATCGCTTCTGTCTGCCCTATACTTCAAACGTCAGACCTAGATATAGGTCAAATAAATCAATGGTAAAGGTTATCTACTGCAATTTCGTGAGTGTTTGATAGACAGCATACAGTCTAAATAATTAAAGAAAGTTTCAAATATGAAATAAGGAAGAAACTTAAGTTCTATGCAGGGTTGCAAGAACTACGGATGGTCTGACTGGTATTGATAGACCTAAATAGGATAAAAAAATAGGATAAATAGGACCCGTGATCCCGGGTCGACCCGGTAGGATTGAGATGATTAGAACCTTAGTACATAAACAACAACAGATGACATCACGCTTTTTATCTACGAAGGGTGAAGCAGAAATCATCATGGAGGGACTGCTAATCTGACCTCTACAATCCAATTAGTATTGCTTTTTAAGACTAGTTGCCAGACTTTCGGGTAAGACATACTATAGAAAGATAGATAGGCATTGCGATATTAAACAATTAGCATTTAAAAACAAAAAACCCAACTGTTACATTAATAACTTATCAAGGCACATTAGTCTCCAGTTGGTCTAGTGCCCTAAATGCCACATCTGCACCATATAAGTCCCACAAGGATACCGACAGTGCAAATAGGCCACCCACTGCGTGAAATTATAATGATAAAGCCACACCGATACTTTAATAAGAACACTTCTTATAAGTACACCAAAAACCATGAGATCTGATAAAATAAGTTGTACATGACCATGGATGTCGAAGTCTGAAATAGCCTTGTTCATGAGAAAGCGTGGTGTTCACTGCTCACACCTATGTATTAGAAGAGACATTTACCCTGCAGGTATTGTAGTGAGAGATTAACAGCTTGGAGATTATTTTTAATAGGGTAGTTAACAAAAAAAAACTAATTAGTCCGTCATATAGATTACAATTAAAAAGTATTGGACAAAAATATTTATTCTTTTTTCACGTAAACAAACAATGAAGACGATACAGTGCTTTGAAAACTCGTGTGACGTCATACTCTAAGACATTAGTATGACATTTTTTTGCGGTCAGTGACGTCACCAACCCCCACTCAAATCTTTGACGCGTTTTATCTTCGTAAATTTTTATTGATTTGCTAAAACAAAAAATACGGATCCAATATTATTCGATAATCTAACAGACGGACTAATTAGAATCACATTTTTTTAAGTCAGTTAACATCCCTATTATGCGTGACTTCATTTGTCCGGATGAAACTGTGAAAGTGGTTTTTTTTTGTAAATACTACTACTCATGGAAGGATTCGACTAAAACCGATCACATTTGAAACAAAAATCATTGTTGATAACAACACAAACCACTTGTTAAGTTAGAGACCTGGCAAACATAATCTTGCATAGTAGGTTATATTATATGTTATTGTTTCATCGTGTCTTCGTATAATGAAGTGAACTTGAGTGAACATTTAGCTTGACTTGTTAACTGCCTAGGGAACCGCTCCAAATGAAATTAGTCTCTCAAAGACAAATTGCCGCTGACCAAACAAAAAAAGAAAAAGAAGCACCCTTTCAAAATGTTATTAAGCTATTTTAAAACACAGGCCTTTGACAAAAAACGCGAAAGCCAACATAAGTGGTGTTTAATCTATAAATAAAGGCATAATAATGTGAATTGACGTGGTTTCGCAAAGGTCAGCCATCTTGATTGATCGCCGGGAAGATGAAGAGATTCATGTTGTGCTTGAGCACAATTTCTGAACTTGTAATGGTTAATTCACTTGCATAATGATATAAGTTTCATAGTAACTTATTAACTTTTATTTTTCTCTGTAACTTGTCTTATAAATGTATCTTCGTGAGTGTAGACTGTGCATTGTGTGTTGGAATTTATTTCACTCAAATTATGTTTATATAAAAACGGTTACCACGTTATTTCAGTACATCATTTTGAACCGCCACATAGGAACTTTGAATGGGTGTTTATAAGCACACAATTCTGTCTGCCATCATTTTTTTTATTTCTACCACTGTCGAAACTCAGTGCTGCCGCTCGCGAACTTTTTCGGATTTTACACAGTTGAACCACAAACACCTACCGCAATAACTTCAGTTTATCAGTGATCATGTTGCTTGTAACAACGCCGAAATATCGGGTACTCAAAACAAACAGTAAACATGCTTTATATCTCATTTCAGTGTTAATGATTACGTTGCTATACGTGGACGTCCCGTCCCTTCCGTCTTCTATTTCAATGACCATGGAAACGTGTGATTGAATATTTTGGAAGCACATATCCAGCGGTGCCAAGAGGTCTAAAAGATGCTATTCCCTACTTCAAGTACACAAACGATCGGTCAGCAACCTGTCACAGCTAAGCCTAAATAATCTTCACCAAGTAGATACCATATATTCCTTCCTACATTTATAATAATATCTCTAAATTCCCAAATCAATAATAATTGTCAAAACACGCATAAGTAGCATGTCGGCAAATAGTTGTGTTTGCGTAATGATATGTTTATCTGTAGATAGATAGTTTGTATGAATATGTACCGGGTCACCGACAACCTGCGTGAATTTGGTTATCGTTAACCTGGTGTTTATTATTAGATGGGTAATATTTTTGCGATATTTTGTGGTTTAGTTTGGAAATTTTAAAGGAGATTTGAAAAGCTTGTGGCTGCTTGTTACAGCCACTCAACACCATCTTAAGGTAGTCCGTGGATGGGTGACCACTACTTAAGCTGAGCTGTGCCGCGATACACCAATTCATCATCATCAGCCTATATTGTTCCCACTGCAGGGACTCAGGCCTCCTCTCTAGGAGAGGGTTGGCTATAATCCACCACGCGGGCCCAGTGCGGGTTGGTAGATGTCACATATCTTCGAATTTTTGATTCTAAGATATGCCGGTTTCCTCACGATGTTTTCCTTCACCGTTTTGAGAGCAGTGGTGATGAAATAAATTACACAAAGTAATGCGCCTGCCCGGGTTCGAACCCACGACCAACTGTTCGTAAGTCGGGGCCGCAACCACTGGGCCACCACTGCTCTCATATAAAACACCAATAAAACACCAATAAAACACCAATACACCGATACACCAATTAAATGGCTTGAATTCCCCCCAGCCTAAAAGAGATGTGGAATTGTGGATTTCAAGCCATGTGATTGGTGAATCGCGGCACAGCTCATCTCCGCTCTGCTTCGCTCCGTCTCAGTGGAACCGCAGCCTTACATACCGAGTTTGTTCCGTACTTAGGAAAGCACGCGGTTACGCTGCCGTGTTAGTATACTGTCATTTAAAAAGTTTTTACAGAAGAACAAACTCGGTATGTAAGGATACTCGTTACTGGTAGTCATTGGGCCAAAAGTCTGATCACCAGACTCACAGTGTCACGATTTGTTTCAAGTTCTTTTTTCTTTAATATTTTTTTTTACATTTTGTGTACTTGTGACATGAGCCAAATAAATGCTTTCTTTGACCATGAAGTTTAGTATTACCCAGTACAAGCTGGGTTGTGGAGGTCACTTAAGCAGTCGCTCCATGTAAAAGTCTCACCGGATGAACTGACTGACCTGTGTCATCATCAACAGCCTATTAATGTTCCCACTGCTGGGACACAGGCCTCCTCTCTTTTGAGAGGGATTGGGCTATAATCTACCACGCGGGCCCAGTGCAGATTGGTAGATGTCACATGTATTCGAATTTTTTGATTCTAAGACGATGTCTCCTCACGATCTCAAAACAGTGAAAGAAAACTTCACCGTTTTGAGAGCAGCGGTGATGGCATAAATTACACAAAGTAATGTGCCTGTCTGGGTTCGAACCTACGACCTGCTGTTCGTAAGTCGGGGGCCGCCACCACTGGGTCACCGCTGCTTATACCTGTATTCAGTTGTAATGAGTGTGTGTTTGTTGAGTTGAGACTAAATGCAGACCCCGACATAGCTGGGAAAATATTAAGCAAATGTTGAGTTTGGAGACAAAAAAAAATATACTCCAGAGGAGGGTTACACCGTTGATCACATTATCTTATCTTATCATTTTGCTTCATTTATCTACTGCGACTTACTACATCCCTGAAACCAGTACAAACTGGGTTCTAAGTTTTCTGGCTGGTAAGTTAGTCTTTGCGTGGCGAGGAGATTATTAAGGGTAGCAGAATCTGTATTTTACGTGGAGTGACCGCCTATCTGACCTTCATAATTCAGTTGGTTCTGAATAATACGAATTCTTTTGCTAAGTCTGATTGTTCGGGCTACTGACTTCCCGTATACTAATACTATAAGCCTTTTATTCAAACAAATTTGTTTTTACAATAATTAAATCTTAAATTAAGGTCTCTGGCAAACCGCGGGAGATGCTCCGGGCGTCGGGGGCCACGTGACGGCTTCCGGCCACCGTAGACGCGGGCCTGTGTGCCGTCCGTCTTATGACAACGACAGGCCGTAGCGACGCGACGGCGCGTTCGTGTTCCACGCGCGCCTCTAAGAGATGTCAGCAATATGGAAGGGGCAAGGGTCGACGCCCGTCGGGGCTGCGGGGTGTTGTAAGAGATACCGCGGCCTCGACATAAAGGGCTAAGAAGGAACATGGGTCGTTTTTAGTCAGTAGAAGCCTGACACCCCTTTTCGCTCTGCCTAAGAGCGGGAGGGGTTATTTGATGATTTCCCACTTCGGCTGTTGGCCCAACTTTGGCAAATACTTCCTCCATTTGACACTGCCTTCTTGTAACGACTGTCAAATATCTGCAAATGACAGCCGGTAACAACGGCTTAACCTGCTTTTAGACACAGAGGAAACTCGGTATGTAATGTTAAAAAATCACCACAACAATCTTAGAGGAGTTTGAACCCACAACCTTCGCATCAACTGGCAACTTCCCGATCATTGTGGCATAATAAGACCGTGTCTAAGTTAATTTAATTTTTACACTTTCTCTATGACCTTAGATGCCCTGGGAATCTAATAAGGTGAATTATAATTATGCACACGATAGAAAGAGGGTTAGCTGAAAAGGTAATTGTATGATGTGTTTACAATAATTAATTACACACTAATATGGAAATGTTGGTCATTATGTGCATTCGTAAAGTTAATTAATTGAAGGAAACGAGATAAGCTTTTTGGAATCTAATGATTACTTGAGGTGCCTTAGATTTATGATCCTTTAGTTGTCTGCCAATAAAAACGATTTGCGACCAACATATATGAAGGGTGTTCAGAATCTACTACTAAGACATGATGTTAAGCCGGCTTTTGACTATGGGATATGATAATATATTACATCTTGAGATGTAATATTTTATCGCTCGTCATACATTTTGTACGTGACCGTTCACACTGTGCTATAATATATGTAGGATATTACATCTCAAACGCGGGATGTAATATATAGCTCAAGATGTACCTAACATATATTACATCCTATTGTCAAAAGCCGGCTTTATCATCATAACTTCATGCCTGCTCAAAGAGTTGGGCAGAGGTGAACCTTATAGTATAGGTACCCACATTTAGAGCCAGTTATGATTATGTCCTGGGTAAAAGGGGGCGGGCATATTGCCCTCAACCGGGAATTAAACATGGGACCTCATACACAGAAGTTACGTTTGCCACCACGAGACCAATATGACAGGTTAGAAATTGATTCATTATACTTATTTGGTGAGCTATCTCCATCTTCTAAATATATAAAAATCAATGCCACTTTTCGTTATAATTTTATAACTCAAGAACGGGCTCACCTATCCAAACCAAAGGTAGCTGTATTATGTGAAGTTTGCACAAAATCGGTCGAGCCGTTCCTCATTTATCACATTTTTTGTAACAAATGAATTCAATTAATGGCGGATCATTTTGTTACTGGGGATTTTGCTGTCAAATTGTAACTTTTTTCAGTGTTGACAGTACAAGCATGTTGCCGGGTCTAATTGTAAATCTAAAAATTTAAACCATTCTCGAAACCACTTGAACAAAATGAAATGACAGAAATGAATGACATAACATTTATGTCATTCATTTCTGTCATTTCATTTTGTCATTTCATTTTAGATTTTTAGATTTACAATTGATTCTCGCCATAGTGTTCTTGGGTAGCACGTGTGTCTAGAATTTTAAGTTGTTTTTATTTTGTGATTGTTGACTTTTTTGTGTCTTGTTAGTTTATAAGTGTTTTGTCCTTGTGCACGTTAACAGGTTTGTTGTAATCTTCACATTTTAATCCATTTTATACAACATGGATGCAAATAAACCGCCCGATCCTGTTCCCCCCGACATTTCAGTTCATTCCCCTCCTCTTTTCCCAAATACACTAAGCCAATTCGCGAATGTTGTCTGTAGCTTAACAGAGATGGATCAATCTCAATCCCAACCTTCCCGTAAACGTCCCGTTACTAACGAAGATACTGTATCACCTACTCCCCCAAACAAACAACAGAAAAGTCAAATTGGACGTACCAAATATTCGGCAATAGATAAGGCCCCTTTTGTTGTCCACGTCTCCCGTGTAGAAACACAACCCAATTCAGGCACTACCTTACACCCTGTTAATTTTGGAAAGTTTCTGATGAGTAACAACATCGCTAACATAGTTCGTGGTGGGGTTAATAGGATTGGTAGAAACCGCGTTTCTGTAGAGTTCATTTCCCCTCAGGATGCCAACGCATTCTTGGTTAACAGTCTGTTGGCCAAGTACAGCTATACTGCCTCTATCCCTACATTCAACATCACAAGGATGGGAGTAGTAACAGGTATACCCTCTGATATATCAGAAGATGAAGCGATTACATATTTGTCAGTGCCCGCAGGATGTGGGCACATTCTTAAAGTTCGCCGAATCAATAGGAAAGTTCAGAGAGACGGAGAAAATGAGTGGAAACCTACTGAAACTTGTGTGATCACATTTGATGGACAAGTCTTACCCAAAAGGATCTTCTGCTGTTACACATCCCTTCCTGTTGAACAGTACATTTTTCCCACAATTCAATGTCGCAAATGTTGTAGATTTGGTCATGTGGCTAATGTATGTAGGTCTAAACCACGCTGCAGCAAGTGTGGCCACGATCACCCAGGTGATGGTTGCAACATTTCTGAGGGTGAGGCCTTCTGTATTCTGTGTTCGGGTAATCACTTCGCTAATAGCAGGTCATGCCCCGAGCATGGTAGACAGAAAGCCATTAAAACCGCTATGGCTGAGAAATCTATTTCTTATGCTGAGGCTAGTAAATCTATTCCAACAGCTTCACGCAATTACGCCAACATCACTAAAACTCCGATTTCTCAGTCTTACCGCAAGACTGTAACCCTAAAACCGAAATCCCATGCCCCTCTTTCCCCTTCTTATGACAAAGCTGCTCATCAACAGATAATTAATTCTCCTCAACCTTCACAGCCTAATGGCTGCGCTCTCAACTGTAATAATATCTCTTCCAACAATAGTACTTCTTCCATCATTGATATACTTATTAAACTCATACCTATAATTACTTCTTCTTCTACTGCTAATTCTCAATCACCGTCCAACGTTGCCGACCAACTTATAACTCTTCTTTTAGATATTAGAAATGGCGTCTCGCCAAGTATTCCTTCAGTGGAATGTGAGGAGCGTGTGGCATAAAAAGCACGACCTCATATTCCTTTTAAATAAATACAAGCCTTTAGCTTGTTCTATAGCTGAGACTTGGCTTACTCCAAGTCTTAGCTTCCGTATACCACACTTTAACACTGTCAGATGTGACAGATCAGACGGCTATGGAGGGTCGGCCCTCTTGGTCAATAACCGGGTCCCACTTTTACCCTTTTCTTTACCTCCCCTTACGGGAGATATGAGCATTGCCGCAGGAAGGGTAGAGGGCATCACAGTGTTTTCCATTTATATTGCACATCCTCGCCCAGATTTTTTAATAATATTAAAAGAAATTTTTACTAATGCTCATGGGCCGATACTGGTCATGGGCGACTTTAACTGTCACCATTATAGATGGGGGTCTGAACGCTGTGATGCCTTTGGTGTAGCTCTAGTCGATGTTTTGGATGACTTGGACCTCTGTGTCTTAAACGATGGCTGCTCGACACGACGATCTCTTCCAGGACAGCAAAAAAGTTGTGTAGACATTACATTTTGCTCGGTGGAGTTAGCAGCATCAACTCACTGGGAATGCACAACCTTGTCGCATGGTAGTGATCACTACCCTATTGTCATATCTTTGGTAAATAAATCTTATTTAGAAAAAACTTCCCCTCCACTTTTGAAATATAACCTGTCCAATCCAGATTGGACAAAATTTGTGTCATTATTGGAGGATAAAATTGATGCTCTTCCAAATTTAAATTCAAATTTATCAGATCCTTCTGATCACGGCCATGCCAAGAGCTGTTATGAGGGTTTTGTAACAGCTATTACCTCCAGTGCAGATTCCTGCTTTCCTCTGAAGAACAGTGCCCGCAATAAAATACCTTCACCTCCTTGGTGGGATCACGAATGTACTGCGGCAGTCAGGGTTAGGGATGAGGCCGAAGTTTGCTACAATACAGATATGAGCACACAAAATCTATTGGCATACTGTCATCATAATGCCAGAACCAAACGCTTTCTCCGTAAAAAGAAACGCACTGGTTGGGTCAAATTTTGCTCTTCTTTATCCCCCTCCACTCCAGCTTCAGTAGTCTGGAAAAATATTAATAGGTTTAGACGTGGTTGTTCCCCATCAATCTCTTCACCAATCACTAGAGAAACAGCTGAACATTTTTTTAACAAAATAGCACCATCGTATGTTCCACTCTCAATAGAATGTCAAAACACACCCCTGCTTGATGTAACAGAGGATCCTTTTGATGCGCCATTTACTTTGGAAGAATTGAATGTGGTACTCAAACATGTACGGGACTCAGCTCCTGGTATTGATGGAGTGCCATATTCTTTTATAACCCATTCTGGCGAAAAGGCGAAAATCTACTTTTTAAATATTTTAAACTTTTGTTATATTAATGGTTGGGTACCAGATCAGTGGAAATTACAGGTTATTATTCCCTTATTGAAACCAGGCAAACATGCAGATGATCCGAATGGCCTTAGACCAATTGCTTTATCTTCAGTCCTAGCCAAATTACTGGAGCACCTTATTAAAAATCGTCTTGAGTGGATAGTCGAGTCGAGAGACTTACTGCCGAACCACCAATTTGGTTTTAGGAAAGGTCTTAGCACAATGGACAGTGTTGGTATTTTAGTTACGGACATACACTTGGCTTTTTCTAGAAATGAATCCGTTGTAGCTACTTTCCTTGATATCTCCTCTGCATATGACAATGTACTTCTTCCCGTTCTCAGGCAAAAATTGCAACAGCTGAGTCTTCCGGCTAAGATGATACAATGCATATGTGAACTACTGCTGTCCCGTTCATTGGTTCTGAGAGTGCAGGGTGAGGAGTTTGATGAAAGGCAGACATGGAGGGGTCTCCCACAAGGCTATGTCCTCAGTCCCATACTCTACAATTTATACACGGCTGATATTGGTTCCTGCTTAAATAATAATTGTCAGATGTTACAATACGCCGATGACATTGTTTTATATGTGACAGATTCCTCCATAGTTGACGCGGCGTCATCTCTATGCCTCTCTCTGGATTCTTTGAACCATTGGCTTTTAAACCATGGGCTGTCATTATCTGCACCAAAAAGTTCGGCAGTTATTTTTTCTCGTAAAAGACTCATTCCTCATATTTCAGTAAACATTTTAGGCCACATTATTCCTTTAGTTACTAAAGTAAAGTTTTTAGGCGTTATTTTAGATACAAAATTAACTGGCAAACATCACTTAAATTTTCTTACCCAAAAATGTGAAAGAATTATTTCAATTTTAAAAGTTCTTGCGGGTGTTTGGTGGGGTGCTCACCCCTACACCATGAAATTAGTTTATAATGCTTTAGTTCGTAGTGTTCTAGATTACGGAACATATCTTCTGATTCCTTGCAACAAAGGTGCTTTGGCTGGGCTGGATAGAGTTCAGTCCAAGTGCCTTCGAATCATCTCAGGTTGTATGAAGTCCTCTCCCGTTAACGCATTGCAAGTCGAATGTGCTGAACCTCCTCTGACCCTTAGACGGCAATATCTGGCCTCACGTTTTGTGTCTAGACTAATATGTAGATCCTCCCACCCTCTCATAGGCAGATTGAACGAGTTAGATGCCTTATGCAGAAGCTCAAATTACTGGAAAAATAAAGAAATTCCTTTAATCCTAAAATCCTTCAGACTAATTCTAAATTTAGTAAACCCGATCGTCCAGTATCCCAGTTTACCCCTTTTTAATTTTCCTTATGAAGTTTTATGCTATATCCCAAAAATTCTCTTTGATATTGGTATATTCAAAAAATCTCCGACAGCTAATTTGACTTTTAATGCGGTGGTGGGCGAGAGATGGAATGGTTTTCAATTATTTTTTACTGATGCTTCGAAACTAACCGATCTAAGTCACACTGGTGCTGCGGTCTACTACCAAAGCTCCAAAATTATCTTACAGTTTAAATGCCCTAAAGAATCTTCTGTATTCACTGGTGAATGTGTGGCTATACTGGAAGCTTGTCTTTTTATAGAGTCACACCACAACATACAGAAAGCCGTCATTTTTACAGATTCCCTTAGCTGTTTGCAAGCCTTAGTTCAAAATCCCTATAAAAGTAAATTGCACAGTTCCCTTATTTTAAAAATTAAAAACTCTTTACTGTCCTGCGCTAATAATCAAAAGAATGTTCAGTTAGTTTGGATACCTAGCCATTGTGGCATTAAGGGTAATGAATGTGTTGATGCTCTGGCTAAAAATGCTTGTTCATCTATGACGTCAGATCTCACGCACAACTCCCATCAGGGTTACGATCTATTGTCCCTTCCAAGACTGAATTTGCAGTGTTCCTGGCAGGAGCAATGGAATGTGTCCAGCAAAAAGAAAGGTAGTTTCTTCTACGCAGTTCAACCGACCATAAAACCAAAACCGTGGTTTTTCTGTCACAAAAAAGTTTCGAAAACTATTATTTCTGTTCTGTGTAGAATCCGCTTAGGTTTCTGTTGCACTCCCGTCTTTTTACACAAAATTCATGTCCGTGACTCATCTCTCTGCGAGTGCGGGTTGGAGGAAGGTACCCTGGATCACATATTTTTTGAATGCTCTAACAACATACCACCTCTAGATTTATATAGCCGTCTCCCTAAATTTAAAATCCCTCTTCCTATTAATTTCCCCTCCCTTTTAACATATTCCTCTCCTGAACTGCTTGTGGCGTTGATGATTTTCATCCGTCACAATAATATAAAATTATAGTATTTGTATCCTTGTTTATTCTGTGTGGATGTGGTATATGTATATTTTTAATGTTATAACACCTATATCATTTATGTAATTATATTTTTTCTGTTTGTTTCAGTCCAGTACTAACCCCACAAGATCTACAATAATTCAATGTATCGTCGATTTTTTTTTTTTTTTTTTTTTATCACTTACAAATACAAATACACACTTGCTTCTCCAATACACTCCTGACATTGGCAGAATAGTCGACATCGGCTTTGCTTGCCATATTCAAAAATAGAATAGAATAGAATAGATTTACAATTAGACCCGGTAGGTGGCGCTGCTGTAGGGACAGGATGACGTCTGCTAGGTTCGCTAGTTTTAAATAATTTTGAGTCGTTAGGTTCTATTGCTTCTATTTTTCATCAATGTTCAGTAGAAGTCCAAACCAAAAGAACCCATTTGTTCTAAACCAAACTTACTAGGTAGAGGTAGGTACACAAGAGCCTTATTCTACAAGTAGTGACTATAATGGAGCTGCTTCCCTAGTTCCTCAGTACATTTTCTAAATACCTACATTAACAGCAAACCTAACATTCTTGCGCCAACAATGTTTCAAAGTCCTCGCGTGCTGTCCGTCACTGTATGCAGCAGCGTAATTATAACAAGCGTTGTGTGAAATGCGATGTTCCCAGCAGATGTCGCGATAATCGCCACGCCAAGCATCGCGTGCGCTTGCGCATAGCGGCTTGATCTACACGTAGCGGAACAATTAGTCTGTATGAAGTTTTGGACGGATTTTGTGGTGACTGATTTTGGTTTTGTAATTGTTGGGTATTTGGAGTTTAGTAAAGAGCTGGCGTCGCGTTGAATGTAGATGCTGTTTTTTTTTAATAAAATTAAGATAGGGTACACCTTTCTATAGCTTCAATCACCAAGCAACTCAACTTATAAAGGTCCACTGCTGGACTAGGACATAGACCACTCCCAAATGCTCCGCAACACCCTCTCTCCTTTAGCCTTATGCACTCACTCTAATCCACTTGTCCACCTCATCCAGCCATCTCCTTCTGGACCTGCCGCATGTAGGACGAGCAATGGACAAAAATTACCACTCAGTGGATATCAGAAAGCAGGTTACTTTCTTTACTAATTAGTTGTCACGTGCTTATAGCACAGGCTTGGCAAAATGTGTTATGGCAATATACTTAAAAAAGCCCTCCACAAGAGTCTAAAATTGATAAGCGCATAACAGAATTATTTTCAGCTGACAAGATCAGCTTGCAAGCATTAATTGAGGACTTGACCATACTGATTAAGATTTCAGTCCTGCCGGAACTAATGCTGCCAATATTGAAAACCCTCGGATTTCGTGTGTCCATATATCAGTTCAGGATAATCTGGCAACACTGGTCGCAGTCTGTTAAGTATTAAACGAGCCTTGAATATGCAATGTGCATACTTATTTAATTAGGCTCTTCCTTTTTGTATGCAAAATCGCATTTATAGCCGTTATCGGGTATCTTTACATATCAAATTAAGCTGTTGACGTGAGTGTAATCTTGAATACTGATTGGTGGATTCCGATGGAGTTTTTCATGGAATGTTTCCATGTTGGTTTTGGTGGAATTAATGTCTGTTCTGTTTATTAAAAACCAGAACCGAAATTGCGGAACATTACTTTGAGTAAAATTTAAAAAAGTTTCAAAATTAGCAATTGATGTTACTGAACTGTAGAAACGAAAGTTATTTATTGCAATTGTATTTTTTAGCCTGTTCCGTCCCACTGCTGAGCAAAAGGTTTTTTCCCCCCAATTTCTTATGCGGCCGCCACACTATACTCCTCGCGCTGCTCATAGCTATGCTCCTCGCGCTGTCGCTATTTGCCGCGATGTTGCCCGCTCTGCCCACACTGCTCTACTCGCGCAATTAATCGCGACACTCGTACAAAAACAAAAACCGACAACAGAGGGAGCGATGGGCAGGACGAGGAGCATGACGTGCGGCGTGACGAGTAAAGTAGTCATACTATGTCTCTGCCTCCTTTCCTCGCTACTTCCCATGTCACTCGTCGAGTGTGTGGCGGCCGCATTAGAAATTCTGTTGCCACACAAATCGTTTTGCCACCTATTCGGGGCTAGCCTCGGTGACGCCCGTCCGTCTTCCGGCATCCACCGTCAGGAGACTTTTACCTACACTGATAGCCTGCTCGGCAGTACCAGACCCAGCAAGTAGGTAGATTAGTACGTACTTGCTTTTCTGTGATTCTTTTTTGTAGGTACTTATAAGTTAAGTTTAACTTGTGCTCAACAAACAACATCACCAGTCAAAAAACCATTATCCTCATTTGATCAACGGTCATTCCTGTCTGTGAGGATATTATGCACTTCCTTTGCAACGAGATAATTAAAGACTGATTAATTATATCTATACCTATACGACCTTTTCATTTTATTGTCCATTACGAGTATATCCTCCGTTCAGTTAAAAACTTTGCCTGGGGTTATATTAAGATTACCTAGATATAATAAAAGTTCGTGAATTCCTTTACTTTGTATGTTTAAACGGAGTTCGCCTCCAGGTTTTACGTGACGGAGTTACACTTATGATACTTCGCATTAAGTAAAGTATACCTAATCGTTAATTAAAACTGGTTCCACTCAGATCCAGCCTGCCCTCCCCAGTGACGCCCTTAGCACGCTGTAACTTAGTTCAAAGTTTTTATGCCTGCCAGGGCACTCCACCCATGAAGGCCTTATACTCAAGGCGTTGTGGATGCCTTGAGTATGAGGCGTCTACGACGTAAGATTATTATTTTAAACTGACATAGTCACTAACACGATCACTAACGCTGAGTTAGCTGTTGTTTTTATTTTGGCAGAGACTATTCACATCTACTTGAACTCACGCATAGGTGCTCAAATAAGCTATAAGTTGGTTGTCATCATATTCAGTAGTTTTCATCATACCACAAAATGTAACATATTACATAAAAAAATGTAAAAAGATATAGATACGGTCTTTGAATTATTTGATTGTAATAAAGATACGAACATACGACTGAACATAGTAAACACTATATAGACGTCACTTCCGATATCCGCAAAATGATAATATTTGCAGAACCATAAACTCGTACTAGGACCAACACCCTAAGAGTTTACGTCTAATATTGGCGCCCAACCATATAACCTTATCGAGCTTCAGATAATTTTGTGTCATAAATTATGAACGCCAATATCTACGTTGTTGACGTATTTCAGTGGTTTCGTAGAAAAATATGTGAAATACGTAGTAGTTGTGAAGATAAGTTGTGTGTTCCTGTCGGTTTATTACAAAATAATATTAGCGGAGCAACTGGTTTTCTATGATTGAAAATGTTTCATCGTAGATTTGTTGTGATGAGTCGTATTTAAGCGAATAATTAAACCATTAAGAAATACTTTCGATTGCTCCAAAATGCAAAGGGGTTTGGTTAAACATGGCGTCGTTATGAAGTTCCACGGCCAGTAATGAAACTTGTATATTAAAAGAACAAAATAAACCGATCAGAAGTTCTTATGGAACCATTTCTCTAAACGTAATCGGAACGGAGATATTCGCTCATTACTCTTTACTGCTCATTAAAATCAATGGACTAATTATAGTCTCTTTGTTTGGTTGTAAGACATGCCGGTTTCCTCTTCTACGTTTTGAGAGCAATGGTGATGAATTAAATTACACAAAGTAATGCGCCTGCTGGGTTCAAAACTTCACAAAACGACTTGAAATAAATAAAATGGGTGTTTTGGTATTGGCTCGGGTCTACGTTATCTTTCAGCAGTGAAATCAAACTTCTGATTCAACGCAATCAATGACCAATAATATCGCATATTTTGCGATTTTACAAGGGCATCTAAATCTATAGGGTAATTTGGCAAGAAGCATTGTCTTACAGCACATGCTTTTAACTTCATTGAACATTTTATGTTTGTAGGTATCTAAAATACCGCCTTATCAACCTGCTATACACATTGAGATGTCACCCATATTTGGTCAGGTGTGTATGACTACGTCTGCGGTTCCGGCATTCGCTACGAATAGGTTCGATCAAATAATAGTCGTTCTTGTTCAATGATTAATTGGTTTATTTGTTAATGTTACCATTGTAGACAATGTGTGGTGGAGGCGAGAACTCAATTAAGGATTTGAATATTTTTTTTTATGTCTTTATGATTGCCTCGTTGGTCCAGTGGCCGAAAGTGCGACTGCTGAACTTGTGGTCCTAGGTTCCATTGCCAAGTCCAACAAAGTGTTATTGAGTTTTTTCATTAGGTATTCTCAATCGTTTATATTATTAATTTGTTAATGTTATAACTTGCGGTGTGTAGTATTAGATACATCTCTGCCTACTCCTTCGGGGATCACAGGAGTGATGTTGTGTTAGGTTTTTTATGTCTCTTTTTTCCTTGTTATAAATCGTGAGTTTGAGCAATCAGGTATACGCATTACAGGATCAGGACGATGATATCTTGATGAAACTATTAAACAATTAATCGGTGGGCAATGAAGGAAGTAGTCTTCCCATGGGGTATCGTATACCCAGTTCTAATTGGGCTTTGAAGGCAGTCGCTCCATGTGAAATGCTGGTATTCAGCTGCATTGGGTTAGACTGGAAGTCGACCCCAACATAGTTTGGAAAAGGCTAGACAGATAATGATAAATAAAGAAAGAAATAAATAGTGTTTATTTGCAACACACGGCCAAACAGTTATACAAGATGATTTTTTAGTCACCGTCCAAATTTTTTCTAGGCATTGGGTATGATTCTTTAACACCATTTTTGTAAACAAAACGATACGGAAAATTTTCATTTTAAACCATTTTTTCGAAAAAATTATCCGCTCTTCGTGAAACGTTAAAACTTTGTGATGTGATATCTCAATATTTTTGTATTGAGTGATACTTAAATAAAAAAAAAAACACGTATTCAATGATTTTCGCCAAAGATTAATATATCAGAATTTTGACGGTGACTAAAAAATCTTTTTGTATAACAATAATAATAACAAAAAACATAATAAAAAAAAGACACAAATTAAACTAAAATTGGTCCTGTGTGAGGCCAAAATGCAACTATCGCAGCATGGTGCTGTAACATTTAAAACAAATTTCACAACACTGGTATTCAATGCTGGCTGCCTAAGGCTCAGACACAATGTGTCTTAAAAACCACCAAAAATTATTTTTTTTGGACAAGGCCGCCACCGTATTTCCTAACCACTGTAACTCCTGTAAGCCAGAATCAACAGTGGCGACCACAAGAAAAGTGCCGAGACAATGAAGATCGACGAAGTCCCAGAGAAACGATTTAACTGTCTTGGATCCCGCAACGAAATTAATCAGAAAAGAACAGCGGAGGAGTAGAAAAACATAATATCCACTTCCCTCCATATCAGCAGGAGGCAGAACAGGACCAGGCCAATAGGCACACAGGGACGTATACAACTGGGATAAGCCCAGTTGCCTACACCACGGATAATATTATCGGTCCTAAGTTTTGAGCTGTTATCATCATTTCAGCCAAAAGACGTCCACTGCTGGACATAGGCCTCCCCAAGGTGTTGCCACATTGACCGGTCCCGTGCATCTCGAATTCAGCGGGTCCCCGCAACCTTCACCAGGTCATCGGAAACAAAAAACGCAAATAATAATATATTATATTATTAGTTGCGTTTTTTATTTCCGTTGGAGGGCCTCTCACTAGGTGGACCATTACTGGATTCCAGTAATAGGTATGGCAAAAGCGCTTGTTTGACAAGTTTGTTTGTGTGTGTATGTTGGTTTTCTGTATAAAATTGCCTTTGTTGGACAGGCGTCTCTGTGAGGTGATCCTCAAAGAGACGCCTGTCCTGATAACTCGACATCTTCCTTACCTCGACCCATTCTACTTGGAGTCCGAGCAACACGTTTTCTTCTTCCATAATTCTCTCCTGTCAGTCGTCACGGTATCATTTACCCCTTTCTCTTTCATACTATTCCACCCACAATCCATTCATCGCTTCTATGAGCTTCCTCTGCTTTTCTTTGAGGGTGTCGACTGTAATCAACAGGACAACCCATGTCTGATCTAGCTCACCGTCCTTACGTCTTATGACGATGACAGGTCGTGTCGACGACGGCCCGTTCATGTTCCACGCGCGCCTCAAAGGAATGCCAGCAACATTGCTGAGGCCCGCAAGGCCCGGTGCTGCTGGTAGTTCGAAAGAGATATCACAGCCGCGAACACAAAGGGCTTAGAAGGAAGGTTGCGGTGGGTTTTAGTCAGTAGAAGTCTGACGATAACTTCCGCTACAACATTAAGCAGTCATTCCACAAAAGTCGTCCATTAGTATTACAGAGCCCGGAAGAGAAAAACTGCACGTTTACATATAATACATGGAATGCGGGACAGCTGAGAGACACGCTAAATGTTAACGATGTCTCATATTCTCGTCAATTTATTGAATCAAACTGGTTTCAGGATTATGCGTTTAACTCGGGCTTGTTTATTTATATGCTTAAGTACCGTTTCCCACGGATTTGTGGATGTCTGGTGGTTTCACTGTGGCAGTCTGGATTCGTTTCCGGTCTGTGGTAATAGGCACGCCTTCTATTACGTGAGACTGATGTGAGTTAAGGCTCTGCCTTAGCCCTTTGGTAAATACTGGCGTAACGTTTTGTCGTAATTGATAAATTCTGCAACTGTCACGATTTTTTTTTATGAAGAAATATGTGGACACAATAGACTACGAATATTCCTAATCTTTATTACATAGTTTAAAACAAATTCGCTTCTGGAAACGGATTTTAATGAGGATTTAATTAATACACAGAGTAACATAATACGCTAATTTATAGGAGGCTAGAAAATATTACATCTTTTATCCTAATCGAACAGTGCATCTTGTTTATACAATCTCAACAACGATTAAGGTCCTCTGACATGCATAATTTCTAACACAATGTTCTAGATTTTCAATCTACAACTCCCGTGTTACTTCATAATTAATAAACCGGTTTAACTCAACTTCAAAAGGTGTCTAGTCTCCGTAGCTCTTGTGTCTAGTGTAACCCTGCCCCTCCCAACCCCTTTAACGGACCTATTTATAGGTGCTATGTATTCATATCCTGAGTTGACACGACTGGCATCCGAATCGATTCGTAACATCCACTAGATCTAGACAAAATTACCCTGTTTGTGTTTTTATACACCCTGTACACGCCGGTTATTATAACTCATCCTGTAGGTTACTGGGAATGGTGTTGCCAAGTTATAAATACGGATATGGTAGATAACAACTAACAGGAAAGTATGGAAGGAGGATATTTCTTGCAACAACTCTAAATTAGTGTGGCTAGGAGAATTACGATTTTTAAAACAGCCAGTACCTACCTAACTTAAACTATAAAGACCTCTTTCTTGTTTATTTATGTAGCTTTCCAAGACAAAGAACAAAGTAAGAAGGAAAAAAGTGATCTTAAATAAATACCACCATTTTCTTTACGAGTATTTCTAACATTTTAAAATAAAACACACCATGTCTTAAATTACCTTACCAGTGTAATAAATGTAGCAGATAATAATTTAATATAAAACGCCGTATTAGGCGTGGCAACACTACTTTGTAAAGTCATTTGGATGCGGCTGGCGTCTGCGCATAGCACGATTCCCATATTAACGACGAACTAAAATACTCGTGTACAATGTAAATTAAAATATGCAACGCATTCAATGAAAAAACTGTATCGGATGGTAGGAGTAAGTTGTGTTTCGTAATGGTCAAGTGCGACTTGTGGGGTTACGACATGGATGCGAGATTTTTTACCCTGGTGTTTTGTACTTTTTGACATTACACAGGTCGAAGGAAGAGGCGGTCGGCAGCTTGACCGGGCATTGCTTTACTCAAATTAACTTCTAAAAAGATACCACTTACCCAGTACTGTATGTAGTCTGACCTCCACAACCCAGTTAGGGTTGTGGAGCTCAGATAGGGAGTCGCTCCTGCATCTAGTTAGACTGGAAGCAGACCCCAAGAAAGTTTGGAAAAGGCTAGGCAAGTGATAAGGAATCTTTTAATGATAAAATATGTATAAGGCCCACAAACGGAGTAGAGAGTGATTTGTTAGACAAGCTATGACCGCATCTAAATGTTCGAGAATGTTTTGCCACGTTCCCAATTAACTCTAAAACACAGACCATCGAAAACAACAATCAATAAAAATATGCACGGGACACACATTCGTAACTGGCCTTTAAAACACATCTCTCTAAAATAATTACTATTTACATTCACTACTCTTAATACAATTAATCAATCGTTGTATAACACAATAAAGCGGATGCATCGCTTTCTTGATGTGTATCGTCTACTCGACGTAATAATTAGGCTAGTTGTGCAGCGTAAAGCGCATTCGTCAAGTGTTGAGATGCGCGGAGAGAAGTTTATAGTGGTGGGAAGTGTCGATAGAAATTGTATCGATGTTTTTTTTTATGTTTTTGTGTAGTGAAAGTAGGTTGAAATTCTGATTGAAAGATAGAGACAAGTAAGTCCGATCCCAAGAAAGTAATATACGGTAAATATCTGTCAATTACCCAACATTTCGAAGACATGTGACATTTACAAACCCGCACTGGGCCAGCGTGGTGGATTAAGCCCATCTTCTCCTAGAGAGGAGGCCTGAGTCCCTGCAGTGGGAACATTATAGGCTGATGATGATTAACAAGTTACCCGTTGGTAAGACATGTTATCTACTCCGTCCTTACATTAATAATGTTAAAATATATTCAGAATAATGTTTTCAAGTAACTAAACTATGTCTCTTATTTATCTAGATTCTCGCAAATAATGGCAAAAATATATAATTTATTTTTCTGAGAACAAAATGCAAATTGCTCGACTTATTTATTGAGTATCCTATAGAATCGTCTAGAACTGTGCGATATCTATGCAAATCACAGATGTAAATCAAGAAAAACAAAATTTTTCGTCGAATACACACTTTATAGTAACATCACGTAAAATACTACTCTGCTTACATACACAAGTACTTCCCTTGTTTTCTTGGTTTTATGTATTAACGTGTTTTTTACTTATTTATGTGGGTACTTAATTTTAAATTCCTTTTATCCTTATTCATGATTTTATTATAAGACGTACGATTCTACGTGGTTGTCGAGGCTTTGGCAAATGTCTGTACAAAGCGACAACATCATGATCATTTCCGCAGAAGGACGTCGTATTTTTTGTAAACCAATATCAAAGCATTTGCTTCAAGCTGACCAGTTACATGCACTTTTGAATTGTCGAAACAAAGACAACAATAAAATATATCTTCAGTCCTAGTCACAAAGTCACAAGGCATGATAAATCGAGAAAGCCTTGAAAGTCGGTAGATACCCATTCTAAAGCGTAGATCTTTAAGAAGAAGAACGGGCATGATACGTTTGTTTTAAGTTTCAATTAGAAATCTAACAATGTTTGTATCGACAACTCCACTGTCCCATCACTACTCTGCATCTGTGTCAGATGCGTGGCAGGTGGCGCACGCGCAGGTGAACGCCATACTAGGCGCACAGCCTTGCACGTTCCCGCCAAAATCTTGCGGTGGCCTTACAAGAAGCTATTGTTTACTAGTCAGACATTATGCCACAAAGAGTATGTCTTCTTCTTAGCGTGGCCCAGAACTGAGCCACTAGTTTGGCGCTTTTGGTAGCGTCCATCAGTTCCTGTGTTGAACAAACAACGGGACACACAGGATATTAAGTGCCGCAAGTGTTTCAAGAGGTGCTAGTCAAGGTATTCACGGCTATGTGACCATGTGTGCATGAGGTATTATTTGTCCTCGAATCTTCTCATTACTCGGGAAGATGTTGCAGGTGCTGTTCCGTCATTCATCCATGATGTTTATGGGTCTACTTTCTCAGTTCCTTAGATTTCTTAGGTGGAGCTTCACTGGCGTTCTTATTATAACCTATGGTTAAGACTTCGTAGGGTTACGAAAACACTTGGGGTAGTAGCTTTATTTTAGAGGTTATTTTGGTTTAGACTTAATGCTGTATTTTTCAAGCTAGGATATTAACAAAATGTTACATTAGCTCCTACTTTTAATTTATAGAAATTCGGACACGTTTCTAAAATACTGGATTTTAAGTACGGCATCGTGTTTTTATCTTTTTTTACTGGAAGTGTATACCACAAATGACAGTAGTTACTGTGCGCAGTAGTAATATGTATTTTAACACGCCTTCTGGAAAACCACGTGTTTAGATCGCCACGTGGCTTAGTCGATATCAACGGTAAACCGGTGTACTAATTATAGTTTTTAGAAATAAGACATAATATTGGGTATAGGGTTACTCTATGAATACCGTGTCTATGGACTAATTATTTAGTAAGAGGACATGACAGTTTATCCGGAAGTGTCCATACTTAAATATAAGATCGGGAAACCCTGCGCACTGGACTAGTAACACAACCACCTTGCTGAGTGCTTAATAACGTGGCTTCGATAGCAGTTAAGACCGATAACACATAACATAACATCACGCCCGTAATCCCGAAAGGTTAGGCAAAGGTGTACCGAATAGAACACCCATATTTTGCCAAATTAAAATAATTAAAAATTGTTTTTAAGTCCATGTACCCCAATTGGGGACGAGATTATTGCCATCAACGGGGCACAAATCCAGGCTCCAAAGCTGCTACTGAGAAATGCCAAATGGTAAATCAAAATAACAGTTTGCCCGACACGGGAATCAAACTCATTACATCATGCTCAGCAGTAGCGATTGTGACCACTGGACCCTTTGGAAGAAGAAGAAGAATATTAATGTCAAGTTAATCATCCTTGGTGAGAGCGGCGGTGGCTCGGTGGTGGCGGCCCCGACTTACGAACAGTAGGTCGTGGGTTCGAACCCTAGGCAGGCACATTACTTTTTGTTTTTTTTTCATCACCGCTGCTCTCAAAAGGGTGAAGGAAAACATCGTGAGGAAACCGGCATGTCTTAGAATCAAAGAATTCGAAGACATGTGACTTCTACCAATCCGCATTGGGCCTGCGTGGTAGATTATAGCCCATTCCCTCTCAAAGAGAGGAGGCCTGTGTCCCAGCTATGGGAACATTAATAGGCTGTTGATGATGATGATGTCCACTGCTGGACATAGGCCTACCCCAAGTGTCGCCACATTGACCGGTCCCGTGCGTCTCGCATCCAGCGGATCCCCGCAATCTTCACCAGGTCATCACCTAGTGGGAGGCCTTACAACGTAACGTCAAGTTAATACTATTGGTTATAACGTAATAACTATGATACTTGGTTTGTAACTTGTGTTGCTAAAAATAGCGCAAACGACACCCTATCTTGATACTAGACGACTAGTAGGTTATGTCAGGTGCTTAGGAAGCAACACCTGTGCCATAAATACATTATAAGCTGGGAATACCTGATTTGCATCCTTTTTTAGGTCTTAAAATAGTATTACAGAGAGTTCAAGTTTGTGTGAGGGTAGGCTTAGATCCCGTCGGGGCTTCGGGTTGTTGTTTGGAACATGAGTGGTTTTTAGTCAGTAGAAGTCTGACACTCCCTTTTTGCTATGCCCAAGAGCGGGACAGGTTATTTGATGATATCTCAGCACCTAAAATAAAAATAAGGGTAAGCTTAGATGCAGGCGGTATTACTAGCGCTGATACGTTTCCGAAAATTCTTACACTCTACACGTGCCAAGCCTTTTCCTACTTATGGACTGTGTTAAGGTGGAAGCTCACATCTGGCCCGCGAAATTCTAATTTTCTTACGTTTTTGACAATTTGCAGGCCAGTGCTTGGTTGTATGTTTATGAAAATTTGATTTGCGACTGTAAGACGTATGAAGTTACCGAATTATAACCATCAAAATTATCAATACAACCCTCCAAGTTCATTTTCATGTCAAGATTGATTTTTGCATGTAAAAGTCATTCTTTAGTAATTTAGTCGTCGTTCTTTAGTAGTTAGTAATTTTGATGGTTATAATTCGGTAACTTCATACGTCTTACAGTCGCAAATCAAATTTTCATAAACATACAACCAAGCACTGGCCTGCAAATTGCCAAAAACGTAAGAAAATCAGAATTTCGCGGGCCAGATGTGAGCTTCCACCTTAAGAATGATATGTCAAGAAAGGAGAGAGATCATGAGATCATGAGATGACGAGAGACAGAGAAGTATTGAAGAACAAGACATGCTGCGCCGATCCCAAATGAATAGGGTAGTTAACAGAAAAAAATCTAATTAGTCCGTCAGATAGATTTCCAACAAATATTGGCCACGATTTTTTTCTTTTTTCACGTAAACAAACAATGAAGACGATACAGTACTTTGAAAACTCGTGTGTGACGAAATATTTCTAAGACATTAGTATGACATTTTTTACCGATGAGTGACGTCACAAACCCCCACTTAAATCTTTGACGCGTTTTAAGTATCTTTGTAAATTTTTATTGATTTGATAAAACAAAAAATACGTATCTAATATTTTTCGTAATCTAATAGACGGACTGGACTAATTAGAATCATATTTTATTTGCCAGTAAACATCCCTTTTCAGCTAAGGTCAAGAGAATGATAATTATTGTCATTGGCTTCCAATCTGACCGGATTCAGCTGAACACCAGTATTTTACTCAAAGCGACTGCCTATCTGACTTCCACAAGCCTGTTTACCCCTTGGTTAGACTGGTTGTCAGACTGCCGTCACTGACGACCTGTAACGAACCAACTGTCCACCGGGACCAACGGCTTAACGTGCTGTCTAAGAGACGGAGGAAACTCGGTATTTAATGGATGGTCACCCATCCACAGACCGACCTTGGCAAGCACTGCATAAAGAGGTTTGAAGATCAACCCGTTTCGGTATTATTAAGCCGTGAGCTCCACTCGCTTTCTGTTTTTAGGTAAGAATACCTCAAAAAAATCCACAAATACAGTTCGTCTTTCTAAAATATGAAACTTACAAAATCAAAACTCATTTATTCATACTAAGCTGATAATCAGCACTTTTCGAACGTCAAAATTTACTTTACTTTACTTATTTACAAGAGACAGTATCCCAAAAACGCCCCCCCCCACTCGACCTACCTTCCACGTAGGTTTATATGCAATGTCCAAACAGATTTCCACAGCTAAATTCAAAGTACAATAACTTAATGTAACTTTTATTGTGCTCAGAAGTAATTACTGACCATATAAGTAATTGTTGAGAGGAAGTAATAACATTCATCAGGTTCGATTTCCTGCAATTTTACGATTATTGCCAAAACTCTCGGCATCATTATAATCTTTTATGTTAGGACAGGATGTAATAATACTGAGTTTAATCGTTGATGAAGAATTGATCGTGTGTTTGACTACGAGCGACTGTTTTCGAAACTTCCCTTGGTTTGTAATGGCGAGGAAAGCCTGGTTTTGCGGTGTCTAACATAAACTTGTTTTTTTTTCTAGCTTATAGTGTGTCCTACTGTTAGGCAAAGGCCTCACCTTCCATAATTCTATATCCTGTGCGATCTTTGGCCATGTTGGCCCCTCAAATTTGATCAGTTCCTCACGCCACCTTCACCGTGGTCGACCTCGACGGCGCGGCGGTGTCCTTCCTCAGGCTTCCAGTGTGTGAAAATGTTTGCCCATCTCCGTGCTACGTGGCCTGCCCACTCCCAAATTCCACCTGAGCCTAGCTAATTTTCTCCAAAATCAGCTATTTAAGTTATGGAGCGCAAACTGGTGTTACTAAGTTGGTTCTAAAAACCTTTTTTTTTAAAACCCTCCCTTGGGATTTTTTCTGTATTGTCATGCGTCAGTGCGTTTACACACATTTAAACTCACAATATACACAAACAGCCAGACCCGGAACAACTACCTGTATAATGATTATTACTTACTATACAATGTATAAAAATAATCAACAAAACTGCAATTTTAACCTTGACCTACAAAAAGTGCTATATTTCTTACCCCGACAATAACACGCAATTACTTATAAAACCTTCCCAGCCTATTGAAACAAACAATTTTTGACTTAAATTAAAACATTAATAAATAACCGAACACGCAAAAGTAAGAGCTCAGCTAGTAAAAGTATCCATCATCTGTTTTCACTTAGTCTGCGCGTGCGCATGTCCCTGAGTTAACGGGACGTCGGCAGATGGCGCTGCCGTCGAACACTGTAAACAACGTGTTTATAACAGCTATATTATTAACGCAATATATTGGTGTACTGTATTCATTTTTTTACCAATATGGAAGGCTTTTGGCCATGGTGTAAGAAAGTACAAAAGGTCATAGTAATACAATCATAGTATTGACAGCTACAGTAGCTCGTGGCATTTATTAATAAGCTTGAGTCGATTTTCAGCTTAAGCTACGCTTTAAGTTTGATAACTTACCCACTGTATCCTACCTAGGGGTTACGCATTACCCAGTACCCAGCCAGGGTAGTAGAGGTCTAATAGATAGTCGCTCTATTTAAAATACTGGTCCTCTCCTACATCCAGTTAGACTGGAAACCTATACCATCAGGCCATCATAACTGCAAAAAGGCTTGACAGATTATGACAGTACTGACAGCTACTTATCATCATAGCATAATACCTGAAGTGCGCAGTTGCTGAGCGATTGAACTGCTACGCTGCGTGTCTTGGATTCGGTCCCCGTACGTAATAAATATTTGTATGACCTACAGATAGTTGTTCTCGGTAATACGAGATTAAATTTTAATGTTTGTGAACGCACCCACGATACAGAAGAAATTCCTAGTAAAATAAAATAAAAATTAAGGATGGAACTTCTGCATTTTTCTATCCTACGGTCTGAGGTAGATTTTAATGACTAGTACTTTTATCATAGGAGAGAGGAATAATTTCTCGCTGTAGGGAATAATTTAGTTGTAATAGTGTGTTGTATTGATAGGTATGGATAGTTTGTGCTGAAAGTTACTGATTAATCGTTCGGCTTTGTTAATAGATCTGGCGGTTCTCTATCGATATTTTTCAGTTTCTAAACGAGTGAGGTCCTGGGTTCGAAGGTACTATTAGGGTTTTCCATCAGGAATTTTACAGTAGCAGCAACAGAGTCAGGACTTGAGCCCGGTCAATGGCAATAGGGTCACCCCTTTTTTTGGCGTGTGTAAAATCATCATATTACCCCCCCCCTCCCGCTCTTGGGCAGAGCAAAAGGGAGTGTCAGACTTCTACTGACCAAAAACCATCCATGGTTCTTCTTAGGCCTATACGTTGAGGCCGCGGTAACTTGTGAACAACCCGCTAGTGAAGCAAAACGGCGAACGCGCTGTCGACACGGCCTGTCGTCATAAGACGGACGGACGGCGAGCTAGCCCATCACTCACCGTCCACAAGCCCGCGTCTACGGTGGCCGGAAGCCATCACGTAGTTCCGACGCCCGGAGCGCCTCCCGCGGCGGCTGAGACGAGAGGGTCTCTCCCTCTCGCGTTCCGCCACTTCCTTCGCTAGCATCACTGCTTCTCAGAAGGAGGCGACGGCGCGGTCCCATTCCTCCTGTAGGTCTCCCCTACTACGGCAAATAAAAACATTCTTCGAATCGTTTTAGTTACCAGTTAGTACAAAGTCTTGTTCCAATTCAATTTGTACCTCACTTTATTTACCTTCTATAACGGTAAATAACAACATCCAAGAAAGAGTAAAAAAATGAAGAAGGGAAAGAGAGAATTTCACTACAAATTCTACATTACAAGTAAATGTCATTAGTAGACCTAAACTGAAGACGTTCCAGTCAGTAACCATCATTACCTGACCCCTCCTCTCACGCCACTTGTCCTCATTTTCTTTATATAAGGGGTCATGTAACACTGGGTTTTGACTGCTCATATGTCGGTCACATTTCTGCGTCCATCGCTCTTTTGATAAGATAACAATCATAGTTATTATAGCCAATGTCGAGTAATTAGCTGTTACTTACTTCATGTTCGTCTGTCGTCCATGAATATAACTTTGACACTTTTAATTTCGTGTAAACTTATAATATTTCGCCAGGTATGTGTACAATAAAAGTGAGAAACAAAAATTCAAACATTTGGAGTAGTTCTTGCGACCATGCTTCACCAAATTTCTCGTTGTAAACTACTTTTGACTTGTACAGCTTGACATTTTCTGATCAGACCTTTGTAATTGCATTGCTCTCAGAAGAAGTATCTTCCTTGCATCGAGGATTCGAGACAATCGTCCAATCTATTCCAGACTCTTTTGGCGATTTTGCAAACCCAAGGTAGCACACGGACTCTCCCTTCTCTTTTGGCGATTACAAACAATTTGTATTGTCTTGATTTAGATCAAAAACTCTGATCATCAGTCAAGGACCGTTCCTCCCGTTGGGCTTGCAGGTTGTTCGAAAGAGATACCGCGGCCCCGAACACAAGGGGCTAAGAAGGAACATGGGAGGTTTTTAGTCAGTAGAAGTCTGACACTACCGCTCTACACAGAGCGGGAGGAATCATTTGATGATTTCCCACACTCCACGTCCCTCAAAAAGTACCGTCCCTTGGTGTCCATATCATCATTTTCTCTCCTAACCTATAATATATTAAATAATTCCCCTATACCATAAATATTATCCAGCATACCCACCACATAGCCATAACATAAACCCTAAAGGCTTTTTCATGATAAACAATCCCTCAAGTGACTCCTTAAAGCCTACTTTCAACCCGTAAAAGCGATAATTGAAACAATGAGAGAGCATAACGGTGAAATGCGATAGAGCACCGGGCTTCGCCTGCGGTTTTTGCGTCGCCGGCCAAATGTCAGGGCCTTGTCATGTTCAAGATGTCGTTTGAGACGAACGGGATGCTGTCACACGGGAGTGTACCTCAAGGTTTGGCTTGGGTGAAAGTAAAGCAGGTGTTGTTAAGTAAGAC
Source organism: Diarsia rubi (assembly GCA_932274075.1). Classification (NCBI taxonomy): domain Eukaryota; kingdom Metazoa; phylum Arthropoda; class Insecta; order Lepidoptera; family Noctuidae; genus Diarsia; species Diarsia rubi. Next base: position 12,599,712 of record OW026433.1, on the reverse strand, counting down.
GCACTTTTGAGAAATCTAAGTTTCGTTTTGTACTGGATATTAATATTTGCCGATGAATTTAAGAGATGTGTATCAAAACTGAGTTAGGGTGACACGTAGACAAGTTTTAAAAAATCTAGAGCACTAGAATAGAACTTAAACAATAACCTTCAGACTCCTTGACACCAGAGTTTGTTTTATAATTTATGTTCTGAAAAGTAAATACTGTTTACATTGAGTTGTAAAAGGTACATAGGTATTTTCTTACAGTTCTGTAAAAGTTACACGTTACAGTATTCCGTTTTTGACACAAGAAAAGCTGAATGTAAACAGTATTTACTTTCTTTCTATTTTTCTTAAATTGATTCTCAAAATGAAGCATATTCGCAAGCTTTCTTTTGGTACGGTATTCCATGAATTCATGTTTCTTGGCGTAATGTATGGAATATTAACATTACACCACGGTGTAACAGACGCTACAATATTGCCGATCACTTTACGAATTCACATCGGAATGTAAACACCAACTGTTTCACTGTTCTGTGTGCAAATTACATTTTTATTTCACGATATTTGTTTAGCGGACAATATATGGCAACACCGATGATGAAATAACGGGATGTTGGTAACATTAAGAATTTGGTCCAGTTTTATTACGACTTATTATATTACTGTTTTTATAGCTGTGGGCTCTTTTTTGCAAACATATTATATTTTACGATGGATTATTACGTAGTAAGGACAAAAAACGTATTATTTACGCGTTTAAATACTAGAGATCCTATATTATAAGTCTTATTAGCAACAAAACTGTATTAGAAACTTTGAAATAATGTATTTACCAGTACCTAAACATTTTTTTAAGCGGTCAAATATTTCTTAAATAATATGTACAAACATAGTCAAAATCTCACACACCACACCTTTCCACATTCAATCTAACTATTAGGTTCCTACTTTGATGAATCAATTACAATAATATATTGTATTTTTATACGAATTAAAAATATTCTACAAAACTTTCCTAACTTGAATGAATAGATAATGTTCATTAAATAGATAGAAACTAAGCATTTTTTTAGTTTAAAATCTCTGAGAATTTTCGTAATTTTCGTTCGCCTTTTTCTTCACTCTTCTCATTGTCAAGTCCAAAACGTACAAGTAATTCCAAATTTAAAATCGTACTGAATTCGAAACTCAAAAATATCGATAGGGGCGTGGGAAAAAGGCCTTCTGTTCCAAACTCTTTTTTTCAAATCCTCATTGTGGATTACACCTGCTAGCCGTGCAGCTTTCGATAAAAAAATCACAGCGTTCTTTTTTCGAATGGACCTATCGCTCGGCCGATATTCTTATGAGTAGGGCTGATTGGTTCGTTGATGGGTTGGATACTTTGGTTACATGCTCAGTATATCTGTAATTACATGCATAAAAATGTTTTGAGTAAATCATGTTTTAGTGCTGTATGACCTGCCCACTAGGGTTCTCTTGGTAATCATTTGTGAATTTATTGTCTGTGGAATTTGTACTGAAAAAACAAAATGGGCGTTCTTTTCTATGGTTGCACGATTCGTAATTAATCGTGTTTTCTGCAAATTGCACTTGTGTAATAAACACATAACCTACATGAATGTATTTTTTAAACTTAGTGCCCTATTTGTCTCTACAGCTATTAAAAGGGTTCTCTCATTAGCTACATATATCTAAAGTCTTCGATGATGCGCTCCGTCTGACCCACAGTAACGTAATAATGTTACCATTTAATGATCGCCCGTAACTGGTTATTTCACCCCATATTTTTTATTTTTAAAGTAGTCGTGAGATACTGTGTATACTACGATTATTAAGTGGTAGAATCACGACGCGGTAATTTGTTTTTTTTTCTCACTCCGTTGCATCACGATCGATGAAGGGTTATTGATCATTATAGACATCATAACGCGATGCCCCATTTTTTTCTCAACAAAGAATCTTATTACGTTTATTTCTCGAATTAAATCCGACGTGTAATTTAGATCGTAGGATCGTAGCCTAGAGACTTATTTGAATATAAAAACAACCTACCGCGTGCATAAAATCGTATAATGTCTACAAAAACTTCTGGAAGCCAAGGAAAAAAGGTGAAAAAATCACACTACGTAAATTAGTCAAATTAAGCATAACGCTGTCACGTACTACGCGATTGAGTTCAATGTAAAAAAACAGTTCACAGACCTGTTATTTGAATATTCCCGTCACTCGAGTCATCATCATTGTCGATTTTGTCGCTTTTCGATTGAGTCGAGTAATGGCCGACCACCGATGAATCTGTTCTATGTGTAACTTCCGTCCGTTCGCTTTTCAAATCGGCGGCGATGAAAGCAATTTAAATATTTAATTTTGGAACGATATTTATAAAATGAAGGATGTCACGAGCTCACGACCGCGTTTTTTCGAAATAGGTAGTTTCAAATACTGCATTGTTTTACTTATGTGATGTTTGCCGAAATCTATGGTAAATAAAAGATGTCGGCTTTGTTGGAAGCTATAAATGTTAAACACATGACGGATATTCCCATATTTATCACGGATATAACGTCATCATAATTATGTCGGAATTCTCTGTAAATTACTTTTATTACGAATAAGAGGTTCGTTTTTCTGGACATTTTAACTTGCTTAACTTAAATACTACTATCTTTCCACGAAAAAACAATACTTACAGAGTTTGTTACATCGTTATTAGTACTAATTAAATACCACTTATGTACAACAAAGTATAACCTACGTTTTAACACACATCCGCAAATTCCAGGTGGCAACTAACAAGCAGCTGAGCATTCAATTTTAAAGCAGCATGCAAATTACAATTACCAACCAACCTTATTAATTTTTGTATCAAAATGATTGAGAATCGCAACACTGTTACTTTATCAATATCAGCTCATAATATTCCCACTGCAGGGACTCACGCCTCCTCTCTAGGAGAGGGATAGACTATACTCCACCACGCGGGCCTAGTGCGGATTGGTAGATATCACATGTCTTCGAATTTTCTTTGGTTGTAGTAATATATGCCGGTTTCCACACGATGTTTTTCTACACCGTTTTGCCTGCTCTCTATGAAACAGAGTGGGCGTGGTAATCCACCATGCGGGTCCAGTGCAGGTTGTTAGATGTCACATGTCTTGAAAACTTTGGCACTGGTACAGGCTAGCTTCCGCATGATGTTTTCGTTCACCGTTTAGAGAGCAGTGGTGACGAAAAAAATTAGACTTAGTAATACGTCTGTCTGGTTTGAGAGACATAGGAAAATAACTCTTGGAAGGAATTGGGGGCAGTGCCTAGTCTGCTTACAGGCTTCTAAAAATAAATAAGTCTGTCTAAGTTCGGACCCATGACTTACAATTAGTCATTCGGGGCTGGTACTACTAGACCACCACTGCTCTTCAATTAACCGACTCAATATTAATTCGGTAAAGCCTTAAAATTAGGTGTCGATCATTTACGAAGGCTCGTTCGGCCACCTTCGGCAACCTTCAGCCATATAAGGCGGCGGCGCGTGCGCACCCGCCATCATTACCGCGAGACGATCACATTCCATTTTTAAGAGGTCCGTCGTTGGATGGAAAAACCATGAACTTTTAGTTATGGTTCGCTGTCAATCATGCGTGATCTGAAAATGGAGCAAGGTTGATGATGTTCTATCATAAGGCAACTTCACGAAAATACAATTAGGAGTATCATCTAGAAATACCCACGGGCTTGAAGTCTTGCAGGTCTTTATGTAGGTTTTTTAGTTTCTTGGTATGTATGATTTGTTACTTTACGTCCAAATCAGCGTATCCTTTGAGCAGGATGATTCCAAGCAAACTGACTACAGTTTCCTTCCGAAAAATAATAGAATAGGTTTGCATAATGATGTAAGGTTTTGCAACGACATGGAAGGGGCCCGTAAGGGCCGACGCCCGTCGGGGCTGCGGGATGTTGTAAGAGATACCGCGGCCTTGACATATAGGGCTAAGAAGGAACATAGGTGGTTTTTAGTCAGTAGAAGTCTGACACTCCCTTTCGGTCTGCCCAAGAGCGGGAGGGATTATTTGATGATTCCCCACCCCCAAAAAAAAAGAAAGGTTTTGCAACGATTGAACAGTGTGAACCAGTTTACAGTAACAGTCTGTTTCTTATACTGAGTGCGCTAGCCATAACATCTGCCTAGCCCTTTTCCCAAACCCTTGGGGTCCGCTTCTAGTCTAACCGAATACGTATCTGGCCTTCTCAACCCAGGAGTAAGACGATACCGTTTGGTGAGACTGGGTGTCAGACTTTCTGGTCACTGACTACCTGTAACGACTTCCAAAGATAAATTCCAATAAAAAAAAACAGAAAACAAAAATAACAGACAGAACCACTGCAACGCACACCCATCTCGCATTTCGTGGTCATTTATAAAATTGCAACTTAATGTAAACGCCCGCTGTTTTTAGTGCTGGCGACATCGACATTGTCGACCATTATATATCTAGGTAATGTTTTTGACATTTTGTTTCTGTAAGTTGGTAGCACTGTTCCTAGTGATGTGCTCGTTTCAATATTTGTTTTAATTAATCGATATTAATTGTCGGTTTTATAGGTCTAATTACATGGTCGTGCTGTCAGACAAGGTTGATATTTTAAAGGAGGCGGGCATTTATTGCAGCGATAAGTAGGTCTACTTTATGTGTAAGTTAACAAGTTTTTAGCATTTTTCGTCGTAAAACAAACAAGGGCCAATTGCATGGCTTTTTATTCTTTTTAGTTACGCTCACAAATTCAAAATTTATTATATTTTTTATCTGAATGGTATAAAACATCGAGATACCGAACGTTACTTTGAAAATAAAGTCCGCAAACAAAATGAAAAGCCTCTCACATTATCATATAAATGACCAAAAAAACAATTACAAGTAATTTCACAAAACAAACAAGTAAGTACTTACGGCATCACCTGCAATTTCACTCAACGGGTACCTACATACCATAAACAACGAGGAGGGCAGTACAACCTGCGCCCGCGCAGCTAAGTTTTTGCGCACTTCCTGGCGCTCACAGACGGTTCCGTATCCTGCGGAAGTGAGCAGATGAGATTCGGTGAGTTTTTGCGCAAACGCAATGCTTTGTGCCACTTCCTGTTCGTTCAGGTAGTGAGGAAGGTGCATTAAGACCTTGAGCTCGTATTTCATAAGGGATGGGGATGGTACTGGTTTCCGCTAAATGTCCTAAGTGCGTGTGGGTACTTCCGGTGTTGTGTTTTGAGTTTGGCTGGCTAGTGGATCGTGAGATGATTTTGATTGCTTGATTTTTAATCTTTGCGATTTGTTTGTTTCTTTGTGTTTGTTTGTGATGACGTAATTTTTGAAGATTCAATTGCCAAAAAAGTTCGCACCTTCAAAAATACCGGATTCTCTTTGAATTAAATTGTGAGAAACAACTTTGTAGTAGTTGGAGCTCATACAGTTACGACATACCTGGGAACCCCCTAGTTACGGAGATATTGGGGGTCAAAGTTCCAAATATGTAAAGTCAATTTGGTATTATGACGATGTTTTTATGGGAGATGGGAGAATATTGTAAAGCCGGTATTCTTCAGATAAATTTTAAGCTAAAAAAGCTTTGTCGTGCATTACTTTACTTACAAAGCTCTCATTGAAAAGTCATATAACCTCAAGAAGCACGTTCTGTGCACTTTTTTCTTTTTTCAAAGAAATCTTAGTACCTTACTTATATTCCTTTACCTGTCTTTAGATCTGTGTCCGATTACTTGATCTACCTTTCTAAAGAATCAATGTTTATCACAGACCTCCACAATAAGGTGCCGGCGCAGATGGTAAATGAAATAACAAAGCACTTGTGCCGAACGATTTATTTTTTCAAACACCATGTGCTCCATACACGAATTAAATCCCGCGTTTTTTCCCCAAAAACGTCATATTTGCATCCCAGCATCAGCGACACATGCCACTACGAAAATCACAAAAAATCCCAAAGATTAAGAAAAAAAAGGTCGAAGAAACGACAGATGTACGGAAAGAAGCATAGACCAGCACGTGCCATCTGCCAAATCTTAGAAACGTTCACACAAAGGGATAGATTCGTGCTCACACACAAAAAAATGGTACCTATAAGGAGCACGCACACACGCGTAAAAGTGCGCGATCGATCAAAGATCGGCGCACGCGCCGTTCGCGGCAGATGGTCCAACGTGATTGGTCGATGGTGTTTGAATTCCGAACTTCCGCACAATAGCGTGATAAGGAATATGACTTATGTCGACTCTAAGACGGACAGCTTGATTTATTTTCTCGAAGTAGCCATTTGCAATTGTCGCGATGAATGTATGACAACAATTGGTCCGTTTAAAGCAATTTCTTTTGTAGTTGACTGATGGTCTGACATAGAAAGTGTCTTCGATTGATCTCCTATGATTTCTACTTTCTCAAATCAATCATTTATTGTAATTATTCCTTTTATAAGTGTGTGTTCCCATGGTCCAGTTTACGGACAATAATTGATATCGTTTAAATGTTTAATGATTTTAATTTGCGTTGACTTGTATCGATTTATTACCGAAGGAAGAAAGATTATAATGCGTCATTATTTATTACGTTTTGCAGTTAGCTTCCAAGAAGTATTAACTTCCAAAAACTTATTTTCGTGTGGTGTTTAAATGTTTTGATACGAATTTCATGATCAAGTATGACGTGTGTCTTCCAAACATGTTTATTGCTTAGTTTTCTTGGAGCTAGATTAAAGTTGTATGACGCTTGTTGATTGCATGCAAGCGATATCACGTTTACTCAAAATGTCGACAAAGCAAATATTATTGATTGCAATTCTTATAATTCTGTCTTCAAATGTGATTTTATTGGCAAACCTACCTTCAGGGAGATCATTTGATTCACGTTTGAACTACTCAGCATAAGTAGTTTTTATAGTTCCCACTGTTGGGGCATAATGCTTCCCTCCGTGGGAAGGTGTGAGCTGTAATCTATCACACGGGCCCAGAGTTGGTTGATTACTTAATAACTTATGAAGGTCTTGACATCATTAGGTCTTTATTGATCAGATAAGACGTCATCTGGCCTTTAACTATAATCTATTTCTTCCAATACAAGAAATATTGACAGCCGACATCTGCTAACAGTACCGTCATTCTTTATACCTTAACCCATTCCCAATATTATCATAAGTATTCCGAATTTCATTAATCTAAAAAGCTCCTCAAAAAATAAATAGGCTTAGAATCTTCAAGAAGGAATTGCTACCTGGCACTGACAGCAGCTGCATCATTTAAATCGATCTTACTTGCATCTCTTTCTAATCATAAAGAAAACATTCGCTGTCCCATTCTAGATAAGGTGACAGAAAAAATTGTAGAAACCCCTGATTGTTGTGAGGAACTTAGATGGTCTGTTGAAAGAGTCTTTGTGTTTATTCAGTTCTAGGTAGATTTATGGACGAATAAGTATGTTATTTACGGGTGCAGTATTCGCCTGAGATTGTTTGGCCAGGTTTCGCTTCATGGAGTAATTTGGAAACGACGATGTTGTACCAAGTAAAGCGTAGGACAGTCCTGAATAGATGTAAAGGCGACGTTCCGATGGTAGCAGGAAGTTACAGCATACAAACGGATCAAAACTGAATGCAGCAGTCACTATTGGTGTAGCATGAGGTTGATGAACTGGCTTAGCCTGACGAAGATCCCGGAAATATCAGGAGACATCGCAGTGGGGTATTAGAGGTACGAAGTTTCAACAACTGGTCTTACCAAGGGGTATTGTATTACAAAGTAGGTAATAACTGGGTTGTAGAGGTCAGATACGCAGTCGCTCCAAGTAAAAAACTAATATTCAGCTGGTTAGATGGGAAGATAGTAACATAATCACACTAATATTATAAAGGCGAAAGTTTGTGAGTGTGTATGTTTGTTACTTCTTCACGCAAGAACTACTGAACGGATTTAGATATAATTTGGTACACAGATAGTTTATACCCTGGATTAGCACATAGTTTTTATCCCATTAATCCACGAGTAATGTTCAAAAGGTAAGCTACCAATCACTGATAACCAGTTATTCAAAGGTCTTCTGTATCATGGCTAGGGGTATAAACCATGCACTACTGACTGTACGCCACTCCGATAGATTCTAAATGTCTACTGTCTTGGCTCGTTTTTCCAGATCATGTCTCTAAAGAGACCCCATTGCTTCTCGTGAAGATGCCCAGCAACTTGGAACCTAACTTAGACTTCATTAGACAGCACTAAGTTTTGAGCTAACTCCCCTAATGAGCCAAGCACTAAGAACAGTTAATGTCTCCGTAAGGGATAATCAGTGCCCAGAATAACCTGACCTTACCTCATATAAAGAAGAAGTAGGGAAGAGGGGTCAAGTAATGCTGGACGCTGACTGTACAAGTTTTAAGTTCTTAACGAGGAAGTTATGAAAGTAAATGCTAACGAATGTTAACTATCAAGTTTACTTCAGTTAATTTGGGACTTGGGAGTTCAGTCCAAGTTGCTTGCGACTGTGCTAGCTATTCAAGTTGGATAAAGTTTGGACTTACGGGAGTCATATTTTCAGGGATGTTAGTGCTGTTTTGGTAAATAAGTTTGGCGGAAATTGGTATTAAAGCTCTACGCTGTGCAATGGGCTACTACAGCACTGCCATAAGCTATTAAGCAACTAGCTGTTGCCAGAGGCTTCACCCGCTACAACTCGAAAATTACCCCACGGGAAGATAAAATCGGGATAACAACTATTCTATGTGTTAATCCGGATTATAAACTATCTGTGTACCAAATTTTATCCAATTCCGTTCAGTAGTTTTTACGTGAAGAAGTAACAAACATACACACTCACAAACTTTCGCCTTTATAATATTAGTGTGATAGTGAGATCTGATTCCGACTATAGCCTCATTTTATTTGTTTTATCATCATCCATCATTTTTTTTTTTCATATCTCCTTTTGCAGGTCTGCTGGCATTTCTTGAGAAATAAGCAGTACCTTTGTACTCAAATGTTACATTTTTTTATTTTCCTGTGTTGTCTACTGTCTAATAAATAAAAAGTGCCTGTAATGGTCTTATTGAAATAAATGCTTTGAGTTTGAGTTTAAAAGGTTTACGTTATGATAGTTCTTAATGAATTGATTCTAAATGAAATAAATTTGCTTTTCTAATTTAATTTGTTATGATTTTAATATTCAGTGACTTATGGATCCCCGACTTGGTCTTTGACAAAGATTTAAAAGTCCAAACTCAAGGTCTGCCAACGTGCTTTGGAGTGCAGCATTCTAGGCGTCAAACTAACTGGCTGTGTACGCAACACAACACTGCGAAACCAAACACAAATTGCTGACGTTGTTCAAAAAGCTGCTAAGCTTAAGTGGGACTGGACAGGGCACGTCTGCCACATGCCCAATGAGCTGTAGGCCAGAATAGCCACTTTCTGGAGCCCTGACACAATCAGAAGGCGTCGCGGTAGACCCCGTAGAAGATGGCGAGATGATCTGGACAAGACCAACGACCAGTGGTCCACATTGGCCTTACATCGAAATAACCGGAAGTCATGGGGAGAGGCCTTTACCCTGCAGTGGGATGATACAGGCTAACAGTAACAGTAACAGTTTAATATTCAGACCAGCCGTTTTTTATTGTTTTTACATGCTTGATACAGGAGCACATTCTTCTTCTATTAGATGGATCCAAGTAAATTCTCAGCTGATATCTGTCAATCTTGCTTGTTCCATCAGCTGAGAATTCCCATCATGGATTTTAGAACATCCTTGCCATTTTTTTTCAATATCAGCTGTACGCATATTGGAATAATATATATTTGCACGTGCATTTTACTTGCACAAAACTAAAATCGAAACTTAAAGAAATATTTTTCTACGGCATTACTTATAGAACCTTCCAGCTGAAATCATTCAAATATCAACCAAATAACTACGAAAATACAGTTCATATTAGATTACACAGTAAAATGGATCAAATCAGCTGATTCCCAAGGCACACGTGAAAAGGTTGTATTTGCGATTTTTTCTTAAGGATTATCTGTAAAAAAATCTTTTCTGCGCTTGCGCAAAGACCGTGGGAGCGAAATCTTCGTAACACGTGCTAACGTTACCTGAGTTACGCAAAAAAACTTTCGAAAACAATTTTGAAGGTTTGAAGGCCTATTCTTCAAACCTACTGGATTTTTAAAAGGAAATTGTCGTGACAATACTTACTTTTGACAGTTTCATACAAGTTTTGATTGGCGTCCAGCGGTGATATAGGTTTCTGATATCAAGTATTATTAGGAACAACGCTGAATAGAGCATACAATTGCTTGAATTACTGGAGCGTATTCAATGACTGGTCTTACAATTAAAAAGATTGTGAACACGTGCAAGAGTTAGAGTCTCTTGAAGATCTTTCAAAGTCGATGCTGCAAGTAGGAGCGACTCAGCTGTGATTATACAATATAGGGATGTTTACTGACTTAAAAAAAATATAATTCTAATTAGTCCGTCTTTTTGATTATTAAAAAATATTGGATACGTATTCTTTAATCAATAAAATTGACGAAGATAAAACGCGTCAAAGATTTGAGTGGGGGTTGGTGACGTCACTGACTGCTAAAAAATGTCATACTAATGTCTTAGAGTATGACGCCACACGAGTTTTCAAAGCACTGTATCGTCTTCATTGTTTGTTAACGTGAAATAAGAAAAAATACGTGTCCAATATTTTTTGGAAATCCATCTGAGTTAACTACCTTATTGTTGAATATTGCGTAAAAGCGTTATAAGTGCAGTTTTGTGTGTGTCGCCTGGTATCCCTGAAACATTAGGCAGAGATGTCTCTATTAGTACAACCACATAACGCCATTTTGTTTAAAACACATGTAATTAGGGGCAAACCTATTGCTATGAATCAGGCATATTATCGATACTCAGTGGCTGCTCCTGAGAAATTCCTGATAACAACAATTTGTCCGGTCCCAGAATCATACCAAAGGCCTCATACTCTACAGTCGCGCTTGCAACCACTAGACCAACGGCAGTCTCGGATCATCATCATCATCATCATTTCAGCCGAAAGACGACCACAGCTGGACATAGGCCTCCCCTAAGTGTCGCCACATTAACCGGTCCCGTGCGTCTCGCATCCACCGGGTCCGCCCAACCTTCACCAGGTCATCGGTCCACCTAGTGGGAGGCCTTCTAACGCAACGTCTTCCGGTTCGCGGTCGCCACTCCAGAACTTTGTGAACAGTTTGGCAATTCTTCGGGCTATGTCGGTAACCTTGGTTCTCATGCGGATGTCCTCATTTCTGATTCGATCTTGGATCATTAGAGACTATTTCACGAACCCAAGAATGCCATGAACATTTCTCAACACCATGACTTTATGACACAACGAGAACCTATAACACATTGTATAACGTGTTGTATGGAATTTATCGATTTATTACACCTCACTCTATTGGAGCAATAAATTACAAAAATACTAGAGTATTTAGAAATAACGTTACTTATATGACCGTTAAAAAAATTGATAATAAAAACTGTAATAATTTGTGTGACGAATCTGTATCAATGTGGAGACTGCGAATATAATATCTGGTTCCGTAGGAATTTATATTTATGCTTTTTAGAATCTATGCTGTATTATAGTGAGTCAGCAGTAATCATCATTTTAAGCCTGATGCAGTCAGCACTACTGAACACAGGTCATCATCATCTTCAACAGCCTATTAATGTTACCACTGCTGGGACACAGGCCTCCTCTCTTTTTGAGAGGTAATGGGCTATAATTTACCACGCGGGCCCAGTGTGGATTGGTAGATGTCACATGTCTTCGAATTTTTTGTTTACATCCTGGTTTCCTCACGATGTTTTCCTTCACCGTTTTGAGAGCAGCGGTGATGAAATAAATTACACCAAGTAATGTGCCTGCCTGGGTTCGAACCTACGACCTACTGCATGTTCGTAAGTCGGGCCATCACCACTGGGCCACCGCTGCTGTCTACAGGCCACTGAAGACTACCGTGATGCTCGGGGCTACTGTACGGAAGGCAGTTGGTCTGTGGTCTGGAAACTAGTATAATCTGACCTCGGCCGAAATGTTACCAGAGGCGTACGGCCTAACAATTTCTATGTCTTATCAGATGTTTGGCAGGTTTGTTGATTGCAATATAATTTCGACGATAAGAATGATATGATTTAATACAAAAGGATGGGTTAATAGGTCCGGTTCCAACAAATTCACCAGATCAATCCTGAAGATTAGATATTATTTGAGACTGGTCTTGGATATTCACACCAACACCTCAAAAACAATTTAAGAACAAACATTAAGATCAATCCCAAGGTTTTTTTATATCTTTGGTACATTAACTCAGATAAGGTTCCCAAAATAAAAAGTCATTGTGTATCTTAAATTTAAATATCTACGTTTTAATTATGTAAGCGGAGATTAGGCAATATCCTGCCGAGTTTAATCCTTCGAAATTGTGGGAAAAAAGATCTTTTGCAATACAAAGGCTTGGGAAGTGATTGTGCAGATCTTATTAATGTAACACTTTCAAAAAAGGTGCCTTCATTAAATTGTATGGTTTATCTTCTGCATTTTTTATTGTAATTGGATCGTATGGTTGTAAGTTTCTTTCGTACATTACGCAAGTTTTTTAAGCTGTTGGTTTTGGCTGATAATTAGAGCTTTAATGATTAATTAGGCCATCACTAAGTAAAGGTTTTGACAGTTTTGTCATACAAAAGTATGTTAAATCTTGTTAAACTAAGTGACGGCTTAAGTAATCATTAAATATCTCTGAGTACCGCAACTTGACAGTTAACAGGCTAGTCAGTGGCGTGGAAGTCAGTCTCACCAAGGGGTATCATACTCGTATTATCCAGTAATAACTCCAAGTTTGACCTTTTATCACAGTTTAGGAGCCACCCCTAAATTAATTAGACATTTTCCGTTTTGCAAACAAGACGTTAAACCATTATTCAGTGACTGTATAGTTAGAAAAGGTTTCAAAAGTTTTCCTAAGGACCCCTAAACTATACAAGAGCACTCAGTCGCGTGCCATATTAATGAATGACATGGTCTTGTGTGTAACATCGTTAAATAGCGTTTAGCGTTAGCTTTTAACGCTAAATCGCTGAAGAAATGGTCACAGTCACGATATGTTCCGGGTCTGATTTGTAAGCGATTAACACCCTTATGTCTACGTCATTGGGGGTGATTTGTGAAGTTAATGTTGGTAGAGTGTGTAGGATATGTAATCTTTGATGGGGTCTTGAATTAGGCAGGGGTAGATCGGTTTAAGGAACCGATCCGAGGAGGATTCGGTTTTGGTTTGGTGTTGGAATGAATGATTTGTGCATAAGATTAGTATAGAAATCAGAAATGTCTTTTAACAGAAAATCATAGAACTACACTACTTACTTTCTTTATCTTCTTCGTGTTCCTGCTATGAAAGTAGCAAGCTGTTCACTACTGAACGCCTAAGAACCTATTCATTTTTTAAATTATTCAAGCTGGAACCTAACCAAAACTTCTACTTCTACGGCGTCGACGGTGGCAGCGCAAAAGTCATTATCACTACATGGTAGGCCGGACCAAGAAAAACCTGTTCAGGTGGGTATTCGTAGATGACTGTACCATGGAGTGTGAATGTGGTCACACAAACTATTGGGTCACTTGATATCGTGTCCTGACTGTCCTGTTACTTTTAAATCACAGGAGCTGATGGAGGCCACTGAAAGTATCAAACTCGTCGCCACGAATTGACATCGACAAGAAAACTGCAGGTTTTGGAGTAAAAAGGCCAGGATAGAAGTGGAACATGTTTCCGATAGCTCATTTACTAACATATATACATTCACAAACTACAAGAATATATCACTTTTACGAAAGGATTCAAGCTAGATTAATATGTATTTAAAAGAATTTTAAAAGTAGGTCAACAATTAACGGAGTTATCAGTGAACATAGGTACAGTCAGCATCAGAAGTAGATTAACACTACACAAACTTACTAAACAGGTTTTTAAATGAAAACTTGTTAGAAATTACATGTTATTAATAAGTCATTGAAGAGTAAGGAACATTCTAAAGAATAATCATCTGAACCATTAAAAATAATAGCTGAAATCCTGTACATCAAATAATAAAAGTTCCGAAATGTTAAGCTACTTCTGATGCTGAACGTACATAAAAAAAAACGATCAAATTGAGAACCTCCTCCTTTATGGAAGTCGGTTAAAAAAGTAACGGCTGTTCCTCTGCTTATTAAATAGTAATTGTTAGTTCATCTTTGTAGTTTCGTGGCTCCATAACACAATTCTTTAAATATGAATAACGCAATTCCATATTGATTGACGTGACGAAATGTACATAAAATTAACTAAATAGCTTCATTCATCAAAGCCTATTAAATGAAAAACGAACATAATTTAATATTGAACAGATAGTCAGTAACCAATAACATTTCATTTAGTTTTAATGACATGTCTTCGAAATATGCAAAATGTCATTTAGATATTAATAAAACTGTCAACCGTGTCATGTATTTAATCGAAAAATTAAATTTAATTGAAAGTGTAAAATTGTTAATTTCTTTTTAGGACCATGACATGAATACCAGGGCTTTTATTTTTAAGTTATTTTAGAGGCACATTTTTCAAAATCTTTGCATTAAAACATGGGGGCTTGTCTATATATAAATATGTAATTTTTGACATGAAATAATTTCTATTTAAAAATCTTTTCTTTACACTTGTACTCAATTATGCCTGCCATCAATTTGGAGACAGCGTGATTATGTCATTTTGAAATAGGGATGTTTACCGACTTAAAAAAATATGATTCTAATTAGTCCGTCTGTTAGATTATCGAAAAATATTGGATACGTATTTTTTGTTTCATCAAATCAACAAAAATTGACAAAGATAAAACGCGTCAAAGATTTGAGTGGGGGTTTGTGACGTCACTAACCGTAAAAAAATGTCATACTAATGTCTTAGAATATGACGTCAACGACGAAGAAAAAATACGTGACCAATATTTTTTGGAAATCTATCTGACGGACTAATTAGATTTTTTTAGTTAACTATTTATTAAGCACATAAGAACATTAAGCCCCAGACATAAATGGCTAAGAAGGAACTTTCGTCAGGAAGGTTTTTAGTCAGTAGAAGTCTGACACTCCCTTACGCTCCGCCCAGAACGAGAGGAGTCATTTGATGATTTCTGACCATACAAAAAGAAAAAAGGGAAGTGTCAACCTAACAGATTTAATTCAGAAGGATTTAGAACATTAATCTCATATTTGAATTTTCTATCAATCAATATCTTAAACTAGCTGACCCACGCAACGTCGTCTGCGTCACAATAATATATAGCTTACAACCTTCCTCGATAGATCGACTATCCAACAGAGTAATATTTTTTCAATTAGCTTTCTAATGTTTAAAGAATATTTAAAGTCGTCTGAGTAATTTTTGAGTTAAATCGTAACAAACAAAAAAAAAACAATCTTTCCTCTCTATAATATTAGATAGAACCTTAGATTACATTATTAAAGTGCGAATAAATAAGAAGGTACCTACCTATCTCTTACTGTTAAATACACAATCATCATCATCATCATCAGCCTATATTGTTCCCACTGCAGGGACTCAGGCCTCCTCTCTAGGAGTGGTTTGAAATAAATTACCTAAAGTAATGCGAGGCGCCTGGGTTCGAACCCACAACCAACTGTTCGTAAGTCGGGGCCGCCACCACTGGGCCACTGCTGCCAAAACAATATACAATAACACCTTGTAAATATTATGGTGCCATAAATATTTTGAATTTGAATTTCCCGAAGGCCGGAATCTCCACGTACTCGTATCTACATCGGGACGCGAGGGCCGGCGGACCGCGTAATTATTTTGTCGCGCGTACATTTTAACATTGCGATATCTTCTAAGGTATTTGTTTAAACTATATAGAGTAAAAGGAACAAATATTCTATATTAAATTTTCTTTCTAACAAACATATTTATTTAGATATTATAGATTAATACCATATGGGTTAAATAAGCTTCGCAAAAAAATATTCAATTAAACCTAACATTTCGATAGTAAAAAATGGTTACAGTGAGTCAATCTTAGTAGATAGATATTTGCTGTCGCGGACTTATTTGTAGAACTTTTAAAGCGGAACATTTAATACACAATATTTGCATAACTTAAACCATTTTCGCAGCGCACGCAACGGAAGCTCTCAATAAGGAATATCGTTTCCCGTTTTTGCAACATTTTTCATTTATGCTCCACTCCTATTGGTCGTAGCGTGATGTTATATAACCTAAAACCTTCCTCGATAAATGGACTATCCAACATAAAAAGAATTTTTCAAGTCCAACCGGTAGATCCTGAGATCTTAGCGTTCAAACAAACAAACTCTTCAGCTTTATAATATTAGTATAGATTGAGAAATTGTCGAGGGTCTAAAATGGCCGCTTTAGAAGAATCGTAATATTAATTATTTTAAAAATTTAAAATTGATAAAATGGACTTTATAGTTATAGATATAAAGTCCATTTTAGAATTTGACATTTTTATCGTTTTTCATACTAAGATTCTGCGTGGATTCTTATAAAGCGGCTATTTAATTGCGTTAAAAAGCGTAAAATAGATGTATCATAATAGTAATGCGACTGTGAACATTTAGAAAAATTGATTATAATATGAATTCTGTTTAAATTCGTAAAATGTTCACAGACACGGATAATATGATAAAAAGTCCATATTACGATTTTTAACGCAATTCATATTATGATCTGCTAAGTGGCCATTTTAACACTCCAGTTCGGTTGTTGTCGTGTTATTGGGTTTATTTATCAGAAACTTCTCGATTAGCAGACACAGAGTCTGGACCTGCGTCCGCTTGATGGCAATAATCTCTTTCCCTACGCGAGATTTAAACATATATAACTGGCGAAGTGTGAAACTATTAGGAACACCTCTGCCTAACCGTTCTGGGTTTACATACATGAACATCACGCCAGAGTGTAACAAGTTTGTCAAACTCTACTTACCTTTGCATTACCTAAAGAGATTCCACCAAATTAAACGGCGATGCTAAAGTTCGAAACTTAAAAACACTATTGGCAGCTGTCAAAAAGCTCATTAATATTTGAATCCTTTGTCCAGCTCCATTTAATGTCAATTACTATCCCAAACCATACTAAATCTTTGAAGCCTGATTATCGTTAATTTATGTACCAAAGTAGACAAACTACACCAAAAGCAAACATAATAGGACCAGCTGGCACCCAATATATCAAAAACTTCAAGAGAATAACTGAGCAAATCTTTGAGAAGTAGAATGCAATCTTTTGTATGGCTATCATTGCATACAATAGGACAACGCAAGGACGACTTTACTTCACTCTATTAAAATGCTATTACATTATAAAAACCACTTTATACCCACAACTCTTCACCTAACAAATGTTCCTTATTTTGTTAAAGCTAAGGTTGTATTTTGACAGTTGTCATCTTTGACAGCTGTCAAAAGCAAAGTTGGGTGTACACTTATGGTATTGTGCTCATACTCAATAGCCCCAGTTTGTGGTATTAAACCTTATTTCGTGTAACGGAATTATTTTATCATCGTTTGTATGACAATGTTAAACAATGCTGTAGGGATGGGTTTCGTATTGTTCTTTTTCTTAAGTAATTTATTCATATGCATAAAATATTTAAACGGTGTGTTTTTACAAGGGGAAATAGTGAATATTGTGCTGGAACTTTGATCTGCTTTAATGAACATTTTTTTCTAACTGATCACAAGTTTGTACGGGTGCCAGTAGGTATATCAAACTACAGCAATCTCTCTAATTTCTTTAATAGATTTTAAACTTTGTCGCTAAAGCATTAGGTTCAAGGTTGATTGGGAAAATTTGATAGTTTCGGGTAGTTGATGTGTCATAATTCTGCATACTTAATGCATTCAGAAAGATGATAAAGTATGTAGCTTAGCTATCTCTTTTTCTTGAAGACTGACAACAAAACTACAATAGGTTCTCAATCAATAAAAATGTGGAAGATTTCAAGCCTACCTAGATGAAGATAAAAACTCACAGTAGTATCTATAAAAGTAAGAGTAGATTTTAATGTCAGCAAGACATCATCATAAACTCTTTTTTTTTCTATGTTTATTTACAAGTAAATTAAATTAAAGTCGAGCTCCATTTCACACATAAAATTCTGCGTCCAAGAATAGTATTTATGAGTTAGAGTTATTAACTACTCCTTATCAATAACTTAACTGGTACCTAGTGTTAATTCTTATTTATAAAACACTTTTCTCAACCTACGTTAATGGTCTTTATGCAGTTTCAATAGCTTCGACATGGAACGTAGAATCTCAGTAGATATGGTATTACTACAAAATTAATTAACTTCGAATGCTCTTAATACGGTAAACCAAAAAATTAAGGAATGTGACCTTTATCAATTTACACAGGCCTTTGCCCATTTCTTTTAACTTAGTCGAAAGTAGATGTGTGTTATTTATTATAGTAGTCTGAAAGTTATACATAGGTTGATATCCAGAGTAGTCAGAAAATGGCTGCCAGAAGTCGGGTAAACTAACCGAAAGCCTAAAAAACACTGGTGTGATGTCTTAGAGGCGTTTGTAAGAGATTAGCCAGAGAAAACCGCACGGAGAGAAGAGTGAAAGGTTACGGGGGTGACGTCTGCCTCTTTAAGTAAGTACTTTTTTCTAGATTTTTACCATTCCGTGTAGCAAATAACTTTTAATTTTTGGGGTGTAGGAAATGATCAAATAACCCCTCCCGCTCTTGGGCAGAGTGAAATAGAGTGTCAGACTTCTACTGACTAAGAACCACCCATGTTCACCGTCCTTCTTAGCCCTAAATGTCAAGGCCGCGGTATCTCTTACAACATCCCGCAGCCCGTAGCAAACAAATTCATGTAATATTATAAATTTATGATAGAATGACAGATTCTAGCTGTAACTTGATAAACTGGCGTCTATACAAGCGTTTTCCTCATCCTACATTTCTTCAATCCTAGTCACCACCCAATCCCACCATTATATTTCCAACAAGGTAAAAACTAATCTAATATGGCATTACAATCACTATACTCATTGAGCTTGAACTCGATCAATGTGGCTGAATCGATTTAGTTTTTTTCTCGATATAACATCGAGATCTCGATAGATATCTCGATGGGACAATGGCGACCACAACAAGACTTGGTTAGAGATCATATCGTTTTCACGTGATCTTTATGAGGTATTGTGCATCCCAGGACGCGTTGAAAAAATTTGTATGGATGCGTAACGGTTTAGTAGTTATTATTTGTGTATTGTTGGATGGTAGTCTAAAGTTTTGTGATGGTAATGTTTTCTTGAAGGGAGAATTTAGTTGCTTGTTCATACAAAATTATATTTCACAAGTTTTAATATTGTATAGCGATGATATTTATTGAAAATAGTGAGATTGGTTAATTTTTGTTCCATTATTAAAAGAAAGAATTCGTGTGTTTTTAACACGCTGAATATAAAGTGGGAGGTAGTCACTTTGTCTTTGCACCGAGTTTTATAATACGTTTTCAGAATCCATGATTCTTTTACAAGCCCAAAATTATAAAGATTAAAATAATATCTTGTTCGAATCAAAGATTTGTATGAAGAAGCAACCAAACACCACATCTTAAGTGGCATCCAAGCAACGATTGATGGATTGACGTGAATAATACTCATCGACACAACGATCATTATGATTGTGTTCAAGAAACGGTAAAATTTCTCCACCATATTAGTTTTGTGATTCTCCGGTTATAATATGGGCATTCTTTCTTGATTTAACGCATAAAAGAAGAATAAATATATGTATAGGTGTACTTCAATAACGATTGACGGCAATATAAGTAATTACATTGATTGACTTCTTGTATTTATTATGCATGGGTATTTTTATTGCTGATTCTTTCGGTTAATTTTGTTTGTTATTTTGAAGTCGAGGCGCCGCGCGCCGCTTTATTTCTCGAAGTACTGAGCAGGGTTTTTATGGATAAGAAATTTCGGATTTGGATACGGATGTATATTGCGGTTACGGATACGGTTACTGATAAGAAATTATTTCGAATTATCCGCTAGTTTCGGATAATTTCGGCTACAGATTTAAAATGAATTAGAATTTTAAAATATTAAAGATGAAATACAAATATCAAGATTCGAGTTTTATTTTAGTCAATATTAGGGTTTATCATTTGTTTTTAGAATCAGTCAAATATGTAACTATTATTATAGCCATTTTAAGTGATAAGTTCGCTGTTATGGCAGAGAAAAACTATCTGAAACTTTTTAATTGCTTTCGGTTACCGTTATGGATATTTATTATTTCCGATTGCCCTGTACTTTCCATTACAGTCACAGAGCTTCATAACATCCCTAGTACAGAACTGTGTTAGGTTGGTCTCATAGCTAATTTAATGACAGCAGGATGCTTAATATAACACACAACTTGCAGCTTCATTGGTAGTTCTAGAAAATATTTTGACAGCATAATTATCATTTTACTGCGCGAATGGTACCTATTCAAATTAATTATGCACCATAATAAATAATATTGTCATCTCGAATGGGTGTCTATGTGCGTTTTTAACCCGACTACGGCGAAGCCAAAAGGAAGGGTAATGATTTTGGCAGTCTATGTATGTATGTATTTTAGTTTATTGTTATGTGTTTATCTGTGGACCAATAACTTTTAAACCTTTAAGGTCAGTAGGGGCAAGTGCGGTATAGATTTTTAAACTTTACTTTTCGTTGTTAGTATTTTTATTTCTATGAAACCTAGACAAGTTCAGTGGGTACTACTGGATAGCTTAGTTTCTTAAGTTATTAATGGTCGTTCTGCGCAGCAATATAAGCTACGTTTTGTTATGATTTTACGTGTTTGAAGAAAACTAGACGCCTAGACGCACTTGCCCCCAGGACTGGGGTAAGTGCGGCTAAGCTCAATAAATGGCTTTTCCTTAGATAATATTAAAATAGGGTTATTTTTTTCGAACAAAAGCTTATGAGCAAAAATAGTTTCTGTAATCAGAAATGTATTACTATTAAAATAAGGACTATTATCGCCAAAAAACGAAAACTGGGGTAAGTGCGGTAGGTATACATTTGTTTCCAGAGGTGTTCAGCATTGGGGTATTGTTATACCTCTGATAACAAATGTATACCGCACTTACCCCAGTTTGAGTTTTGGGCTTTATTAGTGTTTATTTTATATTTCTAAGAAGCATGGTATTCAGTTAAATTACAATTTTATGATTATTATAAGACATTAGTGAATAGAGTAGAAAAAAATTAAAAACATATGTTATGGATGGTATTTTATTAATCAATAAAAATTATTCTCTTGAATATGAGAATATGTTTAAAAATAAGGATCAGTCATTTTGAGGTATACCTCAATAGGTATAACGTAAACTAGAGCAGACACGGCAAAGAAAATGGTTGCTCGGGATATGTTCCTAGACATACATACAAACATACGCTGGAAAAACATTACGTACTTTTGGCAGTCGGATAAAATAAACCCTATAATACGAGATTACATACTTATTTCCAAAGTACAAGCAAAAATATAGAAAAGAAAAAGTTTAAAGGGTATTGAAAAATTCATTACAGTATATTATAAGATCAATATAATATGTTGAAAATTCATTAAAGCTTTTTCCTTTAAAATGTTGTCAACTTCTGGTTTGGGGCAAGTGCGTCATTGTGCCGCACTTCCCCAATTCTAGTAGGCGCACTTACCTCACTTCGCTTGTTTTTGGTTATAAAAATGTAACATCGATAAAATTAATTACTTGTGAGATAGAAACAAAATAATTACAGATAAATGAAGAATAATGTTTAGAGAATGCGAATTACCTGGTTTAAATCACTCAATAGTGGTTTTTCTGCTGTTTCGTACGTGATTTGCACAGCACTTGCCAACGTGGCGTCCACAAAAAAAAGATGGCCAAATCAAAATGGCGAATTACTTCCTAATATGCCTAGTTACGACATCTATAATTTAATGCCGAAACTAAATTTTGTTTTCGAAGGACAGGCTATGGCGCGTTTATTAAATACGGTTTTGGTTTAGGAGATATTGATGTTCGCCGCACTTGCCCCGTAGAGGCACTTGCCCCAACTGACTACCTACAATATAAACTAAAAGTTTAATTATCAATCAAGTAAAATATTTTTCAAATTGAAGTAGAAATAACATAACATAAAGTCAGGTAGAGGTGTACCTAATAGACACCCATATTTCGCCAAATATATTCAAGTCCCATGTAATAGGGGGCGACCCTATTGCCATTAACCAGACCCACATCCAGACTCTTTGGCTGGTACTGAGAAGTTTTAGATGGAAATCCCAATAACATTTTGCCCGAGGGTATGGAACCGAGGACCTCTTGCTCAACAGTCACACTAATCACACTTAATATAATATTATAAGGGCAAAAGTTTGTGTGTGTGTATGTTTGTTACTTCTTCACGCAAAAACTACTGCACGGATTTGGTTGAAATTTGGTGCACAGGTAGTTTGTAACCTGGATTAACAAATAGGATTTATCCCGATCTTATATTCCCGTGGGTTGTAGCGGGTGAAGCTGCTGACAACAGACAACCTCTAAATACGACATGAAACATCTTTAAATTAGAAATAACGATTCAGTTTACTGCTCTATCCAAGGAAATACAAAGCTCCGTGGGGGCTGTGGGTTGTTCGAAAGAGATACCGCGGGAGGAGTCATTTGATGATTTCAAACCATCCAAAAAAAGGGAATACAAAGCTCCTTGTTCGGTCTCCGAGGCTTCAAAATAAAGCCTAAGTAAACAAACTCAATAGCACTAAGTATACTGTTGTTGTTATTTTGGCCAAGACCCAAATTATTCTGCCTCAAATCAGGGCCCACGGAAACGACAGTTGGCGGAAATGCATGCCAAATCTTCAAGAACGCCAAATTTCACCACCGGCTGCAAAATTTTAACATTAGCGTTCTATTTTTGATGCACCAAAAACCACCAGATGCACAGCAGGTACGAGAGACAGCATCATGTTGCAAATTACGACACTCTACCGATTTAAGAAGCACCTTCTCTTTAACATCTCCAAAGATTTTGGGAGGCTTCTGAATTTTGCCAGATTATACCCAAAACCACAGCTTGCAACGACAGATGTATGGCACCGACATGAAGCCGACAAAAAACTAGCACGTGCCGCATTGAAAAAAAATCGCAAGCGCGCACAAGTAGACATGCGACACCTTTTTGGGAAAAAAGTCGGCGTAGTCGCACGTGATTTCTTGGAATAACCGCGTGAAATGAATATTTTTGATGATAGCGGTTTTGAGCAGCTGTTACGAGGGCTAGGATTATGTTCAAGGCCTGTTATGAGGTAAAGATGGTGTTAGTTTTTGTGGGCGTCTTACGTGAATCGCGAGAATTTTGTGGTAATCTTATAAAAGTGAAAAATATGGCTACTTGAATACTTATAAAGGGTGTAAAAGTACCCTTAACGCAAACGAAGGGCACTTGTTCTCCCCAATACTGCGATAATTTTTTGGTTCTAGACCATACCTGGGAACCTCCTAGAACGGAGATGTTAAGGGTCAAAGTTCCAAATTATGCACAGCTGTTTTTGTAAATATTAGTTTTTCAGGTTATAACTTTACTTAAATTACCTCCATGACCCTTTTACTATTCAAAGCATCCACTAGCACAATGTTTTAAGACTGCTAATTGAGTTTTACCGTAAAATGTGATTTTTGACCCAAAAAAAAAAGGTGTTCCCCAGCAAAAAGTTTTGCGTAGGTGTACTTAGTTTGATGTAGGTACAGAATGCTTGGTTGACGTAGGTGTGAAGGGTTAATTTACACCCTGTATAATTATTGTACATTTCTACTATTACCTCATAAGGTAGAATGAACGCAGCCATGTTAATATCTCATTTTACATTATGTTTCGGTAAAAAAGCTTTCTTTATTTCTACTGTGTTATGTCAGTCTGATTTTGGTGATACAACGAGGTGATTTGCAAGCACAATACTATCAACTCAATAAATAAAATCTGAAATAAAAGTCAACACCTGCCTAGGCTTTTCCTAACTATGTTGGGGTCGGCTCCCAGTCTAACCGGATGCAGCTGAATACCAGTAAGTTTACATGGAGCAACTGCCTATCTGACCTCCACAACTGACTCCTGAAATACAGATATTTAATATCTAGCTTTGGAGTCACACCTCACAAATATTGTATAAAAATGTTTTGCAAAATAAAGAATTTATTATTATTTATTACAACCCAATTAGAATTAACGAGTGCCATTTTAATTTATCTCTCTCAAATTAGGATATGAATTAGGATATAGAAATGCCAAATTAGGATTTTGGCATTACTTAATATTTGGTTCAAATATTAAGTAATGCCAAAATCCTAATTTCCGTGCACACAATAGGTACCTAGCTGCAACCACAAAATGTTCATTAAAATATCCTCATTTAATCGCAAACCTAAAATCAAACCATTTCTTTATCTTAATCAAATCTTCACTTTCCATCGATCTTTCTTCACTGATAAACTGATTACCTTCACAAAATATTTTACTAAGTACCCTTGTAACCGCAAACAAGCTCCCGGAAGCTAGGGGTTGTCTTCACACGCACGTGCTTTGGACCACCCACCAACATTGGCCATATCTTTAGAGTGTTAGTAAACAATGCAACCAATGTTGGTGTAATACGGGGTGTCGTGATCGATTTTGTTGAGTGGCAGAATCCTGTTTGGTTTTTGTTTTTGATTTTTGGTAGAGATTTGATTTTATTAATTGGTCGTGTGTGTCCCTATTGTGTTGGTATTTGATAAGAGAACGTTGTAATTTTCGTTTTACTCAAAACTAGATCTGATTTCGTAGTTACGACTTAATCTTATTTTTTTTTATGTCTTTCTTAATCTGACTAGTATTGGAGGTCATTTTTGAAGTCATATCTACAGACAAGTCAAGATAAGAGAACGATGAAATTTTCGTTTTACTCAAAACTAGATCTAATTTCGTAATTACGACTTAATTCTTAACATTTTTTATGACTTGAATCTGACGAGTATTTGAAGACACTTTTGAAGTCATATCTACAGACAAGTCATACACAACAACAAAAAATATCCGATGAAGCCACGCTCCTAAACAAAACTGCGTAAAAAATAACACCAAACTGTACCACCTACTTTCTCAAACCCTACCAAGAGAAGCAGATGTCAACCCACACCAGACTGATATTATACCACAGCCATAAAGCATACAAGGTGCGCAGGAGTCGCTCAGAGCCAAACATATCAATAACGCATTGTATAGCGCTGGACCGCTCGCATTGACAGGTTGAAATGGCGCGTACGCTTGCACAGTGACCTATTTACGGGCCCTTTACGGGTTATATGTTATGATCGGTTGGACTTGACATTGACATAACCTGTTAAAGTTGTACGGGCACATGTTTACACTAATTATTTTGACTTTTGCCAAAGAATGAGGCTCTATTTGGTTCTCGTTGATGTTTTTATAGGGCTACTAGCACTTCGCCCGCGACTTTGTCAGCTAAAATTGTGATAGCGTGGTTAATCTACATGATGTTATGAGTAATAAAATGTATAGCATATTAATTATAGCACTACTGAACAATGTAACTTTCTGCCCGATTGAAAACATTTTATTAAGAATTGGATCATTAGCTCCGAAGATTATCCCTAACATACAAACAAATTTTATCTATTTATAATATTAGTAAAGAATTATAGACTAGCACGGCCATTTATAAAGTTACCGACAAAAAGAATGTAGCTATCGTAAAAATACCCCGTTAAGCTCGCTTTTGTTCTTACTTGTATATTAGAGAATTTTATTTATTAGTTAGGTACATCTTTAAATATTTAAAATAATATTAATTACCTTCCTTTTCAGCTTCGAAACAGTCGGGTAAAAATACCAGTGTTTCGGTGTAACATACAACGTATCTCGGTTTCAATCGATATTTGATCGTGATCACCAAATTATTGCTGAACTAGCTTATTACCGCGGCTTCGCCCGCGTGGTGTTTGGTATTGTCCCACGGGATTGTACAACCGAAATAAAGAGAATCCTATATGTTATTCCAGATTATGAACTATCTGTGTGCCTAATTTCATCCAAATCCGATATCAGTAGTTTTTGCATGAAAGAGTAACAAAGAATTCATCTATACATCCCCACAAACTTTCACATTTATAATATTAGTAGGATTTGATGACGATCGGTTTTTGATGAAACTAAAGATATTATTATTATTATTATTCTCTTTTATTTTTTATTTTATCATCTATAGTTACACTTATGTAATACCACAATGCAGCTGGAACTAGTGACTTCCAAAGAAAATATTTTATCGCCTTAATAAGACCTTAAAAGTATAGTTTAATATCGTAAATTAAGACTAAGGCAGGACTAGAATAAATAATTATAATGAAACTTTCATGAGAACAAACGGGAGGCAAGAGTCTAGAATACAATAAAATGTTGACATAGACTTTGAAGTTCTAGCGAAACATATTTAGCTTACGTTTAAGAAAAAGCTAGCTTGGAGCTAGGTTGGTCTGTAGATAGGTGACCACTCATTACATACAGAGTTTCGTTCGTGCCTCGGAAAGCACGTAGAGGCTTCGGTCCTGGCTCTCAATTACAGACCTTTGACAGTCAGTCTTACCAAGGAGAATCGTATTACCCCGAATTAACTGGGTTTTGGAGATTAGACAAGCAGTCGATTCATGTAAAATACTGGTTTTCAGTTGCGGTTAGACTAATAGCCGACCCAAAATGCTTCGAAACAGCCATTAAGTTACGTTATAGTGTATCGTAAGCTAAGTATATTATCAGCTCAATAACCACATTTAAAAATAGAACAAAAGTTATGGCCGCTAATATATTTCAAACCTCCTTACTACAGCTATCGATGATCTTTTTAATTTTACAGTTAAATATTAGATGGCCCATATTTCTTCTTGACCGATAGATTATTATCTTTTTAGTACTATTTTAGTACTAAGATATGTCGATAAGTGTAATTAAATGTCATTACAATTTAGCTTAAGATTGCTGATATAATGGCATGTGTTTTAGTTGAAATGTGACTGCGTACTATTTAATTATTGGATCAAAGTAATTTCACGGCACTACCCACGTGGAAAATATTTAGCCTTCCGGGATAAAATGTAGCAAAACATTTTTAAGCTCAATCTTTCGCTGAACTCGCAATTCAATGTTGAACATTGCCCTTTCGTTGAAGTCATCAACGAACACAACACAAGCATCAACAGCATTATATAATATAGGTACATGGCACAAGCTAATTTTTGCGCTTTCAACGTCCTTAATGGCTAGGGACAGTAAAAACCCAAACATTTGAAACATATACTATGTAACCATGTACGCACAACTAGCATTAAAAATGTTTTTTTTGGGAGTGGGTAATCATCAAATAATCCCTCCCGCTCTTGGGCAGACCTAAAGGGAGTCCCATGCAGACTTCTACTAACTAAAAACCACCCATGTTCCTTCTTAGCCCTTTATGTCGAGGCCGCGATAACTAGTGTACGACCCGCGGCCCCGACGGGTTGAGGTAATGCCTTAAAGCTACTTCGCTCAGAGGCGCCTTTCCGTATCGTCTCTATTGAAGACACACCGCAGCCTCCTTAATGAAGCTAATACGTCCTTATCAATTCCTTATCAACAGTCGAACTCAGCTTTTTATCTCGAATACCCGTTAAGTCGTATCACTTAGTTCTTGATTAATTTAACAGGAATGTTTTCGTTGTCTTTTTGCGCGTTTAATTACTGCAGGTACATTCCGTGCCCAGCATTATTTGACCCCTTTTCTTACACAACTTGCTCTCTTCTTCTTTATACGAGGGTTCAAATAAGGCTGGTCGTTGACTGTACCGTCAGCAACATGACGTCCCGTTAATGTGGAACAGGTGCTCTGCGCACGCGCATATTCGAGGTATTAATGCACGATTATTATGGGTTTTGACACCGCATTCTTGGTGGCTGGTGATTAATATTTTGAAGTGATAATTTATTTAAATTGGTCTCTTGGTATTGGTTTTTGATATTGGGTGTGCAGTATTCTTCCTCGTCATCACCTTCTTGCCATCGTGCCATGTTATTTGGCGGAAAGTAGAAACAAATAAAATTTTCACTCAGTCAGTCAGTCAGTCTGCAAACATCTGAAAGCGACAACTGCTGATACTGCATATTAATATGCATGCATATTCTGAATAGAAATAGCATCTGGAGCAGCGGTGGCCCAGTGGTGACGGCCCCGACTTACGAATAGTAAGTCGTGGGTTCAAACCCAGGCACTCGCATTACTTTGTGTAATTTATTTCATCACCACTGCTCTCAAAACGGTAAAGGAAAACATCGTGATGAAACCGGCATGTCCTAGAACCATTAAATTCGAAGATGTGTGACATCTACCAACCCGCACTGGGCCCGCGTGGTGGATTATAGGCCCATCCCTCTCCTAGAGAGAAGGCCTGAGTCCCTGCAGTGGGAACATTATAGGCTGATGATGATGATGATGAAACAAGTTACTTCCATTTTCCTCGGTCAATCTTCACACTATCATGATAGTGTGAGTAGTACTACTTTCCTTTCATATTATTATGCACCTTTTTGTCGACGTTTTATAAGTGCCCATGTAGGTGTAGGCCTATGTGAAATAAAGATATTTTAATTTTGATTTTTGATTTTGATATCATTCCTCACATAAGTAGTTAGTCTGCCTCTTTCTTCAAGTGTAATTTTCTTCCTGATTAAACTTTAATTTCGTCTAAAGACTTCATCATCAGCCATAAGACGTCCACTGCTGGACAAAAGCCTCCCCCATAGAACGCCATACAGAACGGCAGCCTGCCGTTTGCATCCACCGGTTGCCCGCGACTCTCACGATGTCGTCGGTCCACCTGGTGGGAGGCCTACCAACGCTGCGTCTTCCGGTCCGTGGTCGCCACTCGAGAACCTTTCTTCGTCGGTCGTCGGTTCTTCGAGCGATGTGGCCTGCCCATTGCCACTTCAACTTGCATACTCTGAGAGCTATGTCGGTGACCCTGGTTCTTTGGCGGATTTCCACATTTCGGATCCTATCGCACAAAGAAACTCCGAGCATAGCTCTCTCCATCTCATCTCGTCTAAAGACTTATTTGAGTTTATTTGGAAGTTAAATCAAGCTAGTCATCTCATTAAAACTCTATGACTAACCTTAATTACTTAGAAAAATCAATCGTGTAAAAACACGTGGATTTCAAAACCATGCAGTGGTCCATGTTAAAATAAAAATAGCACGTTCGTACATACCCTGCGTGTTTCGTAATAGATGACTAAGGTATAATGTCAGGTGAGGGAGAGAACCTCACGTCTCAGCCGCCGCGGGAGACGCTCCGGGCGTCGGAGGCCACGTGACGGCTTCCAGCCACCGTAGACGCGGGCCTGTGGATGGTGAGTGATGGGCTAGCTCGCCGCCCGTCCGTCTTATGATGACGACAGGATGGTCGACGGCGCGTTCGTGTTCCACGCGCGCCGTAAAGAGATGTCATCAACATGGAAGGGGGGCCCCTTCCATGTTAATGGGGCCACATGCAAGGGCCGACGCCAGTCGGGGCTGCGGGATGTTGTAAGAGATACCGCGGCCTTGACATATAGGGCTAAGAAGGAACATGGGTGGTTTTTAGTCAGTAGAAGTCTGACACACCCTTTCGCTCTGCCCAAGAGCGGGAGGGGTTATTTGATGATATCCCACCAACCCAAAAAGAGATGTAATGTCAGGCTATGCTTAATATATCTAGGAAACAGGCTTCCTCTTGTCGATTGAACTTCACGGCTGTAGTCTCCGATGAGTAAAGCAGAGATGTACCTAATAGTATCAGTATGCCATCAACCAAAGTCCTGATGAAAAAATTAAATAACACCAATTTGATCCGAGGATCGAAGTCAACACCCCATGCTCTGCAGTCACCCTTGCGACCACTCCACCTACGAGGCAGTTGACAATTTAATTACGTTTTCTTATCCCCATAATGCAACAACACCATTTTGTACCTATATCTATAAAAGGCATTGTATTTAATAATAGTAACACTTGTTTTATATTTCAATCCGTAGAGATACAGCTTGGAGAATTACTACCGCATGCCTGGTATATAATTATTTATGACAATACTTATTGATAAAAACACTAAAAGATAATCTGTTTGACCATCTTGAATTTCATCAGAAATATTCGATATCGATGCGAAAACCGTTACATACTTACCACGTATTCAGTACAATATTCAGAGCCCCAAACTAAAAAAAAAACGATATTTTTTTAAATTTGCGTTTGGTCAAATTCTCTCTTTCTCAATCATAAACAAAGTTGACTAGAGAAATACCAAAGAAACGATGAATGGACTGTGTGAAGGATGATATGGCTAGGAAGGAGGTGACTGCTGACATGACGAGAAATTGAGAAGTATGGAAGAGAAGAAGACATGTTCCACCAACCCCAAATAAATTGGGATACCTAAGGGCAGGAGAATAATGAAAACCTAGACAAAGTTGAGTGTAGCACCTAGTTCATGTTGCTACAATAGTTCTGTCTCAAACACCGTATCATATCGTATTTTATATTTCAAAATCAATACCTCATAAATCTCATAATTGTATTTATTACAATACTAATATGGGAATATAATAAAAAGAACTAATCATCAGTAGGTATTAGTCATTGTTTATTTTATTAAAATATTATTCTTTCGATCTAAGTTTATTGAATGGATTCCGTGGCCAGCCACGTAATTCGTAGATCTCTATTAATTGTTACTGAGTCAGAAACTGGATTAGCTTGTTACCAGAGTTGATAACCTTCAAAAGGTACATGATTATACCCTCTATCTGAGTTGTGGAGGACAGATAGGTAGTCGCTCCATTTAAAACTATTTTTTTTACGGGATTGTTGCCGCAGTTTCTGGGTGACTGTTTGCTGCACTAAGTGTCCCGGGTTCGATAAATTCCTATTGTGAGCAGCGCAAAATATAAGTATTTAGTTGCATCCGGTTGGACAAGAGGCCTTCTTTTCTCTTCTATTTTTAACTTCTGTCATCTTTGTATTTACTGTACTTATTTCTAAAGCTACCCACTGTTGTTAAAAGTGTTATTTCTGCACGAGTATTGTAATTTTTATGTTATAGTAGCGGACGTCACGCGGTTTCACCCGCGTAGTTCCCGTTCCCGTTTGAACACAGGGATAAAAAGTAGCCTATGTCACCAGGGGATAGTGTAGCTTCCCAACGGTGAAAGAATTTTTAAAATCGGTCCTGTAGTTTCGGAGCCTATTCGTTACAAACAAACAAACAAATCTTTCCTCTTTATATTATTAGTGTAGATTTTTGTTTTTTTTTTGCAAGGTGTGTCTATCGCACCATATTGTACACTATGCTTGTATCTTATTGTTTGTTTTATTAGGATAAACAGTGTAACAATTGTAGATAGGCCAATAAATAAATAAACTTCACGTGCTTCTTTTCCATGATGTAAAAACAGTTAATCACCTACCAAGTCAACGTCAGATTATAGGTACCTCAAGTCTCCTATACCATCAGGAATACGTGCTTCCTCGAAAATGTAAACGGCATTAACAATTAATTTTATAAAAAGAACCAGTTTTACCTACATTGTGCACAGAAGCAAAATCATTAATCGTGTTTCTTAACATCTGCGCCTACGCATCTGCCTTAACCCTTCCGTAAAAAGGATTGAAGAAAAAAGCTTTTTTGTATGTGAGTAACGATTTTCTTAAGACGGTTACAATCTTTGACATTAGGAGTTACTGAAGCTTATCGTTTGAAGTTTTACGAACTGTGAAATTCGTCTGTTTGTTTGTCTTTTAAATGCGTATTGTGAGGTACTCTCGAGATTTTACAGTTGGCTAGTTTGTGATTCTGTGACAAAAAATTTAAACAAATTCAATTCGGTTTGAAATTCAATGAACTTTTTGAGAGTGATTTTTCAGTTGGGCTGTAATACGAGTAGTCCCACAGTTGGTACAAATAACTCTCTTTGAAAGAAAATAGACCAACATGAGGGCTGAGGTTCGCAGCGGTGGCTCAGTGGTGGCCACGACTTACGAACAGTAGGTCGTGGGTTCGAACCCGGGCAGGCACATTAGTTTGTGTAATTTATTTTATCACCGCTGCTCTCAAAACGGCGAAAGAAAACTTCGTGAGGAAACCGTCGTATTTTTTTTTTTTTTTTTGTGGGTGTAAAATCATCGAATAACCCCTCCCGCTCTTGGGCAGAGCGAAAGGGAGTGTCAGACTTCTACTGACTAAAAACCACCCATGTTCCTTCTTCGCCCTCTATGTCGAGGCCGCGATAACCAGAGGACTACCCGCAGCCTCGACAGGCGTCAGCCCTTTCGGGCCCCTTCCATGTTGCTGACATCTCTTTGAGGCGCGCGTGGAACACGAACGCGCCGTCGACACGGCCTGTTTTCGTCGTGAGACGGACGGACGGCGAGTTAGCCCATCACTCACCGTCCACAGGCCCGCGTCTACGGTGGCCGGAGGTCATCGCGGGACCCCTCGACGCCCGGAGCGCCTCCCGCGGCGGCAACCGTCATGTCTTAGAACCAAAATATTCGAAGACATGTGACATCTACCGATCCGCACTGGCGCGTGGTAGATTATAGCCCATTCCCTCTCTAAAGAGAGGAGGCCTGTGTCCCAGCAGTGGGAACATTAATAAGCTACTGATGATGATGATGATGATGAGGGCTAAGGGCGAGGAAGAGTTGGTGTTTACCTACATGCACTGCAAAACCAAAAATTTTGCGATGTAACGTTCGTCACATATCTGAATTTCTGGTTTCATAACATGCTCTCGAGAGCACAGGGAAATATTAATAAATAATGTGTTTTTAGTCTATTGGCATGCATAAAAAAATCGTTAATAAGTACCTAAATATGTTGAGAGTTCTTGTTAACCGACTGCCCAAAAGGAGGAGGTTCTCAATTCGATCAGTATTTTTTTTTAACGTTACAGGTTTCGTTGCCTTGAAGATTTACAAAAAGAAGAACCTGAAATATTTTGATACCACAGGTCTCTACTTTAGTAAAGCCATCTGTCCTAGTTCAAAGATCTACT
The DNA here is from genome assembly GCA_932274075.1 of Diarsia rubi. Classification (NCBI taxonomy): domain Eukaryota; kingdom Metazoa; phylum Arthropoda; class Insecta; order Lepidoptera; family Noctuidae; genus Diarsia; species Diarsia rubi. The sequence goes on along the minus strand of OW026433.1, from coordinate 12,566,427 downwards.
GCAACAAAGTAGATGTGAATTTTTCACTCTTAAGTTATAAAAACTTTATTAATTTGCAACAAAGTTAATAATCAAATTATAATCTTTATATACCTGACAGGGTGTTCAATTTAGCAATTAAGTATTTATGATCAGCCAATCTCGCTGTTTAAAAAATAAAATTCACAATGATCATTAATCACGGCGCTTAACGAGAAATCGATTAATCATGAGATTATAAGTGTGTTTGAACCTGGTACGGAAATACCGCACGTATAGAAATAGTTTTACGGATTTTTGAGAATTTCCGGGAAAATCGCTGAAATAAGTTTTCATGTGGATTTCAGCTCGATGTGTCAGCTAATTTCTATGACACACTATTTAGTCAGCTGGGGGGTCAAGGCTACTGACTAAAAAAATGTCAGAATGGTTGATCAATGACACCAGAATCATAATGACTTTTGCACAACTTTAGATTCTTCTACTAAAACCGTTTGTCCACCGCCGCCGTCACCGGACCGTCAGCGTCACCGAGAACGAGATGACGGCGCCGATTTAGCGATTTACTATGGCCATGTGTTCATCTTAGGCTCGAAATAATCTCGTTCTCGGTGACGGTCCGGTGACGGCGGCGGTGGACAAACGGCCTTAGTCTATACCTGCTGTACGAAGATTTTGCTAGTGGCACAGAGCTAACACTATTTCACGCAGACAAGCCATGGTGACTCCGAAAAAGATACGCACTCATCAGCTACACACTCGAATTTTGTCACTTCCGTGCCGTTTTGTAAAAATACCTTAAGATAGATGAGGTGACAGACACGAGATAATGAATTTAAGAGATCACGAGCTTTTAGAACAATCTTCTTTTTTTTTAGGTCTAATAACCTCACAAACCCTGGCGTCAGAGTTTCTAAGCCGCCTCAAGAGCCTCTGACATGGTTTGACTAACGCCATTTGGCAGCCGGGACCACCGGCTTATACGTGCCTTCCGAAGCACGGGATCATCTTTTTATCGGACAATTCGGTGATTCAAGCTTGCATTGTCCTAGACAAACTGGAAACAACTTAACAAACTATGCTTCCCGTGGGAATCGAACACTATCACCGGGTCACTAGGCAAACGCCTTAGCCACTCGATCATGGAGGCAGTTAGCATGATGAAAATAGCATAAACTCAAACTCAACTCAATTCAAACTCAAAGCATTTATTTCAATTAAACCATTATTGGCACTTTTGAATGTCATAAGAACAATTCATAAAACAAAACTACGAAAAACTACGAGTGCAATACGTCATTCCGAAAGCCACCACGCCGAACCACACGCCGCCGAATGCCCGCAACGACGAACACTGCAAGCAAAAAAGCACGCAGCGACGCACACCGCAACAACGAATGCACGAGACCTCGAATCACGGGAACATCGAATTATTATTATTGTCCCCTGCTTAAAATACGGGTTGGCTAACTTATCACTTCATTCTACTTTAACTCTGTGACCAGGCTGAAAGTTAGGGTCGTAACAAAAACACTTCAAGCCACTTTAGCGCTTAAAGCCAGCCTGCTTACGTATTCTATAAAGCTCGCTCTAGAGCTTTAAGCTCTGAAGTGCTTAAGCTAAGTGCTTTTACAGCAGTAATGAAATAAGAAGTTTAGAGCAGCTCCTTGCCTTTTTTACATAAAGACCGCATTCAAATATCATCACTCTTGGAATAGGGGATCGGACTGAGTCAAAAAACAATGATTTTAATTAGTCCGTCAGTTAGATTATCGAAAAATATTGGATACGTGTTTTTTGTTTTATCAAATTAATCAAAATTGACGAAGATAAGATGTGGTTGTGACGTCATTTGTAGTTAAAAAATGTACTATCATATAACGTTTTCGAAGAGTTAACGAGTTTTCGAAAAACTGTAATGACTTCAATTTTTGTTTATGTGAAAAAAGAAAAAATACGTCTCCAATATTTTTTGGAGATCTATCTGACGGACTAATTAGTTTATTTTTGTCCGATCTCCTATTCCGGCAGAGTTAGGCAGAGGTGTATCAAGTAGTTCACTCATATTTCGCCAGCTAAGTTTAATTCCTATATATTAAAAGGCTAGCCTATTGCCATCAATCAAGCACACATCCAGACTCCGGTTGCTACTGAAAAAATCTTGATGGTAAAATCCAATAACAATTTTCATCAATTTTTGTTTCTAGGCCGGGACCTAGGAATCGAAGCAACAAACAACGGCACAGACATTAAGACACACACACAAGAAACATTAAGAAGTTGCGTGATAAACAGATAGGTACGTACTCATATGCTACTCAAAGAAATTCCTCAGGAAAATATTCAGTACACGATCGTATGTATAGGAATTTCCGTTTAAAACAAACTAAATGAAAAATTACTGTTTTCCATGAATCTATTGGAGTATGCGGAACGTTTTACGACTAAACACATAAAAAAGTTATAAAGCTATATGTCAATTTTATTTTGAAATAAAGACTCCTTTGATAAATTCTCGATTTTATGATATGATAACTCTTGTATGGGTTACGAGTTGGTTACGAGTTGTATGCGTTTGAAAATCGAAGTGTTTGTTTGTATTTCGGGGTATAGACTATCAGAGAGTAGTGTAGCCTGTATTCGTATTTCAAATATCTTGTGTGTTTTTAAAACCGGTCGGATTAAAACTCTTTTGATCTCGAATTATTCATTTGCCATTTTTTTTTATTAAGATGTTATCAATGATATGTAATACTTAGTCGATATTTCATCTAATTATGTATTAAAAATGCGTTTTATGTTGTAAAAGCATGAATATTAGCGACATTTGTAATACTATCCTAGGAAGTCAAGTTTAAAACAAAGTATTTTATTAGGCGACTAATAAAGTGACTAACTTTGTATTAAAGTTTGCAACCTTGATGTTTGCAGGCGCGGTAGATCCTTGTATGACGCTGACGGTGGATAGTGTTGCAAGGTGTGTAAGCAGACCAAAGGAATTAAGTACAATAAGTTTTTTTTATCACTCTTTTTAAATCACTTCTCTATTCTTTTGATTGACAAACTATAGTTCTATAGCACAGGGCAATGGTTTCGCATTTGCTGTGATCTTCAACAGTCTTGACTGCCTATACTTTGACATAATAATAGGTCTTTACCTATGAAATTGCCGTTTTGTATGAAAAAATTTAAACGATTTCTTTTCATGTATTTTTTATTTGTATTAATCGAAGTAATCACTCATGCAATCAATGCATCTTTGCCAACGCAGTGGCAGTTTATTGATGGGCTTCTTAAAGAAATCAGCTGGTCGGGAGGCAACAAATTCTTCAAAGGCATTTTGTACTGCCTCTCGGGTATTGAATTTTTTCCCGCCAAGAAGTTATCCAAATTCTGGAAAAAGTAGTAGTCTGTAGGCGCAAGGTCTGGTGAGTAGGGCGGATGACGGAGAGCTTCCAACCCCAGTTCTTGCAACTTGGAGACCGTCTGCTGTGCAGTATGAGGTCGCGCGTTGTCGTGCAGGAGCAGCGGAGACGAGCGATTGACCAATGCTGGTTGGAGATGTGCCAGCTTCTCCATCATTGTGTTCAGTTCTTCACAGTACACATCTGCAGTAATGCTCACCCCGTTTGGTAAGAAGCTATGATGAATCACACCGGGGCGCTAGACCACCAAACAGTGACCATCACTTTTCTAGAGGTAAGTTTTCGTTTAGGGCATTGTTTAGGTGCTGAACCAGGATCCAACCAACTTGCTGAGCACTTGCGGTTATCAAACAGAATCCATTTTTCATCGCAGGTAACAATGCGGTTCAAAATTCCTTCATTTGTGTGTCTGTTGAGCAGTGCAAGGCACGTCTCGACGCGTACTTCGCGCTGGCGATCATTGAGTTCGTGGGGCACCCATTTGTCAAGCTTTTTTACCTTGCCAATTTGACGCAAATGGACCAATATTGTTTTGACGCTAACGTCGAAAGCTGCTGCTAATTCAGCCGTAGATTGTGTATCATCAGCTTCCACAATCGCCTTTAATTCGTAATTGTCGACCAAAGTCTTCGGACGACCGCAAGGTTCATTTTTCAGGTCGAAATTTCCAGAACGAAAGCGAGCAAACCAATAACAGGTGGTGCGTTGGTTTGTAGTGTTAGCTCCGTAAACGTCGTTGATGTTGCGTGCCGCTTGTGCCGCGTTGCTGCCACGACGGTACTCATATTCCATAATTACTCGAATTTTTAACGTATTCATGATGACGAAAAAGATTGAAATGCGATGAAAATGTAACACTAATCAATAAACAAATAACTACTTTTGGAAAAAAAAAACATGTTTTTAAAATAAAATTAATTTGAAATTAGACTTCGTAGCCAAACAAAAATTATTTTGATTTGAAATGGCCAGTACTGCAGAACGGCAATTTCATAGGTAAAGACCTAATATGTAAACCTTTCGGTAGCTTATGTCAGTCCCATACAGACATTCCGTCCGGGCTGCGGGTTGTTCAAAAGAGATACCGCGGCCTCGACACAAAGGGCTAAGAAGGACCATGGTTGGTTTTTATTCAGTATAAGTCTGACACTAAGTACCTTCTGCTCTGCCCAGATCGGGAGGGGTTAATGATAATTTCCCCCCTCCCCCAAAAAAGGGCATCGTCTTCTCCTATAAATTAGTTAAGACAACATTGTGATAGAGTACATAATAATATCTAAAAAATATCTTCTACTTCCTTCCACTCTGCCCAGAGCCCTAGGGGTTATTTGATGATTTCCCACACCTCAAAAAAAAAAGTCCCATACAGACATTGACATTTTCCATTATCGTTATTGCTGATAGAACTTCACCGTGTCTTGCGTACTGGCAAGTTTTTTCATAAGGAAAACCACGTACAGTCACGAGTAATAATATGTATACACTTGACAAAGTTCAAACACAAATATCTCGTGAAATAACGATTACAACTTTGAGATATGACCTATTTTATGATAATACGGGCTCTGAAATATTAGTTTTGTTACGTAACATGAACATTAAATCAATACAGTAGGCGAAAATAGCTTCTAAACGTTGCTAAGTGTATACATATTAATGCTGCTGAATGTACAGTGATAGAGCTGCCTTGTTGGCCTAGTGGTCGCAAGTGCGACTGCTGAGCATAGGTCCAGCGTTCGATTCCCAGGGCAGGTGAACTGTTATTGGGTTTGTCTATTAGGAATTTCTCAATAACAACAGCGGAGTCTGGATTTATGCCCGATTGATGGCAATAGGCAAGAGCGGGCCCTCTTTATTACATGGGATTTAAATATAACTGGCGAAATGTGGGTGTACTTTATGGTAGACCTCTGTCTAAACCTTCGAGGACTACAGGCGCGATGTTATAGTGATAGATAGACTTTTTACAAAGATGTTTGATCAATCGCATAGCTTAATACAAAAGCTCCCTGAAGACGTTCCTAGACTCAAAATAATAGCAACAGAATTATTAAATTCACAAAATTACCTTCAATCCGAGTAAACGAGTATTTCGTTCGTAATCTTAAAACTTAATTCGACTGTCTGAATCGTGGCCAGTCCTCAAGTTATTAACTCGAAACACCTGTCTTTTGCATTAGCTCTGTTTTTTTGTCGCTGGCAAGGTGTTTCTTGCATTCGATTTGAATTCGGAACATTAGATTTTTGACATTGCCACCGTCCGTTCTAAAATTAATTTTAAATGTTGTTATTTTTTTCTGTTTGTAAATTGTGACAGCAATGTGCACTTGGTGTTGATAAATAATAACTATAGTTTTATTTATTTCATCACTTTTTTTTTATTTACTGAGAATTAAATAAATACCTAATACTATCGAAATATTTGGAATAACAGAACAGACCTGTTTTTAAAGTTTTCGATCTAAATGAAATTATAGATATAGAACTGATAAAATAGGAATTAACACTTTATTTCAAGTTTTTTTTGCAGAAATATGATCCGTTAAAAAACGCAAAATTAAATAGACAACAGATATTTGATACTCGATAAAACCTATTATAGGAAGAATCTAGTATAAGGCATATAGATTCAGTTTCGATTGCGTAAATTGACGAAATTATGAGGCTTATAAAATTGCCTAAAAACGTCGGAGATAAAGATGGAAATACCAAAACTAAAGAAGGCGAAAGAACCGATCAAATAAATGTCATAAAATGAACTTTAAATTGAAATTGTCGAAATTTTTATTAATACAAAAAGACGTGAATGTTTTGCGCTGTGTGTGTACTTGTTTGCTTGCTGGATCCAAGATGGCGACTGGAGGCAGGTGATCATCGAGCAGCTGCGCGTGCGCATCCAAGGTTACCCCTCTCCGTTTGTTTACCCTATCCCCCCGGCGTATCGATAAGTGATAGTGATGGCCATAGACATATTTATGTAATGCTTTTAATTAATTAGGTAGATATTACAATTTTAGTGGCTGATTAACATTTTGTTGAAGTTTTTTGATAATGCGGGGTATGTACTTACAGGTGTGGGCAGTTGTGTGGTGTGTGTTTTAAGTACGTTTATTTTATTTTATTATATTTCCTCTTATCAATATTGAAGTGGGTAATTGGGTATTGAAGTCCTTAACTAGCTAAATGTCTTTTTAACTAGATTAAAACTAATTACTTATTTTTATCAAGCTCATGGTACTAGATAGTTAATTTTTTATTAGTTAATGCAAGAAAAATCAATTTAAACTTATTTTACCTTTTGCCTATGTATGAATATACAAATGTATGTAATACACAAAAATATCTGCATGTAGATATTATACAATTACTTAAGTTAATATTTTTTTCGTACAAAAAAGAAAACACCATAACTCTCACTTATTAATTTCTTGTAATATTAAAATAAATGCTGTTATGACTATAAATAACACTTATAAATTAATAACAAATAAACTTCGATAAAAAGCTCCACCCAGCCCCGCACTACTCATAGGTCGAATGTCCACGTGGTCTGCGCACGCGCCGCTGACGCCTCGTGCCAGATAACAGTGGCACCCTTCGCACTAGCCCGGCCGAGCGGACCCGATCTCACACGAGGTCAGCCAGACACCAAATATTAGTAATTAGTAAAAAAATACACACGGTATTGCGGTTTCAAGTTGCATGTAAGATGCTGGCTTTAAATAATAATTAAAAATTAATTGCTTATGGTTGCGGCTTCTCCCGCGTGGAGTTTCATTATTGTCCCACGGGATCGTACTAACGGGATAAAAAGCCTGCTTAACCCTTTTGGGATTACCACCATGATGTTATGTTATGTAATTAGTTACGAACCACAACGACATTTCGTCAAAATTGAGTGACAAGTGACAATATTGAGTAGTCACGAGCAATAATATGTAAACATCTGGCAAAGTTCAAACGTGAAATTCCTCGTGAAATAATGATTGCAACTTTGATATATAACATGACCTGGTTTGTGATAATATGGGTTCCAGAATATTAGTTTAGTTACGTAACATGTAAATTAATTAAATGAAAAAAAAAAGACGAAAATTGCTTCTAAACGTTTTTAAGTGTATACATTTTTGTGTTGCCTAATTAGTCCGTCTGTTAGATTATCGAAAAATATTGGACACGTATTTTTTGTTTTATGAATTCAATAAAAAAATACGAAGTTAATACGCGTCAAAGATTTCAGTGGGGGTTGGTGACGTCACTGACCGCTAAAAAATGTCATACTAATGTCTTAGAGTATGACGTCACAAGAGTTTTCAAAGCACTGTTTTGTCTTCATTGTTTGTTTACGTGAAAAAAGAAAAAATACGTGTCCAATATTTTTTTGTAATCTATATGACGGACTAATTAGATTTTTTTTTGTTAACAACCCTATTACTGACATAGGGATTCGTAATATGTAAAGAAATAAAAAGAAAGAAATATAAAATATTATGTCGCCTCTTACTTATCCTTTACGATTAAAGGTAAATTACTCATCATGAGCGGCGGTGGCCTAGTGGCTTCGAACCCAGGCAGGCGCATCACTTTGTGTAATTTATTTCATCACCGCTGCTCTCAAAACGGTGAAGGAAAACATCGTGAAGAAACCTGCCTTAGAACCAAAAAATTCGAAGACATGTGACATCCACCAATCCGCACTGGGCCCGCGTGGTGGATTATATAGCCCATCCTTCTCCTAGAGAGGAGGCCTGAATCCCTACAGTGGGAACGTTATAGGCTGTTGATGATGGCTCAAATCTAGATATCATACAAGAAGATATAGATACAAAAAGTCTGACCTCAACTCGCCGCCAAAAGGGTTTTGAGTTACACAGTACGCGAAACCCCTTTGGCTGCGACAGATATTATACAAACATTCATAAAAATGAATCTCCTCTTATACTTCTCCCTGCTCTTTTGATTGTAAAATATTGCCACACATTCTTCTTTTTTTGGATTTAATACATTCTTCAAGACTCGATATTTATCGCACGTTTTCTCACGACGGCTATTTCTAACCTTTTGAAACTGTCAACTCTACCCACTCGAATGATACGGGAGTAGATATCAAACGGAGACCTTATGCAAACGTGTGTTAGATGATCTTCGCTATGACGTTGATACGATGTTGACCGTTTGAGAGAAATATTATCGGACGAATCACGTTATTGCCGTATTCTTGTAATTCTTCTCTCAGTTTTCTATAAGAGTTAAATTTGAAATTACGTTTTAATGTTCTGCCTTCTTTACTACATAAAATGGCTTACATTCGGGTCACCTAGTAAAAAAAAAAGAAAGAAAATGGTTTTATTAGTCTCACACAGGACAAAACAAAATGATAAAGTTTTTCCTATAAATGAAAAAATATAAAAAGTGAGCACAAGAAAAACTTCAAAATAAGACATACCTACTGCAACACATAAATCCAAATAGGTCCAGAGGCCAAAAGGATTTCAGAATTGTGTTGTAACATTTAAAACAAAATGTCACAACGTAGGTAAGTGCTCTGTTCTCTATCTACTCATATAACACTTCTATTTTCGCACTAATCAACAGGTTATTATTAGCATATTTGGGTCTATCTAAGATTCGATCGTTTTAGAATTAATACAGTTGATGATCAGCTGATAAGCGCGCCCGTTTACGTCTAGATCTTCACCTCAAGGTCAAGGTAAACGAGGCATTTATGTTTTCGTCTATTTTGACTGGATTGTTAATCTTACTGTGGAAACGTTTCTGTTTCCTTAGTATTTACATAATAAAGTGGGTAGTAAGTGATTGGTTTAGTGATGAGATTAGTGAGATTAACGTGTCTAGTCGATGAAATTGACTATCCGGAATGTTGACTCATCATCATTAATTTAGCAGAAAGACGTCAACGGATGGGCCTATATATACGCATAGGCTTTTTTTTTGGGGGGAAGGTGGGAAATCATCAAATAAGCTGTTTTTGATGATTCGCTCTTGGGCAGAGTAAAAAGGAGTCAGACTTCTACTGACTATAAACCACCCATGTTCCATCTTAGCCATATAAGTCAAGGTAAAAAATAGTATAATAATTCAAACAAGCCGTGGCAGCTAAGAGGTGACCAGTCACAACTGATAGCACCCGTTCACGAGCATGACGCATGGATCAGCACCATTCCACTCAACCATTTTAAAGAGAACGAAATGATCCGACACACCCGCCACCATCAGCAAGGCATTTAATGTGGGCGATGTGGTCTATGGGGCGGCAATCCGTCAACACCGATGAAAGATCAGGCACGGGACTAACAACGGCTTAACGTGCTTTTCGAGAGCCGAGAGAATCATACCGCCGACTTCCAAACTCCGGAAACTTTAACCTGAACGTCTGTTATTATTAGCCACGAGCTCCTCTATAGTTTCAGGGCAAAAAGAGTGAGTATGTTTATATATACATGTCCTATATGTTCATTCACAGTTGCCAGGTCATCCTCGCTAAGTCAGTCGGTGAGGTAACAAGTGCAATGTAACAGAGACACTGGGCAGTAACCGACAGACGGTGCCAACATCGGGTTTCTTGGAGCGTGTATCAAGAGTGCGCCGCCCGTGACCGGCTGTACTGGCCGCCGAAGTGGACATGAAGAGAACCTATGAAGTTTTTATAATTTCGATTGAGTTTTTCAGATGTTACTTACCGAAGCATAATATAACGCCCGTAATCCCAAAAACTTAGGCCCTACCTAATAAATAATAAATCTCATTCTCATAAATCCAGCTATTTTTCATATTCCTTCTCTGTCCATGCTGTAAGGTTGTGGAACTCACTTCCGCCTAGCATTCGAGATTTAAAGACTATATCATTGTTTAAAATTATAGTCAAAGAATACTATCTTTCCTCTCCAGTATGATTTATTATATTATAAATATATATTTTATTTGTTTACGCATCTTAGGATTTGTATATATATATAATTATATATATATATATATATATATTTATTATTTAAGGTTAAGTTAGTTAAGGCACATATACACATTATTCTTTCCCTTTTCTCGCACACTATTGTCTACATTTCTTCTTCATTTCTCCTTTAGCAGGTCTGCTGGCAGAAATTTCGTGAGAAATAAGCAGTACCTTTGTACTCATATATTATTTTATGTTATTTTCCTGTGCTGTCTACTGTGTGTACATAAATAGTAAATAAATAAATAAATAAATAATACACCCACGCTTTACCAGTTGTGTTTTTTTTAAATCTATGTAAAAGAGGGTGCGGCTACAATTGAGCACAAATCCAGACTTCATGACTGGTACCGAGAAATGTCTGATGGGAAATCCCAATAACATACAGAAGCCTAAATCTAAAAGTTAATAGCAACTGACGAGAACTAAAATGTTAGCTAGCTCTTTTGTGCCAGCGTCATCCAGCAAATTCCTTCGATGGCGACAATGTCGTCTGGCCATTTCGACGCCGGACGACCAACACTTCTCTTTCCATTCCTTGGACACGGTCACAGTTTTTATAACCTACTAGTCTTTAAAACTAAAATAAAATACAATTCTGCATAACTGTCCCGTACACATCTGTCAATACCTCCTCTAATTTCCGCACAACCAAATGTCCACTTCACTCGCCAGTCCGCGGCGGCGACTAAGCGGTGACTTCCTACATCGCGTTCTGGCGGGTGGCCGCGCTAACGATGTGCTTTATGGGAATACCCCTCTCCCCCCTCGGTAGTAATGGAAGAAAGACTTACTGGGTAACGACTTCTAGAAGGAGCTAGTAAAGTTAAACTAAACACAACAACATTCTAGCGATAGATGGGACAACGCCACTACGAGGTTTTATGTAGAAATAGCATGTAAATCAATAATGTATCTCTTGTCTTGAGAATTATATATATAACGACAGCATGCAGCCAGTAATCAATCCATCCGAGACTATAAAGTTTTCCCAATAAACACTTAAAAAAACCAAGAAGAATTGGCTTGCAAAGCATGGGTATCGTATCATTGGCAAATAACTAGATACTCGTATCAGTTGGTTAAAGCAGTAGATAGTACCCGAAGACTCTTCTGACCACATAATTATAACATCACATCACACCTGTAAATCAGTAAGGATAAGGTGTAGCCTTTAGTACACAAATTCGCCAATAATATGGTGTCAGAATATTGCAATCAATCAGGCACAATTGCAAAGTTCCGTGAACTCTGTGAATTCCAATTACCATCAATGCAAAAATAGTGCTATAACTTTTAAAATACAAAACAAGTAAAAAGTCTGGCCTTATTTGAATTCTCGGCACATCTGTTTAAAAATGGTTACAAGCAGTAATCATTAAGAATAAGGATGACTGCACAAGACAATGAATCTATAATTGTCGTAGACTCTAGGTCATCTACCCTATTGCCGAGCGATATTTTAAGAACTGATCAAAATAACGTTCCAGTTGTTTGGAATAATTTACTGGATGTCGCAACGAAATTTTAGATCTTAAATCTTCTATAAGAGCATTCCGATTCGGCTATGATGAATGGTGTTTATTTTGCAAATAGGTTTTTCACAAACTCTTTTACACGTAATATTTTTTTGAGAGCAGCGGTAGCCTAGTGGTGGCAGCCCCGACTTACGAACAGTAAGTCGTGGGTTCCAACCCAGGCAGGCACATTACTTTGTATAATTTCTTTCATCACCGCTGCTCTCAAAACGGTGAAAGAAAACATCGTGAGGAAACCGGCATGTTTTAGAACCAAAAAAATCGAAGACATTCCCTCTTAAAGAGAGTAGGCCTGTGTCCCAGCAGTGGGAACATTAATAGGCTGTTGATGATGATGATGAGATGACTGATAACTGATTACTCTGAGAAGAAACAGCCGAAACAAACTTAGGGGTCATATGCTCTCTCAAGGTCCATTTAGGCTAACCATATGCTGTATAAAAAACAACGCCAATATCATCAAAATCAAAATCAAAAATCAAAATATTTTATTTCACATAGGCCTACATGAGCACTTGTAAAACGTCGAAAACAAGGTGCACGGTTCGGTGCATTGGTCGATTCCTAAGGAGAAGAACCGGCAAGAAACTCCAAAGGTTACTCTTCCATCATAAATTCTTGCCCTTGTCCAATTCTATTTGGGGTCGGGGCAACACGTTTTCTCCCATTCTCCTCTGTCAGATGACACGACGTTATTTACTCCTTTTCTTTCATATCATTCAGCCTATTGCCACAGATTCCATTGCCAACAACCGGGAACGAATCCAAACTTCGGGCCAGGAAACCCCAATGACAATGTGTAGTCTGGAACTCGCTCCCCAAGACTTCGTGCTGTATGGCCCCTAGATCAACGAAGTGAGGTACTAATAGCAATTAGTATCATAATTAATATTGCATTATAATGGTACTAAATATAAAATTAAAATATTAAGAACGTGCTCTTACTGTATAATTTATTAAGTTATTTCGAAAACATCTGTATTTTTTTTCATCTTACTAAGTAAAAATTATAACTTCATCCTCTTAACTTTTTAATATGATTATCTAGTTTAATTTGATACGCTATAAATTAACTTATTAATCGGTTATAGTTTTTAATATGAAAGTTTAAGGACTTCATAAATGGAAGTCGTTGGCAGCGGTTGCGCTATAAAGATGGATGTTTTGCAAATCATGCGCAGGCGTCGAAAATAAAAGTAGAGTTAACTGGTACAGTTGAGTGGAAATTACTTGTCATAATTTTATCTTATTCGAATATAAATTTCCACCAGTGGTTCAAAATATATGATTGTTTTGTAGATGGGTCTCTCGATGGGTTGACAATATCGTCAAAGTCGCATGAAACACCTGGAGGGAAGTCCCAGCAGTGAGTGATTTCGGGCAGATAAGTATGATGATGGAATGAGTCTTCAGAGGTAAGGAATCATTTCTATGCTAGTTAAAAAGATGATCTCAATGAGTCACGATTAAGAATGTGAAACAAAAATGATAAATGCAATTAATGATATTACTGCAATGTCTAACAGTGACAGGTATGTTAATTTTGAAGAATGGCGAAATCAACACATCATCATTATCATTTCAGCCAAAAGACGTCCACTGCTGGACATAGGTCTCCAAAAATCAACACGAATGCACTTAAAAATACTAGAAGAGTAAACTAAATTTAAAATCATGCAATTTTCTTATCGAATCTGAAGATAAGGATTAAATGTAGGATTATCTTACGATTTCATGATAACTTTGTTTTTGCAGAGAGTTATCACCTGGCTAGGCTTTGTCCAACTTTAATGGTGTCAGTTTCCAGTCTTACCGGAAGCGTACACCAAGAAGCGTCTGCCTAATTTACAACCACTACCCAATAGGGGATCGGACAAAAAAAAAACTAATAAGTCCGTCAGATAGATCTCCAAAAAATATTGGAGACGTATTTTTTCTTTTTTCACATAAACAAAAATTGAAGTCAATACAGTGCTTCGAAAACTCGTTAACTCTTCGAAAACGTTATATGAAAGTACATTTTTTAACTACAAAATGACGTCACAACCACATCTTATCTTCGTCAATTTTGATTAATTTGATAAAACAAAAAACACGTATCCAATATTTTTCGATAATCTAACTGACGAATAATCATTGTTTTTTGACTCAGTCCGATCCCCTATTAGTTCTGGAAATACGATGACCTTTGGAAAAGACTCTAGAGAGTAATACTGACGAAACAACTTACCCAAACGGCTTAAGTGTCTTGTAACTGAACCAAAATAATAATCTAAAGATTAAATTTAGCGATAAATAAACTAACACTTCTCCACCCGCCAGTCCCTAACAATAGGTAATGAATATAATTCGTTAACAAAACAGATAAAAAGATGGAACAATTAGATACCGTCAGACGGGCAGAAACGCACTTTTGTCTGTAAACACCTTTATAGTGAACAAAAGTGTGTTATGACAGCCAGCTGCCGAACGCTGATAGCATTATTTTGGTGATAGTGATCTGATGAGCATTCGTTTGGAATGGGGGAAAGTGCTGTGGCTTTATTTGGCAGCTTGTCTTTATTAACTTAATATGATTATAATGTTAGATGGTTATTTTTCGCACAAAAGCATTATAACTACGTGTTTTTGGTGGTCATGTGCTGATTGGATTTATTACAACTCAGTTCGTCATCATCATCAGCCTATAATGTTCCTACTGCAACGACTCGGGCTTTCTCTCTAGGAGAGGGATGGGCTAAAATCCACCACGAGTGCCCAGTGCGGGTTGGTAGATGTCACATGCCTTCGATTTCTTTTTTGGTTCACACTATGTTTTCCTTTACCGTTTTGAGAACAGTGGTGATGAAACAAATTACTGACCCAAAACCCACGACTTATTGTTCGCAAATCGGGGCTGCAAACACGGCACCACTGCTCTATTTGTAATATTTGACAAGGATTTTATATACAATTAAATTTCTGAACAGTGACACGGCATGACGCGGCCGAGCGGGACGAACTGGATGTCTTCCTTGAGAATCGGAAAGAAGTGACACAGTCTCGTGACCGTTGGAAGGAATGGAGAGACAATATCCTACTTCCGACTAATATTATAAACGCGAAAGTTTGTAAGTATGGATGTTTGTTACTCTTTCACGCAAAAACTACTGACCGGATTTGGATAAAATTTGGTACACAAGTTTAGAACGCGGATTAACGCATAGGATAGTTACTAATCCAATTTTATCGAGTTGTAGCGGGCAAAGCCGCTGGCAACAGCGACTTAAAACAATAAAAAACTTTAATACAATGAGCTATTTTAGTGACATGCATAAACAGTATCATTTTATGCCATTCAAAAATCCTCTAATACGTTATAAAAAAAAATATGAATGATTTATAACTCATTTCAATGTCAAACGCCATAGAAAAATGTACAAACAAAAAATAAATCATTAAGGAAAAAGCTCTAAAAAAACTCCTAAAAATCTACACTCCTATTAATTCCAAGACTTGACAAGAGTCACGGTTCCCGATAATGAATCAATTTACAGTCACATTTTTTCAGAAATCTAATTATACCAAAACATTTATCTTTCAGTTGCGCACGCGTCGTTGTCAAAACACGAAAGCGTACGGGGAATGTGACGTCACAGGCTTACGTCACTCGCGACGGCAGCCATCTTGGAACGCCATGTTTTGTAAACAAGAACCATAAACAATAGCATTCGGATGTAGACAAACAATGTTCGCAAATATTTGTACGTTATGGCGTAATGATGGTCGTCAGATGATTGTTGGCAAGATAATTACTTAGACATTCTTAGGAAAAAATGGGAGATTGTTCTTGTCAATGGTACAGAAGGAAATACGGGAAACATTTATTCTGAGAGAGATACTCTGAATGATTGACGCAAATCTTGTCTTTGGAATCGGTTATGCCTTACTTACTCGTACTTAAACATTTCCATTGATACATATTTTAAATAACTCTATCTTCATTAACTCCAGGCCTAAAATAAAATGTTCGAACTGCACTACAAACAACAGTAAAAGTTCCGTCAAATTCGGTCCAGCCGTTTCGGAGATGAGTCGGACACAAACCGACAGACAAAAATGTAAAAAAAAACTATTTTAAATGTCCCGTATATAATTTCATTAATTAAAAACCTGTATTTTAGAATTACAAGTTAGACACTTTAACTAACACTTTCACTTTATTTATTTGTACCTATGGATATAATTTCCCCTAACAAAACATCAGACGAAAAGTACACTTACGTTACAAAACCCCTTCGAAAGTCTCACCACCATAGCTGCTTTCAATTCCACAGCGCGCAATAGAATGCCAATAAATCCCACGTATTTGAGGTCCCTTTACCAGCATTTGTACCTAGTATGTACATACTAGGTATCTACTGGTCAGGAAATCACGATCTTCCTTATTTATTGGATCGTGGATCTGATAACTGATACGCTAAGTGCCGATGATGGGTTGCAAAAACAAACGCTTTTGTATTTTGTCCTTGATTGTACATCGGAAAAAATCATGAGGTGGTTTTGAGGTCTGTCAAAATTGACGTGTTGAGTTGATTTGGCTAGAACATGTCTGCCTGATTTAAAATATTTTTGAAATATACCTACTTCATCATTTAATGTTGTGAGAGACGTACAGGATCAAATAAAATAAATTATAGTTGACTCTGTCATGGCTCACGTGGAGGGTTAAAATCTGGTTAGAACCAAAGTGGCTTTTCATTTCGTTGTATTTTTCAAAGTTCACTGAGTACTCAGTAAATCTGTATCATTCATGATCAGCGTAGCCTTTTCACAACTACCTTACAGGTTGTAAATTAACCTTTCACACTTCCGTGAACCAAGCGTTCTGTACATCAAACTAAGTTATCCTACGCAAAAATTTTTGCTGGGAAACGACTTTTTTATGGGGTCAAAAATCACATTTTACGGTAAAACTCAATGCAGCGCTCTTATAAAATTGTACTAGTGAGTGCTTTGAATAGTAAAGTGGTCATGGAAGTAATTTAAGTAAAGTTATAACCTGAAAAACTGGTATTTACAAAAACAGCTGTGAAAAATTTGTAACTTGATCCCCAATATCTCCGTAACTAGGGGGTTCCCAGGTATGGTCTAGATTCTAGAACCCCCAGGTTAGGAACCACTGGTCTAGAACAAAAAAAATCGCAGTGGTGGTGAGAATAAGTGCTCTTCGTTTGCGTTAAGGGTACTTTTACACCCTTTATGTTGGGGTCGGTTTCCAGTCTAACCGGATGCAGCTAGATAAGTGTGCCTATCTGGAGTTCACAACCCAGTTAATACTGGGTAATTTTAATACGATACAGAACCAACAATAACAAACAAATAATTATGTCATAGCAACAATCTTTCCATAATGTAATATATGTGGATAATATATCCACATAAATTCCATGAGGAAAACGAAGAAATATTCTAAGCTAACTATCGATCAAAATCTCAAGATCGCACATTTATTATTGAATATTGCATAAATTAATTACTAACCACTTTAATAAATAATACCTACCTAATGCAATAATAACGTTCATTATATATTAATAAATAATTATTGGTATAAGTAGCATATTATTATTGCTATTGTAATTGATGACAGACTTCTGTTACCAAGAAGATTAATTGATAGATAAATGGGATATTCTTGATTGTAATACCTTCCAAAATAATCTATGTACGAGGTTAGACTATGGTCTTGAATAGTTCATCGCTTTTCAATAATTGAGAATAGGTCAAGAAAAAAAAAACTAATTAGTCCGTCAATTAGATTTCCAAAAAATATTGAACACGTATTTATTCTTTATTCACTTAAACAAAAAATTAAGACGATACATTTTTTTTTTCTTTATTGCTTCGAAAACTCGTGAACTCCTCGAAAACGTCACATGTCAGTACAATTTTTGCCTACAAATGACGTCACAACCTCATGATCTTTGACGTGTTTTATCTTCGTAAATTTTTATTAATTTGATAAAAGAAAAAACACTTAAGTATCCAATATTTTTCGGTTTTTTTAAAATTTGAATCATATTTTTTTGACTCAGTCCGATCCCCTATTCAAAATTCACGGTGGCAGTCATGTAAATATCATCTGGGCGGTTACAGCCAGCCTTTAAATTTTTGGGACAGACCCGTCACGCTATTCCCAAACCAATGTGACTCCTGGGAACCAGAATCAACAGTAGCGACTATTCCCGCAACAAAATAATCAGAAAAGAGTAGCGGAAAAGTAGAAACAAATAAAATGTTCACTCAGTCAGTCAGTCAGTCTGCAGACATCTAAAAGTGACAACTGCTTTTACTGCATATTATTAACAGTGATAGGAATAGGTAGTGCCTATTAGCCTAAACTTCGAAGAACAGAGACAAGAAACGGAGACTTCCTTAGGACTAAATTATTTCCGGCACATCTGTTCGAAATTTCGAGACAACACTTAAATACATTTAAAAAAATGTGTTATTTGGAATAAGTAATTCGTCTATATTTATCTAAAGTTTGTCTATAAAATTCAGAAAATTTTATGGTTGTAACGACTGTGTATGTTATTATTTTATTATGATATATCTAGTCGCAAACTTTAGGTAAATATAGACGAATTACTTATTCCAAATAACATTTTTTTTAATGTATTTATGTGTTGTCTCGAAATTTCGGGACAGATGTCTCGGAAAAAATTTGGTCCCAAGGAAGTCTCCGTTTCTTGTCTCTGTTCTTCGAAGTTTAGGCAAATAGGCACTACCTATTCCTATCACTGATTATTAAGCATGCATATTCTGAATAGCAGCTGGAGCACCGGTTGCCCAGTGTTGGCGGCCCCGACTTACGAACAGTAGGTCTTGGTTTCGAACCCAGGCAGGCACATTACTTTGTGTAATTTATTTCATCACCGCTGCTCTCAAAACGGTGAAGAAAAATATCGTGAGACATGTCTTAGTACCAAAAAAGTAGAAGACATGTGACATCTACCAATCCGCACTGGGCACGCGTGGTAGATTATAGCCCATTCCCTCTCAAAGAGAGGAGCCTGTGTCCCTGTGGAACATTAATAGGCTATTGATGATGATGATGATGATGATATTATTCCTCGACAATGAAATATCTCTAGATGAATCATCCATCTAGGTTGCATGCGAATATCAAAAGATGACACTACATTCACCAATTCAAAAATCATTGACTAGACCGTTTTATTCTCTATGCTTTAAAATACATGTGAATCTTAAATTAATGTTCTAATGAATGCAGCAAGGACATAAGCAATTAATTACATTTCAGATTTTGGTACCCGCCCACCTTACGTCATTATAAGTAGATCTATGGTATTTCAAAATGTCACCTTTGTACTTTAGAACATTCCACACGTATCTAATAATTATATGTTTTAGTATCCTATTCATAACTTATGTCAAAAGGTATCCGATAAAGGAGTAACGTTGCTTGGGTAAAGCCTTCTTAATAAAATCACAATATTTGGTTTATTTTTGTGTTATTGAGTTTAGTAAACGATGGAGTGGTACTGTTTCATTTTAAAATTGTTTTATGTTTATTTATCATCAGCACGCTAAAGTAGATCACTGCTGAACATAGGCCTCTTCAATCGCACGCCACTCAGCTCGGTTCTTCTCAACTTTCATCCAGGTTATACCAGCCTGTGAAGAACGTCGTCTAAGGCTGTGATGTTTGAGCTGCTGCGTGATGTTGTTAGAGATACCGCGGCCTTGACATATAGGGCTAAGAAGGAACATGGGTGGTTTTTAATCAGTAAAAGTCTGACACTCCCTTTCCCTCTGCCCAAGAGCGGGAGGGGGGGTTATTTGATGATTTTCAACCCGCCAAAAGAAAAGGCTGTGATGTTTTATGTTGATTGTGATAAACAAAAAACACACTGTTTAACCAGCATCTCATCACTAACTGTGAAACTAATAGTTAGAACTAGCTGTTGCCAGCGGCTTCGCCCGCTGCAACCCGAAAATTATCCCACGGGAGGATACAATCGGGATAAAAACTATCCTATGTGTTAATCCAGGGTATCAGCTAACTCCATACCGAGTTTTATTAAAATCGCTCCAGCCGTTTAGACGCGAAGAAGTAACAAACATACACACTCACACTCTCACAAACTTTCGCCTTTATAATATAAGTGTGAAGTGTGATTGTATTGCATAGCAATATGGCCGAGATTTATCATTTATTAAACTAAGCTAACACATTTTGCCTTATTTTGTGCCACAACGTTAACGAAATTTTACTCTAACGGTAATTTTTAATTTGAATAATCACGATTTTTCTTTGATTTGCTTGGGGTGTTCTGTTATACCCCCGGGATGTGTAGGGCAGTTTAATATCAAATCCTGTTCCCCCAAGTGGCATAGTTAGTTGCTCGCATGTCCTTCAGCTGACCAATAGGGTTTTAGTAACGACAGATGGAGAGATTATCATCTAAATAATAATAATTGTGTAACTAAATACTTTCAACTGGATTTGCTCTGTCTATGTCACTAACGAAGTTGCACCTGTTCATAAATTCATATCATATCGATTTATGTCTGATAATAATAACTAGACATTCATAATGTAGTTGGACTAGGTATATAATGTCTTTGACTTTTTACCCGACTGCGGCGAAGCCCAAAAGGAGGGGCATTGCATAATTTTTATAAACATTCACAGTGCTTCCAATAAAAACACCGAAATTCCGAATGTGTCGAACGCATGAATTAATGTGGTTTTTGAGTATATGTGTGTATGTGAAATTATATTCATGCCAAGTCCTTGTTGACGGCCTCAACTGACTCTTGAGACAGCAAGCATTGTTCAAACGGAGGACTGTGAAAATAAGTGCACGAGAATGATGATGGTAAAAAAAACTTTCAAGTAACGTACTTACAAATTTCCTTACATCCTTTTTTTGCAGGATGGCAAATCATCAAATGACTCGTCCCGCTCTGGGCAGAGCGGTAGGAAGTGTCAGACTTCTACGAACTAAAAACCACCCATGTGTCTTCTTAGCCCTTTGTGTCGAGGCCTCGGTATTTTTTTCGAAAAACCCATATCCCCGACGGGCACCAAATTCCCCTAACGCCACAGTCTGCCTCGATCGTCCAAAACACTTTTAGCCAGATCAAAATCATTTAATAAGTTAATATTTTTTGTTGAATCAATCTGTCACTGTTGTCTTTAATTATACGTTGTGCCGTCTAGCCGTATGGTACAGTGTACCAATGACTCGTGTAGGTCATGACCAGGGTTGCCAATGAGGGGAAAAGGCAAGTTTGAACTTGTTCTTTAGCTAACAGCTGAACTGTCCTTAAAAGCAATAGCGTTTTGGCCTTTGAGTCCTCATCGACATCATTAGAAGCCTTGTTCTACCCCAGATGAGTGAATAAAGGTGCTGGAGTAGAGACAGACGGGATGACGGAATGAGGAAGACAATCAACTAGGCGGACAGACGATCGATAAACGTGAATACCTGAAACAAACTGGATAGCCAAGCCACAAAACCGCTAAAACTGGAGAGACTTGTAAGAGACCTACACTCAGCATTGGGTGGCCTATGGTTGAAAAAGAAGAACTACTTGTATACGAGTATTTTCTGGTTTTATGTCTGATAATGATACTTCGACCATCTTGTATTAAAGACTAGGCTGATCTAATGGGCACTTAATAGACCTTGTTCCCTGGATATGATCGTAAACTTTGTTGAGGATACTAGATCTGTAAATGCTAGCTACTTTACTGTTTGCTATCTACAGGCACTGCCGACCAGTCTTACCAAGGAGTATCATATTACCCAATACTAATAGGGTTGTGGAGGAGGTCAGATAGGCTGTCGCCCCATGATAATGACTGGTAATCAGCTGCGTCCCCGACATAGTTGGTAAAAGCTGCAGATGAAGGTCTCCACTAAATTCCCATGAGTGACAACCCTACCCATGCGTGCAGGAGTCCTCATATCAGTTTTTATGTATATCAAAGATTTAGGATCAGTGCCAAAGTTATCATAATATTTATGTTACAAAGAATAAAATAACACAACCCACTAAAAACTTTATCGTTACAATTAAAATAGCTTTTTATGTTAAATGAAATATTCTGTGAATGAAATGCCTGTGTAAATACGCATTATTTAATGGAATATTAATTAGTAGTAAATGAATTAAAGTATCAAGTACTGGTTAATGTGCGAATAAAATAGATCATAATCAATTTTTAACCTTATAGAGTTCACATCAAGCTGTACTTAACCAGTATAACATGACCACGCTTTTAATCGATTTCCCCTACAATGAGAGATCTATATATACTGGTTTTGTATGCCTTGATTGGTCGTTGTGGATATGTTTGTTTTATTTTTACAATTTCTTTCTCACTGCATTACTAGACGCAATCTTTTATAGGTAAGTTTATTGGTATTCTGAAATAAGTTTACAATCGTCTGCAAGTTGCAGATACCGCCAAATAGATAGAACGTTGGCATTCCTCAAGGACCTCAACGGAATCCCTTTCATTCAAAGGTTTCTTTCTCACAAACAGAAATAACTTTATCGCTAATTAAGGTGAAACGAGTGCATAATATACCTTACTTAGTTGTAGTTTTCCACACAAATACTTATCTAGTGTCAATTCAATTAACATTCTTCGAATCTAACCCGCGACACTACACACTACACGCGCGAAATTTTTATTGATATGATAAAACAAAAAATACGTGTCCAATATTTTTCGATAATCTAACAGACGGACTCATTAGAATCACATTTTTTTTAAGTCTTCACTTTAGGCGTATTGCTCTGTAATGTCAAGGATGGACTGTGAGAAGCACAAATTGTAATTCAAATTGAGTCGGAATATCATAATTATTAATTTTTGAGCCAACACGCGGTCAATACAAAGAAAAAAATCAATACAAAATTCTACCATAGAGTCGTCAATACTTACAATAAAGACGCAAAACACAAACATGACCATAGACTAACCACATTTTGACAGCTATAATTTTGATTACAGTTATTGAACAAACAGGCGCTTGCAGGTAACCAGCCCGCATCTGTCTGAGTCCGGCATTAAACCCACTACCCCTAGCTCGCTCCCCCATCGAACAGACACCTGTCGTGTACGAGTTTTGATTTTATTTGCGAACTGATATATTTAAATTGCTTGTTTTAAAATAAAGGGGTGGCTTTTTTGTTTTATGTTGTAATTTTGTCAAGGGCAACGGTACACCTGATGAAAATTATTAACTGCTGTCTATAATTATAGGTTTTGTTTTTAGGTTTCTGTACCTGAGGAGTAACCAACGGGACCATAATATTAAGCCGCTGTCTGTCCGTCTGTCTGTCTGTCTGTCTGTCTGACAGCGGGTTAATCTTAAGATCCGTAATAGGTAGACAGTTGGAGTTTCCACAGAATGCGTATTAACAAATACTATCAATAAATTAGTAATTATAGGGGGCTCCCCTACTACGATGGTCAATGCGCAAGTCAGACTCGCACTTTACCGGTTTTCTTTACAAAATCGTACAAAATTATCCGAATCTAAATTTGGCTACAGTTTTAAGCTGGGTTTGCCTTGAAATAATTCATTTACTATCAGTTTTATACTTTGTACAGGATTTTTTTGCAATCGGCCCTTTATTACTTTCCCACTGCTGCGCAAAGACCTGCCCCAATTCATTCCAAGAGCCTTCCTGTGCCTTCCCGAATCAGTCCTCACGGTACAGGTTCAGATCTTCTCTCCACCTCTTTCAGGGCCAGCCTCTGCAGCACCAATTAGGCTTTCACATACAAATGACTAGCTTTTGCTCGCGACTTGGCCCGCGTGAAAGCGAGTTTTTATATAAACTTTCATCCCCTATTAAACCCCTTTAGGGGTCAAATTTTGAAAAATCTTTTCTTGGTGGATGCCTACGTCGTAAGAGGAATACGTGAGCGAAATTTTATGTTTATGGTCCTGTGCGTTGATCCTCAGTCAGTCACCTTTGCCTTTTTATAAATACAGACTAGGTGTTGCCAGCGGCTTCGCCCGCTACAACCCGAAAATTATCCCACGGAAAGATAAAATCGGGATAAAACTATTCTATGTGTTAATCTAGATTATAAACTATCTGTGTACCAAACTTTATCCAAATCCGTTCAGTAGTTTGTGCGTGAAAGAGTAACAAACATCAATCCATACACACATAAATACTTACAAACTTTCGCGTTTGTAATATTAAGTAGGATGTCGTTTCCTTTAAAAAAAAATCCGTCTCTAGCGATGCTTTACGTATCTACATTTAATTCCCACACAATAACACGATATGATGTCCTCCGTTTCTTAGGGTATTCCCCCAAAATCTTTGTCATACCCTCTTTTAATCACTTCTTTGTCAAAATAGTTGAATGACCATAAAGAACAGACTTAGAGAAAGCACAATGCTACCGTGCAAAATACGACTTCAACCGAAAATCTTTTGTCTATGGAAAGACGAACTTTAACCCCTCGACAAACTTAGTTTGCATTTGCGAAACTAGATAACCACCCCTATAGAATAAGCTATAAGGTTCTGCACATCAGGTTGGGCTGGTAAAAAGACCTGATTTATTTTGTCGGATAGAATTCCCATTGTGATATCCACAATTGGAAGGAGATTATGTAAAAACGAGTCAGATGACAAATGAATAAAAAGATTCCTTTCGCAAAGGGAGAGGGGTCTTTAAGTCGCTCTTTGGAATTCAATTTGTGAAGTTATCATTGAGAGACTGGAGTAATGATTTGATTTGCTATGGATTAAAATACAGTTTAACTGTCGTTCACGACTTGCGAACGGAAATACAGTCAACTAATCTATGGTTGGTGATTGGAGCCTCTCTTATATACATAACCCTCGTTAGCACGAAGTAAATTCCTTGAAAATAGTAAGCAGATATTTAGAAGAACACAAGCAGTGGTCTATGCTGACGGCTGTGTCCTCATTACGCTATTAGAGAAACATCCTCCAAACAGGTTCCATCTCCTGGGCACATCTCTGTCAAACACATCGAGTATTTCAGCATTGATGTTTTGTTTTTTTTTTAACTTATCTAAATCATCAAACTTACCAGCGCCAGTTCCAAACAGCCAGCCAGGCAACCAGGCTGACTGTATCATTTTGACAGCAAAAGATAGCCAATATACAAGCATGGCTTGTCCTAAAGGTTACAAAAAAAAAATTTCATTCACAAGTTATGTAGGTACTACATCTAGTGTTAGAAGTAACCTCTTAGACAAAAAATGCCTGTGTTAGGTCACTTCGCTCTTCCGAAACTTTAAGTTACGTGGTGTACCAACAATTTCAGACCTTATTTTCCAATGAAAATATTTCTAAGTAATATTTTTTTTTTTAAATATGCTAATTTTGAAACTACAAAATTAAAAGTAATTACCAACAACAAACTATGTAATTTTGTAGCTAACAATAATCATATATTATACATGTATATAGAAAACCAGTATAGTTGTGTGTATGTATTGGTTGACCCTGATTGGCTGCTAGTATTTAGCAAAGAGCTCCGCTCTATTAATTCTGAATACAATCCCGTAAAAGCCAACTTTTTAATTTCTCCACCCCGGTATTATGCATCGATATTGCTCGATAGCGTGATGAGACTGCACGTCGATACGTCCCGCGTCCCGCGTCCCTACGAGTCCGGAGTCGTGCTGCCAACAATGGGAGTAGCCGGGATTTATTGCAGTCCGGGATCCGTGCCGGGATGATAGCAATGGGAATAGCGTGGAGCTGACTGGGATTTTTTTTAAGGAATTCTTGAACATCTACACATTTTATAAAACAAATGAGGTGCCTGATTAGATAAAGTTTTAAAGTTTTCTTTAAGTTTTATGTAGACTTGTAGTTGTCTTATCAGAAGGCATAGAAATATTTAAAAATATTGAAGTGGCAGAATCCTGAAAAGTAAATGAAATAGCGATAAAATTTGCTTAGAAAATGGAAGACTAGATTAGGCAAACCAGCTGCTTAAATAGTGTGGCCTGAGTATGCATTTTTGCCCGGTTATTGGCAAAAGGCTTATATAAAATGAGAGAAAACGGAACTTACTGTAGGTACACACCTCGACCTCCCTTACAGCTCGGTCAAACCCGTTGGGTACAACCTACACCTCGGTTAAACCCGTTGGGTATAAAGTCTCAAAAACAGTTACAAACCGCATCCATACAATTCTTTGAATCCTGAAAAATGAAGCCGCCGTCACCGCGGAAGGCACAATAGCTCGATGTTAGAGTTCAACGTACCAACTTTGTTTATTTCTGCCATTACAAACGACTTTCCAGCCATATACTTTCCATAGATATCCCATATGAATGCCATCTAAGTACTTAGCATCAGTAATTTAAGTATATTTTTAACATAACAACGTTATAAATATCTATTGCGGTGGCCCCAGCTGCCATATACAGAGTGTAAACTAACCCTTCACACATACGTCAACCAAGCAAAAATTTTTACTGGGGAACGACTTTTTTTTGGGGTCAAAAATTCTTAAAACATTGTGCTAGTAGATACTCTGAATAGTAAAAGGGTCATTTAAGTAAAGTTATAACCTGATAAACTAGTATTTACAAAAACAGCTGTTCTAAATTTGGAACTTTGACCCCAATATCTCCGTAGCTTGGGGGTTCCCAGCCATGGTGGGGAGAACAAAACCGCCCTTCGTTTGCGTTAAGGGTACTTTTACACCCTTTATAGATCTTTGGCTGTCGTTACAGTTAGTGGCCTGAAAGTCTGACAACCAGTCTTACCAAAGGGTATCGTATTACCTTGAATTAACTGGGTTAGAGATCAGATAGGCAGTCGCTGCATATAAAATACTGGTGTTCAGCTGCATCCGGTAAAACTAAAAGTCGACCCAATATTGCTGGGAATGGGCTAGACAGATGATGAGGGTTTAAGCCAGCCTATAATGTACCCGCTGCAGGGACTCAGGCCTCCTCTCTAGGAGAGGGATGGGCTATAATCCACCACGAGGGCCCAGTGCGGATTGCTAGATGTCACATGTCTTCGAATTTTTTGGTTCTTAGACGGTTTCCTTCACCGTTTTAAATATCTACATGCACATGAAATTCGGTTTGTTGACATACACATTTGGTTTTGACCTTAAAAGTATTACACGTATGTCTGCAATAACAGACATTTCTAAACAGGTTGTTAATATGCATAGTACGCGCTTTTGTCGTCTAGTTCCACCACCGTAAAATAAACGAAACTGTTGAAACTTTAAAGGTTTCTTGTAAAACAACAGAATCCTAAAATGAAAGTACGTATCTAAGACTACAATAGCAGAAGATTCGCTTCCGTGTTTTCTAAAATGTCGAAACGCCAATAATAGTGGGCGATAAGATTAAACCTTGCAAAGATAACCAACAGTTCACTCACTTACATTTCAACACTTAAACTTAGTCATGCCCACTAATATTTATTTCATTACATTAACAAAACAATGGAGAAAGCGAAACAAATGAAATATGCGTACAAATAGGATTTCTCCTATTAAACAATACGACATTAAACGAATCGTTATATTTTTGGAAAATAAACCAAATACGATTGGACATAGACCATAGTTATTATAAGTGATAACGTTAGCGGTAACTGTTACTGTTATTCTACTTTATGATGCTGAAAGTTGAGAGGGGAATTTTATCTATAGGTTAGTGACTGTGTGTTAAAGTTACTGATGTTTTAGCAAGTAGCAAAAACGTCAGTAACTTTAACACACAATGTGAGCATATTAATGAAAAATTGACGATCGATTCAAGCAGTTGTTATGATTAAGACACTTCTGTTTTTTTTTGCAGGTTGGGGAATCATCAAATGACTGGTCCCGCTCTGGGTAGAGCGGTAGGGAGTGTCAGATTTCTACTGACTAAAAACCACCCATTTTCCTTCTTAGCCCTTTGTGTCGAGGCCACGGTATCGCTTTCGAATAACCCGCGGTCTCCTCTCACCCCTTACACCCTGTATTAATATAAGTGCTACTGAGTTCACTGACGGTCTGTCACTTTTCACCCTTACATCCTAAGTAATAAAGTTGAAAAGTGGTCGACAGCCAGTATAAATCTGAACATTCAGCATTAATCTTCCATAACCCAGTAAGTTCTAAATAAGACATAATTTTACAAAATTTACTGGAACCGTTCACCACACGTTGGACAAATCGTGAGAAACAATCCGAACTAATAAAAATGTCACACGTTGGTCCGTTCAGTTTGTAGGAATGTTCTGAAGTTCATAATGTGGGAATTTAGAACCTTTATTGCAAGGAAATAAGAGCTATTTTGTAGTAGTGTGTGTGATTGATTGTGGACTGAAGTAGGGTAGCCAAGAGAAGGGGTTCACAAGGACAATTATCTGACTTACACATTCAAATTTATTTATTTTTGTTACTTGTATGTAACACTCACCCGTCACTTCTACCTAGTGGAAACCGGGAGCTTCCTTAATACAGTTGCCGATTGATTTTCACATTCACCCTTCTTGCTACTTGAACTAAACATAACATCAATGTGGCGACACTTGGGGAGGCCTATGTCCAGCAGTCGACGTCTTTCGGCTGAAATGATGACGTCAAAACAAAAAGAAAAACAACGATGAAACTTCATTAGCAAAAAATCTACCAACCAAACTCAAAACTCTCGTCCCACTTCACTAACAAATCATGGCGACCCTTACAAACCACTAGTGAGGGATTGCAGATTTAATATGGTCCGTCATTATCGATAAGTAACGCGCTAATTTACTTGTCGCTGCCTCTCGTCGGCACGTCCACATTCCTAGTGATGGGATTAGTCGATAAAATTACTTTAACCTTTTCGCAAATCCAATTTTGGATGTTTGAATGTTCAAGACAACGAAGATCGATCAATCTATTATAAATTGTAATGTCTTAGATGATGATTTAATGTGCGTTTGGGTAATAAGTTTGAATTAGGACGCTGGTTAACCAATAAGGTCGCTACGGTTCTTGTCTTTATTCAGTCAATGATTGACTTTGTGTAGGCAAATCTATATACCTATTTAAAATTCTCGTGTCACAGTGTTAGTTGCCATAGTCCTCGAAAACGTCTTTACCGATTTTTTTGAAACTTTATAATATGCATATTCGGTAGGTCTAAGAAACGGTCGTAATCTATTTGTCATGCCCCTAAGTGTTAAGGGTGATTCACACCATACATATTTCCACAGGAGCGAAGTCGCGGGCACAAGCTAGTATTGAATGAAATTCAAAGTTTACTTGAATTAGGCCAGTTACAGGCACTTTTGAATTGTCGAAACAAAGACTACAATGAAATATAGCTACAGTCGCAAGGTGTTAAAACTGTTAGAGTACTGTAGTTATAGAGCTCTATCGAGAAGAACTGTCTAACTCCATGGGCACTGTTTACATTGATTGATTAAAAGATATATACTTATTGAAGACTTTTGAAAGAACGACTGCTATTTTAAATACGAAAGTAACTCTTTCTGCATACTTTTCACGATTAAATAACTAAAACATTCGTTATAAAACTGACTGATTATTAGTCTGGGTTTTGTACCTTCTTCAGATCTATCGCACAACCCACATCAATTACAAAGGTAAATAAGTGCATGAGGTCATCGAAGACAAAGTCGCGAGAAAACACTAGTCACCTTATTAAAAAAAATTACACTAAATATAAATATTACAAAAACTCCCTAACTCTATACAAAAAAAACAAACAATGCAAAACGTTCACATCTTACCAAAACGTCCCTCATTACCGTCACCTGTGCTTACCACTTCATTTGTAGCCGCCATGATTGTTTTATAATGCACATTTTTATTGCTTACACATTATATTGTAATCAGAATGAACGGCCGCCGGGTACGCGTGTTACTAATGGTGGGGGATGGCCCATTGTGTAGACTAGTGTCAACGGTGGCATGTAATATTGGTCCATTGATTAATGGGAATGTCTGTTTTATGCTAGCCAGGTGCTAAACTCTGCTAAAGATATATAAATGTTTTGCCTTCAATCTAGCACATCAGTAGGACACATCCCTGATGAAAAACCAAATAATATTTTATTTGCCTCTTTTGTATTAAATGGGCCTGATGGACCTGACTAGGAATTGACCTCAATCTTGTCTTGAGGACAGAATAAAAAGTAGTTAAAAACTAAAAAACCCGACTGAAAAAACTGAAAAGCAAACAACAAGCACATTTTAAATTAAACAAAACTTGGAAGCGGGACACTTGACGGCGGGGTCCATTCTTTTTTCATTACATTTTATAATTTAATATTCAAATTAACCTCGCCTGCTTGAAATGTGATTGTTGTTTGCCTTAGAGATTTTTCAGTCGGGTTTTTTTCGTTTTTTAACTACTTTTTTTGATTTCCAACTTTTTAGTTCTTTTGTGTTTTAATTTAAAAAAAAATTAAAACACAAAAGAACAAAAAAGTTGGAAATAGAAAAAAGTTAAATAAAATCTCTTCATCCGTTCAAGAGTTATGAGGAAACAAAGAAACGGACATACATACAAACGTACACCTACACGTTAAACACATAATCCTCCTTTTGGGCTTCGCCGCAGTCGGGTATAAAAAATACAAACACACGAATAGAGAACCTCCTTCTTTTTGGAAGTTGGTTAAAAAGAGGTTGACGATGGATCGAACTAACCCAAAAGAAGCCTTAAAAATTAATTAAATAAATTAACTCGAGACTTAAAAATTTTAGGGTCAAATGAAGTCAGGAACACCGACCGACGACGCAGGGTAGGAATTTCCCTCCTTGGCAGTACGCACATTAAAGATGCAGCTAAGCACTTCGTGCAAATGTGTGAGACATCGACAAGGTATGGGTAACCTGCAGTACTTCTGGACCCCCGATAGCAGTATTTGTGATAACTAGACTAAATCAATAATATTCTTATAGCGATAAGTGTAAAGGAGTACCACATGGAAGTCCTTTTGAATCGCTAACATGATTGCGTACATATTAACAGCTGCATCCTAAGAATTACGTATAATAGTCAGAAATTGTTAATATTGCAATGTTCTATCTATCCTTCTCTATCAGAAAAGGCCTTTGCACTGCCGTGCAGAAATAGCAGCCCAATATAATTACAACATTTTTTATAACCCTATTGTCTCTCAACCTTATCGATTTCCTGTTAAAAATGATACTTTTCGACCTCCTAATCACACCATGATTTATCACCAACAATGTCCTCCAAACTTGTGAAATTGGTCAATTTAGCCGACAAATTGGGCAATTTGACCGCATTGCCAAGTTTTGCCAACTAGTTGAGGATATAATTTTATTTAAATAGTTGTAGAATATAAAATATTTCTGTATCTCTACTAAGTATTTAAGGTAATCAGCGGGTAATTTGAGATCTTTATCGCATTGAATCTTGACATTAAGCGAGTAATTTTGTTAAATTACTTACGCGTAGCGGTTCAAGGGTAAGAGGTCAAAGTTCTGGGCAGAATTGGCAAATCTTTTTTTATTAGGTATATCATTAAGGTAAGTATGACAGTCAATCTCATCATCATCATCAGCCATAAGACGTCCACTATTGAACAGAGGCCTCCTCCATAGAACGCCATAACGAACGGCGACCTGCCGGTTGCATCCACCGGTTGCCCGCGATGAATCTATAAAAACAACCGAAAAAGTACTTGGAATCTCATGATCCCATGATTTCACCAGTTCCAAAACTAACCCTTCAGACAATAGCAATGACGATGAGACCTACTGTGCGCATTGTCATCCTATATAAACACATATACGTTTAAAGTTGCGTATAGTTAACCGAAGTGACCATTGACTGAGAAGCAATTGAACTATGCCAATATTACAACGATAGAAATTCTATTTTTATGTTTATAACTCAGGACTTATGTCTTTTTAACGCGAAAGTAAATGGTTTCAAATCAAATTTTTCTTGCCTTTTATAAATTCTTATTTTAATTCTCTCTAATTACAATACATTAAACAGTTAGTCATTATAATTATAACAGAACAAATAACAACTAGTTTCCCACTATAGTGTTAAACTTAAATTAAAAAGAACAGTAATTTTATGATATTAACAACGCCTTCAGTGCGAAAACATCAATAAAATAATAACTTTAATTACAAACTGCAAATCATTAAAATCTGTTCAACGCAGTCATTTTTTAATCAGATGACAGTAAATATTATTTTATAAATGAATGCCTGAAGCTGCGGCAGATGTAACATGATTTATGTTTCCACTTTTTAATGGTTTTTCGAAAAATATTCCACAAAAATATTTTGTTAAAAAAATCAAAACATGTGGGATTCTGTCGTACTGTCACTGTCCTGGTGTATAGTAGGAGCGTTGGGTTTTGATACTTGCTAATTAATTGTTATAATAAATGTTGTATGTACTTCTATGTAGACAAAATGTTGATGGATGGAAAGAGAGAGGATGGCTAAGGAAAAGATTGATGGATTGTGTGGGAAAAATAATATAATAGAGAAAGGAGCAAATGATGTCGTGTCGTCTGGCAGGGGAGAATTGAATACGGGAACGTGTTGCGCCGACCTGAAATAAAATGGACACGGTCAGAAAGAGGGTGCTATTTATTTTAAATTTTATTTTATTTTAAATCCGAAAGAGAAATAAAGTACAGACTTTTAATAACTAAGTATAGAATAATTATGGTAAGTGACATTTATCTCTTCTTTTCGAATCGATGGTAGGTAAAACATTATTTAATTGAATGAGTAGGTTTTTGTAGGTCGTCACACGAACTGCAGCGTCAGTAACGAATTTAAGGTCCCAAGAAGTGTCGGATTGGGGTACCTTAGACACTTCAACAAATTAATATGTGATTTGGTTTGGCAAGGAGCACCCTACTCGTGCTGGGCGTCGCGTCCATGAGGCCTGTTATCTCCCTATTTTATTAAAAATACATACTTGAAGCCTTTATCCTTATCTTACCTTTAAATATCTTTTCTCTCTAACCTGCATAATATCTTTTCCGAAATAAAAATAACGATGCAAGTATCAAAATGACACCATCCTCCTACACTCACCTATACCACACTACAAAGGTATCCGGTGCCCATATGTTCAGTTTTTTGGTGATCCGATAGGTTTTCATGCATTTTTTACCAAAAAAATATTGCGTGCGTTTTGTTTATTGCGAAAAATGGAACTTGATGCTGAGCCCGCATAAATGTGGAGATTGAATTAAAATGTGATGCTGGGAAGCCTGCTGTTATGATAACTAACTGTTTTTTTACATTATAAAACAGATTTATTTTTGTTGAGTGCTGTAACGCCAGATTTTCACTATTTTAATAGAATCGTATTTAGTCTGTTTAGGGATACCTACTTAGATATACATGTATAACTAAAACACAGCACTTACTTTGAAGAGTGGGAGATTCTAGAAACAATGGCAGCCAGATCGGTTCTAGAAAGCAGATGTTTGTTGTTTATTGAAGAATAACACCCTTTTCGTAGCTGGGTGTAACAGCATCTTTGTATTTGGTTACAGGGCAAAATATACTTGTCATTATAATCATCATCATTATCATCAACAGCCTATTAATGTTCCCACTGCTGGGACAAAGGCCTCCTCTCTCTTTGAGAAGGAATGGGCAATAATCTACCACGCGGGCCCAGTGCGGATTGGTAGAAGTCACATGTCTTCGAATGTTTGGTTCTAAGCCATGCCGGTTTCCTCACGATGTTTTCCTTCACCGTTTTGAGAGCAGCGGTGGTGAAATAAAATACACAAAGTAATGTGCCTACCTGGGTTCAAACCCACGACCTAGGTACTGTTCGTAAGTCAAGTAATGTGCCTGCCTGGGTTCGAACCCACGACCTAGGTACTGTTCGTAAGTCGGGGCCGCCACCACTGGGCCACCGCTGCTCTCATGTCATTACAATATTAATAGGGTATTTCATCAAAAAAATCTAATTATTCCGTCTGTAAGATTTTCGAAATATATTGGATACGTGTTTTTTGTTTTATCAAATCTAATTATTCCGTCTGTAAGATTTTCGAAATATATTGGATACGAGTTTTTTGTTTTATCAAATCTAATTATTCCGTCTGTAAGATTTTCGAAATATATTGGATACGAGTTTTTTGTTTTATCAAATCTAATTATTCCGTCTGTAAGATTTTCGAAATATATTGGATACGTGTTTTTTGTTTTATCAAATCAATAAAAAAATACCAAAAAAAAACGAGTCAAAGATCATGAGTGTGACGTCACTTTGTGGGTAAAAAAGTACTTACCTTGTGACGTCACACGACTTGATACGTCTTTTCGAAGCACTGCATCGTCTTCATCTTTTGTTTACGTGAAAAAACGAAAAAACACGTGTCCATTATTTTTTGGAAACCTATCTGACGGACTAATTAGATTTTTTTTGGTAAAATACCCTATTGTGACTTCACAGTCATAGTGCAGCTAATAGGTACTATATATGACGACTTTATGTCAAACCATTCGCACAGGTTCCCTCCTACTATCTATCACTGCTCACACCACAACGGAAATAACGCAACGATACACGACTGCACGTCCTTTAACTCAACACGGAATCCTAGCATTAATAATCTGCACCATTTTCTATTAATCCTCGGACCATAAATAATCTAGAGTTCTCAGTAGCCGCCATTTTAGTTCGTTATGACATATTTCAAATTAATTATTATATCGAAACGAATATCTTTGACATCGCTGGGTAATGGAGCTATGGTGTAATAGTTTACACTGATACCTATGATAGGAATTATATTGGTGCCCTAAGGGATTTCCCGATGAGTTCGTAGTGGTTGATTTGATTGCCTCGATGGTCTAGCATGAGGTCCGATGAGGTTTCGATGGGTTTTTCCATCTAAAATTTCTTATCAGCCATGAAGTCTGGATATGAGCCCGGTTGATGGCTTTAGGGTCAACCCTATTACATGGGACTTAAATATACCTGACGAAATGTGGGTGTGTACTATAAGGCACACCTCTGCCTAACATTTCGGAGATTAGGTACATGTGTGATGTTCTGATTTTATCTTTGACATCGCTGGTCAATGCAGCAATGGTGTAATAGTTTGCACTGAGACGTTGTTGTCCTCTTAAATCAAAGTCAAAATCCAACACTACAAAGTTCTTTGTCTAGGTACCTACCTACTATAGTGAGATTAAAAACGAAATAAATCTTTGACCCGTGTACATTACACACTTTTTTAATCGTAACAACACCTCGTAACAACGATTTTATTGTTAATTAAGAGCACAAATGAAGCAATTTTAGCAAAGTAAGAAAACTCTGCCTCAAATTACATGCCGTAACCTTGGTAAGGTTCCCATGGCACACTTTGTGAGATTACTTAGATCTGCAATAGATGTTACCGTGAAATTTACAAAAACTATGCCAATTTATAAATCTAAGAATTTAATATATAAAAACACACAGACTAGTGTTAGCTATTTATAACTAGTTTCAAGATATTTACAGTATTTTATGAGAATTATAGAATAGGGGATCAGACTGAGTCAAAAAACAATGATTCTAATTAGTCCGTCAGTTAGATTATCGAAAAATATTGGATACGTGTTTTTTGTTTTATCAAATTAATCAAAATTGACGAAGATAAGATGTGGTTGTGACGTCATTTGAAGGTAAAAAATGTACTATCATAATTATGACGTTTTCGAAGAGTTCACGAGTTTTAGAAGCACTGTATTGACTTAATTTTTTACCGTTAGGAAGCTACACTATCCCCGGGTGACATAGGCTACTTTTTATCCCTGTATTTCCACGGGAACGGGAACTACGCAGGTGAAACCGCGTGACGTCTGCTAGTTCATATATAAACTTACAATTAAGTTATCGTCAACTATTAACTTAACTTGTCACTAAGTAAACACTGCACCTTAAGTTTACCCAATGCTGTTCCAGTTATTAAAAGCTGTCATTAACTCCATACGCCTATTAAGTAATGTGTGTTGAAATTTGAAATATTGATGTGTTTTACTACATAGTATTTTCTGTTGATATAAGCGAGCAAGTGCTTTTAATTTTGATGAAGTGTTTGGTTAAACGATACTTCATACTTCTAACTTGTATAAATATTCAATCTAGATCGCCTTACTAACAAAATGAAATGAGTTTTACGTCCAAGTTAGCATAGGTACACTGGAAGTCAACTTTGATCAAGAATGCTGTTAAAAAAGAAACCAGTTTTCCAGGAAAAACTGCCAGCGAGAAATATTAACAATATTCTAACATTTTTAATCTCTTACCTTCACTTGATATTGTCTTGATCGAATCATTTCGGTCACCTTAAAACAGGGATCGTGCTTTTTTTTTGACGTTTTACAAGTGCCACATATATAGGCCTACATGCCCTATGTGAAATAAAATATTTTGATTTCGATTTTGGTAATAATTTTCTTTGAATTGTCATTTCCCTGCCTTTAAATAAATCTACTTTTGGATTATCATTATCAACACAGAATAAAACTACAATAACCTCTTTACAACTGCAGCACAATCAACAACGCTTGCAGCCAGCCCCCTAATTCTACTTAGTGACCCTGAAGAAACACCCGCGTCTCAATACAACAAACATTCCTTATCAGTTATCACACAGACATATGTAGCAACTGTCGCTATTCGCTTATCAATGAGCATACAGTCTTGGGAGCGGGGTAGTAAGAGTATAGAGCGCTTCTTCTTAGTGCGTGACAAGGTGGTAATAACTTGAACGGTGGACTAATTAATCACTAGCGGTTTCGCCAGCGGCTTCGCCCGCTACAACTCGAAAATTATCCCACGGGAAGATACAATCGGGATTAACACATAAGAACTATCCTATGTGTTAATCCAGGGTCAGATAACTCCATACCCAATAATATTAAAATCGCTTCAGCCGTTTAGACGTGAAGAAGTAACAAAAAAAACACACTCACAAACTTTAGCCTTTATAATATTAGTGTGATTGCAGGTGCCATTAACTTAGTGGACTCATGCGAAATAGTAGACGTGTATTGATTAAGGGTTTTTTTCGGTGAGCTGCGGGATGTTGTAAGAGATACCGCGGTCTTGACATATAGGGCTAAGAAGGAACATAGGTGGTTTTTAGTCAGTAGAACAGACTTCTACTGACACCCTTTCGCTCTGCCCAAGAGCGGGAGGTTTTATTTGATTATTCCCCCCCCCCCCAAAGGGTTATTTCGGTGACAGTAGAGTACCTAGTATGGACAATGATCACTCAGCATCATCAGCCTAGCTATGTTGGGGTCGGCTTCCAGTCTAACAGGATGCAGCTAAATACTAGTATTTTACATGGATCAACTGCCTATTTGACCTCCACGACTCAGTTAGAATCCGGTAATACGAAACCCTTACTACTGGTATTCAGACTTTCGGATCACTGATTACCTGTATCGACTGTCCAAGATCGATGACCAATGGCTTAACATGCTTTCCGAGGCACGGAGGACACTTATTTTATTTATTAATGAAAAACAAACAGTAGCCAAATATATTGAATACGTATAACATTTTAAACAATAGGAGATCGGACAAAAAAAAATTAGTCCGTTAGATAAATTTAAAAAAAATATTGGACACGTATTTTTTCTTTTTTCACATAAACAAAAAATTAAGACGACACAGTGCTTCGAAAACTCGTGAACTCTTCGAAAACGTCACATGATAGTTAATTTTTTGCCTACAAATGACGTCACAACCCCCCACTCATGATCTTTAACGCGTCTTATCTTCGTCAATTTTTATTAATTTGATAAAACAAAAAACACGTATCCAATATTTTTCGACAATCTAACCGACAATCATATTTTTTTGACTCAGTCCGATCCCCTATTTATGCTACCTACTACGTTTTCCACAGATTACAATTTGAAGAATTTATCACTTGGTCTGCAATTGGTGGTTATTTATCCATCCACGTGTCGACCTAGGCCAGCCAGTTTCTCCAACTACACATCACTGCATCGCACATAATACCTTGTCTAACCACTACCCACACTGTCTCCCGTCCCATGCCGCGTTACCCTGTGTGGTCTACCCGTATTCCGTACTCCGCAGCACGTAGCACGTGCCACTACAGCTGCCGCACAAAAACAAGGAAGTGCACGCATTCTGTGCCGTGACGTTTTGTTCATAGCACACCAAGTGCACAGCCAGTGGTGAGCACAAGTTGCGTTGAGGTTCTTACGTTTCGTTTAAGGAGGATGGGACTTTGAAGCTCATTAAGTAAATATAAAATCTGTCGACAGCCCTGGATAAGAATAAGTGGAGGGAAATAGAGGAGGCCTATGTCGCAAGACAGCCTGACCTGGTAGCTGATAATGAGCAATGAAATATTATTAGTAATAAGATGTTGCTATTATTTCACCAAACTTTGGTGACTCCTGTTCAGTTCTGTCTCCTACTGATATGGAGGGAAGTGAAAATTATGTTTTTCCTACTCCTCCGCTATTCTTTTCTGATTAATTTCGTTGCGGGATCCAAGACAGTTAAATCTTTTCTCTGGGACTTCGTCGGGCTTCATTGTCTCGGCACTTTTCTTGTGGTCGCCACTGTTGATTCTGGCTTACAGGAGTTACAGTGGTTTGGGAATAGTGTAGCGGGCTTGTCCCAATAAAAAATAAATAAAAATAAGATATTGTATCGAGTCTGGTTCTTCTAACCAACATAACAGACAGATGTGTTGCTGGGGAGTTTGTTCTGTCACTTCTTCTTTCCAGCTAAAACACTAGGAAGTGTCGTTTTGGGGGACTGTCTCTTGTAAATAAGTAAAGTGAAGTAAATTTTGACGTTTGAAAAGTGCTGATATGCTATCAGCCTAGTTTGAATAAATGAGTTTTGATTTTGATTTTGATAATGTTTTAAGATACTATTTGTAAGTTAATGTTACTACTTGTTACGATCAGAGTAAATAAAGGCTATTTTTATTATTTTATTTATTACCTACGCAAGACAAATGACACCATATCAACTGTTAAATTAAATGAGCTTATACTCTCACTCTCACATAAATGAAGAGCTCGTGCCTCGTGGCGTGTCTTCGTTACAAAGGGGCGTAAAATGTTGTTGATAATGAAAGTTATTACTGCACCTTGAGAATCCATGGCGTACAATTTCATAAGGTACCCAAAAGTGCCCTAAATTTTTCACCAATAATAATAGATCATCATCATCTGTCTAGCTTTTTCCCAAATATGTTGGGTCTTGGCTTCTTACGGGATGCAGCTGGATAACAGTATTTCACATGGATCTACTGCCTATCTGACCTCAACAACCCAGTTAGTACTGGATAATACGATACCTTGGTAAGACTGGTTGTTAGACTTTCTGGCTGCTGACTACCTGTAACGACTGCCAAAGACATAGATATGTTATCTTAAATTCTTCCAAAGCCATAAAACGTTATGATATTTTGAAATCGAACTCCAAATCCTTCTAGAATCAAAACGAAAGCCGAACAACGTCATGTCTCCCCTATTAAAAATACAAAAAAAACACCATAATCAAATCAGAAGTTTGAAAAACTCACAATCATTCGCTCCGCACGTGTTCTAAGCACATGTGTATTTAATGGACCATTTTCTGAATCAAAAGGAAGAATCGGAAGTCCCGACATCCTAATTGAAAAAAAGACCACGCCCATTCACAAGTACTTTCCAAAAACCATTGAAACATGAACCGTTTAAGCGTTTCGGCAGAGGGAGATTAGAGATCTTCCTACGTCGGAACTTAGTTTATTATTTCTGAATGAATTTGTGAATGTAAAAAGAGCAGTTTCCGGTGCGTTTGATATCAAGTTATTAGATCTGTCTTTTGAAAGGTTTGACAAAGGTAACAATGATGAATCTGTGCCAATCTTTCAATATAGGCGAGACTTTAAATAATTCTTCCGAAAACGGTTTGGTAACCTTGACATGTGATATTGAGGATCTTTTACTAACTGAGACCCTGCTAATATTTGGGTGAAACCCCGCCGTGTTCTCGTATCGGCTATCGGCGGCGACCTCTCGGGCGAGGAGGAATGGAACGCCGTCGTCTTCTGCTGCGAAGCAGAAATGCTAGCGAAGGAGGTGGCGGAACGTGAGAGGGAGAGAACCTCTCGTCCCAGCCGCCCCGGGAGACGCTCCGGGCGTCTGGGGCCAGGTGACGGCTTCCGGCCACCGTAGACGCGGGCCTGTGAACGGTGGGTAATGGGCTAGCTCTCCGTTCGTCCGTCTTAAGACGACGACAGGCCATGTCGTCGGCGCGTTCGTGTTCCACGCGCGCCTCAAAGAGATGTCAGCAACATGGAAGGGCCGACGCCCGTCGAGGTTGCGATAGAAGGAACATGGGTGTTTTTTTAGTCAGTAGAAGTCTGACACTACCTTTCGCTCTGTAATACAGTTTTACCAACCACACTCGCGATGTTATACCGTGTGCACCGTGTAATCGCACAGGTAAGACCGTGGTGAAACATGAGCCTGTGGCTGGCGCATTCGACTTGAAGGCGACCCGCCTTCAAGTCGAATGCGCCAGCCACAGGCTAAAACAGGCTAACAAAGTTGAGAAAAGGCTAGACAGATGATGATGATCATCATCATCATCGTTTTAGCCAAAAGACGTCCACTGCTGGACATGGGCCTCCCCCAGGTGCCGTCACATTGACTGGTCCTATGCGTCTCGCATCCAGCGGGTCGATGATAAAAAAGAATATGAAGTATTTATTAATCATGTTTGACAAGTTCAACCTTGATGCAAAGAAACAAATGTTTTGATGCAATCAATTAAACCCAATTCCAACGATGTCGTAACAACAAAACACACACACCACTTCATTAAACATCGTGCCCAACTAATCATAACAAACACACAACCTCTCACTTCCAACCGACTGCTCAGCAAGTCTTGCGCATCAAATAAAAAAACACCTACAATAAAAGAATTCGTCCATTAATCATCTGTATAGTAAAATAAATGCGCGTTTAATAATATTGACAGATGTAGTATCTTCACGCGGAAGGGGCAAGGGGTCAGGCAGAGAGCGAGCATTAATCTGCAATAACTGTATTTCGTCTTATGTCTGCGCTTGCGCATGGGTGATGGAATTTGAAGAACGTATGTGTAGTACAGGGGATTTTTCGTTTGAGAATTTGATACTTTACATAACATAACTTCACGCCTGGTATCCCCGATGGATTAATAGAGGTGTACCTAATAATACACCCACATTTCAGCAGTTATGTTTAGGTCCCACTTATATATATAAAAGGGGGCAAGCCTATAGCCATCACGCAATAACACTTTGTCTGACACGGGAATCGGACTCAGGACCTCATACTCGTAGTCGCGCTTACGAGCACTCGAGCAACGACGCTTACATAAATAGATATAAGTTAATAATTTGCACGCTTCCTTGCAGGTGAAATACAATGAGTTTTCGGATTGAGAACTTTCCTCGTCATTTGAATGTATTTATTATTATTTTTAACCGACTTCTAAAAAAAGAAGTAGGTTCTCAATTCGGATTTCAAAAACAATTTTTTTTTCTAATGTTTATTTTTCACTTTTTGTGTTTTATTTTTTGTCGAAGTCGGTTTTATTTAAGTTAAAAAGTTTTTTTTTTTTTTTTTGAAAACCTACTTCTAGATAAACACAATAGAATTAAAACATTACACGTTAGAAGATTTGGTTTTGGTTTTGAAGGATTTGATAAGCCAATAAGGAATTCCCGCGGATCCAAATCCCAATTTCTCTTTTGCACGCCATTAAGCTTTTCAAACCTGTAAAACAAAACTCTTACAATTGACCTGAAGATAAAATTTAACTGACAGTTAAAGCATTTCTCTTTGTACAATAACAGTACTAGAATATTAGGTAAACAGGCCATATTTTATATAAAAAATTGGCTACATCACATAAACATCACATAAAAAATATATAGGATGTATGTTTATAGAGTCTCAGTCCATTAAAATGATTGAATATATGTACAGTTTATTGGTATTCGGTGAAAAATGTTCGATTAGACACTTGCTCATATTAAATGCATTCGTTTTAAGTAGTTTGTTTTATAATTGATGGCTGTATAACTTCGATTGTGGCTTAACGGTGAGTGTTTAAAAGTTTAGAGATTTGTGTTTTCGTGTTTGTGGGTCCGTATGTTGAAGACGAAGAGAGAAGAAGCGGCGGTGGCCCAGTGGTGGCGGCCCCGACTTACGAACGGTCGTGGGTTTGAACTTCGAACCCAGGCAGGTACATTACTTTGTGTAATTTATTTCATCACCGCTGCTCTCAAAACGGTGAAGGAAAACATCGTGAGGCAACCGGCATGGCTTAGAACCAAACATTCGAAAATATGTGTCATCTACCAATCCGCACTGGGCCCGCGTGGTAGATTATAGCCCATTCCCTCTCAAAGAGAGAGGAGGTCTGTGTCCCAGCAGTGGGAACATAAATAGGCTGTTGATGATGATGATGATGTTGAAGACAAGTGTTTTCCCGTGGCTTCGGCTATATACGCTTAGGCCACAGATTATAAAATTATATGCCCTAGGTCAAAGTGTCTACCTTCGTGCTGAAGAGTCACTAATCAGGATTGAACTCAAAACTCAAACTCAAAGTATTTATTTCAATTAAGCCATTACAGGCACTTTTGAATGTCAGAAGAACAATAATAATTCATAAAACAAAACTACGAGTGCAATACGTCATTCCGAAAGCCACTACGCCGAATCACACGCCGCCGAATGCCCGCAACAACGAATACTGAGAGCACGCAAGCACGCAGAGACGCATACCGGAACAACGAATGCCCGAAAATTTCTTTACGTGCTCAGTTTAGTGTGATGATCATGTGTCAAGGTTTTTCCTGTCTAACCGGATGCCTCTGTATGCCAGTATTTTACATGGAGATATTGCCTACATTATCTCCACAAAACATTTACTGAGTTACGGTTCTTTGCTGGGATTTCAGAAACCCCTTTGGTGATCTCCAAATGACTACCGTCACCAACTCCTAAACCTGCTTTCCAAAACATGTAGGGGTTTCTTAGGGGTTTCATGGTTACTCATTCACAGACTGACCTCATTCTGCTGTCCTTTAGCTTAGCCTTCGATCTATGCAGCTGTTACTATTAGACCACGAAACCCTTTCATTCTTACCATGTATTATGACTCTGTCGTTGCGTTGGAAGGCCTCCCACTAGGTGGACCGATTACCTAGTGAATGTTGCAGGGAGCCGCTGGATGCGAGACGGATGGGACCAGTCAATGTGGCGGCACTTGTGGGAGGCCTATGTCCAGCAGTGGACGCCTTTCAGCTGAAATGATGATGATGATAAATTATAATAATAAATAAAAACTAAACGCACAACGGCACGTTAATTTACAAAACCCAAAGAGCAGTTTTTGTTAGTTGATTGATTTTATAAAGTGTGGAATGTATTATAATGGCTGTTATAACTGCACTTTACATCCGCATGAAAACGACCAGCTAATTCATTGAGTGTACTTATTCTGATTGAGAACTGCTATATCGAAACGAGATAGTGAATCTAGTGTTGTAGAATTGAGGAAGTTTTCATGGAAGTTAAAATCGCAGTCTTCTTTATATAGTGCATAATAGATAACAGTGTCTTCAATATGTTTCTGAAAGCATTTGTTTGAAAAGCATTCGTTTTGTCGAAAATTTTGAACTCCTACTTTTAGATGAAGAGAAAACTAGAAGTTTTATTAATAAGTTATTCGAAGTTGTACAATTGTTTCACTTATTCGTATTCTTCTCAGCAAACCCTTTAAATTCAGAGCCATATCATGGGAGTGGGCAAAAAAACTAGTTAGTCCGTCAGATAGATTACCAAAAATATTGGACACGTATATTTTCTTTTTTCAGATAAACAAACAA
Organism: Diarsia rubi; assembly: GCA_932274075.1. Lineage (NCBI taxonomy): Eukaryota > Metazoa > Arthropoda > Insecta > Lepidoptera > Noctuidae > Diarsia > Diarsia rubi. The sequence goes on along the minus strand of OW026433.1, from coordinate 12,522,547 downwards.
TGAAGACGATACAGTGATTTGAAAACTCGTGTGACGTCATATTTGAAGACATTAGTATGACATTTTCTACCGGTGAGTGACGTCACAAACCCCTACTCAAACCTTTGTCGCGTTTTATCTTCATCAATTTTTATTGATTTGAAAAAACATAAAATTCGTATCCAATATTTTTCGATAATCTAACAGACGGACTAATTAGAATCATATTTTTTTAGTCAGAAAACATCCCAAATCAGCTGCCCCATTTGACCTTAACAAACACACAAACATTGCAAGTTAAACAAAAGCTTGTAACTGAAAAAAAAAACAACGTGAAATTAAATCAAAACCCAACCAGAATAAGGCTCTCAGACTAGGTCAGGTCGGAGTGCAAAATGCGGCATCACTTTCACCATCCGACATCCATTAGACAGACAAGCACATCTGTCTCAGTCAAATTACCTATAAACAAGATTCTTTACCTTTTAAAATAACATTCAAATGCATTACTATACGTCTCGAGATTTCTTTTGTTGACTTTCTTTCGGTTTGACGTTCGGAAATTGTTTTAAAGAAAAATAAATGTGCTTTTTAATTTGTTAAGTCATGGTTTGTAATTGGTGGAGTAAGTGTATTTGTTTATGCAAAGCTTAAGCTTCGCTTCCAACTTACGAGTACGTCGTGGGTATGTACAAAAGCGAGTGATTTACTCTGTCAACTTATTTTATTTCGTCACCAATGCTCTCAAAATGTTGAAGGTTGAAGGAATGTTTGGTTTTACGTATATCCTAAAACCAAACATTCTATAGACATCATCATCTGTCTCTTGCTGTTATCCTAATTTATTTGGTGTCGACGCAGCACATTACAATATAACTTTTCCGGTTATGGCGCCACTTTCAGACTTTCTCTCATGTAGTCATTTCTTACATGATCCATTTGCGTAATGCCACACATCCCCTTAGTAGTCTTACCAAAACTTCCAAAGACAAGTAACATACAGGGTGTAAATTAACCCTTCATACATACGTCAACCAAGCATTCTGTCTGACATCAAAGTAAGTACCCCTACGCAAAAATGTTTGCTGGGAAACAACTTTTTTTTGGGTAAAAAATCACATTTTACGGTAAAACGCAATGTAGCTTTTAAAACATTGTGCTAGTGGATGCTTTGAATAGTAAAAGGGTCATGGAGGTAATTTAAGTAAACCTGAAAAACTTGTATTTACAAAAACAGCTGTGCATTGGAACTTTGACCCCCAATTTCTCCGTAACTAGGTGGTTCCCAGGTATGGTCTAGAACCAAAAAATGATCGCAGTGGTGGGGAGAACAAGTGCCTTTCGTTTGCGTTAAGGGTACTTTTACACCCTTTATACCAACCCGCAATGGGCCCTCATGGTGGGTCTGTGAATAGATCACTCCCTGAAACAGAGATGTCTGTCTTCAAACGATGAGAGCCAACTAAGCAACGGCTGGAACGAGATGGATATGTGCTTGAATTATTCTAAGACTATTCTAGAATTTGAACATTAAACATAAAAAGCCGGCATCATCCACAGTCCGACTTCACTCACTACTGGGCATAGGCCTCTCTGCCTGTTCCAAGTCCCACGTTCTTGTGCCAGCCTCATTCAGGATATTCCCGCGAAAAAAATAACGTTGTCTGCCTATCTCACAGTTGGAAAACTAACAAAGAACATACTATCTATTGTTTTTACGGCAATTAGTGGCTATGTAGACAATTCTGCCAATGCCGCACCCATCTAGGTCAATTTGTGTTTATATTTGTAAACCATTAAGTCAACCTTGACTTGTCGAGGACACCTGTCCTCAGAATGTTTTTCCTAACCATTAGTATCTAAGTTAAAAAGCATACCTACATTAAAAATAAAAAAGTAATTTACTTTTTTTTCAGTCATGATGGAGTCATGCAGTTTTATTTTTGGCCAGCATGTTTTGGGTCATGCATTAAGTGAGTGTGTTTCTTTCAAGGAGAATGTATTTTCGGAGCTTTGAATTGTGTTTTATGCTGAACATAACTGATAAGTACCTATCATAACATGAGTTTGAATTACCAGTTAGTTTCCATAAAGTGAGTTTAATGTTTTGAATCTCTGAATAGATATTGTGATGGCAAAGTTAATTAGTCCGTCTATTTTTAACCCGAATATAGGCTACGAAGACATAACTTTAATTAAGAAGCCATTAATTCGCAAACAGTACAAATAATCTTCTAAGTAGTCGACACCCATTAATAACAACCCGCTGCATGACAAACGAAATAAAAACAGGAATTCTTAATCATGCACACATTGCATTAGCAAAAACATAACCCTTTACAGTCAAAATAATCAGAAATAACCGTGTGACATCACCGTATGTCGCCAAAGGCGGTGGCACATGCCATGCCGAAAATATCCCATTCTGCCATATGCACAATTAAAAAAATAAAGAAAAAAGGTAACAAACATACGCTAACCTTATTTCTAATTCTAAGATGGCATCGAAGTGTTGCGATATTTGAAAATAGAACAACTGCTAAAACGGAACGCAACCGACCGAATAATTAAAAGGGATGCGCGACTAGTGTGTCTCGCGGGTTTGGTTGCGGTAACTTAAGAATTTATTTGGCCGTATGTCGTCAAATGAACGCCTATTTGTAAAAAAAGGATGAAACCGCTATAAAAATAGTGCAATTCGTATGAATTGTGGGGCTTTCTATAATATTGTTACAAGCTGGGCGTGGCATACGGTCGAAATTACAATGCCGAAAGCTGACGTTGGCAATACAATGGAACTATACCTACAGAATGTACTGGAGTCTTTGTCTTTGTACTACACAATATTTGCATATTTTCATCATCATCATTATTTAAGGGCACTTATTCCAATTTCTTTGGCATCGGTGCAGCATGACTTATTCTTTCATACTACTATGGTAAATGTTACTCGTCATTTTATCAGATACCTCCTTTCTTGCCATACCATCCTTAACACAGTCCATCCGTCCTTTCTTTGGTATTCCTTCTACTCTTGTTGCATATTTTTTCATAGTATCTAAATTTCATGGCATGGTTTCTAAATTTGATGGCTAGTAGTTAAAGCTTTTAAAACTTAATTTCCAAATAAATAAAAATCCCAGACAGTACGCACATTAACCTACAAAACTTATTCGTAACACACAGACAGTAAAACAAAATTAAATATACACTAAACAGATATTAAAGAAAAGGGGTAAAGATTCTTCCCTCGAAATTTCGAAGGGGTTTTTAATGTAGCACAAAAACTTAGGGGTCTTTAAGTCGACCAGGTGCCTATGGCTTTACCGGAAATCTGTGTGGCAACCCGTTCGTGGCGGAAACAGCGGTGCATCCCTCACCTTCGACGTTCTTATTTAAAAAAAAAACATCCCTTCGGTTCGGTTATTTTATTACCATTTTCTTTGAGAGGTTCTTAAAATAATTTTACGTCGGTAGGGATAGGGTTAAGCTGTGTTCTGAGTTTGAATATGTTTTGTCCTTGCTAAGTTATCTACTAAACATAATTTGATTAGTGTGCAAGTGAGTTTGTTAGGTACGCTATCACGCGTTGATGGGTAAATAGAATTTCATTTAATTTTGCAAACGATTGCATACAATTTTTTTTTTTTGGGACAAGCCACACTATTCCCAAACCACTGTAACTTCTGTAAGCCAAAATCAACAGTGGCGACCACAAGAAAAGCGCCGAGACAATGAAGCTCGTCGAAGTCCCAGAGAAACGATTTAACTGTCTTGGATCCAGCAACGAAATTAATCAGGAAAGAATAGCGGAGGAGTAGGAAAAACATAATTTCCACTTCCCTCCATATCGGCAGGAGACAGACACCAAACAGGAGTCACCAAAGTTTGGTGAAATAATAGAATAAGATCTTTTTATCTCATTAAGACGTTCCTGCAATTTCTGACCTCTACAGAGGTCCCAGCTTTGATTCCCGGGTCAGGCAAAGTGTTATTGGGTTTTTCCATCTGGAATTTCTCCCCGTGTCCGCTTGACGGTAATAGGTTTTACATAACCCGCGAAAATGTGGGTGTACTGTTAGCTACACCTCTACCTACCCTCGACTTATACATCTACCTGGATTTCAGGCATGGTGATATAAAATAAATGGTATAATTTTGTATGTCTTCTTGAAGTTTTAATAATGAAGTCGTTTTTGTGACCTCTACACGAGCGAAGCCATGGTCACGACGATTTACTGAAAAGCAGATAGTATTGTAACGAAAAATTCACACGTTTAAAGACCTACAGTAATTTGAATTTACTCAGCTCAGCTCATATGTCTATTTTAATTCCCACATCTACTTTGTAAATAGAGGTTTAATAAATCTGTGTAAAGCTAGCCATACACCTGCCAATCTAGCTGCTAAGACAGATCATCGGAAAACAGACAGACAGACAGACAGAACCAATAGCATACAATTAGTCGAGTGACGATCGTGAACGATTTGACAGACGATTTGGAAATCTGAAAGTTGATTCAGCTATTTGTTTTGAAGGTTTGTTAATAGCTTATTAGTGAAGATGCTCATTATTATAAGATAAATAGTGAGAGACAGCCGCGTTGGTTTTTATTAATTATTCCGTCAGATTGATTTCCAAAAAATAATGGACACGTATTTTCTTTTTTCACGTAAACAAAAGATGAAGACGATACAGATTTCACGAGTCTAAAAAGTATAAACAATAGGTAAATGAAGGTTTAGGTACGGATAAAGGTACAGAAGAAATGCCTCTGTTTATTTAGACAGAGAATTATAAATCCTACACAACAAGTATTCATTTAAATCTAAACCTCACCTGCAAATACCCAAGCAACCAACCCTAAATAAAATACACTAACAGACCATAAATATGGCCGACTCCGATTTCCATACACCATACAGCAAGGAGGCATAAAATCACATCAAGCCAACAGGTGGGTTGCAAAACGAAGGGGCGCAACGAACATGGAATTAACATGGTGTTCTGCAAACACTGGTCTTTTTGCCTGTCCAGCTATTTTTTTTTTGTTTTCTTTTTTACTTGAGTTGGTTTGAATAAATTCGCGAACGGAATCGTCTGTTGTTTCTGTGATAGGTATTTTGTTTTACTGTTTTTTTTTTAGTCATGTTGTGCTTTACCCTTTTTATAACGAAAATAATGCCAAATAGGCAAAGGCCCCTTATCCCAATTCATTTGGGGTCGACGTAGCCTGTCCATGTGTGCGTGTAATCTTCCATTTCTCTATTACTCGTAATTTGATCAGACACCTCCTTTCGTGTTATCAGTTATTTTATATAAATTAATTTGGATATATTTTTTTTATGTTGTTTGAATATTTTATGAGGGGTTGATAGGTCTTTAAATAACCTCAGTATCTAGTCAAATAAAAATGTAATTTTTGAGCTGGGAAAAATACCTAGAGGGTTAAAAAAATTACTATTGTCTTAGGTTTAAAGAAGTTCCTACTTGTTCTTGTTAATTGTCTTTCGTTCAAAAACTTGTGTGGCTCATTAAATTACTTACTTCCTGAAGGTCTTTGCCATTAAACAGAATTAAGAAACTTTCGCATTTGTGACAGTTTTGTTTATTAATAGGCAAAACATAGCTTACTCAATTAAATAACTAGCAAAATTAAAGATGTAATTTAAAATGTATAAAGACCAAGCCTTTTTTTATTGCAATGGTAGGTATTGCAAAGTATAAGTAAGTTTAATTATTGTGATATCGACGCTGGAAAGGAAAAATTATCCAAGCGACATTTTTGGCCATATTGAGTTATAAACATTGTTGGAATCGCCTGATTTTTCTGCGTCGTTTGGTCTTACTCACGTCCTTCTACGACGACTTTTGATGTCGCTTCGACATTATGGAATTCGCGAGGTTTCACTTTTTTTTCCTTTCTAACCGACAAAATTTTCGAGCATTTTTGAAAATTTGGTGGTAGTCGTAATTGTGAAATGCTAAATTTGACTTTGGTCAAGTTTGACATTTCTGTTCGTACGGTAATTACTCCACTTAGTTAATTTTTCCAGTATCTGGCAATTTAGTGTAAGGCGCATAGTATATTTTTTCCTCAGAAAGGATTTGTTCTTTTATCACTTAGGTAATTTTGGCTGATTTGGTTTTTTTCGAACATGGCGTTTAGTTAAAATTGGCAGTTTTCTTTTATACAAGTAGATTTATAATACCTAACTAATACTAATACTGTGTACCATAATGTTGCTTTGTTAAACTTAATAAAACTCAAGACAGTTTAAGTGCATTTTATTTATCCATTATTTTTTAGTAATTATTTAATGAAAGATTAATCCAATTTTCTGTAAAAATGTCGTTTATGTCAAAATTACGGAAAAAAAATATAAAATTAATATTTAGGTTGTTTTGCCTCAACTTCCACATGTTTTTTTATATTGGTAAGGCAACTTTTACTCTGATATAAATAAAAAAAAAAGATATATACTACATTTTTACCGTACCCTCCTTAATCAAAGCTTGTCGGTTAGTCAATTTTTCCCGTTTCTACTTTTAGGGAAAATTTTACTAAGCGACACTAACTTTAAAACTAAGCATTATTTTTAATAGTTACGTATACTATAATGTAGATAAAAAAATAAACAAATAAATTTCTAAGAATTGGGCTTTTTGGACCATTACAAAAATTTACACGATTTTTTTTCAGAAAATTCAAACTTTAAACAGCTCTACTGTAAAGTTAGTCTGATGTCGCTTGGATAATTTTTCCTTTCCAGCGTCGATATAAAAACAGGAACAAGCACAGGGAGCATTTTAGTTATTTTTTTTGTGAATGTTCCAACATGTATAGTTTTTCAATGTCGTTTGTTTTTCAAATATGACATGATACAATAATTCTATAATTATTCAAGAAGTCTTGTTTACAAGTCGCAAACTGAATATAAAAAGACGGAGTTACCTCCCTGAAATCGTAATTCCAATATTTTATTGTTTGAACATGTATGAATATTAATAAATACTTACCTAAAGAGACAACATAGGAATAATATTTATTTGTATATCCATATTTTATTTTGCCAACATATATTATGATGGAGTGGCTTTACCTACATGTGTTAAGCGTATGCTACTTCGTGGTACTTTTGACTAAGAATATTTGGATAGACATCCAAATATACCTAGTCAAAATGTGAGCGAGCGGTTCCTTTTTTTGGGACGAGAGGTTCTCTCCCTCTCACGTTCCGCCACATCCTTCGCTTGCCTCACTGCTTCGCAGAAGGAGGCGCAGGAGTCTATAACTCTTGAAAATGCAGCATTATTTTCGCCAACTCCGGTTTCAGATGTTATAATAATAATAATTTATTAAATTCAGTAATCTGTGATCCATATTTTTGTTAGTAGAGAATAATGTTGTTAAAAATTAAAGAATTACAATACTAGACAGCCACAGCTGCTAACAAGTTCTATTTTTAAATCTTGGCGCCTGATTTCTTTAAAAAAGTATAAATCATAACATAATCTTACCCTTTTTACTTTATGATTTACATATGGAAGGGTTACAAATGTCAGATTTATTTTGAGCTCACAATACACATGGTATTAATAGTGTTAATTAATGTTTTATTTTTACACAGAGCTTGGTTTTGTTAAAGTTTCCGACGACATGCTCTTTGTATAAGTACTTAATGGAGTTCGTGACTAAAACGTGACATTTATTTCCTAAGTTTCTGAAAATAAACTCTAAAATTAGCAAATCGGCAAGAGCATATCGGGTAACGACTGTTGTGGTTGTCGTCAAAAATGGTCCAACCGTTTTGGAGATTAGTCGGAACAAACAGACAGAGACAAACAGATACCTACGTATATAAAAAAAAAACACCTGCTATTTTGAAATTACGAATAGACACCTTAATTCTATTAATTTGTATAGATCTTTGTAAATTATGATATTTTTATAATATAAGTGCCTTTAAGTTACCTAATTGAAAACAATGCGTGACTATCCAACAAAGTGTAACATCTAAAAAATAGCAGTTAATTGTATCTTAACAAAAGAAAATCATATATACACGACGGAGTTCGTAACAAATATTTAAAAAAAATAACCGAATTGAGAACCTCCTTCTTTTGATTGTCTGCAGAGTGTAACCCGACCTGTATGCGGCGTACGGAGTGGTGAAGGTAGGTTTGTTGGCGGTGGTCCTGCGTGCTATGGTATGCTGCAAGCAGGTTAGGTTAGGTTGTAATAACAAAAAAAAAACAAAATCAAGCAAGGACAGTTTTTTACCAAACTAGCTTACCATTTCAACGGAAGGATCAAAAAATTTCTCCTCAACATGTCAGAACCAAAAATCACAGACTCCCTCGGCATCTCAAAGCGATCAATCTGCGGGTCGTTGACACCGGTGATCTATCACCATGATATGCTCAGACAACACGCTGATCACTGTTGACTCTGTCCGCTCCCACGAGATTGTGATATGGCTTCGTCATACCGAACGTTGAGAATTTGTGAATTAGCGGAAATGTAGGAAAGAAACTGCTTTGGTAAAATATAAAACCTTTTGGGGGGGGAATCTTCAAATAACCCCTCCCGCTCTTGGGCAGAGCGAAAGGGAGTGACACAAAAACTCCACTGACTAAAAACCACCCATGTGTCTTCTAAGCCCTTGTGCCGAGGACGCGGTATCTCTTTTGAACAACCCGAAGCCCCGACGACGACGGGGAGAAGGGGGAGAAGTATAAGAACTCAATTAAAAAATATAACCTTACGACGTATTAACACCGCAATTTTAGATTTAATTTTTTTTTTTTTTTTAATTTCAACATTTCCCATTTGACATTATGTCGAACGCAATCATCAACCTCATATTTTATGATAAATCGGTTAAAAATAAATATCTACATACCAAAACACAAACACTGCCTTGTTAATACAGGTTCTAGTTGCAAGCGTATGTGAGCATGAAGTTCTGAGTTGATTCCCAGATCAGACAGTGTTTCTATGTATTTCCCATCAGTAGTTGCCTGGAATCTAGACTTGTACCCGGTTCTCTAGCGATTCGCCCATACATTACACAACATCACACCTATACTCCCCAAGTGTCAGACAAAGGTGTACCTAACAAAATACTTAGTTACCACATTTCGCGTTTTATGTTTTATGTTTCATAAAATATGGGGCGTGCCTATGACCACCAACCACCACAATTCGTGATAAGATAACCCAATTAAAACTTCATCATCATCATTTCAGCCGAAAGACGTCCACTGCTGGACATAGGCCTTAATTAAAACTTAATAAAATTAAATCCTATATTATACATATCTGCCCAATCTTTCTATAAAAATAGGCGTGCTGGTATGTTTTATTTAAAAAACACTTAATTCTTAGTAAATAAAATCCCACTCACAGTTTTACTCCTATAGTGGCATAACATAAACAAATTGTGAACACAAACATCTTACGACAAAACTGTCAATAGGTCACACAAATATTTGTCTCGACACGGGAATTGAACCTGCGACCACTCGCTGAGGCGCCATTAAGGTCACTGTGGAGTATGTTTTTCTTTTAATTATAAATCAATAATAAACAGGTATTATAACTGTCTGTATTGCTTAAATTTTCATGGGAAAGTGCAATAAGATATTATCAGCAATAAAATTTTATTCCTATGTACCTAAAATAACATAATATCACGCCTATATCACCTAAAAAGGGCCCCGAGACGAACAAACCGTTTGATTCAAAACTTACGTGTTTGATGAAACCGTTTGACGTTGGTTTGAACGGTTGTCAAACGGCATTGCGCAGTTTGATTCGGTACGCCGCCATAATTAGACTTGTGTGTGATGCAGACAAGATGCTCTCGAACAAGGATCGCTATTTTCTTATGTTTATAACGTTAATGTCCTGCGTCAGTAGAGTCACACACAAGTTCACACATCAAAATCCAGCACTAAACTAAGCCGAGTTTGTTCAAACGCGTCGCAACACGATCAAACGGCGTGTCAAACACAACAAAAATATGAAATTTCATCAAACAAGGTTCAAACTCGTAAATGTTTGACAAACCGTTCAAACTAGCTTTGTAAACGATCAAAATGGTTTAAGAGTCAAACCAAAATTTACGTGTTTGAATCAAACCGTTATAGTATACAATATTAACTACCGAAATAAAAATCGCTGGTTCTTGGTAGTGAAAATTGGTCCTTCGAGCCGGATGCTTGCAGCTCCGTCATCCAGAGCATCGATCCTGAGCCCCGGGGCCCCTTAAGAGATGAACCTAATAGTACAGCCACACTTCGCGTTATGTTTAACACCCATGTAAGAGGGGATGAGCTTTAATCCCATCAATCGAGCACAAGTTCGGACCCCGAGGCTTCTACTGAGAAATTCCTGACTTGGAAATCGAATCCAGGCCCTCGTGCTCAGCAGTCGTACTTGCAACCACTACACCAACGAGGCACACCAACAAATCAACACATAGTATATTTAATGTGCATGTGATTGTCCGAAAAATAACGCAAAAGTATTTACTATGCAGTAATACCGAATCGAGAGCGTGGTGGCCCAGTGGTGGCGGCCCCGACATACATACGAACAGTAGGCTATGGGTTCGAACCCAGACAGGCGCATTACTTTGTGTAATTTATTTTATCAGCACTGCACTCAAAAAGGTGATGGAAAACATCGTGAGAAAATGTGTCATGTCCTGGAACCAAAAATTTGATGACTTGTGACATCTACCTATCCACACTGGGCCTGTGTGGTAGATTATTATAGCCCATTCCCTTTCAAGTATAGTTAAGGCCTGTGTCCCAGCAGTGGGAACATTAATAGGCTGTTGATTAAGATGAGTACCGAATCCCACATTTAGCTCACGTAAAACAGAAAAAAATACCCATTTATTTTTTGTTTTTGGGTGTGGGAAGTCATCAAATAACCCACCCCGCTCTGGGCAGAGCGGAAAGGAGTGTCAGACTTCTACTGACTAAAAACTACTCATGTTCCTTCTTAACCCTTGTGCCAAGGCCGCGGTATCTCTTTCGAACAACCTACAGCCCGAAATAAATATCTTCATGAAAGTATCTACAAACACTCTCATATATTATTAATAACTCTCAAGATTACAACTGTGTTCTGTTCCTCTGTAAATCACAGACCATTAGCCTAGCCAGACAGGTAGGTATACAAGATACAAAACCGCCAGTCCAATAATTTGCCTCAAGTCCTCGTCACAAACAAACATCCTGTACGCATTGACAGGCAGCTGATCTACCAACTTTTTCTTACATATCCTGATGAGCGTGAGAAACAAACAAGCTTGCTACTTAGCATAATAATATCTCAAATATTGCTGAAATATTAGCAATATGGAGACCTTAAATGACCATATTAGCAGAATTATAATTGATAAAGAGTAGTGGTAGCCCAGTGGTAATTAGCGGCCCCGACTTACGAGCGAGTAAGTCGTGGGTTCGAACCCAGTCAGACGGCTTGCTCTGTATAACTTATTTTATCACAACTGCTCTCAAAACGGTGAAGGCAGACATCGTGATGAAACCGGCATGTCCTAGATCCAATAAAATTGAAGACATGTGACATCTACCAACCCACACTGGGCTTGGGTGGTACATAATGAAAGAAAAGAAAACAAAGAAAGAAAATTGTGTTTAATTTGGCAAAAAAAAACCTTAAAAATAAACAAAACAAATTCAAAATTATTAAAAATAATAATGGCCTATTTCCTCTCATAGAGACAGGGAATTGTGTCCCAGCAATGGAAACATTATAAGCTGATTATGCTTATCCTATAATATGATAAATGAATATAATCAAAATTATTGAAATCGTCAAGACATACCTAGTTCATATTATAATTTTTCCACTTTGTGACCATTTTATGAATAGTAACGTAAGTCATGTTATTATTTTTTTATGATTCTACAAAAGCAGTAATTTTTAGACCCCAGTTCTCATACCGCAAGACCAAAAACCTGTGCTGTTTACTTCGCACCATGTGATGTGAAGCAGTTGTTTTTTAAACAAGGCAGGTGGCCAATATAACTCGCAATCTGTGCACGAAAACCCAAAACGATATAATGTACTACCCCAAAAAAATATAGGAAGACGTAGAGAGAGATAGATGGCTGTTAGAAAGAGATAGAGCAAATGTCTTTCCGTTTCCGTTTTATTGTAAAAAATATGGAACATCTGCGCTGACAGATTTGTTGTGTGGGAAGATTGGTGAGTCGGCGAAATTTTAGATGATCTTGTGTTATGCTTTGTATTGAAGATTTTGAAGATGTTTTTGTTCACCTTATGGTGAGTTTTCTATTTTAAGCTGCATTTTGAACAGGCTGTTAAATAAAGTTCATAACAGCTTGTTTCAAAGCATAGCATCTATACAAGGACATATTATGGGACTAGCTGTTGCCAGCGGCTTCACCCACTACAACTCGAAAATAATCCCACGGGAAGATAAAACCGGGATAAAAACTATTCTATGTGTTAATCCAGGTTATAAACTATCTTGTTTACCACATTATATCCAAATCCGTTCAGTAGTTTTAACGTGAAGAAGTAACAAACATACACAATCACACACTCAAAAACTTTCGCCTTTATAATATTAGTGTGATTTGTATTTACCCGACTGCGGCGAAGCCCAAAAGGAGGGCTATGAATTCAATCTTTAGGGTGCTTCAAGAATATTTTGGAACAATCCTGATGTAAAAACACAAAAACACTTTGTCCGACCCGGTAATCGGATCTAGGACACCATGCTCAGCACTTGACCCACAATTGTAAAATTTCCATTGTGGCCATTCACTAAAAGATTCTTGTATAAGGATTTAAAATCCCAGGGCTAAATTAAAATCCCAAGCCTTTATTTAAATAAAGACTTCTTTCATTTTTACTAGCACGCCACCATTTTCCCCTCTTCCACTTTTTTACGAGGCAAACATAAATAACACAAAACAATATCGTTTAGAGATCACTTGAATACCTCAGAATTGAGACAAGAATAGATCAGGACACACTGGAACCATTCATCATAAGCACTCTACTTATACAACCAAAGGGGTTATTCTGGTGAACTGGTTGCAATGACTGTATTACGTTACTCCTAAGTTCGAAACACCGATGTACGGTATACAGAAAGTTGGTGAGTTCGAATTACGTGAGTCAGAAAGTAAGCTATGACGAAGTACGGTATTCAGAATGTTCGTTACTCCGATGTACGTTACTCCGAAAGTTTGCTACTACGAAATTTTATATCGTAGCTTTGGTCCGATCTGATGAGCTCGTGGCTCAATAATATCACCCACAATCTTCAGGTTGAAGTGGAGGTCAGAAAACAGAGTCGTGCCTAGGGGTCAATAAAAGTCCATAGGCAAGCACTGTTCAGAAACTCTCATCCTCAAACCCATCATGAAAAATAGTAGGTCATAAGGGCAAGCCAAGTTTCAAGGCCTGTATAAAAGTACTTCCACAATCAGGTAGGCCATAGGCAGTCGATCCAAGTTAAATCACACTACTCGTAACTAATATTATACAGGCGAAAGTTTGTAAAGTGTGTATGTTTGTTATTTCTTCACGCAAAAACTACGGAACGGATTTGGATAAAATTTGGTAGGTACTCAGATAGTTTATTTTTTTAAGTATATTTTTTAGTTTTTTATCTCGATTTTATCATCCCGTGGGATAATTTTCGAGTTGTAGCGGGCGAAGCCGCTGGCAGCACCTACTCGTAGTACTGGTATATATCTGCATCTGTGTTAACTGAAAACCGACCTTAACGTAGTTGGGATAATGCAATATTTTACCAAAGGATTACAAACAAACAGAATTACTTTCTCAATTATGTTTTATGGCTAGTTATCTCTCGCTAGAGGCTAGATAGTTTTTATAAATGACCAAGATGCAGTTACTCAGAATAATAGTCGATTTACAAATTGAATTTTGATACCAAATGTTGATGTGCTGACAAGCTATTTATTAATTATCTTTTGGTAAATATCTAGCCCGTCTGTCTGTCAGTACTTTTAAGAGCCATCACTCATCGCTATAAAGTACATCTAATATTTTGTATTGCTCTGAAACACTAATTAAATTCTCGTAACTTTTTAAACTAGAAATAACTTAATGCTGTATATCGACTGAATAATTTTATTCGGTCGATATAATTTTGTTTTAATTTTAATTTTGTTCATCGTTTCATTTGATCTTTTTTTATTTATTTTTTAAATGCTTATAGATTTCATGAGTTATGTATGGTGGTCAGATAAGCAGCCGCTTCATCTAAAATACTAGTATTCAGGTGCGTCCAGTTAAACTGGAAACCGACCTCGACGAAAAAAATGGGAAAATGCAAGGCTAATTATGAGTGTTACAATTTGTCGACATCGGTATTGAAAAGGATAAGTTTCAAAATTCAAAATTTCAAACAAAGAAACGTTACTTTCATCTCAATAGGGTATTTCACCAAAAAAATCTAATTAGTCCTTCAGATAGATTTTCAAAAAGTAATGGACACGTATTTTTTCTTTTTTTTTACTTTAACAAAAAATGAAGACGATACAGTGAAAAGTCGGGTCAAGTCTTGTGTCGTCACAAGGTTAGTACTTTTTTACCCACAAAGTGACATCATTTGACACGTTTTATTTTCGTTATTTTTTAATAATTTGATAAAACAAAAAACACGTATCCAACATTTTTCGATAATCTGACAGACGGACTAATTAGATTTTGTTGGTGAAATATTGGACATATATCGTAATATCATTCACCAGAATACTCCCCCGCCCCGATTTATTTTAAGTAACCCTTTTATACGGGAATTATGTTCATTAAAGAATGAGTTTTTTATTTGTTTCTATTTATATTAAAGTAGAACATATGGTGTTACCCTCATTGTTGGTTAATTTGTGGCAACCCCTTCAGGAAGTGGAAAAAGTAAGTCAACGGATTCGAATTCCTGAAAGGTTTTGTTTAAAAAACGTGTCTAATTTTGGGTTGGAGACACTAGCAGCTACCAAATGGGAATGAAATAAAATATTTTTTATTGTTTCCATTTGAGCATAACGTCAAAATATTGATTGGTGCTCAGATGGGAATAGCTTTGGTGCTATAAGCGTACTGTGCTCTAAACATTGGTGATCAGATGGAAATACCTGATATTTTGTAGTGGGTTTATTAACGTATTTTTAAGTAAGCAGTAAGTTATCAAAAATATTGTATATAGGTGGCAATAACGTTTCAACTTCATTTACAAAACAAACTTTAGAAAAATCGCACTAGAAAGAACTTGCGAAGATTTTTCAACTGTCCTTAACATAATTATCATATGTACGAGTTTGTCATCATTAGCCATAGGACGTCTACTGCTGGAGAAACATAACATCACGCCTGTAATCCCGAAGGGTTAGGCAGAGGTGTAAAAAATAGTACAACCACAGTAGGTAGGTACGTCAGTTGTGTTTTAGTCGCATTACATACCTGTCTTATATTTCAACTCTCTCAAGCACTGAAAACATGTTTTTTTTTTACCCGACTGCGGCGAAGCCCAAAAGGAGGGTTATGTGTTTGGCGTGTATGTATGTCCTTTTCTTTGTTCTCTCAAAACTCCTAAACGAATGAAGGGATTTGAATAAAATATACGTCGTTAGATTCGTCTTGATGGCGGGAGTGTCACTGGATACATTAAAATTAAAAAAACAAAGAAGTTTGCGGATTTTGGGGGCCAAATCGTGGATTTAAAAAAAAAAAATCATCTTCGAAGAATTTTACGCGACCAACGAAAGAACAAACACAAAATAACTAAAAAGTTGGAAATAAAACAAGTAGTTAAAAAACTAAAAAAGACGGGGTCCATTCCCGCCTGCTTCCAAATTTTGTTTAATTTAAAATGTGCTTGTTGTAGTTGTTTGATTTGCTTTTCAGTCGGGTTTTTTAACTATTTTTTTTATACAACAATAACAATACCAGCTTATTACTGTCCTACTGCAAAAGCCTCTTCCCATACAAAGGACGATTATTTACAAAAAAAAAATGTAAAATATACCTCGTGATATAGTACCCCACTTGACAGGTGGGTTTCACATCCAATAGTATAGTAATAATATAAAAAATAAGAGTCCTTATAATTTCTCGCACCCTGTATCATTGCAAAGTAATCTGAAACTATTTCCAAAAGTAAACCGAGTCAATATCCACCATCTCTACTTCCGGTCCTTATATCCGCGCCCATATCCGCAGGTATCCGACAATTGTACAAATATTCGCTTCCGCGGATATCCTTTTTATATCATGTTACACTTTCTTTTAAACACTCTGTATAGGTATTATACATTGACGGTTTTGTACTAACAATGTTTTCAAGCAAAGATAGTTACGTAGCAATGTATTACAAATAGTACTTATGATCGCCCATCCATTTTGAATGTTAGGTTGTATGCACAAGTGTGACACAAAGTGGATCAAATATTTTTTTTTTTTTGTTATAGAGAATTTGATATTATGATGGGATGACAAATTATGTGATATAAGGGTAGTCGGGATGTAGGTTGGGACCTGACTTCATTTGCGTGTTACCTGCAGCAGCTGTTTAGAACTTAGATTGTTTTGCACCTTCACTGATATAAAACAGTCACTTTAGTAATTTTTCAGCAGACTTCCTCGTTGCTCTAGTGACGCCAGCGCGACAATAAAAGGTCCAGAATTCGATTTCCAAGTTGAGAAAAGAAAGGGTTTTACGCCCGGAATTTCTTTTCATTGTCAACGATAATTGAAAAAAATGTTACACATTTAAAATTTTCGATTTTCTTACCAAATATATTATCTAGTGTTCAGCCTTAAAGTTTAAGCAAATAATAATAATAAAAATAATAATAATTTTATTCAATAAGTAGTTTGTACATGGTATATAAAAGTGTCTTACATAATTAGATGCTATAAATAAGTAGAACCAGTACAACAAACACTGGGACACACGTGTCATATTCCCGTACCTTGACCCTGACAGATCTAGATTAAGTTTTCTCACAGCGTCTTCAATAATAGGATCGTCCCCTTTTATATGCGACTAAAACATAACTGTAATGTGGGTGTACTATTAAGTACACCTCTAACTAACCCTTCGGGGACTACAGGCGTGATGTTATGTTTAGATACTAAGAGCTTGAAATTTGATTTTATATTTAAGCTTACATTGACGGTTCTATCTACATTTAAATACTTGTGTATCGACATAAATATTTATAATCTGATTAGTAAAGTACAGACTAGAAGTCCTATCTTTTTTATGTAGAATGAGAAATTATTTGATGATTTCCCACCCTAGGAGGTAGGGAGTGTCAGACTTCTACGGACTAAAAACCACCCATGTTCCTTCTTAGCCCTTTATGTCGAGGCCGCGGTATCTCTTTGGAACAACCCGCAGCCCCGACGGGTAGAAATCCTATCTTGAGTAATATCTTGTAATCAAGAAATCACTTGGACATGTTCATAATCAATCTTGTAAGTACCTACATGTTAAAGTCACATGAGCAACCAAAGAGGTGTCGTAACACACAAATCTACATACACACACTCAAGTGCAATATAACTCCTCAAACATCTTCCCAACATCATCAGCCCATAGGTCAACGATCAAATAATTAGTTACAATTAGTTCACAACGATATGAGCTCACGAAATGTAAGGAACTCGCGCCCGAACCATAAGTTATTGTATCAACAAAACGGGAATTTATTACCTAATGTGTAGAGATTATGTGGGGAGGAGATGGGTGAAAGTTCTGCTTTAGGATTGTTTTTCTACCTATCACCGTACGGTAGTATAATAGCTGTAAAAAACACCCTTAACGAAGTCAAGAGGTAGTTATTCTGGCCCACACCTGGGAAACCCCTAGTTACGGAGATATTGGAGGCCAAAGTTTCAAGTTCTATGTTAATAGATACTTGACGTGGCTCAAAAGGCTGCCATACCTAAATGGGACTGGGCAGGACATGTCTGTCGCATGCCGAACGAGCTGTGGGCCCGTAAAGCTCAGGATTGGTGCCCTGAAACAGTGATCCGAGGTCGTGGCACACCACGAAGGAGATGGCGGGACGAACTAGATGTCTTCCTTGAGAATTGGAGAGACATTGCACTGAATCGTGACCGTTGAAAGGAATGGAGGGAGGCCTTTGCTCAGCAGTGGGACAACATAGGCTAGCTATAATAACTAGTTTTTAAGGTTTTAACTTTACTTTAATAACCTCCATGACCCGTTTGCTATTTGAAAAAGACGCTCTGTAATCAGTTATTCGACAACCCATAACGTTTATGCTTCATAAATTTGTTTTGTTTTTATTTTTTTGTACTTATCCTTATAGTTTTTGCTTTATTTAAATATCTTCTAAATACTTGTGAAAACCTGTAATTAATTGGCAATATTGTTTTATAAACCAAACTATTGTGTCTACTTAGCTGTAAGTTTTCCAAAAATAATAAAATAAAGTAAAATATCCATTGGCACAATACTTTGAGTGTGCTTGAATACTATGAGCGTTTGCTTTTCTCTTATTGTGTGGTCATGGCCTATGATGAGATGACGTGTTAGAGAAGAGTATGGAAGAAGAAGACCTGCTGCGCCAACCCCCAATTAATTAGGACAAAGGCCAGAGAATGATGTGGGCCGTAATCTCTATGCGGAAATAGGCCTCTCTAAAGTTAAAAGATGACACATTGGTCCTAAATTAATTAGGGGATCGGACTGGGTCAAAAAAGTATGATTCTAATTAGGCCGTCAATTAGATTATCGAAAAATATTGGATACGTGTTTTTTGTTTTGTCAAATTAATAAAAATTGACGAAGATAAGACGCGTCAAAGATCATGAGTGGGGTTGTGACGTCATTTGTTGGTGAAAAATGTACTACCATGTGACGTTTTCGAGGAAGTCATGAGTTTTCGAAGCATTGTATCGTCTTCATTTTTTGTTTATGTGAAAAAAGAAAAAATACGTGTCCAATATTTTTTGAAAATCTATCTGACGGACTAATTATTATTTTTTTGTCCGATCCCCTCCCTTCATGTCATCAATCAATAAACTTATTTGAACAGCTCATTTTCCCACGACATAAAAGATCACAAAAAATTAAACATGCCAATCCTAATAACCAACAATACTACAAGACTATGATAATTTCTGTCAGTAAAACAAATAAGGTCATCACTTTCGACCTTAAAACCGGAATCTTACAAATAAATCTTTCACTTGAACAAAATATGTAGAATCAAACAAGAAAATAAAAAGCGGAATAAATAAAGGTATGGTTAAAGGCCAGCTCACATCGAAGACGTGACGACGGCGGAGTATTTAATTTTTATCTTTACCCAACGTAGATTCGTGCGTAGCGTAGTGGAAGATACAGATTCCAATATCCTCATTGATGCCTTCAGGTTTACATCGGCCACATTAGATGCTATAATTATCTAGTTACCACCAGCTACTTGGATTTACGTTTGGTGAAAATAAAATGCTCTGACGTGTGTCACCGGTACGCGCTGGTCTTAGCTGGTACGGACAGATACTTTAGTAAGGGAGAAGAGGTGTTCAGTGGTAACAACCCCGACATACTTATGGACCTTGGCTCGAACCCAGGCCTAATTTATTTCATCACCACTGCTCTCAAAAGAACGACGAAAAACATCATTAGGAAACGGTAACTGCATGTCTTAGAAGAAACACCATGTCTTTAAGGTGAAGGCGACGAGGTAGCCCGCGAAATTCGAATATCCTTACGTTTTTTGCAACTTCCCGGTCAGTGTCAAGTCGTATGTTAAATAAAATGGTATGAACTGCTCCCGTATAAGTATCCCTATCATAGAGACTAAGCCTATGTGGGAACTGGGAACATAATCAAAATAAAGACTATTATACCGGTAGCCGGAGTTGTGTCCACATCTGTCCGTACCGGTTTCACCGAACCTTCACTTGGCAGAGCTGAGGAATTTCATATTGACTGACAATTCCATTCACAATTATGTCGTATCGCAATATTTTCATTTACATAATAATGTATTACCTATTTATGTTAAGTTCTTTAATCTTTGCCTTTTCGACGAGCTTTAAGTTAGAAACATACTTAGTATACGCCACTTTGATAAGCTTAGATGTGATGTGACGATGTCAAACGCTTTGATTTGTCAATTTTTTCAGGCTAAGTTTAAAAGTGTTTAATCATCAATCACAATGGCCTGGAACTAACTTTTATATTTCAATAAAACAAGCTGGTGTCTTAACAAAAATGCATTATTTTCCCAACAAAAATGAATGCAATCAATGTTTATTCGCTATTGAAATTTGTTTTTTTGTTAAAAATATTTTATTACATGAGTGCCTCTGAAAGCTTACTTAAAGGACTAAAGATGGCTTCACGTGATTTATTTACTGCCAAAATTACGGCCAATTCGGCCCAATTATTGACTCATCTTCCAATTAGGCCGGCTGTGTGAAATAAGCTGTTGGAGTAACAAAACATGGCGCCTCCCGTTATAATCGCAATACCAATTACTAAAAACACATTTTTTTGCACCGAACACTAATTTTTATGCATTAAAAATCAGCATGTAGCATTCTCTTGCCCATATTAAAAAAATAACGATCAAAGAGGTCGGCAATGTATTCATTATTAAAAAAATACTCTGTTGGACCACAGTTTGACTACTATGTGTTAAAAATATCAATTTATTTTATGTTATTAGCTTATATTTAATTTACAAAAATTGCTAGGTGTGTCAATTTATACATGTAGAGTTTTTACTTTTATAAACTTCTATAGAATTGTTAACTTAATAGTAACTTATGATCTTCGTAAACTATACCTAGATGTCCTTTTATTATGGTAAAATTCAATACTGTACTATAATAGCAGCATTTGGTTATTCGCTCTTTTTAAGTTGGCAACCAATTTGCTATTCAATTAATTTAGATTTTACCTACCTTTCTAGATTGTCCTTTATCCAAACATGTTCACCTACCCGTTTCAGCGCAATTAAGGTCCAAATGAAACATCCATTCGAAATTTTTCTTTCTAAAAATTCATAACGAAAGCTATAACGTGACGTAAGCTAACGTTACTTCTTAGTTACGGTGCTAAGTGATTGCTTATTGATGCAGCCTCAACTCCTGAACTATGCGGAAGTCAGAGATTTCCTTTGTTAATCATGTTAACATTTTTGATAACTTACGTTTACTTAAGGAACTTAATATGTTTACTTTTGATACGGATTTACGGTTTTTTGGTAGTTGCGTCGTAATTAATCGTAAGTGTTGTCTAAGTGATTGATGAACTTGAGTTTCTGTTTCAGACTGATGACATGCTCCCGTTATGTTTTTTTCCGTTTGTATAATATCGATTTATAAAAAAAACAAACGCTTATTTAAACCGACTTCAGAAAAAGGCGGTTCACGATTCGTTCGTTTTTTTTTTGCTACCTCAGAACGGTCAATTAAGAACAGATTTAATATCTTTCTTTATTTGCAGGGATAATAATAATATGCTTCTTGATCGTTTCCATAAAAAAATCTTCAATATCAGTTCATCGTTTTTTTAAGTCTTTTACCTCATAACTACGTCATTTAGAAGAAATCTTCGTAATACTTGCCATAAGTATGCTCGACATAAAATATGCTCGACATAAAATATGCTCGACATAAAATATGCTCGACATAAAATCTTTTGTAACAATAAACGCAATCCTTATAATTACCATTATTGCAAAAGTTTCATACGATATTTACAAATCTCAAAACAATTTAGTTTTTAAGTAAATAGTATGAAAATCTGTAAAATACTCAAACATGCACGCTTGACCGTGAAACAAACAATTACACAATTTCGCTTGTTACGATGCGCGCGCGCAGTGGACGCAACATGCGCCCAATATTACCTAACAATCGATTATATCTAGAAAATCGCTATTAAATAACAATGTACTACGAATCAGAAACAATGTATTGAGTGAATTCACGTTACAACAATGAATAAAATACAGCTGTGTTTTATTATTGAAACTTGAATTCGTTTAACTGGGTAAACGACAAAAAAAAAATGTAATTAGTCCGTCAGATAGATTTCAAAAAAATATTGTACCTACACATATTTTTTATTTTATCATCTAAACAAAAAAATAAGACGGCAAAATGCTTCGAAAACTCGTGTGACGTCACATTTAGGGAATATCTTTTACCTAAAAGTGACGTCACAAGCCCCTACTCATGATCTTTGAATTCTAATCTACGTACATTTTTTTTTTTTAATAATTTAATAAAACAAAAAACATGTATTCAATATTTTTCGATAATCTAACTGACGGACTAAACAGAGTCGTATTATATACGTATATTAGTCAGTCGACATAATTATTGTCATAACTATGCAAAGCGGCATATTTTCTGTCTCGCTGGCCTAGTGGTCGGCCAAAGTGTTATCATGGGTTATACATTTGTTTGTAATAAAGGCTGTAAAAGTACCCTTAACGCACACGATAGCACTTGTTCTCCCCATCTCTGCGAACATTTTTTGTTCTAGACCATAAATGGACCATACCCCACTTACGGAGATATTGGGGGTCAAATTGCTAAATTTTTCACAGATGTTTTTGTAAATACTAGTTCTTCGGATTAAGTATAACTTTACTTGAATTACCTCCATGACCCGTTTACTATTCAAACCATCCACTAGCACAATGTTTTAAGAATGCTACATTGAGTTTTACAGTTAAATGTGATTTTTGACCCTAAAAAAAAAGTCGTTCCCCAGCAAAAACTTTTGCTTAGGGGTACTTAGTTTGATGTACAGAATGCTTGGTTTACGTATGTGTGAAGGGTTAGTTGACACCCTGTATAAATCCGGATACGGAGCAGACGATCAGCCAGTACTAACTGGGTTATGGAGGTCAGTCAGGCAGTCGCTCCATGTAAAATGCTGGTATTCAGCTGCATCCGGTTTTTCTGTCATCCAGTATTTTAGGTACATGGAGCACGGTCCGGTTGATGGCAACCAGTCTTACCAGGGTTACTAAGGGCACTAATCCAGACTCCGTAGTTGCTACTGAAATAGTTTGCCCGATCACTATCAACGAGGCAGTCTAGTCGAGTAGAAATTAACACAACATCACGCCTGCAGTCCCTTAGGGGTGAGGCAGAGGTGTCCCATGTAATAGGGGGCGACCTTATTGCCATCAACTGGACACACATCCCGAACCCAGGTCCTCATGCTCAGCACTCAGTCGACGTACATAATTTATTAAATACCTATTATTATATGTAATAGGTTTCTTGACAAAAAAAATATGTGTGTTGATTCTAATTAGTCCGTCTGTTAGATTATCGAAAAATATTGGATAAGTATTTTTTGTTTTATCAAATCAATACAAAATTATGAAGATAAAACGTGTCAAAGATTTGAGTGGGAGGTTGTCACTCATCGGTAAAAACGTCATACTAATGTCTTAGAATATGACGTCACACGAGTTTTCAATGCACTGTATCGTCTTAATTGTTTGTTTTCGTGAAAAAAGAAAAAATATGTGTCCAATATTTTTTGGAAATCTGACGGATTTATTAGATTTATTTTGTTAACTACCCTATTAGTAGTAATTCTAATTAACCTATCAAGTGTTGGCTTAAACTCGTGTTAAACTTACACCAACAGGCCATTACACATAAATAGATATAAGAAAAAAACACACACAACCTAACTCTATTGATTTTAATAACCAAATTGACATTTAAAAACTTAATCAATAAGTTGTATGTTAGCCCAGTAATAAATAAAAGTGTCTCGTAAATAACGAGGTAGTAATTAATTTTTATTTTCTTTATTAAGTCTGATGGAAGGTGTGGACTTATAAAATGGATTAATATAACAAATTAAACTTTCTGACGTAGTAGTGATAGTCTATTAATAAGTAGGCAGGTTACATGAGGTGAAAAAGTATTGAACTGTTGGCTAGTTTATACCCGAGACTTCGTCCGCGTGTAATTGGATAAATATCCCATGGGATCGTACTACCGGGATAAAAGTAACCAATGTATTAACCTGTCTTATAAACTATCTGTGTGCCAAAATTCATCCAAATCTGATTCGTAGTTTTGTCGTGATAGAGTAACAAACAACAAACTTACATAGGTACTTTCGCATTTTTAATTCTTGTTAGATTATTAATAGTGGAAGATGAACAAAAAGTTTCAAAATTAAACAAAAATTGTGAAATTAACAATGTAAAAAAAGGGTAAAGAAAAGTAAACCAAAAGTAAATACATAAAAGATGTGGCGACACTTATATTTTTTTATCATAGAATGTTCATGCTCTTGACTTCAATTTGTCAGTCCTTGGCAGGAGTCGAATTACTGTTCCATTCTTGAAAACAAAAGCATTTCCATAAACACCTAATATTTAATTATAGGTACAGCCTGGCTACCTAAAAGACCTTTATAATCAAGATACGAGTAAAAATAATAATTGTTTTAGCATTTAATAGATTTTTTACGCATTAGTTTTCTAGCCCAAGGTTAGCCTGTAGTAATTGCTAGGGTAGCCTAAAAGTCAGTGGAAAACCTTTATTTGAGCTATTTTGTAATAGCTGAAAAAACGATTGTTAGCTAAACGCAATTAATCAATACCAAAGTCTTTCCGTCGCGTGGAGCTCAAGCCTAATAAATAGTACATTGTTACCCAAGGGGTGGAAGTTACTTATTTAGTCCCGAGACGGGGTTTGGCGCCCGTAACGTAGTGAGGGAGCTAATAGTTCGAGGGGACTAAATAAGTAATTTACCCGAGGTAAAAACTGTGCTTTTCATAACGAATACGGGGAAAATAAGAACATAACTTATTAAATAAATAAAAAAATGAGTATTGATCGAATGTTGTGTTGTGGCTTTCCCGCCTACTTTGTTTTTTTTTGTCCTCTGGTCTACCAGCTATACAGCCAGTATTTTTCATGTTCATCATTAAAAAATGGCAAAGATTTGGTCAAAATCTATGTAATTTTAGAGAAATAAATTAAACTAAACTATATTAAAGTCTTATTATCATTTTATTCTTAAGAACTTTGTGTTATTTTAATTTTAAATCGCGCTGTAGGTAATTGAGTGGCGCTACAAAAAGTTGGATCATGGTTCAATAAAAATGTGAAACAGACCAATTTTTTTTTTATAATTTGACAGCTGTCAGTTGAAAGCGATTCTCCCTAGGGCTGAAAAGTAGTACTTTCAACCCGCTCCGCAGGCATGTTATGACCTACTTTCAGATTAAGAGTAATGAAAAATATATTACAGCATCTCGGGTCAATTTTCAGATTAAGCCGCGTATGCCTAGTGTAACGTAGCACGTTACATTTTGCACAAAACAAAACATATAAACTAAATTAACAATAAAAACAGCAACATTCCAATGTTTACTTTCATCCACCTGTCAAGGAACCGCAGACGTCAAAATATAATAACCATAGAAAATTACAAGTAGTGCGGTAGCAAATAGTAATTACTAAAAGCACAAGATGCATCAACTATCGGGCGCGCGAGTGAGGATTTATCTATGGGCTCGCGTATGTCCCATCTCTATCCAACGCTGCCAACGCGATCTTTTCGTTTGACATTAGGAATTTTGGTTTTTCCCGAAGCGGTCACACGTCTCACCATATCTAAATTATATGTGATTTCACACGTGTCTTAACTCGCCATTATCCGGGCCTAAAACAATTGCCTACCTAATCAACATAATTCTCCGCCATCGAGCAATTAAATTCGGTGTCTTTGAAACCCCCATACTGGGTAAGTGTTGGATAGCATGATATGTGTATATTTTGTGTTCTTGGTCCTTATAGGTTAACTTGGCATGTATGCTTAATTTTATCTATTTTATTGTACGCTATTTCATGTATTTCATTTCAATCTAATGCCTTCAGCTCAAAGCATTTTGATTTTTTCGTGCTTCACACTCAAAATGTGCTATCATGCCGTATTTTCACTCTTCCCACATGTAAACTCCGTCTGATTGTGACAATCCACCAACACCTTCATTAGTGCATTATTATTGCTGTTCGCTCTGCTTGGCTTGGTGTCGCAATCAGCGGAGTTGGCCTTTGGTCATCTCGTGACACGCTGGACGTCATGTTCCAGGGTCCAAAGTTCCGGCTGGTTCCGTCGTGCGTGATAAAATCGGGCCGGCATCGGACTTCCCACCTGTTGGCCATACTTGCCACGTGGGCCGAGCCGGGCCGACGTAAAGAAGAGCCGGCCATCACCCCTACGCATCCAGCGTGGCACCTCGCTGCGGTCATCGCCACGCCGGCTATCAGGGCAGTACAGCACATCCCACAGGGATGCCTTAGGAGTTTGTGTCCGTAGACCTTCCCACACCCATTTTTTTATAATAATATATTTTATGTAGACTGGTTGCGTGGTCTTATTTATAATAACCTGCGCCACGCACCCCTTTTCCGTCAAGAACAAACCTAGGTTTCTCCGTGTGTGCGGACTGCGGGTATGTTGCACTACTGCGTGTTCTGGGTTCGACTCCCAGTTCAGGCAATGTTATTGGAGTTTTCCAACAGGAATTCTCAGTAGCTGCCATGGAGTCCGGATTTGAGCCCTTTTTTTTGGTGGGTTAAAAATCATCAAATAAGCTCCCGCTCTTGGGCAGAGCGAAAGGGAGTGTCAGAATTCTACGACTTCTACTTCTGAACGGATGAACTGAACGGATTTGGATAAAATTTGGTACACATATAGTTTATAACC
Source organism: Diarsia rubi (assembly GCA_932274075.1). Classification (NCBI taxonomy): domain Eukaryota; kingdom Metazoa; phylum Arthropoda; class Insecta; order Lepidoptera; family Noctuidae; genus Diarsia; species Diarsia rubi. The sequence continues at coordinate 12,495,769 of OW026433.1, read as the reverse complement.
TGGATTAACACATAGGATAGTTTTTATCCCGATTTTATCACACTAATATTATAAAGGCGAAAGTTTGCGAGTGTGTGAGTGTGTATGTTTGTTACTTCTTCACGTAAAAACTACTGAACGGATTTGGATAAAATTTTGTACACAGATAGTTTATAACCTGGATTAACACATAGGATAGTTTTATCCCGATTTTATCTTCCTGTGGGATAATTTTCGAGTTGTAGCGGGCGAAGCCGCTGGCAACAGCTAGTATTATAACTGCGAAAGTTTGTGAGGATGTATGAATGGATAGATATTTGATACCATTAACGCAAAAACTACTTAACCGATTTGGATAAAATTTAGTACACAGATAGTTTATAACCTGGATTAACACATAGGATACTTCTTATCCCGGTAGTATGATCCCGTGGGACAATTTTGGAACTCCACGCGGGCGAAGCCGCTGGCACAAGCTAGTGTTACATAGACGAGCCAATACCAGTGCTAACCTGAATATGTATGAGGCAAGTCACTTGCCTGCCACCCAGTGTAACTCGAGGGAGTCCAAACTTGAAATAATTTTAATAACACAGCAAGTTCTGTGGTGCTGCTCAGTATGAGGTCCGGTGTTCGATACCCAAATTGACCAATTTTATTGGGTTTTCTCAGAAGCTGCCACGGAGTCTGGATTTGTTCCTGGTTGCCCCCATAATAATTATATGAAACTTAAACGTAGCTGGTGAAATGTGTGTGGACAATTAGGTGCGACTCGGCCTATCATCAACAGCCTATTAATGTTCCCACTGCTGGGACACAAGCCTCCTCTCTTTTCTGAGAGGGCATTTCGGCTATAATCTACCACGCGGGCCCAGTGCGGATTGGTAGATGTCAGATATCTTCCAAATTTTTTGGTTCTAAGACATGTCGTTTTCCTCACCGTTTTGAGAGCAGCGGTGTTGAAATAAATTACACAAAGTAATGCGCCTGCCTGAATTCGACACCACGACCTACTCGTAAGTCGGGGCCGACACCACTGGGCCGCTGCTGCTTCCCTAATCAGCTGCTGGCCTAACCCTTCGTGAATTATACAACTAATTTTCAATCATGAACTAATGAAATGTTACATAAACTAGCTAATACCAGTGCTAACTTGAACATGGATGAGGCAAGTCACTTGCCTGCCACCCAGTGCAACTCGAGAGAAAGTAGATATGATAATTGGATGGGCACCGATGTGCGACCGGTCCGGCTTGCGGGCTTGCTGATGGATTAGTGTGGATGTGACGATTGAGGAAAATGGAGTTTGTTGATATATTTAGTAGCTTCTTAGTCAATAAAATAACGTAGGAGTTTAGACACGCAAACGCTGGGAAACATGAAATAAAATTAAACTACTGACTTTAAATAACATTAACGTAAAATCACGCAAGTGTTGGCTTGTAATGTTCTTAACTGCCACCAACCGAGCACAAATTCAGATTTCGTGGCTGGTTCTGAGTAATTCCGTCTGACCTCGAAATCGAACCCTGGACCTCTTGATCAGAGGAAAGGAGCAGTTCAAAAAATATTTGTAGGTATACTACGTAGGTACGAATCATTTTTTTTTGTTTTATTAATCAATAACATAGTTACAATCATTTTAATTAGAGACATAAACAACAATAACAACCGACAACTCGGTGCCGCAATATTCGCAATAGTGAATTCGTTGGTTCCAGCGAGTTCCGCCATGTGCTTCAAAGTCTTCCGCGTCGCCTTCTGGCTGTGTCAGGGCTCCACAACGTGGTTATTTCGGCCCACGGCTATAAGTCATAACAACGGAATAAATTAGAATATCCGTCTCATCCACAGTACGACCACGCGACCATCCTCCGAAGCACGCGACGTTCCTCTACTACGTTAGCTAGTCTACCGCGTTATCAATCATGTACTTTACTATTTGAATGGCTCGCGGCCAATTTTATGCAACGTTTACTTATACCGCTTCTTCGATTTATATACTAATATGTTATTAATGTATGCTGATACGCCTCTCACTTGCCTTGGTTGCTCTGTGGATGGGTGACCTAACATTATATTTATACCCAATTTCAGTATTTATATATTATATTTGCAGATCTCTGACAGTTGTACACGTAGTCTGAGACTCGAGAGTCTGACAACCAGTCTACCGTGCAAATTTGGGTGCGTTCAAGAGTTTTTGTCATACCTATTATTGGCTCACAACTTAAGACCCAGTAATATTAATGACATTTATCCGTGGTGCTAGGCAACTGGGCTTATCCCAGTTGTATACGTCCCTGTGTGCCTGTTGGCCTTGTTCTGTTCTGTCTTCTGCTCATATGGAAGTGGAAATTATGTTTTTCCTACTCCTCCGCTATTCTTTTCCGATTAGTTTCGTAGCGGGATCCAAGACAGTTAAATCGTTTCTCTGGGACTTCGTCCGGCTTCATTGTCTCGGCGCTTTTTTTATGGTCGCCACTGTTGATTCTGGCTTACAGGAATTACAGTGGTTTGGGAATAGTGTGGCGGACTTGTACCATTAAAAAAAACAGTCTACCAAAGGGTATTGGCCTGATCTAACTGGGTGGTAAAGGTCAGATAGGCAGTCGCTTCATCTAAAATATTGGTAGGTATTCAGCTGCTTCTAGAAGGTCATGCTGAAAATGACTTAGCAGATAATGATGATATGCCACTCATGGAGAGAAAGGTTTTTCAGCAACAAAAGAAAAATAAATACAAAAAATACGGACTGTTATATATATAATAGTGAATGATTATAATTTAATAAGAATTTATAATTTATATGATGAAGATTATATTATATTAAAAAGAATATTTGTTTACAAAAACCACTATTAAAAATTACTTTTAGAAGTCGAATGGGCTGTCGATTTTTTTTTGTTTCATTGACTATATTTATTTATATATATTTTTTTTTTATTTGCTATATTTCATTACATTTACGCCACAGACTTCCAAAAGTAAAATTATTATAGACTTCTTAAGTGCTTTTTGGAATTCGGTGGCCAATAACTGCATAAAATCAAAACATCTAACTGTTATCAGAAAAGCTTAATCAAATGATAAAAGATTTTAATCACCAAGAAGATAGAACATTATCTTCCGGATACATTATTCACAATTCGTGTGAATTTGCAACCAATAATATAAAAATATACAAAACGGTATAAAATTAGTTGACCGATAAATAATGCAACGAGGTTGTGACGCAAAGTAGGAAAAAGCAGAAAGTCAAATGTGAAGGAACCTCGCAAACTTTTACTTTGTTATTTCTTGCTTATTGATTTAGGCGATACAATGAAGCGAATCGAAATGAAGTGCGATACCTAAGTGAATAGTTGTCAGTTGTGTTTTGTGATCGAGTTATACTTAAAAGTGTTTTGTGATTAATAAAGATATTTGGTGTTTATTTGGTAGTGTTTAATTTATCCCATACCCAGCTCGTGAGAATATGTTCGCTTTACTCTCTAACACTCACGTGCACACACACCCTCACCTATATAACTACATCCACCCTCACACACTCATACACACACACATACACTCACACACAAACACACACACTCACACACACACACACACACACACACACCCACTCCCACTACTATCCATACTCGAGATATACTCTCAACACCGCCGTTATTATTATCATACTTTTTTTTTTTCTCTTTTTTAGTTTTAAGTATTTAAATTGTAATTCAATTCTAGCATTATTACGTGTAATTATTGATATGTTATGGAAGAGCGGAGTCTCCTAACACAGGCATTATTTGCTTAAAAGGAGGCTCCAAACACAACTTAATTATGTAAAAACTGAAGCATTAATAAACTTATTATTATTATTTCACTCTGCTGGAGATATGTTAATGATGAACTATTTTTCCTCATGAATACTCTTTTCAGAAACATGTTTATGCATACTTACATGTCTTACGTAGAAACAGTTTCAGATTGTATATCGAATTCAGTTTTATAATAAACTAGCTTTTCGCCTTTTAACTTTTCGCGACTTCACCTGCGTGGATATCGGTTATGTTGACAAATTTTATATTAAAACCTTCCTCGAGAACCACTCTATCCAATGGAGAAAACAGCATGAAAATTGGTGCAGTACTTTTTGAGTTTGTTGCTAACAGACAGACAGACAGATGCGGCGGAGGAGATTAGTTAATAATATGTAGACCTTCTGTTCCATCTCTGCTTGTATATTTTGGTTGCATCCCGAGTTTCGCAATGTTATCTAAGAGACCGTCAGTTCGATGCCGTCGCAGTCATTCTACCGTGGGAAAAGTATCCATAACAAAATAATATCACGTTAAAATATTATGTAAAATGCACTCTGATTGCTTTTGATTTATATTCACCAATTAATTTGCAACGTTTATGTAAAAATAAGAATTGGGTAGTGTGAAATCGGTAGAAGAAATCTGTTGAACTGTTTTTTTTTGTTTTAAATTGTATCTAAAGTAAACAAACAAATATTTTTTTTTTTTTAAAAAACGTTGCCCCACACTAGGAATTTCTCCTGTATCGTGGATGCGTTCACAAACATTTAAACTCACATACATAAATAATTATATAATTACTACAAGCATGTTTTGTTTCCTCAGCAATTTCTAAATCAGATACTTAGTAGTCAATTTTTAAACCCGGTTGATTGCAACCCAGTTAGTACTGGGCAATACGATACCCCAAGATAAGACGGGCTGTCAGTCAGACTATCGTGTCACTGACTACCTGTCCCGACTGTCAAAGATCTACTTAAATGACAGCCGGGACCAACGGCTTAACGTGTTTTCCGAGGCATGGCATGAATGGGTGGTCAAATGGTCACCCATCCTTACCCTAGGCAAGCGCGGCTTAACCTGAATATTGACCCGAGTGGCTATTATAATTAATTTAACCAATTAAAAAAAAAATAGTTAGGTACTTAAAGTCGTCCCATTTAGTCTTGTAATTAGCACAACAGTTATTTAATTATTTAAGAAACGTGTTAAAACTATTTTAAGCGTTATTGGAAATTAACTCCACATTCCAAAGGGCAGTACAGCACATATATTACTACTTTAACTACGAGCCTAATTAAAACAATCCGGATTAATTTTAACTACTGTTTAATTTAAAAGTTAACTACTTAAAAGTGTAACGAGCGCCAATACCGCCTTGAAATAAAGGTTTATTAAACATTATAATTTGTCAAGTACATACTGTGGAAATATGGGTCTCGGTATTGTTTACAAAAAGACAAAAAAGTACGAAATTAAGAAATATTAAATTAATATCTTTGATATCGCTCTTGGGTTACAAGTAAATATTTTAAAAATTATCCGCTGTAGATAGAGACCAAAAGAACAAGTTTTTTTTATTTAATGGGACAAGCCCGCCACATTATTCCCAAACCACTGTAACTCCTGTAAGCCAGAATCAACAGTGGCGACCACAAGAAAAGCGCCGAGACAATGAAGCCCGACGTCCCAGAGAAACGATTTAACTGTATAAAAAGTATTTATTGGGAACTTGCACAATAAAATATTAATAAGACCACTTTATAATATAATCACAGAAAGAAAAACGGACCTTTGCTGATGATGAAGCCCATTCATGTACTGCACACTAATTTACTGCAGAGCAAGAGGTCGCTTTTTTTGGAGTACCAATGTGAAACCATCAAATGTCTCCTCCCACTCTGGTCAGAGCGGTAGGGAATGTCAGACTTCTACTGACTAAAAACCACCCATGTTCCTTATTAGCCCTTTATGTCGAGGCCGCTGTATCTCTATCGAACAACCCGCAGCCACGACGGGGAGCACGACCGGTCAAAGAGTTTTAGGGTTTTACCAGAAATTTCACAGTCGCAGCCACAGAGTCTAGATTTGTGCCAGATTGATGACATTAGGCACGCCTCGTTTCACATGGGACTCAAACACAACCAGCGATATGTGGGTGTACTTTAAGGTACACCTCTGCCTAACCCTGCAGGGATTACAAGCATAATGTTATGTAAAATCATTTAATACAAAAATCTACTAACTTATAATAAGGCTTTAAATTCGAGACGAAATAATTAAAAGCAAACCATTGAAGAGACGTCGAAACTCAATTAATGTATCTACTTTAGCAATTTAATTTTATTACATAATTTATGTACATAACAGTACATTCGTGGTCATTAAGTTTGTGTATAGGGTCCGCACACACTTTGCTAAAGTCGGACGAATTATTCCAAAACGTTATTTATGAGAATGGTTTATTCGAACGTTTGAAGAGCCGATCTATATTTTATAATGCGGTCTGATTTGATAGTATCAAATTCTAGGAACTACTTCGGATAGGTAACATGTAATTTTAAATTATATCATCAGCCTGATTGCGTCCTGCTACAAATTAATTTCGCAGAAAAGTGCTATCTTTGTTCTACGTTTGATTTTTAGAGATGCATTCACACATTACACAAAAACGGGCACAATGCGAGTTGGACTCGCTCACCAAGGGTTTCGTATGATCTTGTAAGTATTTTGTTATTAAACTACATATTTACGATTATGAGATTTTTTCCTTTGTATGTGCTGTAAGACATTGCTCCTTGCCAAACAATTCTAGGCCAGCGGGAAGTACTCCAAAGAATTTATTATCTTGTGAAATCGAAAAATATGCGCCATAAACGGTCTTATCTTTTGATTGCGTTGACTTACGTTTGATTTTTTCATTGCTCTAAGAAATAACAGATTAAAATATTTGATATTAATTCCAGCTTGATACCTCCACGGGTTCCTGAGAAAAATAGCCTTGACAGACGGACAACAAAGTGATTCTATAACGATTTCGATTTTGCCGACTAAGTTACGGAAAACGCCGGAACAGCCCAATTAAGGTAACTTTGACACCAAAAATTGCATAACTCGAATTGCATAAAAATAGTCTGAGCATCGAAAACGATTCGCACACACGAAGTAACCCGAACATACACGAACCGTCACGATATCGTGACGATAAGTCGAGAAATTCGAAAGGTGTACATCAAGCTTTACATTGCCCGTTTATAAATATCAAGAATCACCGACAAATTCATAATAATTATTATTTCTTTATTTCCTTACGTCATAACCGGGAAAAAAAACTTAAAAAACTAACGGTTAGCACCGGAAATAGTTTTTTTGAAGCTTATTTAGAGGTTAGTAAGAAATACATAGCTATAAGGAATGATCTCATTATTTACGCAACATTGATCGTATAAAAACTAGTCGTGTAGACTGCGCTTAATGAGGCACGAGTGTGTGGTGCAAGGTTTAGGGCGAGTTTTTAGAGCGGAGTTGGGTTTATTGAATTTTTGTTTTATCGTGGTTTATTTTGTTTTTAACTTTGTTTGTTTGGTAAGTAGTGGAGACCGCTTATAGGCCTGTGTAGTGACATTCATAATTTGATGTCTTATTTTAGATTTTTTACTTACAAATGTTAATATCGGTCGTAGTCGGATACACGACAGGTAGGTCGTAGTCGGACAAATGATTGTTGTATAATTAAGGTGATTATCAAGATAATTATAATTTAATATAAGTTCTATAACCCTGCTAATAAAAACTTCACTCAAGACCAATGTATGACTTACAAGTATCTAACTACTTCCATTAACCAAAAACAAAAACCTAATAATCATCTTCCTCAACCAAAATTCAGTTAATTCCACCTCCAACCGCTCCTAACTTGGCCATCTCGCATAACAAAAGAGGGCATGGAGTAAATTTGAATATTTCACGCATTTAGTTGGCGACGCGTGGCGGTCACAGGAAGTAAGAATCCTTTATTCAAAGCGATGCATCGCCGATCGCATCGGTCGGTCAAGGTTCTTACTTCAAGGGATTTATGGATGCAATGTTGTTCTGCGAAAAAACATTTAGTGGAAGGTTTTGTGAAAAAATTATGGTGTTTTGTATTTGTAGTGGCTTGGGCTGCTCTTGTTAGGCGGTTTGTATTTTTAGGTTACCTGTTAAGTGGTGGTTAGGTAAAATAAAGCTAATTTAAGAGAACAGAGCTTAGAGGGAGGAGGTCCCGTCGCGTCGCGCGTCGGGGCGGCGGGATGTTGTAAAAGATACTGCGGCCTCGACATAAATGGCTAAGAAGGAACATGGGTATCACTTATGTTCTTAGTTAGTAGAAGTCTGACACTTCCTTTCCCTCTGCCCAAGAGCGGAAGGGGTTATTCGATGATTTTCCACCAGCCAAAAAAAAAAAAAAAAAAAGAGAATAGATTGAGCTAAGTGATGATCTTTTGGCGAAAATTATGAAGGTAAAGTATTTTGTGTTTTTGAGTGACGATAGGTACTTCTTGGTAAAATGGTAAGTACTCCATTTTCGAGGTTAGATAGACAGTCGCTCCTTGTAAAATACTGCTATTTAGCTGCATTCCGTAAGATTGGAAGCCGATCCCACTAAAGTTATAGTGATGACGATGGACAATAAAATGTGTAATTAAATTTGTTTCATTTCAATCTGTTGTTGATCCTGTTGCAGATTGCTAATACAAATAATTGTAATACAAATAGCATTGATGCCACTTGTCTTCTGGTATTGTCAACTAAAGTAAGGAAAAGTAGAAATAATACTTATTTATAAACCTACATTCTGACTAATTAAGTTATGGTAATATCTTAACATATTAAAAACTTAACAAAACCATTAGACACTTTTATTACAACACCAAAAAACTAAAAATCATCATGATAGCATTATTTAGTGGAAACTTATTCAAAAAAACAGTAACAGTCATCGTGACCGACTAACCCCAAAAAACGGACCTAACCCTGTCAAACGTCGAGGCCGTAAAATTACTAATGGGGGTATAAATTACCCCTTGATCACGAACCAGCGAGACAAACACCTGCCACCGAATAATACAATAATTAGAACCGACTTCGCTCGATGATTCCATTATTTTAAACTATATTTTTATTTTTTTTTCATGTCCGGAACTCGGCAGCATTTGTTTTATTGCATAATATAGTTATCGCAGCGGGGTAATTATTTAGCTAAATTGGTAATAATATTGCATACGGTGGGGGTTATGTAACTGTCTTGCTGTATGGTGTTTTCCTGCAGATGCTTTGGGATTTTGAGCTTGTTTACAATTTGGACAAAACCTTAGCACTTTTTTTTTAACGTTGCCCCCACACTAGGAATTTCTCCTGTATCGTGGGTGCGTTCACAAACCTTTAAACTCATAAACACAAATACCCAGACCCGGAACAACTATCTGTAGGTCATACATTAATATTTGTTCCGTGCGGGGATCGAACCCGCGACACGCAGCGCAGCAGTCCATTGCCTGAGCCACTGCGATAACCGTGTCGTTTATTTTATTATTTACTTATTCATTAATAGTACACTTACATTAGTACACCAAGTTAGTGCAAATGTAAACTCATTTCACGTAACTGTCTGCGTATTAGGTGGAAAGTTTATTGTCAGCGGGAATCGAATGCTATATTTTTTTTTATATTGGCCTAAAAATAAAAAAGGTCCTTTTTGTGGAGTTTAAATCGGTTCTAACAGTTTAATCATAGATAGGCAGTCATTTGTTAAATTCGGGACAAGTTGTGAAAATAGTCGCCGTAAAAAAATAATATTAAAGCACCTATGACGCATTTTAGTACCATTTTATACTTAAGGGAAATACACATTAAAATCACGTAACGAAACCATAGCATTGATCAACATTTCATTAAAACAATTAAAGAGAAAAGGTTGGCGACACTTACGAATCAAAACACGGATAAACATCAATGTATTCTGCAAATACAATTACGTATACAATTTAAATGTATTACCATCTCAAGCGTAAGACGCGAGGGGACTCTGGGTACAGTGATAACTTGAAGAAATAAGCATTTCCACTATTAGTGAAACTTCTGGTTATAGGTACACTGGATGAAATGGATGTACCCCTTCTTTTTTCCTTTAGACCTGGCCCCTGGCCACTGATAAACTTCGTCAAATCTGATGTCCACAAATTGTAATTATGTACGAGCAGTTCTCTAATAAAATAAAAAAAAATACCAAGTTACTTGACTTTGGATGACATCAAATAGTCTTTTAAGGAACCGAATCTGACTGTTTGGGCTTACGATTAGCTTTAATCGGTCGTTTTCTCGTGGGATTTAGGAAGACAACCTACCAGCAGGGCTATTGTGTATCTTTTAAATGACAGTGGCTATCATATAGTGTCCATCAATTAACTGTGCTGCTATGCTTCCATTTTGTACTAAACCATAACCAATTAGACAGTTAATCCATGGATAATATGATAACCACTGACATTTAAAAGATACGCAATAGCCCTGCAGGTGTACAGACGATCATTAAAGTGCAAGAAACTGGAAAGCCATAACCAAAACTGTCAAATGTGAAGAGTTTGTAAAAGACATAAACTAAGCATTGGGTAACAAAGGTTGAAGAAAAAGAGATCCCGCTAAGCCATTTTTGTTGATTTGTGCTGTCCTCAGCATGTCATCACGACCAATATTGTTTGAAGTGAGACTTCTCCACAAACTTCTTCATAGTTAATATATTCTGTCCATGTCTAATAGAACAGCCAACAAACATGGACATGAGGCGCCACCTAGCAGGTTTGGCCTGAACTGTCGCCACTTCGCAGTGGTGCCGAATGCTAAGTGCTGAGTACATAAATAATCATGCACCAGTCACGCTTGGAACCGGCGGGTCCTTAGAATAGTGGTGGTCCTTGGTAATTGAGTGGTGGAGGTCGGTGGAGGCGTGTGAAGGTTGCTTTGTATTCTGCTGCGGAACAGTTCGGAGAAGATACGATCAGAAGTTGTTCGGGTAAATGAACAGTGAAACGCAAACAGTAACAAATTGTGGTCGACTATTAATGGCAATGATGTTCAAACCATTACAGACTAGAAGTTTTTATCTTTTCTATATGGCCAACCCTTTTTAAATCAGCTGTTCTCCATCTCTAGTTACATTTATCGGTCGGGCTAAAAGTGATATTGGGTTCATCATCATCATTTCAGCCGAAAGACGTCCACTGCTGGACATAGGCCTGCTGGATATAGGATATTAGGTTGTTTCATTAGAAATTTCGCAATAGAAGCCCGAAGTTGGAAAGTTGGCAGTATGTATATCCCGTAAGCCGTTGATCCCAAGTCTGATCTCTCTCCGGTTGTGTCGGGCTGGCGTCCCTTCGGATTATGAGAGAAAAAGGAAGACAGTACTATCTGTGCCTGCGCGTGCGCACATAAACCAGCACTATAATATCTCCCGTGCCAAATGCTAATGCTCCACTATGATTGACCTCCGTGCCGAAAATCGGTCTGAGGACTGTATTATTACTATGCTATTCTTCACAGCAGAAACCATAATATTTATTCTAATAAACTTACTTGGAGTTTCTTGCCGGTTCTTCTCCTTAGGAATCGACCAATGCATCGAACTGTGCCCCTTTTTACCGACGTTTTATAAGTGCCCATGTAGGCTACATGAAATAAAAATATTTTGATTTTATACAATTTCACCAAAAACTGTAAATCCGGTCGTGAACCTCCAAGAAATTCCTGACTATCCCAAAGAAATGTTTCATCTCGACCAATATTCCCAGATGTGAGCCAAGAAATTCTTTTAACAATATTCTTTACTAATTCACACTTAGAAAATTAAATTAACTCGAAATCGACATCAAGCAGATCGCCCGGTCAGGTGGTAGGGCTGCTACAACGATGGCTGAAGAGCTTCTTCTTCAATTTATTTCTAAAACAATTGGTTCAAGGTTGATTAAGAACATTTGACAGTATCGGGTAACTTAAAATGCTGGCGGCATCTGTACATTGAGGCCACTTTTCAATTCTTGAGAAGTTTATACAATTCTTAGATTTATTGAATCTGTCAGAAGGAGAAGTAATAGTAATATCTATCAAAAAAGTGGCCATAGGCATAACAGAATTCTAAGTAAGTCACTATCCATGACATCATTTGACAGCTTTTAAAATTTCTTTTTTACTACTTACAGGATCTAAATACACCAACCTTAATGATGTATCGATTAAAAGTAAACCTCTCACTACAGTTCATGTTCCAATATCAATAAGTACTAGTATTGCCATCGCAAGCACCTTTTCAAACAGCTCGTTAAACGTTAGAGCGACGCACCTGACCTTTTGGGAGAAGTCCTGGTAAACATCCTGCTTTACAAACGGATGCGATTCGCTGCCGAAGACCTTGACTATTTGCGGACATAGTCTCGTCTATGGGTATTAAAACTGTGATATAAACAGACATCGAACTTCAATGTAAGTTTAACGAGAAAGGCTAATCTTAGAAAATTAGTTACGTCTTGTGCCGTTTTGATGAACGGTTATGGAAATATTTCTAAGTACTTGTTTGTTCGATACAAATTATTAAAAATATAAAGTTTTACTGCCGCACTCAGAGAGCTTTAATGATTACTTAGGCGTTCGCTTAGTAAAGGTTTTGACAGTTTTGTCATACAATAGTATGTCAAATCTTTACTAAGTGACTTAAGTAAACATTAAATATCCCTGAGTACCGCAGTTAGAGTCTATTTGTGACTCTCTGGCAACAGCTAGTATTAAATATATCCATACATAATTGAACTTAATCTAGGTATGAATAAAGTTTCGGGTTAAAAGGTATTCTTCTTAATTCAATATTCTTATAACCTGACAAATGGAGAAAGGATCTCCTTTCCTCATGTGTTTTCATGAAGTATTTGAGAGTTTTTATCATAGTTAGAAATATTCACAATCCTCCACTGTTAAATTTGGTCTGCTCAATCAGAACTTCAGCCCAATGTAATGTGTGTACCTACGACTTCTTCGTTGGTTACTAGATCGTTCTATTCTTCCCAGATAATTCGGCTATCAATCTGTTTTGACGTAATATGTACCTACATTTTGCAACAAAAATATTCGACGGGTGTCTTGGATAGCACGTGTGTCTAGAGATTTTTAGCTGTTTTTGTGTGATTGTTGTTATATTTGTGACTTGTTTCTGTTTATCTGTTTATTTGTGTTGTTATTGTGTTTGTAAGCAGGTGAGTACTGTGTTTGTATTGTTTTTCACCCATTAACATCCAAGATGGAGAGGAATAAACCGCCAGACCCTGACCCTCCTGATATCCCAATTTCCCCATCATTATTTACCCCGAACCCTTTGTCCCAATTCGCGGATGTTGCCTGTAGTGTTGCTGAGATGGATGTATCTCAATCTCAACCTCAAAACTCACGCAAACGCCCCGGTAATGAGAAAATATTGTCACCATCCCCTCCTAGCAAACAATCCAAAAGCCAAATTGGTCGTTCCAAATATTCAGTCATGGATAAATCCCCCTATCTTGTCCATGTTACTCGCTTGGAATCTCAACCAAACTCAGGGACCACTTTGCACCCTGTTAACTTTGGAAAGTTTTTAATCACTAACAACATTGCAAACATTGTTCGTGGTGGTGTTAAGAGAGTAGGCCGAAACCGCGTGTCTGTTGAATTTGTATCCCCTCAGGATGCAAACTCTTTTTTGGTTAATAGTTTGTTGGCAAAGTTTGGGTACTCAGCTACAATCCCAACATTTAATATTACCAGGATGGGTGTAGTTACTGGTGTCCCTTCTGATATCAGTGAAGAAGAGGCCATAAGTTATTTATCTGTTCCCTCAGGATGCGGACCTATCCTTAAGATCCGCCGCATTAATAGGAAAGTATTTAAAGACGGTGTGACTGAGTGGAAACCCACAGAAACTTGCGTCATCACTTTTGATGGCCAAGTCTTACCACCACGGATATACTGCTGCTACACATCCCTCACTGTTGAGCAATACATCTTCCCCACAATCCAATGCCGCAAATGCTGCAGATTCGGACATGTGGCTAATTTATGCGGTAAGTGCGGCCATGATCACCCTGGTGATGGCTGCAGCATTACTGAACAAGAGGCTTTTTGTATATTATGCTCGGGGAATCACTTCGCCAATAGCAAGTCATGCCCCGAGTATGGTAGACAGAAGGCTATCAAGACAATGATGGCTGAGAAATCGATGCCTTATGCTGAAGCTAGCAAAATTATCCCAACAGTGTCTCGCAATTATGCTAATGCTGCCAAGGCTCCGATAACTCAGTCATACCGTAAGACTGTTACGTTAAAACCTAAATCCCATGCCCCTCTTTCCCCGTCCTATGACAAAGCTGCTCATCAGCAGATAGTTTACAATTCTCAACTTTCACAGCCTAATGGCTGTGCTCTTAATAATAATAATGTCCCCTCTGATAACACTATTTCTGTAATTGAACTTCTTGTAAAACTCTTACCTACCCTTATCTCTTCTCCTTCTAATTCTCAATCACCGTCCAACGTTGCCGATCAACTTATTTCTCTTCTTTTATCCATTAGAAATGGCGGCTCGCCAAGTATTTCTGCAGTGGAATGTGAGGAGCGTGTGGCATAAGAAGCACGACCTCATATTCCTTCTAAATAAGTACAAGCCTTTGGCTTGTTCTGTAGCTGAGACCTGGCTTATTCCAAGTCTTAGCTTCCGTATGCCACACTACAACATACTCCGATGTGACAGATCTGATGGCTACGGAGGATCTGCTCTTCTTGTGAACAATAAGGTTCCACTTTTGCCCCTACCCCTACCTTCACTTACGGGTGACATGAGTATTGCAGCAGGAGGGGTGGAAGGCATCACAGTCTTCTCAATTTATATAGCCCATCCTCATCGTGACTTTTTGGTTATATTACAAAACATTTTCACCAATGTCCAGGGACCAATATTGGTCATGGGCGACTTCAACTGTCACCATTTCAGATGGGGATCCGAACGCTGTGATGCCTTTGGTGTAGCTTTGGTGGACATTTTGGATGACCTAGATCTCTGCATCCTAAATAATGGCTCCCCAACACGCAGATCTCCTCCTGGACAACAAAAGAGCTGTGTGGATTTGACATTTTGTTCAGTTGAGTTGGCTGCTTCAACCCATTTGGAGTGTACAACCCTATCGCATGGTAGTGACCATTATCCTATTGTTATTTCATTGCTTAATAAGACCTATTTAGAAAAAACTTCTCCTCCACTTCTGAAATATAATTTGTCCAAACCAGATTGGTCTAAGTTTGTCTCAGTAATGGATGAGAAAATCGGTATTCTTCCAAATTTAAATTCAAGTTTGTCAGATTCTTCTGATCACTACCATGCTGAGAGTTGTTATGAAGGCTTTGTCGCGGCCATTACCTCTAGTGCGGATTCTTGTTTCCCACTGAAAAACAGTGCCCGAAACAAAATCCCCTCGCCTCCGTGGTGGGATCAAGAGTGCACTTTGGCAGTTAGGTCAAGAAACAATGCCGAAGAACACTATAATAGTGAGATGACTACGGAAAACATGTTGGAATATCTACAAGTAAATGCTAGATCCAAACGCCTTCTCCGTAGGAAGAAACGCTCAGGTTGGGTTAAATTTTGCACTTCTTTATCTCCCTCCACCCCAATTTCAATAGTGTGGAAGAATGTTAACAGGTTTAGACGTGGTTGCTCCCCATCAATCTCCTCACCAATCACTAGAGAAACAGCTGAAAGTTTTTTTGACAAAATAGCGCCACCCTATGTTCCTCTTCCTTCTGAATGTCTTGTTGTACCCTCAGATAATATATCTGTGGACCCTTTTGATGCGCCATTTACTTTAGAAGAGCTGAATGTGGTACTCAGGCATGTCCGGGACTCAGCTCCGGGCATTGATGGTGTGCCATATTCTTTTATCAGTCATTCTGGAAATAAGGCTAAACTTTATTTTTTAAATATTTTAAACTTTTGTTTTAATCATGGTTGGGTCCCGGACCAATGGAAGGTACAAATTGTCATCCCTCTGTTGAAACCAGGCAAGCATGTAGATGATCCGAATGGATACAGACCAATTGCCCTGGCTTCAGTCTTAGCTAAAATACTAGAACATTTGATTAAAAATAGACTAGAATGGATAGTAGAATCGAGAGATTTACTGCCGAACTACCAATTTGGTTTCAGGAAAGGTCTCGGTACAATGGATAGTATCGGCGTTTTAGTTACGGATATCCGTTTAGCGTTTTCTAAAAACGAATCCGTTGTTGCCGCCTTCCTAGATATCTCCTCCGCATACGACAACGTTCTTCTTCCCGTTCTCAGGCAGAAACTGCACCAGCTGAGTCTTCCGGCCAAGATGATCGAATGTATATGTGGACTCATCATGTCTCGCTCATTGGTTCTGAGAGTTCAGGGTGAGGATCTCGATAAGAGGCAGACTTGGAAAGGCCTCCCACAAGGTTTCGTCCTCAGTCCTCTCCTCTACAATCTTTATACAGCCGACATGGGAACCTGCATAAATAGTAACTGTCACATCCTGCAATATGCAGACGACTTAGTTCTGTATGTGACAGATGCTTCCGTCATAGTCGCAGCGTCATCCCTATGCGTCTCTCTGGACTCTTTGAACCAGTGGCTTTTGAGCCATGGTCTGGCTCTATCCGCACCGAAAAGTTCGGCGATGGTATTCTCTCGCAAAAGATTGGTCCCATCCATCTCACTGGACATTTCAGGTAATGATATTCCAGTAGTAAATAAAGTTAAATTTTTAGGCGTTACTCTAGATGCAAAATTAACCGGTAAGGACCATATAAATTCATTAATTCGCAAATGTGAGAAGGTTATCTCGATTTTAAAAGTTCTTGCGGGTGTATGGTGGGGAGCCCACCCTTACACCATGAAATTAGTTTATAACGCTCTGATTCGTAGCGTTTTGGACTACGGTACATTTCATTTAGTTCCATGCAACAAAGGGGCTCTGTCTGGACTTGACAGACTTCAGTCCAAGTGCCTTCGGATCATCTCTGGTTGCATGAAGTCGACACCCGTTAATGCATTGCAGGTTGAGTGTGCTGAACCTCCCTTGGCCCTAAGACGGCAATATCTGGCCTCCCGTTTTTTGTCTAGAGTGTTAACTAGATCTTCCCATCCTCTTATAGCCAAATTGAACGAGTTAGACGCCCTATGCAGAAGCTCAAAATTCTGGAAGAATAAAGAATTCCCCTTAATTTTAAAAACGTTTCGCCAACTCCAAAATTTAGAATGTCCAATCGTTAAGTATCCTAGTTTACCCCTTTTTAACTTTGCTTATGAAGTCATTTGCTTCACTCCTAAAATACATTTTGAAATTGGCATTTCTAAAAAGTCTCCCTCGGCAAACTCGGCCTTCAATGCGGTGGTAGGAGAGCGATGGTCTGAATTTCAACGATTTTTTACAGATGCTTCTAAATTTACTGACCTCAGTTACACTGGAGCTGCGGTTTACTACCAAAACTCCAGAATTATTTTACAGTTTAAATGCCCTAAAGAGTCTTCTGTGTTTACGGGTGAGTGTGTGGCTTTATTAGAAGCATGTCTTTTCATAGAGTCACACCACAATATTGAAAAAGCCGTAATTTTCACTGACTCTCTTAGTAGCTTGCAAGCCTTAGTCCAAAACCCTTTCAAAAGTAAATTGCACAGCTCACTTATTTTAAAAATTAAAAAGTCGTTATTTACCTGCGCTGGTAATCAAAAAGACGTTCAGTTAGTTTGGATTCCCAGCCATTGTGGTATTAAGGGCAATGAATGTGCTGATACTTTGGCTAAAGACGCTTGTTCTTCAACCACAGCTGATCTCCCCTACAACACTCATCAGGGATACGACTTGCTGAACTTGCCAAAAATTAAACTCCAATCTTCATGGCAGGAACAATGGAACATTACTGGTAGGAAAAAGGGTAGGTTTTATTACGCAGTGCAACCAACAATTAGACCAAAACCTTGGTTCTACGGGTACAAAAAGGTCTCTAAAACCGTTACATCCGTCCTATGCAGAATCAGATTAGGTTTCTGTTGCACTCCCGTTTTTTTGCATAAAATCCATGCACGCGACTCCTCTCTCTGCGAGTGTGGGTTAGGAGAGGGTACTCTAGACCACATTTTCTTTGAATGTTCAGATAACATCCCACCTCTTGATTTATATAGCCGCCTCCCTAAACTCAAAATCCCCCTCCCGATTAATTTTCCGTCCCTTTTAACATATCCTTCCTCCGAACTGCTTGTGGCGTTGATGATTTTCATCCGCCACAACAGTATAAAACTATAAGCCGTCATATCAAATACTCTGTCTATGTTGTTGTGGTATATGTCTGTTTTAACAATTATAATATTTATTTATTATTTATTTTTTGTTTGTTTCAGTCCGCTACTAACACAACAAGTCCAATTGTAACAACCGAATTTTTTTTTATTTATGTTAACTGTTTTTATCTATTTTTTATTTCTTACAACACTCACTTGCCGTTCCATTTCACTTTTGACATTGGCAGAATAGTCGACATCGGCTTCAATTGCCATCCATCAAAAATAGAATAGAATAGAACAAAAATATTCATGGCAACCCTAAATTCAACTGTTTGCTTGCTCATTACTGACTGCGCTCGCACACCGTAACGGTAGGGATGGTCTAGCCCTTTATTTTCCTTACCTTTGTCTGAACCATTCGATTATCAACTTAACATCATTATGTTAAAGTTTGGTTTAGAATGAATGTGATTATCGTGCTTTTTATTTCCTACAGCAAACGGTTTGAGAATCTCGGTAAGTGGGATATTGTTGGTAATGTTTGTTTGTTTGTCTGTTTGTACCTTTGTTTGTTGAAGTACTATGACCACCAGTAATTGAACACTATCTTGAAGTAGGTGATTTGGTTAGCAACTGGACTACAAGTTTACTAAGAGGTCTCTTATTGAAATTATACTATGTACTTAATTGTTTACACTGGGTCCTGTAACTGGTGTAAATACATTCAAACTAAATTGAATATAATACTTTTGGAAGATATTGCAAAATAAGGAAATGGCGCTGTTTTACATAACGTGTAAAGCAGACGCAATAACATTGCATCACTCGCTTCTGTTGTTTAACCGACTTCCAAAATGAGGAGGTTATCAATTAGTTTTTTTTATTTTGTAAGAGTTTGTTGTTAATGTTGTCAATTGTAACCCGATTTCGATGATTCTTTTTTATTTTGAATAAAACTATTCCATAGTGGTCTCGTTTGAAGTTGAAGAATATATTCCGAGGTATATTTAAAAATATAATTATTATACTATCTAAAATATTCAATTATTATTTTATTTTCTGTATCATTATTTTACTCTTTGCCAATGAAATTTTTATATAGTGTTCAATCTTGTACGTATTTCAATGATGATACGGCAGCTCGAAAGCTGCCGTATCCCTTCGTGGTCTCCACTAACATACACCCTTAAATCATCCACGCGATCAAGCCAGCTACTACCAACAAAAAAAAACCATAAAACAAAAGCAACACTCCTTCGCATAATTCAAACTTAAAAAAAAACACTTCGATTACTAACATTCCCCTTTTCTCGACCCTATCTTGGACCTACCACTGGAAAATTAACCCTAATGTTTATAAATAAGGCTTCTTTTTCAGTACCGCGGTCATAGGTCAAGTTCTGCTTGGTTTATCACAGTATGGTGTTAGGGCTGACCGCAAGAGTCTTGTCTCTGGTCTCAAGTTCTTTTTCTCTTAAAGGGGAAGTGGGAAAGGCGGGGGGGCGGAAGTAACGTATCGTTGATTTTTATTATATTTTATTGGCGTCTGTCCGTTTGGGGAAGTTGTGTTTGATGTATGAATATGTTGTTTTGGAGGGAAGTTTTAAGTTCGTTTACTGCTTACCGTCATCTACATAGCTACACTTATATTATAAAGAAGAAAGATTTGTATTTGTGTGTGTGTGTGTGTTTGTAATGAATAAACTTAAAAAATACTAGATCGATTTCAAAAATTCTTTCACTGTTAGGAAGCTACACTATCTCCGGGTGGCATAGGCTAATTTTTATCCCTGTATTCCCACGGGAACGGGAACAACGCGGGTGAAACCGCGTGACGTCCGCTAGTAAATAATAAAGAAACTGTATCAAGAATGAAAACAGAAGTTCTTGTTTGTAAAATGTCCTATTTAAGAAGCACTACCACCATACTCAACTGGGATGTCTACCATCCACCGTACCAAGTCTGGGTAGCTCATCACTATTGCTGTGGTCAGGACTCCTTCAATATTAAGACTATTACAGTTCTGAATCGCAATTTTTAAAAGAATCAGTTAAATGTATTTTTTTTTTTTACAACTTTTTTTTTTTTAAATTAAATAAGATAAAAGCAGCAAGAGCAAGAGCATAAGATTTCTATATAAAACTGTCTAGTTTCTTGAATAAACAAATTAAAAATTAACCTATAGTTTATATAAACGCATTAAGTTAAACATCGTAAATAACTTATTATTATTAATTACTAGCTGTTGCCAGCGGTTTCGCCCGCTTCAACTCGAAAATTATCCCATGGGAATATAAAATTGGGATAAAACTATCCTATTTGTTAATTTTGTTAATCCAGGTTATAAACTGTCTGTGTACCAAATTTCATCCAAATCCATGCAGTAGTTTTTTCGTGAAGAAGTAACAAACATACACACTCACACACTCACAAACTGTCGCCTTTATAATATTAGTGTGATAACTGTCCGCAAAATCATAAAAGAATCCCGACTTGTTTTGAACTTATCACACACGTGTCCGCCATTTTAATCAATTTCAAAAGAGGTGGTTGCACTTTAACATTCTGTCTATCACACTGTTAAAGTGCAACCACCTCTTTTGAGGCCTACGACCATATTCCGGAGCAACAACAAGAATTACACATTTTCGCGCTCCAATTACTAAAAAGACCGTTAATTCTTTATATCATAGAAACATGCATTTTGCGTAAAAAAAAAACATGCAATAGTACAAAAATAATATAATTTCTAGATTTTTCTTACACAACGAACGATCTGTGTGTAGTGTAAGCGTTGCATATGATATGCAATAGATTGTCCAATGTATTTTTAATTGCATATTTGTGTGCAATAGAACGGTGTGTTTTCATTGCGAGTAAATAATGTGAGGCAACTCGATTTAAGTATCGATTTTGCGAGAAAATTGTCGTTTATTGAACACACATCAGTATGAAAATGAGCAAAATATTATCTTTACATAATATCTAACCTCTGTTATCCCGAAAAGGTTAGCTGCTTAACCTTTTTGGGATAAGAGGTTAACCTAATAGATCGCCAGATATGTTTTGATTTCCATATAAAATAGGGTACGAGCCTATTCCCATCAACCGGCCACAAATCAAGACTCTGCGACTGCTACTAGTTCCCAATTACATCTGCCCGACCCGGTAATCAAACCTAAGACCACGTGCTCAGCAGTCCCGCTTACAAACACATCATCATCATTCATCTGACTACGAATTTGAACAATCTGCACATCACATTTTATGGGAGTGTAGTCTTTGGCAGAATGAACGTAATATTATGTTAAATAGTGTACATGTCACTTCCGGAGTTATTTACTTTACGTACCTTGTAGAAACTACAACCCGTGCGTTTAAGCATTTTTGTCATACCTATTATTGGAATCAAATATAGCAGCTCACAACTTATGACCCAGTAATATTAATGACAACAATATCCGTGGTGCTACGCAACTGGGCTTATCCCAGTAACAGTTGTATACGTCCCTGTGTGCCTATTGGCCTTGTTCTTTTCTGTCTCCTGCTGATATGGAGGGAAGTGGAAATTATGTCTTTCCTACTCCTCCGCTATTCTTTTCTGATTAATTTCGTTGCGGGATCCAAGACAGTTAATCATTTCTCTGGGACTTCGTCGAGCTTCTTTTCTCGGCGCTTTTCTTGTGGTCGCCACTGTTGATTCTGGCTTACAGAAGCTCCAGTGGTTTGGGAATAGTGAGACGGGCTTATCCCAAATATTAATAAAGTCCCGCTCACGACCACTATACCACCTATGCAGTTAACATACCAACATATTATATAAAACACCATCTTCAACTACTTTACAAATTGATTCTCAAACATGCACAAAAGTAACCCAGTTGATTTGCTTTCTAAACTTCAAACAAACGTCATTAGCATATTAATAAGGTTATAAATTAACCCATCCGAAACTGGCAACACTTTCAAGATGGCCTTCACTTGTCTTTATGTAACACTTACATCGAGTATTTAGGACGATCTTCTTCACTTTTACTTGGATTTAATGTATTATGTATGTCTGTGTTAATTAATATGTTTTTAGTTATGAATGCTTTTTCATACGTTTATCATCATCAACAGCCTATTAATGTTCCCAGTGCTGGAACACAGGCCTCCTCTCTTTGAGAGGGAATGGGCTATAACCTACCACGTGGGCTCAGTGCGGATTGGTAGATGTCACATGTCTTCGAATTTTTTTGGTTCTAAGATATGCCGGTTTCCTCACGATGTTTTCCTTCGCCGTTTTGAGAGTAGCGGTGATGAAATAAATTACACAAAGTAATGTGCCTGCCTGGGTTCGAACCCACAACCTACTGATCGTTAGTAGTCGGGGTCGCCACCATTAGGCCACCGCTGCTCTCAAAGATCTGCTCTTTAAGATACGTTATACAGGGAAAAAATTAACCCTTCACACATACGCCAACCGATTTCTAATCTTTCCGATTGAAAATTTAAATTTGTGTGGTATACTTAACTACTACTGCTAAAAAGGGTAAATTAAACAAGTTAAAGTTCCAAAAGCTTGTTTTGAAGTCTTAACAGTTTTAGTGTCTTCTGATCTCCCTATTCGTCAATCATTCTATTGTTAACTAGCTGATGCCCGCGGCTTCGCACGCCCGGATGTCGAAAGATGACAAATTATTTTCTAAAACCTTCCTTGAGAACCACTCTATCCATTGGTGAAAACAGATTGAAAATAGGTCCAGTCGTTTCGTAGTATGTCGCGAACAAACAGACATACAGACGCGGCGGAGGTTTTATTATGTATTTTCTTTACAGCACCTATCTTTTCTTTGGTCTCCGTCTTCACTCCATCATCACTATCGAAATATCTGCAATACTTTATCTAATTATATTATCCCTGACCACACTTTAAATGGCTACTGCACTACTGCTTCAGTGGGAACCGTTGCCTATCTCATAAGCCCATCGGTAATCGTTCCCTAACGAACATCAATTAAACCAATGAATATTCATACCCCATCCCCTTGAGCTCATTATTTCATAAATTCGTTTATATGGAACCATCCATCAAGGCATAAAAGATAACAGATATATAACTCAGAGACTTTAACTTTGTTTCGTTTAAAAGGATATTGTTTGAAGTTATTTTCCGTGAAGATTAGGAAGTTGAATTATACGAGTAAGTGTTTAAATTGTTGTTTTTGAAAATATGTTATCTTTATTCAAGATTGTTTAAGGTTTCATTATTGATAGTGAGTTTACATATTATAACATCAGGCCTGTAATCCATGACCGACGCTGGTTCTCAAATGTACCTGAAAAGTAGTCATCATCATCAGCCTATAATGTTCCCATTACAGGGACTCAGGCATCTATATGAGAGGTAATAAAATCTATCACGCAGGCCAAGCGCGGGTTGGCAGATGTCACCATGTCCTCGATTTTTTTGGTTCTAAGACATACCAGTTTTCTCACGATGTTTTGCTTCACCGTTGTGAATAGTAAAATCTTCTAAATCTGGCGCATCTAATAAGGTCTAGATTGCTAGATACATCTCTACCGTCTTTTACTATTAAATTAGAATTGAGAAAAGTACTATTTATGAAAAAGAGATATCTACTGCCTTCACGTTTATAATAATAAAGTAGATAATTTATATGCAACGCAAATTACAGTCTACTTGCATTAGAGACGAAATACGTCATCAACTTTCTCTGTTTCGACCGCTGAAACTTAGGACGCCTCTATCTGAACATATAATTCAATCACGGTGGCGCCCGGGTTCCGCTTGCACTCGTGCGCTTACAAAGCAATGACGCGTGCAACGATAACTGTGTTAAATAGTGATAAACCTTTTTTGGAGAGCGGGAAATCATCAAATAACTCCTCCCGCTCTGGGCGGAGCGAAAAGATCAGACTTCTACTGACTAAAAACCACCCATGTTCCTTCTTAGCCCTTTATAACGAGGCCGCGGTGTCTCTTTCTATTACCTAAGAAACAATAATGTCTGTTTGTTCGTCACCAGGTCATGCCAGCCACCAGCTGTCAAAAACCCCAGCCATTCCAAACAACTTAATATCCATACATATTCAAATTTATCGTCAGTATTACAATCCTAACTTAAGCCCACTTAGACAATGAAGTGTTCTTGACCAAGAGGTCAGCACTTAACAATTTGGTAACATTAATACTGCTTGCAAAGTTATTAAGTTGCAATTGCTGTTTTTTTTTCTTTTCATGGTTTCTTTGTCTAGTGTGTAATAGGTGTTTTTATTTGAGTAGGTAGTATATTAGGTGGGATAATAGTTTTAGCTGTGTGATATTTCCTGGTTATTACAAATTACTGCGAATAATGCCTTTCAGGAGCTGCTGTGGGGTCTGGATTTGTGTCTGGTTAGTTATTTTATTAGTTACTCTTCAGGGTTTAAAAGCGTAATGAAATATTAAGGAGATTATTTTTCAGATACAATTGTTTTCTCTGAGAGTCAGGCGAAGATGACGAGACGAACGACGCTGTTATGAAAAAATTGACCAGAATACCCGCGAGAATTGGAAGGAGTGCAGGGAGGCCTGTGTTAGTCACTAACTGGATTGTATGGGCTGAAATAGTAATCACTACTTATTACATACAGGTTGTAAATTAACCCTTCACATGTATACGTCAACCAAGCATCCTGTACATCAAACTAAGTACCCCTAAGCAAAAATTTTTACCCCCAATATCTCCGTAACTAGGGTTCCCAGTTACGGTCTAGAACCAAAAAAAATTATCGCAGTGGTGGGGAGAACAAGTGCCTTTCGTTTGCGTTAAGGGTACTTTTACACCCTTTATTATAAAACGTAGGCGCAACCGTGGGCATCAGTTAGTTAATAGTATTTAAGACCGCCAATCAACATCTAGAAAGTCTATTAAGTATTTCAATTTCGCTTATGAAGTACTTTCTTCTTACGATCACCTACAAAGAGTCGTATTACCCACGGCAAGAGCTACATTTCAATGGCTGTCTACACCTACTTGTAGTTGTCAAAATTCAAGAATCGAGTTTTTTTAATTCAAGAAATATGGTACATTATGGTCTGACAATTTTTTTTTTTTGGGGTGGGAAATCATCAAAGCGTCTTGCTCTAGTTAGTGCGGTAGGACGTGTCTGACTTCTACTGACTAAAAACTAACCTTATTCCTTCTTAGCCCTTTGTGTCGAGGCCGCGGTATCTCTTTCGAACAACCCGCAGTCCCGACGACCAATATTTCGCATACTTTCCTCAGCATGCAAAATTAAAATTAAATTAACATACATAGTATTAAATGTTACTCAGAAAGAGTTTTGTCAAGCACACGTATCGTCACGGTAGCTAGTTGCCGTCACCTGCACGTGGCAACTACCGCGGCACCGGCTAGCGGAACCACCCTTTGAATTTAAATAAAGTACCCTAAATTATATTTAAAAAAATAAGTATAAAAACTAAATCCCGACTACAAACCGCGTTCTAAAAAGTAGAAAACAAAAACATTATTCTTGTCTGATATTCATATATTGAATTTGTATATTTCTATTTGAATATAAGTAAAATTATTATAGAAGACCGCCGTAGTCGCATGCCACTGACACCTGATGCTCCTTCATGACGTTTTCATTGATACAGAAGTCAGCTGCTGTTGTCGTTAGCAAGGTGGCATGCGACTACGACTGATCTCTAATTTAAAATCTAATTAGTCCGTCAGATAGATTTCCAAAAAATATTGGACACGCATTTTTTTCTTTTTTTATGTAAATAAACAATAAAGACGATACAGTGCTTTGAAAACTCGTGTGACGTCATTTTCTGAGACATTAGTATGACATTCTTTAGCGGTCAGTGACGTCACGTGAGTGGGGGCACTCAAATCTTTGACGCTTTTTATCTTCGTAAATTTTTGTTAATTTGATAAAACAAAAAATACGTCTCCAATATTTTTCTATAACTTAGCAGACGGACTAATTATAATCATATTTTTTTAAGTCAGTAAACATCACTATTGGCAAAATTTTGGTGTCTAGTGGTACACCCAAGCTTAACGTGATGTTATGATATGTTAGCATCTCTTTGCGGAAATTTAAACTAACTGAGAAATTAATTACAAAAATTGGCGCATCCCTAGCGTTCATCAGTTCCTATAACTTGCGGACGACACGAAACAACCTATGAATAAGATTCTTTATCGTTTCTTTTTATCCGATTCAAACGCTACAATTTGACAGTTGCCATGTAAGGCGAGTCCATTTCTCCTGTAGAGGTTGGCGCATGCGCGCACGCTCCGGAACAGCGCACACGTCACGCTACCAGTACACCACGCCCGTCGTGTGCCGCACACACACAGACATACACACCCACACATGAAACTTTTGTTTGAAGACGTGTATACACACACACCAAGAAATGTGTTACCCTTTATAAGGAAGTGGAGTGTCAGTAAGACTTGTGGTGAAGACGGGAATAATGAAGATAGGAACTATTGGAATATCAAATTGAAAATTGGAACTGCTATTGAAAGAAGAATTTATTGGGTAATGAAATGATGATTTTGAATGTGCATTTGTTTTAAAAGAAATTTTGTAAGATGAAAGAATCAAACACCTATTATAGAAGACAACGTCATCTTCTGTTTCAGTAAGTTCATAGGTCAAAATCATGAATACCACATTATTACTAATTAAATATAATCACTATAATGAACAAAATTATGCAGTACAAGTAGCAGACCTAACACATACAGACAAACATATACACAAGCACTAAACAAGTCATGCATGTGTGACGTAACTGTGTTTAATTGCATTTGGGGACGACGTCACTACCCAGCATTACATGACTCCTCTACTACACCATTTGCTCCCTTTTTCTTCATACGAGGGGTCAGGTAATATTGGCTGTACACTGACTGTACTTCTACCTACCCATTATTAGCAATTTCTGATGTTAATGTTGTAATCAACTTCCTTTATTTATGCCATTTATAAAGGTTAGGAGTCGCACGAGAGTATACTATTTTAATTAGAAAGATCTAGGGTAGATAGGGATGAAAATTAAATAAAAGATCTAAGTAAATTGATTGTAGGCCAATGCAGTCCTTATCCTATAAGATTTATGATGATTGTTAACTTTTTCTTACGATTTCTTAAATAAAACCTATACTAGAACGACATTCAATACTATAAACTACTTTCTGCAGTCATAAAATACAACCATCCCTCAGAAACGTCATGCAATTTAAACAGACTTTTGCAAAAGATATTCTGCTAACGGTTTTGTCATTTACAAACTATAATTATTATAAACAATGCCTAGTCTCGTGAAAACATCAAATCTTGATAGATTAATAAAATAATCAGTAGTTTCTATTCTCTAATCAATAACTATTCATTCAAAGTCATGTGTCCCAAAGAAAGGCAGCACAGGGGGTCTCAAATTTAGAAGATTATAATATGAATTGAGTTAAAAAGCGTTAAATAAAAATTTCATAACAGTAACTGCATCTGTGACCATTTAGGAAAATAGGATGCATACATACTAAGGAAATAATATGAATTGCGTTAAAATTTGTAAAATGACCAACTGGAAATAATTTATTTTCTTTAGCGATACTATCAACACCTTTCACTTCGGACTCACGGAGACAATTCACACAGAGACAGACGTTACCTCGAAGCCTGATGTTCATCAAGATAATTGTCGCTTGATTGTCCCCCGGTTTACCCTGGAGGGAATAAAACTAACAAAGGTTATGTTGAACACAGAAGTTTATGAAAAAGATGAAGGTATTTGTGTTGCAGCAGACGGTGAAGGCTTGACTGATTGGTATCTGAGGCACCTTTTAATAGAAATATTGTCCCTACCTCAATAGTAGCCGCACGGGTTGATCTTCAAGGTAAGGCCGTGCTTACCACGGTCGTTTTGTGGATGATCAGCATTACATACCGATTTGGCTCCGTTCCTCGGAAAATCTCTCTCGGTTAATCTCGTTGTGAATCTTTGACAGCCGTTACAGTCAAAGTTTGATTACCAGTCTTACTATAATTGTTGCTTGCAGCTTGTATAGTTTTTTGGTGTCATTGAAGAAATTATTGAGAACTGTTTGCTAATTAACAAAAATACTTAATAATTTTGGTTTAAAACTTATAAATTAAACAATTTAGTAAGCCTCAAAAAGAAACATGATACAAAATATTAAATTTTCCAAGACCCAGGTCAAAAATGACAGCTCACACATTAAAATAAAACTCGAAACTTCAGAGTTATGATTGGACAGTAATTGGTTAAAAAATATAGTGACTCTAATCCCTTTCCCCATAAAAGCTGACATCTATAAACACTCCATAAGTCACAGCCATCATTGTCATCTCCTTTCAATAAAACGAAACGGCACTCCAAGTTAAAGAGCTTTTGAGTTATAGATCTCATAAAAGTTTATGGTCAAGAGAGTTGGTGTTTGCATATTGTTATTAAAATGATGATCTGTCGTAAGAGGCTTTCCTTATAAAGCATTTAGCCCTATTCATTTTATTTTGTCGTTGAAATATTATTGACTAGCAGCTAGTCAATCAACGTCTTTTTAACTATCGGGGGCAGAGCTGTTGCCAGCGGCTTTACCCGCAACAACTTGAAAATTATCCCACGGGAAGATAAAATCGGGATAAAAACTATCTTATGTGTTAATCCAGGTTATAAGCAATCTGTGTACCAAATTTTATCTAAATCCGTTCAGTAATTTTTGCGTGAAGAAGTAACAAACACACTCACACACTCACAAACTTTCGCCTGTATAATATTATTGTGATTGGATAAGATTTTAATTTAAGTAGGTTATGGTGTCCCACAAGGGGGTGTCCTAGGTCTTCTTTAGATGTTTCCGTAATGATTATTGGAAGAAGCTTATGGATATATAATAATAGCTGCTCGGTTCGATCTTAAGGTTAAACCGCGCTTGGCTAAGTTGGCCCGTGTATGGAGAATACTAATGCTGTAACATGATAATATTGTAAAATAAATCATCATCATTCTTCTTCATAGGAAACGACCAACCCGAACCGTGCACGTGTCTCGACGTTTTATAAGTGCCCATGTAGGCGTTTAAAACCTTGAAAGTGATAACGAAATCCTTATACTCGTAATACTTTTTACAGAACCACCCATCGTCAGAGTATCATCTCAAAAACTCACATCCAAGTAATTCAAAATCAAGACGAAATTCTATAAATAAACAATTGAAAGTCCAAAATGATTTATCACTCGATAGGACGATGCAGCGATGGTACAAGATTACTTAATTCAATCCTTACCTAATGACCGTATGGTTTAAAAAACTCATTTAAAGAGGATCGACTTTGGTGGGATATCATGGCGCTTTCTTGTGTAACCTGTTAAGTAACGCCCTTGATGGATGTTCCAGTTTATTTTTCGTTAACGATGAAATAATTTGTATTTGCAGCAACCTTACCCGAAGCTCCTTGATATTTGTAGTTCACATGTATTGAATTTATGAAGATTCGCATGCCAAAAATCAACTATGTATGTTGCGGTCGTCTTCCAATCTAACTGAATGCAGCTGAATATCAGTATGTTACATGGAGCGACTGCCTATCTGACCTCCATAACCCAATTAGTATTGTTTGGGTGAATTGAATCTACCAACGAATCCGCACTAGGCCCGCGTGGTGGATTATAAGCCCATTCTTCTCATAGAGAGGAGGCCTGAGTCCCTGCAGTGGGAACATTTATAGGCTGATGATGATGATGATTAATTAAATCCCATTGGTAAGAATGCAATGGTTTGTCAGTGTTTCGGGGTACTGACTACTTATCTATAGCTACTGTCAAACTCATCTTTAAATGACAGCCGGGACCAACAGCTTAGCGTACTTTCGGATGCACGGAAGAAACTAGGTGTGAATGAGTGGTCACCCATCCGAACGACACGACGAACCAACCCAGGCAAGCGCGGCTTGAGTTAAAGATCGATCTGTGCGGCTGTTATTATTTCGCCACCAGCTCCACCTCCTCTTACAAATAACTTGTCCATGCGATGTAGAAACGATATTCAGTTTTATTTATTGTTTAAAGGTAACGTTCATTACACTTTTATTAATTAAAAAGTGTGGTAAATGTTTATTGTGTGCGTTTAATAAAAGTGCTTCGTGGTAACACGCTGATACTACAAACATATTTTTTTAATCCATTTCAAAATTACAAATTCATACTACCAGTTTTTGGGTTCCGTAGTCATTATGGAACCCTTATAGTTTCGTCATGCCCGTCTGTATGTCTGTCCGTCCGTCCGCACTATATCTCAAAGACTCTTAGTACTAAAAAGCAGAAATGAATATAAAAATGAATTACGCCAACAAAGTTCTAAAGTAAAATATTGACTTTTTTATAATAAATTATAACGAACATGAAAGGAAACTATCAAAGCTAAGTAGGCTTTACAAACTTACAAGTTATAGTCGACCAACTTATAAAATGTACCTACTTGTATGAAATATTTTCCTATACATAATAAATGGGAGCGCAGGTCTCAAAACTGCAAATGTAAGTTTGTTTTATTTTTACAATAAAAATCATCGCTCGGAGGCAGGTAGGCAGAGTGGTTAATCAGTTTAGTAAGGTCACATATTTTGATGGGCAACTACGGAACCCTACATTGTGTGTGGCCTGACATGCACTTGGCCGGTTTTTAAAAACTATATCAGAAACGGCGGTTACAAATTTTTATTAGTTTTGCTAATTACAAGACATGCCACCGCTGACATTTACGAGAAATTAAACTTAATTGTACGTGGACTAAAGTTGATAATAGATTACAAGTATTTGCTAGTTATAATTGTATATATACCCTACCATTTATTGAAATAATTGTCTCAAAACGTTTTGATGTGAAGTTTTCAGTGAATAAACATGGATTCTATAAAAGAGTCTTTATTCCAATTGTTATATCAATTATATTTATTAAATAAATATGTATGTATGTTAGCATAATAATACTACGATTTGATTCTGTTATTCCCAGGCTTTTTAAGTAATTAAATCATGGGAATTAATAACTTTTTTTGCACTTGTTGTAACACATTTCCATTAAGGAATATTCCAAACGACCAACTTTAATTAAACAAGTGGTAGTTGGTACAGTTTTAATCTGTTAAACGTAAGTAGTTTGTTTGAGTTTATTTTGTATGAAACTACACTCTACAGTTAAAAGCGTGTCTTTGTATTACCATAGACACGCGTTGAAGAAGGCACTGTGAATGTCACTGTCATCTGTCAACTTGTTAAAGTTGACAGTGCACTGAAGACGAGGCGGTATGGTCCAAGACCTTAGCCTGCCCATGAAGGGCGA
The DNA here is from genome assembly GCA_932274075.1 of Diarsia rubi. Lineage (NCBI taxonomy): Eukaryota > Metazoa > Arthropoda > Insecta > Lepidoptera > Noctuidae > Diarsia > Diarsia rubi. The sequence continues at coordinate 12,464,245 of OW026433.1, read as the reverse complement.
AGGATATAAAAAAAAAAAAAAGTTGACAGTGACATTGAGAGCACCTTCCACCCAAAAAAGTGGTGCCAACGCTGATGTTCGATTGGTTTTGCTGATGGATAAGAAGCTAATTGATACATTCGGGATATCAAATAACTTGAAAATGATTTTCCCTCTAATTGCTAAAAGAGTATATCCAGCAGTCCATTCCAGTATAACTTGGCCTTGCTTTGTGTAGATTTCCGGTACAATGAGAAATCCGTATAAACTGGTTTTATGAAGGGTGTAAAAATACCCTTAACGCAAACGAAGGGCACTTGTTCTCCCCACCACTACGATCATTTTTTTTGTTCTACACCATACCTGGGTCCCCCCCCTGGTTATGGAGATATTGAGGGTCAAAGTTCCAAATTTTTCTTTGTTTTTGTAAATCCTAGTTTTTCAGGTTATAACTTTACTTAAATTACCTTAATGACCCGTTTACTATTCAAAGCATCCATTAGCACAATGTTTTAAGAGTGCTCATTGAGTTTTACCGTAAAATGTGATTTTGACCACAAAAAAAGAGTCGTTTCCCAGCAAAAATTTTTGCGTACTTAGTTTGATGTACAGAATGCTTGGTTTACGTTTGTGTGAAGGTTTAATCTACACCCTCTACCTATAGCATGATTGGTCGCCGTGTGATACTGTACACGACATGATTATTTATAATCCCCTTGTGACGTACCGTACAGAGATAATCATCCCCGATTCTAAATCTGACAGATGGTTAGTTAGTTATTTACCCCTTGCTAACGAGTACTGCGGATCACTATCATCCCAGAGGATTAAATGATATAGAGAGTATCAAAGGAAAAACAAAATAAAAATGTATAAAAAACTATTAGGAAAATATCCACTTGAAAATTCAGTTCACCTTTCATATTTTTTTTGTATTTTCTGTTGTTTAATTCTAGATTATAATCATCATCATCATCAGCCTATATTGTTCCCACTGCAGGGATTCCTCTCTAGGCGAGGGATGGGCTATATCCACCACGCGGGCCCAGTGCGGATTGGTAGATGTCACATTTAGAACCCAAACAGTTTTTTTTATTTTTTTTTTCCCTTCCATAATTTTGTTTTTTTTTCATAACTTTGATATTATTTGTTATCAGTGGACATTACATCTATGGCCACGTGACGCGGAAGAATGATGAAAATGACGTAAGAAAGGTTTTGAGTATGAATGTGGATAGTTAAAAGAGTAAAAGAATACCAAAACAAGACAACAGTTGACATACTTACCTATAATTTTTATTTAATTTTTGTTTCTGAACTATTGTGAATTTGACATTGTAATATGATCATTGTTAGCTTTTAAGCGTTTTGGTGACAAACTGTGAGCTGTATTTCTCTAAATAAATAAAAAAAAAAATAATATGGAAAGTGAAGGATGATTTATGGTAAGAAAGGAGGGGTTTGAAAAGATGACGAGTGATGGAGAAGTATGGAAGAAAATGGAGACCCCAAATAAAATTGGGATAAGGGCCAGAAAACGATGATGAATGTCGAAATTATATCAACTGGGAGTGTGGTCCAGTAGGGAGAAGATTAATAATTGATATGAAGATAGATTCAATTCATCATCTGCCTAGCCTTTTCCCAACTATGTTGGGGTCGGCTTCCAGTCTATACTGGATGCAGCTAAATACCAGTATTTTACATGGAGCGACTGCCTATCTGACTTCCACAACCCAGTTAGTACAAGGTAATACGATACCCTTTGGTAAGACTGGTTGTCAGACTTTCAGGCCACTGACTACCTGTAACGACTGCCAAAGAGATATATATGGCAGCCGAGACCGACAGCTTAACGTGCTTTCCGAGGCACGGAGGAAACTCGGTATGTAATGGGCGGTCACCCATCCACAGACCTACCTAGGTAAGCGCGGCTTAACCTAAAGATCGAACTGAGTGGCAGTTATTATTAAGCGACGAGCTCCTCTATATATCTATGGAGTTATATTCAATTATGGAACATAAAATAATTATGTTGTATTCTAATTCTAAACTCCATTAAAAACAAAATGAGTTGACAGAAACATATATTTAAAAAAAGAATAACTTTTTGTTCTATTTTTAAAAGTCCCCACCATAACACAATACAGGCACAAATTACAAATCTTTTATTCTTACTTATTCGTAGGTCAAGCGCAGTACAAAAAGAGTCTCATATATCATGGTATCCCACCGGAACGGGCAAACCACGGTCACCACACAAGTCTACATTACCATACTATCGCCACTTCAACTTGACCCCCATAACTACCAAACTTTTGAGCAAAGATGAAAAAAAGGCGGGTCAAGTTATTCTGGTCATAAATCACATTACCAATCTACACACCAGTATGACTTGAAACCCCATAGTGTACAAATGTTAGAGCTATGGTGGGGATAAGACAGGTCAGGGTATACTGGGTGTTATATGCACGTGTGTCTATTATGACAGATATAAAAGGAAGTTACGTGGTCATTTGCTGGTAATGGTGCCTCTAAGGGTTTTATTACACTTATGAAATTGAATTAAATTAGTAGTTGTAGCTAATTTCATAGTTTTTTTAGTACCTTTTAAGGCTTAGTAACGGATATAAGGCATTAGCAGACAGATGAGAGGATGACATAATGACGGATATGAGGTCCTGCTTTCGATTCCCAAGTATGACATAACACCACGCCAGTAATCCCCGAAAATTTAGACACAGGAGTACCAATTAAGTACACCCACCGTCATTTCGCCAGTTATGATTAAGTCCCATGTAAAAGGGGGCGCGCCTATTACCATCAACCGGGCACAAAGTTAGACTCCGTGGCTGCTACTGAGAAATTAATTATGGAAACCCATTATTTATTTGCCCGACCGGGCCATAGAACCAAGGACCCCATGCACAACAGTCGCACTTGCGATGAATAGGCCAGCGAGACAGTCAAAGTAATACAATAGGGTATTTCACCAAAAAATATAATTACCTAGTCCGTCTGTTAGATTATCGAAAAATATTGGATACGTGTTTTTTGTTTCATAAAATTAATTAAAACTACGAAAATAAAACGTGTCACTTTGTGGGTAAAAAAAGTACTAACCTTGTGACGTCACACGACTTGACGTGACTTTTCGAAGCACTGTATCGTCTTCATCTTTTCCTTAACCGAAAAAAGAAAAAATACGTGTCCATTTTTTTTTTAAATCCTTCTGATGAACCAGTTAGATTGTTTGGTGTATTACCCCATTGAGAATTATTTGGGACCAAATCAAACAAGATCCAAAAGACTAAAAACCTTACAGACTCGTAAACATTTACCAAAAAGTTAAAATTAAAATATTTAAATTATGCACTAATTGAAGCCTCTTCTCCAAATAACTACATCGTATGAAGGAAGTCATAAATATCGTTAATTAAATATTATGCTTAGTGGAATGCCTAGCGGGATTTCCGAGGTTAATTTTCTAGATATTATTTGGTTATAAAAAAGTCTGGGAACACGGAATACGGATGCTGAAACAATGTGATATTAAAAATAAAGTAAGTAATTTATATTAAAATATCTCGCGTTAACACAAAAAACTAAATGAATTTAGTTGGTTGGGACCATTGGGACTTTGGTCCATCCACCCATCCTCTTTCTTTTTGAAGAGTAGGAAATCGTCAAATGACTCCTTGATAGGTGTCAGATTTCTACTGACTAAAAACCACCCATGTTCTTTTTTAGCACTCTGTGCCGAGGTCCCGGTATCCGCAGCCCCGACGCGACGGGCGTCGGCCGTTTGGTCTTGCTTTTCAGATCATCCAGAGAAGCTAGCAGGGTAGCGTTTGCTTAATCATAAAAGTTTAAAAAAATATTTTAACATGTAAATATCACGAAGACTAAGCAATAAACCAATAGCATTAAATTCGATAAAGTTTGAGTTAGGTTGTCGACATAGCTCACTGAAAATAATTAAGGTGAAGTGGCAGTGGGCCAGCTATAGTAGCCACAGAACTGATGACTATTTGGGGTAGACGCATGGGACACAATAACCATGGTTATTTTACTCTATGGATAGACGTGTACTTGAGTGAAGACTGTGAATCAGCAAGAGCCTTTCCTAGGACAATTCCGCCACACTATTCCCAAACCACTGTAACTCCTGTAAGCCAGAATCAACGCGCCTAGCTGAATGAAGCCCGAAAAAGTCCCAGAATTGGATCCCGCAATGAAATTAGAAAAGAATAGCAGAGGAGTAGGAAAAACATAATTTTCACTTCCCTCCATATCAGCAGGAGACAGAATAGAACAAGGCCAATAGGCACACAGGGCCGTTTACAACTGGCATAAGCCCAGTGGCCTAGCACCACGGATATTATTGGTCTAATGGGCCTACCACACGCACAGGCTTCACCGTACTGTGTGCACCGTGTAATCGCGCAGGCAAAAGTGTGGTGAAGCTTGAGTGTTTGGTAGGCCCATAAGGATCGGTGCGCGGTGTAGCGACGATTGTCGCAGGGCTGTAGGAGAGTTGCCGAAAATCGAGCTGAGTAGCGTGCCATTGAAGAGGCCTATATCCAGCATTGGGTTGCTGTAGTCTAATGATGACACTAATCCATTAATAAACATAATTCTCTTTTTTTTACCTAATTGATATTATTATCCTATCATGTCATGATTCTGCTAAACCAAGCAATTTAAACCCCCATAGCTAAATCTAAAACAAACAGTCAAAGCAATTCCATCTAAGTTCCGTGAGCTAAACTCTAAGTACTAATAATGTAAAAACTAAACACAATTTGTCATAGATATGCACTTGTAAAGAGACTACAGAGACATTATACGATACTATTTGGGACGAGAATAATTTTAGTTCAACTAAGGACGGTTACAAGCGCGGCGTTAATCTAAGTAAGTATTGATAGTTTACTTACTTAAATTCTGGCCTCAAAGAATAATATTGCAAGAATTCATATTAAATGTTTAGTGTACAATAAATATTAAAAATAATGTTTATGCAATTCGATTTGTCCTCATGTTTTTGAGAAAAGTTAATAATTATATCTAAGTACTGGTTAGAAGAAAATTATCATAGAAATGTGTTAAAATTAAAATGATTCATCCTTAGGTCTTATCCAAATTCATATAGACCTGTGCTTCTGCCTCGTCCAATTATGTTTGTCAGTCCTCATCTACTGAAAGTGATCTCCAAACTCGACGCCAAATGTTGGGATGACTCAATTTGAATTCTTATCGACACGCTCAGAAGAGGTCCTTATCTACGGGTTCACTGTCTTACTAATCTGTCTACGTCATATATATGTACCGTTATCGTACGGTCAGCAACAGAAGTAGCTTAATATTTCGTATTTTTTGTTGTTTGATGTACTGGACTCCAGCTACTATTTTTGATGTTACAGAAGATTATTCTTTAAAATCTTCCAATACCTCTTCAATAACTTGTAAGTAACGAGTAATATCAAACATGTTTTTTTTGAAAAATCTGCTTTGAAACTTTGAGGAGTTTTCATCTACTTCTGATGCTGACTGTACCTTTTTTTTAATAAATACATATTATATTTTTACAATCATAAAGCGTCGTTTTGTTAGCCTTATCCGACACCTAAATTCAGAACAGACACTATTTGAAAACATATTTTTATAACCAAATATGTTATCAAATAGTGTCTGAAAAAAAAACCACAGAAAATGAGCATTCATTGAACAAACTCAAGTCGACCTCACTCACCAAATCTCAACTGATCCAAGCAATTACATCTATTGACCCAGCTTGCGGCCGCCCTAACGTTGCCGTAGAACAAACATTGGATCCTTGATATTTATTGGCATTGCCTCACATCCGCCGCTAAATTCTTATAGTATACCCATTGAGGCTCTGAATCACCGATTGTGCAACGATGACGCTGTTCGGTTAAGGGTAAGGTAGAAATACAAATGGTTGATTGTAATTACCTATAAGTTTGTTACTAAGTATAAGATTCAAGTTTCATTATTTGCATGAAATATGGTACAATATGGTCTTCAAAATAAAAGGTTTCACATATTTCGCTTGCTACATTCAGCATGCAAAGCTAAAATTAAATTTTAAAACGTAGTTCACTACGAGAACCTACCTTGTTACATAAAACATTTAAGATAATAAAAATTTAAATAATGTCAATACCTAACATAAATAAAGACATATATGACATAATGGTTATGTTTTAAGTCCCATGCAAAAAGGGTGAGCATACTTAATGCCATCAATTGGGCACATATTTAGACAACTTGGCTGCTATTAAGAAATTTCTGATGGAAAACCCTTACCACAACCTCCTGCTTAGCATGGCATGGAATCGGACCCAGGACTTCATGTCCAGCAGGGATCACTAGACTAGCGAGGCAGTCTGACTATGACGAGGAGAACGAATCCTTAAAAGTATCATTACACCCATTTTACGGCTTTGTCTAACCCTTAGCACTACGCCCATGTAGCCTAACCTATCACTAACCACCCACATACAAACTCCGTCATATTTCAGTACGCAGTAATGTCAGGTGCACTATACCTAATGGCGGCCAACAGTGGCACCTTACAATTTTCTCCACAATTTGATCCGTCGCACTGATTACGACGACAACAGTTGACGATTGTGTTATAACTGTGTTTAGAGTTCCGCATTGAGACGTAAAACGATTGGTTGTGATTTTCTTTTAGACAGTTCTCGATTATTGTTGGAATTGAAAGAATGTTGGTGTTGTATGGGATTCTAGATTCGTTCTGCCATGGGAGAATTGACTCCGAGAAACCTTTTAATAATTATTGAACAGGGAAGCCTCCATTTAATAAGGTGCAAGTTATGGTAAGTACTAAATTTTAAAACATTCTCTGCACACTTACGATTGGACAAAATAACGTGAAGAAATGAACGCGCTCAGTAATTTCTGATGGAAAAACCAAAAAGCACTTTACGATCATACGAAATCATCAGGAACACCCCTAGACTCAGTATTTCTACACATTACTTTTACATTCTCTAGTATGGCAAGCGATTATCAGCTGTTCCTTGCCCATATGAAATATCTTTACCCTACATTAGTATTTTCTTATTCACCACATTACCTAACACACTTTCAAAGTCCTGCACTCCTGCGCACCCCTCTAACGGCGCGTCGTCGCGGTCTGCTTGCGCACGCGCATCGCTTTCGTAAGCCGATCCTGAAGATAACGCCTGCTAGATCACTACTGCTACAGTAGACATAGTAGTAGGAGCATTCAGTACTGCAACTAGGAACAATTGTGGTGGATGGAGAAGAAGTAAAACAAAAATAAACATGAAAGAGAAAGGAGTAAATGATGCCGTGACGTCTGATATTGGAAAATGAACGATCGAATCGTTTGCGCCGAGTCCAAGTGAAAAAAAGGATAAGGGCAAAAAGAGACATGGGCAAAATCTGCGCGAATTCTAGGCATGCTTCGCGTAACAGGGTACTCGTGCGGTGTCGGTGCGTTTATCTGTGGAAACCTGTAATTGGCCTTCAAATGTTTATTGATTAAGTACATTGTCTGTATTAGATGTAAGTTTCCCAAAGAGAATAAAATAAAATAAATAAAATAAAATAAGGTGAGGTAAGTCGGGGTTGTCACATCGAGAGAAGTTGTCACATTTTATGTGTGTTGTGCAACGCGAGACAAAGTTTCCTTGAAAATACTAAAACTCGAAATTTGATTCGACAAAACAGGCCTATTGATTTACTGTTTGAATGATGTATACTGTGGTACTGCTCTTGCTTTTCCAATGCAATGGTATGCACTGGTACGTTGCAACTAGTTACGATGTTTGATACATATTATAAAAAAAAACTAGGAAATGTAACTAGTGTAAAGTAGTTACAAGGAAGGAAATGTTTGTAGTAATTAAGCCACTGAAGGCGTCAAACTAGTAGCTCTTTTCAGGGCCAATTTAGTTTACCAGTGATTTAGTTTCCTTCAGAAGGAGAAGTGGACTTGTACCTATTTCAGTCGATCAACTCACTGTCCACTTCTTGACATCGAGCTCTCTCAAGTTTTCTTTCAGAGTTTTTATTGTCTAATTGTATTCCGATAATCTAGACGGCTAATTATTTCCCTTATTTATAATTATTGATCTTCAATTACAACATGATGGCATGTCAATTGATCGGCAGGCGGCAGGCGCCATACGCCATCATAATTATATATTTCCCCTGCAATGATATCATTATAAAACCATCTATATTTCCCAACAATATAAAAGTATTACCTTATTCGTCCGACATATTTCTGTATAAATATAAAAATGTGAGTAAATAATTAATAAATCTAGTAAAAATCCTTGATAAAGAATGCTTAGGCATTTTCCTTGTGGCAATAACTGAGAAATAATTCTTACATCAGTTCGCACGCATGCGCGAACACCACACGTTCATTACGTTACAGTCAAAAGTGTTAATCGGTCAAAATCAGTGTTGACTAGTTTCAGTCAAAACCGTTGTTGAGTTAATAATCGTTTTGATTATTAAAGTATTTTTATTACACATTTCTTAGTTATATATCAGGAGCCTTAATTATGCTCACTGTACAAAATTCTTGTAAAGTGTTAAAAATACCTACGTAGTACCAACCTAAGGTTTGCAAGTAAATGTTACCCATTCATAACATTACACCTGTAATTATAATGATTCAGGCACATGCACAATTAGTACGTCATACGTGCATCGCCAGTCATGGCTAATATTGGTTAAAATGGGTTTAACCGGTCAGTGTTTCCACTGATTTTTGCATAACTAAGTAGTTTTTACCGATTTTCAGGTCTAACCGTGACGCATACACACACAGGCGCTGGCGCATATAACACACAAACAAATAACGAACGTATTCATTAAACAAGAATGTGATTTACAATACACGAACAATTAACGAATACCATTTCGCAAAGAACTGATGAAAATATTTGATGGAATCACTTTGATTATGAACAAAAGAATAGAAATATGCACAAGGTAAGGCTAATTGCAGAAGAATTAGGAAATATTCCCATCGTTTGGAATACTTTAGTAATAAAAGCTATGATTTTTCCTAAATCGTAAACGTAATAACTAAGATAAAATCACACGTAATAGGTAGAATAATTAAAACGAAAATAGCTAAAGTTATCACTTCTCGTAGTTTTTGGAATTTGTCGTAAAATGGAGCAGCTATATTTGATCAATATCACCATTTAGGTAATTTATTACCATTAAGGCATATGATAAGGAGGGACGAATCGCTGATCACTTAAAGTGTACCTAATAAATATAAATACAACTCTAAAATTATCGCACGGGAAGATAAATTGGGATAAGATCCATCCTATGTGTTAATCCAGGTTATAAACTATTTCTGTACCAAATTTTGTCCAAATCCGTTCAGTGGTTTTTGCGTGAAAGAGTAACAAACATACATACATACTTACAAACTTTCGCGTTTATAATATTAGTAGGATAAAGAGTAAAATATAATATCGTGGAGATAGACAGGGAAGACTATAGGGGATAAAACATCTACACTAATATTTTAAAGAGAAAAGATTTATTTGTTTGTTTGTAATGAATAGGCTCCGAAACTACTGGACCGAATTGAAAAATTCTTTCATCCCAACGGTGAAAGAATTTTTCAAATCGGTCCAGTGGTAGCTACACTATCCCCGGGTGACATAGGCTACTTTTTATCCCTGTATTCCCACGGGAACGGGAACTACGCGGGTGAAACCGCGTGACGTCCGCATGTGATCTATAATCTTCGACTAAATGCTTGTTGATAGGTCCTCTTTGGTTCTTTGTTGGTTCCGACTGTCATTTCTAGATCATTGACGTAAGGAGTAGGCAGAAGCCTGAACATATGACCAATTTTTTTTTTAAATGGTGTACCTAGTTAATTGAGTTTTAGAGGTTAGTAAAACAGTCTCTCCATATAAAATACTAGTGCTGAACTACACCCGTATAGATTGGATTGAGAAAATACTAGTACATAGAATATGTGCAGACCTTATAATATTGATCGCATCATCTCTTTAAGATCAGATTTAAGTACGTTTTTGATGTCAAACTTCCTGCCACAGCTGGATTAATAAAAAAAAAACAAAAGATAATTACAAGTTATAAAATGATCTTCCGACATACTGGGTGCAAAATACCATTAACTCTTTTATTTTGATATTTACATCCCGTCGATAGAAACAACTCCAAAGAAAATTATACCTCAATTAGTTTCCAAAGCAAATAACCATTGAATAACAGTTAGTATAGAGTTACGTAATTAGATACAATGCGTTGTCAGTTACACTTATCTTCACGCTTGCCTACCGTGACGGGGTGTGCAGAACTACAAACGGTAACAACACTTGAGTACCGCTACATCGCTTAGTAATAATACTAAATGTAATTTATAAAGCAATGTCACTTACTGGAGATGCCTTTAAGCTGTTTCAATAATATACATCGATAATACTGGAAACAAATATTGTTCACTAGATCGAATTATTTGTCACTTTCTTCAGTGAAGGAAAACATCGTGAGGAAAGCATCATTCCTATGAGATATTTTTCGATGGCGTGTAAACCAAGTCAGAAATCCATGGACGGTATACAATCTCTGATACCAAGTAAGGCAATATTGGCTGGGGGCCACGTGATGGCTTCTGGCCACCGAAGACGCGGGTCTGTGGACGGTGAGTGATGGGCTAGCTCCCCGTCCGGCGTCCGTCCGTCGTATGAGGCCGCCACACTATGCTCCTCGCGCTGCTCGTCGCTCTGCTCCTCGTGCTGCCGCTATTTGCCGCGATGTTCCCGCTCTGCCCACACTGCTCTACTCGCGCAATTAATCGCGACGCTCCTACAAAAACAAAAATCGACAACATAGGGAGCGATGGGCAGGTCGAGGAGCATGACGTGCGGCAACACGAGTAAAGTGGCCATACTATGTCTCTGCCTCCTTTCCTCGCTACTTCCCATGTCACTCGTCAAGTGTATAAGCGGCCGCATTACGACGATGACAAGCCGTGTCGACGGCGCGTTCGTGTTCCACGCGCGCCTCAAAGAGATGTCAGCATGGAAGGGCAAGGGCCGCCGCCGGTTGAGCTGCGGGATGTTGTAAGAGATACCGCGGCCTTGACATATAGGGCTAAGAAGGAACATGGGTGGTTTTTAGTCAGTAGAAGTCACTCACTTTCGCTCTGCCCAAGAGCGGGAGGGAATATTTGATGATTTCCCACCCCCTAAAAAAAAAGGCACTATTGGCAGCGAGTTATTCGAAAGAGATACCGCGGCCGGGCCGGGGCGGATCTAAAATGGGCACTTTAGCAGATCGTATTATGAATTGCGTTAAAATTAAAGCGTAAAATGGACCATTCAGAATAGTAACTGCGACTGTTACCATTTTACGAATTTTAACGCAATTCATATTATTTTCCTAAAATGATCTATTTTTCTAAATGGTGCTAGACGCAATTACTATTATGAAAGAACCATTTTAATCTTTTTAACGCAATTCATAATATGATCTGCTAAGTGGCCATTTTAGATCCCCAGGACTATTTTTAAAATCAAAAACTTAGCAAGCTGCATAAACCGCTAGTTATAAATAACCCGTTATGATATGACCGTTTCATACAACGGCATTAAAAATAATGATTTAAAAATATAACACTATTATTATGCGAGATCGCCTCAGTTCTCACAAAGTTTTATTGTTATAAAACGTTTAAAAACATAATTTAAGTTAATTTAGCATTAAGACTCCTGTCTCATGCTTGATATGCTGCGCGGACACACTAGTTTTTACGCCTTTATTTATTTAAAAAGTTCTTTGTGCATCGTGGATTTATACCTTCTTTTATGTTAGTTTAAACGACGGACATATTGAAACCCGCAATAGGGCTTATCGCAATGCTAACATGATAGAGGAAAGTCACCAAATATGAAATAGTATCTTAATATGGAATACCTTCATTTCTCTAAGACTATAAGTATGAAACGCAACACTCGACCATCTTCTGTTCCATTCGGTCTACTAACACGTACGTGGTGCAATAGACCGAATGGAACAGAAGATGGTCGAGTGTTGCGTTTCATACTTATAGTCTTAGAGAAATGAAGGTATTCCATATTAAGATACTATTTCATATTTGGTGACTTTCCTCTACTAATAAAAATATAAACAAAAAAACACTGATAAATAACAGACAAAACCATACCAAACATTTCGGAAAAGTCTCGCCACCCTTGCATTTATCACAGAAAATGTACGCGTATCAATGACTTTTAGGTATTTTATTTTATCATTTTATTTTCCCTTCATGTTTAAAAACTCACGTAGGACAATGACGAAACAGAAACGTCTCATAAAGTGAGATCTCGGTGTCTAAAATGGCCGCTTTAGCAGTATCGTAATATTAATAATGTTAAAAATTCAAAATTCTTAAAATGGACATAAAGTCTATTTTAGAATTTGATTTTTAACGTGATTCATCCTATGGTTTCTGCGTGGATTCTGATAAAGCGGCCATTTTAGACCCGCTGGAGAGCGTGCGGGGGGGGCATGGGATAATTATGTCACAAATTAAGGGTATAGTTTTTTTACATATTTTGGACGAGAATCAAATACTAAAACTACCCTTTTTTTTTTTTTTTTTTGGTGGGTATAAAATCATCGAATAACCCCTCCCGCTCTTGGGCAGAGCGAAAGGGAGTGTCAGACTTCTACTGACTAAAAACCACCCATGTTCCTTCTTCGCCCTCTATGTCGAGGCTGCGATAACCGTTGGACTACCCGCGGCCCCGACAGGCGTCGGCCCTTTCGGGCCCCTCCCATGTTGCTGACATCTCTTTGAGGCGCGCGTGGAACACGAACGCGCCGTCGACACTGCCTGTTTTCGTCGTGAGACGGACGGACGGCGAGTTAGCCCATCACTCACCGTCCACAGGCCCGCGTCTACGGTGGCCGGAGGTCATCGCGGGACCCCCGACGCCCGGAGCGCCTCCCGCGGCGGCTGGGACGAGAGGTTCTCTCCCTCTCGCGTTCCGCCACCTCCTTCGCCAGCATCACTGCTTCGCAAAAGGAGGCTCCTCGCCCCGGACCATGGCTTGCACCAGGGCCGGGAACTAAAACTACCCCTCAATAAGTTTCTCGTTTAAACTAACACACCCTGTATTCCATTACTCGTCTTCTCAGCAGCTACATCTTTTCTAGCTATAACATGGTTCAGACAGTCCATCCATCGAATCTTTGGTCTTCCTCTATTATCTTCCCGTTCCCGTGGGAATACATGGATAAAAAGCCTATGTTACTCAAGGTGAATGTTACTTTCTAATGGTGAAAGAATTTTTGAAATAGGCGCAGTAGTTTTTGAGTTTATTCATTACAAACATACACACAAAAGTACAAAATCTTTCCTCTTTATAATATTAGTGAAGATAAAGCAGAACAGTGTGTTTGATGATCGCGGTAATTTCTGAAACTACCAGCCGGATTTGAGAGAATATTTTTTGCATTTGACAACCCAATTCTTAAGAAAGGCTATAGGATACCCCGTCGGGGCTGCGGGATGTTGTAAGAGATACCGCGGCCTCGACATAAAGGGCTAAGAAGGAACATGGTTGGTTTTTAGTCAGTAGAAGTCTGACACTCCGTTTCGCTCTGCCCTCTTGGGCGGGAGGCGTTATTCGATGATTTTCTAACCGCCAAAAAAAAAGGCTATAGGATATTTATCATCACGCTGTCACTTTTAGGTTTCGAATGGCAAGTGAAACCCCGGGGCACAGCTAGTTATGATATAATGTATAAAACCCATAAAAGGACAGTATCTTCACTTGGCACTTATGAAATAAACTAGTTTTTGCCAGCGGCTTCACACGCTACAACTCGAAAATTATCCTACGGGAAGATAAAATCGGGATAAAACTAATATCCTATGTGCTAATCCAGGTTATAAACTATCTGTGTACTAAATCATATCCAAATCCGTTTAGTAGTTTTTACGTGAAGAAGTAACAAACACACACACTCACACACTCACAAACTTTCGCCTTTATAATATTAGTGTGATGTTATAGATAGGTATTTCTTGGAAACCATGCCCTCTGCATGTAAACATACAAAAGTGGTTCTTGACTCTTCTGCAATTTATTTTGTACTGAGTTATAATTGTGACAGTGTGGACGACGCTTGAACTACTTATTCTTCACTAGCTGTTGCTCTAGACTTTCGTACGAGTGAAATTTCATGGGTTTTAATTTAGTTTTTAACCTTTATTCAGCTACAAGTTGCCTAAGTTACTCGACCGGCGACATTGCAAATAATTATGTAATTTTATTCAACATAACATTCATAATTTTAAAAACCAAACAAAAAAAATCTAAATCGATCAAGCCAAGCGGGTAATCGGGGAACATTAATTAAAAAAGAGATCGCTGACGAATTTATAACCTCCCCCTTTTTTGAAGTCGGTTAAAAAGTTCCGTCTTTCGTTTTATCAATTCCGGAAAGAATACACGAAACATAAACAATAAACTTTATTCAAGTTCCAATTTAATGCAATTAATCGTAAAGCAGCTGTTTCCATTAAATTGAAACAAAAAGTCCAATTAAAGGAACAAAAGTGAGTGAATGATGCTCGAGCAAAATCATGCATCTGCTTTAACCCTTTCTCTCTAGCACGGGAGGGTTAACGGGTCGATAATGACCCAATTAAAGATGGACTGTTGCCCATATGACGAACAATAGAAATGAATTAACTTTTTTTTCGATTATGTTTTTCGCCTTGAGTTTATAAAGTTTTGCTGGATGCGACAGTAATTATTTTTTCTGTCGTTTTTATTATTTATCGAGATCCATAATATCACGATTTTAAAAGATATACTTACTTTTTAGTCCTCTGACATTACAGTAAGAAAAAAAAATAAGTACTAGCAATTTAGTCAAGACTGTATCGCAAACAGGCAATGCCCAACGCAGAATAAGTACTAGCAATTTGGTCAAGACTGTATCGCAAACAGGCAATGCCCAACGCAGAATAAGTACTAGCAATTTGGTCAAGACTGTATCGCAAACAGGCAATGCCCAACGCAGAATAAGTACTAGCAATTTGGTCAAGACTGTATCGCAAAATGGCAATGCCCAACGCAGAATAACTAGCGCACTTGTATGTGACTCTAATGATCGCATCTCATATCTATGATGCAGTGTATTCAATTGTTGGTGAATCAAATTAATAAAATAGTACTTGACTTATACAGGGAGTAAATTAACCCTTCACACATACGTCAACCAAGAATTCTGTACATCAAACTAAGTACCCCTAGGCAACATTTTTTGCTGGGAAACGACTTTTTTTTTGGGGTCAAATCAATTTTTACGGTAAAACTCAATGTAGCACTCTTGAAACATTGTGCTAGTGGATGCTTTGAATAGTAAAAGGGTCATGGAGTTAATTTAAGTAAAGTTATAACCTGAAAAACTAGT
Organism: Diarsia rubi; assembly: GCA_932274075.1. Taxonomy (NCBI): domain Eukaryota; kingdom Metazoa; phylum Arthropoda; class Insecta; order Lepidoptera; family Noctuidae; genus Diarsia; species Diarsia rubi. Next base: position 12,448,744 of record OW026433.1, on the reverse strand, counting down.
ATTTACAAAAACAGCTGTGCAAAATTTGGAACTTTGACCCCCAATATCTCTGTAACTAAGGGAGTTCACAGGTATGGTCTAAAACAAAAAATGATCGCAGTGGTGGGGAAAACAAGTGCCCTTCGTTTGCGTTAAGGGTACTTTTACACCCCTTATATTTATTAACTCACATCAAAATCGAAATATCTGCAGTTATTATCACCGATATACTAGCGGAAACACCCCCAACCGTTGCTTCATTGGCGGATTCCTGCTTTCTTCACTAAGTCATCAGACCCCCTTGTGGGAGGCCTTCCAACGTTGCCTCTTCAGGTGGTCATCACTGCAAAATGTTTTATTTACTTTATCAAAATTTCCCCTCAATATTGCATCTGAATAACAAGTTTCCCATTTCACAAAAAAATCACACGTGCCGTCCATCTTCCGCAATAATATAATCAGACATACAAGTATGAACTTTATAAGTTTGTACTAAAGTATGTAGATGAGCAAAAACTGCGCCTAGATTTTAGCCTAGATCTCAAGATGAGCAATAGTTTTACGCAACAGCTTACATCACAGATGTAAGATTCACGATCATAAAAATGTCGTGCCTATTGCCAGAGCCTTCAACTCTCATCCTTTCCAAATTATTGCAGTGATTGTGGGAAGCGGGCGGTTTTACTTAATCCTCTATTTATGATTTATGTAGCTAAGTACACTTATTTGTCAATTTTAGAATAACGTTTAGTCTAGAGGTTTTGTTTTTGTCTGGTTATATCCCCATGTTTAGCGTTCGTCTGGTGTCTGGGACGAGCAGCGGACCACCGCCAAAATTGGTCGAATAGAGTCTAATAGAGAAAGTTGTTCAGTTTGATGGTCTAAATCAGATACTGAAATAAAGCCCTACATTGCTAAAACACGCTCTATAAGAATTATTATTAACTGACTTTAAGAAATATGATTCTAATTAGTCCGTCTGTTAGATTATCGAAAACTATTGGATACGTATTTTTTGTTTTGACAAATCAATAAAAATTGACGAAGATAAAACGCGTCAAAGATTTGAGTGGGGGTTGTGACGTCACTCACCGGTAAAGAATGTCATACTAATGTCTTGGAAATGACGTCACACGAGTTTTCTAAGCACTGTATCGTCGTTTTTATTGTTTGTTTACGTGAAAAAAGGAAAAAATACGTGTCCAATATTTTTTGGAACTCTATCAGACAGACTAATTAGATTTTTTTGTTAACTACCCCATTCTATGGACAGTAAAAAGACTCTGCGTCTCTTGATCATTCAAAGAATGGGAACTTGATCCACTCAGGATATTGAGCCTAGAGCCTTACTCCAATTCCTTATGGAACAACAAAAAAATCATCAATGACAAAAATCTCTGTAATAAAAAAATTCTATGCTGCTTTGTAATAAGGCCACATCCAGCCGATCTACAGCTAATCAATTGACACCAAAGCGCGATAGGAAGTGCCCGTCGGAAATCGGAACCAAAGGGGTGCGGTAACAAGCACACGTGCGTGCGCAGGCGCAAGTACGCGCACCAATCTGGCGCATTGTGTTATAATGTGAGGGTGATTCTGAAGAGGGTGGAGGGACGAAAAATTATGTAATGAGTGATTATTATGGTGTCACGTGCGTAGTCAATAATATTTGTTATTGTGTAAAAGAGAATTGATGTTGTCGATAGCGGGATTGTAAGGAGAGTTTTGTTTATGAATCACACTAATATTATAAAGATTGTGAGTGTGTGTGTGTAGGTTTGTTACTTCTTCACGTCTAAACGGCTGGAGCGATTTCAATAAAATTTGGTATGGAGTTAGTTGACAACCTGGATTAACACATGACAGATTTTTATCCCGATTTTATCTTCCCGTGGGATAATTTTCGTGTTGTAGCGGGTGAAGCCAATGGCAACAGCTAGTAGAAGAATAACTATGCATTATTGAAAAGCTATTTTCTCTTGCATTATTTTTTGTGAGAATAGGATTTGTCCGTTGATCCTGTGATTGCCTCGTTGATAATGCCTGCCTGTATAGAGGTTGTGTTTATGTGTTGTAGGTTCTGATGTTAATTCTCAGGTAAGGCAAAATGTTATTAAGTTTTGCATAATATATGTAATTTCTCAGTAGCAGTCACTGAACCTGGATTTGAGTCCGGTTGATGGGAATAGGGTCACCCCCTATAACATGGGCCTTAAACATAATTGGCGAAATGTGGGTGGGCTATTCCTCTGTCTAACCCTTTGGGGATTACAGGCGTAAAGTTATATTATGTAAAATACAAAAATATTTTACTTATTATAACTTCACGCCTGTAATTTCTTGTGGTATGCTTACGGTAAGCCACATATAGCTCATTAACCTTTTCCTGCGTTTGACATTTTCGTATTAATTGATGTAACCTCAATAGTTTTTTTGGTTGGGAAAGTGATTCGATTCGAAACAGCACAAAGGCAAAAAAATGATTTCTCTATACAGACAGACACATATACAAGCACTAAAAAAATATTCAAAGCACTCAAAAAATCTTCAATGGCATCATTTCCCAGATGCGAATCTCCAACAATAACTCCTTTACCAACTTTCTTGAAGATTTCGAACACATTTTTGCTCATAAAACGCACATAATCTACTAACTATTCGATATACTGACAAGATAACATCGGAACCGTCACAATGTTTTGTACCAACAACATTTTATCTTGAATCTCCTGCATACTTACTTAATAGAGGAAATCGCCAATTGCATGAAACAATGCTCCGTGGTCTACCCCGTATATATTAGCTCCAACATTGGCTATACCCCCCATCTCTTTCTCACTCATGCCAAACTTCAGAAGAGGGATAAAGGCAGGAGATGTTGGGCGCCAATATTGGTGCTCTACGTTGGTGATTCTCAAAGATCGTTGTCTTTAATGTACGTCTACTATTTTGTCGTTATTTAATGAATGTAAAAACAATGTTGCCGTACAGAGAAATTGTTTCTGTTTGAATACGTTGAAATGATACTACTTAAATGCTTGATAAATTGGTGGGATTTTGCTTAAGACAGGCTCGGTTAAAATTCTCATTGGTAAAACAGTAGGTAACTGGCGATCAGAGATAAACGTGATCATTTCATGAAAAATACCTACATTAAATGGAGTAAAATTAAACTTAGAAAATTGTATTGATGGATTTAATTATTAAAACTTAGTTAAAACATGCATGTTACGGTCTCAAATCAGTTTAACTGATCTTAAAAATACAAGAAAAACGTAAGACTTTTTTTTGGTTTTCGTGGGCTATCCCGGCGCTTACCCCTAAAGTAAACGCCTTTTCTCACAAAGTAACATTGATACCATCGGCAAGGAGTCAGTGAACATTTTTCAGAAATGAAGCCAAAAAAAGAGTTAGATTATAGTAATACTAGCTATTCCAAGCTGATGCCCATAAAGAAGAAAAAAAACCCGACTGAAAAAACTGAAAAGCAAAAAAACAAGCACATTTTAAATTTAACAAATCTTTGAAGCAAGCGGGGTCCATTCTATTATCATTTCATAATTTAATATTCAAATAAACCCCATCTGCTTCCAAGTTTTGGTAATTTAAAATGTGCTTGTTTTTTGCTTTTCAGTTTTTTCAGTCGGATTTAACTTTTGTGTTTGTTTAAAGGTTTTGTGACTTTGAATTTCTTTTAAACATATAAGTGTCATATATTTTTGTAATCTCTTTTTAAAACCCTTCATTTTGATACCCTACTGGATGGTAATGGTTTTTTTTTTAGAAATCCGCGAAATGGCCCCAAAACCCGCTAATTTCTTTCTTTGTTTTTCATTTTAATGTAGCCAGTAACACTCGCGCCATCAAGACGAATCTAACGACGTATATTTTATTCAAATCCCTTCATCCGTTTAGAAGTTATGAGGGAACAAAGAAAAGCACATACATACATCACGCCAAACACATAACCTTCCTTTTGGGCTTCGTCGCAGTCGGGAAAAAAAGCCACCATCGTTTTTTTCAACCTTTTTACCCCATCACTTTTTCACAAGCGCCCATTTGACACAAATACCAAGATGTCGGCATCATGTTTGCGCGGTCTTTTGAAATAATACAATAATTGCGCATTATTAAGTCAATGAGGAGTCGATTAGATCGCTATACTTATTTATACTTCGTGTTTATGCGCGCATCGTGAACTTGCTAGGGTTAGCATTTGACAGGTTGTGATGATGTAAATGGATGCTTGACTTTGAACGTTGTGTGGTCTCAAGGTTAGAAGTGTCAATGTTCTAATTGTATCTGTCATCCCTGTCGTATAGGGGGCCATTATTATATTTGTAGGAAAAATATATTGTTTAGACTTTAGACAATCACGTTTTTCAAGTTTTGCTACTATATTTAATATAACCCCGTTTAATACGTGAGATCAAGGCTAAACCAGCATCCCGTCGGGGCTGCGGGGTGTTCGAAAGAGATACCGCGGCCTCGACACAAAGGGCTAAGGCGGAACATGGGTGGTTTTTAGTTCACGCCCAGAGGAAAGAGTCATTTGAAGATTTCCCACCAGCATCGTAAAACCTAATTATGATGAACTTACACTCTGAAGTGTGGTTCTGTCTTCTAATTTAGAGTACTGGAACCGATGACCTCGTAAAGGTTGTGGGGACCCGCTGGATGCGAGACGCACGGGACCGGTCAATGTGGCGATACCTGAGGGAGGCCTATGTCCAACAGTAGACGTCTTTTGGCTGAAATGACCCGCTGGATGCGAGATGTACGGGACATGTCAATGTGGCGTGTCTTTTGGTGATTATGAGTACCAAAAACACGAAGAGCAGTATTATAGCAACATATTTCATTCATTCATAATATCATTCTGTTTTGTGTTCTGTCTTAATTCTGTTCTGTCTCCTGCTGATTCATAATAGTAACATTTGATAACCCTACCATCGACATTCATTGTTAGTTATCTCCTTGAATATCTAATTTTTTCGCTGACATTGAGTGTTGCCATATGTTCCTTTGTGTCAATATACAGTTTTGCAACTGTTCCTAACATGATCTGTTACGTAAAATTTGCTGCTCTTCATTGCAATATCTCTTCTTCATTGTACGTTTAAAATGAGTGTCTGCAGAACATTAAAAACGTTTACCTGTTGTTAACCTGTTTCCAATTTCAATTTTTGTGCAGTCTATGAGCTGGAGGCTAATGGACTGCACAAAAATTAAAATTGGGCATCGTTGAGCATCTCTCCGGCATTTTGTTTTGGTTTTCTTACGATATTTTTCTTTATTGAAGCAAGTGATAATGATACAACACGCACTTGAATCCATACGAACAGAGTACAGATTCCAACGGTGTGTTCGTTGGAATCTACTCTGTACGTTCACCAGGTTCACCAGAGTTCCGTAGGTACTTCATTTCTTCTTCTATGCTGTAATTAATTCCTGAAAAGAAATAATATCTCATGGTTCCACATAATACAAACCGCATATGTTTTTGTCTAAGGTAGTGTGAAAACTTATATTTAACTGCGGTACTCAGAGATATTGAATCATTACTAACTAGTGACCTGCCCGGCTTCGCACGGGTGCAAAAAAGATACTAAAACCTTCCTCTTGAATCACTCTATCTATTAAAAAAACCGCATTAAAATCCGTTGCTTAGTTTTAAAGATTTAAGCACACATAGAGATATGGGGACAGAGAAAGCGACTTTATTTTATACTATGTAGTGAAGCCGTCACTCAGTAAAGGTTTGACATACTTTTGTATGACAAAACTGTCCAAACCTTTACTAAGTGATGGCCTAAGTAATCATTACAGCTCTCTGTGTCCAAGTGACTTTAGATATTTCTAACCAACAAATAGATCAAATCGTAATACACATGTAGGAAAAACAAACATATTATAATACAGATATTTACCATTGGGACCTTTATAAACCGTAGAACTCACGAGATGTTTCTCTGGAAATAGAAACATTTACAACAATACCATTATTATTTGATATAGCTATACCAAAACAATAAAAAATAACCAGTAGACAAACAAATTCAACACACAGCCATATTTGTTTATCCTCGTGACGTCACTAAACAATTGACTGTAGTGTTAACAAACATCCGTTGATGACAATAAGATGACTAGTCCATTCAATAAGCTATTGAGTTGTTTATTTTCTTATATTTTCAGTTTGAGATCGATGTAAACAAAAGTTGCGTTGTTGGGTCGCTAGCTACACAGTAATCATCATCATGATCAACAGCCTACAATGTTCTTACTGCAGGGAGCCAGACCTCGCCCGTCGGGGCTGCGGGATGTTGTAAGAGATACCGCGCGGCCTCGACATATAGGGGTCACCAAGGAGCATGGGTGGTTTTTAGTCAATAGAAGTCTGACACTCCCTTTCGCTCTGTCCAAGAGCGGGAGGGGTTGTTTGACAATTTCCTAACCCCCAAAAAAAAATGTGCTATAATCCACCACGGGCCCAGTGCGGGTTGGTAGATGTCACATGTCGTCGAATTTGTTGGACAAATAAATTATACAATGTACCTGATGCGCCTGTCTGGGGTCGAACTCACGACCTACGGTTCGTGGCCGCCTGATAATCTAGAAAAAAAACACCAGTGAATTAGGTAGTAGGAGTAGCAGACACGGGATCTGGATTTGTGCCCGGTTGATAGCAACAGGCTCGCCTAATTAAAGAGCGAGATTAAGTCAAATATTTTTCCCCCTGAATCTCCCGTAAAACCGAATTCTCAAGCGTGTGTCATACGTAATTTCTAAGAATCCGGTGATTTACAAATTTGTTGAATGTCTACGGCTTTTCTTACATGCAGTTGTTGTATATTCAGGGTATGTCCGACACGACTTAAACCATTAATCATTCTCAATCTGAGAGCCAAAGCGTATGACTCTGCACCTCGTCTTGGAAGAGGACTTTAGCCTAAGGTAGTGGTGATTCGGCGCTACCACGGACAAATACCATATGAGCAAACAGTACAATGTGCTCATAACATTCACAAGTGAAATCAATGTTACTAAAATAGTTTTAAGGGGTTACTAAGACTCTCTGACAGTTTAACACTCTTTCTCTCAACTAGTTTTAGGGTTCCGTCATCAAATAGGAACTCTTATAGTTTTGCCATGTCTTTCTGCCTGTCCGCAGCTTTGCTCAGATACTCATGGTACTAGAAAGCTGTGATTCAGCGTGAATATACGATATATGAATATATGATTAGTTCCCCCACTTCTGGCCTAAGACCTCTCCACTCCTTCCATTTTTTGCGAACCAGCGCGTCCTCCTTCCAGTTCTGGCGGAACCTGTAGTACACGTGGAAAAAAGAAGTTTCGACCTTGTTAAGACCCAAATAGTTAAAAGCACACCTGATGAACTACCTACAAGTCGTAAAGGTAACCTCGTTAACTTTTACGATGGTCCCAATAAAAGTTTACAAACCTACATACTCGTAGATAGCTATGGCATATTATGATTCGCACCTTTCAACGCTATTAGTTGGTCGTTCCGGCAACACTTTTAGATTTATTAGCCGATTTAAAAGGGAAAGGAAGAGTTATGAGTTAAACTGTTTGTGTGTATGGTGCCTTCGTAAGGTGAGATTGGGTGAAATTTTGATGGATGAAGTGTGACGATCATGTCTTCGTGATTTAAGTTTTCCTCGTCTTTATTGGTTGATACATCTTTATGTAGAATACCTTCTTGTAGGTTTCGTGGAAGTGGATGGGGTATCCCCCTTTTTTTTGGCGGGTGGAAAATCGTCAAATAACCGCTCCCGCTCTTGGACAGAGCGAAAGGGAGTGTCAGACTTCTACTTCCTAAAAACCACCCATGTTCCTTCATAGCCCTATATGTCGAGGCCGCGGTAACCTGTGAACAACCCGCAGCCCATGTGGTGTCTCCCTTTTAATAGTACTAGCTGTTGCCATCGGCTTCACCCGCTACAACTCGAAAATTATCGCAAAGGTAGATAAGATCGGGATAAAAACTGCTATCCTACGTGTTAATCCAGGTTATAAACTATCTGTTTACCAAATTTTATCTAAATCCGTTCAGTAGTTTTTGCGTGAAGAGGTAACAAACATACACACCCACATATAAATTCGCCTTTATAATATTTGTGTCATAAGCATAATATAAAGGGTGTAAAAGTACCTTTAAGGCAAATGAAAGGCACTTGTTCTAAAAAATAATCTCATTCCATCATCATCACCATACCTCCAGTTACGGAAATATTGGGGGTCAAAGTTAAAAAAATTTCACAGCTGTTTTTGTAAATACTGGTTTTTCAGGTTACAACGTTACTTAAATTACCTCCATGACCATTACTATTTAAAGCATCCGCTAGCACAACGTTTTAAGAGTGCTACATTGACTTTTACTGTGAAATGTGATTTTATACCCCAAAAAAAAAGTTACGCAAAAATCTTTGCGTAGGGGGGGTTGGGGGGGGGGTAGTTTGATGTACAGAATACTTGGTTGACGGCTGCGTGAAGGGTTAATTTACACCTAAAATCGGACGCAACGAGCACCACTCAGTCAATGCCTTCGCCCGACGGCGGAGGAGGAATTATAATATTTTGATGATTTTCCACAAACCAAAAAATAAATAAAAGATTTCTTTTAGAAGTGTATGACTAGTCTATAGATATCTTGACACACAAATCCTTCCGCTTTATTAAAATACCAGTACACAAACTTAGCATACTTTAAGTACATAAGTGGGTATACATAATATTATGTTGTTTAAAGTGTATAGTCATACTCGTATATTATGCGTCACAGTACCTCGATCGTGGGACCGTATGAGACGTGACTACTGCCTAGTGCCTTGTGAGGTAACCTTGCGAATATGTAGGTAATCAGCCGGGTTTTTTTGTAAGAAAATAAGATTGTGGGCGGAAGGTTCTGAAGAAAAATGGCGTTGAAGGAACTTTTGTTAAATCGATTGTTAAAGAAGGTTTTGGGTTTTGATTCCCGGGTCAAGTAAGTCATCATCATCATCATCATCATCAGCCATAAGACGTCCACTGTTTGACAAAGGCCGCCTATAGAACGCCATAACGAACGGCAACCTGCCGTTTGCATCCACCGGTTGCCCGCGACTCTCACGATGTCGTCGGTCCACCTGGTGGGAGGCCTACCAACGCTTAACTCGCCGTCCGTCCGTCTTACGACGAAAACAGGCCGTGTCGACGGCGCGTTCGTGTTAAAGAGATGTCAGCAACATGGGAGGGGCCCGAAAGGGCCGACGCCCGTCGGGGCCGCGGGTTGTCCACAGGTTATCGCGGCCTCGACATAGAGGGCGAAGAAGGAACATGGGTGGTTTTTAGTCAGTAGAAGTCTGACACTCCCTTTCGCTCTGCCCAAGAGCGGAAGGGGTTATTCGATGATTTTACACCCGCCAAAAAAAAAAAAAAAAAGGCCTACCAACGCTGCGTCTTCCGGTTCATGGTCGCCACTCGAGAACCTTTCTTCCTCGTCGGTTTTCGGTACTTCGACCGATGTGGCCTGCCCATTGCCATTTCAACGTGCATATTCTGGCAGCTAGGTCGGTGACCCTGTTTCTTCGGCGAATTTCCTCATTACGGATTTTGTCGCACAAAGAAACTCGCTCTCTCCATGGCTCGTTGCGTGACGACTCTGAGCTTCTCTAAGAGGCCAGCCATCAGAGGGTAAGTCATCACTGCTGAAACATCCGAAGGGTGATTCGACGTGATCCCTTTATTTCAATGACATGTCGCCAGTTATGTCCAAGTCCCATGTAATCGGGGATGACCCTATTGCCATCTCCTGCCTCCTAATCCAGAGTCCTGGCTGCTGTTGATAAAATCGTGATGGAGAACCCGAGAATCAAACTCAAGACCTCATACTCAGCAGTTGCGATCACTAGACTCGACGACGACGCATTCATTTTTACAACATTCCAAAAAAAAAAACCTCAATAAAAGACTATTAAACTAATCTAGAAGCACACATCACAAAAATATTGTTCAAACAATTTAAGATAAATCAGCAATCGGAAGTCCTCTCCGGCACGTGCCAAACTTGCAGTTTTCGAGATCGTCCCTCCAACAAAACGAACGTACAAACAGTCAAGTGGCACTCCCACTATCTACCTCTCTATCACGTTTTAGAGCACCTTGTATTATTTTTAAGCACCCTGTATATTTTTAAAGGTACTCCGGACAACTCAAGTGATTTTTAACAGGGTAACGGGTTTGAGTCCGTTTTCAGTAGTTTTAGCTCAGGAAGACACTTGAAGTGCTGTCGGGTGTCGATTGGCACTTCGCGGTAGTTGGTACTTTTAGATCGTGTCTGGTCATAAGTGGGTAATACGTAGTTTTTAAAGGACTATTGAGTTTTTTAAGGGTTGCGAAAAGGACCTTTTTGCTACCCTTAAATCACCCAGCTTATAGACACTAATCCCTAAGCTACACTTAAAAAAACTGTAATTAAATCAGGAAATTGCATTTTCTTTACAAAATCTAATAATGTCAAGATAAGATAAAAGTCGAGGATAGGCATCTCGTTCAGATCTACGAAAAATAATACATATTTTTTATTTAAACTTTTTTTTTAATAACTTTTCTTAAAAAAATCACGAAGCTAATGGTACCATATTATAGCTAAGTATAGACATTTTGTGTAAAAAATCTTTTCTTTTTAGTTTAATCACAACAAGGTAAATATCCTGTAATGTAAAGATGAAGTTAAGATATACTTATACGATAAACCGATGTTAGTTCATTTAAAAAAAAAAAAATTACGTTATTACTTTTATACCCCAGACAAATGACGTCAATGCAATAAAATTAATGTCAAATGTCAACCTGTGACTGCAAACTGGTGTCTTTAAACTTAGCTTAAGAACAGTCAAGGCCCAGTATTACCTGACCCCTCGTATAAAGAAGAAGAGACCAAGTGGTGTCAGAAAAGGGGTCAAGTAATGCTGGGCAGTGACTGTACTGAGATTAAAAGGAAGTGTGACTCACGATTAGTTCCCGTTAACCGCCGAGTGTTACTTTTGTCTAGATTTTCAGCCTTAATTGCTGGTACAGAGGCCAAACACATAAAGCTATCCGAAACTGACAAATTTTCACAATCAACCAACTTAATTCCTTAACCGACTTCCCAAAAGGAAGAGGTTCTCAATTCGATTGGTATGTTTTTTTAGAGATCGTCATCGGCCTCGCCTTTTTCCAACTATGTTGGGGTCGGCTTCCAGTCTAACTGGATGCAGCTGAATACCAGTATTTTACATGGAGCGACTGCCTATCTGACCTCCACAACCCAGTTAAAACTATTTGGTAAGACTGGTTGTCAGACTTTCAGGTCACTGACTACCTGTAACGAATGCCAAAGATCTAATATTGCAGCCGGGACCAACAGCTTAACGTGCTTTCCGAGGCACGGAGGAAACTCGGTATGTAATGGGCGGTCACCCATCCACAGTCCAACCTAGGTAAGCGCGGCTTAACCTAAAGAACGACCCGAGTAGCAGTTATTATTAAGTCACGAGATCCTCTCAGATTTAAAGTTGAAAATCTATTAATTTTTTTTTGTATTTTATTTTAACTCAATATGTACACCTTAAACGAACGTACGTACTTACCATTTATTACAAAATGTAGTATCTTGAGTCTGTACATTGCATCGTCGTAAAAAACTAGATAGAATGTAATATTAACAGATGTGACAGTCTGAGTCTGTTAATTTGAATATGAATGCAATGTTTTCGATTAATATTGTCACTTCTTTCATCCAAAGAATAGGGTAGTTATCAAAAAAAATGAATTAGTCCGTCAGATAGACTTCGAAAAAATATTGGACACGTATTTTTTCACGTAAACAAACAATGAAAACGATACAGTGCTTTGAAAACTCGTGTGACGCCATTTTCCAAGACATTAGTATGACATTCTTTACCAGTGAGTGACGTAAAACCCCTACTCAAACCCTTGACGCGTTGTATCGTTCGTCATTTTTTATTGATTTGCTAAAACAAAAAAAGTTTTTTTTTTTTGTTCTCCTTTTATCTGCAATCGGCTGTCTAGCCATAATCAGATAGCGTCTTTCTTCGAGATTTTTGTGATGTTCCAATAAACATTCACATTATGTGGTAAAGTACTAAAATAACTAAAACAAAATTTTTCACTGTCGTTGGTCCAAATTTAGAATTTGCCATCTCTTTAGGCGGATTATATCCCCTTGTCTGTTTAGGAGGTTCTTGGCTAAGACATTGCTGTGCTTGCTCAGTCTCTGTTTGTAGGTTTTGCTTTTTTCACATATTTCAAACAAAAAATACGTATTAAATATTTTTCGATAATCTAAAAGACGGACTAATTAGAATCACATTTTTTTAGGTCAGTAAACATCCCGATTGGTGCACGCTAAAGTATGAGTTCAACTAACTACACAACAGAACATCACGCCTGTAATCCTCGTAGGGTTATACAGAGATGTTCACCGAGGCGAGCCTGTTGCCGTTAACCGGGCACAGATCCTGGCTTTGTATTTCCTACTGAGACATTGCCGATGGAAATACTCAATAACACTTTACACGATCCGGGAATCGAACTCAGAACCTTGCATAGCAGTCCACCACTAGACCAACAAAGCCGTCGAATTAGTACGGACTAATTGGACATACATCTTACACCGGAAATTGTCTGTCGGTGTCTGAAATCGCGTCCGCAATTAGTCCGTTTCGATTTGACCAAAACTTTAAATAATGAAGAAGAGAGTCGACGGCACGGTTGACGCAGTGGCTCAAGAAGTTGACTGCGCTGCGTGCCGCGGGTTCGATCCGCGCACGGAACAAATATTTGTATGGCCTACAGATAGTTGTTTTGGGTCTGGGTATTTGTGGCAACGTTTTGGTAAAAAAATAGTTCCTGGTGAAGAGACAGAGCTCCTCTGGCTAACCATCACGCCATTTGTACGAGCACGTACCGGCGAACGGTTTAACTTACTTTCCGAGTCACAGAGGAAACTCGGTATGTACCTATTGTGCAAGCGCGGCTTTACATGTAGATCGACTTAAGTAGCTGATATTATTTAGTCACGAGCCTCAGAGTGTTACCTATTAACTGACAAATAGTTAAAAACAGAGCAAACACTCGTACAAATTACAATCACCAGTATATTTCTCATCATAATGTAACCAACATCCCGTTGCAACAACCAAGGACCTCGCATCACACCGCATTGTTTCCATCTCATCGGACTATCATAATGATAATTGCAATATAAATCACTCGCATTAAAACCAAGGTTATCCGGTGTGCAGGGCTGTCAGAATATGTAATGGATACTGTTTGTTTGAGATGTCATTTAAGGGCTTTAAATCACTCTCCGTGATAGCTTGCTGCAGCCCTATGACTGGTTTCGAATTTGTAAGAACCTGGATGGCCTAATTTTAGACAAATCTGTTTGTTTTCTTGATTGGTTAGTACGTAAACAAGATCTGCGTAGATTGAAACGCTGGCTTCATAATCAAAATTACAATTACGTTATGAAACTTGCAATAGATCCCAAGTATTCCTCAAGTAAAGATTCCTCTGACCATGTTATTATAATTTGGATCTCTTAAATATTGGACTGGGCCGGTATCTTTAAGGCAAGCATGTTTCACTCGAGACCACTTCATGACTTCACATCAGGCAAATTGCGGCCAAATGCAAGCATGAATAAAAAAATTAGCTCGTCTTCAATATTGCTTAAATGTTTTGTGTGTGCATTTTAGCATTTTTTTAAGTGTAAGTGAGTTAGCTTTTCAGAAACTAGCTTCCAAAATAAATCATATTTATAAGCACTGTTCTCAAAAGGTGTAGGCTTATTGTGAAGGAACACGTGACATCTACCAACCCGCACTGGGCGTGTGTGGTCAATAAAGATGTTTCCTGATAAAAAAAATATGATTCTAATTAATCCGTCAGTTAGATTATCGAAAAAGATTGAATACGTATTTTTTGTTTTATCAAATCAATAAAAAATTACGAAGATAAAACGCGTCAAATATTTGAGTAGGGGCTTGTGACGTTGCTTACCGCTAAAAAATGTCATACTAGTTTCTAAGAATATGACGTCACACGAGTTTTCAAATCACTGTATCGTCTTCATTTGACCGGCCTGTTGGTCTAGTGGTTAGTGACCCTAACTGCTATGCCGGAGGTCGTGGGTTCGATTCCCACTCAGAACAAATGTTTGTGTGATGAGCACGATTATTTGTTCTGTGTCTGGGTGTAATTTATCTATAATATGTATGTATTTAGAAATATATAAGTATGTTTATCAGTTGTCTAGTACCCATAACACAAGCTCTGCTTAGCTTGGGACTAGATGGCGTTGTGTGATAGTTGTGGAATATTATATTATTATTATTGTTTGTTTACGTAAAAAAAAAAACATATTTGCCCAATATTTTTTGGAAATCTATCTGACGGACTAATTAGATTTTTTTGTTAACTACCCTATTATAATTCATTACATTGTCATAAAGGGGAGTTCTGTATCACAGCTGTGAGAACGATACAGGCTAATTTTGCTTACGCTTTAAACTCTGGTCAATCATCCCCCGTTTCGACACCACATCACAAAACTGTTACCTCAAATACTTGCGACACCCCTGAACTCAACAGATAAACACAGTAAAGTCTTTATTGTGCGTAAATGCACAATTTACATATTTAATCCAGCATGTGATGAGACCGGCCAGTATCCTTAGTGCAACAAATTGTGAAGCTGACACGCTGGTCCAATTATTGCATCATTCTAGATTGTTCGACTAGCCTAGGTTGAGTAGTGACAATGGTAAATGGATAGCTATTGCATTGGGTAGTAATTTGAAGTGACTTGTGATTGGTGGTCAAGGTTAGAGGGCAGGGTTTTGACTCTTTGAGAACTGTTGGAAGATTATATTAATGTTTTTAAGTGTCTGGAGGATCGTTAGTTTTTATTCTGCTCTTTGCTGTATGATTAACCACCTCTAAGGATTGACGTGTCCATTTTCTTAGCCAATTTCTGGATGCTTAGCCAAGACTAGAAATGATTAGCAAAAGGTATATATAAGGTATTCTACCATATAGTACTTTACTTCCAAAATCCTATCTATTTCATCTGTTTCAAGAGACCCTAGATTTGGGTAATACTTTGCATCATTCTAATCGGTTCCACTAGTCTAGACTGAGAAGTCATAATGGTGAATAGTTATTGCATTGGGTGGTAACTTCAGGTGACGTATGATTGGCGGTCAAGGTGAGAGGCCAAGGTTTTGACTCCTTGAGAACTGTTGGAAGATTATATTGTTTTGCAGAGTTTAATTGATGACTGGTGTTAATTATACTATTTGCTTTAGGATTTCTATCAACGTGTCAATCATTCCATGACATTGTTTCCTTAGCCATTTTTCTATTGCCTATTAAAAAAACACGAAGTTGATCAAATGCTCACTCCTTGTCAAAATAAAAATATTTCATTACAAAAAGGCCTAGATGTGCACTAATAACACGTCGAGAAAAGTTGCGCGTCGAGTTGATCCTTTCCTAAGGAGAAGAACCGACAAGAAACACTATAGTTACCAAGATTAATTCTTTAAACTTGTATTCAAATCTCAAATTGGCCGTTATCATTGATTGGAATCTCATTAACAACTCATGAGATTGAACTTCCAATCCAATGGAACTAAATTAGCTTCCTACTTCTAACCTGGTTAACAGGCTAGAAGTAATATTCTAAAAGGCATCTTTAACCATAAAAACCAAGACAAACTAAAAAAGAGAACAAAGCTACATTCTAAGTAGTGTCTGTATTAAAATATATAAATATTTTTAACCTCAGCCAACTCGCACTGTATCGAATGACCATTACTATGTCTAATTTGAAATAGGTATGCGAATAACCTATAGACCTCGGATACCTTAGATCTTGACGTGTTTTATACATTCGGCTTTGAAGTCCTTGATAATGCAAAAAGTAAGGAATGTAGCTATGTTTCTTGATATGTGGGAAGAAAAATGGTTTTAGAAAAAAGTAGGGCAGAACAGCGAAAAAGATTGAGTTAAACTGGTCAAAAACATGTTAGGATAGTAATAGATGGCGTAATAAACTCATACTTATTGGTAATAGCAAATACAAAGTTGAAATCGAAAGAAATATTGAACTTAATGAATCATCAACTCCAAAAGGCGTACTCATTAAAAACAAGGTAAATAATCCCATAATATCCACTTGCACTTTAATCTACAAATTAATCAAAGAGCCAAAATCGTAATTAGTCATTCCACATCTACACGACTTGCTACCATGACCCTCACTTGAAGACATTAACCCGTATTAAGTATGCTGGCAACGCCATGACAATTACCATATTAAAGTACCATAGATCCATGCGAAACTCCACAATATTTTAGGCTAAATACATGAGAAATTCTGTTTTCCACTTCTCGTCACGTACTCCTAAGGTTGAAGAACGTGGAATTGGTGGACACAGCGATACTCAGAAAGAGTGTGGAATAATTTCTAAAAAATTATGTATGCAGCTTACTATTCCGTGGTTACCGTTCGTTCAGTGGTATCTCATGGACTTGCAGACTCTGTGTAGCAAGAATGTCAGCGAGTTTCCTTAAGTTAACCTATTCATGACAAGATTCTCTTCAAAATATTTTGAGATGGGTTGACTTTTTAGTCATCATTATATTCTTTCTGCCTTCATTGACCCGTGTTATTTTGGTTCGGACAACACGTTTTTTTTTCTTCGATTCAATTTTCAATCAATTTTCAAATTCAATTTATTCATCTTTCTTTAGCTTTCCTCTCCCTCTCCATCCATTAACATTTACATTTATCACTCTTTTAGTCACATTGGTTGACTTCAATCAAGCTTCTAAATTCCGTTTGTCTGTCTTCCATCTCCAATTCCGTATGCTAATATGGTAAGATTACGGAAAATGACATCAGGTTTCAAAATGTCATTGTAACCCTGAACCAAGCATTAACTTCGATAAGACTTAAAGGTTTTCATTCAAAATATGATTATCTCTGGTTCGTGACAACAGCGATTACTCAAGACAGAAATCATTCCTCAAGTCATCAGAAATCATTGATCTGTCTGTCCGTAAGTACATTAGTATAAAAATGTTCCAATAAGAAACATTGCATAATACGATATCAATTTACACTAATCTTAGATCAAGGTTCAATGACGTCATCACACTATGTATAGAGATCGAATCAAGCCGTGAAACTCGTGAAAAAAATATATATAGCAAATATAAAAATAAAGTATAATTGTTTACGTTCGTACATTGGAGATCTCAAGAAAAGCTGACTCATTCGCCTTAACAATGTCAACGTCTCGGTTATTGACAATAAGCACTCACGTAAAAGGAGAAGAGTGCTCGAAAATCAACAAACACTAAACAAAACGCTCTCACAATATCATAAACAAAATAATTGATACGAGAAATGAGGATGCCCGAAACGTACCTACTGAGGATACCGAGCATCCATTTATTTTAAACACAGTTATCATCTAGTATACTTCATTCAACACGACCCTACCTACACAAATACACGTAGCTGGCACAATTAATATGTTCACTGCTTATATCTCCACTATAAAACAAAATTTTACCGCTACTTAACTTAAACAACTCTTAAACAACAGAGAGAGGACTTAAAATCCTTCACCGACGACTCCAAATACGAATTTCAAATTGTTCTCTTGTGGCCAGCTTCTTCTGACACACTCCCACGCAATTTTAAACTTTAAATCTTAAGTGATTGAACCGATTTTCCTCCGTGAGGTAGGCTATGTAGATCTTAGTAAAGTTAAGCTAAAACCGACTGTATGTGAGGAGGGAAAGGCTGATAATGCAATGGATGAAGGAGTAAGTTTTAATAATAACCCGTTTGTAGCCGCCGTGGGAACGAAGTCGGATATGCGATGTATAATCGTCTGTCGGAACAGACTGGATGCAATAGTCCAATTTTGCAGCCTTTTACTTAGATTACGTTTGCGGCGGGTTTTAAGTAAAAACTCGTTTGTGCATCGGATGTCTCAAGTTTTCGGTTAGTTTTTAGGAAATAAGTAGATTCCATCTTTGTCGTTTATGAGGAAATGCATACTGCGAGTGAAACTACTGCCTATTCAGAAAGTGTGATTTAATGAGAGACATTTTACTCACACATGCAGAATCTTACTCAAACAAACGCCTGAACTAAATTGATGTTTGCTTTAACTGGGTACTAAGGTGTTTACAGAATTATCAAGGTTGCATTTAAAGCTCTATTCGTCCCAGAATAGACAAAACCGTGACGTGATCTATAATCAAGTTTACAGCCTCAGGAAAGCAGAAAGAATGTAACATTTTTGTGTTATTGGTTACCATCAATTTGATCTTTAGCTACACGAATTAAAATTCCAACAAGCCTTTGTTGCTCACAGCGATCTGTCATGAGCAATTTAAAATCAACATTACCTTCATCCTTGGAAGCATTTGGATGATCACTATTAATCATAGACCTGTTTTACTAAGTTGGTATATTGTGTTAAGTATTTTTTTGTCCTCAAAAACATTGTTTGATGGATTAATATATAATTTGTAATCGATTGCGGAAATCCTTTTTTTATGAAGGTCTGTAATGTTAAAAACAAAATCAATTACCGTCAAGTCATAACCGCACCTTTTGTTTACGTTTTTGTATTGTTTATTCTCGACATCATGTTTGCTGTTTCTTGTTGCTTGATTTTGACTTTCAGTTTCGAATGTGCTTCGTTTTTTGTGCCCTTTGTTCTAGTTTAAGTTCTTTGATACACGAATCTATAGTACCATCATTGTGATGGTTATAAAAAATGATGTCGTCATCTTTAAGGTCTATTAGAGTTAACTCTATATCAATTTAATCTTTTTGAGACTTACTTTTACTTTAAATATTACTTGAAAAGCCTGTTGTCATTTTTACAAATCATAACATTATTGCCCCGTAACTAACAGCAATAATATTAATTAAATCTGTTTCTCTATTTCTATTACCTTCAGTATCTCTTTACGGCATTGCTTCAAGGTTCTAAGCCTTTACTTTGTCAGAAATGAAATCCGAGAATGCGTCTCTCTATCTTTGTCGTCGGATACAATCAGAAGGACCCTAGATTTGGTTACAAAATGTACGTTAATAAAACCACCTACACATTGCTACTGAGATTTAGGAGTGAGGTTATTCAGTATGATTTGATTTGCGATATGAGTTATAACTTATTAGATGTTTTTCTTTTGAATATCATTATAATCATCACTGGTGATTTTATTAGCTTTTCAATTACTATTTTTTATGACATCGCGTAAAACTTAATATTTGATCGTCACCCTATTTCCTCTATCGTCTTTCACAATTTTGTAAGATAACCGGTTGACTCTCCTTATGATTTAAATTGACCTAAATATACATCATCTCCAACAAAGTATTTTATCAACAATAAATCTATAGTGCCTACATATTTTCCTTTTCTAAAGTTGGTAATAAAGAGGCGTGTCATAACATTCAAGGTTACTAAAACTTTATCCCTATCAGAAAAAAAATATAGCGTTTGATTTGAGAATCTTAGTTATACTTTATCTTAGTCTTTTGTTATATTGTTCTCAATAAAGCACAAAAGCGCATTTTAAAACAAAAAGCTGTCCTCAAAGTATCACATTCTTATGCACAAAGTGTATTTGTCTTAGCTCGACAAAAAAGGCTCACGTGGAGACGACTCTATTAAATCTCACACATAACAGCCGAGTAACACCACATTCGTATGTAAACAGGTGCTTAACTGCTCTAAGTTTACTGACATCCGTAATAATACCAATAAATATATAAATGATAATACTCGCTTACATTTAAGCACCATTTCCCCTTTCTTTCGCGACACCATCCTCAATCGCCCTTTAAAACCGGCAATGGTTTACGTCTCCTTCTATATCGTCGCAGCATTCTAGTTCTAAGTTGGTGTTAATACCGTAGGCTGTGTTCTGCGCATGTGTGAGTGTAACTTGCGCAAGCGCAAGAGACGCTAGGCTGACTCACCGGAGCGTCTATTAGGGCCGGCGCACACTCGGTCATCTAAGTACGTAATGATATAGTTGGGATAATACTGTTTTTGCTTGCGTCTAGTGGCCTAAAGAGGATCAAACAAGTTTAATGTGATCTCGTTTACTTATAATTCTATTATGAATCTGATAACAGATGTTTAGACAAAAGATAATGTTTTAAACTTAATTGATTTTAATTCTGTTTTTGCCCTTTTTTTAGGGACGGGAAATCATCAAATGACCTTCCAGCTCTGAGCGGATTTCTATTGACTAAAATCTACCCATATTTCTTCTTAGCCCTTTGTGTGCCAGGACCGCGGTATCTCTTTCAAAAAGTCCCGCAG
Source organism: Diarsia rubi (assembly GCA_932274075.1). NCBI lineage: Eukaryota > Metazoa > Arthropoda > Insecta > Lepidoptera > Noctuidae > Diarsia > Diarsia rubi. The sequence goes on along the minus strand of OW026433.1, from coordinate 12,428,321 downwards.
CCACGATTAAATTTTCTTTCTGTCTTGTAGTGTAAATGTGCTGTTATTCCACAAATGACGGATTATTTAACTTCGTGCCTGTCCGTCCCAATATTTGAACGTTACAGGACTTTATGAATGCTACTGAAAATGTCAAACTCATCGATATTTTTTGTCAGATTCCTCTCACGACGCATGACGGTGAGTTTGTTTGTTCAGTTTTTTTTGGTATCCTTATTTCTGTTACTTTCAAGACTATTTTGTCTTCATTAAATCACTTAACTCAATCAAATACACAGCCATGTAACCTCTCTTATGGTAGTGTTTGTTTTTCCATACGTTTTACATCAAAAACATGTTGATATTAACACTAATGGGTGTAGCAGTACTTAACGTGAACGAACACCAGCCGTATCACTATTCATCTTGTCATATAACGTGAAATATGGCGATAATGTAACTTAGTGGCACAGAGTAGTGTTAGAATGGAGTGGTATGTCAGAAATGGAAGGGAAATTGCGAATTGTCTAAATTGCGGGGGAAGATCGCAATAGGGATGTTTACCGACTTAAATATGATTCTAATTAGTCCGTCTGTTAGATTATTGAAAAATATTGGATACGTATTTTTTGTTTTATCAAATCAATAAAAATTGACGAAGATAAAACGCGTCAAAGATTTGAGTGGAGGGTTGTGACGTCACTGACCGCTAAAGAATGTCATAAAATGATGTCAAGTCTCAGAAAATAACGTCACATGAGTTTTCAAAGCACTCAAGCAAAATTTCCGACATTGATAACTAGAGCCTGCTTTCTCTTTCTGCATTTTCAAGGCGACTCATAAAACAGTTATACCTCTGCTTTTAATTGTTTGTTTAACTGCTACCACAGAGATATTTAATGATTGCTTAAGCCGTCACTTAGTAAAGATTTGACATACTTTTGTATAGCAAAACTGTCAAAACCTTTACAAAGTGATGACCTAAGTAATCATTAAAGCTCTCTGAGTACGGCAGTAAGACTCCATTTGCTATATCCTCCATGTCAACAAGTATAACTATCTCCTTATAAGTTACTGCCACTACTTACTAGATCTAACGAGTTATAGAGATCTAAACACATCCAATATGTAAGTAAACATCATATTTTATCATAGTTTTTCATAATGTTTACACTTTAGGTTAATCGAATGAGCAGTGTTTACTTTAAATGCTTGTACAATATAATCTCGAGATGGTATGAATAAAATATTGGTTTAGCGCTATTCAGACCATTCTTGGGAAGTTGTAGTTGTCAAGAGATTTTTATTAGACTCACACAAATAGAGAGAAAAACCACCTTTTCATCGATGGCCCAACGGCATCAGGGACAAGGTCCAGACTGCCGGTGGTTAGGGCTCCAAAGACTCTCCTCAATATGTAATCGTAATGACTATCGGAATTACCTCATGAATAATAGTGATGTCCACAATCATTGCACGGTGCTTTCGGCGATCTATCACCACAATATCAGTTTTATTTGCTAGAACTGTCTTGCCTGGAACGAAAACGAACTGAAATAGGTTGGTGCCAATACAATGCGGCATGACCGTTCATTTGAAACTCTTCTACGAAGTCTGTTGTTACGGGTTCTGGTTTTGTCAAGAATCCACATAGATTAGTAGTCCACTATTTTGGCCTATAAGCCTCTCCACATCATCGAAACACTTAGTAGTAAGTAATTGCCTTAGCTCATCCCTCTTCTAGAGAGGAGGCCTGTGTCCCTGCAGTCCACATATAGGCTCAAGGCTGATGATGATGATGATGACTGCACAGCAATAACATGACGCAGGGTTATGGGAGAAGCTCCATTCTCTCGTTTTTTTGCGATTTGTCAGCGTCAAGATGTATGTTGATTACAATAATAATTTACGACCGCTACAAATATAGCTTTAGCTGAGTTATAATTATTAAAATAATCAACAAAACCCGAAAGTTCAATTAATCCCATTAAATGACTTTTTGATGAAATAGCCATTCAATGGGATTAAATAAAATAATCCATTAAAGTCAATACAACCGGTATTAATGATTTTAGTGGCTACAATCCTGCAAATACATACATTTTACGGCCGCGAATCATACGTTGTTAAACATAAAACTTGACACTGAACGGCAAATTACAAAAAAAAATAAGGTATATTTTTCGGATTTTATTCTGTGCGTATTGTTTTAAATTACGATCAAGATTTCGAGTAGACAGAATCATTCTTCTACAGAAAATAAAAATCTTTTGTGCAGAATCCTTTGTTTTCCGAAAACGAAGACCTAAAATGACAAGCTTTTAATTTAACTTTTGCTTTAATATTATACGCCGTTGACGGCAAAACATATGAGATCTCAGTACTTTATATTCACTCTTTTTACACATACCTATGTAAAATAAAGAAAATAAAACTCAATTATTTTATTGCCTCATTAAATAAGCCCCAGTGTAACCTAACCTTTAAAAAAGCATCACTAGCGAACTGAACTCGGCGACGACCTCGAAAATTAACTAAAAAACAAACACTAGAACTTTGAACTTTACACATTTTTTGCTAAGAACCAGTTTCAAACGCTAAATTAAATTACTTCCAAGTGCTTTTGTTCATTTAAATCTAGCAATTGCAACGAGACATATTATATTTACATAGTGATTAGTTTAACAAACACGTATGGTATTGTTAAGTTAATTTATTACAGACTTAAGAATTACTTGCGAAAAATACTTGATAGAATAATGGTGTGTTTTGTCCGTTTGCGGTCTAGCTCTAAAAAGCGTTAGTAGCTAAGCTTATTTTGTGGTATCTAATCTATTTTTTACTAAGCGTAAAGCAGACATTACTTAATTTGTTAAGAAACTGGTACTGGTTCTCTAGTGGTCGCAAATGTGACTGCGGAGCGAGAGGTTCGATTCCCAAAGTGGACAAAGCGTTATTAAGGTTTTTTAGCTGCAGCTACGGAGACAGACGGCGAAATGAGGGCGTATTATTAGGTATACCTAACCCTACGAAGATTACAGGCGTGATGTTACGTAAGTACAGGATGCATCACTTTTCTCATGTCCGAGTCCCTGTCCCAAAGCTTCCGAAAGTGTCCTTCGTCATTACAGGTTTCTTACGCCGCGAACCAGTCCTTACGGCTTACCCTATTTTTGTTTTTTTTTTTGGGTGGTAAATCATCAAATAACCCCTCTTTCTCTTGGGCAGAGCGAAAGGGAGTGTCAGACTTCTACTAACTAAAAACCACCCATGTTCCTTCTTAGCCCTTTATGTCGAGGCCGCGGTATATCTTTGAAGCGCGCGTGGAACACAAACACGCCGTCGTCGACGGGGCCTGTCGTCGTCATAAGGCGGACGGACGGCGAGCTATTACGGCTTACCCCGACTTACCCTAAGGACTGGTTCGATTCGACTGGCTGGCTCTGGAAGAGCTGGAGCGATGCTTTCATGGCACCAGCTCTTTGAGGGTCAGCCTCAGCGCCTTCCATACCTAACCACCCGTTGCATGGAAACTCGCCCAATAACCACTGTGTATACGACTCCATATGAAACAAAAAACCAAACTCAATCATGTTCCGAAACACATAATAGTTTTCTCACAGTTCATATGTCAGATGGCGAATAGTTATAAAATAATAAATTGCCCAATCAATTCATGACTCAAAATAAAGCCCACGTTTAGGTACAATACAATAATTGGGGAAAAGACTAGCCACAAAAAATCTAGACTGAAAACAGGTGGAATAAACTCTGTTAAACAAGCTTTTTTAATACTGACGCAATTCATTTTTTATATAAAGTGTTGCCCCACACTAAGAATTGCCATCAGAAATTTCTCAGAAGCAACCACGAAGTCTGAATTTATGCCGGTTATAGGCACGCCCGTTTTTTTTTGGGGGTTGGGAAATGATCAAATAACCCCTCCCGCTCTTGGGTAGAGCGAAAGGGAGTGTCAGACTTCTACTGACTAAAACCACCAATGTTCCTTCTTAGCCCTTTACTTATGTCGAGGCCGCGGTATCTCTTATGGCAATAAGAACGCCAACTATTACTATAACATAACTGGCGAACTAGCTGTGTGTGTTAAATAGGTATTCCGTAGCTCCATAAAGCTCTTCCACTCTACACAGCACATTACTCTTTTGTTTAAGGTGGAAGCTCACATCTGGCCCGCGAAATTCATATTTTCTTACGTTTTTGGCAATTTGCAGGCCAGTGCTTGGTTGTATGTTTATGAAAATTTGATTTGCGACTGTAAGACGTATGAAGTTACCGAATTATAACCATCAAAATTATCAATACAACCCTCCAAGTTAATTTTCATGTCAAGATTGATTTTTGCATGTAAAAGTCATTCTTTAGTAATTTAGTCGTCGTTCTTTAGTAGTTAGTAATTTTGATGGTTATAATTCGGTAACTTCATACGTCTTACAGTCGCAAATCAAATTTTCATAAACATACAACCAAGCACTGGCCTGCAAATTGCCAAAAACGTAAGAAAATTAGAATTTCGCGGGCCAGATGTGAGCTTCCACCTTAACGACAAGACTTACGCGTGCGCCCGGCTGAAACGCCCCCGTCTGAAACGTCTCAGTACATTTATAATTTGCGCTTTAACACATTATTTGCGAGCTTTTTAGAAGCAAATAAAAATGTTTTTAAAGATTATTTATGTGGTTTTTGAAGATATTAAGTGTTGTGTTTATTTTAGTGTTGTCTGCTGTTTATGAAGTGAATTATGATTTCAATTATGAATTAAGCCATGCAGTGTTTAATGATACTGTATTTAAAGAAGGAACTTGTATTTATTATAAGTGTTATTTGTCATGTAGAGCAGCGGTGGCCCAGTGGTGGCGGCCCCGACTTACGAACAGTAGGTCGTGGGTTCAAACCCAGGCAGGCACATTACTTTGTGTAATTTATTTTCATAAATAAATGATTTTTTAATTTTTTCATCACCGCTGCTCTAAAAACGGTGAAGGGAAACATAGTGAGGAAACCGGCATGTCTTAGAACCAAAAAATTCGAAGACATGTGACATCTACCAATCCGCACTGGGCCAGCGTGGTAGATTATAGCCCCAGCAGTGGGAACATTAATAGGCCGTTGATGATGATGATGAAGTAAGTATTAAACAATTTTAAATACCTACCACACAGGTAAAAGTTCGACCTAACATTATAAATCGTGCAAAAAAGCAGACAGCTCAGAAATCCAAAATAAATAAATACTGCAATAACTGTCTAGACTTAGACCTACTTTTTATAAAAATATAATCACCTGTCAAAAGCACGTACGGAATATAAAATTACACATAATGAAATATAAACCTGATGTAGTCAAACATTCTCTGTTTAATAATGATATTTAATATTGTACAGTAATTTGGGGACATTCGAATATCACCACTGTCTTGAGTTAATATTATATTTTAAAATTAAAAATCGGTTTTAGACTAGATTCTATTTCCAACGTGTTATTAGGTTTTATCAATCTAAACTTGTTCAGTAGGAGCCAAGGAGACTGAAATTGTGCATCATCATCATCATCATTTCAGCCAAAAGTCATCCGCTGCTGGACATAGGCCTCCCCCAAGTGTCGCCACATTGACCAGTCCCGTGCGTCTCGCATCCAGCGGATCCCCGCAATCTTCACCAGGTCATCGGTCAACGAAATTGTGCGGTTGATGGCAATACGCTGGCCCCTATTACATGGAACTAAAACCTAATTTGCGAAATTTTGGTGTATTATTCGGTGCATTCTTGCTTAACTCTTCGGGGATTGAAGGTGTAATGTTCTCTGATGTAAAAGAAACCTGATTTTTGTTGGGATATTTGTTAGAATATTGGCTTATTAAAAATGACGAAACGATTTGCAAAAGCAAATCAGGTTTACAAAATAATGTTATTTCGGAATGTGTTTATGAGGATTATAAAAAGATTATAGGGATGTAATCCTTACCTTTTAAAACCCATCTTCAAGTGGATCAAAAAAAATACAGCCAAATTGAAAACTCCTCTTTTTTAGAAGTCGGTTAAAGAGCGACAAAAAACTTTGATCTGACTCAGACTTCATAAAGAAAAGTTACTGTAACGTCTGAAAAGAGACCTTTCTACAAAGTTGACTCAGCTGCAGCGAATGCTTTTAAATGACGCATTGATGATTAACTCAGCTTATACATTTAATACACATTCTCCTCTATCATACTTCCTCCACAAGTTTTCCATCAAAAATCGATAGAAAAATTCAAACTAAAGATCAAATCATCATCTGTCTGGCCTATTCCGAACTGCTAATATACGGTACTCTTTGGTAAGACTGTTTGTCAGATTTTCAGGATGTACAGGCTGTAAATTAACCCTTCACACAGCGGTCAACTGAGCATTCTGTACATCAAACTAAGTACGCAAAAATATTTGCTGGGAAACGACTTTTTTTTTGGGTCAAAAATCACATTTTACTGTAAAACTTAATGTAGCACTCTTTAAACCTTGTGCCTTTGAATAGTAAACGGGTCATGGAGGTAATTTAAGTAAAGTTATAACCTAAAAAACTAGTAAGTATTTACAAAAAAACTGCGGTGAAAAATTTGGAACTTTGACTCCCAATATTTCCGTAACTAGGGGGTTTCCAGGTATGGTCTAGAACAAAAAAATATCACAATGATGGGGAGAACACGTGCTCTTCGTTTACGTTAAATGTACTTTTACACCCTTTATACACAACCAGGTATAAAATCAGCAAAAATAGTTAAGCTAAAAATGTGCAAGGTGCGCGAGAGTGGTATTTTTGTTAGAAGCCTTCTATATCCCACTGCCGGGCAAAGGCGTCCCCAATAACATTACAAATACTCTTTAGAGTCACCACGAAGCAACATGACATGAAATAAGTTCAAGACGCATTCCGCCATAATTGCGTTCTTATGTTACTATCATATTAGGTAGGTACTTAAGTAATTAAATACCTACTAACAAAACACACATAAGTACCTATTTGTACCAAACATTTTTAAGTAGGGACTGAATATATTAAATGAATTGATATTACATAGATCTCACTACTGTTTACGGTAAAAGAACTGAGTTGCGCGACTTGGCTTTTTTACAAGTTATGTTTTTAGTGGGTCTAAATTTACCGCTACAAAGTCCTGAAAACATAAAGTCCTATAAAGAAACTGCATATTATAAAAATATAATTCCGATAAATCTAAGTAGATGGGGTATCAACTTACTAATATGCTTAGTATTCTGCCCAGGACACAGTGGGAGCTAGCTGTGGGAAATACGGTCAACAGAATATACATACTACAGTGATTGTAAATGTTATGTTTGTCTGTTCGGAGTATCTATCTATCTAATTAGGTTTTTTTAGTTAACTATCATATTAGAAAAAAATGGGTTCCGTTTTAAAGTGGTACAGATCGTGAGGAAACCGGCATGTCTTAGAACCAAAAAAAATTAAACATTTGACATCTGCCAACCCACACTGAGCCCGCGTGGTGGATTATTGCCCATCTCTCTCTTAAAGAGATGCCAGAGTCCCTGCAGTGGGAACATTTTAGCACAGGCTGATGATGATGTGGTACGGCCTTAAATTTTCAATATGGTATTTCACACGAAAAAAATAAAAAGTGCAAAAATATTGTACACGTTTTTTTTTTTTTCACTTAACAAAAGATGAAGACGATACAGTGCTTCGAAAAGTCGCGTCAAGTCGTGTGACGTCACAAGGTTAGTACGTTTTTACCCACAAAGTAACGTCAAAAGCCCCCACTCAACAATTTTCATTAATTTGATTAAAAACACGTAACCAATATTTTTCGAAATTCTAACAGACGGACTAATTAGATTTTTTTGGCTAAATACCCTATTGAGCGGCAGCAGAAACACATATAATATTATGAAAAAAAATATAAGTAACTGTCTACCCATTACAGATCATGAGGTACAGGAGCCACAGGAGACACCACCCACCTGGATAGGGCCTCGATCCAGGGAGAGGTGTTGCAATTGGTACTTTTTCCAATGTTTCAAACAGGAAATGAGCTACTTTATAGTCAAATTCATGTGGATCCAGGCAGCTACAGAAAAGACCGTAATGGAAAACCGTATAATGAAACACTTTTTTTTTTTTTTGGCGGGTGGTAAGTCATCGAATAACCCCTCCCGCTCTTGGGCAGAGCGAAAGGGAGTGTCAGACTTCTACTGACTAAACACCACCCATGTTCCTTCTTAGCTAGTAGCTAGTGTACAACCCGCGGCCCCGACGGGCGTGTAATGAAACACTTAAGTTTATGTTTTATGATAGTTTACGGATAAATAGAGCTGACCTTTAGTCCCTTTCCCTTTGATATAAAATCTTTACTTTTATTGTTACAATTCTAATAAGACTAACTTAAATGTCAATTGCTTTTATAAGCTCGTAACATAAAAACCTTATATTTCTTTCAAATTAAAACGCGAGCGGAATCGCGATAAAAGTATAGCCAGCAATAAAGGTAATTAACAGATCATGATTTAGATATCCTCACGACCAAGCGCCGGGGTACCAACATGACTCTAGTATTATTAGTTAATTAGCCCAGCGGTACTCAACTTATTTGGGATTCAATAACTAATGATTGCTTCGTCAAATCTCGGAGATATTTTGAGGAATAAAACAGGCTTTTCTAAGAATTGTGGGTCAAACCTGGATATGATGGTCAAAGAATCGAAGGGAATATATCAATTTGAGAAAAGCACATAGCAGCCACGGAGCCTGGTGGTCGCAGGCGTGATGTTATGTTATATTATCTAGCGCTGATGATATTCATGAACAAAGAAAGGAGATAATTTTATTGCGAAATCTAATGCGGCCGCCACACACTCGTTGAGTGGCATGGAAAGTAGCGAGGAAAGGAGGCAGAGATATGGTGAGGCCACGTCATGCTCCTCGTCCTGTCCATCGCTCCCTATTTTGTCGGTTTTTGTTTTTGTAGGAGCGTCGCGATTAATTGCGCGAGTAGACCAGTAAGGGCAGAGCGGGCAACATCGCGGCAAATAGCGGCAGCGCGAGGAGCAACGCAAGGATCACAGTGTGGCGGCCGCATAAGTTAAAGCTCTGGAATTAAAATCCAAACTCTGGCATGCCAAGGAATAGGAAACCACTATAAATGAGAACTGTCTCCAGAAAATTCGAATTTTTATTCCTGGAGCAACAGCTTGTGGTTCTCACGATAACTCAATTAATGAAACAACGTATCGTAAAGATTTACTTAACATGAGAAAAGGTTGAGTATCTCAGCAAAGAGTCCATATACCGGTTACATTTGGCGTTAGACATTCCATACTTTATGATTGGATCTTAAAAACATCATCCGGTGTTTAGCACAGTACGCTATAACGATGTAATTTCTAAAAGAATTCGTTACTTCTAAAACATATCATAGTTTTTAAACGGTCATAATGACAAAATTATATATCGATAAAATTAAATCCGACTGGGATAATTTTGTTGCATTTTTACGCTCATATTCTTCCTTGAAACATGATGTAAACATTTTATTTACACGCAATTACTGGTAATAATTAAATGGAAATGTATTGCAATCCCTTCTTCATGTGTAAATTGTGTAACGTCCTATTTCGTGCTCGATCCACCTCTCGTATACCGGTGCTCAACGCTCTCGTGGAGACGAACCCTGATTTGGATTTGTTTGCTAATGAATGGAAGACGTACCTAAATGTTAGAATGTTTATGGTTCCGTGAAAACCGACTAGAAGGGTTACGTATTTAAGCATTAATGACTTATGCTCTACTAAACGAGCAGTGGTGGCCCAGTGGTTGCGGTCCCGACTTACCACTGCTCTCAAAACCATGAAGGAAAACATCGTGAGGAAACCGGCATATCTTAGAACCAAAAATTCGAAGATATGTGACATCTACCAATCCACACTGCCACGTGGTGGCTTATAGCCCATCCCTCTCCTAGAGAGGAGGCCTGAGTCCCTGCAGTGGGAACATTATAGGCTGATGACCATGATGATGATGATGATGCTGTACTAAATGTAATAAATATTGATGTAAATATTGTGTCTACACTGTATCTCTTTTTTCTTAGTAATATGTGGAAACGTCATGGATTGTACATTAGCCTACACCTAATATGTTGTTATATTTTTTGTAACATTTTGTTGTACAATAGGGGATCGGACCAAAAAAACTAATTAGTCCGTTAGATTTCCAAAAAATATTGGAGACGGATTTTTTCTTTTTTTACATAAACTAAAAATGAAGTAAATACAGTGCTTCGAAAACTCGTGAACTCTTCGAAAACGTCATATCACAAATATCCAGACCCGAAACAACTATATGTAGGCCATACAAATATTTGTTCCGTGCGGGGATCGAACCCGCGGCACGCAGCGCAGCAGTCCAATCGCTCAACCACTGCGCCAACCGTGCCGTCGAGTTTCACAGAGCCACATGAGTGAAGTATACTCATGTGGATATCCATTAGAATGGCATAAAGAAAATGAATCTCAGCCGAGTCTCAGTTTCCTGTTCTAAGGCATTTACATACAAATTGGTCACATTATGTGTTTCCGAACATTAACACAGAATAACACATTAACCTCTCCGTAAACATGGCGGGTTCCCATCGATCTTTGTAATTAACTAACTTGAGATATTAATGAAATTATTTTTATTTCGTTTGTCTTAATTTACTTATGACGACTTATTTCATTTAGGAAGAGTTTTTCAAATTCATATTCTTATTGTGAACTAGGTTGCCTGTTTTATTTTAAGTTTAATTAATTAAGAAGAAGTTAAGAGTCGTTGGGAAGGGAAACCTAATAGTACACCCATATCTCTCCAGTTGGGTTTAAGTCCTATGTAGGTAATAGTAGGTACACCCATATCTCTCCAGTTGTGTTTAAGTCCTATGTAGGTAATAGTACACCCATATCTCTCCAGTTGTGTTTAAGTCCTATGTAGGTAATAGTACACCCATATCTCTCCAGTTGTGTTTAAGTCCTATGTAGGTAATAGTACACCCATATTTCTCCAGTTGTGTTTAAGTCCTATGTAGGTAATAGTACACCCATATCTCTCCAGTTGTGTTAAAGTCCTATCTAGGTAATAGGGGCGACCCTATTCCCATCAACTGGGGATAATTCCACACTTCTTGACTGCTACTAAGAAATTACAGATGGACAACCCAATAACACTTTTCCCGAACCGGGAATCAAAACCCAGTACTTCATGCCCTGCAGCGGCGCTTGCGACCACTAGACCAAAGTAGCAGTCACACAATACACCCAGACATTATTTTTCTAATAATTTTAATAGTTATTTGTGCGGATGCAACAATAAAGAACATATTTTAAACCTTTTTTGTCAATCAAATAATACCTCAAAGATCTATTGAAGCAGAAAATTACTTAACTATACAATATGAGGACTGGACTATACAAAATCGTCTTTTCACCGCCAAACAAAAAGAGTGCGCCTTTGTGCGCAAACGCATTTCGAACGCTAAGTCAGGTGCCAAGTGTTTTTCGCAAGTATAACACAACACAGCAATCCGCTTAATTACCAACCTTATAACCAAAACTTAAGGTGCGTTCTACAAACAATCGCTCATACAACAAACAATTAAAGTAAGAGAAGCCTCCTACTATACAAAAAACAAGTTTCTTAAGATGTTTCGGTCATACATATGTTAAAATTTTTAGTTAACGCGGCATCTGTCTCTCGAGAAACGAAAATTCGCGAAATGATCTTTATACGTCGCGTGCGCAGCTGCCGCGTCTCAGCAACATTTGGTACGTGCCGCGAGGAAAAAACATCTTAGCGACATGGCGTCTGTAATTAAAAAAAAAAGTTGGGTGCATAGAAAAAAAAAGGAAAAAACAAAAAGGTTTTATTAAGTAATAAGAAGCCAATGATTTTTGGAGACTGCAGCTGTTCGTTGGATGTTTCTGAGTGTTTCAAGTTATGAAAGCAAAGTATGGCCATGCCAATCATGCCATTGATATGTATAGATGATCGTACAGTCCGTCTAATATACAGGACATCCCGCCCGTAATCCCCAAAGAGTTAAGCGGAGATGTATCTATCTAAGAGTACCTACTAGTCTATAGGCGGCTAGCTAAATGTCATCAACTGGGCAGAAATCCATCTCGACGAATGCTACTTGAATTGTGCTAGTGGATGCTTTGAATAGTAAAAGGGTCAAATAAGTAATTTAAGTAAAGTTATAACCTGAAAAACTGCAAAATTTCGAACTTTGACCCCCAATATCTCCGTAACTAGGGGGTTCCCAGGTATGGTCTAGAACAAAAAAAATATCGCAGTGGTGGGGAGAACAAGTACCCTTCATTTGCGTTAAGTGTACTTTTACACCCTTTATATATTTCTTCTGTACGTGTGTTTGTCACTGAACTCCTAAACGGCTGGACCGATTTTGATGAAAATTTTTGTATATGTTCAAGTGGATTCGAGAATGGTTTAGATTTACAATTGGACCCGGTAGGTGGCGCTACTGTCTGGGCAGGACGACGTCTGCCAGGTCCGCTAGTATCATTTAAATATCTATCAAAAATCCATTTTTCTGTAAAAATTTTCTAAACCAAAATCAACCCTGTGTCTATAGACACTGAGGCTTCTGCTTACCTTGCTTTAGTGTAAAACAACACACGAAATAACATCTCTATTAATGTCAAATCTGACATTGTGCTTATTCAATACTTAGATTAGAATACAAATGTCTTTATTATTTTTTTCATAAATGCAAATAATTTGCAACATTACACAAGAATTAATTAAAATTATCAGCATGACCGAAACCATTTATTAAATGCATCTAGTTTAATCTTATCTCAACTTGATAACCTTATCAGATATTTAAGATACCAAAAACATCAATTTATATTTATGTATAAAGTCTGCAGCTTCTGAACTGTCAAGGTTGGGGAAAAAAACTAAACAGTATTCACAAAAATGAACTAAATAGGCTATCTCTCCTAGAGAGTAGGCCTGAGTCCCTGCAGTGGGAACATTATAGGCTGATGTTTAAGATGATGACTTCAATAGGGGATCGGACAAAAAAAACTAATAAGACCGTCAGATAGATTTCCAAAAAATATTGGAGACGTATTTTTTCTTTTTTCACATAAACAAAAAATGAAGTCAATACAGTGCTTCGAAAACTCGTGAACTCTTCGAAAACGTCATTACGATAGTACATTTTTTACCTACAAATGACATCACAACCACATCTTATCTTCGTCAATTTTGATTAATTTGATAAAACAAAAAACATGTACCTATCCAATATTTTTCGATAATCTAACTGACGGACTAATTAGAATCATTGTTTTTTGACTCAGTCCGATCCCCTATTACTTAAATAACTATGGAACTCGTCGACACGCAGAAGAAGAAGAAGAAGAAGAATTACTTTAACCATTTAATAATAATAATTATTCTTTTCTTTCTTTAAAGTATTGTAGTGTCCCGTTCTAAAGCTATGAATGTCAATGAACCTTAGAAAGAATTGTAAGTGTAATTCTGTATTATGTTCAGGATTCAATATACATATATTTTACAGCTACGTAAACATAGGTACTCCTTTTTTTGTAATGGCTTGTACTGCCCCACTGCAGGGCAAAGGTCTTCCAAAATAGGGATGTTAACTGACTTAAAAAAACGTGATTCTAATTAGTCCGTCTGTTAGATTATCGAAAAATATTGGATACGTATTTTTTGTTTTATCAAATCAATAAAAACTGACGAAGATAAAACGCGTCAAAGATTTAAATGGGGGTTGGTGACATCACTGACCGCAAAAAAATTTCATACTAATATCTTAGAGTATGACGCCACACGAGTTTGCTCATTGTTTGCTTACGTGAAAAAATTAAAAATATGTGTCCAATATTTTTTGGTAATCTATATGACGGACTAATTAGTATTTTTTGTTAATTACCCTATTGTTTAATTTACGTGTCTTTTCGTACTACTATTATTCCTATTAAGATCTACATAAATACATTACAATCATAATTACACAGAATATATACCCCGAAACAATTATTTAAATAAATAAACCGAACAATAAATATAATTGCCTGTATCTATAGTTCTCGGGTGTCTTAGCCGGAAACACTAGGAGTGACCCAACATGTCCCTGAGAAAGCATCTGCTCAAACATCTTTTACCTGGCCATCTTTCTTCAAACTGCATATGCCTTGCTTTAAGAAAAAAAAATCACATAATGATACAAAAGTTACTCCAAAACTGTGTGAAACACATCTGCCTACCTCAAGGCTTCACTATTATACTCGCCTCCCAATCCAATTTAAAGTTTAAACGGTCAAACTAAAGTTCAAATTCATCTGCGCAGGAGTTTGTTTTGGCAACATCTTCGGCAGTTTTCGGAAGCCCTCGTGTTTCTTCGGACGCGTGGCTATAACAAGAACGCCCGAGGGAAAATGTCGACTGGAAACTTAATTTGGACCCGTTATTTATTTAAAAACGTGTGTTTAGTCCACAATGATTGTCTTTGAGTCGCAGACGCAAATCGGAGGCGATAAAGTCGACTTTAATGGCGATTTCCGGCGAAACGCTGCGACTTTGCTAACTGTTTCATAAATTAATACGGTTTACGACAGCCAACTACGTTTTCGTGAGGCATATTGTGGGAATACTTTTATAATGGTGGTGTTTCATTGATAAATAAATAACACAGTTCTTTTTTAACCTGAAATTATTATTGTAGGGCTTGTTAGTAGGGTAAAAACAGGGCTACTAAGGGTCAGTAAATAATTAACATTTGGATATTTTTAAATAGTATAATTTTTAGCACAATAGATAACTCCACTAATTAACTGAATGCAAAGCAGAAAAGTGATTGATGTGTAAAAAAACCATTAACTAAACATGTCTTTCCAAAAAAAAACTAAAAAGCACACAAAACAAGATGACGTTTTTTCAAAGATGTGGTTTGTACATCGGAAAAATACGAATTGTTTATCAAAAACACTAAATTGTTTATTTATTTATTTCATTTGGGAAAACAAACAGTAGTATATTAAATAGGTATTGGTTAAGTAATTTAGGTTTTTTTTTCTTAAACTTAGTACATTTTAGCAGGCATGTGTCCATAAAAGCCATGTTTTTGGTTAGGTTGTTATCAGTTCAGTAAAACAGTTCTGCAAATACCATTAAACAGCATTTTAAATTTGATTTTTTTAGTGTGCATAATTTGTGTGCAAGTCAGTATTTTTTTGGTTTAACTTTGTAATATTTTGTTCGAAAGAAGGGAATATTCAGATATCGGTTTAAATACATGCCATTAACATTTTATTCTTTAGTGATTTGTAAAGAAGACTTAAGTTTTTGTAAGCTACCACTTACATAAAATCTGCTTGCAATCTTCACAAAAAGTAAGTACTCGTACATACTACCAGACCAAAATCTTCATCAAAACTCAAGTAGATCTTATCCTCTATTGGAGCAGCTAATTTAAAACATCTATTTACATTTAGCTTTAAAAATACATTGTATAATCTCAATACTTAGGAGCTTCTTGAGAAATAAAGCAGCAAACACTTGGATCTTTTGAGCGCAACACAAGAGCTTCTTTTTAAAAAAGATAAAAAACCGCCTGATGGACTCCAAACGAAAAGGTGTTTAGTTTTTTTTCGCCAAACATCTTCAAGGCCCCATTTTGTACATCTGCCTCGCCCGCACCTCGGAAGAACATTATTTTTAAAAAGCACATCTGCATAAAGTATTGATAGCAAAAAGTTGACCTACAAAACTTTGGAACTTGTGACTTTTAAATGTTAGAGGTTTACCAATTTATTTTTGTACTTTTCTCGTAAATATAGCCCTTATTGCCTTGTGCTAAGGGTGTGAAACAATCGATTCTATAATAGCAAAGTTGATAATTACAAAAAAGTGCCAATTTCCGTTCTGTTCCGACATCCGTTCTTAAAAATCCTCAGCCAGTGATTAGTGTCGCATGGGTATTGTTTTTTGCGATTTTTAGCTGTTTTCTACTAGGACTGTGAACAATTTATCAAATTACAGACAGACAGCTGATGTTTCAGTGTGTTTTTAATACTGTTAGCATATTTTTGGAAATTCCATCATTTTTTCGCATTACAGTAAAAAATCTTGTTGTCTAAAAATAAAGCATCGCACGTTTTGCGACTTCTGGTCCTCGTTATGCATGATTATCTGCCTAGTCTATCCCCAACTATGTTGGGGTCGGCTTCCAGTCTAACCGGATACAGCTGAATATCTATATTTTATATATCTGTTCTGCATATCTGACCTCCACAACCCAGTTATTACTAGAATAGATAATATGATACCTCTTGGTAAGACTTGATGTCACACTTTGATACTGGCGAACTGTTATGACTGTCAAAAATCTACAAATGACAGCTGTATTAAGCATTTAATTAAATCAGTATCTTTAAGTTTATCAATCTTATTTGCTTGTTCTTATTTTTTATTTAACAAGGCATTAAACTTTTTCCTAGACTTCATTTTCAACACAAACTTTTTGCTTTACCAGCCAGTATTAATCCAACCTAAAAAGCAAGATGGTGGATTAATTTTGTCCACCATCTTGTTTTTTGCTTGTTCCATCTAACAGTAAATAAAATCGCGGAAGTAAAACCTGCATACAGCATCCGCCTTCCGAATCATCACATGTTGGTAGATACAGTACGGTGGATATTTTCCCATGGATTCTACGGTTGACAGTACCACCTTGTGATATTCACAACTTGTCATTGCACCTTGCGTCCGCGCAAGTTTTTGGATGTCCTTAGAAGGTTGGTGTAAGTGCACAAACAGATGGGTTTTGGGAGATGCGTTAGCAGGAGGAATATCATACTACCGGTTTATGTTGCAGTGGTATTCGAATTATTTTGAGAAAAGCGTATTACATATTATTAGACAAATCGCTATTACAATCAACAGATTTAAACAGTAAGTATAACATTAAATAGGTACAATAATAATAACTGATATAATAGGGCCGTTAAACAAACAAAACTAATTACTTACTCCGTCAGATAGATTTCCATAAAATATTGGACACGTATTTTTTATTTTTTCACGTAAACCAACAATGAAGACGTTACAGTGCTTTGAAAACTCGTGTGACGTCCAATTCTAAGAAATTGGTATGGCATTTTTTGCCGGTCAGTGACGTCACAAACCCCCACTCAAATCTTTGACGCGTTTTATCTTCGTAAATTTTTATTGATTTGATAAAACAAAAAACTACGTATCCAATATTTTTCGATAATCTAACTGACGGACTAATTAGAATCATTTTTTTTTTAGTCAGTAAACATTCCTATTACTGAACTGGTGGACTGGTAGAAAATGTCTACGGCATAAAGCCCGCCTCTATACCTGATTTGTGCTTGAATTGTTAAATAAAAAACCCAAATAGAGTTTCCTCAGATAATCTTCTACCTAAAACAAGAACGATAAAGATTACTTTAAAAAAATAAAATCATGATCAAATAAATTACCTAATAATAAAAAAAACATCATACAAATTGTCAGAAATTCTACACTTAACGAACTCACGAAAATGTTTTATGATTAAAAAAAAAAAGTTGTCAAAATAGAAAAAGCCGTGATTTCTAAGCTAAACATAACGTGACAGCTGCTAGAAAACACCAGAAAAGCTAGTTTTTTTTCAAATAACAAGCAGACATCTAAATATATCGCTACCGCTTCTAAATTAGACCACAAAATCTCACAGATCAGCAGATGTCTTAAACCCGTTAGGTGCTTTTGTGATAACAGCGTCTTTCATGATCACGCTATGTTATGGACGATACCGGCGCAAGCGCATCTGTTCGGTGCGCGTCTTAACGCAAATGTCTAACGTGGGGGCCAATTCTCGATTTTCGCCATTTATCTCGAGTTCGAGATCGTAAGTCTATCTCTATGTCTATTAAAAATATCTCTATCTCTACCAAAAAATGTCGAATCGAGCAGAATTCCGTATTCTCAGTCAAAATAGAAATAAATGTCACGAAAATGTCGAGTCGAGTGAAGATAATGTTACCATTATGAAGAATCGCACGTTCTGTTTTAGGTAGCTATGAGTTAATGAATGATTTTGTTTTAAAACGCTTACTAAACCTACTTATTTAAGTTTAAAACGAAACGTTTAGTGTGTTTCAAGATTTTCGTATGCTCTTCGTGAAATAAAGAAAACAAATTGACAGTTGACTGTCTGTCAGTGTCAGAATTTGCGCCTTTTTGCGGTTCCTTCAAAACTTTTGTTATGTTTACATGTACTGTGTTTACATCATTATTGGGTGCTGTTTTACATTTTAAAAGTTTTATTTTAACATGGAGGGGAAAAATCAAACAAGGCAAGGACACAAATCAAAGAGTATAAATCAAATTTCCAGTAGGTATGAGATGCCAAGCCGTATTTTATTTAAAAATTAAAGAAAAGAAAACACAGTGTACAATCCAAAACTCAACGAATTCACTCAGAAATGACGTATCTCTACAATCGACATGACATCTCTACTGCTCAGAAGCACTCGACATGAACTCTAACGTTAGCTTTCGACAAATGTCGAATTCGACATCCCCAGAATAGCAACTTTTAAAATTTGTCGAAAAAATGACGTCATTAGACATTTTTGTCGAGTTCGACACCATCTCTAAAATCGAGAATTGGCCCCCTGGTCTTTTATTTAGAAAATGGCGTCAGGTTGCATGGTAGGAAAAAGTAAGGGTTTTATTTATTCATTTATTAGGTACAAACTAACATAAAATATTACAAAACATGGAAGTGCTGTTACTATGCGTATTATAGGTTTTCCTTGGTTTCTAGTATTGTTCAAGTAGCATATAAAGGGTGTAAAAGTACCCTTAACGCAAACGAAGGGCACTTGTTCTCCCCACCACTGCAATAATTTTTTGGTTCTAGACCATACCTGGGAACCCCCTAGTTACGGAGATACTGGGGGTCAAAGTTCCAAATTTTGTACAGCTGTTTTTGTAAATATTAGTTTTTTAGGTTATAACTTTACTTAAATTACCTCCATGACCCTTTTCCTATTCAAAGCATCCCCCCTAGCACAATGTTTTAAGAGTGCTACATTGAGTTTTACCGTAAAAAGAAATTTTTGACCCCAAAAAAAAAAAGTCGTTTCCCAGCAAAAATTTTTGCGTAGGGGTACTTAGTTTGATGTACAGAATGCTTGGTTGACGTATGTGTGAAGGGTTGATTTACACCCTGTATTTCAGTAATTATGAAAGTAACTTTTATAAAAAAAAAATCTTCTAATCTGTCTAATTTAGAAGCGATGAAAGCCGTCGGGGCTGCGGGTTGTTCGCAAGCGATACCACGGCCTCGGCATAAAGGGCTTAAAGGGACATGGGTGGTTTTTAGTGAGTAGAAGTCTGACACTCCCCTTCGCTCTGCCCAAGAGCGGGAAAAATAAAACTAAAAAAAAATATGAAAATATAATTTCCTCTAAAGTCATAATTCTCTTGCCCTTATATTTTAATTGACATTGTTATTTTTAGTTATTTTGTACCTTACCACATTGTTGTCTTGTTTGACCCTAAGGTTGACTTGTCCACAGGTTATCGCGGCCTCGACATGGAGGGCGAAGAAGGAACATGGGTGGTTTTTAGTCAGTAGAAGTCTGACACTCCCTTTGGCTCTGCCCAAGAGCGGAAGGGGTTATTCGATGATTTTATACCCACCAAAAAAAAAAAAAACAGGGTACAGAATGCCTTGAGGCATTAAGTCCGCCTATGTACCACTATTGTGCATAAAGTTTAAATAAATTAATTAATAAAAAATAAATTATCATTTTTAAATCAGTCCAAAAAATTATATTAAATGTACTACGTAAATAAGTACACTTTTTTAAATGTTCAAAGTTTAATAATAAATTAGGGACAAGGACAGAAAGCACATAATTCCAGTAATTTCACCATGAAATAGATGACAAACCAAATTACCGAGAATCGTAAAAACACTTCGTTACCCAGAATTAATTAAAAACATTGGTAATAGCACTAATTTCTGTACATTAAGCTCATCTTTACGACCATTGACCAACATTTATTCTACTAAATCTCTCAGAAAACTAATTAAATATTTTTGCAACAGTTTTAGTTTTGCATAGACTTGTGATCCAGCCCTGCTTTGCATGGATGCACTGATATTGCGATATCCAAAATCATTGAAATAATTTCTGTGATTTCTGTGTACACAATTTCTATGTTCTGTTAATAAATGCATAATCATCTTTTAAATTTAACATCACGTCTGTAATCCCCGAGGTTAGCCAGAGGTGTAATTCTTGATAGTAGGTACACAGTTACATACACATTTCGTAGGTTATTTTAAGTCTCATTTAAAAAGGGCAAAATTTCAGATTTGCCATCAATTGGCTAAGAACCCAGACTCCATTGCTGCTACTGAATCGAACCCAGTGAACCTCATGCTCCGCAGTTGCGAATGCAGCCACTAGATCAACGAGGCAATACCATGTATATTTAGGAGTAATAAAATAAAATAAAATAAATAGTACCAACATCAGATAATGTAGGGAAATAGGCTAGACCTATAAAAAAAACAGTTAAATCGAGGTCTAATTACCTTTTTATTATGCGATGTGATTGGACATTGTCGAACAGCTGTTTTTAGATGTTGCAACACTGGTTTAATGTGGATTGTATTTTTTTATTGGCAACACTGAATCTAATTAATTTATGAGCGGTAAAACATATTTGCATTTGGAACTGGTCATTGGGAACTGTTTTTTTATACTATGGGCGTATGGTTAAAAACAGAAAAATAAATATAGTTGGTTAGTTATTCGGGTGTATTAAATGGTATCAAGTTGAAAAGTTGATTATCGAATCTGCACAAATTATTGGGGCTTTTAGTCTTGTATGTACACAGACATGACTTAATAAAATTTGTCAAAACAGTATTCAACAAATAGCAACTTACGTCCAGATGAATCACACTAATATTATAAAGCCGAAAGTTTGTGAGTGTGTATGTTTGTTACTTCTTCAAGTAAAAACTACTGAACGGATTGAGATAAAATTCGGTACACAGATAGTTTATAACCTGGATTAATACATAGGATAGTTTTTATCCCGATTTTATCTTCCAGTGGGATAATTTTTAAGTTGTAGCGGGTGAAGCCGCTGGCAATAGCTAATGCTTTCATACTTCTCTATAACTCGTTACTCATCAACTCATCATATGCGTAATTTCTTAACATATTGTCCTTTTCACAGGACCTTTCTTCATTCCTCCGCTTCACATCCCCATACCACGAAAACCGATTACCAAAATGAAAATTCCTGTTTACATCGCTGCCCTCAAATCTGGTCACACAAGTCCATGCAAATCCTATCCACAATATTCCAAACAGCACACAGTACCGGCCATAACAACGGCCATGTGTAACAGTAACATATATAAAACGTTCCTTTTTTACTATTTCCACAAATATATTACTTTAAGACATATCCCCGTACATCTGTCGATACAACTCTTTTATCTTTCGCAAAAAGATTGGTTCCCTTAAAACAAGAGTGCTCCCCTTTGATTTATAAACGTTAAGCGAGACAAGGTGTGTAAGTACTTGTAGCTTATAATCTATATCTTTTTATGGTGATCTTTTATGGGATACCATATCTTTTATTCTTATTGCTTTGTGGGTGTATATAAAACAGGCCCTCTCTCCATGTTAAATCATCATCTGTCTAGCTACCAGAAAGTGACCTCACTAACCCCCACTCAAGATCTTTAGCACGTTATATTTTCGTATTTTTTATTAATTTGATAAAACCAATAACACATAATTATCCAATATTTTTCGATAATCTAACAGACAGACTAAACAGAATCACTTTTTTTAGTCAGTCAACTACCCTACTATTCTCAATATCTTAATACACTATCAAAAATTAAGGCCCGTAAAAACCATCGATCGATCGATCGATTTCAATAATATCGTCAGTGGTACCAACAAAAAAAAATAAAAAATATTTTTAAATAAATGTCTTCGCGAATTGTACTGTCAACGCGGGTCGCGGACACAGAGAATGAATTTCACTGAGTTATCGTGAGACATCGCTGGCACTTGCAATTTGTTCCCTTCCAGATTATAATCTAAATGTTTATAAATATACTGAAAATACCAAACAGGCGTTATTCTACAATTCTTTTAATTAAGTTATAAAAGTCATATTTGTGGAATCACAATTTTTATCGTTTTTAGTTATAACTGAACTATTGACCCGCCCCCGATTGGTTGGAACCTCGATTTTCCTTTTCCTTCTATGCAAGTTATATTCGGATTGAATTCTTTATATAATAAGGGTAAAAACCGCAACTTAATATACATTGTGTACCTACATTAGAAAACCTAAACGACCCACAATAAAAGCTATTTTATCTTAAACGATATTATCACCTATATCTCGCTCAAAATTCGTACATAAATAATAAATAATGAATTCAAATATTACAAAACAAAAGAGAAGCACCCGGCACTTCTGTAATTTATAATAGATCGAATACAATAAGTAAAAAAAGTGCTTAAATATGAAATAACATAATTAAGAAGCAAATTCACAGATCCGGTTTAAATAACTTAATCATAATGGACCATGACAAACTTAACTGTTTAAATTAAATATATTATCCTATTTTTCTTGCACAGTAATTAAAAATAACTCCGTCTTTGTTACTTATTCGAAAGTAACACTTTACACGTTTGTGCCAGATTAAAAGTTTAATTTTAGAGTAGTTTAATGTGATAATTATGTTTTCTGGGTTAATTTTGAAATCACGAGCAATATTAAACGGTTTGCTGGACATTTGGTTTAACGAAATTGCTCATTGCTCATATTTAATGTGTGACGCTTTTTAATTCCGTGAATCATCCATCATAAATGAAATAAAAAAGTTCGGTCGCATTCATTTTACCAAATGTGTAATAATTTGCACAGATAATACAACAATATGAACCTAAAAAGGTTGTATTTTTATAAACTTTGATTTAAATACTACGAACGTGACTATTATCTATGCTGATAAAATCTTCGTTCAGACAAAAATCTAAAAACCTTTTATTACAAGGGCTTAGGGACGACAATATGACAATTTAAATGTATTTTTTTGAAGGTCGAAATAAATAACGTGTAAAGTATTTCCGTATATCCCACTGCTGGGCAAAGGCCAAGAGCTCTTTTTTTATGGCCTCCTCGAACCAGACCTCGCGATACGCGTCCCAGATCGTCTCGCCACCTCTTTCTGGGGTGGCCCCGTCGATTTACGTCCAAAGAAACCAATACACATTCAAAACACGAGGAAATTTTTTATTAAAAAAAATCCATTAACTATTTTTTTCGCATTCCAAGTGAAGAAGTCCCTTCCTTACCACTGTCTCTATAGCAAGGCCTTCTGAATAAAACCTTAATTAAAAACCTCGAGCCACTGCACATCTTTTACCCTTTTATTATAAACGAATTACTTCCAAATATCTAAACGATTTGATAATTAAACTTTTTGAAAACAGACGCCAGAATTTAGGGCTTGTCAATCTACACCTTTCGATCGGCAGGTGATCAGATGAAGTTTTTATAATTTATGTTTTTTTTTTAATTAAAACCATCAAGGCGTCATGTGTCTCGATGGAATCATTTGACAAATACGATTGTAAGCTTCGATATAGAGCAATCTTTGAATAAATCGAAGAACTAAGTACTTATTAATGTTATGAACTCAATCTTTTATGTAAATTCGGTATCTTTTATTTGATCGCTCGGTGCGGTAAAGATTAATATTCTGTAGTCAACGAATTAATTTAGTTTTAATGTTTAATGTGAATTTCTTTATAATTTGTGGTTTCATTTTATTGAAATTAATTGTTTTATAATTTGGAAATACTTCATTTACAGTCAGTTTATATGTGGTCAATTTAATTATTTTTATTGTGCATTTTTTTATAATTTTTGGTTTTAATTTTATTGAAATAATTTAATTATATAATTTTAAGTCAGTTTATTTATGGTCACTATATTTTTTCTTTTCAATTAAAATGGCAGTTACTCAGCCATTAACCTAGGTTAATGACCATGACATGGTGTCGTAAGTAATTAAGTTAGTTAGTAAGTCTGCACCATAACGGCGCGTACGCACCATGCGGGCAAGATAATCTGGTGCCGATGACATAAAAGTGTCGCTGCTCTACCAAACAGGAATATGCAGAAAATCCACCCTCTGAACTAATAGGCTAATAAAGTAAAAGCACACTATTTATTATTAGTAACGCTTTTTAAACTTGTCTTTAATCTTAGTGCTCTCAGTATTTTCAAAGTGACAAAGACCGATGAACGAGTGTGAGTTTTGTGTGTAAAGAATGATATGGTGTCTGATGAGCTGACGAGTAATACAGTGTGATTCTTTATAATGTGCACATATCAAAATGGGGGAATCTATGCTTAATTTTATCGACGGAAAAATTATTAAAAAAAATCTAAATATTTTTTAATATTTTATATGGAATTTTTAAAAATTTTGTCTGCTACTGTGACCCCAGTGTAAACAAAACGGTGTAACTTTTAAACTAAATTATCTATCGCAATGAAACAAACTCCATAATGATTGGAAGCAATTAGGCGTCCTCGTAAAATGAAAATTGTGGAAAAAAACTACCCTCAATTGAAAATAAACACGTTTTTTGATCAAAAAAACTTTTTTTTTTCATAACTTTTTACATAAAATTGTTTCATCGCGATAGATAATTTAGTTTAAAAGTTACACCGTTTTGTTTACATTGGGGTCACAACAGCGGACAACATTTTTGAAAATTCCATAAAAAATATAAAAAAATATTTAGATTTTTTTAAATATTTTTTCCATCGATAAAATTAAGCATAGATTCCCTCATTTCGATATGTGCACATTATAAAGAAAATCACACTGTAGAGAAATATGGAAGAAGAAGACATATTCTGCCGACACCTTATTAATAAGGTAGTTAACAAAAAAAATCGAATAAGTCCGTCAGATATTTCAACAAAAATTGGACTCGTTTTTTTTTCTTTTTTCACGTAAATAAACAATGAAGTACGTAAATACAGTGCTTAACAGTGAAATCGCGTGTGACGTCATTTTCTAAGACATTAGTGTAAAATTCTTTACCGGTAAGTGATGTCACAACCCCTCACGGAAATCTTTGACGCGTTTTATCTTCGTCAATTTTTATTGATTCGATAAAATAAAAAATACGTATCCAAATTTTTTCGATAACCTAACAGACGGACTTATTAGAATCATATTTTTTTACGTCAGTAAACATCCCTATTGGGATAAAGACAGGTTATGATGAACTGAGTGGACCTATTGCCTTATCAATTTTATCGTAACAACCAATGTTAAACCCAAACATTTTGTCTGCGTCTGTACCACAAATAAAAACACAACAAATGCAAAATGTCGCACGTGGCACCGCTCGCGTGGTTTGCATTATGGCATTATGACGCATATTTTCTGCCTTTTTGTGGTTACCACTTTAATTAACCAATAATTAATAAAAGTTTTTTTTCTTCTGTTGGCGTTCAACGCCCGACTCCTGGACGAATGTCTTCGTCCATTCTTACCACAAATAAAAGTTCAATTTAACAGTTAATACTAGCTGTTGCTAGCAGCTTCGCCCGATACAACACGAAAATTATCCCACAAGAAGATAAAATTGGAATAAAAACCCTATGTATGAATCCAGGTTATAAACTATCTGTGTACCAAATTTGGTCCAAATCCATTCAGTAGTTTTTGCGTGAAAGAGTAACAAACATCCATCCAAACTCAGTACGATTAATAAGTTAAATTCACATCAGCCGCATGCATGATGACCGCTGGGCAAAACTCCTCACACAATGGCTGTCGGAAGATCCCCGAAAAAGGTAGTAAGACGATCAGCAGGGCTAAATTGCGTATCTTTTACATGACAGTGGCTATCATATTGTCCATGGATTAACTGTCAAATTGGTTATGGTTTAGTACAAAAAGGAACCATTTGACAGCTAATCAAAGCACACAGAGCCAAAGTGATAATCAATAAATCTGTCAACAGAAATACGCAATAGCCCTGCTGGACATATAACTGGTTCGAGGCGGCTCGAGAAAAGATCACATGGAAGGAATTGGGGGAGGGGTCAGTGGGTAGCCTTAGGGGCGGATTTGCCCTTGCCCAGCTGTGGGACAGTATAGCCTAACAAAAAACAAGAAGTTGCCTTGTTGGTAGAGTGGTCACAAGCGCGACTACTGAGCACGACGTCTTGGGCTCGAATCGCGGTTCGGACAATGTGTTATTAAGTTTTTTTATCAGTCTGGATTTTTGCCCGGTTGAAGGATAACAAAAATAATTATAACTAAACCGAACCAACAAATATAACTGCCGAAATGATATGTGTTATATTATTAATAACTAGCGGACGTCACGCGGTTTCACCCGCGTAGTTTCCGTTCCCGTGTGAATACAGGGATGAAAACTAGCCTATGTCACCCGGGGATAGTGTAGCTTCCCAAAGGTGGAAGAATTTTTCAAATCGGTCCAGTAGTTTCGGAGTCTATACGTTACAAACAAATCTTTCCTCTTTATAATATTAATTAATAATTAATGTAGATTTATTCGCCTTCTAGAACCAGTCCTAATTTTACATAATTAACCTAGTACACCAATATGTATGTATACACTTAGGCAACTTTAGAAGCAATTTTCGCCTACTCTAATGATTTCATTTTCATGTTACGTAATGAAACTAATATTTTGGAACCATATCATCATAAAGTAGTTCATATTTCAAAGAGGCAATCGTTATTTTACCAGAAATTAGCGTTTGAAGTTTGACAAGTGTATACATATTATTGCTCGTGACTGTACACTAATACAAATGATTAAATAGCGACATCAAATACAACAGTTAGTCTAGCTACCGCTTCAAATAAATGAAAAATACCGGCGCCGTCGTACACGTCAACCGATTAATCGCTAATCGTCTTTACAAGTGAATTCGCTACAATGTTGCAAGCAGGTTAAAAACATGAACTTAAAGGGCATTGAAAGGGAATTATTATATGAAGGGTTAACAGGAATACTGGTAATATACTACACATTGCTTGTAATTTATTACAATAAAAATATACTGAATAATCAGGTGTGAGGACTTTTAACAGCACGCTTTGTAATCTTCGTTGAGATAGGAAGAGCTGTACAGTCACCTTCAAAAATGCATGGACAATTCAGAAATAAAATCGTGTGAAGCGAGAAATGACGCCACCTAACGTAAACTAATTATCGACTAAAATCGTTCACAGGAAAATAGACATTAAAGTATCCATACAATAGGGATGTTTACTGACTTAAAATAATGTTAGATTATTGAAAAATATTGGATACATATTTTTTGTTTTATCAAATCAATAAAAATTTACGAAGATACAACGCGTCAAAGATTTGAGAGGGGATAGGTGACGTCACTGACCGCTAAAAAATGTCATACTAATGTCTTAGAGTATGACGTCACACTAGTTGTCAAAGCACTGTATCGTCTTCATTGTTTGCTTACGTGAAAAAAGAAAAAATACGTATCCAATATTTTTTGGAAATCTATCTAACGGACTAATTAGATTTTTTTGTTAACTACCCTATTTGGCAGGTGACTGTACATCACATCACATTTGACAGTTATATTAAAGTCCCATGTCATATGAAGTCTGAAAGTGGCGCCGGTGGCTAAAGAGTTATGTGATAATCGGATATCGTGGTATGGA
Organism: Diarsia rubi; assembly: GCA_932274075.1. Lineage (NCBI taxonomy): Eukaryota > Metazoa > Arthropoda > Insecta > Lepidoptera > Noctuidae > Diarsia > Diarsia rubi. The sequence continues at coordinate 12,400,456 of OW026433.1, read as the reverse complement.
CATGGGATGTGGAGGAAATATGAAAATGTTGTGTGGATCTAGATGAGGAAACGATTGATAGACTGTGAGAAAGATGATATGGCTAAGAAAAAGGTGATTACTGAGATGACGGTCTAGTTACACTAGACCGGTTGAACGAACTGGGGCAATTTTTCAGTTGCTCTAGTTCGGTTGAAATATAGCACCGAACTACCGATACTTTTTTGTAGCAACTGTTTGGTTTGTAATATTGTGAATTAAATTGATACACTTTCTTACTTTATGTCATATTTTAAAATGAACACGAAAAGAGAGCCACTTTGTATGAATGACTCTGTTGAATTTGAATTAATTGTGGTTGGGCATCCTCTAATGAAGTCATACCTTTCAATATGCCTCAAATTTCTTTTCGTTAATGTCTTCTTTCCGAATCTCCTGTACTGATTATTTTTTGATTGTACGAGTATAACAATAAAGTAAGAAAGTGTATTGTACAATTTTATTCTTAATATTACAAGCCGAACTGTTGCTACTAAAGCGTGTAAGTAGCTCGGTGCCATATTTCAACCGAACTATACTGCAACTGAAAAGTTGCACTAGTTCGGTCAACCAGACTACTGCAACTAGACCCATAATATAACTCAAGCAATGAAGATACGAATAAACGGTTAACAATCAATCATATTCTCAAACTAAGTAACCAACTAACGGTCCATCTATATACAAAATGTATGAAAGACAAACAAATATACATAATACTCTAATCAACCCAATACAGCATCTGGCCAGCAGTTGCAACCACAAGATAAATACTAGCTATTTGTTTATCTATCCAAATGCAACACAAATAACTTATTTACTCTAATTAAAAACCTATTGAATAATGTCTGGCTATTTATCATGCAAATTGTGCCTTAACTCCAAACGGAATTATATTGCTTATGAGAAGAGTGCGGATAGCAATTTAATTTTGTCATTTATCAGGGGAGGGTGTTTAGTTTTTTAATTATGGTAGGTAATTAAAAACTATATTTTGTACTTTGTAATTAAACACTAGGAAAAACATGTTTGCACTTCCCTCCATATCCGCAGGATAGCTTTACAATGTTTAAACAACTAAACACAAGTTAAATCTAGCCACACGTCTCAATAAAGGGTCAACGAAATTCCAACAGTAACAGGTCAGCGAATACCAAAGACTTCCATAGCTCCCCTCACTCACTATACCCGTATCAAAGGCCTATCTAATGTCCCAATGTACACCATACCTTACGATGAACCATCCAACGTGTGCCTAGATAAGGCCCCAGATAAAACCTGGAATAACATGGCTAAAAGGCTATCTAAAATTAAAACCTGCAGAACAGACATACTAATAAAATTCTATTAATAGTAAAGATAGAGGCAGGGTTACCATCACGTCTGATTTTCTTGGAAGGTTGTAGAGGTGTACCGTAGTACATACACACTTTAGCAGTTGTTTTTAAGTCTCATGTTATATAAGGCGAGCATATAGTTATGTCTGGACACTAAGCTGCGACTGAGAATTTCCTGTTAGATAAATCCAAAAACAATTATATGAGTCCTGACAATAACAAGGATAATTCGTTTGCATTCTTTCTTTTTTCAGTAATGAGAAGGCCATCCATAATTCTGACTAAGGCCCAGGAACTGGAACATATCCAGTCAAGTCCGTAAGACTGGTAACCCTAGAAACAAGACAGTACGCAATACTACTTATGATAAACAATAATTCGACCTTTTATACGTTTATTTACATAAAAATGCCTGTTGACATTATAAAAACACACTAACAGGCATATGATCACAATCCTTTAATAGTATAAAGGCCAAGACAAATAGACCCGCCAGGCGTATAATTGAATTATATCGTAGTTTTGTTTTTAATTTTAGATTTTCAGCGCTTAAAGCATCTGTGACTGTGTCAGCTGGTCTCGGGTCTATTTGCATTCTGGACGATTGACCTATAACAGGTTTAAGACCTTGTTTTGTTTAAACTCGTTGTCGCGGATCTAGGCAATAGGCGCAGATAACGCAAGGACCCACGCTAGGTCCGGTACTATTTGTAGAAAAATATTAGTAGCAGTTGGAGGATACGTTTGTAAATATAGATTGGAACAGGTGTAACTCAAAATAGTACCTACTTCATTTGTTATAATATAAATTATTGAAGAATATAAAATAAATATTTAAAAAAAATGGCCAAATCTTGGATACCAAATTATTTTTTATCAACAGGAAAGACATTTTCACGTAGCACACAGTGTTATAGTATATATTTTTTATGATAGACTGTTCGGTTCCACTTTCAGTCAGGAACGAGACTCAATTATTTAACCATAAATATAATAATTATAACGTTTGTATGCAAGATGTGCATTATTTATATATCTCGAATACAATCAATCAACATTTATCGACAAAATTAAAATTGTCAGTAGCTATAACAAACACCTCCCAATTTATTCCCTGAACATAAATCCAGAATTCCCACAAAACCTTTTAATTACAGTTTCAAAAACTTAATTGAATTACAATATTTCGAAGCCGTACAAACGGTAGGTTTAACCCTCATTTGCGCCCACTCAGGTAACCGTCCAGATGTCAGAATATTATAAATCTCTCGGCCCATTGTCTACGGGCCTTTTTTTAACCATCACTGGACACATGGGCCAAGATTCTGATGGTAACAAGCAGATGGCCGTGAAATATGCTGGTAAGTTGAGGGTTTTTTATAACACCCACCACCTTTCGACTTGGTTTTATGGTTTTTATTTCTAAGTGTGAAACAATTGAGGGTTAGTTTCATTATTGCGTGGGAATTTGGATAATGTACTTTTACAAAAAATGAGAAAATAATTCTGACTGTTACTCCAAATAGTTGTAGTTATGGTTTAATCAAAATGTATGATATTATTACTATAGCTAGCCAATATTGTCCCACTGCTGGGCAAAGGACCTCTATTCCTTCCAATGGTCACGATTCTGTGCAACTTCTCATCAATTCGCAAAGAAGACATCCCGTTCGTCCCGCCATCGCCAACTCCTTCGTGGTCTGCCGCGACACCTAAACAAATTTTAACTTAAAATAAATAAATAAATAAATTCCATTAAAGACACAACTAACAAGAAATAACTTTCTAGTTTTTTTCATTCAGCAAACGGACGAACATGAACTAAAAACAGCTTAGTTTTCCATTAATAATGAGCAATTAGCTGAAACAATGGTCTCGAAATGCTTCACACGGCAATCAAACCTTGTACATAATTATGTCGAACATACAAATCGTATGCAACCATAAAGATACAACTGAGTTATTAAACAGCTTTCGATTCAACAATCTTTTATCTAAAAATGAAATAGTTCCTAAATCTCAATCGATTACATTATCAAACATTGAAGTAATCACATAAACTATGCATTGGCCATTTTAGATGCAACACAATTTCAAAAGACAAACCTAAACTCAGCAGTAGAAAGTTTACTTCTCATTGAAGAAACAAAAAGTTTACGACCTTTTCTTTCACCTTTAACAATAAAAAACCAACTCTAAATTATAAAAACTAAAGTTGATAATACTCTAAACTGCAACCTCTATGTCTTCCAAACATGCAACTACACCCACATACTCCTTCATTTTAACTATAAATAGTTAGTATTTCATCGTAGAGACCGACATACGAGATAATCTAAGTTGGATTATGTTAATTGCATTCCGGATTAAAGCAACAGTTTGTAAACTTAACTCGTTTCTGGTCGGCGACTGTTTGGCTGGTAAGACAATAGGGCACTAACTTAATCGGTATAATTGGTTCAATTGTAATGTTATGTTCAGGTTTATTTAGTTTAGAATCCAATAAACATAAACATTCTACATCTCTGGGGTAAATTCGTAACACACACTCGCATTCCCAATGTTATTATTAATTTTGTCATCATCAACATATCAGCCCGGAATCACTCATTGCTTCCCCTACACTTCTCTTTCTTCCCGCATCTGTGTGTCCCACATCCAAATCCTGAAATTCTGAGCTACAAGCAGGATAGCCTTGGTTTCTTTGGCCTAACATAGATCCCGACTCGGCCATCTCCACGTCTAGCCATTTTGACAGGTCAACAACATGCATTGCGTTTCATATGCGAGTAATACAATATGAAACCATGGAACTAGCATTCCTTTTCAAATCGTTCTAATTGTGACAGCGAGTGATCGTTTTGTTTCTAAACACAATTATAAATATGGTAACAAAGGAGGTGTCTGGTGAGATTATGAGCATTGAAGAAGCATGGAAAAAGAAGTCGAAAAAGAAAACGATGTAAAAGAAGAAAATAATGCAGGGTAGTCGAGAAAATAGTTCAAAAACCAATAAATATAAACAAGACACATCAGTAACTGTTGATCATAAGAAAGTCGTAAAAATCGTTGAAATAAAAGATGAGCCTTCATGTAACTACAAGTTTCAATTGCATTAATATTCACTCAATTAGCCCAATGTAAGCCTTAGGCTGATTCGAGAAATGCTTTTACAAATGCTTCTGTACTATGGAGTATCACAAGAAATAAGCAAATGATTAATGACTATGAGTCAACTGGTAACAAAAATATTAATCGCATTATGTTCAATTAAGTATTAAATTAAGTGCTAACTGTATTCGATTACTAATATTGTATCTAGGTACCTACATTAGAAGAAGCTTAAATTCACTAGTAGAAAATGTACTGATTAAAATGCTGGATCTAGTGTAGTTTGACATTTTAGACAATAAATGCTTTTATACGAGATTCAAAAAACAACGTTTTCTAAAGGGATAAAATAGAAGTCTAATTAGAATCAAATAACGTTTTGCGGTTGGGAAATCCTTTCGAGGATAGACATAGCTTGTTGTAAACAAATAAGATTGACCAGGACACAAACTGGCAACTTAACGCAAGTAATAAATAGAGCGTTACACATTAACAATAAATATCTTGATGTAAATTCTGGTCCTTCGATTCGCGAAAACACAGAAGCTTCCATTAAATTAGTGCTGTCCTTTAATCCCAGGCCCACAAACAAGGGCTCCGTTCAAATGCTTCACCACATTAAATGCTGAACATAAAGCACATTCGAATTTGTTACAATTCTCCGAAGCCTTGGACACGACAAATCTAACAGGTAACCAAACGCTCATTACCGACCTTCCAATTGAATCTGACACTGTACGTATAGTCGCCATGTTTGGAAATGTTATACAGGACAAGATAACAAGCTATTTAAATTTTGGGAGATGATGAAACTTGATTTTACCTTTCGATGAGCAAACTTATTTCGTCTTAACCTAGTTCCAGTTTAGCGCTTAAAACAGGCATTACTATTAGTCTGTGTCATAACAAGCTGCTGGGCGAAGGTCTTTCCAAATGACCTTCAAATCTTTTGATCCAGTCCCAGTGTAGACTAGTTCTGCCATTTCCTGCGTGGTCTACAGCTTCGGCTAAGATTAAACTTGGCTCAACATTAAATGATACTAAGTATTATTGCACATTTGAAGTAAACCGAGACTGTATCTTCAACGAAAAAATCATTCTCTTCATTCTTTTACCTTCTTTCCCGGGACGACAAACGTTTGAAACAAAAAGAAGTCCAGACATTGCTTAAGCATCAACCATAAATTCTTTTCATTCAAAATCCAGCGGCCATTTTCAATTATTTTACCTAACCGCGACATTTTAAATACCAGGACGATCTCCCAAAATTACTGGCGAGCCTAACAGCGTTCTGTTTACTAAAACAACACATAAATAAACCGAAAGCCAAAGCTAGGTCAGGTGAAGGTAGTTCTTGCGGAATTCGATCCCCCCTCGGCCCTCCGGTAACCATTCACCCCCCTCTAGCCCGCTAACTGTACTCGGGTTGTGATGATCCTTATTTGAAAGTCGCGGCTAAAGGTTTTAAAGATGAGGATGGGTTAAGTATGCTGCAACTTTATGTTTAGCTTTATCTTTTTTTAAATCTTCCTTGTTTGTTCAACCACAATTTGAAAACCTTAAGTACCAGTAAACATACAGTGTGATTCTTTATAATGTGCACATATCGAAATGGGAGAATCTATGCTTAATTTTATCGACGGAAAAATTATTAAAAAAAATCTAAATATTTTTTAATATTTTATATGGAATTTTTAAAAATTTTGTCTGCTACTGTGACCCCAGTGTAAACAAAACGGTGTAACTTTTAAACTAAATTATCTATCGCGATGAAACAAACTCCATAAAGATTGGAAGCAATTAGGCGTCCTCGTAAAATGAAAATTGTGAAAAAAAACTACCCTCAATTTAAAATAAACACGTTTTTTGATCAAAAAAACTTTTTTTTTTCATAACTTTTTACATAAAATTGTTTCATCGAGATAGATAATTTAGTTTAAAAGTTACACCGTTTTGTTTACATTGGGGTCACAACAGCGGACAAAATTTTTGAAAATTCCATAAAATTATTAAAAAATATTTAGATTTTTTAAAATATTTTTTCCATCGATAAAATTAGGCATAGATTCCCTCATTTCGATATGTGCACATTATAAAGAATCACACTGAATAATAAAGGGACTTGAAATATCGAGAGATACAATTAATTAAGTAGAGTCAGCAAGAGTAACCTTACAATTGCATTCAAATCAGCCTCCGTAATCCAATAATACATTAAACTTCAAATCTCACGCGTAAACGGCTTAATTATCACCGACTAAAATTACTCTATCAACCTGAATAACTTACAATACATGCAGCAAAATATATCTAATGATCCGAGCTTTGAACAAAATGCTGCGCGGGCGCACGGGAGCGCAGCGCTGCGCGGGAGTGCCGCCGTGACCCGATGTGAGGACCCGATCGGCCTTAAAGGTCGCATTCAATAGTATTGGAATGCTTTTGACTATTTAAGTACCAGAGACAACAGTTTTCAAGTTTTGTATGCAAACGTATGGAATGAAGGATGGCTTTCAAATTCTTCGTGGGATATGCGATTGCGCAGGTTTCAAGTGCTTGTATTATTCAGTTTAAAGGGCGTTGAACTGTCGTGATTTGCCACTGTATTAGGTGATTGAGATGCTTTGGTGCATTCTTTAGCTAGATTCTACTATTTATTAAGCCGCATTAAACAATTGGCAATCAATCATGGCGAATATCAACAAGCCTATTGAAAAAATTGTAATGATAGCGTCACTAAGCATCAAAAGAATTAGAAAACTTATGATCTCAGGGAAACACAAGCCGATGACGTTGATATATGTAAAGCTAGTCTATGAAATGGCAATGAGCTTTGGCAGTTAGCGAAAATTGCAAATTGTAAACGAATGAAGGAGGAATAAAGAAAATGTCGTGAGAAGAGTTTTAGAGTATGAATGTGTATTGAGTTGAGTTATGAAACACCAAAAAAATGATAGATGAACTAAACAGAACGTCGACCTTAATAAATTAGAGTCTTTCCTTACCTTAATTTAGTTAGATCGACGTTCAGCACAAGATGCTCCAGTTTTGATGATGCAAAAAGGCCTTGGTGATTGTGATCCGTTACATTTTGTAAATTAATGAAAACTAATATTACTATGAACAACAAGAGATTATTCTGATCTGACGCATTCGTGACTAATAATCTAGGTATGAATGTGTTTATTACTCAATCACGCACAAACTTCAATAACTATAATGTAATATCTATGAATTTAATGTAGTTGTGGGTAGGCTAGTTCTCTAACTACATGATGGTTCGTAAGGTCTAGCCAAAGTGGAGGAGGCTCCCTAAATTTATGTTAATTTGCATTAATATTCTGAAACAGTCGTACATACAATCAAAATGGAACTTTAGTATATGATTTATTGGATCTTTTTCTTTCCATGTACAAGACAGTTACGTAATTGTAGCATATTCGCTCGATTCATTTTTTATTCGAAAATCATGTCTTTTTTAACGATTATTACATTTTTCCTCAAGATTGCTCCGCCTTTATGTCTAAAATAAATGTTCACTGTAAGAAAATATAGTTTACTATCCAGCCACAAGATATTTTTTCTCCAGATCAATTACTACTTTAGTTATAAACGAAATAAGAATTGAGACTTACGACATTTAGTTTCGTGCTCGAACGCGATCAAAGAGCGCACGCGGTATTCGACTTTATTACTGATGTGCTAGCGTCTAGCACATCGCGCGGAGTGGCGGGGTGAATGGGGCGGAGCTTGCGTGGAAATTATTTTAGAGTGCCTGGTCTAAGGACAAATAATTAAAAAAACAGGTACAGATAGAAAAGTCTGCGGGTTGTTCGCAAGAGGTAACGCGGCCTCGACATTTAGGGCTAAGAAGGAACTAAGTGGTTTTTGGTCAGTAGAAGGCTGACACTTACTTTCGCTCTCTCCAAGAGCGGGAGGGGGTTATTAGATGATTTCACACCCCACAACAAAAAAAAAGATAGAAAAGACAATATTTTTTGTTCTGAACAGATTTTTTTTTCTCAGGTGCGAAACAAAGGTCCTAAACCTTAATTTTAAATGACTAACTTAAAAAAAGTGGGAGGGGACGGGATAATTATCTACAAAAGAACAGGCAACGTATGATAGTTAGACTACAAATCAACGCATATGTTCAAAATATTAGTACAAAAACCGTTTTCTTTGAATAGTATCGAAAACAGTTTTTTTTTAAGATGATGCTCTCGGTGCATTTAAAATTAAAGCTTACCAAAAAAGTTCTTTTATAGCAACATTGTCTTTAGAATTACAAAAATAAACCCCAATACTAAATCATCAAATATTCAAAGCTAGTCCGCGGATAAAAACAGTACACCCTATCAGATGATGATGTAAAGGTCACCGCAAGCGTGTAGGGAAGCGAACCTGCTACCGTTGCTATCTGCAAATAGTAACGAGTCGTGTGTCACGAGGGCGTTAACCATCGTGGCTATAACGGAAAGGGGGATCCTAGGTCTGGGTCCCGTTGGGCCGAAATTATGGGTAAAGATGGCTGGGATAAAGTTTAAGCAAGGTTGGGATCAAAGAGTTTGGAATTTAGTTACAATTAACGGGTAGAGCAGCGGTGGCCCAGTGGTGGCGGGCCCGACTTACGAACGTCGTGAGTCGTGGTTTCGAACCCCGGCAGGCACATTACTTTGTGTAATTTATTTCATAAACGGCATGTCTTAGAACTAAAAATTCTAAAACTTGTGTCATGATCTACCAATCTGCACTGCCAAAGAGTGGAGGCCTGTGTCCCAGCAGTGGGAACATTAATAGGCCGATGATGATGATGATAAAACGGGACAAAGGGCTTTAACCATCGATCGGAGAAGGAGAAGATCCTCAGTGGCCGAAATTATGAGTGACTAGCGGACGTCACGCGGTTTCACCCGCGTAGTTCCCGTTCCCGTGGGAATACATGGATAAAAAGTAGTTCCAGTAGTTTCGGAGCCTATTCGTTACAAACAAACAAACATCTATCCTCTTTATACTATTGATGATGATGTAGAAGATAGCTGGAACATAGTTGAACTTTGGAGGGTGCGGCCCAAAGACATCTAAGTACACTAACTCTCGACACGTTGTGCCGAAATATGGGGTGAAGTAGGACAAAATTAAAACAGGGTGGTGGCCGCTAAACTCCGTGAAAAATCCAAAACAAATCAAGACAAGGCGAACAATATCGTAGTATACTTGCAATAATCTACTGGTCAGTGAGTACAAGGGGTTATGATTTAAGCTGTCAATAAGACATGTTTTCACATGACATTTCCTGATAGCCTCTCCGCCTCCAGTCTCTTTGAACTTAAAGCACATGCAAAATAGCGATCATAGATCTATTTTGTTCGCAATAACGAAAGTATTATCTCAATATCACTTTTACCCTTCTTAAAAAAAAAACAATTACCACCAAAGAACTAAGTCCGAGCTAATCACTTCCATATGTCTCTGAACCCCATTCAAGACCCAACCTGCAAAATACCGTCTCAATTCAAGAAATAGAAATAAAACATCTGCAGAAAACCCTTCTAAGACAATAAAACACGTGTGCTTCTTCGAAAAGGAGCAAAATTCCTTAATTTCCATAATTACTCAGGTAACGCACGTGCGAACTCATTACTGGGTAAACAATGGATAAAATGGCTTAGCACATCTGGACTGGATGAGCCCTGGACTGGAAACATCTGGGCTGATTCTTTGTTTAGTCTTCGGCAAGTATGGACAAGCTTTTAAAAAAATTATGTACTGTTAATACTGTTTAATTTTAGCTTTTCAGTGTTTACAGACAAAACAAGTTATTTTGTGTGCGTATTCTTGTCAATGGTCCTTAACATTTTACATGCTTTTATGTATGTTTGTTATATTTATATGAAATAGGTATCCCCAACAGAACAGTGGAATTTGAAATAGGGGATCGGACTGGGTCAAAAAAATATGATTCTAATTAGTCCGTCAGTTAGATTATCGAAAAAAAATTGAATACGTGTTTTTTGTTTTAACAAATTAATAAAATTGACGAAGATAAGACGCGTCAAAAATCATGAGTGGGGGGTTGTGACGTCATTTGTTGGTGAAAAATGTACTACCATGTGACGTTTTCAAGGAATTTACGAGTTTTCAAAGCATTGTATCGTCTTCATTTTTTGTTTATGTGAATAAAGAAAAAATACGTGTCCAATATTTTTTTTAAAACTGTCTGACGGACTAATTACTATTTTTTTGTCCGATCCCCTATTGTGTAAACGTTTACTTCGGATGGTGCTAATCAGAAGTGACGTCATTTTTAATTCAGTAACTAACCAATAACTAGTTACTTTTAATGAACCCCCAATTTTGTTTAAAAGTTAAATTAATGAAATTGATAAGTAGCAATAAAATAAAAGCTTCAAATTGAAAAAAAAAAAACGCCCGCTCTTCACCACTTCTTAATTATTTTAATGAACAGAAAAAAACTTCAGAACAAATCTATCCAGTAATCAACGCGGAAACTACTAGTTAATAAGTATGACTTATCTAATAATGATGCAACCTCTGTAATAATCTTTAATAAGATGCTTGATAAGATAAGAATCTGACCCTATGAGCTTTGTTTGTGGAAAAAACATGAGTAATCCAATATTCCCCATTGGCAAGTTTATAATAATGAACTTAGCGCATACCTGAATCATTTAATTTTTACTACCGTTCAGGCAATATTTCTTTTACTGATAATAATATCAATTATACGTCTGATTTCAATAAGATGTAGTCAGGAACGTACATCACTTTATTCAAGTTTACATCATCAGTACCATGAACCATCATCTAGGATTATGAGTCATTGTGATGCAGTTGCAATAACATCCACTCGTAATAAACAAATTATCGTTAATAATGGCTATTATTTTATAATGTAATAAATAATAATAAGATATAGGGAAACTAGAAGTGATTTAGTTATTACTGTTGCCTGCAGCCTTTGTTCGTGTGAAATTATTGGAAAATTATTACCTACTTCCCTGTTTGAATCTGATTTTGTTAACAATTTCAAAGATTTTTGATCTTTTTGCACGGATCCCTATTATTTTTCTAAAATAAGATAGCCTAAAACGTTTTGATGTGATAAGGAGTAACTTAACTCCTTTTAACATCAAAACGTTTTTGGTGTTACCTTTTTCATACGGTATCATTTGAACGAAACAGTTCATGGCACAATAATTTAAAAGAGATTGAAAATAAATTAAATATGCTTTTAAAAGACCTCGAAAGGTCAAAGATTGGAGAATATCATAAAAAAACCGGAACTACTCACATTATTTGAGGTCACATTTTCACCAACGGAAACCTCACCTTCGGAAGAGCATAACATAACTTCAAGTTACAACGTCTTGGATGCACCTTTTTAGAGATCTGCAACAACTTTGGTAAAAGTCGAACCAAAAGAGATAAGATAATCAAAACTTCTTCTCCAGAAATGCTAAGTTAATGTTAATAAAATACATAGGTATAATTTTAGCCATTTTCTTATTGGCGTGTCGATGAATAATTTTAGCCTCATTAGCACTATACCGAAATTTGTTCAAAAAAATCGGCAAGTTCTTACAGAAATTCAAAAGCTGAACGGTCAAAACGTATGGAATAGCTGTTTTTTTTTATTGACCGGCGGCGAAAGCCTTTTTATCGACGACACTGTCCGACCAGCCACATAGCTTGTGCTGCAATCACTGTGTTATTGTGCGTTAGTGTGTTCCGACACAAGTATCGCGTTGTATAGTCTCATGTTAGATTTAAGTAGTTTTATTTCGTTGTTCTACGGGACCATAATTAACATCAAGTCACACACCCACTTGACCGTCTGCTTCATGATTCGAAAAATATTTCACAACAAATTATGTTAATGTATCATCTTAAGTATTTGCGAGTTCAGACTGAAGATGATGAGTCATCTTAGTTTCCCATGGTCTGTGAGACGGTTATCGTGAATCACTCTTTGATAAAAATATTAACTATGTATTCAATTGTAAATGTCAGTAGTCATGTTTTTTTTTATACCACTTATTGATGTCTGCTTCAAGTTTATCTAGTTAAGCTTTATAGTTAATGATTGGGAAATATAGTTTTAAATTTTAGTTTTGAAAATTGATATTGAGTTGTAAATAAGAAAAACTTAGAATCGGAAACAAAGTTCAAATTCGTTATCCTGTATCATATTATGAGATTTATGTCCGAAAGCTCTGGCTGTAGTAAATTAAATTAATTACCCTGTACTATTCCTTAGAGACGAATCAAACATGTACTTTGACCCGTCTATCTTTAGAACGATAGCTAAAAATTTTAAAAAGCTCGGGTGTCCTCAAGATTTCCTTTACCAGCACACCCCCACAATTAAATGTCACCATAATCATGTGAGAGCAGTGGTGGCCCAGTGGTTGCGGCCCCGACTTACGAACAGTTGGTCGTGGGTTCGAACCCGGGCAGGCGCATTACTTTGTGTAATTTATTTCATCACCACTGCTCTCAAAACGGTGAAGGAAAACATCGTGAGGAAACCGGCATATCTTAGAACCAAAAATTCGAAGATATGTGACATCTACCAACCCGCACTGGGCCCGCGTGGTGGATTATAGCCCATCCCTCTCCTAGAGAGGAGGCCTGAGTCCCTGCAATGGGAACATTATAGGCTGATGATGATAATCATGTATGTCTGTGAGACTATGTGGGACTATTGACTTTTTGGATTAAAAGTAAGTATAACTAAGCATGAAAAAATGCACGCCGAGAAGCACATAACATCAACTGGTATTACTGAAGAAGGATGCTTTGTGTACAATACATGCATATACCTAAATTCTTAGTAACTTACTTACGAAATAGAGGCTACACAGTATTTGTACACATCAAATATTACGAGAGTCTTATAGCTTTTGTATAAATTAGGTAAGGACCTTACTCTTTGAAGATTATGACACTTCACAATCAATATTGCAAAACAGGTATTACCATAATCCTCTATAGTAAATTCCTTCGAACTCATCGGTTGCTCTAACACGGTGGTTGAACCTGTTTTTAACGCAACAGTATTTAAATATCAGTCGGTTTCTATACAAATGTCAACTGTTCTGTTAATAGAGTCAGCAGGAGTATAGGTTATGTGTTTCGGTACCTATTGGTACAGCTGCTGCAATTCTGTGTTGCGAAGCTGTGTTAGTGCTAATTGCGAGGCTTAGATTAATACTGGGTTATGCAAGATACTTCAAATGAGGTTTGATGATAATTTATTCAAAGGTTCAGCTTCCTTACATGACATTAAATGATGTATCTGTAAATAATATTGTGACTTGAGCCAATAAAGCCAGTCTACATTACAAATCCAAGCGGACGGAGACGAAAAATGACTAGTTATAAAATATTATCTTTGTTCTGACATTCAAAAATTTGTCTATTATTTATCACACCTTGTATTTTCTAACGGGTTTGACAAAGGTGTACAGTCAACAGCAGAAGTAGCTTAACATTTAGTTTTTTTTATTATCGTATGTACAGCTATATTTTTTAATTTTTTCTAAAGATTATTCAATAAAATATTCCTAACTCGTCAATAACTTGTTAATTACGTGTTATTTCTACAAAGTTTTTGTATAAAACCTTTATAACTTTTAATAGTGTTCATCTACTTCTGCTGCTGGCTGTACCTAATAGTGCACACACATTTTGGCAGTTATGTTATTAAGTCCCGTATAATAGGGGGCTAGCCTATCAGCCGGGCACAAGTCCAGGATCCGTGACTGCTACTGAAATTCCTGAAAGAAAAACATAATAACGGGAATCGAATCCAGGACCTGGGTGCTTACTCTCGAATTTAATTATTCCGATAGATCCACATTGTAATTGTCAGTCAACGTCAGGGATTGGCTGGACTCACTGAGTCTAGCCAATCCCTTACGTTTAACTCAACCAACTGACGTTTGACCAATGTCAATCTGTCGGAATTATATTCGAGAGTAAGCACCCTGGGCGTCTAAAATGGCCACTTTAGCAGATAATCATAATAGTAACTACATATGTGACCATTTTACAATTTTTAACGCAATTCATATTATTATTTTCCTATTATGATCTACTAAAGATGCCATTTTAGACCCCCTGGACCTTCGTCTAAGTATGTATATTTATTATTCATACTTAAGTATATCATGAATTTAGTGGATCTCTTAATAGACATCAATTAACGAACCGTTACTTGTTAATTGAGTAATCATCGTCCGAATCCACTTTCGTATTTATAATTTTTGTTGGACGTGGGATTTATACATCATCGTTGACAGACACCTACCTACTTACTTTTCATTTGCCCTGTCTTCATTTATTTCTTCAACATTTTGAGAAAGCTTTCTTATCGTAGTGCTAACTTTAAATACTCAGTTTAGCTCGAATAATGCCTACCTGACCCAAACATGATTCGGTGATGTAGGAGATGCCGAACGTAGTAAGCCGATCGACATAAAATGGCATAACATCACGCCTGTATTCCCTGAAGAGTTTGGCAGAGGTGAACTTAATAGTACACCTTCATTTCACGAATTATGTTTAAGTTCTATGTAATATGAAGCGTGCCTATTGCCATCAACGGGGCACAAATCTACTCTCCATCGCTGGCAGGTACTGCGAAACACCTGAATAAAAAAGTGCGACCACTAGACCAATGCAACGTAACTGTACTTTACACGTTGTGTTAAAACACAGCGTGTAGAGTAGGTAGTGTGTTTTTTGATAAAAAAAGTAGTTAAAAAACTAAAACACCGATACAATAAACACACATAATTTAATATTTGAATATTAAATTATGAAATGAAAATATATTAGAATGAACCCCGCCTGCTTCCAAGTTTTGTTTAATTTAAAATGTGCTTGTTTTTTTGCTTTTCAGTTTTTTCATTTAGGTTTTTTTAGTTTTTAACTACTTTTGTTTATTTCTAACTTTTTAGTTCTTTTGTGTTTGTTCTTTCGTTGGTCGCGTTTTTGTTTATAGGATTTGTGACTTTGAATTTATTTTAAACATTTAAGTGTTACATATTTTTGTAATCTCCTTTTAAAACCCTTCATTTTGATACCCTACTCGATGGTAATGGAGTTTTTTTTTATTAGCGATATGGCCCCCGAAATTCGCATTTTTTTAATTTTAATGTAGTCAGTGACACTTGCGCCATCAAGACGAATCTAGCGTGGTTTATTTTATTCAAATCCCTTCATCCGTTTAGGAGTTATGAGGGAACAAAGAAACAGACATACACACGCCAAACACATAACCCTCCTTTTGGGCTTCGCCGCAGTCGGGTAATAAGGACATTCCCACATTAAATTACAAAGTCAGTAACTAAATGAGTCACCCAGCCTTCCCATGACACCATAAAACGATAATGATTCATCAATGACATAGAATGCTGTGAAAACGTGAACCAACACGTTACCAAATAACTGTTCTTTAAAGACTAGCTTCTCTTGGCCACAGAAACACAGTCTATCTAGGCAGATTGGAACCTGATTGAGTAGGCACAGGAATGTCTAGCCAGATCGACGCTGTCGTAAATCATGTATCGATGTTGTATTTTTATTTGCTGTTATGTTTTATGTATAAATCAATTTGAGACAACTGTTTTAGTAGTTGCCATTATGGCTGTCGTGTAGTTTTTGGTTGGTTTTCTACAAGTTTTTTTATTTACTCTACGATCCGATTTCATCACCAGCTAAATAGACCATCACAGAGCCACATTTATAAACAAGTTGTGATATTTCATACGACTTGTGTTCGACGTGTTGATTTATCAAAGCATCTTATGTATACAACTTGTATCACGAATGTATTGCTGTTGTTTCAGATATGTTTCGTAAGCTAAAAAGTCTACCTTTTACGGGTTTTCTACAAGTCGCGAGATGACAAAATGACCAAACATGATATATTACAGCTTTCTAGAAACGTAAAACTAATAAGTTTATAATAATCATCATCTGTCTAACTGGATGCAGCTGAATACCAGTATTTTACATGGCCCAGTTAGTCGGGATAATATGATACCTCTTGGTAAGACTTTGTTGCTAATACATGCCAATATTACCAATACCAAACATCGATTTTCAAGATACCAGGAGCCCAGGAATATATATGGGAGGTACAGAACCATTAGAGAACCTGTTTTAACAATTCTTCTTTTTTTTAAAACTAATTCGTCATGTATACATATAACTTCTATATCAGTAAAGTCTCACAAAGTAGCAGGAGACCAGAATCGTGATCGTATCTTCATTACACACTGCATGGTATCAGAAAGGCTTAAAGATTTGATTTAGTGATTTCAATTTCCAATACCTCCTAATGTTTCTGTTCTCCTGGTAGTTTGTGGAACTTTACTAAAATAATTATCGATTTCTAAACTTTTATTATACACCCCATCACTAGCAGCTACCAAATCTTAGGTGCTCAGATAGGAATAGCTTTGATGCTCTAAAAATCGGTGCTCAGATGGGAATACCTCGAAATAGCGTCTACAAATGTTTAGTAAGAAAGGGCGGTGGTATATAAACCATGGGCAGATAACCCCGAAGAAATCGTTATTAAAAAAATAAGTTAAGGTAGAAGCTCACATCTGGCCCGCGAAATTCTAATTTTCTTACGTTTTTGACAATTTGCAGGCCAGTGCTTGGTTGTATGTTTATGAAAATTTGATTTGCGACTGTAAGACGTATGAAGTTACCGAATTATAACCATCAAAATTACTAACTACTAAAGAACGACGACTAAATTACTAAAGAATGACTTTTACATGCAAAAATCAATCTTGACATGAAAATGAACTTGGAGGGTTGTATTGATAATTTTGATGGTTATAATTCGGTAACTTCATACGTCTTACAGTCGCAAATCAAATTTTCATAAACATACAACCAAGCACTGGCCTGCAAATTGTCAAAAACGTAAGAAAATTAGAATTTCGCGGGCCAGATGTGAGCTTCTACCTTAACTTATTTTTTTAATAACGATTTCTTAGAAATAATTCCTTAGTGCTCACAAACGTATACCCACCTCGCAGCGGTTGAGGCTGTGCCTTGTCTGATAATGATTGTACGAGTTTCTTATAACCACGAATGATATTTCAATCTACTTTATAGTTTATTTAAATAGCCTCCTTCCAACCATCCCTCTTAACCTCCCAAACAATAAACCGATAACAGATGTTACCATACAACTACGACTGCATCAAACATCAAAGTAACTAAAAGCATCCAAACATACAGACAGCCATACTTTTATAATAATAGAGATTGGAATTTTATCATCTAAATCTGGCATTTTATTGCTTCGGCCATTATGTCTGCTAGTATAGAAGCTATAATCCTAAATAGTCGGTAGAAGGCATATTAATTCACGTTTTCAACATATAAATTGTGTGCGACGTCTACATTTGGCACAAGGCACCTGTGCCGTCGGCTTAGCATGCGATTATGTGCTAGGGTTGGCACTTAGCCCTGTTTAAGTTTTAAGTGTGAAAAAGAAAAGTTTATGGATGTCGGATTATTTTAAGTGAAGTAGGGTTGCATAGGCAGGCCTAAATGTATTATCACTCCACTTTTTTCGGATAAAAGTTATTTAATCATTTATGTACACTCATAAGAAAACATCGCAATAAAACGTAGATTACAAAGGCGCAGCTTATCATTTTCAAAAGAAATTTCTGGCAGCAGACCCGCGAAACAAAATATATGTTCTGTTTTGTTTGAAAATCATAGCTAAATTAACACGTAACCTCAAAAATCAATATCCTTGTACAAAATAAACAACACATTAAATGTTGAGGCAGACAGTGTTTTTTTTTTAATATTTATAAAAAAAAATCTAGTTGCGTACGCATTTATAATATGGAACATAAAACTCAGTAATAAATCGAAAGGTTACGAAGATAAGCAGTCACTTGTTAATCTCTTAATTATTCCATTTTCTGATAAGATAACAAAACACAATTACTACTAAATCCGGCTTACTTAATTAATGCACATCTAAAAACTTTGAATAAATTATACTTCAAAAACGAGCTAGGACAATGATTACGTCAACAATTATAGCGTCGTTCTAGTTTTTATTTTTACCGATTTTTGTAATAATTTCAATGTGCAATATTTTATTTCTCATATACCTACTTGTGGACATAAAACGGTCAGAAGATAGGCGACTGGGTGTAAATTTTAAAAAAATCTTAATAAACAAAATTAGTACGTTATAGTGATTGGTTAGAAAAAAAAATGATGAAGGGACGTTAAGTTTGTGTGTTATAGAATGAATCCACCAATTAATTTCAGAGTAGAAGCACTGAGTCTAGACCTATGTCCATTTAAAGAAAAAAACAGGCCAAGTGCAAGTCGGACTTGCTTATAAAGGGTTCCGTACCGTGACTTCTTATAGGTTTTCCTTGTGAACTTTACTATACGTGTTGAACTAATTTCTGTATTTTTTTTTTAGAGTTTCAGGCTCGGAGATAAGGGGGGGAGGGGGGTGGTCGGACATACAGATAGACAGACAGGCACGAGAGATCCTATAAGGGTTCCGTTTTTTCCTTTTGAGGTACGGAACCCCTAAAATAACAATAGGCTTAACCCCTACCCCTTTTTCTTCTTTCCCTTTTTCCTAACCCATTTATTTTTGGTCTTACACATTTATAACTCGCAAAATAACAGTTTTATAAGTACGCTTCGTAATGCGGGCGCGATTTTATATAAATACAGCAAGTTCACAAACATTCTTTCCGTGGCAACCCTTGATCTTCTCTACAATATATCTTGGGCACACTTTCCAAAGAAGATGGGTTACTACTTTCTGTGAGGCGTATCATACATTCCATAGGTACCTACCCTATTCGGCACGGGTTTGTGTATGATATACGAAGATGCTAATATTATTCTTGGAATTATTTTCCTTTGTGTAATATTGATGAGGAAAACTTTACTTGGGGTTTTCTCCAAATGGAGTGTGCGGGATGTGTGTGCAGAAAATAAAATTACTTTTTTGTGTCCGTAAATGGAGTTAAGTGATTTCTGTGAGGTTTTATGAAAAATCATTCATTACACTATGGAGACGGCCTGAACCCGCCCAAAGTAATGTTTATCAAATTTGAATTATACACCAAGAGCTGAGCCGAGAAAGCTAGTTGTATGATGTCGCATATCTTTGAATTGAACTCTAAAATTGGAAACCTGAAAGTATACTCCATAGCGGAAACTTTATAAAGCCTTTCGAGAAACGTCTGAGCATCTTTTCCAGCTGCAACCGCTGATATTTTTCAAGGATAAATCGCTAGTTCATTACACAATATTTTTCGGCCAGCACTGTAAATACAACTTTTACATACTGCATCGTTTTGTAAAAACATACTCGATCCATAACAAAACACCAACTTCTCCAAAAACGTCAATTTCATCTATAATCGGACTAGTCTGCGCAAGCGCAAGATACCGTATCCACTCCTGCGCAACTCAGCATGTAAGTGAATAGCTATCCCCGCGCCCGGGGCCACTGGGTCGCGGCTAGAGGTCGCACAGACAGACAGACACACGGTTTAATGCCACCAGGATGTGCTTAATAAGATTCTACATGTTATTTTTTTATATGTGGCCTATAAAGTAAATACATTTTGTGCGAAAATCATGATTGAATCAATTGTTATTTTTTTAGGTAAGGCCATTCTATGGAGATATTTGTTAGAGCTAGACTCAGACTATTTACCAAAGACTGCATCAATAAAGCACCATTTATTTGCTAAATATCTGAAACGTCAGTACTGATAGTACGCCATATTTGTTTACGAAATGGGAAAACTAAAGCGATTCTGTTTTTATTCGCAATGCAGTTATTTATTTGTGATTGATGGCCACAGGGATTTATTTATATTTGTTTATTATCGTTTTTCGGAGAATGTGCGTAGTTTTAATGTAGACTAGTAAATATTGTGTCATGTAGTTATTTAGTGAGTTATGCGTAGTACTATTATGTCTTCTGTGGTTATGCCAAGATTATCGCGTGATGCTAATTGACTTGACGAAAATGTTGTATTTTATACTAATGAGGTAGAAATTAAACGCAACTGAAAACTAAGAAAACCTTTGAAAGCTCGTTCCTTCTCTAAAAGAGATAAAACCATTTTCCCCTCCCGCGCTATGACATTATACATAGTTCAGTTTTGCTCTGGACGTTTTTCTTTAAAATATATATTAAAAACCACTAAAAATAATTAAACAAGCTTATTTAAGCAATGATTAACTAGTGACCTTTCCTAAACTAAGGGTGGTCACGGATGGGTTCAACCACTGTAGTAACTTATATGAGGAGGCTTTGTGTAAAATTAGGGACCTAGAGGATGAATTAATCCATGCTAATGCTAAACTTTTAAATTTGAAAAGGGAAAACGATCACACTCAGGCTATAGAGACTGACCATTTATATAATGAATTAGTAAATAAAAATTCTAACCCTCATTCCATCATTACAATTGACCTTACAGAAGATTCCATATTGAATCATAATTGCCATAAAATAAGTAAGAAAAAAATTAAGAAATATGCACGACTAAATAGAATCATTAAAAAAATTAATAAATTTAAGAAAAACCAAAAACATTATTCCAAAAACATTCAATTAAGGAAAGAACGTGTTTCTCTTGTTAATACTTTAAATAACTATCAGATTAAATTAGAAGATAGTATAAATATTTATGAAATGGATACTCAGCGCTTACAATCAGAAATACAGGCCCTGAATATGTCATTAAACTCAATATCTTTTAAATATGATCGCTCAAAAAACCAAATTAAAGAGCATATTCTTGCTACAAATGAATTAGTTGACAAAGTGGACTTGCTGACTGTCAGTAATACTCTCTGTACTTGTCAGAGGAGCCCTGATGCCCTCCAGCCAGTGGGAACGGAGGACTTGTCCCTGGCTGTACGCACTCAGGACTGTATCATCAGTCAAGAGGCACAAGTAGCGCACCCTCAGATTGGCAGTTTTGTATTTCCTAATGGTTATGATTGTAATCATTCAGTTTTGTTTTCTGATGGTTTAGGTAGAGGGCTAGGAAAATTAATTAGTAATAACTTGAGTTATTGTACACAAAATTATTGTATGCCGGGGTCAACCTTCAAACAGATTATGGCATCAGCTTCAAAAACTGTTTGTGGTCCTGACACAACCATTACTATATGTGTTGGTAACAGTTCTAAAATTAAAAAGGAAGACATCACTGACTGTGTATCAGAGTTGTTAAAGTTAGATTGTAGTAAAATTATATTGTGTGCTTTTCCGTATTTTGAAAGACTTAGTGATAGGAAAAACAATTATATACACATGTTAAACAAACATGTGCATTTCTTAGTAGGTCACTATTGTGACAAGCTTGTATATCTGGATACCAACACTTTTGTTGATAAGCTTAAGTCGACACCAGGTAATGTGTATCTACCTCTTAGATTTAGACACAAAATAGCTAGGCTATTAGCTTTTAATATTCACACAGACATATGTAGTATGTCAAAGTTTTCTTACATTGTTAACACTGCGACTATTAGTCATGGTACTTATGTACAGGAGGTGACTTCAAATAAATATAGCACTAGTGCTATAAATGTTTACAAACATTGTACGGAGGATGTTCCATATGTCACCGTGGAAAATTCTCAATTAGGAGTTTTTAGTGATGGAATCTTGTTGTCTGGTGATAGCACAGGAGACTCTGGGCTGACTCCAGATATTAGTTTAAACTAGGAAGTAAGACAACAGAAGGTACCATTAACAATATTGTTAAACCTACCAACAGAAAGGTATCTTCTTGCACTAAATTAGTTAGTAAAAAAGGGCCTCAGCAGAACACTTTGAATTTATTCCACCAAAATATCCAAGGCATTTCTTCCAAATTATTAGAAATAGAATTGTTTTTAGAGAAAAGTATGTTTGACATTATTTGTTTTACTGAACATTGGCTCAAAGATTACCAAATGCTTATTAATTATGAAAACTATACGGTGGGTAGCTGTTTTAACCGTAAATCAATGCTGCGTGGAGGTTCCCTAATATTATTAAAAAATTGTGTTAAATATAAGCAACGTAATGACATTGTAGGTCTTTCGGTTGAACATTGCGTCGAACTGTCCTGTGTTGAGCTAGATAAGCATGTAATTGTGTGTGTGTACAGACCCCCAAACAATCAAAACTTTCCCTTGTTTGAATCAATAGTAGAAGATGTCCTGGCAAAACTTGCTGCCAGTAATAAATCTGTAATTATTTGTGGCGATTTCAATGTCAATATTTTAGAAGAAAATTCAATTAGCAGTAGGTTATTAAATCTTTTTAAGTCATTTAATTTAACCAACATTTTTATAGAACCTACTAGGGTCACCTCATTTTCTGCTACTTGTATAGACAATGTTTTCTGCGATTGTGATTACATAGATAAAGCCATAGTAAATTGCCTGCCGTCTGATCATAGCGGACAAACCGTAACTTTTAAGTGTAACACACCATTACAAAAAGTTCAGATTACATTTAGACCTTTAACAACTAGCAAATTAAATAAATATAATATTTTCCTACAGAACAAGTTATGTGAAATGAACCATCATGTGGATAATATTAATATAAATAAATTGTACGATAACTTCTTTTCAATAGTTCACACAGAATTCAATAAAACTTTTGAGAAGAAGATTAAAAGTGTTAGCCCTAAATTTATATTTAGTGATTGGGCAACTAGAGGTATCAGAAAAAGTAGGGAAAGACTTTTTGAACTGTATGGCCTTAAGCCTTATATAAACACTGAAACTTTTAACAAGTATGTTGCAAAGTATTCAAAAATATTTCGAAATACTTGCAAGGTTGCTAAAGCCCTTCACATAGGCAAAAAGATCAAAACAGCAGAAAATAAAATAAAAACAGTTTGGAAAGTCATAAATAACGAGACTAACAGGAAAAAAATACGTACCACTAGCTACACATTAAATACAGCATGTGGTCCTAAAAGCGATAATCAGGAAGTAGCTCAAGAATTTGTAAATTTCTTTACTGATATTCCTTTAAAAACAACGGAGGCTCTTAATTCCTCACCTGAAGTCTCAATTGGTTTATTGAAGGCGAACGTGCCTGGTTGCCTGGCTGAATTTAAATTTAAACATATAAACCCTACGGAGGTAATTAAAGCTTTCCGGCAAATAAAAATTAAACTGACCGAAGATCTATGGGGAATGTCTATCAAAGTTTGTACATCCATAGTTGAGACTATTGCACCATACTTAGCTTCAATATTTAATTTGTGTGTAGACCAAGGGGTTTTCCCAGATTTAATGAAACACAGTAAGGTCATACCTCTTTTCAAATCTGGTGACAGTAAAGATACTAATAATTATAGACCTGTATCGGTGTTGCCAGCTTTTAGCAAGGTTTTTGAAAAAGTTATGCTTAACCAAATGCTCAATCATTTTAACACCAACAGAATCTTACACGATCAACAGTACGGTTTCACTAAAGGACGTTGCACAACTGACGCCGGTGTAACTTTATTAAAGCACATATTTAATGCGTGGGAACAGTCCCAAGATGCTGTAGGAATATTTTGTGACCTCTCAAAAGCATTTGATTGCGTGAATCACGACACATTGCTTTTGAAACTTGAGCATTATGGACTAGGTAAACTTGCACTTAGTTTAGTAAAATCTTATCTGAGTGAAAGGCAACAACATGTCCAAATAAATGGTGTTAATTCACAGGGTTTAAAAGTAAAAATGGGGGTTCCGCAAGGCTCAATATTGGGCCCTTTCCTTTTTCTGGTATATATTAATGATCTACCCTATTTATTGAAAAACCAACCTCAGAATATGGTGTTATTTGCTGATGACACTTCCCTAATTTTTAAGATAAATAGACGGGCTCAAAAGCTAGATGATGTGAATAAAGCCCTACTTCAGATTCATAATTGGTTCACAGCAAACAATTTAGTATTAAATGAAAAAAAGACAAAATGCATAAGATTTGCTTTACCGAATGTTAAAAGTAGTGATTGTGATATTCTAATAAATAACGAGAAACTAGAATTCGTAGATGAAACGGTTTTCTTGGGGATTACGCTTGATTCACGGCTACAATGGGGTGCTCATTTAACATCTCTTGCAGGGCGGCTAAGTTCAGCAGCATATGCCATTAGAAAAATTCGTCAGTTTACTGATGTAGATACCGCTAGGCTGGTCTATTTTAGTTACTTTCATAGCCTAATGTCTTATGGCATTTTGTTATGGGGACGAGCTGCAGACATTGAATCTATTTTTATTCTGCAAAAACGAGCCATCAGAGCAATATATGGTCTTCGTAGGCGCGATTCTCTGAGAGAACTATTTAAGAGCATTAACATTATGACGGTGCATTGTCAGTACATCTACGAAAACATAATGTATGTGAGAAAAAATCTGCATCTTTTTAGTAAAAGAGGTGACAGACACAATTATATTACTAGGAATAGGGACCAGTTAGTGCAGCCAGGCTTCAGACTCGCTAAGGTAGACTCATCTTTCATGGGGTACTGTTTGAGATGCTATAACAAAATTCCACAAAGCATTCTTGAACTGAATGAGACGAAATTTAAAACATGTATCAAACGCACACTATGCAAGCAAGCATATTACAAGTTAGACGATTATATCGCTGATAAAAATGCTTGGCTCAATGCCGGTCCTGCTCCACAAGGACAGAACGCTTAAATGAATAGCATTTAATAGGAAGAAGAAAGAAGAAGATTGTACAACTATCTTTGCAATGTATAAATTCAATCTCTTTAGTATTATATAGTCGCATAGCACATATTGTGTGAGTACTATGTACTAGAAAGCTGTCATTCTCTGGAATACCTACATTTATTTTTCTATTTTTTATTTGACTTGGATATGCCCTGGCGATTAAGAGTGTGTCATGCTCACTTAAATGTCTCGCTGATGGTGGCGGGTGTGTCGGGTCATTTCGTTCCCTTTAAAATGGTTGAGTGGAATGGTGGCTGATCCATGCGTCATGCTCGTGAACGGGTGCTGTCAGTTGTGACTGGTCACCTCTTAGTTGCCACGGCTTGTTTGAATTATTATATTATTTTTAAATCGTCGTTTTGGCTTTACTGTCGACACTTATCGTGCATAACTTGCTACATCGTTCTCACATGATAATATACCAATCTCGATATGAATGATGTAACCAAAGTTTTGTAACAATATTATGATTTAAAAGAGTATCCATGAAGTTTCTTGCCATTCTTCTCATGAGACCAACGCTTTGGAATCGGCAACTACAGTACACTGACAGTTATTATGCCTTGTGAGTGGGACTGTAGCTTAGTTTATTAGCTTATTAAAATTTAGTATTTGTTCGACTATTCAAAAGAGCCTGTAACTGGCCAACTTGAAATAAATGATTTTGATTGATTTGATTTGATTTGATTAACAGTATTTGCTAAATTAAAGTCTGAGAGAGCTAAAAACCGCAATGTTTTTTGTTGAATCATAAGTTGTGGCTAGTTAGAAGATTATGAGTTATAGAAAAAATGTGCATCGTCATTTTAAATTTGCATGTATGTGTATGAAAGTTGGGAACAAAACTTAAGCAAGTAAGTTAGGTTAGAAAAGTAAAAAAAGCTTGCAAATTGTTTTAAAACTTACAAGTATACTCTAGTTTTTTTTTAAGATTTTTAATCATTTTCCAAAACGCAAATTGTTGACGTGGCTCAATAGGCTGCCATACTTAAATGGGAACTTAATGAACTTCTTTCGCATGCCGAACGAGCTGTGGGCCCGTAAAGCTCAGGATTGGTACCCTGAAACAGAACGAAGAAAATGGCGAGACGAACTGGATGTCTTCCTTGAGAATTGGAGAGACGTTGCACTGAATCGTGACCATTGAAAGGAATGGAGGGAGGCCTTTGCTCAGCAGTGGGACAACATAAGCTAGCTATAATAATAAATAATAATAATCATTTGGGTACCTACGGTTAATAGTTTTCGATTAATTACTTTATCGCTAAAGCTTTAGTTTTAAGATTGATTGGAGAAACTTTATACTTTCGGCTATCTTGACGAGTAGAGGTCTGTAAACTATATCAAACAACAAGTAGCTTTTATTGGAAACAAATTACCATCGAATTATCAAAAAAATATTTTATCCCAAAAATCTATCCTTATTTAAAAATACAGAATATCGATTAAAGTTTGAGGAAAAGCGTCAAATGACGCATTAAATTATAATAAAGTTTATAAATAATTAAACAGCCTGTACAGACTGATAAGATCACTTAACAAGAACTATGTATTTGCAAGTTTATCTATTGCAAATCTAGATTTAAGTGGTTATATATATTCTTCATTGATAAGAATTTCCAATAAATTATTATAAAATCGTAGGAATGTGGCAAACAATTTGGTCTATGACGTTAAAATTTTAATTAATATTTTATAGCAGCCTGCGACACTCTGTCGCTTTAAAATATTCTAATAAATAAATACTTGATGATAGTCGTATCACGCTTGACTATTAAATCTATTGAGTTCTATGGATGAAGCACGATGTTCCGACTTTAAGTTCTGTGTTTAACACCTAAGATGACGGTGTCCCGTCGGGGCTACGGGTTGTTGTAAGAGATACCGCGGCGTCGACATAAAGGGCTAAGAAGGAACATGGGTGGTTTTTAGCCAGTAGAAGTCTGACACTCCCTTTCGCTCTGCCCAAGAGCGGGAGGGTTATTTGCTGATTTCCCACCCCCCTAACCCCAAAAAAAAACAAGATGACTATAGTGTTACCTACCATCGAATAGGGTATCAAATTGAAGGGTTTTAAAAGGAAATTACAAAAATTTATGACACTTATATGTTTAAAAGAAATTCAAAGTCACAAATCCTATAAACAAACACAAAATTTAAATCATCTGCCAAGAATATTACGCGACCAACGAAAGAACAAACACAAAAGAACTAAAAAACCCGGCTAAAAAAAACTGAAAAACAAAAAACAAGCACATTTTAAATTAAACAAAACTTGGAAGCAGGTTCATTTGAATATTAAATTATGAAAGGAAAATAGAATGGACCCCGCCTGTGTCCAAGTTTCGTTTAATTTAAAAAGTGCTTGTTTTTCGCTTTTCAGTTTTTTCAGTCGAGTTTTTTGATCTTCTAATTTTTTGATTGACAAAATAATACTTTCCTTTACATATTAGTGCCTCTGATTGTAAACAAATAAACAAACAGATCAATAACAAATTAAAACACACGATTACCGGTCAGATTCAAAGTCAAGCCGTGCATCTGACCTGCGCAGGCGCAACCCACATCAAATTAATGGCATCTCGCCAAAATTAACATCATTAATTGGTTACGGCTGAGTTGAGAATAATCGTTATCAATAAAAATCGAAGACCACACGCTTTGCCACTTATTAAATTAACTTTTATGTTGTTTTGGTGTATTTTTGGTAGTAAGAAGGAAATTTTGGTTCACGTCGTATTTATCCTAAATAACCATTGAGATGGTTTTTTTTGCAAGCGCGAATACTGAGCATGAGGTCCTACTAGGTTCGATTCCCGGATCTGGCAAAGTTTTATTGGGTTTTTCCATCAGAAATTTCCGGCTAAATATCGGTGTGCTATTAAGTATGATGGGAAATGATATCGAATGTACATCTTTATCTTTATATGTATATCTCTTCTGTACGTGTGTTTGTCACTGAACTCCTCTTAAACGATTCGAGAATGGTTTAAATTTACAATTGGACCCGGTAGGTGGTGCTGCTTTCCGGGTAGGACGACGTCTGGCGGGTCCGCTAGCATATAATTATATTATAGTCCTCCTTATCGATTTTGGTAACGGCGACCCTTTTAGTACATAATAACACGAACAACGGATGTGCTAATCTTAAATACACGTCAAGTAACTACACTAACTGCGTTCTTTGATCACAGTTTTGCTACCTAATTTGACCCATGTTTCAGGTTTCCCAACTAGATTGACACGTGACAAAAGTACAGTTCAAAAGTTATATAGAAACGTGAGATTATAGGGAAGACATTTTTACCCGACTGCGGCGAAGCCCAAAAGGAGGGTTATGTGTTTGGCGTGTATGTATGTATGTATGTGTGTCCGTTTCTTTGTTCCCTCATAACTCCTCAACGGATGAAGGGATTTGAATGAAATATACGTCGGTAGATTCGTCTTGATGGCGCGAGTGTCACTGGCTACATTAAAATTAAAAAAAAAAAACAAAGATAATTGCTGGTTTTGGGGGACTAATCGTGGATTTGAAAAAATAAAAAAATCCATTACCATCGAGTAGGGTATCAAAATGAAGAATTTTAAAAGGAGATTACAAAAATATATGACACCAATATGTTTAAAATAAATTCAAAGTCACAAATTCTATAAACAAACACAAAAGTTAAATCATCTGCGAAGTATTTTACGCGACCAACGAAAGAACAAACACTAAAAAACTAAAAAGTTAGAAATAAAAAAAGTAGTTAAAAAAACTAAAAAATCCGACTGAAAACACTGAAAAGCAAAAAACAAGCACATTTTAAATTAAACAAAACTTGGAACCAGGCGTTTCATTTGAATATTAAATTATGAAATGAAAATAGAATGGACCCCGCCTGTTTCCAAGTTTTATTTAATTTAAAATGTGCTTGTTTTTTGCTTTTCAGTGTTTTCAGTCGGATTTTTTTAGTTTTTTTAACTACTTTTTATAAATATGAATTAAACAATATTGTACTCATTTACAAAGTGGGTTTATTATGTTTTAGCAAACAGATAGTGAGCATGCGAAATTATTACTATGGAACAACCATATTCTAATAGAGACCGTTATAACGTGTCTAGGCAAGGTGATAATATTCAACAATGACTTTCATCTTCTTTAGCGTTTTCCCACTATGTTGAGGTCATTGATGGTTGAGTACAGCTATGACACCTCTAGTTTTTTACTCAAACTCAAACTCAAAGCATTTATTTCAATTAAACCTTAATAGGCACTTTTGAATGTCAGAAGAACAATTCATAAAAACAAAACTACGATTGCAATACGTCATTCCGAAAGCCACCACGCCGAATCACACGCCGCCGAATGCCAGCAACGACGAGCACCGCGAGCACGAAAGCACGCGGCGACGCACAGCGCTACAACGAATGCACTCTATGACCAATCTCTGTCTCAACCCTCAGACCAAATAAAAAGTAAAGACGGAACTCTGCGAACAGCAAAGTGAGGCCGGTCAAACTACGCCTCGCCGTGTACATACACAATACACGCACACACGTACAACATAAACTGCGCCTTGGTCTTAAACTTTTTATTTGGTCTGAGACGTGTGTGCGTGTATGCGAGGCGTAGTTTGACCGGCCTCACTTTGCTGTTCGCAGAGTTCCGTCTTTACTTTTTATTTGGTCTAAGGTCTCAACCATAGAACTACTTAATTATGACCGAGATTTTATTTCCAAATCCTACTAATACTGTGGAATACCTAATGGACAACAATACAAGCCCATAAAAGCAGACTGTAACTACAGGCACCCTAACATAATTTTTTATGGGATAAAGAAAGAAGAAAGAAAATGCATTTATTTATGGCTCATGCCACAAGTACACACAATGTAAAAAAATATATATATAAAAAAAAGAACTTGAAACTAAATGATGATGACTGTCTGACCTCCACAACCCAGTTACTAGATGTCATGATACCCCTTGGAAACACTGGATGTCAAACTTCACCCGTAACTACTGTCAAATATGTAGGAATAACAGGCTGGACCAATAAATTGCCGTCCTTCTGGAAGCATTATGGAACATGAATAATTAGCATTTTCATCTTCAGCCCATAATGTTCCCACTGTAGGGACTCAGGCCTCCTTCCTAAGGGAGAGACTGGATATAATCCACCACGCGGGCCCATTACGGGTTGGTAGATGTCACTTGTCTTCGAATTTTTTGGTTCTAAGGCATGCCGGTTTCCTCAATATGATTTCCTTCACCGTTTTGAGAGCAGTGGTTTTAAAATAAATTACACATAGTAATGCGCCTGATTGGGTTCGAACCTATGACTCTCTGTTAGTAAGTCGGGGCCACCACCACTGGGCCACCACTGCTCTCATAGTCATAAGCAATTATTATAATCATTAAATTTTAAATGACCTAAGGCAAGCCCTCAGGTGTAATTATGTAGATACCGGCGATTTCTTTGGATAGATAGCTAAATAAATTTTAATGTCAAATGCAAATGTGACATTGTTTTTTTTTTTTAATCCATAAACAATTTCTTAATTTGATAAATCGACCGTTTGACGAAAATGTTCTAAGGCTTTGTGTTACTCAGAAAAGTTTAGAGGTAATAATTCTATTGTGAACGTTTTATCAATAAAAACAAGGTAACCGGTTTTGTGTCAACCTCTTACGAACAAACAATATTATCTTCTCTATTAGCATGATTACGCATTGTGTTTTTTATGATGATGCACAATGACAAGTTTTTTACAATCTAACTTTCATTTTTTAAGTCATTTGTTCAAAATAACTTTGAAGCGTGGGCGATTATAAGGATAACTAGCAATGGTATTCTCGTCAATACTACCGATGTAACACTTAGATATTTTCTCGATTCAACTCACAATACTCAAATACTTTAGTACTGTTACATTCAATTTAACCATTCAGCCACTAAACCAAGGACATATGAAAATACATTCCGAAATTCCAATCACTGCTGCTGCACTCACATAAATATTCCATTACATACACTTGTAATCTTTTACATAGGTGAATATACCATCTGTCGACGGAAAAACTCGATTTTGGGACTTATAGCCGTAATTAAAAGGTTCAAATTGATTTCAAAGGTGATTGTTTTACATAGCGCAATATGTCGACCGCCGATTTGGATCCTGTAGCTAATATATTAGCGGTCACAAAATCACCTGTTGCCACTACACACCTGTTCAATACAATCACATCTGACTCTACTTGTCAAACTAAACTGAGCTTTATTGCTAGCGTGGTAAGATCTAAGATATACTTTGGACTTTTAATGTTTTTTCCCCATTGATATCTGGCCGAAATTACGAAAAAAGTCTCGTTAAAAAACATCTTTGGACAGTTTTGAGATTGATAAAAAATTTGTTTCTGATCGCGTTCAAAAAATTCGAGAATATCAGCGGCGCATTGACACTGGCAGATTGCAAATGCTTTTGCCATTAAAAAAAGTTATCGAAGTTTTTGGCGGGAACATTGTTGGTAAAAACGCAATGTGTTTTTATCGTCATTTATTTTGGGTTTTTATGAATTTAATGCTATTTCAAAGATAAGTTTATATCGCAATTCGCACCTTTTGAAGAAATAACTTTTTTTTTAAGAACTCGGTTATTGAGAGCTGATTATTTGACATACCGAACCCTATTAGAGTGAGAACATTAAGTGTCCGACACGTTCATTCCCAAACAGGATACAGTAAGCACTCAATGAGTCTATGACACATAAAACAACAGGTCTATAAATTATCGCTGCCTATAGTATCGACGTAATTATACAAGCACTTTTCCCGTATCCGTCCGGAGCTCATCCTTATTTCTGTGCACTCCCATATAGGCACGGCTTTCACTTTAGCCATACAGCATTTGAATCTCTCCACAATTTCTATTTTAGAATGGACCTAGTACGTATCTACATACATCAAACCAGTTAGAACATTGCATATTATAGAAAATAAAATGTCAAAGGTATTGCAGCTGAGGTGAAGACCAAGCTTTATAAGTAAAACTTGAATTTGAATTACGAACCATGTTTTCAATTAATACATACTTTTTGTGTCTGTACATTAATTATGAGTACATTGTTATTCTATTTCATCTTTGCGAAGTACGAGGTGACCATAGATATACTACCATAATTTTATTATGTGACATTATACACTCTTTTGTTTCTTGCATGACTTTATGGCTGGGATAGTAAAAGCTTGTAATAAAACGAGGACTTTAATAGCTCCGTAACTGATTTCGTAACTTGTCTTATTGTTAATTAATTCTAGTAACTGTTTGTGCCTTTGTTGGGATTTAATGTACCGACTGACTCGTTCTAAGGACCTTTTTAAGTGGATAATTGCTTATTTCGTCTTCTCATAATATCAGACTTAGACACGGTTTATCTATTTCCTCTCAACTTATTGTCTTTAATAACATGATTGGGACTTTACTAGACTCTAGTTAAAATAAGTTGTACTTTGGCTTTTAAGATAATTTGATTAAGATTTAGATCGAATTTTGTACAGACTTGATCTTTTTAGGTAGAGCTAAGTTAGGCTTTTACTGTTATAGGTATTAGATAAGTTGGTGTCAAAAAAGGAATCCTAATTAATTAGCCGACAGATTAGTTTGAAGTTGAAAAATAATATAATTATATATAACCTGCGTATGATTATTTGTAAATAAAATTACGTCATCGAATTGATGTTCTGCCGGCAAGGAAAAGAATTTCTGTGTGATACTGGAAAATATGGATATAAAAACAACATATAAACTGCAGAGTAATGAACAAAATTATGCTCTACTAGAACAGAGGTCACTCCGTTCCATCCAAACACTGTCGAGAAAAATAGAGCAGCACCATTTTAATTACGTTATCGAAACCTAAAATGGAGACATTTTATCATAGCTATAAAACAAAGTAAAGCAATAAATACCGGTGTTGAGAGTCAATCGGACACAATCTAGTTGTTAGTAGTTTTTGGCTGGCAAGACTTGCAATAACTTATGTTTTATTAGTAGAATATGTATAGAGCTTTTATAGTGCCAACGAATATAGTTGCAGTGTAAATAAAGTGACATCTAACAGTTTCTTTGGAACCATAAAAATCAATACAAGAGTTAAGTAAATTTTCTAGTAAAGCCTCGCAGACGTGATGGATAGATATCAATATCTAATGAAAATAAAGCACACAAACAAATAAGTAACTACTGCTCACTATTGATTAAGGCTGGCCGTGTACCCACTTAAAAGTATGGATTTAGAAAATCTGAAAATCACAAGCAACTTATGTTATTAAAAAGCTTGAGGGACAAGTGCCTGAGCGAGCCGCGAAATTCAAATATTCTTACGCTTTTTTGCAATTTTAACTCAGTTTCAGACTACGTTTACAAGGGCCGATGCCTGTTGGGGCTGTAGGTTATTCGAAAAAGATGCCGCGGCCTCGGCACAAAGGGCTAAGAAAGAACATGGGTGGTTTTTACTCAGCAAAAGTCTACCGCTCTCCCCAGAGCGGGAGGACTCATTTGATGATATGACACCCTCACAAAAGGCTACGTTTACATGTACAGAATAATAATTCATCCATCTAAGTTCATTTAACCCCATTGAAAAGCTTCCTGCTGTGTTTGTCATGTCGGTTTTGCTAGAAAACTGCCCAATGCATTCGAAACTTCATCCAATTACCCACCTAAAATCATGTTCTCCCAAATCACTCACATCGAAATCAAATAATCCAGTATGAGAATTATGAGACACTAATTAAATATACTCAAAACAGATCAAATCAATGCCTTAATATCTGTCAAACGAGACCATTTAACTATCAATATTATCGGAATAATTAATTTTATATGCTCCAACTCACCCACGTAAGAGCACGATTTCGCTATTAATGCAATTAGTGACATGTCACAATATTAAGAAGAATATTAGTCTCCTCTTAAACACCTCAGTATTAATCGTATGCCCAGATTTGGCTTTTGATTAAAAAAACTGATTAATTTCTATTTCGCGGCCAATTTTGTTGGTTTGGTGAATATTGGCATAAGTATAGATGTATTTTCTAATGTGCTAACGAGCTTCTACATTCTCGTGGTGGTTTAAGAATTTCCTACAGTAATTTCCTCCCATAGACAGTCGGGGATCAGTGTTCTTATAGTCTTCGAAAGTTCGAAATCCTTTGCGCCGTTAAGGTGGGAAAAGGTAACAAACAAACAGACACACATATATGTGTTGCGGCCCGCTTACCAGCAGTAAATCTTAGGTCCGTACCCAACTACCCAGGCAGTGCATTACAGCCTATTTCCTCGCATAGAGAGGAGTCCTGTGTCCCAGTTGGAACATAATATATTATGCTGATTATGTTAGCATTTATGTAATACTAATATGAAAGGTGACCAGCTACTGTGTAAGGGTCATTTCTGTTACTTTTAATGACATTAACTTTCTATTACCAGCTTCAAGTTTTAACTTTTATTAGATGTTATGATAGTAGAGGTATGTTAAGTAAGTCGCCTCAAAGGGCGATGCAACTTAATGCCACAAAATATTTTGACGATATCTGTCCATCTGTTTACTATCCATATAATTTTACTTAATCATAATATTATCATTTCTACAATTAAATTTAATTATCTTCTAGGATTTATATGAAACCCTTCAATCTGTACATTAACTAGAAAGTTTGTATCTTAATTACTTACTTTACTTACTAATGCTCGTATCTTTTCTTATTTATTTAAAAAATATATTTTCACGCCGAAGCAAACAGGCCAATATTAGAGAAAGAAGTATATGTTCCAAGACAAACACAGCAGGTCAGTATTCATCTCTTTGTCTAATTTCTCTTTACACACACCAAAACAGAATATTGATATCGAGGACCCAGACGGATAGGACTGTAACAGCAAAGTTTTCTTTGAAATAAGAACGTCAATAAATGTAAGTGCGTCACTGACCGCAATTGCCACGTAACAACTATAGTTGCCACTCTACCGCTTATCTTAATATTGGCCCGAGCCAATTTCAATTGTGAAGAAGAATCATAAAAGTGTTATGACTGACGAATTTTTTTAGTGGTCAATGTCATCCATACCTACTACACTGCGCATACGCAACAGTCGTCGGCTAGAACAAAGATGTGCCTAATTAGTGATTACGTTGCCAAACATTAATCAGTCGACCTCGATACATTCACTGCACCACCCTACGCATTTTGCTAGTTTTATTTATATTTTGCTCATTTGTATGATGAGGTCTGGAGATGCTTAATTAATTGTTGTCATGAATTGTTACTTTCGTTTTACTGGTTAATCATTTGATACTGAGAAATATCACGTCATAGACTCACAGTAGTAGGCACTAATCTCTCAGGTTGGCTGAAGCAAGGATAACCTGTTCACGTGGAGATTCATAGATGACTCTGCCCCACAAATTATGGGACACTGTGTCTTGAATGTCCTGTTGCTTGCACATCACAGAAACTGATGGACACTACTCAAATTACCAAATTTTCATCGACACGTTAAGAAGAAGAGGATCCCTGAGGTTAAAAGGGTGGGTTCACTTAATCTTCAAAAGTCATTAATTTTACCTACTTACATTTCACTAGTGCTACGAGTATGTGAGTTCCATGGGACCGAGCCTTATGTCTAGATGTGTCTTTACCTATTGTGCAGGGTGTGCTTGCACCCGGGCGCAGCGGTCCTAGGGGGCAGCCATCGCCACTCGCTATGGAGTCCCCAGTATGGAGTTGGAGAAAATTTGAAGACATGGGACTTCTACCAACCTGCTTTGTCAATTTATTTGTTAGTTTGGATCAGTAAGTTAGGTTAGGTTAGGTCAGTAAGTTAGGCTAGGTCAATGAGTTAGGTAAGGTCAGTCATAATTTAGATAAGCTAAGATTTGTAAGGTTTGGTTTTAGTTAAAGCGTTAAGGCATAACTAACACCTGACGGAGCACATCCGTTTATTTTTCACTACATTCAACATTGCGCACATTGGATAATAATATTTTTTGACTCCCTGTAATTCTTCTCTTTTTGAAACTTGTATATATTTTATTATAAGTTTATTTCTGTAAATAGTAGTTTGTAAATTTTGTAAATAAAGTTCCTTTATTTCAAGTTCTTCAATGCGTTACTGTACTAATAGTTAGAAAAATAAAATTTTATTGAATGTTAAAAAAATATTCGAACTCGCTTCGCTCACTCTTGCATTTTTGGAAGCTTCGGACTTAAGTCGTTAAAAAACTTCATGAATTGTTGAAACAGAATCATCTCATCTCATTTAAGCATTGTATCGTCTTCATTGTTTGTTTACGTGAAAAAAGAAAAAAATTGGAAAATCTATAGGTATGACGGACTAATTATTAGATATTTTTTGTTAAGTACCCTATAATAAACGCTTGCAACCTCTGGACGAGTGGCCAAAATTTCATAAATGACTGCTTAGTAAAATATAATATGTAATTTTTTCCCGATATATGATTTTGACTGCAGATACATCTGAATTAACTTTCTTAATATTAGTTAATAATTTGTCACTGTGAAATTCGCATTATTAATCTAAGTTAATCGTAAAAGACCGTAATCCATAGAGAAATAGAGTCGGTGAAAGTATTTTCTATTTCTAAGCTGTCGTTAATGTTATTGCTAATGGTGTTTTCCTGTAATCCGTTGAAATTGACAAATGTAACTTTTAGATGAATAATTAACATCTATATTAAAATAATGATTAGATGCATATCCAAAGCTCAAAAGATCATCATAGGGCTTATAATGATTTCCGAATGGAGGATGCGAATAAATGCAAATATGCTCATATTTACTTGTGAAAGTGACTATCATATTTTGGCGTAGTCGCCTGTCGTGAGACACAATAATTAGGTACTTACCTTTTTTGCATATATTTAACCGTCATCTGTTAACAATGTGTGTACTCGTGGCCTGTTTTCTGTCTTATGAATATTTATTGCCATTTCTCCAGAGCAAGTGCGAATATTTAAAAAAAAAAATTAAAAAAATATTCGAACTTTCCTCCAAAGGACGTACTTTGACAGAAAATAGTGAAATGGGCACTTTTCAAAAAGATAAACAAGACTGTTTCTACACCTATTTTTTTTTCGTTTTCTACAAATTCTCGCCTTCTTCTATGGCGAAGAGCAGAAACAACAGGACGCATCCTGCAACGATCCTTACTCTGTTTTTTTCATCCATGACCATACATGTCGTCATTCATTACTCTTTGCCCTAATATTTTAACAGATAGTGGTGATACCAACCCACCTTTAACAACGATATGCCTCGTAACCAATAATTAACATTTAACACCATATCTCCTCCAAAACCTAATATAAACCAAATTAACCGGCTCTAAAGTTAAGAATGCGTAGAATTAAATAAAATAAGTTGTGTCAGACTTGCCAGTAATAAACGCAATAACGATACAATTATAAACAATCTCACGAAAGCGGACCGGCCCAATAAAAATAACAACAGTTATCAATTACATATCGACCGTCTAATAAATAATAAATACCTTTTTCGGGGACCTTCGTTTTGGAGGAAAACCTTTGGGTGTTAGTGAATGAGCGGTGGAACCACAAATCTTTGATGTCCATTGGAACATCGGTGTTCAGAGTCAGCAGACAATATACTCGTAACAGTGACAATACAAGCAAAGACAAGCTATCAGTTTTTTTTTTATCATTAAGTTACACGGTTTACTTGATGAAGTCTGTGACAGTTTTTAGAAAATTCAGAAAATCCACGTTGATCCGTGCGTACTTTCATTGGAATGTAAAATCCAACAACTTGAATTTAATGTTTTTGATTTCAGGTAGGTACACACAGTAAAAGATCCATTTAGATACATTTCCCGTACAATGAGAGATTCGCGTATAAAGTGATTTTGTATAGCTTGATTTTCCGCCGTACGAGCGTAGACCCACATCGTACCCATTACAAAATTTATATTGATCTGCGGAATCGATCCCCCAATTCCCGACCCTAACTTGCCCTAGACCGGTTCCTCAATGGCAACAATAAAGTGGTCAGTTACACTGGCCGATTATTATATGTACGCCGCACGTTCCAATTAGTGCTTTATTATTAATAGTTAAAATGCGTGTCTTTACGATCTGTCTGTCTGTGAGTCTGTAGCACGCGAACATATCGGCTCATATACGGAATTACGCCGTGACGATAGCTTGTGGGATACACGGGGGGATTTTTGGAAGTAGAAGTGTTTTCTTCTAGAGTTCGACTTTGACTAGTATTTCCGGTGAGTCAATTGTGTTTTTTTTTAATATTTTGAGTGACATTATAAACCTTAAAATCATGTAACGCCATGTTATCATCATATTTTACACAATTTTGCGATGACAGATAAAACTCTCACTCAAGTAATTTAGTACGTTTTAAAGAAAAGCATTCTATGTGATGTTTGCAAGAAAATAACTGGAAACAGAGGAAGACAAAAGAAACAATGGATGGACTGTGTGAAGGATGATAGAGGAAGAAAGCTGGTGTCTGATGAGGTGACGATTAAGAGAGAAGTAAGGAAGAAGAAGATATTTTGCATCGACCTCAATTAAATTGGGAGAGGGGCAAGAAAATTCTGAAACTGGAAACAATATTTTGATAAAAATACATTTCAAAATTCATTTAAATTCTTTGAGAATTGACTTCTGTACCACAAAAAATCACCCCGGGTGTCACCACACCGGCCAAAGTCACAGATCTTACGCCATCGAACCGTGGCGATCGCTAACAACTCCCGATTCGTTTCGACGTGTAAAATATATGCCATATAACAACAAGACACGATCAAATCTATTACATTATGTGTTAACATTTAGGTAATAATATAACTTCATGCTTGTCGACAAAAAAAGAGAGTCAAAGAAGCTGGCAGAGGTGTGATAACCCTTAGCCGGGGATCGTGGAAGACTCACTTTTTCCAGTTATCCCCGGCGCAAGTTTGGGAAGAGAACACCTGGGTAGTTTTTAATCAGTTAAAGACTGACAGACCCCTCCGCTCGCCCCAGGGCGGAGGACATCTATGCAGATTATACAAAACTAGGAACAAAGAAAAACAGTGTTGGTAGACCCACATTGCAAGTCCCACGTCATATGGGGCAAGCTTTATGGCATCAACAGGGTATAAACTCCTGAATTTCCTGATGGGACATTGCTATGCGTAACTCTAGGGCCTAGGTAATAAATATTCTTACAATGTTTTTCAACAAGAGTTTTATAGGGTTTTCGATAGTTTATGTCAGTCAAATACATAATAGACCACATATATATTTTATCTCTCTGTCGCTGTTGAAATGTCGCTTTAACTAAGCCCACTGAAGTGGACAAACGGCATTTTTTTTTTTGTAGCTTTGAAATCATAAAACGATTCCTGTCGCTCTTGGCATCAGTATCAGACTTCTACTGACTTAAATCCACACACATTCTTTCCTAGCCCGTTGTGTTCCGGAGCCTCGATATCGCTTTCGAACAAACGCAGCTGCAAGAGGATGCCTAAACCACAAATTCATGATAATGACTTCGATCAGGTGGCCTACCATGTCATTTTCAGTGTAGTAAAGTGATGGCGCTAGACACCCTGTCACTCTGTCACTTTTCCCACACTAGAATAGGATTAAATCAATCCTGCTATAAAACGACATGGCACACAATCGGTCGCATAATCAATGGGGTTACCCGCTAGACACTATCCGATAAAAACAGTTGAATCATTAAATTGTATCGCTTGAAACAAAATTGAGTCATTTGGTGATAGATTGTGAAGAAAGAGAGATATGAATCGGAAAGAGAGCATTCCTTGAAGATTAGATAAAGGTTTTATTCAGAAGATTTCACATCATGTCGTCATCATCTAGAAAAACCACTTCAATCACTGATCTAAATATATAAAAATCAATGCCACTTTTCATTCTAATTATATAACTCAAGAACGGGCCCACCTATCCAAACCAAATGTTTAGGTTTTGTTCGGACTATTTAGTAGATGATCTAAGTGAAGTTTACACAAAATCGATCGAGCGGTTCTTCATTTATCACATTTTTTTGTAACAACTGAATTCAATACTGTCCGGGCAGGACGACCGACGTCTGCCAAGTCCGCTAGTCTTTATATGCATTTCTTCTGTAAGGATGGACCGATTTGGGTGAAATTTTTGTGTGTTTCAGTAGATTCGAGAATGGTTCAGATTCACAATTGGACACGGTAGGTGGCGCTGCTGTCTGGGCAGGACGACGTCTGCCAGGTCCGCTAGTGTTTCTTTATATTTTTTATTCCATTTTTTGAATGGTATGTAGTTCTAAGATACACTGAGGTAGACGTATCCTTGTTGATAAAAATCCCCAAAAATAATAAAGAAAAAAAGCCTCGGATCCATAACCCCAGGCGTATCTATCTGACTAGCAACAGAGGGAGTGAAATTAATAGGTTAAATAAAACCTCTGATACAATTGCCATAGAGCCTATAACCCATTAATACTCTATAGATATCAGTCTATAATCTATGCCGACAAATTCTTCGATACGCCACTTCAGATGAGTTTTAAAACTTCTTCTTAGAAACAAAGGAAGTCATTCACATTTGATATCGGAATCGCTTGATTTTTATTTGGTGTTAATTTAATTATTTACCGATAACGATAGATTTATTTTAGATAAAAAAATATTATTTGAAGGTAAAATATTGAGAGCCGTATTTGCAAACTAGTTTTTTTTTCCTTATCTTTTTGGAATTCAGATCGAGGCAATAGGAAAACTACTCGTTTTTTTTACAATGTTTTAGTGAGGTCGTAGGTTCTCGACCGGTGGAGTTAATATAAAGTCGGCACGTGCCGAAACAAGACAAAAAATCACGAGATTGTCTCTAAAACTGTTTTACTTCCGTCACATCACCATCTCAGGGCCAGTTGAAAACCAGCGTCGGGCACTAGTTGCTCGGCACTTTGCTGAACTGGTCCTATTTGGCGCAGCCGTGAGATACACACTCTTTTTCGTGTTTAGTTCTTAGGTTTTTTTATTATTATTTACTTTGTGTGTGCACTTGTGGCATGTGCCAAATAAATTTGTTTTCTTAATTTCTTTTCTTTAGATTGCTTTTTTCTGCTTAATTAGTTTTAAGGGAATTTAAGGGGTAGGGGGATTTAGACTGATTGGTAGACTTTCTAATCACTGACAACTTTTATTAAAAAAATTAGTCAGATCGATTAGTTCCGGAAATAATCGGTATAAATATAATTAGTATGTAATTAACCGGTAATCATACATTACCCCCTACCAACAAACTAACAAACATCAACAACATCTTTACATTATTAGTACAGATTAACACAGTGAGACTGGAATGTTAGATCTTACAAAACACCGTTAGTTGTAACCATAAGTAATGAACCGAGCCCAGTAGTGAATTAACTAATCCTGCTCAGAAAATTTGTCGTAACTCTGAGTTATCTCATTTGTTACTACCAATTTGTCTACCACCTAATAGTTCTGGCGCTCATTCCGTTTACTACTAAATAGGTGAGCTAATCATACATAGTTAACAAGCAGTAAATGGTTCCCACGACTTGATTCCTAGTTCCTCATTTTTATTTAAGTTGTTCTTTCAAGTCGTCTTGTGACTTAGAACCGAATCCTTACAGGAACAAACCAAAAAAAAAAGAAAATAATGTCATAATCAATCACATATAGCTTGATTTGCAGTGGTGGTTTATAAATTACACAAAGTATAATGCGCCTGTTCGAATCCACGGGTTGTAGGTAGTTAAGTCGAAACCGCCACCATTGGGCCACCGCTGCTCTACCCAGCTTTTAAACTTTAGAAAGTCACACGGTCATGTCATAAGTATACTGAATACCTACATAAAAAAACCTAAATAAACATCATAATAAAGCAGTGTTGCTATAAAATAATGCATTTTAGTCCAAAAAAACTAAACACCAAACACGACAAAAAATTAGAAACATAAAGAAGAGGCTACAAATGCTACAATCTCTAAAAATAACCAAACTTAATACCACATCAATAAACTCGTAACACTATTACTTTCCCTTGATATTTGCAGCGGTATAAACGGCTTCTCGAATAGAAATGACCATTTGAGCCGTAGTCAACAAGTCTGGCGGGGCCGAAGAATGCTCCGAGCTATTTACAAGCCGAACTATCAAATTATGTTAATATTATAACTGACTATACATCAAACAATTGCATAACAAAACTATCTAACAAGGTAGTCATTAATTAGAACGTGCTGCTAGGGCTATGGCGGCCATTTTAAGGAAAATTAAAAATGGCGCTGATCTTGACATTCTGTATGATGAGTGGATGACTGAGAAGTTATGATTTATTTTCGTGAAATGCAAAAGTATTTAATTGAAGAAAATTACTTACTCTAATTTACAAAAAAAACCCAATATTTAACTTTTTTCAAAAAGTTTCGAATCACCCAAAACTCCCCCTAATCCCAATCCCGAATATTAAAAAAAAACCGAGTTGGTTCTGTCTATCGAGTGTTGGTAACCCTACGTAGAACTATCAAAAGTTAAGTAGAAATCCGAGCCGACCGCTACATTTAAATTATCGGAAAATCGACGTCACAGCAAATTGGATTCTGAGACATTTATCAGAAAAATCTGTAATAACATCGCATGATAAATTAACAAATCGACTGTCCACATTCCAACCTATCTCCATTCCAACACCCGAAGAGAAATAAACTGTAACTTCTAGACGATAAAGTTTAAATCTTGTTACACAAATATGGAAGATTCCAAAGGAGCTTGTCCGATAGCCGTATAGATCAGTTCTATGGAGAGATATGTAGAATTATGAAACGTTTAGATGTTTAATGACATTTTAATTAAGGGGAATGTTGGGATTTAGTATTTTTGTTAAAGCCTTGTGATTACGGTCATGTGTACAGATTGGTGATATATAAGTTTACATTTTTATCGTGTGATTGTGGTTTTAAAAGGCGAATGGGGATATTAGTTTTGTTATTAGGGAAATAAAAGAGAACATTATTAGTCTATACTAATAATTATAAAGCGGTACAATTTGTTTGTACGTAGGTTTTAATCTTCGGAACTACTGATCCCCGAGTGTCATAACATATATAGCCTACATTTAAAACGTTCCCTGTCGATTCATTTTTGTCGATAACGGGATACAAATCTAGAGCGAAGGTAGTATCTTATATTTTTGACCTAATTAAAAAATAAATAAGAATGCCCCGAACTTTTGTCAGAGACCTACTAACTTTTTTTAATTTTATATATTTTTCAACTAAACAGTAGGTAACAAAATCTCGCCCAAATTACAACATTCTAAACGATTGAAATCTAAATCCAATTACACTTCACCACCGCTCCTCCAAACTCAAGTTCGTCCAATGAACGGAGGGCCCTATCTACCTCCCATATCTAAATAATTTCAATGCCTTGCCATCCAACCGGGATGACCTTAGGGTCGAACTTTCTACAGCCTCCGACGCAGCATCATGCGACGCGTCAAG
This sequence comes from Diarsia rubi, assembly GCA_932274075.1. NCBI lineage: Eukaryota > Metazoa > Arthropoda > Insecta > Lepidoptera > Noctuidae > Diarsia > Diarsia rubi. The sequence goes on along the minus strand of OW026433.1, from coordinate 12,356,604 downwards.
CCGTAATTAATGGGTAAAGGAGCCTAAGAAAGCTGCTTGGTCAGATTAAAGCTTGTGGGCAGAGGACAAGAATGTGCGGAAACACGGGGTGTATTTTTCGCACGGCGTTTTGCGTTGTAAGAAGTACAAAAGGCTTTATTCAAACTTATGACCAGAGTTGGGTACAGTATGAGTTATTTCTGCTTTAAAAATGACAGTTCAAATATCATTAGGTTACACTGTCTGAAACATGGAAAACAGGAAATTCATTCGGGTATTAACGGTTTGAAATATAGGTTAGGTAAAGAGTGTATAATGATTATACAAGTTAAATTCTACCAAAACTACTGTATCTGGACAAATAAAAACCGCCGTTTTTGACGTCGTCACAATCAGCGGAATTTCGCCGCGCTTCCCGCTCAGATTCACACATAGCCCCAGGCTTTAGGTCTCAAATCGCTCGGTTTGATTATGATAATTTGACAGTGCGCAAGTTCACAAATTGAATACTACACTGCAGCTTGTAATGTGTATGATTTAATAAATGTGTTCTGCGTTATGTTATGTCATAAACTGGCGGTTGATGTATGAATTGTCAATTTTTTTTCGTTTGAAATTCGAACAGTTATTTTTATTGATTTTGAGCACCAATAACCAGATTCTTTTTATGTGGTTACAATTACTGTTTTCGTGTCGTGCCTCATTGGTCATCGTCTTCTTGTTTTGGTGGCAATTTTCTGTGGACAGTCTCCTATAAATATTATACTATCTTGCTTTTAATAGGCGTTTCACCCTTACGTAGGAGGCTCCGCTGTTAGACTTGTCGTGTCCAAATTCGTGCTAGAAGATTTGGTTCTCTATCTACCATATCTCGGTCACTTTTTTTTATGAGGATTTTTATTCGTCTAGCAAAGACGAACACTTCCTTTATGATAGGAGAGCTGAAAAGTGAAAGAAATCCTGTATGTCATGTGCCAATCAATAAGTATCCATCTATCTATATTTAGGTGAAAGCCAAACGGTACTAGCGACTTAATTGCATTCAACAAACCAATACAGGTACAAAATCAACACAATATTGTAACAGCTCAATTCCGTCCATTTATGGTAAGTAATTGTCAATGTCCCTACAACTTACCGTATCAAAAGGAACAGTTGAAAAGTAATGTTTTATCCCGTAATCGGAGCCATTAGGCTGAATGCCTAGGCATTTAACTAATAATAGGCGCTTATCTTGTCCAGATGCGCGCCATCTTAACGTCCTCCCGCCATTTTAAGTGTCAAAATGATTAGTTTTAAATAAAACACCTGTTTCACGGTGGGTTTTATCCGGACCAACGATACCGACGATACCAGCTAATGGATATACAACCTTATTTATTTATCTGTGAATATAATTTGATATTACTGAAATAATATTTGGTATAAGGTTATGGTAGTAAGAAGTTCATGTTTTCAATTAGCTCGGCTACTTAATCGGTATCTTGTAGATAGTGTGCTTGCAAATTTATTTCTGTTCGATTACTATTGTTCTGATAATTGAACAAATTACAACTTTTTGCTTTTTTTATTTTTATCAGAATACAATTTACTTAACACTGACACCAATATAAGCAATAGCCCAAGTATGTTATTATTTAGCTAATATTAAACAGCTGCATGCTTCATATCATCATACTCGTCGGATTGTCGTTCACATGGAGACAATACTGGCTGATATAATGGAGAAAGAAAACGTTAATCAGCTCATCAGTTCCTGTATCAATATTCTTCTATAAACATATACATGCCGATTTCACTTTAATAAGAAACTTGTAATGATGATAAAACAGCTATCAGCAGATTTCATGGCAAATGTGTTAGAGCCTGCTTCACCGCCTACGATTAAGTTCGCGCTAACTTACTTGGCCGGCAACTTCGTACAAATTTTGTTCTATTTTTTAATTTATGCTGTAAGCAGTGGCTATTCGAACATCGTTAAATAGGTATTGTCTTGTCCATAGCCTATCATTTTTTAATTTGTAATAAAACCTAGGCCGCGGTGAGACCTTCTCATCAACATTTTTTAACCTCTACAAAAACAGCATTTTCTAAAATTCTTCCATAATGTTTGTAGGATAATTAATGATTGTAGAATAACAATTGCATGGAATCTTCATTAACTTCTTCAAGCTAATAATACAATATGATTCCACCAACTGCTTAAAACAACACCATTTGCGAGCTAAATATAACATTAATATGGTCACATAAACCATGTATTATGTAGTGCTTGTTTCTTGTACATAATACATATTTTATAACCGACGACGCCAACAGTACCTACCTACCTACAACGTTCATTGATGGATTACTAACAACTTTGACTGACTCGTATTGACCAAAGAACGTGAAGGTCCATTTGGTATTAATATTTTATCTTTTTTCGTAGGTGACGGGTTAACGAGATATCAACCACTTCTTCTACTTCTTTGGTTGCGGCTTGTACAGACAAGCTACCTGAAAGTTGGAAACTATCAAATTTTCCAAATCAACCTTGAAGCTAATACTTTAGTGATAAAGTAGAAAGACCAATTGTAGTGGCTTGGTGTGCAGGCGTCTGTAGAATTACGAAAATTAATTTATTAAGAAGAATTTGAAACCTTCTTCTTCGTGAACTAGCACCAATATTGTTGCATCAACATTTCGTTAACTCCACAATGTCATCGATACCAGCAGAGAGCTTGCACTTTGAATTCAAGATTTTTGTAACAAAGGGCAGGATAAGAAGTGTACCCACCACAGTTAGCGACAAAGCGTCACATCCACAGGTTGCTGTCGTTCCGTCAAGGTAGCAATTTACGAGGCTAGTGTTACTTGAGTTCAGAAACCGTTCAGGAATAAAAGTGGACTATGTAAAGTAAGACTATAGATTTCTGGAATAGTCTTTCCTGAATTCACATTACATTCTACAGTATGATCACTTCTCGCCATAGATGCTCTTTTAATTCACCAAGTAACCTATGCTCTGCTCGATAAAAAAATAAGTTTTAAAGTTAATGACCGTTCTCCTCTGCTCCTTGTTTAAAATGATCATTATTATTATAGCTAGCCCATATTGTCGCACTGCATGGTAAAGGCCTCCCTCCATTCTTTTCAACGGTCACGATTCTGTGCAACTTCTTTCAAATGCTCAAGGAAGACATCCAGTTCATCCTTCAGCAGTAGTTTGATCTCCTTCCTTTTTTAAACGTTCGAAATTCGAACGTTAAAAATTCTACAAACCTGAACTCCTTGCACATCGTTGATTTTCTCTCTGACAACCCTACAACTTATGACGACCTCCGCCCTGTCGTCGTAAATGCATCTTCAGTGTAATAAAACGCTAGCAAGTCTAGTGTTGCCACTCTTAAGTAGCCACACGAACCACACCTAACGCGTTAGCCCGCTTACACACAGGTTGGCGTAACTCAGATTCTGTATCTTCTATGAATACACAAGCATTTACAATTAAAACAGGTTCTAAATTGCTTTGCTAAAGCTATTTCGCCATCGGTGTGGTCCTGCATAGTGACAGAAAAAATCTATGATTTTTTAAAATTATAATCCTTTATTTATAAGAAGTGGCACATTTACAATAAAATAATAACAGTTATAATAGAGCACAGTTTATTTTGTGCCTGAACTAAGTTGAACCTGTGTTTCAGGTCAGGCTACTAGGTGTACTGAGATGAAGATTAAATTGATCGTCAAAAATATTCTCTAGAGTGATGGGAAAAGAAAAGACTGATATCGACTTGCTTTTAATGTTAAAGTGGTTTCATGGCTTGCCCATAGCACAAGTAGTTTTAATGCAAAATTTAATATACATGCTGTTGACATAGGAAAGGTGGAAGAGAAACTTTTAATTTCCGTGACAACAAGAATGTTGGGAAATTAAGAATGGCTTAATATAAACATATCATTACACCTGTAATCCCCTTAGTATTAGGCAAATAGCATACCGTAACTATAGTTTATTTACATTTCGCTAATTAAACAATAGGTACTCACAGCCTTAGCGACAGTCGCATTCAAACACGACACGAAAAAAAACACACATTCCTAACTCAGCACCTTTAGAAAGAATGCTAAGGGCAGTTACAGAAGACTTTTATAGCTAAAGTTATAACGCATTAGCAGATATGATTAAAATCTGCGTAGCCAATAAAGGTTTCTTTTAAGATTTTTTGATGTCACTAGTCGTAACATGTATTATGCATTCAGTATTCAAATTCAATAAATCTTCTATCATGTGAATAGCAAGCAAGCATTGAAGTAGAAAATAAATGATTAAAGTTCTGGGAAGGTATAATCTAACATCTTTAGGATCCTTATCCGGTGCGTAAATGAAAACTTTAGATACTAATAACTATAATGTCATTTTAAAAGAACTTAAGATTGTTTTTAATAGTTGGTTAATCTAAAAGATTCTCACGGGTGAGCGCTAGATTCTTGCGATTTTTAATTCGCCTTTTACGTCATACGGCAAGGTAGCGTCGTGCATCATGGTGATCTATGTATTGTGAGAATCGACTGTAACGTCAATCGAAATAATAGTGTTTCGCTGACTTTTATTGATTTGTTTTTTTTTCGATTCCTATGAATATTGTTAATGTTTTTACTTTTTTAGCAAGATTAACTTACTTTCTAGATTTTGTAGCTAAGAGTTTGTCTATGGCTTTGATATTCTTTTAATCTAAAGAAGATGTAAGTATTGTGCTGCGGGTTGTACACTTGTCACCGTGGCCTCAACATATAGGGCGAAGAAGGAACATGGGTGGTTTTTAGTCAGTAGAAGTCTGACACTCCCTTTCGCTCTGCCCAAGAGTGGGATTATTTGAAGATTTCCCACCCCCCAAAAAAAATGTAAGTATTGTTTTATGTTCTGTAATTGATTTTGACTGCCACCCGTAACATAGAAAATGTTAATGATGCTTTGGAATGATATAGTAACTCTATAATGTCTGTCAAGTTTGAAAATATGGAAGTCTCATTAACACAGACTAGAAAATTATTGGTCCCACACTGTTTTCCTAAGCATTTAGAATATTTTAGAAAGTACCAACCCTACGAACAGATCCTTCTAAATGACCCCACGATGCGCCGGCCGGCGCCGTTGATATCCACATAATTTTCAAATTACCGGATCGAATACACGTACATATTTCGAAGCTATAATTATCCAATATAGTAACATTTAACACTACCAGTAAGTTAAGCAATGGTGGACACCTTATACAAATTCGCTAATTAATCGGCAGACGAACAGAAATCTAGGTATGTTAACTAGTTATGCGGGGATACAACTGGAACGCTTTTTCAGCCCACTATTATTCAAACAATAATAATTATCATAGACACTGAAATTCAGAGGGACCATTATGTATTGACTGGCTACTTTCTCAGGTCAATATCATCCAAAAAAAGATATTTTCATTTGAAGTTATTTTTATAAAATTGCTCCATAGACGATAACAAATTCTTTTACTTATCTATCAAAGACTGAAATACATAGTTTAACAAGCAATCTAAGTAACACTTTAAAACCTAAAACACGACTCCGAATTTTATTACACAAACACTTTCAATCGACCATTTATCGAAATTATAGTGTTTTACGATCGAATGACATGAAAACACGAGTAATCATTAGTTTGTCTATGGATACCGCAGTTGGCGGGAAAACATCTGACGGCGGCCATGATGAGTTCCAAATGATATTTTATGCGATAATCAAATGAGTTTATTAAGTATTAACTTATATAGTACCGCAGTTTAAGCAAGTGAATGCCTCTTGTGTAATACTGCATTCTTGAGCCAGACTACGCGTAAGTGCTGAAACCGAGGTAATCGCGTACTTTCGCGTTGAATCGTAAACTTGAATCGATTTCGTAATATTAGTAGCATCGATATTGTTTTTATCGATTTTATTTGCATGTTTTTGTGATTTTTTTTGGGTTTTTCCCACAGTTTGTGTTGAGGCCAAGACCTAGCTGTTGGTTGTAGGTAATTTTATTTTGCTTACGTAAAAAATTTACAAAAAAAATCTGCATAAAATCCTGAAACACTTTGTCTGTAAAAAAATATCTCGTAGAACAGTCAGTATGGTTTTCTGATCACATTGTCCTAGATCTACACAGTATGCCAGCATCACATAAAAAAGAAATAATTCGCAGTTCCAAAGACATTGTATCGTAAGATACCGATCATTTTGTGGTAAGTAGCAGATACAACATCAATTAATTAAAAACAACTGAACTTATTGAAATTCAGCAAATAATTTGATGAAGGACATATTTATTCACCTCATGCGCACTTAGATAAAATCGAAGTATTCGGAAACAAAAACTTCTTGATCTTAATTAGCTAATTAATCGTTTTTAATTAGCGAGAATTCATTGTTTCTGTTTTAAGAAAGATAATATCTAGAATTAGAATAAGAAAAAGACAAGCTGTTAAAATATGGAAACTAATACTTCGTTTTTGGGCAGTTGCGTAAAAAGTATAATGAACACAAAATTCGCGAATTCCTACAATCAATTTATCTGTCATGGGAACACTTTCGACTAACATTACCACGCTTACAATTAATATCGATAATTTTAAATTACTGTTTTCACTCTAACGTATCCGTCATAAAATTCACTTCTCAACTTCGTCGAATCAATTCATACGTCAGGTGAAAACCAACTTAATATATCGCAAAAATTTCGAATAACAACCTTAACACTTACAAAATAGAGTCTATATGAAACGATTATGTAAGTTTGTAAGAATGTAATAATAGTGATGTGACGTATAGAAATGTCAAAGACACAATGAAGCAATGAAATTGTCCACGCACAGACATTCTTCTCAAAGTGTCAATATTGTTGTCTATTGTTCCATGTCAATTAGGTAATTGAATTGAAATAATTTGCTATTTAAAGTTTCTATAGAAGGCTTTGATAAATTACATGGAATGGGCCTTGAGTACTGTCGGAGGTTTGATAATAGGAAGCGGTTTTGTTGTTTTTATTTTTTTGCTTTACATGTGAGCACTGAGCAGTGGTGGCCCAGGCTCAAGAATTTGTGTAATTCATTTCATCACCACTGCTCTCAAAACGGTGAAGGAAAAACGTCATGTCTTAGAACCAAAAAGTTCGAAGACATGTGACATCTACCAACCCGCACTGGATACCCGCACCCGCGTGTTGGATACACTCTCCTAGAGAGGAGGCCTGAGTCCCTGCAATGGGAACATTATAGGCTGATGATGATGATTATAGTTATAGCACTAAGTTCTAGGTTGGTATGAAAGTTTGGCAGTTTCACGCAGCTTAATGTGCTGGCGTCTCTAATAAGATGGTTCTTGCTTACGTCGATGGCCACCCCCTATACTGAAATTTTGCCGCCGTTATGGCAGCAAAAGACAATTAGTTGACCAATTTACTTATTTTTTCAACTACAATAGGTCATCGCAAAGCATCTATGAATTAGAGCAAGTTACTATTGAAAAAAGCTATCAAACTTATCATTATTTAGGACGACCTTTAATGCCGAGGCAGCCGACGTATTATTGTTATTTGTTTTCAGGACACAAAATAAAATAAAAACAACAAAAAAGCTAAACAATTAAAAACTAAAACTCAATGACTCCTTTATCATTATCAGATAAAGCAATCGTATAGGAAGTTCTTTTAATTAAGAATCCTTCAATGAGTACATACATAGCTCACGAATTACATACACCGCCTATGTTTAATTGGACTGGCTATTTACATCAACATTTGCATCGATATCAGCATACCTTGACCTAGAGTTGTCGGTTCTTTTGAATCGTTATCAATAAAGAACAATGATTTTAATTAAGCTTGTACTTAGAAAAAATAGTGGGCTGTTCCGTATAGATTTTATTTATCAAAAATATTTAAGACTATTTGGTTTAAGCAAGTAGTTTGGAAACAGTGAACATCGTGATATTACCGAATGATCAACAATGAAAAAAAACAGCTTGTCAGCTACCAACCTTTCTCCCATAGAAAGGAAGCTCGTGTTTCCACCAATGAAAATATTATCTATACCTATGCTTAATAGCTTTTAGAGCACAGAAACTGCACAAGGCTTACGTTATTAGTTGTTTCATTTATTTTCAATTTTTGAAGTCATGTACGGTGTTTAACTTTTATAGTGCAACCAAAAAGAAAGTAACTAAGACTCGATTGTCTCTCAGATTTTTCTTAAATTCGAACTTAGGCTTGTATAATTGGCATCTGTTTAGTACAGGATATTTATTTTATTTATATACGATTCAGACAAATAGGTATTTCGTTATTTAAACATAGAGTACGGGGCGCTATTTCATTTTTATTTAAATGGGGATCGTTCGCTTATTATGACATTTTTTCCGCTTCCTAAAAGTCCCAAATACGCAACCTTCATTCGCTCATGCAGAAAAAGAAAAATTAATCAAAAACCCTATCACAGAAAATTTATTTCCAAAAATTAATCCAACCTTTCCCGCGCAACTAAATGTCATCGACCAAAGACAATTATTAACTGGCAAAAGCAACAAATTAGGTCACCCAACCAACCAAAAAGTTTACAAATATTCCTGCATAACTCAAAAACTCTTTTCTATGTCAGGGTCTGAAACGAGCGTGTTGGGCGTGGTTAAACGTAGGTGTGGTGCGTTGGTGATTCTTTGTTTAAGCACCACTAATGTTATTGTTCTTCAACACGCATTGACAATAAGCTTTATTCAAATACCTGATAATCAATGGGAGGGCTAATTCATTCCAATTTTTGCGTTTCTGACATTGAATCTTTGTCTGAGTTTAACATTTGAAATAAAATAATTGAAAATATCTAGTTATGTCATAAATTCATAATGCGAATTTTATTGGACGAAGGAAACGGTTAATAACCAACGGATTAGTTTCGTAATTTTACATTTATATTTCTAAGATCGCGTTGTTTATAATAATTATTTCCGATCGCACTAAAACTTGGCTGAATAATATTCAATTAGGAGATTTTTTTTTGATGGTTAACGGGTTAAGAACAGTTTTAATGAATGTCATAACTAGACACTTGGTTGGTTACCAAAGAACTTGTCTATCAACTTGCCCAGTGTCTCCAGGAAATTTCTGGGGACAAGAACCACAAAATAAAGGAACAACTGAAATTAATTAATACTTGTATCACTGCTATGAAACGTCATAAACTTTAAATAAAGAAGTTAGTAGATACTTAGGTACATAGATGGATCATTATCAAATACATATGTATAAGCCCACCATCTGACACGCATAAGATCCTACGCGCACCTAAACTTTCAGCGAAAATATTTTACAATCTAGCTGATGAATCATCAGCATAATAACCAACCATACTTACCAATTTATTGCATTACAAGCAGGGACCGATTAGTAAAAATGTTAACCGGTTTAACCTATTACCAATTTTTTTTTATCAACTACTATTCTGGTTTACCGTAGGAAAATCGTATTCCCAGAAGTATTCCTTAATCCACGTCTTTTTTTAATAAATGGAAAATAAATTGCGGCTACGTATTTTAGTAGCCGTAGAATAAAAAATAAGTTTACCTGCATAAGTAGGTACTTGCTATTTGGGCAGCCGGGCAGCCGATTCCAGGTAATGGGTGGGTCTAGCTAGACTTTAATTAGGCTTACTACTAATTAGGACAATTTCCCCTGTGAATGGTCTTCATTTGTTTGTCTATGACCTCAGCCTTTATTGACCAACCATGTGATGTATTTTTTTTTACGGTTTTTATATATTTTTTCCCATTTATTACTACTATGTATTTATCTTGGGCATCTAAGTTGTATAACTTAGCGGGACATCTAAAAGCTTACAATTAAGCTGTTATTGGTTTTTAATGCGATAAGAACTTACACGTGTATTAGGAAGGTCAATCGTCGTCAAACATAGAAACAAAGGCGCTTACCTTAAAAGAAACTCTTTAGGATCTTTGAAGTTATGTCCATACTAAATAAATATTATTGTTCCAATACGTACCTACCGCTTGGTTCATTGCTCCGGACTCGAGAATAAAATAAAACTGATTTACATAAACTCAATTTTACATAGCCCTGAGCGTCTTACATAAATAAACTCCATGTAGCTTCCTCCTTACAAAATTGTAACCTGAAAAAAACAAACAGGCCAAACTGTATTTTTTTTAACGTAGAAGCAAAAACCAAAAAAAAAAAGGTCTAACGACCATACCTACTGCCTAGTCTTCGGTTCGTGCTGTCTTGTCAAAATGATAACCATAAACAATATAGCACAATTAAAACCGCGGTAAAAGCGTTCGACTGACACAGACAAAATTACACATGCTATACGACATGTGCACAAGATAAGCCTCTAATTATTCCTTTCTCAGGTCTATTAAGACTTAATTAATATAATTGACTAATGTAGACGATGAGTACTGTGAAACGTACTAATTGTTAGATTTAATCTGCTAGCTAGACCAGCATCGTGATAAACCTGGAATTTGAGTTAGTTTTCGACGAACTAAAAGGGCGAAACTTTGAAACTAGAATGTTTTTTTTTTGGTGTGGCTCGTAATAGGTATTTGAATGTCTGGTGTGGCTTGTTAATTGTATTAACAAAGTACTCGCACACTTTTATATAGACCGTCGTTAATATTGCAAATTCGGTTACTAATACGGCTTACTTAATTTAAAAAAAATAGGGAATGTAACGAAACCGGACAAACTACTAGGACAGCATAATCTTGTAATGCACATAAACAAATACTATTTAAAAAATCTATAAAGGTTCCGTTTTTTGGCGGAACCCTAAAAAGTTTATCAGAAACCAACTAGTCCAAGGTAAACAGCTAAGTATACAAATATTTATCCCATTCCCAGATGATCATGTTAGTATAATTAGTAATTACAATTAGAGTAATTGACTACAATGGCCGTTTGGCCATATGGAGTGGAAAATGTCTAAATAAACAACACGGCTCTAACCGCGGTAGGTAGAGGCGTGGCCTCAACGACCAATAAACTAGGTTATTAGTTCTACGAAGCGCGATTAACGAATTACAGGTTACCTATTTATTTTGTGACTTGTAAAGTGTTAATATTAACAATTTGTAAAAAAAAAGTTTATGTTTAATTTTATTCGAATTTTGAATCTAGGCTACGTACGCTACAGCTACCATTGTTTAGTCCTTTCAGAATTATGTTACCTTTATCAGCTACCTAATTTAATCAGTAAAAGACATTCAAACTTCTGTCAACAAAAATAAAGATCAAAGTCATTATTTTTTCCAAATCAGAGACAAATAACAATAATATAATAATTTATTGTATTTCGGACACAAAAAACCATAAAACCTGTGAAAGGACTGTATCTTAGCTTGCTTACTGCTACTAAATAAATGTGTTTTTTACAGGTTAACTTAGTCCTATTTTTAGAAATAAAACTATAGGTAAATCCTCTTTTATAACTTAAGTATTAATGTCGGTTTCATTTAACTGGTAAAGTTAACTAAAGTTAAACTCTAGGGCCGTGGGGTCCTAGTGCCCACAGTCTTTTTAAGGATATTTCCAAACGCCTTGTTGACGCTTCCTCTGACCCAAGGGCTGGCTTTTTCTTTGGCCAGAGGCTAAGGCTCTTGGGCACTTCACCTGCTGACAGCGTTGAGGAGGAGTTTTTCGATGCCCTTATACAGTTAGTTTGTTTTAGGTTAGTTTAGTTTACCTATATATTTAGTATGTCTGTCTTACATACATAAAAACAAGTTTCCTATTCATTTTATTTACAGAAAATTGCGCAGCGTTTAAACTATCCTTATTAGATTAGTCATAAAACTCTTTGATTCCCACAGATAAAAACAGTCAATTAAAAAAAAATTGACAGAAGAAAAGTTAATTCAATTAGACAAAAAAAAACAAAAAGATAACAAGACAAATTAAAATAATAACTTCACTCGTACATGGCTACTGGCGTTCATCACTCCGATTGAACAACTGGGTTTTTTTTTTTAATATAAATCATTAATTCAGCCCTTGGGGTTCTTCATGAATATGTTTATCATTCTCTTATCGGTTGATGCAGCTGCCAATAATTGTAGAGATTTACAAAAATTTGCATCCGTAAAATGAAACTTTATCACGCCATTTGCCTTGCGCCCGTTCTTTTTTTTATAACTAACTATACATTTTTTATTGGAAATAATAATATGTTTAGTAAACTATTTACTAAAGTATTATTATTAGCAACTGACTATTCAAAAGTGCGTCCGTTCGTTCGTAAGTTCGATTCCCGGAACAGTGTTTTTCACAAAAATTGTGTCATATTTGTGTCTTTGTGGCGGCACAGTTGGTGCAGTGGCTGAGCGATTGGACTGCTGCGCTGCGTGTCGCGGGTTCGATCCCCGCACGGAACAAATACCTATTTGTATGGCCTACAGATAAGTAGTTGTTTCGGGTTCGGGTATTAGGGATGTTTACTGACTTAAAAAATGTGATTCTAATTAGTCCGTCTGTTAGATTATCGAGAAATATTGGATCCGTATTTTTAGTTTTATCAAATCAATAAAAATTTACGAAGATACAACGCGTCAAAGATTTAAGAGGGGGTAGGTGACGTCACTGACCGCAAAAAAATGTCATACTAATGTCTTAGAGTATGACGTCACACGAGTTTTCAAAGCACTGTATCGTCTTCATTGTTTGCTTACGTGAAAAAAGAAAACATACGTGTCCAATATTTTTTGGTAATCTATATGGCGGACTAATTAGATTTTTTTTGTTAACTACCCTTTTGTGTTTGTGAGTTTAAATGTTTGTGAACGCAGTAACGCACCCACGAATGCCCACGATACAGGAGAAATTCCTAGTGTGGGGCAACGTTTTTTTAAAAAAGAAGAAAAAGAAGAAGATATACACTTTTAAAGATCACCTCACGTCACCACGTCATGAGGTAGGTAACTAGGTACCTATTGTTATAACTAGGTATTGGTGTATTACTATATTGTAAGTAAGTTACCTACATGATAAACGACAGCATAGTCAGTCTTCTAGCATCCTGCTGTTGGGCTCTTTGGTTTTCAAGCTAAAAATCATTACCTACTTAAATTATTTATTTTAAATAGTCGTCCCACATGACAAAATACCTACTTACCTACCTTTAATTAAGTAGGTGCCTACCGTTTTAATAACAACATGAAATCTTATTTCTATGAATTGTCTACTTTATAATAAAAGATAAGTACCTATAATATCCACTTTTACCAAGTAGGTACAAACTATGAAACTTTTTTAAGTTAATTTCTTATTGCTATAAAAAATAACGCAACCACCTAACTGTGACCGGTACTCGAACATTATAAATTGTTTTGACGAGACGTGTCGTCTTTAAATATTAAAAAAAAAGAAACTGCATAGCAGTCTATTCATCTCCGAAGTTTTTACACAGGGGCACGTGTTCGCATACAGTACCTAGTTACCTACATGGGCTGTTTTCCGTGTATTTTCTGGTCGGGTGCGCGCCGGCGAGCGCGGGCGGTGTGCGGGGCGCGCGGGGCAGGCCGCCGGCAGATGCGCCGCGCAGCGCCATCTCTCGGCGCCCGGCGCGCCACGCGCCAGGTGCGCGCTGCCCGCACCGCGGCCGCCACCCGCCCTTCAGTCCGCTGTCACGCGCCGCCGCGACAACACGTTATTAAGGCTCCGTACGCCACTACACGCGACGCGCGCGTTTCGAACGTAGTGAACGATCCCGCGACCGGTTCGCCGTAGCCCATGAGCGACCAGTGACATCTCGATTCTTGTGCTGTGTGACTTGCAGTGAAACGCTCAGTGCATACATGTGCAAGTGATGGATTACTGCGGATCTACCTTCGAGTGCTGACGACCGGGTACGGTCCCGACGTATGCCCCGGCGCCGCTAGCCCGGACGCGCCAGCATGCGCGCCCCCGCGGTTCTCATCGCCCTGCTAGGGTTTCTACCCCAGGTACTGATATCGACACCAAAAACCGCGAATCCCCGTTTGTTTACGTTTGGCATCGGCGTAATCCCATCGAAAACTCGTGGTTCGCATCGCTTCTCATAAACAAGGCAGTGATGCAAACCGGCGGGTGTAGCAGTGTAAGTGCGCTGTGCACTAGGCGATAGGTTCCCACGAGCGCTGCCGAGACTCGGCCTAGCAGATCGTCCTGGATAGTGCTCGGGAGCGAGGGTGTAGTGTAGGTTAGTCTCGCAGTCGTGACCGGCCGCGGCTCGGCCCGCCGACTCCTCCGCGCCTGTGTGTGTCCGATACGTTTACCGAGCAAACATAGGTACGTAGTTATAAAGAAAGTTCAGGTTTTAATACGACCGGCGCGCGGGGTCAGCTAGGTCGCGAGCCTCTTCGTTTTAAAATTAGATGCATTCCGAGGCTTTGCGGTGGATTCAAGACTCCGAGTCCGGACGAGACGTATTCGCGACGATCTGTATGCACCGACGACAGGAATAACTCTTCCAGACGACTCTCAAGGCGCGCGATATTTCGGGCAGGGTTAGTAGGTAGTTCGGTCTAGTTTACACGACAGAACCCTTCGTTTGTTTATTGACCGTCGCTAAACACCGGTAAATAGGCGTCGAAAGCTGTAAAACTGGACATGCATAAACATTGCGTCCTAGATGAAAGTTCTGAGACTATTGACACAAGTTGGCAGACTGTAAATATGTAGAGTAATATGAGGTCATCGCCCTATGAACCGGTCAAGGTTACTGGTCCTCCGCCAAGGGTTGCCGTGGAGTGCCAGTACACTGACGTGTGAACTTCACAGTTCATGAAACTTTCGTGCTTTTTATCGCATCACTTAAACTCGATATTAAGTAGACTGGCTTATCGATAAACGTAGACTTAATTAGCTTTGTTATTTGCCTCATTAACGTCTAAAGGAAACTTATCAATCAATCGAGTGTAGCTTTTCAGTCCAATGGGCGGAGATACTCGATGTTTATTTATGTACGGAGAACATCTCAGAGTAGATATTGATCAAACTCAAGAAAAGCTCATCGCATGATTCACCCCAACCATTGGTACACGCCCGACTCGATACTTTTCATAATCGATATTATGTAGATCTTACCCTTTCCCGACATTGTTTATGGCCTAAGTTAAAGCGCCTAGTTAAAGTTAAGCTAACCCATTTAAAATCGCTACCGAAATGTCAACATTAAAAAACAGAACAGCTCGATAAAATAAAATAAAAAAAACGATACTTGTCTCTGCTGACTTTTTGTTCTCCCGCATCGTTTACCGGTCTCCGAGGGTAATTTAAAACGAGGGAACTATTCCCCAATGCGTGCGTGTGCGCACTGTGTACGATAGCTATTGATGTGTTCGCAAAATGTACCGTTAATATCACAAACACATGCACTTTGTTACATACGAATATTAATAAAACTCGTCTGCGAACAACCTGTGTCGATCTCCCAACTCCGACTGATCCGTGTGATTTTTGTGCACTTTTTCTCGTCAATTGCTGTTTTAATTGTTTTTCTGTTGTGGCAATCAGGTTTAATTATTGAATAGTGTGGGTCCGTCCGTCACACCAGCGTACATAGTGTAGCTATCTATTTATTTATAGTCCTGTGCGTTTGTGTGCGTGCGAGTGAGTTTTCAAGGCGCTTTAATACATTATGAATGAAGCCGCGTTGTTTCATAAAAAAACGGTATTTTGCGCACCACCGCTCAGGACTGGTTTGTCTTGCCCCTGGTCCCGTCTACGTGACGACGATCGTGCATTGATGTAATTGTCCCACCGATCAGTCAACTCGATTCTCTACACTCGATACATCCGCAGGAGAACCAATGTCCGGATTTTTCTTTTTTATCCCCACGTGCAAGACGGTAGCTAATTCAGCTGCATTATTCTTTCTTTGATCGCGTTCGAAACTTGAATCGCGTGATCATTCCACTGCCTTTTTGATCGGAAGCGGCGTCGGAAACACGTCTGCCCGAAAACCGCAACGTAATAATTTCCAATTTCAAATAAGTAAATAATTCACTGAAGGTTACTCGGTTCGATTCGTGATCGCGTTTATCCCTGAGAAATTATTCAGAGGATAGGCTGTTTATTAAACGGTCGTATCCTTATTTTCCATGTATGGGTATAAATGAGTGAGTAGTATGGGTATAACCTACCTAGATGTTTTTAATTTAATGCAATAGTTGAAGACAATGTTGCAGGTTGCATTCTGTAACGTATTCTTGATTGATTACGCTCGGCGTCTACCTGTCGCAAATCTAGGACATAGCATGTCATAGCTCGCATGGAACGTTACTTGTGCGTGTATGATTGCGTTATGATTTGTGATATAATCGATATATTTCAATTTTAGGTGTGTATCTGTCTATGTGTGGAGTGTAGCACATTTGTCTATGTTTAGGGTTGCCAAGTTTTTACCAAAATATAAAATAAAATTGACACTAACTTAAAAGTAACTTAACACGAACATTAACAAAATCTCGTTTGTTAATTAAAGGAAGTTATGAGTTTGAAACTGGTAACCCCGGTAATACCCATTACACGAGCAGGTGCAATCATTGTTGGCAACTCTTAAACACACTAACATCTGCTTTTTCCACAATCCACTCAAGTCAGGCACACGAATTCTAATTGCCGGCCTGACATGTTGATTTAAAGTTCATTTCAGACTCGTGAGTCGGTTAGATATCAGAGTAAACCAGTCATTTTAATGGCGATTTTTACTGCTTTATAGGTACTAGACTGAACTGTTATGCGACTACTTTATAAGTGAACTACGTAAGTGTATAAAATTTAATTCCATTAGAAATATTAAACGCCTAACGAGAAAAACTAACAGCCAGTCAGTTGAACTATTTCTAATAAAAATTGTTCGACCGTAATTTCAATATAGGTAGGATTCTTGTAGCGTAGAGTTTACTTCATAAAGTTGGGTAACCGGTGTTAATTTTATGTGCAGAAACAATTTAGTTTACAAACACTCTCCTACTTACATAGTTTTCACCACGATTTCCCAACAATTTTGTAAGTAAAATACCTTTTGACAAAAACCACCTGCTGCTCTAGACTCATTTACAAAAAAATCACACAAAACTACAAAAGCACAATAACAAATTAATCTCCATATGTCATGTTAGGAGCAATAACTACATACTTATGTATGTGAAATCTCCATAGCGGTAGGTTTTAAACTCTGTTATAATTTCGTCCATTGTCCAAAACGGTTTTTGTTCTATGAGAACCGACTCAATTATAAGTTTTAAGAGACTTTGTACGAAATCGTATAATAGTCGGTTTTTAACAGCTTAACTATGTGAAATTTTGAGTTTTCGTCTCATTGTGATGAGTATGTAATGACCGATTGTGAGGCGCGTGCGTCACTCAATAGATTCTAAAAGATATCAAGCTCGTAAGCTTTTTATGCCAAAACTGTCCAAATACCTAAAATTAATTATGCTCTAACATAATTGGCCGCTATCGACCAGCCACTCATTACAGCCATATAGGGACATTAAAATTTATAAGTTTTTTTGTTTCAATCACGACCGGACGTTTAATTGATTCTCAGTGACATTAGTTAAAAAACAAACATGGCAGCCAGAAGTCCAGGACCATTGATCAGATTACACAATGTAACCAAACTGGATGCTCGGGGAAGTCAATATTATGTATTATTAATTTTTATACAGACTCAGCGTAGCTTTCTTGTGTGAAATTATCAAAGGAAACTGCTGAGTGCTCCACGATAAACCATTACCATAAATGTATTTGTAAATAAGTAAATAATTCAACCCTATTTCGGAACGAGTGCGCAACGTCGTCGGTGCTAGGGCGCTCGTTCGTTTTCAAATTTCGACATTTATCGGATGCCGCGTAATTCAACCAGTAACCTTCTAATTTAAGGTTCTATTGTTTAGTATTGCCAGTGCAAATTATTAAATACCGAAATGGGTAAATGTGTCAGCGATGACGATGACGCTTGCCGGTAACACGGTGTAGGTTGCACAAGCACAATGCTTCAGGCATAGCGAAGTGATGAGTCGGGTCTTCTATTACACGTGGGTTGAAAGTTAAGGCTAAAAGTTGACAGTTATGAATACTCACTTACATTTGAAGCTGCGAATAAGTAATTACTTGGTGTGTGGGCGTCAATTAAGAAATAATTAAACGCGTAATGAGAATAAGATTACGTGCTCGTTATTTTGTAACTGCATCTAAATTTTCTTATGTAGGTACCTACTTAAAGTGGTAACCAAACGGAACTGTGGTCGACTGTATTATACCGTTTCATAACGTTGCAGCGAATTATGATGTGCAATGGATGATCGCAGTTACATTGAAAATAATTTCATGCCTTCCTGTACGCATCGCAGTAACTAGTATCAATTTGGATTTCAGACTGATAATATCTATTTGACAATTTACTAAAGTTGCTGCTAACCTAAATTAAATTTACCACAAGTTACTTTAAAACGATTCATGTCTGTCCAAAACTCGATATCAGTAATTATTTCGGTGGTCGAACAAAAAAGTTTAAACTCGAAAGAATTTTAATAAGTTCCGTATTCAATCTCCACAGTGAGAGGTTCACACGTATAATCCCAATAACAATTCAAGCAAGAAGATCTGGTTTACGATATAAGAGAGTACACGACTCCGATCATAGCGCTCCGTACACCAACGCACGAAATCTCAATTCGCTTGTGCAACGCGCTTAAATAACCGCAAAATACCTTATTATGCGCTTTCCATATACGTTCCAGGCAATCTACGGGGCCTATTACGTTCCACACTCATGATTCTCCGTTAATTTCAAATTCCAGACTTAGATCGTAAGTTTCTTTTGTGTCAGTATACAGCTGCCAGGGAATCGACACAAAGGAGATGGCAACATTTGTCGCGCGACTAAATATCGGGACGTTTTATAAAAGACGCCGTTTATTTTCTTCTAAAGACGTTCCTTGAAACGGAACGCCTTTTGTGAGCCAACCCGTCGCGTCCCCCTCATAACAATACCAACATTGAAACCAAGTTCTGTGAAAAGTCAGGTCAGAAAAACAATTAGTAACAGCGTTCATTCATCAGCTGCTAGAGGACAAATATAATAGTTTTTTCCATGTGCAATTAATTCGATCTCGCGCCCGCCGTTCTATTTTTGAACAGAACATCTTTATGGCATGTGTACAAAACGTACGGTTAAAAAACGTAATGAAAAAATAAATCATGCTCGATGATTCCAAAATTAAATTGGATATTGCCAATTGATGCACTGGCCACATCGTCGCGCTATTAAAAGCTCTGTTTTGGTGTTTATTTTAACACATTTCGCGTGTGTATAACGGGAGAGATGAAAAACATTCCCCTGTGTTTCATTATTTGTGTTATTTTTAGACTACGTTCAACCTGCTTGAACGAGTGTTTACTCTGTTGCCTTACTTACATACAATAGCGTTCACATTATTACTCCTTATTATCTCTCCCGATAAGTTACTTTATTAAATGCGTTTCGAGTCAAAACCGAGAGGTAGGCAACTCGCATCCGCTTAGTAAGTGTTCAATAAATCATTTTGACGCAGTAATTTTGTTTGGAAAATATGTCTAGATCGTGATTCTGTTGCAATTAAAATAAGAAGAATGTAACTCGATATACATATTTATTAACTGAAATGTTATCGACGAGATCAACGATTAGGTATTCAAATCAATTTGAATGGTCTGCTTGATGCTTAGCGCAATTAATGTTACACGTGCCAGTACTTTCCTTTCAACAACATTTTTTGATGTTCACGACTTTGGCGTCGAATGCAGTAACTTGTATTGGTACCTACCTATGTTCAATAAAAACGCTCGTGTAATTGATTACTGACACATTCAAGTTTCAGTGTGTACAATAAGTTGCACCATCGATTGTACAAGCTATCGTCGCTTCTTGGTTACGTTAAACGAGCTAAGCATAGAGTAGGATAAACTTTTTTTTTATCAAAGACAAGCAGCGACAAAATGTCGATAAAGTTTAGCGCCTTTTAAAATATAGTCTAAACAACATCAATCAGGCAGTCAGCGCGTCAAATGCGCCCGGAGATATAATAAAACATAACTTATTCGGTAGTCCGGTAAGTATTATTTAATTGTTGGTTTGTTGGCAGCCCCGGGCTAGCGACGACCGCTCGCTTCCCGCTCGCTTTTTAACACACTTTTTTTATTTACCGTAATTCACTAACTTATTGACATGAACAACTTATCATAATTTATCTTTTTTACGTTATATCTTTCTAAAAAACAACATTAAAACATAAATAAACCAGTAAGCCACAATTCATCAAATTCTCTGCTACTATAACTCGTTTATAAACAATTGATCGACAAAAAAGGGGATGTTTAGAGTGGTACATATTATTATCTTTTTTTACGATTTTTTTTGTTTCCGCTCCTACCTGACAACCACGTGGATGTGTGGCTTGAGTGGTGTTTCTATCCTCTTTTCTCATACTTGAAAAGAGAGGGAGAGCGATAGGTTTCGCGCGGACGGATAATAGATGATTTTAACCCCTGTAGCAGGCGCAGGAAGTTGGTTGAAATCTGGTGTTTTTTTTACGGCAGTATTGTTCAAACGGGGGCTCATTTTGACATGGTTAGGATAGACACACCGTCTGTGCAAGATAAGACACCACTGAATGGATCATTGTTCTGTCTATGGCTTGTAATCTTTTGACAATGCATACTGAAGGTCATATTCGTGGGAAACTAATTAGGAAAGCTGACTTTAGTCATAATCCATTTGCAATGCAAAAACTTTTGAATCAAACAGGGACGGATTCGACCTAATATGAGCTATTATTTATCGACTTTAATACTCGATTAATATCGCCTTTATGTAAACCGACGCTACTAATAATAAGATAAAGGTTTATTAACAAAAATACTTCCCTATTATTTATCTACATATAATATCAAAGTTTCATAAGCATTCCCTGTCATTAACAAGTCTATTTAATGATTCAAAACACGTCATGACTTAACGAGAGCCATACTAAAGTTTTATGAATGTAATTTATAGAAGTATAGTCAACTAAATAAATAATCAATTAGAACGAAAGCACCGGAAATGATTCTTTTAAAACCTTTCTTTATTTCATAAAGTTTATACTGCTGGCAACATCGTATTAGTCGCCCGGTAATGATTTGCCAAGACATGGACGCCATAATTTAATACGTCGTGTACCACTTCCTTCCGATGCCATATAAAACAGGATAGGCTTTTTGACTTAACTTTTTTAAGCTGTGCGTATATTAACAATTATATTCGGGTTTTTCTAATTCTACCATAAACTTGTTGCATCATAAAACTTAGCTGCAGCTAAGTTGCTATTGTAAAAATTAATGTACCAGCTCATTATTAAATGTAAAAAATAATAAGCAGTTGTGCTAAAAATGCCAACATTATGTTGGCCCCTAATGCATTCGTCTTAAAACTTGTTGACCCTACATGCACTGCAAATGCGACCAACTGCATTCTTTCATTAATATAAGGGTTGTGCACCCTGGAGGGCAACAAAAACGAGTTATTATTATTCATACACTATAAAAAACGCAGGAGAATTCAAGTCGTCTCGTTGACGACTACTTATCTATCATC
The DNA here is from genome assembly GCA_932274075.1 of Diarsia rubi. Lineage (NCBI taxonomy): Eukaryota > Metazoa > Arthropoda > Insecta > Lepidoptera > Noctuidae > Diarsia > Diarsia rubi. The sequence continues at coordinate 12,334,962 of OW026433.1, read as the reverse complement.
GCACGTTGAAATATACAAGTTTTACATCAAAATCGGTAGTCATAGACTACGATCCTACGATCGTTTAAAACAATGCGGGGGGCGCCATTATTTGACAGTTCGATTAACAAAAAATGTATTGTTACGTCACCAACGTTCGAAATTCGATTCATAGGGGTGTCACCGCGTTCACCCCACACGCGTTGTTACTTGCAACCCCATTTTTGAGCGACCTACATAAACTGTGTCCAGTAAAACCGTTAATGTCTCAACGGGATCGATCGCTGAACAGTTGTGCAAATAGTTTGTTTGAGGATCTAATCCTCTTTAGGGCGATGAAAGCTGTGTTGCCAGTTTATTTGTGTTGTCACACTGAAACTGATATATTGACTTGACTCACTTTAATCTTTACTTTTACCTTCATTCTGACACAAGTAACTACAATGTTTGTTTTCTCTTTCCAGGTGCTGACGTCTGGTTCCTTCGAACTTAGGATAAAAAGTTTTACGAACTCATTGGGTAGGTTAAGTAGTGGGCAGTGCTGTGATGGTTCCTCAAATAGTGACGCGCCGTGTTTGGCGCCGTGCAGGACTAAATTCCGAGTGTGCCTCAAGATATATCAAGCTAACATCGACACAACGTCACCATGTACCTTCGGTGACATCACCACGCCCGTGTTGGGCGGCAACTCATTGGATGTGCCAAACCTCCACGTGGAAGGATTTAGCAATCCCATCGTGTTCCCTTTCGACTTCACATGGCCGGTGAGTGTCTTAAAATAAGTCTTTAGTACTCGTAGTTCGTATTGACGTTTCGTAAACAACACCTCATTAATTTTGTAGGCAACAGTAAAATCAATACGTCGTAAAAGAAGCATTAAGTAGCAGCCCTGAACATCAATAAATCAACGCGGTGGATGTTACCAACGTTCAAATTCCAATAATCCACGGACACCGCGGCCCATCTCATTCGCTGTAAATAATAGTAAAAAAGAAATTAAGGGATTCTATATTCAAATTTGACAGAAGCGATGACGATAAGAATACTTGATGGTTTAACGAGCAGCCGCGTGGGAGGATCACGGCGTTCAATGGTTCATTTTTAATTAATTATGAAGTCGCTCTCTGTACGGACAGTGAAGCAGCGTATGTTATGTCGACGTAGTCGGTTAGCCTTCGTCGTGGCTACGTTCTCATCTTCACCGGCGATTAGAGCGCAGAGGCCGGCCGGGATCGTGATTCGATATTGTAATTACATGTTATTTATTTACAGATCGCGCTTAGATCTATCTCGATTCCAAGGATAACGGACGTCTTAATTGGACCTTAGTTACGGTTATTTCGCTTGGCGTCAATTGTCTACGGTTTACACAGGCCGCGTGTGGACCTCGAGGTTTCGAGTGCTATTTGTATTTTATTTAGCGGCCCGCTTCAAATGTCGTACCGTCTCGTAATGTTTGAGCAAACAATCGGACCTAAGCTCGGCCGCTTGCACAAGCTCGGACCATCTGGAGAAAACGTGACATTTGGTAACTAAACGAAACTTCAGGTAGAGCCAACTGAGCATAGACGAAATTAAAAACTTTTTTCGGATAGTGGATGTGCGTCCGGTAACTACCGCTATCATTCCGAATGAATTGGCGCTAAATTGAAACTTCCTGTTTAAATTCACATAGAGCTCTCTATTGCGAGGCATGTGTTGACATGCGATCAATTGAGCGAAAGCGACCCGCAGAATGGTTTAATCTATCAAATTTCAAAAGTGACAGGCTAAGCTAGCCGTTGACGTAGTCGATTCCACGCCATATGCAGTCTATCTTACTCCAGTCGGACATTGACAAGTCACCCATATGCCGCGATTCCACATGTCGCTAAAATTGTTAAATCCTTTGCCTTTAGGATATGCGCCATACGCCTCGCCGCTTACCGTTCGGTTCCACTTGGATGCGTCTCATTTAAATAATACAATCTGCCCCTAGCATTATTAGTAGACGCTGACTTGGATTTTTTCTCACAATGAGGTCATCGTCGTCGGCCAGAGAAGCGCCTGTTTTACGAGGCATATCGCGCGCACGAATAAATATGTACCGCGTAATGTGTTAGTATATGGTACGTTCCGCACGCTGGCTTCGTGACCGGCCCGGCAGGTGAACGGGCGCGCCAAGACGTTTGCAGACGCTCGATTTTCGAATTTGACATTTAATTTACTCATCGACTTCTCGATGGCCAGCATCACAATATTTTGAAACTTGAACCAGCCATTGCTCGGTCACTAACGGGCCTGCTGTAATACAACCCCGTCGAAGTAATCTTAAACGCAACTGCATCCGAACTTTATCTGATCCCTTGTGAAATAAATCGGTGAGGAGATAGACCTGTGAGGAGATTTGACCTGGACGATAATAGGTCATGAGCATATTAATATTACTGACAACATCGAACAGTGAAATTACAAGTAAACCGGCGCGCGCGTTAACGACGCATACGAACGATTTATCAATTTATCATGCAGCGTTTAGAGAAAGAGATGGCTCACTCCGAAAGAAAAACCCCATTTGTATTCAGTGTCTCGGCGGGCGGCGGGGTTTCATTTATTTCACTCAAACAATTTGTGTTTGTAAATCACAAGTTTTATATTGTAATGCACTGTTTGAGCCCCGTTAAGCAGTCCGTCCGGATGTCATAGAGGTGAGGACCGGATTATGAGTGAGTGTTTGCACGTACGAGAGCGGGCTAATGCCTCGCTTGCCTCGCGGATAGGAGGAAAGGTCAACGATACTTGTCATTAATGCCAGGTGTGTACATCCCACAGCCCCACGGCATGAACGGGATCATTCAACAGCGCCCCGTACAACCGTTATACGCTGCCGTCTTAATGCGAAAAAAAATTGAGCTTATGCAATAGCATATTTTACACCTGCTTAGCGGAGAGAGCGCAAAATGTCAAAGTGTACTTCCGCGCATGCGCGGCGCCCGGCGCGCGTGTAGCATTGCGCTGCGCTGGCCGTGAACTATACTTTTTATGGATCCAAGATCCGTGTTGCGTGATGTTACTTATAGAGGGCATTGTGTTTTATCTTAATAAATTTGTCCATCATCCATTGTTACGCAGTTCTATAAATTCGATAGTTAATCTCTATTGTTGTCTAACAGCTGCTTATATTAACATTTGTTTGAAGAGGCTAAAGGAAATGCAGCATTAAATATTTCTTCGTTGTCCCTTGATCATAATTCACAAATATTTCGCAAGTCACCTTCCCACGGGACGGGGATTGTGTAGACCCCCTACCATTTGCAATCTTGCAAAAAGTTAGCTCAAACCAAATGGTAAAATAAAATGTTAATTCCGGAATTATTTGAAAAATTAACTAGTATCAGGCTTTTAATTTATTTTAATAGAACCTTTGCATGCATAGCTATTACAAATAGCGACGAATATCTAAAATTAAAATACTTATTTGAAGGCTAAAAAATTAACCCTTTTAATGCTGCGGGACCTCGGGCCTGCATTCTTTAATTAGCTAAGTTATCTATTCCGTTACACCTTGAATAAAAATAACGAGTTTCTTTTAATTTCGTGATAAGGAATGTTAGCAACTAGTTACCTACAGGTAAGCTGTACGCGAAGGAAATAATAAATTAGAATTGTTTTTAGGACATAGAAGCTGAATATTTAGCGATCATTTGCGTTTAGTTAATTCGTTTGTGAGTCGATAATTTTTACTGAATGCATGCTTTATTTTTGTTTTTATTTTTGCTTTGTTTTATAAACATCTGGTCTCTAGGTACTCTTTCAACATTGCTTTGATATTATTAGCTAACTGCAGATTAGTAAAGCCCCCTAAAACATGATTTACGAAGGTTTTATTACCCATTCATATTTAAAAGAAGTCAACTTCATACGCATAAAGAGGAAAATGACAGTTCCAATCTAAAGAGGAACTAATTAATAACTAATAATGATGATATTTTGACGGTCATTGATAACACTAAACAGGCCATGTGTGTCTCATGTTCCGGAAGTCGTTTCCACCATATGTGGCACAGAAATGATAGTCCAGTCTATTTGTTACCGTGAGACTTCACTCACTGATTTTACTTAATTAAGGTTAATTAAAAACACCAAGCTAAATGGCCATATTCATGTTTTTATAAACAAAAACTTTTCTTGAAAGCAACGAAGCAAAAAAGACCACCTGTGAGGTCTCTTGTAAATGAACTTCAAATCATTAACGCTAAGTAGAATTTAACTAAACAAATACTACTCGTAACTTTGTTTCCGAACTATTTAAAAGATGTAAAAGCTCGTGATTAATGTATTTGTGTCGTTAACTCGTTAAGTGAAGAAACACGCGTCTTTATTGTGGAACAAGTAGACTAAGCAACAGCGTAACTAATTCTAGAGATTGTTAGTTATTTTGCATGTTTCGTAAAATAGTTTCACGCTCCAAATAACACCGTTTAAATGAAAGTATGAAAATTCTTCTGTTATGTACGTACCTACATGGTCACAATTCAGGCATGGACTATTTTTTCTCAATAGCAAAGAAGGGTTATGTTTTTTTTTAAATGGAATATACAGGTGTGCCATTCTCAGAAATTAACGTTTCAGTGACGTCACGTTCGATTCGAATTTCAAAACAATAGTACGGTAACGCACGCGGCGTCGGACGAATGCCGTTCTTAATCCATTGTCGCGTGTGAACTCAGCCGCTTTTTGCACTTGATAGCGGCGTACACATTAGAAAGTAATTAACGATCCACAGCGCGTCACGTAAAAACTCACACCTCGACCAAACTTGTGGCTCAAATCGTCTGTAATTACGTTAGAATCGTAATCGGTTACGCGCCCCGCATTATTATTCGCCCGACGCTTATATAAGTTTCCACTTCGAAAAACGTAAAACCTTCGCACGCATCATCGACTTATTACTACATAAAGTAACGCGATATGAGCGTCGGACGCTTTATAAACCCATAGTTGGAGTGACTTCCGTCTACCGAGTTTTTTTACCGTGGAGAGAGCTCTTAATAATTTCCTTTATTTCAATCCGCTCGCGTCGGGATCCTCTTAAAATACTTACCCCTACATCCGCTTCTTTTAATAAAGTCTACCGAAGCTATGGAATGCCTCATTGGATGTTGTTCCCTCTTCGACAGCGTCTTTTATCTCTCTCCTTTCCGACGAGCGGCAATTAAAGTTAAACAAAAAAGCATCGCGAAAGAAATTCCACGTAAAAGTAGTGTGCGCGCGTTACTGAGCAGTGTGTGCGGCAGCGCCATTACAATACAACTTGTAACGCGATTTCATAAGTTTCAAATTTAAACAATCGGAGCGTGGATAATTAGTCAAGTTGCATTGTTCGCAGCCAGTGCACAGGTATGCAGCAACCTATCAATTAACCGGTCTCTTCTAGCTGATCCGCCTAAATAAACTGAACACACTTGCACGTTACCGAACACCACAATATTGTTGCCAGTGCTAAAATAACAGTGCACCCCAACTAGATTCGAAAATTAACTAGTAAATAATGATTAGTCATAGAGAAGATAAAGGAATAAGTTCATCAGAGTGAATAGACAATAAAAGCTAAGCGGCCTTGTTATTACAACGCCTCTCCGAGCGAGCGCTAAGAAAACACTCCTTTTTCAAATGGACGCTCGTTTACGGTCAGATTCTGACATTTTAACTGCGTCTCTATAACGTTTACTGCTACTAATAAAATTGTTCAAAGCGCCCGATTTATTAGGGTAGCCAAAAAGTAATTTGCGTGCCGGATTTTTTTCTTAACGACGTATATGTACGCGGATTAAATAGATGATTGAGCGATGTCAATCAAAATTCAAATTATGTATAAATAGTCGAATACCATCCGTTTTAGGCGATCGGTCGCGTTCTTTTTTTTTTGTCTAGTGACAGCCAAAGTGCTATTGTAGATGGTCGGGTGAGTTCTCTCTCACGTACTGCTAGGTCAAGGGTTCCCTATATCTGCAATGATGAAATTCCTCGCGTTCCTGACTTTATTCACCACACGCGCACAGTTTCTAGGAATTGTGAGTCGCAGTGCGAGCGGCTCACAAGCTCACATGCTCCACTCGTATCCGCAACCTCGCGAATAAATCGTCGCCATTATTTAGTATGGGAGGAGCGCCAGTACTTACGTACCTACGTACATACTTCGACGAATTTATGGACGTGTCAAAGGCCGATCATAGGCTGGGAACAACCGCGAGCGAAACTTGCAAATTAGAATGACCGAATGTTTTGAATTTGTCAGATATCGCACTAGACCCCGATTACATCTGCTGCATTGACGATTCCAAGTGGAAGTTTTCTAAGAACTCGCCACAATTTATCAATGTTCACACGGTTGCGGATCGATCACTTTTGGCACTTGTAATACTTTATTTCCATACGATTACCGTGTTTAGAATATAAACTTTTCTATTAAAAGTAATATTACTCATCGTTGTCGTCTAGTTTTACTGCTTGGCGTATGCAAAGTGGTTTAGGGAAAAAATGAGATGATATCGATATACGGATCATGTCGAAACTTGTATCAGGAGGCTGTGCGCGTCATTCTCGGGTAAAATCCGGATGAACCGATCAGGAGATTGTTTGTTTTTAGTGCGGTTTCGGTTTCAACGCCGTACCCTTCTCAGGGTCTTATCAGATCTCCGTAGAGAACGGAGCCGAGCGTGGATGTCTCACAAAATTTGTTAACTTGATTCTTTATTTTTTAATTCTTATGCTTCATTCAAATCGTTCCGTTGTTTATGGCCGACATTTTCATTTTTGGAATTCTTCAGCGGCGGGCTGAGGTCCCGCCCGTCGCCGAATACCGGTGATGCCATGTGAAAATTAAGGGTACCCTTTTTCACTTCGGCCTCGATTCAAAGTCCTGAATTCCTCCCGCGAGTGTCTTTTTTCGCGATGATTGTAATTGAGGGCAATAAATTGTTAATGTCTGACTTATTTCGTGTGTCTTATACGGGCTGGACCGGTCGTTAGCGGTAAAAAAGTAGTTACGTCTGACTTAATGTTTCCTAGCTGCGTTTCGTAAAATAATCGTCACAGATATAAAGTATAACATTTCGTTTGAGTTACGACTGGCTTTTTAAGTTTTTAATGTTTCCCGGTAAAGCGGGTTGGAGTAATTAATCCTTCCAAAATGTACTAAACACTCGGTTAATTTTTCGAGTGTGGTCACATCAGTGTTTACTTTCTCGGTTTTAGTGGGCAACACTGGGACTTTATTATAGCATCAATTTAATGGTTATTATTTATGATTGGCGTGTGAAAATGTTTAACGCTTTTAATTGGTTAAACATTTATGTCGTACCTGGACATAAAATATTAGTAAATTGATGCGTTATGAAGGAAATGAAAATAATCTCATGAGGTTTTTTTAGTTTGCATCAATATGATCCGTGTGATATCTCGCTGTTTCTTGTTTCTTTTATAAGTTGTTAAACTTGTAAACGAGTAATATCTAACCACCTGTGTGTGTGTTTTTTTTTAATAAAAAACGGGCAGTGCGTTTATTATAATAAAAATATGGATGTGTCGAGACATAATTTCAACTGTGTTAACACTAAAATGTTTATGAATTCACACGTTAAGTATAAAGTCATAAATCTCGCGTTTAGTTCGTTGGAACTATTCCAAAACTTCTTACAACATTAGAATCATACAGCTTTTATAAAAAAGGAACTTCACTAACACATGCCGAATACCTATTCTGGTTTTTTCCTCTTAATTTTAAGCATTCCATTTTCGAATACAAACAAAGGATTTCTCTCGTTAAACAATTTATTTGGAACTTGGTAGGTTCACATGAGCCACGAGGTCGCCGTTGCTTTGAGAACGTCTCGCTTTTGTCTATATGCGCTTGCGCAGACGTGCTCGTACACCACCAAGGATTAACCGGCCAAGTTCGAAAGTACGTCTAACTACTGGGATACCTATTTAGAAGTGACCATGGTATTCGACAGTGTAATAGAGAGCCTCGGTACATTGCTCAGTTACTTGACTTTAACACGAAACTACTTAACATTCTAACAGAATGCATGTACGTATTCCATGTCGCCAATAAACTGTCGACCTGAATTTTTTGTCAGAGAATATTTGTACAGGAAGTCTCCCGTTCACACGGTGTACATATCACATTTATTATACAAACCCAACAACACTTACAAACATTTTTATTAAACAAGAAAAGCTCCTAATTCGGTATTAAAGTTATGATTCATCAGGTCAATGAACCACACATTCGTCGCTGCCAAAATAGAAGGAGATTAAGTTAATTAAAAGCATTAATAAATAAATGCGCTCGAAACGCTTTTAATAATAAAACAAGTTACGCGTTTCATATTTATCGGACAGACTTGAATTTCCATATTTTTTAATTTGACGTATTGTACTGGCAACTCTTCGGTTGTCTACATATTATCATCTCGACAACACACGATTTACGTATCGATTCGGTCAAAAATTGAATACGAGACCTTATTGCGGCGCGCTAACAATCGATTTTAAGATGCTGGCTGAACCACAACTTTGTCGGGGTTACAAGTGAAAAAAAACCTGTCCAAAGCGATGTTACCACACTGGCGAAGTGTGAAATATGAAATCACGACTCTTCCACTTGCCCGGGTGTTTGTGTTCCAAATATTTCTCGTGTCGAAACGATACTCGAAAGCGAACTACGGTAATGTCTTTTTGTAATGTTTTATATAAATACTTCCGATATTGTACACTATTGACCAAAACCAATGGTAGGATGACCTTGTTCCATTTTATTCAAGCGGTACCTAGCACAGTTTACGCTGAGAACGCCGCCGCGCCGGTGAGAAACCCAGTTTCTTTCAATTTTTTTTTGTAAATGTTTAAGCTGAATATTAAGCTGTTACCAAAACCAACAAACAAGAGAAACATCTGTTGCCATTTTGAGACGGCTTCATTTCACTTAAACAATAAACAGAACAATAGTGGCCCAAACACGTGGCGAGCCCCAATTGCCTTTTCACTGGACACCTGATTATACCTTTTGTTCTTCAAAAATCCCAAACACATGGCGCTAACAAATAAGACAAAACGTAAGCTCCGTTCCCACGTATCCTTTCAATGGATTCCTTAATTAATAACGAAATAACGTCGAAACGAGCTCCGATATGGAAGTAGCCTCTTTAGGCACCCTCATAAAACGATTATCAAATAATTCCCCAGCATTCATACCACGGTATCAGTCTATTCGACGGTTCAACTCCGTAATACAATTTAACGCATCGCTCTCGCGGGATAAAATTAATGTGTCTCGATACGCTGCGATCTCGGCCCGATATTATGTTTTAATAATAAAAACTAAAAAAAAACACCTTTAATTCGGAACGGTGATAATGAACGCATCCATGATGGCAGCCTTGGTTTCAGTTTTCAAAATTGGAACACAACCTGCATCGAATTGTGACGACTGATCAAATTAGCATTTCACAAATAAGGCGGGCTTTACACGGGCTAATACGTTTCCTTAATTGCCGACAGAGTCTAGGCAACGAGTCTCAACGACTTGTTGGTTTATAAGTATACGGTATCGCCAGCTCGACACGTTTATAAAGGCTACCTGCACACGTACGCTTACGTCGGCCGCTTTTTATGGGCTTGCTCGAGAGTCACTGTCGTGGGAACCGGCATATACTTACGACCGGCCACAGCTGACCGAAATGCGTTCTCCATACTCGATTAACAAATCAATACGCTGTATACTACGACTTGCCATATTTGATCGGGTGCACGCAACACAAATCATAATAAAGTGTTTTGACAAGCGTCTTTCGCTCCTGATACAACGTTTACGATAAATCGACTTTTCAAACACTGATAATGGTGATTTTGTGTCATTTAAGGCTCAATTTCGTTCAGTCGGCGGGCCCGGCTGTTTAGTATTCAGGGAGACACGATAACACGTCCGCTTGTATTGTCTAAGTATTTAACGTGACTTATTATAAATTCGTCAAAACTGTCGACGTAACGAAAGTTTAATTGAGATATCTTCGTCTAAAAAGCGTTGGAAAAAGCGCTCGCTTTTTGTGACGTTGACGTTCATGCGTTGTGAAACGTCAGATTTCTCGTATTGATTTCCATCAGCCGACAATAAACATTGTTCGTTAGTCGTGGTATCAGTTCCTATGCAAATAGAGCCTATTGTTCTTGCATGCAAATAGTGTTTTCATTCATAGAGTTTAATTGAAGACGGGCGACATCTGTCAGTAAAAACTGAATCACTCGTTAATGTTGGTGGTGGTGATCAAATGAGGTATTAGTTAAGCGGTGACCCTTCGTATCCGGCGCTCGCAGCTGCGCCTGCGACCCGTCACATGCTTATTTTAATTATAATCCAGCTTCAGAGATTCCCCCGCGTCCGTCTTCGTCTTTAATAGTCTATGGTTTAGCTTTCATCGCCTATAGTTGTTTGAAGTAATTGAATTTATTTGCGGCTTCCTGTCCTTCGCTAGATTATGTAAATTAACTGATAATTTTATAAATAATCTTCAAATATTAACTGTATAAGTCCGCTACAAAGTCGCAGCTCGGCTAAATGAACACCGTTCAAGACGTTTTGAATTCGATCTGTGTATGTCATAGAAGTAGGTCGCATTTCCACTCGCCTTCAATGTTTCAACTTATATTCTCACAACTCCGTTTTATTTATACGTTTCTTGTTAAAAGGCGAATTAATCTGCAATAACACTGATTTTCGTATAAACGAAAATTGTTCATCGATAACTTACATCCGTAGCAATTAAAGAACGATTAGAGAACTAAAGGTCGGGAACACAAGTCTGTGGCTGAACCGGCCAGCACCGACGGGATCGAGTATTTTATGACCGGCGACCGGTTCTGACCGCGGTGGGAGAAATTTCATAAACCAAGAGTCGTGTACATTTTTGCATGAACGGAACTTGACAAAAAACCCATTGATAAGTTCCGTCGCAGGCGCCTTAAAGCTGTTGACACGCAACGTTATCAAGTTTTTAATCGATTTTCGACTGCCGTTTCGCCTCCTTATGTAAACATGGACTAATGTCAACAGTTTGATATCAGATACGCACTCGTTCGTATTTTTTGTAGTGCACGTTAACCGCGGGGATACGGGATCATTCGATGTGGACGTATAGACAGAGGGCATACCGGCGCGGGCGCAGTGCACACTAGGCAGTAGCCAATCGTTAGCGGAGCGAGCCAGCGTCATTGCCTTATTGCGTTTGTATTTATTTTTAGCCTGATATTGAAACAATTTCGCTGCCATCTGCTCCCGGGTTCACCTGTCTATCATGCGGTTAATTTACACTCGTCGGCCATTAACATTGTCGTAAAGTAAAGGAAATATTTGAAATTCTCAACTGCCGCGCCCATGTTTAAAGGTCTCTCGTGCTTTAAGATGATGTACATTGATTATTTTGGTATGTTTTGCGGATGAGGCGTGGGTTTTAAGTGAAGCGATTGTACGTTACACAATACTTTGTAACAAAATATGTGTGAATTTGCAAAGGAGTTAATTGTGAAAGTTAATTTTAAAAGACAGGTGCATGGAATTAAGTTAACGCCGCCGTCCGTAACATGAGACCGGCCAATAAGTTGTACAATTGGAGTTTCACTTCCTTTATCGACTTGTTGTAGATTATTTTGATGCTTATCTTGTTCCCATGTTTGTAGTGCAATAATGTGACACGCTCGTTTTATGTTGCAGGGCACATTCACGCTTATTGTGGAAGCGTGGCACGACACGAACGAGACGTCGAGATCTGATGGTGAGTGGACTGTTCTCCTTATAATACGATTATGATAAAAAGGGTCATGAAAATCTTCGTCCGCCTTGTAAAATTCAAATCACGTCGGTCACGACTCACTCACATTCAGGTTTCACTGTAATTCTGGCTGTTTATCGTGCATTTAACGGACAGTATGTATATTTGAATGCTCATATTATCATATCGTGGAAGACAAAAATGTTCCCATGGTGTGGACGATTGGTGTTCCAAGCACGCGGCGATGCGCGTGATTCGCTTCGCAATGCGCGCGCTATTCTAATAAACTCAGCCTTCTGTAGGACGAAAATTTAGTAGAAATGTTCTAATGTATTCCGATGGCCGTTGACCGCCACCTAGACGTCGCGCTTTGAAAATTACTTACGGAATATAGGCAAATTGGTTACCTACTTTTTTTAAGCAGCCTTTTGTAACAAAACATTCGGTTTTGACACGCCATCCTGGCCACAAATCGCATTTAAGCTCGCCATGTGCTCGAATATAATTTTAGATCGTTATCATTTATAATAATCGATTGGATAAGTTTTGCTCGTTCCGTCTGATATCACGAGAAGCCTAAAAGCCCAATAAAGAATCGACAGTTTATGTCTTACATGCGACGTGGCGTGACCGAAAAAACGATTCAGAATGAATTGTAACCGTCCGGGTCGTAAATACATCATCGTGGTACCTAATACGCCACGTGCAACGCTACACAAGCACAACTACACAACTCTGGCTACATCGCCACACGAAAAAACAAAGCACTTCACTGAACCCGATCTAAAACGAACGCGCCCAATTCGATTTTCAAAATTATTAAAATGGCGGACGCGAAAACTGACCAGCGACGCCCATTTCTTAATTAGATTTTCATACCGCTGCACTCTGACCGACATAATTACTACTCCTGACCGACTAACAAAAAAACTCCGGTGATTTACTTAGAAGATTTAGAGATACAGCGAGGTGTGTCTACGGGCCGGTTTACCGAAAATCATTAGCGTCCGTAGTGGATAGCTTAGAGGACGGGTATATTTTTAATACGGCTCGGGAGCGATGGGCGGCGCCGCTTCACTACCGAGAAATGTTACCAACAAAAATCTAATCAAGCATAATAACAGGTTACACGCACGCCGTTTGTGTTCACTCACTATCGACTCACCGGGCTAATGCTTAATTAAATCACATTCGGTTTTTTATCTAATACCCAAATTGAACAGCTGCATTGACTTAGAAAGAGGCCCTTGCACGAAACTAATTCATTGTCGCGACCCAAAGGCGCATTGAACACTCATTTTATGCAGAAGACGTTGAAGAATGGCGGACACACGACTCCAAGAATCCAATATATCATAGATAAACACGCGGCGCTTTGAGAATCGCTCGCTCACGGCGACGAATAAAGAGATTCTTGTGCTAAACAAATAAGTATACAACAATGGTCGCTGGCAATCCTGATGTTGTCGCTCGGCTCCTTCACCGAAATCTTTTGTGTAGCGCCCGAGGCAGAGGCCGGGCCGCACCTGGTCCACACTAACGGGCCGCCGCATTGTTTACTTACTGGATGCTAAAAAATACACCTCCGAGGGAAGTCAGGGAATTTTTTAGTTTACACTTCATCTTTCGTCGTCGTAGGGCTTGAACATGATAAAAAATATCAGGAAGACGCAGCGGAAGGTTCGATTTATGATGTAACAGGCGCGGTGGCTCTCAGGAAGTGCTGTCGACAGATGCTCGGCACATGCTCTCGGAGAATAGGTGGGCACACTCCTAATGTCTCGTCCTGTGCTCTTGTTTACTTTACCGCTGGTGTCGGCCGCATGTTTACGTCGATTGCACTGTTTCGTTTTACTAGCCCATATAAGCGAAATCAGGAAAAAGAGCGTGTGAAAACTATCGATAAGAGATTCGTAGAGGCAATTACTAGCGCGGGCCGCTGCGCCGCCGCGCCGCCCCGGGCCCGGCTACCGCTCGCCGGCTGACATTACACGACCGAGATGCGATTATCGATACAGTTATGTTGTGACGGCTGCTTATCTCGCTATCCGGCCGTGCATTATTAGTCAATTCATTACTCTAGCGGTCTGTAGCGGGTGAAGCGGCCCGTGCGCGATTCCCAGGACTCTCGCGTCTCGAGTATGATTACTCGCCTCGTTAATTGGCTTTTACGAAGGTTAAGCACCACGTCAGCCGTCTGGAAATGTAAAGACTACATTGCAAAATCATTCGAATTCATTGAATCCTTCGCCCGGAACGAAACTGTCCATTTTTCTCTCTGAAAAATGCAGAATATAAAACACGGTCCGTCCTTCACGTCATACGCGAAATCTTTTTGAATAACATTGAGAAATCTTTAATTTGGCTCCTCGAGACTCTCAAATCTCAAGTGGATAAGTTATTTATCGAGTGCAAGAGGCGACGTCGGCGAGCCGTACTTCTCGTATCGAAATATTTTTCGAGGGTTAGAAGTGGACAGTTTTATAAACAAAAGTGGCTCGTCGTTTGTGTAGACAAGCCCATTGATGAGATGTAGTTTCCCACAGAGCGGCGGGCGCGCGGCCGTACGACCGGCCCGGGCAGGTGACCGAATCGAGACGAGTGGAAATCGACACATCGCTTAATGATGTGGGCCTCACCTGCGGAAAACGGTCGTCGAACCTTCGCGCGTCAACGCCGCTCGACGTCGCGGTTTCGATTTCGTTCGAAATCTCCAATCACTAATTAGACCAGTCGCGTTAGGCGCTATCAGACTGTGTAGTGGTCGAGGAGTCAGGCTCAACTTCCTGTGGCCTCATTATCGATCGATCGATCATATCGGCGGAAGCGTCGCGTGAGCACGCATCCCCCGCGCTTCCCCAAAATCGCGTTTTGAAACATCCCAAATCGGTTGCGTCCGCCTCCGATAGCGTAGCCGGCTCAAATTATCGGTTATTTCGCTTTCTTTTGTTTTTGTTTATTGGCGTTTGCCGTTCGAATATATTTTCGTTTTATTTGTAGTGACCTCTGGGTCCATAATTACACGTTATCTGGCGCAGCGGCGGCGGCCAAGCACGTACCGATGCCTCGTCCTTCTTTAAATGTGTTATTTATTTGTGAATTGGAATTACATTAATAGATCCGATAGTGGGGTACACCTTCATTTAATATCGTTACGCCATTGAATTAGGATGATGTCTGTAATTTGTGCGGTTGTTTCTGGAGAACCGAACTTTGGGCTCGGACGAGTCGGATAGAACACAAAAACGTTGTACGAACGCAATTTTCCTACAAATTGCTTGCCGTGTCGAATCGTGTAGGGTTGGTAAGGGGACCTAATTATGTTCATCTTATGTATCCAATTTGTTCGAAATGCTGCGATAGTTTTGTGCTTTTGTTTTGGTGGAGTCTGTGTTTTTATTCATATTGTTGCGGAGGTATTTCAGTTCTGCGGACAGCCCTGGTGCACCGGAGGCTGGGTGCACGGTTGCCATAATTCTCGTGCGCACATTGGAACTAAATTGCAAGCGGTCGGCGCTCAGTTCCCACACATCACTTTTCTAATTTCCTCCGAACTGCACACTTGGCTTTCATAATTTCTTTGTCCATTTAAGCCTTGAACACACCGCAGTTATCGTTAAAATTAAATTTTTACTCACGCTCTCCACGTATAGAATTCGAAACGATAAAATTGATGAGTGTTGAGTAGAATAAACTTCATAATATTTAATCGGAATGAAAGGCCCGATCGAAATAAATTGATAGCTTTCGTCTGATTGTATTTTCGTTAGGTACACAACCGGCGTAGCATACGCGTTTTATCTTCTAGATTTATTGTACAGATACGATCTTTGTGAGCCTACACGAGACCGGTAAATCGTGTGCGCTATGCTCTATACCAACAATGTCGACGCAATAATCGTTTCCATGATATTTATATGAAAATTTAATTTGTATTCTTTGCGCCATATTCGCCAATGTCGTGACCACGTCCAATGTCATATTGCTAGTTGAGACTTTGTAAGAAAAGTTTATTTTTGATATGTTTATACAGCAGTAAGTACTGGAAATTATGCGGGTCCTCATTATTTATTAGTTTTAAGTCGGTGAGTCGTTGTGACGAAATTATATCGGGATGTGTTCCAATGTCAACACGTTGATAGATGTTATTTGGAGCATTTCATTCTGTTCTGCTGCATTCATATACATATTTCTAAAAACAATTCATATACCGCAGCGTTTACGTGGAACATCCGCGTTGTTCAAACCAAGGACTGCACACAAGGATGTGTCAGTGACCTGTGACCTGTTTTCCTATATTAATATTCCGTGCACTCGACCACTGTAAACGAAACTCTAAATACATTCCTCATCGTAGATCTCTGATAGCAGCATCTCGTTCTCATTACCGCCGCTCTTAGCACTGACACACAAAACAAAAGGAACATTTCTACGCCATACGCCACGAAATTAGTCGGGATCGAACGTTTTTATGTACCTTTTAATTTTATTTCGCGTCTGGTTTAATTTTATCTGCTGTCGGGATTATCGGCTTAGGAATGTACCCATCGAAGCAACAAGAGTAAAAAGTGGGCATACACGACGAGAAATAAATAAAGGTAGAAACTGGTCGACGCTGAGATTTCTTAGGTAGGGTTGCCGCGCGGCCGCGTTAGCAGTCCAAACTAGGACGGACCATCATCGAGAAAAAATGTTTTCTCACCACGATGACTTGTGTTTATTCCTTGTATAGAACTTTAATTTGATAGTCCCAAATTGTTTCGGGGTTTGTGTTTGAACGTTTTGTATTTTTTCCCACCTATTTTGAAGCTACCAAATCAAATTAGTTTCTTGGATGCTGTATTTGCGTAGTCGATTGTTTTGTTTTTGTTGCGTGAGCGGTAATGGCAGCCCTGCAGTGTTGCCAGCACTTACGCGGTTTGATGAATGGAGTGGCAGTTTTTCAAATCAATGCAGCGGGTAGTTTTCACAGACCACTTTTTGCACGTCAGTTATGTAATGTTAGCCTGGCTCGCTGGAAGCCGTCCAGCTACTTTTTCTAAGTTAAACGCTGTACTTATGTGTGACTTACAAGTTATATGTAACATAAAGAATGTAGTTAAAAGTATTAATCAATCACACCGGCGCCGGCGACGAATCAAAACAGTGAATCACGCTTGGGAACAATGAAATCTCACGGTCGAATGCGGGCTTCAAACGCCTCAACGTTAACAGGTCAATTTACTTCTGTAACCCTTTCCCACGGTGATAAACAAATATTTGTCGTCTTTACCCGCATTTAAATAAGTATTTACCAGCATTAATTAAAAATGTCCCGTTAATTTTTTGGGGCAGATGTGGCGAATTCGCATTTTGGAAACACGTTTACTTTGCACCTGCGCTCGCAACTCCCGAAAAACAGTGTCCAATATTCCGCACCTGTATATTTTTTAAACCATAGACTGAACTGTCAAGCAGGTAATTCCTCGCATAGTGAAGCGCGCTCGTTTGTTTCAATTATTCATAAAGAGGTCTAATAGGCAGGCTCACCTGATGCCATGGTATTAACGAGCTTGTGCAACTGCTGGTTTTTTGCTACACTGTGATGTGACGTCATTATGGCAGTCGTTAGCCATGTTAGATCATGTTAGGTGCATGTAAAGTGGTAACTTACGTTTAAAGTTCAATGTTAGCATTAAACTGGCGAAGATATTCATGACTTTTACACGTTGTTTACAGAGAAAACACCGTATATTTTTTCAGTATTTAAACAAACTTTTTGGTCTTTTCAGATACCCTTATCGCGCGCATGACGAAGCAAAGCGTGGCCGATGTGGGAGGCCCATGGATAGAAGAAGAACAACGGTGGGGCGGTCCAGGTTCTGCTCATCTGAGACTGTCATACCGGGTGACATGTGCAGCCCATTACTACGGCGCTGGCTGCGAGGTTCTCTGCAGGCCGAGGGATGATGGCTTCGGTCATTACACCTGCTCACCTGCTGGGGAAATCGTGTGCAAAGCTGGCTGGACCGGAGACTATTGCTCGAAACGTAAGTGAAACTTTTTTTGGATTTATTCCTTTTTGGAGTTTGTTAGGAGGTTATGGTCATAACTATTGTACCTACCTGGCCGGTTGTATGTTATTATAGGAAGCATTGCAAGATACTGCTGACCATAGTGTGCTCTAAAAAAAGTACGACATTCGAATTTTAATTGTGTTCATTGACAAAGAGAAGAATTTAAAGAGTGTGTGTCTTTTGTGTGCGAACTTTACCTGCCAGACTCCCGATCGCGCTACTTTCCTATGTAAACATTCCCAGTAACATAAAAAAAAGTTATCGAACAATCAACTAAAAATACCCTGTAGTAGATACAACGATAAAAATAGTTGAAAACGAAATAGATTAGTAGGTAGGCCCAATTCTGTTCCAACCTGAATTTCCCGCGAATCAGGCTGATTCACCTCTTCAAAATAAATAAGAGGCCTTGATTTTCGTGAATTAAAGATAAAATTGAGTTCACCGTCATACATGGTGTCCTAAATTTCCGATATCCCAGTTTATTATTTAGAGCGTCCCACAATTCAGTCATCCTCATTAAAGCGACGACAATTTTTAGCCTGACATCCTCTCATAAACATTATAATTGTGCCCGCCATAGAAACATTATAATGATGTAACATGAATTTGTGACACACCCTGTTTTGTAATAAAAATTGTACAAGATACCGCCAAGTTGGTTGAAAAATGCGAACAGCATCTGTTGGGATTGTTGGGAATATCATTATAAAACACAGTTGCCAGATGCAATAAGTTTCGCAAAAAAAAAAAAAATACGTATAATTAAGTGTAATTAATGGTCTAAATGATATCCTTCACTTCGAAATAACGTGACAAAAAGTCGTAAAATTAATCCCTATTTGTTTAGCAATTAACGCTTTCAAATAAATATAGACTAAAACCGATTAAATTCTCGATGTTGGTATTTTCTAATGTCAGTTTTGACAGATGAGAGCGACCTCCTTCCAAAGTTAATCTTTTTAATATTTAATACCGCGATGCGAATAGTAATAGCACTAATTATCTCATAGCTCCAAAGTTGTAAATCGTATTTTTAATTAGTGCCATATCACTATTAGTGTATTCACATAATTTATAAGGTTATATCTACTTCCCGTGGCATCGGCCGACCTCCAAGCAAACGGCTCATAATTTTAATCACTTATTTTTTGTATGGAGTTTCGACGCTATAAAATGATATAAAGTATAGTTTCATAGTAATTACAAGTGAATATTATTATATTTAATGTTGAAAATTACGTACACAATTCATTACATATTTTTATGTGTATAATTGTTGAGATATTTTCCTAAAGCTTGAGTGTTTTAATTATTTTTTTGGTAATGGCACATTAAATTTCGTTGCCGCGCGGCTAATTAACGTTTTGATTTGATTTTTTACAAGTCTCTGACATTACCACAATAGAATAAACTCGTTAAATCAAATGTAACTACCCATTCACTGAGATGTCAAGAACCTCAAAAGCTTAGGATTCATTGTTTTTTTATAAATCCAATTCACATTGATAATAAAGATGAACAATTCATAATATCTTATTAAAGTCTGGTCCTAAATTGTAAACATCAAAAGATTCATTACTGAGATGAAGTTTATCTACGTTTACATCAAAATAATTGCTACTTGGGCAGTTAATGTCAAACCAGCCTGCCGCTTAACGACTCTATAATTTTCTAATTGATTAAAATGACAGTTATTTTTCTAAATATCATTTGAATACAGTTGTTGTGGATTGTAGATTGTGGCGACAATATTAATATAAGTGTTGTCCGGCATAGTTTATTGGTAGCGTGTGACCAGCGCACGATGTTTGCGTTCCACAGCGCATGATGCGTTTGTAAACAAAAGCAGCGGACGCACCGCTCACCGCTCACCGGCCTCATCAATGTCCGCTCGCTTTTACTTATCGATCTTGTGCATTTCTAATAAAATACTAAGATCACGTCATTACGACGTCCCGCGTCCTGGCGTATGTTAAGCACATCGCGTCTCGTATTGTGAAACAAAGCTGTGCGTCTCAGCGAGATGCATTGTGGCCGGGCGGCGGGCGGATGTCGCGTCGCAATCTCGGCAGCCCCACCTGCCGCCGCGTTCCCACACTCCGGCGCCGCAAAAAACGCGCCAGACAGAGACGGCAGGCTTCACTCTCCGTAGCGCGCCGTCCCGCTCCCCCGCTAGGGCTGTGCCCGCCCGACACAGCCTCCACAACACTATATAACCACGAAATCACAATTTTCTGGAAAAAGTAAACCATCCACTTCCCAACACGATCGGCATCTAAAACATCCCAAAAACGTACCAACAAAAAAATAATAAAATATTTTTTTAAAATCGAACGTGTGAAAGGAACTATATCGCGAACGTAAATGGTCGTACGTTACACAAATGCATTGCAATAAAAGTCTCGGCAACCCTATCAGCGGAGTTTGTATCGGCGATTACGAAAATGTAAAAGCGAGAGAAGCGGCCATAATGTAATGAAAACAACGCAGTAGGTTCGCGCACGCACACAGCCACTCGCGGGCCGCTACACAGATGCCACGAACCGGGTCAAAAACACCTTTAAACGAGAACTGAACACCAATCGAAATAAACTCTGTACTTGACCGTGTCACGAAAGCTGCCTCACATCTGCCGAACGGTATCTCGCCTTCTGGGAAAGCTTAACAATCCCGAAAACTTATTTGCATGTCCCGGCGGCATTATCCTCCGACCAGCTCTCCCGCTTAATGATAGGGTAAACATCGCGAGAGGAACCTTTATGGCCGCTTTATTTCGCCTAATTGTTAACGAGAGTAAAGTTCTCACGAATATTACCTTCTGTGTTGTATCGCGAATCCCACGCGCACCTAATTTCCGTTTGGGATAGAACAGATGTAGGATCAGTTAAATATTTGCTAAACACATGTGGGAAGTCTCAGGGACGTCGTTTTTGTCTGCTACCTGTCCTCGACTTAGGCTGGGACCTTGGTCGCTTTGCGGCGCACGATGGCATTTCATTACAGATCGATACAGTTCATGTTCATTGATAATAATTAATAGGTCTGCAGGAGCGCCACAACATCCTCCCCGCGGCGGCTTCGTGCCCACTTACGACCTAAATTGGTTTTGGAGTGTAATTTTTACTACCGTTTTACCTCAGTTCGAGGGTCAAGATAAGTTCGAGTGGGCTGGAGTGGCAGCACGGTGCACACACACCGGCACTCGAGCTCTTTGATCTGCCTCGCTTGGCGCGCCAGAGAGCGGGCGCCTCACTTACTTTTTCATCGTCTCTCATGTTCCTCATAAAGTTTTATTAATAATTCATTGTAATGTAATGGCCCACCGGAGGTCATGAGAAGCAATTGTTTTAAATAACATTTAATTTTATTTGCGAAAGTGTGAAACTCACGTGAAAGCGGATTATATTTTCAATTTTCTCAACAGTAAAAAAAACAGCAGCCATGATAATAGAAGTTACCGCGTGAGTGAGCTAACCAATTCGCCGGAGTGAGGCTTAAGCCGATTTGCGCGCACTCTGAACAAGTTTGGGGGCTTTATGCTCGCTCGGCTGTGTTTAAACCTATAATAGAGTCTAGGGAGTGCGGCGGGAAAGCTAATCTCTTTTATGCAGCTCCCGGCGTCTCTTAAGCTCACAAAATATCATCCCAACTTCGCGTTATAGTCGGAGCTTCGCTGAAATTGCTTCCTCGTCCAATTTAGAACCGGAATAAGCCAGTTTACATTTGCATTTGGGTAGGGAATGAAAGTTATGATCAAAATGGCGTCTAGTATTTTTCTAGCGAGTTAGGGGAATAGTAACGGTCGAGTGACGGTTAGGCTCCCCGCGCTATCTGCCCCCTTTGTATTCGCTCCGATAACTTGCCCATGCGCACCCGACCGATACGACTCGCACCGCACTTCTTATTTCAAAACTATTTTTCTTAACATCGACCATACATTACTGCTTAGCTCATTACAAAACTACTTTGTAACATGTCTACGCCGCAATGAACTACGCCTGCTTCTAAAAAACGAATACTTGAAATCCTCCTCGCGAGGTGGAAACAGGGTAAAGTTCGATACATAAATACAAAGTTAACGATGCGCACAAACAGACACACATTACTTTGTAGAACTTTCTGGTATAGTTGGCTCTAAATATGTATAATTAGAAATCCCAGAAGACCCATGAGAGCAAAGTGCTCTTCCACGCGAAATTCAAGTGAAAATTTTAAATTAATGCGGGTTTTAAAGTTCAAAGAGGATTTCGTTGTAGTAACGAGTTGTACGAGTGAAGATAAATAGTGTGTGCGCGCGACCTCGCCCTCGGCCGGGACGCGAGAACCTCTCTCTTTGTTGCAGTGGCGTGTCCTTTACTGCGAACTGCACAAGATTCCAACGTTAATGCGCCAAATCGCGCGGGAATCCAATATCATCCCGATGATTAAACGCTCCTGCTTCCTCTACAATTAAAGAAATCCATTAGTGCGCTGTGCGCTCGCTCCATTGTGCGCTTTGTCTTTGTGACGCTAACGAATGTATTCTTTTTGTTCCAGCGCGGTGCTTGCCCGGCTGCGACGCGGAGCACGGCCACTGCCTCAAGCCCGACGAATGCATGTGAGTATCCACTTCACACCTTTGTGCTAAACGTTCACGTTACCTCCTCTACTGTCTACATCATTCATCCTCCTCATTGTTGTCTCCACAGAAGAAAGACATGCTTTTGTCGCTTGTTATCACGTCGCATTGTGTACTAACGAATGTTGTCGTTTAATTCCAGTTGTCATTCGGGCTGGGTGGGCGAGCTGTGCGACCAGTGCGAGCGACACCCGGGTTGCGTGCACGGCACGTGCTCGCGACCCTGGGATTGCATCTGCGAGGAGGGCTGGGGCGGCCTGTTCTGTAACCAGGACCTCAACTACTGCACCAACCACCGGCCGTGTCGCAACGGCGGCACCTGCCACAACACCGGCCAGGGCAGCTACACCTGCATGTGCCCGCCCGAGTACACCGGCCCGGACTGCGAGAAGTCGCTGCACTCGTGCGCCGTGCGGCCCTGCCTCAACGGCGGCGCGTGCGTGCCCGACGAGGGCGGCGAGCTGGCGTGCGCCTGTCCGCAGGGATACGAGGGTGCGCGCTGCGAGACGCGCCGCCTGACGTGCCGCGACCAGCCGTGCCGGCATGGCGGCGTGTGCGAGCCGCGCGGCGCCGGCTACGTGTGCGTGTGTCCCGTGGGCTACGCCGGGCCCGACTGCGCGCTGGAGGCCGACCCGTGCGCCGCGAGCCCCTGCCGCAACGCCGCCACCTGCACGCGCGCCGGCGACGGCTTCAAGTGCACCTGCCGACCTGGCTTCCGAGGGAACCGCTGCGAGATCGACATCGACGACTGCGCCGGCATTCAGTGCGAGCACGGCGGCACCTGCGTCGACCTCGTCAACGGTCAGCGCTGCCAGTGCGCGCCCGGCTTCGTGGGCTCGAGATGTGAAACCAGAGTAGACCTATGCCTCGCTAAACCCTGCGCGAACGGCGGAGAATGTTTGATCCTGGACAACGACTACGAGTGCCGGTGTCGAGCCGGGTTCGCCGGCAAAGACTGCAGCATTGACATCGACGAGTGTTCGTCTTCGCCCTGCCGGAACGGTGGCTCGTGTAGAGACCGGGTGGACGGGTACCACTGCTCGTGTTTACCGGGCTGGTCGGGGAAGTCGTGCACGGTTTCTCTGGCCGACCTGGCGGTATCGAAGCAAGCGGGGGGTCACCTAAGAAGAGTGGGAGATGAGATGTCAGAGGAGGCGCTGTCGGGGCAGCAGGTGGCGTGGATAGCGAGTGTGACGGGCGTGGTCCCGCTGGTGGCGCTGCTGGCCGTGCTGGGCATCGTGTGCGTGCGGCGTCGCCGTGCGCGCGCACTGCACGCGGCGGACGCGGAGGCGCGCGCACAGAACGCGGCCAACGCGGGCGGCCACGTCATACGCAACACGTGGGGCAAGTGCGAGGCGCCCGTGGCGGAGTGCCAGAACGCGCACAACGCGGCGGCCGAGGAGTGCAAGCGCAAGACGCTCAACACGGAGAGCGCGCGTCTGCTGGCCGCACTCGACCCGCGGCTCTCGCGGCTCTCCGCGGACTCCGCCTACTGCGCTAATAGGTCAGTATTTATGACTATTTCACTCGAGTACAATAACAACAACCAAAAGTTTAGATTTTTGCCACCACTTCCTGGTGTTAGCAATTTGTCTCAGTGATAATTTTCATACATACCTATGTAGTTCATAATCACTTTGACCCACATCTCATCAACTTCACAAATCCCTTCGTTCTTCCCTTCAACAATAACTAACGTGACATTTTCTATTGTTGCAGCGATACGTCGCTAGTAAAGCGAGCGCTAGAAGGCGGAGGGGTGTACGTGTTAGACGACCATTGCTTGCCGCCGACGTACGCGACACAAGTGTAGTGATACTTAAGCGTCAATGGACAACACTAACTTATTTATTCACAACGGACGCTCGTGCGAAACAGGCTGTGCGCCGCGTGTAAATATAGCGTAAAGTGTAAAGTGACCCTGTATAAACGGCTAGATATAAGCGTTCCGAAGTATTTATTTAAGAGAGCGATCTGTACACGCCCCTGTAAATAGTATTGGCGGGACGGATCGCGTTTTTTCCGCCCCTGATCGGCTCTCGTCGTGGCGACAGTGGCGCCGCCATGCGTCGCGAGGACCGCGCGAGCCGAGGGGCTGGTGGACTCGTCCACGTCGCGATCTCTGTTCGCTTGCGGCCACACACTTTGTCATCACTCTAAACCTTCCAAATTTAAATTTTCCTAAAATATTTTTTTGTATAAACTTTTTTCTAAGCGTCGCTAAACCTCTTTGGTATTTGTACTCCTTTTAGATCGGTTTACATTGTTAACAAAGTGTTGTGGTCGCAAGTATAGGTAACGTGTGCTGCGTCCCGTGGCTCGGTCCGCTGCGCGACGCCGCATCATGGCGCAACACTGCACCACTCACGCTTGACCACTCTACTTGACCATAAACAAAAAACGATCTTAGTCAGTTGGCGAGTGTGCCAATGCAGTGTCGCCCCGTGAACACAAGACACCACTAACACTATCCCATTAGACTCGCACCAGTATAGAAGCCAAACCGTGCGTAAAATAAGATTAGACTAATTTATAAAAAAATAATAATCAACGCGAATGATGCGTTCATCAGTTTTACATTGATTTATATTTTGTGATTGACTAATTGTTGTCATTTGTTCCTATGATTATAATAGTGAATTACTGCCCACGAAAAATCTTGTTCAGGTTTTCTTGAAAATCGACGTAGATTTTTTTCTCTTTCTCCTAACTTCCGTACTCGGGATGTAGATCAGTTAGCACGATAATGTAACGTTCCTGAGACTGTGAGCGCCATTTCTACCACCTGCGTGCGCAAGCGCAGGCAGGTCGTACAAGTCGCGCCCGCGCCACACAAATGTTCACGCACGTAATTAGTCCATAGGTTAAAATTTACTTCAGTACTTATAGAAACAAATTGTCGAAACCTAAGTCATTGTGTATAAAACATAAGTTTTAGTGTTGTAAGAATATTCTCCATTACTTATAAGAGTACTGAGACAATATAAAGTGTGTCATTAGGCAACATAGGATACGATGGCTCTGCTTGTTTTAACTTATTTATTTTAATAGGTACAGTTCTTGAGATATGTTGTGTTTATAGATTCGCAACTTGACCCGCCACACAACCGGTGTATGTTGTGTGGAGCGTCGACCACGAATCGTCTTTATGAAATAATTTATGTTAAATTACATTTTTATAAAGTCCGTGTAGATATTATGCGGTAAGTGATAGGTGATATCACCTCTTATGTTGCCTTTTGTACCCGAACGTAGATTAAAAAGGTTAAATCGACAAAATTGTAAAAATATGAATAGACTGATGATCAATAATAATTCTCTTGTATTTAATTTTTTAAGATGACAAATAAGTTTAAATTATGAGGAAATAAAGAACATCCAAATGTACTAAAAATAGAATCATAATTTTTGTACTTAATTGATCACAGTGAACCTTTCATTTTTCTTTTTGAGAATTTTCTATTAATGATATGTCAAAATTGTGATTTCCATTCCGAACAATAAAATGACAGTATTTTTAATTTATTTATTACAACCGTATCATTATAATTATTGTGAATTTCTTTAATTTTTATTAACAAAATCATTGTTTAATTATTTTTTGAGATTAAGTTTACAATTGACTGATGTAAATTGACGTATTGATATTTTGGACACATTTTATTAAATCATGAATGTATTTGTGCCTATACCTGTGAGTATACTGAAAGATAAAATTTCAAATCATTCCATTTCTTAGCTAAGTAGCCTTTATCTATAAATCTTATGTTTAATTTCGCTATTTTCTTATAATTGTTTATTTTGCATGTGAACCAGTGATTGTCTTAATTGTTCTACGTTTCGTCCTCTCGGACAAAGTACCTACAATTATCTGTTATCTATCTATCTTTAGTATAATATTATTACCTTTTGGTATATTCACATAGGTTGATGTTTCAAAAGAAAAATGAAAGAAATCTTCATGTGAAGGCGCTGTAACCGATATAATTCCATAAATAGATCCTAACAGAATAAAAGTCATATTGTATTGCTAATGCGGTGATAAATTTGCCAGCGAGTGTTTGTGACGAAGTGTAATTATTGCAGTGGATGCAAACGAGAAATAAAATGTTAATAATAAACAATTGTTTACAAAAAATTACAACGGTAATTTTATTTTTATTATCAATCCCCATTCTTTTTTATCATGTGCATGTACTGCACACAGGAGAAATTCCTAGTGTAGGACAACGTTTTTTTAAAAAAAACTATTGTGTGGTTAGTGCCTAACCTGGCCTGATGTCAGTTTTTATGCCGCTTGTGCATCCCTAACTTGGCTCCATTCGATGTCCATTCAATAAGCTGAACGCATACCAAGTAAGCTACACAATAATACATATTATCAGGGTTTGGACCACCTCACCTGACCTAACCGTGACTACTGGTCACCCTATTACAAATTTTTATTAACTACGTTATACAGGAAAACCCTATGGCTTCAATGGAGCGTAGGTAGTTATAGCATCAACTAGGCGTAGTTTACTTAACTTGAAAAACGCTGCCCAGCCGAGTCGGTAAGAAGATTGATCTCTGTCTTGAAGTTAGATATACCTAACCGGGCCGTTTGTCCCAAGTAGACCATCGTCTACAACTTCGAGTGCAGGGTCTCCGATCCGGGGCTGCGGGTTGTTCACAAGTTACCGCGGCCTCGACATATAGACCTAAGAAGAAACATGGGTAGTTTTTAGTCAGTAGAAGTCTGACACTCCCTTTCGCTCTGCCCAAGAGCGGGAAATAACCCCATTTGATGATTTTACACTAGCCAAAAAAAAAGGGTCTTCGATCTTGAGAGAAGTGGGTGTTACATAGGCCATGTTCATTAAATTAACCATGGCTCAAACGAAACTGAAACACGAATAACATGTGTTAGTGTAGTGCAGATACGCTATGTGCTACGCTTACTTTACCACAAGGTGGTGTGATAGAGTTATTCAGAGTAAAAAATAATTTACACATAGCAACGCTCGTACGCTGAAACTATTGATTTTACGGAAAATGCGGCCAGGACATAAATTGTAGGATGGCTGATGCTGTTACTTAACATAATAATATTAGGTATACTACTAAGAAGGCGCTTCCCGCCATCGACGCTCGCCTCACCAAACAAGCGCTCCGGCTAACTAAACTGCAGCTACGCACAGTGACGGCTGCCGTCATTGGACACGGTTCCTCTTTGTTATAGGAGTCACAGATAGTCCTCTGTGTCGAGCCTGCATGGAGGAAGACGAAACAGCAGCCCACGTGCTCCTGCACTGTCCGGGGGTTGCCCCATACAGGGCTAAATACTTCGATGACCCAGGTACTCTCCGCGAGATTGTCAGTAACACCAAGGGGTTGCTGGCTTTTCTCGGGGAGCTGGGGTGGATCGAGTGATACGCATTGGGCATGAAGTTGTGGACACCAGCCCGTTCTACTTATAGATATACTACTTTCTGACGAGCAAATTGTGTTCATTTGTCTTGCTATTTAGTTTTGCTAGGCGTTTTTATTTTGTAATTCTCTTCTTAGTCGAAACAGTCTTGTCAGAGTGGTTTGGTGAGTCGTTGAGTTTCCCGATGTCGGCCGGATCATCACAACGCACCGGCCAGTGGGATCGTGACACACGATCCTACGCCATCGCAGCGCCCGCACCAAACGCTAGACGCTTGAACATAATTCGGGGGACACTCGCTCGCCGTCACTTACCGTGTGCATACATCGGCCATTTCTTATTTGTAACCCAGTCAAAATAATATAGCCTTCATATCGAACAGAAGTTTTATTTAGTCGACACCACCAGCATCACAAGTGGACCTTGACACTTAACACGCTTATTGCTCTTTCAGTGATGGCAATGGACTGCTGCGCTGCGTGTCGCGGGTTCGATTCCCGCACGGAACAAATATTTCCTGGCGAGTTCTGATTTTGACTGCTAGAGGCGTTAATGAAGAGCGTCAATTTTACGGTTGTCTTTTCTGGACCATGGTAGACTTAGTAGCTTTTTTTATCAAGTCAGTCCAGTGAGTGGGTGATCAGCCGCGTGATGGTTTGCCCTCCACTTAACCCTGAACTACTTTCTCCATCGAGTTTTAATTTCTAATAATCTTGACCAAAAAACTTTAAAATTCGTAGTTGCACAGTAGACGAAATCCGGTCCTTAATATAAAGCTCTTTGATAGAAATATTGGTGCGAAATGCTGTCCACGGGACCTTTAGGTGTCTCCAGCACCACATCTCCAATGCGTCGATCCTTCACTCACTGAGATGATGTTTCGGCACCATAGAGAAAGATAGGCATTTTATCAATCTGACCTTGGTCTTCTTGGTAATCTGCCTGTCCCCCCAAATCTTTCCCAGCTGTTCCACGGCTGACCTGGTAATGGCGCACCGTCGTTTTATCTCGTCATTACATGCTCCTGTATTGGAGACAGTAGAGCCGAGCCGAGGTAAATATAGCTTTGCACAACTCCGCACGGCTAACTATCATCATCTTCGTCTTGTCTTGGTTGATAACAAGTACGAAATTGAGGCTAATACCTCTCAAGGCGAGTATGAAGTTTTTTCATATCTTCTCTAGACTGTGCGAGAAGGGCATCATCAGCGTATCTAAGGGGTTAGGGGTCATTCGGGCCACCATGGAACTCGGACCAGGGACCTGTTACCCCTTTCAAAAGTTGATAATGGTTAACTGGGCCCAAATTTGTTTTTACTTCAATCAAGCAAAGGGTGGGTTCAGCTTCAGATGGTTTATCTTCGTTTTTATTATATAATTCTACAGTACGTGTGTATGTCACTGAACTCGTCCTAAACGGCTGGACCGATTTGGATGAAATTGTTGTGTTCCAGTGGATTCGAGAATGGTTTAAATTCACAATTGAAGCCGGCAGGTGGCGCTGCTGTCCGGGGAGGACAACGTTTGCCAGGTCCGCTAGTAGGTACATTATAAAATACGTTACCTAGTAATGTATTAGAGTTTGTATATCATAATATGAGTTCCTGGACAGGGCTGGGCTACCTTAGTAGCGCCAGGGTAGCCCGCGAAATACAAAATTTTCTTACGTTTTTGCACTGTATGTTGATCTACAACCACTTAACTCCTGAAAGCCAGAATCAACAGTGGCGACAACCATAAAAGCGCCGAGACAATGAAGCTCGACGAAATCCCAGAGAAACGATTTAACTGTCTTGGATCCCGCAACATTTTTCCTTCTTTTATCTTTTTATTAAAGACACCCACACTAAATCAGAAAATAATAGCATAGGATTATTTAGGTAAAACAACAATTTCCACTTCTCCTTCATATCAGCAGCAGCAGACAGAACAGAACAAGGCCAATAGGCACACAGGGTCGTATACAACTGGGATAAGCCAAGTTGCCTAGGCCAAGTCGAGCAATAAAGCGGCACGGCCCTACCATCCTTTTCTCGAACCAGTTCAGGCCATTTTCGACCTCCTATAACTTCGTTGTGGATAAAACTAAAAGCCTGATTTTTAGTAACCGATTAGGCATTGTATAAACACGGTATATTTCAAATTTCATTAAATTTGAACCAGTAGTTACAGAATTATAACTACCTAATCAAAGTTCCTTAGTTTTGTCACTCACTCACCGACTGACTGACTGACTGACCGATCATCAAAAGTCTAAGGCACTTATAACCGACAGAAGCTTCAGAATACAATTAGTGTATAGGGTATCATTTAAGCTATCGCCAATTTAATAAGTATTGTGTTTCTTAAGTAATAGGGTTTGTCCCCAAAATATTAGGTTTGTCATCAAAACGTAGTCTCCAAACAGTATAAAATCAATTCCACAATAAATCACCTAAAATCATGGAGATATAGGCTCTAGTAGCAAATAAATGTTTTTGTATGTATTATAATAGTTCAGTGGTCTGTCTGCAGGGATTAAAGGAACCTAACTAACCGAACCTCGGGGTGACCTTGACGTCGACCCTCTAGGGTTAGGGTTTCTTTCAGCATTATTTGGTGACAGATCTACCATTCTGGGCACAAAACTATTGTTTATGTAATAAAACTAGTATTATAAGAACGAAGTTTATATTCATCTAATGCACTACCTTTTTGTTGCTCTTATTTTACACATACCTAATTATATTAAGGTGGCAGCTCACACCTGGCCCGCGAAATTCTAATTTTCTTACGTTTTTGGCAATTTGCAGGCCAGTGCTTGGTTGTATGTTCATGAAAATTTGATTTGCGACTGTAAGACGTATGAAGTTACCGAATTATAACCATCAAAATTATCAATACAACCCTCCAAGTTCATTTTCATGTCAAGATTGATTTTTGCATGTAAAAGTCATTCTTTAGTAATTTAGTCGTCGTTCTTTAGTAGTTAGTAATTTTGATGGTTATAATTCGGTAACTTCATACGTCTTACAGTCGCAAATCAAATTTTCATAAACATACAACCAAGCACTGGCCTGCAAATTGCCAAAAACGTAAGAAAATTAGAATTTCGCGGGCCAGATGTGAGCTTCCACCTTAACATTAATTTGATAATTCATTTCTGGAAACACTTTTTGTTTATCTGAGAACGAAAATATTTAGTGGTGACGTTTCTATATATTAGGTGATACAACTTGGTGACAAGAAATATAGTCCCCCTAGTGTATATACCATGGAAAAACTCAGCACAAATAAATATGCAATTTCAGTCTGTTTTTCTAGATATACTAACTGCATAAATAACTTTGTAATCCCATATAATTGTATAGGATTGCAAAGTTAAAGTTACATTTTCAGTGAATGAATTTTAAGAGTTATTAAATTTAACACACTTCCTAGTTTCTGATTGTTCTGAAATTTTGCACGTATATGTATATCGCCTATCAATGCAATATTATGATGATATGAAACTGATCTGATGATGGAGCTGGAAGTTGGCCATAGAAACTCCATTTTAGAATATCATAACCACATTGAGTTTGGACTCGTTTGATTCGCCTTGTCGAGTAGTTTGTCTTAAGATGGTGTCCAGGGTCTGTTGATGGAGCTGGAAGGTGGCCATAGGAATTCCGCTAAAAAACGACATAACCCTATCGAGTTTGGACTCGTTTGATTTGTCTTGTCGAGTAGTCGACTACCCACTAGTTGCATGAATTACTTTTAATTTGTACTTACCCTATCATTTTATTTATTTTTTAACTTGTTATTTTACCTGTTTAGTTATAAGCCATAGTATGTAAAAATGTCTTAACGTTAAACATCAAAATTTGTCTGTGTGTACTATTCAAGTGATTTTATTGTTTATTTCCTTGGGGACGGGCACTGTACTCCATAACACAGGTTATCTATTAACCTAGCTAGGAATACAGCACCTCACCCACCATTTTATTGTAGTCTTTGTACTCTTACCATTATTAACGATTGTGTAAATTGTTGGCATGTTAGCATACTACAATGTTTTTTTTTTTGATGAATAAATAATAATAAAAAAAAAGTTTGTCTTTAGGTGACGTTCAGGTTTCTGAATAGTTCTGATGATGGAGCTGGAAGGTGGCCATAGAAATTCCGTTATAAAACCACATAACCCCATAGAATTTGAGCTCATTTGTCTTGATGAATACTCTCGTCTTTAATTGGTAACCAGGATCAAGTCAAACAGCCAGCAGCCAGGGTCTAAGTGTCAAATTCATTGTATAGTTTACGTAATTCTAAGACAGATGGCATTAATAACTCAATTCTCGAAAAATTTCGTTTAGTAACGTTCGTTCGTTTCGTGTAGTTGGTTTGTTTTAAGGTGCTAATTGTCACCGACTTCAGAAGCTGATTTTTTTCTGAAGTTTATTTTTCACTTTTTGTAATTTTGTTTTTTTGAAGTGGGTTTTTTTTTGCAAAAAAAGTTTTTTTTTGTTGTGTTTCTTTTTAGTGTGGTGTGTTTGTGTTTAAGGATTTTCAATAAAATAAAACAAAATAATACGGTACAGCCTTATTTATTATTTGGTTATTAGTAACAAATTTACTATTTACAAAATACGTAATTAGCCTACCAAGTAGAATTGTCTTAGATGTATGAATTAAATCTTATGTTGTTACATCTTTTACCTCAAGGTAATTAACAATTTCGTCAAATATTTTTACTTTCACTTATAGTATGGGCAAATACTTGAACACTCAATTTTTACAAAAAAATGCATGAGTGACTGAATTAGTCTTATATGAAATAAAAATTATACAGCGTTGTTTTAACACAATTAATCATAATAAATTAAATTCAAATTGCAGTCACATTTTTTTCGGTAGAATTTTCTACTTACATATAAATAAGTATCTATTTGCCCACTAGCCCATAAAGCGATCCTAATTAACCCTACAGACAATGACACCTATCTATCACACGTGTGAGACCAAAACATATCAACACGGTGCGCATTAAAAATCTTATATTACACCATCGTGACTCCAACAAAGCGTGAGCGAAATGCTAACAGCAACAAGAGTTGATGATTGTACTTTTTTGAATATTTCTAGTTCAAATGTCAACTAAACTCGTATTAATGAATATTCTACTAGTTACGGATTTAAGAACATCATGCATGTCAGATTTATATGAAAAAAAGATTCTAGATAGAAAGCTACAAGTAGTGGAATCTAGCTTGAATTGCACATTTATCCTAATGGCCAAAAAGTAAAAAGAAATATTCACTATCATTGAGGTCACGAACTCGTTTAAACTATAGACAAACGAACCTAAGTAGCTTAAAACTAAACAAGCTGCTCTAGTCGCCACTGCGAGGCGAGCGGTCTCGGTCTGTACTTGCGCGGTCTTGCGTGCCGCCGTTCTGTCGGGGCGAGCGGGACCGGGAGCGGGATCCCGAGCGGTCGCGGGAAACGGAACGGTCGCGGGATCCAGAGCGAGAGCGCGAGCGGGAGCGAGAACGAGACTTGGTGGTCGGACGGCGTTCTTCCTCACGCTTCGGTGACGCTTCCTTGCTGCGAGACCGAGATCTCTCCCTGTTAATTTAAGATTTTCGTTAAAACTATATTTTGGCTGTAATTTATTTTATATTTTTAATTAAAACATTTTAATTATTATGTTTTTTTAAGTTCGAGTTTTTGGTACTAGTAGTGCAGTAAATGACAATAATTAGTATAAAGCTGTTAGTTTACAGGGAGTGAAATGAAAAGCATTTTAAAGATTTGAATGATGCAAGATGTGTTCAATTGGTTGATAGCCTGTTAGTTACAGCACGAATAACAAAACAACAAAAAAACATAAATAACAATGAATGGTTAACAAACCTGTGGCAATCGGAAAAATTGAAAAAAAAAGAATGATTCATAGCAAGTTGCTAAGATTGATTGTTAGTTAACATCAAACGCTCACCTTGGGACAGCTTCTCTTCGTGATGCGGGAAAACATGGATCGAGTTAATAATGTAATTGTAATGTGCAATCAATATTACTAGTATTGGATGAATTTTGTTAATATGTGATGCCAATGGTTTTAGTTTGTGGATCGAATCTGACAATAATGCTTCTTGTTGTGTGTGAGATTATATTTCGAACAGATACGGTATTAACAATTGTGACAAGTAAAATTATTAAACAAAAAAGCTCAGCATATCAACGTGCCATATGGGAATCAAGACAACAAATTTTAGACACTATGATAATATCGTTTTTGAACTAACGAAACAAAAAACACCATGATTGTCAGAGAGCACTTTGATAGAGAAAAATAACCTCACAGAATTCGCACAACCGTCAGACTAAACGATTGAGAGCACACAGTGGGACTTACTTGGAGACAGTTTTGGGCGATCGTGACTTAGATCTGGATGCCGACTTGTCGCCGTTCCTCTTCTCGACAGACTTGCGTGGCGAACCCGAACGGCGTTCAGATCGGCGCTCGGATCTACGCGAAGTCGAGCGACGGTCAGATCTACGGGACGCCGAGCGAGACCGCGACTTCGAACGACTGCGATCCCTAATCGACGCCGATTTCGAACGCCAAAAATGGTAGTAATAGGGAATTTAGTTACGGCCTCTACATGGTTGGTTTCAATATTGTTTGTGCCAAACGCTACTCACAAGCAAACTTCTTAGACATGTAATAAAAGGTGTGTTTGTTGGTTGACTTTCCACGAAGCAATGGATCAATGTGATTTTCAGCATCGAAATAGTTTTTGTTTGCGCGTATCACGCGAAAGAAGCCCGGCAGAAATGGTAAGCTGTTTGTGACAAGGTTTTGGCATTCAACAATAATTTTGACTGACTGAGAATACACACTGAACGTGAGGCAGGTACAAGTAAGTACGCTGCGTCACGTTTGTGAATATTTAAAGTACATCTCTGTTAGCTGTACTTCTACATTAAGATAAGAGTTCATAAGAGAAGAGTACTATTACTAAGTACTTACAGTTGTAAATTTTGCTCAGCGCAAGTTATTACACACCTAGCCAAATGAACAACTAGGTTAATTTGTTTTCAGTACCCGGGGGCGTTGATAAGACGCATCGAGTACTATGAGATTATCACACAAGTTAAGAGTGACTGGGAAAACACGATGTGCCGTATTCACAGACCCTATACATATTTAAGCGCATATTATTTAAAATATTGAATTTATTCTTTGGGGGGACATTTATTTGCCTTTAGAGAAAAAAGGTATGCATGCAAGCTTCATTTTTGAGATTTAAATGGGAATGCAGTCAGTTATGGAAATTAGCAGACTACTTATAATTTTAGTGCAGTTTTACCTCATTTTAAATGCTTTAGTGTATTTTAGTTTCTAAAAAGTAGAATAAGATAGTAGAAGCTAAATAGTCTGCTTCAAACTTGAGTTTATGTACTATGGGATGATGATGTTTGGAACTATTCATCTAGAATGGCATATGGCCTTAAAGGTTTGCTATACATTATATTACATTGTTTGGGAGTCCCTGCTATGTAAAATATTTGAAAATCAGTAGTAAATAAGGACTTAGAAATTCAAGAAACTGTTTATGTATAAATGATTATGCAACTAAATGCAAACGCTAAAATATACAGCTACATCAAACAGCTAAACCTCTAAAACAGCAAATATGATCATGTACAAAAACAGGGCTGCTGAAAAAGGGGCATGATATTTCAAATTTTTTAAGCTAAAAATGAGCATGCTTTTTCAAATTATTCACATAGCAGGGTCACAGACGGGACCTCGAAGTTGATACTTACTTGGAGCGCGATCTTGAGTGTGACTTGACCACTGGGCTCTTGCTCTTTGGTCTCGACTTAGAGCGGGACTTGGAACGGCTGTGAAAAGAACGACGAGATCGAGATCTGTTATATAAGTTCGTGATGTAAGAAATATTCATAGTACTATAAAGTATTCATAGTTCCTCAGTTACAATTTTATCAGCAAGAGCTTTCAGCCCCGAAAGATGGTAAATAATATAGTATCATCATTAAAACATCTGTTTTTATGGGATGTGGAATATTTTGCAAGTAAGCAATCTTTTGGTTATATTTTCTTTATAAAACGCCAATAACTTCTCTCTCCAGTAGCTAGTGTCCTATTTGAGAAGCTCTACTCTGTTGCGAAGATGAAAATATTAAAAAAGCGTACCTGGATCGGCTGCTGCGTCTGCGATCCCTAGAGCGAGAACGACTGCGGCTCGAAGATGAGCGGGAGCGGCGACGGGATCCACGTCTAGCTTCAATCAGACGAATACGACGGCCATTCAACTCTGTACCATCCAGCTTCTCAATTGCAGCGCGCATGTCTGAATGTGTAGCGAATTCCACCACACTGAAAGGTTGAAGGAAGTTTTTATTCGTGTCTATGATTTTCTTTTCATTTTTGACACTAATAAGCATCCTCAGTAAGATTTTTATCATCAAGAGCTATCAGCCCCGAAAGATGGTAAATGATATAGTATCATCATAAAAATAAGTTAAGAAATGTCCCAGTATCTTGAATGACAAACTTTTTCCTACTTTTGTTGTGGATAATTATTTTAATGTAAATTATACAGGGTGGTGCCGATGATACGACAATAAATTAAACTACGTATACCTTAGTTATGTTCCCAGTGTATATACAAAAAAACATAAGAATAATATCCAGTAGTTTTAATACGGAAGCACTGTCAGGTTAACGACCCCGCATCGGTGCGGTTGCCAACTCGCTACTTAAAAACTAGCCAAATTAGTTTTAACACTTAACTTATTGCAAATTATACCTTAAACCTGTACAATAAGAGCCATAACGCATGTCATTAGAATTAGAAAAAAAATAACGCATGCGGAAGTTGCTATGCACTCTCACTAATAGATCATTTAGTATGTGCGAAAGAGATATCTAGTTTCGTTTGTTTATTACTTCACTTTCTTGTCCAAACTTGCAAATACCTACGCTACGAAGTTAGGTCACGGTCACCGTTCAGTCTGTCGCAACAGTCCTGTGACGTTGCACGCGTCATCGCTTTGTAAGCGCACGAGTGTATGCGGAGCCCGGGCGCCGCGACGCCACCGGTCACTCGTGTCATCGTGTGTCAGGGACCGGGACGTTGAAGTAGGTAGTTAAAAACGGTTATTACAATAAGTGTGAAATTGGACGCATTATTTTAGTGACAGAACACGAACAATTAATAGGTATCCTAGTCAAATTAAATATTTCAGTCAACTGTGCGAATTTAGGCGATAAGTTTTTATTGTGTTCGTGTATTTTACTTAGCTAAGTAGGTACCTACTTAGTAAGTGATTGGACAGTGAGTGATCCTGATTGTGATTATTAAATAACACGTGGGCGAGAGGTGCCTGATTACTCGGTTAATAATCTGTGAATCACTGTTGCACCGACCGCGACCCCGAATAAAATGGGATAAGGGCAAAAAGATTAGGAATCTGTGATTCAGTGATTATTACCCATAAGATGACCCACTGACCCAAAAGATCATGTCGCTACACGACGATACGCTACGTTGCCGCTCGCTACAACAGAGGTTAGTGAAGCCATGTTTTTAAATGGCGTTCTATTTTGTTACAAGTTCTAAGCCATTTAGTTTGATTGAATTTTTTTTTTTTGAATTTTGGTGTTAGATTTTTTTAATGGTTTACAATTATTCCTATAATAATATTATAATAATTTTTAATAATAATTTATTTATTCTTCAAAAATTCTATGAACTAGTATGGTCCGTGTTTTCATTTATTGTCGTATCATCGTCTCCATGTTGTATATGCTTGACATTGTCACAATGAGTAAGCTGTTTTACTTTTTTGTGCACCCAACTGTTAATTCAAAAATAATTTAATTATGTTTAAACAGAATGACTGGAATCATTATTTTCTGTAAATTTACAAAAAAAAAACCATAACTTACCCTTCATTCCTGTGTTGTTTGTGTGCGTCAGCATAGGTGACTTCACCAGCTTGACGCATGTAATCCTTCAAGTCCTGTAAACCAATATATTCTATTAATAAAATACCTAAGTTTCCCTTTGTACAGCTCATGCAAAAGTCATCATCAGAATAAAGTCTTATCATCAAGGTTTTCAGCCCCGAAAGATGGTTAAAATACGATATCATCATGACTATTGCAAATTTTATGATTAGAATCTATCGTGCGAGTCTTGGGTACACATAGTAACCTAACGAAATAAAAAGATGAAACATTGAGTATGCTTTTCACAGCGTTTTCGTATACGTTTCTCATCGGTTACCATTGTTTACGTTTCGAGTTGTCCATGGTTGCCTGTCTGTTTCTTCCAAATCTGCAACTGGTTTTCCAGTCTCTCTGATCTC
The DNA here is from genome assembly GCA_932274075.1 of Diarsia rubi. Taxonomy (NCBI): domain Eukaryota; kingdom Metazoa; phylum Arthropoda; class Insecta; order Lepidoptera; family Noctuidae; genus Diarsia; species Diarsia rubi. The sequence continues at coordinate 12,296,721 of OW026433.1, read as the reverse complement.
TCGGCTCCAAATTTTGCTCTCTGTGACAATCGGTCTCGCTTCTTTGTCCACCATGATGGTCATTCATGCTGCTTTTACATGATTTCTTTCTCTTTTTGACACTTTGTTTAATACTTGTATAGACGTCCATCCTTTGACTGTGCAATCGGTCTCGCCCCCGGTCCGTCCCTCTCATAACTGCGGATTCCAGTCATCATTAAGGTGCCTTGATTTCTGCTCTCACCCCCCGGCCAGGTCCTCCATTTGACGCCAAGTGATCATCTACGTCCATCTAGCACTGTTCATGACGACATTCTCATCCGGACGTCATCTTCTCCAAGTCATCTAAGGTAATGCCATCAAATCTTAGTCAGTCATCAGGTACTCTTTCTTTGCAGCTTTCTTCGTTTCCCACCACCAGTGGAATATATCACGCAAACAATGATACCGTGTGAATTGTCGTATACGAAAAGCTGATCAAGCTGTGATAAAAGATTAACTTGACGACCAACGAAATGATTCGAATGCAAATTCACAATAGTGAGGCGATAAGTATGGTATCGACTTCACTATTGCGGACAGAGGCTGTTAAAAACTTAAAAGTTAACAATGAAATAATGAATTTAAAATGGGAGATTGCACATAACGAGAAACGGCTCCTGTTGTCTGTGCCCCCCTATCGACTTTACCTTGTCGGGGGCCACCGGGGCGTCCGGCTGGAGGGGCAGGCAGGGTTGGGGGCGTCATCGCATCACCGGCGCCGAGACACATCCTAACATCGCCTCAGACCACATCGCACACAGCGCTACATCGAGGACTCTGGCCACGATACGCCACCTTCTGTTGTTTTTAAAAATTATCTATAAAGCTCGTAAGTAAGTTTGGTACAACACTTGAAAAAAATACTGTTTTTAGAATAATGAATGTATGCATAGTGCTAAGTTTGGCAATTTAAGTATGTAGTGGTAAACTAAGTTAAAGTTATGGATGGTTACTATTTGATAACTTATTTTGTATTGATCATGTTTTATTAGTAAAGCAAATAGGGTGGTGTGGAGCTCTCGAGGCCGCGAAGGTGGTCCAACGATAGGTCTGCACGCGTCCGTATCCTGTCCGGTGTTTGGTTCCATTCATCGCGACATCTGTCCAGGCAGTTTTCTATGAGTTTAATCTTACTGGTTTCGTTAAAGTGTCATCTCAAGGCTTCTATTTCCAGTAGTTCTCCAGATTGCATCATCGTGTGTCTTCAATAAGCGCCCTTCGTTCGTCCAAGTAGCCCCGCACATCCGTTCCGTCCTCTTTGGTGGTGTGTGTTTGTCAGTCATTGAGGTCGCGACTATAGGTACCGTCCAGGTGATGAGGCCGCCCAGCCCTCAAGTAAGAGTGAAGATGTCCAGGACCCTGAGTGATATGTGATGGAATGATGAAGGGCCCAATGGTGTCCCGGCTCGGTTTCTTACCTGCCAGCTAATGCGGCTAGACAGATTTTCGACGACTAGTCGATACTCGGTGCGCGTCGGCGGTCCGTATCTATAACTGTAGTCACTACTGTAAAAAAAAAGGAAAACATTCATTCAAGAGGTTGTATAGAAGTGACCACAGTTTGGGAGATATCTTTTGGCCATATCCACAAGCAATATCGTCGAAGACATGTTAATTCGCAAGTTCCTCTTCACTGATTTCGCATGAACGTGTGGCTTAATTTTAATTGGCTTTGACATGGTCTTTTAAATAAGACTGGAAAAATAATGATTTAGTGTGAAGGTTGCACAAATCATATATTATCAGAATGTTGTAAAAAGATATTCTTTATCTACTAACTACCTACAAACGACTTGAAAAAGAATATTTGATAAAGTATCTATATCTATGTTGTACTTACAAATGGCTGCAATGATAAAAAAAACAAAATTATGAATAAGCTATAAAAACTAAATACGATTGAGGTGTGATAACGCCAGGTTATCCCTGTTCACCTGTAGGAGCTTACCGTCACTATTTCTTCTTAAAACAATGATTATGTATTTTATAATTAAATATTGGAATAGATACACGTCAGGTTTGAAAAATGAATCGTAAGAGTGTATAACATGAATAGCAGAAAAGTTTTACGAAACAATTTGCGAACTGGGAAAGACAGACTAAATTCATTAAATGTTTGGACATCCTAGGAATAGTGACGTTATCCTGGGGTTTAAAAAATTCGCTATGCACCATGTCTTTTGGTAATTTCTACGGCATCTATAGTGCTAAACTACTAATGTGTAGCAGAAAGAACTACTGTTGTGTTTGAACTGAACAGTGTTTTGTATGTGCCTAATTTAATGAAGACTGGAATAATAAGCATAGCAAAAACATGTTCACAATAAGATAGTGTATAAAATACGTAACCAAAAACACTGGGCTGTTATGCAAAAACAAAAAAAAAATCACAATATAAATGATTGTTTGAAATCTAGTATTAAAAAGGATAAAGTAAGTACATTTAACAGAATATTATGTTGGAATGAGCTGTCAAGCTAAAAGGAAATTGTGACTAAAAGCGTGAGGAAATGTTAGCAACAAAAGATGGAAAATCAGAAGTTAGTATTTCCAGAAACTAAGGTTTCACAGTTGGCTAAGATATGAGCGTTGGGATCATCAGTTAAAAATGCAATAAATGTGCAAGCACAAAACAATCCTTTGGATATTTGAGAAGAGTCCACAAGGGGACGAACGTATGCGAGAGGGGGAATGTTTGATGGGCGCAGCTAGGATTAATTTCAGCGAAGATCGAATGTTTTTCAGCCGCCAACCGCTTTCCTTACCGTGTTGATAACGGGCATTACCTCTTTCGGTCCTACATCCAATATTGGAGCGAGAGGTTGTGCGGAGATGTTTTTGGTCAAGGGAAGCCTGGCTACGCCCATGTGTGTTGTTGCATATCATGCCCGTGTTCGCAATACAGACGGTTCACGTCTCGGCGGCGGGCGTCGCGGCGGCGGCGGCGGCATATCCCGGCAGCGCCAGCGGTCGGAGCCCCGCGGCATGCCGCGAGCCCTCTCCACCGACACCCTACAACATAGCGACACTCACTCGTATCGCGACCGGCCGCGGTCGCGCTCGGAGTGGCGGTCGCGGCGGTAACGGTCGGCGCTGCGGTCGATGCCCCTGGCCGGCTCCACCACCACCCTGCGGCACACCCACGGTCTACTGTTAGCACTGCCCACCCATCCACGCACACAAACCGTGCACTCTGTCTCCCACTTTACGGCTTACCAATTGGTAGCGAATTGACACATAAATAACTTTAAGGGACTCGAACCCATGTTGAATCAATAACAATTTCAAGGTTTTGCAACATTGAAATTGTAACATAATATTAAGAAATACAATTTAGAATTAAATTTAGATTATATCAGTAACAGTTTGACCTGAAAACATAGAAATTAACCAATTTCATGCCTGAATTATGTTTGGCAACATTCCTAATACCCCACTCAGTAAAATATGCACTTGTAATCTGAAATAAGGCATAAATTCTGGCTCAATTTATATGCCAATTAGTAGGCACAAATGATAATGAAGTAACAATGCAAGTAGGTACCTATGTTAACATTCAATATACAACTCGGTGCCCATTAAATAACATTATGGCTTTACTGCCAAATCAAATAAAGAAATGGATGCATAGAATATCATAAGTTTCATACAAATCTCTTACTTTCATTCAAGTTCAAATATATTCTCCATGCATTCAGAGTGATATGTGGAGCCGGCTGATTAGGAAAATAACTTTAAAAATTGAAAATAAATTAAAATATTCTACACAAGACTTTACTTTCAAACCTTGTTTACATAGGGCAATATAGTCAAAGATATAATAAACAGTTTTGTACAATAATATAAATATTAATAATGCAACTTTAATAGCGAGACTATGAAAAAGGTCTTACCTCTCCCCAAGTAGTTCTTTCCCATTCAACTCATAAACGGCATCATCTGCGTCTCGATAATCTTCAAATTCCTGCATAAAAATAATTTTTGAAAACTACATAGGTACTTATTATGGGCACATTCAAAACATAGAGAAAAGGTGCATGGTTTGGTTGTTGTTACTCTTTTCAAATGATTCATGTCATGAATGTTTACTAACATTTGAAAACGTTCACAAACCACAATGCTTGCATAACTTACTGGCATTATCAGTAGGTATGTTGCTGAATACGTTGAGTAGTTCATTATCATTTTAATGCATTCAACAAATTATAGGCATTCTTCAAACAGATTATTCTAGAAGTAGTTATTTTTGGGGTTATGTTTTGCAAGGAACTGGAATTTATTACTCAATACTCCAAGTTTTGCTAAATCTTACCACAAATCCATAGCCGTTCTTGATAAGGATATCTCTTATTCTGCCGAAACCTTTAAAGAACTTCTCCAGATCTCTGTCCCTGACGCCGAAAGGCAGCCCGCCAACGTAGACACGTGAGCCCACCATATTCTCTGATAGTGAAGTAAATAAACAACTATATATTATTATATTTCAATCAGTATGATACAGAATCACAGGTTGGTACCTAACTATATAAAGAGGCTAAACTAAATCTAGGACTTGAATATTTGGCAAATGCGTCGATGCGTGGCGGCGCATTTCTGCACCCCGCGTGGACACGACAGCTATTCCATTAATGTTTGTGTGGCTTGGTGAATTCACATTGCAAAAGCAATTATTACTTAACACCTAAAGTAACGCTGCAAAATGCTACCAGTTTATAGTTATTTTATCGATTTCACGTAGGCATAACTTTATCAATCCGCACACAAGCGACGCATTATCACAACAACGTTGGTACCTATTTGAAAATTTTAAGTCGGTATTTTGATAAATAATGTGCTTACAAATCGTCAGTGTATGTGATTCAGCCAAAATTTGCAAAATTCCACAAGAGTATACTCGCAAATTAATTAAAAAAACCACGAGTTCGAGCTTCACCCGCGTCTTGAAACGATACAATATGGCGGCTTGCTTGACCCGGGCAAATTTTATTTTTAATACTAAAGGAAATTCAATATTTACCTGATTTATTAGTATGCAAAACACATCAACTACTTTTAATTTACTCTGAACAGTAACTTCAGTCCACCAATGTAACAAATAGTCCAGATTTAAATTCAGCTACATAAGCTTCAGACACGTGCACCGATTTCGCTAAAGCAGGAAATGAGGCGATCTGCTAGAGATGGGCCGCGTTGCTTGAATCTTAGTCGAAGTTCATCGATAAATAATTACTATTTGTTGTCTTTTAATAAATAATAAATTGTAATGTTATTTAAATAATGTATTAAACTATTTAGCACGTTGAATTTGTCTTCAAAGTTTTTCTGAAATTTTGAATAATAATAAATACCTACCCCACTTGCCCCAGTGTTAATTCACAGGACGGGGTTCGATTAGGAGATTTTGATTAGGGAAAGCTGCGTCTTTTTGGAAGAACGAAAACGTGCGAGATAAAAGTAATCGATGTAGACTTTATGCAAAATCTCGGATTTCACGTTTATGAACATGGCTGATGATTCATTTTTGATAATCTGGATAACTTTTGTTTTCTTTAGTGGTACAAATTGCCTTTGAGTAAAATCGAGAAATAATACAGGGAGAAAATTAACCCTTCACACAGCCGTCAACTAAGCATTCTGTACATCAAACTAGGTACCCCTACGCAACATTTTTTGCATGGAAACGACTTTTTTTTTGGGGTAAAAAATCTCATTTTACGGTAAAACTCAATGTAGGTAGCAATTTTAAAACATTGTGCTAGTGGATTAATGTGAGTGGAGGTAATTTCTAGGAAAGTTATAACCTGCAAAACTAGTATTTACAAAAACCGCTGTGAAAAATTTGGAACTTTGACCCCAATATTTCCGTAACTAGAGGGTTCCCTGGTATGGTCTAGAACAAAAAAACAATAGCAGTGGTGGGGAGAACAGGTGCGCTTCGTTTGCGTTAAGGGTACTTTTACAACCTTTACATTGCACATTTAAGTATCGATACTTAAAGAGTATTAGTCACTCACTATCGGGATATGACAGTGTTGCCAAATAAAAATAAATGTTTCTGCGTTTCTTAATTCAATAATATTATTGTTAATTTGAACGGACTAACGATAATCGATTGGAGCATAATGTTAACGAAATTATTTCCTAGTATTTCAATAGACTATATAGAGTATATATTTTTGTTTTTTTTTTTTTTTACAAAAATAAAAGATATCGGGGCAAAATGTATGAAAGCTTGTACCACCCCTCCAATAGCAATGAGATACGTCGTTGGATAGGTACCTATTTTTAACTGGAACAATATTTACTACGACAGCTTTACTAAAATGTTTGTCCATTCTGAGTTATAGCTCAAAAACCAAAGTCAAAATGTGTGTGTAATGGAAAACAACATCAATACCATTTTATATTATGTAGATAATTCGCAATTATCTTATCATAACATACCATCATTCTTTTTATTCCCGAAGGGATAGGCACGGGTGTAACTAATAGTACATCCACACGCACACTTAGTTTTGGGAAAATAATGCCAATGACGTTATAATAATGTTTTACACATTAATCATTCATTTTTTGACTGGCCTGTTGGTCTAGTGGTTAGTGACCCTAACTGCTATGCCGGAGGTCGTGGGTTCGATTCCCACCCAGGACAAATGTTTGTGTGATGAGCACGATCATTTGTTCTGTGTCTGGGTGTAATTTATCTATAATATGTATGTATTTAGAAATATATAAGTATGTTTATCAGTTGTCTAGTTCCCATAACACAAGCTCTGCTTAACTTGGGACTAGATGGCGTTGTGTGATAGTTGTGGAATATTATTATTATTATTATATTATTATTTAACATTACTTATCTGTATAAATGATATAAGAAAATATTATAAAATAACAGTAACTAAAAACATTGCCGGTGCAGTAAATCCCTCGTGGGCCGCATATATCCTAATTATCATGTAGTGGATATAATATGCGCACATGTACAGTCATGAGCAATAGTATGTTTACACTCGGCAAAGTTCAAAAGCGAATTTTTCGTAAAATAATGAGTGCAACTTGAGTTGACCTACTTGATGCTAAAATATTATGCTTGATGTTAAAATATTAGTTTCATTACTTATCATAAATATTTAATCAATACAATAAGCAAAAATTTGGTTTTAAACGTTGCTAAGTGTATACATGATGCTGCTGACTGTATCCATGGTGCGCCGTATGTTGTAGGTACTATGCTGTTACTGTGTTCAAGGAAGTTGTTGGTAATCAAAATGAAGCAATAATATGAACCGTGATCTGACGCCTGACGTGTCGGGACCGTATGCACTAACGTAAAAGCCACACTTCATCATATATTCCGTAATCTGGCAAATCATCCAGTTGATTTTTTCTGTAGGTCTCTATTCGATACACATTTTGGAAATGTTTCCCGAAGAATGATCTTATAGCCAGTTTTAGTTGGCACGTTCGTACAGACGCTTTCAATAGATAGCTTCCGGTCTTTGAAAATCAGCCCTTTGGCTATTCAAACGCTTTCTAGTTTAAACGCTTTTCTTTTATACATAGGTCTATAAAAGATTTGATAAATCGTCAGTTTCTTGCATTCGAATCCAGAACTCTTCTGCATGCATGTCTACAATTGGTACGTGGAAGGTGTTTATGAGTGATGATGCAGCAATTCGGAAATCGTAAAACATGTGTGGCAGAGATTTATTTAAATATTGATGATGCAACAGTTTGTAATCTTGTTTGAGAAAATAACACACATATTCGAGAAAATTCCCTATTATTCCTTATAGCATTCACAAAAACATCAACAAAAAAAATAACTTAAATATAAAAGAACCAACAAAAAAGAAGTTACTTTACGCCCTCGGCATACGGTCGAAATTACAATGTCAATTGCCACTGACGCTGCGCGCGGGCTAACTACCTACATAATGTATTCTCTGTCGTCACACTCTTGGCAGAGTGGTCGTGGTCGTCATGACAGGGGTGGTGGCAAGCTTCACAATTCGACGCCATTCCTCTCGTACTGTTGCTTGCCTCGTGCATTCGTGGAGTGGACCATTTAGTGCATTTTTGATTTGGTCGGTCCAGCGCATTGGTGATCTACCGCGTGCCCTCGTGCTGTCAGTTTTGCCCTGAACCACGAGTCGCTCCATTGACGTGTAATATGTCCAAAGAAAGTGAGAATACGACCTTGAACGATGGAAGAAAGACGTTGTTTTATACCGAGTTCTTCGAGGATTGAGACGTTGGTTCGGAACTGTGTCCAGGCTATGCGAAGCATTCGCCTCCAACACCACATTTCTAAAGCGTGTATCTTCTTTCTCTCACTTTAAAGTCCACGTTTCGGCACCGTAAAGAAATATGGGAAACACTAGTGCCCTGAGAAGTCGCATTTTAGTGGCCTTTGTGATGTTTCTGTTTCTCCATATCTTCCCAAGCCGATCCATAGCGGACTTGGTGATAGCCATGCGCCGTTTGATCTCTTTCGCGCATCCACCATTGTTCGAGATCAGTGCACCAAGGTAGATGTACGATTGAATGACGTCACAATTCGCAATTTTTGTTATTTCGGGCGAGTTGTTGTTGGGGCGATCAATAATCATGATCTTCGTCTTGCTGCGATTTTTCTTTAAGCCAAAACAAGGCTCACTTGTTCCATTTTGGCTAGCAGGGTTTCCATATTGCTGATGCTTGTTGCAAATAGGGTAGTGTCATCTGCATAGCGCAAATTGGAGATTGTATGGCCTACAATAGTGATTCCGGCTGACCAGTTCTCGAGTGTTATTCTCACGAGTTCCGTGTAGATGTTAAACAGAAGTGATGATAAAATACAGCCTTGACGGACCCCGGCACTTGAATGAAATTTACTTAGTCGACAACACGTCTTCTTTCTGGAGCGATCTCTCTGGATAGGTAGGACTTTAATCTCTCATTAAGAATATGCAGTAGAATTTTACTTGCGCGAGATATTAAGGCTTTAAGGCGGTAGTTACTGCATATTTTTGTAGAGCCCTTTTTATGTAGAGGCACAAAGACTGTGTGAGTCCATTCTTGGGGCCATGTTCCTGTTTCCCAAATTTTGTTATACAGGATATGAAAAATATCAACACCGTACTCTCCTGAAGCTTTGATAGTTTCAATCAGTATGGCATCCCTTCCTGTGGCTTTTCCGCTTTTAAGGCGTTTGATAGCGGCTCGTACTTCATCCTTTAATATAGATGGCTCTTTCGCTCCGTCCTGGGGCTCTGTCGGGTGACAGTTGTGAGCTTGAGAATCTTCAAATAGCGATGGACAGTAGTCCCTCCACGTCTCAGATATCGCACCTATCTCGGTCAGCAGCTCACCTTGAGAGTTTTCTATAGCCCATGTTTTGGAAGAAAGAGTTTTGGTGATGACTTTGATTTTTTGATGCAGGTCTCCCCTGTTTCGTGTCTGTCATCGTGAATTTCAACTTTCGCACGCAAGTGCTGCAGTTGGTTATCCTACAAACTTCCTGTATACGAGCAGACATTGCGTTCAGTGTCTTCAGGTCTGTTCCTCCAGCTTTCATTCTTCTTCTCTCTTCAACAAGGGTAAGAGTCCCATCAGTCATCCATTGTTGACGTTTGCGGGCCAGTGTTGAGGGTTGAGATTCTAATACGGCACACTCAAGCAGCTCTTTAGCCTGACCCCATAGTTGGTCCAGGGATGCCAATCGAGCATCTATATCAGTCCATTTATGCCATTTTTGGTTAATCGCAGCCAAGAATAGGGTAGTTAACAAAAAAATCTAATTAGTCCGTCATATAGATCACCAAAAAATATTGGACACGTATATTTTTTTTTCACGTAAACAAACAATGAAGACGATACAAGGCTTTGAAAACTCGTGTGACGTCATATTCTAAGCCATTCGTATAACCATTTTTAGCGGTCAGTGACGTCATCAACCCCCACTCAAATCTTTGATGCGTTTTATCTTCGTCAATTTTTAATGATTTGATAAAACAAAAAATACGTATCCAATATTTTTCGATAATCTGACAGACGGACTAATTTGAATCTCATTTTTTTAAGTCAGTAAACACCCCTATTTACGACTGTCTATGGGCTGGATTCTTTTCTGGCTCTCAATCTTTCTAGCGGCTTTGAGCTTAAGCTGGACTTTTGCTATTAGTAGTTGGTGATCTGATCCACAATCAGCACCTGGAAAAGTGTGAAGATTTCTTATGAAACTTTTCCATCTCGAGCTGATCTTAATGTAGCCAATTTGATTTCGATAGTTGCCGTCAGGTGAAGTCCATAAATCTTCTCGGACGGTGTTGGAAGAAACTGTTCTATATCGCCAGGTTATTCTCGGCAGCAAATTGGATGAGCCTCTCACCTCTTTCGTTTTGCTGTCCCATAAGTAGGTACCTACTAAAATTTACGTGACTTCACAGTTATTAGCGAGGTTTGCCGAAGATTCTAGATGACCGACGTAACACTGGCCCCCTCCTTAGACCTTAGACATGGTCGTCCCGAGCATCATTAGTTCCGTAATATCGCGCCAATCGGTCTATATGCACAATCTTAGGCGCACCTCGCGGTTCCCTCCTGTATTCGGTAGGTGACATCTTTGATCCTAGTCACAACTCTGTATGGTCCATCCCATTTTGCTTGCAATTTCGGGGACTTTCTCTTGCTCCGCACTGGGTTATGCAACCACACCAGCGAATTTTCGTCGAAACCTCTACTGTTTTCTTCCGGTCATAACGGGTATTCATCATCTTCTCAGACATCTGTTGTTCGGATTGTCTGATATGCTCATACTACACATCATTTAACTTGTTACGCAGTTCATTTGCGTAATCCGTTACACTGCGCGGGACATCAGGGGGAGTTCCAGTGATTAAATCTGCAGGCAACCGTAATTCCCTTCCAAAGTTCGCGAAGGCTGGAGTCACAATGGTACTTTTATGAACTGCACTCCGATAGGACAGCAGAAACGGCTGAATGTGATTGTCCCAATCCCTTTGCCTGCTTTCCACAACTTTTGCCAGATATCTCTCCAACGTCTGGTTGAATCTTTCCACCATTCCGTTGTAAGAGGTGGTTCTGGTTTTGTGTGTACCCATCAATCGACAAGTTTCCTGAAAAACTTGCGATTCAAAATTCCTCCCTTGATCGCTGTAAATTTCTAATGGTACTCCAAAACGACAGAAGACTTTCTGAACCAAATTATCTGCGACTGTTGTAGCTTCTTGGTTAGGAATGGCGAACACTTCTGGCCACATTGTGAAGTAGTCCATGACAACCATGAAGTACTTGTTTCCGCTGTCACTTTCGGGAAATGGTCCCGCAACGTCCAGTGCTATCCGCGCCCAGGAGGCTCCAACGTTGTACACTTTTAAGGCACCTCTGCTTCGTGTGTGGGGTCCCTTCACAGCCGCACAGCGACATTTGCGACACCAGTCTTCCACATCATCTCGACCGTGGATCTATTAAAAGCGCTCTCTTATCTTCTTGCATTTAATACACATTAAGAACACTAATTGAGACCCCATATTTTTTAATGTTCACTTTTGCATGCAGCTAGTCCGTGTTACCAAAATATTTGCAACTAATATAATAAAACAGATAATGATTCATCGTGGTATATCCGATACTCTTGTTGCACGGGGCCAATTAGAATAATCTCCTTTGGTCATCTAAGCTGAAAGCGCTAGTGTAGAATGTAGCCCGCCAAATTCTATTTATATTAAATTTTTTGCCAGAGTCGGTATTCAGTGTCAGGCAGTAGGTACTTAAAAAATGTACTATAGATGTGTAGGTAACTTATGTATTTACAATTATTTTCATTTAATTGCAATGAACTTGATATAAAACTCATCCTGACTAATTCGCTTTCAATTTTTGGTTTAAAAAGCTGGTTACCAAGATTTTGACGGCTGTACGTTGGAAGTAATTCTAATATTCGGCACCCAGTGGCATTTTTGTGGGATGATTTTAGGATAGTAAAAAAACATTTTAAAAATTCAATTTTTTTATTTCCATTCCAAAAGCCAACATACCTTAATGCAACTGATTAATTATACGCTCTCGTGTCCTATTGAAGAAAGAAAAAATTAAATGCATTTCCATAGCATGTCTATTTTCTTCCAATTATCTAGTTAACACTAAAATTATAAAAAAATTAAAAGAAATATGACACACTACTAGGGGCATTGACTGCCTTATTAGGAAAATAATAGAATGTTGGAAGTACTTTCACTGTGGTTTTTATTTTTTTTTAATTTAATAAAATTTCGAAATCCTACTACTTTGGTAGGAATAAAAAAACGTACAAAAACTCTTTTAAAAGCAAACCACAGGGAGAGTGTACTTAATTACATACTAATTATACATTCGTTATAAGAATGCGCCACACAAGACAGTCATACTAAGGCATTTTACATTCGTCCTATATGGACTTTGCTCACACATTGAAAGCAAATATTTATATTCAATAAGCCACAACAAACATGTGGAATTATAATCCTAATTAATGAAATAACTCCTCACAATCAAGGTTTAGTTTTTTGTCAAAATAAAGTTCAGTTTTCAGATCAACTATTTCAAGTTTTTAGAATTCTTTCAGCAGATAGGTTTTGAGCAAAGTAATTTAACCTATAGTCTATCTGTTAGAGAGACTGTTGCAATAATATTCTATTACACACCTTATGAATCTGTTTTTATTTTCAAGGGAAGAATAACAAGGTGTTGATACACGGGCAATTTATTTCGAGACGACAAACGTCGAACGTAGTTGAGCAATCTTAGCGGTTGAATTGAAGGGCTGGCTGCAGGACAGCACACATTAATATATCAATCAATATTATCTGAGAAGCTGTCTACTCTCTAGACCGTTTTGTTCGACCGCACTTGTAAGCAACACAGCAAGTAGCAATAGTAGTACATAATTTAACCTATTGCATTGCTACAGTGTGGTAACTGCCAATGTTGCCAACATTGAAAATAAATGACCCGTGAAGACACCTATATGTTCGATAGGAAATGACTAAAATAAAGTATTTTATTTGATGATGGCTAATTTTGACTGAAGACAGTCTTTCTAGATTACGAAAGAAACGTAGCATTAAAAATAATGCACAAATATAATGAAATCTGTATACGTATATAAATATAAAAGTAAACATTTAAATTCTAATATTAAAATGTCCTAGAAAATTCATGGCTAAAAGGGGAAACATAATTGACATTACATACTTAATTAAAAATAATTCAACAAATAATTGACAATACAATAAATAGTCACACATATTTAAAACTAAATATTAATAAACAGAAAATCAATAACAATGAATAATTATATTTTTTTATTTAATCAGGCACATAATCTTTTACTCAATGGTATTCAATATTATATTTGGATAGGTAATAAGAGGAAATCAATGAATATTTTTATTTGGGAATAAAATTAGGTAATTATTCGTTTTATATTTCCCATTATAAATGTATTTTTTACTTGTCGTAACATTTACAACAGCCGTTAAAGTACTAACGGTAAAAGATATATATGTGCAGGCACAACTAGCGACATCTGCATTGAATAATTTTAGTCAAGAAGACAGTTTGACTAAACAGTGTGCGAACATTTTATTTGTTAATGGCAACTAACTTGATACTTTTGCCGCGTCTATGGTGAACGTAATATTATAGTTTTATTGATTATTTTTATAAATGTCACGAGAAAGGTACTAAGAATTATGGATATGTATTGAATCAAATGTTTATTAACTTGAAGCACTAGTTTATCAGTCTTTAGAATATTTTTTCAGGTAAGGGCACAAGTGTACCTCATAAAATGAGAGGGAATTGATAGTTCTATTCCAAGGTAGGTAGGTAGAAATAAATTGTTGTTTAATTTCAGTGACTTTAACATGATGTCTTGTACCGACATTTTTTTTTTTTCAAACAACCGGTAGCCATCGAAAGCTTTAGTGCAGTTGCTCTGTAGCAATACTATATGGCATAGAAAGCTTTGATTATAAGATATTCTATAAATATACACAAGGTATATCTTAATATCACTCGGATATAAACCAGAATAACGCACGAAAACTCATGGCTACTGTTTCCACAACATTCAACATGAAAAAGTCACTGAAAATGTGTTTTATGGTTAAAACGTAAGATATACTGTAGAATATCTGTCACACAGCGCATTCTCACCTATTTTAAGTAACCTATCAAATAATTGTACTAAAATAGGCATGCTTCTACTCTACGTACAAACTTAAGAAATGTTTGTCAATGTTAGTACATTAATACTAAAATAAAGACTAACTATTTTGAACTTCATCTGATACAGATGATTATTATTTTTTTGGAACACTTTTTTTTACTATTTGAACTTTTTTTTTGCAGTGAGCAATTTAAGATGTCTAATAATGCGAATGGGTCTATAATTAACTTCATCCTGCGTTATAAAGTTTAGTCATTCCAATAGCTTGGTCACATCTAAGTAGTTTTCCTATAAAATCTTGTTGTTATTAACGTAATCATAATTGGTTACTTCTACATCAGAACGTCATTTTTTGGAACTTTCTCCACTGGTACGTACATTTCTATGTTAGTAGCAACGTCAATCAAAACCTCATATACTCCTCCCTAATCATCTTGTCTAGTCATCAAAATGTTAGTAAAATAATATAGTTATTGCTTCACGCAATCCTTGCTCTACCGTCTCAATCCGTAATTTATCTACCGTCAATAAACGTCGTAGTTCTGGGCCGTTTGAATACTTCAATTGGCAAAAGGTAGCACAAAAGAGTGCTGAATACTGAAACCCGAAGGTTTTAGCTAATACTAGCTAGAAATCAACTCGTGTTTTTTGGAACACGTTATGTGGAGTGTTCAGACTGGGGGTGGTCCTCGTACGTAGCGTAGTTGTGGAGTGAGAGTCTGGGCGAGCGAATTGAGCGCGTCGCAGCACCGTGGACGTTCCACCAGCCAGGCGGCTAGTAGTAGAGCAACGAGGCACAGTTGGATGGGCAGTGAAGAGCGCAGGACTCGCCACACCCAGCCCCCGCGGGGGCTGTAGTCAGGGTCTCCTGAGCCCGTCTTGTTGCCAGCAACAGCGGCGATACTCTTATCCCTTCTGAAGAAAAGAATTGAAACATTTTATATTTATTTTACATCTTAGAACAGGAAAATAGGAAATAAATAACCAAGGGAAAATTGTATCATTATTTAATTATAAATTCAAAAATAATGTCTGCTTCGCCTGTATATGTCGGTATTCAACTATTTGCGGTGTGTAGAACTTATGTAACTTTAAGACTTTACGAAAATAAAAGAATATTAATAAATTATGTTATGAACTTACATCTCCTCCTCAATTTTCAGATCCGGAATGTTCAGCTCCACTAAAGCACGACACGATTCTTGTAATGTGCGCACTTCATTTTCAGTTTGTTCCATACGCTGCAACCCAATAATGTAAGTGTTACTTTTGCATGTATTTGTTGTGGACAGAACAAAAAACATTTTGGTAATCCTATTTTTATTAGTTCAAATCGATAGCGCATTTTTTTATAAATTGAAAAAAAAATACTATTAGTCTTGCATGCCGGTGGATATCTCCGGACGATAATGATCTAGTATATGTGTCTGAAAGACACTGTAATTATATTTACCTTTGCAATAGCTCTCTGTGCGGGCGAGTTAGGCGCCAAGGCAGCTTGTAGCCGTCTGGCGAGCTCTCGCAAGGCGCTCAGCCGTCGAGCACGGCGTCCAGCACCTTCGCTGTCCCCGTCGGATATGCCGGAGTCCGACAGCGAGTCGCATGTTGAACCACCCTGGAATAAACATAATTTGAGAAGTGGGTGACGGCGCCCTACGAAGTTGAACTTTTTGCGAAACACTATTTACAGTCCGTTAAAATCTCGCTGTCTGTTAAAACTTCATAAGCTTGGATTATTTTTGGACTTGTTGACCCGAAAAATACTTTGATAAAAAGGATGATTCACGTAAGAAAAATGTGATAAGGATACTGAAGGTGCCATTCTTTTAGACAAATATCTTTTTTATCGGCTAGTAGGTATAAATATTACCGAATCTGTTGTGATGGATTAATTGACTAAGTGTTACAACATATCAAAACTAAAGAATTCGGATTACGCCAACGTCCTTCAAAAATTAATTGTAATTACATGTGATCTTTACCTTCTTTTTATCCACAAGTGACGCAGCCAATTGTCTGATTTGATTAGCGACTTCGGTCTGGTCCCCAGTCACGGCACCACGGTCTCTTAGGGCTTCTAAAGTCAACAGGTCGCCTCTCAAAGCTCCCTGGAGCTCTCGAAGAGCACCTTCCCATTCTGCCCAGGCGCAGACCGCTTTTTCCAAAGATAAGAGCTCGTTTGAAGTCCTGGAATAAATCGTTTATTTTATTTGTCTAATTATGATTTGTTGTCGTTCGTATTTAGTATGTACGAGCAAAATTTAACTTTGCTAGCTCGCGTACCTACCTAACTCTTTTGACGTGTGTACTTTTTAAACTTGGTCTATTTTTGTCGCCAATAGTTTCATACTACCTACCTACTTGTGTCAGAAAAGAGACTAATATTTAAACAGCAGCTCTCGTATTCAGGTCATTGTTTAAAATTTTCAGCCCTTCCGATCAATAAAAATGAGACAATATGTCGACCAATGTCGTTGTTCCAAGTGACTAAGAATACGACGAACATTGATTCACTCGAATCCCGATACCTACTTAAGTTTCGGTTTTTAGTTTGGATTAGAATGAATCACAAATGTGCTGTCCAATGTCTGTAATCTATCTTAGGAACATCCAGTGGGTCATAGGTGCCCGAATCAGATATAGTGCACATTTAGATTCTATGATTTCATCAATGATATGTGTAGATAACCGAATAATTAGAATTGCCCATAAAGTTATTCGCGAAAATGCGAGCTATTAAAGTATTCTCTTTCAATATCGCAATTCTGATCCCAGATGGGCGTCCTGTTTTGGGGACCGTCTCATTCATTCTCACATTAAAGAAGTCCCGATCTTCAGCGAAATATAAGTACCGAAATGGCATTTTATCATTAATAGTTCCTTACCTCTGATGAGCGTCATCCCAAGCAGTGAGCAACGTTGCCAGATCAGCAGCTAGACCACCATCGTCATTCTCCATGTCGCCGAGAGCGCGACGCACCGACACAGTCAGCTTTAGCATCGATACCTTGCATTCTAGCAGGCGGGAAAGACGCTCCTGTCAACATGAATTTGAAATTAGAATGCGGAAAAACAAATGAGAATGGTTAATTTTGAAATAGTTTTTTGATACAAGGAGGTCGCGATGTCAGGTGGGGCTTTTTGGTAAACATTTGTGATTTTTTAGAGAAATATAAGATGGGTTGCCTAATTGGTCTAGTGGTCACAAGCGCGACTGCTGACCATGAGGTCCTTGGTACGATTCCCGGGTCGGGCAAATTGTTTGGTTTTTCCATCAGAAAGAACAATGGCGAAATCTTAGCTAAATATAATTTGAGCGTCTAAAAGTAACTTATACATATACGAAGGCAGTACTATATTTTTTCTACGTTTTTCAAAGTATTACATTAACCAACTAACTACGTATAAAAAAAATATTTTAAATGAAAAGTTATTTAATTTTTCATTCATGTTTAGTGTTGCCAAGTGACAGTAAGTACAGCATTATTGTATTAAAATCAGTTTTAGTTTGTTATTATAAAAAAGGAGTAAAATTAATCAACAATAATGTTTATTTTTAAGTGGAAGTGTTCCTTGCAGGGAGGTAAAAATATTGTAGTGTAAAAATAAATGAATTATTTTCAATTAATGACTGGCAAAAAGACTATTATCCCAAATCTAAAAAAAATAACATGGTTTGACAACACTGTTGATAGGTTGGTGATTGTGATTACTATGCGGATTACAAAGGGATTACCTACCTACCTTTTACAAGAAATTGCATTCTGAAATAACTGGGTAAGGAAAATGCATGCACCAATGCATTATTGCCTATTTACTTCTCCGAATAGGAATTACCATAAACATAACGTACAAAAGTTCATGACTGAATTTCTATTATTCTCGGAGTTCTAGAACACATATTCTTGCACAAAGTAATTCAGAAATTGACGCCGCGTTAAACAAGATATTTTTCAATTAAAGTACAAGGTGTAAGTAGAGACACTCATAATTATATTTACTTGTTGTAGGTATGTAGAACGTCATCATTAGTCCCCCAAATGTAATGATGTTAAACTAACCGTATGAAATAGATTACACTACTTAATGTGTTCACCTCGTGACTAAGCAATTAGGTGTGTATAAAACAGAAGTATTTATGGATAGTAGTTTTTAGCTAGTGTAGGTGTAGGATTAACGTTTCCGCATCAATGGTTTGACGCAAAACCATCATCGGTGAGCTTAGTTGGACTTATTAGATAATCCAATAAGTATGCGTTTTGTTCTCATATTATCAACTACCTAAGGGGAGGAAGGGACAAACGGCTTGTGCAACGATCACAACCCGTATTTATAACAGTAATCGATTTTGAGAAACTTAAGATTAGATCTTCCTCAAGAAATCTTAAGCAACTTCCTCTTTGGACTCCCAAAGACCGCTCCAAAAATGGCGGGAGCCTGTTGTCTTGCCATCAACCTCTCTCATGCTCAGCACTCGCGCTTGAGTTCACTTTAGATCCACAAGTTAGCCTTAAAACATAATCCCTAAACCTTACCTTCAACTCTTCAATCCTCCTATGCAACTGAGCCCTAGTATGCGGCTGTGGGGCGCAGTCCCCAGGCTCGCAGACATCATCAAGTGTCTCCCGGAGCGCCGCCAGTTCCCTGCGCAAGCGCCGGGCTCCACCGCGTCTGGTCGCTGCAGCACGCAGAGCTGACCATCTTGCTGATACCGCTGGGGAAGAAATGGAGGGTTAGATTTAGATAATGAGTTCTTTGGATGTAGTATAGGAAGTTGGAGTTCAATCGTGTCAGAGGATCGTGTATGCTTGGCCTATTAGGTGCCCATATTTCGTTCGGCCTTCAGTCCAACCAGATGCAGCTAAATATCTGCAATTGGGCTGAAAGTATTTTACATGTAGCTACTGGTAATACTGTTTGTCATGCATCGGACTTGTGACAACCAAATTACGACTGTTCACGGTGTACAAATGATATCCGTGACCAACACCAAAGGCGATTATGAAGAGTTTGAATTCTTAAAGTACAGCTTTTGGAAACTTATAAGCTGATTGTAGCTGTATCATATCCTTAATTTATTTTTATTGCTCGTTTTGGTGAACGAAGAAATCCATGTCTTACCGACAAGGTTGTAATTACATTTAAAGTCAATGATACAATCAAGACGTTTCCTCAGAAGATTATAGAGAGCAAACGGCTTATTCAAAGTGCAAAGGAGCAAATCTGGGCTAATCGGTCAATCAACAAACAGGCCTGGTAGAATAAAGACACTTGATGATACAACCATAAAAATGTAAGATCAAACGAAACTCGCTTATAAAAACATTTAGAAGATGGTCTAATATTAAAACCGGCCAAGTGCGAGTTGGACTCGGATACAAAGGGTTTCGTACTACCATAATATCTAACGCTACTTGAACATGTTTCTTGTATGGAAAGTAATGGGTCGTACGTAGTGTCCATACTTAAACGTTCGGACATACTTAAACGGTAGAGCCTTAGTAGATACGGAACCCCAAAAAACTAATCTAGATCATCGATCTACCTTTCAACTCTAGCAAAAAAATTAAATACATAGCTCTTTATTTTAATCTCATCATCATTAACCTAATGTTTCCACTGCTGAGACGCAGTCCTCCTCTCTTTTAAGGAGGAGTGGGCTTAGTATAATATACGGTGCGGATTGGTAGATGTCAAAAGTCTTCGAATTTTTGGTTCTAGGATATGCCGGTTTCCTTACGATGTTTTCCTTCACCGTTTCTGAGAGCAGTGGTGATGTTATAAATTACACAAAGTACGTAGTAGTACGTAGTAGTAGTAAGCGCCCCACCCACGACATGCTGTTCGTCTCTCTCGGTGACGCTACCACTGGGCCAACGCAGCTCTCCGCTACCTACTCGCAATTTTACTGTAATTTCCTAATAACTATACCAAAT
The DNA here is from genome assembly GCA_932274075.1 of Diarsia rubi. NCBI lineage: Eukaryota > Metazoa > Arthropoda > Insecta > Lepidoptera > Noctuidae > Diarsia > Diarsia rubi. The sequence goes on along the minus strand of OW026433.1, from coordinate 12,276,549 downwards.
ATCTCAATATGCAATACCGTTAAAAATACACGTTGTTTACGTGCATAGGCCATAGGATGCGCACGCGCAAGTGGGTCGGGGTGTGCGTCCGCGTCGGTATATCAGTTAGTAGGTTAATGTGCACCGCAATAGTACTGGTTGAATGCCAGGTGACGAGCTTTTGTGTGCTTTATAGCTTTTATTGCGTTTTGTCATCGTCGTTGAGGATTTTGGAGTGGTTCGCTAGACGGCACGGCGCCTGTTCGCTGTTAGTTTTGCTCAGGTATTTGAACTGGTGAATGGGCTTTGGAGCTCAGTTGGGCAGTTGCTTTATGTAAAATACACAATAGCTGCAGCAAGCTGAACAAGACCCTGACTCCAACATTGTTAAGAGTAAGCTAAGCTGGTGAAGAGTAAGAGCAGCTTTGTTTGCAGCACTATTGGCTTCAGTACTTCAAACTGCTTTCTCCAACTACGGTAAGGGTAAGATTACATCTGCCTCACATTTCAGTGATACTGAGTTTAGAATCAACCGAGACAGGTTGAATGATATAAGTAACTTAAACAAACTTAAAAGACAATCGTAAATATTGTCAGCTGTTTGAAATGCGAGTGCTGCCACTACAGATAAATTAAAACGTCAATAAACTTTGACAAACGTCCTTCCGTTACTTTACCTATTTGCGTAACAAAACTTATCCCAAAAAGAAAGTAACAGATCACTTCGAGTATCTATAACCAAAAGGAAACAGTAAAAGAATTAGGTAAACACGTTTATAAGTCATTCATTGAGTTCACTAGAGACAAAACAAAACAAGTCTAATCTATTTGGGGCGAATGAAAATATTGTAACGGTTAAAAATATTCTGAGTAGGGTCGATAGAAATGGAACTCCGTGGCATCGGGAGGTAAAGTTGTGTGTTTTCAAATCATAAAGTAAGAAATTAAAATGAATTTAAATTTATACCTAAAACTATATTAAGTAGCTAATTACTTTGATTTAGATGAGAACCTTGATGAAGTCAAACACGTTTATGAAGGAAACACTGATAAAGAACGTAAGCTAAATATAGATTTAAATGAAGATGCACATAAACTAACACAACACAACACAAGTTGGAAACGCAAATCAATTGATGTTTATTGAAGCGAGGGTCATAAATAATGCAATGCCAATGAAAAGTAATGAAAAGTTATAACGCTAAATCATTTAACTATATTGTAAAATGTACTGCACAATACATAGAGAACAATTAAACAAGTACCAAGTTACGAGGCAGCCAATAAAACAATTCCTTTCTCTACAGGAACGCGTGTACAAATTGCGATGCAATTCTACATAATTATAGTGAATTATGTACGTATGAGATCAACTGTATTCATCTCGGTAAAGGCAAAACTTTAATCGGTATTATTAGAAAATTGCACCACGCATACGGAGGAGATTTAGCAATAATTATGGACGATGTTAGCAGTCTTTTTGCTGATTTAAATTTATTGATAACTTTAAATAAACACATTCGTTTGACAATGACGATAAACGTGTTTGCATTATTTGTGACATTAAAACATAAACAAGTGAAACGATCTAAGAGTTTCCGACACATTTACACATAAAGAATTTTTAATTGATAACTCCACTTAAAATAAATAAAAGTATAAATAAATAATGACTATTGCACAACACAAAACCAGAAATATTACTTTAATGTACTTATGAAACTATATGTTCCAGGATTACATAACTATCATCAAAGAAGTCCAGTTTAAGAGCAAGGGAAACACATTTATAAGAGCTGATAGCCATCTTGCAACGGAAATTGGTAATGCCTAAGACCTATTTAAAGATATAACTGCAAAACCGGCCATACTGGAAACAGGACTAGTTTGAGATAATTGAGGATTTGATGTAGACGAATTATGAATAAGAAAGATTAAACTAATGCTTGGATATAAACAGGTAATTTACTAGTTTAAATTACCCACTGTATCTAATCAGCGTGGTAATTTAGTCTGTAATTTGCAATAAAATAATGAGCAGTAACAAGGTAGATCGGTTTCTATACCTAATAGAAATAGACTTTCAATTTTCTTGTACCTATGAGAAATATGATTGATGCTGACAGCAATTTACTTCGAGACATAATATTAAGTAATTAAGATTGAGAGTAGGCTCAAGTAAAGACAAAATTGAAAATAAAGAATAACGAGAAAGTAAGTAAAGAAAATGCAGGTATGAATATAATATCCAAGACTACTGAAATGCTTGTAAATTCAGACCACAGAATCCTCAGATATTCATGGAAGCCCATCATTTGTCTTACAGTCCGCAATTATATTAATGTCGCACTGTACTCAAGGAAGGAGTAAAACGCAAAGGACATGTTTTATCACTGCATTCGTCGTAAACCGTCCATAAATCAGGATAGATACGACAAAGCGGGACAAAGCCCAGCCGGCAGCGCTTGCGTAGCCGAAATAGCGCTCTAAATGTCACTGGGTCCATGAACTTGTGCATAATCTTTGCTAATTCGGTGTCAACGCACTTGGGACATTTCGCAGATGTCTGCATGTCTCGCTTCGTTGGTCTATATTGATCTGTATCGGACTTGAAAATTGTAAAAAAGTGTAGTTTTCCCCAATTTCCAAGTCCGATACAGATTAATATAGAACGAAACGTCGTCGACGTCGTAACGAATCGGTTGAATGATGCAGGTATGATGTTTTGTAACTTATGGCCGTATACGACGGTTTATTGAGAAAAAAAAAATGCAATGTGATTTAAATTTAGCGAGACGATGTATTTTTTTTGTAAGTCTATGAATCATGCACGACCAGTGTATGTAACATAAACCCAGAGGGTAAGTTATTATTCTCAACATAAGATAGCTTAACTAGACCAATATGTACGTTTTCAAATACATAATTTAACAATGTTGCAATCGTATTGAAAATCAATACAATACAGCATTTGCAAGACATTGTGAATTTTCATACAATAGGAGCAGATTTGTAAGCGATTAATCAATTCGAACGTTCGATTATAGGTTAGTCGCAATGATTGCATTGCGACTAACCAATAATCGCATATGTAGCACAGCCGTATAGAAGGGATGTGACGAAATCACGGCCGATTCAATTCAAATATGGAGCAAACAATTTTGCGTCCCGCGAAGAACGGAAGGCAATTTGTTAGTAAGGAATAAGGATGCACAAGTATCGATACATGTAGGCACATACTAACATCAAAAGAAATCTCTATACGTAAGAATTAAGTTTTACGGTTTGATGCATACAATTTTAAAATAGATGGTACTGCTGCTACTACATTAATATAAATATTATAGAATTTCTACTACTACGCATTAAATCATATATAAAGTATTGCAAAAGATGGATTGAACGTGTGAGGAATGATAGACGCAAAAACAATAAACGTAGCGGGGCGGTTAACGAGGAAGAAAATAAGTAAAAGCCGAATTGCGCCGACCTAAATAAACTACGGGACCAGAGGAGATGGATGATGAAGTTTGGAAAAAAAAATCGATCCTACTGGTGTAGGTAGGTACCTACACCTTGGTATCGAGTGCAAAATATTATCGATACTTTTTCGGATCCCCATTTGGAAGTGAGTCGGTCGTCAGTCAAATTCAACGAGCTATTACCGCTTCCTATGGAGTGCGGGCCGCATGGGAACTAACAGAATGTTACTCGAGCAATATTTGCATTCTATTTTCATATTTTGGTCGTTATTTTTGAATGCCTATTCAAGATGGAGGAAAATCTATAGCCGCAACGTTACTGGCAGTTAATGGTTATACTCGTAGTTACTATTTTAGTTTGACTGCCATTGTATTTGCGGGATGCTGCAAACATATCACCATATTGTGCACTTGTAAAATGCAAACTGTTTTTATCACCGAGCTAAAATTCGACGCGTCGCGCATTCGAAATTGGCAAAAAGTATTTTTGCCGTCACCCGTTATAAAATCAAGGCTAAATCTTGTTGCTTCAGTACAAGTGCCTTTCTGTGCACTTGCTGAATCATTTAACACTTTTTCGCACAAAGGAAAACATGTTTGGGCTACATTTAAAAGTTAGACAACATTATTGTATCTTACACATTAGGCATATAAATAAATAAAGTGGCACATACTGATCGTCATGTTTTATACAACAGTTCTCCATACTGTACTTATAAACCCGGATTACGAGAAATTCTCAGCATTTCTTACAAAAATAAATACTTCAAGCCGTATGTGGTCTTACTGGTTGCAACATGACAATCTCACATCCTTGCACGGTGAAAGCAAACAAATTGTAAAATAAACGATCACCATACGCTCGCGCTCCTCATAAACCTGATGCGGTCGGAATTCGTAATCGGTCATCAATATGTGCTAAAGACACCATTAATACTCAAACGTGAAAAATTATACAATCAAGCAAACAATAATTCAGGAAATCAACAAAAATTACATCAGTTTGCTAATCTTTTTACAGATTAATGTTATCATATTATGGAATACTGATAACGTTTCTGATAAATCATCACAAATCAGCAATAATCTAAACCAATTTAATATTTGTACTAAAGTTAAACACAATAGGGCACTTTAAAACTCACTGGCAACGATCATTACGAAAATACACAAGAGGATGAGAGTATTATAAGACACACCACACAATACCTGGGTACTGTACGTAGCAATCCATTAAGAAGCTGTCAACTCGATCATGCGCAGGATTCGACGGCAAGGTCGAAGTTGCACGACTGTGCACCGCGGCGCTCAGGCAAATATTGAGTATACAGACAGAACAGCCTGGCGAAACCTCGCCACGTCTCTATTACAAGGCACTAACGATGACTAACTTGCGAATACTAACAAACAACTATTTCACCAAATGCAAATCCAACTTTGTCTTTTTGTCACTCAAGAATACCAATCCAAAATACTCCTATTCAAGAACACAATAAGGTGTCAGTTGCAATGTACAAACGCTACACACTTGCAAATAAGGTGTGATTGACGGAAAACTAACGGTAGACGAAACCAAAGTTACAGTTGTATATGGGTCACAGGAAAAAGTGCCTTGAGGCTAAGATATTAATATTTGTTCAACTGCAGAAACAACATTGCACAATATAAGTACATTGTAACAAATGCAAGGTGACCCCGGCGGAGATATTGAGTTTCTTCATAGATCTTAGAGATACTGTACCTATTCAATATGAATAGAAATTATGTACATAGATAGGCAAACTTGTTGCAAGGTGAGCTCCTGGGAAAACTTTATGATATTCATCCGTGTTTAACAGATTCAATTCATGGTAGTTTCATTAAATTTCTAATTGTGGGAAAGTTGGTAAAGGAAGATAGCCAATAATTTTGTAACTCTAATAAACAAATAGAAAAGAATATAAAACAAAGATGTATTTCCAAACTGTTGAAATTCAGTTAATACTTAAAACAAAATTGGATCATGATTTAACACCAGACACTTCACAAATGAAGACATCACTGAACTGCCCAATATTAAACGAAATGACCACTAGATGGATTAACAAGCGTAGCGAATTTGATATCATAGGTTATCAAGCCGAGGAGCCGAGGTCTTGACCGCAATGAAACCAGATGAAGTCATAATAGAAACTCAGAAGCAAACGATACGGCCTTGTCTAGAAACGATAAGAAAATAAACAAGACAAGAGATAATGGAATAACGGAACACTGTGTTATTAATATTAATAAAAAGACTGGACTCGAATATATGCTTTCATTGATGATTTTTATGGGACCGCTTTTGAATCAAGCACAGTTAAAGCCAAAAATTATTTTAAAAACTAAAAGGCGAAGTCTAAAATCTAGAATCAAAGCTCGCAGATTAATTTCCTGATTCGTTATGGAACAGTTAAGTTAATTAAAAACTGCCAGCGTATAACTGGACAAGGATTTATGACCAAAACAGGCACAGGTAGTTAGACCTTTCCGGAGATTGAGCGATCTTGGAGGATCATGCTTTAATCACTATGTTTGACAAGTAGATTGTGGATGTAGGCGTTATCGGGATTCCAGTGGATACGCAGAAAATGGCGACAAATCACAAGATATATCATAAACAGCTAAGTTGCCGTGATGATAGGAATAGAGAGAGCTCTATTTTTAAACGGGATTTCTAATCTCAATCTGAAGCCAAAAACAAAAAGTAAGCCTCTGATCAAGAGATAACAAGACAATATTATGATGCTCTAATAATAGCTAATGCTCTTTAAAGAAAGTAAATTACCAGCCGCTTCTCTCAAAGAAACACTCGGTAAATTCTCTCATGATTTACGCATTACACTTCCTAAAGTAGAAAATAGCTCATTAAACCACCTCACTCCATTTGTTTGGCATCATTCAATCACGCAACGCTTTTACATACCAATTTGTGGACGATGGCAGCATATTAAAGCCATCGTAACCTAAAATAATCATACCGGAACTTATTGCGTGAATCAAATCATTAATAATTGTATAATATAACTGAGTCACGTTAGAGAAGAATTAATTAAATGGTAAATGCTATTGGTAGTGCACTGTGCTGTTCTAAAGTTATGTAATAATTAATATTGTTTAAGGGTAATAGAGTAAGCCAACAAAAAAGTGAAATTGATACTTGCTTCCAATTTCAATAATGGTTGGATTCCTCAATCATATTTCGCCAATGCCACATGCATTATGCTCACATTAAAATTTAACGACAATTGTGCCGTGCTCTCGCTGCCAATATACGATGTCCTTGCCAGTTGTATTGGCATAACAAGTGCCAGTTTTTGCCAGGAGTTGCGCAATGAATTGCAGTTGCAACATGGGAAAACGTTGTGGAGAAAACGTATGTTAAAATTTTTACCGTCAGCGTTGGAGTGACCTACTAACGAATTTGACTATGTCGCTAATTTTAGAACTTATTCCTCTTTTGTTTACGAGGAAAGTTTGAAAGATGTCGATGAAGTCATTAGTCTTGCTACAGTCCTTTCAGTTTGTTTTTCTTTAACAGCAACTCAACAGCAACAAATCAATGATAATATAGTTTACTGCAATGCAAAATCAGAGATGAAAATATCTGTGTAAGTGCTGTACCTGTTATGGAACTCTATTTCAGTATTTCTTAATATAGTTTGCCGTCTAGTAAGTTGAGGAAGTATCTAATGCTAAGTAATTTGTCTGGTACGGTGAGTCGTTGCGCAATGGCTGATAACAATACAGAACAAATTGCTGTAATAATTCATTATGGCAGTACTTAGTCCACATTAGTCCTTGAGGGGTCTTTGCCCGGCTGTGGGATGTTGTAAGAGATACCGCGGCCTTGACATACAGGGCTAAGAAGGAACATGGGTGGTTTTTAGTCAGTAGAAGTCTGACACTCCCTTTCGCTCTGCCCAAGAGCGGTTCAAAAAAAGGTGAAACCCCCCCCCCCTCAAAAAAAGGGTCTTTGCCCAGTAGTGGGATAACGCAGGCTAACAGTATCAGTATTAAAGCGAGACATTTCAAACAGATGACTTATTGTACCGTCTAAAACAATTAAGTAGAATTTGAAGAAGTCTTCCTAAACATCTGCTAACAACCCCTTTGTTAGGCGCCACCTACGCTCCTGATTCATAATTTAGCCAACTTTCATATTCCTATAGCCAACCGCGGTGCTGCAAAATTATTGAGTAGGCGTAAGACCACAAAGGTTATATTAGTGAAGATGCAAATTATTTGTACAGGATTAGATAGTAATCAGAGAGCTAGTTTAATACAATCGCGCTGCTTATGCGATCGAGCGACATTTTCAAAATCATAACCGGTCATTGGCCGAATTACGAGTACATTATATTAATTATAATATAATAATATTTATCATTTTGGTATTTCCTTAATTCATCATGATTGCCAGCTATATGTCAGTCAGTACTAAGCGCTAAGTCTACGCTCTTATAAGTACTGATTTCCTAGTCGGTAGACTTATATAACAACCTATCAATATTACATTTCAGCATTTCTATCAAATTCATATTTTTTCGCGTTATGTACAAAATTAAACGAAACGATCTTTCGCTTCTTTACCTTGTGACACTTCTCAGACTGAAGGGCTCATAAAGTGGTCTCTGTGGAATATTTACTCTGTGGTTTCAGTACTTAACAAAGAAAATGGCGAACCGCGAAGATCGGGAGTTGTTGACAAGCGTAGGCAGAGTGTAGGCGATCCCGTCCTTTAGGGTCAAGTACACCATAGACCATACCACTCTGTGGGAACTACACCGCTAAATAATAATAGTAATACACGAAGTATTTAAATGTTCACTTGGTCTGTGTTTTAGTTTTAAGTTTGTACGGAAACTTGTTTTTTTATGTTGAACAAGAAATTTTTTTTTGAGTACTTTGACTTATTGCGTGTGCAGTGCAGTCCACGAGATTATGTTTTTTCGAAATTGAAGTGTACGGTATACTATCAGACATGCACAGGTGCACTAATTGAATTGTTTCCTGTTTGTATTATCGTGGTTTGCAAAAAAAAAAACAAACGATAAAGGCGATACGAGTAATTAAGAAAATAATAAATAATAAAATAACGGCTTATGGGCTGCTTGAAAACAGTTTCTAATAAGTATGAATTAAACGTGTTTCTAAATTACTATGGACGATAATTTGTTTCGTATTTTAAAACGCTCATGCAACCCCAATAACAAACAACCTTACCCACAACTACTATAAAATCTAATCGATTCCTCAAAATCGAAAAGAAGGCTATTCACAACTGTCGATAAAATAAAGCTCACAATTCACTCCGCTACTAAAATTAAAACAAAAAGTTGTCTACGATTAAAATAAAAATAAAAAGTTGTCTATGATTTGGCAATAACTCACCAACTTCCTCATTGTTAGCAGTAGCTGCAGATGTGGCAGATAAGTTCATTTTGGCAAGAGTATCACTGTGATATAATGAACACTGTGCCGTCAATACATCACTTTCACACCGTACGTAATGAGAAGCTGTTAGATAAAAATGTTAAGTCACTGATCTGTACACTGACAACTCTTAACTAGGGTTCGGGAACTGATTCTCGGCACTGGCGATGCTAATTTCTTAAGTTTCGTTAGACTCTTTGAGTGTTTATTGTAACAAACTTTACGGAATAGATTTGATAGAAAAAAGAGGTGAATTCATATTAGTATTTTTAAGTTTACTGATGGGAAATCGCAGAAAACCTCCGATTTTAGAATATAGCTGTAGATTTGATTAAATCTAAAATTGGGCAAGCGACTCAAAATAGTAGCTAGTCTAGCGAAAACTATTGAACTAAGCTGAACCAAAATATATACCAGTGCCAACAACTAGTTCTTTCACCCTAACAAAAAGCATAGAGCTTCATCAGATATAGTTTTAAAACAATGATGCAACGTCACGAATTATTTTGATGATTATCAATTTGAGGTCTTAATTGAAATAATGGTAGTTATTTAACAACTGGATCTGATTTAGTGAATGCGCATGAGTTTCAGTTTTTGAATTACGGTTACATCATAAAAAGTTACTGGGTACTTTCGCTTCAAAGTTAACAATATTGAGCGGTTGCTTTGTTTGTTTTTTAGTGTTGCAATACAACCAAGGTCTTAGTTTTAAACTGTTTTGAACTTATTACAAATACTGCGCTAAAATTACAACTAACCTACTTTCAGCTGTTTAATTTTTGTTTAATCAATTAATAATAACTTATTCGTTATTCAACTTTTAGTACAAAGATGTCGTCCAAACTGGCACTATTTCGATCTTGTTTACATCGAAAGCAAAACAACAAATTAACTTATAAATAGAACATGTTCGAACGTCAAGCTACACGCGAATCAATCACATGTAACAATTGTAGCTGGCCGGCAATACATCAGAGAATTCAATGCTAGCGGTACTCGAGAAGTCGAGACGAACTAGAATGTCCGTCCGTACCGTTAGCCTGACAATTGTAATTAACGGATTATCTTTACAACAACAGAATGTCGGTTAATGTTCTGCAGAAATTAAAAAAGCTGCTATCTTATTGGATTGTCATTATGTTAATTCCTTATAATTAGACTAATTAAGATTCAATGACTGAGGATATTCTAAGCATATGTGTGAAAATAAAATATTACCTATTGTAGCAAAAACTAAAGAAAAAAAAAGATCTCTTCAACACCGGTCAAGGCCACACGAAAAGTTGACGAACTTTTTGGAAGAAAACGTAAACTACTTTATGAATCAGAATATAGACAGGGAAGGAAGTTACTTCAAGCCGTCAGAATAGGTACATGGTATGTCACGGTGATTAGCAGTCTACCAGTGTGTGGAAGTGAAACTGTCGTATGTTACCGACATGTATGACAGAACGAGTCTCGGAGCCACTTTCCTTAACACGACACACAGATTCCTGTGATCAATTCTCAATTACAAAATATAGAGAATAATTTAGAAACGAACGGGTACAAGATTTTAATTAAATTAAAGTCAATAAATCTCTTAAGATATACAGATAAAAATAATAAAACCATAGACTAAATTGGATGACATAGAAAAAAGTAAGATTCGACCTGGCCAAATAAGCTGAACTGAATTATGGATTAATATGTTCCGAATGCGAAAATATAATTTTGGGAATGAGCGATGCGTGTAGAGAAAATAAGTGCACAAAACCACAGTCATCATAAAATTATAATTGGCTAACATACCTAAAAGTCAACAGTTAAGTGAGACATTGAACTTTGAAAACGTGCCAACTTCAGCTTAAAAATATAATTCACGGCTTGTAATAATCACAGAAAAACATGAATAATAGCTGTTGGGTCTATAATTTAAATGTTCTCGAATTAAATTGTAGTAATTCGATCCCGTTTGTATGTGGCCAGTTACAACATATACGAACTTCATAATAAAATTATAGACCACAAAAAGTATCCAGTTATCACATCTAATGAGTATCGATTAGAATATAATTGCTGTCAATTGTCCCAAGGTGATCAATACTGACCTAAAGGAATCAGATCAATGTCACTTGTAAATGAATAGGTACCAACTTAGAAGGGTCACCGTAAATGGTAGGTGGACATGTAAGGACTGGCTCTGATCTCATAAGATGACTGATCTCTAACGCAGGAGTATTGACGTTCGAATCTTTGGAAAAGCCAGTTCGTTCAAGGATAACATGGTTGGAATAATAAGTATGTGTACTCTGCGCGATTATTTAAAAACATATTAAAGATGCTTGTAAGATGATTTTAAACTGAGAACTGATTTTTCAAGAAAAAAATCACCTAAAAACCCACACAAGAATAAATAAAGTTCGCCGCTCGAGACATAAAACCTGTTCATATAACCATAATTAAGTGCTTTGCAACCTTTTCCTTCGTATTTTTTACGCGTTTACTGCTTTTCTGGCATATAATTTACTTCAAACTACGCGGCTGCATAAATTACCCTGAAAACCGAAAAAGATAATGTTCTACCGCAAGAACATAAAGTACAAAAAAAAATACTTTCACGGTGTACAGAGAAATCTTTGTCATTTATTATAATTATATAGGTAAGTTATGCATAACGTTTGCGAAGATATTTTATTTACGACATTTGATCTTTTCGCACATAACTCTTTAAGAAAAATAATTGCATGCGAAGTGAGCTGTATTTTTTGCTTGCTTATGCAAATGTCAGGTGCCAAAACGAGAGGCAGCTAATGCGAAGAGGTTTACAATGAGTTATGTTTGAATAACGCCTACACTAGCTCGCAATAACAAATGTTTTAATGATCAAATTGTGTGCGCAAATGCAATGGATTCTGCAGAGGCTATTTTTCAAATCATATTTACAGCAATTCTGATTGCAAAAATAGGTACAGAATACGGTCTTGAACGACAGAATCTGTCGTAAAAGTAATTACTCGGTGAAATATTTCCTATAGATGCTTTGGACCTTATGCAGGTTAAGCCCAAAAACAATATGTTATCAATTATAAACCATTACGAAAAATCTGGGCTTACAATACAGCTTAACAAAATCGGAACATTAGACAATATCTTGTCTACAAATGTACTTTACAGTGGCATAAATATAACGTTGGTTTACAAAGAGAAACTGGTTACACAATCTTTGGTACATTACACAATGGTCTTAGAAAAATTTGCCACAATTATGGGTCAAGCTGATGGAGCTGTTATTGATGTAATTTTCTCGAGTGACGTGTTTAATGTAATTGAGGCACTTCAAATTGAATTATGATGTGTTTGCAGTGACATACTTCAGAATAAAGAAAACAAGAAACTACAACGAATTTTACGTCTCTTACTTGTTTAGCGAAAATTGCTTACCATGGAGTAACAATTTAGTAATATTCGTTTTTCGTGGTTTCGTATACGTACAGTTAAAGAGTTGTATCAGATTAATCTTTTATTCGATAACCATGGCGTGGGCAAAGCCCATATTAAGTTATAATGGTCTTATTTATGTAAAAAAAACAGCTTTATTAATGTAACATTGACACGCCCGTAAGCCCTGAATGAAGGGTTGGGCAGAGGTTTAAGTAGGTACCTAATAGTATACCCATATTACGTCAGTTCTGTTTAAGTTCATCGTTTTATGAGGCAAGCCTATTGCCACCAACCGGAAACAAATCAATTTAACATAGCTGCTACTGATAATTTCCTGATGGAAAAACCCAAGAACACTTTGCTAGACCCGGCAAGCAAACCGAGGATCTAGTATGAAATAATTGTTTATACCTTCAAAATATAACATTTTAAATCAATGGTAGATATTCCCATAAAACAAACAAGACAACCACAATTCTATCAATAAAACTTTCTACCGGTGGTTAGAAGTTTTCCCTTTTCATCGTTACTATAAAACCATCATTAGAAATTGTTTCCATCAATAAAATGGTGCCAATAAAAACGTAATAGTTGTTAGATCCGATATCAGTTGAGCATACAATAAATGAAACGGTTGTCCCCAATAAAAGACGTAAAGCAAGTTCGTAATGTTTGATAAACAAGTTTTGTGTCAACATTAGGTAAAAAAAACAGTGAAAGTGATTATCTAATTCCGAAGGTATAAAGGTAATGGAAATATGTGGACATTCAACATTTTAGTAGAAAATAATTCTTTAACTTTTCATGGGGTTATAAAAACTAGCGTGGAAGGTCCGAAATATTGAAATATTGAATAGACTTAATCAACGTGAGTAACGTGACGAAACTTTTGTTTGTTGATAATACTAGTTTGAATATAATAGAGGTTAAACTGGCGTCTTGCGAAGAATCATTATAAAACGTACTCTTGAACCCCTTGACCTTAAATGACGGTAAAGGTAAAGACATTAAAGACATAATTGGAACTGATGCAAATATCTATAGATTGAATGTTTTAAAGTTGATACATAATAATGAAGGTGCTTAAAAGTTAGTTCAAGAGTTAAAATAAATAGGTAAGATTACGTAATGGATTTATTGCATTGCTCCAATCTTGAAAACCGAATGCATAATCAAATAGTTCACCCACACAATACAGTATGAACATTATACGATCGGACCAATAACTAAGAATTAAAACCACAAGGAAACAATTTCTGAATTGTGTTCGCAGCTGGTGTTTTATAAACACTTCTGACATCATTTGCCAAGGTCGATTTAACAACGCAGAAAACATACGAAACGTTTCCACTATAACTACGTTTTTCATTACAAACACAAATGCAATTTATGCTAAATTAGGACATCGTTGCAACCATAACACACTACCAGAAGCGAAAGTCAAATAACCACTCATGCGCATCCAGTTTCACTAAACGAGACGAAATACAAACGCAATAAAAATGACAAATTAATTACGATGTAAACGGTTAAATAAAAATCCAATCAAATTTCATGTTTACGAGAAAATTAGCACTGTTTTGAAACTTGTTGTCCGGACGCGAATCGGAAATGTAAACACGGCAACTCGCGGACTGAGCGACGACCGACGTGCGTCGCTTCCCCGACCAGCTGATACACTGCTCTGTACCTTTGAACACGAAAATACCTTCCAACCGCTTCAAGCGACCGATTACCAACTTCATCTATTAATACAACATTCATCATGAGCCGCTGCAGCGCTGTATTGTCAAGCTCTATTTATCGAGTGATATCACCTTGGTAGAACAACCACACATAAAAGTATCGGGTACGAAATTGATGGAGTTATAAAGATCAGTTAAACCATTGTTTTACGACAAAACAACGGCTGAGGTCATTTTTAGATCCGGTATTTGAGAATGACATGAATAACCTACTTTTAGTAATGAAAAGTTGCGCGCAAATCCGCAATTACTTTGCTTGAATTAAAATACAGAAGCAGGCGCACATTTATGAGCGCAACAAAGAGAAAATTATAAAACGATCAACAAAACTGGAGAACGCGAAATAAAGACAATGCAGCAATTTGTCCCACAGTTTTGCGAAACAGAATCTTATGACTTGAAGTGTGTTCAGAGACACATGTCGGGTTAAAATTAAACTATAGAAAGTTGAAGACCACATGTCAAGATACATGACAGAATCATTTGCTCACAGTCACTGCAGGACTGAAGTTTAATGTAATCCATTCAACTCGATGGTACCTGCTACTGTTTCATATGCGTGTTACGATTTGTCGTGTCCAAAAGCAGTATAGTAAAATTTCCAACAAGTAGCGGGCCTACGTTCACAATAATAACAAGAAAGCACGCTAACCATAAACAAAATAAAAACAATAGGAAAAGAAATGTGCCCTACGATGTAATCGAACAATTTGTATGGATCGCCTCACAGTCCAGCGACGGAGCATTATGTGTCCGTCATAGCAATAGGATTGCCTTTTCTGTGCTTACGGCTATCGTAACTGCATTCCAAATGATTATCCCTTGTTTGTAAGGCCTTATGGCCTGTCTCCTGGCAATTAGTAAGTACTTAAGTAATTATATTGTCTGTTTTTTTGTTGGTGTCGAGAATATCCGCGCTTGTGTTCTTATTTGAAAGGATTGAGTTGCTGAACATGGTGAAAGGAATTTCGCGTATTCAAGTATGTGAAATGTTTTGTGTTGGAGGCTGTTGTTCTATCCAGTTACTTCAGGAATAATGACAATCTAGGTTAATCGACACACATGTCTCCTCTTTGGCCGTGCTACTTTTACCATTGGTTGTCAAGGATATACTACTCGAGGATAAGGTTCCTTAAGCAGTCGAAAAGTCGTCCATTGTAGTATTGTTTTTGCAGCTATGTTATCTTGCCAAGTTAGCTAGAAATCGTCAAAAATATAAATCGCTATTTCTTAAATTATCCAGGAATTGATCAATAGGCCACTAATGAGGTTACTAATAAGGGCACAAATAGTTTTTCGAATTCTAAGGACGTTCGGGTGCTTATTGAAAGTATCGAGGCCCGAAGAAACACTTGAAGGTCTTTGCTAATCCACAGTTAAACATGCATTTCAAAGTAAATTCTTATAGATAACCTATCAGGCTCAGAGAGTACTTCTAATATTTTAAGAAAACATTACTCAATGATAAGAAAAGACAAACCAATTATCTGCCTGTTATCTATATTGCTTTCAGATAGCAATGTTATATCTCGTAATGCCATCCACCCACGTTTCTTCGGCCTTGGCGAGTTTGACATTAGCAGTGCAAATATCATACCTATCTATTAACTAGGTTGACAATTTAGTTGGCTCCATTGCCAAAGAATGCATTATCCGCCATTTTGGATGACGTCACATACATGTTTAACGAGATAACCTTGTGACGTCGAAGTAATTTTGCTGGAGTTAACACTGACTTTGCTTTGGGGTCTGAAGTGTTTGAAAATCTTGAGCGGAAATTATAAGTTTTGCATCATGAAGTTCTTGACTAGTTTTATCACTATGTCTAACAAATAGATACGGAACAAACCTTTTATCAGTTTGTTATAAGTGGATGATATCATACTGAATGAATTATCATTTACAGATTACTCTTTGATCTTTACCTATATTTAGCAGAGGAAGTTTCGAACCTATTTTAGGTATGTTTTGGTCCATTTTCCTATTAAGTAATATTGTCGTTACATTTCCACGTGCGTGAAGTTGTCATAACATCAAAGTGTTAAATGTTTCCTTCATGCTCTGTTAGGCTGAAGATCTGAGCCACTGGAACATAAGGCGTGACGGACGATTTAATGAACCATTGATCCGAATCACATAAAGACATTGTCGTGGACCGATTTAGTCATTATGGTATACTTAATAATTTATGGGTTAAAAAAAAAGTGAACAATTTGAGGCCACACAAAATTTATTCTAAGTACACACATCAAAAGTGTCTAGGGATCAAGCATTTTTATGCGGATTTCTTGAGATTGAGATGTGGCTTTGTAATAAATTTATGATTTTATAAATTTATATGGATCCTTTTTGGTGCATTTCATAATTTGAATCAGGAACTGTGAATCAAATTCGAGTAAAAGATGAAAATCAGCTGTCAATATTTTCCCTATAAAAACATACAACGCATTGAAGACATTATTAGTGCTACTGTTTCCCTACTACTGATTAAAACCAACGTTATTATGGAGCGGCGACGTCATTTAAGCAGGGAAGAAATGCTCAGAGTCGTGGGAATGATAGAAGCTGGTTCCCGGCAACGTACTGTGGCTTTAGCTCTGAATACAAGTCAGAGTGTTATCAGTCGACTTTGGACACGTTACCGAAGCACTGGTACCGTGGCTGAGCGCCATGGAGGACGGTATCGCTGCACCACACGGAGACAAGACCGATACATTCAAATCTTAACTCGAAGAGCTCCAACAATAACCGCCATGATGTTAGCCGTGAGGCTTCATCACTCTTCAGGGAACTTAATTAGCGACCAAACAGTCAGAAACCGCTTGCATGAAGTGAACCTTCATTCCCGAAGACCGCTACGGGTACCACCTATAGCAATGCACAATCGTAGGATTCGATATTAATGGGCTCTTGAACACAGAAATTGGGCAGAAGAACAATGGCGTTTCGTGTGCTTTTCTGATGAGTCTCGTTTTGGTATGAGACCGGATACAAGACGTATACGACACTGGAGAACCCCTGGACGCCAACAGCGATTAAAATCCTGCCAGGAAGTCCATCCTTATAGTGGTGGAACCATCATGGTATGGGCGGGTATTTGGATCGGCGGAAGAACTGAGTTGATTTGGATCAGAGGCAACCTCAACGCTCAAATTTATGCTGAGACGATTGTATCAGACGTCATCGTTCCTCTACAAGTGCAAATCGGTCCCTTATTTCAGTTAATGCATGATAATGCACGACCGCACACCGCAAGAGTTGTAAGACAGACTCTCGCCGCAGCTAACATCAATGTCCTGCCCTGGCCTGCTCAGTCGCCAGACTTGAACCCGATTGAGCATGCATGGGATATGCTACAGAGAAGAGCTCTGCCGAATATGGAGGGTATCCAGTCGCAAGAAGACCTTTTTTTGTTGTTGCAACGAACATGGGCGGCCATTCCACAGCGTGATTTGGATGAACTCATTTTGAGTATGCCAAACCGATGTTCTTGTGTTGTTAGTGTTCGCGGTAGAAACACGGATTATTAATTGTTTAAGTTACCCAATAAAATTTTAAAGAAAACTGTTATTTCAGTCTTTTTTTCGAACTTTAATGTTAGTGGTTCAAATGTCAATAATCCCTTTATTAGGAAAATGGCAAATTTCTTTATTAATGCAAAGGTGACTTGGTTTATCGTTACTGTGACAAACGAAAACACTTTATTTGATGAATCCTTAAAGAAAATTTTAATTAATATCAATCAGGAGAAAAGTTATTGCAAAAATATATGTTGATCCCTAGACACTTTTGATGTGTGTATATTATTTTGTTAATTTTTTCCAACCAAATTATTTTTTCTGAAACAGAAAAAGCAACAAAGAGGAAGACTCACTTTTCCGAGGCTTTCTAATCTCCTGAACGATAACCAATATTTTAGTAGAAACCACCATTTTAACTTAAATCACTAAACAAGTTAATGGTTCAAAAAACAAGATGCTACTGACAAGCTTTGTATTCTATGTTCAGCATCAGAATGGTTACTTAATATTTTATCCTACCATTGACATGTGAATGATGTCATCAATCGTGATGTTATATTTACTTAGCCAGGAAAAATAAATGTTGATAGTTTGTATTAAATTCTGTGTTTTACACCTACTTTGTAATGTATTTGGTAATTTAAGATCAAATAATTTCAATAAGATAATTTTGTGTTCGAAATGAACATGATCTATTCAAATTACTTAACGATCGCTGGTGTTCTATTTTTTAAATCAAACTTTTTTATTGATTGTCTATGGGTTATTCATGGATTCATGGGACGCCATGCTGGAAAATGACGCAATTTTTATTTATACTTTGATTAAGTAGGTACCTGTTTCTTTTGAATGTTTCGTACAAGTAGCCATATTTCTTTGTTACCTACCTTACGCAAACAGCATTTTATGCTAATACCTGCATTATCTAGTGTGCATACATTACTAAGTAGACTGCAAAGTTTGCATACATGTGTCGCAATGTAGATTTTGGGGTTACACTGTTACACATGATATCCACAGTTCTCGCAATTTAAATTATCAATTCAAAGAAATAAGATCTAACATCCTTTGCCAGTTCTGTGCAGTAGACTAAAATAATATTTATTTTGGGACATTCGTTAATAAAAAAACAAGGTGAAAGCAGGGGTAACTCGTTCTTGTTATATTTTTAGATAATATTGTACGCATATAAAAAGTGTTTACTTAAGATTTTATCTACAAACTATAGAGCTTTTTAAAATGGGGTTTTAATTTAAACTAAGTGCTTATTTAGTTTTTTTTCTTTACAAGAGGTTTATTTTAAGACACCTTCCCGTACACAATTTTAGTTTGTTAAAAAAAGGTACCGGTTTTTCTCTATGGGTTCTCAAAATCCAGTCGTCGATTACGTCTCAAAATTTGTAAAACCGGTAGTTTCAGAATAAGAGCATTTTGCGCTTTTCAGCAGTTTTTTTTACAAGTTCGTTCTTTCGACTCTTGTAGCCTGGAAGGCGCTGTGAAATTGTCCTTTTGAAGTTTTGAAAAAACAAAATGCATTCGTTTTGGCAATGGCCACGCACCTAAAGAACGTACCTACGTTTTCATTTGTAAGTACTCATACATACAAGTGCTGACGCAGTTAGTTTTTAAGTGATACAATAAACTATTCGTTACGTTCCTTTAAAGATATTACGTGTGGTAGATACCTAAGTACATAAACAATCTGTTGTTCAAGTTCAATGAGAGATTGTCTTGTCTTCCGTTAGCTCTTTGTTAGAAGTGTATGGCACTTACGATATCTGATGGAAGGTTTTGTTTACGGAACAACCTGGCCGATTTGATTCTGTATTGTTTCATTAATTATCGTGGTCTTATTTAGAATATATATTATTTATTTTCCTAAATTACAGAGTGCGATGATGCGCTCCACTCACGCGTTTATGTTAGGGTTGTCTGAATAGACTCCAAGGAGCCTTTACTTTCTTGCAATCATTTTGCCTTCAACTTCTGGCGACAGAATCAGCAATTATAGCCTAGGTTGCTCTAATAACCTAGGGTCCATCCGCGTGTGATTTTAGCAGAAATTTACAACTTCTGCAGGTTATACGCTCCATTTTGGTCCTTCGAGCCGGATACTTATTCTATTCGTGTGGGTTTTAAATGCTAACCATACCTACCATAAAAACAAACTTTTTTTTGGGCGCGTGGAAAATCATCGAATAACCCCTACCGCTCTTGACAAAGGGCAGAGCGAAAGGGAGTGTCAGACTTGTACTGACTAAAAACCACCCATGTTCCTTCTTAGCCCTATATGCCGAGGCCGCGGTTACTTGTGAACAAACCGCAGCACCAATAATGAATATGATGGCTCGGTAAAAAGTAGTTTATATCAAACGTTAATTCGGTATAGGTTGGTACTTTAATGCGAAAGTTTGTAAGGGATCGGATATGGGTGAATGCATGTTTGTTAACCTGGATAATATTTATTATACCAATAGTACGAACCCTTTGAACAAAAACCGGACTCTATACACAGTTACGGGCATCAGCTAATATTCTTTTTCAGAAAGGTGTCTAAGCAGTGTTACTGGTCACCACTAAAACGATGATAACAGTAATTACATACTTATAGGTAAACAACCTCAAATATTATCTACAAACAAAAATTACCCCTATCACTTACAAACATACGAGTCTCGCAAAAAATAAGCAACAGTATGTCCACACTTTCGTAGTTGGCGAGACGGTTCCGCTTTCGTAGGCAGAAATAGATGGAGACGAACGAATGGGCGTGTGATCGTCCGGCGTGTCGCCGTTTCCGGGGTCCAGGGCTGTCACCATACAGGCATAGACTAATAAAAAAACATAGAGGGAGTCATAGAAGATGGTGACTGCAATATACAGTTCGGACGTAAAACTGGCTGAAATCCTTCAGGGTACGAATGTGATCATGGGTGTCATAGTAACAGTTGTTGATATTTGTGAGTACGTGATGGTGTGACGATTGACAGGGGAGAACAGAAGAAAAAAAACTTGTTGCGCCGTGTGTAGTAGGTATTCGTGATTAGGTGCAGTAGGTACATTCATTTTAGGGGTCGTTTACGGAGACGCGGAGCGTCGCGCGGCGCGTGCAAAAGGCTCGTCGCGTGCTATTTTATTCATTTACTGAGAGGCGGGTCCACCGCAACAAACGCTGCATTTTAAACTAACTGGCGAAAAATCGTTTCTCGTAAAATCGACGTTTGAAATAGTTACCGTTTTCATACATCGCCATGTGCTTGAATTAAAAATGCACAACGCGCCGCTCGACGCCCCGCGTCTCCGTAAATGAGGCTTTTACGAAACATCTAATTTAATCCTGACTAAAAACCACCCATGTTCTTAACCCCTTATGTCGAGGCCTCGGTATCTCTTACAACATCCCGCAGCCCCGACGGGGATCTTTCTATCCTAAAGATATATTATCTTATTATGAATAAGACAACAGTAGTCACTTATAAACTTATACTGTCATCTACGGGATATCTTCTGTCTTATTGTCCATCATTACATAATCATCATCGTTATAAACCGATAAAGCTTGAAACACGTTCCCTTATAGTTCTGCCCTTTTACATATTTTCAGTCAAAGTTGATTATTCAAGTTGATTGTTCAAGTATTGTTGACATTGTAAGAACGAACTAGGTACTCTATTTTGAGTCAGTCCCAGTGCTAAGACGTTCACTAAGATAGTTACTACTCTGAATGTCAACCATACAATTTCACACCACATAAAACTTTACATTTCAAACGATTTGCGTAAACTTGCACTTCAAAGGACGAAGCTGGTAAGAGTAAATTGTGTTTATTTGGCAAAGTGTGAAAGGTGAGGGTTATTATGGTTTACATACATAACATCACGCCTGTAATCCCAAAGGATTAGGCGGAGGAGGACCTAATCCCACCAGATCACGTAATAGGGGGCCAGTCTATTGCCATCTAAATCGGGCACAAAACCAGACTCCCTGGCTGCTACCGAGAAATTCGTGAAGGAAAAACCCAATAACAATTTACCCGTCCTGGGAATCGAACTAACGCCACTACACCAACGAGGCAGTAAAATGGGTTATAAGGTTAGTCAACTTATGGTAAGCACCCGTAGGGTGTTGTCATTGTCATAGCGACTTTTTACTTATTCATTGATAACAGACCTATGGGCGACTAATCGATAACTTATGAATAATTGAAAAGAAGGGTGGATAATCGATACTATTAACTAGTTTCACAAGAATAAGTGAGCGATAGCAAGCAGAACTTAGATAAAATAAACGAGGAGAGTATGGAATCAAACTAATATTATAAAGGCGAAAGTTTGCGAGTGTGTATGTTTGTTTCACGCAAAAACTACTGAACGGATTAAGATAAAATTTGTTACACAGCTAGTTTCTAACCTGGATACGACACACACATAGGACAGGACATACAGGACATAGGACAGTTTTTATCCCGATTTTATCTTTCCGTGGGATAATTTTCGCGTTGTAGCTTGTGTAATTTTAAGTAATAACGGTATACTAACGTGGTAATAACTAGCCGATTAATTACATCATATAATTAAAACTAAAACAAGACACATCGTCGCTTTTTGCTCCGACTAATGAATCAGGCGCTCCAACAATAAAGTATCGGTATTGAATTAGGTTCTTGATCATGTACATATTTTTTCCTGGTATTTTCAAGATAGAGCACCCTTTGTTTAACGCATAAACTTACTACCTACTACTTTCGTTTGCTACCCAGTCTTTCCAAAATATTTCAAGCCGGAAAAATAAAATGGCAACACTAACAACATTGGCAACCCTAATTTATTAGGACGAGGATGTTAACGGTTCGCAAGTCGTCCAAGCCCTGAACTACCGAAATAAAATGACATCAAAAGATAAGTTCATAAACCGAAGTCCCAATTTACACGTGTGATTTAAAGGTACACGTAGTTTTTGGACTTTAATTAATTGACGACGAAGAATATGCTTGTCCCGAAACTTCAAAGCACGGTATACTTACCAATACAAAAAAGGGATTTTAGGTTCTGTATGTACCCCTATTTTTCTGTTACGATTATATAGAAGGAGACACCGTATAAATAACACCATGTTTCCGGCCATTCATAATTCTGCGACTCAAAGATCAAATGGTTCAAATATTCGCTTTACGATCGTACTTATGGTATGTATGTTATCTTCAAGATCAAGAACTAGGTACTGGTATATCTAGAGCAAATGTATGTAAATTTCTACGTTTATTAAGCCATCTCAGATAGATTAGTTTCCGGCTATATCCACATGATGATGACATAAAACACATGACATAACGTGAAAGCAGTTATATTTAATCCAAACTTGATGACTTTTACATAACATTGGTTCCCTTACAAAACGGTCTTCTGTACGACATGCAATTTGCGAACGAGAAAACCAGCTTTTGGTATAATTTACCGTCCCTCGACTTACACGCGAATAAAAGAAATAAATCAAAAAGAGCAAAGGCGTCGTCTGAAAGTCCAAATAAGGCCGTCAGCCTTGATCGCGACCGAGATTGGACAATAATCGCGAGTTTCGTTCGGAAACCGGTCGTAACATGAGTAACCGCGGTTCACGACCACCGACCGTACCAAGTTTTGCATGAAACAAGATATTCATGAAGCATGCTTACAGTTGTGTTCATAATGCAATTGCATTGTCTTGTCATGTTCTTTTTTTTTAAATAAAGTTTTTTTTTCTGTGGCTAGTGAGCTGTCAATTTGAGGTTGACGTGAGTGATTTTTGCAGTTCGTTTGACACTGTTTGTCATTTGTCTTTGCACATTAATGATTGAATTGAAGGTCAACCAGTACCTCGGAATTAGTTTTCTACTCTTTGGCAGTAGATACCTAACTGCCTCAGTAAAGTCTTCCCATTGTCAAATTTTGTGAAGATTTCCTGGCATTCGGTGGTCGCTAATGAAGTTCTGTCGTTACATTTAACAGGTAGCTGTATGCCCAGTTATTTATGAAGAGTACTAACCTCTAACGTCTCGTTGCAAAGTGGTAGAAAGTGAGCCGCCTGCCAGGGCCGCATCTAATAGGTTGATATTTTCCCGGCATCGAGTGACGATCTCCGTCTGTGCAACGAAAAAATTACGTTTGCAAAAAAGAAAAATAACTCAAAATAAAACATTAAAGTAATATATTTAGCTGTTAACAAATTTTACATTAACTTAATAATAAGCTTAAGGCTAACTCACTTTATAATCCATCACTTCGTCTTCGTCAACACCATTCAATTAATTTATTTGTACAATGTGTGTATGAGAACAAACATGCAGCATTCGTCTGTATTCATCCAGAGGTTTATATTTCAATGTGTGCGAACAAAATGCCCAAGCTATCAAGAACTAAACGCCAAACATACATATATTAGAAAAGCAGAAAAGGCCCACTGCAACGGCAGGGAAAGAGAACTTCGGATACTTGAAATCTGTGTTCTTATTTTAAATGTACTGTCTTCTGTGTGTTTAGAGAAGGGTGTTAATTGACTGAAACTCCATATTTAATTTTAAAATTTTGCATTTATTTTTCAACCATTTATACAAAGATCACTTGGTTCTTTAACATTTTGTAAAAAATAAGATCAATTAACAACCTATCCCTATTCAACATAATATTAATACATGTACAACTATACTGTGAGATGTAGGAGTTCAGTCAAATCACATATTACAAGAAAAAAGTTATTAATATTATGCGAAATTTAACGTAATAATGATTACAAGATACAACCAAAGATTAAGTAGACTATAGACAAAATAATACTAATGTTAAGTACGTAAAATTATATCACTCAATGACAAGAATTCACGTTATTCAATAACGATGCATGTACGAGTCTAGTAAATAAATATGTAGTAATAAATATTTTGAGCGACTGAAAATTGTTATTCCCATTTCCGAACTGACTCGATTACGTCAAATGTGACAGCTGTCAATTTGACATTTCAAGTTCTATAATCGCTAGATTTATAGATTAAGTTACCGCGAATGATTTTAAACCCAAGAAGCGTTCAGTACCTCAGCACCTAACTTAAGACTAAATAATCAATAGAAATGTAACGCTTTCCCTAAAATTTTGACTTGACCTAGCACCATAATGTCATCACCACCAAAATAGATGAGGATGATTAAAAAAAAGAGAAAAAAAATCAGGCCGTTAGTAAATATAAACTACACAACACAATCACACAACAAACGAAAACGAATAATGTTAGTAAAAAGAAATAAAAACAAACATTTAAATGGAATAGAAAATGGTTTCTTTTAGTTGTGATTCCAATCATGATAGTTTCACTCGTGTACTAAAGCCAAAAATACTGATTGTTATCTACTATAATAATCGTGTGAGCAAAAATCAAGAAAATAATTACAATTATTGTGAAACTATCACAATCACGATGAAATAAATTAATAAGTTAGTAATTTATCCTTATGTATACTGCGATAGTCAGACTTACGTATTCACTAGCATTTATAGATTATAAAACTATAAATGCTTGCAGTTTGTACATAAATAAGTATTAACTTTTAATTACAACTATTCACACTATAAGTACTCATGTCATATATTGGAATGTCTATTAGAGATCGTAGTTACTTCTAGCTACCTATGCATATATCTGCTTACATTTTTACATGCATTTCTAAAATGCAGCCAAAACAAGCTGACAATTGACTATCAGAACAAACGTAACATTTCCTATAATTCACTATAAAAATGAGTTCGTTGTCAATGCAGGCATATAGGCACGTTTTTGACGCGTCTGACGATCGCAGCGAACCTAACGCGTATACTTACATATATAAGGATAAATATCACACAAGCCCACGCTAAATGTCATTGGAGATGTATGTAAACTATAACTAGGACGGAGAATGCGGCGACGGCCAGGCAGAGCCGCGCGCGCAAGCAAGCGGGCCGGCGTATGACGCACGACATGGCGTCGTCGCTGTCGGAGTAGCTACTACTGAAATCGTTATCGAATTGTGTCCTTACGTAGTCGAACGCGCGCAGCAGGTCGGGCTCCACGTGGTGCGCCGCCGTAGCGTCGGCCGCCAACTGCGCCTCGGCCGCGCTCAGCGCCGCGCCCGAGCGCCGCACCAGTGCACGCACCTCCTCGGCCTCCGAGTCCGAGTCGCCGTCCCAGTTGCGCCGGCTGTGCTTCTTCGGCGACGACGACTCGCCCTCGGAATCGGCACTCTCCGTCGACCTTCGTCGCAGCTCCGACAACACGATCTTTTGCAACTCTGATTCGCCGTCCTTGTCTACTACTGTCCTCCTCCTCCTGTTCAGCGAGTCCAGTATGTCCGGCCGGTTGTTGACCTCGGTGTACTCCAGCGAGCTGTTGACCTCGTCGCTGGTCAAGTTCGAGCTGTGTCTGCGGCGGCTCAGAGCCTGCACGTTGAGCAAGTCGAACTCGGGCGATCGCTTGCTGTTCTTGCGTTCGCTCTCCGAGGGTTTGCGGCGTCGCACGCCCTCGCTGCTCTCGATGCTAGTGTTGTTTCTAGATCGTTCTAGACTGTCGAGGAGGGACTTTTTGCGTTCAGCGCTGGACATGGACTTTTTGGGTTTTCTGGAGGTTTCTATGGGCGAGTTTCTGGTGGGTCGCTTGTATCTTGGGAGGCTTCGTTCCCGCGACACGTCGGAGGGGGGGCGGCGGCGCCGGGTACCGGACGGGCTGACGTCGTGCTCGGGCTGCGCTGACAGGCTGGAGCAGCAGTCCGACTGTGAGTCCAGGAAGGCTCGGTAGTCGTCGCCGAACTCTAGGAGGCGACGTGCGGCGTCTGAATCGGGCGCTTCCGAATATGGTTCCGAGTTGTATTTTTCCTGCGGAAGAAGAATATGTTGATAAGAGCATTCCGTCAGGAGTTTCTAGAGCGTTAAGGTAAACATTACTATTGTGTACGCTCACTTTAAATAAGGCTGTCCCTAGGCGTATAAAAAATATAATAAACCAACCTGATAGAAATCCCACGCCTGCTCTGAAAACGAGCTATGCTCCTCAGTTCCAGCAGTGACACTCTTATCAATATCAGAGTCTTTGTCTATAGATAAGTCCCACAACCGACTGGGGTCCCCTAAACTGAGGGTAATAAAGTTCCTCTCCCTCTCTAGGCTCCTGGCTAGTCGAGGCCTCACCGAGCCTCCAGCTGGGCCTAGTTTAAAGCTCGGGGCCACAGGTTCGGCCTCGTTTTGTTCTGGAATGGCACTGTCGGGTTCCCGGGTCGATATGTGGGTCTTTTCGATGCTCTTGCGCAGGTGCGCGATGGTCGCTAGCTGTTGTTTTATTAACTCTTCATCACTGTCGTTGCCTGATGTTGATGTTGTGTCGAATCTGTTCAAAGAAGGTATGGAGTGAGTTTACATAAATAAGTAAAAAAATCAGAAAATGGTTAGATAATAGTCTCGTTTGGATAAATTATTTCATATATTAGTATTGTAACTTGTACTTGGTAACAACTAGTAGTTGGTTTTACACGAGACCTTAATTCTACACTGAAGGTAATATTTTTTCTTTCCTTTTAATATTCAGCATAAACTAAATTGATTCAGTTTTCTCAAGAAGAGTTTCACAAAACTTTGAAAAACTTTCCATATTTTTTTATAAGGCTGCAAGGACAAAAAAATAGGTCAAGGCCATCTCATTAGCAATAAGTAATGGTCAGCAATAATTTGCTGGTTAAGTATGACAGAAAATGTTTCAATGACTTGTAACGTGATATAAAGGGTGTATTGAATACCCTTAACGAACTCGAAAGGCACTTGTTCTACCCATTGCATTGCATTTTTTGTTCTGGACCTCTCCGTGAAGTGTCGTTTAGACCCTGTTTCATCCTATTATGATTCTGCTAAAGCGACCATTTGAGACCCTTATTTTTTTTTTGGCGGGTGTATAATCTTTAAATAACCCCCCCCCCCCCGCTCTTGGGCAGAGCGAAAGGGAGTGTCAGACTTCTACTGACTAAAAACCACCCATGTTCCTTCTTCGCCCTCTATGTCGAGGCCGCGATAACCAGAGGACTACCCGCAGCCCACCATTTGAGACCCTTAGTTATAATCATTATCTGTTTCCACAAACCTGCTCTTCCTGCTAGTAGCCGGATCACTAGCCGCACTCCTCTCATGTTTATCCTCGATCTCAGGGCTCAGCCTCCCGCAGAAAGAGAGGGACTTCACCAGTCTCTCTCCTCTTCTAACGGCAGTGTTGTTGCGTCGAAGCTTGAGTCTCTTGCGTCGCAGCCAGCCGTGTTTGTCGCCGGCTTCCACGCAAGATGTGCAGGCTTCTGTCATTGTGTTGGTGCTTGAGACGTGGCCCTGGGTTGGGAGATAGTGAAGATCTATGAAGTGTTTTTTAGTTCTATTTCTAGTTAAATTAAATGTTTACGAGTATCTCTGTTACTCTTTCGGAAAGTTTGTTTTTATACGGTTTTAACAAAACGTCACGCGAGGCAAAACCTTTTATAGACTTTCTAATTTCTATACCTTATATCAAACCTGTCGAAAGTCGTTGACAGGTTCGAGCTAAACTATTCGGTAGCTTACGTCAATGTTTTGACTTTTCCATCATCATCGATAGCACTATAACTGCCGCACACAGGGAGGTTTAACGATTACACTAAACGGTCACTTAATACATATTTGATATACAAAACCTTTACTAAGTGACGGCGTTAGTAATCATTAAACTTCTGAGTGCGGCAGTCTTTGATTTTTTGGTTTTGTAGGAAGCATTTTGACCAGATGATTTTTTTACTCGCTGCTGTAGTTCTGATATTTAGGACAAGTACTGATAAAAACATTTAAAGCACATTAAAATGTACGGTTAAATTATTCACATAATATGAGGATTGAAAGCAGAAGATAGAAGACCCCTTAGAGAATCCCTATTTCTGGCTCAACATATCAAAAATAATGGGACTTTGACACACATAAATATAAGCAAATAATACCTGTACAGTGGTAGAACTTCCCCGAAGTTTAGAGTTCGAGTTTGATGGAGTCACTCTTTGAGGAGACGCGAGGGTGTTCAAAGCAGATTCAGAGATCGACATGTTGTGAGACATAGCGGCAACGTCGCCGGCGGTGGGCGTGGCCACGAGGGATGCGCCCGCGCCGCTAAGTTGTGACAGGCAGGAGACCGACCAAGGCCGTGCGCTGTTGCCAGCTCGCTTCTTGCGCAGTGTCACCTAAAGCGAGAGTTTTCCTCAACCGTTTGTTATGTACAATGTGCGTTGAAGTTAGTCAAATTCAGTGACAATGTGATTTGAAGGTTATTCAATGAAAAATAAGGTCTAAATCCATAAGGTTTGAATGTTATGTCTTAAAGTAGATCTGAGTTCTGAAGAACCGACTAAATTATATTTTATTGCATTAGAACTGATGTAAAATTAAGTTAAATTAATTAGTAACAAGTAGTCACAAAGCGGACACGATATTAGTCTTTAATGCAAGTTTATATAGTCTGTTTTACCTTGGCATGATGCGTGGGTGTTACGGTACAGGTGGAAGTGCTCATATCCATGGATGAATGGATGTTTCGTTCTTCAGATGTTAGGGATGTGTCTACTTCACTCTCTGTTGTGTATTCCCCTGAAGCATCGTAACTTTCAGCACCCTAGAAAAAGAATTACATCGGTGAGAATATTGTTAACAATATAGAAATTGTATGAGTACATCAATTGTCTTACGGTATACGTAACGCTCAAATCTAGTGCTGTCTCGGTCGCTCTATGCCGAAGTAACAGAGACAGAACGAGATTTAAGGGCAACTTAAAATTGAGTAGCGTTTCAGTATTCGGCCGATAGTCAACTATAGGACCAGCCAAATAGGGTAGTTAACTAACAAAATCTAATTAGTCCGTTAGATAGATTTCCAAAAAATATTGGACACGCATTTTCTCTTTCTTTACGTATATTCTAAGACATTAGTATGACATTTTTTAGTGGTTAGTGACTTCGTCAATTTTTATTGATTGATAAAACAAAAAATACGTGTCCAATATTTTTCGATAATCTAACAGACGGACTAATTAGAATCATATTTTCTTAAGACGGTAAACATCCCTATTGAAGGCTGCTTCGGACAAGGACAATTCCATAGAAATTCTATTGAAGTATCAGTCATTGTCTGATCGTCTGATGTGCGCAGTCGATCCGGAATTAGTCCGCAAAAGTATGATTAGACAATCGGGTTGTAAGACAGAGATTCTTAATTGGCTAAAGGTTGATAAATTAGGGCTATAAAAGCATTTCTTCATAAAATTAAGTAGAACGTAAAATAAATCAATAAAAGTAACGGGCGAATTTGCAAATTGGATTCAATTGACTGAATATAAGGTCATTAATTTTATAAGCATTTTCACTTAATATCAAATGATCATTGAAACTAACCTGATTATTATCTATATTCTTGCCTTCCGAGCTCTGATTCAGCCATTCCTTGATCCGCGACATCTTGTTTCTACTAACATTCTTCCCTTCTTCCTCAAAAGACAACGGCTTAAAACTCCTTGCTCCCTTCTTCTTTGACAAGGCCTGCTTTTGTACCAACTCCTCAGCCTGATTTACCAGTCTCTCTATATCCTTACATCTTTCCAATCTTAGTAAATCTGGGGTTGATGATTCTAGCTTCGGTTTAGGAGACGGTGGTTTATCTTCTTTCTTTTCATCTACGGGTAACTCGCACTGGATTTCAACCGATGACGTCATTATATCTGTCGAGTCTTCATTCCCAATTTTAGCACCACCAACGTATGTCCATTCTTCCTCTGAAGATTCTTCT
Source organism: Diarsia rubi (assembly GCA_932274075.1). Lineage (NCBI taxonomy): Eukaryota > Metazoa > Arthropoda > Insecta > Lepidoptera > Noctuidae > Diarsia > Diarsia rubi. Next base: position 12,246,113 of record OW026433.1, on the reverse strand, counting down.
TGTGATTTCTCTGTTTCTATCATTTGTCTATCTGAGTCTGTGTCGTGATGTCTGAAGTAGAATGTAGCTAGATGTTTGGACTTTCGATCTGTTTGGTTGAATTTTGACGTGTCTACTGGTTTCTTCCTTTTTATAACTGTTGGAGGAGTTTTCACTTTCTCTTCTATACCCACGTTGTGCACACCTAAGCCTGCAACAGAAACTACAGCTGTACGATCGAAGGCAAATTCGCAGTCTATATTTGTTTGTAAATCAGTTGGTTTTAAAACAATAAGCACAATGGTGTTGTTTTTAAATTCAAATCAGTTGAAAGTTGAGTGTGTCTATGTGAAAATGGAAAGCAGTGTTGTTCATTGATGGTTTATGAGTATTTATGTAGGGTTATTGTTTGTTTGGTAAAAAGATGATCGCTGACCTAAATAGGTCAGCGATAATCTTTGAAACGGGGAAATCAAATATGCTTTGATTGTTTCCTATACCATTTTTTGTTTGGGTTTGAGACGATGTTGTTTACAGATAAAACGGAGAAGTTATGGCTAGGGAAAGCTGCATGTTGTTTCTTATCAGACTAATAAGTAATGCCTGGCAATGGGATCACACAAGACGCACAGAACAGCAGATTTTCTGATGGGAGTGAGACATTAATTTTCTTACCGTATTCATACAACTACGCACTTTAAGACACTTTTCTTAGAGTGTATTGAATGACTTTTTTTTTTTTTAAACTTTGTCCCACACTAGGAATTTCTCCTGTATCGTGGGTGCATTCACAAACATATAAACTCACATACTTACACATATACCCAGACCAGAAACAATTATCTGTAGGTCATTAAAATATTTGTTCCATGCGGGGATCGAACCCACGACATACAGCGCAGCAGTCAATTGCTCGAGCCACTCACTGCTGGGCAAAAGGCTCCTCCATAGCCTTAACACCGCGAATAAAATATATTAAAGAGTGGACGTCAGAAAAAACCCAGCTCTGCCCTGCTCATAGTCCTTAGCTGATCTCCATCACCCTGTCTTACCGTCGACATGGTCAGTAGCAGGCACAGTCTGGTCCGTGGCCCTGGACGTGACGTCACAGGCGCCGGGCACTCGTCGCTCGTCCGCCATGTTTGTGTAGCGCGTTCGCTCCAGCTCTGACTCGCAGTCTGACCCGAAGCCGCGCCACGTGTACGTTAGCACATATTCTTGTTCCTCCTGTAAAAGTTATAATTGGTAAGTTTATGGGAATAATTTAGGTATTCCCCAGTATGAAATGGGTCGGGAGGACAGGTAGGGAGTCGCTTTATGTAAAATACAATTCAGCAATTCAGCTGCATACGGTTAGAGTGGAAACCGACCCTATAATAGTTGGAAATAGGGAGGCAGAAGATGTTTTTGGAATCAAATAGAACAGCTCACAACTTAGGACCCAGTCATATTAATGACAACAATATCCGTGGTGCTCGGCAACTGGGCTTATCCCAGTTGTATACGTCCCTGTGTGCTTATTGGCCTTGTTCTTTTCTGTCTCCTGCTGATATAGAGGGAAGCGGAAATTTCTGTTTTTCCTACTCCTCCGCTATTCTTTTCTGATTAATTTCGTTGCGGAATCCAAGACAGTCAAATCATTTCTCTGGGACTTCGTCGAGCTTCATTGTCTCGGCGCTTTTCTTGTGGTCGCCACTGTTGATTCTGGCTTACAGAAGTTACAGTGGTTTGGGAATAGTGAGGCGGGCTTGTCCCATAAAGAAAGGCAGAAGATGTAGTCTTTAGGAATAAAGGCAAGTTGTAGAACTGCTCAGTAGAAGATCTAAGCTTTCGGCAATTTTAGAAGGTGAAAGCTTATCTGCAGGTTCAGAGACATGGACTAGAGGTCCATTAACAATTGAACAGGTCCCAGATCCCTCTTGCCATTGGTGCGGTCACACTCCCAGAGCCACTCTAAGCAACTGAGGAGACTATCAAAACAGGGTGGAAGGAGAATCTCTGTGCCAAGCACTTGTCTGATACAGGATATTTGAATACGGAGGGTGTGATCTACCTTGAAATAATAATTTTAATGTGCAGTTTGTTAATCGTGACTGACTGATTCAGCCTCCCACGTGCAGTTAAAAATTGCATACAGAAACATTATATTTTGGGTACAAGTTCCATTAGGCTCTTAACGGCACGCCTGGAATCCCCGAAGGGTTAGGCAGAGGTGTACCTTAGCACACCTACATTTTGCCAATAATGTTAAGGTCCTATTTAAAAGGGGCCGAGCCTGATGCCATCAATTGGGCACAAATCCAGACTCTGTGGTAGCTATTGATGGAATCACCCTTTAAACCTATATACTTGCCCGATCCGGGGATCAGGCTATTAGGCTCCTCCTTTGTTATGCCTGGCTGTTTGACAGCTGGTTCTAGCCTTGTCCAAGAAAAACAAAAGGGACTTCCTCTTACCTCGGATGCAGATTGTCTGCTATCGATGGAGCTGTCTCTACGCCTCGCATTGACCGGGGTCCGTTGTCTGCGCGGCGACCCTTTTCTGCTGAGTCGGGGTTGTTTAAGGGCTGGCTCGTCGTCACTGTCGCTTGCGGCTTCCACTGAGAGACAACCCTGGAATAACGGAAAAGAAGGTGTTAGTTACGGTTGTAAAATGTACAAGAAATGGGGTGCTAACGATTGAGGGGGTAAAAGGTTAGGGGGGAAACGGGTGCTTGATTGTAATCTAGAAGAATGTTGAAATCTACGAGTGTCACCAGTAATTATAGTTGTGTGACGAATTCGAAGATAATGTGGGTGCGTCTAAATACTACGAAAACAATGTTCTGCGATAATTAAGTAAAGTAAATATTTAAGAAAAAAAACATTATCTACTACAATTTTCCTAGTTAAATACAATCTGCTTATTCATGTATACCGTCATTGAACACTTTTCTAGTTCTTGTTATTTAGTAAGCAAATCAATACGTAGTTGCGATGACATTAAGTTATACCTAATTAATAATTAAGTTTCGTTTTATTTGTTCAAATGTGCCTAAAATACAAGGACTTAGTGAGTGTATCTAGTTATCTACCCTAAGAAACTATGTAAGTACCTACTTTAGTTGTAACTACACTAATTGTTTTACTGGTATACTGTAACTAAGATGTTCAATAAAAATCTATTCTATTCTATTCTATTCCTAGAACTTAACATTCGAAGACTTGTGACATGCACCAATACGCACTGGGCCCGCGTGGTAGGTTATAGCCCATTTCCTTTCTAAGAGAGGAGGTCGTGTCCCAGTATTGGGAAATAGGCTGATGATGAAGCCCAATTAATTTGGTGTCGACGTTTTATGTATTCACCTTCCTACCGTCATCTCACAAGGCACATCCTTTCTTACTATATCATTCACTAGCGAACGTCACGCGATTTCACGCGCGTATTTCCCGTTCCCGTGGGAACACAGGGATAAAAAGTATGCTAAGTTACTCAGGGTGAATGTAGCTTTCTAATGGTGAAAGAATTTTTGAAATCGGCGCAGAATTTTTTGAGTTAATTCTTTACAAACATACACACAAAAATACAAATCTTTCCTCATTATAATATTAGTGTAGATATTACAGTCCATCACCGTATCTTTGGTCTTCCTCTACTCTTATACCCATCTACATTCATACGCAAAAGTTTAGTGCAATCATTCCAGGCCCTGCAGTCTCTACAAAGATAGCGATCGCTTTACGACAAAATTCGGTCGCAAAGCTATAACGATGCGGATTTAAGTTGGTAGCTAATACCGGCGGGTCGCGTCCGGCTCACGTCCACCTTAAATCCGCATCGTTATAGCTTTGCGACCGAATTTTGTCGTAAAGCGATCGCTATCTTTGTAGAGACTGCAGGGCCAGTAGTGTGTGCCTTTGTCTAATAAGGTCATCGATCTCATCCAGAATTACGACACACTCCATTTTATAGTGCAACAACTTATTCCCAAGAGTTCTACACATACTCCGATCTCACGATCATAATATTCACAATCATAAAATCCTTCAATATTTACTACAACCATTCATACGTATCAACCAAATCCATTTAAAAATTAATTTACGACCAATAAAAGTCATTTTGGATCCCGCAGATATTTATAGGGAACTACAAAACAGTTTATATTAACCCTCAAATAGTCGTTATGGTCAAAACTATCCCTATGCGAACTATTAAATGGGTCAACGGTATCCTAGCAACAGGGTGTCATAACATGGTCTCTGTATTAAATTATTTATTTCTATGACATAGGTCACGTGGCCAACCCTTTAGTGCTCGTGTCACGTGTGCCCATACGTTAAATTCTTTGTTTTGAAAAGACAACCACGTTTTTGTGGCTGTAATGGTATTTTCGTCCTTGGTCTTTTAACTGTGATATGTTTTGGTCATTCAAACGCTGTTAATAAAACTGGTTTTCATGTTACATATTATGATTATTTATGTGTATCGTTATTTTTGTATTTCTTCTAATAAAAAATGTTCGTTTTATGGTTTACTTGCAATGTGAAATGAATATGGATAGCCATCACTAATTGACATTATGTGTAAGCTATGCTCAAAATAAACTATTAATAAAAAGGACTTAAAAGCTAGTGATCAACCAGAAGTTTAAGTCTACAGGATAATCGTCTTCTCATAAAATATTACGAAAACAGCGTGCATTGAAATTTAAAATACAAAAGTACAAGCTGAGGTTCATTTACCCAATCCCCAACAATTAAAAAAAAAACACTTTTTCAAGAACCGAACATATATCTTTGACAACCAAAGAAAACAAATAAAAGTTACACAAATCGATCGTCACCCTATCGCCATTTCAGTCAATTACCTCCAATAGAAAGGGATGATTTAATTCTCCACACCGCTTGGGGTCTAGCCATGTTTGCAAGCAACATCGGGCGGTTGATTAGTCTATTGTGTCGGTGAGAAATTGTGCAAACTAGTATGGAACTATGGAGTTGCGCTTTTTAGGAGAATGGGGTAAACGTTTTTTATATCTATGGGCGACTTTCATGCATGGCTATTCGTGATGGTGGTTTATGTAAAGGTCTTACAGTAAGTGCCCAGCAGTACCTGACCTCTCGTATAAAGAAGAAGAGGGCAAGTGGACACGAGAGACCAGGTAAAGCTGGGCACTGATTGTACAAGGGTGTAAGTTCCCTCATCAAAAAAGAAACCCCGTCTTTATAAGGTGAGACGATATTAAAGTTACAAAAGACAAAGCCACACATACCTGATTATCAATCCTAGCGAGACACGCCTCCAGATGGCACTGCCACTCAATGGCGCGCAGGTACAGAAGATGCCAGCGCCGTTCGAGCGCACGCGCAGCGTCACCGCCGCCGCACAAGCGCACCACCGAGCTCACGATCCGACCGTGGCATTCCACGTCACGTTGCAATACCTGAGGAAGAGGATATGGAAGGTGTTATTGGTGAATTGCTAGGTGATGCAATGATCTACGTAGAGTAGATAGTAACCCTAGAAGTGGAGTCATTTGATAATTTCCCATTCTTAAAACAAAGAAAGTTTTTCAACAACGATCTCCGTAGGGTGGTGGTCTTCGGCTACTGGTAACAGCCGAATGAGAGAAGCCGAAGACATAGTTGAGGAATTAAGTACGATTGGAAGTATGTCCAGCATAGGCTGACGCACTGCTGTAGGATAATGATGATAAATGAAGCGAAATTAAAAATTTCTATAACTAAGTACCGATTCATTAGATCAACCCAAGATCTGAAGAAAACCGGAATGACTAAGTAATCTCAGAGAAACAACTAAACCATACGAACTAGTAGCGCGGATCGAGGAGACGTACATGACTTTGGCATAATAATATTAATTAAGTACGTAGGTATATCGATATTCAGTACCCAGATTGCTCAATTTGCTACATTATCGTCATTTGTTACTACAATTTCGTTGTCTCTAATTTTAAGAGATCACTAATCCGATAAAAGCATGGTCAAGAGAACAAATTGACAAAACATAAAAACCTTTTAACAAACACAATGAAACTATCGATACCCACCAAAAGAAGAATGCGGATCTCATAATAAACAAGATCATAGTTTCCGATACGAAAATACGTTGCGTAACACAGAACCGATACTTTTTAGAAGGCCGGCCCTAGCCTTTTGAACGGAAAAGGAAAAAAATTTTTTACACAATAAGAGATGGCGGTACGATGATCGACCAATCAAAATTGACAATGGCTGTTGATACAATAAGTCAGTCAGAAAAAAATAAAATTGAAAATCGAACAAAGGGCGGTACGTGCTTTAGTAGTACAGCACGCTCATTTGACTATGACAGTCGATATCACGGTATTTATTTCACAAAGAAAATGTCTTCGAGAATATGAAATTCAGCTAGCAAATTATAAGATTTACCTGTTGAAAAAGTTTTCAGTGTTCTATAAACTCCAAAAAAGTATTTCTAGGAAGAACTTGTTATTGGCTCGTGGTTTTAAAAAGCGTAAAATCAAATAGTATGCGTGTCACGTCCTGTTCGCATTTAAGTAACTTTATATTCAGTGTTTAATAAGAAGTCAAGTGTCAGCATTGTATTGCAAAAATATAAAAGGTAAAAAGCAACGAGAAGCAGAATAACAAGTTGAATACAACTTTTCGACGCCAAATTAAAACTAAATATTCCAACTGTAAGCCAAGATCTAATCTTAAAATGTATATTATCGTCCCAGATAGCGTCCGTACCAACTAGATCGGCCTATCTAGAAGTAAAAGATGACATCTAAAGACATGTCGACGGCTAGTAACAGTTTCTTAGTGAGATGAATGAGCAAAGATCGGATCAGTTCTGTAACAAACTTGCGAAGGGATACCATGTTTGGGTTTATCTTGAGACAAGGACTGTTATAGAGGTGTAGTAAATATTTAGTGTCTGATGGACGAACAGATTTAATATTAGGAACAGCTGTTATAGGTTATTATGAGGTTTTTGAGGGCGTAGTTAATTATTGACTAGGAACTTCATTTCTCCATGAATAAATATACCCATAGACTTGTTGTAACCCTAGAGTCTTATCACTAGAAGTGAAGACTGAAGAAAATGATGTGCGATGCAGGATTATTTATGATAGAACCAAATGTTGAGGTCAGAACACCTAATTGTCGGTTAACTTTATTAACCTTAAAATAATTTTCTTATTAAGGGATAGCTAATTGGCTTCAATTTTGATTCGAAAGCATCTGTAGTAATAATTACAAGTTAAAAATGCTAATAACTCCAGTTCAGGTGCACAAGAGCGCTGTGGCTGCTGTAGCGTTGCATCCATATAAATTACAACCAGATGGATGCAGCGATTACATACCAAATTACAAATTTATCGAGATCGTTGGAGTCGTTTCGATTCCGATTGCATGGGAAAACGATACGGAATAGGAACGAGAAAGTTCACTATTAGAACGGGCAGTTGCTTAATTCAAATCAGGCATAATTTGTTGAAGACGTTGCTTCCTTGATGGCTCGAGAGTTTACTTGGTTTACTTTAACTGGCTAGTCTAAGTGAACCTAGTTATTTGATTTAACAAGGTTCATCTGAAGCCTTGTTGGTCATCCATTAGCTTTAATAAAAACTCAAAATCCCCTACGGATTGCCGTTTTGAGAGTTGACAAACTTTTCACCGTTTCGTCATCCTCATCCTCACCACAATTTCATTCACTTTTAGGCTTAGTATTCTTGGTACTGTGCCAGCCTCGGCTATGCTTGACCTTCGATGGCAACTTTGTCTTTCCATTTTATATTAAAATTCAACAATTTAAATAGCTTTGCAGTTACATAATTTTGTGATTATCCCAATCTCCTATAAACTGTGTTGTATGAAGATGAAACCAAGTAAACATAAAATAAGTGTAACAACGTTTTATGTCTATAATAACGTAACTTAACTGCCCAAGTGCTGGACTATATATATATAATTTTATGACTTTTATTAAGTTTTTTATAGCTCGACTACAAATTGATACGAATATAATAGATATCATCGCCTACATGAAGAGAGATATTTTGTTGTAAGTTCATTTCCCATTGATGATAAAATAATATTTATTTTCACACGTTATTTGAACCCAATAAGAGGAAACGCAGTGGGAGGCTTAGATTTTTCTCACTTATTATCAAAATAACAAGTTATGTTAATGCGTTTCATTGATGCAACGAAAACTTCGATGTTTTCGTAATTGCGTTTTAAATTGTATCTGAGGAAGATGTCGTAAGGAAAGTTTAGAGAATGAATCTGGATAACGAAGAAACGATGGCGGGACTTTGCGAAGGATGATATGGTACGAAAGGAAGTGTCTGATGAGTATGAATAATTGAGAAGTATGGAAGAGGGAGACATGTTGCGACGATCCCAAATGAATTGAATGGGATGCAGATACCTATTATTAAAATTCAGAAGATAAATTCTGGTTTGATTTTAAAATAAAATTGAATGAGATATTCTACTTTCTTTAAAATAAACACATAAGAAGTGTCCTTGAAATACTTAGTGAAATACTTAGAAATAAGGATCAAGTTGTTACTTTGTGACCATATTACGAGTAGAATTGCACATTTTTTTTTTTGTTTGAAAACGTTTGAGATCATATGAGAACTATTAAGCAATTCAATGTTAAAAGGACAAACGATAAACATTACCAATCCTAATTACCATCTTCTCATTACCTCGACAATTACAAATGGAGATAAATTCGATATAATTATCACCTTAGACGAAGTTTAATACCAAAAGGTCGAAAGAGTCAAGGCGAACGATGTCATGTGGCATTTTCTTCGTTCGTTCATTCCTGATTTCGTTCGTGATATGCCGAGTTGTACAGTTCAGACATTTAGATCTATTGAAACGTCATAATGATTAGTAGGAGGTGTTGAATGCATGTTGATGATGTTATTAATGTGTTTTCAATTGTTTGTTGGGTGCCGGGTGTAAAGAGCTTTTCTGCTGTTGAACCAAGGCTTGGTATAATTTATTATGGTTTAATTATTAATATTCTGAGGTTTTTTTCATAGGATACATTCCTATAATTATGACGTGCCTTATCCAATGTGACATAGGAATATTGTTATAAGTGAAATTTTATTTTACGTGGCAAAATAATTATGTAAATTATATATGGGAAAAGCGTGTCATCGATGTACTTGTACAGTAATAAACTTTAAGTATACTATTAAATCTTTCAGCGGCTATAAAGTACCTTTCTCTAGTGATTGTACTAAAATAATAGAAAACGAGTGAAATTGTACTAAGTAAAATAACAAAATCTTGCATTGCTAGGAATGGACAAGAAAGAACGTTCAGAAAACAAAACTTTTATAGTAAACTAGGCAGCAAAAGTGTCATTGTATATAGTCATCATCTCTTTGTCCACAAGATTTTGGTCAAAGTTTTAAACTTACCTAAAAAGTTAAGTATTACCGTATTTGACCGCTTGGTAACGGTTTTTTTTTGGTAAGTATTCATAATGTTTGTCTTTTTTGTTGCGAGATGCGTCCTTCCTTTTAGGACTGACCTCTGCAAAAGATGGCTCTGAATATCGATACAAGGAAGTAGAAGTTATAACATGCTAAGGAAATGAACTTTTTAAATTCAGCGCTATCTGAGGCATAAATCGACGCAACTCCTTTATATAAAAGGTTCATCAATAACAGCATTGTTCGTCCCACTTCTGATATTCTTCCCATTGTGCTATCTAAAGTTACCATAGATTCGAAACAGTATTAAATCAAATAACAATACCCATCAAAACATAAAACTTTAAAGCAATATTTTCCTCGAGTAAATGGTTTCCAATATCAATTGACGTTAAGTGATCATTGACTTGATGAAGCCATGGTAAATCAGTTCACCATGGCGGTAAAACTGTTCAATAGGATTACGCAAGTTAGGAGCCCAAGCTTACCGATGTGGCTGGTCGAGCCACGATTTTAGTTTTTATTGGATTTGGAAGTTGCAACAGCTACCGAGTTTTATCTTGGAAATAAATATATTGAAAGCAGTAGTAGAAATATTATGAATACCTACATAGTTAAAACGTATGCAACAATATGAAGATTGAAGATCGTAAAACGGAAAAGCGGAGATTAGAAGATGACGATGTTGTTGATCATGGTGATAATAAAGCTAATAAAATAGCTTTAGAATAGGATATTTCAGCATCATAACATACACGTTGAGCACACGCTGTCGCCGTTATCAATGGTAATGAAGCCCTAAATGAGAAATCCACTAACGTTAAGGATGCCCCTATTGTATTTGGCTTTTACCCCCTATTTCCAAAGACGGTCTCCACTATTACCTCATAATTATGACATCTCCCCGTATTTACTTTCGATATCACAACAATAGCTAAACCCGTTTCCTATGCATTGTGCTGACAATAATAATTGTCTTCTATGTTATTATTACCGGTTGTGGCACCAACTTCATGTACAATGGTTCGACTATCATGTTGCAATAACTATTCAAATGTTTGACCCAAAATCAGACGTGTTCTATCTTCGTAATTGACAGATGCAAGAGAATGCTTCTTTGTTTTGTTTTTTGAAGAGTTATAAGTCTAACAGTTGTACATGAATGGAGGGTTCTTAATTTTCATTTATTTTGTCAGATCTATCTCTTATGCTTTGACGGCTTCATTATTGTTCAAGCTTTCACTAGTTTTGAGATCCTTGAAAAAAATAGTCGAGGGCTCAAGTCGTGTATGTTCAGTGTCTCTGTGGTAAAAACAGGTTTGCATGTTTAGTTTACTTCAAAACAAAACAAATCTTTAACATTATTATCCTTATCGTGTTCAAGTTTAAGTTAGAAATTATCTAATATTATTATCATGCTGATTTGAGCAGTCTCGTACGTTCACCTTCTGTTGTTACGACCATTTAACATGGTACGATTTAAATTTACAATGACTTGAGTAGTTCTTTTTTTATCTTCAGGGTATGCACTGTGAAGATAAAAAAGAGTATGTACCTACTCCTTAGTTCCATTCTCTAAAGATCGTAGGCGATACAAAGCAGAAAAAATGCGCACATTTTTTTACACAAATTATAATTAGTTATTATTGGTTACAGTGAAACATGTGTTAAAAATAATTTTAGAGGGACGAGATAATTGTAGGCTTTCGTCAAACCATATAATGGTGGTAATTACAGTAAAGTATTAACAAGGCCGAATAATGTAGAAGTTACAAAGACGGATGTAAAAATATCTTGAGGCTATGTTGAGCCTATTCGTGGCATAGAATGTGATCTCATCTTTGAAAAAAAAATGCGAAGAATAATTTTCGATATTAACATAATTATCATCAATGTTCTTGTTTGGAAATCAATGTTTTCTCTTAATCTTTACTAATTATTTCTTTTCTGTTTACTCATCTTATATTACATTGACTGTTACTTCAGTTAATAGTCAAAAGAAAGTATGTCTATATGATATGCCTCTTACGAAAGATATTGAATATTCTGTTTCTACTAGGAGATTTTCTTTGATGAATGTTAGTGGCTTATCATATGAAAATTAACTTAGCCGTGAGTTGCAACCTTACCTATAAAGCTGTTTATATTACCTATAAAGCTGTTTATATTACCCTTTTGTAATGAACAGGTTTACCGCACCTACGTTTTAATGTATTTCTAATTGATACTTAAAAACATATCGTACGTTTTGCGATGGCCTTAGGACATCAAGAATAGAATGTACCGTTACATTCTTATCTCAGAGAATAATAGATACTAAAGCCTAAAGGATTTCATGCATGACATCAAATCATTTTATTACAGGTGTAAATCATTTCCGATCCGCACACCCCATGCGGAAACTAATCCAAAATTAATTTGCAATCTAACTGTTCTTTATGTCAAAGCAATAACAGTACGAATTGATTGTTCTAACTGCACGTCAAGTTTACGTCAAGGTCTAAACAGCGCATGCCGGCGGAGTCATCGTCCGCTGCCGACCGATTTAGCCGAACGGTAGACGGAAATAGCCGAATGTGAAGAAATATGCGCTTGTCCGCGTTTCTGCAAATGTTTAAGGTGAGACGGGGTGCGCACGCGCGGTCAATGGCGGCCGTTACCTGTGTAATATCGCAGCACTTTTAAACTAGTTTAACTGTTACAAGAACTGACGTTATTCTTTATGATTTTATCGGGGTTTAGCTTAACATAATTTCAACGACAGGATAGAAAGCTCACAGTTAGCACATTACTGTTTAAATTCATATCAAACTGCACAGATTTCTCAGAATAATGACGTGAATGGACATGAACGTCATTTTGTTCACATATTCAAGTGCGAACAGCCTTTGAAAGAACACATGTGACATTTGCAAGCGTCGAAACAATACACGGGACCTCATGACTTATCACGTTTGACCATAAAGACGGTGCTATAAAAGTTGTTGGGTCTCATTTTGTAGTATACAAGCTTAAGCATATCAATGAAAAGTATCAAAAAAGCTGCAAAACAGTTGCGCTAGAACATTATTTTTTTGTGGTCGAATTGATTTGAAAGAGGATCGTTTCCAAATCCAATATCTTTGCGGTCTCTTATACAGTAAACTTGACTAAGCCCTTCATAAGCAATAATAAGCACACACAACACTAGTATGATGAAGAACTTCGGTGAAGACGTTTCACTACCAGCTTATTTCAACGATTCTTTCCTAATATGGTGACCGTGGACTTTCTTGAATACCGATACAGCCTTGACTTATTTACTAATATCGTCAATAAAGTCATTGTTCGTTTCTAGCACGTGCAATTTAAAGTCAGCGATAGGACAACGGACTGTCATGGCGGTTTTAGCATCAAGGCCTTTCGCATTCCTAGCTAATTGTTTTCCAGCTATATCTCTGTTCACGACTTAGCCAGTATTGTTAACGTTATAGTATTCATAAACCTCGAGTCTCTATTGTGATTTAGATTTAGTATTGTTTGTCGTAAGGACATGTTCATTTAGGGATATAGCTGCAGCGGCTGCAGCTAATTGCATTGAACCTTACGAAGTGAAAGGGTTTGATAATTGAAAGGGACATTAAAACTCGTTGGCGAGTGGTAAATGGTAGCTTATATGCAGATGCAATTATAACCAGTGCGTAGTGTCCGGATATGACTGTAGGTTCCAGCGATTGTATACATGAGTAGCTATAGCTGATACTTCGTTTGTCGGTGCAGTAGACAGAGGCAAAACTAAAACCACATCTTTTTTACCGCTGGTTTTAAAAGCATGGGATTTTAAAGAAACAGCTCCTTTCATAATGTTAAAACATCGGCAAAAATTAAAAAGTAATTTTTGCCGATGAAAGATTTCATGAGGTGCACAGCTTGTTTAGGTACAACAGTCTCGTCTTAACTTCAATCTAAACCTCAATCCGTTTCTAACCCCAGCACGAAAACCTTGACTCAGCTCGTGCGATATCTGACCAATCAGCCGCAATTATGTTGTCGCTATTTATCCAAGTACCCAAGAACTGCCCACTTTGAGGTGCCGCAGTATAAATTATTGGCAGAGAAATCAATCTTGAAGGTGCCGTTACAATATAGGTTATGTCAACGCAAAAGGGACGGACGGACGTTGGACCGGATTGAGGCGCAATTTTCCCACTACATAGACATATGCCTAGGATATTCTCAATTTACTGTTAATCAGGGTGGGTAGGTGGATAAAAAGGGTAATTGCTGCTCGGTCAGTGCAGTGGAGGTGTGAGAATTTCTTTGCGTATTTCAGGTAGGACCAAAGTGTTGTTACCTGGTTTCATCACAATTTAGATTGCCATCGCCACGATAAGAAGGTTTGGAAGTGTTAAGATGAAAAGTGAGCGAGCCATATTGGGGACTTGGTGCATTTTGTCAAAGGTACAGAGCGAGAGAACAGTCAGCCAATACTTTTGACACATCCTGAACAAGGGGAATCTTTTAAGTAAAAAGGACTTTGGAAGTAGAACGACACTTTTGGCTAGCCATCAAGAATGAGCGGTCGCTGTATCTAAAAGTCATTTGACCTATGATTAGACAGTTATTTTAGGAAGCCGGAACTCTTTAGCAAAAATATAATGTGCTTATTTATAACGTTTATCAAGCGAAGCTATAACTCGTTATACGTTCTTTGAAACTGAAGATCCTGATTCGATGATCTGGATAACAGACTGAAAACCAGTCCTGCCAACCCTGGTTATAATCCGCAAAGACATGGACATATTAGATCGAACAGACAGATATGTTACACTAATCCTTTGTAGAATAAGCAGTAGCAGTCATTAGTAAGCAGCAAATTATATTCTGTGACAAGCTATGAAGACAGACGATCCAAGTGTAAAGAGTTTTTACTTCTAAGTCATAGGTTATGTATGTTCCTGGATGGGAACACGGATTTTCTCCAGATTCTAGGAATACTTATAGGTAAATCATGTATTATTTAGATGGCTATAAACGCTGTAAGACAGACGAATATTCTCTTGTCTTTAATCCTCGATAAAGCTTATTAGATTTCTAGTAGCATTTATTAATCAGCAATCTGTTTGTATGCCACTGTGAACCTACTTTTGTATAAAATTTAATTAGTCAATTATTTGAAAATATAATAGTAATAACTGAGTACTTATTTGTACTTGCCCTATTTAAAAAAAGTGTAAAAGTACCCTTAACGCAAACGAAGGGCATTTGTTCTCCCCACCACTGCGATCATTTTTTTGTTCTAGACCATACCTGGGAACCCCCTAGTTACGGAGATATTGGGGGTCAAAGTTCCAAATGTTATACAGCTGTTTTTGTAAATACTAGTTTTTCAGGTTATAACTTTACTTAAATTACTTCCATGACTCGTTTACTATTCAAAGCATCCAGTAACACAATGTTTTAAGAGTGCTACATTGAGTTTTACCGTAAAATGTGATTTGAAAAAAAAAAAGGTTGTTTCCCAGCAAAAGGGATGTCTGAAAGAACAAAGCAAACAGAATAAACAAGAATGTCTAACTCACAAAAAGGACATAAAAATACTGAATCGTTCTTAATTACGAGTTGCCACAACAAAAAACTACTTAATTGCTAGATATACGAACAAAGACGCATTCAAGGTCGAAGTAAATGAAACACATTGATGAAGCCACATACAGACGTTCCGTTACTCGTTGTAAGAAGTTAACAGTATCTGACTAACATTATTTGAGTACACCCGCAAACACAGATTATCAAATTGCCGCCATCTTCCCACAGCCCGTGTAATTGGCGCGAATTAGCTCAGATTCACATAATGCCGCCATTACTGGCAGAATGTTGCCAGTGTAATTAAATAAACGTTCTTCGTAAGGTACATAAAACATTAGTTGTGTGCTCTATAGAATGGGAAGATTGAACTACGATTATAAAGCAATGACAGTCTAGCTCCGAGGAAGTAATTAGGCGGGACTGATTCGACTAATAACAAGAATCATTACTTGAACTAGAAATGCTAGCGATGAAGAATTGAAATTGTGAGAATCAAAGCTGAAATAGAACATTGAGAAATAATTTCAATCACATCGAAAACAAACAAAATACATAGTATAAACAAACACTAAAAGCAACAGAACATTACTTGAATACTAACAACCCTCACAGCACAGAGCACAGGCTAGTTAAAAAACAAAAAAAAACTTCATTACAAACTACACAAATGATGACAAATGTTATTTTATTACCATCCGAAGCAGCATAACAGATATTGATTTTGTAGATGGCGCTGCTTTGTAAGCACAACGCGAGATTCAAATGAATTCTCAGGCCAATTACGGCCTCTCAAAAATTGCCATCGCGGACGGTATTTCACGTCCACACGGCGGGGTATTGGTAAAGTTTTCAACTAGCAATAATCGCACCTCGGATTAACCTCATTGGTTACGATATTGCCTCTGCGCAAAGTTAACTTGTTCAAACTCACGGCCTGATCCCAACCAAATCAATGTAACGTAACCATATCGAGATCTAATTTGACGACAACGCCATCTATCGAGCGAGGGCGAACTATTTTTTGCGGCCGCTAGTGATGCTGTGAGCTTCGTTCGCAAAGCTCGGAAGAAATATCATAGGATTAAGTTTTAAAGATTTAGAATATTTACAAAAGCAGTTCGATTCGATTATAGCACTAGTAGAGTGTAAAATTTTCTGGAACTGCGGAATATTTCTGCTACATAGCAGTGAATGAGAATAAGAAAAGTTATCCGAAAATTCCGCAACCAAATAAAAAATAAAGCAGAGATATCCGCAGTAAATTAAGCTGTAATTATTTTTAATTACATGGAAGAGTAGATTAGCTAACAAGTCTCTAACAAATTGGGGACAATTTCATGCAAGAGCGATGTCGAGGAAACAGAGAAAAACAAAACTATAACGATGGGAAAGTTTTTACAATGGAAGTAGAAATTAAAACTTAAGTGCTTACAAAAATTGTGATATAACAATCGAGTAATTAAAAGAAACTACAAATGAAAATGTAAATTGTTTAAAACATGTTATTACAAGTTTATTACTTTTGTAGTGGTTGATGTTGATGAGTATAATAATTAATAAGGTCCCTCTTGGTTTGGTAGATTTTAAAACTCTTGTTGGAAAACACAATAATTTGCAAAAAGTCTGAGCAAATTTACACTACAATACACAGGAACACGATAAAAACAGTTTGACGTCCTAAAATACAGATAATCAATAAAAAACATTATCGCAACCCGATCACAATCGAATTCATCACAAGTGAATATAATAATAGATAGAACAATATTATGAAACACCATCGCACTTCTTACGTATAAAGTGAGAAAGAAAGTTAAAATCATACGCATAGTGAGATAGACAGCCATTGCGAATTACAAAACAGTCGTTTCGAAGGAGCAGCAGAACAAATTTAAATGGAACCACCATTAAGAGGTCATTCTGACGCAATAGAGGATCGATAACAAGTGCTGCATTAGGTAAATCAAATGAGCCGTGAACGAGTGACGCCGTGAAATTAGCTATCTCAGATTGATGTAATGGGGACGGTGTGATAGGCAGAAATAACAATATATATGTGCCTATAGTCTATAAATATCGACAGTGTTGTGATAACGAAAATGTTTTGCAATTTCTTGCAGCTTACTGCGGAGTTGCGGATAAGACAACGGTTAATTAAACTGAACGTGTATAAAAAGAAAAGCAACTGCAATAGGCATGGATGATTAGCCTTATCTTATTTCAGAGAAAAAATACGACGCAATTAATTGTGATTCATACAATTTATTCACTCCTGCCTAAAACGTGAGCAAAAAAAATACAAAGAAAATTAAAACGAATACACGAAATAAATTAGAATTAGGTAATATGGTACAATACATAATATTGCTCACATAACAACTGCA
The DNA here is from genome assembly GCA_932274075.1 of Diarsia rubi. Lineage (NCBI taxonomy): Eukaryota > Metazoa > Arthropoda > Insecta > Lepidoptera > Noctuidae > Diarsia > Diarsia rubi. Next base: position 12,228,722 of record OW026433.1, on the reverse strand, counting down.
CTTAACATGAAAATTACAAATGTTTCTATTACAAGAAATATTTCTGTACAATCTACGAATACATATCGGTTGTCGAAATTAGCAACAAACCGCAGAATGATGGTGGCTTACGAAATTTAATGACTCATCAAAATAATGGAGTTACGAAACTGTGATGCCCTCGAGAAATATCAAGAAAACAGCTCGAGAAATAAACAACTACGATTTTGAAGTAGGTACTGATGTTATGCTGATGACCAATAAAAGATGGACATAGTAGAATGAATTGATCTTGACTAAGTAGAAAAAAAGAGACAAAGCAAGAGATCTTGAAAGACTAATCTATTACAAACTACGAGTATAACGTTATCAATGCATAATTAAATAAAAACATTTAGTTCCAGATTATTCAAGAAATGTATTTCAGTCCTTGATTACTGGTACTGTCTACCGTTTATCAATCTCAAAAGTTGCTGAAATTACGATAAATGGTTTTACATTTCCTAAAAGCACCCGAACCAGTTTTAAATTAGTTTGATAGTAGTTTCAAGTCACTTAACACTCAAGAGATACTTAAACTCCGATCAGAAGACAGTGAATCACTCAAAATTTAGAACAACTTTTTCTCAAAACAATTGATTTCTCAAGTTTTTCCTTCATTTCCATAAACAAACAAACCGTTTTTCTTACAACACAATTCATTGACCCGATCCACACCTCCATTGAGTGTCAACTTGTTAATCTCTATTCATTATAGGCAATGATTACCATATTACACAACATTGCCTTAACAGACTGCTAATATGACAATTTACATATTCAAATTAGCCGTGAGTCATTTTTGGATGAATGAAGACATTTTGCGAATCCTTTTGTGGTTTGTGTACCGTCGTTGAAATTGTAGGATCCTTTGATTGTGCATCTCATCTTTGTTTATGCTGCCCATCCGGTGTTGGGTCTCGCCATCTTAAGATCCGTACTATGTATTATGGGACTTGAGTTTAGGTGGAAGTTCAATAAAAGTTCAAAGTGATGGAGCAATGGTTTAACATGTTTAGAATGAATGCTTGTGTACCTGGCATTGAAGATTTTTTAAGATGCAGAAAGAACTTATTTGGGGTCAGCCCAACACTTGTTCTTCCATGTATTTTATTCTACGAGTACTACGAGTCCTCTCAGTATTAATTTCCTTTCAAGACACATTATACTTCATACAGTTCATCCATTGGTTTTCTGGTCTCCATCTACTCTTTGAGTCTTTTACATTCATATTCAAAACGTTCCTCACGACTTTGCTATCCCTTCCATATAAAGCCTTATTGATACATGTCAATAAACTAATTACGATAAAGCTCTAGCTGTATTTAACGTTGCTTTATCTCTTATGTTCATTGCCCAAGCCCAACGCACAGCTGTGCGGGCGCTGCTCCGACTCGATACATCGCACGCATATTTCACAATACGCCATTGGAATAAGCTCAATACCACTGTTTACGTGTTATGGCTGGAAATGGTAGATTATAAACAAATTCGGTAACGGATAAACGTAATGTGTTCGATTCGTGTAAATAATGGAGTGTTTATACATTTACTTTGTCGGTTCTGTGAGTGGATGTTTACAAAAACGAAAAATTGGTATTGCTACCACAGTCTTTAAATGGGATGAATACAAAGCGGAAGGAATACTTTAACCATGTGAGAATTGAAAACACTTGCCAACATATGGAATTATAGTTACATTAATTTAAGATATTTTAGTGAAAAGTCCCACAAATGTAATCAAATAATCAGTCAATCCAAGAGTGCCAGATTTAAACGACATTTAAGACGATTAAAATAAGAGTAAACAAAACAATTTAGATAAAAAAAAAACAACTGCAACAGAAAACATAGTCAAACCAGACATTCTCACTCCCAAAAGTTACTTAGACAGAATTCATATTTCACCAACACAGATTAGACTACATACACAACGACAATTAAGAAACTATAATGACTGCTATAAAACAATTGGAAACCAGCGCTGAACTGTGCTGTGTATAGCACCACGATGTAGTCCATTACAGAATTGCATCGCGCATATGCGAGGCCGGTCATTACTATGATTTGCGGCGTTGTGTCGTGGTCATTGTGGTCTGATTGCTGACTTTACAAACTTACAGTTTCATTTCACATTCCTTTATGCTCTGCACTCTCTAATACTTCTTAGTCTGGAGAGAAAGGCTGGGGAATTTTGTCATCGGCAACATTATGATTGTCTTATTCTACTGTCATTATGATATCACTTTCTTGATGAAATCTCTTGATTTGAACGACGGTTGTGTAAACTATTGGTGTTGGTTTTGTTGTTTGTCCACTAGTTGGGAAAAGTGGAATGTTTTGATTATCTTTTTTTGCAAATAAGCCTACTTTTCAAAAGTAATTTTTCGTTACTCTGAATCACACGGATTTTGGTGATGTAAAAGAGAAATCGGCAATAACAATTATTTCACACCTGCATGCCATTAAAAAGTTGCATACGCTCAAATTAATCCAGATCTGCATCAAAATTTTATCGATTATGAAAATAACGAAGTACACATTGCCCTAGAAATCTTGCTATCAAGATTACGTCATACTTACACATCAATATTCTCAGAAAGATAACACTGAAAGCTAATTAAGAAATGTACAAGAAACGGGACAATACCGCAACTGCAGTAGACTTGAATTACGCACCAGGTGCAACGGACGAGGCTAATCTGATAACGCTTATACTTTATAACTTCACTGGCTTCAGACATCATAAATTACCCATGGACACTTTTATAAGCCCTCGTCTTTGTGCACAGTTTATCGGCGTGAACTATCTTTGTAAAGTAGGCGTTCTTCTTGTTGGTTACTTTATGTGAGCATATTTTACAAAAGCACCTGTCTAAGGTACTACGGTATTTCTAACTTAGATACAACGATCTTCGTATCTTACATCTTACAAATATCACTTCAAAAAGTGGATAAAACTTCTGTTATTAAAAGTTAATAAGCTGAAGTGATTTTCACGTAACAAACTTGACATACTCGCAGATTCAAAAATAAATAAAGCTATTCAGTCTCTATTATTGTATATTCAAATTGCGTCACTTACTTCGTCTATTTGCAAACCATCATCGACGCAAAACCAACAAAACTTGTCAAACTCAGTCCTTACATAACGGCAGCTCCAATCCAAACATACCTGGAACAAAAGAACAGGAAACATTAGAATTTCAATACAAATCTGAACAATCTGTAGTACATTTTGACCCCTCGAGCCGAGTTCAAGAGCCTAAGACACTTCAATACAGTTCAAGTACGTTTGTAATTGAATTACAGCCATAGCCGCAGTTGTACTGTTTGACTCTGACATTAACAACTCCTTTTCGACATAAAACAGCAATGTATAGGGAAATCTGTGTTAGGGACGGTGGAATGTTGTATAATAACGTCTAGTACTTTGGAATTTTTCGTTCAAACAATAAAGTATGGCACGACCACAACAGCCACAATAGCACTCTTGTGTTGAATTGTGTTGTTACTGTTGTTTGGTTTATAAGTAAACATTCATAAACAGTTGTGAGATTTTTCGTTGTTTAAATATTTTTCCAAAGAATCAACGAAACGTTTGCTGCAGATGTTTCGGGTATTGTTTGTTTTTTTTTTTTTTAATTTAAAGCGAAAAATTGCCGAGGTAATTTTGTGGTAAAGGACTTTATTATACTGTGCTAACGTTTTATCATCAAAATTCAATATCATAGTTAAAACTACACTTCATTTAATTAAAATTTTCAAGGTAGGAGTAAAATCATTGCAGCGTCCTTGCTTTTAACAAATTATTTAAGTGGGTCGAAGTCAATAGCCCCAAATATCTATAAATTACATATCTACTACTAGCCACCTATTCTTTTCCGCATAAAATTAAATAGCTATTTACACCCAAGATATCAACACGTAACACACAATCGATCATCTGTCAAATAAATCATCAAGTATAATATAATTTATTTGATTTATTAAATGAAAGTCCGTCCGTCATCACACCACCAATGATAGTCAAGTGTAAGTGCTGAAATGTAAAGCATAGTGATCTAACAGCTATATTATACAACTGGCAATTATGCGTTGCGGTCGGCAACATCGGCAAATTGCGACATTGATGGAAAAAAATTGCAGTGGTATTAGAGGTAGCGAGTAAGATCGTGTTAACTTGAGTGGTAATGAGAAAATTAAATACTTAATTTTATAGGATAGTGAAGTAGCTAACAAGTATTAATCTAGCATAAGAACTTATTGCACCACCCTTATTCATTAATCAACTAAAACAGAATGACGGAAACCATATTAAAATAACAATGGCAAAGCATAAGTAAGGCTTACTCACGAAACAGATAGATGTAAAAACACAATTACTAGTCCATCAAACAAGGTTCGGGAAGTTACAGTTTATAACTTAAAGAAAAAACTTAACTTAACTTACATAAACAACGAAGAACCTTCAGATCCTCATAAAGGAGAGGAAACACTTATTTGCGTATTTGACTGACAGACAGACAAAGCACTTGTAATTTACTTGTACGTAACACCAGTTTGAACCAGATAGTTATAAATTAAAATGTAATTGAACATTTGAAGCTTGTACCTTGAATGTTAGCTAAGAACAAAGGAGTTTTGCTTTACATTGTTAAATTTTGTATAATGCCGTGAAGTTAGGCAACAGATAATGTAATTACAGATATCGAAATATTATGCATTGAAGTAGCATAAGATATTGCAGCAGCGAACGTGGGCTTATTAAATTGATACTAAGAATAGAGTAACACCATTACAAATTATATCAAGATAAATAGATTATAAAGATGGGCTAAATTATAAATACACTATTCGAGCTTTTAAATGAATTGCTGATGAATACACAGATTGAAAGACAGTTATAAAAAGTACCCAAGACAGAGACGCAAAGATAAACAATCTTAAAGGAATGCAAATATTCTATCTACACAAAACATTTTACTACAGTAATATTATCATAGTATCGCCCACAACTCATAGTGGAGCCAAAAACGGAGCATAGTAACGACGTAAAAATATGACACCAATTGGAGCCAAAAATGACGAGACGAACACCTAGACAGGAGCTACAGGTTGTTCAACCCGTATGAAAATAAAGTTACGATCTATCATCATCCACCCACATCATATTACTAATTCGTTTACGATCCAAGCGTAAGGCAACCCACGTGCTACCTCGAGTATTCACTCTTTATGGTAATGTACAAGGATTGTGCTTAGATATGGATATGGCATATTCATTATTTTTGATGTAGGTCATCGGTAGCTCAGTCTATGAAATGCATTTGCATCTTGATGAAGTGATTCACGATTATCGATGTTTCTGCCGATTTATTAGTGAAGAAAATTAATATTATCTTTGGTAATCTTGGTTTACAGCTCTTTGATATGGAACTAGTGTTGTAAAATTATGACGCTTCTAGATTTAACGTTTTTGCTTGGTGGCACATAACTAACTTCCTTATTAATTAGTGTTAATTACTAGAATGATACAGTAATTAATATGCATAAAGGATATTACGTGAGTGACTAAAATACACCTAATAACGAAAGTGAGAACATGTCACGTCACATTAAACTCTTAAACTGGCGAGGAAACTTGTTCTGCTCATTTTAAATTGTGACACTATTTTGTCTATGAATAAAAGGAAGTCATTCGTATGAAATTCCTGACAATTTAGTTTCATCTTTCATTCGAGTTAATGGTGCAAAAGTTGTTGAAGTAGTTACATATATTATATATTTTAGAAATAATGGAAAGTGTGCTGCCGGTTTGTAATTTAAATGTAATATTAATTTTAAAAAGTATGATAAGCAAATAGACTGTCCCTTATTCCGTTTTCAATAGTGTATGAGTTAAATGGTTTTGAATTGACGAGATTAGAGGTCTGGGTATTTGTGTATGTGAGATTAAATGTTTGTGAACGCACCCACGATACAGGAGGAATTCCTAGTGTGGGGCAATGTTTTTTTTTAAATAAAAATAAAATAAATAATAATATTATCCCAAGAAGCAGACATAATTAGGTGGACCGAATACTAAACTATTAATCCACACTAGATTAGAAGCTTTCTTAATTAAAGTTCTAATGACTACACACACAATTTAGTAGCAAACGTTGTAGACAGTTTCGCAAATTAAGATCCGTTATTAACCGTAAAACATAGTGAGTGGCCGACGAAGCTACTAGGCTTGAAAACTTGGCTTCAGGCGATACCTGATGAGGTCATGCCATAGTTATCTATTGTTCACAAGTTCCTGGCATTAATATGCTAGATTGAGAAGAGATATTAAGTGAGGCCAACGATGAGCAGGAAATGAGTGAAAAGTTCTGGGAAAATCAGGAGATAATCTTTACTAGTTAGTCGTTAGAGTTAAGTGGGAAACAGTTATCACGGTTAAACCTATGGGTGAGATCTGAATTAAAAAAACTGAGACTTTAAGTATATAACAAGATGATTCAAGTCAAGCAGACAACAAAGCTTAGCAAGTTAGAGGCATGCAAATTAAGAGTCTCTATTCTAAAGACAAGCAATTAATATTGAAAGAATCCAAATAGCACCCAGCTAGTAATTATTTTTCCAAGATAATTAGTTAGGCAACAGATTACCACTTGACATCAATAGCCACCAGACCGATTGAATGATCTCAGAATGATTGATTTGATTCTCGAACAAAACGCAGTGACCGGATGGCTTTGTGAGTTTGTCTCTAGTTTTTAATTTATTTGTCCAGTTATACGGACAATATGAAATAAAAATAACTTATGGTTTTAAAATCTATATTTAATACGTGACGTATTAAAGATGTTTATTAAAACTCTAGGTAGTGTCGAAGGGGGGCGTTTTGGGGGACTGTCTCTTGTAAATAAGTAAAGTAAATTTTGACGTTCGAAAAGTGCTGATTATCAGCCTAGTTTGACTAAAATGAGTTTTGATTTGATTTATTTATTAATCTATAATTTAGAAAAACGGTTTAGTGATTTGTTGCCATTAATTTCGCAATCGTTTATCCAAAAGCTAATTGCAAAGCAGTAATGTACTAGTAATATCTAGACAAAGTTTCCAAAGTAAGAAATGCAGCGCTTTAGGCAAACAATGCACCAAGCAGTTAGGTTGTGAGGCCAACCGTAGCTAACAATCTAACGGCTGCAAACTTAGTAAAATAACCAATTCGACGTGTTTAAGCATTATTTTGAAGCATTATACAGCAACTTGGCCTTTAACTACGATTCATGCTTAAGAAAATATGATTGCAAAAGGAATGCAATTATTAACATTTTATTCGTTTAAGAAGTCGAACGAGTAATAACTTTGTTCGGCCGTAGTGACTTCATTCCATGACTTTTATAAAAGGCAGGTTGGAGATCGCTCTAAAATTTAATAGCCAAAAGAATGCACTTATTGACATCTTCTTATACATTTGAGAAGTTAAGCAAACAATGTCGTTTCGAAGCATCGAGAGAAGAGTTTATTATATTACAAAAATGTCAAGTAGCAACAGGCAGTCTACTGGAATTTGCTATCAATTGAATGTACAACACTAGATGATACAAAGTTAAGATTTTCTTTGAACGAAGTACAGACATCTATTTACTAGTAGAAACAAACTATTGTAAGTCATATCATAATCTTTTAAGTAGGAACATAATGTTCTAAGTACTTCCAGTTCGTGCGAAAATATACAAATCGGTTATTAGGTTAGTCACAGACGTTCATTCTCATGATCTCCTGTAGCAATTCCAGAGATTTACAAGTCCCTAACGTAACGCGAGTAGGCGGAGCCCAGATTCTAAATCATGGAGCCACTTACAACGTGGAAGACAAATTGAGTCATTTTGTCTGTTTCAACATATATATCAGCGACCAGATTATTGTGACCCTTAACCGGACACGAAACTGCAAAATTTGCGTAAATAACGATCAGTTTCTTAGAAGATACAGGTTAGGTTGAATTGGTTATGCAAGCGCTCAAAGGGCATTGTCGGTTTACGGAGATGGCGCAAGCAAAACAGCAAAAACTTATGATAGCATTATCTATTACCGCTAGAGCCGCAAGATGTTTGTTCAACTACTCGAGTTAGAACGTAAAAGAGACACTTATATACGGGTGTTGAGTTACGGAAGTCTGAACAACTGAACAGCCAACAGGCACTTGAACTTGTGATTTCTACTCAATTGCTTCTGAGAGCAGTCGTTGATGTGATCAAACATGTCGATTGTGTTACTAAAGATAATATAAATGTTTTCGAAGAAACTGCAGTTGAAGTACATTGAAGTGTAGTAAAAAATCCATAACATGATGTCAGATTTGGAAGTGTTAGCGTGTTAAAAGGTAATTTGAATCATACAGGAAGGTAAAAACAACGACCTTGTGATGCCGACAGTTAAATGCGCTTCGAGATTTGTTTAGCTCTCGTGAGATCATCAATAAAACGGCTAAATAGATTATAAATTTTGCAAACGTACATATTTCGCACGGTACACAAAACAAAATTTGACATTATGCAGTTATGAAATGCTACCGCAGCAACACAACTACCGCAGCAACTTCTACAAATTAGTGTAGTAGGACAACTACGAAGCTCGATTGAAAAAATTTGTAGATCGATAGATATTGGTTGAAGATGTTGGTGGTGATCTCATTGTAGTTGATGGATTTGCCAATACTTCAGCAGGGTCTCTACCCTGCTGAAGTATTCGCAATCTCTATTTATAAATGTAGCTGACGATGATACAAAAGTTGGCAATGATAATCCTGCGAAAACAATCCCAAAATGGTGTTAATAACATGATATTCTTGTACTAGATAGTTTTATAAGGAAGTGTTTTTATTGCCAGTTAACAACAGAGTACTAAGAATGAGATCACCAGCATGTGTGAGTCATTTAATCTATTAATTTACTACGAACATAACTTGTTTCTGGTTGTCGAGGCATTGACCTATTTAGAGGTCTATTTACTACCCTATGTCTATAAATTAATTTGGATAATATTGTTACTGCAATTTGTTTTAATAAATATGTATGAAGCGTGCATCTAGAGTAATTATTGCTGTTCAAATTTGTTAATTGGTAAAACGGAAATATCCAACCATTTAACCATGAATAAACTTATGCGTAAAGTTCATTGTCTAAAATCGTAGGCATACCTAAGTCTTGAAAAATCCAGATACAAGCAAATGTAAAATTGCGAGTAGAAGCTATCTTAAGACATAATTAAAATGGCCAGTTAAAGTAATCCACTTGGAGAAATGAAAACTTAGATCCAGAAAATAGATTATCCAACCACGGAAGTTTAAACAAATCGTGCTGAGTTTTATCAATAAACATAACTCAATCTATTTAGCTGTAAATTTATCGAGTACAACACGAATAATTTCAAAAGCACTACAGCGATGTGGTAATTGGGAGCAAATCACAGTACGTGCAGACAAATTAACCCACATCTCGCGTGGTTTAGGTTGACGCTCGTGATGATGGCAGAAGACGACGAACCGACAGTTGACAGCCGACAACTGTGCATAACGGGACAAACTCATGCTCTCGATACTTTGAACATCGCATCCGCAAACATTATTGTTTGCAAACCGGTTCTGCCAGCTTTAATTAGCATTCGCACTAAGCCACTTAATTCAGAAGCTGATTACATTGATTAATGATCAAATACTGATCACAGATACGCTGCAGACTTTAATAAGAAAACATTTAACGATAATGAAGATGATGTAACGGTCAAATATGTATGAGATGTAATTTCAACAGCATTGTTCGCTAATTCACGTTGTCATTTGCTAGTGTGTTGATAACTTCCAATTTGTGACGCCTCATACAATGAAACTGTAACTAATCTTAGCACTGACGAATTTGTAGGCCACATTGTTTTACTAATCAAAAACAATTGTTTAAAACTGTATACGATTTCACGTGAGATCACCATGGTATTAAGTTACTACCATTAGTTTTTCTCAATGAATGTGTTGAATAAGACAGGAATGTTTGTGCAATAGTGCATATTTAATTTTAAACGAAATACTTTGTGTATGTTAAATCAGTGTTTTGGTATATTAATGATCAAACAGCTCCATCAAAGTTTAGTTTTGCCGTGGTGTAGATTAACCTTCATGATTTTTGCATGGCAAAACTACGTGCTGCTTCAAACAGAGAAGGGATCGCACATGTTAATCAAAATTTAAAAAAAATGGTCAATGGCAATGCTATTATTGATTACAAAAATGGTTATAAAGGTTTTTATTAGATAAAAAAAATAAAAAAAGGGGTTTAAATTAGATCAGAATCCATTAATAAATAAAACAACAAAGAAAAAAGAGAAAGCAGACACTACTAACGCAGTAGATACAAAGCCTGAACACAGCAAAGGAATCAATAGTGTACTCGATTATCCTTTCTGAAAGCCGACGATAAGGCTTGATAATGGTAAGCTGTTACTCACAGATAAAATATTGATCGGCGATTCAATAAACCTTCGTTATGAAGTGCGACCTACCACTGTGTTCGATATATCTGGAACGTGGTGTATTAAGGCCAAGAATGGCGAAGTGCAATGGAATAAAACCAGTTTAGGAGAGCGATTTTGTATATCTGTTTGTGCGAGTCGCATCAGTTTTTTTTCCTTTAAATGGAACGATAGCCTTCTTGGAAGGTTTTCGGGCTTGTATTCGTTCGTTAATAGTGATTGTTTTAAGCGAAGTGAAGCAAAACATCGTGCCCTGACGTGTGGTGTGGTGTGGTGTAAGGTTAATTGGAAAGGTTAAACGTGTAGTAGTTGTGAACATGAATCTTGTTGTTCTTATGCATAAATTCAATCAATGTTACTGTCAACTGTGTCAACTGTCAAGCGATTTCTAACACATTTCCTTAGTATTTCATCAAGGACGTATACAACTCCATGTAAAAGTGTCGAAACAATAACATTATGAATATCTTTATTTCTAAACTTAGATCTTTACGTAACAGTGTTTTAAGTATTTGAACAATCAGATAAAACAAATCCTTTTACAAGATATCATATGACATTGACATGCAGTATGTCATAGCAATCGGGGAATGCACTGCCAGCCACGCTAGATATCACATCGGATCATGTTGCATGTTTTTCATTTGAATCATTGTTATTTGTTGAAAACATTGCCGTGTAGTCTAATTTATAGAATTCTAATTTTTAATGTCATTGTGGTAACTGGGGTTCATATTCTAGTATACCAATGAAACGTTCAGGATATAATGTTTATGGATGGAGTTTCATGTACCGAGAACAATATCGACTACTTTAGATAACTAATCGTTACCATACCATAACCATTTTATATTGTTCAGTTAATGTTGGCATATGAAAAACATGATTACAATTTTCTTTAACAAGGTGCTATTTCATCACTCATCTATCAACTCCATCATGACCGGAAAGCACCGGTCGCCGACACCATGACACAGGCTTCTTCTGAATCGATTCCACCGATTGCAGCATCATCGATATCCGAATCGATTAAATCTAAATCGATTCCTTATACAAAGGCGTCTACTTATGGTTGTAAATCCGTTAATGGCATACGTCATTCCGACTGCATTACGGCCCTAGCTGCATTAGCTTCAACACTTTCACGTTGTGTATCATTGTTCAGTTCTATACCACATCAAGGACTTACAACACCTCTATTACTTCTTATAGGGTTGTCACTTTCCACATAAGTACTGTGTTAATACACATGATTGCTAATCTACATGAAATTATGGAACTTGCAGCTTGTGACAATTATCTAATTTAAGCTCTTGTTATATTGCCAGTATCACATAACTCCTCAGAAGTATCTCCCGTTCGAGTTCAAAACTGTTTAGCACTATCTTTAAAGAAACAAATTTAGACCCGTTTGCTTCACACATTATTTAAGCTGAAGCGTTTAAGTTTAACGCTTTAAGTGTTTGGAACATCGTTCTGGCTCTGATAATTGTTTGAAGATGACAAAGTCGTTTTAAATATGTTTAGCGCTAAACACATTTGTGATTAGTGGTGCAAGCCGATCTTAATGACCAAGAAACTTTTGAAGAAAATCTACCACCTGATTACTCACGGAACATCAATTCCTTTGCGTGATTGCCAACCATAGTACCCAAGACTGAAACCATTAGTCACTGTTCAGTCTTAGTATAAACCTATTGATTACACCTCAAAATATTAGCATATTAGATTTGTGATAAATCTCAACAGGTGAAGGTAATTCTAGAGCCACTAATAAATAGTTTAGCGATTGAAATGTACTGCCTGGTGGACATGATGGAGATAAAATTTCCTTAGGGGAAAGAAAGAGAAACTGAAAATGAAACAGCTGTGCTTTGATTGAAGGAAACTGAATATTATAGTGATTTAGACAATGAGCCCGTAATCAAGGTTTGTGACGATGATAATGTACAAACTACTACTGAGAACATTAAAGTCCATTCAATAGGTACTTACGAATGTTTTGAATAGAAATAAGATTCCATAAAGATCGAAAAGAAGATAGGAAAAGGTGAACGCCCAAATAAATTAGACAGTAATTACGGAGGAAAAGCAGGGTGACAGGGTCAAAGAAATTTATGGGAAGGCCGTGTATATTTTAAAGTATAATTACATGTCAATATGTAATGAAGTGGTTTTAATGGTAGGTGAAAGTGTCATCCAAAATCTATGTAAGACTTTGATTTGTGAACAGTTATGCAATGTTTTAATAATGGAAAATAATTGAGGAGTGACAAAAGAAAGTTAAAACTTGAAGATTTGGAATGGTTTGGTAACGATTAAAGTAAACAATCTATGGCTAAATAAAAGCTTGCGCTGGTTCTTGTAAACGAAAACACTTCATAAGGCTATGGATGAAGAAACATCTTTGGAATTTCTCTATGTTTCTACAGTTTCTCGTGTTTTCTTCGTAAGGACATATCAAGTTTACAAATATTGCTATATCACTTTTATTGCGCACTGGCACACTCAATTACATTATAACATTTGGCAGTTTCTCAATCAGTAGGATTTGAAAACAAATTCCGGTTTATGTCTATTTCTGCAAATTCGTTTATAGTACGATGGCATTTATAGTGGTAAAAGCCTTATCGTTTATTTAAATATCTTCTTCATCTGTAAATGGCTCATAATGATTGAATTAAAGTTTAAGTACCATGTTTATGCACCGCATCGTAAACACACATATTAGCATTTAAAAGACATGCTTCACGTTTCCAGGTCTGCGTAAACTCCTTATTTTCTTCTCATTCAATTACATTCGTATCGGAGTAGTATAAAGTACAGACAAATTCTAGGTAATGCTAAACATTTACTTGATTGACACTGCACCTCCGAGTATCAATTACTTTAACGGGCTGCCCATGTACGAGTCCGCAGGAGAAAGTATGGATTTACGAGAGAAGTGCAAAATTTTACTGTAACGTCGTTCGGTAATTGAAAAATATTTCTTATTGGGACGATGGAAATGGATAATTTAAATAAGTGGCAGTTCAAAGCTGATAACATAAAACTTATTAGAATTGAAGGTTGAAATAAGTAAGTCTAGAATAACTGTAGAGAGTCTGATTATCCACCACAGAAGAAAGTATCCTTGCCATCACCCAGACATAATATGACTGTAATAAACATACTAAAATACGACAATATACAAAATATTCCAAACAAAGCATCATTTGTAACACTTACTCGACAACAAACAAAAGCCGACAGCTATAACACTAGCGCCAAGCTCACTATTTAATGCAACAATGTTGCATGATTTATCGCTCGAAAGGACAATGTACAATCGATTTTATTGTTACCGCATCGATAAATCCATTCGAGTTATTAGAATTAAGAGTCGAATCGCGAGAATCGATTTATGCATCACGTTGTACGGAAACAATTATTGCAGGACTAGACCTCTTCGCTGCGACAGCAACGACGGTGAAATTGTCATGCTCATGAGTATTGGCAAAGAGTACGTTTGCCGGTCGAATGGCATCATCATTTACTTTCCTTCCGCCAAGGGTAAAAAGACATTCGACGGAAATTGATTTTGATGTAATTATGCTAAATGCATCATTGACGAGGTCAACATGTTGCAACATAGGGTGAGGCTAATTATGCAGGCTTGTCTATCAGGCACAGTAATGGGTAATTTTGAAAGTAATTACTGATACATGGCTTAGGAAATTGGTAATTTTTAGTCGTTAGGGAAATGGCACAATTTGAATGAAACCATGCAGGTAAATGATAGGTTATCCTAATTTAAGGTAATGAGATTAAAGCTAAAGCTGCCACTGAGGAATCAAGCCGGCCCATCAGAAACGAAAACATTTCAGCTAAAATACTATGAATTTCACAGTTAGCGACACCAACTCCCAAAGATTCTCACAACTCTCTTTCAACTAGCACTATTAATCAGATTTGTCAACATCCCGCCCAAACTTAAACAGAGGAGGAAGCCACTAAAAAGAGTCCGTCTTATCTAAAGAAAAACAAACAGCAGTCGAAATCGAGTCGACAAATGACACGGGTGATTTACGATACCCTTCCTGGTAAGAACCGTGAACGTTCCGTAATTTATGACACTTCAGCATGAGAAGACGTCGTTAACTTTGTAGCCTCACAATGGAAGCTTTATACAGTTTTATGAGCGGATAATCACTGGTTTTCTTGGCTGAAGGTAACTTTGCATAATTAGTATTTGTCTAGATACAAATTGGTACGTTGAGATATTTCTTAGAACTGTTGTAACTACCACTTTTATAGTTGCTGTTACTAATTTTATCATAGGTAGAAGTCAAATAGGTACTGAATTCGTTCATTAAAGTATATTCATTGAATGAAAATAATTAACATAATGGGCTATGCAATCTTGGTGGATTTTTTTTTTATTTTCAATAATTCAATTGAGAGCTTCCAGATGTAGATGTGTCTACATTTAATATCTAGCATTGCAGGCTTCACCAGTGGAAACTCACAATGATAACATCATTTCCATTTGCGTTCCGTTGGGGCCATATCGCCATTGTGGCCACAATAAACATTATTTAAGTACTGTATAAAATCTGCGGTAACCCTCATTGCACCGGTGCTGATGTTCATGACCCTACATCACTTGGAGTTATGATATGTCTTTGAGATATGATGTTCCGTTACACAAACGTTACTAATGAATTTGCAAATGAAATGACTGTCTTCGTAGATGTTCAACATTGTGCTGACATTATTTATGCTGTAATTGCAATACTTTACAGTACAGTATTGTTTTCCCAGACGAAAGCTAGAATGTCTCGTGGGTAGGTATTGATGAAACAGATTTTATCAGAATCCATCTGCATCTTGATAAAATCTATGACCAACATCCACCTACTAAGTTAAGTAATAATCACTGTTTTTTTTACTATCCGTTATAAGGTACGGTTTTCACCAAAGCGTAGCGTAGATAAACGTAGCGATGCCATGAAGTGCAAGAGTTGTCAAATCACAGAAGAGATAAGAGATGGGCGAAGAGAAAAATTGTACTGATCTAAGAACTAGTTTGAATTCATGACATTAAATTTTGAATGTATGACCTTAAATTTTGATTGATTTTGAGACGCATTGTAGTAGATTCAAACATCTTAATTCGTCAATTCCCGCACGGTAAAGGTCGGTGGGATGCTCATGTTCAGCAAATGTCTTTGAACTGTTATGAATCGTGGTAACTTACAAGCAATAATTTTACCAGCTACTGACCGTTGCAATTAACCTTTTCCGACCTCAAATTGAAGAAAACTGCAGATTTCTTTTGAAGATTTAATGTTATCTGAAACTTACGCAACGCTTTCTTCCATAGTCTAATTAAACCGTTATTCAACAAGTAAGTTACTTTGAAATACATCTGATAAAATTTCTAAATTGAGATTAACTTCGTCCGCGGCCGGTTTGACGGGATTCTGTGACATCAAGTCGACATTCACATAAATAAGACTGTCTCTCTCACTTAGATAAAAGTGTGGAAGAATAGATTTACGATTTGTGACACTGTCGCTTGGCAAACTGTAATGTGCGAATTTCGTCTGTGTTGACCGCTAATTAGGCGGGTATGACTTTTATGGTTTCATTAGAATTTTATTTTAAGCTTATCCTTTTTTCCCACGTTAACTTTTTTGGGTGTGGTGGAAAAATATTTTGTCAAGGAATGTCATGAACATTTGCTGTCCGTATAGTTAACAGTAAATTGTTGCTTAACTTAAAAGCTGTAGGCTAACCGCCATAAAACAAGTTTGAAACAACAAAAACATCATAAAACACAGTTAACAAAACCCATAAGTTGAAGCTAATCATCATTATACTAAATCCACGAACTCAATACAAATCCTTCAAAACAAACTAGGGCTTCGTGCGCAAGTCCTCGTTGCAATGATTTACAGTGAACGCGTTCAGCGCGTGCGCAGGCTCACTCGGCAATCATCGGCCGGCGTCGGGCTGTCTCGACGGTCACGAAGTTCGTTAGGCCATTGTGTGAAGGAAGCGGAAACTGGTGGAACCTTGAAGTTGAGTCAAGTGTTACCTCAACTTTTAAAGTAATGTACGAATTTGCATCGTTTTGTCGACGATAAAGCGTGGAAAATGAATGTTCTACCATTTACAACTTTTTATTTTAAGTTTTTGTATAAGTATGGTTGGTACAGCAACGTGGAAATTGGCACAAGCAATGGGGCCCTAAAATGGGGGTACTAAATTTACGCATGAAGTAGAGGCCATAGAAACAAATAAATAAGCATTTCTATAAATAAATAATGCAGTTCAAAGCACTATGCTGCAACATGCTAATTCGTTGACAATTGACATGCATAAGCGCCAGACAAATGATCTTTTTAACATTGATTATGCTTACAAGGTTTCATATTATATTACACACACTGATATTCAAAGCGTGGGAACAGAAGCTAGTTTGTAAAAACTTTGTTTTTAACTTTTACAATAATACAAGTTCTATTCTAAAATATCTTTTGTTTAATGCAATTTAACATGGCGAACAATTAGTTTTTCTTCATTACGTAATTTACCAATTTAGTATTTTTTATGTGAAATTCCTCTACTATTGCTGGAACGATTTTGATGAGATCGCTCGCTAAAAGCATGATTTGAATAATTTGTTTATCTTTTTGATTAAAGGATTAGTGTGACTGTATAAAAAACGTGTTTTATATGATTTATTATCTAATCGAATCGTGTTGATTTTTATGTAACTGCCGCTTCAATTGTTAATTATGCAAATGTTGACATGATTAAATTAAGATCAGCAGTTTTATTAACTAGTATTTTTAATTAAAAAGGTAATTTATTAAGAATATTTAGATGCTGACTTATATTAGCCTACTTTCTATGTCTTGTATGGACCATAGTTTTGGGTATAAGATTAGCAAGTGACTGCCTCGTTGGTCTAGTGGTCACAAGGGCGACTGCTGAACATGAGGTCGTCGGTTCGATTAGCGGTTTGGGTATAGTGTTATTAGGTTTGGGTTGGGTTTAGATACTTGCTGCCTCACCGGACGAAAAGTATATTAGGGGGTTCTAGGGGGTTTTTTGATACCTATGAACATTATTTTCTTGCCGGAGACGCCGTTTTATAAAAAAAAAACTATTACAAAAATCCTTATTTTTAGGCTAGGTTAGTGTAGGAACGCAATTGCCTTTTTTTAATAGGTAATAACACATTATTGTTTACAAATAATGAGCGTTTTCAGCCTAAAAGTTACGATTCTTGTTAATAATTATACTGTAAATCATATAAAATTCTAAACCGTATTTTAATAGGCAGCAAAAATAATTGCAAAAAAAAACACGTGAAACGAAACGCAATATCGCCATTTTATCAAGTTGATATTGACAGGATCGTAAATGTTTTCCGTACTGTTTTGTTTCCCCCAACATACCCTGCGGACCCGCTACTAGGAAAACTTCGATGCAAGAGCGAGCGAAGCAAGCTCGGGACTTTGGGCACCCCGACTCGGACAAGTAAGGTAAGAAGGGGATGACGGGGTGACGCTATCCAATTGTGTTTTTTTTAAACCACCCAGAAGCCCCACGAAGCTGGGCTCCGTGGTCTGTGCCTACAGGGGTTTTTAGCGCTATTGCTACTGCATACAAAAAATATATGAAAAAAGCTTTACGTTTCCGGCGGGAGGAATGAGCCCCCCCCTCCCTCCAGAGGTAGCACGTTTCTAAACTTTAACCTTGCCCTCTATTACACGGGACCTAGACATAACTGGTAAAATATTGGTGTACTATTAGGTGCACTCAGACTAAACCATTTAGGAGTACAGATACGATGTTATATGATGTTATTAGCAAATCACCTTCATTATAACATTCTCCCGCTCCTTAACAAGTATTTAAATATCTAAAACCAATACCGAATATCGAACATTTATAAATAAATAAACAGACTAATAAAATATCCTAATACGGGCTTCAATAATAATATTCAAGTGTGCTCACATGGTTATTGAATTAACTACAAAAATAGAACCTTGGTTAGACATTTAAGGAGTTGATTGAGTAACTAATAAGACTAGATATACACTTGACATCGTCAGTATGTAAATGTGAATGATTAACATCGTTTTTTATTAATGGTATCATTAGGTGAATAGTCGTGTTTATTTGCTTGTTAATCAGATTTAAATAAAACTCTGAATCGACAAACGTTAATTTGCATTTTTAAGTTGAAATGTCCTACTTATCTCAAGTTAGCCACACCTTTGTGTTCACTTTCCTCGGGAACTGATGATCTTAAATAGCCACATTAACAGGATCAACGCTAGAATAGAATTCCTGAACAATCCTTCAATCACAATATTTATTTACCAAGGGTTTGGAAAATCACGTCGGGGCTCGACATATAGGGCTAAGAAAGAACATGGGTGGTTTTTAGGTAGTAGAAGTCCAACACTCCCTTTCGCTCTGCCCAAGAGCGTTTGATGATTTTCCACACACAAAAAAAGGGTTCTGGAAAATCGAGTATCAATTTCAATTTGTCGTCGTCTCCCATGAAGAACAAACTCCTCTCTTTAATATTTAAAAAAGATTAAATAAAATAATAAAGTTTGGAGTTTTAAATTCCTCACACATCTTCTTTCTTAACATCTATTATGTACCATACCAATATTTATCAAAAGGAAGTGTCCATTCTCCTGTAATCCGAATCCAATTTGGTCTACTGGTATGTAAATTCTATTAGCTATGCTGAATTGCAGGGCCGATTGTGTCGAGTTGCCTTTTTTGGTGATCCAGCAATTCCGTTGTTTGAATTGCTTTCGGAATGTGTGTCTAATCCTTGAGAGCCTGTTGGTGAAGCGAATATGATTGGCTTTGGGTCATTTAGTTGCTATTAAAGCCTATGACGTCAGAGACATGTTTATGCTTATGGTTGTTCTAGCCAATTTTGGGAAGAGGCTTCGTTTATTAGTCTGTTTTTGAGTGTTCATCGTGCTTCCTTGTTAGGATGTATAGTTTGAGGACTTACCCATGTGGGAAATAACATTAATTCTAAATATTGGCATATTATATTTATATTTTTCTGGATTCTATCCGCGACTACGTCCGCTTGTTTTAACGGAAAACATATTCTAGGACACTCGGCACTAGTGTCGATGTCGCTTTCTATTACTAATTTATGTTACCTATTATTGTTTTTTTTTCCCTTATTTTTTTTTTGTTTTTGTACCCTACCTCAGTGCTGTCCTATTTGACCCTAAGGTTGACTGGTAGAGATTGCCTTGTTGCATTAAGTCCGCCTATGTACCACTCTTATGCATGAAGTTTAAATAAATAAATATTAGTTAAGAGTTACGTATGACTTATCTCAATTGAGAGCTTCATTGTGTTTTGCAGAAACATACAACAAAAGTTTAACCAAAACAAAACTAAAAGATTAAAACCAACGACACCTTTCACAGTTCTATTAACTATTAAACGTAATGGTGTAGTTTAGCATTTCATAGCATTCCATAGTAACTAATCTGAGTTCAGACCTAGTTCTAACACGAGTACAAGAGGTAGTTATGACTTCGCCGTAAGGATATCTTGGCTTGTACGACATGTGCCGTTAGTGAAGCTGGATGATTTTGTATTATATTTTTGAGTAAGTAGGCATTGTTATCTGTTTTGGTGAACTAAGTTACACTGGGGTTCAGAAACATTTGGTTGCCTTTTATGGGTGGTCTTTGGATCGTTTAAATAGTCGTATCCCTTAAGATAATACGATCAAGCATGAAACGGAATCACTCTAATATTATAAAGGCTAAAGTTTGTGAGTGTGTATGTTTGTTACTTCTTTACGTAAAAACTTCTGAACGGATTTGGATAAAATTTGGTGCACAGATAGTTTATAACCTGGATTAACACATAGTATAGTTTTTTATCCCGATTGTATCTTCCCGTGTGATAATTTTGAAATGTAGCGAGTAGTATCATAATGCACATACTCTTCATCTTCATACTCATAGACAATTTAAAATAGTAAAAAGAATATTTTCAGATACGGTAATGTTTTATGTTCTTAGCTTTTGTACCAGCTTTATTACTTACATAATTAAGAACCAATATATAGAAAGCAGACCCTTAAAATAAAACAAACATTTTTAGCTACATGAACCCAACTAACCATAAACATAAATCCAAAATCCAAACCATGACCCATCAATAAAAAAGCTAAGGGTATAAAACTATAAATATACAAAAAGTATAATTATCAAACTAACCCTCTTCTCGGCGACGGGTGGCTGGGCCATCCACCCTCTCGACATAATTGTTTACACAACATGCCACCCCGCATGGGATGCCATGGAAACACGATATTTATGATATATTACACAGAGTAATTCTAAAACTCAGAAAGCTTTAGAGAGGCTCTCAAAACGACTTGTCCAGTCCCTATGTCTCTGTTTCTAAATAGAGTCATATGGGACGGAAAGTGACAAGTAGTGCCATCCAGGCGATGCGCGTGGGAAGAGTGTTGCGAATGTTAGAAAGGCGTTGGCGTAATAATGCAATTCAGTCCCTAAACCGCAGACCAAATGGTAGATGTAATTAAGAAGGCGTTGGAGTCGAGACCAGGAACTGGTCATACGACATACGACTACTGGCTGGCCAAAAGCCACGTGGACAAGAGAAGACAAGAATTGGGTGTGGAAGTCAGCATTATTGCTTCGCTTACGACTACGACTAATTCATAGTCATGTAAACATGCGAGTTATTTGCGTAAAGATTTATCAAATTAATGATCTGATCAATGATTAGACAAGGATAATTATTAATTTCGTAACATACCGCATATTACACAATAATTATAATTTATTATGTTTGTATAATATTATTAATTTCTATTTAATTTTATTATGGAACATTGAAAAGGTAATCAGTCCAAAATATCTAACTAAACAGTTTTCACTTTTTAATTGCAGCCTCTGAACTTGTATCTACTCTATTCAAATTCAATCACCGTCAGATAATAAGGCGTAGACTCATCTGCCCGACCCCATGTCTAATCAACATCCGACTGATGAGTACAGGGCCTTATGTTCCCTTACCCACATTACACCACGCTTTTTATTTAAAAGAAAAAGTAACGCATATTATATTAAAGTAGATGGTGTAGATTCATTTATTTATCTAACACAAGCTCTAAGTGAAGATAAAAGTGTACGTAAGAAAACCAGAGATAATGTTGGAGTAGTTGTCATGGCAGGTCATTGAGCCAAATTCTGGATGTCATCATGGAAAGTTTAGCCAGAAAAGCAACGTACAGTATTTATGAATAAACATGATGAAATCATGAATGAATCTTGTACGAGACGTTAAAAGTTGGCAACTGGACAAAACTACGAAACTGTGTATCCGAGATTAACGAAACAATATTGACTCAAAAGTTTATGTAACATGCATTAACTGTACAAAGACCCAACTACTTAATCCAATAGATCAATATCATCAATATAAAAGAATAAAGCACATAATTATTTCCTACAATCTCATTGTATATCAGTAAAAGTGACGCTGTATCTTAAAAGGATCATTATTACTTAACAGGCGATAATATAAATAATGTAACATTACCGGATGCTGACGATTTGAATGACATAACGTGTTTAAGAAATCTACCAACCGAGATTGAGTAATTAAAAAACATAAATATTGCACAAGACATTTTTTTAAATAAATGAATGTGCTAGCCTGTCTTTTTTGCATTACTTAAATTAAATTAGTATCTGTAAAAGAGACTTTTAATTTGAATAAACAGAACAGTTAAATTTATTTGTACAATTTACTTTCTGTACCTCTGCTATGGACGATGTGACAAATAAAAATCCAGATTATAATATCAATCGCCGACAAAACTGGAACACATCGAGATAAGATAACATGTGACAAAATGATCGATGTCCCAAACATGTCTCGTCTAAGTGAAACTCCACCGGATGCGGTTTTAGTCAATAGAGAAATATTCGGTGACATGTCATCAACTAACCTATGTTTAACCCTTTTTAAAAAGAGGTTTGTAACTGTAACTGTTTTGTGATTAATCTGACAAAAGAGACAATAGATGACAGTTTTATCTACAATGGTTAACATGGAACAAAAGAACGACATAAAAATAATCGAGGCCAAAAGGAAGTGACTGTGTAAATTACTAAAACATCTACTTAGGACACAAGGACAAAGTTAGCATAATAATAAAATCTTCAACATACACAAGACTTTCAAGAATATCAAATAACTAAAAAAAACCTTAAATTTAAAGGTCGAATTACAAACTACCAATAGTATTGAATGGACATTATGTCACATGACGTGGATGAAGCGGGGGACAGATGTATGAACAATATTTAAACCGATGAGGGAGAACAAAATTACCCATAATAACATGAACGGAAGCACTTATAACTTCGGGATAATTTTAATGAATGGGTGTTATTGATTGGTGTAACTGGTTGTTAACGGTTTTAGTTGTAGAACGTAGATAAAGGGAAAATATAACGAACGTCATAGGTGTATTTAAATAAGTTCTCTTTTCCAAGAATAATGCCGTGTAAAGTTCCAACCCACAAAAATATACACGTCTGTCTTTGCCCCTCAGTCGCTGAACCACACCATACGAATTCTAGGAAACTATGTTTTGGTTTTCGAGTATAGAAACAATGAGGAGACGTGACTGATGTGTTAATTGATCCTTTTCCTAACTTCATTTGTAAACTTTACTCTGAGAACCTTCTGACAAATGTATTACCTTTAATAAGAACAATGTGGGTCTAAATGTTATTAATATATCGGAAGCATATAATACAAAGAAAGCAAGCGAAATGAAAAGGAAAACACTAAACAACAATATTAAGGTTAAAACAAATCAAGCGATGCGCAATTCCTTTAACAACTATAAGGCGACAGCGAAAGCGGAACTGAAAATCGATTCACAATTAGTAGTAAAAGTTTACCGATAAAGGAATAATCTAATACTAGGCCAAGACTTAGGTCGACCAATCGGAGCGTGGCCTGACCTCTAACGTACTTATAAAAAATTTAGAACATCTGTACGACCTAGGCATACAATTGTAATGTAAGATACGGTCATAATAAAGTTATACCATGAATTTTGTGATACTTTGCAATTCTGCTTGTAATGGCAATGGACGGTGTTCCCATATTATATTTTTATAATAAAATCTTTAAGAGTTTGCTATATTGTCTACTGCATTAACGGTCCTCTCTTACTGCTTTTTAGAAATATTATCATTATATTTGCTCTGTTGTTTATCTTCAGTCTAAACGACTAATGATGATTAATTGCTTTTTACATTACCATCTAAACTAATCTCTTTTTTAGTTTTATCCGCCATTATTTTCGCTTCCGTTGCGTTAATTAACTAAACCGTTAGAGCGTGATCTAAACGAAATTCTTATTGTACATTTGGAACGAAATCCATTTACCTGTTGAAACTTTCAAAGTATTCATTTCAAGAAACGTTGGTATGCTAAACAATTCATTTAGTGTCGAGAGTGAGTTGTGCATTAGTTGCGCGCGCGCAGCTGAACAAATGCGCGCCAAGGCTGGACAGCTCGTGACAGAGCCACTGCGAACGAGTCAACAATTCATTCGGTATCAGTTTCTAAAATCGTTTTATTTATGTTGTCCTTTAGGCGCAAGCGCACTTTATAGCTGTCAAACGGTTATAAATTCAAGCTGCTAACTTTGTTACGGCAACCGATTATCGAGACTGTCGTAAATTTCAAGGTGCTTGGTGAAATATTGGTAGCAATATTATTGTGACAATTGTTGAAAGACATTTCAACCGAAACTTCAAAAGAACATCTTTTAAACACACATAAACATTCTCTCCACTTATTTCAATAACTACAAAATTTATGATGACAGCACTTAGAATTACCCAAGTTCTCCCCCTTAAAAGGCATGATTAAAAGCCCGTACCTCATTTTGATCTCCAACTAGATGAAGACATAAACGCTTTACTTGTAACACTATCTTTTGTCAACGAGGATTACAGTAAATTACTCTATCATCCTCATTGTAATATAGGGTAAGCCGTTAGTGAAGAGGAGGCGGGAAATAAGGGTATTAGGGTAATCCTACATTATGTAGTCAACGTAAGCGTTATCCCTTAGTGTTCTAGTTTCGTAATTATTCATTGTAGACGACTAGACGTGTAGTTTGAAAGATGTTGACACTTTCATTATGTTAGAGGAATTTGTTTTATTCTTCACATGATTGTTTTCATCTTATCTTCTTGTTAGGTCTCTAGATTCTTATCTGTCATAGTTACAAATTCATAATTTTATACAACATGATAAATGCATTTTCAAACTTCAATTAAATCAAAACTATGACATTCAGTACGATTAACATAATGATTCTTTATTTTAATGGAATTCTGAAATTACTAGTCATAACATTACAATTTATAAAACTTTTGCGATCAAAACTTTTGAATACAGGGGAGCCTTGAAAGCGATTAATCATTCCATCCTGCCTCATATAATAGTGTTGCTGCTAATGATTCGCAACCTATACATGGATACTATGAAATATGTTTCGCTATTAAGGCGGAAACACACTAACACCACGATATACCACGCGACATCAAGGCAACGTACTCATTGGTTACATTTTATTTTGCAAGCTATGTTTAAATTTTTTGACCAATAAGCTCGCATGAGTTGGCGTTGACTATGGCATGTATGCTGCAACCTTTACTATTACTGCTATTGATTTATCGGCTGTTATAGTAACAGCAATAATCGATATAAGTTCGCCAAATATGGGGTCGTTGATCTATAGTTGTATGGATGTTAATGTCGATAACACGTGCCTATAAAATGAGCTTGTTTCAGCTGCGTTCGATAAGGATTGTTATTATAACAGTGAGGTGGGTTAATTGTGTGCTGTACTTAAAGGTTCACATTGGCATTTAGAGATGAAATACAGACAGATGTGTTGTTTCTTCAACTTACCTAAAACACTTGCAAAAATAGTAATAAACTCAAAATATTAGTGCTCCTCACGATAGCTTTTTAAAAAACGTGGTTAGTTCATAACTTTTCAGTTTCGGAAATGTTACCTTAAATCAAACCGTGACGACATTGCAAACAGATGATGGTTTACCTGTAACAAATATAAATATAGTAAGTAATGATATACAACATTCAGTATGAAATGCGGTAGATGAACGACGTGTAAGAGAGTATGGCTAGGAATGTGATGACAAGCTGTGTCAATCCCAAATAGATTTGGATAAAGACAAGATTATGATTATGATGATAATAGAAGATGCAATATAACAACAAACACAAAAGGAGCTTGAAAACATGATGACTATCAATCGACTGAGGGCAATAAGGTACCTAGGTCATAGACTCACAGTTCAAATAAAACAATGTTTCCAATGATGATTTGAAGATAACAATAACTCTGTATATAAATTTACATGAAGGAATCCGGATTTCGCTTCAGCAATTTTAAAATCCACGCTTCAATCCAATGAAGAAGAAACTTTAAATTCTAGAGCAGGTACTATATCTACTATAGACGGATATCGGTGTTGCTATAAAAACGATTTAATCATGGACTCGGTATTAAACTTGCGAATACTTAACAAGTTACAAATCTCTTGTATTCATCATTGTTCTAAGTAACCAAACAAAAAAGTTTTACAATTGGCAACACCGTGCGTCGCCAAAAAGTTTTTGATCCAGATCTACTTTTATTATTAATTGATACTGAATGAGTTTATGTGATATGGATCGTGTTATTAAAAATTATGATTAGTATTATAGTAACAAAAACGCCAGAGTTTAATATCTATCAATATTACAAAGAGGTTAAGTTTTTAAGTTAGGATATATGAGCTACTCTCCAACACTACCGAGCTAAACATTCGTCACTGACGGTAAGCTACACTATTGCCGTGTGCCTGGTTTTATGGTTAATTAACCTTTATTTTTAATTTATTACGTGCTTGTCTTGATTACAAAGAAGTCAACTTAAGTTACAGTTTCGCAACTTCATGTTGAAAAGTCGGATGTAATAAATTCTTGTAATTATACCTACCTATAGCCTGAAGCCATAGTCATAAAATATGTCTTCGTTATTCGCCAAGGTCCTGCTCACTGAAATGGTCGAAATTAATTACGACTATCAATTCAAAGAGGAAAATCTATTTGTGATTCGTAGATTGATTATCGACTTATGTAGAACACTGGAAAAAAACCAAGCACACCTGGCTTTGTCGGATATATATTGTTATATTATTTATAAAATGGTCTGTTTTTTTGGGTGGCAACACTTGCGGTCATTGACGTGGCCTTGGTCAGTGTTGCAAGAGAAAAAAATTAAGTGGACACGATAAATCGATTACGTCACCGCGCTTGGGCCACTACAGTGGAACAGCAAAGTTTTTATGGTGCTTTTTAGGCTGTGAGGCGGTGTTTATGTTCACAACTTTATACTTAAGTTGATTGTTTTGTCCATTTCTGTATCTTCTAAGAAACATGTGAATGCAATCACCGTAAAAGCGACATTTGAATATCTTGAGTAAGCATCGATAAGTATAAAAAGTCATAGTCAATAAACCAAAGACAACTAAAAAACCAGCAAAGAAACTCCAAGGCTTCGCAAAAAATGAACGTATTGAAATCTCACAATACCTAGATACCAACAAAATGAGTAATGCTTGAAAAATCATGTCATATTCTGTTACATGCCCAAGGCAAGTAAACTTAAACTTCGGTAGTCGATATTAAGTTTCTTGTGAACAAAAACATGTAAATTTTTTGCAATAAAGAAACCCGTTCGTACACGACTTTCTCGATTATCAAGAATATCGATATTTACTCGTTAAAAAATTAGGACTCGTTACACGGTTTTTACTCAACTATTTATTTACAGTTAAAGAGTTTAGGTCAAGAATGTTTCTTTTTTTACTAAGTTGCAAGTCACTATAAAAAAAAATATTGGTAGGTAATGGCTTCAGGCATAAAAAGAGTAGTACATATTTATAATTTAAATACACCTTGCCTTTTGCCTTGTATTTAAAGATAAGAAACTGCACTATAAGAAAGTTTTATCAAGAAACGTTGCAATAATTTCAAATCAAATATTTTAGCTCAGTTTTAATTTGATTTCAACAAATCTTAAACAATAACTTACAACAAAAAATCCAGAGAATTCATTATAAAACCTGGCAACACTTCCAGTTCGTGTTTTAAAAGGCAACACCTTTCCTGTTAATGAATAACTTTCTCCGCAAACGCATTTCCAATCGATTGGGCAGGTATCGAAGATCGATATTGATTAACAATTTTATCTTTTATGCACTCGAGATAAGTGTCAGTTTGTTTAACAAAAGTGTGAGTGAATTATGATTTTAGTGCGAAACATAAATTTTACTTGGAAATTATTGGTGAGAGCACGCACAATAGTAGTGGAGTATTTGTTCTTCAATTAGCTGAAGTTGGTCATAGAGGTATAAGAAGATTAAGAAGTCTTGTATGGTTTAGGGGAAAACGCGTGGGACGGTTTTCTTTTTTTCTCATAACCTGATCACCATTAAAAAACGATCAGCAGAGTTTCTCTTATTTGTCAAACACTATTAGCGTCTATTGTCGAAATCACTGATTCACGTAATTTGCAATTTATAAATTACTAGCTGTTGCCAGCGGCTTCACCCGCTACAACCCACGGGAATATAAAATCGGGATAAAAACTATCCTATTTGTTAATCCAGGTTATAAACTATCTGTGTACCAAATTTCATCCAAATCCGTGCAGTAGATTTTGCTTGAAAAAGTAACAAACTCACACACTCACAAACTTTCGCCTTTATAATATTAGTGTGATTAGTGTGATTGTTTTTTTTAACTTTTCCATCTGATTCTAGGAAAAGGACGTCTTTTAAAGTACAATCATATTTTACACGTCTGACTCGTTGGTTTAGTGGTCGCAATAGCGACTGCTAAGCATGAGTTCTTGGGTTCGATTTCCGAGTCGGGCTAATTGGCATTGGGTTTTCCTATCAGGAATTTCGCAATGGAGTGTGCCCGGTTGATGGCAATATGCTCGACCCCTATACACCCTTAAACACAGGTTCACTTCTGCCTAATAATTCGAGGAGTACAGGTGTGGTGTTATGTATACACACAAATAACTTTTGACCAAGTAGCTTTATGTTAAAGTCCCGATGGTATCCATATTTCTCAGAACCTATGCGGAACCAAACGTACCTTTAAAAGAGTTTCATTTCTATTTTTACAATTAGACAGGTAGGCGTCATAAGTATCGTACGATCGCTGCAAATTATATATTGTGTAACATATAAAAGTAACAAATTACCGAACTGAGCTGCCGATGAAAACCCTTGCGTAATATGTGACTGTGAGGCTAATTGCCCAGTAAGTGTTATTGCTTTTCAATGAAAAATGTGGAAATGTTAATATAAAAGTAAATATGTAAAAATGGTTTGGTAACGTTGATGATGACAAAAGTTAAAGATGATTTAGGAAATTGATCGTAAGATCTTTCAATTGAAAATTAAAATATTTCAAATGAGTTAGTATTCTCTGCCGAAAGACTGATAGTTAACTTTTAGAGCATGGACAAAACTGAGTATTTAATATGGATTGTGTAAGACGCGTCAGTACGTCAACCGACGATGTTTGCAGGGTAGCAGCTTAATTGTTCTTCTTCTCGAAGAAGATGAAGCAACTCGATGATAGTTGCCGAGCTGAGATTTTTTTTCAGCAGTTGACTACAACAATTTTTGTTCAGGGAATTCAACAGGATTTGTTCAGCCATTTCCATTGCATTTTGATGTTATGAGAACGAACGTTTTGTTTAAACGACGTATGTACGTCGTTTATCGTCTCATAACATCATCATTAACATCATGATAACAGTGAAATAAATTTTGCTGCCACATTAAAACCTGACGAATTGCCCAACGGAGCCAGCAGTCTACCGCTTTCAATTAAACACCTCCTCAAAACTAATTGCTTCAGACAAATGAGTGGTCAAACAAACCAGTAAGTAGGAGTTCATTTCACACCTTACCTACTGCGGCACATCGGCTTGTCGGCTCCAGTTACGATCTCTTCCGATGTTCGCCGAAGCGTTAAGCGCAAAACCTTGTCAGTTTCACACCGAAGCCACTGCTACTTGAGGCTGGAGTTGTGCTCATAGATTAGGTTATATTGGGAGATCGGATATTGCGAATTTATGATAAATTATGTTTAGTGTCGTGATCATAAGTTGTTCTAATTCTTATAAGTATTAGTACCTTATGGACCTGGACTGTATCTTGGCTTTGAATGCCAGAGGAAACTCTGTCCTTTTAAAGCTTTGTGTTAATAGAAGTAGATTTAACACTACAGGTCCACAATCTATTGTAAATGCAAGATACTCAAGTTATAAGTTCAGAATCTAGTTAGTGCAAGTAGGGAGTCATCTAGAGTGGGCAATTCAAATAGGCAAAAGGCGCTGACAAATTATGGGTGTAACATCTTAGTGAATTCCGATCAAATAAAAACTTGATTGAAACAAAGGACATAGAAAAATTTTCAATGAAACCTCTGAAGGCATGTAAAGAACGAATCGAATTGATTTATTTCGGAGTATTATAGGAAGCGAAGAGTGAATCAAAAACGACCTTTTTTTTTTTTTATGTGCACGCGCAGCATTTGGTATAACCTTCAGTGATGATGTATTCAGACGAACAAAGGAATCATGGATATTTATGGTTTAAAAATAACCGAAGCACCTACTTCATCCAAATCTAAAATTCAATGACAGGCAATGCTGAGCACAAAGCGCCTAAATATTGACACATTTTTTTTAAATAACTCGAAGTGTTTCGGCTGAAATGATGATGCTGGTGAACTCCATAATAAGATTAAATAGCGGATGACTGACAGTTTGTATCATAAGCACACACTTTTGCTAATGGTACATCTCATCGGGCATACGGCTAGTTAAATTATTATACTGCATAATCCATCAAGAAAAGTTACACCTGCCCATGACTGTATAAGCTTTAGAAACTTTATGTCAAATTAATTCTAAACTTGGATAGTCAACAATATATTAATATTCAATGCGATTTAATATAGGATGTGCTAGCCATATCAGCTAGAAAGTGTGGCTGAATATGGCCCTTCAAACTCGAGTGTAAAAAATCTAACATTATAGGATATGGCCACGGTTGGGAGCAGTTTGGTAATTGCTGTAGGATGTTATAAGTTATTAGTTCCTAAGGTGAATGTTCTTAGGAATTCCTTATTAGAACTGCCCTTTAGAAGTTCAAAGAAAGTGATGTTAAAATAGCAAAGGGTGATTATTTTTTTAATTTACGCCTATAATAGGTCTTCAGGTTCGCGGGGTCGTGTACTTGCATTGTTCCCCTATTTAGTTTTACACTTTACAGAGAACGGTGTGTGTAAGGTTAGGGTTGACCAAATGATCGTTTTGAACATAAGTTTTTAGTAGCTTATAGATACGAGTTTTCTGTCTGAATCATTTTGACGAGATTCAATCAAAGCATTGAATTTGAAAGCTTATTAATCCTCTTATTTCCTAGAGTTTGAAGCGAAAAAGCTTAAACTCCTTTACCTCGCCTGAGGGTTAAATAAACGAAGACAAATTCTTTAAATTATAAGAATGGTAGAAAAATCAAATAAGCATTGGATTGAATACTACCAATAAGATTATGTCAATCCCGTTTAAACTTATTGTAGACATTTGAAGCGCTTAGAAAGCAATTACCTAAGAAGTCTTTCGATAAGACGAAGTTAATACTAGCTTCACTTTACCAACACATGCTCAATTGCTCAAACCTAACCTAACACGCCATGACACGTCTGTTTATCGATAATTACTCTCTCTAAATCGTTCACTTTCTACTCAAATTAGCCTTACTTCGCCCGAAGCGGTGCCCGCTAAGTACATTATGCTAAGTATAGCAATTTCACGTGTGAAACGTATAATTTGTGAACAAATTGACTGCTATTGTGCAACTGCGGTTGATCAAATGGTACATGTGCATGATGTTGATCGATTGTGTCTGGAGAAACAATCGAATATTATGTTGTTTCTGCTTCGTTTGAATTTAAAAACAAGTGAAGAAGAAGGTGATAGATATTCGCGCGTGACTGAAATCATGACCAACGCTGTTATATTGGTTTATTTTAATGCAATTACAGATGATTGAAAAACAAAAAATACTATCAGTGTGCTTCAAGTAGCCAAGTAATCATGCAGCAACAATATTGTTTTTCAAAAGACAAAGTAATTAAATGAAGAACGTCGTCATATTTAAAAAAAAAGTAATTTTTTTTTTTGATTCACGACTATAAATAAATTTTAAAAGATTAGAATGATAAATCTAAAAATAGAGACAATACTACAAAAGTTGTGTAACCAACAGACTTTTAGAATCGCACACATAACAGTAATTTTGATTTGCAACATTACATTTGTCGATTATCGTGAACACAATATTTCTGTGTCAATAGACCAATGCTATTTTACCACCAGTATCTTATTCTGGTTAAACTTTACTACACTGTAAAAGTAATTCGTTTGAACATGACAATCTGTCACGACTGACAGATACATTAATTAATGTTGATGACCAACACTGACCACTGGAAAATAATTTGAAATTCAACACAACCAGTATTGTTGATTTAAAAGTCACGATTGAGTCATTATTTATCCCTCAATACTCCAATGGAATGAATAAAATCATCAGCGTAATGTAAACTAAGAATAAAGTCGCCCTTAAAGATGTACTGCAGAACAAAATTTACTGATCGTAATTGCACGATTTGCAGACGAAAATATACCTTATTTCGATCTTTTAAAGTAGGGAATGGTAACGATTTTAAGTTTGTAACAGAACCTGGGCATCCGTTTGCGCAGGTGCCACCACACCTTGCGCCTGAGTCGGAAAGAAAGGAAAAAAAAACGGTCATTCGACAGATGTTACTTTTGTACCTAGACTTAAAAAGGATTTTGCGTAAAAAACGTATTCCTCATTCAATATATATATACAGGGTGTTTGGAAGGGAGCTGTACATACGCCTAGGGTAGAAACTAGGGATTGTCTGCTACCTACCCCCGCCCATTATATTGACCTTGGCCTCAAGGTTTTTTTTTAATTTATTATTATTTTTTATTTGACTTTTTGACTAAAACTACCTGTAGCTCAAAATCTATCCATGGGACCGGTCGGCTAATGGTCTTGTTTTAATCGTTAGAGTCTTAGGGTCCTGCAAAAAATTATTTTACACCAGAAAATTGTGGAGAAGAAAAGTTATGGGGCCTGAAGTACCGTAGTAAGGTAAAGAAATAATTTTAAATTAAAAAAAAACCTTGAGGCCAAGGTCAATATAATGGGCGGGGGTAGGTAGCAGACTATCCCTAGTTTCTACCCTAGGCGTATGTACAGCTCCCTTCCAAACACCCTGTATAAGTAGCGTGAATCCGCTTCCCAAGTTCAATAAGGTGTTAGTAAATGCTGTGTAATTATCTTTAATTTGAAATATCAGAAATAATAAATCTCGATAATGAACGAATAGTACAGCTAATTGTAATTACAGCACAGGCTGATGACGTCAGAGACAGAAGTCCGAATAGCAACACGATAGTAATCTTTACGGTGTCATTTATAAACAGAACAGTGTTAAAAGTCGAAGGATTTACAAGGGAAGCAAACATTTAGTATTGGTTCTGGTGTAGTGTGAGATTTGCAAGCAATTAACGTTATAAGTAAAGAAATACCTAATGAGGAAGACGGAATCAATACAGACAAAACACTGGCAGTGGATAATGATAAGGTTTAGGCTAGGCTTGAAAAATCGTTGTAACACAAGAAGAAAATACCAAAACAACAA
The DNA here is from genome assembly GCA_932274075.1 of Diarsia rubi. Classification (NCBI taxonomy): domain Eukaryota; kingdom Metazoa; phylum Arthropoda; class Insecta; order Lepidoptera; family Noctuidae; genus Diarsia; species Diarsia rubi. The sequence goes on along the minus strand of OW026433.1, from coordinate 12,195,209 downwards.
TTGCAATATCTCCATTCATGCACAGTTTTCACCTTGTACAAAATTCACAACCACATAGCATTTCACAGTAACCTGGCATTCACAAAACTTATGCAAATATGATTTTCACATGTTATTGATGTTAATGCCCTCATATAAAAATCATATTTATGACTGCAAGCGGTATTAAATCGATTCATGTAAGATCGTTTCTCTCAAGCAATGATAGTATGAACGTTAAAAATGTCAACAGAATGATTAACGTGAACAAAAATTAAACTGGAGGAGCAGAAAATCCAGTTTAAAACAATGGCAGTAAGGACCAAGCATGTGAATTATTTCCTTCGTTTTTATTTCTCGAGACATAATTTACTAAACCGGTATTTTGCTAAATCTGAATTTTCGTCCACTTGCAATTCAAACTCTTGAAAGTCATCCATATTTTCTAATGGTTTTATTTCTATTTTTTCTTGTGCTTGAATTAAGTTTTCTAAATAATCACTGCGTTTCAAATCGTCCGTGTGAAAGATCTTGGACATTAAATCAAGGTTGGTGACAATTTTGTTCTGTGAAAGTCGCGAAATGCATCTTGATTATCTTATTGTTCTAAAGATTTAAAGTTTTATCTGCCATAGAGTCACTTTTGTCACTTTCTAATCTTTTGTTTACGTTATGAAATATTATATTTTTGTTAGAAAGTTTTATTTGTTAGCGTAGTTCATTATGGAAATGGTTTACTTCTTTGTGTTTTACATAAGAAGGGGTTTATTCATCTACTTTCCAATTATGTACATAAACACAATTTCATAAATTGATTAGTTTCATGCGCTGAAATCTGACAAGGTTTCTAGAATCTTCACAATTATAATTTTAATTCTAATTCAAATCGATTATTCCTTAAGTAACAATATGGTCATAATTTTCTGAAGCTGACCTCAAAGAACGGACAGGCTCTATTAAATATTAAGGTGGAAGCTCACATCTGGCCCGCGAAATTCTAATTTTCTTACGTTTTTGGCAATTTGCAGGCCAGTGCTTGGTTGTATGTTTATGAAAATTTGATTTGCGACTGTAAGACGTATGAAGTTACCGAATTATAACCATCAAAATTACTAACTACTAGAACTACTAGAACGACGACTAAATTACTAAAGAATGACTTTTACATGCAAAAATCAATCTTGACATGAAAATGAACTTGGAGGGTTGTATTGATAATTTTGATGGTTATAATTCGGTAACTTCATACGTCTTACAGTCGCAAATCAAATTTTCATAAACATACAACCAAGCACTGGCCTGCAAATTGCCAAAAACGTAAGAAAATTAGAATTTCGCGGGCCAGATGTGAGCTTCCACCTTAAACAAGAAAATAAATCAACGTTTTCTAATTTGCTTAAGAAACTATTTCGCAACATTTCCATTGACAACATTAATGCTTTGTATTTCGGCCCTTTACTTTTTTGTAACTTATTTGTGAGTTTGTGAGTCATACACAAAGTAGCAACGAGTGAAACGATTTTAAACATCCATACTTAAGTACATTCGTATCTCTAGATCAGCGTATAAAAACCTCCATACCGAACTAGGCTTGATTACAAATACAATGCGCAAGCGCGCATTCAAGAGCTCTCAAAAAATGACCTTGATTTTTTTTTAACGAGCAGTTTTTCTTTTTTTTCTATAAATGTTACATTTGTTTAGGAGCCGGAGGTTGGTTAGTTTTCCGAACTCAAATGTTCTTAATCTTTGTTGCCGTGCTGTCAATCTTAATTTAGCTTTTTGTACAACGAGAGAATAACATACATCTCATTACATATTTCTGCCGAAAAGGAAAGCGATTATTGCATCTTATTAGCTGATCGCCTGTAGCAGTAATTACATATTTTTTTCGATAATTAATTTGAATATTTTCAAACTAGTCAAAAAAACATCAACGAATAAAGTCTCCTGTGGAGATATAATAATAATTATCCATGTTTACGTTTTTAATGATGTAATAATTAAGCCTGAGTAAATTAATTACCCATATTGAAATTTTATTACAAATGTGACCACACACTCGGTACTCTCGATTACAGAACGATATTCGTAAATAATGTACTGGTTTTGAATTCCATGTTTAAAGAGAAATTGTTTTCCGCAATAAGGATACGATTTATAAATGAAGTTGGTAAGGATTATTACAGATATTACATAACGCATTTATGCTTATTTTTGTTTTTCGGCTGCTTCTGAACATATGAGTGCATACAGAAAGTTGACTACGTCTGAAGTAATCATCACAATCAATTTAACCCAAAAAACAGTTCAGTAATATTGATTTATTTATCAGAACAGTGAAATATTTGAGAGGCGTTTTCGACATTACCAAATTTCTGAGATGAGTGCATTGAAGAATTGAGGACAGAGGAGACAATCTAATTAAACTGAACAAAATATTTTTCAAGTAGGTACCTCATATGACCCTCATTATGTATTAATGGCCTTAGTGACATTACCATACGTAACTGCTACTTAAATAGCAAGAGAAGGACTCCATGCAGTAAAATTGCTACCAAGTTATCATCAAACCACCGTAATGCAATAATTGGCAAAAAGACAGTTACATCTTACTTACTGCTAGAATCAAACATAGATTTAATTATAACCCTTGAGACCGACCATTACAGCAGCGTAATTTCAAGTGCCTGTTAGGGAAGATTTACAGAGGATAAAGAACCAGTAATCAGTAGGGAGATCTCTGTATCTCTAATGATTACCTACTGATTTACTAGTACTAAAATTGTCTGAAATAGCACATGTAATAAAATACTAATGAGTATCGACGGTGTAATCTTAAAAGGCTTCACATCAAATGAAATCAAATACTATATTCATAAATCAGTAATAATAGAGTTTGTAGGTGTTCCCGTAATAGACGATGCAGGAAGGACACGCATTTAAAGCTGATAAGTAAATGTATATATTATATATGTATATCTCTGCAAGTTTTGTAATAGAGATAAGTCTGGTATAAAATACTGAGAGAAGAGTTTACTAAACAATGGTATGATACAAGCGAAATACAACATGCTAAATATCAATGTGAGCATTATTGAAACGTAACTTAAAGATGTAAATTTATCAGTAAAAGTACAGCCATTAAGTAAAGATTTTATTGTTTCTACCTTTACGCAAGAGATACAATTACTGGTTACGAACAAAGCAGAAGAAAGTTTAAACAAGATAACATGTGTTTTTTGTTCCATAGTGAGAGCACATACGTTTTATAAAAACATGGCAGAGAATCATGGAAAGTTATAAAAGTTACACATTGCTAATGATGTTTAGAAAAAGTACGATATTATCAAGTCATTGGAGCATATTTTTAATAGCAACATAATTAAAAATAATTAATTCTGATATTTTATTTTGATTGACTCCTGATGTTTTGGAGAAACCTGAAGTTAGTGAACGACCTAAGGAACTTTCGATTAATCATGTAATTAATTTACGGAAATCATTAATCCATATGTCAACTACAGGAACCCGCATAACAATAGAAGACCCAGTAGCAATCGCATGCCTTTTCTTTATTGTTTCTACCTTTACGCAAGAGATACAATTACTGGTTACGAACAAAGCAGAAGAAAGTTTAAACAAGATAACATGTGTTTTTTGTTCCATAGTGAGAGCACATACGTTTTATAAAAACATGGCAGAGAATCATGGAAAGTTATAAAAGTTACACATTGCTAATGATGTTTAGAAAAAGTACGATATTATCAAGTCATTGGAGCATATTTTTAATAGCAACATAATTAAAAATAATTAATTCTGATATTTTATTTTGATTGACTCCTGATGTTTTGGAGAAACCTGAAGTTAGTGAACGACCTAAGGAACTTTCGATTAATCATGTAATTAATTTACGGAAATCATTAATCCATATGTCAACTACAGGAACCCGCATAACAATAGAAGACCCAGTAGCAATCGCATGCCTTTTCTCTAATTCCGAAATGAATCGAGTACTAGACAAGAAATTAATTGAAAACGAAATTAACAAGACTGATATGAGAGAAAAGTATAAGAGTTATTTTAAACAGTGACATGAGATAATCAATCTAATATTAGCAATCAATCAATGACGTGTTTTAACAAATAGTGGTGTACTGAGTGAATTTCCAGAGAAAGTGAGCGATCGTTCAAACAGAGATTAATATGAAGTCAGAAACGTCAGAACCCTCACTTTTCGACGTTAATGAGGAGGTATTACGATATTTTAATACGCCTGTTAGAATTGAAACGAGAAATGTATAGAACAAATTGTATAAAATTGATTCTAATGATAGATTGGCCTTTGAAGTTCAAGGGTCATTGGGTTGCGTAAGAATGGTTGATATAACAGATTGGAGTGTTGTTTAAAATATTTGCATATACCTGCAAGACGATAGCGTGACAAAGGTTAAAGACATGATTGCTTTTAATTTGGTAATACAAACTATTTTATGTCATATTCAAACACCTGAAATAGTACTCGTATATATCTTGATCCATTCTACAGCTAAAATTACATGGATAAGATACACCACTATCTAAAATTATTCACGCGCAATGTTTCCCATTTTTACATCATACATTGCTTTCCGATGATGGATCTCATACAAACTTCCCTCGTCATGTACTTGTCGAACTGTCATTGCATAAGTTAGGTAACATTATTGTGGAACATCAATCATATTAAAACACTGTTTCCGAGTGCTAGGGTCAACTCATGTTTTGAAGAGAAATTGTTTGCGAAAGGATTAGGTGAAATATTGGAATTAGTTATATGTTTTGCGCCATACTAGTTTGCTCGGTAATAGATTTGGCTTTGACTTCACTTGCTGTCTAACCGTTTATCATATGGAATTGTGAAAACAATTGCATATGGTCTCGTTAGTACAAATTGTACTCCATTCACTCCGGGCTACTTCTACAATTCATTCCTTCCTTAGGATTCTATAGTTTGCACATCAAAATATCACGATTACTATTTTCACGGAAGTTATATCGTGAAATTCACAACAATCACGAAAGATATCCAACTAAACAACGTTCTGAAGCATTAGTACCAAAATCTTGCGCATAATAGGGCTATCAAATTCGAATAACATCGTACGCACTGCGTGGTAATGCACCGGGGGCAATTTGCCGGTACTTTCACCTACGCATTGGCGGAAATACTCTGGAGGTGCTTTCCAAACTGACGGACTAAAGGATGTTTTGCAGAGTAAATCTGTACTATGGGTCTTCAGGCTGTGTTGGGCAATAGTGAGAACAGGTATCTTGAAATTATATTATAAAGGAGAGAATAACATTATTATTTTTTACGATTTCAATTTTCTCGTCAATTAAGTTATCTCTTGGAATTAAGATACTGTACTACGCAATTTACAAAGAACATAAAAAAATAAATATCCTAGTAGAACTAATCAAAAGGAAAGTAAATCGGACATTAACAAAACTAGCCCATCAAAAATACTTGAAAACATTTTGTTCTCACTAACTACATTAAACGTATGTAGTCCAATCCACTTTATACGCCAGCCAAAGAACGATCATAAATAAATTAAGCCCTTCAACCGCAGTACCAACTACTAACATCATCTTAAAAGCAAAAAAAGAATCTGGAACATTTCCAGCGACCTTGGGCCTCTTAAGAATGGTCGACTCACGCGCAGCTTCAAATTATAGATTGTCCTACTTTTCTCACCAAAAATTGCCAATTGTCTGAATAGGACAGTCGGGCTTTTGCAATATTTGATTGAATTATTTATTATGTCATATTATCATAATGTTCGCGGATTTCGTAAGACATCATTTGAGTAAAATGTGAAGATAAACGTTTAGTCTTTCAGGAAGTAATGGTTTTTCCATTACGTCTTTATTATCGAAAAGCTTTACATTCATAGTAAATTCCATTTCAACACCAAAGAGAAAGAACTTATTAGGTTGAGAAATACGTTGTGGAAATCTTTCAGCGCCAGATCTGAATGTTTGTTTCACGCCTTGTTGTGTCTATTAATTATTCGGCATTGACCCATTTTGTCTATAATTCATGTATTTGGGTCAGGCACCATACTTTGGTCGTTTTCATATTAAATGTGAAATCGATTTAGAAAAAATCTACTGAAAACATGAAAGTGAATTCATTCAATGTTACAGCCTTCTTTTGCATAGTTTTTGAGTTTGTTTTATAAACAGTATTTGAAATTGCAGCTATCTAGTCTAAGAAATATACCCCAGGCGAACATATACCAATCAATATTTTAATAAAGTTATCGAACACCACCCATTTGGAAAGCGAACTAAAAAAAGGTAACTGTAAACCGAACTTGCTATATTAAACAAAATCAATTAGATCAAGCATAATAATTTTCATGTTTCAAATTTTAATAATGATAATAAAAACAGATGTTCAAAAAATTGCAAAGTAGGTCACCTAACAGATCGTGTGAGAGCAGATTAGTCATACATACCATACAAACTTTGTGTTTCAAATATTAGACCACCCAGCTTCTGGTCTATCAATAAAATATTATTAATAGAGGTTTGATCATGCGCAATAAGAAATAGAATGTTGATTACTATCATGACTACTGTGGTACTAAAGAAAAAGTGGACTCTGAAGTTTAGGGAGAGAAATATAAGAGCCAACGAAGAGATAATGAATGTAAATGAAGCAACTAGAGTCACTGGTGAAATGCAGATGCTATAAATACTGAAAACCGGAAAACCGATCTATGAAGAGAGTTAAACAATAGCCCTAATGATGTATACCGGCTTCAACAATAGCTGTAAGCTAAGATCGTTAATTGCTTTCGATAAACCTTAAGGAAGTTTACGGCTTATGTAATCTAAATTAATGGCAGGTATAATATCCGTATTAGCAAGAGCTATGACTCGATCTATTATGGTATACTCGAAAGTCAATCAGTTAAAATGATTGACAACTAATATTATTGTCTCTGCTAATACTGTGAAAGATAAGGAGGAATACAATCTTGACTTGGCTTCCTTGCGTACTAAGTATTACGAAAAAGAAATCTAAGACCACGTCAGTTGTGAGTTATACATTTCTAACGGTGATCTCTGTGCCAGCAGTTAAACCTTTAACAGCATCTTAAGCAGTAAAACTTTCTTATTAAGTAACTATGACAGTTATATGCCGGAACCTAACAATTATACGACGCCATATCTCTCAATCCTTAATCCAGGACTACTCTGTCTTATTGCTACTATCTGATAAATATATTAGAAAAGAACAAAAATAACACAAGATTTCGGTGATAAAGCAATTAAAAAGCAGCACTGTAAAGTCCACATACTGCATGCAATGGTTTCTCAAATTGGCTTTATTTTCTAACCTTAATTAACATGTTAAATTAGAAATGGTTATACATACAAATAACAGTTCATCAATAAACAGCAACCAACGTCGATACTACTGGGTTCGATATAAACAATTTTATTATAGTTATACCAGTAGCCAACGGTACCGAAGAACCTCAATCTGAAGCTGTCGACAATTTACAATTTCCAATTAAAACGTCCACTAATTTCGATTTACACCCAATTGCCTATCAAACAATGATTGGTCAGTATCTAAGCCAAAGGAAACTGGAAGCTTTAATAGTGTGAGCTTGTTAATAGCTAACGAGGGAAACTAAGATATAGCACCATAATTATTAGCTATTAAAATATTAATATTCTATTCAGGAAGCTATTAAGAAAGTAATAATCGGTTAGCTGTTATCAATTTGGATATTGATTGAAAATGGCCTTTGTGATAATGATAGTTGTGGTGAGGACGTGGTTAAGCTTGCATTGTGGCTAGCAGAAATTATGCGGCGACATGAAATGCAAGGAATGGCTGCATTAAGTGCGTGTGGATACGCAGATGTCGCAATACATGAATTCTAGTACTTTAACTGTGCACCATACGACGGAACAAGTTTGGTATTGGTACCTGACCGGTGTAAATTCTACTTATCCAAAACATCTTTAAAGTAGCCCATAACAGTAGCCTTTGGACTACTTTCTCTTACGCCTTTAAATCACAAATTATCAAAACATCGATTAGGAAACCCCAAAACTTCCCACCCACATATCGACCACCTGGCTTACGTAGTAACAGCACAAGTCCACAATTAATCATTCCAATCAGAAGAGTTCCCACCGGCGCAGGCGCCGCGCCTCAATCACTGCCTTAAAGAGATTGATAGAGGTGGATAGCGCTATTCATCACTGTTCCAACCCACTCGTTGGGTCTATGTTCTATTGGTAGCGACTTGATTTCTGAATAAAGGCAACGATTGAACGGACAATCTGTTTGTAAGGGTACACGGAAAGTTTTGCGACAGAAATTTATCTAACCTTCATTAATTTAAAATATCGGATTTACGTTTAGATCCGACTCTAAAATTGCTTCGGGACAATCATATTTTTTTGTGATCTTGTAAATAATATAACGTATTTTACTATTTCAGGTCAAATATTTTTAACAATAAACAAATGACCCTGATCAGTATTCATGAAATTTCCAAGTACTTGTGCCTTTTGTATTAAGGTTTATATTACTGACCAAGGTCTACAAAATCATTACAATAACAGATTGTTCACCAGAGGTCTTACGTATTGCTTCATTTATTCATCTCTTTTGTATTTCTATAAAACTTCCCAACATAATGAGAAGTAATAACAAAAACAGCAGACATAGCGAAAATAGAACAATACAAGTAAATAAAATATAGCGAAAATATACAAAATTAAAAGAATCGAACATACATGAAACGAACAAAAGAACGAAGGGCAAGTAGAAATCCGTAAAACAGCGCAACCTGTGTCAAGTTTAGCCTGTTCAAGCAGAAACAGCACTCAGATATAAAGAACAACGTCAAATAAAATATGAAAGACGATGTCGAAAGACTCGTAAACGTACGACTAAAACCTATAATCCTACCATTCCTCGCTATCAATCAGGCAACGCACCATGCGCAAGAGCAACACATCTTAAACAGACAGCTATTGTGTAGGCAAAGCCTTAAAGTGGATCAAGTACGGCTAATTTTGTAAGCGATCGTCAAACCTTTAACAAAGACTGTGAAACCGACAAAATTATAGTTGTAAGAATTTTATATGATTTACAACAATGTATTGTGAGCTGCAAACTGGCGAGTTGGTCTTTTCCCAACGATTGTGAAGTACTTGGCAAAGATGATGAAATACACATATCTATAGAAATCCTAATTGTTTCATGAGATGAGTGATTAATGGAATATCTACGTGATAGGTCATGCTGAGTCATCAATTCATCATACAATCAGATTTGCCGACATTTAAATGCTCCAAATTTTATTCAAGTGGGTTTGAATTCATTAGCCTCAACACAAATTGGGAAGTGAAATTATCAGAATCATTGAGTAGGCTAAGTTTGTGACAAAAGTAAAACTCTTTTTAAGTTATAATAAAACATACCTAACTTATTCAGAATTTCAGATTCATCATCAAATTCCCCAAACAAATAAGTCAGCGGAAAATTCCCTTATTGCACATTTTCAAAACCGAAAGCCTGTTTCAAAGAATTGATTGCATATATCCAAGGAGTTTGAAACAAAACGTAACATGCTCCGATTACACATTAATTGCAAGTCAATCAAGGTGATTAACATCTGCATTGTATTACTTGTGTTATGTATTGTAATTGTGCTTTAATAGAAAATGATAATAAGGTGATAAAATCTGAGCGTATCGATATCAACATTGATCTAAGAAGCAAGGAACTAGGAGTTATTATAGTAAATGACATCACAATCGTAACTACCATACATTATTATTAATTTACGGCTGAAAATAACCTTAATAGTTTTCTAAACAAAGCCTATGAGTGAGGCAATGATTCCCTCATCACAAGACACGATGAGAGAATTGATGATCTCACTAGTATTACCAAAACCTCTTGAGCTGAATCGTCTTGGGTGTCCTCTAGATTGGAAACGCTTTAAAGTTGATACTAGTTCTTTCGAAAACAGTAACTAGGACAGATTTAAATGCTTCTAAAAATTAGCGGGTAACATTTACATGAAAAGTTTTACCTCTTTCGTGCCCTTCGGTTTACCTACGCCGTGACGGATATCTAAAAAGCACTTAAACATCTGTCTTCACACAATCTTGATCAATAAATGCATCTTAAAGACAATGGGCATATGTTCGCGTAACCTAGTGAGTGTGAGATGAGCCTAAAGATAAGTCGATTTCTTCTGTTCCCAATTGTCGACAGAAATTATATAGCCTGTGAGCAGCAATGTTACTTTACAGATCATAACACAATGAATAATAGAACGGAAAAACTACTTAAGGCTTCATTATTTTGTAATTAATATTGTTGCTAATTATGATTTAATTACGGCATATCATACAGCTTTTAATCTGCCGTGAGATCGAAAGAACTGACAATTCAAATTGCATGTGAGCAGTGAAATAGTTCTTTTTAGCTATCTGACAGTTTCCAAAAATGCATCTAGATAATATTGAATTGTCTAGCAATATAACTGTTAAACATGGTAGAAATTTGGAAGGGATAAGAGTCAAACATTTCGCAACACCCAACGAAGCACGTCTAATTCGACCTATCTCTTCCAGTCAACCGTGAGAGGTAGCTGATGATAAATTAGTAGTACCCCAAACTGATAAATTGGATAGATTTTGAGGAGGCTGATGTACAGACATGTAATTTATTTCGTTTCCAAATGATGCATTGCTACAATTTAAAATACTGTATAGCGTGTCTTGTCAAAAACGTATCACGCATGATCGTCTAATATTATAATGCTATATCCCATAACTTGACCGTTTAAAATGATGCCCTAAACAAATTCATAACTACTTTGGACCGGTTTGACGGCTTGTCACAAATCAGCTTCACAATCAGCGGTACTTTCACTCTGATATTTTTCAATTATGGCAATTACTTTAATAACATAATCGTAAATCGTTTGAATAAGAGCAATGTATGTTAATTACGATACGACAACAAAATTAAAAGCGATGACTTTAAAGCCGTCTTTACTATGAGGGATTGGTACAAGGAAATATTTACATGATGGTCATAAATTAGAGTTCGTTTATCACGTTAATAGACTTGGGTACAAGAAGTATCTAAATTGAGTGATCTAGTAAATTCAGTGCTGGATCTAAAATTTCACTTTTATTTAATTAATTTAATATTTAGTTTTAGGTACGTTGTAAATTTCGTTAGCTTTTAGTTTACTTAGTCAAATTAAGATCACTTTCATCAATCATTTGAGATTTTAATTAGATGAATAGCATTATTTATTTCGGCTTCAATAGCTAGCCTCAAAGACTTGTTTTAGTCCAACGACAACCACACTTTCTTACAATATCCAGGTCAATTAGCAAAACGCCCATTAAAAACCAACTATCCAGTTAAACGCAACCGTTCATCAAAAAAAGTCATACACAATTAAAACCATCAACCACATCCGTTCAAGTCAAATCATCTAACTGTACCGAAGACAAACTTATTCTGAATGATAGGAGAAGTACCAGGAGACCATGGCTCAAGGCATATCTCGATAAGCCTAGGAATAAAACATTCCTGTCGATCGGCGTTAGAGAAGACGATTTATGTCTCAAGTGGGTGTCACACCGAACAGTAACGCCCCCGCTAAGATTTATTTACTACGACTTAATTGACCGAGGAGGAATAGATTAGATTTAATTCAAACGATTAGCGATAAGATCTAGTGTCTGCCTGAGAAATGGTTGTGGTGTATTGGTGCAATCTTTAGTTGTGCAAGTCTAAATCGGTTAATTTGCTTGACCTGTCTGACCAAAAATGTAACTGATTAATGGTAAAAAGAACGCTAGAATATTTTTCCATAGCTCAACTGCTAGTACCAATTACAGAAAGTGCAACACTGTCCCGAAATAAAAATTAATAGAATAGAAACAACAAATCGCCGACAAACATCTTACAAATTAAATTACGCTTTGGTGTGACACTCGCCTCCGCGCTCCGTTTCAACACCGGTCAGCGAACGATTCATTATTATTGTAATTGGACACGAGACTACGATAAATAGCCTGCTTCTGGTTAGTATCTCAGTTAGAACTAGATCCAATCAAAATGAAACCAAAAAACGGTAACATAAAGTGCATTTTAGAAAGGCAGAGTCCAGTGGTGAAAATATCTTATCAATCTGTCACCAGTGAGAAATATATTTTAAAAGTGATTGAGACTAATGTGAATGGTGATTTCAGTCATTTTTCAAGTATTTATAATTTGATTAGAAACAAATCTCGATGGAAAATGCTTCCAGTAGGCCAATCCTCATCAGAGCAGAGAAAATGGAAGTAGTCTTACCTGTAACAAAATAAAGAAGTACATTAGTATGAATCATAGGAATTTCAAAGAAAATGATTTTTAAAGTTTTCAATGTAGGAAATTTAACAGGCAACAAGCAATATTTAAATGGATAAAACAAGGTGTTGGTTGATACCTAGCAAACGTATTGATGCGTTTCAGAATGTTGTATTGTAATTAACTCCAAATTTTATAATTATTCTAAGCCGTTTTTTTTTGTTTTAAAAAACGTTGCCCCACACTAGGAATGTCTCCTGTATCGTGGGTGCGTTCACAAACATTTAAACTCACACTCACAAATACCCAGACCCGAAACAACTATCTATAGGCCATACAAATATTTGTTCCGTGCGGGGATCGAACCCGCGGCACGCAGCGCAGCAGTCCAATTGCTCAGCCACTGCGCCAACCGTGCCGTGAGTGACTAAGAGCCCGAGCCGAGCCGTGCCGTGCAGTGATTATGAGTTTATGACGAGATTATCATTATGGTTACACAAAAACATTCCAGAGAACACGAGCAAAGTAACTTAAGGATTTCGGAAATTATGATCAGCAATCGGTTAGAATGGTATAATTCTCCCACAAGACCTTTCATTGCTCTAGACGTTGAGTAGGAGATATCCAAGATTCCTAGTGGTAAGTAAACTAATGAATATGTTCCAGTACAACATTTTTGGCCAGCGTCATCTAGCCTTATAGCAAACACTCCTTCAACAAAACATTCAGCGAAAACCATAAACATTATAATATGATTTTACACTATAACAATAATAGATACAGTGTCTAGCTCCAAATGTGCCGTTACGTCCTCACTGCGACCATAGAGTAATAATAGCGAAATGTACCAGATGTGAGCCCTCCCATGGTTTATTGTTGCCACCTCATCAAGATTGGTCGATACTGGTAACGAATTCAAATTCAAATGGGTAACGAAACAAGAGTTTGGTGTTCACGACTTTTTTGTTTGGTTCATCTAGGTTTTCATGATAGATTTTTTTGTCTAACTCAAAAGTTATGTCTTTTGTCTGCCTGTACTTGTGACATTAAGTAAAACTAATTGTTCCAACATTTTTTTTGCAGTTTTGGTTACGTTTGCAATGTAGATTTTAATTTCTCTGAATCTTAATCTCTCTTGGATTGTATTCAAAACATTATTATTTTTTATGGCCTATCTATATTGAATGACATAACTTCCAAAGGTATTCACATTAATTTCGAAGCCCATATAACATTTTCCGTATGATTACTATGTTTGTTTGGCATTTGGACCATAAAGTGATGGGATGGGTTATAAACATGTCAATAAATATTATGCACCAATAAAAACGAGCAGTCGAACGATTGGAATCGAAAGTTGCCATAATAAATAATGTTATTCTTATTTTCAGAAAGCAGGTCGATTATGTTTACGTCGTGATAAGGCAGTGATAGAACGGGAGATAAAGCTGATAGTGGCTGAAGCAGATTATGAACCTTCTACATGTTGTAACAGGCGTTATCAGTATGCAACAAATATCGGAAAAAAATAACATTGTAATAAAAAGTATCGGTGAAATAAAGGGCATGTTGAACATGTTAATAATCCTGTTAAAACATCTTAATACTGGATGATAGATTGCACCGAATTTAATAAATGATCATTTATTGATAGTTCTTCCAGCAATGATCATAATCATTGCTGGAAGAACTACAATAAAAAGAACTGCAATGTTTGGATGTTCAAATAGGTAGTTTTAATTATGACCTTTAACTATGGCTTGAAGCGACATCTACAACACACAATGTTTACGGATTTGATAGGCTTCAGCCTTACGTTAAACATTCTTTTATATAATTTCTAAATCCGGTGCTCGCCAATGAAGCCGCAAGGCAAATAAAAGTAAACTTTGAAATCGCTTTTAAAATGTGACGTGTAATTAACTTCTTCAGTCTAGAAAGCTAGAATTAATTCACAAACTAGAATTAATTTCGCCTTGAGGCAGTACTTTACTATTAGTCAAAACTGACGGATCTAAGTGAATTAATAGCAGGAAGTTGTTCTTAAACAATTGGAGAAAACGGGGTTATTATAACAAAAGAAACGGGCCTTCAAAAGCAATTTATTGACCCTAAAACTTCAGAAAATAATAAATACAGCAATAAGGAGATGAGATTTATTGGTCTGACCTTTAAAGTTTACGGACTATACTGGTTTTGCACAGAAACAACACCTCCGTTTACTATACATGAGAATAGCAGTGAGCTTGATAATATGTATAATTGATTTTGATAGAAAAAGTAGAGATGTAGAATAATCATCCATTCATTTCAACTAAACAGATAACGAAGAAGAAAACCAAGTAACTAATGAGATGTATCATTCTGTTTCAATGCAAAATTAATACAAATATGAAATCATATTTCATCACCTTCAAATAACAAAAAAAAAATACAAACAAACGAACCTTGACTGAACTCCAAAGAGCATGCAACTTGAGGCAAAAAAAAACTCAAGTGCAAAAAACTAACAAAGAGCAAACGCAAATATGAGGAACATTACAATGTTTAGATTCGCTATAACGTCATCATTTCGCAACCGAAGCATCACCTGAGTGGAGTCACGTAATCAGCAGATATAACTCGTGAACGGCAAATCATCAATAGATTGTGAAAATTCCAACAAATCCTTTATCTTATTGGTTTCATATCATAAACTCGTAACTTGAGTCTCTTTGCCAATATTGAAGTCTTTATACTCATATTGATTGTCTGAGATTACTTACGCATCTATTTAATTGGAAAGCTCGCAGAGTATAGGAGAATCACCTTTGGTCACGATAGTACGAAACAGGTATTACCTGTTTCGTACTATCGTGACCAAAGGTGACCCACTTCTATCATATCTGCTATAGTTTTACCGTAAAACTATAGCAGATATGATAGAAGTGGGTACATTTCAAGTACTCCTTCAATCGATCTGTGACGTCACTTTAGGTAATAAAGCCTGCAATGTCATGAGTAAGACAAAACGCTTCCCTTGCAGAAACGTTGCCATGGCATCGAGATATTTTGCATAACCTTAGGATCAGGGATTCAATTACATATTAGCAGAATTGTAACAAATAATAAACAAGTTTCATGACTGTGTATTTGTTATACATTTTCCTCCTCGTTTCATGACCATACAATATTCAAACAATTGTGGGAAATATCATAAAAATTATACACTACAAGCACACAATTTTAACATTTACATGATTTTGTGATTTCCGAGAATTGAAATAACATGTTACTCTTGGTTCGAAAACCTTAAAAGCAAATCTTGCAACACAAAAATGCACTTAATTATTGCAAGCAAGATACACAAAAACAAATTAAAAATAACTAAGGTATTCAAAGACAATGCAACAGAGATCGAAGCCGAACTGCAAATGCTAAACAATGAGTAAGATATACTTAAAATAGACATTGCAGAGCGCAGCATTGCAGCAACGGGAAGCGGGTCAGGTTATTATTAACGCGTACAATTAAGAGTTGCTGTGGCTGCACTAGGTATAGAAGGCAGGTGTAGGGCAGTAATACAGTTCCGCGAACTACGTGTGATCTACATGAAAGTAGATAATGTAGATATCAAGATTGGTATCATCGATTCTTCGAAAACGTTGAAT
Source organism: Diarsia rubi (assembly GCA_932274075.1). NCBI lineage: Eukaryota > Metazoa > Arthropoda > Insecta > Lepidoptera > Noctuidae > Diarsia > Diarsia rubi. Next base: position 12,179,171 of record OW026433.1, on the reverse strand, counting down.
ATCGAAGTCCAATTCTTGCTATTGACTAATGCCTTTATAGAAACAGAACATCCAGTAAATGATCCATTTTGCTGAAAGACTGAACTAGTCTTGGGTTACGTCGAGTTCCATTAAACTTTTTGACTTGTGCTTTCTACTCGACGATTTCAATGTAAGGTGGAGTCTATTGCCCGTCGGTGCTGCGGGTTGTTCACAAGTTACCGCGGCCTCGACATATAGGGCTAAGAAGGAACATGTGTGGTTTTTAGTCAGTAGAAGTCTGACACTCCCTTTCGCTCTGCCCAAGAGCGGGAAGGGTTATTCGATGATTTTCCACCCGCAAAAAAAAGAAGGTGGTGTCTATTCCCCGTCGGTGCTGCGGGTTGTCTGAAAGGGGTACCGCGGTCTCAACACAAAGGGCTAAGAAAGAACATGGGGCCTTAACCAGGCTGCGGTTCCACTGTGGCGGAGCGGAGACGAGTTGTGCCGCGATTCACCGATCACGTGGCTTGAAATCAGGTATGTAGGGCACGCCACGATAGTGGCGGTAAGTCCCCTCTTTGAGAAGTGGCTTGAGAGGCGCCACGGCGCCCTCACCTTCAGTCTTACGCAGGTACTCACCGGACACGGTTGTTTCGGGAGGTACCTGCACCGAATCAGGCTGGAAGAAACGCCTGGATGTCACCATTTGAGGATCGGCCGGAGGACACGGTGGAGCACACCGTGGAGGTCTGCCACGCTTCGGCGGAGCCTTGCCGTGTCCGCGTCCGGCCTTGGTGCAAGCCATGGTCCGGGGCGCAAAGCAATGATGCAAGCGAAGAAGGTGGCGGAACGTGAGAGGGAGAGAAGCTCTCGTCTCAGCCGCCACGGGAAACGCTCCGGGCGTCGGGTCGGGGGCCACGTGATGGCTTCCGGCCACCGTAGACGCGGGCCTGTGAATGGTGAGTAATGGGCTAGCTCGCCATCCGTGCGTCTTATGACGACGACAAGCCGTGCCGACGGCGCGTTCGTGTTCCACGCACGCCTCAAAGAGATGTCAGCAACATGGGAGGGGCTTGCAAGGGCCGACGCCCGTCGGGGCTGCGGGTGGTTCACAAGTTACCGCGGCCTCGAAAAAAAAAGGCTAAGAAGGAACTTGGGTGGTTTTTAGTCACTAGAAGTCTGACACTCCCTTTTGCTCTGCCCAAGAGCGAGAGGGATTATTTGATGATTTTTCACTAGCCAAAAAAAAAGGCTACGAGATGTGGATTTCAAGCCATGTGAATCGCGCAACAGCTCGTCTCCGCTCCGCCTCAGTGGAACCGCAGCCTTATAGTCAGTAGAAGTTTGACACTCCCTATCGCTCTGCCCAGCGGGAGCGGGAGGAGTCATTTGATGATTTCCCAACCTCCAAAAAAAAAGTGGTGTCTCTTGAGTGAAAGGAACAAAGGCTATAACTGGCTTAAAAAACTACATCTGAATATCTTCAAATTGATGCCATCCTACATTTTTTTTAATTTTTTAGTGATACTTCTGTAGCAAGTATCACAGCTTTAAGACCATTAACAATAACACATGCACGCAATATGGTGCAGTATGTAGTGAATTCGTGAAGTGTACGCGGTACATGTGGGGCAATGTAGCTCTAGTACAAAAGAGCGATAACCTCTTTAGCTTGAGAACATTTCTTCGAGTATGTTTTATATTTCAATATGGGGTTAATTTCGTAGTGTTAGAATTTCTTTGAGATCTATAAAGTATGATTTGAGTGCTATTCTATTTGATTGCTATACAATGAAAACTATTGTTCTTCATGTGGCTTTGTCCCTAGTAAAATCTTACATAACACGTTTTTTTAACCTTTCCTTTCCTTGTATAATTGATAGCATTTCAACAAATCAGTCACTCTCCTCATTATCTCCTTGGAAACGAAGACAGTTTTCCTTCATAATCAATATAAAAACCACTTCAAATAACTACGTTTCTTCGTCACATCAGAGTGGGCTAAATTTATATTTCCGCATAATGAAATTTGAGTGATGTGTGTTGACTATTCCCAAAAGGAAACACTAATGGAAGGACAGTTTCCTTTCGTAGAACTACTGTGTTACTGAGGTATTTCGAGAGTATAATGTAAGCTTAGGAGATCTTTGGCCGTTTAACTGGGCCGGATTGTCAAGTGAATGAATGAGTTGAAAGGATTGAATCAGTTGATAATCATTTTGATTGCTGCTTTCAGCTGTTTATCAGGGTGTCATGTTGTTGCTATTATTATTTCACGTTCTTTATTGTTAAAGGATTAAACATTTTCCGTTCAATATTCAACTAAATTCTCATGTGAATATATGCTATATCCACGTTCATTACATAAATTATAATCGCTTACACTCTAATTAAGATTTCAATCATACTTTCGTCCATATTTCACTCACAAATACTTCTCTGACAGCGTCATTTGTTTTTCTTACACAAAAGAAATGGTTCGGCGCACAATATTTGTAATCTCGACGTTTTATCGAATAGCCGTATGGTTAGGGTTTTATCGTAGTATTGTTATCAACAATTTCTATTTATATTACTAGCGCCTACGACCGACCATTCACGTGGGCCGATATTTTGTTTCTGTGCTGAAGCATACTAGTATTGCTATGTATGAGTATTTAACGTAAATATCGTTTGATAGGCTTAGGAATAACGTGATAATGTACTGATAACAATGTCTGATCATCAACTTAAATGTCTGCTAGGCAATTCATACTTCCTAGACTGTTATAAAGCTTATAATATATACTTAATAAAGATATGCTAATGGTCGAATAGCAGATTTTCCTAGATACTTCATTGATTTCAGTGCATGATGAAAATTCAATAGCAGCATGAGACGTAAATAATGATTGGTTACTTTTTTGCGCTAATCAGAATAAAAAAATCAATAATATAATATCAGAGTAGAAAGTTTCAGCAACTAATAAACTCATTAGTCAGAGACCTAAAGTAATCAAACATAACACTCATTTAGAGCAAGCATAGGAATTCTAGGTCAAATCCTAGCCTAACAGACGAAACTAAATTAATTTGTCAAAGATAATGATCACAGAATGACAAACGGTCAACCTGAGTACGTATCTATTAAAACAAAGAAACCGGAGAGCTTTCTAATTGCTTAGAACAGCCGCTAATTTAGATTTATGGTAGTTTTTAATTCCTTTCGACAGTTAAAATGCACTCAAAACTAATCTCTACGGGGATAGTTATAAGGGCTTCGTAATAAAGGGTTCCGATGACGAATTGCTGCGCAAAAGGGCAACGCTATGATAAACAGTGCATGTGTAAGAAGCACGTTGCGCAGGCGCTGTTTGTGTTCAATATGCAGGGGGAACCATATACAGCCCCTGAGCTGTAAGAAATAAGCATAATTTCGGGTGTTTCGTCGTTTCGGACCACGAGTGGTTCGGACCGCGGTGTGAAACGCCGAAGAGCTCTTAGGAATAGGTTGTTTCGGACCGCGGTGTGAATCGACCATAGAAGAATTTGAATGGGTTTATTCGAACCGAGAATGGAACAAAAAGTTTTCTCAGTAATAATGCTTAAAGTACAGCCAGGCACAAAATAAAATAGCGAAAATAAAATAAATTAAATTTTGTTTTGCACGCATTTGTTACACATGGCTTGTACTCATTGTAATATTGTCAGTAGTGTGAAGAATGGTAAAGAGTGAATAGTGGCTAATTTCATAACTTGAAGTTGTAAACGGATCGATAGAAAACAACATTATTGTGATACAAATGTAGTAATTGCAGCTGTATACAGGCGTAGTTGTACTTCTTGTTCTTTGAACTTGTGTTTTACACACACGATGGGACACTTGATGTCGTCACCTACCTCTCTCTTTTCTTGCACATCTGAGCTGATGGACCTTAATGAAAGTGTCAAACTCGTCGCCAAATTTTGGGCTGATTCAATTTAAATTATCATCGACACGCTCAGGAGTGGTACTTTAATTCTTATATCCTTATTATAAAAAAAACGAACATAAGATTACTGACATTAAGAAGCAAAAACACGAACTGTAAACATTGTTCAACACAAGTTAGCAGTTAGACCTACAGACGACCTAACTTGTACTAAGCTACGGTTAAGAACTACTAACTAGCCCTAAGCGATTAAATCATTAACTCGTTCAACGACAGTAGTTTCTCGGTACAGTTTAAGTTACAAGGTTAAAAAGGTCAGGGCGAATGACCTCTTAGTTTTTTTTTATTTGGCTTTCTCTATATATTTATCGTAGTAAAACACGCGAGTGGATTTACAGGCTGTATGAACTAAGTTAAGTAATTATGTGCTTAGATCTTCGTGTTTAGCACTAATTACTTGAATCGGTTATTATTGCTATTAGCTGATGGTTATTAGAGGCGCTTGCGCAGATAATGAGGTTTGGAGTGCAAAAAGTTAAGTGGTGAAGTAACCTTTGTGGTGGAGAAAAGTCACTGAGCCGATGTATGAGCTTTTTCTAAAATGTATTAATTCTTTATCGAGTTATTGAAACGAACATGGGGTTCTTTAAAAAACGTAGAAAACTGTATAACGTTTACCGGAACGGCACATAATATAAGGTGTTTATTACACATATCGAGAGTCCTAATGATATTTTCGCAACTATTTAATTTTGGACCACAATATCTAGGACTTTTTGTATTATTTTGATTTATCGAATACACACCTAGAATTATGAAAGAGATATAAAAAAAACACGTTGTAATAACTTTTTGGCGTTATTATAGCACGTTCGTGCGTTTTTACTTCGTGTTGCTAAAATGTATAGTGTTGTTATTAATGTGATCACATAGACCTTTTTTGTAAAATCCAAATACTTAAGTAACATTCTTTTTTATTTATAAGTGGAGTAGTTAAATATAAATAGAAGGTTAGTGCATTATCGTGTTCAAAGTGTGGTTCCGTTGTACGATGGGCTAATTTGTGAACAGATAGTGTCTGTAGATTACCTACGGTTTTTGATACTCGCCTGGTTAGCTTTGATGCAGTAGGGTGAAGTTTATGGGTTGAATGTTTTGGTACAAGTGTCAATATTTATATTCACCTACACTAATATTATAAAAAGGAAATATTTGCTTGTTTGTTTGTAACGAGTAGGCTCCGAAACTACTGGACCGATTTGAAAAATTCTTTCACCGTTGGGAAGTTACACTATCCCCGGGTGTTATAGCTACTTTTATATTCCCACGGGAACGGGAACTACGTGGATGAAACTGCGTGACGTCCGCTAGTTTTAAATATAGAAGATTTAATACACAATACCTGCCTAGCCCTTTTTCCAAATAAGTTGGGGTCGGTTTCATTCTAACTGTATGTAGGTAAATATCTGTTTTTTTTACATAAAGCCACTGCCTATCTGACCTCTACAACTACATGCCAAGCCACACGGTATCCTTCGGTAAAACACATTATTCTGCTCGGGAATTTAGCGACTAAAATCAATTTCCTGATCCAAGTTACGTCACACAATATTCAATTAATTATCAAGCAACTGATATAATAATACCTTTATCTAAGTGATTATGACAATTTTAATCTCATAACACGTTTTTTGTCGTATGATGCGTGCACCAATAAAAATACTTATATCAAACGTAATGAGGTTACAAATCAAGCAGGTTAATGCCCTAATGTGCTGTTCCTTTTTTAAATCAATAAAAGATACGGCCATATTTTTGTGCCAGTTATAAATTAGATTGTTGAGAAAAGGGGAAGAATTTATTACAAGATAATTTGATTGGGGACTTGTATGTAATTTGTGGTGTCATGAACGCGACGTTCTTCTTTCAAGATACGCATTTCCCAAATCTAGACAAATAAACTGTTAGTGTACAAACAAACAAATTGTATTGTGTCTCATGATATGATTTTTAGTCTGTAAGGTAACATACCTTACTTATGGAGCAAACACACAATAAATAAATGATAGGTTTGGTTTGTTATTACCTCTGAAATGTTTTAAATTACAGGAATTGATGGACGCTGCTGAAGTCTTTCCATCCATACCACACTCGAACCCGCTAAGTTCGTGGCTTGTGCCATAACTACCTGTTAAGCGAGGTCGCGTGACTATCATAGCTAGGGGACCGCACCCGCGGCCGCGTGGTAGCTGTAGACATTTGATGCATTATACATACTATTGTTAAACTTGTTACTAAGGGAAACTGCCCGAAATGAGTTGTAGGAAAGTAAAATATGACAGAATATTGTTACCTATACTAATTTTGTCATTCGTACATAGTACGTATGTATTTGTATTTTGTGCTAATTCCGTTCCACCCTGTTTGTATCTACAGGGTGTAAACGAACCCACCACGAAGCAGTCAACCAAGCATCATGTACATCAAACTAAGTACTCCTACGCAAAAAATATTGCTGGGAAATGACTTTTTTTGGGGTGGAACTGAAAGTCACATTTTATGGTAAAACTCAATGTATTCACTCTTTAAACATTGTGCAAAGGATGCTTCAATAGTAAATGGGTCATGGAGGTAATTTAAGTAAAGTTATAAACTGAAAAACTAGTAAGTATAAAAAAAACAGCTTTGAAAAATTTGGAACTTTGATCCCAATATATCCGAAACTAGGGGGTTCCCAGGTATGGTCATCAACAAAGAAAAATATCATAGTGACGGGGAGAACAGTGCCTTTCGGCTTTATGACCCTTATGACGAACATTCAAATGGTAACATTGCACACTGAAAAGCACGTCGATGCAAGAAAAAACAAGTCGCCGATATGAAATTAAGAATCACGCATTATCATAATCAGCTGCTATCAGGCATCAAAAGAATAACACAGTACTTGTCAGATAATTCTTCGAAACCTATTTTTATCAGCAGGCGGAGGAACCGAGAAACCCCTTATTGACAGTTTTCGAAACGCAAGACTTGCGTTTGCGTGACATGCGTTGATATTGAGGTATTATCGAAGGTAACCAATGAGATAGGTTGTTGTTTCCAAATGGCTTTAAGGTGTGTTCCAGCCGGCTGCTTTAGTAGCGAATCAATGAAGTAAAAGCGAGTTTATTGAGCTGTTTTGTCCACGCCCTTTTGTTGTGAATTGAGTGGAAAGAGCTGTTAGTTTCGTTATTACTTGGCACGTTTTATTTGACATATTTCAAAGAATAGTTGCAGTTTTTGCATACTTTTAACCATGGGTTAGGTAAACAATTACAGAAAGCAACTAACTTGAATTGTTACATCTTGCATGCATGCCAGTTTCTAGTACTAAACATTTGTATGTTTCTGAGGAAAATCAACAATTTTGGTCAGTTATTCTTACTACATAAAATGCAATAAAAAATGTTATTCAGGTGCATCCGGTTAGACTGGAAGTAAGGCCCCAACATAAAGAGTGTAAAAGTACCCTTAACGCAAACGAAGGGCACTTGTTCTCCCCACCACTGCGATTTTTTTTTTGTTCTAGACCATACCTGGGAACCTTCTAGTTACGGAGATATTGGGGGTCAAAGTTCAAAATTTTGCACAGCTGTTTTTGTAAATACTAGTTTTACAGGCTATAACTTTACTTAAGTTACTTCCATGGCTTTTTTACTATTAAAAGCATCCACTAGCACGTTTTAAGAGTGCTACATTGAGTTTTACCGTAAAAATTGATTTTTGACCCCAAGAAAAAATGTCGTTTCCCGGCAAATTTTTTTGCATAGGTGTACTTAGTTTGATGTACAGAATGCTTGGTTGACGTATGTGTGAAGGGTTAATTCACACCCTGTATATTAGTTTGGAAAAGCCTAGGTAGACGATGATGCTTCTTACTATATAAAAGCTTGCATGTATCGCTTTAGTCCCACGGGAACCAGCAGCGTACGAGCTTTTTTTTGCGTAAAACCTCCTCAGGAAGCAGACCTTTTGTCACCTTCGTGTATAGTTTTTTTTTACACGTGCAACATTATGAATACTAAAACGGATGGCCGATATAGCCATGCGATAAAAAGTCTCAAAATATATCACTTAGTTCAAAATGTTTAAATTCATGTGTTTATGTATTGCTTTGGGGGCACTAACTAACACGACTTCAACAATTTTATCTGTACCGCTTTAAGAGCGTTTATTCGTGTTTAAATGAGGTACTTTACGCAATTATCATGCAAGAGCATGTTGTTTCCAAAAACAAACAGTACATCATACTAATTAATATGCTGTCTCATTGTCTATTTTATCTGATTTTCATTTATTTTTTAAATTTGACAAAGTAAATGATAAGCAGAACGACCACCTACTTCAACAATCAGCATATATGTATGTATTTAAACCACAATTTCTGTTTGACTGTTACATGAAAAGGTTATAACAAGGCAAATCGCCGAAGGTTCCTGAACACTTCATTCCCTTGCAGGTACCAATCTAACTGACTAGTAAAAGACGAATTACTCCAACCAAAAAATAAACTACATGGGTGTCGAAAACAAATAAAACCAAAGCTCCCTCCCTCTTTCTTCGATAAAAATAAATACGAAAGCAATTTAAAAGAACAATTATCGCGCCTTGGTTTAAGGGGTGGCCCTGTCCCACATAAGGGCCAGGGCACAGCAGTCATTGAACTCAGTTGACTAATGGAACCACTAATTATGACCTATTTTCCGACATTACCGTCGTAAATACTTCGCGAGGTTTACTGCCGAGGTGAATGAAACGTTGCCGAGAAGCTGCGTTAGGGCCTTTGTTTCTTGTTCTTTATGTAAATCGTAGATAGGTGTGTTTACATTGATCGGGTGTCAATGGTTGCTTTAAGCCCATGGTAAACTTGTGGCGAGCTTACAGCTTCATTCATTGAGAAAATTACCTAACATGTTTTCATTAAAAGCACTCGCAACTTAGAAACCCGTGGCTATAATATAAACAGCAGTTCGTCAGGTTAAGCCACGTTTGCCTAGGTTGGTCCATGGACTGATAATCACTCAAAACTCAAAGCATTAATTTCAAATAGACCCGTGACAGGCCCTTTTGCATAGTCAAAATATAAGGTACTTACTTTTTGTCCACAGGCTTATGCAGTTATTATTAACTGTAAACTCAGACCAAATAAAAAGTAAAGCCGGAACTCTGCGAACAGCTAAGTGAGGCCGGTCAAACTACGCCTCGCCGTGTACATACACAATACACGCACACACGTACAACATGTACAACATAAACTACGCCTTGGTCTTAAACTTTTTATTTGGTCTGAGACTGTAAATGTATTGTTGTTGCCAATTTCAAAATCGTAGTTGTTATGGATAAGAACGGGCAAGAATCTCAATGCACACTCTTTTCAAATCAAGATAGATAATACATAGTCGTGGGTCCAATACTGCTGCTTCAAGAAGGTTTACACTCAAAACATATTCCTCATTGGTTCTTGCTCAAAAGAGAAACACCGTGACTTAATTTAACAAAGTAACAAGACATAAGCCGGTAACACTAGAATCGTCACCATTACTCAGGTTGCCAAGACATTAATACTGTTCAATTGACATAAAACTGAATCAATGGCACATATATTATTGGAGCCGCCGGCATCGGCCATAGCGGTCTAGAACTCTAGATAATCAGATTAGCCTGACAGCGTAGCCAAGAATTATTTGCAAGAAATTATATTATGCTTACCGCGTTTTCATTTAGAACAGCTTTTTCTTGTTGTACGAAAATGTATGGGTAGTTACCCAGAATGGTGTTAAAAATTATGATTCACAATAATAAATTACCGGTTTTATGATCCCATTATTAAAATGGCTGGTACTTGTGAAGAGTTATTGATCAATTCTTAAGATTTCTATCAATGATTAGAATTGAATGTTATTTCAAGTTTTTTCAGGGTAAGATACTCGTTTTCGTTGGTCTAATAAGCAAGACGGCTGAGGAGGGTTCGATCCTCAGGTCAAGTTAGGGTTGCCACCTCAAAAACGAGATAAACCCTAAACCTAAACCCGGACATGTCAAAAGGTTTTTATAAACATGGTCAGAGTAAAAAAAATACAGTTGAAAATGTCAAAAACATTTTTTTTAACTTTCAGATTTTAAAATTTTGGTCACTTAGTAACATCATTTTAAGAAATTGTCTTCATAATCAGTTAAAATTTTTAGTCGAGTCGGTTCATCGGTTGATCGCGGTGTGCGGGTACAGTGTGCGTCGCGGGTGGCCTAAGACTTTAATTTTTTAAACCCGGACTAAAAATGAAACCCCACCCGGACGCGCCCCGGACGCCCTCTAAACTAGCACAAATCCGGGGAAACCCGGACGGATGGCAATCCTAGGCAAGTGTTTGGATTTTTCATCAGGAATTTCTCAGAAGCAGCCGGAGTCTGGAATTGTGCCCAATTGATGGCAATACGCTTGCCCTTTATTATATGGGCCTTTAACATAACTGGCGATATGTGAGTGTACGAACAGGTTCAAGTCTGCTTAACCCTTTAGGGATTACAAGTGTGCGTGATATATGTAATGAGAAATCAAAATAAAAGATTTTTTACATTGTTCCATGGCACCATTGTACTACTAATTGTCATTAATTGACCATTACATGCGAACTTGCACTTCATTAGTTCAAGTGCATCACCGCGCCTCGATTTTTTTAAACTTATGGTCGTAGTGTAGCCACACCTTTACAACGTTTTATCTGCATTGTATATCGAAATGTACTAATTTAATTTGACAGATAAGATATAACCTACAAATCGTTTTGAAACTGTCTTTTAGACTTTGGTTGTGGACTGAACTTTATGATCTATTCAAACTGACTAGATTATCAGGATTAGAGGACCAACAAAATGCTTTTCATAATAGTTACCATGACAACCAAATCAGGAAATGTTGCAATATCAAGCAACTCAAGAAACATTACTTCAATCAAAGGACCAAATTCGAATTCCTTCCTTACACAACCCACAATAAGGCCGTTTGTCACTTGATACACATAAATAGGGTCCATCAACGTGATATCATAGTAATTTGTCGCAAGTAATACCACTACTGTAGTACCGCAAGGCCGAAGAATTGAAATCACTACATAAATCTTACTATTCGCCTGCCACGATCATGATAAACAGAGGTCATTGACCACGCTATACAAAATGGCTGAGTGTAAATCGCGGTTTTTGAAAATGGAATTTATAGCCAACAGCCAATAGCGATGTGGTTGGTTCAATGTAATGGTGGAAAATTTTATTGGCAATTCTTATGCATAAAGAAAGCTTGGTTATTTGTTACTCCATCATGGTTTTAGTACAGGAGTTCTATTAAAAAAAATGTTTATTAGAAATAGAAGTAAATGATAGTGATTAAGTTTTATTTTCCAATTGCATGCAAATATTAGGGCGACAGAAGGTCACGGAGGTTCAATATCACCGAGTTTTCCAAATTCAAATAAAATTGTAGTTAAGAATTTGGTATTTATTTTCTCTGTTCGTTGTCTATAAAATACAGACTTAGAGGATCTTTACATCTCCGATGACAGTAATGGAGATTCACTTTCGAAAACCCGAGAATTCATTCTCACGTATTTTCTATTCAAATTTGAGTCGATAACTTAAACGAGATCGTTCGATTCATTCATGGGCATCGTAAAACGACATCGCACGACAAATTGTTTGGTGACCTTCGATTACCACGGCTCTGTGACCAATCTATGGTTTTAAATTGTTAAACCCATGACCGCTGTCAGTGGATCACTAGTCACCAGTACATCAAAGGGAAATACTATAATTAGAAATTGATACAAGGAAAAATAACACTGTACTGTGTTGTTAATTTGTTTTCCTATATTAAAGCAAAGTGACGGGAATCCTAAATTTTAGGCCATAATCAAATACATAATACAGACTGTGAAAATAAAAATGTGGATGTGTAACAAGCTACTTAAAACTGTAAAATTTTCCAAATCAACCTTGAACATAATGCTTCAGCGATAAAGTTGAAAACGTTTGAAAGTTTGACAGATTAACTTGATGTGCTGGTGACTGTAAATACAAAAACTACCGCTGTTTTCCGATGGGGTAGGTAGAATATAAAGAACGCACACCATTACTGCCCTTTTTTCTTATTTTGGAGGGTAAGAGATCGTCAAGTCATGTGACTCCTCCCGCTCTGGGCAGAGCAGTAGGGAGTGTCAGACTTCTACTGACTAAAAACCACCCATGTTCCTTCTTGGGCCTTTGTGTTGAGGCCGCGGTATCTCTTTCGAAAAACTCGCAGCCCCGACGCGTGGTACATACTCCTTTCGTCTCGTTAGCATTCATACACCTGGTTAATTCAAATAATATGTTAGTAATATGATAATTCATAAACATGAAAATAACCCTTTATTTTACTATCTACTACCAAATTCATTACGATTGCGATCAAGAATATATCTCCCATGATTTTCACCGTAGAACTTTCTCACGTTAGACACACATAATTTTTCTAGCTTTAATAAAAATATCACACAAAAAACATTGGATACGATTAGTAGCTTCGGTAAACACGTCGCACAAACATTGATCGCCAAACATTGGAATACCTCATTCGTTATTTACTTTTCCACGGCAGCCATTTTTCCACAAACATCGAAGACTAGGTCAGACATAAACAATTCAGCGACAGAAATGTTTTGTACTCACGCGAATCAACGCTTGACATGCATTCATAGTTTTGACAATAAATTTCATAACAAAAACTTTCTCCGCAAAGACTGCCAAAAAGTTGACGTTTCTGGTTCACTTCTTATGGTGACAAAAAGAGATTTCAATACAGGTAAAGAAACGTCGATGATGTAGGCTGTAAAGAAAGTTAACAGGCAGGTTACAAAAAGCTTTTAACCTTTTTTGACGTATGCGAATGTCAACCACTTAACAGTAGCCGTGGAAATGTATGAAACTATGAAATCGATTGCTTTTTTCTTTTTCTAACTGAGGAGCGCAATAAAAATGAGGAGTTTATTTGTTTCTTCACAGTTATCATCATCTATAACATTTTTTTTTTTTTTTTTTTTTTTTATTCTATTAATTTAACACGGGGTTTTTATCCACATGGATACGCCAACCCCATCGTACCCTATTACATTCGCTTACACAATTTTTATTAAATACAAGTGAGTGAGGGGGAATTATTAATTAAGTAGTTAGTTTTGCCAGATTACTTAACCTTTTAGCTACCTCTGATTTTGGATTTGCCAAAATTGATAAAATTAGCCCAACATCAAGAAAATTTAAATTAAAATCTTTAATTAATAGTTCTCTCTCATCTTTATTCCTTATACAATCCATCAGCAGATGCTGTACATCCTCCAGTTTATTACATATTACACAATTGGGTGATGTAACTTTTCCCATTAGATAGGCAAATTTTGCCGATGGATAGTGTCCGGATCGCAGTCTTAAAGCTAGTTTAATATAGTTCCTATTTAATTTAACATCATCGAACCAGGGCATATCTATAACATTATTAACAGCAGTTACAACAGTCTAAAAAAGCTTCTTTGTTCTCTGCTTCTCTGTTCATTTAAAGTAACTTCTTCATTCTCATTTTTCCTAATGTCAATTTTAAATCTACTTCCATTACATAATACCGAGTAATATCGACTATACATGGTTGCAACGCTATATCATTAATATGTTTATGGTCGGTCGTGTTTGTATAAAAATATCCATATATACGAGAGCTATAAATGTTTACAGCAGCTATTACTCAGGGTACATGACAAATCGTTTATTGGTGTTTTCAAATGACAATGCTTCTACTATTTTATTGTCTTTTTCAGGTCAGGCTTCTGTTTTTCAAAGCGTTTGTAATTATGCATAAGTATCTGCTATGTTTGCTTTGTTTTCGCAGTCTTTAATAAAATTATGTATGCTTGTTAACTTTGATAGTTTCATTTGTATAGCCTTGTCGCTTTCCGTAGTTTTGTGCTTCTGTGTAATGATATCCGTTGTAGGTGTTTTAGATGTGTAAATCTTAAGTAATCCTCAAGTAGTTATGAAAACAGCCCTAATGTTAGGATCTGCAAACCCAAAAAAGAAGGGACTGAAAATATGGTCTCACATGGCATTACAATTTATTACATGCTGGCATTAAGGAATCTTGCAGTCAATTATAATAAATAAAACCATATGGAATGTGCAAGAAAACGTCTTATAAACATTGCTTATAAATAAATTTTATCTCCAAGTAGGCCACATGTCTATATTACATCATTAGTAATGGGATATTACGTGTTTATTCATTAAACGAGAGGAAATCGGCCATTAGGCATTTCCGCATTTAATATTAAATTAGGAGAAAGACCATATGTTTGTTAGACGCTATATTATTTTGGACTCATATTGATAAGTAATCAATAGTTATTAAAAATTGATTGACTGATAGTTTAATTGAAGGAGTAACTTTCTTTGGTTCTCATACGGAATCATACGGATGTACGTAATATTAATAATAGGTAATTAAATGATGACTAAAGAAAGCTGTCCCTGATAGGTAAGCTACGATTTAGAAACTTACTCAACCATAAATAATTCAGGGCCTACTACTCAATATTTTAAAAGTTGAGTTTCTTTGCGGACATTTTTTTTATTAGATCATTTTGTTTCTACAAGGCTACTAGCAATTGCTACTAGCAATTAATAACGAGAAAGTTCTTACATCGAACATAATATAGGTAGTAACCACATTCTTGAAATATATTCATTTGTTTTTAATTTATAACGTGTGGTCTACCACAATACAACCATGTTCAAGAAATAATCTCAAATAAAGTTACATTACAGTATAGATCGCATCGTCTTAAGACATTCTCCAAACATTCTTGAACTTAAACTCACAATTACAGACAAACTCCAGCGTTCCCTAAACTAAACGATCTTATAAACACAGGGACGGAAGCGTTGGGACACGTGTTCGATTCCGGCCACGCCTCCGCATCCTCCAAGTCCTCATTAACCAACTAAATGTGGAACATGTCCACATTGTAACCAACATGTTGGAAAAGAAACATGTTGCCGACAAGGGTGATTTATTTCTAGACAAGTTGTTGTAATGATGTTGTAACTTGTATGGTGTTATGTGTGGAACGGTAGATAAAGTTGTAAGAAAGATGAGAACAAAAGTAACCTGGGGTTCATTTCAGATAATGGTGCTGTAAACGAAAAGGTTATGGTGTAATGAAGACGCTCTTAGTATAAACATTTCAAATTGAAACGGCTATTCAATGAAATTGAATAAAAATATATCCTTAAAATAGGAGAAAGACGACATTGAGACAAACACACATAGAAAGAAAGACTGAAAACATATTTATTTGGCACATGCTACAAGTGCACACAACAAAATAAAAATAAAACTAAACACAAGAAAGAGTGTGACATACTCTGTGACATACTCCCACATTACAAAGTTATCAAACCAATCGATGAAGCTTTCTTCTAAAATACATAATTATAAAAAATATGTATGGATGAAACCCTAATCTAAGAACATGTACTTTCATCAGCCCCTACACATTCCTACAACAACTTTAAAAACAATTGGAAGTCAAGTGTCCGATACGACTTTTTGATCGCATGACAGAGCGTTATATCGTACACAAACAATCGTTGCAAGAGATCTCGTTTCTCGCATCCAGAGTTCCCACGCCCCCGTGGGAGAGATGGGACGGGATGACATGGAGTAAGAAGATGCAGAAGACTCGGTTTGTAAGATCAGAGGCCTTAGACAAAGCGACATTCTATCAGAAAAAGGAAAAGGCAAAACTGTGTGAAACGGACATGAGCTAACAAAACTTATGTCAATTCCGTCTGAAGATGATGTATAAATTCGAAACACTGAAAGCGATAGTCAGTTGTCTAGTCTAGTCTGTCTTGTCTATAATTGCTACAACTGTTAAATCATCTGCATACAAGGTGTAAACGGAATCTTCACAAAGCCGTCAGCCAAACATTATGTATATCAAACGAAGTAACTCCACACAAAAATTATTGCTGGGAAACGACTTTTCTGGGTAACGTTAGACTGTTATGCAGGCTACGTTTCATACAATCCAACTCCTTCCTACAGTTAGCATCATAATCCTTCTGCATGCATTTACTCTGTGGTTTCAGCCAGTACACATTAAACACACAACTGTTACAAATATTGATAGTAGTGCACATGTCAGGATCTTGTGTTTACTTTGTTCCCTACAAGGTTGGGCTATTAAACTTTTATGTAATAGCAAAAGAAATGCTTTTCATTTAGTAAGAGCCTGTGAATAGTCTGATCGATATCTCGTACTAGAATTGTTCAAGTACGTAATTGCTTTAGATTAAAAAGTAATACTGGCTATAAAAGTAGAGGAAGACCAAAGAAAAGATGCGATAGATTGATATATAGATAGATGACTAGAAAGCAGGTGGGTACTGTGACCACTAATGGAGAAGTATGGAAGAAGAATACATGTTTATAAACTTATAGATCTAAAAACTTATACTGGCCAGTTAGTAGAACGAGATTTGAATGTTTAGCTTTTAAAATTCGAACAGACAACATTTTTGAACAAACAATTGAATAGGTTCACTTTTGTCGTGACGTGCAATAAAAATGTAGGCTAAATTAGTAGAACCTAACAAAAAATTCTGTATTTTACCTTATTATATTTTGGTTCCAGTCAATAGCCATATTATTTCACCATTGTATCAATCTTCACACCTGTCAATTAGCCTCAAATTGAACTGCGTAACGAATGCACAATTTTGCGTTTTTTGAATACGATAATGCCAGCCCAGACAATGGGAGCGGCGATGTCAGTTACCGATTACGCCTAATGTGTGGACGCGGCATGCATGCTTTAGCGAACAGTTTATAGACCGTAAAATACGATGTTTATGATAAAAGCATGTTGTTGATATTGTAGCATGGGAATAGTAATGATTTCTAACGTAAACGCATGTACATAACAACCACATACACATCCAGTTTTTACTGTTGATTGCTATGTAAATTAACAATAGATACACTCACTTGAAACTTAAATTTATGGAATGTTGGTAGATTCGTCTCGTGAAACTTACCTGTAACAAAAATAAGATACATTGCAATGAATATTTTTAATGGAAGTTGATAGTCAATGGACAAGAGGACAATAGCCCTTTTTTTGGCCGGTTGAAAATCATCAAATAATCCTTCCCGCTCTTGAGCAGAGCGAAATGGAGTGCCAGACTTCTACTGACTAAAAACCACCCATGTTCCTTCTTAGCTCTATATGTCGAGGTCGCGGTAACTTGTGAACAACCCGCAGAGGACAATAGCCCTTAAATATTAAAATGGCAAGGACACACAGTACCTATTTAGTTACCTAAACATTAACATTTTATCATTTTTTTTAGTAATTTAGTATTCATGGTATATGCCATTAATTAAACTTAAAATATTTTAAAAACAAAAACGATAACACAAAAATACGTGTCCATTATTTTTTTTTATCTATCCTCGACTTATTAGATTTTTTTGGTGAAATACCACCCTATTTTCAAAATAAACAAATGAAAGTACCGTCATTTTAAACACAATTTGAACATGAGAGAGAAATTAATTAGTATAAATTCAGACTGACATTAGATTACACCGTCACTTCTCCACATTAAGATATAATAACTAAAGTTAACAAAACTATTATTAACCAGTAACCTTTGGTCTTGTAATTAACTGAACGTTTTAAGGTCGCATTACAAAAGAACCATTTGGAGTGACGGCTAATTTAAAGAACGCTCCTTTTGTAACATTTTTGTTAAGTTATAAGCGGGCGCGGATTTCAAATACATTGTTGACAAGAAGACTTAGCAAAAGTAACTTTCTAGGATAGAAAACGATGACGTAAAAGTCAAAAATGACAGGACGAATGACAGGACGTAGGTACAAATTTTTTTTAACTTTTTCCAGTGTACCGAACATTGCACTGCAGGGCTATTGCGTATCTCTGTTGACAGATTTATTAATTATCACTTTGGCTCTGTGTGCTTTGATTAACTGTCAAATGGTTTCATTTTGTACTAAACCATAACCAATTTGACAGTTAATCCATGGACAATATGATAGCCACTGTCGTTTAAATGATACGCAATAGCCCTGCTGGTTACAAAAGTTAAAATGAGTCAAAAATAAACGAATGCGTTATTTATATTTTTCATTCGCGTTCTGTCGTTAGCATGGCTAAGCAATATCCATTAAATGATGAAAACATATTGGATTGGTTAGTTTTCATGTTGACTAATTACTGAAGAGTTGGTAGGTCATCGTCATATTTAGGTACGTCAATCAATATCCAATTATAGGAAAATTGAATTAATAACTGTGCGGTTAAATTCGCTGTAATACACTATTAAGTCACACTTGCTACCACTCTAAACAAAATATTTTCATTCGGCAACTACTTGTTCACCGCTGCATTTAATCCATCTACGGTCATTGCCATGCTATATACATATATACCATTTATATGACATGTGACATTATTTGGTTTTCAAGTTTACATGTTTACTTTAGTTTAAGATTGTGTATTCCTTTATTGAAACTTATTTCGACGTAGTAACTTTTCGCTTTTCTTTTTACACTTGAACCCAACAGTTGACAGAGTGACACTTTGCGTCTCATCTGCGGTGATGCATAGCGAATGTCTCTCAACCATAACCCAAAGATCAGATGGACCACTGTTGACAAATAGGTCAATAACCCATCGTAGAATATCTATTGCGACACAGATGGGGATCCCTTTTTAGAACAATTATTTGATTTCCATAAACAGGTTAGCGAACTTTTGACAGTAAACAAAATTATTAGTAACTACCTACTTATCTACTTTTTGGGTTAGTTTAGTTTATATATTTAGTATAGTCTTACTTTAATCATGTAGACTATTATTATTTCATTTTGTTATCTTATGTACCTACTATAAGAAGTGTACAAATATTTTCATTAAAGTCATCATAATCATATAGAAGGTTTATGCTTAATTGACAAATTATATTAATGACAAAAAAAGGAGTTGCTCATAAATTATTTTTTTGTCATTATTTTTTTGTTAACTAGTGTAAGTAGACAGCAGCCACCTTAACTTGCGCCACCTTAATAATGGTATGATAATACCCATTGTTATTTTCACACCTTGTCAAGTGATCAGTTTTTATTATTAAGACCTGACATTGTAATGACTCTTAAGAAAATTAAATAATTTTTTTTTTTTTTTACTCGAGTGACGTTAAGGGCCTACTTTTAGAAGCTGTGAAATAATAATCTCTTCATACTTCATTCGTACCACTGCCATTTCAAGTCTAAAAGTTAATTTAGTATTGTTTAGTTTATTGAAGGCATCAATATTATTATACCTATATGTCATAAGAATTTTATATAAATATCATAAATATTTATAAAATATTTTAACACCATCGTATAATGGGTCACATATAACTCCTATCATTGAATAAATTGAAACAAAATTTATTTAAAATATAACCTAGTGATACACTACCCATATCGAATAGAACACGGACAAAACATTACATAACCAAATCAATACTTGTAATAGATATACGACACCAAATTGCAATGTCCAAGTTTAGATAAAAATTGCACTTTTTGCTAACAACGTCACAGTAGACAATTAGTCGCCAGTTTTATTTAAAGCAACATTCAGTTTAAGCCGATTCGCTTTGCTTCCAAACCGGATACGAAGCCATTTACAAACATCAAAAGAAAATGCTACATTCATGAGTAAAGGCCTGAAATAACTTAAATAGATTTTCTGTTGTACCGATTCTAATAATGAAACTGATTTGAAGGCACTGGACGTGGAATAAGTCGCAAGGGATGGTACAGCACAACTTAGATAAGCCCAAACAGTATAGAGAGGTGGAGTGTTTGATAATGATCTATGATTAAATTAAAACACGAATGAAATTAAAGACAGAAGTTATCTAACGAAAGGGACAACCATCAGCGACCTATGAACTAAAAGTACCTAAGTACCTATCCAAAGGTGCGTCTCCATTTAAGCAACACAACGGATAATAACTTCCCACAATTAAAATACCATCTGCGTAAACAAGATTGTTCGGTAAGTGAGTAATAAATAACAAATACACACATTAAAGGCTAGGTTAGGGCATCAAACGGTCCGATTGGAAATCTAATCGCATGCACAGCAAGCCATCATTTGAAAGTTACACGGAGTCGCTTTCCAACGTCTTCAACGATTAATTAGCCCGTTAGTCTTTGTACACATGATTACTAGACAAATGTGAGAAACTTACGCTATGAAAGTGAAATTCGTGAACCGAAGTTGAAAGATGTAAAGTTCGTCTAAGTTTTTGGAGATGGTACTGATATTTAACTTATGAAGTTATGACAGAGGATGCCTATAAGTGACTAATCATCATCAAGCATGATATCCATCAAACAATATAATAATTGTAAATGGAAAACACAAATCTGTTAACCGTCTCATCAAGTTTTGGAGATTAAGAAGCTCAAGCAGCTCAAAATAACTTAATTCTAAATATAAGACAGAAAACATAAATCTAATTCTCATCAGTCATGTTAAAAACGGTACAACCTATGCAAATACGATCAATAATACCCTAACACATAATCAACACATTTCGTATAGCAGTAAAGTATTAGCTATAAAGTGTAATAGAACCGACGTGTTAGCGAATAGCACGACTATCATTAAGTAACCCACTTCCCACCGCCGACGACGGTACGTCAACCTGCTGATACACTTTTGTTTTCCAACATCGAGGATACCAATATAGAATTACTGAGGAAAATACTCGTAGGCACTCTAAAGTGTTTGGTAGAAGTTGATGCTAGCCCCAAAAATCAATCAAACCAAATGGCAAAATTGATTCGCAGAAAGAAACATTATGAATGAATATACACACATCAAAAGTGTCTAGGGATCAACATATATTTTTGCAATAACTTTTCTCCTGATTGATATTAATTAAAATTTTCTTTAAGGATTCATCAAATAAAGTGTTTTCGTTTGTCACAGTAACGATAAACCAAGTCACCTTTGCATTAATAAAGAAATTTGCCATTTTCCTAATAAAGGGATTTTTGACATTTGAACCACTAACATTAAAGTTCGAAAAAAAGACTGAAATAACAGTTTTCTTTAAAATTTTATTGGGTAACTTAAACAATTAATAATCCGTGTTTCTACCGCGAACACTAACAACACAAGAACATCGGTTTGGCATACTCAAAATGAGTTCATCCAAATCACGCTGTGGAATGGCCGCCCATGTTCGTTGCAACAACAAAAAAAGGTCTTCTTGCGACTGGATACCCTCCATATTCGGCAGAGCTCTTCTCTGTAGCATATCCCATGCATGCTCAATCGGGTTCAAGTCTGGCGACTGAGCAGGCCAGGGCAGGACATTGATGTTAGCTGCGGCGAGAGTCTGTCTTACAACTCTTGCGGTGTGCGGTCGTGCATTATCATGCATTAACTGAAATAAGGGACCGATTTGCACTTGTAGAGGAACGATGACGTCTGATACAATCGTCTCAGCATAAATTTGAGCGTTGAGGTTGCCTCTGATCCAAATCAACTCAGTTCTTCCGCCGATCCAAATACCCGCCCATACCATGATGGTTCCACCACTATAAGGATGGACTTCCTGGCAGGATTTTAATCGCTGTTGGCGTCCAGGGGTTCTTCAGTGTCGTATACGTCTTGTATCCGGTCTCATACCAAAACGAGACTCATCAGAAAAGCACACGAAACGCCATTGTTCTTCTGCCCAATTTCTGTGTTCAAGAGCCCATTGATATCGAATCCTACGATTGTGCATTGCTATAGGTGGTACCCGTAGCGGTCTTCGGGAATGAAGGTTCACTTCATGCAAGCGGTTTCTGACTGTTTGGTCGCTAATTAAGTTCCCTGAAGAGTGATGAAGCCTCACGGCTAACATCATGGCGGTTATTGTTGGAGCTCTTCGAGTTAAGATTTGAATGTATCGGTCTTGTCTCCGTGTGGTGCAGCGATACCGTCCTCCATGGCGCTCAGCCACGGTACCAGTGCTTCGGTAACGTGTCCAAAGTCGACTGATAACACTCTGACTTGTTTTCAGAGCTAAAGCCACAGTACGTTGCCGGGAACCAGCTTCTATCATTCCCACGGCTCTGAGCATTTCTTCCCTGCTTAAATGACGTCGCCGCTCCATAATAACGTTGGTTTTAATCAGTAGTAGGGAAACAGTAGCACTAATAATGTCTTCAATGCGTTGTATGTTTTTATAGGGAAAATATTGACAGCTGATTTTCATCTTTTACTCGAATTTGATTCACAGTTCCTGATTCAAATTATGAAATGCACCAAAAAGGATCCATATAAATTTATAAAATCATAAATTTATTACAAAGCCACATCTCAATCTCAAGAAATCCGCATAAAAATGCTTGATCCCTAGACACTTTTGATGTGTGTAGTTTATAGAAAATGATGATAAAAATAATGAAGATATGTCCTAATTACTTAATCGATGGTGTGAAGGTAGGAAACGAGAGTTCGAATCAATTAAGTGATTAAGATGTCGATATTTAGAGAGAGATTCTCACATTTGAATATTCATAAACACGCCATTATAAAGTGTTCAACTATGAATTCAGAAGCTAATAAATCCTCAAATTGACCAATAACTTTAAAATCGACAGTTAAGAAAGGAGAAAAGTTATTTAACACGTGTTCTGTTTATAAGAAACAGTTATCAGGGGTTCTAAATCGGGGCACATTGAAATTTGTACAAAGCGCATCAAACAAAGGCACATCCCACACAGCCATTATAACGTTCCATTGAAACAAGCTTCTAATTAGGTATTACATACAACCTGAATGGCCATGTATGAGACTGCATCCCATTCAAACGCTATCCGATAACACTTTAATTAGACTGATGTAGAAATCTTGTGACGAGCATGAGAATTAGCTGTCAAAAGATTAATTTAAATTAACAATATCCGCTCAGGATGAGGGTGTTTCTCTTGCTTATGTAATTTGATCGCGGGTTAAAAAGACACATTCGAGCTTCTTGTTCAGTGAGTCCGTAAACGCGCTGTCAGGTTTATATTTTTTCAAAACTAATAACAAGAAGATCTTTTTTTAAGGGTTTGTCGTAGACGACCGCTGAGCGAGCCGGATATATTTAACGACCAATAGTTAGCCATCGATCAAAATTTACTGGTAGGCAAGAGAAGAGCCCCTTGTCGAACTGTCTTCTTCTCGAATCAAAGACTCAGATTTTTTTCGATCAGTACGTAGCGACCTGGACAGGTTTGCCTCCTTTAAGACCTGGAGGGGGATATAATGTATTATATCACCATTGTAAACTTCCCTCTCAATTAAATCTAACATACTGACAGATACGGCATTATTATTTATGTAATCAATCCCACATGCACTGTTTTAAAAGCATTAACCTAAATTATCGGCAATTAACGTAATCAAATACTGACATTTCCTTTTCAATGGCACGTCTGCTGCTCAATAATATACTTCCATTTGCGCAATTTTATCGATATAATTGCATAGAAAAAGGGAACGTTTACAAGCCTACACTGTGCTTTCAGAATCTTGAGGTCTCGAGGCTGGGCACTACCCACCGACACCCGTATTAGGTGTAAAAGACTATAAATCTAGAAAATCATATTGTTGATCATCAATGGACTTTTGAAACATCAACCTTTGCTATCATGAATCATGACTCATTATTCTGTAGGCTTAGTTATAACCAGAATGAATCCACCGCAATAACGACAAAACTTACTTATATTATTTACTACGCATCGAAGGCAAATTGTCGCAAATCTGCAACTTCCTACAGTTTATCTTAAACCAACAGCTTCACAGCAAATTACATAAAGTAATGAAAGTCCTTCATCACTCCCTGTCAGAGTCCCTGCAATCTGCTTATCACCATCGACGGAGATCATTTCAAGTCGCCAAGAGGGGTCTATAACTCCTGATTTAATAAAATCCAGCTTTGGAGAGAGCTAGGTGAAGTGTTAGGGGCAAACGTTTGCACAGTCATTATTTTGTTAGCGATTTCAGTGAAAACACTTGGAAACTGAACAAATTACTAGTTATGGATTTATGAGCCGTCGGACAGATGGTTACGCATTTACTGCACTTATCAATTTTCATCGTTTACATGTTCTGTGGCCAGTAACTTGTATTTTCTTACTTGATTCCAGGAGTCCGGCAGTAATTTTGATTTAATTTTCTGATACATCGTGTGCAATATTTCAAAGTGATGATTAGACATTAGACTGAGTATAGGCAATAACATCAAGGCATGTAAAAGATGGTTGCTACTAATGGGAAGTATCATAAATTAATTATTATAACTTCTCATACATGATCACATAATTTTTGAGTGTCGTGAACTGCCGTGCTAGCTTTGCATTGTAAGTTTTATGTTTCAGCTTTTAGTAGCTCTCACCATAACAGACAACGAATATGACGACAGCAATACAAGTGTTTATCGATACCTTTACTCTAATATACAACTCCTACTTAACATAATATTTTAATTTTCCCTTTTCCAACAGAACATTTTCATTTTCCCTATAGTTACGAGCGTAACTTGTTTTTACGCCAACAATTTCCTTACTGTAGTGTTGTTCAATTCATTTAACAGGGACATTAAAGCCTGTGTATTGTGGTCCTTATCGGCGTAGTTTCGACACACTCGGTGCCTTCGTAAGACAAATCGTCTCGACTATTCTCCTGACACTAGAACATGCAATTTCTCCTGATAGTTCAAAGATAACTTCAGTTACACTGTAAAATATGCTCGTAGACTATGTTTCTGTTCTCGTTGGGTATTCCAACTGTTGCGTCATTGCACACAGTTCTTTGATTTCCATTACCTTGGACAGTACTTTTGTTAAGTTTCGTAATAAAAGGTTGTATTGTGAATGTGATGTGACCGCAATGTGGAACGGATGTCAGATTGAATAGATCACTTAATGCATTATTTTTTCCCTTCGAGATAATTGACCACCCATTGAGATTGCATATTCAAATGATGCTATACAACTGAGAGATGAAAATGTCTTCTTTGATACTTTTATTAAGAATTATATTAATGATTATGTAATTTATGTAATATAACATAAGGTAAGGAAACTTCTAGTAAAGAGAAATAAATCAGCAAGTCCTCAGGCATTTTATGTAGATGGTATCAAAACTTAAGAAATTACTTCCAATTAATTACCATATCCATATTTTACAAGAAAACATCAAGAATTACCATATCCATATTTTACAAGAAAACATCAAGAAAATGCTACTATGTCCTAGCAGGAAGCATGGACAGGCCAGTTTAATAGCAGAGGAAGCTATCAAGTTGTCGCTGCTGAACTATTAGCTACTACGTCGATAGATAGATTTATGTAAGCCCATAGCGACGAAAATAGATCGATGATATTCTGCCTTTGGACGTCCACGACTTTTAAAGACGAAAATGGTTGGAATGGTAATTGACGATGATAGTCTAATCTTATTAGCCAGTGAAATAGATATGGGGATATTGATTATGCTATTAAAAATCTTTAAAAAGAACTTCAAATTCCTGAACGTTCTGGTTGCACCTTTTCTTGAATTAATGAATGTTTCATTAGGACTAGGTAAAAATTGAACTACCTTAATTCAAAATCTACATAAAGATAAGCAAGATGAAAACAGATAAACCAAATAAAATAAACAGACACAATAATGCTCATCATCATGGACCAAACATCGCTCATCACGAAGCACGATGCCAAAACAAAGGAAAAGGCAGTCGTTGCTTCATAAATGATAGCTTTGTAATCCAAAACAATACACTCCTACGCAGTATTGCCACATTAAATAAAGTTTGAAGCATTTGGAACAAAGGCAAACGATAATAAAATGTTAGCAGGGCTAGAAAGCCCTTTACGTGCTCCAAGCATCATTGGTAATGAGAATTCTACGTGATTTCGGTAAGGTTTACTCATTAAACAGGCATGTTTACTATCAAATTTTACCGTTGAGGGTACTTAAGCATTTGTAACGGAAAATTCATGTGACATTTCTATGGGGATGACTTGTCAATCTTAGCATTATATTGCAAAATAGAGATTCTCTTTGTCGATGCATAATTATCTTTGTGTACTAACCACCGATAATAGGGTCGATATTTGGGTCAGCATATATTTTAAACTTCCGATTGCTAATGAAATTATTTCAGCTTACTTTCCTAGAATTCGTATTCATTCGCCCGCAACGTATGAGTCTAACCTAGTAAGAGTTCTAAATCTAGACAACCTATACTGAAACACTCAACAACATTCTGGACTACTTCCTGAATCGCGCTAATTCCAACTAACTCTTGAACCATTCACGAGTTTTTACTTGCAGTCATTAATCTACCTGCATTAAGTACAACGATTGTAAATGCTGCAAAGCAAGCCTTAATTGATGTTAACCGACTTTTAAAGTCACGCAATCTATCCAAGGTAAAAATAGAAGGCTGTGTGAACTTAACCCTGTTCTTTGTGAAAATCTCTGTTCTGAATCACGTTGACTTGAGTCAGTTGTTATTCACCAGCAGCGAGAAATAGACGGACGGTCATATACTGAGATAGTTGACGCCTCAACACGTAATATTAGTGCAGCGGATAGGATAAGTGAGATCATGCTGGATATTAATAATGTAAGGGAAGATGCTGGTACGAGAGCTCATAACTTTTGTATGGTATCAGTAGTTGAAAGTAACGACAAAGTCAATCACAGTGAAATATTGAAAATACTGAAGAAATCACTAACAAAGAAGTAGCAGTTATTAATCGTGATATCACTGACGACGATTATAATCTGTTTAAATGTGTTAAAAGAGCACATTGACTTAACAAACAAACAAAGCTTAGAAAGAACTCATATTTTTATCATAATCAATAAAAAATATTCTGTCTTCCGTTTTGTCTATTAGATATAGACCACTATGCTAATATTTGTATATGATAAGGACGGGAAACATGATTCTTGGCCAAACAAACAGTGAATGTTTGCTCATTACTATCATAACAAACAAATATGGGAAAATGGTTGACCGTTCCATGACGAAATTGAAGGTGCCATGTGAAAAATCGTATCAACCGAGTCAATAAAGAAAGTGGGATACTAGCACAGTAGGCAATGGTAGTAATATTGATAAAATTCTTGTAAGAAATTAAAGTACACGTGGTTTTGATATAGGCTGACGACTATTAAAGGAAGTTAAGGATTTGTCAGAGGCATATGCAAATAAAGAAAATGAGAATGATACTTTAGCTAATGATAACGCAATTAAAAAAAACTCGGCTAATTCTATTATATCAGACAAAAAGATAAGCAATGAGGTAGCGACATAACCACTCACGACCATTATTTATACTAAACGTAGTTTTATATGACACCATTACCATAATCAATTTGATATACGAAAACCACAAACCCGATAAGAAAGTGTTATTGCAAGTCTAAGTTACAACCTGAACTAACAACACCAATGCTAAGTCAAATGAGGTAAATAGGTTACGACTGCTAGGAGATATCGATCGGCAAGCAATCGTATATTGTTGTAATCTTTGAACCTGCGCTATTGAAGCATGGAACTTCAGCAGCTGACAAGGACAAGGAGCGTTACCGTGATTGTGGACAAGGTGCATTACAGTGGTAAGCCCAAAGGGCAAGCAGAAAATATTACATTTAGGGACCCTTAATAAGACTAGAATAGACTTTGTTAACAAAGAATTTCTCAGTATTTATTTCTGGACACATGTAAAAAGAAACAAAGAAACAGGCTATTTATCATTTCTATTTTGAATTGATTATCATCTTTGGGTCAAATAGGAAAGAAACAGGACAAAATCAAACTTGCACAAAAGTGAAATATTGAGAGAACTTTGGGACACTTTGGGTACTGCAAAAAAAATGTGCGTGAGTGACAGTGTTCTACATACAGTTCAGAAAAACCTGAAATGTCATTGCGCCGAGTGCCAACCGTCAATATTTTTTCTTCGACAAACTTGCAATCGAGTACGTGTTGAAAAGTAAAATATAAAAGCGTGATGTTCTGTTAGTGAGAGAAAGGAAATAAAAACAAATCTGTAAGTAGCGGATTTTAAATGATGTAGAAAATGTTAATGTTTACTACACTGTCAGACAGAACTTTGTAGATGCATCATGCTGCATTGGGGAAAAGTGCACCGAAACGCTAGTAACGCCTGCTTTGTATGTGAACTACAATTAAACTGCCTCGTTGGTCTAGTGGTCGCAAGCGCGACTGCTGTGCATGAGGTCCTGGGTTCGATTCCCGGGTCGGACAAAAAGTGCTATTGGGTTTTTCATTAGAAATTTCCCAGTAGTAGCCCGGAGTTTGGAAGTTGGCGGTATTATACCCCCGTGCCTCGGAATGCACGTTAAGCCGTTGCCGTTGGTCCTGCGCCTGATCTCTCTCCGGTCGTGTCGGATTGCCGTCCCATCGGAATATGAGAGAAAAAGGAACAGAGAGTGCACTTGTGCCTGCGCACACACTTGTGCACTATAATAATAATATTGCACAACTATCACACAACGCCATCTAGTCCCAAGCTAAGCAGAGCTTGTGCTATGGGTACTAGACAACTGATAAACATACTTATATATTTCTAAATATATACATATTATAGATAAATTACACCCAGACACAGAACAAATGATCGTGCTCATCACACAAACATTTGTCCTGGGTGGGAATCGAACCCACGACCTCCGGCATAGCAGTTAGGGTCACTAACCACTAGACCAACAGGCCAGTCGATATAATATAATATCTCCCGCGCCGATGGCTAATCTCCACTTAGATTGGCCGCCGTGACCGAAAACGGTCAGGAGGACTATTATTATTATTACAATTAAATTAGTCCACTCTCGACTTGAAAATCTAAAAAGAAAAAAAATACCCTTAAATTCAGCAAACGTAGTTAAACTAGGAAACAGGAGCAAAATCTTCAAAATGTTTTCACGAGAAGCAAAATTGTACCGTACAAATTCATGATCAGTTTTCATTACAGAACCCATGGGATGCGATTTTTTTTTAATTTATCCTACCTTTCTACACCAAAAGAAAATTATAAATAGGCTTCAAATGAAGTCCAACATCGACGAAAAGTGTGACCATCAAAATGGTCTGAAAGCCATCAGTGGCACATTCGACAAAAACTGACCTAGTCTGGATAACAACTGACTGCAACAGCGTAGCGGTACATTCAGATTACATTTAAAGTGATGCCGCTTTCGGCTCGCATTGTTATACGCTTTTTAGTTCGCGGGTACATCGTAACCGCTGTGTGGGTGACTCAATCACTTCCACGAATCGTGTGCAGAAATGATGCTGAGTGCTGAGAAAAGCCTTGGTCTGTAACTACTTTGAGATTTCCGTCATTTTGCATTAGCTGGTGCTGTAACAGTGTTACTTGTGTCTGTTCCTTTAGTATCCAACTGTCGGTTGTCAGCTTCTTTTTACAAATAATCAATCAATGGTTGTGCACGACATAGATTTGCCAGCCTATCGTTACATAGAATCGTTTTCGGTCACCAAATTCAGAAAACCCAATTAGGTCACTCAAATCAATGTTGTAACAGTTAACATTTTAATCAATGCATCAATTTTAATCACTGATACGAGTATATCGTAAGACCCACATACATATTACCAAAACAGTTATATCACAAACGCACGCATTCGTTTCAACCATTTAATTTGAAAGTAACTAGTAATAACCATAACACTCATAACCTATCACTCAGCAGTTAAAAGCCCAATTGAACCAACAAGAGGTGAATTAAAAGTAAAAAAGGAACAAAATGGCGTTTACAATAAAGCAAAACAAAATAAATACCAACGAAACTCGAGGAGAACTGGGGCGTGAAGAGAACGTTGCAACAGCCGGATCCGAACAGAAGCACGCACATATTCACCAATATCTTCAGGATGTAAATGTCAACTCCGAATATATGCCTGTCGGAGTATTTAGTGACTGAATAATATTAAATGAGCGATAAGCAATTTCATTTAAAAGATACATAATTTCGAAGACAATAAGTGTGGTAGCTATTGAAGTAAAGTAAAGATCTTAGTAGAGTTTTACCAACGCATGAAGCGAACAAAAATTTGAGATTGTACAAACTGGCTGATTATATCTGCGACACAGCTGTTTGTACTCAATAATGTAGCAATAAAGGTTAACTAACTAGATGATTGAACAGTTGAACTCATGTCGATGTCGCCAAAGAACAAACAGAGCCATGCTAACTACACTGGATATATATACTTAATATTTTCTG
Source organism: Diarsia rubi (assembly GCA_932274075.1). NCBI lineage: Eukaryota > Metazoa > Arthropoda > Insecta > Lepidoptera > Noctuidae > Diarsia > Diarsia rubi. Next base: position 12,148,819 of record OW026433.1, on the reverse strand, counting down.
GTAAAGAAGGCCAAGTTCGAGCGTGCTCGCATTAATTTAATGAGATATGATACACGGCCAAGTTCAGTCTTATTTGCATTAATTAATGAGCCTGTCTGAATGTTAATTTCAGCAAAACACTGGCTTTAGTATAAAAAAATGATCTTAATGTCCAAGATTCTGTGTATGGGGATCATTTATGAATAATAAAAAGAAATAATCATTTACGGCTTTTCCGTGAGAAACTAGCTAGATAACATAAGATAGACATTTATGGGTAAAACCTAGACTAAGTATTCCAATTATTTTTTAATGTCTGCCTAGAGTTTAATTTAAATTGTCTAGACTAAACCCATAAAAGATATCCAAAGATAGCGATAGATATCTCCATGAAAGATAGTCTTATTAAAGTTTTCCAATTGATAGGTAAGTGGGTATTCTATATCGGCATTCATAGGGATTTCCAGGTTGTATGTCAGAAATGGCTTCCTTCCAGGAATCAAAATAAATGAAGCCAAAACAGACCGCATTAGAACTATAAATCACATTTATTTCAATAATATAATATTTAGGTAAATGCTCTCTGCCATGGGTTGAAGTAAGGTTTGCGTAAATTCTATTTCTAAGCCGTTGCATTATGATTTATGTGTTCCAAACAAGATCTCAACTAGCATGGTATAAATCACAATAGTTCAATTAGTGAACATAAATCAGAATAACTAAGGCTAATAGGTCAGTGAGTCAGTTGGCTAAATCGAGTACGAATCCAATAGCAAACCAGCAAGAATCACATCGTTGTTTATATTTTAGTGTAGAGTAAAACTATCGATTAACGATCTAAAAGGGCGATTCGAATAATCGTTAAAATTTACTATGTAATTGCGATCTTTAATCGATATTCTGTTTTGAATGGTAGCATTGCCCTTAGTAACTATTTTGAGTAACGTCAAAATAAAATAGTCTTTCTTGTTAGGCTATGGAGTGATAACTAGACAGAAACAAACTATGTTAGAAAGCGTGCTAAGATCACTTTTCTGATCCTGGACCTCAATTATGGCTTAATTATATTCCTTATTACTACAACCCTCATGTCTTTTTTACCAACTTCCTCATTATCTTCCTTTATTAAACCAGTTCCTTCTTCAAGTACCTACACCTTGAAATTTTTCCCCATATTTAAGCTAATATACATTCACAAATATTTAAACAGTTGTGTAAATTCTCTTTGGAAAGTTATGAAGAAGATAAACGTCTGCTGTCAATCAAAGCTCATCGGCTATCGCTAACAGATGGGCACTACGTTTTAGGGCAATCATTTCACAAGGCGTGTCAAAGAAAGTACCATAAAAGAGCCACACATGCACACTTAGAATAAATTACGTTTGATGGCTGTTGGCTAATTTTGTAGGTACTGAGACACGGAGTATGTCCATGCACGGTGTTTTGAGTTTATTGAATTAGAGTCGACTAAAATGTTATTTTGTTGCTTTCATTTGTGTTGAATTGTCACGTGGTTTAATATCAGCTTCTGAACTTTCATTTCGTTTGGTTTATTATCATTGAAGACATAAGTGGATTCGAAAATACCTATGCATGCTTCACATAAATTGATCCCAGAATTAATCTCTGTCGATACCTACTAACTGAAATGAGTTCTGAAGAAATGAGTTCCTTGTTTAAGATATAAGTGATATTTCAAACTTACCTAATAGTCTGTATCATCTCACTATACGCGAAATGCTCGTTCCAGTGTCGTCGTGGTCCCAATGGTGAAGGTTAAGATCCAATGTAAAATCATACGTATCAATCTCAGTCGTAGGTATAAAATATTTCAAAAATATGTTTGTACTTCGTTTATAAGAGCACTTGTTGCAGGTCACTTTGTTATTTCGATTGTTCGTCTAAAAACGGAACGTTATGAATGTCCTTTTGGTACAAAAAACGTTAAACCAACTAGTTTTTAACATGCAAAGAAACCATTAAATTGTTAGTTGGGATAAAATTCAATAGATACAGGAAACATTCCAGTGCCGTAAAACATTTTTATCGAAACTACATTAACGGACATCATCCTTAACGACCCAAAAAAGGAGAAAAAAGCAAAGATGCGGGCGCCTTCAAAAATTCAATTTAATTTGAACCTTATCACAACAGACATAAAGCTTAGGGAAATATAAAAGAATTAACACAACAAGCTTAAAGCTGTGTCACCTCGGTTACTTTATGAGCAATGTTTTTGAAAGTTGATTTACTAACAATAGAACATAAACAAGCCGCATAACGACTGTACTGCTGCTAAAAGACCAAAAATATTTACAAATCATTTAAAAGAGAAAATGTATTAATAAGCTGAAGCTACGTCAGAATAAAGATACAAGAGAAATGCAGTGCATTGAAATCGAGACTACGGGCGAAAAACACCGCAAACAGCTCGTAAAAGTAGACGTCTGTCTACTGAACGACCCACATAATTTAAAGCATTAAGTCATAAACAAGGTAATTAAGTCTAGAAATGGTGGTAAAATAAGAAAATACACAATGCTGGTAAAATGCTTCTTAGCGAAATAATTGGCCAGTGTCATAACAGTTGAAAGTCAACGATCAAGTAACAAAGCAGAAAATGAAAGACATAAAACTGCGGCTTTCAGTGCGAGGTGACTCATCAACGCCAGTTGTTTGCTTAATGACGTATAATTCAATTTCACTAATAGTTGGCAAGCGATGAAGCGTTTCAGACAATTATAATTGAAACAGTCTTTCGGCTTCAGACATATACAAATATTGAGTTAACAAATGAGTGGCATGGTTGACAATCAGTCAGGAAGTTCACCGATCTCCAATTTTCTCTTCCATGGAAGTAATACATTTTCGCCTGAAAAGTTGGAGAGTTGCCACCTTCAGGTTGCGTAACTGATGGTACTCACAGTTTCGATACATGCGCCATGAGTCACAGGAAGTGTCAGATTAGAACCGGCGGAATTGTAATCGAAAATAGACAAAAACCACTCAATAACTACAGGTGAATTGGGTAATTTGAAACTAGATTGCAAGTTTCTGTTAGATAAGAGAATTCATGCTGACAAGATGCAAAAAATGCAGCCGACGAAGTCACGTATAGAGGAGAAGCGAAGCGTGGAGGGACTAGTGGAAAAATAACAAAACTCAAAGCAATCGACACAGTGCAAGTTGATAATCTAGCATATTTAGAGGCGACAGTGCTAAAACAAAGATATTATTGGTGCTTTGATGCAATTAGTAAGTTTAATTGTAAATTAACGGCGCCAGTTGAACTGCCCACACATGACAACATATTTACATTAGTTATGTGCAGTTAACTACGATTAACTGGTGTTTATAAATGGAGATTGTAATTTACAGTTAACTTTGGACATGATGGGACGGTTTATGCAAGATAAACCATTACTTTGTGTGGTAACGGATTTCCACATGCGAATTGTTTGAGAAGCTGACGCTTGTGCGCACTCCTGTGATTAATAATGATAGCCTGTTTACAGCTGTTATTAATCAAGTATTAATAACTCTTTAGAAGGTTAGTCACCATACAGTCTACGCTCAAATGCCAGTAAGTGACCGACTAGATATGTTAATTATCGCAATAAGCAAAGCTTTACAAGGTGCGCTCAGTATTCTAGTAACCTCGAAACAGAAAGTCTGAATGCATCGCCATCGTAATAAACGGTCAAGGTGAATCAGTCTAGTGATTGGACAGATTAGTCAAAGATGCAGCCATTAATTATATCAAACTAGATTATGATAAACAAAAGTAACACGACTGATTACAACTTTTTACAGATAACACCATTTATTGACACCACAAAAAACAAATGTAAAAATAATGATGATGTAAGAAAATCAACTGAAGTCGCAGCCTTCAAAAGAATACCTACAGATGCGTCGAAATTCGTTCACGAGAAAGACGCCCGCATATAAGTCAGGATAACCACAGCCGAACCGCACTCGCAAACTGGTTTCGGTGCACTATTATTATTAAAGGCTCGTGCCAATATACGGGCAGAAACATGCTCCAACACAATACAGTTAACAAAGAAATATAAAACTTAAATTCGTAACGATAATTACTGCAAATTTGTATACCAAAAGGACATAAAACTCAAGACGTCTCAGAAAATCCACACGGTGTTACTTTTCATTTGTTTTTAGTTGTTTGAATTCATTACATGCATTCACTATCACATCCATTAACAATAAGGCACTTGTCTAAACGTTAGATTATAAAAACAGTTCAAAAGGTGTGTTAAAATAAGTTGTCGAGTTGAGCGCAACGAACTGCCTGCGTCAGTCGGCCGTGCGCAGAGCCGGCGACTCGCAAACTGTTCCGTTCCGTTTCAAACTAAACATCAACGGCCACGCGGAGTGCGCCCTACCTCTCTGTCTCCCTCACTATCGAGAAATCCGTCAAGCGAGAACGAGACGGCCACCAGTCAAACGTCGTTCGAGTCTTATCGCAGGATAAACTTTACAGCGACGTGAATAGTTTCCGAGCATTAGCCAGAGAGGAATGGGGCGATTACTTTTTTTGTGTATTTGGCAGGACTTTTTTTTGTGTCGAATGTTGGATCGGTTTGAACTTCTATTTTTGTTATCGAAGCGCGTTTGAGCGGAACGAGAGGCACGAGACAGACTTTGTTCGGAACGGAAGCACGCCGATGGCGATGAGTGACCGAGGATTCTCGGAAGTCTGCTTATAATTAAAATATCCTCGTTAATAGATGCAATAACAGATCAAGCCAGTTCAAGGCCATAGAGAGGCTATATTTGGAAATTGAGAATCCACGTTACATCAATACAAAATATAATCTTAAAATTCAGATGCACGATTCAATATAGGCAAAATCTCGAAACGAATAACTCACGATTTTTGCTTTAAGTGGCTGCATGGACGCATGTTTAAGCGCTGACCTCAATACGCATCGGCTATCTAAAGAGATCTCCTGTAGTTATCGATCAAATAACACGTCACAAATTATGTACCCGGTAGAATTAGATCATCGCAACACATCTTGCAGCAGTAGTAACATAACAATACGAAGAGGCAAACATGAAACAAATGAGTTTTTGAGGAAAATGTAAATCGAAATGAACCAGAAAGAAGCGTTATGAAACATTTGTAATAACAACACAAACATTATAAATCGACGCACAGAAAAGTGTTATACCGGAACGATTGTCTTGTTAATTGCGTTACACAACACCAGAAACGATAAATATTTATCTAGTATTTTTTTTCGTTAGTGCGTACAACGACAAACATTACCTACATAGCGTTGAAAAATATAAGAACGTTTTTGACCTTATTACTGCACAATTGCATTTCATTTACTGTCCAAACAAAAACAAAACAGACTTCTAGGAAGTAGACGAAGCAAATTAAAAGTATTTGCCAAATTAATTGCAATACACTCGAATATTTGCAACAACACTAATTTAAAAGCAATAAACTGAAGTCAGTTAAAAATACATTCAATTTGATTCTAAGTATCGCAATGGATATTGGTAGCATTAAGATTTAAATGGATACTTTAATTGCACCGTAATTCAAGATTGGTCATAAGGATTTTGCTACGGTTCATAAGCGTGGCTACTAGCTATGTATATGTAATCCATATATTTTACGTTAGCTCAAGCACACAACAGATTCTTATAGATTTACCTCTGAACATTTTCCATTTGACATTCTGACGAATATGGACATTAAACAACATATCCGGAAAGGAAATCTCGTAAACAATCATTATAAAAAGTACTCGGGAATGTCGCGTGGAATTGTGTGAAAGAGAAAAGCGTAATTGGCAATCAGATGGACGGCTTTCTCTCACAATACGTTACATATTGTGTAGGATGCCGGAAACATCTTCGGGGCAAGCAATGACCGTCGAAATCTTCAATACGAATAATAATGACTTATCCAATTAAATCATTCTGATTAGCTCTTTTGTCAATTCTATTACCATTGTTGCCAATAAACGTTTGAATAAGAACTAATTCGAGAAATAATATGCATGAGAAGGTTGTACTCATCTTATCGTTTCATAATTTGGGTCCTCAGTCTGTTTGACGGAAGCAATAATTGTGCTATCACAACATGAATTGTTACACAACACCGTTGCATTATAATTTATAACCGTTAATATTGACTATTGTACTGATCATGTTGATTCTTCAGTAATTGAAGCCAATGTTAATCTAGTACACTGTGTACTAGTGTGGCTTTAGATTACAAGATCTTTTTAAAACTGTTGATTATCAAGTGAAGGGTCTTCTGGTAGGCCGCGGGTAGTCCAACGGTTATCGCGGCCTCGACATAGAGGGCGAAGAAGGAACATGGGTGGTTTTTAGTCAGTAGAAGTCTGACACTCCCTTTCGCTCTGCCCAAGAGCGGGAGGGGTTATTCGATGATTTTACACACACCAAAAAAAAAAAAAAAGGGTCTTCTGGTACGCAATCTAAACGAGATCTGTTCGTTACGAAGGGATAATAAAGAGCGCCCAAATGTTACTCTGAATGCCAGTCATTCATGGTTACTGACATACGAAACAAAAAGTTTATGGGTTTTTAATGACTACTTTATATCTAGACTTTGAGGCCAAATCATTGAAACAGTAATAAATAAATAAATACAAAAAACAATTATAGTAAATAATATGATACAGGAAGGATATGCTAAAGGACAAGTTTAAAAAAAAAGTACTGCAAGTACACAATGAAATGGAATCAGGCCAATTAATGGGCTTTACCACAATAGCCTTTAGAAAGATAAAACGAATGTCAAGCAAATGAAATAGAAATCTTAAACTGACAGAAAAACATTTAACATAGTACTTTCTAACAATGAGAGCAAAACTGTTCAATGCAAAAGATTGATGCTTCAACACAAATCGGGATCGAAACACAATGAGGGCCGACTGTCGAAAGAACTGCCGAACTTTCTCCTAGCCCTTTCAAGTCAACCTGGAATAGAAAGATACGAACAAATCGATGTATCTGAAAATATAACACCAACGAATCGATCATTCCTAGCTTCGAGAGATGGACAAAGAAAATGAATATAATTTGGAACTCAAAGATTTAAGATTCATTTAAACCAACTCATCGAAATCTTTATGTAACGCAAGATAAAGATAACTCTATTATTCTCTTATGTACGGTTCGATAAACTAAAAGGAATGTGAATTCAACATAAATCACTTTGAAAGTGACGAAATAATTGATGCACTTGTTCACTTGAAGCCATAGGCGGTAACGAAGAAAAATTCCCAAGTTAAGATGTCACTGCTAACATTGACAAATTCTTGTTTCTTGTTTATAAATCTTCCCAAATAAGATTGGAAACTCAGAAAGGAAGAAATTCACATGTTCTGAAAATAACGATGAAATGACAAAGGAACATCTAGACATGCATGATGCATCTCAATGAGGAAGCGTGAAAATTTTGTCGCGTATCATTTGTTCTTCACTCATTCATTGAACGTTCTACGGTTTCAACAATATTGTCGTACTACGCAGTCACGACTGTCTTCACAAAAGAAGTACATATAACAATGGACAAGCTTTGAAAAGCGTGGTCTTTGTCAAGACAAACTAAAGGAGAGATGTAATTGATTTTTAATGTGAATGATCGAGCCCTTATGCTTGCGCAAGATGCTTCCGAGTAAAAGCCTGTGTGAAATTCTGTGGTCATAAAACTTGAATAATTAAGTTTTAATATCGTTTTAACTTGAGTAAGCTTTCTTGTTGATGAGATAAGAGTTTATCTTAATGGTAGTTTATATCTAGCCAGGCACACATAAGCTAGATGATATAGTACTGTGTGTTACACTAAAGTCTGCAATCTGCATCGATCACTAATAAAAAACTAGATACACAATCGGTGACAAAAAAATGTCCTCACCGAATGAGCGCCCACTCGAACATTTGGGTGCTCTTTTAGTCTAGTAGCATTTGAACGCTCCGACGGTAAACATGCCTCAGTGCTCGTTTAAAAATTGTAAAAATCACACATCCAGGACCCTAAAAAAGGATGGAATTTCATATTTTCGGTAAGTATTAATATTATCATTATTTAATTGTTATCACTGTATTGTAAATACTGATATTTTATCAAGAAATCATTGTAAAAACATTTTATTTTAATAAGTCGTATTGCATATTAGGAGTTATAAGGCATCTCAATTGTAAAGACCCTTACTAAACGTACTTAATCATACTATCGCATGCCCACTTAAATTGTTCGAGTTAAGTGTGTTGATTCTGTTCCATTTGTTGGAGACGCTATTGTTTTTTTTTTTTATTCATTTATGATTGTTTTTTTTAATTATTTAATGAGAATTATTTACTATTTCTCTAAATATTATAGTAACACTTAATAGATTTTATTTTGAATATGTGCATGTAATAAAATTAAAGAAGTGAGATTTTATTTATTATTTTTTTTTTTTTAGCTTTCCTCGAGATCACCTAAACACCATAGAATAGAATAGAATTTGTTTTATTAAGTAAACCAATTTTTTAAAACAAGTCGAACAAAATTTAAAAATTTCAATTTCAATAACAAAAAATATAGGGCAGTTCGACTCCATTCATTCCTTGTCCAAGCGACGAGGCTCGGTCGTTAATTTTTATTGCTTTTTATTGACACTTTGTAATTCTGACCTTAAAACATGCGTGTAAGGTTGAATTTGGTTGACCAACGAGTACCGGTCGTAAAAATTTATTGCTTTTTGTACGTAGCTTTGTGAATACAACTTTAGGCAATGTGTTTAAGGTTGAATTTACATTAATGTATATTTATTTCAACTAGTATTAGGCCTAAACATTTGGCGACAGTTTTTAGAGAACTTTTGTATGGGATTGTGTATCTAGTTTTTTATTAGTGATCGATGGCAATCTGCTAACAATGCACTAGCAAAAAATTATTGGTTTGATCTATTTATATTTATCTTCGAATGATTTAATAGCAGTACCATTTGTCTTACTACCATTTACTCATTGAAGCCCACTGGAAGTTACCAGAGCTTTCTCATTTACATTAAACACCTGTGTATTGTAAGCAATATATCAAAGGAAACTGACTACGCTTCCTTAAACAGTGGTAATAGACGTTATCTCTTCATTTATATCGAGTTACAATTATTAGTGTTCGCTTCCCGGTCTTGAGCGTTGCGTGGCAAGCTTCCGTATTCTGCCAGATAAATATTGGATGTGCCAACAGGAACGTACGGCTGATATATGGAAATGGTAACTTTCTAAACAATTTTATGCATGCAAATTGTGGATTGTTGAGTGGAAATATACGCCCCGCGGTTTAGTGTTATGGATGCCGATGAAACAAAGATTGTGGCTTCATTGGGTTGCAACTAATAGGTTGTAAGTTCACTTTAAGAAGCTAGAGTTTAATGTAAGCAGATTCGTGTCTGGCCTTTTGCTCATCTATCCGAATGATTACCACGAAAATTTTCAAATCATTCAACTTAGAAATAGAGTATCTTTTGCTTCAAATGATAATTCCAATAGGCATGACGAAAGATTTTGAAATCCTCTTCCGTAATGTGGGTACATCTTTTTTATTTACGAAAAAACCTTTATTTCAGTAATAAAGTAAAGTTTAACGAAGATATAAGCCATTTTTGAAAAAAAAATTAAATAGAGCGCGAAAACAGCTCGCAGTGTCATGGCGTCGGGTCTGACGTCACGCCTATGTAAACATGGAAATGTCAAAGCGCAGCTAGAGGAAACTAAAACAAACATTACCATAATTCGTGTGTTAAAAATGAATAACAAAGTTTATAAGTGGTGTGCGGTGCCTCAGTGTAAAAACACATCAATAGCAATAGTTTTAGCATTACATTGAATGCCAAAAATGTTGTCCTCTGGACCTGCATAGCTGACCCGGTGATTATGATAGTAGGTTGTTACTATGAGAAAAGATACTAGTACATGCTTTGTAGTTACAGAAATTTACTCCTTTTGTTGGTTATTAACTCAGTAGCAAACTTTTATTACAAGTTGCGAAGGAGCTAACCTCAAAAATAAACTGACAAGTTTATTGTAAAAATAACATATGAAAGTGAAAATAAACTAAACTCCTACAAGCTCAAAACGAGTTTGTTGTATTTTTATAGTGTTAGATACTTACAAAATTTACTTACAGGGAGGTTTTCATATTTCGGAACTCGGACGAGCAAAATTCTTTATTTGACCCAAGGAAATCGCCCAACATCAGTAAATCTATCCTGGGCAAATTTGAACTGTTTGCTTTTACAAAGCCTGATTCCATTGCTAAAGATGTTCACAAAGTATTGTAGTAACAAAAAAAATATCCAAATGCGTAATCGGCAACAAAACAACACAGTGAGCTAGTGACAGCTAGTGATGTTTACATTGGCGTGACGTAGTGCGCTATGATTGGTGTTTCAATCAAAATGGCCGATATCAGTATTTTAATCTTTTATTTTATTAAAAATCTTACTAATCTTAATTTTTTAAATAAAACTAAATCAGTGTTTTAAATCCTTCTCGTATGTAATTTCCCCTAATATCATTAAATCATTGATTCTTTGACTATGTCGTCACGCCTATTAGGGTTTAGGAAACCCTACTAAAAAAATATAGAACTTGGAATCGTACTTGTATATCTTACTACACGGTTGTTTTTAATCCTGTCTAAATAATATTGGCTTTGGGCATACGCCAATAATCACAAAATGATGACAAAGTGTTACGTAAAGGAAACTGGTCATCATTAAAAAGCCGACGAATTCTTCTATTTTTATGTTGGCTAGTTTTTATGTTCCTATAATTAATTCTACCTACTTCGACATTTACTATAACTGGAAACAATCTGAGATCTAGATCTGTTATTAAATTTGTATTTAAATAAATTACAGCAGCCCTATAATTAACGATAGATTTTTTACTTTTCGGGCACCGGGTGATACCGGTCAAATCACGATTGCCAGCTATTTATGCAAATCGGTATCTTGCTGCCCCATAATATAGGAAACTTAATTTTTTTCTCACTTTTACGTTCAGATCGCGACACTATCTCAGGTCGCTTGACAAGACTATAAACTATATTCGAGCGAGTCGTTTTCAAACCCTTTCTTTAATGCTAAAATCCAAAGCTCTTCTATCCATAACTCAGAAACCATCGTTTCCGTGAGATCGCTGCACATCTGCTAGACTGTTGCAAGCTCCGCCCACCATATGCCCACGCGCAGGTTAGGCTGCTGCACGGGTTTTAAAGGTCTCACATTAATAGTTAGATTGTACGTAATTTGTTTAGTGTTTTCTGGAATGGTTGGCACAGAAAGTGGTAAGATTTATGTTAATTATCTTCTTTTACAGTCATCCATTAGTTGGTGACGAAATGTTATTAAAGCTACTGAGAAACAACTCCGCCTAACCCTTGGGGATTAAAGGCATCATGTACATGGTAATGTGTTTATATACCCTGGACTTAGACGAAAGTGCTACAATAATCTTGACTTGCTGTTTCTAGCATAGCAGGCTGTCCGAAGAACAGTAGATCATCCGCATCGTTACTATCTTCTATACTTACAACAAATTACCCAACACCAGGAAACATATCAATCATCGAATCAAACGATTTCTCATCTAATCGCGAATATTCTGAGAAAATCTCAGCCGCGAGCGGTTCCTATTTTCCAATAGATTTCAAGTGGGCAATTTGTAGAGATAACCTGGCTAACAATAAGTTGGCCACAGACGTTTCACGTTAGAGTGGGGACCACGATCGAGTTGCTGCCGAAGGCGATGTCGCGTAATTCCTCGTTTCGTGTGAAGTGACCCGTGGCTTACCGTAAGCGAACCGTAGGAAAGGAGAGAATAGAAGGTTCACTTCATCTGGTGCGGTATGTCGGGTAACTATGAGTTATCGTAGTGCAACGATTGCACACGCTTAGTCTATCTCTTGAAGTGCGACGAATTGACGGTATCCTTTAGTTTGTGTTACGGAAATTGTGCTATTTTTAGAACTAAAACCTTAGTGGTAAACACTGGTTTAAAAATTACCTTCTTAGTACGTAAAAGACGCAGGAATCCACTGAATGCAGGCACTGTGGTGACGCGTTGACGGGAGATTATTCTTATTCAACTTCTTCTTTGGTATCTTCCAAATCTCTCCACTTATGGCAGTTTTATGTCAGAGCTGTACAGTTTTTTTCGGTCGCTTTAATTAGGTCGTTTGTCCACCAAGTCGGCTGTATTTTCACATTACTCTGTCCTGTCCCTGTTCTCCACTCCACCCTTTTCATTCAGTCTATGTATGGCTTACCCAGTGTCAATTTCTTTTTGTTATTGCTTTTGCTATATATTGGTCAATACTGGTGGTTTTATTGAGATAAATGTATAATATCCAACAATTAACTATATTAGTATAATATTGATGTTTATAACGATAACATCAATCCTTTCGTGTGTTTTGGTTTGCAATTTATTCCGAGTACATCTTCTGATTATTTTTCTTTCATTCACAATAACTATGGTTGTTCGGTTAGCGTATTATCTGCAGGTACTTAGTTACCCAATACTCCGTTACGGTCAACACCTGATTAGTGATTACGGATTAGGATACGGTAATTGGGTTTAACTGACAGCTCTGTTATTTTTATTGTGCTACGGAAGTTTGCTTAGAAAGTGTCTAAGGGAACAATAACAGTTAAGTAACTTTTGAAGTACCTATTGTTCAGAATTTTACAACAATAAAAGAATAATTTCAAAGATTTCCAATATGGCAATCTAATCGCCATTTTGGAGTTAATTTTATGAACGGTCTTAAGATAAATGCGTTATTCTTATCTAATAAGTAGGTAATGTTCTAAAAGTCTCATGACTGAGATGCAGAAACCTCTAGATCAAATCCTTCGAGAATATCATTGTCTTTGGCTCCAAAACCGTATAAAGCTGCCGAAGCCTTCTCATCCACATCCATACCAACCCTACGGTAATGAGACTTATAATTCTATTTCTTCAACTCCGTCCATGATTTCCGCCATCACAGTTAAGGTTAAATCCCTAATACAAATGCAGCCGCACAACTGAACAATAACATACGTTCCGTTCCCCACAATTACTCCCACACCAGATTCGTATAGGCACCCGGCAATTTAACGGGTCTCAATAAAATTAGGGAAACAAGCGGGGCCGTAATAGTTAGGCATACAATCGATACTATAGTCTGTCCATTGTTATTTTACCTATGGTAGATGCAATCTAATATAAATCTTTTTGTCACAAGAATAAGGAACGCTGTAGTTATGAGATATCACAAGAATCGTCGTTATCTGCCTAGCCTATTCCCAACTTTGATGGCATCGGCTTCCAGGCTAACTGGATCCCGCTGAAAACCATTTACATGGAGTGACTGTCTATTTGACCTCCACAAGCCTGTTAGTACTAGGATACAGCTTGGTAGGGCTGGTTGTGAAACTTTCAAGACACTGACTACATGATTGTAACAACTGTTAAACATCTTAAATTGGCATCCCGGAACAACGGATTAACGTGCTTTCGAAGCGCGGAGGAAACTCGGGATATGAGACCAACCCAACCAAACCAGCCAAACCGAGTGCGGCGGACCTATATACCGGCTCCTCTCACTTGTCAAAACTATAAAGATGACCATTTTATTTAAAGATGATTATTTTTAATTTACACAGACTTGCTAAAAATTTGAAAGTCATGGCTTTTGCCCAACAGTGGGATGACACGGGCTAACGATAACAGCAAAAACTTAAATTAATAGACTTGTCAGCTACAGCAATCTTATTGCGTTGAAAATAAAGATCATTGTGGCTTTGACAGAGAAGCAAAGTGTAAGGTAATTTAACTGTGAATGGACTGTAGTCGTAGTACAACCGATACGGACGGTTGACCGTCGATCACTCGTGACGGTTGGCAAGTGGGTTTTGGTAAAAGGGTAGATAATAATATAGTAGGAAAAATTAATGTCAACTCAAAAGTGCATTGTTAAATCAATTGACATGTTTGAAGCAACCGTTGATTTCTGGACCAATTATGTCCATTTTTCGAATTTAATCACATTACTAACTTAGGGTTATTCTTTAAGAGCAACTGTTACTAACGGACTGGTTTAGGTTTTCAGAAATCATAAGAGTATTCAGGAAATTTCTTGACCCTGGTTAATTTAAATCAAGGTCCTGAAGCCCTAGCACGAGCCAGCGGTGTAAACGAAACGTAAATACGTCGATTTTTAAAAGTAAAATTACGTGTTTCATAAATAATATTTTTGTAATCGTATTTGTGTATTCATTGTAGTGAGAGCAGCGGTGGTCCAGTGGTGGCGTCCCCGACTTACGAACGGTAGGCCGTGGGTTCGAACCCAGTCAGGAACATTACTTTGTGTAATTTATTTCATCACCGCTGCTCTCAAAACGGTGAAGGAAAACATCGTGAGGAAACCGGCATGTCTTAGAACCAAAAAATTCGAAGACATGTGACATCTACCAATCCGCACTGGGCACGCGTGGTAGATTATAGCCCATTCCCTCTCAAAGAGAGGAGGCCTGTGTCCCAGCAGTGGGAAAATTAATAGGCTGTTTATGATTCATTGTAGTTGCAAACAATAACTTAAATGTAATAGGTTAACCGTATTTTTGGTTCAAAACTAACCAATTATGGTTATGACCAATTATGATTTGCTAAGAGTAGGTATAATCATTGACTTCTCACTTATCTAAGAACCTATACCAGCACCCTAATATTACACGCGTTAGAAATAACACTTCAATAATTCGATGAAATCTAAATTATGCAAACACTAGTTAATGATCAACTTTCTTATCACTTATACCGCGTAATCACATGTATTAGGGAGCCGCGTCCGGTCATAAAACTGCGTATAAACACAAGTTCGATCCCGGGTCGGGTACCCCGGTTGTCAGTACTAGAAGGTGTAGTGAAGGAAATGTTTATTATGGTTAACTTTTGGTGTCCGGTTCTTGAAATCTTTGGTGTAGGTAGGGACAGATTAGATTATTATAAGGATGGATTTGACAGTTAATTTGGCGGGAATTTTAAAAGTATACAATTTACGTTGTAAAGGAATCGCATGGAATCATATTTGAGTAACTTAGTACACACATATCCCCAAAAAAAACTGATTATAAAGAATTATATGGAAATGCCATTCCACCAATGACATGAGTATACTACCTACCATATTTTCGGGCGAAAACTTTCAAAAGGCGACAGGTCTTTGGGGAGAAGAGTGTGGGATTAGAATCGCCCCGGGGTGGTCAAAATCCGCAAATGAGAGGAGGCAACGTTTTCTCTTAAAAGATCAATCCCGAGCCCCCTCTGTGCCATTCCTGTAAAGGCACATCCCAGGCCCGTGAATGCACATCGACTATACACAGGCATCTCCTGAGCATTGCTGTGATATTTTGCAGAGCAACACGTACCCATTTTCCTGCCGTTCACCTCAGAGAAAGGATGTCAAATCCATCCCATCACATATAACCTTAAATCCTTTAATCAATTCCCACTAAACCCCACTCAAAGAACTAATAACAACATTATAATTAAATTCTAATCAGACAAAACAAACAGACCAGATAAAACCCGCCCTACAACCGAGAGGGTTTTATCTAAGTGTTACGATCGTGTATCTATTGGTGGCTGTAGATAAACATTGACTACACAATAACGCGGTTGTCACTGTAACAGTTAACCTTTGTTCAGGTTTAGGTTTATGACAATTGCGGGTTTAAGGTCTGGTGGCATTGGAGTGTAAGGTAATGCTTGAAGGTTTTCAAGTGAGTATGGTTTTATGGGTTCGGACGAGAAATCGATTTGAAAAACAAAACCTGAGGGTTTTGCTTCGTTTAGCGTAGTCCTGTGTCATTTCATATATATAATATTATAGTTATGTTTGATATACTTACGTAACTTTAATATAAAATATTTGAAATGACACAGGACTACGCTGCCGTGTTAAACGTAAAACCGTATCGTGAGGAGAGCCAGTTTCCAGAAAATGTAAATATAGATAGGTTTTTTTATGTTTTAAATAGATACTGCTATTTGGCTTAGTTCATTAGATGCGTATTTATTTAATGTAACCTGTGTCATACAAATCAATATTACATTTTCAGAAGCATATTTTGTGAGCTTGCCCAGCATTACGTCCCGCAAACTGTTATGTTTTAAATAATACGCACCATCCTACTAACTGAAGGAGGAAGACGACCAAAAGAAGTGACTTCGAACCTCCAAATAATTTATTGCAAAAATATTAATATAAAATATTTGTATGACCTACAGATAGTTGTTTTGGGTCTGGGTATTTGTGTATGTGAGTTTAAATGTTTCTGAACGCACCCACGATACAGGAGAAATTCCTAGTGTGGGGCAACGTTTAAAAAAAAAAATAAAAAAAAAATACTAAACAACTACAAATAAAACGACTACAAAACTAAAATAGAAAACAAGAAAATAATTCTTGTCTGATATTCATATATTGAATTTGTATATTTCTATTTAAATATAAGTAAAATTACTATAGAGGACCGCCGTAGTCGCATGCCACTGAGAGATACATACATACATACATAGACTGCCAAAATCATTACCCTTCCTTTTGGCTTCGCCGTAGTCCGGTAAAACAAGCACTAACAAAGGAAAACCAGCAGGATAGAAGTCTACAAAAAAAGTGTACAAGTCCACTGTTTTAAGATGTAACGCCGGAAATTAGGACTAGACTATTTGTCCTAAGAGGATGCAGTTTAGCGCAGACGCTTCGGATGCAGACGTTAATTAGAGAGAGGTTTATTAAACAAGCCAACGTCCGGTGGAAAGTATCTGGCCAATAAAATCGATCGATAAAATTATCTTTTTATAGTGTAAGTCCTTAAAACGGCCAATCAGTCACACGGAAACGGTAGGTATTTAAGATTATTTTTTTAAACCAGCCAGGAGATGATCCTAGAGATAATCATGCTTATGTTTGTACAAAAATACAAAATTTTACAAAAAAAAATACGAATTTAAATACAACATGACCGAACCTCGTTTTAAAACTATTCTGCTTTGTAAATACAAAGCAGCATAGGTTTCAAAGTCATGAACAGTCTCTACATTTTTACCCGACTGCAGCAAACTCCAAAAAAAGGTTATGAATCAGTAAAAGTTAGTCAAAAGACGTCGTCCATCACACTAATGTTACACCTCGTCACAGACTCACCTTTACCACAAAATAACGTACTTACGCGTAATATTAACTTTTAGGCGTAATCACTTTAAGTCAGTGGTACCCAACCTTTTCAATATTGTTACCCCTGTGACCTATTAGATAAACCGATTTTGCCCACACCAATAATTACCGATTGAATGTTAACAATACAAACAAAACTAGCAAATACAAAATACATATTTTGATTAATCACAAATTACCAGTGGCGGATTTCTTTTTCTTTTTTTTTTCTTTTTTTTATACCGCCGCTACTAACCTCTACAATTCGATACCCTGTCATACACTAAATTACACTGCTATATTAATTTTATTTTGTCAGTTAAATTGTAATTTTTAATTTATTAGTATCAATGTGCACAAAGGGATTGTTGTGGAAGTCCTTAAATTATTTAAACAACCCATGATTTGGTAAGGATTACGCAAGAAAAAACTCTGATGAACCAAAAGATTTCAAGAGCGAGCTACGTGAGCTCGAAATTGTTTGCATTCTGCCTAGAAATTATTACTTTCTCTAGTGCAGAAATTGTGTTAATTTATAAAATTTTCAAAAAACTGGTGTATCAAATGCCCAGTCATATCACACGAAGTTTTTCAATACACTTCATATATAATAATACCAAAAGTATTTTTTCGAGGTTTGCTTCCGCCCGGGTACGGGTATGAAGCCGCTAAACAGCCTAACATGAATTTTAGCAAATTAAAATATTTTTTAACCAAGAACTGATTAAAAAATGGTTCATAAAAAAAATGGCTCTTATTTGGCCGCTCCCTCTATTTTCTATATTAGTCAAAAAAGCTAGCACATAGTCAAGTTTTATTATGGTTCTTTTTAACAGAAGCTATGAAGAGAGCACTACGTTTCGATCTATCATTTTGTTTTTATTTAGCTAAGTATGTATTTATTACATTCTTTGCTACCCCCAGAGGATAGCTGATTTACCCCCGCAGGGGTAAATACCCCCAGGTTAGGAAACACTGCTTTAAGTAGTCTTAGAATTTTCTATGGAGAGGAAATACTTGCCATATACGAGGATAATTTGAAGAAATTATCGGCAATGACAAATATCTATTTACTGAGTAATAATGATTAAAATCACCAATACAACCGTCTCAGTTCATAGAAGTCTCAAGAGTGACTATTTGATGAAAAAGGCTTTCTTTAAACTTGTCCATCACACTAATGTTACACCTCGTCAGTCGTCACAGACTCACCTTTAACACAAAATAACGTACTTACTCTTAAAATTAAAACAACTGCCTTGAATGTAATTGTGTAACTGAGCAACTGCAACTTACCTGAAACAATAAAAGTAATTATAGTTTGGTGTAAAGATACCATCACTTACGGGTCCTATGCGCAGACGCACGTGGGTGTACAAAGGAAGACCAATGGACATTGACAATGAATATTCAAATAGATAAAACACAGTTTAGGCGTAATTACTTTAAGTGGTCTTAGAATTTTCTATGGAGAGGAAATACTTGCCATATACGAGGATAATTTGAAGAAATTATCGGAGCAATGATAACGGTTTCAAATAGGTCGTTTACATAGAAACGATTTTATTCATATATGTTTGACTTCAGAACCACTTAAGTTCATTAGGAGTTTAAGTAAGAAATGCTGTAAGTATAAACTCTAGTTCACAACATTCTTACCACGATCCCGAATCGAAATAAAATAATGTGAGAACTCATTGACTGGCTCGTTGGTTTAGTGGTCGAAAGCGCGACTGCCGAGTATGAGGACTTTTTTTTTTTGTCGTGTGTAAAATCATCAAATCATCTCTTGGGCAGAGCGAAAGGGAGTGTCAGACTTCTACTGACTAAAAACCACCCATGTCCTTTCTGAGCCCTATATTTTGAGGCCGCGGTAACTTGTGAAAAACCCGCAGCCCCGACGGGGAGTATTAGGTCTTCGGTTCGATTCCCGGGTGGGGCAAAGTGTTATTGGGTTTTTTAATCAGGAATTTCTCAGTAGCAGGTACGGAGTCTGGATTTGTGACCAGTTGGTGGAAATAGGCTCACCGCCTATTACATAGGACTTAAGTTTGAAGCGACAAGGTAGCCCGCGAAATTCGAATTTTCTTACGTTTTTCTCAGTTTATAAGTATAAGTCTCAGGAGTGAGTATTTGATGAAAAAGGCATTCTTGAGACTTACATGAACTGAGACGGTTGTTTCGGTGATTTTAATCATTATTACTCAGTAAATAGATATTTGTCATTGCCGCGAATCTCATTTGATTTAACATACGACTTGACAAGTTCACACTGACCGAGAAATTGCAAAAAACGTAAGAAAATTCGAATTTCGCGGGCAACCTTGTCGCCTTCACCTTAAACATAACTGGCTAAATGCGGGTGAACACGCGGAGGTACACCTCTGCCTACCCTGTCTGACATTACCAGGCGTTTCTGTCATCATGATGATCATCATCAGCTATAAGACGTCCACTGCTGGACAAAGGCCCCCCTCATAGAACGACATACAGAACGGCAGCTTGCCGTTTGAATCCACCGGTTGCCCGCGACTCTCACGATGTCGTCGGTCCACCTGGTGGGAGGCCTATAACCAACGCTGCGTCTTCCGGTTCGTGGTCGCCACTTGAGAACCTTTCTTCCCCATCGGTCGTCGGTTCTTTGAGCGATGTGGCCTGCCCATTGCCACTCATCGTTACTATGTACTATGTTATAATGTGAGAAAATCTTCATCTCTCTCATTAAGATTCCCATAGTAATAATATCAATAATGTCACAGATTATTCGAATTTACAGTTAGTATCATCACGCCGTACTGATTACACGATAGCATTATGTACGACGAAATAATTGAGATGATCGCGATAAATTAATCACAACATTGTTTATTCATAACTTGGTAATCAGACCAAACTTCTTGGTGACCTGTTGGTCTTATTGCGAATTGTTCAAAGGCCTGTATAATAGATTTGTCTTCATCATCGTCATCATCTTTGTGTAATTTATTTAATCAGCACAGCTTTTAAAACGGTGAAGGTAAATATCGCGAAGAAACCGATATGTTCTGGAACCAAAAATTCCAATAATCTATTCCTAGTGAGGAAGTTTGTGTGTTTGTTTGTGAACTTCCAGAATAGGTTATTGGAATTTTTGTTATAGCTGGATTGATTGTGTAGCAAAATACTTAAAGCTACACAATCAATCCAGCTATAGCTATCTAGTTCTCGAAAGTGCATAAATGAAAGGGCTCAGCCCCTCCCATTAAATCATAATTGATACCCAAAAGACCGCTTTAATTCCCTATGATTACAGTCTCAATAGAATCATAACAAGTATTACGTAATTTCTGCAAAAGATAGTAAGATAGTGATATATAATCGAGTCAGAACAAACGCGAACTCAAGGCGTGTACCACTATCCATCACTGGTGCCCTGGTAGGGTTACCAATAGTTACCGTATTAGGAGTGCTTGCAACTGTATAGGAATTCATATTGTTTGCAGATATGTTATAATAACAGAAATATTGACAGAATTGTGAAGTGTCGGATAGCAGTGATAAACTTGTTCATTTTGCTACGGAACTTATATATGGTCATCGAATTAGATAATATAAAAAAAAAAAAAAAAAAAATCATTTATTTCAGGTCGTTGACCCATATTAGACAAAAAAACAACAACAACAACAATCCACATGGCCAATTTCACAGGCTTCACTATTTGTGCAATAAATAATAACTGACTGATTAAAAAATAAAGTTAATTAAATTACATTAAAATATTTTTTCATAAAAAATGTGAGAAACCAATAAATGTCTGATAAAATCAAATGATAATGTCAAAAGTACAAAGCAAAATAAAATAATTGAACAAAATAAAATAATTAAATAACAATGAATGAATGAATATGAAAAGCTTGATTAAGTTGCAACCGAAAATAATGTGGCATTTGTTCTAGTAGAAAGGGCGGTAATCGAATTTTGGAGTCTGAAACTCTGAAAGTCTACATTTCACTGAAATGAAATTGAAGAGCTGATAATCCCAACATTTATTCAAACCAAACCATTTACAGGCATTTTGGAAGAGTCAAGGAGTCGATCAGTCGTTAAGTTTAAAGAGTTTTCCGAAAGTTAGCTAAAAAAACGTAGCAGTCCAACCTACAGAAAACGGGTATTTTATAAACTTTTCGAGAACAAACAATATAGTCACTTTCTTTTCTTCGTTACTCTTCATTTTTCATCCTCATCAAGTATTTATTATTAACTCAAGAAGACCTCACATGAAAGCCCTACTCACGGTCAATATGAATTATGATACCGCACTTAATTTATCGAGGTACCACGTTCGATTCCGTGTTAGTTTCTCTTGTCATATTGTCCGATGGATGGATGGCCCCGCCCGTGGGTGCGACCAGCTGTCCGACACTATGAATATGTGTATTAATTTGTATGAGGTTGCCATTGTCACCTTTGATGGCTATATTTTATATGCTAATAGTGTTTTTGTTAACTTTCTTAAAAGAAAATGGTGTTTTGATAGCTGTGACACCCACTATTGGCCTTGACAAAAGCGACGCCTACGACGTTATACGGACATTTATAAGTTGAAAGAAAACATGTTCATTAAGTAAAGATTTGTGGATGAAAAATGCATATCTTCATACACTTTCAAGACCCCGGTCAGTGACCCACATTGCTTAACCTTTCTTGCAAAGAAAAATAGGGAAACAGGGGTCAGGTTTTGATGGACATTGACTATACTAGACAAAGACTATAAACTGGTAATTTTGACGCGTCATGGAAATCTGCAGACTACAGATGTAAATTCGACAGAAGTGACACATTTAGCAGATTCACGTGAACAAACAGAACAACGGCTACTGTTTACAGAAATAGTCAAATAAGTACTAATGATATGTCTCGACAGTATTATGCAATAGCCACATAAACTAGTATGTGTTTGCAAAATATTTTAGATGTTTAACGAAAAGTTCTTAAACTCTCGGTATTTCTACTTCTTATGAGAATAACTAGAATTGACACTAGCAATGTTGTCCTATTGTCCCGTGCAATAGGACAGCATTAGGTTGGTTAAAGAAAGTATTTCAGCTATCAAATGAACTGGATAAAGAACTCTTTTTTGGGCAGTTGCGTAAAAAGTAACCTTATTTGTCCGAATAACAGGGTTATTTGTAGCACCAAGACTTTTTGGATTACGTATAACAGGCCGTGTTCACACGTAATAAGTAATCACGCACACATCTCCACAACTACATCAATTGTCACGCAACTCAATGCTATGTCTCGAGAATTTGCAGCACACGTGAAGGTCTTAGGTCACACTATAATTCTTAGCACAGTCCGTGATCGTGCTATCTCAGGATAATATTATCTTGTATATCGCATAAGTACTGAGGTGATAAGTGTGGTGTAAGATGATCTAACACTCGAAGCAATACGTGATTGAGGGTGTGGTTATGTTTACAGTTATGTTGCTGGATGCATAAGCAATGATACTTGAAATGCCAATGAGGTACTGTGTATTGAAAATGAAGATTAATGAGCAGTGATCGAAAAGAGTTATTTAACGTACCTCTATAGATAGGAATAAAATCAAATAAGAGCACTTTAGGGTGCAGTACCTACAACTATCCTAAAAAGTCATTAGAGTCTGCTGATTTCATTGTTTTGCTTGTTCTCTATGGCTGAAATTGCTAAGATGGCTATCATCGTCGTCATAGACGAGTAATGA
The DNA here is from genome assembly GCA_932274075.1 of Diarsia rubi. Taxonomy (NCBI): domain Eukaryota; kingdom Metazoa; phylum Arthropoda; class Insecta; order Lepidoptera; family Noctuidae; genus Diarsia; species Diarsia rubi. The sequence goes on along the minus strand of OW026433.1, from coordinate 12,125,839 downwards.
ATCATTATATTCCTGAATTGAGCTTCTAAACACCGTTTTTTGTCCAATTGCGATTTGTGTGCACCTGCATTTTCCAGTTACCCGCGATCAGCGCAACAGCAGCGTCGCATTATCGGAACCTGACAATAGTTGACAATCACACAGAAGCAGATATCTTTAAAGTGTTAGTATAAATTAAGCTTTTAGAATTGGATACTTAAAGAATACTGTCATCGTTCACCGTTGTAAGCTCAATGTCAGAATAGAATCAGAAATTAGCAGTCATTATTGACGAAAAATGTAATTTCCTCTACGCTTAAACACAGCACAATCTCAAAAAGACAAACAAAAATGAGGTAATAATGTTTGAGGGTAATGATTACTTGAACGACAAACTTCATCGTCATATTATTTCCGTACAAGTTCCATACGCTTCGGCTGTCGTCGCCAACGACATAGATTGTGAAGAAAGACATCATCGTCCCTCTATTCAAATGAAACCTTTCGAAAGCGTACAAAGATTAATAAACTCATCGGCTCTCGCAAAAGGACACCATTACTCTTCATAGAAATATGAACCATTTGTCATAGCAGAGGTTCCTGCATATCGAAATATTACAATCGACTATTGTTTTGATTTCACAGCAGATATTGCAACATTACAAATCGTACGCAAACATAGTTGGTGCAGGAGTGAAATTCTAAACAGGGTTGCTACGTTTAGATGGACTAGGGTTAACCAACGTAAGACATTCTAAAAAAAATTAAAAAGTCGTAATTTGGAACAAGAAATAATAATTATAAGAGGCAGTTTCAAAGGTAAGTCGAATAGAAAATTAGGCAAAATACTGACATTAAGATCAAATTAGAATTATTCGAGTTTTTGAAACAGGTCTCAATTATAATGTTAATGATGCGAAAAGTAGTCGTTATTTTTTTATTAACTCTCTTGAGATCCATATTCAAAAGATTATATCTGTCAGTATTCAGTTTACACTTTGTGATATTAGACAACCCTGCACAAAACACCATAAAGTTGCCATCAGCGACACCTCGAGGTGGAAGGTAAATCATGGGGTGGAGGGCAGCCACTTTCGCGCCAACATGCATTGTTACACACACACCTTTACCGCTACACATACAATCAAACATACCATGCAAGGACATATACCTAATCATAAGAAAGATGCATCTATCACAAAAGATATTTCGCATATTGACACACCAGATATATTTGCAGAAATCCAAGAGGAAAGGTAATATTTTTAGAGATCGCATATAAGATAAGGATTCTAAATTTGGATGTAACCTTTAAATTTTTTGCACATGACAGCTAGAACAATATACAAAGGAAAGGGAGGAGTAACTTAATATGCCATATTAATCTCCACAATTATACATGTAAGATAAGATCTTGCTCGAAAGCCGAATTATCATCAACATTACATAAGCTCTTCTGTTTAATTCTGGACACCCTGACCTTTACATTGTCTCAGATCAATTTCGCTAAAGGCGACTGCCAGTACTTGCACAAATAAAGAAAAAAAACAGGATTTTGTGATGTTAATAAAGATATCACGTATAATAACGTAATCGTCTCTTAAGCTTGAGAAAGTAAGGAACTCCGAAATATACGAGCGATGCTATCTAGATGTTTATATTTTACATAAACGTGGAACAAATAACAATTACATAATTATTATGATGTTAACTTAATACGTCGTGTTTTACAATGTTTTTATAGCAAAATAACGATAGTAATATATGTCCCAAAAAGATTATTCGGTGATACATTTTGAAATATTACGCTTTAGCACAATTTTATTTTTGTTGTGATACGTTATCAAAAGATATAAAAATCTGAAAAAAAACTTATTTTCTAAAAAAACCGACCTCAAAAATCAAACTTGTTTATTTAAATTCTTTTGTTTTTTCCACCGACTTTAGAAGCTGATATTTTTCTGAAGTTTATTTTTTACTTTTTATTAATTTTGTTTTTTTTTAAGTCGGTTTTTTTTGCAAATAGTTTTTTTTTTATTTTTCCATTTTTAGTGTAATCCTATACAAATATTTTATATGCATTAAACATTCAACCAAGAAACCTAACCCTTCACCCTAATCCTATACAAATATTTTATATGCATTAAACATTCAACCAAGAAACCTAACCCTTCACCCTCAAGGTTCCCTTATTATTGCTTTCAACTCCTAACCGTTGAGGAGTAGTACTTTTCATAATCAGGTATTCAGCTCACCTAGAAACAACCATATATGCGTCCCTATTATATGTTATTAAGGAATAATACTGCAACGGTTAGGCCGTTAAGGAGTTACCTATAATTTCCATGAAGGCTGATCATGGAAAGTATAGGTAACTCCTTAACATGAAGTGACAACCTAATACCCTGAAAGAATACAATTATTATCGCTCCATAAGTACGTATAATTTTAAAAGAATTTTCTTTCAACTCCTAACCGTTGAGGAGTTGTACCTTCCATCATCATCAGCGAATCCACATGATATTATGCAGATCAGTCGTAAATACTTAAACAGCTTTTGAAAATATATGAAAAACATCATATATGCCTATAAAATTTGAGGGTTACCCTCAATTTCTCAGGGATCCCATCATCAGATCATCATTTGGTGACAATGGGACCACTGTGGAAGTATACCCTATCGAACAAAAAAATATTTTTTCAAATCGGTTAGCAAGCGACGGAGTTATGCCCAAAAATCTAACAATTTTACATAAGGAATAAAGTAAATAAGAAAATACACAGTGAAAACATAGAAATATAAAGATCAACAATAAGCGAATGACTGAATGTAAGGAAACAGCTAAACTAAACCTATAAAACCACCGTTTGAGGCTACTGCAGACAATAGACGATAAATAGTTCAACACGGAATTCACAGAACATGTACTATACCACAGTATCTTAAAACCAAAACTCTATATAATATAGAGGAGTAATATTAACCTTCTAGTGAAAGAAGCTAGCGGAACAAAAATCCACATTAGGACGATAATCATTGACTATAAAGATGTCACGGCACTTGTAAATAAAGTAAACAAAGACAAGGAAGCCACAGCAACATCGAATACTTTAGCTTCATTTGCATATCGTGTTTTAAGAGTTGAAGAGAAAATCCACCACATTGAGGAATAAACGAGTCGTTAGGACAAATCGACGACGAAAGCTTGGATTAAAACATTTCACTAACCACTGTTAGTGTAACTAACTGTTCTCGAATATACAAGCCAATTAGAATGCGTTGATTGCGAAACGGATTTGTTTAGTTATAGATTTTGCATGAGGAAACAGAATTGGGTTTATACTTTGTTTGCTTGATGCAGAACACAGGAATTCTTATTTGAGTTCAATTTTACGTCTTCCATTTCCGTAACAAAAGTTTTCCACTCGTTCTGAATCTCAATCTTTGCAAAAGTTAATACATTTATAGTGGATTTCCAGTCAATTCTAATCTCATCAAGTTTTTTTTTCATCCATTCAGATTTCATTCATTTTTTTCATTCGCTCTTAGTCTTAAAAAACCAACCACTCACATTTATCTCCGCACATTCTAAATCTTAGGTACTGTCAAACAACAATTTACCACACACATTGCAATATCAAAACTAGACAGTTTCGACAATAGTGTGGGTGATCTAGAATCCGTAGTAAGTGTCGCAAGAGCACGTCGAGGCGACGATCGCGCCACCGATAGCCTGCGCTAAGGATGCCGTCACGACCCATACGAACACATGAAACTACACTTATGCGTCTAGCCTTTAAGCTTATTATCTTAATAAGGGGAGGAGTATTTCAGGTGATGCAGGAGGCAAAAAAAAAGAAAGAGTACCTTAAAACTCCAGAACTACGGTTTAAAAGCTGGAAATCTTCTCCAAGATTAGATATGAGAATTGTGTGAGGGACACGAACAGATATCCCGCGTCGTCTACAGTTGTCGGTTGATCAATAAAATGCCAATCTAATTGAAAGTGTTCATCGAAATAACGATGCCAATGATTTAATTTGATTAAAATTCTTCTATTTAATTTCCATGTTTGCTTGTTTGGTGATTGGCTCCTGGACTTTTTTGTTTTGTAAATTGCTTACCCTCATATTTTGTTATTTGGTACATGAACTTGTATTTCTGTACTTTTTTTTTGGCGGGTGTAAAATCATCAAATAACCCGCTTTTGGGCAGAGCGATAGGGAGTTTCAGACTTCTACTGACTAAAAACCACCCATGTTCCTTCTTAGCCCTATATGTCGAAGCCGCGGTAACTTCTGACCAACCCGCAGCCCCAGATTTCTGTACCTTCAGATATGTTATTTTTTTAGTTTCCCAGTGAGTTAATTATTGTTAATTCTTGATGAAGAATAAGTTCATAAACCATATGTTGTTTTACATAGATAAATTTCTTCAGTTTCTTGGATATCAATATTTAAACACGGTCTAAGTTTAGTTTTGTTTATATAAGTTTTGTGTGAACTGTTTTGTATTGTATTTCATATAGATAAACCTTGGTGTTTACTGCTCGGTCTCTTGGATGGCTTGAATGTCGTAATTTAAACCTACCTACCTATTGTTAATTAAGTTAAGTTTATCTTTTAGTGAACTGTAATTTGTTCTTTGAGAAATAAATGTCTTTAATCCCAAAATTCTGAAATGGTTTTAATTAACAAATCGTTAGTCAATCACGTACAAGCAGTAGCGGAACTATTGACTTCAGTTCCACTTGATAGAAATCACTAGAAAGCTGACAAGGACATTGCTTCGATGATAGTTAGTACAAGAAACGAAAAATTATTACATCGTGGCAAAGTAAAAAGCAATCTTATTAGAACCGATACTTTTAAGAGTCGGTGGACAACATCGAATAGAATATTGCTGAACAAATTACAGAGAAACTTATCCTTACCTTACATTATTATGAGGTTCAATTATATCTAGATGAAACAAATTAAATTTTATGATGCACTCTGCATGAATTCTATTACTAGGTATCAAAACGCTAAGTTTCATAATCAAAAGAGATACAAAAAGAGTCTAAAGCCAAACACCACCACGACTGGTTCTGTTATCATCTTATGAAACAGTCTTTCTTGTACAATTAAGATAAGACTAATGCACAGTGCAAGAACTTGTAAATTAAAAATAACGATCTTGAAGTCACGACGGGTTAGAGGTTTCTCAGTAAAATTTACATAAATACTACGGCTAAATTCCGGGTAAACGCAAGGATTGTCGACTATGCTCCAGGAAAGCCATAACGCACTATAAAAGCGAAAGTTAATAGCACATTACATTGGATTTTATTCATCTATGGAGATAATGAGATGAAAACCGAAACAAGTAGTATTAATTCCAGAAATTCACAAGAACTTAATGATGATAGAAGATATATAAACAGTGAATAAGCTCTTGAGTCAATCACAGATCGGAAAATACTTGTACTTAACTGAGAAATTAACTAAATAAGTTATGTTGCTGTCAACCCTATTAATTTCGATGATGACTGAATCCATATCAACAAGACAGATTACAAGATAAGGGAGAAAGCACTGATGGTGAGGTCAAAGGATAATATGCTGAAAGTAATACGGCCATTACATAGAAACCTGACGACAGCTTTACAAATCGCACTCGGCAATCAGATTGCGAGACTTCATGCAAATATAAACACTGTTGTTCCTCGCTGTTGACATTTAATCGCTGAAATAATACATGTGACGCGTATCTAAAGTTTATCGGTAAAAGTGAAGCGAAGTCTGCCGACTAATCTGTTGAATTGAATACCAATCGATGATATACAGGAATTGTGAATGAGTCCACTCGTTTCTTAACGGGCAAATATTTCAAAATATTTAATATTGGTTATTGTTTTTGCTATCAATTAATGTCATCCGTGGGATGTTAATGATAGATACAAGGTTTACGAACCTTTCAGATTTTCACAGTTTAAATCCACCTACGTCAGAATTGTATCAAGATTGCAATGGTACAATGACAGATATTAATCCATTTCCCTCATACTTTCACAAACTGCGTAGGAAGATGGACAATTTATAACAGACATTATTATTTATAACAATTTAGAAATTTTAACTCTACGAAATATTACTAAAATCACAAGAATGCGTTCAAAATGAACGACACTTAAAATCGATTGAAAAAAAAAACATTAATTCCCAATAGTTGTCGTCACAAAAGTAGTTATTCCCCAATCTACCGTAATCATAATAATTTTGTGTCATATCTCTGTGTATATGCAAATATAAAGGTGTATACGATTGGTCCGCACCGAACCATGCACATGTGACATACGCCTGCGTGTGCACATACTGCTATCCTATTTTAAATAACGGCAATTTGTCCTATGAATAGTGAAATTCCACCAAATTCATGGATGAGCGGTTATTGATGTCAGCCAGTGAAAATAAGATGAAAACTATGCTATAATTAATGGTGGTTTCATTCGAAACGACTGCATTGGTTATGTAGACCACGTAAAGGATAAATCATAAATGTAGGAAATCCCTAATGTGAATAAGATTCAAATGATACAACTTGAATAAGAAAATATAAATCAACGCGTTTTAAGTTTGAATAACATAGATGGCTGTGTTAATGCAAAACCAACGCACTAAACCAATTTACACTATAATGTTATGAATAATACTAGAATTTATGAAATAAGTAGGACTCAAACTGATGGCGGACTTCCACAACTCATAATAAATAATAATCGATAGATTTATAAACAAATATGAAATATTAGAGCACCCCACGCAACATAATTTAGTTAATTTAACCGGAACCTCTTGTCAAACATCGACGGCTGATAAGCCGTAAAGGAGAATAAATGCAGGCGCGACAGGAAACGCATACAATTGGTAGCACCGGATATTTGTACGGAAAGGGTCCCGACCTTGTACAACAATCGATAAAACTACGGTCAATCGGTAGGATTTGATAGATATACTACTAATGAATACAAGTACGGTAATAAAAACGATAGTAGGTATGACTATAATTGAAGATAGAGACATGCTGAAAATAAACAAACAATAAATACCAAACCAAATGATGTTTATAAATGTTCAGAATGTGTGTAAGCATTGTTCTTCGTTCGGACTATTTACACTAGCAAACGAACAATCACGCAAATTTAATTCGGGGAAATTATTCAAAACGGATTTTCCAAAACTAGATTTTTACAAAATTGCATAATTAACCAAGGTGAAGGCGACGAGGTAGCCCGCGAAATTCGAATTTCCTTACATTTTTTGCAATTTCCCGGTCAGTGTCAAGTCGTATCTATACTAATATTATAAAGCTGAAGAGTTTGTTTGTTTGTTTGTTTGAACGATCTCAGGATCTACTGGTTGGAATTGAAAAAATATTTTTGTGTTGGATAGTCCATTTATCGAGGAAGGCCTATATAACATCACGCTACGACCAAAAGGAGTGGAGCATAAATGAAAAATGTTGCATAAACGGGAAACGATATTCCTTATTGAGAGCTTCCGTTGCGTGCGCTGCGAAAATGGTTTAAGTTATGCAAATATGATGTACAAAACAAATGTTCCTCTTTAAAAGTTCTACAAAAAAGTCCGCGACAGCATATATCTATCTATTAAGATTAGCTCACTGTAACCATTTTTTACCATTGAAATGTTAGGTTCAATAGAGTTATTATTGCAAAGTTAATTTAACCTATATGGTATTAATCTATATCGAAATAAATGGTTTGTTAGAACAGAAATTTAATATAGAATATTTGTGCTTTTTACTCTATATAGTTTAAACAAATATCTTAGAAGATATCGCAATGTAGAAATGTCCGCGCGGCAAAATAATTACGCGGTCCGCTGCGACGGCCCTCGCGTCCTAATGAAGATACGTGCATGGAGATTCTGGCCTCCGGGAAATTTTCAAAATATTAATTGCACCATAATATTTACAAGGTGTTATTGTACATTGTTTTGTGAGCAGTGGTGGCCCAGTGGTGGCGGCCCCGACTTACGAACAGTTGGTTGTGGGTTTGAACCCAGGCAGGCGCATTACTTTGTGTAATTTATTTCATCACGTGCCACTGCTCTTAAAACGGTGAAGGAAAACATCGTGAGGAAACCTTAGAACCAAAAATTCGAAGATATGTGACATCTACCAATCCGCACTGGGCCCGCGTGGTGGATTATAGCCCATCCCTCTCCTAGAGAGGAGGCCTGAGGCCCTACAGTGGGCCCAATATAAGGCTGATGATGATGATGATAATGATGATGATGATATGTACCTAGAGTAATTCTCACTTTAATAATATATTCTAAGGTAATCTAAACTAATATTATAGAGAGGAAAGATTAGATTTTTTGTTTGTTACGATTCAACTCAAAAATTACTCTGACGACTTTGAAAATTCTTTCCGAATTAGAAAAGTAGTTGAAAAAATATTACTATGTTGGATAGTCGATCTATCGAGGAAGGTTGTAAGCTATATATTATTGTGACGCAGACGACGTTGCCTGGGTCAGCTAGTGTTAAATAAAATGGGATTCGCGGCAGTAACAATTGTCTATTTTTTATTACCACCAAAACAACCTCATACAAGTGTCAAGAGTGATAATTTAAGGCATTCTTGACACTTATATGAACTGATACGGTTGTTTTGGTGGTTTTCATCATTATTACTCAGTAAATAGACAATTGTTCGAAAATCAACGTCGATGATAAGAACAAAGCACATAAAGTTGCGTGTCTTGAAAGCTTAACTTGCAAAATTATAGCAATCTTCAAACGGCCATAATTCTGTATGAAAATGAAAATAAACGGAGATCTTATGGCTCCACCGGGAAGGAACTAATGCAAATAATTGTATGCCCAGGTAATTGCCGGGTTTCGCTCCGGGATTATAAAGTGGCGAATAATGTGCTTCCAAGGAGGAATCTCCAAGGAGTACTGCAAATTATGAAATATCCATTATAAAAACAAGTCTTGGTTTAACATAATAATCTAGCAACCTGCAGTTAACGATATGCTTCTTGTAGGTACTGAACGAATTTCGCTGTAAATTGGAATTAAACCTTTTATGCAGTCACTTAAACGCTACCTTACGGAAATCCTGACGTTACCTAACGTTCCTTCACTAAAGCTTCAAGCACCAATTTAAAATTTATTCAAATTAGTGAAATAGCACGAAAGAGGCGTAATCTAAGACCGGCAAGAAAACGAGTAAATCACATTACAAGTTCGTGCAACTACTGTAATAAGGAGTATAAGACCCATACAATTTCCTGAACTGTGTACAACACAATTATATATCAATTAAACTTCAGCCAGTTATTACAAGAACTTTCCTAGTCCACGTGCCGTGTTGTGCAACGCGGCTTTGAATTATGGAGTCACTAATACTGATCAAGATAACTCGAAAGCAAACCATGGAGTGCTGAATAGTGCTGGAAAATTTATAGCCCCAAGTGGTAATATGGCAGAACAAACATTAATGGAAACTGATATAAATTATGCGGGGAAAGGAGGAATCTGTATTGAAAACAATGTTACGAAGAAAGGCAAAGTAGAGTACACGGTAACTGATAATTCATTTTAAGTGTGCCGTCCTTTCATTCAATTGAAAATTAGTATTAAAGCTCACAGTGACGCAAGAGGAAATACACTTGTTATAATTTATCCGGCAGGCGATTCGCACCGACAATTTGATTAGCTTAGAATATGAGACTTGACTATCGTTTACTCAAACGTAAATTCAATTTAAATATTCTACTGAAACGCCTTCTGGTTAGTTTCATTTCACTTTCCATAGTAATCGCACTGCAAATAAACGAAATCAAGATCACTATATCACCATGTGGCCTGTAAGTTTAATACCTACCATTAATAATTTCATAAGGTCTGGCTATGACATTCGATAGTATCCATACAAACATTCACCCTTAACGAACTCAATCAGATAGATCTAATCGAGACATCGTCTCGGAACAATTTATAGGCTCATTAAAGAACTTAGTTCATATGCTTTAAAGCTATTTAGGAGCGCAAAGTGCACTAATACCCGTTTAATATGCGATACAGAAGATAAGACCGAAGCTCTTAGTAATTTATTCGATTACAACGTGTACCTCTCGCACTGGAATGAATATACTAAGCACTGTTTTGACAAATGAAATAATTGTTTGTCTTCTATGCACTTTTACATGTGCTTCGTAGTTTGCTGAATAATTCAAAGCACGCATAATTGATATGCAATACGATGCCAAGTGTATCGATTTCCCTTTCAGTAAATACGAGTAGTATTCAGAGGAAAATGCCATTCCGATAAACATACCAAGTGAAACGTAGAAAATAAAGATAATATCATCGATAGTGGAGCTACAGTAGTATTTAACTTTCGAGCCAATGAAATCATCAAGTGCGTTGAAAGAGAAGGGTCCGAACATAATCAAATAGAACAAACACAATAAATTATTATAAACTTAATGGAGCAAGGCGTAAACGGCGTGAAAGTTTAATTAATTATTGAAACTAAACCTTAAAACTAATTGCCGACAGTTTACAAAGATAACACAAAATACGTATTCATAATATAGAAATTGCTTGGAATATTTACAAAACTACGTTTGCTGGAAACGCAGGTGATTATAACAAAGCAGCTCAATATACCATTAGAGAATAAGATTGAATTTCAAATGCCAAACGATGTTCCAAAAGCAAAGTCGTAATGGAAGGTGAGAAATTAACTAACGCCTAAGATTTTAATGTTGAGAAAATACGTAGTGGCGCAAGAAGTAGGAACTTTCACAGATTTAAGATAAGACGTAGTTAAAGTCAAAATGACAAGCACCGACATCTCAGTTAACAGTTGTGTTTAAATAACACGGCGGATCAACAAAGTAAAACGCCGGATTAAGACTTAATCAACGTATGAATATATTTACGACGATGTTTGTTTGCTTAATGAGGATTTTCACCACTCTCAGGAGAGCCGATAAAGCTAACTGAAACTAGCAGCGCCTATGACCTAAGTGTTGTTTATAGTTAAAGGTTGGTCACATAACACGATACTAAAGTTATGAAAGGAGAAACATTTCAAGGAAATCAATAACTTTTAGGAAAACCCAGTTGCTTAGCTCCGGCTGAATACTAGATGTATTTTACGAAGATATTTATGAACAAATTATTATGTTAATTTACAACTGAAATTCAATTGCTTTAACCTGTTTAAACACCCTTGTTGGGACTAGTCTTTAGAAAATGAATGTAAAATTAAATACTAAAGAGTAATGTATATGTATAGTATGCATCAAAAACATTACCGTGAAAGTAGAAATTGGAAGCGATAATTTTCTGGTATTTGAAGAGAATGTAGTGGTCTTAACGTGTGGCGGGTAGCTCATATGAAATGCCTGACCCTTCAACCTTACATGCAATGGATGAAGAATCACCGCACCCAGCTTATGTCTATCTGAGAATGTTATAGCGGTATAAATATTGTAAACCTGACATTCTTTTTGATGATAAAGTACTTTGCCATGATGTTACGCATGGTATTATTTTATTTATTAATTTGCCGTTTCAATTTCATGAAACATTTCCTTTAAAAATTGTTGTACTGTAAGTACTATTTGTAATCCATAAGTCCGTATCATGCTCCTAAATCTATAATCATGGTTTGAAACTCCATGTTCCGATCGACTGCGCCTCATTACACCGAGCTAATGTTTCGTCATATTTCTCCACAATATTAAGGCTGTACCCCGGGGCTGTAAGCGGGTTATTGTGGGGGATTTTTGCCACAATATGTTATCAGCACTGCGTACCACAACCACTTTCGCAGTGCTTTCTAAATCCCCGAGAAGATTAGCACGCAAGTAAAATACTACCGGTGCCGACACGGAAGTTTTATTACCCTTGTGTTCTTGTGATAGTGTCGATAAAAACGTGCGAGAAATATGTAACATACTGTTGGAATTATCTCCGACGTTTTTGCTGTATCATCTAGGATGTTGACTTCCTTTTGTATGAGTGTTAGAATGTTCGGAGTCTATTTCATCATTGTCGATTTTCATAGCTGTATGCTGTGGGCTGGAGCTTTGTTGGATATATCCATAAGACTGCAAGGGTCTATCTGTAATCGCATTGTTTATGTTTTCTTCGTTTATTATGAAGTTGGTATTAAAACATAATGTAACCTTTTGTAATTTTTGTTCTTTTGGTCAGCTTCAATATCTTTTACCGCTTAAGCAATATGTAGAAGTTTATTGGAGCCTTATTTCTAATTTTACAGTTGGCTGTTAATGGAAGCTTTATCAATAATTCAATTCCACGCAACTCTTAAGGAGATTTTGTATTAAAGGTGTGTAATCGAATATTACTTGGGTAAACCAACGCTCATTAAATTTCAATAGAAGCTATCCCTTATTTATGATTTTTAGAATCTATGGAGCTTTTGCATTTCCGTCTGTAGGAACACAATGCGAATGGAACTGACCTAGTATCATAACAACTAAACCGTCTAGAAACTCTTTGACCGAATTACGGTCAAAGAGTTTCTGTACAATATTACATGATTTGTGTTTGAATTAACTGCCTTTTGTTCGCTTGTTTGTCCCAAATCTAACTTTAGCTTCATTTCTAGTCATCGTGCTAACAAGTTAAGGTTTAAATTAAAACAACCTTTGAAATACAATTTGCAGCTGCACATCTCCACCATCTAAAGCTAAAACCCAATAAATCTGTATAAAACTTAACATATTCCCCCAACAGTTCAAATTCGTGATCCCCACGTAAATCAAATGCCGGCGATCTGTCCCACTTTGTTCGTCCTTTAGACTATAGTAAATCTTATCCGCCGGCATTATTACTGAACGCTACTTTGCACGTAGTATCTCTGGCCACCAGCGGGCGCGAGCGCGATACGATCGCGTTGACGCCGCGGGAGAAATATTGCGCACGCGCAGGTTCACATCTGGGAGTCTTATGTACTACGAGACAAGTGAACGGTGCACTTTTGGCAGTGTTGATATCCATTACCTTATTGGTAAAGGAACTTACGGAAAGTGGCACAGAAATGTGAGCAATGGATTGGGAAGGAATGTTTTAGAGCATGTTGCATAATTGTTTGAGTATATTCCGGGACTTGAAAGAACGTGCCTTAATGTAAGTCACAAGTTGTGAAATTATTCCTTTGTTACGTGTAGACATAACAAATTGTTCAGAAACAATATTTTAGCTTCCCATGACATTGATTTGTTCAAACTTAAAACTATTTTTCATTGTTTTTAGGACTCAAAAGTAAAGTAAGCTTTGTTGGAGCTGTAACGAAAAGTTTTAAAGCAATCTTGATGAATATGTAAGGATAAATTAGTGGTTTGATTAGCTATGTAAAATTAAAATTAATGGTTCATTTACTGTTTGTTAAGTTTGAAAGCTTCTAAGAGGTTGTTCGGCCCGGTAGATAAGATTCGGCAGAATTTCGTTGCATAGCAAAGCCGTTCGGAATAAAGGCTAGATATTTTTGCGGTTCGTGTTTATCGGCACTTTGTACCACTTTTGTACTCGTTTACTGAACTGTTTGTCTGTTTCGATACAATTTGAGTAATTTTAATTGTCAAATGGGCCTGATCTAAGTCCCGATCACGCCTGATGCGATGGATGAGGTCTTTGATAGAAAAAGAAGATGTATGTTCACTCTTGCTTAAGTTAAGCAGTTTTTTTTCTCGAAGATAGTCTACATGACATCAAATTAAACAACGCCAAGACTTACAGACCCTAAAATACGTATGTCACCTAGTAGACAACGACTTTTTCATCCATTTTGCAAGTCACTTTCTCTGACCACTCAAAGGATATGACGATCTCTAACGCATGTTGTCACATCAAGATCATGCCGACAGATCTCAAAATAGATGAAACCGCGCGTGTCGGATCAATTAATACCCATGTGTAAATTGATGGGCCACGCGTGATTCGTGAATCAAATCAAGCTGAGATTCACACATTTGATTGCGAAGTGTAAAAAAATGTGGTAGTCATCATAAGCGTTCTCCTGCCCTTATTTCAATTTATTTGGGTCCGTGCAGAAGTCCATTGTCTGGGGTCGCGTTGGTTAGGTCTTTAAAGAACATTGCGAGTTTGCTCAAACAGTTTTTCGATTACGGAATTCGTTTGTGAAATAATTGCAAATTTTTGTTAGACTAAAGTGTGCCAACCAATGATACCTATATTAAAACTATAGATACGTTGTCCGCCCTCAAAAATGACAACATGAAATGAAGCCAATTGGCCACATCGCGCTTAGTTACGCACATACCTACCTCTCGCGCGATGCTACGGTTGTTCTTAATTTAAATCGTGTGTGTAAACCTCCGCGAAACATAAAGACAACAGGCATCAACAGGCTTCCCGCTGTACGGTGTCATATTTTCTTTCCCTTTCTTTACGCGTAAAAGTAGATAAATAATAATTATTTTCGCCGTTTTGAAGCGCCGCCGCCATGTTAGTTCATGACGTGTCTATATACTCGTATAATACGTCATTGGTGCCAACCGAACTAACTAAACCTGGATACTTACGGGTTGTGTTTGGGCGTGTGAAAAAATGTTCATGGTAGTAGCATATACATATATCGAAAATAAAAGGAAAACCATCACAGGTCAGTAGGTTAAACAAGTTTATGAGTAATAGTCGACCAACTTATAAAATGTACTTAAATTAAATATTTTCCTATACATAATATATGGGAGCGCAAGAACTCAAAACTGCAAATGTAGGTAAGTTTGTTTTATTTTTACAATAAAAATCATCGTTCGGAGGCAGGTAGGCAGGGTGGTTAATCAGTTTAGTAAGTTTACATATTCTGATGGGCAACTACGGAACCCTACATTGTGCGTGGTCCGACATGCACTTGGGTGGTTTTTATTTTTAGTATAATTCAGTAATAAGAAAGGTGTCACAGAGATGAGAGAGGAAGCTTGTGTTCCAATTACCAACAGTGAAAATAATATGGTCTGATATCATGTTTTTTACCGCTTTACCTACATTGTACGGTACCTTATGTAAGCAGACACATCTGTCTTATTTCCACGTTACGACGTAGATCTATAACATGCAAGTTATGTCAGCAACTACCATGATTAATGGCTCCACTCTTAACTTTACAACCCGATCAAACTAATATCCGGACATGTTATATTATTACAATTTCAATAGCAAAAAATTACACCAATTTAATCTGAAACTCTCTCACATTAATCATATGCGCACGCACATCTTGGTATTAAACAAACCGCGATTCCGATACGCCCGCGGGAGCGAAAGTCGCTACCGATGCTTTCCGACGCCGCCGCCCGAAGTTGCCCGACACCACCCGACGTCGGCCGATCTTGCGCCGCGATAAATTCATTAATCACTTGCACTGTCGGCCAAACAAAATGGGACCTTTTTCCTACACTTACACTGGCTGCCAGATTAACTGTTATTGCTTTCCTATATCGCTGCTAATAATGCGAAATTAGTTCAAGTCTTGGTTACTTACTGGGGATATTTCTCTTAATATTGTGTCGTAATCATAAGTTAAATAATCTGGAATGGTACGACTCATGTAACATTCGTAATTGAAGTAAGTATCGTGTACACTTTAACCAACTCATCTGTGCAGGTGGGAAAACACGGAACTTAAATAAATGTACCAAATTTGACATATCGATGCAAATATTGACAAGCAAAGCCACCTTAAACTAAGGGAAAACGGTGAAACTGAACGAAGGAAGCAGGATAAATGAGAATCGTCACAAATATGTATCGAGCTGGGAAAACACTGGCCACTCATACACTTTACTGTTAAAACATGATGCTAATTGCTAACGTAATTGACCATTGACTGAGCTTAAGGATTAGTAACTATCCGCTCATATATAATGAGCCTATTATACTTCCACTGTTAGGATACCTACAGGTACTGTTAGGTTTCATGTGTAGTACAACGAATAGGAAAAGTAACAAGGGAAAATTTATAAGTTGTAGTAACTCATCGCGAAGGCCTAGATTTTGATCTGCGCCCTTAAAGCCGCTTAAAGCTTGTAGTCGTCACACGCACGCTTCTTAACATAGCTTTCCTTTCTATAGCTCCAGAAATTGCCATTTTCCTTCATGTTCTTGCAATAATATGAACAGTAGTTAAGGATATGCTACTTAACGGTCAACTCGTTAACTAAAACCGTTTTGCTGTATCGGCGGCCATTTTGCAAATGGCGTCCGTTTCTTGTCAGAATATTTTAATGGCGCTCATTTATTTGAACTTGCTTTTATCTGTATCGCTAGACTAATAATAAAATATAACATTACCGGTACAACTCCTTCTAGTATTATAGATTACGCTAACTAACCAGAACAGAGGAACATAAACATTCTGTTTTAGATAAAACTGAGATTATTGTTAACTTTCCTTAGTTAACGTCAAGTAAAGGAGGGGGCACGCAACGCCTTCTTCCTATTACCTCTTTGTTTAAACCAAGCCATTTAATGATTAATCGTTTGCCCACAAAAGCACGTCTCAAAGCAATTTCTATTCTTTTGTGCAACCAAGCATACTTTTCTCGTGTTAAAAACAATCAGCTGTACACTTTACTTTGCATTATGTGTACGCTTGTTAACAAAAGGAAATAATTCACGCATTTTACCGTTGGTCATTTCCTTTGCACTGCAGTGTAATCTGCTAAGTTTTAGTTCTTAGTTAAGTATAGTACGGGCATGAATACTCGTCAGTTTGTGTAGTACCTGCTTATTAGTTTACCTTTGTCCCTTTTCATTACATACTGCATAGATTACAGTTGATTAGCCCACATTTGCAAGCTCATCAATTGCGGATGAACATCATCATAAAGCACGAGCCAATTTTAATCATTACATCTAGTTCAATCTTCATTCAGTCGTTCATTCACTTTTTAGCTCAGACCACCAAGAATGGAAGTGGGCGAACGAAACTGAAAAATCCCGTGGGAGCCATCGATTAAAGTTAAAGGAACTTGTCAAGACTTTCTGTATCATAAATATCGTTTTGAGTCAATATTTTAATTGGTAAACATACAGCCAAAAACGGATGTTTACAAACCGCTTGTTTAAGTCAACATTCCATCGAAAGAGGTGCGATGTTGTATCGCTTTACAACACAATCCTGACAAGATAAAGCTTTTAAACGCATTGAAGGGAAACAAAAATAGCTAAAAAACAAGCAACAATTGGTAAATGACAAGTATCATGTTTCTAATCTTGATAATATTGGTATCAACTGATATTACTTCATTCAATGTCGCAGAAAGGCTGAAAGGACAAACTGCACGTGTTGTTTAACAAGAGAAAAACAACGCATTAATGTTCACGCCTAATGTGTTTCACACTAAACTTCACGACTCATGGTCGTAAAACATGTAAGTGAGACGTGAATATTGCGGGATTTCTGAGAACTCAAGACTGATTCTCGTGTCATCTCGCTCCTACATTTTGTGACCGGGACTCCGAGGATTGTTGGCGCTTTTATATTTTACTAGTAACCCGCCCCGGCTTCGCACGGGTGAAAAAAAGATATTAAAACCTTCCTATTGAATCACTCTATCTATTAAAAAAAAATGCATCAAAATCCGTTGCGCAGTTTTAAAGATTAAGGCATACATAGGGATATAGGGACAGAGAAAGCGACTTTGTTTTATTAGATGTAGTGATTCATTCCCGTTGTAGTGTTTGCTTAATGATGGTGTAATGTCAGTAAACTATAGGTACACTTCTGCATAACCCTTCGGGGATTACAGGCGTGATGTTATGCTATCGAGTTGTGGCATAGCAGAGCAGGCAGTAGAATGGTGTCTTTATTTAGGGCATAATAAACCGATGTATCACAAACTCATCACTAACCAAATATGGCGGCAGTTAAAATTATGTAAATAAACTTTTACCCAAATATTCGTCGTATAAGGAAGTCGTCAAACTTAAACGTTACGCTGGTTTATTTTTGTTTCTTTGATGGAAAATGGAGGATTCATTCATAAGAAAATTAGGTGAAAATATTAAAATTAGATATTCAGATTCAGATTATTTATTTGTTACATAGTTTATTGTGTGTTTCAGCGTAACAAACATTTCAGGAGATAACACACACGATTACTATCTGTGTAACTTCGTAAAGAGAGCATAATTACGTAGATTAGCTTATAAATAGATAATTACTTGCATTGATATAATTGATAATTTTCGTTCTATGTCCCTCAGCGCAAAATTTGTATTTAAAAGTAATGAAATTTGCGGTTACATATGAACACACCTCTAATGCCTAACCCCGCGGGGAAATAGGTGTGATAATTTGTTATTAATCCTGTAATCCCTGAAGCGTTAGCCGGAGTTGAACACTAGAACCTAGTCTACACGAACATTTATTTTTAAATCCCATGTAATTAAAGGTACGCTTGCCATACAAGGTGTAAATTAACTCTTCATACATTCGTCAACCAAGCATCTTCTGTACATCAAACTAAGTACCCCTACGCTAAAAATTTTGCTGGGAAACAATTTTTTTTGGGGTCAAAAATCTCATTTTACGGTAAAACTCAATGTGGCACTCTTAAAACATTGTGCTAGTGAATGCTTTGAATAATAAAAGGGTCTTGGCAGTAATTTAAATAAAGTTATAACCTGAAAAACTAGTATTTACAAAAACAGCTGTGCAAAATTTGGAACTTTGACCCCCAATATCTCCGTAACTAGGGGGTTCCCAGCCCGGCGAGCACGGCCTACAGTGACATGGCATGAGTCACACATTTTATCACAGTTTGGGCGATAAAACCGTTTTGTCTTAAATGCTAGCACGGCGGCGTAAGATAATTTCTTGATATGTGATATAACTTCTTGACGTTTAGTTGGGACTCCTATGTCTTATTTGCTAATATGGGCGCACCCATTTTGTAACAAATGTCACATTTTGACAGATGAATATGCTCGTTTATATCACGTTCGTTCGGAGGTGGTGATAAAAGTAAATTAAAAATATAAGTATATTTTTCTGCTTACTACTGCATCAAATGGCAGTAAATTATTATAATTATGTTCTTGCCCGAAGGCAAGAGGTCCAAAGTAGGAAAATATTCCGAAGAAACATTCGGGACTCCTCTAATCCGTTCGAGTTGCCAACGGATTTTCCGCCTGACAAATATATTTCAAAACAAATCACATCAAACTTTTAAAGAAAAACAGAACTTTTAGTTAGTAGCAAGTTATCAAATAATAAATAAAAAAAGAAAATGAAAGACGTGCCGCGTACGTGTTATGTCAAAAATGAATTAGTACCCAAGAAAATTAAAAAGTTGTTTAACTGTATGAACTGTGCTCTTTTATACGTATTATTTTATTTGGTCGCCTATCCAGATGGTCATAGACATTTTTATTTTTTTAATATACTAGGTCACACTATGAAGTCAGCAACAAGAAAGACAAGTCGCGTCTTAAATTATATCACATGTGGTACCCGTGCTAGCATTTAAGACAAATTCTAAGACATGACATAATTTATAACGTCTTGTCACCAACGTCTTGGGTACGCCCGTGCTCGCCCCGCAGGTATGGTCTAGAACAAAAAAATGATCGCAGTGGTGAGGAGAACAAATTCCTTTCGTTTGCGTTAAGGGTACTTTTACATTATACCGGGCCCAAATCTAGGCTTCGTGAACTCTGTACTGATGAAATTCCTGTCAGAGAAACCTAAAACACTTAGCCCTACCCGAGAATCGAGCCCTGGACCTTATGCTCAGTAATCGCTCTTGTGACCACTACTTAGACCAATAGGGATGTTTACTGACTTAAAAAAATATAATTCTAATTAGTCCGTCTGTTAGATTATCGAAAAATATTGGATACGTATTTTTTGTTTTATCAAATCAATCAAAATTGACGAAGATAAAACGCATCAAAGATTTGAGTGGGGGGTTGGTGACGTCACTGACCGCTAAAAAATATCATAGGTACTAATGTCATAGAGTATGACGTCACACGAGTTTTCAAAGCACTGTATCGTCTTCATTGTTTGTTTATGTGAAAAAAGAAAAAATACGTGTCCAATATTTTTCGGTAATTTATATGACGGACTAATTAGTTTTTTTTTTAACTACCCTATTATGAAACAAGCAAATCATTTTCATACCCCGGAAAATGCCTAACCGTTTATCCAGCTACATTACTCTCAACTTCTCTTACACAACCTTTGAGGCCAAACAGACTATTAACTCAGATCGATAGCTCCAAATAATAGATGGTCATGTCACAAATTGACTAGCAGAGGTTAATTGTGACAGCGACCTCTGGTGGAAAGTTGCGCGCACTTGCGCAGGAGTCGATCAAGACAAACGGTTTGGTGAACACTGTATTGTATAGTTATAGGTATTTTGTTGTTACGAGAAGATTATGCGAGTAATAAAATGTTTGATGAAGTTCTGTGCATAATTTGTAAGAAATGATGTTTGTTTTTTTGACAAATTGGGTAATTTATGTGCTTAGATTAGAACTTTTGACATGCGTTTGTATTTTTTGTATGGTTTTATTTTTGTTTGCGGGTCTATAAAAAAATAGAATTTATACCTTAATCATTGAATAACTTTATTTTTGTTTATTTAACGAGTTTTGTCATAACACAAGTCAGCATAACATAACATCACGTCTGTAACCTTTTTTTTTTTTTTGGTGGGTCGAAAATCATCGAATAACCCCTCCCGCTCTTGGGCAGAGCGAAAGGGAGTGTCAGACTTCTACTGACTAAAAACCACCCATGTTCCTTCTTAGCCCTCTATGTCGAGGCCGCGATAACTAGTGTACAACCCGCGGCCACGTCTATAACTCTCGAAGCGTTTTCAGACGTGTACCCAACAAATACACCAGTTATGTATGAGTCCCATCTAATAGAGGGTGGGCTTATTGCCATCAACCGGGCACATATACAGACTCCGTGAAAGTCTGCATCTGCAGAAAAACCTAATAACACTATGCTGGGAATCGAACCCAGAATATCAACCTCAGCAGTCGTGCGTGTGACCACTCGAATCTCGACCAACAAAGCAGTCAATAAAGTGCAAAAAACAAGGAATGTGTTCTATAGCCAGTATTTAGAAGGGTAGAGATCAAATTATTTTAATCAACATTTAACATTGCCTATCGTGTACCTCATACTGGTTTCAGATCATTGTAACTTTACTGTAATTACCATCTGGTAGCCTAGACGCAACTACTATGAACGAAACGGCAAATTATATTAATGGCTAATAGTGTTACATAGTTTCACAATGTTAGAGATGTAATAATCGTAAACAGCCGGTTTAATTAAACGGAAACATTGTTTCGATAGTCCTATAAATATTTATATTTACCAGTAACATGAATATGACCATTTCGAAATTACAATTTTAGGTCCGGTTGCTATAGTTACTTATTACTCACAGTTAATGGCCTGTAGATTGGTCTGCAGCTCGAATCATAATAAAGCCTTGTATAGGTTTTAATGATGAAAGACTGTCTATCATCAATTCATCAGAGGCCAACGAAAATGGTTGCTTTATAAGAAAAAAACTAATGGAAAGGGAAGGCAAAAAGTTTAACAACTGAGAAACTATAATACATTATTTTCCAAGATAATTGCTATTTTTTAAGTCGTATCAAAAGCTTGACGCTTTCGAGACGAAGATGCTGAGGTGGTCTGTCGCCCCTTCACTCGAAAAACTGAGCAAGAACCGTCTCCGAAGTTTATATGCTCACGTGATGTGAAAGTCATGAATTCATGACAACTCTTATTGGAGGAAAAATTAAGATTTTTCAAATCATATTGAGACGTCACAGTAGAATTTTCAAATGGCAGACAGCAGCTTGAAAAAACCTTCTTAAAAATTACTACAGAAACACACAAATCCGCTACAGCCTCACTAATATAAACACACCTTTATGTTAATCAGATAACAGCAATTTGTACTGCTATAGATACCAGGATCGCTGATGATCCGATGACCTCTGCTAACCGCGCTCTCGTTTAGCGTAATGCGTGATTTTACTATCATTACAGAGATTTATCAATTGGCTTGACACTTGACTACTTATTACCAGGTAGATAAGACGTAATGGGAAGTTCATGGTGGATTGTTTGTTTGGTTTTTTTGTTGTTTCAAAAGACAGATTTACCATGCATACCACGACTGCACGCCTGTAATTCCCGAAAGGTTAGGCAGAGCTGTACACACTAAATATATGTATACACTAACTGCGGTACTCTGAGATATTTAATGATTACTTAAGCCGTCACTTAGTAAAGATTTGACATACTTTTGTATGACGAAATTGTCAAAATCTTACCCCTTTACTAAGTGATGGCCTAAGTAATCATTAAAGCTCTCTGAGTGCGGCAGTTAGCAACGTAAAGAAGCAAATTTCGCCTACTGTATTGATTTCATTTTTATGTTTATAACCAAAAATTCGAAGACATCTGAAATCTACCAATTGCTGTCAACCGGGCACAAATTCAGACTTCGAGCCTTCTTCAGATAAGACAGATGTTTATTTGGGATAATCTAACTACTCTAAGGGACTACCCACCACCACGCATGGACATGACATACAGTTAAAGAAATCGAGTATGTCATGTCCATGCGTGGTTAGCTAAGTGACGCCATTCCAAATTCAGTACGGCATTCCCGAAGATGGCGGACTAGTTATTTAATTGGCATCCCCAAGAGATGGGTATCAATTAAAAGGGTTTGCGGAGAAGAACACGAAACAAAAAAAGTTCGTTTTAAAAAAAATCGTGTTTGATTAGTTCACGTCTCATTTAAATCCGATACTGTCTATTCCTATATCGTGAGCGTATATCTCACTCTCATCAGATAGTAAGGTAATTTGTACAGCTATAAATACAAGATCTGCGATGATCTGATGACCTGCGCCTGCGTTTAGTTGAACGTTACTTGTGGTTTCCATTGCTATCGTATGGCTATCATACAATTTGTCAATTTCTATCGAGTTCCGCAGGGTGAAGGAATCGTGTCGTGTTAAACGTTTTTGATGACATTTTGATTGGCAATCGATTGACTATCTTGACTCTTAAACACATAGTTTGACTTTCCAAGCAAGGACCACATTGTCTGCCTGCCTTATTGATCTAACAGAAGCACGCGATTTTTCAATGGACTCCTGGATACGATTTCTACAAAGTAATGTTGCGATTACCACAAGTTCTCTCCGAAAAATTCTGACTTTTAGATTCCCGCTTAGACGATGTTCACATGATGGAGGTAGCGAAGCAAATGCTAGTGAGCGCTTGTGTTTGACATCAACAGTTTGCATACAAAGTAATGCGACGTGAGATCCGCTTCACAGCCAGTCTACGCGAACGAGTAATGTCGTGTGGGAATACATGGGTTATGAACTTATCACAATAAATAAAAACACTAAACAGAAAAATACTAAAACTTTGCCCCTTGCATAAATGAACAACAGCTATTACGACTGCAAAGCTTATACGACTCCCACTATCATTAAAAGCTCATGGAGTCATTTTGTATACTTAATCAAGATAACGAAGCAAATGCAAAGGGTTTATCTGCTATTTATCTTGGCAAACAGCGATGGCTCAAGGTGGCGTCAGGGCAAGGTTCAACCATTCATCATTTATGCAGCGTTCGACCTTACATCGACGTTTATGTTCTAACTTTTACGTGAACTCTTGCGTCTTTGTCATATTTTGCATGGTTGGAGTAACAAGATAGTCAAGGCACAGAGTTCTGATTTAAAAAAATCGAAGTATGAAAATAGACTATGGTACTCGTAAAAGATGCTACGACCATTTGACACAAGTATTAGGAAAGTAACATAATTTTGGTGATTCCTTCTCTTTGTGCCTATTCCCATTTTGGTGGTGGAACAGTATCTTAAAGAGAAGCCAGGTACCTTGGACCAAATAAAGTACCCTTGAAAATCGAAATGCTTACAAATACAGATGTATAGAAAGAGCACAGTGCATTAACACCAACTAAAATGGAAAATAATGATAACGTGTTATTCCCAAAGCCAAAAGTGGGCCAAACCTACTCTTAGGCCCGGTTTCCACCAAAGCGGAGACGAGATGTGCTAAATTTAACCAATCACAGGAAGGGCAAAAGTCCTGGTGTAAATTTTAACTAATGTGATTGGTCGATTTTCGCACGCTTTGGTGGAAACCGGGCCTAAAACCCATCACAATAAAGTCGAAGATCTCAATCAAACAAACACCTAGGTGCACACACAGGACTTATCTATCAAACCCAAACACTATAAATCCATAGGGCACACGAACACACGAGTAAAGAACACAAGAACTCTCACTCACGAACTGTCGAACCTAATTAAGGGCATCTTTCCATCGCTGGCTGATTTATTATCATCATTAGAGCGTGTTCGACGTGTCACGAAGACGCCGCGATACCGAGCAATGGATCGGTAACAACGGGGATAAATCGCTGGTGAGGGATCGGTATTCAGATGGTTTATTATGCAATTGTGAGGAGGACGTTGTATTTATGGGTTTTTGGTTTGCTGAAAGTAAGTTATAAAATCTTTAGGAAAAACGGTTGTAAAGATGGTTCTGTATGTTACTAAGATAAGTACATCTAAATGTTAGTGGATTATTAATAGAACTTTTTTTTGGATGCTATAGGAGTGCAGTAACAAATGTATCGTGTGTGTATCGAACTGCAACCTTCAATACACTTTCGAAGAAATTAATCGAAAATTATTTTTGTCATTTATTATTAGGAAACTTAGATGATGGCGAAATGCGCGGGAAAAAAAGATCCATAATGTTCTAATAACAGGTTCAGAATGATGTAATGAATATGTGCAAACAAATCTTAAAAATAATTTAAGTACTTAATCTTGCGAAAAAAACATATAAAATAAAGTCCTCCCCCGCGTCTATCTGTCTGTTAGCGATACACTTTTAGTATTAGGAAAGTTGTAGTATATAATTTGACCGACATCCACGCGGGCGAAGCCGCGGGCATCAGGTATTTACAAAGGAATTTACAAAATATGAAGAAAATCTACGAATCACGTGTGGAAAAGCATAAATAATAGAATAGCAAGTATTCAATGACTATAGTCAATACATCTACGTTGTATTAACTGGGTTTTAATCATGTTAAAAAACCTTAGCGATGCACTGCATTACCCTCCATTTGTTTGTCTTCAGAATATGCAAGTTGAAATGGCAATGGGCCGGCCACATCGCTCGAAGAACCGACAACCGATGGGGAAGAAAGGTTCTCGAGTGGCGACCACGAACCGGAAACGCGATTCGGGGATGTAATGAATAATACATCTCATTACATCACCGTAGCGTTTGGCAGAGGTGTACCCATCGGTTTACCCACACTTCGACAGTAATGGTTTGGTCGGCACGGTTGGTGCAGTGGCAGAGCGATTGGACTGCTGCGCTGCGTGTCGCGGGTTCGATCCCCGCACGGAACAAATACTTTTATAGCCTACAGATAGTTGTTTCGGGTCTGAGTATTTGTGTATGTGAGTTTAAATGTTTGTGAACGCACCCACAATACAGGTGAAATTCCTAGTGTGGGGCAAAGTTAAAAAAGAAGTCCCATTTAACAGGGGGCGACGACTATTGCCGTCGACCGGACACAATTCCAAGACTCTGTGGCTACCACTGTGATATTTCTGATGGAAAAAATCAAAAATACGTTGCCCGCCCCGGGGAATCGAACCTAGGACCTAATGCACAGCAGTCGCTTTTGACACCACTAGACCAATAAGGCAGTTATCACGATGTATTAATACATATGTAAGCGAACTCCAGGAGGCTATAGGGCTAAGAAGGAACATGAGTGGTTTTTAGTCAGTAGAAGTCTGACACTCCCTTTCGCTCTGCCCAAGAGCGGGAGGAGTTATTTGACGATTTCCCACCCCAAAAAAAAGGAGTTCTAAAACGGCCACTTTAGCAGATCATAATATGAATTGCGTTAAAAGCCGTAAAATAGATCTATCATAATAGTAATGCGTCTGTGACCATTTAGGAAAATAGACCATAATAGGAAAATAATATGAATTTTGTTTAAATTCGTAAAATGATCACAGATGCAGTTACTATGATAAAAACCCCATTTGACGATTTTTAACGCAATTCATATTATGATCTGCTAAAGTGGCCATTTTAGACCCCCTGGAGTGAAAACCGCGTAATGTGGAACACCATCACCCAGCTAGATGGACCGACGAATGTTATGACGAACGCGAACGGCGAATCACAGGGTGTTGTAGCGCAGTTTGGGATAGGGCTATATCGAAAGAGTGAACACAAGGTTTTCATTAATAGATCCACTGCGATTGAAGCTAAAATGTAAGAATGGAAGAATGAACGTACGCTGGAAGAGACCTACACTCAGCATTGGGTGGTGAAAGGTTGAAGAAAAATAAGAAGAAGATTGAAGCTAACGATTCGGCCTAACTTGCGATTGACCACAAACTCGCATAAAAAGCTATGTTTTACATACATACATAAACTTCCGGTTTTCCCACGGAAATAGACAGAAACTACAGAACGCTGCCTGACCTTTTCGTTGGAGAGTCGTCAACTCGTTAGTGTTCGTACTTCAAGAGATTTTTTTTCTGCAAGGTAAAAACCTATGAGGCTGACTTCTGCCTATTTTGTACCCGACTATTCTGTAGACGCCTTGAGTGTAACACCTTCAGCCAGAGCTGGGTGTTTCTCATTTTTCCCATCTAGCACAAAAGCTCATCTTAAATGTAGTCCTACCTTGTGTTCACTGAGTTTCCTCAGCAGCTCGTGGTAGGGAGCTCCTCGGGCTGCAGCCAACGACGGCGGCGGCAGACGACCTTCCATGCAGTGCAGCCAGCGACGGAGACAACGTAACTCGTGAGCTGTGTCTGGGTATAAAGGAGATGTATGTTAGATAGTATTGTTGATGTTCACAAATCAGCTTAATAGCTGAGGCACAGGCCTCCTCTATGAAGGGACAGTGACTCTTAACATCATTCACGCCTTTAATTCTCGAAGGGTTAGACAGGGGTGTATCTAATACACCTACATTTCGGCAGTTATATTTAAGTAGCATGTGGTTGGGGGCAAGCCTATTGCTATCAACCGGACACAAATCCAGACTCCGAGACAGCCACACAAAAAAATCATGATGGGAAAACCATTAACAATTTTCCCGAGCCAAGAATCCAACCCAGGACCTCTTGCTCTGAGTCAGTACTCGCCATACGCGACCACTGGTCCAGTAAAATCAACAAAATTATAAGAAAACATTACAGTTACAATGTGACTCTGGATTGTTAGCAGTTACAGAACCAGCGATTTAAAGTTAACATAATTGATCCAGTCTCGTTCGAAACAGCGTTAGATGGTAAAACGCCATCTATATTTTGCTTTCGTATGCTGTTAGCAGTTTCAACGCCACCTAGCAGCCACAAGAACGCTAAGAATGTTGATTGCAGTTACAAACGTTGTTCATAGATGGCGCTTTTCTCAAAATGATAAACTATTCCATGTTATGTAGTTCAACTAACAAAAAACGCACGAAAACGCATCGTATGATTATAATTATGCTACTTTACTTCATGCTTTTTTTTAAATAAGTTTCTCGTAAGTCACTAACTTTCGCTTTACACAGTACCACAGAATAAATACGTACAAACAGTACTGAGGATTGGAAGGATACTTACCAACTGTGTCAGAGCTGTCTCCCTCGCGATGCTGCTGCTCAGGACTAAGTAGCAGCCGGAGACCTTCCCACTTCACATTCAAATGTTCTATTCGCCACGTCACCTGAGGAAATAAAATTAACAATTTTAATAACATAAAATTTATTTATTTTCTGGCTACTTTGGCCCATAGACAAATAACTTACAGACTAACATACATATGATATAGCTATATAGCTGACTTAATCAACAAATAGGGATGTTAACAAAAAAAAATCTAATTAGCCCGTCATATAGATCCCAAAGAATATTGGACACGTATTTTTTCTTTTTTCACGTAAACAAACAATGAAGACGTTAAAGTGCTTTGAAAACTCGTGTGACGTCATTTTCTGAGACATTAGTATGACATTATTTAGCGGTCAGTGTCGTCACAAACCCCCACTCAAATCTTTGACGCGTTTTATTTTCGTAATTTTTTATTAATTTGATAAAACAAAAAATACGTATCCAATATTTTTCGATAATCTAACAGACGGCCTAATTAGAATCACATTTTTTTAAAGTCAGTAAACATCCCTATTTGAAATACAGGGTCAAAAATTCTATTTCACGTTAATTTTGTCTACGTGTGAATGCCGCTTCGCATCGCTGATCACAATCTGTGCATAATGCAATAGTTGTCATTGCACTGTGAGTTTTAATCCTGTGTTTAGTCTCGTTTCGAAAAACACACGGGCGCTTTACTACCACACCGGATGTTTGATTCTCTGTAATAAATCAACGAGAGAGCAGCGGCCCAGTGGTGGCGGGCCCGAGTAACGAACAGTAAGTCGTGGGCTCGGACCCAGGCAGGCGCATTACTTTGTGTAATTTATTCCAACACCGCTGCTCTCAAAACGGTGAAGGAAAACATCGTGAGGAAAACAGCATGTCTGAGAACCAAAAAAATTTAAGACATGTCAACATGTGACATCTATCAACCCAAACTGGAATTGAGGAGTCCCTGCAATGGGAACATTATAAGCTGATGATGATGATGAATAAACCAATCTTTGAATACAACAGACTGCGTCCCAGCACGCCAAAATATCAAGACAAACAGTACTTTAAAAATGTCCTGTACAATCTATGACTAAGGCTGGAATTTTTATTAATCGTTTGCTCGACTTAGTCTCTTCTTATCGTGTGAGCAGTAATGTCTAACGACCCCATACACCCTAGTGTCAGCGTTTCTAAACCGCCTCAAAGGTTTCTGACTGACATGGTTTGACGAACTCCATTTGCAGCCGGGAGCCCGGGACTATCGGCTTATACGCCTGCCGAAGCACGGAATCATCTTTTTAACAGACAATCAGGTGATTCAAGCCTGCAATGTCGGACATTGATAAACTGGAAACAACTTTTTACAAAATATTTTTCCCATGGGAATCGAACCCACGACCACCGGTTCACAAGGCAAACGCGTTTAAACCACTCGACCACGGAGACAGTTCGACTAAGTAAAACATCGACTCGCCCTAACTCGGGCTGCAGTTAGGGCGAGTTTCAGTCATTAGACACAATTGACAGCTAAAGTGTGTTTTACACTGAAATACATTGACATACGATTTGGTAGGCATTTTGAACTGTTGTCAGCATGATTCAAGTTAAGATGAGCTAAAAGATATATAGGTACCAGCCTAACTGCGGTACTCAGAGATATTTAATTACTTAAACCGTAACTTAGTAAAGATTTGACATACTTTTGTATGACAAAACTGTCAAAAACTTTACTTAGTGAAGGCCTAAGTAATTCATTAAAGCTCTCTGAGTGCGGTAGTAAGTGATTTAAATATGGGAACTGAACCGACCCTTGTTTGAGCCAGTTGTTTTTTAATCAACCCTTAATAATGATCTCACTGAGATCCTCCTAATAGCTAATCTGTTCCTTTCCTTGCGAGATGGGTGGAGAGGTGCCCTTAGCGTTAAGTTGCTGGCTGGAGGTCCTTTTATTTTTTTGTTGTTTGGAATTTCGGAAATCATCACATGACTCCTCTCGCTCTGCTCAGAGTAGTCCCTACCACTCTGAGCACGGCGGGTGTTTTGGCGGGTGTAAAATCATCAAATACCGAGGGGTATTTGATGATTTTACACCGCCGCTCTTGGGCAGAGAGATGTGTCAAACGTCTACTGACTAAAAACCGCCCATGTTCCTTCTTAGCCCTTTGTGTCGAGGCCGCGGTCTGCCCAGCTGGAGACCTTACACTCAGTTATCTACAGGATAGCACGGTTAAGTAGAATCCAGCCTCTAAGGTTGACCTGCGAGATACCTTTTACAAATTTCAATCGTGAGCAGCAACTGAAAATCAGCGTCACGTGTGCCAACACACTGTTGTCTTCTGGCATTTTGATGAGTTGGCGCCCTTTTGGCATTATTCGTTTTTAATAATTTTTAAGGTAATTTTCTTTCTTTCATTTTGAAATAATATGGCAGCGTGTTAACCACTTACTTCAGCACTGGCTTCTGGTATACGTTCGAGTATAGCGGTGGCCTGCTCGATGAACTTGGCGCGGCGTGGTTCTACTGACACCAACTCCGACATACGACTCTGTAAACAACACAAATGGAGTTAGATTTAATCCTTGTATAATTCCAATAGGCATGTTTCGCTATTCGTCGTGATTTCTAAATTCACCTCGTATTTGAGCAAAAGAAGCTTAAACATTACATAAAGCATGGATATCCCACGTTCGGTATACCCAGATAGGCATCTAATTAGTTAATATGACCTTGTATTCTTTCTTGCTTTTTGATACGAGTTCGACTAACATATTTTGAAGGTCAAAAATCCCACAGGTTTAAGCCAAGAATTTTAAATGCAACTTGCAATGATTAGATAACAAGATTCAGAAACCAGTTAACAACACTCCGAGTCTTATTCCCAATCTACACTTATATTATAAAGAGGAAAGATTTGTTTGTTTGTCTGTTTGTAACGAATAGGCTCCGAAACTACTGGACCGATTTGAAAAATTCTTTCACCGTTAGGACGCTGCACTATCCCCGGGTGACATAGGGTACTTTTTATCCCTGTATTCCCACGGAAACGAGAACTACGCGGGTGAAACCGCGTGACGTCCGCTAGTGTATAATATTTTCACTTTTGAAACACAGATCTCTTTTCTATGAGGGAGTGGGCTGTAATTCATAGAACTAGATAGATGCTCATAGGCTCACAATGACCAGTTTTTATTATTGTCAGGTTTCCCACCTTAAGTTATATCAGTAATACCCATAATAAAAAACTTCAGGTTTCCTTAAAGTTATTGTTAGGTATCATAGAAGATTATAAGGCTTACTAGGTAGGTATACTCACCATCCTCAGTTTCCTGCTGGACAAATTCTCGGGACTAGAATAAATCTCCTCTTGCACGTGTGTGAGCCACTGGCAGAGCTCGTTGAACTCGGCCACCAGCTGACTGAGAGACCACTGGCGGTTGAAGCCTGAGGTCGGGTTCAGGAGGCGAGGGCAGCCTTGGAGCGACGAGCTGTGGAGGAGGAGCTCGCCATTTGCTTCCTGGATAGATAAATAGAGTGGCAGTAGCTGGTTTATGTAATATGAGGTAGTAGTTGATGATAATCTTCGAATGGGTTTCTGTGAATAGCTAATTCACATACAATCGTCCACATTTAGGATTAAGTGCGGAAACCAAATCTTTAACATAGAACAGCTGATTGATAAGTCTTTCTGGGCATAACAGCTCAGTGTAATGGCTGAGCTGCCTTGTCCAGAGATATCTTAGCGTATAAGTGTGTGTGATACACGAATATACTCTGTGTACTCTCTAAAGCCCGGCGAGACGGCCATCCGATACGACCGGAGAGAGACTAGGTGCAGGATCAACGCCTTAAAGTGCTTTCTGAGGTACAGACCAATCTCTCCGCCAACTAACAAACTCCAAGCTGCTACTGAAAAATTCCTAAAGGAAAACCAGTATTTTAGCCTGACATCTGATTCAAACCCCTATGATATACAGCATCGTGGCTATCAGTTTCTGTTGCCTTTAAGCTTGCAATTGTTGATTGCCTGGTGGTCCTACAAACGTAACAGCTCTATAATAGAGTCTACATTACCTTGCAGCTGTCGATGATCTCGTGCTCTTCCACAAGTAATAGCTTCGTAATAGGGTCTAAATTACCTTGCAGCTATCGATGATCTGGTTGTCCATGATATAGTCGTAGTGGTGCTGCAGGAGAGGCCATAGGTCGTCGCCGGCGCTGCCACCGCTCGCTGCCGAGCCCCAGCTGCGACGCCAAGCTTCGCGACATGGCTCCTTCCTGGAAAAAGAGATGAAGATTAGGAGATGAAGATGTGTGTGATGTGTTAGTTCAATTTTAATCAACTTTGTTTGTCGCAGTCTTGAGCTGGACCTCTGTCCTATAGACTACAGAAGAACTATTTCTTTTCTAATTTCTGCAACAACATTTGGTTCTCCATCATCCATTCCTAGCCTGTTCCAGCAACCTTTTAGTATATATATCCAATGTAGGTGGCTGCTGATTCATCCCCAGCCTATCATATAAGTGGTTTTTATTTATTTTATTGCCAAATGGGCCTGCTATTGGCTACGGTCACGCCTGATGGAAAGCGATGGAAGAGATCTATGATGGAACGAGCGTGGCCAGAAGATGCTTTCATCCATTGTGGAATCCCGAACACAGATGCCGGAGGAGAGTTCCACAGTTTGGTTCTGCGCGTAATTAACGTGGAACCCTAAGAACCACTAGTCATAATATCAACCAAGGATAACAGTATCGAGTTACTAACCTGCCTACTTACTAAAAGCTACACAGTGAGAGTTACTAAACTTAAAACTGGTTGGTATGTAACAAAGTTCAATGACAACCACCCCGCAAGTTAAGCAGTAAACGTAACTGCACTATGAATATAAACGGATTGTAGTTAGCCGTAGTAATTAATTCTTGTTAGGTCATATGGAACGAGGCTTGTGTAGTGCTGCGCGTAAGCACTGGACTATGAAATAGCTTTTTGTTGTGGTACTCACTTGAACCCTACACTCGGTCATGTAGTACTTTGTATCGGAAATGTAGGTAGTTGTTTTAATTGGAATTCTTGCATTTACCATTCTTAGAAGAGGGTGGTAACCAATTAAAGCGTTCATCTGTTTGTCTGTACATGTTAATTACTTTTTGTATACTCTCAGTCATAACATTTTATAGGAAAACATCTTATTTACTTTAAGTTCATGTTTTCACAAGGGACGGAGCATTATGGTGTCATTTATGAAATAATAAAGGGAATTATGTAGCTATCTACCAATAAATACACAAAATATTTATTTATTTGAGGTCCAAGGTTCGATAAATAGTTTAAACATTATTTTATTTTTGAATAAATAAATAATTTGTAAAAAACGCCAAGGGGCGTTTGTATTTAATAATTACTAAGATTTTTTTTATTTGCATTTGAATATTTTTCTCAGCGTCATTTATGGAGCCTAGATTTGTGCCTGGTTGATGGTAATTGGCTCGCTCCATAATCCATAGAACTTAAACATGACTGGCATCATCTTTGGGGATTACAGACCTGGAGGCCTAAAATGGCCACTTTGGCAATCATAATATGACTTGCGTTAAAAAGTGTAAAATGGACTTTTCATAATAGTAACTGCGTCTGTGACCATTTTAGGAAAATAGATCATAATAGGAAAATAATATGAATTGCATTAAAATAATACGAATTAAATTCGAAAATGGTCACAGACGCAGTTACTATTATGAAAAGTCCATTTGAAGTTTTTTAACGCAATTCATATTAGGTTCTGCTAAAGTGGCCATTTTAGACCCCCTGTTGTTATGTTATGTTACTTATTTAACAGCTTTGTCAATAACGTACCTCTTTTTAGTAAGACTATGGTATGGCCGCTCGAGTTGTTCACAGCGGCCACCAGGCGGCGCGGGCGCGCTCCTCAACGATGACAACGAGAAGCTACTCTTCATTGAAGAGTGTTCGAAACCTAAAAATTAAAACAGAAATTAAATTATAAACGGGTGTTTCTTTTAAGGGGTAGAAGGATATTTTGAGAATGATAACTTGATGCTCAGATATCCTTTATGTTTAGGGAGATAGTATTATTTTGTTGTATTTCTTTGAAACGCATATAAACAACTAATGGTTGGGCTTAGCCGAGGATCACAAAACGCGCACTAGTTTCATAATCCCTGGAGCAAGAGTGATTGGTCTTTCGTCAGTAAAAGTCTGACAGAACCCTTCGCTTGCCCCAGGGCGGAGGGCATCAATGAGAATTTTCCACGAATTTAAAAAAAAAAAGGTGGGTTCTATTCCTACTTTAGTTAATTGACATTAATCATAGTGTAAACGTCAACACCTTATTGGGTAAATGGTGATCATGGTGAAATCTTCCGTGAAAGAAAAAGATCTTTACATAATAAACTACATAAAGAGTATTTATATTATGTGCGCTATATTTCACTGTTTATGTGGACTGTAAGCCTCACACGGCGCATCGAATCCACATAAACATTCGCATTAAGGAATAATAAACGAATAAATACTACTTACTTGTGGACATCTTGTTCGTGTTATCTCAGGGAACTTCTAATAAAATCAATTTACTGATAAATCAACATTAGGGCCCCACGAGTCGTTTGTACTGTCTCATCAATCCTTAATCTTTGTACTTCAATACGATCTCCGTATTGTCTAAGTGATAAAGTCTAAAATTGCTTCGTTTAAATAGTGCTATGGCGACTAGATTCGTTATCTATATTAATAAGTACAAATAAATATTGTTGGATCATGTAATCTTGAAGGACTCATGAATTTGAAGGTTGCTTGTTGGTTTGGTATCTCTTTCGGTGGTCACATTTTGGTTGGCAGTTCTCTTTTCTTTTGCCGCGCTGATTTTTGCCGGTCGGTCCTGGAATTAAAGAAAGAAACGTCTTTAGGGAAGAAACTAAAGAAACCAAATATAAACTCAGAGTAAAATACTTTCAGCGCATAAATAGGAACTAAGAAGTAGTGCATGCTTTTTAGCAATTAACTACCTAGTTTCCATGCCTCAGTATCCGTCAACGACAGTGGTTTAGAACCTTTTAAACTTTCAAGTCTCAATTGGCTTGGTACTAAGACTTACGTCTACATATTGGTACTCTTTAATTTTAGGCTAAAACACCTCTTTTCCTCAGAAAACTAAACCATGTGTCCAGAGTGGGTCGATTGAATAATAAAAGCTAATCATGTGGTGTGACCGTTGAACTGCCAGTCAGTGACTGTTATAGGTGTCAAGTTCGAACCCGAGACACACACCTCTGACTTTTCGAATTCATGTGCGGATTGCATAATTATCACTTGCTTCGATAAAGAAAATCATCTTGAGTAAATCAGTGTGCCTTTCTTTTTTGGGGGGTAGGAAATCATCAAATGACTTCTACTGACTAAAAACCACCAATGTTGCTTCTTAACCCTTTGGGTCGAGGCCGCGGTATCCCTTTCAAACAACCCGCAGCCCCAACGGGAATCCACCGTGTCTAAGAGATATAAATAAGAGTAACTTTTTACTGCTAGAGGTCGATTATAAACACTTACACCAAAACAGGATACGTAAAGGGAATTTAAAAGTTCCATTAATCATTTTAGGCTTTAACCGGACATGTCAATATTTGATTCGTTTTACAAAGGAAGCAGATATAATCAGTTTGAGTACGAGGCACTACGTAATATGTACCTATCAATTAGGAATTCTACAAATTGCAGTTATGAAAATATCAGTATTTCTCATGAGAACTTTGTTATGTGATAACGATTAAGACTGCTATTTGAATTGTCAATGAACTACTTACTCGTAAAATACCGACTAGCCACCGTATACCCAAAGGTCTTTTTACCCGACTGCGGCGAAGCCGAAACGGAGGGTTATGTGTTTGGCGTGTATGTATGTATGTATGTAAGTATGTATGTATGTCCGTTTCTTTGTTCCCTCATAACTCCTAAACGAATGAAGAGATTTGAATGAAATATACGTCGTTAGATTCGTCTTGATGGCGCGAGTGTCACTGGCTACATTAAAATTAAAAAAAACAAAGATAATTGTTGCTGTTTTTGGGGGCCAAATCGTGGATTTGAAAAAATAAAAAAAATCCATTACCATCGAGTAGGGTATCAAAATGAAGGGTTTTAAAAGGAGATTGCAAAAATATATGACACCTATATGTTTAAAATAAATTCAAAGTCACAATTTCTATAAACAAGCACAAAAGTTAAATCATCTGCGAAGTATGTTACCAACGAAAGAACTAAACACATAACCCTCCTTTTGGGCTTCGCCGCAGCCGGGTAAAAAGTTAGAAATAAAAAAAGTAGTTCAAAAACTAAAAAACCCGACTGAAAAGACTGAAAAGCAAAAAACAAGCACATTTGAAATTAAACAAAACTTGGAAGCAGGCGGGGTTCATTTGAATATTAAATTATGAAATGAAAATAGAATAGACCCCGCTGCTTCCAAGTTTTGTTTAATTTCAAATGTGCTTGTTTTTTGCTTTTCAGTCGGGTTTTTTAGTTTTTGAACTACTTTTTTTCCATTTCGTATCGAAAATTCTGTGTTTTTGAATACGAGGGCTCTACCAAATTGATCTATAAACTAAAATTAAGGAAGTGAAGTTAAGGATCTTAAGTTAAAAATGTTGTTAAAATTTGAAAATCATCAACACCCTCCAACAAACATGTGGATGGAAGCATGATTTTTTTTTCAAAACTGCCGTGGCTTCGTTTTGTTATATGCCAATTGGCAATGCATACACATTGATGTAACATGTTCAATAAGTATTTATATGACTTCAAGTTTGTTCGATTAAGGTTATCATACGAATAATTAAGATAACACCAGTAAATTGAGGAAACCCGTCAAAAATGACTGAATGCATCCGCTGAAGTAGGAATTAAACAAGCTTTCTTCCTTAGCGAATTCACCTTTTCACGTTTCTTGGTAATTATTATCAACCAGCTGTTGAGTTCCTGTGACTGCAATAATTACTGCATTAAATAACCCGACCCTGAGTCCTACAGATTCGAAGAATTTATACCTTAACAGTAGGCCTATGAGATTTTAATCTACTCTTCATTTCTCTCTAAACGTCACAAGGCCCTCACTCATTCGCTTCCGAATTTGAGTCAAAGAACGTACGCCCAATAATGGTCTCAAATCTTCAAATGACCGTCGAAATTAACCTTTCTAGAGGGTAACATACTAGATCTGTTACTGGTGCTAAGTTTGATTTTGAACCGCCCGAATTAACGACTTAATCTTACGTTTTGTTAAGGGTGTCTAAAATGGCCGCTTTAGCAGAATCGTAATATTAAACATATTAAAAATTTAAAATTCTTACAATGGACTTTATAATTAAGGACCATAAAGTCCATTTTAAGCCCATTTATTGATATTTTTAACGTGATTCATACTAAGATTCTGCGTGGATTCTGATAAAGCGGCCATTTTAGATCCGCAGATCTCTCGATTGTCTCCGATTTTGATTGAATGGAACGCTTTTTAAATTCTCTCTTTCATTCTTTCATCATCATCATTTAAACATCACACTCTGCTGGGTATATGCGTTATTCCCGCTCCAGATTTCTCAAAATCACTAATCAAAACGCCAATTCAAGTTAAATCTTACACAAAAACTAAGTTAATCTCCCCAACACCATCTAGGGCCGTAAAGTTACGCATACGCATCCAATTTGCGATCTCCGATGAGCATCTTACATCACAAGCAATACGGAAGGTAATTTACTTAAAACTTGAATGTTATGAAAGACTTTAATTAACTTACGCACTGACAATTGGTGCTACCATGTCTGTTTATGTTATTGGGTTAGCCGTGAAATTGGCTTCGTAAATGTAAGATTTATTGCCAAATGCTCACATGTTTGTGGATTGAGTTGTTATGATACCGGTCTAACTATTAGGCATTTTGAATACACGCACTTGCGAATTTTATAGAGGTTTTGGTCAGCTTCCATCTGTTACTAAAACAGACCGCCTAGCCTAGGTACTGCTTTGCATATCCTAGGACCTACACTAATTCCTAGATATGCCTACAACCGAAGGATGATTAGCCATGCCATTGATTGAAGGTAGTCAAACCGGTTTAACTATAAGTACTCATTGATAATTTCAACAACGTTTTAGATTTTATAAGAAATTTTAGAATGACCTCGGTCCGTCCAAAAACGAGTTTTCGGAAAACACCCCTACGTAAAGCGAGCAATAACTTTCTCATATATTAAGAAAGCATTTTCAAGTTGACTTGTCCACAAAACTTTCAAAACACAGTCCTTAATATTAACCAACCTATTCAGAGCCAACACAACATTCTAAACAAACAGACGAACTCAAAAACGAAAGTGAAAACACGAAACTGTATACCGGTAGCGCTCAAACATCTGAGTACACGAAAAAAACAACCATGTCGTTCACGTTCATGTCTTAAGCCGTCCCTTATCACATAACGTAGTCTAAATACTTTCTCCAAGCGATCGATTGTTTTCACTGTACGTCACCAAGGGCGACCGGCTACAGCACGATTGGAAAGTTGCAATTTTCTTTGACAGTTTCACACCAATTTGCGGATTTACAAGACAAATCGCTGCGACACGCGCCCGTCGGCTAGTTAGCTGTTGTTCTAAAATGGTGTGTTCTAGATATTTTTGGGATTGTTTGGGCAGTTCCATATTTAGCTGAAAGAGTTGGAAAACAGCTGGTGAGTGTCAAACCCAATAAACTAAGTAAATGGTTTATAGGCATTGTGGAGATATCTAGAAATGTTTGCAAGCTTTTACTCAGTCGAAGAACAATACAATTTATCGAAGCCGCACACATAAAGGGTGTAAAAGTACCCTTAATGCAAACGATGGGAACTTGTTCTCCCCACCACTGCGATATTTTTTTTGGTTTTAGAGCATACCTGGGAACCCCCTAGTTACGGAGATATTGGGGGTCAAAGTTCCAAATTTTGCACAGCTGTTTTTTGTAAATAAGTACTAGTTTTTCAGGTTATAAATTTACTTAAATTACCTCCATGACCCGTTTACTATTAAAATCATCCAGTAGCACAATGTTTTAAGAGTGCTACATTGAGTTTTACCGTAAAATTTGATTTTAGACTCCAACACAAAATACGTTTCCCAGCAAAAAAAATTGCGTAGGGGTACTTAGTTTGATGTACAGAATGCTTGGTTGACGTATGTGTGAAGGGTTAATTTACACCCTGTATACATAGTTGGGAAAAAGCAAGTAGGAGATGTTAATAATAAAACGGTGATCCGATCCAGGTTCATTAAATTTTTTTGATGAAAATAGGATTCCTCATACATCACCATTTTCATGCATATAAAAACTTACATAACAGCTAAATCATTTAGCTATATAAACGGCGACAATGAACTTGAACCCCAAACAGGCGCCTTACCTAATAGCTTTAACATATTCAATGTTTGAATACCAGTTAATTACCGGATGTCCGCTAAAATAACATCAAATCACCACCAACACTTATTTTCATACAACCACTTAACATGTTTATTGACAACACACCAAAACAAACTGATAGTGAAAAAGAATATTTGACCAAAACTTTTTCCAATACTGTAAGTAAACATTGCGTTTACTTTCTACCGCTAACCTATAAACCCCGTGCTGTGGGTCAAACTGACCTCCACAATATACACCAATTTGATCCGTCTACTGTTCTAACGGTAAACGCATTATAGCTTAAATTTATGGCTCCAAGATAATACCCTGAGCTGTCTAGTGTACTGCGAATATTAATTCTGTTGAATTTGCAGTGTTTCTATTGACAGCCGCTACATTATATTGTTTAGTTTACGAGATGCTGTAAATAGATTTACTAAAACATAAGCCAAATGCTTGGTAGTTATTAATGTTTTTAGGAAATTGAATTTGGATTAGATGACTGTATTTAATTGAAATATATTATTTGTAATTGATATCATATTATATATATTGCATATTTATCGAATAGCGGTGCGTAAGCTTTAGCTTGTATCAAACTGAAACACGTATTCGTAATAGAAAATAGATTTAATATATCAATCTTGGAGACAAGAAAAGAAATGAGACTTTTAAATGTGAAGAGATAGTAAATGACAAAGCTAATGAGACAGGCTATCTTCCCCTGCAGAAGAAACAATAAGATAAAATAGCTTGACCTTTACAACCTAACCTAAGCCTAGACCATCTACAGATAGCATTGTTCTTACTTTCAACATTCTTCCCCAACAGATGTCAGATCTAAAGAAAAGAGTCTGCTCATTACCCCCAAAGGTCAGGAAAGGGAAATGGTTAGAGCTAACATAATACTACCACGTGATAGGTCAACTAATTAGGTGCACTTTGACATCTCAAGAAAGATTATATCAAGGAGATGAGCAGTATCTAACTACGGATAAATAAAAGGAAGTAACGTTTGACCTGTTGTAACCTTAGATAAT
Source organism: Diarsia rubi (assembly GCA_932274075.1). Classification (NCBI taxonomy): domain Eukaryota; kingdom Metazoa; phylum Arthropoda; class Insecta; order Lepidoptera; family Noctuidae; genus Diarsia; species Diarsia rubi. The sequence continues at coordinate 12,085,567 of OW026433.1, read as the reverse complement.
TTAGAAACTAGTTTGGATGATCATATGCTAAATACAGATTCAGAAAAAGTAAAAAACGAGCATAACACTGCATTAGCATCAAATGAAATTGGAAATTGAGCCTCTAATTTGGATGCTACTAAAATGTTAGATGATTCTGCCTATGAAACAACAAAAAACAGAGAATCTATTAATAGTTTTCTTTAAAGCTTTTGATACCCTTTACACAGGCAGTGTTAAACAGTCTGTTTCACGGACACGTTTTGTTTCTGAATTTTATCGACGATATTTTAACAATAGGAGAACAGAGACGTCAACGTCGCAAAGAATATGACTTCCGCGAAAACCGTGGCACCATTGTTTTCTACCTGGGTGGTCTGTTCTCAGCCTGAGACCATATAAACTTAGCACACACTTTCAAGTAATCAACGTTACACGAAATTTCTAATGGTTATATGATTAACAAACGGGTAAAAGTAAAGATGCGTTCTGACAGATTAAAGATGAATGAGTTATTTAATTTAAACGAAACGAAAGTAAATAACTATTATGTTATCACGATCGCCCCGTGCGAAACATATTTTAATTTCTTAAACAATGTAGAAAAAAACAAACACTTGTTAGCTTTACTTTCCCTTAAATAAGTTATTAAAGCATAGTTTGAAATGGAAATTCAATAGAAAATGGTCTAACGAAAGTATTACGAAGGTATGACGAAGTTTTTTCATTCATTGATGAAGACTACATAATGAGGGGTGTAGTTCGGAATGAAATTAAGGTGGTTAATAATGCTGGATGTATCAATCATCGTTACCTGACGGAACACAGTGAATGAGATTGAAATAAATTCTATTGATGTAATGAGTGCCTCGGGCAGATTAGTTCTCTTTCTTAAAGGTTAGAAGTATCATTAATTATCAGGGTTTTTTCGGAGAGATGATATTCGGACGGTTATTTTGTTCAAGCTTCCAGTAAGATGTTGATAGAGAAAACAGCGGTAGATAATATGGCAGAGGAAGAAAAAATACTCTGAGACGGAAAAGAAAAGGTTATGAATAAACGAAAAAGAAACCAGAAGGATGATGGATAGTACCGGAAAAAATGGTAGAAATAATATTACCATTAAACATACATAGAATCACCAGAAAGACGGGCCTATCACTCTCATTTTATCAAATCCGGAGAAAAAACATCCATAATCTAACTACTCTCTTCACACGGCTGATCATTATAAGATAAACATTTAAACCACATCTATCACTGTAACAACTAACAATGCTTTGTTTAATTTTGTTTCTACTATCTAAGTGAGCTATCAAGTACATGTACACTTAATTATAAGATGTTTACTTAAACGTAAAATGTCGGTGTACACGTCAACCAAGTTATCTGTGCAGGTGAAAAAATACGAAACTAAAATAAATGTACGGAGTTTGACATATGGATAAAGTTTTTCTTAACAAGCAGCGCCACCGTGAACTGCAAACTTAAAGTGGTCATACGTTAAAGAGTTTTGATACGTCATGTTGATGATGTTGATCATCAGAGGCAGGGCAGACAATGGAGCATGATTTTATAAAGAGTGTTTTGTTAACCGTGGCCCCTGGTGTTACTTTGTGGTTTAAGTTATGTAGAAAGTGAGGAATGTTTTAATCCTTTATTGTTTGGGGATCAAAGGTTACGCTGTAACCGAAGAACTGACCATGACTTTTTGAAAAATCTATTCGATCAATCTGTACATCATCCTTTACAATAGCTTCTTACTTCTCGTAGCATTTTTTTTAAATTAATCACAAAATCGAAAAACCCAGGGGAGGCTTTTGTCCAGTAATGGGACGAATAAATATTTTTCTTTCTTTCTTTCTTACAATTTGAAACACAAATAAAAACTTAAAATAAATATTTTGGTTTACCTAAAGTGTTACATTTTATTCATTATTAAGTTCTAAGCTAAAATGAATCCATTGGTTGATTTAGACTGTTTTTCCTATTAAACGAATTAGCCACCGCTTCATCTCATATCTTAGATACTACTGAACTATAAAAGGTTATCAGATCACCATAGTGTTACGGTGTTACTTTCATTCAATACCACAGATAAGCTAATGAGGAACTTGTTCGATAAAAGTGTTTTGGTAAAAACTCGCTCCAACAATAGTGTTGTACCTACTGACAGGAGAAAGGGATGTGATATAACGCTTATCGATATAAAGTGAAAATCGCCTAAATTATAATGAGAGAATATTTATCGGTAATTATTTAAAAGTAAATTGAAAAGTATGAGATATCTATCATTTCAAATAGCGGTATGGTAAACAATAGAAGGAATAGAAATCAAGAAGAAACTATTTGCAGTAGAAATTGAGCGTAATTTCTAGTCTGGTAGTTAGGCCTCAGACAAGGCTTTCCATTGACGACAAAACTAAGAGGTACTTATTGTTTTTCTTATTAGTTCCCAACGATTATAATAATTATTCAACTATGTATAAGTTGAGAATTTGTAAGACTCAGCCGGTAGCAAAATTAAATCAAACAAACAAATGTCACTGACTTCAGATGCAATTTTTTTTTCTGAAGTTTATTTTTGAAGTCAGTTGTTTTTATTGCAAAAAGTTTATTTTTATTTTTAGTTGTAATATCCTATACAAATATTCACTATGCATTCAACCAAGAAACTTAACCCTTAACCTTCAAGATTCCTTTATTTTTGCTTTAAATTCCTAACCTGTTGAGGAGTAGTACCTTCCATCATCAGCTCATCAACATCCAGTGATGACTGCTAGATGCGAATACTTGAATAGCGTCAGAAAGAAAAAGCATGAAACGCTTAATACGTGCCTATGAAATTTCAGGGTTACAATCGATTTCCCTCGAATCCCATCACCAGGTCCTGGTTTCCATATCATGGAATCAATCTTGAAATAACTCCTATCCAATAAAAAATAATCATCTTAATTGGTTCATAAACGACGAAGTTATTCGCGAACACGCATAAGTGAAAAATGTTCATAAATTTATAAAAATCTTTATAAAATGAAAAGTTCTCGGCCAAACTATGTTACATTTTTGGGACCAAATGGCAACTATTCCGCACTAAACTAAAAAAGAATCACGTAAATCGGAGCATAAATCTCAGCGTAATCGGTGTACAAACATAGAAAAAAACGATCGAATTGAACCTCCTCCTTTCGGGAAGTCGGTTAAAAATAATTTTAATCATGGGGTTTTTCTGTTTTTCTAACAAAATGTGGACGCAACTCTCTTTGATGATAGAAAATGTACTGCAGTATGTTTCTCATCACCTTCTCAGAAATATAAATCATAATAAACTCTCAAAATATTATGGATCTAAAAATATTGCATAATTTGAGTCAGCTGTTGACAACAGGAAAATAAGGATGCTGAAACAGATGGTTCATCTGTCAGAAAAATCATGAATGATAAATGGCAGACGAGATTTAGATAAAATTATTGAAATATTCACACTTTTTTTTCTCCAAATCCAAAAATAATTCCAACAAAACCGAAACAAAAAAATATCTGTTACTGTTACCGTAACAACAAAAAAAGTAATTCATTCTTAAATCCAGTTCTCGTTGAATGGGCTCCCTAAAAGGACGGAGCAAATAAAACGAAATGCGCGCGCGCAGCTACGACGGCGACCACACGGCTGAGTTATGTGCTGAGGAGTTATTTGTTTTAAGGTGGAATAATGTGGGCTGCGGGTAGTCCTCTGGTTATCGCGGCCTCGACATAGAGGGCGAAGAAAGAACATGGGTGGTTTTTAGTCAGTAGAAGTCTGACACTCCCTTTCGCTCTGCCCAAGAGCGGGAGGGGTTATTCGATGATTTTACACCCACCAAAAAAAAAAAAAAAGGTGGAATAATGTGTTACCTGTATTGTGGAATATGGAAAAAAGTTTTATATAAACAAAGGTTTGTTTGAAGTAACCTCGAAAAAAACTGGACACCTTGCTACAATGACGGTACCATCTTCTTCTTCTTCATCGTATGGTCAGTGCCCTAACGAGAACTGAGTTTCAAAACCGCCCATAAGCCTATGATTTAGATAATGATTTGCAACCCTCCGAAAAAAAAAATGTATGCTGGTTTGTTCACGATGTATTCATCACCGAAGCAAGTGATAATTTAACAATACGAACAGGAATCTAAAAAATGAGGTACGCGTGTCTTGGGTTCGAAATCGAGATCTTTCAGTTGTCAGTCCGGAGTTGTCAGTCACACCACTAGACAATACTCCACGATATCCGTCATTCTTTAAAAAAATCACTGACATAAATTCTTACGAACAACAAACGCATCCTTAAACGGAATTAATTAGATTGTAGTACTTACCTAAAAAATAATGGTTGGAATACTTTGTACATAATTTCGAATCAGGTAGGAATCCGCGTTTTATAAAAACAATACCAGTGTATGAATGAATCCACAACTCTGACCTAATAAATAACGTTAATTACCCATCAAATAAAAACAAAACAACACCCAACAAAGACAAAGCAACTTAAACCTTCCTACAAGCACCTCCTTCGTGTTGAACTATCATAAAACACCAGATATAATCAAGAATGTTCTCCTCCTTTCCCGCCCGATAATAGGGACTCCTCGACCCTAACTCCGGCACAACGGATCGTATCACAATGTTGTAATTATCTAACAGATCAAAGGAGTTGCAGGATGTAAGGCCTTATACAGGAGGTCCTAGTTTGGGCCTTGTGATAAAAGTTGGGTAGATAAAGGATATTCGCTTTGTCGCAAGGTTTCGGAATGTAGAAAATGTGCAGACGATTATTATTATTTAACTGGTCGTGCAAAATCTTCTGAGTTAGGAAAAATTTGGTAGGGAAGTTATTTAAGTTACAGACATAGGTATTGATATTCGGCAGTCATTTATGCATGGCGCTAGTAAACATATTGAATTTTTTCGCAAGTTTGGTGTCATCAGCGGGTTTGGCGGACTTATATCATGCTTATATTATGCTTCTGCAGCAGCCAAGTAATTGGAAGCTGCGGAGAACGAACCAGTCCGAATAGCTACATTTCAATTGACGCTTAAATAAATCAGCAGCAACATCTTGCAACAACTTTTCTCCATACATTATTTTGATATGCCCTTTCCCAATGCCTTTTAAATTGGGGATGGCTTTGATTTATCAACATTATCTTTTGGCCCTTGACCCATACTTATTACTTGGGGTTGGCGTAACACGTTTTTTCTTCAATTCTCCTATGTTAACCGTCACTCCACCATTTACTCTTTTTTCCTTCATATCATTCCTCACACAAAGAATGTTTCGTTTACTTGGTCTACCTCTCCCTCTCCATCTATCACCATTTACATTCATTCGCCCCTTCCTCAAAACATTATTTATTGGGACGCCTTTGATTATTCGTTAAAAAAATTATTTTCTTGGCTCTTCAAAACCCTAACAGCATTAGAAAATACCCTAGGTAAACACAAAACCCCTCTTGCAGAACAAAACATCAGTAGTACCCATCTAAACTTTCTTCCAAGTCAAGTGTACCGACGAATACGGCAAATCGATTAAGATGCTCATCTAGATAAGTACAGGACCAACATTACGGCCAGAATGTCTAATTGATAATTTATGGCTTTAACGGGAACTTTATTATAACAATTTACTAACTACTAGTTAAGATAAGGTTTATGGGTTATATGAATTAGATGCATTTACTTTGGGAATGGATGTAGATGAGTTGTTACAATAATGTTAGTGAATTAAAAACTAAGGTACAAAAAAAAGGTTATAGCAAGGTGAGGTATGGTAATTAATTAGCATAAACAGCTCACGACGTTATATAAGGTTTACCACGAGGGCCCAATGCTAATTGGCGGATAGATAAACTATAGCTTTTGTCTAAAACTTTTCTAACAGCAGTTTTAACCAGAACAGATTGCGATACTCCCAAAAGTCGTATAGTTTCATCCTTCAAGCGTGGATACACCAGTAATACTATGACAAATCAAAATGCTATCCGTCAATCTTAATCGATAAATTCCTCTCCACAAAGGTTATAAGGTGAACAGAAACTTAAAACTGGCCAGCTAGAAACATCCTGTATCGATAGCGCAATCAACGCACCTTCAGAAACACTTGTACACCAAGACGAATACTGGCCGGCGATGGCCCAAAAAACTTTAAAAAAAAACCAATCCTCATGGAAAGGAATGCAATGACTCGCTCTGCTTCTAATCTGAACGCACCGAGACTAAAATTTTAAAATTGGAGTTGCTACATAAATGGATTTGAAACTATTTTTTGCTCCTTGAAATGTCGTCTTTGCGCTGAGTGAATATTAGTGATGTGTGATGAAATTTTATCTATGGCAGATGGTTGTATGAATGGAACGATACGTATCTATATTGCCATTGATTAAGCCTCATTAGTAGTACTTTACAAATAAGATCTCTAAAAGATGTCTTTCAAATTATTTTTTCTAATACGAGAAATAAAAGGCTTTAAAATCCATTAGGAATATTTAAGATTAGCTATTTGCTAATCAAGACACTGTGTAATCGATGCAAATTAGCAACTTATAAGATCGATTTGACATCGTGCCCTCGCATACTAATCAACCAACGTTGATCACGATTAGCACATACACCTAGACTTCCTAGTCACTAAGCCACATCACAGTCATATGTATACGATACACGAGGACACGTCGAGTAAGTCGTAGACGAGAGTAAAAATTAATTTCACAAAGCTAAACTCTTTTTAATTTTGGCCTTTTTTTTCATAACTTCAATAAGCCTTTCTCAAAAACTCACGTTACGCAAGAACTCTGATACCGGTATTACACCAAAAATCAAATAATAAGCCATTACAATTTGTTAATTGAGTTTACGGTAATAAAAATAAATTCACCAATAAAAAAACGTTGCGTAATTAAAATCGGAACAAAAAACTTTGCCATTCCGGAACTACTCGTTACAAATTGAAATTTACCCAATCAACTTTGAACCTAATTATTAATAAGCGTTAAAATTCAAAATGTGTTAAAGAAAATTAACAGATTCTGGTAGCTAGATGTGCTGGCGGCGTCTGTACCTACATTATTATTTCCTTTTTGCAGTGGAATGCAGAGATTAGTGGATCTTTATGAATTATGGCCATGGCAGTCATGATAATTATAAAGTCAGTGTGCATTTTTATCATAGGCCAATTATTTGGTAGTCACCATCAAGAACGCCCGTCAATTTGTAAAAACTTCTGTAACAACAACAGCGACACTAATAAGAACATTGCCAGTAAATCTAGTCAGTAGTTACGAAAACAATCAGACAAAAATCATTAAGTCAAAGTGACTTTCACGAACCATAGCCACCACTATACCTATCATACCATAGTCACCTATTATGACCATTTACAGTACAATCGATGACTAAAGTCTTACACACCACTTTAAGCTTGTAGCTCAATGTCTGTATGGGCTGATGGTAAAAAAAAATGTATCGATATGTTAAACTTGCTACTTTTATTTTTTCTAGGTTTTTTATGTTTAGTTCTATGTTCTCCCGCCTGCACAGATAAGTTGGTTGTAGCGTACAACTTATTTGCATAAAGGTTACGTTTTATTGTCATAAATGTAGGTTAAAACAACGATGTTATGTAAGTGTAAAAGTTATGCTACGTTATGGAAATAAGTTGGACCGTAAAATATGTAATATATTCATACATTGTTTTTGGACACTTCGCGTAGGTTAGAACTCTTAACTCGTCATAGTTTCATTCAGGTAAAATAAAAAGCGTAAGTACGTACTTAGAATTACAAAATTATAACGAATTGAGTTTTAACATTCATTGTCAAATAAAGCTTCTTACTAAAAACCAAAGCATACAAAAAACCACAAACAATAATTTCTACCTATCTCACTAAACATAGGACGCATGACTAACATCGCACAGACACGCGTCACTTCAAATTAAGCTATTAAATTCTAATTAAAACAGTCACCAAACCAATTGACTTCCCACGTGCGTGTACAAAACAAAGCCAAAATATCCGGGCGGGAACGCTTACTAGTAACAACACTAACTACCCAGTAATAGAAAGCCCCCATTTGTCTTCATACATCGTACAGCGGCCGGTCACCCACTACTTGTACCCCCGTACGTACAGACGCTTAATTACATACAAACATCAATTAACGACATAAAGAACCAATTTAATGGGTAATCCTATTTCAATGGGTTACTAAATTACTGTTGTTATTAGACCATTAATTAGTTAATAATTATAAGTATGTACAGTACATATTTGGTAAGGTGCATTTTCGATTTGTATTATTATTATTATTATTATCTATTCGAATGAGTTATGTAAGGCACGTAATGTTAGTCATCTAATCGTTCAGAGTATTATTTAATTTTAATCGGAGATTCGGAAATGACTAAATTGGATTATAAAACTTAATTGTTTCCTTGTATGGAAAATTGAGATGCAGTACTAGCATCAGTGCAATCGATCGTCGAATGAGATTATAGTTTGATAACCGTCACAACAACAGATGTAAAGTTTGAGTATAAAACCATAAGGTACTTACATTACTAAGGGTTTTACCATCCTATTGTCAAAAATAGGATTATCAAAAGCATCCTTAGCAGTGATCTTAGATGAAGACCGGGGTAACGAGTTCTACCCTTCTTCAAACAAGAAAAGACTAGTAAAATCAGGCAAATTTGCACCTTGAGAGAAACTTCATTCAAAGAGCAGATTTGCCCGATTTCTGCCCAGCGACACTTTTTTTTCGTTAGTGCTTTCTCTTTCGTTACTTCTCTTCATTACTAAAGAAGACTAAATCAAACAAGAGTAATACTTTCAGAGAGAAGCAGAATTAAATATTTCAGAACATTTTATTGCGATAGATTTTCGCAAAGTAATGGATTTGTTAAGCTAAAAGATAAAATTGCATCACACCACACAAAGGCAAACATATTTTGATAAGTCAATAAACATAAATAACCAACTAAAAACAATTTCACAACATCCATTCATAAGAAGCTTTCTACAAGCTTTTCTTCACCGATTTCCCTAGACCTCCCACACATTTTCATATTAAAAGCCATAAAATAGTTACGACACAATTATATGATGTCCCTTTGACCCCTAGAGCTATTAGCTGGTTCTGCAAGCGACAATTTGGTTTTGGTAAATTATTTCATTGACATGCATGTACAGATAAATAGATCGTTTAACAGTTCGTTTAGCGGAAAGTTGGTTCGTAAAGATAGCTTGATATTGGTCAGGCATTTTGCGACAGTTAGCCAAAAGTCTTATAAGATCGTACATTGATTGATCAATGATCACCTATTTACAGCCAATGAACGCCGTTGTCGGTATTCCTTGGTCTTGGTAAAGTTTGAACGGCATAAATACTCTTTTCCGGGATACAACAAATATTCCAGTATAATTTTGTCAGCTAAATATTCAGGAAATAAAGTGACGGCCTGAAACATGTTACTTCTGTGCAATGCCTAGGTCATACTCTGGTTAAAGAATGTTTCAGGTCTCTTTAGTCTTCATTATTTTATCCAACAATTAACTGTAACATCATCTTGGTGGTCCTGGCAAGGCTAGTCATTGTCAAGGTCAGCTGTATCACAGGTGTCTATTCAGCTATAAAGATTAAAGATCTATGGGTAAAAGCTAGATGATAATAATTATCATCTAGCTTTTACCCATAGATCTTTAATATAGCCCCTTTTTAGTGCAAAGGCTGTCTACAATATCGCTACCAATTGCCATGATACACTTAATAGTGTCCCAAAATCCGGCTAACACAAAATTTTGGCTACTAAAGCATTTCGTTTGGCGTGTCGTAGGCGATTTAAGGCTCAAAGTTAATAGGACACGACATTAAGCAGCCAATCGGTGGGCGTTGTTTGATTAATTGCTAACTGCTTGCTGATTTTAACCTACATTTGTAGAGTACATTGTAATAACTGTTATTTGTCCGGTTAAAGTACAATGAGGTTTAATTAACTTCTGTTTTGAACTCTATTTGCAGCTAACTACGCCTTGCTGTGAAGTTTTCGATAATAGAGTTGTTATTTTGTGCCTGGGTATAACAAATTATAAACTTGCTTTTATTCGTATATGCATAACGAACGTATAGGATTTTCGTAGTTCAACGGTTCTATACGATCATAAAAATCTTCCAAAAGGTATTTAAACTAACATTGAAAGCATTTGAAAGGTATTTGAACGGCGTTTAAAAACACCGGGTGCATCATAGTCAGAGGTTTACCCGATCAAAAGTTATGTAAACATTCATTCATGCCATTCAAAACATTGTAAAGATCATCGTAAACAATTTATCTAAACGACCGTTACATAAGATCGCCCAATTTATAGTAATAAACATTCATATTGAACTGAAGAAAGAAATTCTCTTCATCAACTACGGCAGTACAGTCAGCTGCACCAATATCTACTTATATACACATGGCAACGTATAGAAGCCATTTTCGCCCACTGTATTAATTTCGGTTTCATATAACGTAACGAAACTTTATATTTTGGAACCTAAAATACGTAAAGAAACATTGGTAAAGTAGGTCCTATCGCAAAGTTCGAGACCTGAAGACTATTTCACTGTTCAAGACCAGAGTGAAAAAATATTATCTTTCCTCTCCATTATGACTTTTTCATGGACATATATATTAATGTTTTTTTTTTTTATTTGGTTTATATATATTAGCATTGTGTATTTATACAAGTATGTTTTTATTCTCTATTTATTATTATACATATAGGTTCAGTTAGATAAGACACATGCACATAGAATTATTTTACGCCGCTTACACACTTTAGTCTACATTTCTTTTATCATTTCTCCTTTTGCAGGTCTGCTGGCAGAAATTTCTTGAGAAATAAGAAGTACCTTTGTACTCTAATGTTATATTTTGTTATTTTCCTGTGTTTTCTACCGTGTGTACATAAATAGTAAAATAAATAAAAGTTGCCATCGTTGTTTTACGAGAAATTCGCGTTTAAACTTTGCTAAGTGCGTTTTAGCTTTGCTTTGCTGTGTGTGTGTGTGTGTGTGTTTGATATTGGTGCTTCTGACTGTAGATACATCCCACATCATCCATTTATTTACTTTTGATTATTTCCATATTTTATATTTGAACTTTATTTTGTGGAACATCCGGGGTTTATGATTGAGTGAATCGCAAATTAAAAGTGACAGTAACGATGAATACTTGGTGGTATATAGCAACCGTCCATTTTTTCTTAGTAGGGCGTCAGACCACAAATCCACCTGATAGAAAACGGTGATTAATTTGATATACAGTAGAGGACATGTGAAAATATACCGAAAATAAGTCCGTCATTAGACAAGACAGAGAGATGACAAGAATTTCTAAGGTAAGGAACAAGTATGTTAGAGGAAGTTTAAAAGTTGCGCTAGTTACAGAAAAGTTAAATTACTTGAAAGGGTTTAACGGAAAGCAGCGGTAAGCAAACGATTAAAGGATTGAGTGAGGAATGAAAAACAGAAAAAAAGGAGTAAATGATAGCGTGACGTTGACAGAAGAGAATGGAATAAAGGAACGTTACGCCAACCCCAAGTAACATGGGATTTAAGCAGGAACTTGATGATAATCCTACTAATATTATAAATGAGAACGTTTGTGAGGTTGTATGTATGGATGGATGTTTGTTACTCTTTCACGCAAAAACTACTGAACGTATGTGGATGAAATTTAGAACACACATAGTGTATAAACTGGATTAACACATACATATACTTCTTATCCCGGTAGTATGATCCCGTGGGACAATTATCGAACTCCACACGGCTAGTCTACCAATATTTTTAATTCATGTTACAGCAATGACACTAACTGATTCAGCCACACCTTCAAGTGAATATAAAAACCAACAGTATTGTGCATGCAGACCCAAAACTTGAGAAGATACTTTTCTTTTCATCAGCACAGGTACAGGTCAACACAGAGAGCGAAAGTGTAAGCTCAATATTTATCTATCAGCATTCAATTGAAGGGTCACGCATGCCTGCAGACAACATCTTCTATACAAATTTATTTTTACTGTTACACACAGGCCCTTCACACGATTTTAAACCGTGAGAGGAAGAGATAAGAAACAAGCCTGATTTTTTTTGGGAAAATAATTTGGGTAACTATTGAAATGCATTTTGATGCTTTACAAAAGCTGCAATTTAAGGTTGTGTTTGAACAAAGTAAATACAAAGAAACTTTAATTAATTTTTGTTTGACGTAGACATTAAGTAGGTACGCAAGATGTGTATTAACAACTGCCACGAGCTTCTCGACAGTAGACTTTCATCAGCAAAACCTATGTTGCATCGACGCTAGGCAAGGCCGAACACGAGTAATTTAGAGTAGCGCCTAGCTTAAGGTTCTGAAGGAAACTTAGAGAACAGCACGTCGACACAGCAAGAATCAAAGCATCAAAAGATGAAATCAACTGAAATATTATCTGCTGAGCCTTTTTCCAATTATATTGGGGTCGGCTTCTGGCCTAGCCGTATGCAGCTGATTACCATTATTTTAAATGGAGCGACAGCCTATCTCACCTCCACACCCAAGTTAGTACCTACTAGTTAATAACCCCCCTTGGTAATGGTAAGACTGGTTGAAAATCAACTGAAATGATCATAAAATAGGTTTCCTTGTTTACTGGCGTCTAGCCATAATAATAACAAAACAACAAAAGTTTTCTAACCAACGAAATTATTACCCATTTCTCCCCAAAAGAAATGGAAAGCCCTTCACAACACACCCTGTATAAACACGAAAGGGGTGCCGCCACCCTCGCCGTCTTACCAGGAAATTATGAAATATGGATACAGTTTTACTACGATTAGGTCTACAACAACGGAATAACACGCAGGCTTTTAAATATTCAATATTTTGTTGGGGAAAGTTAATAAAATTGATAAGTCAGTAGGCAGAAACGACCTATTAATAATGTTGAGGGGTCTATTTACAAACTTGTTAATAAAAGTTTTTAAACTGCTAAGATCACTGATACAAACTACTTAACTAACATAGACACTGAACACAGGATTTACGAGTACCTTGTTCACCCATCCCGTCCCATCAACCCGTTTTCAGTGGCCATGACAAACTTGTTAATATTTTATTAGTTAAACTTGAGGGAATATTATGTCCCCTTTGTACAGTTTTAACTCGTGCATCAAGATTTAATAAATATTAGTCATCTGTAGGCAATGCAACGTTTGTTCTATAAAAGAGTTCAATGATATTATTCAAATGTTGCACATACTGTGTCAAATGCATATTTATCAGACATTTTCTCAGCTCTCTCAGAATCTACATTTAATTTATATGCATAACACACAGTATCTCTAGAAATAAACTAAATTCCTCTATTGCACATAAAGTCCTATGTTTTATTAATTCAGCCACAAAGCGCATCTACGCATGTATTATTCTGTAATTTTTTCTATATCTTGCTAAGCACGTAATGATTAATTATTTCAGGCAAGTAGCACACGTCTTCACCTATGTTTCTATTTCTGTATGCTCAATCAGTCTATTCTCTTCACGTTTTTAGAAGAGCTCGTCTGGTGCAAATGCCTAAGTAGATTCTCTTAATTTATTTGTCATTAGTAATCAGGCCACAACTACTGCTTAACTTTATTAGGAGAAAACTGTGTAAATACTGGCAAGAAATAATAAACATTGACCTCTACTCAAGAATACGCATGATAAACACTACAATAATAAATATTAAAAAAAAAATTGTCTTCCAAAAAACACTAAAACGGTCGGTGTCTTTGTTTCATTGACTTTATAGGCAGCGACTTCTTTTTTAGAGTTTGGTAAAAAAAACAGTCGGATGATATCCGCTCATTAAAGTTTATAATACGATAATTATTTTCGTGGGATAATTCTGCGTTAAGCTCTTCACTAAACATCAGCTTATCTTTAAAGGATGTTGGGATAACATCATGCCAAGGCGTGGTATGAACATTAATGATAACAATAAGCACGTGTTATGATTAACTTCCCTAGGAAGGAAGGAGACTAAATCAGATTCAATAACAAACAAAATACAAGAATTCGTAAAAAATTTACTTGTTTAGAATTGCTGTTGACATTCGTTGTGTGTTATTGTATTACCAAGACTTGTAGTGCTAAATTTTACTGCATAAAGCTCTATAAAGGCATTTCTTTGTCTTGTTAACTCCGTCAATACGACCCCTATAATTTCCAGCCATAGTTTTAAACAAATATCCGTCTACAAAATCCTATTAGCATATCCTAAAAACAGTTTCGCAGAAGTCCTGAGTCACGTACATTTCGGCAAGGATTCGCGTGACGACCGAAAAACACGCAACGACAGCTGTCGAATAGTAAATGAAGTCGCTATGGTGTTGGCGTTACAATCGGTTCTTTATGGTAATCTGATGGTGATGCAATGCCCAGACCGTGGTGATAACTCTGGCAGGCAGACAGCTAAATCGTTACTAAAGAATTCAGTTAACTCGCGACCTTATTTGGGTGGATATTATTAAGTAATGCAACGTTAATGAAAGGAGAGAAAGACGAAAGTCAAAGAAAAGATAGTAGACGAGACGGTTGACGAAACGTTTTGCACAGAGCCTAAGTAACATGGACTCGGACAGGAATATGATAATAATGAACAAGGCGAAAAAAATCTTAGGCGGTTGATAACAGCAAATAACTGAAGTTTTAGGATAACAACGTGAACTTGTCCCAACGCCGCAACGGTTAAAACGAAGTTAAAATGTCTTAGTTTTAAAGGCGTTAGTCTTCTAAAGCCACTCAATAACAACTATGACCAGATAGTTGTGTTTGGAACAGTTACAGTCCGTCTCCATTTATTCAGCAATACTGCCTTTTCACAAATTAAAAATAAGTCTTTAACAAAACATTTACCACGCCAATCACATTAAAAGATCCGATAAAGATGTCCAACCAAAAAGGTAACCTCAAGGTCCAATCACGCCTTTCTTTCAACAAGACGATGCAATTAAACAGTCATTTGAATAAATTCAAAAGAATTACACAATGAGTTTGTAACTTCGTAAAATTCGTGTCATATTCAAACAATACTGTTATTACATTGAAAACGATACGTTGCGTAAGAACACTGTGACCAGTTTAATATTTTGGATGCTTGGCTTGGCAGACGGTGGAAAAAGGAACTAAAATTATACATGATGGTGACATCACTAGTAATCTGTTACCAATACTTACCATGAACTCAGCGTAGGAAAGACTTGATTGTTTTTAAATAAACGTTATAAATTATCAAATTGGCTAGCTTAAGAATCATTATTCTGAAATTCTTGGTCGGTAATACTGCATTAGAAGATCATTGCTAGTCTACGAAGAAAGAGGCGCCACCATCGATCGGTCGATATAAATTGGACACCACGTATGTAAGAGTGTATGGTAACCAAACTTACCATGAAGGTGTAATTCGTATATCGAAATTCCCATAACAATCGATAGGTACTGATTATTCACAGTCAATTGTTTTATTACTGTGTGCTTGTCAGTGGTGTGACGTGGTTTTATTTGTTAAATGCGTGGTTTTAGCTACTCCATACATATGCAAATTAAAATTGTTCTCATCGATTCTAGGCAGCGACAAAAATGATGATAGTTTTATTGTTTGTCGTCTTATGTGTAATATGTGTTCAAATTGGATTCCATAATAAACGTGGAAGAAAACTAATTGTGACACTTATTTTAAAAGAAACTAAATAATTTAATATTGCTGAGACTGCAATTGCGCTGCTAGAAGAAGAGAAGAGCAGTCTGTATCTTAAAGAGGGGACTGCTCTGTATATGCAAGCTAAAGCAGAGCCACTGACTTTGGTTGACCGTGGTCCGTGGCTAGTCTTATCCAAAAATCATTCACACAATTCCTTATCTTTTTACTGATTTCAGCACCACTAATAACTATGTTGTCCACCTAACTGGAATGTTGACAGCAGCACCAAAATTTTAGCATTTTATTTCCCAAATATATTAACACGTAACAATGGCTTCGTCACGCATTTAAAATTCATTCACATTTGTATTCAGTTAGTGTCTTGTTTTAATAACCGGCGAATTTCTCATTTGGATGTGTTGCGAAATATTCACCATTATGAAGAATGACTGATGGGTATGTGTGCTTATAGGAACAATGACATAGGTAGAAAATAACCAGCCATCTTAGCTCATCTGATAACTAACTTCAAATACAACAAAAAGATCAAGATACCAAATATCTCAGGCTAGTGGTGTGCGTCGGACTGTCAAGTAATTATCACTCACTTCAGTCTTCTTCAAGGGGGGGGGGTAACCAAATAAATATTTCTCGACGGCTACGTAAAGCCAAGACAGAGGCGGGATAAAAACTTTGACAACAGGTTAGGCACTAACATGGTTAACAGGGCACCAACCACACGATAATTTAGTACTTAGATGAAAATAAAAGAAAAACTTGGTGAAAAAAAAACTAAAAACTGTTTCAAGCATCACTTAAGCAGACGTGTTGTCATTTTGTAATTGCAACCAGTCTCGATTTACTTTGAAGACGTAACTTTATCTCATCGAGTTCCGAAATGGGTTGAACAGTAGTAGTAAGTAAATACATAAAAGTACTATCAAATAAAATAAAATAAACTGGTAAAACAAGTCTTCTACCAAAAAGCAACAGCACACATGAACTGTAACAATTTTATTACAGATTCTAGCAAACAGTAAAAGTCACAAAGTGCACTTTAATTTACATTCCCACCCGGTCGGTAAAGCAAACATTTGACTAACAGACAATACGCGACGTGGTAGGTACGGGACTGGCCTTCTCGTGATAGTTACAGAAGATTCACTAGGTACAATAAAATCTAATGCTGTAAACAACACACACAGTAAATCCTACTAATTTAGTCCTTAATCCAGATAATTAAGTTTTTTGCAGTACTGGATATTTGTCACTCTTTTACGCAAAAATCACTGACAGGATTTCGATAAAATATACCTCACACATATTTTAAAACCTGGATTAACACATATGATACTTTTACCCCGGTATTAAGATCGCGTGGGTCAATTACTGAATTCCACACCGGCGCGCGGCGAAGCCACGAACATAAGCGAAATCTATCTACGTCTTTCTCTGACTGCATTTAATAAGAGAGATTACTTCAGACTGTCAGAAACGAACTACTATCAATCACAGCCTCAGACCAAGAAAAAAGATGGAAGAAGAAACAAGGCGCGCCGTCTATCTTTTTTTCTTGGCCTGAGATCACAGCTTGGAAATGGAAATCACGAGACATCTTTCAGGTTTTGAAAGATCTCGCCATCGGCGATAGTATTCGCGGTGATCTTTGAGCAGAGGCATGAACCTAAAACCCTCTTATAGTTTATGGGTTACATTCGCAAAGGCTATTTGATAAAAAAAAAAATGACTTCAAGTATTTATCTTCTCTCTTCTAAACTCAACCTAAACCTTCGAGGTTTACCGGTGTGATGTTGTGTGTGTTTGTGAAATTATTATTAGAGCCGTACATACTAGAAAGA
The DNA here is from genome assembly GCA_932274075.1 of Diarsia rubi. Classification (NCBI taxonomy): domain Eukaryota; kingdom Metazoa; phylum Arthropoda; class Insecta; order Lepidoptera; family Noctuidae; genus Diarsia; species Diarsia rubi. The sequence continues at coordinate 12,067,980 of OW026433.1, read as the reverse complement.
GCTTTTTAAACTTGAGCAAGCGCCTCAAGTGTGAACTGTTATAACCTGAGAAGTAGTAAGTAAGTAATAGTGATTACTATTACTTGCTAGATCCAAACCTAGCCTTGTTAGGAGTGGATTTTCTGCGGCTTCCCATTCATAACAGAATGAATCACCGGCTGACCGCGGTTTCGCAACGGCCAGCTGATGACAACATTATGAGGCTAAGACATTACGGGTACTGCCTAGTTTGGCGCCTTATGCGATTTATATTGCGGTAAAGAGCGGTGTTTTAGCTTCGTTTTCTTCTATTTCTCTTCCTATTTCATCTATTCTTGTAGAAAGTGGAGCAGTTGGGTATTAGGATCATCATTTTCTTACATCTTGCGGTATACTATGCTTAAGAATTGTGTGATTTATTATCATCTGCTTCCAATTTTTTTTTATTTTCTATGCTTATTTTATTTCTTACTGTTTGTTATGCGTTGTATTTTCCACAAAAGAATAGGGTAGTTAACAAAAAAAATCTAATTAGTCCGTCAGATAGATTTCCAAAAAATATTGGACACGTTTTTTTCTTTTTTCACGTAAACAAACAATGAAGACGATACAGTGTTTTGAAAACTCGTGGGACGTTATATTCTAAGACATTAGTATGGCATTTTTACCGGTCAGTGACGTCACAAACCCCCACTCAAATCTTTGACGCGTTTTATCTTCGTAATTTTTTATTGATTTCATAAAACACAAAATACGTATCCAATAATTTTCGATAATCTAACAGACGGACTAATAGTAATCACATTTTTTTTTGTCATTTAACATCAATGACGTATTATATATAGACACGTCACGTACTAACATCACGGGGCTTAAAAACTGCGAAAATATTAGATAACTACTTATACGCGTAAAGAAAGGGAAAGAAAATATGACACGGTACAGCGGGATGCCTGTTGCTAGAGAGAGATAAATATACATTTTCAGTTACGTCACAGGATAAGTAATAGTCTAATTACTTGCTCATTGGTCGAGCGCGTGAGTGACGTAGCTAACGTAACTTCATGCGCCGGCCGCCATTACACGGCGGCGTCGAACAAAATAAAATAAAAATAGGTAGTTTTGTGAACTTACGCATGAAATGACACATTTTATCTATAACTTTTGGAGTATAATTTGTACATCGTAAGAAAACACACGACGGATGTTTTTTTTTTATGTTTTGCGCAGGTTTACACACACGATTTAAATTAAGAACAAACGTAGCGTCGCGGGAGAGGTTGGTGCGCAACTAAGCGCGATGTGGCTAATTGGCTTCATTTCATGTTGCCATTTTTGAGGGCGGACAACGTATCTATAGTATTAATATATCATTGTTTAACATCCCTATTGTCAACAATAGCGCTGTACCAAATAACACATAATAGTTATTTCTCAGTTACATTAACATAAAACAAACAAGAATTGAATAAATAAAACAATCACGTCGATAAAGAATTTAAGCACGATGTCGAAATATTTCATCGACACAGTGTTGCAGAACTCAAGGCTAAGTCTTGATCTTGACAGTCTGCAAATTACAAGAAGCGATTGCGATGAATTGAAACGTTCATAAAGAAATACAAGGAATAACGACTTTGGGTTAAATATAATTAAGTGATGCTTGATAACGTTATTTTTAATTTTTACCCTCATTGCAAGTTTAGTTTTGTTGATGGCATTGTCTTTGGTAGCCACACGACAGCTTTGGTGCAGAAGGTAGTATAGGAGATGGACAAATAAAATCCCGAAATCGCAACCGAACCTAACCTCTTTCCAATCATTTCACAGAATACTGGCCAGTAATCCGTTCACTACTTCTTCTACACCTCGATTCTACATAAATAAACAAAAGAAAAACAACATAAAAGATGACCGACATCAAATAGCATCAAGGCGTGATGACAAACACGAGAAACAAAAGACACCTGATACTGACAAGCTCAGTAAACAGAGACGCGTCGTCAAAAGATTTCTAGAGCGGATAGCGATACGAACACTCAAAACGTATAACACTTTTTCATTAGACAGGTAACTATATGTATGATATTGTATGCGTAACACGACTTATAAGGAGATGAAATGAATATTGAAGTCGATTCTGTAAGATAATGTCAATGTTGTAAGAAGGAAATAAAGGAGAACTAACTAAGTAACATAACATCACGCTTTTAATCCCCGAAAGGTTATGCAGAGGTGTACCCATTAGTACTCCCACATTTCGCCAGTTATGTTGAAGACTCATGTAATAGAGGGCGAGCCTATTACCATTAACCGGGCACGAGTCCATGGCTGCTACTAAATAGCAGAGAAATTCCTGATGGAAAAACCCAATAACACTTCACCCAATCTGGGAATCGAACCCGAGCCTCATGCACAACACTCGACCTTGCAACCATTAGACCAACGAGACAGTCCAAACCTGGGGTTTTAGTAATAAAGGGTGTAAAAGAACCCTTAACGCAAACGAAGGGCATTTGTTCTCCCCACCACTGCGGTCATTTTTTTGTTCTAGACCATACCTGGGAACCCCCTAGTTACGGAGATATTGGGGGTCAAAGTTCCAAACAGCTGTTTTTTGTAAATACTAGTTTTTCAGGTTGTAACTTTACTTAAATCACCTCCATGACTCTTTTACTTTTCAAAAAATCCACTAGCACAATATTTTAAGAGTGCTACATTGAGTTTAACCGTTATTTGAAATTTTTGACCCCAAAAAAATCGTTTCCTAGCAAAAACGTTTGCGTAGGGGTACTTAGTCAGAATGCTTGGTTGATGTTTGTGTGAAGTGTTGATTTACACCCTGTATAGTATCGATCTTCTATCGATTTCACAAACATAATCATTACCTAGTTTAATTTTATGTTCAAGTACATAAGTCATTGTTCTCTCCATATTCGCATTACGACGCTTATAAGTTCAATCTATTGTAACGGCCGCTCCTACTACATAAATTGTCCGAGGAATCTGGGTTTCCGGAATGACGTCAACCTCTCCTGATAGTACATTGAACACCTACATGCGAAGTTCAATATCGAACATACATTATGTTGTACTTGTAAGGTACGGAAGTTTCTTGTAGAACTATATTTATTTGGGGCCAAGTTGTGGGAATGACTTATGTATGAATCTTCAAATTCATAGCTGCCTAACCTTTTTGTAACTATAACACCAGCTGAATACCAGTATTTTCATGGAGCGACTGAATATCTGACCTTCACAACCCAGTTACTAGATTACACGATACCCTTTGGAAAGACTGGTTGTCAGTGTTGACATTTTCGGGCCACTGATTACCTATTCAAGGATTCTCTTCAAAATCGACAGTGGAGTATTTTTAGAAGCAAGTAGAATTCAATGTCACTCAAAGTAACGCCACCAGTTCGTTTTGTTCTCCTAAAGAAAGTTTAAATCTGTCGCGAAGAGAGCCCTTAGTATGAGGACCTGAAATTCTTCAGGAGAACCTGACCTAGGTTTTTGTGGTGACAAACGTTGGAAATATTGCTTCGAGTTTAGACATATTTCGAAACAAAGCATTGTGTTTAAACATCAAAACGTACGGGCAATGTAAGGTGAACCGAACCGTGAATACGATGCACCGTTTTCTCAAATAACGTTTACGATCGCACAATCGATGACCGTTTTGAGAACACCGTAACAATGTCCATAGTACATACGTTGTCTGCCTACTTATTGAACAGTGCCGTTACCGAACTAAGCAGAATGCTAATGAGTATTCAAAATAACGTAACCTAAAGACTTGTGTCATGTGTGACTTCGAACGCGTTCCGCCATTTTATTTTCCCACGAATATTGCAATGGATGTGTGTTCGAATTTCAAATTATGATGTAGGGAGGGGAATGTGTGACACGTACGTGCTCATGAATGCCACCGGTTTTACTAAAAAACCGTTTACAACCATCGAAGTGTTATTAAACTTGAACATAAATGATCGTATTGTTTCTTCAACAATTACACATTTTTCCCTAATAACAAAAGCATGTTAATTCACACCCGAGAGAAACCTAGTACAAGTAAAGGTGTTAATTCAGGAAGCGATTGTGTCCAATGACAAAGATGTGATTAAGTATCGCCCGACATAGTGTTTGATCTAATTTCACATTGCGATGCAGTTCAGTTTTCACACGGTTCCGTGAAACGCCGTGGTGCGAAAAATTAGTGTCACGGTTTAGCTTCAATGCTGAGAAAGTAATGCACATGTCAAGCACAATGCACTGATATAATGTCTTTATATCCGTATCATTGTTAGAAACCGGAACAAGAAAAATAGGATGATTATCTTGTGTTGTCAGTGGTGCAAAAAGTTGGAGGCGCAAAAAGTTTGAATCACGAAAATTGGGTTAGCGGGCTTGGCGTCAATGTGTCACTACACTATTTCATAGATAGCACACAAAGGTGTTTAAAGCCCAATAGTAATAATATCAATAAAAAAAATCAAAACGAATCTAAAGCAATGTAGATTTGAAAGTAAATCTATATAAATAAAAAGAGAAGTCCTGACTGACTGACTGACTCATCAACGCCCAGCCCAAACCCTTGGACCTGGAAAGCTGAAATTTTGCACAGAGGTTTCTTTTATAATGTAGACAAGGAAAAAGGAAGGATTCAACCCCAAAGGGAGTAAAATAGCGGATGAAAGTTTGTATGAAAAATCTTATTCCTTGAGTAGCGGGCGAAGTCGCGGGCAAAAGCTAGTAGTTGATATTTAAAATTGGCATTAAAAGAATAAGAAACACACTAATTTAGGCGTAAGCGCCACTTATTACTACAACGAAGATGATTATAATAGACTCTAATGCGTTTTTTATATCCTGTGAACGAGACTTGTAAGGTCTTCAGAAAGAACAAAGTTATATCTAGTTACTAAATATGTTATTTACATGGCGAATGGTAGGTTTTTTACGTAGTATCGACTTCATTGCTGCTGAATTAGTCATCATCACTTAAGAATTAACAAAACATTCACAACAAACAAAGTGTAAGGAAATAAAAACGTTGAAATACGAAATGACAGATAGCTAAATAAAACTTCGAAATTATAAATTGGTTCGTCTCAATTTAACCTAACAGCGTATCGCATCCAATCAATGCCTCAATATTTAGAGCACGTTCGGTTTTTGAATTAAGAAACGTGTTGCTAATAGAACTCGATTAGCTACTCGAATGAGTCTAGGTCGCTATTTCTCGATTATAACGATTACCTAACGTTGCATCTCGGTTACCTCATCCGCGCTCGATTTCGAAGGTCACTGGTCGTTCTGTGTCTTGTGTGTCGCGAGAATATGTCTTAGTTCGTGCTTTTGCTTAGGTATTGTCATTATTACTCGCGTAAATATGACGAACTCTCTCAAAATTGTGGTATAATCAGTCCCATTACAGCGTGTCCTGTCTCGAATGAGAAAGGTAATCACTTACAAGCACCATTAGTAACGGGATATGATAGAAAGCCATAAAACAATTACCTGAAACAAAAGACAGTAAAACATTAATTTCACATAGATAACTAAAACCAATAAAACTCGATAAATCTGAACGAGAACAAAACAATAACAAAGTGTGTGTGAGTGTGTAGTGGGTGTGTGTGTGTGTGTGTGTTTAAAGTAAACATGGTTAATATCCCGTTTTAGTATTAATAATAATGTCAGTGATAATTACGAGTATTACGACAAAGCTTTATGAACTCGAACAAAGCATAGACAACTTTATGAAAAGCAATGATATTTAAAATGATGGACAACACTACAACATAAAAAAACGATCATTGTCTTTGTCTTCCTCCAGGCCATACGTGGCTTCCGGTACTTTCTACCAACCAAACGGACACACATAATACTAGTCATTTATCATTAGTAATAACAATATAATTTGTAATTACTAGACCTGGAAGCCGATGCTATCTATTACCAACTGTTTGACAATTGTTTGTCCAAGTAATGTATGTTTGCTCTAAATCTCTTGATAATTTAAGACTGTGTGGGCGATTGCCTACAGCTGTTACAAATACCTGTGTTTTGATTTTCTCGTATTTTAGTATCAACATCCGTTTGACCGCAAGTGAGTCAAGTTTATGATGCTCATGAACGTGGATGCTTTCTTTTGCATAGTTTCCGTGTTATGGAGAAAATTCATATTCAACGTGACACAGTTTGAAAATAAAGCATTATACCTTTGTATTCTTGCTTGTAGGTTCTGAAATATAATATAATGCCACAAACACTTTCAGTTAAATGTGGGTTTGGAAGACTTGGTTAAATTCCATTACTGGGTATACTTGGATTACTGACAACACAAGCACCACCAGTTACACCAAAATGAATCCACCAATGTATGGTTAACCCAACAATTCCGGTTTTCAATCATCTGTATTATTAACTGCACCAAGCAATCGAACAACTGTCGTTTCCGGATGCGTCCAACACAAACAAAAATTCTCCTTTGTCTTCGTTCCGCTAAAATGTTTGCACACCAAACACGTTTGCGCCACTTGAAGTGGATCTCAACCAGTTTTTACAAACCTTCTTGGTACCAGAAAGGCTAATGTCAACAAAGATTGACCATATCGACGAGACTTCTCACTTAAGGCGTTCGAAAGAAAAAGAAGGTTTTTTATTCCTATTTCAAATTGAGTAAAAGATTTTCGCGCCATTTTTGGCCCGCGTCCTTTGCATATCAAATGAGTATTTTATCGGTTATATTTCAAGTTATTTCCGAACACCACGTGCAAACGACAAAGCTTGCTGACTCACACTTCCGTGGAACAAAGATTAAACAGCATTAAACCGATTACTGTACTTTACCGAGTGTAAGTACATGATACACGGCCAAGCAAGGTTTTCTTGCTCACTGAACGTCTAGAAGTGCACGCGAATCATTTTTTTTTTCACGAAGTTAGCATAATTACTTCGTATTTAACAACAAATTGTTTCATGTGTGTACAATTTTTGTACAACAATCAATCAATTGTTTTTTCCTGCTTACCATTGCTGAGTATAAGCCTAATCGGCCTATCAAGTTACCTCTGAAACAAGCCTCTCTACGAGAACTAGTCTACACAACACTAGAATCCACTAGTCGTGCCCAATACGTTTTCGAACATTGCATAATTCTGACGAAATTATCTCTACTGCAGTCGTTCCATCTTCATTGAACTGGACAACATTTTCCAAAAATCATTGGTCAACCTAATTCATTTTTAATTGCAACTCTCAGAGGTCGACCAGCGCCAGCGCGGTTCGTCTGTCACTCGGTCGTGTCACATCACAAAATAAAAGTAGTTCAGAATGACCAGGCAAGAAGATCATACAACTTCGGTAAAGTGATTCTGCGTACCTAGAGTAACACTGTTTAAATTGGCTAACTGGTGTCCTGGCACCATGGATTCAGATTTTTGATGAGGCTCTCCCATTTCGTTTCCAAGGAGCTTTTTATGAGATCATTCACGGTTCTGCTAACGGGGTTTTCAGATCGGCCGTAGTATAGGAGAGAAGAGAATCAGCCTGTCACATTAATTGAAGTCTACATCACATGTTAAGTTTTTTTTTTGTTCATTTAATAGGCTTACGTTTGGTCGCAATTCGCATCATAAGAAGCGGGTGACGGAAGCACACTTGCCGAAGAAGGAACCGATTCACTCGAAGTTTGAAGAGATCCCAGATTATAATATAGTCACTCATGGCTTCTGCGAAAGGTCGAATCTTGCAAATCGACGTTTTAACGAAACTCGGCTCAGAGATAAACTCTTTGGTTCAAATTTGAATGACACTTCTGCAGAACCTTTTTGTGATACACATATAAATGACGTCACAGACCAGATGTTGCAATAATACTGTTACTTTCTTGCAAACCGTGTCCAATGGAAGTATGTGCTTTTTCAGGGTCAAAGCTTATGCGAATAAACAATTTAATTTATAAAAATTAATCTGATTATTCTGATATTGTATGCCCGAACATGTTTTAGGTGATAGTCACCGGTTTAATGTCACGAGTATGGAGGATGTCATGGAAAAGTAGTGTGCAAGTATTGACATAATAATGTTTAATGAGAAATGAGTACCTCTAACGTAAATTAAAAACATTTAACATCACTTTATTACGATATAGAAACCAGCTGCGCTTCACCCAGCTTTTACAACTGTTTGTTTAAGTTTTCTGGGTAACTGGACAGTACATTTCCTCGATACAATATTGCTTTATGACGTCAGAAATTCAACAAGTGAGAGACCGGTATCCTAAAGCCTGTTTGCCTTACAGAAAAAAATCATGACCTACAACAACATTTTTACGGCGGAAAGAGGAATTTCTCCGAATTTCGACTGGAATGTGCTATAACCACTTGGACATAAATGGTTGATTGATTTCAATTCCCCTATATGGTAATTAGTCTACCTGTAACAGAGGGTCTATGGTGACATGACCCTCACAGTTCTCTCTGTGAGAGGGAGCAGTAGGCCGTATATCCCTGAATCCACCAAGCGGGTTGGAGTGCGAGGGGAGTTGGAGAAAAAAATCAAAGACATCTTATAACTTGAAATCAAATCAGTTCATTGCAAACATGTTGTACAGGGGTTGGAACAGCGTTAAAAGTATCAAACATGCATGAAAGGGCACTGCGAAACAAATTAATTAAATGTGTCATTTTACAAAACTAATATTATTATTTTCAAATAAAACTCATTAAAACCATGAATGAACTCATTAAAATCTCCTGCTCTAATGTATTTATTGCCCAGTTTTTATTACCTCCAAGTATTAGGAGTTCCGGCACCTAACACTGCATTTACAACAAATTGCATCGTTCCGTTTGCCAGATTGAGAGCCCGATTGCATTGCAAGGTCATGCATCCGCAATCTCACTAATTAGGCACAGTTATCATTAGTTTCATATCAACGTTCTGTATATTTCTGAGATTATTTACTGCGTATTTATTAGCGGTAAAGAAATTGCAGTAGTAATTAATGTTAGAAACGTTTTGGTGTTTTGATAAAACGAAGTGCTTTGCAGTGAAATTGGAGGTAAGTAACGGTAGGTAAATAGATGCTGTAAACTTGCAGCATTCCAGAAAAATAAATACAGTGAAGATAGTGTTTATTCTATAGGTGTACAACATCATTAATTTATTTATAGAAGGAGAAACCATAGGAGCAGGTTATAGCATGATAGTACCGTTTTGTGCCAAAGAGTCTGTCTAATGAAAACTGACTGTTCCTAATGGGGTAAATTTATCTGCAAATAGTATGAACAAGCCATGCTCTACATGAATATGACAGCAGACTTACGAGCAGTAAGTCTTGGGTTCAACCCCAGACCCCTGGGGCAACTGGCAACTGGGCTTATCCCAGTTGTATACGTCCCTGTGTGCCTATTGGCCTTGTTCTTTTCTGTCTCCTGCTGATATGGAGGGAAGTGGTCGGTTTTTCCTACTTCTCCGCAATTCTTTTCTGATTAATTTCGTTGCGGGATCCAAGACAGTCAAATCATTTCTCTGGGACTTCGTCGAGCTTCATTGTCTCGGCGCTTTTTTGTGGTGGCCACTGCTGATTCTGGCTTACAGGAGTTACAGTGGTTTGGGAATAGTGAGGCGGGCTTGTCCCATTAAAAAAAAAACCCCAGACCCCCGTATTACTTTGTGTAATTAATTTCATCACTACTGCTATTAAAACGGTGAAGAAAAACATCGTGAGGAAACCGGCATGTCCTAGATCCAACAACTCCAAGACATGTGACATCTTCCAACCCGCACTGGGCTCGGGTGGTCGATAATAGCCCACGGGCGTCTCATTGAAAAGAAGCCTGTGTCCCAGCAGTGACATTATGTCTAATTACGCTATTATAAACTACAGAAAACAACGAACGCCATATTACCTTTAACACCATCTACAACAGAACTGTGCTAAATAACTAGATAAATACATCGATTGCAAAACGTAATAAAGCTATCGGCCAATCAATTGACCGGATCAATTCATATCACGCGATGATTTATATGCAAGCAAGTGTAACGAGTAAATATATCGTGAGAAATTAATATCGCGTGATGTCTGCATGAGTGGAACAGCAGGAATACAGGTTAGATGTTAGGAGAGCACTCTTTACCTACTGAGTTAGTCTGCTTTTCGACCAGGGTGTCTAAAATGGCCGCTTTAGCAGAATCGTAATATTAATCATGTTAAAAAATTAAGATTCTTAAAATGGACTTTATAGTTATACAGGGTGTTTGGAAGGGAGCTGTACATACGCCTAGGGTAGAAACTAGGGATAGTCTGCTACCTACCCCCGTCCATTATATTGACCTTGGCCTCAAGGTTTTTTTTTAATTTAAAATTATTTCTTTACCTTACTACGGTACTTCAGGCCCCATAACTTTTCTTCTCCACAATTTTCTGGTGTAAAATAATTTTTTGCAGGACCCTAAGACTCTAACGATTAAAACAAGACCATTAGCCGACCGGTCCCATGGATAGATTTTGAGCTACAGGTAGTTTTAGTCAAAAAGTCAAATAAAAAATAATAATAAATTAAAAAAAAACCTTGAGGCCAAGGTCAATATAATGGGCGGGGGTAGGTAGCAGACTATCCCTAGTTTCTACCCTAGGCGTATGTACAGCTCCCTTCCAAACACCCTGTAGACATTAAGTCCATTTTAAGAATTTGAAATTTTAGCGGCCATTTTAGACCCGCAGTTTTTAGTAACCTATTACTAAGCCTCCGCTGTCCATACGTCTCCATCAGTCTGTCAGAGGCTGTATCTCATGATAGTAATAGGGTAGACTTGACAGTCAGATTTTTTTACAGAATGTGTATTTCTGTTTTGCTATAATAACAAACTTCGTTCTTTCCGATGACTAAACATTTACTTAGCAAAAGAAAAGGCGTGAAGAGTACAAATAAAAAATTGAAAAAAACCGATGAAAGAATTTCTAAATTAGTACAAGTTTTCAATTTTCGTTTGTGCGTCGATGCTTATTTTTTATCAGCAACTTTCAGGCATTATTCAAACTGCATCCTTGGCTTAGCACCACTAACAGTTTTTTTTTTTTTTTTTAAATACGTTGGCCCCACACTAGGAATTTCTCCTGTATCGTAGGGGCTTTCACAAACATTTAAATTCACATACACAAATACCCAGACCCGGAACAACTATCTGTAGGCCATACAAATATTTGTTCCGTGCGGGGATCGAACCCGCGACACACAGCGCAGCAGTCCAATCGCTTAGCCACTGCGCCAACCGTGTCGTCTAAATGCGGTGTGGTTGCATCTTTTTATCAGTCATCATCACACTCTTTATGACTACAAAGTGCGTGTCTAATGATTGTCTATCATTCATATTTATTTTATCACAGCCAGCATCCTGCCTCTGTCAGTTTTCACATCCTCTTCAACAAAACAAAAGTGTGTCATCTTCTTCATTTAAATATAAATTAATGATTGGTAATTAATTATATTCAAGTTATTTGATTAATCGATTTTAGATGAGCTTATTAAAAATAATTGGAAATTATTTTATTATGTTTACTGCCTATCTGGCCCTGGGCTTCTCAACCCAATAAGTATTGGGTACCTAATATGATCAGACTATCGGCCACTGACTACCTGCAACGACTGTCATAGATCTTTAAATGGCAGCCGACACCAATAACTTATTGTAATTTCCGAGGCCAGGAGGAAACTATTTATATACTTATTGGGTGTTCACCCATCCACGGACCAACCTTAGCAAGCGCGACTTAACCTGAAAACCGACCCGAGCGGCTGTTGTTATTTACCCACAAGATCCCGTTTTATCATATACAGGGTGTAAATGAACCCTTCACGCAAACGTCAACCAAGTATTCTGTACATCAAACTAAGTACCCCTGCGCAAAAATGTTTGCTGGGAAAATACTTTTTTTTTGGGTTCTAAAATCACAATTTACGGTAAAACTCAATGTAGCACTCTTAAAACATTGTGCTAGTGGATGCTTTGAATAGTAAACGGGTCATGAAGGAAATTTAAGTTAAGGTATAACCTGTAAAACTAGTATTTACAAAAACAGCTGTGAAAAATTTGGAACTTCGACCCCCAATATCTCCGTAATTAGGGGGTTCCCAGGTATGGTCTAGAACAAAAAAAAATATCGCATTGGTGGGGAAAACAAGTGCTCTTCGTTTGCGTTAAGGGTACTTTTACACCCTTTATACACGTGTCAAACATTATTGTCGGTTTACATACAACTAAAACATGTATGAAATACGTTAATATTTATGTCCAAACACAACGATGTGTATGTCCAAACTTAACGATTTATATTCATAATATGCATATTATAGCCTAGATAATATGACTACATTCCATGCGAATTTGTTCGTCACATCGAAGAACATAAGAACCGACATTTGAATACGATACGATATGTCAAGGGCAGCCGTTACCCACCATACATCATTCATTGTAATACAAATCTAATTATTTAATTAATTATTTATTAAAGCCGCTCTCATTCCAACTCAGCGGGTAACTCTCACAGCATTTAAATAATTCAGTGAGAAACGGAAGCAAACACTATAATGTGTAACGAATGCTAAATTTTTCGAAAGTATACCGTGATCCGTTTTCGACTTTAAAAGTAACTACTTTTAATTTCCTCTTGCTTTTTTATAATTGGTTTGTTATTATCATTGCATCCTCAACGGATCTTAGAGGATACTTAATTATTTTGGTAATATTTTAGTATCTCCTAAAACTCTTCTAAGTTTTACTATCAAAACACCATCTTCTGTGTTATCACCGTCTTCGTGTATTTTCATCATCATCATATGAGGGACAGAGCAACACTTGTTTTTATTTCTGAATAATCATCTCAATTATATTGTTATCTTTGATGTATCCATCCAATATCTGACACGGCTTCCTAATTAATAAAAACACAAGTGCATAGATTAATGACATGATTGATCCCCACATAATTACTATCAAAACTGCATGCTTTCATGAGCGATGGTCTAGTTAATGTTCATTTTAGAATCGGGCAATGATGACACGATAGAAATACAAATTAACGATTAACACTCAAACGGTTTCAAGCTCTTATTAATAATAAATCAGAAATATCGAATGAATCATAAATATAGAATGATTCTTATTCAATACCACTTGCATGTTCAGTAATTGCCACTCAAGCGTAGAGAAGCCTTAGAAAACCACAATATCGTACATAAACCTACTTTCTATATTTAGAATCAACCCCTTTTGCATTGCGTAACTAGAGCAACTGTGTAATAGTAATAAAAATGAATACGTTTCATTAATAAAAACTAATGAAATTCAAATTAGAAGGTGTGTAAAGGAAGGAGGAAAGGTCTCCCAGAGGCCGGAACGATGAACGGGAATCAGCAGGATGAAAAATAGAAGCACAGGACCGCATGGAGGAGGTTCAAAAATCTTGAATAGATGTGTTTGGATGATATGATAATGATGATAAGGAGAAGACTTGTACTCGTATGTATTGGCACTTGGCACATCATTACTAAAACAAATGAAGTCAAATAAATACAGATAACTATATCTTGAAGATCTAGATGGAAGATCTTGTAATAATTCTTAAGCAAGTGTATTTATGTTGATCTGAATTGCAGATCTCAAACATACTTAAAGTCACGGCTTTGATAAGTAACGGTTTAAGAGTAATTGAAACTACTATTGGCACAAATATTGAACTATCACATCACACTAATATTATAAAGCCGAAAGTTTATGAGTGTGTGAGTGTGTATGGTTTGTTACTTCTTCACGCAAAAACTACTGAACGGAACTAAAAAGAACTAAAAAGGAGGGTTATGTGTTTGGTGTGTATGTATGTATATATGTGCGTATGTATGTCCGTTTCTTTGTTCCCTCATAACTCCTAAACGGATGAAGGGATTTGAATAAAATATACGTCGTTAGTCATTTGAATATTAAATTATGAAATGAAATAGAACGGACCCCGCCTGCTTCCAAGTTTTGTTTAATTTAAAATGCGCTTGTTTTTTACTTTTCAGTTTTTTCAGTCGGGATTTGTAGTTTTTAAACTACTTTTTTTTTAATTGCTTATTTGTTTACGTCCTTGGTATGAACTTTTTTTTAATATTAGTTATGTAGGTACTTTTATTATGTATTATTATTGGATTTATCCGTTAAATATTCGTGTATTGTATAATAACTTTTTTTATAACCTGGATTAGGTAACACATAAGATAGTTTTTATTCTGATTTTATCTTCCCATGGGATAATTTTCGAGTTGTAGAGGGTGAAGCCGCTGGCATCAGCTAGTTGGTCATAAATCTCAAGAAATAAGAAGTCAGAAAAGCTAGCGCAATCATTTGGATTCTGTGTAAAAAAAAAGGTTAAACAGAGCTAGGCAAATAATGTAAATACATGGGCTACACTTAAGCAGCAGTATACAGGGTGTAAATTATTAACCCTTCACACATACGTGCTAGTGGATGCTTTGAATAGTAAACGGGTCATGGAGGAAATTTAAGTAAAGTTATAACCTGAAAAACTAGTATTTACAAAAACAGCTGTGCAAAATTTGAAACTTTGACCGCCAATATCTCTGTAACTAGGGGGTTGTCAGGTATGGTCTAAACCAAAAAATTATCGCAGTGGTGGGGAGAACAAATGCCCTTCGCTTGCGTTAAGGGTACTTTTACACACATATAATATAACATTCAGATTTAGTCAAGACAAAACAACGATCATTAACAAGCAGCAAATTGCCATCTTCATTGCTAAGCATGATAATTATTAGTAGTAAGATAAAGGTTCTGGTGGATCAGAAACCAACAATCGCATACTGCAGTAGATTTCATAAGAATTTAGCGAACAAAATCGATCAGATCAATTGATTTCCTGGTGTCGATAATCACAGTAACATTTAAGTGCCACAAATGCAAATGTGTCATTATGCGACTAATCTATACGTGCAACAAGAACAATAGATACTAACTTATAAGTGATTATGTTAAATATGGAGCTAACCTTTTACAAACTGTTATTTTATAGTACTGGCTTAATGACAGACATGTAGAGATCTTTATCTGTTATGTTAGCTGCGTGTTCATCATTATTGACAGGTTATGTCCGCCCACTTAGAGATCAAGCTTTTTTTTTTTCAATATTAATTGTCTATTTTGGTCTGTTAATTGGTCGCTGTTTTTGGCCTGAAATGTAACTGTTTAGCTTTAGCAGTTAAAATTCGCCGTATTTTGAAATTGTTAGTGTCGCTTACCATGCAATCTTTAGATACCTATTGCGAAGGTACGTTTAGGATACTTTCAAGCTAGTTGGAATGGTTTTCATTAACTATATCTTGAAATTAAACTCCTTTGTTGGTCTAGTGGCGGCAAGCGCGACGGCTGAGCATGAGGATTAAAGGTTAGATTCCCAGGTCAGAAATTGAGGTTTTTCGGTTTTTCCATCAGGAATTTCACAGTAACAGCCGCGGAGTATGAATTTGGGCCCGGTTGATGGCAATAGTCACGCATACTATTACAGAGGACTTATCATAACTGGCCAAATGTGGTGCAAAAAAAAAACTTTCGGAGTAACGTACATCGGAGTGACGAACATTCTGAATACAGTAAGTACTGTATTCAGAATGTTCGTCACTCCGATGTACGTTACTCCGATGTACGTTACTCCGAAAGTTTGCTACTACGAAGTCGTAGTAGCAAACTTTCGGAGTAACGAACATTCTGAATACCGTACTTCGTCATAGCGTACATTCTGACTCACGTAATTCGGACTCACAAACTTTCTGTATACCGTACATCGGTGTTTCGAACTTACCTTACCTACTTACCTTCAAAAGAATAGCTTCGAATTTTAAACTCAAGTCATTCCATCTGCCAAACATCATTTCATGTTCAACAAATCAAATTAAACATTAATACAATAACTGTAAATCCCGATATCAATCACAGAACAAGCAAAGGTCTAACCTAACAAAGCACAGTTTATCGCGATCAACAACTTAAACAAACTAAATCTAACTGCAGAACAATTTCAATTGAAGGGGACGGCGATTGCAATAAACCCGGGGCTATACACACGGGTGAAAGTCCAAGTACCCACAATTATCACCTGTTGTGGAACTAGCAGGAATTGCCGCGCGTGTCCTCCGGGCCTTATTGCTCGGTAATCTTGAAGCAATCAAATTAATATTAGTTTGACACCTTTTCCTGTGATCAAGTAGTGTATGGTCTATGGTTCTAGCGTTGTGTTATAATTTATGGTCAGGCACTATCATTTACGAATATGCCTTGAGGAGTTAGATTTAGATTAATGTTGTGTTCTTGGTAATTATTTGTGTCGCAAATATTTGTTACTTCCGTTCCGACTTCCGAGGGATTTTATTTAGTAGGATTTGTTGTCAACTTCCATATTTTGAAAATTTGTAGGGTTTTTAGTAAACAATAAACTCTTATGGAATACCTAGTATGTCTAGCATTTGAAATCGCAGGGATAGACAAAATTTGAGAAAAGTTTTCAAAGTTTTGGACATACGAAAGGTGTAATTTTTCTATCGTTGCAGAAATATGAAATGCTTAATAATTAATGCTTAGAAATATGAAAACCGCAAGTGTCTTCGCCTCCTGATTCTTAAAAGGATCGATTCACAAACCGTGGTCCTCTTAATCCAAAGTCGTTTCAATTCAAAGAAACGAATATAAGTTATTCCAACTAAGTCCAGCCTGCGATAAAAGTTTATTTTATAGCCTGCCTTTATCCTGTATACAGTCTCTTGGTCCCAGCACCGAATGAAGATGTGACTCGGAGATGACCTAACGTGTTTTCTAACTCCTTGATAGGCTAAATAAATTCGTTCAATACAAGATTAACCAGAATCGATACATGAGAGGATATCAAATGAAAATTCATTTTGCTGAATAGATAATTATGTAAGTTATACGATGTTCCTTGAAACGATCGTAATATTAGTGATGTTGTCTGACCACTAAAGTGTAGATATTTTCGCACAACCATGCCGTTTGTAATCACTGCGTTAATGAGACTCATCTGACAAAATACGTGTTTCTTACTTATAATAATATGGACATTATAAATTACAGTCGTTTTCGTATCTGTCTTAATGAACACCTTGTTCTTCTGAATTACGCAACCGATTTTGATGCTGTTTTGAACACTTTCATCTGCCTAACGTTTTCTCAAATATGTTGGAGTTTGCTTCCAGTTTGATTCCAGTCTAACTGGAAACAGCTGGAAAACAGTATTTTACACAGAGCGAATGCCTATCTTACCTACACAACCCAGTTAATACAACAAACCATCAAACTCTATCCTATACCTTCTATCACAAACAATACTACAACAAATTCTCTATTTTCATTTACAAATATCTGTAAAACAGTTTGCATCAGCTATCGCGACGGATCTCGAGTAAGTCGGGGTGACCCCGTCAACCTGTCGCTGCGATCTTTATTACTTTACCAGCTAAAGTTCACTCGGTTCCCTGCGCGGGCGACCGCTTGCGAAATGTGCTGTGGTATCTTTGAACACGCCTTTAGGCTGAGGCTACATAACACTGATAGTTCAATATAATTACATTGGATTATTTTGAAAAATGGCAGTACAATAACACTTTAAATGAAAATTTTGATTTGAAGACAATTAGTTGAGATATAGAATATGATATGCTACAAATACTTGGGAAATTTTGGAATGCATACTTTTTTGTGGTCATCAGTTTAAATTAATAGTGTGCATGCGTAAATATCATCCTGAATTTCTGACTAAGAACAATGAGTTTCAACATTGGCAATTTTTTTAATACAAAGTAAGTATCATTGATATACGACCCTTTTCAACTAAAAGTGGTAGAACACGTGTAGCTCCCGCGAGAGAATCTAGTTGTGTCATTAATTCATTATATTTTATCTTCTTGTAAAATAAGAAAATAAATTGGTTTGTGTTAAGACAGGTTCTCTAGTTACGCCCACACGGTGTGTCTTTTCAATGATTATATTTTAGATATGGACATTACAGATTGTGAAAAATGTACATTGAAAAAAAAAATGAAATATTGAGCTTGAAAGAACTGTATTAAAATATGAATATGGATGGAAGGGGCCAGAAATCATAGTCGTCAAAGGTTGTGAATAAATTAATAGTAAATCGAGGTTCACAGTTTAAATAAGAGAATTAACAATATGGGAGCCAATAAACAGACGTATTATACAGTAAAAATAATTTAAAATAATAATTATCGTTAATCATCATTACATTATAACAGGACAACGTTTTGTTACCCTCAATCCTTACCTATTAAAACGTAATCTAAACAAAGTACTATTATCAAGTCATTACGTGACAAGGGTATCATGAAAACTGATCACGCTTTACTTACGACTTTATACATAACATACAATATAACATAACATAAGGCCACGCCTGTATAGCCGCGGGTAGTCCAACGGTTATCGCGGTCTCGACATAGAGGGCGAAGAAGGAACATGGGTGGTTTTTAGTCAGTAGAAGTCTGACACTCCCTTTCGCTCTGCCCAAGAGCGGGAAGGGTTATTCGATGATTTTACACCCACCAAAAAAAAAAAAGAAGGCCACGCCTGTATTTCCACGAAAAGTTTGGCATGTTAGAAATCAAAATCAAAAGATGACCGCTAGTAAAGTTTAAGACCCATGATGTAATAGAGCGAGTCTTTTTCCATACAGGGAATACATTCAGACCCCGTGGTGATACCAAGAAATTCTAAATTTAAAGACCCAATAACACCTTGCCCGACTTGACAATCGAACTAAGGAAGCTCTGCAATTAGAATTGCGAATACTAATAAATTTTAATAATAATAAAAAAAAAATACCAGCGAAGATCATCGCTCCACCGAGCCCCACCTTACGCTTGCTGATTCGCGGTTCATCGGTCAGACTTGCAACTTAATCAAATGCCTACACACATTTACATAACCCTTACACGCCCACCCTGTTAAAACCTACGCGATATAGTTAAAAATAAAATATTGATCTTAAAGAACTCTTCAAAAGAAAGTAATCGAAACAAACTTCATCAGAGAAATCGATATTAATTGGACACAAGGAGGATGTTTGGTATTTGATGTAGGAACCGGCGACACATCAAGCTAAACATTTCCAGTGTAACATGGCCTCGCTTTGTATGAGATTTCTCATACAAAGAGAGATCCGTATAAACTGGTAGTTGGCTTGATTGGTCGTGATGCGTACTTGGTACTGTGACGGCTTTATCGATCACAAGGAATGGTGGATTTTTGGACATCGAATTACGATTTTACTTTTCTCATTCATATCTGACATAGCAATCAAGTTTTCTTTCAATGGAATGTATGGTGTGTCTTGAAAGTGAAGAAAGTGTTTAAAGACCATTACAGTAACAGTCGAGTTAAAAAAATAATAATAAGAGGAGAATATATGCCAAAAAAATCCTATAAGGAACTGTTCGTAAAGGATTTTTTGGTATAAGTAAGTATATTCTCTTCATAATATTTTTTTTTACTTTATTACAATGCGGTTTTATTTGACCCAAAAGTTGACTCGTAGACACTGCCTTACGGCATTAAGGCGCCTCCCCGACCAAAACGCCACGCAAACCGTTTTTGTGCAGTTTTTTGGAGCTATCTACTTGTTATTTAAAAGAAATATCAACTAATAAAAAACATATTAAATTTCTACATAATCTTGATTCCATAATTGCAGATTTATTTTTATTTTTTATTGAGTATATCTTTAATAAATCTCCTTCCAACACAACCCCCGAAATGAGAAATAGTGATTAATAACACGCATCTCCTCGTAACGTAAACATTATTTAATTTTGCTACTGACACTAATGGATAGACAATTTAATAATGAACATTTTGACACAAATAAAAATTCCAAAAGACCAAAATTTTATTTTATATAGATTTTATTCTAAAATATGGGCGTATTCACTACTGTACAGTACAGAGGGAACGAATGCTCAAGGTTAATTGGTCAGGGTACGGCCTTAAGGTCACCTTTGTAATACTCATTAAGTTCAAATAAATTAGCCAGGATTTGGTGAAGTGAAGCCAGCAGTGGAACAGGCTATAGGCCCTTTAAATGTTAGCCTGTTCTATGCCACAGTTAATTAAATGACTCAAATTCTCCTTATGCTTTGCCTTTCCATTAAAAACAAAGATCAAATACAAATAACGTGACACACTTTCACAAGAAAGAATGACACTAACTTATCATAACATTTATGTTGAAATCCTCGGAAAATTGTATCACAGTAATGAAATCAATACTAAAAGTAAACACCGCTTGCAACACTTTAAAAATAAATATTAATAACACTTTCGCTGATAAACCGGCTCAGTATTATCTTATCAACTTTTTGACTAGTATTTCCCTTGAAGGAAAGACGTAAGTAATGGACATGGTCCGTGGAACATTCTAATGGGCTGCACACACTACTCAGACTCAACGCCGACTCCAACTTGACTCGACGTAGAATTTTCACTATGGCGATAAGTGTACGATGCGTGGACCACGCATGGTCAACGCGCCGTCCACTATCAAGTAAGTTATGAAAATTCAACCGTATAAGGACTTAGAAGATATGTTGTCAGACTTTCAGACCCCTACGGTTATCATGTGATATTACCCAGTTGGTACTGGGTTCGAGAGCAACAGATAAGCGTGTGGGCTGTGGAGGACTGATAGGTTTGTCAGTCCACATCAGCATTCAGTTAGACTAGAAGTCCCAACAATATAGGTAGTTGGAAAAAGGCTACGCAGATAAATTTTAATGATAATGATGATCACAAAATCGATCGTTCAATGCTTTGTTATTACTCGAGTCGACGTCGAGACTATGTAATGTGCGGGGTCCATTAATGGGCGTGTCTGTTAGCAAGTCAGTAACAAGCTTGTGATATAAAAGTCATAAGGAAACTGTTAGTCGTGGTCTAAGAGCAATGAAACTTAGGCAATCGAATGTTACTCTGACCTGGGTCTCGAAAATACTTATTAAACAGCTTGCAGCTCTAGCCTTAGGCCTAACTCGATGGCATTTTGCTCTACTTAGTTTGTTTAACACAACAGAAAAGGTATTTACTACGATCTTGAAGATAGTATTGTTTTAATTTGGACCCTTTATATTATATACAAACAGTGCAGTAGGAAAGTATTTTTAAGAAAAATAAATATTATATGAACTGGTTATTTTCGTTACTTTAAAACTTTCAGTTTAGTATTATTATACAAAACAATAAATACGTTTCCATTATCATTATTATAACAATTTCGTTTCATTACAGATAATGTACGGTTAATAAAAGCAATTTTAATATTCTGTTACGTAAAAACTTTGCATGTGAATTACTTTCACTGATCTTAAAAATGTAACAACATGGTGTCACATGACCTACAAGTTGGAAAACATACTTCTTACATTCTGTTTTAAAAGCAAGAAGTAAATCCCTACTCCAGTGTTGGCCTATGAAATCTCTCTAAACACCTGTAGCTAGTCGAAGGGTTAGTATTGAAAAAGATTTATCATCATCTCTTAACTTTTAACCCGATTACAACGGAATACAAAAGGAGGACGAAAAGACTTTTTCATTACTCATACTCTGAAAGTAGGTCATAACATGCGTGCGGAGCGGGTTGAAAGTACTACTTTTCAGCCCTAAGGAGAATCGCTTTGAACTGACAATAATTGTCAAATTATTAAAAAAAACTTGGTCTATTTCACATTTTTATTGAACCATGTTCCAACTTTTTATACAGCCACTCAATTACAGCGCGATTTAAAATTAAAATAACACAAAGTTCTTAAGAATAAAATTGTTTTAAGACTTTAATATAGTTTAGTTTTAACTACAGATGTTAGGTTAGTTAGTGCTAGACATATAGACATGCGACCTGCGTGCCGTGTGACGCGTACGCACACGACGCGCAGGTCGCATGTCTATATGTCTAGCTATATATTTCTCTAAAATCACATAGATTTTGACAAAATCTTTGCCATTTTTTTTAATGATGAACATGAAAAATACTGGCTGAATAGCTGGACGACCAGAGGACAAAAAGAAAACAAAATAAACGGGAAAGCGACAACATCCGATCAACACTCATTTTTTTTAAATTTAATAATTTATGTTCTCTTTTTTCTCGTATTCGTAATGAAAAGCACAGTGTTTACCTCGGGTAAATTACTTATTTAGTCCCTCAACCTATTAGCGCCCTCACTACGCTACGGGCGCCAAACCCCGTCTCGGGACTAAATAAGTAACTTCCATCACAACAATGGGTAACAATGTACTATTGAGGTTTCCGTACCCGCCGCTGGAGACGCTCCGGGCGTCGGGGGGCACGTGACAGCTTCCGGCCACCGTAGACGCGGGCCTGTAGACGGTGAGTAATGGGCTAGCTCGCCGTCCGTCCTCCTATGCCGACGACAGGCCGTGGGCCATAAAGGGCTAAGAAGGAACATTTCTGGTTATAGTCAGTAGAGGTCTGACACTCCCTTTCGCTTTGCCCAAGAGCGGGAGGGGTTATTTAATGATTTCCCACCAGCCAAAATAAAAAAAAGGTTTCCGTAACCCGGTAATGCTAAGCCTCCGCAGTTGAAATTTTCACTGAATTAATATTTCTGTTGCCACTATAACAACACATAATAAAAATAAATTAAAGTGAGGTCCACTTTCATTTATTTTTATTATGATTATTTACTATTACGATGGTACGGAACCTATCATACGCATATATTTGCCACTATTTATTTTCCACCGCATATGTCACCTTACGAGAACAGAAAACTTAATTACTTATATTCTTTTTGAACAGTCCTTTGTTCTTAATATACTCAAAAGAAAACGGGAGGAAGTAATCAGGAGTTTGAAGGATGTCCGCTTATCCGGAATGGCACCAAAGAGTATCTTAACCAGGCGTCATTATGCCTTGTTTGGTCAATCACTGACAGGATAGACGCTTACTAGTTTGGACTTCGGCCTTCCGGCATCTGCTTTTGTTTCAACCATTGTGTTTCTATATGAAAGTTCAAAAAAACAATTTATTATATTTATTTGAATAAAAATTAAGCATTGAAATGCATCAACGGCATGCATTTCAATGCTTAATTAAAGACTGGGCCGATTAGCTAATAAACGTTCACGACAGTCAGAACAAGGTTTTTAGAGAGATAATTGCGTAAAAAAATATTTGTGGATGGAAAAGTTAAACTACTACATCTGTCTAGTCAATGCTTACTGACGATGAAAAGTCAAGTATATGTATAAAATCAAAAAAATCAAAATCATAATATTTTTATTTCACATAGGCCTACATGGGCACTTATAAAACGTCGGTAAAAAGGGGCACGGGGGGTAAAAAGGGGTATAAGTAATAAATATTCATAAAATCAGTCATTTAATAAAATAGCCAAGTTTCAGACGCTTGTAAATCCCAACACCAGGTTACGAGTACTAGTTAAATGCCCACGTCTATCTCGAATTTAACTAAAAGCGTAGTAACAATAAAACTAAACTATAGTAAATTAAACCACGGTCATCAACACGATTGGACACTTAAAATTTAAACACTGACTCACGTAATATGCATGACATTTTGTGGTGAGATAACTTCTCTTTATTTTTAGTCTTCATTTAAATAACTTAAAATGCAATTTTGCTGCGTATCACAACATCTACATAAAGGCCTAGTTGCACCACCATTTACTTAATACGTTTAAATGCTAATCACCGGTTTAATCTTCAATCTATCTCTGCAATCACATAAAGATGATTTAAACTCTCGTTTAGTGTTAAATGTGATTAGTGATTTATGGTGCAAATAGACCTTTCTTGAGATTTGCCCTATCAGCAAAGAATACAACAATATCTTATCGTGTGGGCAGTAAAGTCTAACCCTCGCAAAATAAAATGTTTCCTCTACAGTTCAGTACCTTTTGAAGACTGTCAAAAAATACACCATTTGAAAACTTAAAACACAACCAGTTAAGAATCAGTTACTGGCTAAAAGAAACGTCTCTAAAACGTTGCAACACTGGACTGTCTAGACACCAATTAAATAAAAAGAAAGAAATTAATCAGTGAATGCGTCTGTATTTCTGTAAGCCCCAAGTTACATCATTATAGTCTCGTAGTAAATCGTTTACCCGACAAAGCTAGTTCTAAGTTTACGACAACTATAAAGCATGTCAATAAAATAGGAATTTAAATTGAAGATCGATTGTAGTTAAATGAATCATTAGATGTTGGTACTAATAAGAAAATTCTTTGAGAAAATACCTTGAATTGATGGCTGCTTTTAAGGTGTCTTGTTTCTAAATAAAACTATTACAGCGTTAATTTACTAAGTTACTATTACGAAATTTTAACTTTAATTTAACAGATTATAAGTAGTACGGGACTTTATTTTAGTTGGTATTTCCATAAATGTTTTTTGTGTTTTTTTTTTTCTTTGAGAGATACTTACTTTTATGTTTTCACCCCGTCGCATGACAAACACTCACCCTGTAAACAAGGTATAAATTTTCCCGTAAATGAACATCATATTTAAGATCACTACTATGTCTTTTAACCAAAATATGGCTTTAACACAATGTGTATGCAAAAGAAAGGCCTACACATTATAATTATCCACAATTTTTCAGTTAATAGGAGGCGAGCAAATTGCCTTCAACCACGAACACACACAAGTACCCACCATTATTTTTACAAACAAACACAAAACGCCTCCAAATCCATTACACACCTCAATTGGACAACTAGCCACTGCCAAACTAGACTCGCAAACAAAAACTATCCGTGTCTAACAGAACCAACTTGTTGCTATTAACGGTCGATTCCACTGCGCCCGCGCCGTGAGAACATTCGACGGTATTGCGACACGGTTGCTTGATAACAAATATAGGTTAACACAGTAGTAGTAAAGCTAGAAGTACAGTAGTCAAGGTTTTATGGCGTCGTAAGCTTGAAGTAGGAGTTAAAGGTACCATTTAGTACCTATGAATATAATGATCAGTGTAAAGTGTTACTGACATAATTTTGCGTTCTTATAGACAAAATGGGCAAACGGTTTTGAGGGACATCGTTTTTACGTCAAGGAATTTTGCATACTCTTCATAAATAAATCTGAAGTATAGTTTAGAGAGTTCTCACCTTACTTAGTAGCAATGATGACACTGAGACCTCTTGACCGCAGTTTAGGTTTAAGATTTGCTGATTGGTGAAATTGATCCGAAGTGGCAACAGGCGAGAAAATTGCTCGTAGAATGAATGGACAATGCGGGTAAAGATTCTAAAGTAGCTACCACGTATCGGAAGGCAGAACTGCACTGGATGCCAGAAGGATGAGGACCGGTCGATGGTGGGAAGCTTTGGGAAAGCCTGCGTGCGGTATGAGACATCTGTCATCATCAGCTGATGAGAAGGATCAAAGGCAACTCACTAGCTTTTTACAAACTCGACTACCACCAATGACTTTACTCTAAAGATTTTAACTGTTTTGAAGTACGTAGTTTAAAATTGAGGTCAATACACTATTGTAATGAACTTAATTATTAATAAGCACATTTAAAAACCTGATATCAATGTCTTGGTAACGAACAAAAAGCTCATTAAGCTAGTTACCCATGTTTTTATAGCGTTTTATAATTAGTATAAATAATTAGACTTAAATATATTATACGACAAAGGAGTATGTAGTGTAACTGGATTGTGGGGGTCAGATAGGCAGTCGCGTCACAATACAAAATACTGATTTTCAGTTGCATCTCGTCAGACTTAAATCTGTCCCCAAACTAGTTGAAAAGAGGTTGGGAAAATGACTAGTCACGATTAAATTAATGTAATATTATTATGTGGGAACAACGAGTTCAAGAAAATATTCAACACAAAAAAGCGCCAAAAACTTTCAACATAAAATCGATTCAAAAGAATCGAGAATCGAATCAGCAAGTGTACACCATCGAACAATGGGTTACTTTGGCGGAATGGTGGCACACTTACGCCAATCTTCATAATTCTCGATTGTATTACTCATTCTGTTTAGATTGCCTTAATTCTTATCTTCATAGCTAGAAAGTTGAATTTAGGTCGACATAAGTTTATCCATATTAGAGTTTCATTAAAATACACAGTCATTATATTGGTTGGTTCTTCCGTAAATAGCTAACGGTTTGTATTGAAATTAAAGAATATGATTCAGTTGTATAAAATGGGTAAGTACACGGGCAAAAAACTTTGTTCAAATATGTACTTAGTTTAAATTGTGATGAATAGCCGGAATAAAATGGCGGCATTTTTTTTGTTAACAGAATTTTTATTCTTTTAGAGTTTAATATTTATTAGATTTTATTGCTCTACCGAGCAGTGAATGTCCTTCGGCTGCAATGCTGATGATGATTACTTTATATTGATTAGTATGGTACCTACTATCCTTTCAAGTAGAACATTAGAGTTAGTTGACATTCGATAATTGATAAGATTGTCTTATTAGTTGAGCCCTTTCAGTGAGGAACGTGAAAACTTTTCCATATCACATTCAGGAAAGACTAGAGACACAATTTAGAGACTGATTAGTCGATTGTCGTACGTTAACTCTCCTCTAGGCTTGTCTTCGCTTTGGTGTAGTCCGCGCCTATGAGGCCAATCCTTACCCAAAACTTCTTAGATTGACAATACAATTCATAGATACTATGTGTTATCTTCTGTCTACTTAATCTACACAAGATACTTTCATCAAACTGAAAACTAGTCCTACTTACTCCACACCAAAACCTCCAACCATAAACTTTATAGACTCGTCTAGAAATCAGATTCAAACCTTCCTACATCTAAAACACCAGCCTGTTGAATAAAATCCTTTTACACCAACCTGTATACGAACATAACGTTATCGATAGCAGCAGATACGGGTTAAGTGCTAACATTAACCCTACAATTTCTCATTACGTTAACAGTTGTAGCAGCGCCAACGAATAAATCTCAATGTAAGGTAGTATAGTGCAATAAAACATGATTACTTTTGTTTAAAAGAGCATTTTACTAATAAGAAATGAAACCATTGCTATTCGTGTGTGTAAATAACAAAAGATCATTGTAATTTGTACATTTGAAAAGTTTGCGCATCGAGTTCCAGACATGAGTAGTTTCACAGTTATGTAAAAAGTAGCACTATAAAACGGAAAACCCAAATAATTACCTTAAACTTTTGTGACAAACAAAAGAGAGCACCCCTGTACAGTCGCGAGTCGACAGCTCAACAAGCTTACAATCTGCCAAACTTTAATAGATTTTCAACTTAATCGCTAAGCATTGGGTTCAAGGTGTAATGGGAAAATTTGTTAAGTTATATACATTAAACAGTAAGTTGAATTAATAATTTCTCAAATTATAAATTAAATAACACTTCATGGTAGGTAAAAGGTTTCTCTCTGTTTTACTTAGCTGAAAACTCAAATCATAAAAACTTTTCATTTTCATGAGTTCATTCCAAAAACAACTCTTTCCATAAACAAACTCCTACAAAGTTTCAAACAAACACAGTTCTATGTTTCTTGTAACTTTAAGAGGCTAAAAGCACTCATTAACAAGTTCACTCGCGAAGGTGGGGCTGACCGGAATACTGTTGCTAATTCACTTTCATACTAGCGACCGAAATAAACCGAACGATAAATTGTTTCATTCAATTGAATGAACCGGTCTCATTAACTAGATAATTTGGTAAACACTTTCGATTTTGGCGTCGTACTTAATTCTGTTTAAATGGCCGATTATAATAAATTAATCTTGTTATGATTATAGAAAAGTTTTCTTTTAAATGGTCTGTTTGTCTTCATGATTTTTTTTGAAAAATTCTTCCACACTGGACACATTTACACTTGACTTGGGGCAGTGAATAACATTTATACAGGCTGTCCCAGAACGCCGAAACGGGGTGACAGGATTGATCATAACCATCACGAGAAAAATCTGAAAAAAATCTATCCCATGCAGTTTGAAAATTATAGGCATTTTAAGAAAAACCTAGAAATTTGATCAAACTGTACCATTTTTCGGTTATTGTGGTTATTCTTTTTTATTTTTGTTCATTTGAACTTTGGAAACGTAATCCTAAATAACATTTCTAGAATCCCAATAAAAAATAATGACACAATTGCCTCAAGTTTCCGAGAATTGAGACTATTTGTTAAACTACGAATTTAAAATTTTGAAGATTCGTCGACTTTGACAGGCCCTCCTTTAAAAAAAATGTACTAAAGTGCCTTGGCAAGTGGCATTAAAAGTTGGCGCATTTAATCAGAATTCTAAAATGGTATAATACTTGTTAGTTCCATACAATAAAAAAGAGTAAAAAAATTAAAACTTCAAGTAACCCGATTTTTGCTATCTCAGTTAAAATACTTTTGATTCGCACAAGCTCTAGGTAGGTTCTTAATTTTAAGGCAAAATGATGAGAGAGAGGGATAGTGGGTATGTTTGCCATAAGTGAGCGAGACAGATAGTGACGCCACTTAACCAAAGTGAAAAAAAAGTTAGTAAAATTAGTAAAATAATGAAAAATCTAGATCTAGTTTAATTTAGGTTTGTTGGAATAAAAGTCAGATAGAGAAATAACATTTTTTATTACAATAAATGTTCAAATTGTTTACCATCAGCCTCAATACAAGCCCTACATCTTCTTAAAAAAGATCTACTTATTAGTCGGGCATATCTTCGAGAGTTAATCTCCTCAGCTGCTTGAGAAATGCGTTCACGCAGGTCGGCTACGTCCTCAATGGGCTTTGAGTTAACTTTTTCTTTCAAAACTCCCCAATAGAAAAAATCCAGGGGATTTAAATCTGGTAAACGGGCGGGCCACGAGATAGTGCCTGAACGTCCAATCCACCTTCCCGGATATTCCTGGTCAAGGAAATCTCTTACTTGCACTGCGAAATGCGCTGGGCAGCCATCTTGTTGACGTCCAATCCACCTTCCCGGATATTCCTGGTCAAGGAAATCTCTTACTTGCACTGCGAAATGCGCTGGGCAGCCATCTTGTTGAAACCACAAGTCGCGAAGATCTGCTAGTGGTACGTCCTCTTACAAGATTGGTAAATCTTCTCTTAAAAAATGTAGGTAATTAGTTCCATTCAAGTTCTCGGCCGGTATGTTGTCAACAAGTCCAATTCACAAAGAGAAGCCAGGTTTTAATTTTTTTACTTTTTTTTATTGTATGGAACTAACAAGTATTGTACCATTTTAGAATTCTGATTAAATGCGCCAACTTTTAATGCCATTTGCCAAGGCACTCTAGTACATTTTTTTTAAAGGAGGGCCTGTCAAAGTCGACGAATCTTCAAAATTTTAAATTCGTAGTTTAACAAATAGTCTCATTTCTCGGAAACTTGAGGCAATTGTGTCATTATTTTTTATTGGGATTCTAGAAATGTTATTTAGGATTACGTTTCCAAAGTTCAAATGAACAAAAATAAAAAAGAATAACCACAATAACCGAAAAATGGTACAGTTTGATCAAATTTCTAGGTTTTTCTTAAAATGCCCATAATTTTCAAACTGCATGGGATAGATTTTTTTCAGATTTTTCTCGTGATGGTTATGATCAATCCTGTCACCCCATTTCGGCTTGAAGTTGAGTTCTGGGACACCCTGTATACAAGCACAACGCCTTTCATTGTGACAATTCAATAACATACATTGTGTTGGTAATCGCTTATCGTGGAATGGACATGTGATGAAGAAGAATTGAGGAAGTGTAGTTAGGAAAATGTTGAGTAAGAATGTGGATAGCTGTAATAGGCCTACCACACACACAGGCTTCACCACAGTCTTGCATGCGCGATTACACGGTGCACACGGTACACGCGCGTGTGTTTGGTAACACTGTACTTGATACACTGATACTGCCCTGTTATTCAGTGCGGCCACGTGGAGTGAGGTCTACGGATTTGCACAGCTGGGCTTCAACATGGTATCGGGTTGGTTACAGAATAATATTCTTACCCTAAATGCTGCGAAAACCAATTATGTCACTTTCTCCATAAAACGTAACAGGCCTACCTCGACTACTGCTCCGCTTTCAATCGTAGCTCACTCTTGTCCGATGCCATACGCCACTACTTGTACTTGCGCTCACATTGATAAAGCCGATAATGTAAAATATCTGGGCATTATCATAGACAGTGCACTAAATTTCCACAAGCACATTTCCGTATTGAGTGGTAGGCTGCGGAAGTTAATATACGTCTTTAAGACCCTTAGACGGGTGGCTGAGGAAAAGGTCAAGAGTTTGGTGTATCTTGCCCTCGCTCAATCTTTATTGACATACTGCATCACATCTTGGGGTGGTGCCCCAAAATCCACTATTCTTGAATTAGAAAGAGCTCAGAGAGCCCTCTTGAAAGTGTCATTGTGCCTTCCTTTTAGATACCCTACCACCCTTCTATATAAGGAAGCGAAGGTCTTAACAGTGCGCCAACTATTCGTTCAACAAATAGTTTTGAAGCAGCATGGACTCTTAACATATTCCTCTTCTCTTTCGCGTGGCAAAAGGCGATACAACCCCGCAGACAGTTTTCGCAGCCGTCTTTTGACCAAGTTTTCGCAACGATTCTTCTGCCACCTCGGCCATTATCTCTACAACAGTATCAACAGGTCTCTGCCTATCTATGACCTTACTAAGACTAAATGCAAAATGAAAATTACTTGCTGGCTTCAGGATTTAAACTACCTTGAAACTGAAAAAATCTTAGCTGTCCCGGAGTAGTTTACGACATAGTAATTAATTTTAATCAAGGATATATTTTAATATTATTCATCAATTTTCTTGACATGCATTAACACATATACACACACACAAACTCCCTGTGCGCACACTAAATTTTAGTTTTATTCTTGACATTGGTTTTAATTTTGTTTGTTATTTGTGTTTTTATTTAGATTTATATTTTGATTCGTATTTTGTATTTTGATTTGTTTTTGATTTGTATTTTGATTTGGTTTTTTTTTTATTTCTTATATTGATTTTACTTATTTGTTTTTTGGTTTTTTGATATTGATTTTAATTATTTGTTTTTTGATTTTAATTTTGATTATGAGTTTGATTTTTAATTAAATTTGGATATTGACTTAGATTTTGATTTTGATTGTGTTCTTTATTCTGATTTTAATTGAATTGATTGTTTAAATAGCTGCGACTTAACATTTCTAACCCTACACATTCCTCCATCCCCACACATTACTAACCATACTAACACTATATAGATATTTGCCATAAAAATTGTTAAATAATTCGCTACTACTGTCTGAAGCATTCTAATGTTATAAAGCTTAAGGGGGGGACCTGGTGTCCTGAAATACAGGCCCCAAGCCTAGTTTAGGCACCAGTCTCCCACAATATACTTATTTTTTTGTCACTTGAAATGTACTGTGTATTTTTATGTGTATTGTGGCGAGAAATAAATCTTATTATTATTATTATTACTGTATTACCATTACCAACCTCACGCGCGATGTACTGTGTGCACCGTGGCTAAAGTGTGGTGAAGCTTGAGCGTGTGGTAGGCTCATAAGACTACAGTGAGAAAAGACAAAAAGTAGAAACGGTTTATGAACTGTGTGAGAGATGTTAATATGGCTAGAAAGGAGGTGAATGCTGAGATGAGGATTAATAGAGATGTATGGAAAAAAACATGCATCGCCGACCCCAAATAAATTGGAATAAGAGTAGGAGAATTATGATGTACTAGCTGTTGCCAGCGGCTTCACCCACTATAACTCAAAAATTATCCCACATGAAGATAAAATCGGGATGAAAACTATCCTATGTGTTAATCAAGGTTATAAACTATCTGTGTACCAAATTTTATCCCAATCCGTTCAGTAGCTTTTAAGTGAAGAAGTAACAAACATACACACTTACACACTAGCAAACTTTCGCCTTTATAATATTAGTGTGATTACGAAATCCTTTAATTCGAATTATAACTAAAACTCGCAACCGGCACGTTGTTTTAACAGCTAACATTGATAAACGATGAAAGCAGGATTCTGAAATTCCCGTGCTGAACTTAGAAATAACAATCTTCTGTCAGGTTGATTAGTAGTCTCGCTATGACATTATTAGAACACAGTTGGAAGCTGTCATCCAGTTCAGAGTAACCCTAAATCTTACCACATTCACTGAAAATAACAGACTTATCTTCGCGGAAACACTGACACTATGCTTGAGTTCGCGTAGGGATTATTCAGAATTAGTTGGCAGGATAGTAAATCCTTGATTTACTTTAGGTACCGGTGATTCTACCGGTGCTATTATGAATTGGCAAAACACTGAGATTTACATATTTTGGCATTAGAAAAGTAAGGCCCATACTGCTCCGTCCGTCTGTCTTACGCCGTCGACAGGCCGTGTCGACGGCGCGTTCGTGTTCCACGCGCGCCTCAAAGAGATGTCAGCAACATGGGAGGGGCCCACAAGAGCCTACGCTAAGGGCTAAGAAGGAACATGGGTGAAAAACCACAGTCAGTAGAACACTGACACTCCCTTTCGCTCTGCCCAAGAGCGGGAGGGGTTATTTGATGATTCCCCCCCCCCCCCCCAAAAGGCCCATACTGCTGACTATTGTTCTGACAGTTTCTTGCTAGACACACTTATTCATCGCTGACCCAACTTCCCCTGAAGATTAGATTATTTATAAAGATTTAGCCAAATTGATTACCCGGAACTCACCGTCAAACAAAGGTAATACCAATTAATACCGAACTACACAATTCGCGCAGATTACTCGGACTCTTGTCGGAGTTGGCGTACTACCAAAAACTTGGTAAACAATAGTTCTAATAACGCCGCGTTTGGCGTCCAATATAATCAGATAATTAATGCAGTATCATGTTTATTGTTTGTACACTGTGATTGTGTTGGTGTGTAATATATTCAACGTGGTAGTAAACTGTGATTGAAATATGCCGTGGGTAAACAATAACAGCCCCGTAAACCTTTAGGTTAAGCCGCGCTTGCGTCTAGTTTGGTCTATCGAATTTCCTCTGGCCAGTCGCTTGATGCTTCTAATTCTGCAGCTGGTTAGACTAGGAGCGGACTCGAACTTGGGCAAAAGGCTAGGTAGATGATGAGTAAACTGGGGCTGTTTTTATTTACTAATATTGCTAGTCTAAGTCAGATAGAAACTTTTCTTTTGGGGACAGTTGTAACTAGTACGTGTGTTTCGGTAGCGTATTTTTGTATTAGGTTGGTACCATACAACCTGAAAAGCAATAAAAGTACTTAAGCAAGAACAATTTTACTTGGCATCTGCCATAAAATACCGTTTGAATGAGGTACTTTCCGCCAAAAAATTGGGTCGTAATTTAAGAAAAATAAGGCTGACATGTTGTATTGACCCTAATTTAAATAAACATTAAGGAGACGCACATAAAATTGTTAATGGAAAAGATAATCATTAATCATTTATCATTTCATGTTAACGTTAACGGTTGAATTAATTACATACGTTCGCAAAAAAAGGCAATGCCCGGTTTTCGTGGTTAATAAATTACACACTTACGCATATTTGACCTACTGATGGTGAAATTACATCTTTTCTCGTTTTTCCGCGATCATTTGCGTCCCCTACCGTCTCGAATTGCGGTCGCAACTTAAGCGTCAGATCACAAACATAGAATAAGTTATCTTTAAGGGAAGTATGCACTTCGGGAACTATCGCCGATGCAGTCTCAATCATCTTCCTATTCTTGACCCATGTTGCGTGGAGTATGCCCTTTTTTTATTCTCCTTTAGCAACTCTCACGCTATCATTTACTCCGTTTTCTTTCATATCATTCCTCACATAATCCATCCAACGTTTCCTTGGTCTGCCTGATCTGCCTCTACCACTTCATCCAACAACATTTATATTCAACTCTCTTTTAGTCTCATGCGATTCTCATCACGTATCCATACCGACAGTCGATTCCCTTTCAACTTTTCTGAAACGGAATTTACTGTTTTAATCTCGAGTGGGAATCGTTGATGCTGTCTTACCAGCATAATTATTTATTATTTATTTATTTATTTAAACTTCATGTATAAATAGGCGGACTTAATGCCACAAAACATTCTCTACCAGTTCCTTAACCTTACCTAACTAACCCCTTAACATTACCCTTGTTAACCTAATCTTTTTTACCCGACTGCGGCGAAGCCCAAAAGGAGGGTTATGTGTTTGGCGTGTATGTATGTCTGCTTCTTTGTTCTCTCATAACTCTGATTTGAATAAAATATACGTCGTTAGATTCGTCTTGATGGCGCGAGTGTTACTGGCTGCATTAATATTAAAAAACAAAGAAAAATTTGGGGCAATAATCGCGATTTGAAAAAAAAAACCGTAACCATCGAGTAGGGTATCAAAATTAAGAGTTTTAAAAGGAGATTACAAAAATATAATATGACACTTATATGTTTAAAAGAATTAAAAAGTCACAAATCCTATAAACAAACACGAAAGTTAAATCATCTGCGAAGAAATTTACGCGACCAACGAAAGAACAAACACAAAAGAACTAAAAAGTTGGAAATAAAAAAAAGTAGTTAAAAATTAAAAAACCCGACTGAAAAAACTGAAAAGCAAACATTTTAAATTAAACAAAATTCATTCATTTAAATATTAAATTATGAAATGAAAATAGAATGGACCCCGTATGCTTCTAGGTTTTGTTAAATTAAAATATGCTTGTTTTTTGATTTTCAGTTTTTTCAGTCGGGTTTTTTTAAAATTGTTATGGTGTGAATATGGTTCTAGTACAAATGATTTTGATATAATATTTATAACGTATCTATGGACAATTTGACATGTTCCACTGTCCTCTTAACTTAAGGTCGAGAATCGAGAGTAAGTTTTTTTACAAAGCCTAAATAATTTCATTTGCAGTACAAAAGAGAGGCCAAGAATTCAAGATGGCGGCGACTCACGCTGTGAACAATATCCTCGCGAATATTATTGTAAGCCGGATTCACTTTCGCTATCGTAATGTCGACCGAAGATGGACGCCGTAGATTAGACTGTGGCGAGAAATTGACCGATGATGAGACTTTGATTAAATCTGTTTTTATTCCGGCATGTTATTAATCATAATCAGAGAGCTTCCTTTATAACAAACATCAATAAAGTGTGAGTTTATTTTATTTGTTTTGTACTTTTAAAATGCGTTGTTACAAATTTCTCAAGTGCTATTGCCAAACACCAGATCCTATGTTCGATAATGAGATCGGGAAAGGTTTTACTGGGTCTCTTTATCAGTAATAGGCGTGACGACATAGTCAAAGAATCAATGATTTAATGATATTAGGGGAAATTACATACGAGAAGGATTTAAAACACTGATTTAGTTTTATTTAAAAAATTAAGATTAGTAAGATTTTTAATAAAATAAAAGATTAAAATACTGATATCGGCCATTTTGATTGAAACACCAATCATAGCGCACTACGTCACGCCAATGTAAACATCACTAGCTGTCACTAGCTCACTGTGTTGTTTTGTTGCCGATTACGCATTTGGATATTTTTTTTGTTACTACAATACTTTGTGAACATCTTTAGCAATGGAATCAGGCTTTGTAAAAGCAAACAGTTCAAATTTGCCCAGGATAGATTTACTGATGTTGGGCGATTTCCTTGGGTCAAATAAAGAATTTTGCTCGTCCGAGTTCCGAAATATGAAAACCTCCCTGTAAGTAAATTTTGTAAGTATCTAACACTATAAAAATACAACAAACTCGTTTTGAGCTTGTAGGAGTTTAGTTTATTTTCACTTTCATATGTTATTTTTACAATAAACTTGTCAGTTTATTTTTGAGGTTAGCTCCTTCGCAACTTGTAATAAAAGTTTGCTACTGAGTTAATAACCAACAAAAGGAGTAAATTTCTGTAACTACAAAGCATGTACTAGTATCTTTTCTCATAGTAACAACCTACTATCATAATCACCGGGTCAGCTATGCAGGTCCAGAGGACAACATTTTTGGCATTCAATGTAATGCTAAAACTATTGCTATTGATGTGTTTTTACACTGAGGCACCGCACACCACTTATAAACTTTGTTATTCATTTTTAACACACGAATTATGGTAATGTTTGTTTTAGTTTCCTCTAGCTGCGCTTTGACATTTCCATGTTTACATAGGCGTGACGTCAGACCCGACGCCATGACACTGCGAGCTGTTTTCGCGCTCTATTTAATTTTTTTTTCAAAAATGGCTTATATCTTCGTTAAACTTTACTTTATTACTGAAATAAAGGTTTTTTCGTAAATAAAAAAGATGTACCCACATTACGGAAGAGGATTTCAAAATCTTTCGTCATGCCTATTGCTTTGCAGTAGTCTGGAGCCTGGGTTTGTACCCAGTACATGACAATAGACTCGCCCGTTATCATAATTATGGAACTTAAACATAAGTTCTGCCTAAATGTTGGTGTCCCCAAAGGTACCTGACTTCACAGATTACAAGCGCGGTTAATGTGTTGTCAGTAGTAAAGTTATTTTCCGTGGACAAACTGTCGGAAATCATCTTTCCATACGAGCGAGTTAGTGTACATATCACGTTATTCTAGTCGGGTGTACTAGGAATGATTAATGTGCACTAATGAACACGTTTTGAGCGGCGCCCGCGCACGCTATGCGCCAGCAGCGCGGATACTGCTCGACTTTCTTAGGAAATCTTTCTTTTTTACTAGAAGAGTGTCGTAATGACATAATACGATGACAAATGACTTGCACTTTGTTGTACGCTTTGTGTTATGGCAGAGACTTTTTCTGGTTTTCGTGCGATATTTCACGTTCGAGTGTGATGAAGAAAAATTAAAATCAGCAGAGGTTAATTGAGTACTAACTAAGCTGATTTATGGCAAAATACTAGTTTATTTTATTTGTATTTTAATTCTTAAGGTAAAATGAATGTTGCTGAACGAAAGATCACGGGATGATGAATGTCTGTAAGTGTGAAAGATCACGAGTTTTCAACCCAAAAAAGCATCATTCTCTTGCCCTTATGCCAATTCATTTGGGATAGGCGCAGCATGTCTTCTGCATCCATATTTCTTTAAGTTTAAGTTTTACTCGTTACCTTATCAGACCTATTGCCATTTCATTCCTTATACAGTCCATCCATTGTTTCTTTGGTCTTCCTCTAATTTTATAAACAAACTAACAACCAACCTCAAGCGGCGTAAATATGTATAGTAACCTTTGTGGAAACTATATTTTCGAGCCGTTTGGGGTTGAAACTCTAGTGCCCACAGCCATTTAAGGATATTTCCAAACGCCTTGTTGACGCTTCCCCTGACCCAAGGGCTGGTTTTTTCTTTGGCCAGAGGCTAAGTGTTGCCATACAACGCGGCAACGCTGCCAGTCTCTTGGGCACTTTACCTGCTGACAGCGTTGAGGCGGAGTTTTTTAATGCCCTTTTATAGTTAGTTTGTTTTTAGGTTAGTTTAGTTTATATATTTAGTATAGTCTAACCAACAAAATAGACGAAAACAAAATTTCTTTCCACGTTCGGTCAATTTCTATGTTGCTGTTCTATGTAATGTTTTATCAAACTAACCCAAGGTTAATAAGTCTTCTAGTTATTTAACTAATATAAGTATATACATAGGTATATAATAACTAGCGGTTGAAGTAGGTCGCAGGAACTTACATAATGAAATGGAGTCAGCAACGAGTGTGATTAATTAATCGACGTGCACCTCGCTTACCTGGAATGGAAAATACATCGTGTTATCAATCAAGTTATTTAATATTATTAAGTTAGGTGTCTTGTTGGGTAAATTATGTGGTAGTAACCACATGGTTATGATAGTGGATAAACCCTTCCTAGTAATGTTGCCAGACAGTCAGATAAATAACGATATAGATATATTACATGTACTAGTATAATCAGTTGTGACACAGTATGTGAAATAAATAATTTTAAGTAAATTTAAATTTGTATTCAGGTATACATTTTTTATCGGCCTTTATCGTCCCACAGCCGGACTAATGGGTGTTTTACCTTCTCTGGGCAATCAGTCAATGACGTACCTACACAATAAAGACTAATGTATACATCTATAAAACACGTGTAACATTAAAAAAAAAGAAAAAAAAATATTAAGGCTAATCATTACAAGTATTACAACGAAATGCACAAAGATCGCACAAAACGGTGAAGGAAAACGCCACGCGCTGCCCGCGCCGTGCGCCGTAAGGAAACCGGCATGTCCTAGAAACCCGAAATGTGACATCCGACAACCCGCATAGGGCTGCTTGCGTGACGGGTCGATCGCACCACCTTATAGTTTTAAAAAGTTTAACTTCTTTTCTCTAAACAAATAAATAAGTACGCACAATGTTGATAGCTGAACTTGTAAGTAAGTACCGTTAACTAACTACAAAATAATGATGTCCAAAATAAATCATAATTAACACTACTTGTAGGTCAGTAACTTAGGCTTACGTAACAATCATACTATCATATCATAGTGCTTAGTTTAACGGATTCTCTCAAATTATGCGGGTAGGTACTCGTAGTATCTCCCGCCATTAGGTACCGTTCGGCGCAATGACATCACAGAGCACACGTGGGAGTCGGATCGATGCGTCCGATGCTGCACTTGTCTATCACCTGTTAAGGTTTACTTGGGTATACTGTTTATAGCTACTGGAAGTGACTATGAATATTTGAAAATGAATTTGTTAATATTGAAAGCACTACCGGTAATTGTTGATTGATAACAAGAGATAAGTTTTGGTTAAAATTGTAAATTGGAGACTAAGATGAGTGCAAATAGAACATAATAGACTTTATAATGGGTATTATGTAACTTCGCATAATTTTAACATTATGTAATACATGTATGTAATTGATTACAAAAACAATACTATCAAGTACCTAGTATCAAGTCTGCTTGGTACGAATATACGTCTTTAAAAACATAACTTCGCAATAAATCTAGATACAAAAGTGTAACAACAGATGACCTCTTCTTGGTCTCGATCGAATCAATAAAAACAGAGGCGATTGTTTTCCCCAAAGATTTCACAACCGCTTCCGACACTGTTTAATTACAGAATGACAAAACAAAGGAATCTCATTGGTCACTTCCAGAAGCATCATTGATAATAAAACATGGCGGCGACAGCTGTTCGAATTTTGAATGGAGAACAAGCAAGCCACGAATTCAACGGCCTCGGAAAAAAAGCGTTGGTCATTGATGCGTAAAGAAATCTATTTGGTGATAGACTGGTGCGCGGCGCTGAATTTGTTTGGAATTGAACCGCATTTTTGGTCGTCAATGGTTACACTGTTTTGATTCTGTGTTGTGTGTAAAGGATAAGTTTTTTAACTTTTATTTAACTAGCAGCCCTCCCAATGTAGGTAATTAATTTCTCGGCTTTTCTCTACTATAATATTTACTACAATTACCTGAAATACTTTCCTCTGGAATCAGTCTATCTATTGTTGAACTGCATTAAAATCCGTTGCAAAGTTTTGAAGATTTCAGCGTACAAACAGCGGATGGCGACTTTGTTTAATACTCTGTAATGAAGATAAACATAACCATTCTTTGGCAGTCAGGTAAAAAGGTTTATATTGGGTTATTAAAAACGATTTATCGTTTAAAATGTTTATTAAAACAAACCACAAGGAAGTGTATGTTTTACGAGTTTAACTTTGCGGTCTGTGAATAACAGATCATGTAAAAATTTAACTGACCGCTTGTTCCTTTGAACACTTCCGGATTGTATAAACTAAATTCCAGCATATTAAATTAAGATTATAAACTTAGCACACAACCATGCCTTGCATTTACTATACAACGAAAAGTCGAGATAATTAACCACGAGGAATATATTGCAAAAAAAGTTCAACAAAACACTTAACATAGATTTCGCACTTAAATAACCAAAGATATTATAATCAAAGCATAATCTTGCCAATCCATTACAATCTATCCTACATAAATCTGTTCTAAAAACGTCAACAAATAGAAACAAAAAGTAATTAAGCAATCTAATCAAGATTCGCGACACGATCGTCCGTGATGTTTTCACTCCATAACGACCTATCATCAATCATCATCGTGACAAAATCATTACGAGATAGTTTCCCCAATTTCCCGTGATATTTCCCAGGCTTTCCCGACCGCTTCTCGATTATTTATTGTATATCGAATCGATATCGATCGATATCGAGAAAAAAAATCGAGTTCTCTATTTACGGAATGTAAAATGTAGGACAGTAGCCATGTACGTATTCTGTAATTTAATAGAGATTTTCTACTGAGAAATGTCAATTACGGCTTATGTTTTTAGTTGGGTAATCTATGAGTCACTGTTGATGTGTTAATTGTTTAGTTACTTGAGCATTTACTTTCGAATTCCGATAACTGTTTGCACTCGTCAGTAAGTCTTAGTTTTTTTTTTTTAAGATTTAGAGCTTATGTCTGCCTATTTTAACTTAAGTTATATTTAGTACCCGTCGGGCTGCGGGTTGTTTGAAAGAGATACCGCGGGCTCGACACAAAGGGCTAAGAATTAACATGTGTGGTTTTTAGTCAGTTGTAGTCTGACACTCCCTACCGCTCGGCCTGACCGGAAGGAGTCATTTGATGATTTCGCACCCCCCAAAACAAAAGTTATATTTAGTTGCTCATCAACCCTCATCTCCATTTATTTGGGTTTCTTCTTCAACACATCCATATTACTGGTTGCCTAAAAAGGCCGACTTAACGGAATCATGATAAGATAATAATATACTTACATATTTTCATTTTTTTTTTAAAACGTTGTCCCACCCTAGGAATTTCTCGTGTATCGTGGGTACGTTCACAAACATTTAAACTCACATACACAAATACCCAGACCCGGAACAACTATCTGTAGGTCATACAAATATTTGTTCCGTGCGGGAATCGAACTCGCGACACGCAGCGCAGCAGTCCATTGCTTGAGCCACTTGCCCAACCGTGCCATGAATTACGTTAGAATTTGTACCATTAATAATGAACGTACCTAATGCGTAATTCATATTATTATCCTATTACGATTCTGCTAAAGTGGTCTTTATAACCCCCTGTTCCTCTAAGTAGACGTTCCCCATTTTAAGTAATATCATCTACATTTAAAAGTCAGCACTTATCTTATACGAATTTATTACACCGATCTGTTAAGAAGAATCAGGTTCAACATTCAACCCGAGGCCGCTATTGAAGGCAATAAAATAACATGGCCAGCAATCATACAATCAATCCTAAAACACACCATTACCAGATAAGTGTGATTTAGCAACCGTCAGCCAGCCAGCCAGCCTAGGGAAAGGAACGCGGTGTCCAATTATATCACAGAACCGCTATCTGAGGTCTAATGAAAGAAACACCAGTATTAACGGGCCCCCGGTGCATCTGTTACAAGCCTTAAACGGGCAACACACTGTGCAACACACTCACAATCAAACTTAATTAGAGATTTCACGCGATCCAGTACAGAATAGGGATGCGATTCGATTCCATTGCGAATTCGGCGTGCGACTTTCTGGATTGTTACCAGGTTTGTTTACTCGGAATCATTAAAATGTTTACTCGATTTAATAAGGGGCAGTCCTTTATTCCATCGAGCAAACATTTTGCAATTAAACCTCAGTTTGAAGGAATAACTTGGGGCTTAAACATAACAGGCGAAATGTGGGTGTACCTACTATTGGGCACACCTCTGTCTAACTCTTCGGGGATTACAAGAGTTATGTTATATTACGCTTTATAGGAAATCTATTAACTGATTTTGAAGCTTGCTGGGCTCTTTACAAACATATCCTGCTCTTATTTTGCAGAGGCTAAAAACATTTTCCGCCAATAAGTGAGGGTGTAGCAGCAATTCTTTGGTTCTCAGAAAGTAAATATCAAGCCTAAAATTAAAGCTCGCAAATTGAATTACCAATTCGTTCTACACATACACATAATCAATCAATCCCATCCCTACGATGAACCGGTACAAATACCATGTAACGAGAACCAAACAAGTTATCGTGACATCACTATTGACACATTTACCGATGCAACTGGCCGGTTATATACCGTTTAGTGTGAACCATCGACAATTAAACGCATTTGACAGAACATCGATGCTACGGGGACGCAGTGACACGGAATAGGTAAAACTTATGAGCCATGAGAAATGTACTAATTATAACGTTATGGGTATGCACTTACGAATTATGTGAGAATGAATCAAGGTGTTAAAGCACAGTAAACGTAGCGGTTTTTATACAAATAGTAATAACGGGAAATAAGGTGTGGATTTTTTTTTTGTTATCACACATATTTTATACAATGTGTGGCACTCGCTCCATATAAAATACTGGTATGCATCATATTAGACTGGATTCCGTCGCCAATAGAGGGTTTAAAAGTACCCTTAACGAAGCTCTGTGATTTTATTTTATTCTACTAGAGTACTAGACCAATACCATACCTGGGAACCCCCTAGTTACAGAGATATAGGGGTCAAAGTTCTAAATTTTTCACAGTTTTTTTTATATTACTAGTTTTTCAGACAATAACTTCACTTATATTACCTCCACGACCAGTTTACTATTGAAAGCCTCCACAAGCACAATGTTTTAAAAGTGCTATATTGAGTTTTACCATAAAACATAATTTTTCACCCCATAAAAATGTCGTTTCCCAGCAAAAACTTTTGGGAAGGGTTACTTAGTTTGTTGTACATAATGCTATGTTGACGGCTTTGTGGAGGATTATTCCGACGTGACCCGAAAACCTAACCCGGTCGCGGGTTAGGTTAGGAACTTAAAAAAAATATTATAAACGTACCTCTATTCCTAACCTGACTCGATGTATCGTTCCTGTCGGAACCGGAATTGCGATAAGGTAAATTTCCCTTTCCTCTTTCTCAAAAAAAATAAACCTAACCTAACCCGCGACCGGGTTAGGATTTCGGGTCAGGTTCGGAATAATCCTTCGTGGAGGGTTCGTTTCGTAACGTTTATCCAAACAAAGAGCCTTCTTAAGATTACTAACAATCGTTACTTGTTTTAACCTGATCGACATCACTTTTCAGCCACTTATCATGTGAAATCAAAACATCTTTACTATCATCATTTCTACTGATAAAATGTCACTTAGATCTCTCAGGTTAAAAACCGCCAACTACAACATTAATCAAGGACGGTATTAGAGTACTTATAGTGAAAGAGATAACAGTTAAGTAAATGAGATAAGATAATGAGATAAATACTGTATAAACAAACAGAATTCGGCCACTAGGTCATCAAAAACTATTAGTGGTACAAGCTACGGGATGATTTGTAACCTGCTGTCAAATATTCATAAAATCATCATCAATACTTGCTTAAAAGCCAACTATGTATAAAGATTTCTAAGCGGGTTTACTGCCTCTTCACTTTGTATTCACTTTATCTTTACCAGCTGTTAGATAGAAACCACCTTTCTTTTTATTGTGGTTATCTGGTTGAACGACACCGTATATATTTTTTTCCTAGCATGGTCTATCCCAATCCTGGACAAAAGCGTTCCCCTCCACTCCTTTCATTCTTTTTTCAGATCTAGTTCGTTCCTCCGTCTCCTTCGTTTACCACATTGGCCACATTGTATCAGGGCCCCAGTTTTCTGCTATTTTGGCCCACATTTTGTCCGCCATTCGGCAGACATGTTCAGCCCAGTCCCATTTCAGTTGAGCAGCCTTTTGAGCCACGTCAACTTATTTGCTTGTATGAACTGCAGTTTTGGAACATTGCGGCACGTTTCTCTCAAAAAACCCGAAGCATTTACTCATCCGCGGTTCAACCACAAGCATAGCTTAACCAAATCGATCACCCAGGTGTCTGTTATATCGTAGTTGCGAGCAGCTCATTCCAATCTAACATAATAAACACCAGTATTATTAAAGACGTTGACACGGCTTCTTGCCCAGGTGTTGATGACA
Organism: Diarsia rubi; assembly: GCA_932274075.1. Lineage (NCBI taxonomy): Eukaryota > Metazoa > Arthropoda > Insecta > Lepidoptera > Noctuidae > Diarsia > Diarsia rubi. Next base: position 12,023,916 of record OW026433.1, on the reverse strand, counting down.
TAAAGCCGCTTCCTCATCGATCTCAGAATGGAACTCATTACGGCCGCCACTCACCACTCGGCAGCGGATATTGTCTGTCACACACTGATTCCTCTTCATTGCACTTCCTTGATTATCACGTAGAGGAATTGAATAACATAACATCACGAGTGTAATCCCCGAGGAGTAAGGCAGAAGTATTACCTAAAAACACACTCACAATTCGAATTTAATTCATGAATCCTAAATGCAGTTTTTGTGAGGTTGCATCGATGTCTGAATATGTGTTACTCTTTCACGCAAAAACTGGTAACCGGATTTGGTTTAAATTTTGCGCATAGATAACTCGTATTAACAAATATGACACTATTTATCCCTGTAGTACGATACCTTGGGACTATTACCGAACTCCACCTTCTTATTTCTTGTTAGTTTAAGCAGACATACTTTTATAATTTGAAAAGCATGTTATAGTTACCTCTAAAGCTCTTCAAATCATAAAATGGTCAAATCAGCTCTCATATTACGCAGGTCCACATACCTTCATGGCTATTGTGTTGAATCTACATAAGCCATTGCTGTAGATATACTTAAAAGGAGCAGAAAATAAATGCATTTCAGGATCCATTAAAAATAATATTAAAATTGCACACACCGGAGTCCTTAGCCATTTAATGAAATAAATAGCTTACAAATTAAACGCATGTACTTAAACTAATTTTAACCCACAAAACAAGATCAATTAGTAATTAATAACACTCTAACGGGTCAATAAATTAGAAGACGGAAATATAAATCTTTACGAGTGCCCACTTGGCTATTAAGAATACTATAAAACGTTATATAATAGTAATAATAATAATATCTACGGTTTTTTAATTATAGCAAGGCCAAGGGCGATTTTGATTTCGTTGTAAATCAAATGAATCTGTGTCAAAAATGTGTATATCTACAATTTACGATAAGATTGCATCTAAGTTATGTTTTCTTCGATTAAATGGATGTACAAAAGCAAAGCGGGGTACGTTCTTCAGCTAGGTGAACCATAACATAGCGCTTTGCCTGTAACCTCCGAAGGGTTAGGTAGAGGTGCACGCATACATGGAGCGCCTGTATAAACTCCACAACTCAGTTAGTACCTACTGGGTAATAGGATATCTTTTACTAAGACTGGTTGTTAGACTGTCGGGTAGCTGACTTCCTGTTACGACCTCAGCACAAAATACACCCACATTTTGCCAGTTATGTAGGCTAGGCAGATGATGACTATCCTCAGTTATCATGAAAGGGTTATAGATAGCAAAGCCAAAGCCAAAATCGAAACGTTTATTGCGAACTAAGCTTAGGGTACAATGATCGCCCGTCGGGGCTGCGGGTTGTTGTAAGAGATACCGCAGCCTCGACATAAAGAGCTAAGAAGGAACATGGGTGGTTTTTTATTCAGTAGAAGTCTGACATTCCCTTTCGCTCTGCCCAAGAGCGGGAGAGGTTCTTTGATGGTTTCCCACCACACCAAAAAAAAGGTACAATGATGGTATTATGTTATAATAGTACTTATAACTTAGCAGCCTTTTACAAGTATAGTAATTATTATTCCCCTGCCTGAAAATTGTTTGATCATGTCCAGTTTATGGGAATAATTCTCTACTGCGCCACATAAACTGTATACGCGGAAAACAGTCAACACTAGAGTGCTATAAATAAACATTTACTGTGTGTTCAATTTAACAATCGCGTTTATTTAGTTGATGGCGGAAAAGGTAAAAGAACTTTTATTATTGAAGCTATTTATATAACTTTGAAACCTGGTTTTCCGAGTTAAATAATGACATAGGTATTGTAAAATGTTATAATTTTTAAATTAATATTAACCTACACATTTATTTAAGTCACAATGACCCACTAACGAGAGAACCTAAATAAGAGGCAAACGTCTTTAAAGCATGTCAAGTTTTCTACGTAAACTTTTTGCTTAGGCTATATCAATTTTTTTAAATAAATGAGTTGTCCAAAACAATGTTAAGGATACTCTTCCATTCTAATCTCTCATTCTTCATTATTTTTCATTTATTTTTACCCATTTTATTGTTATTTGGATTACTGTTTTTTACTCCGGCTAGCTGGGATGTCCTGATAGCACGGGTCTAAGTCGGTTCATCAGTTGAAACCACGTTTGATTATGAAATACTTCAACTATTCTTTGATGATTTCAGCATCGTTTTGTGTATAGCCGTAATCGGACAAAACCAATATCAAAGAGATAACAAAAAGCCTTAATACTTTATAGTCAATGAAAAATAAATAAAGAAAATGAAGTCACCGTGCCAAAGAGTATACTAAGTTATCTAGACAACAACTTTATCTAGGTGATTATAACATTAAAACGCGACATTGGAAGATAATACTCTTTGACATTGAAAAAGTAGTGTCTAGTGAAATACAATTTAAATTTTCGTAGGTGATAAAGCCTTAATCTCCTGACCTGAACATAATGATAAGAAAGTCCTTAACCCTGATAAAAGGGATAGTCTGTTACATGCCTATTTTACTCTCTTCTTTATTTTTCAAACTTTGACCTCCCACGCTGAGTGTGACTTTTAGCGGTTTTGTGCTAGGATATCCAGTTTCTTTCGTCCAATGAGATCCTATTAGAGATGGTCTGTCCGCCTAGTTGGTGGTGTTCCCATATTCCCCTGTCCGTGGTCTCCACTCCAGCCCTATAATACAACCTACCTCCTACAAATTGGCAACAAATTGTAGAACTCCCTACTTTGTTTGAGTGATTGGATTTCATAATTCAAATGCTTATCAAATCAAACGACTTAATCAGTAAGTGCGTCTACAAATTTTACATTTATTGGCCCATTTGTTTACAGTTTCATCAAATAACTTTCGAACGGGGTTAAGTAAGTGGAAGGTACTAATTAGCATCTAAACAATAGCTTTGAGTTTCAGACTTGCAGAACCCTTGAGAGCTGCCTTGGTCTGTCAAAAAAAACAGTATTTAATTGGGCATATCCAAATAGATTTTAAGTTTTAAAGTGTTTGCAGATCAATTTAAATAACATAGACATACAAATCTTATTTCAAATTCAATTATACCGAGCCTGTTAAGTGTTCACATCCGTTTTAAGATTGAATTTCAATACTGGATTCGAAATTAAGCTGTCAATAAAAGTATGTAAATATAGGCAAAGTTTAATGCAAAACCAACGGAATATACATACTTATATTTGTTTATTAAAATGGAGTTCAATTAATAGTAAGTAATTATCATAATGTCGAAAGTGAGTAAGGCTGTTTGGTTGCTACGATTTCACGGCTTATGTAGATACTGAACAGATTTTAATTATTTGATTTTATGTTTATAGTACTTTGAGGTAATGTCATATTTATAGTACGGATTTAATACGGTGTTTTAATTTAACCAATTTAACTGGTCTACCTTAAAAAGAAGGTGACTAAAATCATCGTGAGGAAACCAGCCAGTCCTAAAACCAAAAAAATTAAGACATGTGAGACATTTGTCAACCAATACCCCTGTGTGATGGGTTACAGATACAGCCCACTTTCTCTTACAGAGCGGAAGCATGTGTTTCAGCAAACAGTATTAAGCTCATTATGCATTCGTAGCCATAGGTGCGCATAAGCATTACCAGTCTATGCTGGAAATGCTGGAACACACCATCTGATTCGAGGTGAGAGCCTGGGGATCTCACAAAGGAACATATATCATGCATTTTGTTAATATCTTATTCTTACAATTTTTTTTTTTATAACTATGTCACCTAAGTAGTTGTAAAACATATTATTAATCACCTTTTTGAAGAGAGAAAATAAAGATATTGTATTGTAGCTAAGACGGGAACAATTTGTCGTTGATTACAAAAAAAATATGATGCAAGAAGCGGACGATTCATATATTTTTAAACTACTATTAAAAAGCCGGAAAAGCAAAGCCAGAGGCACTGCCATTTACTACGGCTCCAATTAACTCAGCCCGACTGCAACCCACCATCACGTTTTTTCAAAATAAATCATTTCTAGCTTTATGATTATTTCATTAACTAGTTGTTCTAATTTATATTAAAAGACTAGAAACTATTTCCTATGATATATCTCGGGATTTAAGTACACCTTTATTACTGTTTAACCCTAGAGCTGGGTGCGCCTGCGACTTTAGAATAGGAATGTCAGATACAAAAAACTGGCCATGTGCAAGTCGGACTTGCACTTGAAGGGTTTTCGTAACATTGAAGTAGATATTGAGAGATTTAACATGATGTAATTTTTGCACCATAGACTTCTCATAGGTTTTATTTATTTATTTATTTATTTATTAGGCTTCTCAACAATGAGTACACTGTTACAATTATAATTCGTACATTGCAAACTTAAGACTAAGCGCCTCATTACTTACAGAGAAGCACAGCATGCACTAACTTATGCGCATTATTTATTCGCATTATTTTCCTGTAATCTATAAGTGTTGAACTAATTTCTGTATTTTTTTTTTTATAATTTTAGGCTCAGTAGTTTCGGAGATAAGGAGGAGGGGGGGCGGAATGGTTGGGCAGACAGACACACGAGTGATCCTTTATGGGTTCCGTTTTTTCCTTTTGAGGTACGGAACCCTAAAAATACAAAAGTTTAAAACCAGAACTTATATACTTGAAAACTAAAGTTCAAATCACTTAATATGCCTTTAACTGCCGCACTCAGAGTTTTAATGATTACTTAAGCCGCCACTTAGTAAAGGTTTGACCGTCCTTTCCACCACTTACCTACCAACCCTACCGTACACTAATTGCAGGGAAACAAGTGGTAATTACTTGCCCACCAGTGAACAACGCCGCACTTGAATATGTCCATGATTCATTGAAGAAAGTGAGACCGAAGTGACCCCCACGGGTTTTTAGATTGATTTAATCGCAGAGATTAGCCGCGCACATACAAGTTCATAGCCAATGTAATTTTATTAAGAAAGTGTGTTAAGTATAGAATTATGATTATTATCTGTTTTGTTGTGGTATAATGAAGATTTTGACCTATTGATGTGCCGAAGGGTGCTCTTCGATTTCTAGGTCAGTGTTTTTTTTGTATCCGACCAAAGGCTGACTTGCTTTTTCAATAGTTAGTTAGCGAGTTAATATTTTTATTAGTAGTGTCTCATCATCATTATTTCAGCCGAAAGACGTCCATTGCTGAACATAGACCTCCCCCAAGTGTCACCATATTGACCTGTTTCGTGTGTCTCGCATCCGGCGGATCCTTCCAACGCAACGTCTTTCGGTTCGCAGTGGCTACTCCAGAACTTTTTCTCCGGGCCATCGGCCATTCGTTCCGCGAGGTTCCCTGCCCACTGTAACTTTAAGTTTGTCAATTCTTCTGGCTGTATACGTCGTTGGTGATTCGATCACGTCAGAAAACTCCGAGCAAAGCCCTTTTCATTGCTCTTTGGGTGACTTTAAGCCTTCCGATGAGGCCAATAATTCTAAACCACTAGTAGAGAAGTAAGTAGTGTCTGTGACATTTAAAAATGGAAAACTGTCAATGTTGATTGACACATAACTCGGTGCTTTGACAAAACTCGCGATCGTAACTGTTTCTTGGAGGTGGTATTTGATTGTGTTGGCAAAAACTTGTCGCTAGCATAAATGTTAGCTTAATAGCTGATAGATTGTCACTGTCTAGTAATGTTATATTACAGCCTACTGTATCTTTGATATAACTAGTAGTCTGTCATGTCATTTGTAATATTTATGAGACCTACAAACAATGCAAGTTTCCAGATAATGCATTCCGTGTGACATTATAATAGCGACAAGATGACGTTATTAGTAAATTAGCTTACAATATGGCGCCTGTGACACTAATATGATTTATTTCTAGTCATAAGTTAGTACTTACTGCTATAGTGTTCGTGGTTTTAGTTTGATTATATTATAATTTTTGTGCTGAAATCAAGTTTTAAATGGAAATAAAATCAATTAGAAATAATGTCTAAGCAGGTCTTTCAAATGTAAATTTCTTAAAGTACTCACGACGACCACTCAAAGTACCCAAAACCAATTTATGCGAATCTCTCATTATAAATACGGGAAATCTATTCAAAGTGAGGCCATATTACACTAAAATATAATATTAAGGTTGTCGCAGACTTGCAGTGAGTACCAATTTATAGAGATAGAGCTTTTTATTTTCTTACGAGCCTAATACGTTCTGAAGAGCCTTATCAATCATAAGGCTCTTTAGAACGGGCTATCGATATTCTTAGCGGTTCTTTTAATGTCCCAAACGCTAGTCTAAGGGCCTATTACCAGGCTTCCGGCCACCGCAGCCGCGGGTCTGTGGACGGTGAGTAATGGGCTAGCTCACCGCCTGTCTGTCCTATGACGATGACAGTCCGTGTCGACGGCACGTTCGTGTTCACGCGCGCTCAAAGTGATGTCAGCAACAATGCAGCCGCTGCCTGTTGGGGCTGCGGGATGTTCGAAGGAAATACCGAGGCCTCACACACAAAGGGCTAAGAGGGAACATGGGTCAGTGGAAGTCTAACACTCTACCGCTCCGCCCAGAGCGGGAAAAGTCATTTGATGACTTCCCACCATCCAAAAAAAGGGGCCTATTACATAACAATTAAAAAATGGAACAGAATTTGTATGAACTTACGTGCCAATTCGGTTAACGGGAGCTTAATTCTAGGTAGTGAAACAGGCCCTTACTCTGACAAAGCTGCCAATTAAGAACGTAGACTCGTATGTATTATTGAATGATTTAACATTCCAGACGGCAAGCATGTAGAAAAAACCTGCTGAAAGGTTTATTAATTAATTTAACCCTGCAGTCAAACAACATCGTCTCACTAATTAATTCAACCAAATTACTAGTTATTTTACGGTCTATTGCACAGTAGAAACATGTAGTTTTTGGAACATTTTCATTCATACATACATAGTTTACGTAAGGAACACATTATTGGGCAGATATGTGAATAGTAAAAATGTGATATTTACGCATATTATAAAAAAATAATAATAATATTAATTTTTACATCTAATCATATTCACAAACCTTCCGTGAAACAGTAAGAATCTTGTTGAATATCCAACTTTCCGCGCAATGCCGAACGATGCAAATATAACAGCACGCTGAATGTCTTTTACGGTTTTTAAATGTCCACTATGGAAATGTCACCGTAACAGCCCTACCCATTGGTTACACCGTGTTATTATTACACCGCCTGTACAATTAATTGGTGCTACCACAAAACTGTGAAGTGTAAATAGTATGTTACTGGTATACGTAGTAATTTAGGTAAAACTTGTATATGTAACGGAGATTGTTTAGTATAGTATTAGTAAGATTTAATAATGATGGTTATGTTGCGTTTGAAAACAAATGTACGGTCGGTTACTAAAGTGGATAAGCGACCGCACAAAGCAATAGCTTGACGTTTAGTTTGGACTTACGACCTTTTACTTTCACGACAGATATTGTCGTCACCAACTGATTGTGGTTCATAATTTCAACATTTTAATAAAAGTCACGATGGCCTAGCGGTTTAGCGCGTTCGGATAGATCTATAGTTAATCAGTAAGTAGTGCGTTCTAATCTCACGCAGAAAGTTTTACACTTTTTGTAAGTATTTACTTGATTGGAGGTAATGAAACAGAAATATTATACTCTTTATCAAGATAAAGAACATAATATTTCTTTTATTTCTATTTATAATAATATTCCTTTACGAACTTCTTACTTGTTCGCTTTGTTCACCCATTTCGTAAAGTTTGAAAGGTAGATCATAGAAAAATAAGTCAAGAATTATAATTTCTGTGAGGTAGACATGAGTTTTATGAATATGTTACTGGATGAACGTTGTCGATTGGGTTATAGTTGTTGATTAGTGACGTGTGGTTTATTAGATAGCAGTATTGTTGTTGATATTTCTCAAAATGCAGGCACATATGAATATTGAGGCAAGGGCGACTATTATTGCTCCGCTTAAAAGTGATGTTAATAGATTACAATTATCAGAAAAAACCGGAATAAATGTGAGTATTATATTTAAGAATTGTAACTTAAACTGTTAGTAGAAATAAAGATAATATCGTTTGGTGACATAATGAATTCATCAATTGATTTTTAAATTCATCATGAGGCTTAAAAGATAAATAATTAGTGTTTATTATTGGATTCATAAATGCAGAGCGAATGAAGTCTTTAGTATTTTATTATAACCGCCTCATATCACTTTTGTTTTGTTTTAGAAGAATACTGTTAGTCTCTGAATCAAAGATACGAGGAAGAGGGTCGCCTTGCTAATCGACAGCGAAGTGGAAGGCCGTCGCTTATTAGTGAAACGCAGCGACGACATAATAATATAATTATGGTCAAATAAAATATGGTTTCACACCTACGGGACGCTTCGCGGAATTATTCGACACCTCATCTCAAACTGTTCCCCGTGCCCTCCAAGCTAAAGGCTTGCATCATAGAAGACCAGCTAAAAAACCCTTCCTGACAAATAGATATAATCAAGAATGATTACGTTTCGCACGGGATTATTTAGATTTTTACTGGAATACTACCATATTTTCAGATGACAAGACTTTTAAATCAAGTCAAATAATATTATAATATTATGAGGTCTATGCGCAAACGTTTACATTACTGCATTGAAAATAATGGGGGTTCTACAAAATATAAAAATTCGGAAATGTTTTGTTTTTAATAATTAAACGTGTAATAACATATTTGATGATAATAACTTATCCGTAATTATTTACCAATCATATGTTGAGGTTTAGTTTCAATCTTCTTTTCTTCAAGAAAATGATCAATTAAGCTAAAACCTCAATACGACATTCATTGTGACGTTACAAAAAAAACAGGTTCATAAAGTCTAAATCATATTATTTGTCAAAAAACTCTATCTATAATAAGTGGGTATAATCAATTATATTTCTGTGATAAAATTATCTTTTCCTTGTTAAGAATTGACTTAGTGGGTATACAATCAAAATGTTATGATTTATGAACGATTACAAGAGAACTGTTTTTATTTAGGTAGGATTTGACGTCACAATTCTCATGATTGTTAATTAGTTAATTTTATAAATAATTATGACGAATAAAACATTGTCTTGTCATTAAACACGACTTTTTTTCTACCTTACCACCCAACAAACAACCGAAGTGATAACATAATCACAACCTCATAAATAGTAAATAATAATACGTTGGGTTTATATCCTATATATTTAACTTCTTATATAAAATAAGTATTCTAATGGGTTTACAATGACAAAAAGAAAAAAATGATTACAAAGAAACAAAAAGCACTATCTTGTGGTATGTGAGATTTGAACTCGGACCTCATTGATCGTAGATCCACTGCTTAGCCCAAACAGCTATCGACACTTCTTAGTTAAACGCGAATTTTAGCAATTCATTAATTGCGTTTGCTGCGATTATAACGAAAGAGACGGAAATATATTTTGTTGTGCTATTTCGTGGAGTGCGACGCCCGACGCGACTACGCCGACGACATGATACGATAGCGATCTCTGTGGCTGTGGTGTGCTTACTGTATAGAGCAAGACCACTTACACATACAAACGCATGAACGCTCGCCCGTGCGCTCACAGAAATACAATCCTTAGCGTGCCCATGCACTTGTCTTGCCTTACTGTACCTACATATTCCAGGAAACTATATCACCAATCTTCACTAAATGAAACTTGAAGCAATTACTTACAACTAAAACACAAGTCGTCTTTAATGAAGTTCTTCTTTACAGTGTGGTATTTCCTTACTTGGTGACAGAGACTTTATACCACCCAAAGTCGTCTGACTTGACTTCACATGCCGTCGAGAAATATCTCTCAGGCATGAACTAATTTAGCTACAAGTTCAAACCTGCGATATGTAACAATTAATGTCAAGTAAGTCTTAAAAGCAACATGCTTTCTCATCCAACAGAACTAAGCACCGGTCAATGCCTTATTCTTATTTTGATTGCACAGTAATTTTCAAGATTAGGTCTACTAAACAGACCTCCACTGATAATGATAGAGAACACGTAAACTAGTGCAACTACAGACAAACCACATACCTAACAAGGTTTCTACAAGCAACCAATCTGAGGCGATGATTCGTGATTCATACTTGATAGTATGCAAAAGGTGTCAGGCACAACGACCGAGGTAGCAGTCATACTTAGGGTTAGATCACACAAGTGGTAACGCAGCGGCAGGCAGTTTATCTGCTGACCGGCCATCAGTCAATACGAATCTAAATAAAGATAATGCAAATGCAAAAAAATAAAGTAAATGCTGAAAATTAAACTGCTATCCGCTGGGCTAAGGGCGAAATGGTAGCACATTTCGCCCTTGCCTGACCTGAGCCTTGACTGAGTTCACATGACATTGTACTTCTTCTCCTCATTACACGTTTTGTGCATCCGTACATCTAATCGAATAATTAGTGGGCCATGGAACTTTTACACATTATTTTGTACTGAAAAAAAAAAGTAAATATGTTTACGACACTCGCCAGTAATGGGAGTTTGGGACGTCTACTACGGTTGTTTGCTGCCAGAAAATCTCCAGCTGTTTGAATAATGTGAACATCTTTCTCTACTGCCGTGTGTACCCAGCCTAAGTTTTACTATTCGTCTAATTAACGGATGTCCGTCGCAATAAAGAAACCTAACGCGAATATAAAATGACTGCTTGCAGATTTTCTAATATTGACATTGAGTTTTCTTTGCAAAAAATGTGGATTGAATGCAGTTATTGGAAAATATAGGTTGAGGAGAAAAAATGCTTTTATTTTGCTACTGGCCGGTTGGAATAATTACAAGTCTTGCAAAGAAGCATAATACGAAAAATAAGAGATAACCATCAGTATGATATATCACAAAGAAACACTGGTGAAATTGATTCAATTAATCTGCACTAGAAACGATTTGCAGGTATAATTAAAAGAATACTTATACACTTGCATCATGTGAAATATCTTACAGGGTATTTTATGCCGTGTTGTCTTGTAAAATGATCAGTTGCCCCCATAGATATGTATCAAATTGGCCCCTTGATATGGATGCGGAAGGCAAAGAAAATAATGATGTGGTGCAGCTTGTGAGTATGCCCAAGATTCGACTGGCTGAGTTTTAATTTTAAGACATCGACAGAAACATGAAAAAGACAACAGCAGGTTCAGCTGATAACGATGACGTAATATTTCAACGTAAAGCATAATTTAAATTGCACGCAGGGCAGCGCACGCGCTTATGCACCGGAAAAGGGTGCGACAGTTGAAGTTTCGGCCCATAGCATGTCTCATTCGAGTCGATACTTCCGAAGCGAGCGGACGTGCGTGACTCAGGGGTCTGCGATGTTGGCGATTGAACGCGTTCTGCACACGGATTATGCACAAACGAGATAGTAATGATAAAGCATGCTTCCTTTTATTATGTGTGTTGCTAGCCGGAGGATCTGAGACATTACACACACAGGCACATTTTAATTTATGCAATACTTTCGAGTAATTCAGGAAGGGCGGTGTGACATTTACAGTCTTCAATACCATTCAGATGATTCAATCTTGATTTTTTTTGTTCCTCAAAATCGTTATTGGTTCGACATCTTAACTCAATACCTTACTGAACACTCAGTTCAAGGAAGACATGTGCAAAATTTATATTATTGCCGAATTACTTTTTTGGTCTGTGCTGGAACGTGAACTCTAAAGCAGAGTAAAATAATGAATCAACGAATGACATAACAGATCCATAAATACACCAACGATTAAATTAAACGCATTATTTGAATACCAACCAGTGTGACGCCATAAAAATCAATGTCAGTTACCGAATGTTTAACATAATTTACCATAATCTATTAACTAAACTGGGGAAGTGGATTACCTCTAACCATCCTGTGTAACGCTTGATAATTAAACAAATAATATGAAAATTAACATTGTGTAACGCACTTGGCATTTTTAATGAGATGTAAATTGCTCCGCAGAGGTTTTTATTGGTTAAAAAAAATTGCAGACTTGCCTCGACGGGTGTATTATGCTTCACTAACTTGACAATTTACACGTTGGGTTGGTATATGAAGGCATATAATTACAAAAAAAGCTTGTGGCCTAATAATAACTGCCACTCGGGTCGATCTTTAGATTAAGCCGCGCTTGCCTAGGTTGGTCTGTGGATGGGTGACCGCCCATTACATACCGAGTTTCCTCCGTGCCTCGGAAAGTGCGTTAAGCTCTTGATCCCGGTTGCAATATATAGATTTTTGGCAGTCGTTACAGGTCAATGACCTGAAAGTCTGACAACCAGTCTTGCCAAAGGGTATCGTATTGCCCAGTATTAACTGGGTTGTGGAGGTCAGATAGGAAGTCGCTCCATGTAACATAGTTGGGAAAAGGCTAGGCAGATAATGATAATTACAAAAAAAAAGAATTAAAATTTACGATTCTTCAAATATAATGGTATCTCACAAAACCCAGCTTCACTTAGAACCGAACTGGGTTGTGGAAGCCAGATGGCAGTCGATCTATGTAGAATACTGGCAGGTTAGACTGAAAGCTGACCCCAACATAGTTGAGGAAAGGCAGATGATGATCACTCTTCAAGACACTGCAAAACTTATCTATCTTCAAGACACTATAACAACTTTTACTATAGAAAGCGAAATCTATCTGTTTATTCAGCATCAGTAAGATCTAAATCAGCCTGTTTACTTTATGATACTTAATTCGCCGCAAACTAAAATAAATAAGGTAGCAGAGAGCTTGTCTACTGTAATAGCCAATTACTTGTGATATAAATTACTATTATTTGCATCGCTAAACACTTCGGGCTGCACGGATAATAATTTTCAATCTCTTACGGCAAGGCTTAGCGTTATTGGTTATTTCATATGGAATCTATTAGAGCTGGAGCGATAGCACGTTAGGTCAAGATTAATCTAGGTAATGTATAATAGTTCAAAATTAAACTAGCTAAAAATAAAACTTTTATCGTTATTAATATCGGCGGAGATAAGAAAATATGCGGTGGAAATAACGCATATCTTCGCTAATTTGATTTGGACTGTAACATTAAAATATTGTCAAACGTAGTGATTTGCAAATATATTATATTATAACAGTCACCACAAAAAATATTATTCGAATTATTTCCTCTGTTAAAAGGAAAACGTTTACATAAATCTTCCTCAATAATTCATCAGCTTAGTCATACTAGCTTATTTCAAGCCCCGAGCCGCTGCATGTCAGATTATGTATGCGCAAAATAAATATACATATGCCTCAATTTTTCTCTATTCTCAGTAACGTAAACTATGTTATTATTATTTGTGTCTACTTAGTGTCATTTGAGACTTTCTTGCATCATCATAGTGCCATAAATAAATAGCTAATGAATGATATACGTTGTCGGCTTCTCCATTTTCAATACCTTGTTTGTTTTTTTGAAATCAATATGCAACGTATCAGAAGGCAAGTTAGCTGGTTTTGCTATCAGATGAAGGATAAAAAGGTTATCAATAGACTATAAGGGCAAAGACGAAGTGCCCTTAAAATCAACCTGACTACATTTACTATATAATGTCATGCAGATATCATAGACGAACACAATGAGTTAGCAAATAATTCATTAAGTAAGTTCATAGTTAGAAGGACGGAAAGGAATACAATAGTTACAAGGAAGTCTACAAAACATAAAATCAAAATACCATTAAAGTATAACAACAAGCCATGATTCACAGTGGATCCTGTAATTATGTCGCAACGCACGCGCAGTCGCAGGGGCGGACCGGGATACATGCAGGCGTGACCCCGCGACAGGAATATATATTGCCACATCCTTGCGGAATATATTGCACAGCTATAATATATATCTTCAGGTGGTCATTGATCTACAGCTTTGTGAAGATACTCGTACCTTTGGAAATGGCGAGAAGATAAACAATGGTAGTGATAAATATGTAGCAGACAAAATTAGAAGAAAAGTCAAAGAAACATCAAAAGGTAATCTAGAAACAAAAGATCAGGTTGTTCATGATTTTAGTAGCATTAAATATTCATGTTTTAATATCTTGGCCAAATCAAAAGACATTAACCTAACAATGGTAATGACCACTGTCATTCAAATAGTAAACACATCGTACAATTATTAGAAAGTTTAGCCACGGTTCATAAAATTCGAAATTTCTCGACGATTCGATCAATTTCCAGTCCATTTAATATTTGTACAAACTCGACAATAATACTAAATCTACTTCTATTGTTATTAAACCTGACACAGAATCATACTTTAACATCAAACGTTCTACCTCAGCAACAGTTACTAACATAGTTAATATATGGTGTACAGTAACAAACAAAACCTTATAATACTTAAAACAATGATGTTTTTTTCATCTCCTCATTGTTTGAGATTTACGATTTCCGTATTCTAGTTTAAAGGGAGATTATAAAACTTATATTGGGTGCGTATTAGGAATTTAGTATGAATCATATTCATTCAAAAAAACTGCGTCATGCATTGTGTTAGTTTTGAATTTATGTGATGCAACTTTTGATAGGTTGCTTTATAATTTATCATAAGCATCATCTTTGTGCCCTTGATCCATGTTACTTGAGGTCTTTGTCTTCTACCCCCTGTTATTCTTCATACCCTTTTCTATCATATCATTCTTACACATTCTTCCATCTTTTCCTACTACTAGAACTTACAATTAGAAACGGTTTTAGAATGTTTACTTACATAAACAGTAATTTCACAAATGATCCATTCATACTTTTCTAATCATCATTGACATTATAATGTAGAACATCCATGGAGGTGTAATAATAATAATATAAGAGCACATTATACGTTAATTTAGTATTTAAATTACCCATAATACTGCCATAAAAGTACCTAATTAATGGGTTCCGTAACTTTTATTATAGTACTCACTTTATTTGGTTTTAGGGCACTATTAGTGGGTGCGTCAGCGCAATGAATATTTTTCGTGTGAAGTTTTTGTTTAAGTGGAATGCTCCACTTAAACAAAAACTTGTAAAGTCAAAAACGTGATGAAGTGTAATAATGAATAAGAATAAGAAAAAAGTCTACGAATAGTAAGGAAGTTGGGATTTTGTTTTAAGCGTTCCAAGTGAAACATTACAGATTTAGAACATGATTCAACAATAACTTTTAGATCTACAACGTTTTTAAACGGTTTTATTTAGCTCACCCCGTTTTTTTTTTTTTTATCTCTTAATGCAATTCAAAAATTACTTGTTAATTTTGAACAGCATTCTGAACTAAAAGAGAATAATAAACTTCCAACAGAAAATCTCCTCTCTTAATCAATTTCAAATAAGCCAGCCATTATTATTAATAATAATAATAATAACACTACGACTCCAAACAATACACCTGTACTGTACTGAAACTCAATTATATGAGACTACCTCCAAGCCATAAAATCTAACTAAAACATACCACATTGAATAACAAAGAACATTTCCAAATAGGTCACGAAAGGTGCAGAAAGCGGTTAAAATTTATTTAAGAACAATAACCATAAACAAGTAAGTGGTGGAGATAAGTTTGATTTACAGCTTCCAAAGATCACAGCACCATGTTTCCATTCGCACCTCGGTGATAGATGATTGGCTCCCATTGAATTATTTCTATTAAGTTGCGATATTGATTTTCAAATGCCTACGGATACAAGATTTGCTACTTCTGGGCTGATATTGGATGTTACAGGTGATTTTTTTTGCGACATAATTAGTGGGAGAATTTTGATCATTGCCCATAGAAACTACAAATTTATTAATCAATCAATTTAGTTTTGTTGTTCGTTGCGTTGTCAAAATATCCATTAGAGCGTCAGCAATTACGACATTTTAATAGTGTTCCTAATTCGCGCAAGGCTAAACTTTTCCTTGGCCTGTCTTTTTTTTAATTATGTTCTTCCTTCCATATAGTGTTAGTTATGATCGGCTTCCCCTGAAACAGCAGGGAGCTTCGTCTTCTGCACGATATTGTTCAGCTTCTCACCACTGATCACTCCTATCGTAGCTCTTTCAAATAGTCTGTCTTTTGTTTAAGTTTTGGTTCATCTTCTTTTTCTTTATCTTCTGCAGAAACATTGAATCCATGTGTCTGAATGGAAACTACGTTTTATGTTTTGATCACTTCTATTTCAGCCATAACAATTATCCATCATCTAATGTTATTTTGTACACCAACCGTAACGTTATTAATATCATTATCTAACACCTCGTGCTAGCGCCAGTTGGTATTAAAAGCGTTATTTATCCCTTCAAGGTAAAACCACGTAATAATACGCATTACATCACCCACGCTTCTTTCCTTTTGAGATTCGAAGCAAAACTTCGAGCGACACACAAAGATCTAGAGTTTGTGCACACTAGCGGATGCACACCAAGTAATGCGCGGGAGTGGTTGTGTTTTGACATTGACACAGCTGGTATACACTAAGCATTGCCTTACGATTTACCAACCTATATTTGTTGAGGCTATTGTTCCACCTCCTCTTCTCAACGAAAGGAGGAAAGGCGGGCGACCGTCTCAGTATGTGATTTTGACATTCGCCTACAATGATTTTTATTTTGATTTTTTGCATATCAGACAAAGAATAGCACACAATAGGTGTATTGTCTACACGTATTGGGTTGAAATAAGCAGTAGAACCCTCTCATGCAAAATAACACCCGCCATGCACACCCATTTTATCCCGCATGCATTTAAAGTTCACCCCCGGACCGCTTTTCAAAGAATGCACACGACACACGCGTGGATCAATAGTCTCGCCAATGTGCAAACTCCCTTACATGTCACAAAATAGGTTTGAGCACTACATTTATTCCTACATTGCATACGGAGTGACAGGCCGGTAGCGCTACTCCTACGCTAACCATAGAGTTAGTGAACTGTTTCGAATTTACATTAAGTTTTGTTTATGATTGCTGTTGTCAGTTCGTTTGAAGATCTGAATCATGACATTTTAGTTAAGTAGCAAAAGTTGTCTTAGCCGTATTTAAAAATACTAGAAAAAGAGAGAATGTTGCTGCCAATAAAGTTTTAAATTATTTAAAACGCTAAAATATTACAAAATAACACAGTGAAATATAATACAAAGTTGTGTAAGTGTAAATAGAATTCATCTTACATTTTCACTTGTACTGCTCCTACGACAATAACAAATAATTTACAGTAAAGACATTTGTATGAGGCAACACTTTCTCTTCAACTTTGTATTAAATGAAACAAAGGCCATCTACTACATTTTACGACATTTGGCGTAATAAATAAGGTAAAAGGTTACAGAACTCTTACTAATCACAAATAGACTTTAGTGGCCTAACAGTTTTCTTAGTATTATCCCTTCTTTGTAACATTTAAACACACGGTCACATTTTAGTTTATTGGCAATATTCTGACAAGTATCAAAATGCAGATAGTAAGATTAGGTTTTATAAAATCAAACAATTTACTGTAGTTTTGAGTTTGTTTAGAATTTAAGTACAGCAGATAAGTACTTAGAATGACATGGACAATTAAAATAGAGTACCTACTGAAATATTCATAAGAACCAGCTTTAGTAGACACAACAGGCCATTGTCACTTTCAAAACTACAATTACGACATTCAACGGTTGCTAGTTGAAAGAAACTTGTAATGGGGAACAACAAAAGGATTGATGACCGCGCCGTACCAAGGACACAGCAATTTGCATCGATCTATCGATAGAAATAAAATGTTATCGTGACTAAAGCAATTATGGAGGGAATGATACGTAATAAACTCCAATGGAAAAGATTGATTGAGAACAAAAAAGTGTTGTTAGCTTGTAAAAGTTCCCATGGAACATGAGAAATAGATAGTTTATAATGATAGAATAAAATATTATGTGAAACAAATAAATTACCTATATTTGTTGAGGCAAATAAATTACCATTAGCAGATAGCTTTATTTCAGACCAATTATGATATATTTTATTGGCATATTTGAGTAAATAGCAATCAGTTTTAGTTGCAAAACAACAATGTGCCATCATAAAGTGGAACTTGTTACCGAAGACTGTCTTTCCCGATTTTAATATATTTTACACCCATATGTCAAGTTCAAGTGATGGCTTTATACCCCCGCACCCACCCTGCCTCGGAGTGCCCGAGAGGGAAAGCCACCTTTAAAGTTTAAGGGACTAGATTATTGTTCACTGTAACACTGCCAACCATGGGTATTTAATGCAGAACATCATGTCCAGCTGTCGCACTCGCAACCAGTAACCATCGACAACCATTTCATCGCTTACTATCAGATTGAGATAAGTATGTATTGTTGCCAAAAAAAGAGGCTTTCGTCAATAAAATGTAGGAAAACAGTTTATCGTGGCGAGACTTCACAAAGAATTCGAAAACCCCACGACCCTAAAGAATAACGTCAAAACGATGGACATCTTGACTGACTTGACGGCTAAATATCATAGGTACTGAGACCGTCCATCCATCTGTCCGTCTACCAAGCGATGGTGATTATAGCATAACATTACCACCCGGGATCATTTGCTGTAGCTAAGCTACGGGGGGTAATACCGGAGATCGAAGCTCGAAACATAATTACGAAATAACCGTCTGGCAATTTCACAGAAATTAGTAATTTACTGTTTTTATCTTGCTAAGTTTGACTACTTATATTGTCCGTAGGTCTAGTGGTTGTAAGCGTGGCTGCTGAGCATGAGGTTCTGGGTTCGATTAAAGTGTTATTGGGTTTTTTCAGCAGAAGATTCTTAGCAGCCACGGATTTAAATATAACTTTAAATAACAAATATGAGGGTGGTACTACTAGGCATACCTCTTTTTAACTCTTCGGGGATTACAGGCTGCCTTTTGGGGGAGGGAGGGATCATCAAATAACCTCTCCCGCTCTTGGGCAGAGCGAAAGGGAGTGTCAGACGCCTACTGACTAAAAATCACCCATGTTCCTTCTTAGCCCTTTATGTCGAGACCGCGGTATCTGTTTCGAACAACCCGCAGCCCCCCGACGGGATTACAGGCTGCCTAAGTTTGAAGGATGTTGTGACCGGAAAGTATGCCCCAGAAAAACAATAAAATTCTTATAAACAATGGTAATATTGTCGTTAATTTCCTAACTCGCTAATGTATGCTACTGCAACGGTGTTTTAGATTTCGGCATGAAAACTGTTAAGTTTTTTTTCTTTAGAATAGATGGGGTATTATATTGTTTAAATAATAGACTAGGCCGTGGTTGGTTATACTCAAGTTGACTACGATAGACTACTTGATGCTATTGTTTGCTTGCTTTTGTTTTGTTTTGTTTTGATGCTTGCTTTACCTAATGTTTATGTTTTCATGAGTGAAGTGTATAATAAAGTAACAAGGATGAAACAAATATTACTAATCTAAATTTGTATTTGGTTATAATTTACATACCTATGTAACATTCAAATATTAAGGACATTATTATAAACATCCATACAAGCATGTTTGTAAATAAATACATAATTTTTTTTGTGATATTTTACTCGACAAGAGTTTTCGCTGACATCAACTTAGCCATATCTAATCTTGCCTATTTCTTTTATCAACGCCTATGAGTATTTACGTACATAGTAAGGATATCGATAAATAGGTAACATGGATTAAATTACTACACGACTAAAAAAAAATTTTTTTTTTATTACACGACAGTAATTCTACATTTTCCATTATTCTTAATTTATCGTGTAGTTAGTGCCTAACCTGGGCTCGAGAGTTAGAGTTTTTATGCAACCCATGGTCCTTTTTTTTGTGGGTGGTAAATCATCAATTAACCCCTCCCGCTCTTGGGCAGAGCGAAAGGGAGTGTCAGACTTCTAGTGACTAAAATCCACCCATGTTACTTCTTAGCCCTTTATGTCGAGGCCACGGTATCTCTTACAACATCGACGGGGCCCATGGGCCTCTAACTTGGCTTCACATACCGTCGAGAAATATCTCTCAGGCAAGCTGGTTTCGTCACTATGATGTCCTTCACCAAAGCAAGCTTCACAAAATCAGAAATGTGTCTTGGGTTCGAACTCGAGACCTGTGACTTGGCAGTCGACAATCACATCACTAGGCTATCAATACTGCTGAACAAAATCCATTAATTTCCTTATAAATAGGAACACAAAAACGAACAGCTTCAATTAAACACACAAGCTAACATCACGACTTACAATATTTGTAGTGGTCGTGACAGAAAGGTCACGGGTTCTATAAAGTCTCCACATTCTATCTGTGCCTAGGTCAAACTCTCTCGTCTAGGGCATTTAACTAATCCTTCTAGCTTTACAGTCTGATTAGTGCAGACAAAACACTGTTAGATCAAAGTGGTATAGGAAATCAAGCGATTTTGGTAATCTTTAGTACCTTAATGGTAAGGTATAAAAGATATATGTTAAGATGGCTTACATGATGAGTATGACTTTTAATTAAGTATTTTTAAGTCTGGAATCGCAAACCCGTCTTGAGCAAGCGTGGTGACTGCTCGTGAGTTATCTGTATGAGAAGAGGTCTTTGCCCAGCAGTGGGACAGTAATACGTTATGCAAGAAAACTTGTAAGACAACATCGACTTGAGGATTATGTCCTTCATAATTTAATACATACAGAATTGCTGAGATTATTAACATAATTCGTTGTCAAACTAAAACCAGTTTTTTATGCATATGAGAGGCTCTTCACAATGTTGGTCTTGTAAGCATTTGACTAGACTACCAGTTTTGTTATATGTGTTTTAAAATAATGAATGAATCCTTCGACAATGTTTCGTTTACTATGATCACTATTCAAATCGCACATAAGTATTGAATAACAATTGAAAAGAGTTCAACGCTGAAGAAGCATTACTTATAACAACTTCATCTCCTATATAAACATATGTATCTGTAATTGCTTTAGACTTTAAAATGAAACACTATTACGTATTCTATTAAATATTATATACCGTACATCGGTATTTCGAACTGCGGAGTAACTTAAAACGTAATACAGTCATATTCCAGCTGTTATTATATTCAATGTTAGCAATAAGAATGTTTTATTTCGTAGACGTACTATGTTCTCTGAACTTTCTACGAATTAAACTGTTTGTTCTATACTTTGTAGATAATATACTATATTTTACGTGCTATTTGTAGCCTAGACTACATAAACGATTTCAAGTTTAACAACCTTATAAATACAATGTTGAAGTTACTTTTCATTTCTGCAATTTAAGTAGGTTACACCACTGTTAACAGATCAATTGAACATCAACTCTTGATTTGTGGTTTTCGTGGAGAAGTCATCACAATTTAGCTAACGTCACTAGCCATAATAGATACATCATCAAACCAAGGAGTTTGTTCAGAGATCAATTTCACAGTCGTTTTGAAACCTCAAGTACTAATGCCAGACTTTGAAAACGTTATTATAACTTAGAAATTGATCAATCTACTGACTACATCGCCTCTGTAATTTCTTTGTGAGAACAATATATATTATCAGAGCAACATTAAAAGTGAACGGATTTCTCAAGTTCCAGTTTATTTCGCGCACAATGCCGGTCCCACTTGTTCGCAATGATTCGCAATTAATAAACAGCATGACCCACTATCGAAGTCTCAAAGTGTCCAATCATTCTCGTATTAATTAATATCAAATCTTCGGTAAGCTCGCGGTGTAAGTGTTTCGGCGTGATGAATATACGTGCCAGTTCGGTAATAAACTTATTAATGTCGCTTTCTTCTTCACGGCTTCAATGTCACAGTAGAAATTGTTAAGTTTCCGTCTGTACAGAGTGCGAGTCAACAATCAACGTGCACCGCCTTGCCTAGCCTTTTACGGAAGTCTACACGATATGTCATTGAATTAATCACTGTTTTATATCCTCACGTGTCTCAACCTTCGCTCTTGAACCGGTGTGTTGTCAAACGAATAAATCTTCTACTTATCGCCACTAAATCAAGTTAGGGAAACAAGGCCAAACAACTAACAACTGAATGATATCTGTCAACTATAAATCCTAACTTAAACAAGTGAACCGAATGACTTACCATAAATCAAGCTCTGGAACGGGGGAAAGCACTGCGTATCAATACTCCGGTAGTCACATGAACTCGATAACACAACCACTTTTTGTACCGCGTTCAGTGAAACGTATCGTAAGTATCGAACCAAACAAAATTAGCACTTTCCACAAAACACATCCATTCCACAGCACTGATAAAGCACAATCTGCACTTCTGCCGGCTCCGCAACACACAGAGGTTGCACACGTTTCTTCACAGTTATCTGTTAAGACGGTAGCGTAACAGAGTGAAGCAATCGCACTACCAATCGCAATGCGAAATTTAGGCGTTCGCAAAATTGTTCGCCTAAAAGCGACAGTTAAACCGACGTTACCGGTCGGAAACGTTCCAAATTCGTATCGGAAAGTCGGTTTACGTTTACACCAGCAAGAATTTATACACACGAGTGAGCTGCGCGGGCAGCGCGAGCAAACTGAGGCGCCGTCGTGCGCAACCACGCGACGCATCTAACCGAACCGAATGGACTTCAAACTTTTACCCGACCGAATCGAAACCGCACGCCACGCAATACAACAGCCTCAACGCCTCGATAGTTTTAAAATCGGAAGGCTTGCTAAGTTGCAAATAAACTTGCAAGTTACATACATGGACAAGTTAACCGGACAAGGCTCTCAACATATGACATTCGTGAACACACGCAACGATTACGCAGAAAACATTTAATCGAACCGATATGATCCGTCCGTCAATGTGAGCTCTTGACGTGGATACCCAAAGATAACCAAATTAATGGATACCGATTTCGGGTTCGATAATAATAGTTTCGATTCAAATGATAATAACATCGGAACGGAAATGAAAAAAAGCGATTGCATTGTATTTTTAACGGTATGAAACATAAATTAAGAAAATCAACCTGAATTCTTTTGAACCAAATGCGGATACAGTAACTGTTCCAATAACAGAGAACGTTGCATTCCCAAAGAGGGGCACGGAATTTGATCTTAAGATCTTGATTTAAGGCAATGTTTATATAAATTAAGGCAAACAGAAGTTTGTGGATGAAGTTGGAATGAAAGTTCCTCTATTTGAAGATGAATTTAATCCAAAGCTTGCAGCCAAGAAGTAAAATAACGTCCGTAGATGAAAATACAGAAATGCACTTCCCCGTGGATTTATTGACTGGATTTATTAATATAATAATTGAAACTGTAACACAACACTGGTTAGAATTATGTGGTATATGCAGACAAACGATAAGGATATATTTATCGGAACATAAGACTAAATTAATGTAACACAACACAATGTAATTAATACGAGAGACTATCAGAAAGTACTGAAATAGAAAATCAATCAGCGTTCTACATTATCAAATGCATTAAATGTATGGCAGATTGTTATTTTCAGAAATATTAAAAACAAAAAAAAAAAATAAAAAAATTGCTAGTAATCGTAATCGAAAGCAGTAAAGTGTATCCGTTGCAAGTTCTTCGGTAAAATTTGCATGTTCTACTGTTTAATGATCTCAAAAACATCTGTGGTCTAATGAACGGAGTTTAGAGTGCACAATAATCGCGATCGTAACAGGTTCTAAATTAGTGTCGAAATGTTTAATCCTATAAGGCTAAAAGCTGAATTTGGAACAAGGCAATCAAGAGACACAATTTGGATCAATTTAGCCGAGTTCACAGGAATTTTAGAGGTTTCGGAATATATGAGGCTTTTTTTTAAATTAAGGTGAGTGACCTCAATTTTGTATACCCACAATATTGACATTTATTTACTCTAGCACAATTGAAACATCAAAATTGCTTTTGGATGACCCAGAGATAAATCAATAAGCTGACTTGAATAAAACATAGTTGTGCAACTTAAGAGCAAGTTAACGAAAATTGTATTTTCAGTCAGATAAACCTTTAAAAATGTAGAAAGTGAACAGCAAAAGAGAGCGCTTCAGGGTAGCACTCGCTGAAAACATACAATTGTTTAATAAAATTGCCTTCAATTTAAATAATGATGAGTTATTTAAATTTTCCGCTAATGTTTCTCCCTTGAGCCAGGATCCTACACTTGCATGTCGCAGTGGTAACAACTCTAATTAAAGTGTATGCAGATCAGGCCGGCGGCGGCTTCGCCAACTGGATTCTTGGCTCATAACCATGGGAATCGTGGTTGAGATAGGTGCGACTGGTTTCTAGGGAATTGCTAAAACCCTATAATCACTTAGTCGTAAAGTCATGATAAATACTTGCTTTGAGGCCGTAAATGAGTATGATCATAACTTTAACAATGCAGTCACATCTAAAGTTTTTATTTTAAACAATGTTCTAAGGTACACCAACATTTTGCGGTCCAATAATTGGACGACTTAAAAGTTTTTTTTTAAACGTTTCCCCTCACTAGGAATTTCTCCTGTGTCGTGGATACGTTAACAAACATTTAAACTTACAAACACAAACACCCAGACCCGAAACAACTATCTGTAGGCCATACAAATATTCGTTCCGTGCGGGGATCGAACTCGCGACACGTAGCGCAGCAATCGAATCGCTCCGTAAATGCGCCAAACGCGTCGTGGTCAAAAAAACTAGTTTATGATACCATGACAGCTGTACCGGGAGAATGGAAGAAAATAACGTGTTGCTCCAAGGTCAACTAATATGGGACAAGGGTAGATCATGATGATGATGAACGGCCACGTCCATCCCATTTGATAGATAGCACAGACGATGCAGATAAATTCAACCTAGGGGTCGAAGCTAAGATTATCTAAAAACACCAAAGGTGAAAAGCATTGCTGTGATAACGTAACTCAACAAGGTGATAACCACTCGGTCAGTTGACAGAAAACAATAGACAACAAGCTAAGTACGAGGTGATAATGTGTCGTACAATGAGTTGCCTCACTGTGTCGTCGACCTGTGTGTATTTCTCTTTAGTCCATTCTTCAGTCATCGTAAATTATGGCTTGTTACATAGACACTTATAATCAGTGTCTTCTACAGTTTGCATGGCGGAATTAATTCTAGTATTTAGCTTCGCCACGGTAAAGAGCCTAATAAATAGGAGGTTTACTGTCGTCCTGTCTGATGGATTATTGTGTAATTTTAACATTGTTTTACCGAACATGTGTGAAAAGAAAAGAAATAATGATGATGTGAAATATTTAGGAGAACCAAATGAAATAATAAATGAACACTGATAACTTGCACTATTGCAATCTAAACCGGTAATACTCTGTAACAAGAACCAAATAAAATATTACAACTAAACAAGGCAGATTGTACTATAGACACCCAAAACGCCAAACAAGAGTGACCGATAA
Organism: Diarsia rubi; assembly: GCA_932274075.1. NCBI lineage: Eukaryota > Metazoa > Arthropoda > Insecta > Lepidoptera > Noctuidae > Diarsia > Diarsia rubi. Next base: position 11,998,509 of record OW026433.1, on the reverse strand, counting down.
AAGAATAAAAACATACAAGAAACGAAGCAGAACGATAACACGACGGTTCTCTGAAAAAAGATACCATTCCAATGAATTTGTTTTTTAAGAACTGCATGATATTTGATGGTTAATCATTTGATATTTTACAACTGGCCCGTTGGTATCATGGACGCAAGCGCGACTGCTAATCCTGGTTTCCATTCCCGGGTCGGACAAAAAATTCTATTGGGTATTTCCATTACAATATTCTTAGTCGATTACTAAGAATTTGGACGTTGACGGTAAGATACCGCCCGTGACTCAGAAAGAACGTTAAGCAGTTGGTCCTGCGCCTGATTCTCCGATCTTGTTCGACTGCTGTACCATCGAATTATAAGATAAAATTATTATTATTAGATAAGGAACGGAGAGTGCACCAGCGTCTGCGCACACACTTGTGCACTATAGAATCTCCTGTGCCGATGGCTAAACTCCGCTATGATTGGCCGCGGTGATCGAAAATGGTCAGGAGCTCTATATTTTAAATGGTTTAAACAACTTTATATAGTATGTAAATGATAGCTGATGAGCTTGACATCTTAGACCAATATGGCGACATTAGACTGTCAATAATGATACACTTATAGGTGCAGTATTAAGGTGGAAGCTCACATCTGGCCCGCGAAATTCTAATTTTCTTACGTTTTTGGTTGTATGTTTATGAAAATTTGATTTGCGACTGTAAGACGTATGAAGTTACCGAATTATAACCATCAAAATTACTAACTACTAAAGAACGACGACTAAATTACTAAAGAATGACTTTTACATGCAAAAATCAATCTTGACATGAAAATGAACTTGGAGGGTTGTATTGATAATTTTGATGGTTATAATTCGGTAACTTTATACGTCTTACAGTCGCAAATCTAATTTTCATAAACATACAACCAAGCACTGGCCTGCAAATTGCCAAAAACGTAAGAAAATTAGAATTTCGCGGGCCAGATGTGAGCTTCCACCTTAACGTAACTTTAGAATTCACTAAGTGACCGTAATGATATTGTTATTAGTAATCAAGATAATATTGTAATAATCAATCGCAATGTTGAACAATAAATAATAATCAACGATGTCTTTTGCCAAGTCAAGGCTAAGAGCAATACCTATGGGCTGCGGGTAGTCCTCTGGTTATCGCGGCCTCGACATAGAGGGCGAAGAAGGAACATGGGTGGTTTTTAGTCAGTAGTTTTGGTGGGTGTAAAATCATCGAATATTATCCCCTCCAGTGTCAGAACACTGGAGGGGATATTCGATGATTTTACACCCACCAAAAAAAAAAAAGGCTAAGAGCAATATTCTCTACAAACAAGAAGGTCATTATATACTATAATATTATGTAATCAGACCCTCTATTTAGTTCAAGTTGATGCACTGACTGACATGAGAATATCTCTAATTACAAATGCAGTCCGCGTTAATCGGACAATCTTTACAGATAAACATCGATGTCTATTGCTGCCACTCTGTTTGTTAGACCCTTTCTTATTTGTAGAACAATAAAATCTTCTCTTTATTACATTCGAACATCCAGATTTACTTTTGTTTTCTTCCTTGAAAAATTCGTCGTTGAAATAAAATAGCCTTACGTTACCAATGATCATTTCAATTGGAATTTATTTTGTCGAAACAAGTGTGCTTGTACCTAAGCACGTAAAATGATTTCTACATAATTGTGTAAATATCATTACACAATCGGAAGCCTATTGATATTTCTTCACGAATAGTACTTCAAAGGTTCTCCAAAAACAAAGACTAATTGGTAAGCAGGAGGGCGATAATAATCAGTTAATTAACACCGAGTTTACTCCATCGTTCGTTGTGTGAACATTGCTCAAAGCTCGGTCGTCGGCGCCCGCGCAGCTGGGGGTCAAGGTTATGTGATAGGTGGGCAGCGTGCTATTATTTCCAAGTTTATTACAAGCAAGAAAAAGGAATCATGGTGATTATTTTGAACATTGATTTCGAATTGAAAATGTAATAGATGGGTGATAGATGAAATAAATAAAGATACTGACAAATATTTATACGGATGCTATTAATTCTGCTGATCTCTAAATCATACAGCATACACTCACGTGCGAAGATTGTAAATATTTAGATTTTAGAGCATGAAACATGTTAATTGGACTGAATTAATTCAAATGATTTGAGAGATCAAATATTTGAGAAACTGGTTCGGTTTCTTTCTCGGAATAAATCTCACGCCTCTTCAGTTTTTTTTTGTAAGAACTTTTAGCGCAGGTACTTTTGATGTTGATGGAGTGGATTTGAACTTTTATCAGTCCTACTTTACAAAGCACGAATTTCACAAATGATAATGAATGCGATCAGCACATAAACCGCATTAAAGGGTTGTAATTGTCCCCGTCGGGGCTGCGGGATGTTGTAAGAGATACCGCGGTCTCGACATAAGGGGCTAAGAAGGAACATGGGTGGTTTTTAGTCAGTAGAAGTCTGACGCTCCCTTTCGCTCTGCCCAAGAGCGGGAGAGAGGTTATTTGATGATTTCCCAACACCCACAAAAATCATAACTCTGACAAGTCTTGAACGCAGTTTAAACTAGCTGATCGCGTTTAGTTTTATTGAAATAAAATTCAACCTTACAATACAAGAGATCAAAAACCATACAGAAGTTCCACATGCGAGTAGTATTTTTTATGCAAATATAATAGTTATGGAGATAAATTACACAGAAGCTAATAATGATGGCGCCAGTAAGCTCCGCGATGCCAACACTTAATTAATCAGATTATTCTCTTCAGAAAACAACGTAACATAACAATACGTAATCGACAAAAAAGTGGGTAACATCGCCATAACTGAGACAAGTTCAAATGTATCGCATGCAATACCTGATGTTACGTCAAACAATACGGCAAGAACAGCGTCGTGATCGAAAACGCCGTTAAATTCACATGAGATTTGCTTCCTGAATGTTACCGTTAGACGAATGAAAATTTAGCATAGTTTAGTAATGGTTCTAAGAGACTACGGCGTTTTATTGCCATGTTTCCGGTGCTTGATCAAAGTATACAGAGTTACAGACTGATCCGTATTGAATGATATGAAAGGCTCAAGCTAAAATCTGAAACGGTAACAAACAAATTTTTGTGATGTTGCCTAAGTTGTTTAGGTCTTTTATTTCATTTCCGGAGGGTGAATAGTCAAGCAAACCATTCTAAACACGTATCTCTTTCTCTATTTTTCCAACTTTGTTGGCCACACAATTCTGTGTAGAATTCTTTCAAATGTCTCTACTCTTGGCGTTTTTGTGCTATGGCTATCCAATTTATCCCAGCCCTTTTCATAAGTTCGTCTGTCAACCTATTCGGTGTTCCTCCCACATTCAATGTAAGAGCGTACTATACAACTAAACTAACTTCATTCAAATCAAACATACCATCACTCTCAGTATAAACTGCACATTCTAACATCGTTTACCGAGTGCCCTTCCCTGAGAAAGCCCTCACCATATCATTACCACGCCGGCAGTTGATCAGATTGACTGCCTCTAAATAATAGTATTAACTCTTCACATTCGCACCCACTTCAACTGGATTCTTCCTTGTGTCCTATTCAAGTTACTTCATTACTTGGAAATATCGTTTAAATCTCTTTATTTTGTTTCCTTACCCTCCTACATAGTAGCATATTATATTAATTTGGTATCACCAAATCACTCAGGTCTATCTGTCCTTTCTTATGTTCCAACGAATTTAGCTCATCATTTTTTTACCTACCCATCATATCGAAGACTGATATCCCGCTGAATACAAAATAAATAAAAAACAGTGCAATCTCAAAAACTCGCGAGAAAATTGTTATTGAATTATCTGAAAGCCTTGATTAAAAAAATCATTGTCTTCATCTTATATTGAAAGTAACTGAACTATGAATCGATTTTAAAATTATATTGTTTGCTTGATTGCCCGTGACGGTCTTGATTTATTATTTACTAATAACAAAGTAGATTAATCAGCTTTCTTTATTATCTTATACTTATTATAACAATAAAGCGCTACTTATTGTCAATTTTTAAACTAGGGTACGCAAATTGGGGCTTTCATTGTCTCATCAACTTTCATTGGCCGTTCTTTCGATCTTTCTTTTTCTTCAGCAATCATAACTTCTCTGTTATTAATTGCTCCTTCATCGTTTTAGCTAATGATTTTCAAAATAACAAGTTATGTTTCAGACATTCACGCGATCGTCCCAATTCGAAATTTATAAGTTTTTTTAGCAGAATTGATTTAAACAGAATTTCCAACAATAAAAAAAACCTAAAGTTTTGCGCGATTTTTTGCTAATTCTTCAGTTACGGGTCAATTACATTGATCTTTATCGTAATAAAATATCTTCCTCGATAAGACTTTCTCGCTAACTGTTTACCATTAATGGTCTTGTGATGTAATATTCAACAAGCAAGTAGGTCCTACTAAATTCGTATTCATTACTGCTTCAGCGGTTACCTTTTACATTACTTTTTATTCTTTAATTTTTTTTGTCATCACATCTACGACTGATCCGTCATTAAAATCCCCTTTTATATCGATTATAATCATTTTCACATTTTCCCTACAATTATACTCTTCTTCATTATCGGAACGTATGGGCATATTTCTTTTTGTAAGACTTGCCTTTACTTTGACTTGTTATAGCATGTCGTAAAATATCAAATTCTTCAATGTGCACATGTCTGACATTTGTTGTCATTTTATCATCTGCAAAATAAACTTTAGAAGCAGGTGTTATTATCACCAAAGGAGATAATGACAGTCCAGGTGCAACTATTTTTCGTCCTAAACCAGCTGTATGAGCGTTATTATGTCCCAGTTTTGCAGAATCCATTTTAGGGCTTCGGGCGAAATTAGGCAAGTTAGTATTAGGAGTATCAATATTCCATGAAATAACCTAGCTTACTGGGTTTATTTTAAATATTGTGTTTAGACTTTAACTTGGATCACAAAAAACGCATTAATGAACATTTTAAATTAGATGCGCCATCCTCAAAAAAACAATGAATTTATGAGCTGTGTGAATGAGTTAATACATTTTTTGCAGTTGATAAGAATATTATTATTAATAACCCTGTAAAAACGAAAAAAAACGAGTAACAATAAACTAATGTTACTCGTTACTAACTAGCATTTTTAATATTCCTAAATTCACTCTATCGTATCAGACTTACATATTTACGAGAAGAAGACCGGTTAGAAACAAAAAGTTACATTCCGTAGTATAAAAGGATGTTTTGCGTAAAATATGTCTATGTATCGTAAGATCGACTTGTGCGCAAGACCGCAAAGCGACAAGGTTATCCACTTGTTCAGCGCCCGCGCAGGCCTAGGTTTTTTTACCAGCATTGCCATCTGTGCTGTTCTATTACTGGGCGGTAATAAAGTAAATTATAGATGTAATGCTTCTGTTTTTTACGGCTGCCCTTTTATAAAGTTCGGTATTTAGTAACTAAACACAAACAAGTATTGTGACACCATTGAAACAAGACTCTCATGATGCAACTTAGAAATGTAAGTACAATACGAAAGCAAATACTCGGTACCAAAATAAAGATACAAAAATTAGGAAATTGTAACATTATCTCCTGTCCTCATTTTTACAGATCAAACACATGGAAGCTAACATTTGTATCTCATATTCATTGCTCAATGGTAATGTGTCGCAAACCGAGACGAATCTTGCGCATTGTTTGACGACATTATGGGGAACATACGAGTACGTTCACGTATCAACCTAGTACAGTCCTACCACAGTCGTCTCTCGTGTGACAGCTTCAATCATACGGCAACATTATTATAACGCAAATAACCATAACATGTCATATTAACGGGATAACTACTTCAGTGCGACAAACGTCTCATCGAATATTGTTTCTTCGAAAACCTTTGATCGATGTCACTATACTGCGAGTTGCGACGCATTGTTAAATCGAGGCCTTGTTACTGCGATGTTTCATTACATCGAAAAACCGTACTGCGAACGATTTTACTTTGTAAATATAGTATGTTTGTGTTTTATTGTGTGTGTGTGTGTTTTTTGTGTACATAGAACTCCCCGCAGCAACATCAAATGATATATTAGTTATGCTAAAAACAAAACTTTGAAAGAAATGTTAAAAATGTAGGTATAGTTTTGGAAAAGAAAATCAATGTAAGTTTTCCTAAGTAACAGAACATCTCAGTAACAAGACCTCGATTAAACAAGGCTTCGCAGTAAGATATTCACGAAGTAAAATCGTTCGCAGTACAGTTTTTCGATGTAATGAAACATCGCAGTAACAAGGCCTCGATTTAACAAAGCGTCGCAGTATAGTGATATCGATGAAAGGTTTTCGAAGCAACGATACGAAGTAGGTTAGCCCATATTAACAGACCCTGCAAAAACCTTTCAATTATTATCACTGGAAACAGTATATTTTAAAATTATACTATTTGTTTTGAATTCCCGATAATTCGGTACTGGTGCCTCAACCATGATCAGTTGATATTTTAGATTTCAGTATTAATGATGATGTTAGTGACCATGTCCCTTTACAAACTTATAAGTAACATATTGGTACTAAAAGAAGATCACTGTGATTTTGACAGTAACGCCAAGTTAGAGGTACAAAAATTGTGAAAGGACTGTACCTAATAGAGAGTTATTTTTCCAGCGTAAATGTCACAAATACACGTCACTTAGTACATTTTACTTATTGTTGTAATCTAAACACAATACTGTGAACCCTTTATTGAATTTAATGGAAACTTACTTTCCAATGTATTTAACGCCTTAATTTGAGTACCTATGTGTGAAAAATCGCATGATTTTCATATCGGCTTTGGCCATGCCTACATATATTTTAATAGCTTTTGTGAGTTTTAAATAACTTTTTTATTTATGTTACAGAAACACAATAAGTTTTAAGAAATTGCAAAGATTAAACACTGAAAATTATAAAGCAGATGTGAGTGACAACGCCGCCGGGAGGGGACGCCCTAGTAAGACATGCATGACCTTATTGGTGAGATTCTTCAGAAAGGACAAGTGCGTAGTACTCGTAACCGGCCTGCATGTAATATCAGGCGTATGAACGTAGAGGAGGTAAAAGGAGTATGCCACTTTACGCGGCGGCGGTTAGTTGGTTCTGCCTGATAAGTTTATATATGTTTTTCGCACCCACCCAGTTCCTTAAACTCGTCACTTATAGTTACAATTCTAATAACCCTGCACCTACCTCCAATGATCAAGCAACTAGTTATGTTAATTAGTACAACACAATCTATTGGGGACATGTCTTTGAGTATGACTTGAATGGTCGATATGGTAACCGAGGCTGCATTACATGACATGAGTGACAAGTATAGTATTAATAAATCATGGTGACAGTATTATGAAACGTTATGAAGGGAACGTCAACTTGACATAATGTTAAATGTCATAGATACGCGTATACGTGTGTTTGATACACTAGCACTTGCTTGCCGACTTCATCATCAGCCTATAATGTTCCCACTACAGGGACTCAGGCCTCCTCTCTTGGGAAGGGATGGGCTGTAATCCACCACGCGTGCCCAGTGCGGATTGGTAGACTATGCCACATGTCTTCGATTTTTTGGTTCTACAACATTTCCTCACAATTTTTTCCGTGGAGCTTAGCGACTTCAGAGATCGGAAATTGTCCCACGGGGATATACTACCTGGTCCTAAAGTAATTCCTAATCCAGGTCATGGTCTGTCAGTGTACCAAATTATTTAAAAATACTTTATTTATTTATATTTACGGCACTTCAATGACTTACTGCGTTACTCAGAGATATTTAATGATTACTTAGGCCATAACTTAGTACAGGTTTTGACAGTTTTGTCATACAAAAGTATGTCAAATCTCTACTAAGTGACGGCTTAAGTAATCATTAAATATCTCTGAGTACCGCAGTAAGAACTTACATAAACATACATCACAAACCGTTTTAAGCATAGTGAATTCGTCACTTACAGAAGTGCACAGCACTCGATATTATATTATTAGCTACTAAAAGTTAAGTTACATCCACACTTTTACATTTATTATACTGACAAGAATTAGTAGTATAGATACTGCAAAAATAGGCAAAGGAAAAATTGGTAGTTGTTGTGAATATTAGGAACTAATGATGTAGCCAAACTCAGGCCTTTTAAGCGTAAGAGAAATTGGATGACAACATCCAGCACATCCGTCTCATTAATAATACAATTTCAAACTTCCAATAAATCAAGATAGCGAAAACGAAAGTCGAAACGACGACACAAAGGATGAAGTAGATAGTGAGTACCTTAAACATTGTTAGGTACATTTGTTTCCTCAAACCTTTCAACCTCATACATAGTACATAATGTGATTCACTTACATAACAATCGGTCTAAAATCTTTTATCTCATAATAGCTAGACATAAACCTGTCTCAATCTAGTCCTTTGTCTAGATTGAGACAGATTTATGTCTAGCTCACTCAATCACTTCATTCATGGAGTGATTGAGTCAATATTTGAAAGCGGGTCGTACTTTCCTGTTACGCGCAAAGACATTAGTAAAGCTATAGAGGTGCATCATCATCTATAGGGCTTTTTCCTATGATGGGGTTGACTTGCAGTCTAACAGGATGCAGCTAAATGCCAGTATTTTACATGAAGTGACTGCATTTCTAACCTCATAACCCAGTCACGTTAATACGATAACCATTTTTTAGGGGCTGTGAGAATTCATCAAATAACCCCTCCCGCTCTTGGGCGGAGCGAAAGGGAGTGTCAGATTTCTATTGACTAAAAACCACCCATGTTCCTTCTTAGCCCTATATGTCAAGGCCGCGGTTTCTCTTACAAAATCCCGCAGCCCCAATATTACTTTCTAATTAATTGCTTTGAAAATCCATACATTTGGACACGTTCTAAGCGCTAAGTGGTCGTTCATTCGTTCGGACCGACCTTGGCAAGCGCTTTTAACTAGTTGCTTCCTTCTTGAAAGTTGCTAATGTACGGCAAAGGATTGACAAGACTGCAGTCTCTGCAGTAGCAACAAAGTTGTTGCACTTGGTTGATGAAACTATATCCCTTCACACGTATTTCAAAACAGTGACACACACACTCCATAATCTTATTTATTCCGCTACTGTATGTAAACTAAAAAAAAAACACCTAACGCTGTTCAATAAGTACGTAAGTTTCAAATAGCTCAGACAGCAAAACAAAACAATAAAACAAAGTGGAAATGGGAAGACATTACTCGTAAATAGACCATCACTAAAGGCTGTGACAATAAATCTTACCGCAGCTATAACGGTGAACTTGAAACAGTAATACATTCCTATGGAGAAAGGCTTCGATAAGGACCTAATACTCGTAGTCCTTCGAACATCAATTACCCATATGACTCAAGTTTTAACAAAAGAATACATCACAGTACTAGATAAAGACCCGAATACAGAACAATAGCTTGTACCAGTAGTTATCGTCTTATGACCTCAAGCTAACATTAAGCCTAGCTTTCCCGAGAACTTGAGAATTATCTAAAATCGAAGAAGATTAATGGTCAATGCGCAGCCGAGCGTACAACGGACCTGTACCAAGATCTTGTCTCGAGCCTGTCTGAATATATCGATTATGACTGTACCACTTTACGGAAAAGAGAGATTTGTAACAGTTGATATGTCCGCTTTGTACTACCCATCTTTATCGGATTTAGAAATCTGCAGGGAATTTCAAATAAGGTAACGTCCAACTTGGCATCAATTCTAGTTTCAAACAGGTCAACTGTAGAAAGCAATCAAACTAAAAACGTCGATTTTAAATTACTAGAGATAGTCTTTTTAGGTGATTCAATGTCATCAAGGATTATTAAAAATACTATAAAATGATTGTGGATCACTATTACGTCAAATTACCGTCTGAAATGGATTTTTATCGTTTAATAAGTCGGTTATCTAATCTAAATTGTTTTGAAAGGCATGTTCGATAAAATGTATGGTAACATGATGCAATTAATAGTAACATTTTGCAAGTCCTAACGACAGATGAAGCAAAAAATTAGGAGACATTATGATGCCAATGATTAACCTGATTACAACCTTAATCTTGATTACTTAATCGGAAACAAGGAAGGGCATGCAGACCAACACGTACGTTTATCTAAGGCGCTAGGCCGAGGTGACGTATGACATACAACATTTTGCCATTATGTAATTTAAATTCCATTTAACAAGGGGCGAACTTTATGGCGTCAGATTCATGCCTTATGCTTAACGCGGTCGCCACCACTGAGACAACAGCAGTGGCCACTATGAAGAAGGTGCAGGATGCGCCTTCTTCATACATCAGATTCATCTTATGGTTGTAACTTTAACATGATACTTTCAAAGGCCGTTGAAACATCAACACCTACACTCAACCACGACGTTTTATGACTGTCACTAAAAGAAAAGCTGTATTATTCATAAGTAAACTTTTGTTTGTCATAAATCTAACTCTTTGATGGCTACTTTATATCTTAGCTCCTTACTTGATTATCTTTTATCTTTAGGTCATGCTAAAATTGAATGAGTCGTAAAAATAGTCAGAAATAGCCAGGCAATGATGTCATCAAATACCTGTATTCCAATGAGCTACATGATTAAAATGGGTTATTATTACCAATTACTTGTCACAAACAGAAAACGTTGATGAACATGTGCGTATAGTACCTATAAACTTTACGATCGAAAGTTATGACATAAATTGTAATCCTTATAATCCTTTCATAAATACTGTGACATAAAAACTCATAAAGCAAGTAATAGTATTTAAACTTAATGAGGTTAACGTGAGAAAAATGATGGTTATACTTGCAGGAAGCAATAAAACGTGTGTTTATTAAAACATCTAATCAAAAGTATAAAAGAAAGTAAAACAAAAATAGAATCAATTAAAGAATGCGGAAGATATAAAACAGACTACCGAATAAGCTCCTCTCGTAACACAAGTTAACACATCGCAGACCATGAGCCCAGTCATGGCAACCATAAATCCAACTCTTACATTTCTCTAACACGCTCTAACATAAATCTTTTCAACCTTTTTGAAGAAAAGTCCATCCAAAATGTGCATAATTTCGTAAAAGACGAAACAGGAAACCTGCATCCGCGACTATACGACCAAATATCTAATTCTGGAGACATACAAAATCGTGTTACATAATCCAGCTATAGCATTAAAATAAATCCGCTTCCAGAGATATTAGTTTAGTCAATAAATAAACATGGAACGTTTTGCTTCGTCGTAACAAATGTATCCGATAAAATGTTTCCCTGATGGAACACGATCTGATGCGTCCATCCAAATTTCCTTCTGAGTTGATTGACGTTCACATTCACTGTAATAAATAGCGTACCATCTCCTGATGGGGTCAAACTATGAAATTCGATTAACCTATTCATGATGAAACAAACATTCCTTTATTAGTCCGGATAATTTATGAATGTATTGCTTGAATGTGATTTAAAGTTGCGAAGGCAATCGCACCGGACAAGTCGAATGTATTAATCATAATAACATTAACTTACATAATGTCGTTGAAGACAAATGTTGTATAAATATTGCCAAAGTCATAGACCGAATAAATAACCGTGGCTTCCAATGCAACCATGTCAGCTCAAACCATTAAGAAATTCTTGTAGTTAAATCAATTACCAGTGACCAGTGAAAGACATATGAATGGTAACTCCATGTCATCTAAAATAGTCTCTTTAGGCAATTAATCATGGGCTGCACACTTTTTGGTGACGAAACCTGCACAGAATTTATCATCGCCAATTAGTAGAAACTTCCGCGTCTAAAAAAGATTTTAACCTGTCAAATTATATACGAAACTAAAAAAGAACTCACACATCCCGTTTCCTTGATATTAACAAAGAAAACAAAGTAAGAAACAGCGTTAATTTTTTGTGGCCGTAGATAGACTGAATATTTACTTTGATAACATCGCACTCATTTAAATTCTTGAACCATTTTAATGAATCAAAATGATTCATTTGACACTAGCTAAGTTTTTTGTTTTAATATCTAGGGTAGGAATTATATTATTTTCAGAATTGAAGACTCAATTACAAATGCTAATTTTGACTAACTGCAATTGAATTAAAATGCCTAATTACGTAAAAGTAACAAAAATTACTTCCTGAATTAAAAGCAACTCATATTCAACTGTGATCTGAGATAAGCTTTTGATACTGGTTCACAGAAGTATCTAATGATCAGCGCCTAACCACTTCAGTTGATTTAGAAACAGTACAATGTAGATATAGCCAGAACCTATAGAACCAATCCTTCGTAAAGTAGCTGCAAGTCTGCAACAGTACTTACAGTTCGCCAGATGCATACTAAAACCAAAGTCACAACACATACTTGACATAGCTGAGGCTGCAGAAAGCACGCTAACTTTGACATTCCGATCCCGAAATAGCGACACACTTACAAATGTACGGTGGTAATGACCCTCTAAGTTACAGCTTAAGCTTTGACTTATGTTCGGAAGAAATAACATTATGCAGGAATTTATGGGAATTTAAATTTTACATAGGTGAAGAATTTTGTAAGAATTATTCACAGCATCGCAATGAATAATCGGTTGCTTGAAAAGTGGCCATTTCAAGGGATAGAAATCTTTCTTCGAATGGACTATTATGTTGACTGATATCATTAAAAATGTCAGCTTCAAACTAATATTTGTTTTCTAATGTTACTTCTATTCCAAATCAGTTACCACAATTTCTCTATAAAATTTACAACCGTTTAAACATAAATCGTTTGATAGAATATAAATGTCTGTACTAAAATCGTGTCTAAGCTGAACACTTATAAATTTTGCATTAATGTACCCTTAGCGTCAACGACCTCCATTAGTATAATTGGCATTATACATTTTTCATTGCGATAATATTCGTGATAGAAGTAAAGAGATGGCGAATGCGCCGGGCGAAGATTAACCAATCCGTTCGTAAACTAGTGAAAACTTTTAGTAGAATGAGGTCTAATGACTTCCTAGAGACTTCCTCAATAAGAAACAATATTAAGAGTATCAGGAAGAGTAGAAATTAAGATATTAAATTATGGCACGCTCGCTCCCTTCTCTCTGTATAATATAATTATGGTTTACTTTTCAAAGTTTACCTAGGTGGAAATGAACCGTTATACAATAATATGGCTGAAATTAATACCAAAGCCACATCTTGTGACAAAAGTTACGTGAGAGAAAATGTTTTGCAAGTCGTGGGTGTTAATAAACTATTCATTATATTACCAGAACATGGAACGGAATATTACACTTGTACCTGAAAACCAACATTGTATGCGCAAATCCTCATTACAAAGGAAGTCTAATATGAGCTGATTTTGTTTGTTCTTAGTAAAAAAGAAAGCGTTAGATAAGACCACTCAGTTCTCGCAATAACCTGACATCACTTAAAACTACACACAGGTCACCATTGCTCACTCAATTTACATAAACAAGTGCAGTCAAACATTAGAACATGTGATATTAATTACTTTCTATGATCATGTTTAGCGGCCATTTTCTTTTTTGACAGTTACGTTTGAAAGTGACAATACAAACTGCCTAATTTGACAGTTAGACACAAACAAATTTATTTTTTACTACTCGTTTGTAGATAGCCAGTACTTAATGCGAACAACTTAAAGTTTGACAGACGCATTTGTAACTTTGCGACGAAGATAAATTGAGATGAGATGATATGTGATGCTGTAGTTTAAGAAAGTCAATAGATGTGCACGTTTAATGTTACGTGGTTAAGCTTTTACTTAACAGTAGTGGATGACACCAGAACGGGTAACGTAACAACCACAAAGACATTGCGGAAAACGTAATACAGTACTGGAAAAAATTAAGAGATAAAAAAACATTTTTTGTACCGCCAGCGGTTTTTTATGAATCATGGAAAGAAAAATTCTATTTTTTTTTTTGTTTAATTATTATAAGGATCGGATACGACTTTTTTAAAAGCTATGCTTAACTATTGCATACGATTTTTAAGTTAGTGTGTGTGATGTTGACTTGCTGCACGCGTTGGTGCAAACTGTAAGTGAAGCAAGTACCTGCTTAAATAAATAAATAATAAATACCAGCATCTTTCTGTACTCCAATTTTCAGAAGGAATTACACAAATATTTATTGGAAACATGGTACAGAATTTTACTAATCGTACCGTGACTGACAAAATTTCAAATAACCTACGCAATAATTTTATCTATCTCGATCATACTTAGGTAGACCAAACATTTCTTTCAGTCACGAAGAGGCAAACATCGTTGTCTATGGTTGTTTGACAAGAACAATTTGGACAGCCATTACGCATGATACACACATTTGCCGACCCGATCAATTTGTCGAAACCATTCATTGTAGAAGCACATTATCTATCTATAACTTTGATAAATCTATCGCATAGATTGTTCTGTCTTATATAACAAGTAATAAATGTAGATGATCTTGATAGCAACTGTATATGTTAGCGAAAGTAAGTATATTTTTTATACCATGACGGCCCTAAGGCGTTTTCGTAAAACACGTGCCTACGACGATAATTGTGGAGCATGAATCAATTTCATAAATATTTCGTTTTATGTTCTCATCGCCTCATTGACAAATGACTTTTGCTTTTAATCTTACTTCCTACGATTGAAACTGACTTCAACACTTTCGTTACTAATTATTTTGCAGTTGGCAAATGAATGAGTGCCACAAGCAAGTTTGTTTCGCGATAAAAAGCAGTATCGACAGCAGCAGGTAATTGCAAAAGAAAATCAACAAGATAAACACAACAACAGGATGCAATTATTCAACAGCTGTAATTAATCTTGATGATTACATTTTTAACCCTGCAATGCTGCCTCATTACCCATGTCTGGACAGTTCTAACTTTCATCGACATCTGTCATGTTTGACATTTGAGTGCAGGTGCCGGTGGGTTGAAATGTCACGATCCTGCGCCGGCGCTGTTCTACGCCATTAATATTTATACGCAGCACCAATTATTCATTACAATATGGCCTTTTCTCCACATTACTGTGTACTTCTAGCGGCATGAAAGTTCTTCGTTCAATAGGACATCTTGCATTGTGATTGTTTGTGGAAACTTGTCGATGAACAGAAGACTTATGACTGTCTGCCTTTAGCCACGTTTGATTGGATGCATTTCGTAATGCATTCATCTTTTGAATTTAAGTGGAGACAGTGTTTAATTAACTTGTTATTATTATGACATTCTGATTAGATTTCTAAGAAACAGACTTAAACCGGTGTATTACAAGGAACATTCATGTAACCACATCACGCAAACCAATGCCAATAGCTTACAAATTGAGTCATATCTTGTGAAAATTGAACAGAAGAAAAGCCAAATAACCTTAAACAGACGTTTATCCCTTAAACGCTTAGATAACTATCATATCTGTGTACAAATCGCAATTTAGCGAGAAAGGCACACATCTACTAAATCGTGATGCACCTAAGGCGGCAAACACATTTGACGAAGCGATCGGACGCAATATAAACCTGTCGAGAAACAAATTAACCGCTGCGGATAAATTACTCTCGCTAAACAATGGTTTGCACGTAAGTAATAACTATGGTGAATAAGCATGTGCTTGACAACATATTTTATGATATCGATTATTATAACATTGTTGTTACGCAAGTGCTACGTAGCTGCGTCATCGAGATTCGCTTTAAGCTAAGCATAAACCAAACATTGATAAAACAAGTCGGACACAATGTTCTAGGTTTGTTCAAACCAAAAATTGCGACAGAAATGGTTATGCGGAATTTCCCTCCCTTCCTCTTGACTGTAATCGACATTATTAGATGTATTTTATCGATTGTTACATTTTGCAATATGTATTATCTACGACTTACAAGACAATACAAACCTGTCTGACATGCTAAATCATAGTGAAACCGCGACACGATATGACGACAGCGACAAAATGGCGTGACAATGCTAAAAGCGACACATGTGTTCACGCCCTAACACAATCGCTTTCTCGTATGACGAGATTGGAGTAAAGGACTCGAGTTATTGGATCGGAATTGATCGCCATCTGGTACAATAAATGGAAATTGTTGGCCTTACATTAAAACATTCTTCCGCTAAATCGACCACCAACCAGAATGGGGTTTTAGGTCTATCAGCCACTAACGTTTTTACTGCTGAGATAAAGGCCTCCTCTCAGTGTGTGGTATCCACCGCAAGTACCTGCCAGATATATTGGCTCAAGAATGAAAGAAAAATCGGAACCTATGTCCACCAGAAGTTCGCTTTTAGATTTTCCGTAACTTTGACAAATAGGAAATCAGGAATACAATATTGGCATTTTTATCACCCTACCAACACTGCAACTATTTGGTTTACAGTTTCGCTCCGTAAAATTGCAAAGACCGATATTGCTAGCGAACCAATCCGTAAAAAATTCAGTCTCTAACCAACAAACAGTTTTGTCATATCACTCCCATCCTCACGTCAGTACCGCCATTATACTGATGAGCATATTATCTTGGGAGAGCTCAAGTGCGTGATGTTTGGTACACGATTATCTGATAAACAGTTTTCGAAGGCTTTGCTAAATCATCTGGTGATTGGATGACAGAGACAACGAAGAAATTGAAGTGGAAAAGAACATGGAGATTATGCTTTCGATTTTAGACGTACAATTTGGCTGTAATTTCAATTTTGAAGCGAAGAAAGTGGCGGTGACAAGGATGATAGAAGCACGTCTGTGCTTCTTAGCTAAGTGCACTTTATACTCGGCGGCGCGGCGGGTCACAGCGTTCCTCATTACAAAGTTGTACCAAAGCACGTTAGAAGTCAAGTCGGACAATGTCGCATTGAAATTATTGTCAGTCAGGTGTTCACACCGACTGTTAGCAGTCCACTGGAATGGACAGCCTCCCACACATTTGAATCACATTTGAGACGGCCGCGTGTAGTATGCGATGATAAAATGACTAACTAGCTGTAGACTTGCTGTGGTGGCCTTTTAAGATTCAAGATTCTTTATTTGCATGAACTATGAAATAATGGATATTAGCATGGAACAGATAATATTGATATGAATGCAACTATGAATCTTATTAATCTAATCCATTGCACGTAATAAGTTTCATAGTTCCATTCATCCAGGCAATACTAAGGATGTATCTGTTGTTTAGCACAAACATCTAATTCCCTTTTGTTTCAGGTGTCATATATCGTAATGATTAAACTAGAGTTCTTTACTCAGCCTAAACAAACAGCATTTCTCAACAATATATCTTCACTGACACAATTTACAGCAACGCTTACACAACCGCTCTTAATCCTTCCTCTCGCCATCATTAAACTGTTTACTACCAATAACTGTCAACTAAACAATAGTGCGACGGCGCTAGTTTTAGATCGGTACGAAATCGAAAGCAATATTTATGGGAACAACCCTTCGTTTACTGAGGAGTGCTCGTAAACTCCAACGTAGTCATTATTGGTTTTACGAAAGTACTTTTGTTGTTGGGTGTACCCTATTTAGAGATGATTGTAGCTTGGGTAAGGAATTGACTAGCAGTCGCTTTGATTAAGCCTAAATAGTTAAGCATGGTTCCAATGAGCATTTTCGAATAGTTAGTGTAACGGGTAACACTCCAAAACACAAAAAGCCTATGCTGACCTACAGTTACTATGGTGAGGTTAAACTGGTCTGGTCAGATCTGCCGCATGTCGGAGCAGCAATGAGCAAAAGTAATCTTGTCCCAGTGAATCTCACCTGGCAAGAACAGCGAGAAAAGTGAGGAGATGGCGATATGAACTAAGCTCTTTCTTAAAAGGCTTACAATCGGTCTAAAGCAAAAAAAGATAAGCGAGGCCTAAAATAAGTGTAACACTGGCTAGACGTCAATAAACATGATGTTTACTCATCTACCCTAGACAAGATCCGACCATATGATGGATAGAGACAAATAACACAAATAATGAAAGGAGACGAAATGCTGCGCCGACCCAAAATAAATTAGGACAAAGTGTTAACAGGGGGGTGATGACTAATCTAACATTCTAGTCTATACAGTGGTAGTTTGAAAATAACAAAAATTAACTATTATAATATACATACTGCTAATAGCCCTATATCTAGACAAGTAGTCTCAATTTAGATAAAAAAAAAAATTTTTTCTTTTTTTTTTTTAAAAAAACGTTGCCCCACACTAGGATTTCTCCTGTATCGTGGGTGCGTTCACAAAGATTTAAACTCACATACACAAACACCCAGACCCGGAACAACTATCTGTAGGTCATACAAATATTTGTTCCGTGCGGGAATCGAACCCGCGACACACAGCGCAGCAGTCCATTGCTTGAATAACTGCGCTAACCGTGTCGTCAAAATCAAACATAAAGGCATCACAAAGTCTATAAACTAGTATTAAATCAAAACCCATCAGTCAAACAACTTACGAACCAGAAAACCCTACATCAACCATTCATTCCACTTCTTCAGAACACATTGTCATTTCTCCTTGACCTAAAATATTGAAGTATTGAGAAAGCTCAAAAATGAAGGCTAAACGATTGATGATACGGTCGCTATTCATACTCCTACTTGCTCGTTATTTGAAGAACTGCAATCAATCAACATTGCCAAACAGTGGAGGTTTATCAAACAGATGGCAGGGTGATAAAAGATAGAATCAATTGACGCTATTAAATATGGTATGATAGGTATGCTATGGGGAAAATTTAGAGATAAAACAGCCCAGATCATGCAAATTATTACTTGGATGTCACCAGGAAGCTTCAATGACAATGAAGCTAGGATACGAATATAAGCTGTGAAAATAGAAATACCTTAACAAAGTGCATTGATATGCTACTTGAAGGTATGAATTATTATTTACAGGAATTTGTAAACACACGAAATGCGAAGCTGCATACAATTTGGAAGATGTTACCATTGCGAGTGGAATAGAAACTTTGCGACATAAATAGAGGTGAAATTACAAATCAGATCTTAATAAACTCCGCTTTTCATAAGCAGCTCAGCATTCTGTACTTGAAACTATAGGCAATAAACTACCACTGCCATATAACACACGCATAATCCAATTTTAAAATAATTGCCTTGGTCTTCAAATTACACTTTCAGAATTTACTACCCCGACAAACACAAGAAACTTGAAGCAGCTCGAGCGATGCTCTTTTTTATGTCAATGTGAGTTAAGATGTTTGAACGGCAAAAATGATTCATATTTAAGCAGACCTATCTAGTTTTGTTTTTATTAGCCTGTTTATGTGTCCCACTGCTGGGAAAAGGTCTTTCTCCGTCCAAAAGTCTCTAACCTGTGTTCTGACAAGGTCAACAATCCATCTGAATACCACATAAAATTACATTTCAGATGATTCGATTGGCCTTATCATCCTTAACCTCCATGCTAGCAGTGCCTTTAATGAACTTATGACTACATCAACGTGCGGAGTTAGCGAAGCCAAGTATTAAAATATTTGAACGTTTTTGCCATCGAAACGTAAACAAGAAGGTCCTGATTAGATGTTTATCAAATTAGTTGCCATCACCAGAATCATCCCAAGTTCAACAAGATATATCGAGTATATTCGTTTACCATAAAGATAAAATTGATAGTAATAAGACTGCTTTCTCAATATCAATCGGCAATTTGCCAGCCAGAGCAAACGTGAAAGTGTTTGCGAGACAAATGATCAGGGCAATAGTTAGTTAATAAGTCTCCGAAGACAATACGCGTGGGTGAACGAAAGTGAATATTTGATTATACTGCTAGTACCTGCTCGATCCCCTTCCTTGTCTTATCTGCATGATCGATATTTGTTTAAGCTTCCTTATTTCGATTTAATTCTAGTTAGTTGACCAGGGTGACGTGGTGTTGCTATTGGAATCTTCCGGCTCTTTATCAATCAACAGTGTATTTTGCGATCTACTGTTGTCAGACGGCGTTGCAGTTGCGACAGAACTCGTAGAAGTTAGCGGTACAAACTAGACAAATAAACGATGAGTGTCCACGTCAACACTGGAGAAAAAAGAAATGGGCAAGAAGCAACAGCAGGATGATTTAGGCTAACAATAACTGTAGATATAGGAGTTTTTTGTAAGCATGACTATAACCATCCAGCTTTTTTTATTAGCCGGTGAGAAATACTTAACGTATACCGTCCCGCACGGGGAGGCGATTTGATTATGTGGGGCAAACACCCACTCAACTATACCGCCGTGAGCGTATACTGCCTCCTCGGGGGATAGGCCACGAGACCTACGCATGACATTCGAGACATTCAGCCTACCTTAACTGAAACAGGACTCATGAACATCCTCAAGTAACATCCATAACTTTAACATCTGCCTATCAATTACTTGTAGAATATCCATTCAACTCTTGATAGTACCCCTCATTAATAATCTCACTCAAAACGATATTATTCATGTGCCCATGCTCACAAATCCTATTAGCATTTCCCTGTCTATTTTGTTTGTGACTACAAAGTCGCGCATGGCCGCTAGAAAACATTTGCGATTCAATGCAAGCCAACAAATCCTGTAATAGATTCTGCCACAGAATAAATGGAGGCAATATCAATGGTGCTACTGGAAAGTCTGGAGAATAAGAAATGATGTAGACACGATGTTAGAATAATGTAGACAAAGTAACGTTGTTAAGTTTCCATTTTGTACAAAAATATGGTGCTTTCTCTCGAAAATTCTTATTTCAAGCGTAACCAAACTTAATAGATATCGCAAAAAGTTTTTCTTACATCGTTCGAAATCCAAGTATCCTACAGAAAATTAAATCGTCCCAAATGATTACTAGCCACTTTTTGCGCATCTTTTGTTTCATTTATGTTCAAATTTACAAGAGCACGTGGAAAAGAGACAGCATCAGCAACTTATTTACAATCACACACCTTAAAATAACTACCGAAACTGTAACGAAAGCACAGAATCGTGGCTTGTGTAACCTTCGGAAGGCTTGATCGAATTAAAGCGTATCCAGACACGGTAGAGCTAAACCTTTAGTCGTACCTACATGTGAACGATTTCCGACAGCCATTCAATACTGCTTTCTCTTCGAAATTTAGTCTGATTCGAATAAATACGGACAGATATTAAACAAACATTACTATCTACATTCAAATAATAAATGTTTCTATCATTATGAAAGCTTTACAAACGGTTTCGTTTATTCTTGCCCATTAAATATTAACTCCCATCAATACTCCAAAAGTATGATAAACTATGTAGTATTGACTTTGCCATTTTGAGTGAGCATTACAATGTTTTAAAGTAAAGGATGAATTGCATCTTGCATGCCAACGCGCACAGAGATAAAAAAAGAATAAATTAAGACACGCTAGCCATCGACATCGCCAGCATTTGCAGCGAGTACTAAAAATAAATCTGCAATATTAATTTTTATCTGCATTGGTGCACTTAAGAACATCACAATATGGTGGCACAGAAGGCATGTTATCATTTTATGCTTGTTAAATTGTAGCTCAAGTCACCGCAGTCTAAAAAAACTGAACCACGCAGCTTGCGGGTGGTGTGCAAGTTTTAGATCCGATCGGCGCCGATGTGTTCGTGGTCGGCTGTAATATTTATGAATTATAGTTATATGTACAGTGAAGCCAGAGTCAAGAGATACAAGATCCAGATTGTTCAAAGTATGACACAAAATCGGGATTACATTACAAGCTGTACGCCGACTAAATTCTGCCGTCTAACACCTGATTCTCCTGATTCTTCTCTCGTATTATGGTAACAATTAGCATAGTAACGAAGTCTGTACAGATTCAGCAGTTGACTTCAACCTATAGCTTATGACAAAGTGGTCCTTCTGCAGCCAATGATTTGTTTCCACAAAGTCTGCGTACATCTGCGATGGAGTATTTATCCAGTCCTGCCTAGAATGCAGCTCAACTAGGCTGCATTAGCATAATGTACCATTCATTAATCACGCTATGCCGGTTCCAGCTAGGAGCCGTTTCAACGCACTTTATGCTGAATTTGTGGTAATGGCCGATAATTTTCAAGTATTCATTTGCCTTAGTGACGTTTATTTGTGGGATTAACATTGAAGCTGTAATGTTTATGCAAACTCTCTAGGGGAGAGATCGGCTGGAGCAGAATTTATTTTAACACCGTTC
The DNA here is from genome assembly GCA_932274075.1 of Diarsia rubi. NCBI lineage: Eukaryota > Metazoa > Arthropoda > Insecta > Lepidoptera > Noctuidae > Diarsia > Diarsia rubi. The sequence goes on along the minus strand of OW026433.1, from coordinate 11,976,266 downwards.
TGATCTTTATAAGCTGCATTATATAATATTAGAAACGCTTTTATTTTTTATTGTTTGGCTAGAAATGCTGTGAATGTTTTGCACTATGATTGCAGTTAAGTTTTTTTTATTACTTCTGAGTGGATGTAAAACCCGTAAAGGAAAAATCCAGTGTCGGATTACAAGTTTGAAGTGATAATTTATTTTTTAATTTCAATCAGATACTCTCAAGAAAAACTAAAGATTTATGTGACTTTTTACACCGTCCACGATCATATCTAGATAATTTCCCGTCTACCGTTTTTATCTTGAATATGAAGCTGGTAGAACTTGAATGACAACATGCGTTGAAATCATAAGGTTTTTATTGGTTCGCGGCGAAATAAGTGGTTGAGACGAGCTTATTGACGGTAGAAAATAAAAGTAAGGATGCATTACCATAGTAATGGGTTTTTGTCAACCTGTTCTAGGGAGTATAGATTGTGTTTTGAGATTAAAAGGATCAGGGTGAGAATATGTTTTTAATACCAGTTAAGTCTGGAAGCGTATGTGTTCAGATATGAGCGGCCATCAACTCAAAAGATTTTAAACATATCCTGCTATTTTTTAATTTAAAGTCCCTTAAAGATACCAACACAAAACAAAATGCTAACACCTTCCAAGAAGATTAATTTCTTCAAAAACATTTGCATTTTGCAAAATGCGCAAATGAAAGTCGCAAAACGATAAACTTTAAAAAGCGCGCTGAAAATGTGCGAAGTGTCCAACTTACTAATAAGTTAGGTGCAGCGTTTCAAGGTGTTTCACTCAGCTATTTGCTATGCCACAAGATAAAGCGGACTAACGAACCAACCTACAAAGTTACTAACGACAAACCAGACGCCGTCATTCTAAGACTCCATTTAAACGTACTGCAAGCGCGACGTAGTTAGGTCTAATTGTTAACACGACTGCTGATTCTGAACCAGAACGAGGAACTCGAAGTTCTGGTCATGAATAACTAACTATAGTTGGTTTATTACAGAGTCGCTTGATCAATGGCTAATCAGTAATCACAGCAAGCGTGTTCTTTGCCTTCTGTGTTGCGGAAATCAAGACAAAATCGACTGGTGAACATAATGCTGTCTTCTTGATAGAAGGGAATACATCATTGTATTGATAGATGTGACGGGAACATGCTAGGCAGATTATGATAGATAGGATGAGATCGGTGGGATGGTGCACCATCTACTTGTCACTATTAAGTATCTTGAAATTAACTTATGTCGTAGGCAAGAACAGGTAAGCCGACAACGAAGTACCTCTTCGCGCGCAAATGAGTAACTAATATTTTGCTAGCTTCAGAAGAGGCTACATTACCTGCTAATGTCATAATTCCAAGTCAACTATAGACATCCACAGGCACAGATGTCCGCTTCGCTTAGTTTATTTTTTCGAACTTTGTTGGGGTTCGCTTCCAGGCTAACTGGACCACGAAAGCAAAACATGTTTCATGGCATAAACAATTGACAATCACATCTGTTCTACACGGAACACTTCCTAAGGATCCATGACACTTACGAACAGCAATCTGAGCTCGGAATGCGGACTAAACACGAGCATTAAATACGCATTAGTTACGATCCAGGGAGCAAATAGAAGCTTCAAATGAGCAGTATTGTAACATAACTTGCTATTAGATGGAGTAATTCAATAACCGTGGGTTCCTCAAGGAGATGGAACTGTTTTAGTGGATTCTGGATTGTAAATGCAGAGAGTTTATCCTAAATCATGTAATTGTTCACAGCATATTTTACAGACTTGATACATTGACTGAAAATAAATTATTATACATTTAGAGTTTAATACTAAAATGCTATTTTAATAAAGAAGTGGTTTTCTTTACGATATTTCCAAAGTTCCAAATTGATTTAGCAGGTAATTTAACACACGTTCGGTTCAACAACAAGTTTAGAGTCGGCTTAGCATCAACACGGCAGATGCACGGCAGCATTTGATCTCTTCCCGCGAAAAGTTTACATAACACCATCCTGAAATCTTCACAACAAACTGACGGCGATCGTCTGACGTCTAGATACGGAGAACTGATCATCGTTTTAATTTAGACGTGAATACTTGACTTATTACGTCAACATAAATAACAATGGTTTTCGGGGTTCTCTCCCTTATCGCCGAAAATTGTTTGCCAGATTTCACATGAAAACTAACGTTTCGCAGATTTTTTATTGCCAACTTATCATATCCTTTTTGTTTTATTTCCCAACCTCACAGTTACCAACTGTACGTTTGGTCAGCTTTTCATAATGACACTTTTTAAAATGCCAACTTTTAAGTATTAGAATATTTTAGTTTGCGTAGTATTCATTTAGTTGTTTATTGTTTACCAAATCAAGTAATGGGAACCTAACCCCTCTAGGGCCAGTCGACGGAGACCTTCGCTCATATTTCTGAATGGTTAAAAAAAAATGCCCCAAATCTCGAGCTCGCTTCGCTCGCTCTTGCATCCAAGTTTTCTTAGTAGCGGGTTCGCAGGGATGTCGGGGTTTCAGTACATTTTCAGAGGAAAAGTTATTGCTCTGCATTGCTTCCAATTTAAAGGTTTAAGTAATATTATTTTTGAGATTCATAAATAAAAAATGTAAGGAACTGTAACACTGAGAAAACCTCATTCGTCTAATAGTTGACACCGGTTTTCGGATATAATAGCATTTACATCTTTCACAATTAACGTTACAGATCGTAAATAATAATCTCAGGGGTAATTGGGTTTACATTACACCGTAATTTATTTTGACAGTTCTACAAGATGCACTGCGTTGTTTCCCGTGTCAAGTAGCCGATTTTTCCAAATCGCAAACGTTAAATCAAATTTAATTAGAATCTTTCAATATATTTCGGATTCTAGTTGAATATGGTGAACGTTTTAATTTAGACGAGATTATTTGTTTTAACGTTTTACGTAAGTAAATGTTTCGCGGATATTCAGCATTTACGTCTTTCCCCATCATGTTATGGGTCGTAAATGTCTGGGTAAATATTTCTGGTAAAGCATTTCATGAGCAAATATTTATATTTGCGTAGTGATGTTGATTCTGTACGAGTTACCTACGAGCAATGGAGAAATTATACTGAAAATAGTTACAACGAGATTATGAAACAGCAAATGTACCCAAGCTCGGTACCGTTTTTCACCATTAGGTAGGTTTTGCATAAATTTAGCCCAGAACATTAATCAGCTATGATTAAAGATTTGTCAGCCGGAGGCAATCACCAAAACTAATATTTCTCAAAAATATGTTACTCCATCGGCCATCCATTAATTCAGTAGGTAAACAGTTACACACATCAGGCATCAGCCTATACATCAACATCACGAAACCATTTATTATACTTTCTCGACTTTTCAAAATCCACATACACTTTAAATCTTGATAATAGTGAGGTCGTACAATAACAATAAATTCACTACGCACTAGAGGGTCTTTTACACGGTACTTTTGTGACGGAAGAGACGATAATCACAATCATCGCCTACTAAAGATGACAGTTACCCTCCCAGTTGAACCGAATGCAGGCGCACCCACACATACGTGTCATATTCTACACTGCACTGTTGACTTGTGGAGCATAGAGGTGTAATTCGGGTTTAAAATAATATACAGACGCGACATTATAAAGGTTTTAAATTTCGAACAAGGACAGGCTAATAATAATAAATTACAAAGACATGACAGAAAAAGTAAGAAACAGCGGACACAGTTCGATGTCATTTTTGAGTAATGACTCCTACAAAATTAAACAGCATTATATATAAACAAAAAAAGTGCAACTCGAACTTGCACATGAAGCGTTCCGTGCTATCATAGTAGGGTAGGGTAGTAAATTAAAGGGGACATCCTTTAATTTGTATTATTTCTTGTCAAAGCGGCAACAGAAAAACATATTTTGTGATAAGTTGTTTTTTCATAGTGATTGTATGGATGACAAATCATATTTGCGGTTTTTTAAATGTGCTATATCTCAAAAACTATTTACTACATATCGTTCAAACCAATGACGTATTATATTTAGACACGTCAGCGTCATGAACTAACATGGCGGCGCTTCAAAACGGCGAAAATATTAGATAACTACTTTTACGCGTAAAGAAAGTGAAAGAAAATATGACACTGTACAGCGGATGCCTGTTTTCTTTATGTTTTGCGCAGGTTTACACACACGATTCAAATTAAGAACAAACGTAGCGTCTCGCGAGAGGTTGGTGCGTAACTAAGCGCGATGTGGCCAATTGGCTTCATTTCATGTTGTCATTTTTGAGGGCGGACAACGTATCTATAGTTTTAATATATCAAAAGAGCTGTCACATACGGGCGGACAGACAGACATGACGAATCTATAAGGTTTCCGTTTTTTGCCATTCGGCTACGGAACCCTAAAAACAGAATTCATCAGCTGCTTGCCATCTCGTAGTTGTAAAATGTCAAGTGCTTCTATTTCAATGCAAGCAGCTAAAGGTGACAGGCTAACGACCTGTCACTCTTAACACCTGGCTCTAAGTGGTGTCAAAGATCTCATCCCATAACAAAACTAACTTTGGGAATGGAAGACATTCTCATAGCGTGAGAGCTTGTAATTTTTCGTGTGTAGTGTGTAGGTACTGTGGTTTTAATTTTAGAATGAAGATAACTGGCTGTAATGAACGTGTAAGCTGGCCTTTTTTCTTCTATGCTTGACTGTAATTTATAGCGTTGTTTATGAGTTTAAGTTTAAAGACCATATAATATTTAACAATGATGTAGAAATAGTCGCAACTGCACTGATTAATGAATTCTAGTTTATATTTTCTGCCCAAACATTCAGCAAATGATTCGGATTCAAGTCAGGGTGTAGTTTAGTACAATTTTACCCAATAATAAATGGTCTTCTTATATCGAGAACGACCTAAGGGCCTAGACAAGACAATAACTAGCAATAGCTTTCAGAGCGTTTCTTACTATATTTTTGGTAGCAAATGTCAATTCAATGCATTTTTTAATTTTCGTTCAGGGTATCGCAAAAAGAAATTCCATTCGTCCAGGAATTCAGTGTCGCTTACGGTCTGCTAGCCGCTTTCAACCTGTGCGTGCACCTCAAATTATTTCACAACCGTTATGCACCTAACCCTAACTCACCATACCCCTCCGAATCTCGGTAAGATCTGGCACATCTGCGTCATAATCACGGCCGTCTCCACGGTATCTTGGGCACGGTTACATCATAATCGGACACCTACGGCTCGGGAGCGGGCCATCCATATTCATTGCTCTGTTTGGATAACCGGTAGGCAATGTAATTGCCCTTTGTATGCTTGAATGGGTTGCATAGCTTGTATGAAGCTGTATGAGTGTTGTTAGATGGGGAAATGCTGTCAATGGTTTTCTTACAAAGAATGGTGTGGACCGTTTGTAATTGTTGTTTGAAAGGTTAGATTTGGGTGTGGATTTAAACATAATATAATTGTTCAAGCTACAAAACGTTTGGATAAAAACAAATAATATATAGAACAATACCTATTAAGATATTACATTTTAAACTTTAACTTTAATAGAAAAAGCTATTGATGCATAATAATTTAGACTGTATAGGTCCCGGGGACTAGACAAAATGTATCCAAAGGTACATTTTCATTCCTACCGTCCGTTCTTATAAATAATCCGTATAATTCAAATAATTAAATAACAACAGAACACGATCTACTACGGTGTAAATATATCTAAATAAGTAAGCTTAGTAAAAACTGCAATTAAAGAAAAACGTACCTACTCTAGCGGAATAATACAAAGGTACCTACAACTTCATTTATTTAACTTGGAAACGTTCAAAAAACCAACGCTACGATTAAACTCGCTAGTTATTCCACAGTTAATCCATCTTTACGCCAAGCGGTTGGAATTTCATCTTTATTTGGACCGCGGGTCGGTGAACCGACTCAAATAGTCTTACAAGGCCATCAGTATTGTCCTCCTATCGACCGATTGGCTGCCTCTCTTAACTCATGGACTTACGACATAATTCATGGACACACCAAGTAAATTGTATGTGCACGTTCGAAGTTTGAAAAAATTGGCGGGCTTAGGAAAATTGCTGTCGGAGAACTTGAAAGGGAAATTAATTTTAATCTACGTAAACGTGAAGAGTTGTGTAGTAGATTTAAAAGCTTTTAAGTGCTAAATCCTTTTTTGGTAAGCACTTAGTTCAGTTATAAAATAATCAACTACCTACATTCCAAAATCTCAATAAATTCTTCAAATAATATGGCGACGTTGTTGAAAGTCGGTAATAAACAATCAACGTTAGGAAAATTAATCAATAAAAACTAATTATGTCACAATTTTTCGGTTAACAGATCCGTTTCAATTTTACAGCGCTGTAAAGGCTTGACTTATTTCCATAATCAACGCCTTTCATCCAAAGAGCATCTTGACGTTTTCAAGATTTTCTTCGAACGTCTTATTTTTGTCGCCATTAAGTGTAACGGGCAGTTTTAGCACACATAAACAAGAGCTTTAAAAGCTTTTCTATGTCTTATACTATCAAAGTGTTTCAGCTGGAGCTTTGAACTACATTTTAATTTGAAAGTAAAGTAGCATTCACAAACGATAAATCAAGTTTATCAGCTATTTAAACTGAAGCCATTAAATTGATATGATAAAAAGATTCGTTCCCTAAACTCGTACGTATTCAAATAAAGAACGGCCGTAATTGCTTCATCCAGCTATGGAATTATGAAGTACTTACTATTTATATCCAGTATAATCCCTACCACAGATTAAATAGACAATCATACTATTCAAATAAATTTCCACTGCAGCCAGTCATTGAACACCGTAATCGCGATAATAATACGAAAGTGTATCTGAAGTAATGCCGAGTCTTGACGAGCCGACCCGAGCGTAAAATGGGGCCCTGATCGGACCCCGACCGAGAGCTGGTGAACCGAAGCCTTATGGCCCCTGATGACTTCATTGTTCCAGTGTAGGGCTGACACTTCATGGGAAAAAATGGGATTGTGGAAGTTGGTTTTGGTAAAAAAGGTAATGATGGTGAAAATCAGGATTTTGATATTTAAAGAAACAGTAGGTAAAAGTCGTCAACGACAATGCTGACCGTGATGGAGGCTAGGTTTCATAAAGAGAAAATTCCGTAAGATTAAACCCAAACTTCTTGTCACATACCTGAGCCAAACAGTCCATTTTACATGTTTAGAACTGGATGTAGGTATCTGAAAACAAAACAAACATTTTATTAGGTATTATTATTGGGTACACAAAGAAAAGTTTATTAAACATTTTCCCAAAACAAAATCAGGGACGGATGCAGACATCTTTTGTGTCAAATAACTGAATTTAAAGAAATAAAACAGAATTATGGTATCGTACAACATAAAAGTATAGACGCAGCATTTTTTTTAAATCTTACATAATTTTTCACAAAAAGAACCCGCAACGCAGGCCGCATATAAACTGCATAAAACATACCGTAATGTGTTAAATTTACTGCCGTTTTCACTCTAATATAAGAGATGACCGAAGCTCTGGCGGCTTGCCAGATGCTAGAGTATTTCAGGACATCCCTTTTAAGTGTTTTATTAATTTGCCTTAAGGTTATTCTAAGCTGAGACCGTACTACGAGAATGCCGCCACTAAAGACAGAGACACTAATGAAAACAAACGACTTGTTTAATCTTCACTGCTGAACTATTATGACTTGAGCCTTTCATCATCAATAGAAAAACAGCGATGTATTTTACATAACGTCTAAGTTCGTTAACAAGGGAGTGCTCTCTATAGTTAGTTCAGATGACGTGTAGTTAGTCGTGTCGTCAGTCATCGAATATAGCGCGTTGTAAATAAACTTCTAATGGAATTTCACTATAAGTTATGGCGGCATATCAATAAAAACAAGTGAGGCGTGGATTCAATTGTCTGTTAATCAACAGTCAATAAATAAAGAAGTGAACATCGGCTATTTTTTGACACCAATTGCCCAAATACATCATAAAGAATACTCTGCCGAAGGTAATTCTGTCACAGCAATCACTCAACAATTAGTTGACGAATCTGTAGTTGAAATGCTGCTTTAGGAATAAGATCTTTACTTACAAAAAGTTTCAACAGCATTTCTCCTGCCCTTATTCCAATTTATTTGTGGTCGGCGCAGCATGTCTTCTTAATTCATACTTCTCTATTACTTGTCATCTCAGCAGTCACCCCTTTTCTAGAAATATATCATCCTTTTCTAGAAATATATCATCCTTTACACAATCCACCCATTGTTTATTAAAAAAAAAAGTTTCAACAATAACTGCTTAATTCCAACAGCTCAACTATTCTCTTATTAAGTTTTATGAGAAGTAAACACCATAAAAGTAAAAGTTGAAACAGTTTTGATACAAGCTCAGTTATTACGACTAGTTAACACCCGCAAAGATCGTGATATGTCTGCCGATACTCCTGAGAACTGCTCTAATTACGCCTCAATGAATAGCTGGTTATGGTTGGGCTTCGAAGGTAGCGGAACAAAGACTAAGTGGCGCCACGAGGGCCATAGATTAGGAAAAACATTTGTCGACGGAGTTCTGCTAGGCACCTACTCCTCCCCTATTATTTTCTGATTAATTTTGATGCGGAATCCAGAACAGGTAATTTGTTTCTCTGGAACTTCGTCGAGCTTCATTGTATCAGCGCTTTTGTGGTGAGAAAAACACCAACAATTCAAAGAGTAGTCTTCTAACTAAATCATTACCGAGAGATGTCGGTCGTTATCTGCCCGTTTTAAGAATTCTCCAAATCAATGGACAACAGAAACAGAATAGCAACATAACAGATTTGCCCATATGCGACAAGTTCGGTCCTGTAGAAATCCTAATGAAGGAGCATACTTTTTAAATTCATGAAGAAAAAAACCCAATAACACTGCCTGACCTCGAACCCAGGACTTCATGCTCAGCAGTTGCGCTTCGGACTACTAGTCAAACGACACAGTAACTTAAAGCTTGGGTGAAGAATTAATAACTGTATTGCCTGTACCTGTGAACCACGTGTGGCTGTCTGAAAATAAATTAATGTTGTCGTATCAAAATTTTAAAACCTTTTCCAAATGAATAGTTGCTCATCTCATAGCCGTAAGTTGTTTGGATGACGCAACCTGTGACATTTAGCGCCGCATTTAGTACAGCATCGATTCTCAGTTACATCTCACTTACTTCCGTTAGTCATCCACAACAATACACATTCAGAGAGCTTCTTCCATTTGGTGTTCTTATTAAACATTGTTATGTACCGTAATATCTTCAATGGTATGAAACGTCTTCGAGAATACCAGTTTTATGCCCAACATGGAAGTAATAACGTCGGTTTGAAGAGAAGTGCAGTTGTCGTGAGTTATGAGGTACAAGTTTTTCTGGAAGGGTTAACGGCTATACTAAAATGTATGTTTCCACATTTAAGACATCTTTTCTAGTAACCCGGTTTGTACAATAGCATTGTGAATTTGTTATTGAAAGCTACTAAAACAAAATTCATTGGAGGCCTATCAATTCGACTTTGTTATGGAAAAATTAAGTAAAGGTTCAGTAAAGAAACAGTTTACATTGCGCACAACTCTGCGAGATTCTGCAAATCTGTATATATATTCGGCATTTAAAGTTCGCACTGCTGGGACACACCCCTCCTTTCTGAGATTGATAACGATATGCGGGTTGGCGGGAGCCACATATCTTCGACTTTTTGTTGGTTTTCTCATTTGGTTTTCACTATCCCTTTTGAGAAACTTCTGCAGATGACCAGCAATAATTCCTCTACAAGTGTCTCGCTTAGCCCAAAATAAACAAACCCACTCTTAATCACTGTAATTACGCGAATTCTGTCAACACCAGCATTCCCCCACGCCCAATGTTATAAAAGCACGGAGTATTCAAGTTTCTTGGTCAATTTACTGCAAATAATTGTCGCAGCATAATCCAATTGGTTGCTTGTAAAGCGACACAGCTGCACTAATTAATGCAGCAAGCGATTAACGCATTAATTTCGAGTTTATTCGATCATGCTAAGACATATTTTGGAGTGTGGAGTTTGTGTATTCGACATTTATGATCAGTGATCCAGCCTCAAGGTAAATAGAACTTGTGTACATTGTGATGACCCAGTAAGGTTAAGTTAAGGCCTATTGTCAACCGGAATTTTGGATAACTTTCGCTAATGGTAACATCTGAAAGTAAATATACATAATTGCATACGAGTATCTCCACACATTTTTTTTTTAAATATGAAATGGTAGGCCCATTTCATCTTGACCTCAATCTTGTCCTTAGTCTATATTTTTATTTGCATGCTTTTGGACACTTTTTAAGTACTCATGCAAAATAAAACTATGGCAACGCAGGGCTGCACGCAAAAATAACAGATTTCTAATTTGAAGCTGCCAATTTCAAAACGATAATTAGTCGCTAAATTCTCCCGCAATACCTTTCAACGTTCTTACTAATTAGGCCTATTACCCTCATTTCTAGTACAAGATACTCAACTAATTATAAAGACATGTTTGCTAAACTCTCCGCCACATTATTCACAAGTCACCGCGAGGTTATTATCTGAGTTAAACAACAATAGTATCTAACTGAACCATCGTTCGAACATTACTTATCGCGAAATTCCTTGCCAAGATGGATGCCTATGAGACGTTAGAATGGAAGTCGATAATGTTTAAAAATGAAAGGTGACCTTTTGTATCTCGACCTATTAATCTGAATACCGATGAATCTAATGAACTCTAAATGAATGGACGAATTTTTTGACGCCCTGTAATTCTTCCCTTTTTGATACTCTAAATCAAATTACCAAACTGTTGAGTAAAAGCTTAGAAAAAGGACCAGGCGAGAATTGTTTGGCATAGTTTATATAAAAAACAATTCAATTCATACAATAAATAACAAAAAGAAAATAATTTAAATAGATGGGTTACTACGAGTATGTATTACTATTGTAACAAATGCTAGCGTCCTTGGCAGACACCTGTTTCCACAACGCTCTATTTTGTAGGGCACACATCATAGCCACACCTTTAGCAGGTCACTCACTATCCTATCATACAGGGTGTTTTACGAAATATTGACTACTCAGATGGACTGCGTCTTACTTTTATTAAGAGTTGAATTGCCCTTCAATAATCAGTTTATAATAATAAGATTCTTCCATCGGGAGTCCAGGCGTATCGCAGGGTATCGCCAAAGCCTTGTCGATGTTCCACACATTCGCACGAAGCGCTTTGCTTTATCTTTTATTGTGTGCACAACCAAGGAGTGAAAAAGCATACCTGCTTCGATCAATAATGTACTATTGATCGAAGCCTGTCTGCGTCGGTGTTCCTAAGTTCATGTGACCTTATTCTATTTTAGTCGCGAGTTAATATGCTTCTTTTGGTTCAGTTCGTTCCACCGTCAACTCTGCCCCCAGGACAAAATTGAGATCAAGAGTAGGTTCACTAAATATAGAAAAGCTCCTGTTTACATTTAACTAACTACTTCTAAGCGATAGCGTTTATCAAGGATTTCCTACAAATTTGCCCTAGTGCCTTTCACAGGGAAGTCAACTATTTATCACTGTGTTTGATCGAAGCTACATGAAACATCCTGTACACAGTATTAGGCCAAACATGTAAGGGCTGCTTTCTATTTAATCGTCCACCTGTCTCCGATCGTCAAGTGCTCTATGTTTAATAAGGTAAACTTCACGTTCAGGTCTTAGCACAGAATTCATTTAGCAAGTAATTGGTGTTTTAGCTTTATCATAATCTGCGCTGATTAGAACAGGTTTCTGAAAATTGCTGTTTATTATTAGCTTGCTGATTGGTGTCGGCAAATACGTAACATAGTTGATAATATCGTAAGTCGCATAGATAAACTAACTGCGATGACGAGGCAACATAAAACGGATATTATTAAGTAGATGTGCATTCATCAATAGCTCAAACTCCTCATAGGGAGGTTCAGTTAAAAGCCCACACGCAACAAACATAGTAAAACAAATCTCACTATCCACAATTTTGAGACTCCCGGAGACCGTATCTCAAGTGGTATCAACACACCTCTTGACTCCGAAGCCATGTGTTCAGGAAAACACGTCGAGATCCGAGATAATGCAACTTGTTATTAGTGTCAATGTGGCCTGTCAACATGTAGCCCCTAAAAGGTAAATCGGTACAAGAAAGTATGGTATTTCGAAACGGATTATAGTAAAATATTTTGCAATGAAGTGTGGTAGTATCTAAGTTATAAAGCGAAAGAGAAGACTATGTATTTACACAATCAAATTGAACAGCTATTCTAAATTGCCTCTGACACTATCTAAAGATGCAAATGCATTCAAATAAAGTTGCACAAATAACCCACTGGCTTAAAGACCCTAAGAATCAAAATGAGGAATGTGTAAGGGCTTCCCACAAACGGGCATATTATTCATTAACCGCTACAGAAGGGGCCCAAGCTATCGGGGTCACACGACCAGATGATATATTATGGTAAGCTGCAGTAACAGCCAGTAACAGGAAATGTTCCACTGCGCATAGACAAGAGGTTATGAGAGGAAACGCGAAACAAATCGCTGATCAGGGCCCGTGTGGCGAGAGGAGGTTAGATCGGGATAAATTAAGTGTCGATGGTTAAGCACGATATTGTGATGAGAATGCAGGAAGACGGATTATGATAAGTATGGTCAGTACAACCATTGAATTTAAACGAATGTTTGTACTTAAAGGAAATTGAAAGCAAACATATGGCGAAAACAAAAAGGATTTCGGGTTTACAAAGCTTTTCACCAACATTTCCAGTAACAAGAAAACGGTATTCTTAACTCAGAAATAACTTGACGTTAACAAAATATTTCTTTGCCGTAATGGTATGAATTAATTTAGAATTTCCTTCAGGCTTTCCAGTGACCGTAAATTACGCTTCAATGATACAGAATTGAGAACTATTTCAATTGCCGCTCCATTTCCGCCAGTGTTAGCGCTAATACCAGCAATCTTTATACCTTCATTGCTAGGGTCTAATTCTTCAATACTGGGATGCAGTTGACACAGAATCTACTTCCCCTTGGCTATCGGTCAGTGTGAAAATCACGCAAATCGCTCAGAGTGGTGGTCACGATGCAATCTCACATTTACTTACAACGTAGAAATCGAAATAATGCATCGCATACCAGAAATGAACGATGCATTCTGGAGTGTAATATACCAACTTCTTACATGTGTACAAAACGTTTTAGAAAACTAAATAGATATTCGATCGGAATGGTTGGAACCTTGCACTGACGATGACGGACATAAAACGAACTAGCACAGAATACATAATAGTACAAAGTACTATAGCTACTAATAACATTACAAGAGGTTTTGTTTGTAAGTTTGTGTCGCCAAAACGAATGACCCAATTATAAAAAAAAATGCACTGGCAGAAAGCTATATTATTCGTGGTTGCTATTGTTCATCTATCTTCCATCACAATATTGAATAAATGTATTTATATACAGAAACCGTTCGTAATAAAAAACTTACAACAATTACGAGTAAATGGTACCTTTTTTTTTGGGTGTGGGCATTAATCCCTTCCCGCTCAGGGAGTGTCAGACTTCTACTGACTAAAAACCACCCATGTTTTTAGCCCTTTGTGTCGAGGCCACGGTATCTTTTTCGAACATCCCGCAGCCCAGACGGGCGTTGGCCCTTGCGGGCCCCTTCCATGTTGCTGACATCTATTTGAGGCGCGCGTGGAACACGATGTCGGAATAAGACGGACGTACTTCAAGCTAGCCCATTACTCACCCTCCACAGGCCCGTGTCTATGGTGGCCAGTAGCCATTGCGTGGCCCCCGACGCCCAGAGCATCTCCACTCTCCCGCAGCGGCTGGGACGAGAGGTTTTAGCCCTCTCACGTTCCGCTACCTCCTTCGCTAGCATCTCTGCTTCGCAGAAGGTGACGGCGTCCCATTCCCCCTCGCCCCGGAACATGGCTTGCATCAGGGCCGGACGCAATAGGTCGCCGCTACGAAAATACGGCGAGGCTTGCTCCACCGTTTCCTCCGGCCGATCCTCATAGTGTTTTATCCCGCCTGATTCGGTGCAGTTACCTCCCGAAACAACCGTGACCGGTGAGGACCTGCGTCAGACGGAAGGTAAGGGTGCCGTGGTGCCACTTCTCAAGAGGGGACTTACCGCCATTATCGTGGATTAAATTATACCTGAGGCCGCGGGTAGTCCTCTGGTTATCGCGGCCTCGACATAGAGGGCGAAGAAGGAACATGGGTGGTTTTTAGTCAGTAGAAGTCTGACACTCCCTTTCGCTCTGCCCAAGAGCGGGAGGGGTTATTCGATGATTTTACACCCACCAAAAAAAAAAAAAAAGGTTCTGTAATTTTTTTTATTTCGCTCCACTAACAACCGCTGAATCCAATCTAATCTGTATATCATTAAGGTACTTGTCCCATTGACCTTCTTTTTAATACAAGATTTTATTCAGCTATATTTTTTTTATAAAAGTCAACACAATATTTTTATTGCATCGTAATATGGACAGTGAACTCGGAATAAATCCACAAAGCTAGGACAGTCAAACGTTCTATAAAATCCCAAATATAAGTTATAAATAAGGCAAAGACAAAATATATTCTCTTCTATGCCGAATTAAACAATTTTTTTTAAAATATTCTTTGCACAAAAATATATTATTGTATTACTGCCACTTCGTTTTGAACTGCGTCTGTGTGTTTTACTTGGATGAGTAAACAATTTTATTATTTCATATATTATAATTATTAAACCGATGATTCCACATTGACTCAATTTCGTACTAAAAAACAAAACAGCATCTTTCAAAATGATCATCACAAAAGCGCGCTAAATTTTCCAAGATGGCGGCCATACGAAAGGGCTTTTACGTCGACAACGGTTCATAACAGGTAACTGTAAAGTATATTGACCATAACCTTTAATAAGCCCCCAATACCCGCGAACCGTGTAGTTTCCACACTTAATTCGAGTTAAGAAAAAACCACTACAAAAGGTTTATAATAGCTGGTAACATTCTTCCTGTGTTGGTTTGTATTTTACGATGCACGTCATGTAAGTTAGATCATGATACAAATATTTAAAAATGCTACAAGTACGTCAAGTTTCGTCAAAAATTTCCTGTTTTGGATATTGAAGATTTTTGAGTTGATATTTTTGCACTTTTTTACAAGTTACATATAAATACTTACCCCAAGTATTTCGTATACCCCTAGGCATGGTAAATCTATTTCTTTCTGTATCTTCACTCTTTGGACCACCCAGTATAACAACCAAAATGTTTTCAAAGATATGCAAGTGCATTTCTACATTCATTCAGTCTAACATAAACCTAACACATTTTAATAAAAGAAATGCCAACTTGTTTGAGGTCACCACAGCTAGATCGTAAACGAGGAAACGGTTTACTATGTCACACACTGACTCAATAAAACCATATTACAGCATAACTGTAAAATAAGAAAATGGAATTCATTAATCTCCCATAATTTTCCAATATTAAACTTGGATATTGGTTTCATAGTTCAACATAAATTGGAAGTAAGTAAATACCCACAATTAGCATGAGAATCGAGAAATAACTGTTGGGCCAAATACATAATGCAGTGGTATGAAGTTTTAAAGTTATTGCATGAAACCGTGGGCCTAAAACAGATTCTATTTATGAAGACAAGAATACCGTTAACGATGGCAACGATGGTGGTTTTGAGACGTGGCTGAGTTATTAATTTTTCACACGTCTATAACTCATGGAAAACCGTAGATGCAGGTTTATGGAACCGCTTCGTAACCTCTAATTTGTGGGTTGGAAAACGACGAATGGAAATGAATTTGTTTATTTCTGCGATGCCTGCAGAATTGTTAAAACCTTGTCTAAAATCGACAAAACTTAATCTGTAAGTGGGGTCTGTGACTAATGTGCTTTAGCCTGAATAGGGTCATCAATAAAACACATCACATCAATAAAATAAATAAATAAGGACCGTTCATCGAATTTATGGAGCATCCCAAAACTATCGATCTTTGGGGTGTTAAGGAGGGACGTTATAAACAATACAGTAAGCAGACGTGATAGACCGCACCACGCCACCAACCGTAATAAAATTCCTTATTCGCAATTTACGGCACCCTCCGGCAAAGAGGGTGCCCTATTTTTCTACTTACTGCTACGTGCACTTACTTATTCTGCCCTAATTGGGTAACCAATATTCTCAATTGACGTTTACTGCTGTCCCAGAAAGCTAAACAACAAATTTTATGTTCCTTCTCTCTATTAGGTCGGTTAGGGTAGTAAAATGGAGATAAATAATTGATGATCATTGCAGTTTTACCATCAGTGAAGAATAGTGAAGATACAAACAAAGTCTCCGAGAGTGAACGGTGTTTTGAGGTTTTCGGAGGCAGTATGTTACTTGATACGCCTAAACGTTCGGTAATGTTTCGTTAGGAGAGAAAGAAGGAGAGGGGGGGGGGGAAGAGGATGACTTAAGAAAATATGAATGGATTGTGTGAGGAGTGATATAAAAGAAAATAAGTTTAATATGTTTAAAAACTAAAACCCGACTACGAATAAAAACGCAGACTAATAAAACCGTGGTCTTAAAATTAAAAGTATTGAACAAGAAAAATCGTCTAGTAAGTAGATAAATTATAGAGGAAAGTCGTAGTCAGTGACATAATATTTTGTTTTTTATTTAATTTTTTTGCCCCCGACTTCAGAAGCTGATTTTTCTTCTGAAGTTTATTTTTCTCTTTTTGGTTTCTTTGAAGTCGGTTGTTTTTTTTTTTGCAAAAATGTTTTTTATTTCTTCATTTTTAGTTGTAATATCCTTTACAAATATTCACTATGCATTTAAAATACCACCAAGAAACCTAACCCTCAACCTTCTGGATTCCTTTATTATTGCTTTCAACTCCTAACCTGTTGAGGAGTGGTACCTTTCATCATCAGCTCATCAACATGAAGTGATGACATGTATAGCGCCAGAAAGAAAAAGCACGAAACATGTAATATGTGCTTATGAAATTTGAGGGTAGCCCTCGATTTCTCTGAGACCCCATCACCAGATCTTGCTTTCCATATAATGGTACCACCCTTGAAATATCTCCTTCCCAATAATAAAAGAACCATCAAAATTGGTTCATAAACGACGAAGTTATTCGCGAACACACATAAGCCAAAAATGTTCATAAACTGTGTAAAATTTATGAGACGAAGTGGCAACTATTGCGCATCAAACTAAAAAAGAATCACGTAAATCGGATCATAAATCTCAGCGTAATCGGTGTACATACATAAAAAAACACCAATCGAATTGAGAACCTCCTCCTTTTGGGAAGTCGGTTAAAAAGGGAGTGAATGATAGCGTTGCGTGAGAGAATGGAAGAAAAAAGTTCTGCACCGACCCTAAATAACATGGGTCAAGGGTAGGAAGACGATGAATGTTTCGTTAGGAGATTAATAAAGATTGACTTCGATGTAGGAATCATCACTGGTAAGTAATACAATATTGACTCGGACTTAACTTAATCGTGAGCAAACGGTAAGTTTGTATATTTGCATACGATTACCTGCTGACTACTCCCAATGCTTCATTTAGGATACCATTATGCATAAACGAAGTTGTGTCAGAAACAACGGCATAGACCATAAACAAGAAACTATCCTCATTGAACGCCATTCAGCAAGTCAGGTACGAACAAACGACGCTTATAAAACAAACGTTACTCCAGAAACACGAATGTTGAGGCATGGCGGGAAAGCGCAGCTGCCACGACGAAAACAATAAAGCAAAACGTCATTTACATTAGAACTACCGTTTTATAAGACCTTTTGTGGTCTGCTTGAGACACCAGAACCGTTTTGTTTGATGTAACCCGCTTTAGAGATCTAAAATGCAAGTAACGCACAAGTTGAAATGTTGTAACTGGCAAGTGATTATTTAAACAAATGCCAATGTATAATTTTTCTGCCCTTTTCCGAATTCACACTTATTCCTTTAAAATCAGATCTAAATTAAATGAATAATTTGTAAAGTTTTCTTTTTAAGAGTAACGAAAGAACTCGTCCCTTTTCAGTTCAATTGTGAAACATTCTTTCATAAGAAATGATGTTTGAACACCTGTTTTCTTCTAACGTATTCAGCAATAGCTTTACGAACCAAAAGAGGGCAACATCAAACAAAATGTATTGTTTCAGTTCTTAAATTAAAAATCTTAGCAACTGAACAAACATGAATTGGATACAATTACCTTTAGGACATTTTCTCGATGTTCACTTCGAAGTGGCGCTTAGAATGAGTCCAAATATATGGATTTCCAAATTAATTTACATACAAAACGTGATTGTATTTCCATTATTCTGCAAGCAGCTGAGAATTTAAGAATACCAAAATCTTTTTAATAATTCTCCAGCCAACACCAAGACTCGATTTGTTGATGACTATAATAGTCATCATAACAGAAATTCCAAAAAATACTAAATGCCAAAAAAACTAATCATCTCTCGAAAATATACCAAGCCACACGCGTGTCTCAATTCCAAAAAATGTTATTGCAGCCTCAAATTACGCCCTTCGGGGACAGACTGGGGCAAAAAACAACCCCTCGAGATCAGGTGTGCGATAATCTAGTGAAGGTTGAAATGCCTTATTGAAAAACATCACGTCAACAATGCGGGCGTTGACACCGTGTGGTGTGGAGTAACATGTCAGTGATTACTTGATTAGTTAATGCTTTAGGCCCTATGCACATGAAGATTTTTCTACGCGCCGCCGACGCATTTATATGAACCCGTAAATAATGTAACAATACAGTTGAGAGTAACCGTATGTATCATCATTTGCGATGCCGATGTTCTGTTCATACAGGCTGATGAATTGATGACGTCCAGAAAAGTCTTTTTGCACTCTTAATGGACGATGGTGCAGTGACAAGCTCGTCAAACGTGGACCTGGCCTTGGAGGATTACGAGCTGCGTAAGTGCTCCAGTGCCCCTGCCAAAGGTAGTTGAAGGGCACCGTGTGTATTAGTAAAAGTCTGCAACATCTGTCAGCATTTCCATATCATCATCATCATCATCAACAGCCTATTAATGATCCCACAGCTGGGACACACGCCTCATCTCTCTTTCTCTCTTCATTTCCACAAAAAGTATAATTTTCTTCATTGTTCCTTGTCCAGTCATTCCCGTCAAACGCCTTTTTAAGGTCACTAAAGAGCCACATTTGTTCAATTTAATTTTAAATCTGAACTTACGGCATTAAAACGCATTAAACAACTCATCTTCATTAATTAAAGTTTAGTTACCCAATTAAATTTATCACAACACTCAGTTATACCTTATAATTAATTCAATTTATCTAATCTCAACTTGATTTCGATGAACTTTAAAAAATGACGAACACAACAAAATTCTTCGAAGGGCATTACATTACGTTCCTAATTATATTTTTAACCATTTTTTCTCTAGTCACGATTTCTTGGTGGGAACCATACGTTTTTTCTGGTAATCATAATGACATGTAATGATTACCTGTCTGTACCTGTCCTTTTATTAGAATTCCTGCTGCTGCACTATCCTTTGATGTTGGATGTAATCATCTTTATGTAATCCTTAAGTCGTAGTGCAACAATAGGTTCGTGCTAGATGATTTACACGATGTGACTTCATCATCATTGTCCGAAACTATTTGGGACTAGCGCGGGCGTCCTGTACATAAAGTGCCTAATTAATATGGAATAAGCGCCAGAGAACGAAGATTTATCAGCTCATTTTTGACCACTGCCACTGGTTTACCTGAGCAGATTCGTGTTTGAGGAATAACATGACATCACTGGTTTTGTTGGTCTCTTCCATTGCAGATATTTTTACTAATTTTACCTGAATGTTCTTGTTGTAAGCAATATCTTCCATTTTGTAATTGGTAACAATTAAGTTTCAATTTTGAAGGAATTTCGTGCAAGAATTTGCAACATGAAAACCTCGTCGCAAATTTGTATAAAACTGTTAATTTTGAAGTTTTTTATAAGCGGTATGTTGTATCATTTTAAAAACAAGACATAAATACGGAAAACCCTCAAACTCAATTAATTTAAAAGAACCCTTTAACTTTGGACCAATGACCACACATGCGTCCACGATACCAGTCGTCAAAGATAAAATCCGTGCGTATACGCCCATACGCGTACCGGTAATGGTTCATTTAAATGTATTAAGTCCCTCAATCCGATACTCGTTAGCACATCAAGTTAATAGCAGGTTGTCGTGAGCACAAGGGGCCCATGGCTACGGTTTGATTAAAAATTAAGCCATTACTGGTCATTAGGTAACGTTCTCCTGCCTTCGCTGGACTTTCTTTCGAGAAAGCACGATATTGTATTGTTTTTAATAGTCACGCCGTTTTCCCATAAAAGGATAGATACAAAAAATCTAAATAATGCAATGTATTTATTCCAAACGCCATTGTCATGTAAGTTGTAAAGAGTAAAATTGTAAAATTAATCTTGAATAGAAATGCTGCTTTATGCAACTAAGTGTATTGAGATATTTCAGGAAATAGTAATTTGCAGTGTTCAATTTTCTCAAATAGAAGAGGAGGCTCCTCTATCATGGAGGTTGAAATGAATTCTAGGCCTTTCATCATGGCTTAGCAGAAGTATTCTCGAAGAAGAACAGTAGTATATAAAAATGTAACAAAAAATGCGACAAATGTTTTGTAGTAAGCAAATTAAGAAGAAAGACGAAGTTGAGAGTACAAAATCGAAACTACGATTCTCCTAAAAAGTAAGTTTTCCGGAAGAAATTCCGGACATATCCCTCCATTTCGGACACTGAACTAAAATTCCGGAAATGTCAAATTCCCTATGCATGGCAACCCTAACTTAAACAAACAGTTCCGATCACATTACTTGTAATAGCCATCAATTCTATCAGAACCAACATAGCTATCACAATAATGTTAACATATTCGAAACAAATGACTACTTACAGTCACACAACTTGACATTAGGGCGGGGAAATATCAAGCAATGACCATTATTCTGATATTGTATACAAACGGATCGAGTGAACATTCCACTTTCGCCGTCATTCCCTACTCCCTGTTGCTTTCTTCTGTCAATCTCCTTGGTTACACTTAATTGGTACAATATCGAAACACAGGGTAACATGGCGATGATGTATGGCCTCACCTTTATTCGATTTCGAAATAGGAACCTCTTGATTTTTATCTCGAGGTGCTCTATAGTAAAGTTTGTATTTGTTCTGGTTGCGTTATCCGTATTATTTGTAGAACAATGTGTAGATTAAAGCTAGGAGTTTACACAACCATAGATAATGGTGAAAAATTTGTATGCATTTATCATTTTTATGGTTACGTAAAAACACAGAAACCATTTGTTTAATCGTACGTTTGGTTAACCGCTCTTAGGCTTGTTTTATTTTAGCTATTTATAGAAACATCAATACTTATGATGACATCTTAGTTAGTCTTGTCATAGTTCTTCTCAACATTATTCGCCTGTTCAGCTACCCTTACTTATCCCAATTTGTTTGTGGTTGGTGCAGCCCACTTGTCTATTTCATACCAATCCATTCCGTCATCTTTTTCTTTCTACGTACCTACGGACAGAATGGCCAAGATTTCTTCTTCATTTGAAAACACGGCATTGCCCATTTTAGCTCTTTGCCCCACTCATGACAGTTTACACCAAGTAGTATTTTTAAACGCGAGCATCTTGGTCTGTAAACAACAGTCCAGCTGGGTCGGCCCCCGCAGCGTCATGCAATCATGGATAAAAACTTACAAACATGCAAGTTACTACGACAAATAAAACTGGATCTTTATCTAACAAAAGTCCGGTCTATTTGAAAGGTCATGGCAAACTGGTTAGGGGTCCAATAACCTAATCGTGAGAAGTGAGGTTCTTTCACTCGACAAAGTTAGTTTTTTTTTATTGATGTGCCGAGGTCTGTAATTTTGTGGACTTACGTTTGGATGATAGGTTTTTGTTTACATACAATACCAGTCATGTTTAGTTTTCGACTTGCTGTGCATCGTGCTCGTATCTTTGGACATTTTTGCGGTCTAATCTCAGGACATCTTCTCGTGTCGCCATATTAGAAACGACATAGATCTAAGCATTACCTGCCCATAGTAGCAAACTCGATTGAAGTATTATATTTATTAATATGGAACTAATATTTAACTTATATAACTAAGAGGTATTCTGGATGTGAGACGCACGGGACCAGTCTATGTGGCGATACCTGGGGGAGACCTGCGTCCAGCTGTGAACGACTTCTGGCTGAAATGATGATGATGATGAACTAATATTTTCGCTATACACCACACATATTCAATAAGTTCTTAGTTGATATTAGTACTGTGATATGAGTTGATAACCATTTCATTGAATTTTCATCGAAAATAGTAGTGGTGAAGACCAAGGCAGTATATAACGGTAAGCAACATCATTAATTTTGAAAATCGTCTCTATACCCACTGCTAGATCTAGATTATAATTAGAGGCATCCGTTTTTGTTGAAGAAAATACCGTAAACATAACATTAACTTTAGTCATACAGAAGCAACCGAAACACATGTTTTATTTCCCAGAACTATAATTGTATTGATTTTCATTTTGCCCTTGACTGAAGTATTCTGTCTCATGCATAAAGAATGAAGTACACTGCAGTAAACCTGACCTTTCGCACTCAAGGATACCATTCTTTATTCATGAAAACCGCACTGGATCGAAATAACGCTAGATTTAAGACATGGGGTTGGGTAATAGCATTTTCGCATTCTGGCGCAACCACGTAATATTTTTTTCATATTCTGGCTTAGTTCCTTTTAATCTGGAACGTGTACGTGAACCATGCCAATTTATTTGTCGCCACGTTTAGTAACAACCTAGGATTTGTAACCAAATGACTTTTTTCTTCAAGTTAAAGCGAAAAACGCGAATGACAGCATTCAGAACTGCTCGCATCATGGGTCGTATTTCTAAGCCTGAATAAACTCCGCAAAGAACGCCGAACAAGCCACAGGATACAAAATTCTCAAAACAAAACAGTATAACAATCACATGATAAGTTTACCATAGAAACAGCAGAGCGGACCTTTAGCGTACTCGTATGTAGAAAGGCGGAAAGTCGTGAGATGTCGGATACGACATCAAAACGAACCCTATGCAAACATTGTGTACAAGTGGTGGGAAAAAGCTGAAGATTTATGCGCACAATTTTCTCATCTTTACTATAAATCGAGTTTAGGTCTTGAATTCCAAGATAAAGACGGCCAGGTCTCATTAATTAAATTGTAGAACGTTAATCCAGTCATGTAGGACAATTTAATTAATTCTAACTGCTACCTAGCACTTTTACTTTTCTCAGGCAGAATCAGGTCCGTCGTAGTCTGTGTGAAACGTCTGGTTTTGTGGGTACTCGGCTGCGTATTCCGTATCAATCAGAGGGCATTTTACTTCCTCACTTCGCTCAATTGGTAAAGTAACTGCCACGAATTAGGGACGAAATACGGACGGAAAATTCACCCGTTCAGTACTTGACTCAAGGAACTCCAAAATATTAAAAGCGAGTCACGGCAATCACATTCAAACTTTATATTGATGGTTACTCTCAAATATCATGAAAGGTACTTATTATTCAAAGTGCGTTCTCTGTAATTTAGTGCACGACTTCAATAAGTACTTTACATGATTCTCCACAACAATGCCTAAATTTCGCAACCGACGCCCATCCATAGACCACAGACGCAAAATATCAAAATCATGATTTGAACTAAATAACAATAGAGCTTACGAAACAATTGGGTCCAAAATAATCCGATTAAGTTCGCATAACTTAAAATAAACCAGTATAGCCTGAACTGGTAGATATACAGATATGGTCAATGCCAAATAAAGGAATAACGTTGTCAAAAGATCTGCCCAAAATGGTTGTTATCCGAATATATATTGCCAAGACACGATTTGGACGTACTTTCACCTAAAATAGCGTAGTTTTTAAAATTTAGTCGCAGCATTAGCTGCTAAAGATGGAAACATTTACCAAAAAGTTACGATGAAAATATTAGATAACAATCAATGGTTGAATCGAAGTCTACTTGGTGGGAACTAAATTAGCCCCAAATTGGTAGCAACTTACCTTGACAACAAAGAAACATAATCGTTCACTTTAAATTCCTCCAAAAATAATAGAAAACTTAATGGATCTTTAACTAGGAAGCAAATGGTTCTAAAAAGGTCAATGATACCCAAAACACCCCTTACAAAATATTGCCCCACGCGAAGATTATAAACCCCCACGTCACGAAATATTTACGAGGTATAAACATGCGATAGTTCACACGTGCACGCAATGACAACAAAACTGAAATCATAACAAGTCTTTAGAAGCATTTCCTAATTAGGGTGAGTGCATTGGAGCACGTTCTTTTGTTTTTATTATAAATTGCGTACTGCTGAGCACTGGCAGGTTTGAATAAAGGTCTTTTGTACTTTGAGGACGGGAAATGTCGATGACAAGCGGTTATCAGAACATAAATAAAAAGTTTTTCCTTTTTACGTGTAGAATAAGCAAAAATAAAAAAATAAGCACAATAAACTACCCGAATGATTCAGCGTTGAAGTTAAAATTCTATTAAAGAAGACACTTCGTAGTAGCCTTTATGTGCTGCTGTCTGTTCATATTTTACGATCCCTTACTCAGGTCGCCAGACTTAAACTCCGTCTCCACACAATTCTTCCACAGAATGTTCACTGTAATTTACCTTAATCATGTGAATGGAAACGCAATCCACTTATCATTATTGTAATAAATAACAAACACGATGTGAGTGTGGACAGTGAGCTTGTTTATTTGGAATATCAAATGTAAACCACTCCTAGAATTGTATTCATAACAGGAGATATCTCCGTTCTTGGAGTCTTGGACGCAGAATGTTACTACATCAGAGTAATAAGTCAAAGTGTAGTCTCACGTTTTCTAATTCTTTAACACGGAACATTAATAAGTTAGCGACGATGTAATGTCCTGTCTTCGAACAACTTAAGTACATATTTATTTAATATCAGCCTACCGACTGGTGTGTTCGATCTAACTCGTGGCTATCTGAAAATTCTGGAAGGTTCTGGTTCTATATGGGTAAAAGCAGAAACCACAGAAAGTTGTCTCTTGTCGAAGACATTTAATTAAATATAATGATACGACTAAGATCTCATGTAATTCTGAAAAGGGCTTATTAACGAGAATTAAGAAAGCGGTATTTACTTAGAAAGATATTCCGGAAGATAAGTTTTGGGAGTCTTTTCAATTATGGGTGACTATATCTTACCAACTAAAATGTATTACCTTGTATCTCAACTATTCTCAACCATTATCAACCCCAATTATTATCATATTGGGAATTACCCCTTTGACTAAAATCAATGCGCCGCCAAGTATCAAAACGCATCGCTTATATAAAAACATTGGCCTTGACGTCGCCATCGCTATGTGCAGTGTCTGCATTGTGCACATAATTACAGCCTGGCTGGCCGATGCTTGCGCAAGTATTATCGGATCAGGCGTCATTATCGAGCCTTTGCCTCTACAATTCAATTACACAGCATTTGACAGGGGTCTTAAAATGTGGTCAGTATGCTTTGGTAATAAATTATATAGCTTTAGACTTGCAGGGTATTTATTGGCCCATACTCTGCATTCCAGACCTCAGAGACTTGGTGTTTCGAAACTTTTTGGTGTCTTGCTGGTCAAGCTAGCCTAAGTTTTTAGGTTTGAGTTGGTTCCGTCAGCAGTCCCCATTTTCGCACAGTGAAGATGTCCTCCTCTTCAATGTGTGATGCAGCAAGAAATGTAAATATTATACGTTCAGCCAGCAGCCATCATTCAAGTCCTTGAATAGAAACTCAATGGGCGATCGGATTATACTTTGAATCGGATGTCCTAGTACACTGTTGTGGATTTAAAACATTATTATATCATGTTAATTTTGAAAGTTCAGCGTTACACTGTGTAGAGCATAGGGAGTTGTTGTGGTAGCGGAAATAATAAAATAAGTTCGAAGGAGTGGCCGGTACTTATGTCAAGACGCCCTTTGTAGGGTTGATTTATAACAAACTTTAGCTGATTAAGATTAAACATTAATCAAGTAACTAGTTGAAATTGAAAGCCGTGTTTTTGTAATGGAATAAAACTACAAGATCTTATAGGTAAGTAGTCTTTTATTAACTTTTTGTCTTTATAGCATCTTATTCTTACTAAGTTACCACCATGTCATCGCGTGTACGGTGTAGCCCTTTGCAAGCACGCGATGAATCAACACTTTGTATTGTATTGTATCGAGATGAGCCTTTTGTTTAGCGCCCTTTGTTGCAATTAGCTATTCGTTCTATGTCTACAACGACTACAACACGTCGGGTTTAATTGAACAGTGTGTGGGGACTAATTACTGGTTTGTTTTTCATTATGAAAGTGGTTGAAAAGAAATTCCTGTACTATTGAAATTGAATGATCAGCAGTTTTTAATGTTGCATTCGCTATGGAGAATGTTTCATTCGGGTGTATGATTGCACTGTACTTGCTCCGTTGGTACTGCAAATTAATAGTTAGTCACAGTATACTGTTAGTTAGTTTCACTCAGTTATCATGCAGTTTCCGTAGTGTAGCGGTTATCACGTGTGCTTCACACGCACAAGGCCCCCCGGTTCGATCCCGGGCGGAAACAGTACTTTTTGCATTTTTCTTTGCGTAAACACATACGTAAATTGCTATAACAAGAAGAAAGCACAAAAACGGGAACAATTTCTCATTCCCAAGAAACGGTCAACGTTTAAATGGTTTTTGAATCGCGATAATGACGCGGAAGAACGTTGACAATGTGTAGTACCAAACAACAGCTGGAAAAGGCGAGTAATTAAGCTTAGAAAGTGGTACAGAAACTGGTAGAGCACGGGATCGGTTAGTTTCTAAATTGACCGGCAGACGGAAGGTCGCCGACCTGATATCGAGACGTACTGTATCTGTAAACTAAACTGACCCAAATACCTGACTTATGAAATCTTGCCTTTATCAGATAAAGTATTTCCTTAGATTTACGCTATACTTCGCCAATATTAGTCTTTCCGTGCACGAAATTCAATCAGGCGTTCTAAAATTGGTTTATGTCAGTTTCTGGTCTAACGCGTCGCAAATGAGATTTATTCATACAATCACGTCCAACTAGATACCTACTTGTGGAGGCGGCAAAAACTATACCGGATTGTTTCAAGTAATGATCAAAGTAGGTGTGTTTCATTACGTTAAGAACTTCGAAACTAACTATTGCAGTTAATAGAACTAATGGTAGCCTAATTTCCTGTCTGTGCCAAAATTCTGTTCTTGTCCTAGACATTAACAAAAACATCAATTCACGATTTCATTACTTCCTGTCCTTATCCTAATTGATTTGGAATCGGCGTAGCACGGTATCTTCTTCCATCTATTAGTACAGACCCTCCATCATTTCTTTGGTCTGTCCCATTATTTTAGAAATACCCATTCATACCCAAAAACGCCATGATGTTTCCTCATTTTCGAAAACATCAAAAATGAGCTAAGGAGAGAGAAGCGTTGGCGAGCTCAGTATAAAGTAAACCAACATCGTTACGCAAGTAAAAATACACTGAAAGTTTAGTGACACTTCAATCAGGTGTACGATGTACTCCGGCGCATCATAACGACGCCATATTGTTTTTATTGTCGCCTTCCGCTTTCGTAACGCACGTGTTCGTGTATTACATCAAGCTAAGTGACAAACACGCACTACATAAATCTGAGAATTTTAGTGCCTTTCTTGATTTAGAGCCACTATCCTTTTAACATTAATTAGGGGCATAAAACGATATTTCGGAAGGAACTGCTGTGAAAACTGAAGTTCTGAGGAAAGGAGTCGAAGGAGCCAGGTCGATTTGGCACCCTAGGTATGTTATGTACATTGCTTTTTGCATTCCGACCTCCAAGCCGGCGAAGCCGCGGTCAAAAGCTAGGTATTAAATAATCTAAGATCAGGTTTACAGAACGTCGCATCAAACTCAAGAAATTACAATCACTCCGACATTCAAATCATCATAAACAGCCTATTAATGTTCCCACTGCTGGGACACAGGCCTCCTCTCTCTTTGAGAGGGAATGGGCTATCTTCCACGCGGGCCCAGTGCGCATAGGTAGATGTCACATGTCTTGGAATGTTTGGTTCTAAGACATGCCGGTTTCCTCACGATGTTTTCCTTCACCGTTTTGAGAGCAGCGGTGATGAAATAAATTACACAAAGTAATGTGCCTGCCTGGGTTCGAACCCACGACCTACTGTTCGTAAGTCGGGGCCCCCACCACTGGGCCACCGCTGCTCTCTAACATTCAAATATTACGAGCTAAAACTAGGTATGTTCTACTAACCAACTATGTAGACTGCTTCGTTGGTCCAGTGGCCGTAATCGCGACTGCTGAGCATGAGGACCAAGATTCGATTCCAGGGTCAAGCAAATTCTTACCAGAGTTGTCAGTCTGAAATTTCTCGGCCACGGAGTTTATATAACTGGCGAAATGTGGGCGTATTATTAGGTACACCTCTGCCTAACCATTCAGGGATTACGGGCGTGATGTTCTGTTGTTACTAAATGATGTGACACACGTTTACAATACATCAACATAATACTGAGCTTTTCAGCAGTCACGACAAAATAAAAACTGACACATCATACGAAACTAGGACTCGAAAAGTATTAAAAAAACAAATTCCATGAATCCAATGGTGTTACATTCCCTGTAAGTCGTAACAGAGTCGTAAGCTGCCATTAGTGATTGGATTATCGGTCAATGACCCCTAGACACGTGAACGGTATCAACCAAGGTGTTGTAAAATGTGTCAACAAGACACGTGTGTTTTACTATCCTGATGGTACGAATTTATCCCTCTTGTTATTACCCATAGGGTGTTATTTCAGCCATAACTGTTTTTATAAAAATGCATTGCAATTCTGTTAGCCTCGCTAAAACTCGAGAATGGCTGAACCGATTTTAGTCTTGAAATATTCGTGAAAGCCCAGGGAAGGTATAAACGGGTAGAAAGTGGTATGTAGGTAGGCAGTGTAGTAGGTAGGGTAGTAAGTAGGGTAGCGGGTAGGGTATTAGATAGGGTAGTAGATAGGGTAGTAGATAGGGTAGAAGGTAGGGTAGTAGGTGGGTAGTAGATAGGGTAGCAGGTAGAGTAGCAGGTAGGGTAGCAGGTAGGGTAGCAGGTAGGGTAGTAGGTAGGGTAGTAGGTAAGGTAGTAGGACTGGCAGTAGGTAAGGTAGTAGGACTGGCAGTAGGTAGGGTAGTAGGTAGGGTAGTAGGTAGGGTAGTAGATAGGGTAGCAGGTAGGGTAGAAGGTAGGGTAGTAGGTAGGGTAGTAGGTAGGTTAGCAGGTGGGGTAGTAGATAGGGTAGTAGGTAGGGTAGTACGTAGGGTAGTAGGTAGGGTAGTACGTAGGGTAGTAGGTAGGGTCGTAGGTAGAGTAGTAGGTAAGAGCATTGCAACGTATACCAGATGCAGCTTGTAAGTAACAAAAGTAGTTAACTATGTTCAGGAAAGTAAAATATTAGTGCAAAATAATCTAACCACTTCCCAAAGTATTAAAATTATTTGGGTTAGTATTGCTCATACTCGTTTTCACAAACACTTAGTGACACTTTGCAGATGCCTAAATACCATTGCACTGTAGAATTTTAATTATAGGTTGTGATTGGAGCATTGATATACCCCAATAGTATACTCATAGTTAGTTGAACAGACATTAGTGTACTTTTTAAAGAGGAAGGAGGCCTCAGAAGTTGAAAAAATAATGACCTTTTGTGTCTCTATATTGTGTTAGTGGTTATAATTCGGTAACTTCATACGTCTTACAGTCGCAAATCAAATTTTCATAAACATACAACCAAGCACTGGCCTGCAAATTGCCAAAAACGTAAGAAAATTAGAATTTCGCGGGCCAGATGTGAGCTTCCACCTTAAACAATTTATAGTACAACTAATAGGACTTTTCATTCCCACTAGTTCTACGATATAAGGGTATTACAAGATCCTAAAATCAGCGGGACTCAAGTTGCTCATTTCGTTCTATCACACCCAATTATTAATTTAGGGTACAACTACAGTCCGAACTACCAGGAGAATAGAAGTAGGCAGGAGGTATTGAAAACATTTTTTTTTGCAATGAAAAAGAAAGGATAGGTAGTAAAGTCCAACAAACTACCTGTTCTATCGTAGAACTGTGCAGTAGAACTAGTGGGAATATTTGGGTCAGCGCAACACTTCTTTTTTTGAGTGACAATTGCCACACCATCATTTACTCCGTTTTCTTTCATATCTGACATTGGATAACTTACATTTATTACTAACTAGGTGTTGCCAGCGGCTTCTACTCCTACAACTCGAAAATTATACCCCGGGCATATAAAATCGGGATAAAAACTATCCTCTGTGATAAAGCAGGTTATATAAACTATCTGTGTACCAAATTTTATCCAAATATGATCCGTGGTTTTTGTGTGAAAGAGTAACAAACATACACACTCACAAACTTTTGCCTTTAAAATATTAGTGTGATAAACCATTTTAGTCTCTAACACTATCTCAAAAAAGTGTAAAGCTGATTTTGGTCAGTGGGTCGCCAGGGCGGATTTAAAGGCATCCAATACCTATAAAAAGTATGCATCTTTTGAACTCAAGCAAATCGCAGTATCTGTTTGAAAATATAAAAAAAAAAACAACAAAATACAATCCACAATGAGTATAATACCAAACAAAACTTGAATTTTCTCGAAACTGTCTTTTGCGCTTAGTACAGCAGTATAAATATATCTTTATAGCTATAATAATGATCCTAATTGAATAACAGATAAGATCTTGGTGTGCCTTTAAGCCTCTGTGTATTGTGGTCACTGTATATAAACTCAAACAGACGCAGAACGCCAGCTGCTTTGATTTCATATAATGTAGGTGAATATTTCATAAGATCAAAAAATAGATGAAGAGAAGTGGTGGTGATTCATTTTATGGTAGTGTGGGACTAGGTATACTATACTTTTAATAACTTAAGAAAGTTGATTAACTGTGTGTGTCGTTGGTCTGGATTTATGCCCGGTTGATGGCAATAGGCTCGCCCCCTATTACATGGGACTTAAACATAACTGCCTAATCCTTCGGGGATTACAGGCATGATGTTATGTTATGTATGATCAACTTTAGTTACGAATACAAGGGTAAGTGATGTGTTCAAGGAGAATTTGACATACAAAGAAATTATGAAATGTGTTGAAATAAGTTACTCCTCTTCATAGCAAAAAAATACACAAACCTTATTTTAAAATGTAATATTATTTTGTTTTGCTAATCTAAAGCACTACATAATAGAAAGGTCAAATTGCAACAAACACAACAAACTTCTGTTTACTTGACTACAACTTAGCAAAACAATTGAAACTAATCCAAGATTACAGAACAAAGTAAATCTTTCAAGTTAGCGTTCGTTGTAAAATCGAGGCGTAACAGCTACTGGCCAGTTACAATGCGTCACAATCACAATCGATAATACCTACTGGTTGGTCAGACAGAGTCAGACTGCAGTTGCAATTTTATATGACACCAACAAGCCGTAACTAAATAAAGAAATACCGTAACTTCTCACATGCTCATAACGGTACCCGCAATTTAATTACGTGCCACGATCGTTTTAGCACTATCTTTGGAACATATTTTCGCAAAATTATCCACATAAACAACTTAACTTACCGGGCGACAGGTGTATTGAGTGCAACATGCAATTTCAACACTGTAACCAACAAGTTCACTAAAACTCTTATACACTTCACTGAATCAGCGCAAACAACACGAATTAACTTAATTCTCTTGTATTTCCTATTCGATTTGCTTGGATTCATACAAGAAAAATGCATTCAAGAACAATAAGCGAACTTCTTCGCTTCGCGGACCGCCCGCGCCGCACGCAAGCAAATTGTACACTTACAACTCGCACCGATCACAGTTTTGACATCAATATGTCCGTTACTGCTCAGAAAATAAGAGCTAATTTGGTTTGTTTGTGCACAGGTTCTACGTGCATACAACCTTCGGGGCGCAACACACACCACGACACCTTGAGCTTTTGTGTGAACCTTTGTTTGCCAATAATTATTTTTTTTGTAAAAGTTTAAAAATAAACAGCTTTAATTAATTGCTGTGCGATACATACTTGTAAATATAGAGACAGTAAATAATTAGGAAGTTTTACATTATTGTGTGTAGTAGCGGCTTTTTTATTCAAATTGATGCCAGTAGCGCCACCTAGTAAACATCTGATGACTTGACAAGTCCCATGACAACCAAATACGTTTCGTTCCTGCTAACTAACAATGTAAATTATTTCGTTGCGTTTAGTTATCAAGAAATAAACCTAAGATAGGTATTTTGGAACCGAATCCAGAGGGTCTATTGTGTCTATTGTCCAGAGCAAAGAGAGCCCTCTCTAGTCCC
Organism: Diarsia rubi; assembly: GCA_932274075.1. Taxonomy (NCBI): domain Eukaryota; kingdom Metazoa; phylum Arthropoda; class Insecta; order Lepidoptera; family Noctuidae; genus Diarsia; species Diarsia rubi. Next base: position 11,943,613 of record OW026433.1, on the reverse strand, counting down.
GAGTCTGGCTGGATCAAAACCTGTCTTACAGTCGGGTAGAAAGGACAGTACATTCATTACAATCATGTACTTACCTACTTGGGCGTTAATTCAGACAAGTACAAAGACAAGGACAAATAAAAAAAATTTCTGTTTAGATGTATTTATCTGTTTATATTATTTTGTTGGTCTAGAACTTCGTCACTTCCACCACGTCATCGGCCGCGGCGGTAGCGCAAATAATATTAGGACATTTCAAAGGAAATTAAAATTAATGTTTTAAAATGCCTGCGGGGGCTCTCCACTTACCTACGAACCGATTTTGGTAGCTAAGCGCAAAATGGAAACGCGGCGTTGCTGTTATATTTTTAATAAATATGCAATGCAAATACATGATTGTTTTAGGTCTGTCTAATCTTAAAAAGCAGTATAAAATATATGATTTATGACTTAAAAAGTATGGCTCACGAAGTCCACAACCATACCCCGCTGCCTTTTCACTATTTAAAGACCAAAGCGAACCCACCCACTTGTAAATGTTTTTAATTTTTGACTATTTGCGCTCATTAGTTTTATATATATATAATTTATTCGTTACATGTCAGGTAGACGCGACGGGTTACCAACCCCGTCGGGGCTGCGGGTTATTGTAAGAGATACCGCAGCCTCGACATAAAGGGCCAAAAAAGAACATGGGTTGTTTTATAGTCGGTAGAAGTCTGACACTCCCTTTCGCTCTGCCCAAGAGCGGGAGGGGTGGGTTATTGGATGATTTCCCACACCCAAAAAATAAATTACCATTTTTTTTTTGGGTATGTAGTATGTAACATACTAGTCCACATATTTTTCTTTTGGTTTCTCATATTTGACTGAATGAGCAAAAGATTTTGGTACAACTAAGATCAATCTTCAATCATTGATGGCAAGGCAAGTGATAAGGCCTAATGGAAAAAAAATAATATTATTCATCAAGTTTACATTAAATTAGTAAAATTTAAAAGGTTAGTAATAAATCAGTATTAATAACATATACTTTAATAAACTACTTTATAACACAATGCATAAAACTAAGTTCTCATCCAAGCTGCGGTTTGGGCGCGCTAAACGTGCGTTTCCTAGTCATCTTCTTGCGCGTGAGTTGCAATTGTTTCAGCTGGTTGTTCACTTCCGCCCAAATGTCGGTCTGGTCTTCTATTGGTATTGTTTTCCTGCAAAATTGATAAGAATAGAATGGAATTTATTTATTTTCAGGTAACCCCATAGATAAATACCTTAATATACATACTAATAATACAGTTTGTGTTGTTACATATAAGTAAGAGGCTATGTATTTAAATAATCATAATATTTTAAGCTTATTATTACACAACAGGGTCAACAGTGCTGGAAATCAAACAGAGAATGATGATGTTTAGTTTCACCTTGCATGCTTCAACAATACGAGACAACAAAATTTTCTATTTTCTATAATATCTCTCACTGATGTGAAGTGAAGATGAGGCCAATACATGGCTATAATTACACACTTTCTTCAACTCTTGTAGTGGAATCAAACATTATTGTGAATAGATTTTATGGTTTGTCCAGATTTAAAAAGTGTGATAACACAGATTAATAAGTTCCACAGTTACCTGTACTGCTTCATCAAGTCATATTTCTCCCAAGGTTCCTTCCTCAACTCTCTCCTAACTCTGTCCTTCTCTTTCAAATGCTCTTCAATGTTGGAAACACCTTGCAGTTCTTGTCTCTCCCATCTTTCCAGCCAGGGTCTGGGCTTCAGTTTTACCTGGAAAATGAATTAAGTTTTTTAACTGTTCTATATCTATATAATTATTTTTCGGCCATCTCTCTATCTGTGTAGTGAAAGTGGAAACCACAGTGTGCAGAATTATTACTACAATTGATTTTATTAGAGTCAGATTATAATTTTTTGTTGTTATTATACCATGCAATCATTCATTCTGACTATGATGTGTTGAATGACTAATATTCGCAGATATTTCCCAATGGGAATATCCTCTATATTAATCTATTATTATCTCAGTCAACGTCGCCAGGCGCCAATATCAAAGGTTCTGTACCGTTATAAGTATAAGTAAGTATAACGGGCTGGTGTCCGCAACTCCACGCTCAATGCGCGTATTTTACGTGCGGTTCTGTACCGTTTTAGATGATATAGGCAATCAGGCAATGTGAGATGGATTGAATAGCGAGCTGGTTAAGAAGGTTGACCCAGTCATCCAGTTGTGATTGCAGAATATAGAATTGACATAACTGACTCCCTCACAAAAACTTGCTTAATTTAATTATTTTTCTTCCAATAACAGTGTTTTATCACAGCTCTATGAACACTCCAAAGAACTAAAACTGACGCAGCAACAAACCTGCACAGGATTTACAGGCACCGGAGTCCCTTCAGCCAAAAGTTCAGGGTCCATATCAAAGGCAAAGGTGCTGTACTCTGGCAGAGCATCCCTCAGGTACAGCAGCTTATCATCCAGACGCTTCTCAAGACGGAGTACTTGGATGCTGTGTACTGTTGGATCGTAGAGGTCATACCGCACCTGAAATGTTCAAGCCATATAGAATTTGAAACCACTTAGTAATATGTTGTATGTATTATTACATTATAATCAGGGCATCAAAAAGATTTTTTATTACTATGATTATTACTCAGCTTCTAATACTAAGTACAGATTGAGGACCACTTATCTTGTTTAGATAACTACGGACATATTAAGAGTTTTTAATTAACTATTTAAGAGTTCTTTTGTCATCCATCTAGGTCAATCCTGTGATACATTGCCTTTACTTGTTTTTACAAAGACTTGAAAGAGCTGCAATTTATTAAATCCCACCTCATCTACAGAAATGATATGTGTGGTTGTGACTGGGACACAGAGATTGAATGGTTATATACATTAATGCTTATTTTTTTTTGTGGATGGGCTATCTTCAAAATAATCCGTTATGCTCTGGGGGAAGCGGGAGTGTCAGACTTATACTGACCTAAAACCCACCCATATTCCTTCTTCCATAGTCCTTTGTGTTCCGGGCTGCAGTATCTCTTTCGAACAGTACCGCATCTCATTGAAATAGCTATTTATTTATCCTAAATTTTAAACTATAAAATACACACCTCTACACCCTGATGATCAACCACATTCCTCAAGGTGAACTCAGCCCTCAATCCAGCTCCTTTGCGTTCAATGCAAATTCCAACAAATCTGTTAGTCTTACCCTGTGCATGTGGGTCAGCCACTGTTACTGCTAATATTGACCCTGGAGATAAACATAATATTAATTAACTTTTGTGCCGGAATATGGATAGGCAGTACTACTGGATTCAGTAGTATATAATATATATATAACGTGGATATATGTTAAAATCCCACCATGTTTTTTTTATAGCTTTTATTTTGCTTGTGGATCCATATTCCAGAGTACGTGTTAAGTTAGGCTAACCATAATAATTATATGATTAGGGCAAGATCAAAGAAACAATGTGTGCTGTCTAGAACCTAGGGGTGACTACTTAGATGATGTCTCATATTGAGTTATGGAAGTAAAAAGCATGCTATCTTGAAAACAAATAAATTAAGTCAGGAGAAAAACGAAAATAACTAGTTAACTTCCTAAAACTGCTTTATTTTGTTAACAAGCCTAACCATTGCTAATTACTACTCCTTGTATTAAACCACATCCTAATTTCAACTTTATAAACGTTAACTTCAAAATAAAGATTATACCAAGCATATTTACAGACTATTGGATGGTACTTACCAACATAAAATTCTGGTATGTCAATTTGCTTTCGCCTCTTCAGCATATCCACTCTCTCAAGCTTCTCACGCAGGCTGTTCCTCCATTTAGGGTTAGGGTCAGGAAGAAACTCCGGGTAAACATGTCTTAACGACAAGTTAGGGTTGTTGGCATTCACCCTTAAACGCGATACTGCTGGTCTTTCCCTCTTCTTCTCAACAGCAACTTCTTCAGCCTTTTCCGCCAACGTTGATAACGCACGGCAATCTGAAACAGAATGTTAGAATAAAATACTTTTACCGTAAGACATGAAATATTTGGAGTTTCATATTTTCTAACCTCTTCTTAGGAACCATTTTGCTGCACCAAAAACTTCACTCGAAGATCTTCTAATAGCTAAAGCCATTGTATGCGCGGGTCTTGATATCAGAAATTCTGTTGTAACAAGGGTTATAATTCAATTTTTTCATTCCTTTCGCGATCCCGAATTAGAGCCACCAGCAGAGGCAGTTTGACAGTTAACGCGTTATGTTCATTTAATCGTTATAATCATAATTTCGTTTGAACACAGACAACACAGTCTTCTAGGTCGTGTTAATTAAACCATGTTAAAAGTAATTAACAAAAAAATCAAAATGTTTGATAATTTTAAGTATCAACACAACGCCTTATATCATTCCATCGTCTCTTCCCGAGGAACAACTAAACGTGTTGGATCCGATCGTTTACAGAGTTTGTTGCAATGCCGAATCTAAAAAGCTTTTTTATTTATCACTAAAAACTAGTTTTGTGTCAGTATTTGTTGAGGACAGTTGACGACTACCATAATTGGGATGAAAAATCAAACGAATATTACGCACCGTCTACACGCACTCTTTTTACATGTCAAAACAAACGTCACGCGGTCACGTACTCACGTCAAACAAAGCGAAAAATCGATTTGTCGCCCTATTTTCTACGAGTACAATAATTTTAAAACGGCTGTTTACTTAACTTAGGTCATCAATCATGCAGAAGGGTAACGATGACAATATTCCTTTAGCAGACGACGACCCTCAGGTGATAATTAATGACGAAATAGAAAACAATCATTTGGATCATGGTCGTTCAATGGACTCATTGCCGAGTTCATACACTGGAGGTTCCTCAAGCCCTGGCCTGAATGGGCCGCCAAGTTTCGAGCCAGACTCCGGAATTGATGAACAGGAAGAGAAAGCCCGTTTAATATCACAGGTTTTGGAACTGCAGAACACTTTAGATGGTAAATATATATATATTTTTTTCATTATTTAGGTTCACATTAACAAAAGTTTTCTATCGTTACAATACACAGCGTTGTTCTTGCTTTGAGGGCTGTTTCAATGATCCATCAGTTTGAACTTATTGTGGTGCTACATAGTAATTCTCAAAACATTGTTATCATGTAAAAGGAAATGAATCAATCAATATGCATTTTATTTACTTTGCTAATATCAAAATCTTAATTAACTCATTTACAGATCTGTCACAACGGGTAGACTCGGTCAAAGAAGAAAACTTAAAACTACGCTCAGAAAATCAAGTCCTGGGACAATACATAGAAAACTTAATGTCGGCGTCGTCAGTGTTTCAGTCAACCACACCAAGTGTTGTCAAGAAGTAAAACATACTAATAAGGGGCATAACACGCTATTATTTGTTTCGTATGGAGCAGTGTGCATTGCCACAGCTATGCAAACATAACAGTGATCCCACCCTTAACCATCTAATCTCATTGTATACTTGAATTTAAATTGACTGAAAGTTATTGACAAGTTTCACCTAATATACTTTGTAAAGGGGCTACAAATGTTCTGAAAAATGAGGAAGAATCTCAAAACGTGTTGCTAAAAATGTATTTATCCAGTTTTTAATTATGCGGATATAGTTAAGTAAACATCAAACAAACATAAAAGTGCTAAAACTTGTCGTACTTTTGCATTTGGACCTTACTGATAAGGTTTTATGACTTTCAGCATCAAATAATTTAAAATGGTAAAGCCCAGATCATGTTGGTAGAGTAAGTGGTCTAAAATACTCAAGCCAGTGGGTGGTTAGCTTAAAAGAAACATGCTAAAAATATATATTTGAATGGTGCACCAAAAGGACTACTTTCTCCATCACAAAAGGCTCCTTTTAAAAACGCACTGCCTTTAAATGTGTACTGTCAATTTGACAGCAAAGAGTTTGTGTGTAAAGAGGCTTAGCTTGAAAAGCAATGCTGTTACAATTTAATAAAAGCACTTCATAATATCTTAGTACCTATTATAATCTACTTAATATAAAATAGATTTAAGACTTTCAGACATGCTATTTAATAAACTCTTGCCTTTATATAAAAAATAATAACTTAAATATTTATTTATAAATAAAAAATGTTAATGCAGTTATTAATATGAAATGTAATAGTTTATTCTTTTTTAGCTACACACATTCCATTTTATTCTTGAATTATTTTGTTACAATGATTTAGAGAAAATCTTTACAGGCAGGCTCTCTAAAAGGAATTTTTAATGTATCATTTGAGTCGTCCAGTTGCAAATCCCGCTAAAACGATTTGATAAAATTTTACAGGAATGAAAAAAAACGCTAGAAACAGAAACAACTGTACTTTATTAGGCAATTTTTATTTTTTCCATTGCTAAAAAGATACCTAATATTAACAAACTAAAAAAGGCTGCAATTACTACCAAAAACTAGGCTAAAAACAGGTTTTGATTTTAAATATGGCGGATTTTGAAACTTACTATGTGTTATAGAGGCATTTGCAACTGAGCTTTGTGAAATAGCGGGATTTGAAACTAAGCTATTCTGTGGTGATGGTCAATATTATGCAACAACAACTGACTAGCAAGTAGGTAAATAAAAATGCAGATAAACAATTTTAATCAAAAATATAATTTGAAAAGAAATCAGTAAGGCATTTGTTCTACATTGCAAATCAGGTAAACATAAAAAATTAAATCATACTATTAGGTTGACATCGTCAAAGCCATCTTCACAAAGGTCGTACGGTATCTCTGCTGTATCCTCCTCAACATCTCCTTGCTCATAAGACTTTCTGTCTTCCACTGTTTTATAAAATGCTAAATTTTCATTTTCTCTCCATTGCTCGCCATAATGCTTTGTTAATAGATTTGAAACATCGGTAATCTTTGCTTTCTTTGGAATAACCTGGTTTGCTGGAATAACAACTGGATTCAACATAGTGATGCTTTTATTTTTCTTTGTAATCGGCTTCTTTACGTTAATGTCAATTTTGTAAGACTGTTCCCCTTGAAGCAATAAATTATTTGTTTTGGAACGTGTCAAGAAAAACCTTTTGCACTTTTGGAACTGTACATGCCAGCTAGTGGTTGGTTTAATAACTGGTGCGTAGGCCGATTTCCAATCTCGTACTGCAATTGTATCTAAAGCAGTCAATTTACAATATTGAGTTATAATTTCTTGATATTGTTCAGGTGACGAAATTACTTCACGCTTTTTCAAATCTTTCTCTATTTGAGCAAACACCCGGTCGGGTGGGATAAAAGAGTGTCCCACTACTGGAAACACTATTTCAACCTTTTTTATGTGTCTGGGTGCTTCTGTTGTCAACCACTTTCCAAGCATGGCTACCATACCAGAATTTTTATTTTGCCCTGAACAGCCATCTGCTACTATTCTTAAGACTTTAATTTCTTCTTTGATAATATCTAAATTAGTTAAAAAGTGATGAACTGCTGAAATAATTTCATTACTACCTTTGTTGTGTGTGGTTTCGTTCCAGGTATATGCAAATATGTTTTCCTTGGTTAGTTTTGCCTTAGAGCTACCAACTACTATAGTAAAGTTGTAGAAATTGATTTGGCGGCTATAGTAGGCAGACTGATCTGGCACTTTAGGAAGCCCTAAATTTTTTTGGCAGTCAAAGCTCATTGTTAGAAGATCACTTCTTTGCTCTTGCAAGATCTCATAGAATGCTTTGAACCTCAAACGGTGGACTCTTTTTTCAATTATCAATTTATTTTTCGTCTCAGCATTTGTTTCCTTTTTAATATTCTCATCTAACTGCAGACAAGTCGAACAAACATCAGACCTGGGTGTGCCAAAACCAATGTTATAGCAACAATTGAATATATTTCTAAAAAAATGCTGCTTTACTTCTAAGCAGGGATGTTCTTTGTTATACATACGCCAAAGTTTTTTTATATTTAGTTCAGGGGGTAAGTACAATCTTTTTATATTTTTTGACCTACAGTAGTGGCTTTCATTCGCTTTAAATGACTCTATAAAGGCTTGCACCGCTTTTCTTTCCTCTTCAAACTTTTGACTTTTTCGGTCTCCACCCCGACGCTCTTTTGCCATCTCCTCCTTTTCATAAAATCTATGCAATACTCCTTGTACACGGTCTTTCTTTACACACAATACGTTAGTAAAAGTTTTTTGACAAACAGGGATCATCTTGCTGCTCTTGTTACGTATGAAATATTTTAATGAATGATTTCGCTTGCTACCAGCTTTTGCAGTTTTAGATGTTGTGATAGTACAGTGTTTTATTATAAAATTATCTTGGGAAATCTTTGTCGGATGTTTGTAAAATGATTGGTGGAATTTTCTCATTTCTGTGCATGTTAAAGTCGCGCACTGGAATGCCTTACGCCTGTGTCCACATGATGGGAATGTTGGAAGGGTATTTGGCTTGTATCTACAACAAAAGCATTATTTGAACTTTCAGTATTAATACAGATTTGACTACCAATTGAAAAAAAAATACATACTGGGCCAAATTTCATCAAATTCAATGCATTAGTAACGAACAAAACAACCGACATTCATTTTTTATATATAAAATAAGTGTACACATTCATACTTATTATTAGTATAATAAATAATGTTAGTTTTACGGTATTTAAACAGGCTTTTTTAATTAGACCTTACTAAAAGTAAAAATTACACCGAGTAACTTAATGTAAGATTACAAATTTCTCGAAAATAAAACAGTATTTTTATTATAACTTGGAACAATGTTTAATATAAATGCCGTCCATTGCATACAAATAGGTCAATCACATTCGTATAAAGTCGGGATAATGCAAAGAACTTTAATTTTTAATTTGTATTTTTGCACCAAAGCATGTTCAACCACTTTTATGGTCCTGTTTTGCATAACAACTTTTGAAACAGCAGTTGACTGTTTAGTAGAAGAAAGTAACCAACCTTTTTTCACGCAGTACTTCACGTTTCCACTTTGATCTATTCACTAATCTCTTCCGTGCTTTACCAGGCTCCGACTTTTTTATAAATTGTTGTAAATCCTCCATTTTTTCCACACAAAAACAATAAAAAACCACAGCAATAACACTCGCAGGTAACGGAATCGGCCATACTAATTTACTGTGTCACGTGACCTAATACTGGGCTGCCATTGGTTGGATTTGTTATGGAGGAATTTGAAACTCACACACTTTGTTTTAGAGTACTTTGCACCGAACACTGTTTTTAAAACGTATTTTAGACTCCCTTATGGCGGAGTTTGATACGAAACAAATTTACGAATTTGTACTACTCCAAGAATACTTTTAAATGTCATACTAAGCTAAAATTTGACATAAAAGCGTTTTAGCGGACTTTGAAACTAGACGACTCATTTATTAATGAACTTTTTTTAATTTTAAGCTTATGAATATTATAATTTTTAATTATCATAATAAATTTTGTTTGAATTATTTTCCCTTGTAAAAAACCTTCTTTTCAGTCCCAGTTCTGACATAAACCTTGTGTAAAAGGAAATATAGTTCACTTAATTGCTGCCAAATCAGACAATTACAGACTTTCAGCAAATGTGGCAAGGTACATAATAAATAGCCCTCCTTTTGGACCTCACCCCAGTCGGGCTGAGTCGGGTAATAGTGCTATTGTCCATGATTGTTAAGTGTACCCACAGAGTGTACCAGTTTCATAGGATTAGGTCATTTGCTGGATGCGAGACGCACGGGACCGTTCAATGTGGCGACACTTAGTGGAGGCCTATGTCCAGCAGTGGACGTCTTTCGGCTGAAATGATGATGAGGTCATTTGCAAGTAAAAACTTTATCTAGGACTAAATAAATTGACAGGGGCCTAAGCAGTGGATAGGATAGGTACTAGGTACCTACTGACAATGTCGATATTTTAGGCTATCTAGGTACTAGCTGGCTAGATGGAACGACCTGTGACCTCATACAATCACGCCATTTTAATTCACAAAAAAACTCGGGGATGTCTCGCGTTGTCGCTAGCCCGAAGATACCGCCAAAATATACTTAAAATTGCGTCATTGTGCGTCAGACCATGCAAAAAATTGGCGCGGATGAACTAGTAGGTATTAGTGTTCTGTGGGATTAGCCGTGCGAAAACTATGACTTGGCTGAGTCAGCGTCGTTTCTATACGTGCATCCCGCATGCAAACAAACACGAAACAACGCTGTGGTTGCGTGAAGAACGCGTGACAACAACGTGACGTATTGAAGTGATGCCGCTTTTTACTTTACTATCTAGTTTCCTGGAAATTTAATTTAACTAGAAATGTTTGTACTAGGAAAAAATATTATGCTATGAATAGCTCATTTGAAACTGGGATTTCCTGAATACAAAGCCATGTACAACAAAAAAAATACTTTTGACTTCTAGTCTTTGAATGCACCTGTGGAGAGCACACCCTATTACCCCAAAGTACCTATAATAATACTATGGCAGACACACCCTCTATAGCTTTGTTAGTTTTCCTGACTGTAGGTAAATCTACAATGACCACCGGCAAGGCTTCTAGAGAATTATGTTCAATTACAATAATATAAATCCTCCAGGATATAAATAGGATTCAGAAATCTATAAATTACTGCACTCTGGTCATGATCTTCGTTTTGATTGTAGATTGCGAGCTTATGCAACATGGAAGGGGCCATGAAAAGGCCAACGCCCGCCGCCGGGGCTGCGGGTTGTTGTAAGAGATACCCCAGTCTCTGAGTCTCGACCTAAATGGCTAAGAAGAAACATGGGTACCTAGTTTTTAGTGAGTAGAAGTCTGACAATCCCTTTCGCTCTGCCCAAGAGCGGGAGGGGTTATTTGATGATTTCCTACACCCAAAAAAAAAAGGCACAGACTTAGGTTCAGAAATAATTATTTATGTAATAGGGAAAATTTTAATCACCGCATGGTATTACTGATATTGCTATCTCTGTCTATCTTGCGCAATTTGGACGTATCGATTACGCTGCCTGTCTCTTTCTGAGTTGCTAGCAGCAGAGCACATCCAGTAGGAAAAGAGAAAAAAAGTTAGTCGTTGTTTGACAGTTGCTGTGTGAGCACTTGTGTTTTGTATTGAAAATTGCATAGTTTAAATATTTTACAATGCCGAAAAAACTAAAAGTAGTCGTGAAATCACTGTATTCTCATGAGATCCGTAAAGATGTTAGCTTGGATACTTTAAAGTCACTCAAGTTAGAGGATGCCTGGCCGTTTATCAGAGACGAAATAGAGATTGAAATCGGCAGTAGTCAGTTGGTGTGTATTCCTCATATAACCGAAGCGGAATTATATAAAGTAACATCTCTATTCGTTCCAAATGAGAAAGAAACAAACGGTAAAATGTTTACACCTCTTGGGGAGTTGGTGAAGAATGTAAATAAAGAGAAATCCAACTCGGAATATGTGCAATGGCTGGAGGAAGGTGACTTTCAAGAGGCGGACTTCAAGTTCCCGCATGAAAGCGTAAAGGTTAGTAGTGCATTTAAATATCAAGGCACTTTCTTTTGTGTAACGAAATTTTGACGCTCTGTTCCACACCCACAGATTGCGAAACCTGACCCATATCTGACCTTGGTCCTTATCCTTTTCCATAACAAAAAGTTCGTGCTTACATTGAGCGAGTCACGTTATTTATGAATTAAATTATTTCCTTAAGTTTAGTATACTATCACAAATACATCATAATGAAGACAGAATTCTATTTCTAATGCAACATTAGAATTATTGAGAATTAATTTATTTTCTAAATGCATTTTTCAATTAATGACTTTTTAAAAGACGACCCACTAACCGACATTAAACCAGCTCCATGACCATTCATGGGCACTTATTAAAAAAATCAAAAGAAAGGTGTAAGATTTGGATTGGTCTTTTCTATGAAAAAGAAACTCCATAGTCAAAACAGTTTTTTTAATAGTCAACTGCTTTGTACAATAGAACACACAAGTCTCAGGAGTATTCAACATGCAACCATTGAATAAATTAAGTCTTAAATTATGCAGCATTCATTCACCTATTGCCTGCCATGCATTATCCATTAGTTTAATAACTAAGGTCACTTTAATCTGCGTTTGTTGGTACTTTTTGTCCTGCTTGGCTGCAGTATAGTTACCACAGTAATTATGTACAGTCAGTTAATGTGCAGTTAAATATGAAATGTACTGCCAGCACAAAATATAAGAACAAATATTCTGACATTAAGGTTGATAAGATTTTGCGTTTTTTATTGGGTCTAATTCGCCTAGAATTACTGTATTTTTTATAAAATTTAGGCGATAAGTACACAATCATAATATGTTATAAAGTCTGAACTGCTTATTTACGGAGATTACAACTCCTGAAAAATGTATGGTGAGGTCTATCTAGGGATGCACCTTAAGGCTTGTAATATTTTAAGTACCCTTGTGTGCAGTGGACTGAACAAGCCTACAGACTGGTTTTAATAAATTCAGATTGATTTAAGTAGACCAGGTATAATTGTAGGCTAATTAGCCTCTTTTGATAGGAAGAGTTTAGTTACTACAGTCCAGTGTGAAAACTAAATATTTATAGGAAAATAAACCTTCACAATTGGGGGAATACCACTGTTTTTTGAAAATCATAACCCTCTTGTTTTCTGTGTAGTTACCATTTATGGTTCAATCAATTATATAGATTTGCTTCATCTCAGCTAAGCCTCTCTTCACATTGTGCTGAATGAATATGGTCAACCTATGGCAGTGAACTCTAATGCAATGATTAGATAATCTTTATTTGCTCCTGTATTTTCTTATTCATAAGATTGTTCATTCCAAATGCTATTTTTGTGTCTTTGAAAATCTCTTCATTTGAGGCCTTAATGATACAGGCAGACCTAGAAGCGAGGTATAGGTTTCTGAAACAAATACTCATTTCTGTCAATAACAGACCCAACAGCAAATTCCTTAGAAATAAATGGTCAACAACCTTATGTACTGTGGCTTCAATATAAATGGATTATGAAGCCAAAGCTATCAGCTAGGTAGGTACACCAGTTACACATATTATAGACATATTTAACTCTGTTCCATTGCTCCCAAGTGTCTAAACGAATGCAAAACCAGGGTCACAAAGTGGCTCATGACATTGACCTATAATAAGACTGAAGAGTTACTACAGATATCAGTAAACTAGTATGTTCATAATATATTTATGCAAACTCTCATAAACACAAGTTTTCACCATATTTATCTCCTCTCTCTCACACACACACACACACACACACATACATAGGTACTAAAAATACATCATAGTTTCATTAATATATGTATTGTGATTTAATGATTATGTACTGTGCTTATCTTACAACTACTGTCGCAAGTTCAATTCATAGGTGAGGACGCTGGCATCCTAAACACAAGTTAAATCTTACATTGGGTGCCAGAGTTCATCGAAAACACTCTTTTCCTAGTTGTACAGGTCCATAGTGTTAAAATAAGTGTTTTTATGTACAATTTAAGAAAATAAATATATATGTATAAATATTTTTTTTATTTATTGACTGTTCTTACTGGAACTATCATGTATGAGTATGTACTTACTTCCAGTGTGATTACATCAAGTAAAGATGAAGATAAAATGATAATAATATGGATAGTAAACAACTTGGGGAATTACTATTATCATTGCTCTTCAATCACTTAATTTTTTCTTTATCAATAGTAGACTTTGATTGTATTTGATAATCCGTAAGTAGCAGAAATTTATTTTGGACCAGCCCGGCGAGCACGGCCTACAGTGACATGGCATGAGTCACACATTTTATCACAGTTTGGGCGATAAAACCGTTTTGTCTTAAATGCTAGCACGGCGGCGTAAGATAATTTCTTGATATGTGATATAACTTCTTGACGTTTAGTTGGGACTCCTATGTCTTATTTGCTATTATGGGCGCACCCATTTTGTAACAAATGTCACATTTTGACAGATGAATATGCTCGTTTATATCACGTTCGTTCGGAGGTGGTGATAAAAGTAAATTAAAAATATAAGTATATTTTTCTGCTTACTAGTTCTGTTATCAAATAATAAATAAAAAAAGAAAATGAAAGACGTGCCGCGTACGTGTTATGTCAAAAATGAATTGAAAAAAAAATGTCAAAACCCAAGAAAATTAAAAAGTTGTTTAACTGTATGAACTGTGCTCTTTTATACGTATTATTTTATTTGGTCGCCTATTCAGATGGTCATAGACATTTTTATTTTTTTAATATACTAGGTCACACTATGAAGTCAGCAACAAGAAAGACAAGTCGCGTCTTAAATTATATCACATGTGGTACCCGTGCTAGCATTTAAGACAAATTCTAAGACATGACATAATTTATAACGTCTTGTCACCAACGTCTTGGGTACGCCCGTGCTCGCCCCGCAGTTTTCACTCTTATGGCCTGAATAATAATGCTCAACAGTTGACCATTACTGAGTGCCGTAGCATATCTATTTTTCAAGCAACAGCTGCCCAATGAGTTTTAATTAGACTTTAGGTGCAGTCTACTGAAAACTATACATATACTTATAGAGACCATATAAGAACGAAATTACCAACCTAATTTAAAAAATGTGCTTCATCATTATTTAAAATACCTGTTAAAACATCCCAGAGCCTTTGGCATTTATATAAAGGTCACTGGGTTTTTCTCGTACGTACCTACATAAAAGTAATAGGAAAATAACCTATTGCGCCTTAACCAAGTAATCAGTAAAATCACAGGCGTAAAATGTTATACAACCTCGGGGTATCAAATTAACCGCTCCTACAAACTTTGACTAGTTTTTTTCAGCACCAAAAATAATACGACTTTTTATCTAGTCTGTAGGTAGCTAAAATCTTTCTTTGTCAATGACGGGGTTTTTCTTAGTTTCGTATCTGCAGTCGGGTCTATGATGCACCATCGTCCAACAGGTCTTCCACGACGACGCCGACGGTCTTCTTAGCCTTCCAGTTCTTGGAGATTATCTATATGTAGCTCGGTTAGACTTCACTTGCCTTCGAATTGCTGTTTCTAGAAATGTGGGTTCCTTAAAATGTTTTATTACATCGTTTTGAAAGCAGACAGGTTATCGATAGTCTTAAAATAATTTCACATACCGTTTCGAGGCATCCACTGTGGGACGGGATCACGGGACTGATATCTATCTCTATCGGTCTTTCGATACATTACCTCACTACCACTCCTATTTGTCTATCCTGCAACCTATCTAAAATATATTTGTAAGGTTATTATAAATTCACCGATTGTGGTCTACGAATCCTTTTCCTCATCAGTTTACACTAAACGTGACTTTGAGCTGTGCCAAGTGTAAACTCAATTAGTGCTTCAATAGCATTCGAGTCGTAACAAACGTCTTTTTAAACAGCAATTTGTTCTTGCGTCTAAATAATCCGATATTCAGTTCCACTCTTTCTTAGCATTTGAAGAATAGACAATTTTACAAATGAAAGTACCAAGAGGTAAATCTCTCTTCTAAGCAGCAGTTACTAGTTAGGAGTCCTACAAACCCTTCTGGCGCTTTGTCGAAAATGGACCTAGCTAAATTATCTATAAGAGCCAATTATTGCCCCGCAGCAGAGCAAGTGGGCTCTGTATGAAAAGGATTTTACATTCACCATGCCAGATCACTACGTAGGTATCAGTGATCCTCGTATTAATGTCCCGCAATATATTCTTACACCATAACCCAGAAAACCATCTGAATATTCAAATCGTTGATCGTCCTGACCTAATTTCGTCTGACGCAGAACGGTTGCACAATTTTGCGAGTGCGTACGTGAGGATAGTCATTCAGCCTCCTGCTAAAATTAATTCTAAACCCTATCATTATCCGAACCGAAGTTGGCTGTAATTAGTCGTTTCTGTTGAGTGTAGGCTATACACTTATGGATAATGACTTAGGTCTGGCTAATTACTCCTTCGCTCTATAGCTGTAACTTCCACTGATAAATCTCGAAATGTAGTCTATTTAGAAGGGTAGGGTAGTGGTTCTACTCTGCTGCCTTCTTTATTATTCTGAGCTTGATATGTTCCACTGCAGGGCAAAGGCCTCTCTTCTCTCTTTCCAGCCTTTGGCTGTTTGGGCCCAATCCTTTGGATGAGTGTCGTGTAGTGTATAGCTCGTCACGCCATCTCCTTCAGCAGGGCTATTGCGTATCTTTTAAATGACAATGGCTATCATATTGTCTATGGATTAACTGTCAAATTGGTTATGGTTTAGTACAAAATGGAACCATTTGACAGTAATTGATAGGCACTATAGGTTAGCCACTGTCATTTAAAAGATACGCAATAGCCCTGCTGGTCGCCTGATTCTGTTGTTCGGAACCCAATCTGTGTGTGGCAAATAGTTTAGCACGGTATCTGGCAATTCTGGCATAGATTATTTGAAAACAGTGCGGCGATACAGCAGAAGAAACTACTGTTAAATAACCTGTTAGAAGCACCAACAGTAAAAAAATGGTTACGAATCAATAGGTTGCGAATACTTTTTTACTTCAGTTTTTATATCGTTGGTTGATTGGTAAAGCTCGGTTGTTTCCACGCAAGCTCTGTAAAAATGCAAACTAGTTAGTATGGCGTGGACTGATAAAATTTTGACTTCAAGTGATCCAAATAATTACTAGGAATAGGCTTCACTGATGATAGTATATTTATTTTAAGAACAGAACCTCCCAAATTCTTACTTCAGTCTTGCAAATTCTTACGCAAACAGGGAATGAGTCTACCACATAAATTAAAATTTCCGCTTTTGGTTGCTACTGTGTCAGAAACCGTTTCACCATATTCAGAGTTTTACACTGTTTAAATGCACTGTCTATAGTCTTCCAAACAAGCGAAGGTACCTTTTAATCTTATCGGTCGATTCAACAGGTAAAGGATTAAATTCCGTGTCGTTACTGATTTATAACATCCAATATTGTTGTAAATGGTTGCATAGGTACCTATCAAACAAGCTATCAATGTTTTCAAATTCACCACTCCCAGTGTTTAGCTGGAAAATTCCTCATATGAGGAAAAATATATGCAAAGGCAATAAAAATATTACCCCGCTTCTTAAAATATCTGTTTCGAGAATTCTTTTGAAACTCCTGTGATTTTTAATTCCGGCAATTTCACGTATCTTTAATACACTTCCAGTCACCGAAATGGTTGCTATAAAATCCTTAATTAATTAGCTCTCAGCAGTTATAAATTTTTGTCTCCTGCAGAAAGTTTCATTCGCTCCAAGTTATGCAAAAAAAACAAACAAAAGAACCAGCACCACAGTACCGCGATCCCACTTCACTGGATGAAAATAAAACTGTTATACTGTTCTGCTGTCGCATCGGTCAATGCCCTGTTGTAAGATTCTTAGACTGACGAGAATCGTTGTAATTCACACCTGAGTAACCGAAACGAGAATACACAGAGATAAATAAACCCAACACACCCTGGAAACACTTATTGTAGTATGTTTAGACACACACCACGTGGTAATAAATTAAATACAATATACTCTTCGTTCTCAAGTTCTTGAAAGTCTGCTTCAGTTATTTAGCCAGTACCCACATTTCATACGAAAATCAGTAGATAACTGAAGACGAACACCATTGTAAAATCATACACCACGTGTTGCAGTAATAAATACTACTCAGAAATTCTCGCTGTAGCAGTGATTCAGAACTCACATTTTCATGTTTTTCTAAGAATTCTGGTAGATAAGTAAAGATTCTGAAGATAAGGATAAGGAAAGATCAAGAAGAACGCAAAGTTTCTGAAAGCAAAACTTTTGCAAATAAAGTTATTAAACTATTCTATAAATGGAACAAACTTTCAGGGACGCTTTAGGACGCAATTGTTGTAGGTAATCGTTATGTCCATATCTGCAATGACCTTGTGTATGGTTCGCCTATAGCATAGAACAGCGATTATTGCTATATTAACTACTCTTGAAATATGCTTAACCAGTAAATTTATTTACAGATCACACTGCAAGATGAGGCCATCAAGAACAAAGTTAGAGTAATCATGGTAAACTTTTCTAGAACGTCTGTACCCAAAGACAAGGATCTCGTTAATAATGTCTACTTGGACGTTGAAAATAACAAAGGTATGGGTAATTTATATACTACTTATACTTAATATTCCTAAATAATCCAATCGTCTTACCATTGTCTTATGTAACTTGGGGTGGACGCAACACGGTCTTACTCTTCCATTCTCCTCTGTCAACCGTCACGCTATTATTTGCTCCCTTTTTCATTCATAATCATTTCTTACACAATCCATCCATTTCTTAATAACCAAATTATTAGCTTATTATTATTCTTGCCTGAGAAAATTTCGAAGATTTCTTTCTCATAGAATAATCGAAATTTTGAAGGGCGTGTCCATCAACTTTTATCGTATACAAATTCTATTGATTGTATTTATCTTATTTGCGTTGCGTATTGCGTATCAGCTTTATTAAAAAAAAAAACATACCAATAATAATTTTGTGCAGTATATTATCATAATGAAACGTAACGCGGCTGTTTAAATTGTTTGGAGTCTTAATACGATTTCGTTGACGTCAAATGGTATTGTAGTTACCTTTTTTTTAAAGTATGAACCACTCTAACAATCTTTGTATTACCAATTATCTGGTCAACTTATGAAGCAAACACAAACAGGCCATTTCGTTCTACATAAATCTCATACATCCATAAACCGAGATCGAGGTGAAAACCTAGACTCAGTAAATTAATAAACCCTTCATATTGTTTCAGCTCTGAAAGGCAAGAAATCAGTGTACATGATCACAAGTGTGCTCATGGCAAAGACTATCGAGTTCAGAGTAACAAGAGAAACTTCCTCCAGGATTTTCCATCTTGGAACCGCTTCACCCCTCGTCTTTGGCCTGGAAGAATTCCTGATTGGAGATGATGGAAAACTTATTGCTAAGGTAAGACTATTGTAGTATTTTAAGTTTGAGCGCAAATATAGCTCCAATTTCTCTAGGTATTTTTGCAGTTGCCGAAGTGACTAAAAGAAAAAAAAGACTCCCTCATCTTTGCGGAATCATCGTGCGTGCAATAATGGTTTCTAATGATATAACTAGGTATTCGATCGATAATCGTGCATCTATTTTTATTCATTATGTATTCCCAAAGATGAGAAGAGGGGCCTATCTAAACTAATCCTTATCAACTCTATACGATAGATAATAATGGTGATGACAAAAGATCAGCTGCTCTATCTTAAGCTCCATCTTAAGCCCTTAAAAGTATCATCAAAACAAACACCATTGTCAGCGAAGTAAACAAGCGTCTACAAGGCCGAAGAGTCAGAGTACCATAGAGGAACCAGTTCCTTGTATGAAACTGTTTGGAGTCGCTTTGAATAATGAGCAGTGAGCGCATTGCTTTGTCTTTTGAGTAGTTTTACGACAGGAAGTTTAGGTGTTCTATGTTCTTTGATGACGTGTACTAGCTTAAGGGATTAGAGATCAAACATATCAGACTAGAATTTGTAAGTCTTCTCCTTAATACAATCCTTATTAGCTGTGTAGCTACACAAGCAAGCTAGCAAGCTCAACCGTAATTAAGCAATGTTTAAACAAGAGAATGTGTAATGGATGTTCAGTAGCAATCAGCATTAGAATTTAAGGCATTATCTGCTTTGAAACTTGAATAGAATTTAACTACGTAAGTAGTCCGCGAAGTCAGACTGCAAAAGCGTATACAGAAAATAAAACTGATCATTGATTACCTAAATGTAAACAATCACATTATTGTCAATTTTATATTGCAACTTTGCATATCGCAGTTTACAGAGAAAACCCTTTTTTTTTTTTTTTTGGTGGTTGTAAAATCATCGAATAACCCCTCCCGCTCTTGGGCAGAGCGAAAGGGAGTGTCAGACTTCTACTGACTAAAAACCACCCATGTTCCTTCTTCGCCCTCTATGTCGAGGCCGCGATAACTAGAGGACTACCCGCAGCTCCGACAGGCGTCGGCCCTTTCGGGCCCCTCCCATGTTGCTGACATCTCTTTGAGGCGCGCGTGGAACACGAACGCGCCGTCGACACGGCCTGTTTTCGTCGTGAGACGGACGGACGGCGAGTTAGCCCATCACTCACCGTCCACAGGCCCGCGTCTACGGTGGCCGGAGGTCATCGCGGGACCCCCGACGCCCGGAGCGCCTCCCGCGGCAGCTGGGACGAGAGGTTCTCTCCCTCTCGCGTTCCGCCACCTCCTTCGCCAGCATCACTGCTTCGCAGAAGGAGGCGACGGCGTCCCATTCCTCCTCGCCCCGGACCATGGCTTGCACCAGGGCCGGGCGCGAGAGGTCGCCGCCGCCGATCGCCGCTACGAGAACACCGCCCAAGCGGGGCACATCTCCACTGTGTGCTCCACCGTGTCCTCCGGCCGATCCTCACAATGGTGGCATCCGGGCGTTTCCTCCCGCCTGATTCGGTGCAGGTACCTCCCGAAACAACCGTGTCCGGTGAGGACCTGCGTCAGACGGAAGGTGAGGGCGCCGTGGCGCCTCTCAAGCCACTCCTCAAAGAGGGGACTTACCGCCACTATCGTGGCGTGCCCTACAGAGAAAACCCTCGAAACAGATAACGTTCCGAGGAAAACATGTCTGAATCACCTAATATGTGTGCCACTATCCTGAAAATGACACATTGTTTGATTTTCTCACCTTATCGTGACCATTTACCAATAATACGGTAATGTGGTTACGTGGTCTCATTGTCATGAATGCCGCGGGTGATAATTACGTTAATTTCCATTGGCTGCACTTGAGTATCATAGATTTGTTGTTAGAAAGCGTTTTGTCGATTAATTGTTTTTGTACATGAAAGAGTTTAGAACGCTTCGTTTACAATTAATCGTGAAAGTGGCTTAGTCTAATTTACCGAGTTTCTATAAATCTAAGCTTAATATCTGGAATCACTGCCATGTCGAACATGGACTAAAAACTAAAACAGACCTTTTAACGAACCTTTTCAGAGGACTTATCGAGTTTGGGCTAGTGATTCATTTTTAAGCTTTCAGAACCGACGAATATTTGCAAAACGAATCAATCAATCAAGTCCCAGCGACTATGATTCAATTGTAGGATTGTTAAAAGGCCTAATTTACTTTCTTAGAGACCACTCTCTTATTTTGACTGTTGAAAAACTTTACAGAATAAATTCTTGGCTTATGTAATTTACTTAATTTTTTACTGAGTCATTTACTACTTCTTTGTTTCTCACTGCAGGTGTTAGTGCCGTTTATCGCTGGTAGGCTTGTAATGACTGTATCATGCACTATGTGAGTGATCTATAAGCTTGTTACGTTAACACTACCACCACGCGTGGCCTCGAGGAAAACACCCAACTCTCGGTACAAAAATAGTTTGTTGTATTCAAATTTCACACATCATGTAAGTATTTGAACTTGTGCCGCGTATGGATTCAGCCGCAACTTCGCTCGTATGATTATGATTAAGAAAGCTGATCCAATTAGTACAACAGATTTCACTGACGGTCTGCCAGTTTTCACCCTGATGCACCACTACTAACAATTTGGTTCCGAGTAAAACCTGACCCAGATACAACTAATACGATAAGTGACGTCACCATTCGACCGCCATGCGGTCTGCCTCTCAGGGTAACTGTGTCAAAGTTGACGTTATGTTTGTGTGAAATATGTGGCTGGCGCGTTTGGATATTCTTACGATTACTTCTTTGATTTACGTTTGGTGTAACCTCTTTGCCTCACTTATTGCTTATTAAAAACAAAGTTGGAACAAAAAAAATCTTCCTCTTGTCTCGATGACCTTAAATCTATTGACTATTGTGTAGTTTTCCGCATAATCAACTAGTATTGAAACAGTTGGGTGTTATCTCTAGCTAAACTATCGTTTCATATCCTGCATAGATAGTGATAGGTTCTTTTAATACAATCACTTCAACATCTCTCTCGAAATCTGCATTATTTCACGTAGTTCAGACTAAACATACTCTTGAAGTCTATAAACATACCGATAATATTGTTATATGAATTGCTCTTATGCACTTCAAAGATGATTTAAATATAAATAACGTTGTGAATGGTATAATAAAGATACTTACCACTTTAATGTACGTCTGTTTTCTTGCAGATGTCTGTACCAATAGCTGGATTAAACTGAACTGTAAGTTGTGTGAAGCACAGTCGTAAATAAAAATGAAAATGTTATTCATGTGAACTAACCTTCGAGTGTGGGTTTTGTTTTCATAACATATCACCAAGTATTTTGTAGAAACCATAATTGTGTGGTTTCACTCGTTCTACTGAATGATTATGATGTGATTTATTTGTTTCTAGTAACCAGTGTTGTTGTGCATTCTTCCATTAAGATCAAGCAATTCATATTTCACATAGTTGTGTTTCTGTCTATCATAAATAGCAGTTACGCCACACAATATCTGGTCAT
The DNA here is from genome assembly GCA_932274075.1 of Diarsia rubi. NCBI lineage: Eukaryota > Metazoa > Arthropoda > Insecta > Lepidoptera > Noctuidae > Diarsia > Diarsia rubi. Next base: position 11,921,137 of record OW026433.1, on the reverse strand, counting down.
TACCTACATCACAGAATCAAGTGCTTTAGATATGCTTTTAGCTAGGATAGTGTGAATTGTCCTTAGTATAATTTGCATTGGTCGTATTCAAAACGATAATTTACCAGCCAACACGGGTCTGTTCTAATCCAAGATATTTAAAACGTCTAAACCTAATATGTGTTTCACTTTGATGCTCAGCACCAGTACTGTTGGCATAACGCCCACGGGTCGACGGTTTAACTCCAAGAATTTACCTGGCATCAAATATTTTATCGTTTAGTAGCTGGCCAAGATTATTAATTATATCGATATGAGAATTAATATTTCTTTTGGCAATATTGGTTTTCGTTTCTAATCTTGGGATTTACGAATGTATTTATTAATTTTCTCAGTATGGTCCTACCTAGTGCTTTGCCAATGGACTTTCGAAATTACACAATTCTTGGCTGCCAGCGTTTATGGAAGCTTATTATATCGATTGATGGATACTTATTGAAACTTTTTTGTTGTAGTAGTTGATTTGAATCGAAATACTCTTATTTCAAGGTCTTGTAAGTGACAAGAAATACAGCATAAGTCGTGAAATTGTCTTAAGATTTTGTAAGATTACGTTTTGTAAGTAAAAGGAGAATGGGCAAAATCGTACGGCACTTGGTCTATCAGCGGCCAGGAACATTTTATTTTTTTTTGGTTTAATATCACCCTACAATAACGGGTTCAAGAAGTTTTATATCTGTAGTGTCATTATTAATGGAACTAAATACATTTTTATTTTAGATATGTAAGCCTGTGATTTAGCGTATTAATTACTAAGATTTAGTCTTAAAAATAAGGAAATAAAATAAAATGACTTGTTTACTTCAATACATTTATTTTACATACATTTACATACATAAACTCACGCCCTTTTCCCATGGGGGTAGGCAGAAACCACAGAACGCCACTTGCTACGATCCTTACATACTCCTTTTGCCTCGTCCACATTCATACATTTAATGTACAATAATAGCACTGAGTTCTGATGCCGGTAATAAAATATCCTCGTCTTGATGTCTAGCCCATGCCAGATACCACACTACACACATAACGTGTGCGCAACAACCGATTGTGCGCCTTCCACTCAAACAACTGCAATAATAATGAGCAATTGCTTCTCTATTTTGTCTTTGTCGGTTAATTACAATATAAGAATAATATATTCTGGACCTTACATGTCTAGATTGTATTCGCACACGTAATAACCAAATATCTTCTTCTTCAATAAAATCTCTGAGCTGACTTATTTGTCGCTCCCGGTATACTTCGATATTGTATAAGCCTTCAATTAAGTGTTCAGCGTAGTAGCTGCGAGCCAACTTGATTTGGTATGTGCCAAGTGCAAACAGAATTAGGTCTTCTTCAGAAAAAACCGGAAAGTCTTCAAAAATAGGTTGGTCGCTGCTGAGTCTTTCAAATGATGCCCTCTGTCTATTTATGTTATGACGGATAACATAGTCCGCTAAGAGGTTCGGTATTTCAAAACGTTCATTAATTATATTTACGAACGATGATGCATGAATACTATCTTGTATTGGTGTTTGGAACGCATTGATGAGTGCCGCTGCGTATTGAAAGTCCTCAAACATGTGACTTAAGGCGCGATTAAAATATTCTTGCCTAAACAATTTGAAATCTCGCTTGAACCTGCCATTTATAACTTCCACTACCCAGCGGCATAGAGTTACCAGCCTAGTTCTATTGGCCTGTTCAGTAGTAAGCTGGTCTGCACCGCGGTCTTTGGTTTCTGGCATATAGGCACTGTAGTTGCATCGCTCCAAATCGCCACAGACGTCTCTAAACCCACGATCTAAAATGAATATGTCGCCAGCCCGGTAAAACCAGTGAAATGTGCCTTCTTCGTCATTTATAATTCTTTCCAAAATACTGGCATCTGAGTCGGTAGCAGCATAGGGCCCGCAAACATCAATTATATGCCCATCGGAACACACCATTAAGAACGGTTTTAATAGATTTTCGTATTTGTGTAGACTGTAGGTCTGTCGCTGGAACGAAAAGTTGGAGCTCTTCTGTATATAAATATATGTTCCATCCATGATTGTTACTGCCTTCCTTTCTTCTGGAGAAGACTCGGGATTTCCAAATAACGCGTTTGGTACAATAAGATTACGGTCAGCGACCATTCTTCTATTTAAATGGTCGAGTCCCAGGTGTCGTGGCTTAAAATCCAGAGATATAGCATCACGCGCGGTTTTTAAATGCCTTTCTAGAGTCCTTCTACTTATGTTAAAGAGCGTGGCTAATCTCTCGTTGCTATCACCAGTTCGCAACTTCATTAAATAAATGGCTAGTTTTGTTTTGGCGTTTGACTCAGACAAAGAAGGCGTTTATTCCAAGATTGTATTGAATTGATCTCTGCTAACGCCCAATCGAATATGAATCTCATTAGGATCCATATTTGCAATATCTTCAAAGTCCAGAATATTTTTATTTAATACAGCTTTTTTAAAAAGCTCTAGTATTTGCACAAAATGAGAGCTGTTAAAATCATGTCTGAGATTTGGACTATCAATGAGCTCTTCCCAATCATTTGATGTTAAATGTGCATCACATATTCTGGCACTGTCTGGTCTGAATAAGTTAGAATGTAACATAAGAGTAATCCTTACATTCTCAGGCATTCGACGACGTGAAACACTACGGCATCTGTCAAACATACAGTTTGCCGAGGTGCTAGGCACTCGTGAATATTCTTCCACTTGAAGAACACATTCGTGCGGGGCAGGGTTATTGTTTGGCTGCACAGCCCGTTGAGCTCGTTGCCAACAGGGTCGACAAACGTATTCTCGGCCGTTGTATTCAACCTGAAAAGGAAAATAGTTTATAACATAGTATTTAAAACTCACAGCAGTTTCAGTTAAATCATGTGTTGTATAGTAGAACATGCCGAGCTCTTTTTCAACGTGACGAATGAGTCATGCTCATACGCATTGTTAATGAGTGGTTGGCCTCTATTATATTTCGAAGCTAGATAACGTTGGCTCTGTTTCCATATGCACCATGTGTGTAAAAGAGAGAGAAGATCTGTTTTGACTATAACTTAAGTATTGTTAGAAAAGAACCATACGCTTAAGGAAATAACATAATTCACTAAAAGGACGTACATAAAAATACAATCAAAACTGTAACGTGGACTTTCAATAAAGAGCCCACACTTCACCCAACGATGTGTCGCATATGCACATCGTGACACAATATTATGAGGCCATCACCGCTATAGGGTGCGTACATACGGGTAAAAACAACCAAAAAATAGTCTAAAAATACTTACTTGCTGTGGAGCTATAGCTTCAATAATATATTGAGCATTGGCAGCATTTTCCTCAAAAAGAGCATGGGTTATTTCTAACCTTCTTCTATTAACCACTGATCGATTGCACAAAACACATATAGGTCGATTTTCTGCCATTTTTCAATAATGTTCCGTTGGCGTACACAAGTCCAGAGTCCAAGTACACAAGCACAAACGTACAGAAGTTCAGAGTTAATAGCCAGGTTATCAGGTTAGGAAGAAACACAGTCCAGAGGGTAGCCAGGGTCAAAACGTTTGAAAAAGAATCCGTAGATGAGCGCACAGTACACAACGTCACAAGGGTAAGCGAAGGACTGCGCCGAGTGACGCACACGCACCCCACACCTCGGCTCTTTTGTTTGCACTCGAAGCTGATTGGGCCGTTCGAACTCAGGTAGTCCATGTAGTAAACCCATTGTTGAGCTGAGTCTTGTAAACGGTATGCTGACAACGTTTTGAAATACTTTTGAAGACATAAACTAATGTTAATAAGTATTTTATAAAATGGGTTTGCACATTTTCTTGCACTTATTATCTAAGTATTTTACCTATATGTATTTTTTTTTCTAAATGAGCTGCAATGTTACGTTCATAGTAAAAGTTAGTCCTTAGTAATAGTACTTTCATTTAATACCTATTTCGTTGTTGGCCGCTCATAGACCATTTTGCTCTTTCTCCTTTATTGCACTTAAAGCTAGCTCCTAGTAATAAATACAGTAGCTATTGACAATCCATGTAAGATAAACGACTTAATTGCAACGATAAACAACACTTAAGTGTAGGATTACGTTATCCGAGTGACTTGCTACTGGAAATATTCTATAATCAACAACTAATCCTACTGCATTTGTGTAAAGTTCTTCGAATTCAGGTGTCATTGTGCCACAGGGATACCGAGAACAACATTTGAGTCTTTACTCATTTACATACATAAATTAGGCTTAACATTAGATCTTTGTAAGCGTTAATGAGCACAAAAAACTGTCATTTGCCTGCTCTCCCTGACTTTTAATGCTATCTTGGAAATATAAATCATCATTGACAGCAACTGTCTTCACTTCTTTACATGTCTGTTTTGTCATTTTCTCTCTTACTATTTATTTCAACAGCGATCATTCATATAAGTTTTCATCTCCAACAGTTTCGTCGTAACATTTTACTATTCATAATTTTACTAGTTCTTGCCCTTGAGACGAGTACCGAGTATTACATCTGTTACGTTTTTTGTCGTAGAGTTCTTTGCTCTCTTTTCTTTCATGGTAACAGGTTTTATTTGTGGACGCAAGCTGCGAACAAGGTGCCCTTTTATTTTTTTAAGTATTACAGTAACGGACAAAAAATACAATATAACAGGTGATATACCTGTTTTTGCCACGAGTCCAAAGATACTTTGACTGTGCAAGCAAACATGAATAGAGAGTATCTTCAAAACTTCCACCCAACTCTATCGACGCTATGAATCATAACTGAACGAAACAATGTAACAGTTTCTAGAAAATTCCTCGCTATAAAGCTTTCAGGTTTGTTTCACTTGTTTCGAGCCAATTATCAGTTAATGATAAACTCTTTCAATTTCGTTTCAATAAAAGCTTTCATGTCTACCAACATAATTATACCGAAGTTTCATTTGAATAAAATTATTGCAAGAAGACTCGAGAAATTTATTCAGACCATGCTCAAAACCCTAGAAGGCATTTCAAAAGGACTCGATTAGTCTCTAGGATAAGCTGGTAACAAAGGAAAGCATTAACAGAGCTATACCAGAAGACTCGCAATGGGTATCCTTACCTAGATTATTTGGGTGCCACGTGGAGCACAAAACAAACATAGCGCAGCACTGCACTGCAGTTTCCAAATGGACCATTGAGTCTATAATTATTGAATTGTCATCGACTCGGAAGTACAGTTCTATTTTGATCTTTAATGTTGCGAGCCCGCCAGCTCAGGCGCACGTGTTTAATACTATTAAACAACGAAGCGAAACCTTAGAATATTGCTGTATGTGATGATAAAATTGGACGAAAAGCTTGAGCTGGAGTTGGAAATCACCTTGAAATATACAAAAATATGGAATCAGTAAACAGTTAATGTTCCGCTATTTTTGATCCTTTTCTGAAGAGATGATCTCCATGTTCACCAGACAAATTCTATGAATATGTGCTCCTGAGGGTCGCTCTCTAATGGACCACATAACATAAGCCACCACGCAGGGCCAACGGATTTAGATGGTGATGGACATCATAGAAGGCTAAAATAGTCTTTGCGACAATGAAAAAACGTTTTGGCTTAATAGCTGTTCTACAAATAATCTCCTAATAGTTTCATCACCGCAACAAGACATTTGTGAGACACTTACAAAGAAAGAGGTGTGTCTCGATAGAAAGGCATTGTTTGGCAGATTGACACGCTATGTGTAACCTATACCTGTGTAGGTATTTAATGACCAACATCAATTAGCAATTTTGGCTGATTCGTTTGATTTAAATAGAGATATTGTTAAATGCACCTCTTTATATTTTTAGCACACTAGGTAACTCCACTAATTAACTTAATGAATGCATACCAGAAAAATGAATGCTGTGCAAAAAAAACTATTGATTAACTAAAAATGTCCAACAAAAAAAACTAAAAAAGCTTACAAAACGAGATGTCCTTTTTTATCGAATTTACACCAAAAATGTGGTTCCGTACATCGGAAAAATACGAATTGTTTCTCAAAAATACGAATTATTTTGGTTGGTTAAGTTATGTTAGTTTTTTTTTTTGCTTATCGTGAGTACATTTTCGCAGACATGTGAGTCCATAATAATTATTTTTTTGGTTAGGTTATGTTAGGTTAGGTTGTTATCAGTTCTGCAAATACTATTAAATAGCATATTGAATTTGATATAATTTGTGTGCAAGTCAGTATTTTTGGTTTAACTTTGTAATATTTTGTTCGAAGAAAGGGAATATTAATGCCATTTAAATATAAAAATTGTGCTGAAAACAATTTATGAATATTTATTATCATTCATGTAGTTTTTACTCAATATATTCAAATTCATTTATTTGCGTTCCACAATAATATTGTAATTGTAAGGTGTAGTATACTACGTATTATCACAGGTACTAGTACATTATTTATTTTATCAAGTATTCATGTAAATATATCATGTGTTTGAATAATTTTAGTAGCTATTTCCGTGTTTTTGTTATTTGTTTTTCTACTTACTTAGTACTTACATATTTGCTTTGTGTGTTAATCAATTCATGCCTACTTAATTGATTAAACTGCGTAGTGGTCATTACTTATCAAAATACAATCACAAATCTCAATCTAAATGATTCCGTTTTACGAATAACATTAATCAACACCTGATACGAAACAATGAAATTTAAATCGGTTGACGTCGAAGCCCTAGCGATTACGTATTGATTTGTACCTTCACCTCCTCGCTTGGTAACTTGGTCGTGACCTATGTTCCAAAATATCGATTTTTCTTGTTGCTTACCTAGTCAACGGAGAGGTAACAGTAAAAATTGATATCGACCGTCTAATAAAGGCTGTCGAGTGTGTAGACATGCGCAAAAAGTTCCATTCCACACTCGTTAGTAGCTTCAGATTTAAGACTTTTTCTGAGCCTGTAAATTAAAACACTTGAAATGTTGAGACTTCACTAAAGCATTTGAGTTCCTAATGCACAGCACTACAGTTTAATAAATAAACGACGCTAATTGCAGTAATCACACAACTTTTTGCCTTATAAGAACATGATTTTACTTTAATAGAGGAAAATCAGCTTGAAATTACTGGAAAAACTACTCACTAGCTATACTTACCTAGTGTGCAATTTCAATGTTATTGCTGGGAAAACCTAGACTGGTAATTCGACGCATTTTGTTACTAAATTGGAAACTCATCGAGTCATCGTTAATCGGACAGTCACGATAATCGATTTTTATTCCTTAATGTTTTTGCGTTTTGTTTTATCTAAAGTCTTCATGGGACTCGTTATTCGGTTTCACATCTTTGAACGGTTGAAGGTACTGCATGCAAATGTTATATTTCATTTTCAATAGATTTCTGATAGCGAACAGCGTAAATACTTGGTAAAACTTTGAAAACTTGTATATTTGTTCAATTGTTTTCTTATTCATACACAGATTCACGTGATTCAAAACTGTCGCGAATGGCTCCAATGTTTTGACTTAACATCTAATAAGTACTCAATTCTAACTGAACACACAACTTTGTTGCAAACAATTCGCTCCTGCATTATTTACAAAACATTCATTGAATTCTCCATTATCGCTTGGACGAACAACATTGAAAACAATTTACAAAAAGTGATAGGTTCCACCGAGATTTGAACTCGGATCGCTGGATTCAAAGTCCAGAGTGCTAACCATTACACCATGGAACCGGACGAAAGAGGTTCCGATTTTTGGAGACTCTTTCGAGAAATGAAAGACTTTCAAACAATGTGTTTATTATATTAGATTGTTGTTATAATTATGTTATATTATTATTCGCTTTCACTAGTGTTTTGATCACGGATGCTTAGAACGTCACTTAGCTATTCGTTGCTGAATCATACACATTGTAGGTATTTGTTGATGATGTTCTTTTACAATTCAAAGCACCCGCATGAAATTAGGTAGGAACGTCGTACTTATTTTTATTGTGTTTATTTTTAATGTTTTATGCTAAATGTCAATAAAGTTGTGCAAGCGGTTTATCACTTTAGCTAGGCTAATGGATGAGTCGACCTTGACATCGGGTGATGTAGCGGTGAAGATTGATTTATTGATAAAGCTAATTGTTATTAATTATCAAACTGAATGGATCTTCCAATAATTCAAATCACAACTGTCTTTAAAGTTATTCGTGTGCAATAAAAGGTCTACTAGGTGGCATAGCTAACTAATGACTGCAAAATTCTGCAAATTGATGTCAAGCTGACTGTTGACTGTTTTTACATGCCTCTTAATTTATTATTTTTTTTCATTTGACTTCATTTCTCGATTCAGTCCAGACCACTAAACAACTGATCAAATAAACGTTCGATTTAAATATGAAAAAAAAAATGGTCTATGTAGGTACCTAACTACCTACTTATTGGTCAGTAGGTTGGTTGCAGTAAGCAGTAAGGTCAATATAAATTTAGCACCTAAATACAAGTTTAGGAATCTGCGTGCTTCATCTTCACATACTGCGGAATTCATTCAGATGCCGGTTGCCAGCTGTCGGCTGCCTCGGCTTCCACTCGGATTCGCTCGGCTGCTGTCGGCTCTTCTCGCGCGCCGAAGCTACGCCGCCATTTTGTTTTAGAAACCAATCACACTTCTGAAGTTACACTTTATTGCTTATCTACCTACTAATTTTAAAAGCCCTGTTTTGTATGTTTCCCGTTCAGGAGTGCATAATCAAATGGAAGCGCCTTAGAAATAACTTCAAGAAAGCTCTATAAACTCGGGAAAAAAGTGGATCTGCTTCTACCAAACGGCGCGGCGTCCCCATAAGTTCGAATGGGAACTAGAGTTTCTTAAACCTATTGTAAAATACTATGACGATCTACTAGTGAATTCGTGCATGACGGGCAATTATGAAAATACAGCGGCTACAGAAGCAGCTGAAAGTTTTATAAACCAAGAAATGCACTCTGACGACGTAGCACAAGATTTCGGTAACTTTACTTTAGCACCTCCCTTTCATATCAATAGCATTGACCCTCTTATCGAATCGGCTTCAAAACCTTTGTCTAGGGTTAATTAACCAACCATCGAGGATATTCTACAAAATTACCTGGAGGCAAAGTCAATAAAGGAAAATGACCCTATAGACGCATTTTTCTTGGCAATGGCTGCTAGTGTGAAAAGGCTCCCACAGAGACTGCAGTTGCACGTAAAACAGAAAGTTTTTAATGCCGTTACTGATGCAGAATTGAAAGTGCTGAACCAAGGACAAGGACCCTAGCCGTGCTACATATTCAGATATTCTTCTATGCAACAATTTGCGTGAAATTGAACGTATTTTGTAAACTTAGATAATGATGTAATGTCGTACTGGTTTATTTAAAATCGTGCATACGTTTACATTTAATAAGAGTAGCTATAATAAATACTAACTTATAGTTATAACTATAACATACTATTTTATTTATCTTTCCTTAAACATCACCCAGTGCCTTGTCAATTTTCTGTAAAGGTAGTTATGGTAAGTCTCTATGGCAAGTAAGCTGCAGTTCTATAACTACCCAAGGGACACACAATCCCCCGTCGGGGCTGAATGTTGTTCGGCTAAGAAGGAACATGGGTGATTTTTAGTCAGTGGAATCTGAGACTCCCTACCGTTTTGCCCAGAGCGATGGGAGTCATCAGATGATTTCCCACCCTCAAAAAAAAGGGACAATCCCTGGGCTGCGGGTTGTTCGAAAGAGGTACCGCGGCCCCGGACACAAAGGGCTAAGAAGAAGGAACATGAATGGTTTCTAGTCGGTAGAAGTCTGACACTCCCTTCCGGAGCGGGAGAAGTCATTTTGATGATTTCCTACACCAGAATAAAAGGGACTGGGACTGGGACTGCATTTAGCGCGTGCGCGTGGCTGGGCGTGTATTTAGTTACATTTTGTATGAATGTTTAGCTAAACGATATTGTCCAATGTGGTGCGTCATTCCTCTGAATCTAACCGTTCTTAAAATTTTCCATTATCAGGACGTGAAAGCTTTCAAGCTAGATGAATTAATCATGATCTCATTCTTCCGGCACAATGCATAATCCGAAGTTGAATATTTGCCAAACCCTTGAAATTCGAGAGTCGAAATACGCATGTCCGTAGGCAACGAATACTGTCTTAAAAAAAGTTTTGCTAACCTTTTTTTTTTTCTTTTTTCAGGAACCCGTGACGATCAAGTCTAAGTCTCTTCACTGGCAGAAAGTGGGCCCGTCTGACCACCTCTACATCCCGGGCAAGCAAGGCACAGCATGCAAAGTGTAGATCACCTTTAATTCTCTATGGAGCTTGAACCCATAAATTATTCGAGGAAGTCTTTTTGTATGGTAGAACAACACCACTTGAATACCTATAGCACCAAATCACCAGCTTTTAAACTTGCAGTTCGGCTATCAATTGGAGAATTTATATTTAAATGATTATGCGGTCAAGCTCATCAGCAACAATAGGCATGACGAAAGATTTTGAAATCCCCTTCCGTAATGTGGGTACATCTTTTTTATTTACGAAAAAACCTTTATTTCAGTAATAAAGTAAAGTTTAACGAAGATATAAGCCATTTTTGAAAAAAAAATTAAATAGAGCGCGAAAACAGCTCGCAGTGTCATGGCGTCGGGTCTGACGTCACGCATATGTAAACATGGAAATGTCAAAGCGCAGCTAGAGGAAACTAAAACAAACATTACCATAATTCGTGTGTTAAAAATGAATAACAAAGTTTATAAGTGGTGTGCGGTGCCTCAGTGTAAAACACATCAATAGCAATAGTTTTAGCATTACATAATTAAATGTCAAAAATGTTGTCCTCTGGACCTGCATAGCTGACCCGGTGATTATGATAGTAGGTTGTTACTATGAGAAAAGATACTAGTACATGCTTTGTAGTTACAGAAATTTACTCCTTTTGTTGGTTATTAACTCAGTAGCAAACTTTTATTACAAGTTGCGAAGGAGCTAACCTCAAAAATAAACTGACAAGTTTATTGTAAAAATAACCGAAAGTGAAAATAAACTAAACTCCTACAAGCTCAAAACGAGTTTGTTGTATTTTTATAGTGTTAGATACTTACAAAATTTACTTACATCCCGAGGTTTTCACATTTCGGAACTCGGACGAGCAAAATTCTTTATTTGACCCAAGGAAATCGCCCAACATCAGTAAATCTATCCTGGGCAAATTTGAACTGTTTGCTTTTATAAAGCCTGATTCCATTGCTAAAGATGTTCACAAAGTATATTGTAGTAACAAAAAAAATATCCAAATGCGTAATCGGCAACAAAACAACACAGTGAGCTAGTGACAGCTAGTGATGTTTACATTGGCGTGACGTAGTGCGCTATGATTGGTGTTTCAATCAAAATGGCCGATATCAGTATTTTAATCTTTTATTTTATTAAAAATCTTACTAATCTTAATTTTTTAAATAAAACTAAATCAGTGTTTTAAATCCTTCTCGTATGTAATTTCCCCTAATATCATTAAATCATTGATTCTTTGACTATGTCGTCACGCCTATTATGTTGCTGGCAAAATAATCTAAGGGTAGCCTGAACTTCGCAAAATTGATGATGTATCAAGGCTTTCAGGGTGATGCTGGCAAATCACCCATAATTTTACATCTACAGTAATCTAGAGTAGGTAGTAAAGAGCATTTTTTTTCGTAAGGGTAAAATGTACTGATAAGGCAGTAATGTCTACGCTTATAAAATTATTGGAAATATAAATTTTGAAGAGTATAATTACGTACTTAATTTTTCGATATGTATAATGATTAGGATTGCACATGACGATTAAACGATAAGTGTGTTTAATTTATGGTCAATGTTTAACATTATCAAAATATTTAGTTTATCACCGTTTTATTCACCGCCAGTTTCACTTAAATATTAGAAAAAAATTGTTGAGTATTAATTAAAGCAAATTATTCTAGGCCTGTTTGCACCAAAAATCAATTCATATAACATCATTGTCATCTTCAAACGCAGAAACAGAGCAACGTTTGAAACTTTAGCGCTAAACTTGGTTTTGTGATTTGTGTTGCGAACGGGCCCTTATGGCAGGCCTGAGATTTAATTATAGAACAGAGTTCATGAAAATGGGCAAAATCTTTATATAGCATTTGTTCCGCATGTAAGGGCCGTTTTAGTAAAAGAAAAGCTGTCTAGAGCTTATCAAATGCCAGCTATTAACCGATTTTAAGTAGATCGAGTAATAATATGTGGCTTAGCCATGACTTAGACGTAACTTAAGTTTTGCAGAACAAATTATTCGCCTGTCTATAGAGAAATATTTGTTATAAAAATCACTTTAGGGCATTGGTCATACATAACCAAATGGTTGTCTTCTAGTATTGACATTAGTATTAATGCATTCCAAAATATTTCTGTGTACATAAGTAAGTACTTAATTTTTGTGTGAAGGTTTTTTTATTATTTTAAAGCTACTCAGACGACAGTCTCATGCGATTCCTCCTGCGACGCTAAAATATGTGAGGACTGCATTATTTTTGTGTTGCTGTGCCTTTTGAACAGACACAAAGTACTTCAAGAACTTTTTTCGTCTGTGTAGGCTATAATAGTGTACCGTATACAGTCTGTGATTTCTTTTTGATTATTTAATCAAAGATGTTTGGTTTTCGTTTCAACCAGTATTGTGTTAAGTATTTTTACTTATTTATAACCATAGAAGTTTTTTTCTATAAGTGTGTGATTTAATTGTGATTATTTTAAATTTTTGTTACTCCCGCACTCAGAGAGCTTTAATGATTACTTAGGCCATCACTTAGTTAGTAATGGTTTTGACAGTTTTGTCATACAAAAATATGTCAAACCTTTACTAAGTGATGGCCTAAGTCACCATTAAAGTTCTCTGAGTGCGGCAGTTAGGTTCACTAATTATTACAATCATTAAAATAAATCGTGTTTTAATCATAATTGATTTGTTTCATTTGAATTATAAGCAACTTAATGTGGAAAGTACCAACTGTATAACCTACTCATACTAATAGAGTATCTAGCAGTTTCTTATGTATAAATAGTTAAGACATACCAAAAATAAGAATGTTACCTTGTCCTTTGCAGCTAGTCAGCAATGCACGCATTCATACAAAAAAGTGTGATTAGGCCCCTGAATAAAACACACACATGAGATTTATATCAAACGTCTTTACTCAATTTCAATCTTAGCCTAAAATACAACAAATACATGTTAATCCAAATAGTAACCTAAACAGTAAAACTGCGACACAAATGCAGGTATTAGTACTTCTTGATAGTCTTGCGAATAAGGGCCATGCGTTGTCTATGCGCCTCTGTGACGGCCGCGCGCTTGTATGGTCGCACCTCGTCGTTGCCGAAACCTGGGATCCACATGTTCCATTGGCGCTCTGGAAAAACAAATTTAGTTTCAACAGTTGAAATATTTTCTGAAACATGGTAAAACTTGAGGGAAGTATGAATTATCACTTTTTTTACTGTTTGCAAGTCTGATAGGGATTGGTTGGCTAATACAGCTAAAGAGGTCCCTAATCTATACCAGATAGGCAACTAATTTAATAACATCATGGTACAAAGAAATCATAGTCAAGAGCTGGGGTTCCTATTGAATTGTCCTGTGTCAATATAAACCCCATCAATAACTATTTAGTAATTAAAAACAAGCATTGACTTATTTAATTAAACACAGCTTGTCCTTGTTATATTACAAATTTACAATGATCAACTTATTTAGGCAGGATTACAAATATTCTTTTTAAGAGTAGGTATTATTAAGGACGCTATCTCACCTAAATGTAGCTGCACATCTCTGAGCTCCACATTAGGAGCATGTCTGTGTTTAGCCAGTGCACAGGCTGCATTCAGACTTGTGTCTATGAAGTCATCGGCCAGCTGAAGCAACATGTCTTCTACCTCTTCATCTAGCTGCACTGTAGGGTCCACTTCACGAACCAACTCTTGCAGACGAGGTCGGCTTAGCAGCTGAAATATCAGTATGATTAAGTTAGTACTGCTGACATAAGACAAAAACCGGCCACAAAGAAAAGGTTTCACACAGGACAAAATAACAACATACACACATACATAGGTTAACTTACACTCTATAGAAAAATAAAGTTACTGCTAGATTTCTCTCTCTTCTCTTCATTGATGTCGTAAAACTCGGACAACACGTTTTTATGTGAAAGTATCGCAAATAGAAACAAGATCATGATTCAAACACACCTGAGTAGTCTGGTCGCCACCGCCACTCGTGTTGGCTTTCGCCCCCACTTGGGACTGAGTGCCCATAGGACTGCTCTGTGATGGGGAGCCCTGAAGTGAACTAGACTGCAATTGAGGACTCTGAACAGGATTGTTTATATACTGTATAGCACCCTGATTTATAGTGCCAATTGCTGGCATATTGACCCCTTGGCCCATGGAATTATTTGCCATGACGAAATAAATGGTGATTTCTTTTTGGAACCGGTTATAGCAATAAATTTATTTCAATCGTTTTACAACAAAACGATTGTTGCAAAACACAAATTGACAGTGACACTGACTGACTGATAGACTGAAAAATACTAAAAATTAAAAGTAAAATAGACAATAGGATTCTATTTTCTGGAGAATTCGAACCAAAGGCTTTTTGGTTCGTTAAAAATACTAATCGACTAATAAATTGTTTCGGTGTTTAGTAACAATTTATATTATTCGTATTCTTTGCTATACACATGCACTAAGATTTAATTGATTACATATTTCATCACTCCGAAGCTTCCAAACTTTACATAATGGACATGATGTAAACTCAGTAGGTACCTACTCGAATTTACAAAGTAACTTTACAAGACCAGTGTCTCACTATTCTGTCAATGCTTTGCATACCCAACTCAAGAACACCGAACGAAAAAAATGAAAGATATCATTTGTGATAATGATAACATGTCATTTTGTAACTTGGTGCGGTTGTTGGTTATTAATTTAAGCAGGTACTTGCTACTCTTACAGTTTGCACCAAACGCGTGCAGCAAATCAACATCACACACAAAATTTAAAAAAAAAAAAAAAAATCGTATGATGCAATAATTAAGTAGTAGATAGTAGCGTACCAACAGCGCACACTTACGTCTCACTTCTAATGTGTTGATGCCCACCATTCCCGCAACAAACAGAGACGGATACAAATGTGGGTAGTAAGTATCCATAAACTTTTTTATATAGGTACCGAGCAAATTTCCGTTGGATCCGTTCTATCATGAGCTTGTATTTTTGCTCATGGGGATCCCATGGTGTAAAAGTACCCTTAACGCAAACGAAGGGCACTTGTTCTCCCCACCACTGAAATCATCTTTTGGTTCTAGACCACACCTGGGAACCCCCTAGTTACGGAGATATTGGGGTTCAAAGTTCCAAATTATGCACAGCTGTTTTTGTAAATACTAGTTTTTCAGGTTATAACTTTACTTAACTTACCTCCATGACCCGTTTACTATTCAAAGCATCCAATAGCACAATGTTTTAAGAGTGCTACATTGAGTTTTACCGTAAAATGTGATTTTAGACCCCAAAAATAAAAACATTTTTGCGTAGGGGTACTTAGTTTGATGTACAGAATGCTTGGTTGACGTATGCGTGAAGGGCTTTAGACACTGTGATTAACATAGGTTTTTATTGGCAGTAATTGGGACTGCTGGTGGCATCGATAGTGTCGATTGGTGTCGATAAATGGGCGGCAACAAGCGGAAATAACGCTTTTCTTTCTTTTTTCACTTTACTGGCAATACATATATTTGGCCTAAAAATATCGGCGTCGCTGGTCAAATTCGTAATCGGTCAAGTGACCGAAAAACCGTCAAAATCGCTAACTGTCAAATCAATCTATATTACCATACTCTATGGTCAAATCATTTCCTTGTTTTCTAATGAGGCAGACACTTCAGCGAAGGTAAAAGTTATTTATCTACAATTATTGTACTAGAAAGAAAAAATCACGTAGAAAATTATTAACTCATTTATTCAGTATTCAATTTCATCTAATATCGAAGAAGAGTCAGAAAAATCAGAATCTAAATTAAATAATTCGCCTGGCAACGTTTTAGCTTTTGCATCTGCTACGAAGGTCTTCAAGGCTTCTCGGAGGTCCCAGCTATGGTATTTTAAACGCCTGCAATCACAAAATATAATGACAATCACATCCGGCAGGTGAATTTGAATACACTTCAACCAACTTATGTAGCCTCGGGAAAACAGTACTAAAATAAATATACAGACGCTAGCACATTAAGCTACCCGAAACTCCCTAATCAACCTTGAACCTAACACTACAGCGACCAAAACAGGCATAGCTGATATGGGCGATAAGTCTGCGAGGTTGAAATGGGACTGGGCGGGTCACATTTCCAGGATGGGTCAAGACAGATGGGCCAGAATCGTCACACAGTGGGTGCCTGACCACGGTCGTCGTCGCCGAGGCTGAGGCAGGCCCAAGAAACGCTGGATTAACGATTTGGACTCATACCTTACTGATTGGCCCGAGAAGGCAAAACATCGGGAGAGATGGAAAGGAATGGAGGACGCTTTTGCCCGGCAGTGAGACAAAATAGGCTGACAAAAAAATAGTAGCTCGATGTGCTGGGGTCTGTACTATACCAAGTTTGACATTATCATTGATTCCATTTTTTTAGACAAGCAGCGCCTTTGCAAATAACTAATTTTGGGTTTGACTTGGCAGAAATGGATCTCCAGTATAATTTTGGCTTTGACTTGGCAGAAATGGACCTCCAGTATAATTTTGGCTTTGACTTGGCAGAAATGGACCTCCAGTATAATTTTGGAACTTACAATTCAACTTCAGTCTTTTTCAGCTGAGTCAGATGCTGGAATGCTCTAATTATTGCCTCCCTCTCATCAGAAGTGGGGCCTATAAGAGTTAATGAGTTCATGTTTCTTACAGGATTCTGTAACAAATCAATATAAGTATGATTGAAGCTTTTATTAATAGTGTAGGAACTAACTGGCCGCTTAAATAGCAGCAACCCTTAATGGATTTTCAATGCTCAGCCCTGAGCTGGAGTTGAAATTTCGATAGTGGAACAATTTTTTTTTTTTTTTTTTAAACGTTGCCCCACACTAGGAATTTCTCCTGTATCGTGGGTGCGTTCACAAACATTTAAACTCACATACACAAATACCCAGACCCGGAACAACTATCTGTGGGTCATACAAATATTTGTTCTGTGCGGGGATCGAACCCGTAACACGCAGCGCAGCAGTCCATTGCCTGAGCCACTGCGCCAACCGTGTCGTCAAGTATGGTGACGATTCGATGATCAATTTAGGTGACTTTTCGATTTTTATAAGAATCCACGACATATAAGATCACATAGGTCGTCGTTTCATGTTCCACAACCAGGTACAATCATCGGCACGATTCTTGTGCGCTGACTTTCACCTGCGCAAAAGTGAGTTATTGGGTCCTTTGGTGGTATGAAGTGAGGCATGGGGGCGGGGAAAGTGCAGTGATTGGCCCGTAGCGCATCTCGTCATAGCCGTCACACGGGATTTGTTCTTTACTCGTGCTGCACGTACCTCACGACGTATAAATAATAAACGGGTGTGCGTTTCATAAGTAACAAACCGAGTTTCATAGACACTCGGTTTGTAGTGGGTGATCACACTGGTCAACCATTGACAGATTAACCTAGCACGTGTAGCTTATCCTCAAGATCAACCCAAGTGGTAGTTAAAGCTATAAGTGATTAAAATATTTTACCTGAAAGCCATACTTCTGTTGGTCTTGGTTAGGATATGTCACGGTCAACATATCATTAGTTATATGATACACCGAGCTATCACGTACTATATAGGTACTGAATATAAATGTTCTTCTGAATTGAAATATTTGCCCACTGATTTTTTCTTTGAAGAGTCCGTCTATGATAATTTGTAATGACTTTTTCTAAAAGAATAAGAATATTGAGGATAGTTTATGGTAAATCTAAAATTAACATTAAGAAGACAAACTTATATTATAATGATAGGGCAACGCCTACATATTTTGTAGAATTAAGCCGAGGTATCCTTAAAAGATAATCATTTTGAGCAGGTTTGATTATTGCCACTTACGAATTTACTCAATTAGAAAAACTTTTTAAATTTAAATTCCATTCTCTCCTTACACATTTTTTTTTGATGGGCATTCGGTCATTTCATGAAAATGACTACTCCCGCTCGGAGCGGTATGGAGTGTCAGAGTTCTACTGACTAAAAAACCACCCATGTTCCTTCTTAGCCGTTTGTGTCGAGGCCGCGGTATCTCTTTCAAACAACCCGCAGCCCCGACGGAATGTCGTCTTGCATTACTTTTGGTTGACGCCTTGTAATAAAAACGTCCCTTCATAAAAATCAAATTGGTTGCAGTAGAAATGGAATTGGATCTGTGATATTGTGTGACATTGGGTATTGGGTATATTACCTATATTTTCAGTTTCATATTGTTATTTTACCTTTCTAGAATTCTGAATAAAGTGTTTTTTTATCATTACAAATAATTTATTTATTATAATTTATTACAAATAATATATAGAAAAATTAGGAATCTTCTTACTTACATCGTGTAGTAATACATCTACGGTGAAAGTACTCCTATCGTGTATAGTTTCAGGTAAAGTCCCCAAGATATTAGCTATGTTTTGATTACCGTGACGAACTCTGTATGTAGGCCCGCGTAATATGTTTGAAGGATTGATATAATTGCGCGTATGCATTACGTAGCTGGCCACGTTTCTTTCTGTTTCTGAAATAACACAAAGAATGATCATTATTTTTAGATAACGAAATTGAACCTTATAGTTAATCTTATGATTTATGTTGATTCACTTTATTCTTGACGCTAATGCTTAAATACCTAAATAAATAATTCATCAATTTTATTATGTAGTCCAGTTATTTTAGACTTCATACTCTGAAAAGGGTTGATTTTACAGAAAAATACCAGAGACATTTTTTACTAGGAACAATATTATAATGACCGCTATTGACCTCCGAGCAAAAGGTCGCGAGATATTTGCGAATAACTGATTTTCGTGACCTTTTGTCCTCGATAACTTTTTTAGCCGATTCGATACCAATGTCGATTTTTAACATCTTCATTACAATGCTGTAATAAAGGTATTTAGAAAAATTCAGCCCACTAGGATTTTTTCGCAGATTGGGCCTTAAAATGACTTGACTATAGATAATATGTAGGTACCATCAACTCGAAATTTGGATTATCATTATAAAAACTGTATCTGTGCGGACGAAGTCACGGGTGAAGAGCTAGTATTTTGTAATTATGACAAACTTGTTTGCAGCATTAATAAAATACGTACCTAAAAAGTCAGTTGATAAGCTAAATCTTGCTTTTGGGCTGTAGAGTTCTTTAATCCTCTTTTTGCGCCTTTTTGTAGGCTGATCGTAGTTAGAAAAGTACAAGGTCACAAACTTCTCGACCACCATTTTAGTTTTTCTATCTGGATTGGACAGATAATTTCTAAAGAAAGGAAATACTATGCCATTTTGGTTTAACTGTACCCCATCCTGAAACAGAAATATTATGATAATTATAATTTTATATTACCGCTTTGATATGCGATTGATATAAATATGTATATGAGTAGGGAAGACCAATGAAATGGCAATGGAATGTGTGAAGATGGACAGTGCTCATGATGGTTGCGACGTTGCGAAATGATCTAGCGCGTAGGTGCCGCGGAATGATAACTCCCGGTAGGACTTGGAGGAGGGCTTTGCCCAGCAGTAGCCTTGGGACAGCATAGTCTAGTAAAAAAATTGGGAGTTACCAAACTTACCAATTCGGTTAATCGAGGAAACTTAATAGTTACAGTTTTAACATAAGATACGGGATCTAAGTCCTCACATAGCGGATTGCCTTCCAGCCAGAGTTTCTCTATTTTGCTGCTGACTCTAGATAATTCTCCAATTGAGGGGATCTGTAACATCATAAATGGTTATTTTACACTAGAAGTTTTTACGTGAACATCCCCGATGCACTGCAAAAGCGCGGTAGTCCCAACATAACTTTGAAGTCATTATTCATGTACTTTAAATTCGTCACCTTTTATTGAGTAAAAGTTTGTTCCGCCAGTTCTTCTTTCCAGCTAAAACACTAGGAAGTCTCGAAGGGTGGGCGTTTTGGGGGACTGTCTCTTGTAAATAAGTAAAGTAAACTAAATTAAATTTTGATGTTCAAAAAGTGCTGATTATCAGCGTACTTTGAATAAATGAGTTTTAATTTTGATTTAGAACACTAAAAGGGATTTACCGCTTGCTGATATTTGAATAGTCACAACATGCACACTTTTGTATATTTGTAATATATGATGTCATACATAGAGTAGATGAGAAAACTTACATTGTTGTTGCTTAAGTTCATAGCTGTCAAATCTGCTTTGATGAAAAAGTTCAATACATCTAATGGTATTTGGCTGAAAAGTTAGTTTATTATTGTTACAATATTTTATTATGGTAGAAAACTGGTTTCAAACAAATTGAGGAATGAAAACAAGTATAATAATGGCAAATTCACAGTAAACATCATAAAATGTACACTATGTTTATGGCCCTAACAGGTAATGCATAGTTTATAATGCAATTTATATAGGTACCTTAAATTATTGTTGCTTAAGTTTAATGTTTTAGTGTCTCTTCCCATTCTGAGCATCAGTATTTTAAAGTTGGCCAGAAGAGATATTTTGTAAAAAAATATTTTCTGTCTTACAAATTCTGAAAAATAAATTTAAATTGACTAAAAACATATTATACACAGACAGTCTATGTAAATTAC
Source organism: Diarsia rubi (assembly GCA_932274075.1). Lineage (NCBI taxonomy): Eukaryota > Metazoa > Arthropoda > Insecta > Lepidoptera > Noctuidae > Diarsia > Diarsia rubi. Next base: position 11,900,259 of record OW026433.1, on the reverse strand, counting down.
AGGTACTCAGGTGCATCCAGTTAGGTTGACCTCGACACAGGTCTGTTAGAAGGCGCGTGAGATGTTAAGTTTCTGAGGTTCTAACACCACAGAGCAATAGTAATTCATCAAACCAACATCTATAATTAACTGACACTTGTTTTTCCTGTGGTAGGTAGTGGACAAAAAAATACAGAATGCCACCTGCTACAATCTAACATCTTTCTCTTGTTAGTTAGTACCAAAAATTGCAGACCCAGGGAGTGACGGTGGCCCAGTGGCGGAGAACAAGTTGTGGGTTCAAACCCGCATACAACAGTTCCATCACCACTCTCACAAAACGGATTTTTTTTCGAAAAATTTTCCATTTCCATTTTTTTCATTTTCTTTGCTTCTCATAGCGCCCCTAAGGATATACTCCAACTCCTAAAAATCCGCCCCTAAGGCTACCCACTGACTGTGAAGGGAAACATCATCACAATCATATGAAATTGGTATACTCAACATCCAAAAGAATCAATATGTGACATCTACCAACTCGCTGTGGACCCATGTGGTGGATACATCTCAATCCCTCTTATAGAGAGAAGGCTTGGGTCCCAGCAGTGGGAATTTTATAGGCTGATTATAGCCTGGGTTAAGAAGTTCCAGAAATCCATTCATGCTTATTTGAAATATTACTTACCAGGGTCATCGCAAAAATTGGATAAATCCAGTTCACATTTCTCATTAAACCTTCGACTAACTACACCAGTGACTATCTCATCAATTGTAGTCATACATCCAAAGAAGTCAGGGGAACATGTGTCATTGAAAAGTACATCTAAATTGAACATGTTTCTGTTATAGGGAAACATGAAGTCAAATTTTATAATTTTTAATATTAGGTTTAGATTTGAAGTGTAGAATGTGGTTCTTTCACCCTGTGTTACACATTTGATAGGTAACGAGACAGATCCAAAATATCCAGATAGTCTGTCAAATAGCTCATGCAGTGTATCCTGCCAGTTGTGTATCTGAAACAAGTAGATAGATCAGAAACCTTTTGAGTCTATGAAAGTGCAATGAAAACTTCTAATAGGTACAAACAGTACATACAAGGTACCTACCATTATTTATTTGTACCTACTGATTTATTTTATATAGAATGGAATATGGCAGATTATTGCAATAATTAAATGTTTATATTTGTTATGTTTTATTATTCTTTCGTTTGGATGTAAAAATCTTTAAAGCATCTTCATGTATTTGAGGGAAAACATCTTAATACACGCTCCAAAGCGATCAACCTGGTTAGAATTGTAATCAACTTACTATAATTTTGTGGAAATAATATTTGGCAGCTTTATCTTCAATTAGTATACAACTCTCAATACTTTCAACAATATTTGTAAATATTGTTACTCTATTGAGCAGGATTTTCTTGTATTTCTCCAGTCCATAGTTTTCAATCGACATGGCGGATTGGCGAGAGTTTGAATGATAAACCTTTAATTAATGTTGTTTTAATTAGATAACACCTTCCATCACCCAATATTCATGACAAGCAAGCGTTTGTAAACTAAATATTATACAGATAGAGCCAGCCGGGTCGGGAGGGAGGTGCACAGAACATATACTCACCTACCTGGGGAGGTGTGTGAGCAAAGAGTATAATATTTTTTTTTTTTAAATTTTTTGTGGCTATGCCACTGGCTTGGTTACAAGACCTTTAAGCCAAAGAGTATAATAATAATATGTATGTGTGAGTCAACCATAAAGAGTAGTTTAAAGGAAGAGTAAAGTGCCAAATAAACGGAAGTGTCAACTAGCGATGGGCGTTGAATCAACGTACGAGTTGAGTTGAATCAACGTTGATGTCTCTTCAACGGAATTAACGTTGACCGTGTACAAATCAACTCGTTGAATTCGTCAACGAGTTACGAGACAACGACGTTTATTAATTCAACTCGTTTCATCATTTGACGAATTCAACGAGTTAATTTGTACTAGTGGTGGTTAATCATATTGTTACGCCGGTCATCTAGAATCTTCGAGAAACCTCGCTAATAACTGAGAAGCACGCGTGAATTCTAGTAGGTACCTAATTCCATTCTGTAGGTAACTACTGCGCCCGGCGTCAGCGGTACTTGCATTGTAATTTCGACCGTATACCTACGGCGTAAAGTAACTTCTTCTTTGTTAGTTATTTTATCTTTAAGTTTATTTTTTTGTTAATGTTTTTCTGGATGCTTTATGGAATAATAGCGAACTTTCTCGAATATCTATTGTGTGTTTGGGGTATAAAAGGACTGAGAGAGGACGCAGCGAGGCAGTGGATCGGCCAGTCGATCACAGCGTTCGTGTACTCTCTCTCTCGCAGTAACTCCCCGAGCTCCGTCGCGCGCGCACGCAGGCCTCCGCTGGCCGCACTCCGTGCCCCCCGCACCTCCGTAGGTGCCGCGAAAGTTCCAGAAGCTGCGAGTACGGGTAGAAGTGGGCGACCGCTCTCTGCCCGTACAAGAAGACAGGAAAACACCGCTACCGCCCGAACCACATTTGTAAAACTATAGACGGAAATTTTCCATATCTCCGTTTATAGTTTTATTACGTGATACCCGTTGTGACCGTATGGGTATTTAGTGCCTGTACGTTTACAGCGGGTCTTCGCACAGCTGCCCAGCGACATCATCATCATCATCAACATCATGTCGCCGTAGTGGTTGCGGAGAATCGACTACAACTACCCTCGACCAAATAAAAAAAAAAATATAAGAAGATGAAGAAGACGCCACCCGCAACACGGTCGATGGGAGACCGGTCGGCATCGCTCCCGATCATCGGGACTTCGCCGACCCACACCTCACCGGCCACCAGTACGGAGAAGACGCCCACCCAGCGGACACCGAACGCCTCTCCAACCGCGAGCCCCAGCTCCCCAACCCGGCCTTTCGGCCGGCAGCCGGCAGTCCCAGTGCGACCAACTGCGTTTCGCCCTGTGCCAACACAGGCCCCGGGGCCCGCCGGCAACTACAACCGCGCTCCCGCAGTGCGCGCCGCCGCTCCCGCCCCGCGCCCCGCGGCGCAAGCGGTACGAGTGCCCGCGTCACCCGCGCCCCGCACGGCGCCCGCAACGCCCGCGACCGCCGCCGCGCACCCTGCGTCTCACGCCGCGCGCTCCTCCACCCGCGCGCCTACGCACGCTCGCCCTGCCGCCGCTACGGGCCGAGCTGTGCGCACCGCTTCGCCCGCAACCCGCCGCGCGCTGCCGGGCTCATCCGCCGCGGCTCCGGCGGACATTATCATGTCGCCACCACCACCCAGAAGTGCAGCGAGGGACTCACCAGCCGAGATGTCTCCGTGCTCGTCGAGGGAAGGGAGCGACATCTCAATCGCTTCCGGAGGGTCCAGCTACCGAGCCGGAGGAAAGGTTAGTGGCGTTCCCTCATGCACTAAAAGTGATACGTTGGGTTTCGGGTACGAATTCCTTCTCGATGCCCGGGCCCAACGTCGCCCAAGAAGCTAGGATGACGAGGCCGCTGAAGAGGCCAAGCGCGTCTGCCCCGACTCCCCGCTCCCGCAGCGCGATGCTGGCGGTAGAGCCGGAGTCGGATCACCGACGTTCGCCGAGTTAGCGCGCCGCCTCCCTTCCCACAACGCCGAACGCGACCTGCCGGCACCATCAGCCGCAGCCCCCGCCCAGGCCCCTCAGGCCCCGCCGGGTGCGGACGCATCCACCTCGGCCGACAGGGCTAAGAGAGCCCCCCGCTACCCGCCACTGGTAGTGGAGAAATTGCCCGACTGGGCCAAGCATTTTAGGGCCGTCGCTGGCAAGCTAGGCCACCCACCCAACGCACGACCATACCAGGGCGGAATCAGGTTCGTCCCGGAATCGGCGGAAGAGTACCGGATCGTCCAACATTACCTGTCCGACCTGGAGAAAACGACAGGCCTGAGCTGGTTCTCCTACTCCCTCCCTGCGGAGCGGAGCATCAAGGTCGCCATCAGGGGACTGCCAGCCGACACCGACCCAAACGACATCGAGGAGGAGTTGAGGAACATGGGGCACGAGCCGGAATACGTGCGTAGTATCAACGCGCGCGGAGGGCGACCCGGTTGCGTGTTCCACGCGGTCCTCAAGAGGCAGCCCGATTATCGTCGCATCTTCGACACCACCACGTTCCTGTTCATGCGTGGTGTCAGAATCGAGGCTTGGAGGAGCAAGAGGGGGCCCGCACAGTGCCACAGGTGCCAGAAGTTCAGGCACAGTTCGCACCAATGCCACCGCCCGCTCGCTTGCGTGAGATGCGGCGAAGAACACGCCGCACGCGACTGCCCACGCCCCAGGACAGAGCCGGCCACCTGCGTAAACTGCGCAGGCGAGCACCCGGCCTGCAGCAGCAGCTGTCCGGTTTACAAAAAAGAGGCCAAGAATAAGCGAGCGGGCACCGTCGCCATCTCGCAACGTCGACCCGAAGCAAACGGACCAACCCACCCGCCGCCAACTAAGACGGCGGATGAAAACGAGAAACCCAGCGAGACACTGATGGCGCAGGCAAACGGGCCCACATCAAGAGACGCTCCCACCTCGAGGCGGAGGAAGAAGAAGCGCAGTAGAAGGAGGAAAGGGGAGGGGGAGGCCCCCCCCCAGCCGCCCGCGCAGCAACCAAGGCAGAATCCTGCCCCTGTCGCGGCGCAGGCGGACACCGCAACCCACGCACCAACCGACCCCGCTGCTGGCGTCGACCCAACAAAGGGGAAGCGGGTGGACAAACCCACCCCACCCGCAGAAGCAACACAACCCAAAGCGGCCAACACAAGGCCGCCTACTCAAGCCGACGCCCGCGATCAGCAGCGGCGCCAAGCACCGATACCTACCAACTCGGACAAGAAAAAGGAGATTACCGCCTGCGCCATACAACTCCTTATGGATCTCATCAGAGCCATCAGGCAGGGACAGGACGCGGAGCTGGTGATCCTCGACGGGCTGGCCGGACTACTCACGCTCTACCATGGCTAGCTCGCCGAGGATTCTCCACTGGAACGCCCGCGGCCTCTCCAGGAAGGTTGCATTACTCCGCTTCCCCCTCCGGGAACAGAAGATTGACGTGGCGCTGATCAGCGAGACACTCCTGGGTCCCGCTGACAAGCCCAAGTTCCCAGGCTACCTGCAATACAGGAAAGACGAGAAGTCGCCAACCGGCGTCTCATACCGCGGACTGATGGTTCTTGTGAACCGAAGAGTCGTCCACCAACCACTACCTCCGTCGACACTCTCCACATTCTACGCGCTGGGTGTCCAGCTGCACGTTGCCGGCGAGGACGTCGACATATACGCCGCCTACTCACCACCGGCAAGCGCCTGTAGACTCAACATCACGGAGCTACGGGTGCTGCTCAACAGGTCATCGCACCCAACTCTCCTCGCGGGCGACATGAATGTCAAGCACCCAGCGTGGAATAGCGCAACCACGAACACCGGAGGGAGACGGCTCTTCGCGGACGCTGAGGCCAATGGATACACGGTGTCCGGCCCTGAGACTCCAACCCACTACCCTGACAACCGGGCGCACTTACCCAACGTGCTGGACATCGTGGTCCACAGAGGCCTAAGAGGTCAGATGACCCAGCGAGTGATTGACGACGAGATGGAGTCTGATCACCATCCCGTCCTGGTCGTCATCACAGCGACGCCGACGCGACTCTCGTCACCAGCGCCACGTCGAAGAACCGACTGGGCAAGCTTCCGGGAAACGATGGAAGCCACCACTCCTTCCTGGCCCGTAGTCACCGCCGCGGACGTCGACAGGCTAGCCGAGGGCATTACCGCTTGCGTCCAACGCGCCCACCAAGACGCGACCACCACCTCGCCGCCGCAGGGGCCTGCCTACAAGCCTCTGCCAAGACAAATAAAAGCGCTCATCGCCGAGAAGAGGCGCATTCGCAAGCGGTGGCAAGCGACCGGCTGCCCGACTTACAAGCGCGACCTCAACCGCATAGCGGAGAAGGTGAGGGCCAGGATACAGGAGTTCAACGCTGAGAGCTGGGAGGAACGGATCGACGAAGCAGAGGGAGACTGGACGTCGATCCACAAGCTCTGTCGCCAGCTTGCGAGCACCCCAGCCCCAGTACGACCACTACTTCATAGCGACGGGGCACCCAGGTACGCGGCAGCGGACCGAGCAGAGATATTCGCTGAGCACCTGGAGCGTCAATTCGAGCCGAACCCGTCTGATGACTACGAGCACATCGCAGCAGTTGAGAGGCACCTTGGGGAGTACCTCGCCGCACCGGTAGCTCCCGACGATCACCCCATCTACTTCTCGCCTTGCGCAGTCAGACGCGCTATTCTGAAAACCAAGCTGAGGAAGGCCCCCGGAGCGGACGGTATCACCAACACAGCGCTGCGTCACCTACCGTTCCGCACGGTAGCGGCCCTGGCGCGCCTGTTTACGGGGATACTCCGCACAGGGGTTTTTCCGGCCTCGTGGAAGGAAGGCCGCGTCATCATGCTGCCCAAGGCGAACAAGAACGTCTTGAAACCGGAGAGCTACCGACCCATCACCCTGCTCTCCTGCATCTCCAAGGTGTTTGAGCGACTCCTGCTGCGACACCTAAACCCGCACCTGACGCCTCGCCCGGAACAATTCGGGTTCCGCTCGGACCACTCCACGACGCTCCAGCTGTCGAGGGTACTGCACCTGCTTACGGCGGCGCTGAACAAGAAGGAGCACGCGGTTGCAGTATTCCTCGACATGGAAAAAGCCTTTGACAAAGTCTGGCACGCCGGTCTGCTGTACAAAATGTCGCAGACAGACACGCCTCGTCGCCTGGTCAAGGTGGTTTCATCGTTTCTCTCTGACAGGTCCTTCAGGGTGGTGGTCGACGGCGCGCTATCCAGCGCCCGGCCGATCGCCGCAGGAGTGCCGCAGGGCAGTTGCGTCTCACCGTCCGCTTACTCATGTTACACCGACGACATCCCCACCACACCCGGCACCACGCTCGCGCTGTACGCCGACGACGCCGCGTACATAGCTCCCTCGCTCACAGCAAAGCACGCGGCCGTCAAGATGCAGCGCGCGCTTGATCTCCTTCCAGAATGGCTCTCCAAGTGGAGGTTGTCGGTGAACGTGGGTAAGACGCAGGCGCTGCTCGCCGGCGCCGCCCGCCTACCACCACCCTTATCGCTACAAGGTAAGACGGTCGAGTGGTCGGCCCAGGTCAATTACCTCGGGGCCACCATCGACCGACGGCTCACCATGGCTAGCCACGTCCGCAAGGCGGTCGCCAAGGCAAGGACAGCCCGCGCCCTGCTCAAGCCAGTGCTCTCATCTCGCCTGTCGCTGCGAGTCAAGCTGGGAGTGTATAAAACATACATCCGTCCGCTCCTCACTTACGCCGCCCCCGCTTGGCTCGCCCTCACGAGCGAGACCAACAAGAAGCTGCTCCGCGCGCAACAAAGTCTTGCGCTGCGGACAATCGTCGCCGCCCCTCGCTTCGTGAGGAACAACACTATTCAACGCGACCTCAAGATAAAGAGCCTGGACGAGTTCTGCGCCCGCCTCGCGTCCAACATGTTCGCGCGTGCCGACGCATCTGCCTGGCCCCACATCAAAAACATAGCGCCATGGCACGCGCGACCACCCGACGCGCGACGCCTGCCACGCGACCTACTGCCTGCGGACGACGGCGAACCGCCCCCCTCCCCCCCTGCCCACACCGGGTAGGATAGTTACACCTACACGCTGCCTACCCAAACATCACGACTCCACATACACAACATACACTCGTAACGCGTCGTGTGCTAGGTTAATATAGGCATGACGCGCTGCGACACCAGACACTCGCAACTACACATGCAACCTAACTCACGCGAGGGAACGTGGCAGCGCGGGCATGCCGTTCTCTTCGCCAACATGAGCGGTGTTACTCAGGTACATTGCCGCTCACACACACACATACGTCCCCACGTCCGGACCGCAACCGGCTAGATCTGAGAGCGCCTACGGACGGGGGTCAACTACCTCGGTAGGGAGCGCCAGAGCCACCAGTGCCGCTGGTTGCTACCCGCTGGGCCTCCTCCGGGAAACCGGAGGTCTCACCCGGCGGTTTCGGACCGCCAAGGTGGCAAGAAGAAAGCGGCGCCAGATGGCGCCGTAGCGCTCCTACCGACACATAACGCATCCACACATAGTCGAGGGCGTGCGCGCTCTCGCTACAGCCGAGCCTATACCGGCAACCAAATGAGGTGCCTGTTGTCACAGGCACTATAATGATACCGCGGGCCCACGGACACTGTCCATACCCCGCCAGCCGCACCCCCTTGCGGGGGCGCAGCGTCGTCTTCGTCGGAGCGAGGCAGTCTACTTTTAAGCGAGACAACGAAAGGTTCGAAGAGATTTCAAGTGCGCTAAAGTGTTCAGTAGTGTTTTGCGATTGAGTATAAGTGTTTTGCGAGTATTGAAGTTATTTCGTGTGTTCAATTGGTAGTACTTTTATTTATCCCATACCCAGCCCGTAACAATATAGCAAAATAAAGCACCGTGCTTAATACACGTAATATAAAGCAAATGCTATCGTGGCACTCACAAGTTGCTGCTTGCTTATTGCTTTTACATCGCACTCTCTGTCTCCGTCGATCGCGCGAAAAGCAACAAGCAATGAATAAGCATTAAGCAGGGGCCGGGCTGGTGTGCGTAATCGTTATAAGCACCGCGGACGATTTTGCGATCTCGGGCGGCTCACGTAAATAAATACGTAATATAGTTACAGGTTTGCTTTGTGCTTTTTTAGTGTAAATAAATTCAGTGTTAGGATACGAAATATTGATATTATAAACATAAAATTGTGTAAATAAGGACGATTGATTGAGTGAGATATTGTGTTGTTATGTTGTGCGCCTATAATTGCTTTAAATACTAACTTATTTTATTTCATAATAACATTTGTTCAATTATAGACAGTCCTAAGCCTGGAAAGAATGAAGGAAAGTTCATTGTATTTTTAACGGTTCTGTTTTATCGTAATTCATAAACGCGATGTAATATTCTTTTATTTTATAGCATGCTGCCACATGAGTGGCATCATGATATGCCTATGCGATTAAAAAAGCTTGCTTAACATATAAAGCATTAAGCAAGTGATTGCCTTAAAGCAACTTTGAACACCACTAATTTGTACACGGTCAACGTTTTGTTATTTTCAACGTACGTTAATTGTATTTCTTTAAGAATAAAACTCCCGCTACGACGCGATAGTCATGACAAGAATTTGAACTCTAAATAACGAATACAAGATTTTATAGTTATTTAGTCATTTGACCAATGTCATTATTTTTTAAAGAACATCTAGAACCCTAGGTAGGTAGTAGGTAAAGTCATCATAAAATGTTATCCAAATTTCATTAGGTAAACTGCATCAAATTGTTCGTAAATTAACATTACAGCAGCAAACGTTAATAAAAGCGTTTAGACGTTTATCGTTCAAGCAAGTTGACGTTTGTAACACGTTAACTCGTTGATGAAATTAACTAGTTGATCAACTATTTGACAAACGCAATTCAACGTTAACGTTTCGTTGACGGAAAAACCTTCAACGACCCATCGCTACTGTGATCCTGTCAAAAAATATTCTATATTGTAGTGTTAATAATACTATTTGTCTATGCTAGTAAGTTGTAAGATGTAATTAGTGTATATTTGTACAGTAGCAGGCACAGCACTGTGAATGTTCTATTATTCTCTTTGGCTTACTTTGACATCCAGGGTTGCCAAACGTACGAGGTTCCTCGTACAAATACGAGATTCGTGGTCTTCCGTACTAGGTACGAGGACACTATCAACCTCGTACAATCATGTACGAGATTTTGATAATATAGAACTTCCATACGAATATTTCGCATCACTACTTAATATATTAGAGTAAAAACTAGTGCCATCCATCAAAACTTGTAGGAACTTCTTACACCAAAATTTCATTGCCACATTTACGCGATGATTGTCTATCTTAGCGCAAATTTCTACTTTCTTTCTTTGCTGTTCCTTACGTGTTCCATTCGTTGTACTTTTTTTAATAAATATTTTTGTTTCATTTCAACACAAAGTGATGTTTGTTTTTGTAAAAAACTTGCAATACTTTATTTAATTGCGTAAAAAGTTCTAAATTTAGTAGTGAATTATGCATTAATTTTGGTTTTAGGACGTTTTCGATGCATTATAAATGTGTACGAGGTTTGAAATTCAAAATACGAGGTTTTTAGCTGCCTAAGTACGAGGATTTTTTTTGTACAGTTGGCAACCCTGTTGACATCCAACTAACTAGGACCTAGGACCACTCGACTGATTTCGTTTATTAGTAGTTTGCCTGTGGCGATACGTGAGATTGTTCTAAATAAGAAACATGAATAAGGCAGCAGTTTTATTACTTTGCAAAATTACACTCTTTTTATTGATTTTCATGAGTGTAATTTCTCATGTCATAGCCGACTCAGCCCCTAAAAAAATGCAAATTGGGGTAAAAAAAAGACCCAGTGAATGTCCAATTAAAAGCAAAAAAGGAGACCTTTTGCACATGCATTACACGGTAATTATTGTATTAATCCTTTTGTCCAATGAAGTCGACATCTGTTCTCCTCTCTTCTTCTTCTTCAACCTTTCACCACCCAATGCTGAGTGTAGGTCTCTTCCAGTGCATGCCATTCGTCCCGGTTTTTCGCCTTTCGCATCCAGTTCTTTCCCGCCACTCGAACAAGGAGGGAGGAAGTCGACATAGTACATAGTTATTATAAATAAAAAACTCGTAAAAGGCCATCTGCTAGATTATAATGTCTATATTTCTACTCAAATACACAAAATACAGAATTTGCCAGATGCAATTTCTTTTTAAAACGTAATTCTGATCAAATACCTAATCTTTCATTCCAGGGTACCTTAGACGATGGCACTGAATTTGATAGTTCCATTCCAAGAGGCAACCCGCTGACCTTTACTTTGGGTTCTGGACAAGTCATAAAAGGATGGGACCAAGGTTTGATAGGCATGTGTGAAGGAGAACAAAGGAAATTAGTCATTCCACCTCATTTGGCCTATGGTGAGGCTGGAGCGCCACCCAAGATACCCAAGTCTGCAACACTAACATTCCATGTTGACCTTGTCAAAATTGAAAGGAAAGATGAACTGTAATTTATTATTTTATAAAATGATAGCCTTCAGCATAATGTGTATTTATCAGTCTACAATGTTTATGTATGTTTGATGATGATTGGTATTGATTCAGATGATGTGTTTCCATTTTAATTCATTCCATTTTTTTGTTTTGTACTTTTGTATCATGAAATTGGTAACTTATCTTAAATACATTTTGCTACACCTACCTAAAAATGGGTTTTTTATCATAATTAGCTATCTTTATATATATATAATTCTACTGTATGTGTGTTTGTCACTGAACTCGTAAATGGCTGGACCGATAGCGATGACATTTTTTGTGTGCGATCCAGTGGATTCAAGAAAGGGTTAGATTTACAATTGCACCCGGTAAGTGGCGCTGCTGTCTGAGCAGGACGACGTCTGCCAGGTCCACTAGTCTAAATATAAATTAGTTATGTTTTTAAATATTTCAAACTACTATACTATTAAAAAATAGTAGCCCAACGGAACACCGGGAATAATTTATTATTATTAAAAACCTCTCATTCTGTTAGATTCTTAAGTTGTTTCGTAATATTTGTGTGCTTTGTTATAGCAAAGGCCTCCTCCAACTGACTCCACTATTCTATTTCTGTCGCTAGTGATGTCCATGTACCGCCCGCCACTGTCTTAATTTTGTCGACTCATTGCCTGAGTGGTCTGCTTTGTTTTATTTTCCTGTTCATCAATAATTCCTACCACTTGTCTATTTAAAATGCTGAATGTATTAATTAACCTTGTAGTTTTTGTTTCCCTCTGTGTTAAGAATGGCATGGGAAGAAAGGAGTTGTCTCATGAGATGGTGAGAAACAAAGAAGTATGGAAGAAGAAGACACGCTGTAGCAACCCCGAATAAATTGGGAGAAGCACAATAGAATGATGATGAGCTTTTGTTTCCCATTTACATGTACAAAATGGATGAAAGAGCTGGTGGCTTATGGCTGGGCGTTGAATGGAAGTTCCATCCAACGCCCCGCTGCACGCTGTTAGAAACGAATTTAGTAAGAACAGCTGCATGGGCCAATCTTTAAGCAGTGCTTGCCTGGGTCAGGTCAGGTCAGGTCAGGTCATAAATGGGTGACTATTCAATAGGTTTCCCAACTTTCCTCTGTCGCTCGAAAAGCACTTATAGTTGTTTATCCTGGGTGTAAATTAGTTTGGTAGCCTTGAAAGCTGTTACAGAAAAGTCAGTGGTGAAATAATCTGACAATGTGGTAAGTCATCCGTGAATGAAACATCACCCTTTCACAGTGAAAGGTGTCGACTCATCCGCGAGTTCGGATGAGTCGTCACCTAAGTCAATATGATTGGGTCATATCATACGCGAGGAAACCGGCATGCCTTAGATCCCAAAAATTCAAAGACGAGAACATCTACTAACTCGCGCTGCGCCCGCGTGGTGGATTATAGCCCATCCCTTTCCTAGAGAGGATGCCTGAGTCCCTGCAGTGAGAACATATGATAAGCTGGTGGGCTAGCTAGGCTATAGGCTGATGATGATGTTTGAAAATACCTGCCCCCACTTTCATTTCTTTATAACGATTTTGCAAAGTGCACATAAAGAATGCGGCGGTGGCTTTTATACAGTGTGTCCGGACATGGACTAGCGATATTCTAAATTGTAACGACAGTGGTAAAAAATAGACAGGAACTGATTCATTATTTTATTTGGACAGAGTCTCGACTTACAGGTTTCACAATCGAGCGCGACAAGACCTCGAAACTGAGCTTACAGGGCATTATATAGACTGATATCCCCACCGGAGGCATCCGGTGGTTATGGCGGTGTCTTCGCTTGACTGTGATTGGCTCGCGAGTCGTTGCCCGTCATTGGCTGGCTAGAGTGGCATGGCTATGGTATGCTAGAGTGGCAAGGCTATGGTTTGCTAGAGTGGCATGGTTATGGTTAGCTGTCATTGGCTGGCTAGGGTGGCACGCTGTGAGCAGGCTGTTGTAACATTCGGCCGTCCTGGAACAATTGCTCCCGCAATGGAAACAAGAAAACAGTGATTACAAGTCAGCTCAGAAAAACCAAGTTAAAATGGGGCAATAGACCTCTCAGGAGATTTATGAAATCTTCGGTTTTCAATTGTTCGTTCACACTACTGGTGCTATCAGACAAAAGCACTGCTACGAAATGTTACAGCGGATACTAAACCTATAAACCCGTTGTATCATATAATATGACCTTTCACACTTCTTAGTTTATGTCAATCATTACCTAACTCCTCAATATCATTTAATATGGGCAGAAAACCAATCTTCTAACAAACAAGAGTTAACCTGGCTAGCCCCCTATAGCATGGAACTTTAAGCTGAAGGAAAAGGAATAAAAGCATAAGAAAATTTGTAATAGGTACCCACTTGTACTAATTATTATGGACAAAGATGTAGGAAATGCTTAGTACCAACAATTTTTAACGACATACCTTACGATTTAGAAAAAAGCTGTACCACGAAAATATCTTTTAAAAATAAATTAGGGAAGTTTGTTTTTAACACCTATGTAAAAACCTCATTACAAGAGATGTGTAGATTCCATTTATGATTATTTATTGTTGTATAAGTATATACAGGGTGTTTGGTAGGGAGCTGTACATACGCCTAGGGTAGAAACTAGGGATAGTCTGCTACCTACCCCCGCCCATTATATTGACCTTGGCCTCAAGGTTTTTTTTTAATTTATTATTATTTTTTATTTGATTTTTTGACTAAAACTACCTGTAGCTCAAAATCTATCCATGGGACCGGTCGGCTAATGGTCTTGTTTTAATCGTTAGAGTCTTAGGGTCCTGCAAAAAATTATTTTACACCAGAAAATTGTGGAGAAGAAAAGTTATGGGGCCTGAAGTACCGTAGTAAGGTAAAGAAATAATTTTAAATTAAAAAAAAACCTTGAGGCCAAGGTCAATATAATGGGCGGGGGTAGGTAGCAGACTATCCCTAGTTTCTACCCTAGGCGTATGTACAGCTCCCTTCCAAACACCCTGTATTTATGCCATACTACCTTATGTTTGCGGCTTCACCGCTATTAATTGAAGTGTTTTAACGCAACTTAAATGTTATAGCATTACGTTATAGTTAACTTTTGTGTTCAATAAATATGTTTAGTTGTAGGTAAAAGTGTCGTTGTTATTGATGGAAACGTAGGTACTAACAAGTTGTTACATTTAAATTAAATATAACTGTTTTACAGTATGGCAGAAGTAATACGCCTTGTAACACGGATGTAACCATGAATAAGCACTTTTTAATTCATTTCAATTTACTAGCGAAATGTGTGTGTACTCATGAGTATACCTCTGCCTAACCCATTGGGTATTACATGCGTGATGTTAAAAGCATTTAAGCATTTAAGCCGCCAGTAGTCATCGCCTGGCGCCAAAGTACATAATCATAGTTTTTTTTTGTAAATCACACTATTAACTTTCCTTTCCTTTTATTTTATTTTTTTGCCTTGTTACTAAGTTTACTAACCCTAGTCGTTAAGTTATTTTGTTGTTACTAACACTATGGACACTTGTCTGAATTAAAGAGTTTGAATTTGAATTATCATTTTTCAACTTGTATCTAAGTTACGTCCCATTTCTTTCCAGCTATTCTAATCTGAGATAACCCTACCGCGCCTAGATTGCACTGGTTTAGAAACCCGATCTGGGATAAATCGTAAGACTTAAAGGTACCCGGTTGTAATATTAACAGTATTATAAGAACTCCTTAATATCTGCGATATTAAAAACATGAAACACTTTTCATGTAAGAAAAGATAAATAAACTGTTTTGCCAAACTATCGGATGAAGAAGAACCAATTTAAGTTAATTACATCATACCATTAAACGCACGCACACACACATGCACTCACACATATATAATTCTTAGCGTGTCGATGGCAAAACTTCATTACTTATACACACTAACACACTACACACGAATACGTTTTTCTATTTTTCCAATATAATTTTATGTGTTTAAAGCTATTAAGTACTAATGTTAAGTTAATGCAACTCTGGCCCCCAAGATACCCACAGGCGCAGCCTCGTTTCAGGACATCATGTATTATCAGAGCTAAGTTAGATTTAGAATTGGATGTCATAACCCTCTTTCCTACATTATCCCCTTTACATTACGCACAATGTAAACATGACGTCACATAATAATATTTACTTCTAAATCGGGTTATTTTTGGAAATCAGAAATTTTGTTGATATTTATAAAATTCAGAACTTCGTTTTACTCCTTGTTATTGTCATGATGCATTTTGTAATATTTTCCATCGCGCGAAGTTTGTCACAACTCACACAACTAATCTGGTACCGTAAAGGTTTGTTTACGTTATAGCCTACCATCAACGATTACACAATTACGCACTATAGGTATCTGTACATCTACTTCGCAGTAAAACAATACTACTTTTCGGCTTTTCATCTTGTCATTGCACAGTACTGAACTAATCGTTCACTTCTAAATGGTACACAATAAACGGCATCTATCGAACGATCTACTTACCTAAGATAGGCATAGACTTTGACTTTGGCTTTTCGTTTTAGCTTGCTTGGGCTTTGGCTCATCGGTCACCATAGTGAAAAGTAATATCGGGCAATACATGGCATAAGATCATGATTAGTCATTGTATCGCGTACTGCAGTACAGTCCGAATTACATGGACATTTTTACATAACACGTCATAATACGAAATCTTGGCAACAATTTTATCACTGCAAGGGATTCAAGCCCAAAATCATGATAAACACTCTATCTGACTTGTAACGCGACTAAACTAAAAGACAGGGCGCAAACTACCGTCAATCTACTTTATAAAAGATACGTGCAATACCTGCAATACGTGTGAATTTCTGTTGAAAAACTAGGATCGTACCTACATAATCACTAATACCGACCTATAACATTTTTTTTTTCCATAACAAGTTTTATTTGACTTGCCTCATACCCACATCGTACTTTTTTTTTTTTTTTTTGTAAGTTTGTTATACGGGCGAGCTATTATTGCTAAGTTATGAATGGACTTTCTTTAGTAACTAGATAGAACTAGATAGAATAAACTGACGCACTTCGTTTACATTACTCGGGATGAGAAATTAAGACGATCAACTTAAATTAACCTGGTTATCTATATCTCTGATAATAGTTTAATAAAATTATTGTAGCTATTTATAAGTATCTGATCTACATGATTTAATTTGGAATTGTTATTGTTGGATAATCTAATGCGCACTTGAACTAAAATATGTACATCTAAAGTTCTCAACTCCTTAGTACACAACTAGTACCTACTCGTAAAACATTTTTTGTACCGAGATAATATACTGATTAAGTGACTATGATTATTTTTACTTAACGGGCTTACCAAATTATTTTGTCTACGATTCGCATAATTATCAACTCATGGGGCACTCCATGGTAAAACACATTTGGCTTATATATTTGGCTAATGGCATTTGGCTAATTTGGCAAATATTGGCATGTTTACTGACCTTGTTATTTATGCATGGTTCCTGGCAGCTCTCAGCGTGAAGTAGGACGGTTCCTTCCTTCCATGTTCTTGGTTGCTGTTGACAAGCTTTAGGTAGTCTTAATTTACCGTAGAACCGTTGCTGGCAGAGAGATGGATACTTCTTGTAACTCAAAGTGTCTCACAGGTGGTTACTGGCCGCAGTCTTCGTTTTCAAGGTCAAATTATGGAATGACCAATGCGATACTGAGGGTAGGCGCTTCGTGTTCCATCCAGATTGTGGCCTGCTTTTTCAATTTGTGCCCTGTGATACTGGGATGGGAGACAATATTTTCCTTGCAGGCGGTGTGCATCAACGTTCTTCGTTTGAATTTTCAGACCTCGTCCTCCACAGTAGGTGACCGTTGACTTTTAAGTAGCAGAGCGTCGTTTTATCGTAGGTTTTTTTTTTTATTCGATACCACTTCTGACTGTAACGACAGTGGTAAAAAATAGACAGGAACTGATTCATTATTTTATTTGGACAGAGTCTCGACTTACAGGTTTCACAATCGAGCGCGACAAGACCTCGAAACTGAGCTTACAGGGCATTATATAGACTGATATCCCCACCGGAGGCATCCGGTGGTTATGGCGGTGTCTTCGCTTGACTGTGATTGGCTCGCGAGTCGTTGCCCGTCATTGGCTGGCTAGAGTGGCATGGCTATGGTATGCTAGAGTGGCAAGGCTATGGTTTGCTAGAGTGGCATGGTTATGGTTAGCTGTCATTGGCTGGCTAGGGTGGCACGCTGTGAGCAGGCTGTTGTAACAAAATACTTAAATATAAGCTATTTTAAAGTACTATTACACTATAGGCTTGGGTCCAATACACTTCCCCGCTATGTGGCAGCCATTTTGTTTTTTTTGTTGAAATATGCTCTATGTGAGTACAAAAAAAAAATCATATATCTCAAAGTTTTAGTCATACTGAGATAAAAATAGGCTTATTCGGAAGGCAATAATATTGTCTACCGTCTGCATTACAAAGCAATGTGTTCACAATTCCATAACTTTTGAAAAAAAATGTGAAAGTCGAAAAAAAAAACAAAAAATTATGCAATTCAACCAATAATGGTTAATTACTACAAAAACAACCCCGAGAACTTTTTTATTTTTTATACTAGATCGACAGTTTTTGAGCTAAGCTACAATGCAACATAAAATTCACAACTGTATGTTTAATACTTTAAGAGTTATTGTTGTTTGAACATAGCGTATGCGCAAGCACAAAAGGCCTTTGTCGGAACCCTAAACAGGAAATCATTAAAAAAACATAACATTCATATTGAATTTTAATCTTCATTTAATATTGGAAAAAACATTAAATAAAATTCAATATGAATGTTATGTTTTTTAAAACTGTCGATCTAGTATAAAAAATAAAAAAGCTCTCGGGGTTGTTTTTGTAGTAATTAACCATTATTGGTTGAATTGCATAATTTTTTGTTTTTTTTTTCGACTTTCACATTTTTTTTCAAAAGTTATGGAATTGTGAACATATTGCTTTGTAGTGCAGACGGTAGACAATATTATTGCCTTTCGAATAAGCCTATTTTTATCTCAGTATGACTAAAACTTTGAGATATATGATTTTTTTTGTACTCGCATAGAGCATACTTCAACAAAAAAAACAAAATGGCTGCCACATAGCGGGGAAGTATATTGGACCTAAGCCTATAGTGTAATTGTACTTTAAAATAGCTTATATTTAAGTATTTAGAATATCGCTAGTCCATGTCCGGACACACTGTATAACGTCAAGTTATATTTGAATAAATGAAAAGTTAAGTTTAAAAAAAATGCAGCGTTGGACTTTGAGCTTTCTGATGTGGCCCATTGTGTGCGACCACGTTTCGGTCCTGTATGTAATCACTTGCAACACACACTGGTTATTGACTTTCGTCTTGAGACACTGTGGTAAGTTGGACGAGAAGATACCGCGCAACTTCCCGAACGCTGCCCAGCCGAGTCGGATTCAACGATTGACCTCTTTCTCGAAGTTAGACCTACCCAACTGGACCGTTTGTCCCAGATAGACATAATCGTCAACAACTTCGAGTGTAGTCACTGATCTTGATAGGAGTGGGTGTTACATGAACATTCAACATAACTTTGGTTTTGTCCATGTTCATTTTAAGACCCACTCTTCGGAAGCTCTACGAGCATTGTACTTCCATGGTCTCAGCCATGACCACTATACATATAACCGAAGGTGAGTAATGTACTCGCCGTTGACGTTGATGCCAAGTCCTCTCCAATCCAGAACCTTGAAAAAATCCTCCAGTGCAGCGGTGAACAGTTTCGGAGATATGAAGTCTCCCTGTCTAACACCGCGCTGCAGAAGGATAGATTCCGAGGTCTGGTCCTGAAGTCGAAGTTTAAGTACTGATATGATATGACATTATAAAATATGTTTTTTTTATTGGTTTATCGTGTCCCACAGCTGGGCAAAGCCTCCCCCATAGTCTTCTACTCTTCTCTCCGTGCGGCTTTCGTCGTTCAATTAATCGATCGATTCAGCCTTTTATTATTATTTTTTCATTATTACTTAATTAATGTACGGCCCACATGGTCGTGGTTTTAAACCGTAAACGATTTCTAAACCACAGATTTTTACCCGACTGCAAGTAAAGGGTAATGTTTTGGTTTATAACGGTTTATTTACAACAAGAAGTCAACTGGTTGTGAAAGCACACTATAATCATAATCATAAATCTTTATTTGCGAAAAGAATAACAACCTTACAAATAAAATAATAATATTTAGAACTAGTACTTATTTTCTATGAAGCTAAAAGATTTCATACTCAATTAGTTACTCAGTACACGATAATACATTCTGGTTGTTACGAACCCGATTCACGCTGACCCCCGTACTAGTTAAAAACTGTACTATGGTGGGAATGTTATAAGAAAGTAACAGGTTTTTCAAATCTGTGGTTTTTAGTTTAGTCGATTTAAAAACTGTGCTTTATCGGTAGTAGGCGAGAGTATATAATATTATTTTCTGTGGTAGTTTGACAACACTAGGCTGATAAACTTCCAAGCCCAAGGTGTCATTGGTGTCATTCAATTGGAATTTTGCCGTATTTACAAATTCTCATTTCGAATTTTGCACGGTTCAATGATTTGTGATAACGTGTTAAAGTATTAAAACTGGTGCGATAATGGTCAAGATAATATTTCTCCACCCGGATTTGGGTATTGGAGGCGCCGAGCGGCTAGTTTTGGATGCTGCATTGGCTTTCAAGAATAAGGGCCACGAAGTAGCGTTTTACACGAACCATCATGATCCTACACATTGCTTTGCGGAGACGAGAGACGGTACTTTTCCTGTGTCGGTCGTAGGTGACTGGATCCCACGTTCTGTGTTTGGTAGATTCAAAGCCGCATGTGCCTACGTCCGCATGGTATACGCAGCTGTTTACATGTCATGGTATGTCATACCGGTTGAAGAGCCCACGCTCATATTCTGCGACCTCATATCTCTATGCATTCCATTTTTAAAAATTGCTCGAGGACCTTACCGCGTCGTCTTTTATTGCCATCATCCGGATAAACTTTTATCTGCTGAAGGAGGCATTTTAAAAAAGATCTACAGAGCACCATTGAATTGGCTCGAGGAATTGACGACAGGACAAGCAGATAAAGTGCTAGTTAATAGCAAATATACTGCTAGGGTGTATCAAGATGCATTCCAGAGGATCAAAGATACTCCTGATATCTGCTACCCATCTATAAACACTGAATTCTTCAGATTAACAACACCAAAGCCATTGAAGGAGGTGGTTCCAGTTGGAACTGATAAGTTTATATTCTTGTCAATAAATAGATATGAAAGAAAAAAGAATTTGCAACTAGCATTAAGAGCATTTGAACATTTAAAACATATTCTGAATGAGGCTGACTGGAACAGAGTGCATTTAATAATGGCAGGAGGCTTTGACCCAATCAACTTAGAAAATATGGAGCACTATATTGAACTGACTGATTTAGTGGCAGAGTTGGATATCGAAGAAAAAATTACATTTATGAAATCCCCCAAAGATGATGAGAAAGTGTCTCTATTGTACAATTGCAGAGCTTTGGTTTATACTCCATCAAATGAGCATTTCGGCATTGTTCCTTTAGAAGCCATGTACTTCAAGAAGCCAGTGATAGCTGTAAATAGCGGAGGACCAATGGAAACTGTTGTAAATGAAGTAACAGGGTTCTTATGTGAGCCTAGTAGCAAATCATTTGCTGATGTCATGAGCAAATTGGTATTAAACCCTGAGTTAGGTCAAAAACTTGGCGAAGCCGGTTTAAAGAGATTTGAAACAAAATTTTCTTTTGATGCATTTACTGAACAGTTAAATGGTATACTGAACAGGGAGAGGCAGATTGCATCTGAAGCCAGAGCCATTGAGTATGAGAACCGTAAACGTAAATAACAGGATGCCGGCACTCCAACAATATGTGATATTGTTTGAGTGTGCCAACCAAAGAAAGGTCCACAGAGTACAATAATTTTGATGCTCAATAACTCAGAAATGGCTTAGAAACATTGGTCATTGGTGTAGTGAAAATATTGCATTATTTCTCAAAGCTTGCATTATGCCGCAATGATGTAACCCCTGAATATTATGTAAAATTGATGTTAATTAGTATAGGTGTGTATAATAGACAGAAAAACTCATAATGTTGTTAATTCCATTTTTACCATATAATGTTTGTCTAATTGCTGTCACTATCTAGCATCTATTCTATTTCTATTTATCTTCGGGGACGCCGGCAGACACCAGACGGGCGATCAGTCCTTTCGTTGTGGATTATTTCGCCCAGTTCCCCATTTTGGTGGATCCCCTTCATGGGTTACTGGTGGTCGGCATCGCGAATCTTCCTGTTGCCTTGCAGAAGCTCACCAGTTGTTCGGTGGAGATTTCTGCGAGCTTCTCTTCATTAATCTCATCTGTTCCTAGGATTTCCCATCTGAGTGGCCCATACATTGTGCATTCCGCCACAAGGTGGAAACTTGTTTCTTCTGCTTCTCCACATGCTGGGCATATGGGATCTTCCTTTACTTTCATAATCGTCAGATGTCTATTGAGTCCACAGTGTCCTGTTGCGACCCCTACTACTAGTCTTATGTTTCCCCTGCTCATTCTGAGTAACTTGTGGCATCACTACACTATCTAGCATCACTTTGCTCCAGTTTTACTGTGGTACTCAGAGATATTTAATTATTACTTAAGCCGTCACTTAGTAAAGATTTGACATACTTTTGTATGACAAAACTGTCAAAACCTTTACTAAGTGATGGCCTAAGTAATCATAAAAGCTCTCCGAGTGCGGCAGTTAGGGTCCATTCACACAAACTGGCTCAGAAAGCATCAGCTGGCGTTCTTTTGACTAAGCGTAGATTGCTCTCAATAATAAAAAAAGTAACATGTCAAAATAAACCTTATGACAATGAGTCAACACTCTATTTTGAACATGACAAAAAATTGGCTCTCCTCTCCGAGCCAGTCTGTGTGAAAGGGTAAAGGTTTATGTGCAATTAAATTATAGGCACTTGAGAAGTATATTTTTTTTTCCTTACTTAAAGTGATTAATAAATAGCCAGTGTTATTAGTAATATCAAGTGCTTCATTGCTATCTGTTACTTTGAACCCTTAAAATATACCTAACACTAACTCACTTTTCTTAAGGCATGTGTGAAATGGCTCTAAACATATTATTCAATGTTGTAATTTTTGTAAATGTTTTCATAATTATAATTGCATGACCTTGAATGTGACCTTGAATTTTACATTATTAATCTCAGTAGAAATCAAGAGTTAGAATCATGCAACTATGGTTTTGGAGCTCAGAGAAGTCTAATAATATTTTTATATGATTAAATAAATAAATGTTATTAAAATGATTAAAAAGTAAAGTCTTTATGACTGAACATAAGTAATTCAAGTAAAGAGAGTAAGTTAATTTTAAGAATTCTTGTTGTTAAAAGTAAATACAGGTGGTTTTTTCTCCTTAGAAACTCTCTGTAGCTGTCACATTTATTAAAATATATTAGTTATTATTTGTTGACTGAAATAAGGAATCTGGTTTTTAGGAAAACTTGTTTGGTAAAGTTTAAGCTTTGACTATTATGTCTTCTGATTGACACTTCGTACATATAATTTTTATATTAAGGCTTCTTTGCACAATAAAAAATTAATTCTTTAACTGCTAATAAAACAGGGTGGAATAGTTACTGTCCGAATCCTAATGTTTAAAATTGAGTCGCTCTATTTAATAAAAGTCATGCTACTGTCCAACACTAGTGGACAAGCCGATGGTGCATACCAGAAAGAATTGGTAAACATAAAAAAAAAAGTTTATTGGATAGCAGATAAATATTGTCGATTAGTTTTTTTTTTTTTTTTTTTTTTTTTTTTTTCCCTTCTAGTCTGCTATCAGTCATCACTGACTATGATCAGATGTGTGGAAAGATGAATCATATTTTTGCAGAATCAGGACCAGTGTCCAAACTCTGCTTAATCAGGCAGCACAATATCAGCTTTTTTGAGTCTCTTAGCATAATTTGGCATCAATAGTGATCGTGAAAGGGGATTAGGATGGTTGGTCAATCTATCTTTGTATTTCTCTAGATAGCGCTTCGCTTCTTCTAGAATTGTTGGAATTTCCAGGTGTTCATGTATTTCTGTGTTGCGAGCATACCAGGGCGCCGCAGCTAGGACCCTCAGGATACTGTTTTGACTCCTTTGAATGCACATGATGTTTGATTTACTTGCGGAAGACCATAATTGAATCCCATATGTCCAAATTGGTTTTATGATAGAACAATAAACTCTAACTTTGTTGCTCAAGGTGAGTGATGATTGTCTGCCGAGTAACCAAAGCAAGTTCTTGAATCGGAAGTTCATTTCTGTTCTTTTTTTCTTTAGATGATCCTTCCATGTCAACCTGCGATCCAGGTAGAAACCCAAGTACTTCACGCATGGTGACTGTGGTAGAGTGTCCTGACCCAATTTGACCGGGGCGCAATTTCCATGTCTGAGTGCAAAGGTGATGTGATGCGATTTGGGTGCACTTGCCTTTATACGCCATTTGTTTAGCCAGTCATGAGTCCTGTCTAGTTGATTTTGGAGCATGCTGCTTGCTATGTTGGCATCCTGATTACAGGCCAGGAATGCGGCATCATCAGCGTACGTTGCTACAAAGACGTCAAGGCATTGAGGGAGGTCACTAGTAAATATATTATATAAAACTGGACCCAGGACGGAGCCCTGGGGCACCCCTGCAAGGCACCTGGCGAGAGAGGATCTAGCGTCTCGTACCTTCACTTGAAATTGCCTATCACTAAGGTATGATTTCATCAGTAAGTAATAAGAATGAGGCAGGAGCAACTTTATCTTGCATAATAGTCCCTTATGCCATACTCGGTCAAAGGCTTGTTGAACATCCAGGAAGGCTGCCGAGCAATACTTTTTCTTTTCTAGGCATTGTCTTATGGTGCGGTAGACTCGGTGTACCTGTTCAACGGTGGAGTGTTGCTCCCGAAATCCGAATTGGTGATCAGGTACTACTTGGTTTTCTTTAAGGTGAGGTTTCAGCCTGTTCAGGACGACCCTTTCCCATAACTTTGATAGTACTGGAGTAAGGCTAATAGGGCGGTATGATGAGACTTCTGTTTCCTGCTTTCCAGGCTTAGGGATCATTACGATTTGTGATATCTTCCATAGAGCAGGGACATAAGAGGATCTGAGAGAGGCATTAATGAGGATAGTAAGAAAGACTACTCCCTTTCTTGGCAGCTCCATAAGAATTTTCGGAGTAATCAAATCGAATCCGGGTGCCTTTTTGGAGTTCATAGCAGATATCAATGTAGACAGTTCCCGAGGAGATGTTGGTCGCAGTGGGGCGCATAGTTGCAAGTCCTGGTTGAGAATGGCATCAATTTCAGGATCATCAGGAACTGCAGATTCGTTAGGCTTGAAGACATTGGCAAGGTGAGTGGCAAAAGCTTCTGATTTTTCCTGATCCGAACGAGCCCATGAATTACCTGATCTGATAGGGGGGAAGCGTTGCTGAGGTTGTGTAAAATCCTTGGTTGCTTTCCAAAGGGAGTGAGTTCCTTTAGCTTCAGGAGTTATTCTCTCTAGCCTGAGTTGAAGGGCATCATTCTTAGTTACCGCAAGAAGGTGTTTGAGTTCCTTAATGGCCCGGTTAAGACGGGTTTTGTCCCGTTCATTATGTGATGACTGCCATATTCTGCGGAATCGTCTCTTCTCTGCGATTTTTTTTTCGGACTTCGATCGGGGTAGGAGTACTAAGCGCAGAATAATTTAACTCAGGGGTGCTGATCCACGCTGCCACTTGTAAAAGATTGGTGAAATACAGGCACGCGTCGTCTACATCTTCAGGGGACTTCAGAGGTACGTTGAGATTAATGTTGTCTTCAAGGTACTCTCTAAAGTTGTGCCAATCGGTCTTGCAGTTGTAGAGCATGTCATAATTTGGGTTGCATTTTGCAGTCGTATTGCTCAGTCTTAATATGATCGGGGTGTGGTCTGAAGATCCGTCTAGGCTAGATTCTACCTGGGTGTATTTGTGGCATATGTTTTTTGTGACAAAGAAGTCAAGAAGGTCAGGTATTTTGTTAGTTTCCGTAGGCCAGTATGTAGGTTCACCTGTGGACAGAGTTGACATGGTGTTTGCAACGATAGATTTTTTGAGTTCACGGCCCCTGGTAACGGTGAGTCTAGAACCCCAATCTGTATGTTTGGCGTTCCAGTCGCCACCTGCTATAAATCTGTTGCCTTGCTTTTTAAAAAACTCTGTAAACATTTTCTCATTGATTTTGTGTCTAGGAGGGCAATATACCGCCGAGATGTCAATAAGGCCTGATCCATCTTCTACTCTTATAACCGTGGATTGTAGGTGTTCTGTCACAAAAGGTTCCAGTAGGCAGTGTTTGATGGTGTTTTTTATTATGATAGCACTGCCTCCATGTGCACGACCGTCCGGATGAGAAGTAAGGTACACGCAGAACCCTGGGATACGTATATCACTTCTTTCGGTTGTGTGTGATTCTGATATCAGGCATATATCAATCTTGTTTTCTTTTAGGAAAACTTCTAGCTCATTTGTGTTGGGTGCAATGCCATTGATGTTCCAGGCTGCTATGAATAGGGAAGTCATTTTGTAAGTTTGGTGACGAGGCTGGTTATTAGACTCACTAGGGAGCCTATTTGTTGAATTAAGAGGTCCATCTTTTCGCTCTGTTTCATTAGAATATGGTGTAGAGTCTGATTCTGTTGTTTGTGAGTTTGTGGTAGGTCATGGGTTGTAGAGTTTAGCCCGGATAAAGCTTCTGCATACGATTTCTCATGCGTGTTTGTTGCGGCACGTAAGTGGAAAGCAGGTGTATTAAGTGGAGCGGCCGAGGCGTTTGTAGTAGTTTGGGTATAAACCCTTTCTCGTGGAGTGCGGCTTTTGTTTCTTCGAGCTAAAATTTCTTTATAGACCTCACAGCCTTTATAGTTGGCTGGGTGATCGCAAGAGCATAGTGCGCATTTGGCTGGTGTGGTTCTATCTTTCTTTGTACATTCTGAAGTTTTGTGACCTTCACCGCATTTGACACATCTATGAGGTCTCATGCAATTGTTCTTAGAGTGCCCATATTGTTGGCATCGCTGACACTGAACAATGCTCTTAGATTTGCGGGGGTCTTCTATTTTAACTTTTTGATTGAAAATATATTTAATGTTCTTGATCTCGCGATTGTGAATACTTTGTTTGACATTGACAAAGAACGTCGAGGTTGGTCTTTTGTCCGAGCCATAACGAGCATTAATTATCTCGCCAACGAGTTCATTGTTGGAGGCTTCGACTGCTTCCTTTATAGCTTCATGAGGGGTAGTGTGGTGCAGGTCTTTGATAACAAAGCGGTAGCACTTGGCGTCTTTTGGTGTGAACGTATGCCCAATAAGTCCATTTTCTCGTATGATATCAATGGTTTTTTTATAGGCTTCAGCTGTGTTTATCATAACTCGTATACTGTTCTTGTTGACTATCCGGTATTTAAATTCAGGTGGGCTAATGACCGTCTCTATCAGTTTGGTTAGTTCCTTAAGATCTTCTATCCCATACAGAATTATTGGTGGAGGCTTATTGACTTGCTTGGGTTGGTCGGTTTCGTACTCTGTCAGGTCGATGGGTAGGCCAGCAAACCTGTTTTCTGTCTGGGTTGAAGCAGGCGGAGATGACAGCTCCGTGACCTTTCGTTTTTTGGATGATGGCACACGCTGCCATGCGGGGGGCTGCTTTTCTATGGGCATTTGGGAATCAGATGCATTTTCGGCTGAGTTGATTGGTGTTGCGCCTGGATTCAGCATTATGGGAACAGTGGCTGTACTACAAACTTTCGTAGGCTCATTGAGGGAGTTAGATCTCTGTCTAGTAAAAAGAGAAGGATGAAATATTTGTTGGGTCATTGCCTTTTTGCTGCTTGTGGCGGCAGTTGCAGTATTTGTTTGACCTGGAGACTGATGCTCCACTCCAGTCATATTTCTACTATTTTCGCTGCTCATAGTAGATATTTCACTTTTACAGTGGCAACACTCCTCCAAATGTCAGACGACATATTGACATGACGAGATAGATTGTCGGATTCTCGCCACAGTGTGCTTGTGAGTGACACGTGTGTTCAGAATTTTGGCTGTTTTATTGTAATATTGCGTTTATTGTGACTTGTTATTGTGTTTGTTTTTGTGTTGTTTTGTTGTCACCTGCTAACAGGTTTGTTTTGTGTTTGTTTTAAAGATATCGTTTATCATTATTCAATATGAATATAGATAAAAATAAACCTCCTGACCCTCCTCATAATATCCCTACTACCCCTTTGTCTGGTTTTTCTTCCAACCCGTTAAGCCAGTTTGCTGATGTCGTTTGTAGCCTTGAGTCCCAAATCCTTCCATCCCAGTCTACTCGTAAACGCCCCGGTAATGAAGATGATGTATCCAATCGTCCTAACAAACAACCAAGAACTCATGTAGGCCGTGTGAGGTACTCAGTTTTAGATAAAGGTCCATTTATTGTCCATGTTTCCCGTCAAGAAGCACAACCTAATGCTGGAACTACTCTACATCCCGTTACATTTGGACGTTTCTTGGCAAACAATAACATAGCCAACATCACTGCAGTTAAGCGAGTTGGTAGAAACCGCGTTTCCGTTGAGTTTGCATCCCCTCAGGATGCAAATGCTTTTTTATCAAACAGTGTTTTAGGCACAAACTTATTTGAGGCAGTTATTCCTTCATTTAATATAACCCGTATGGGGGTTGTAAGTGGCATCCCAACCGACTTCTCAGAAGAAGACGTCTTGTCTTATTTAAAGGTCCCAGAAGGCTGTGGTCCAATTCTTAAAGTAAGACGTTTTAACAGAAAAGTTACAAAAGATGGTTTAACTGAGTACAGGCCCACAGAAACTTGTGTCATCACATTTGATGGCCAAGTTTTACCAAAAAGAATTTTCTGTTTTTACACTTCCTTAATTGTAGAACAATATATCTACCCCACCATTCAGTGCCGCAAGTGTTGCAGATTTGGTCACGTAGAATCTCTGTGTCGTTCCAAACCCCGTTGCAGTAAGTGTGGCAATGATCACCCCGGTGATGGTTGCAGCATTGCTGAGACCGAGGCTTTCTGTGTGTTGTGCTCTGGAAGCCACTTTGCAAATAGCAGGGCCTGTCCGGAGTACAGCAGGCAGAAGACCATTAAATCAATTATGGCTGAGAAAGTAATGTCTTATTCAGAAGCAAGTAAAACTGTTCCTATTTCTACTCGCAGTTATGCAGACACTGCAAAAATACAGACTCAGTCATACCGCAAAACTGTGTTTCTTAAGCCAAGGACCCATGCTTCCCTCTCTCCATCCTATGATAAAACAGCTCATCAGCAGCTCACTAACACTCCCCAATCTTCACAGCCTAATGGTTGTGGTCTTAACCACCAACTCACAGAATCTCCTGAAAACTTGTCTTCAATCATTGAACTTCTTAGTAAACTTCTGTTAACTTTAATGTCTTCATCCAATAAAACTCAATTACCGTCCAACGTTGCTACTTCACTTATTAACTCACTTTCATCTTATAATAATGGCTAGGTTGGTGTTCCTTCAATGGAATGTGAGGAGCGTGTGGCATAAGAAGCACGAGCTCACATTCCTTTTGAACAAATACAAACCTTTAGCTTGTTCCCTCGCTGAGACTTGGCTAGTCCCGAGTCTTAGTTTCCGTTTACCCTTTTTTAATATTCTCAGATGCGACCGATCTGATGGCTATGGCGGGTCGGCTCTCTGCGTGAACAATAGGGTTTCACTTGCGACTATATCTTTGCCTTCTCTAGGTGATGATATTAGCATTGTGGCTGGTAGGGTAGAGGGTATAACTCTCTTATCTATTTATATTGCTCACCCTCATCTAAGTTTGCTTCCAATTTTGAAACACTCGTTGGAAAACATAGAAGGCCCTGTACTTGTTATGGGAGACTTCAACTGCCATCACTTTAGGTGGGGTTCTGAACGCTGCGACTCTTTTGGGGAAGGTTTAGTTGAAATCTTAGATGAACTTAACCTCTGTATTTTAAACAATGGTTGCCCAACCCGTAGGTCTCTTCCTGGACAGCATAAGAGCTGCGTTGATCTTACCTTTTGCACATTGGATATCGCGGCGTCGTGTCATTGGGATTGCTCCAGTTTGACACATGGTAGTGACCACTATCCAATTATAATATCTTTGGCTGAAAAAACTTACTTAGAAAAATCGAGTCCTCCACTCTTGAGGCATAATTTGTCTAATCCTGATTGGACAAAGTATTCATCATTATTGGAGGACAAAATTGATTCACTTCCAAATTTAGTTTTCCCTGATTTTGATTCTCTTAGTCCCCTCCATGTGTCAAATTGTTATGAAAATTTTAAGTCTGCCATAATAGCTAGTGCAGATTCATGTTTTCCTATTAAAAACTCAGCCCGTGGTCAAATCCCTCCTCCACCTTGGTGGGATCAGGATTGTACAACAGCAATTAGGGAAAGGGATGATGCTGAGAAGGTGTACAATGGGGCGATGGTTAGCGATAATCTAATAGCTTTTAACAGGGCCCTCGCTAAATCTAAAAGACTGCTGCGAAGGAAGAAACGTGCTGGTTGGGCTGACTTTTGCGGTTCTTTGTCCCCCTCTACTCCTTTATCAGTTGTTTGGAAAAAGATCAACCGTTTCAGATCTGGATGTTCCCCTTCAATTTCTTCTCCCATCTCTCGAGACACTGCTGAGCGATTCTTTGATAAACTGGCCCCTCCATATGTACCAACAGAAGCAGAACATCATCAGCCGTCTCTTACTTGTTCAGGTAACCCTTTTGAAGCACCATTTTCGATGCAGGAGCTCAACTCAGTTCTGAAACATGTGCATGACACTGCTCCTGGTATAGATGGTATAGTCTATTCTTTTATATCACACGCAGGTCATAGAGCCCAAAAATATTTTTTGGACATTTTAAATTTTTGCTACACCAACGGCTGGGTCCCCGATCAGTGGAAAACTCAAATAATTATCCCTATTTTAAAACCTGGCAAGCACGCTGATGATCCGAATAGCTTCAGACCTATCGCTTTGTCATCTGTCCTTGCAAAAATATTAGAACACCTCATTAAGAACAGATTAGAATTTATTGTAGAATCCAGGGACTTACTTCCTAAGTCTCAATATGGTTTTAGAAAGGGACTCAGCACCATGGATAGTGTTGGTGTTTTGGTTACAGATATCCGCTCATCATTTTCAAAAAATGAATCCGTAGTCGCTGCATTTTTAGACATCTCCTCTGCCTATGATAATGTCCTTCTTCCCATTCTCAGGCAAAAATTGCAACAGCTGAGAATACCGGAGAGAATGGTACAGTGCATTTGTAGTTTGCTTATGTCTCGATCTTTGGTTTTGAGAGTTCCAGGTGAAGAATTTGGCGTCAGAGTGTCTTGGAAGGGCCTTCCACAAGGCTCTGTTCTTAGTCCATTACTGTATAATTTATACACAGCTGATATTGGTACATGCCTCAATAATGATTGCCAAATACTGCAATATGCTGACGACTTGGCTTTATATGTTGCTAATAGTTCTGTGAGCAACGCTGCGTCATCTCTCTGTGTGTCCCTGGACTCTCTAAACCAATGGCTAAATCTCCACGGCCTGAGTTTGTCTGCCTCCAAGAGTGCTGTAGTTGTGTTCTCTCGCAGGAGGCTGATCCCACAAGTTTCAGTGGGTATTCAAGGGCATTGTATACCGGTTTCTTCAAAAGTAAAATTTTTAGGCGTTTTTTTGGATTCTAAATTGAGTGGGTTACATCATTTAAATTATTTAGTTAGTAGATGCGAGAGAACTATCCCAATTTTAAAAGTGCTCGCTGGTGTCTGGTGGGGTGCGCACCCATTCACAATGAAATTGGTATACAATGCCTTAATCCGGAGCGTTTTGGACTACGGATCTTTTCTACTAATACCCTGCAACAAAGGTGCTTTGGCAAGGCTGGACAAAATTCAGGCTAAGTGTCTTCGGATCATATCGGGCTGTATGAAGTCCTCACCAATTAACGCGTTGCAGGTAGAGTGCGCAGAACCACCATTGGCTTTGAGAAGGCAATATCTAGCATCGAGATTTTGGGCTAGAGTAATCACCAAATCGTCCCACCCTCTTGTACAAAGGGTGGTGGACTTGGATATTGCATGCCAAAGTACCAATTACTGGAATCATAAAGAAGTCCCTTTATTTTTAAATTCTTTCCGTTGCTATAAAAATTTAGATTCTCCTATCATTCAGTTTCCGAAACTTCCTATTTTCAGTTTTGATTATGAAATTATATGTTTTAAGCCAGACATTTTCTATAATATTGGTATATCGAAAACGTCTCCTTCAGCGGACTCTATTTTCAATGCGGCGGTTGATGAGCGATGGCATAATTTTGATAAATTTTTCACCGACGCCTCTAAATTGAATGATTCAAGTTGCACTGGAGCTGCGGTATACTACCAGAACTCCAAAATTGTTTTAAAATTCAAATGTCCTGTACAATCATCAGTCTTTACGGGTGAGTGTGTGGCTATATTGGAGGCGTGCCTATTTATAGAGTCTCATAACATACAATTTGGTGTCATCTTTACTGATTCGCTTAGTTGCTTGCAAGCTTTGGAACAGAATCCTTTTAAGAGCAAACTTCACAGTCCTGTCCTGCTCCAAATTAAAAAGTCTCTTTCCTCTTGTGCCAAGAATCACAAAACCGTTCACTTGGTTTGGATTCCAAGCCATTGTGGTATTAGAGGAAACGAATATGTTGATTCTCTCGCTAAGGATGCTGTTACGTCCCAAGATGTTGATCTTAAATATTTCCAATGTCAGGGCTACGATTTGCTGGGCCTTCCAAAAAAGAGCTTGCTAACCTCGTGGCAGATGCAGTGGCAAAATTCAAGTAAACGGAAAGGTGCTTTCTATCACGCTATACAGCCTAATGTTACTCCCAAGCCTTGGTTTTATCCTTATAAAAAAATATCAAAAAAAGTGATATCTATTATTTGTCGTCTCCGTATAGGCCATTGTTGTTCTCCGGTTTTTCTACACAAAATCCGGGTCAGAGATACATCGCTCTGCGAATGTGGGTTGGATGAAGGTACTTTGGAGCACATTTTTTTTAATTGCTCCAATAATAACCCAGCCCATGACTTGTATAGTCATCTCCCTAAATTAAAGATCCCTGTCCCAACTAACTTTCCATCTTTACTAACACATTCTTCCCCAAAGCTCTTTCAGGCTTTGATGTTTTTTATCCGAGTAAATGATATCAAATTATGATTGTTTTAGTGTGGTTGTGGTGTGTCATTCAATGTCATATAAATATTTATCATTATATCTAACAATATTTTATCTGTTTGTTTCAGTGTACTAACACCCGTCAACAAGTCTCACATTAAATTCAATTAATTATCAACAAATTCATATTGGATTTAGCTTCTTGTCCCATTTACTAGGGTTTTCTTTTTGTTGCACGTTTTCTCATAACACTTTGACATTGGCAGAATTGTCGACATCGGCACCATTGCCATAAAGAATAATAGAATAGAATAGAGATAGATTGTCAGGGAAAAGTAAATGGATATGTGGGTATCTGAGTAAACTTTGAAAAAGACGATTGTCACTTCCTAGTTTTGATCACTGTTTTCTTTTTAAATCACAATCACTTTTTGCTACTAACAATGTCACTTGATTATCACTAACAAAAGTACATTTTTATTGCATTTCGAAACACTGATATGCAGTTTTACACTCAAAATTACGAAAATCTCCAACAGCACTTTTACGCGTGTTGACAGTTGACATCGAAGGATACATTGTCGATTAGTGTAACAAATTTAAACGCAATAAGTTATTTGTGGTACAAGTGGCCCTTTAATAATTTTTTTAAATATCCACCACATCCGCATGGGGTTTGGGGTAACGTCAATGCTGAATTATTACTACTGAAGTGCGGTTAAAACTACAGACTACAGACTACTGAAAAAAGAGGTATACTTTATTTATTGTTACTGGTTGTACTGATGTAAATAATAAACATTGATTGTAAAATTAAGTTTGTTTGATTCCTTCTTCTTCTCTTGGGTGTGTCAATGAATTTGACTCAGCCCAAAATTTTGTGACAATTTTGGCATTTTCAGTCGCGTCTATCAGCTTATGTGCAAATAACAGGACATGTGGGACACAATACCAAGTGTCCCCTTGTTTGTGGGGCAACACCACATTCCAGAACATTCCCAGTGATTACACACGGGACCGAAACGTGGTCGCTCCAGTGGGCATCAGTGGGAAGCTCAGTCACCGCAAATGAAGACATCCGCATGGTCGTGTTCGATCTGCAGAATCGGCGGCATAGCTCCGTGCGTCTCAGGCGATTTAGGAGTAGCTAATACGCGCGTGTTTGTGTCTATTTCCACCAAACGGAAAATCCACCATCAGAAAAGTGCGCGAGGATTTTTGACTTGTTTTCTTGAGAGTCCTGTTGCGTTGTGGTTACGGGTTGCGGGGAATGCTGTTATTTATTTCATAACAACATCACGCCTGTATCCCTGAAGGGTTAGGCACAGGTCCTAAACGTTTATCTACATATAGCCAGTTAAACACACTATACCCGTTACAGAGCATATAGGGTTTCTAGCGCCATTTCAATTCCAATAAGATTAAAACAATTCTACTTTAAGACGTCATGCTAGGCCACTTGTAGCCCACATAGGTTTACATAACTGGAAAAATCTGTGCGTTATCTGTCTGCCTGGCCCGGAACTATGTATATACTTGCTAATAATTACACAGTGTAATGATTAACAAAACGATTTGGTTTAATTAATCTAAAGATTACGGTAACTCAATGAGAAATAATGATATATAAATGATAATATAATTATGTCATTGATCTATAAATATTGATTACTGATCACTTCGCAGACGGATTTTAATTACAAGCAAAGTCACGGTGTATAAAAATGTTTTATGTTACAAATAGGTTTTTAGAAATATTTTTACACCACGCCATTTTTTTCAAACTTGTTGATGCCGTGGTTTCGTACTTACTCTCAGAAGAAACAGCCCATGTAGGTATTGGGCGGCAAGACTGTATTATATTGTTAGCTGCGTCTCCAACCTACAACCCTGTGTCTCCAACCTATACCCCGTCAGAAAGCCCAGAACATGTGACCGAGCCTATATAAACCTACGCGCAGCGTGCCCAAGAGAGCTCATTCCGCTCATTCCTAAAGCTGGCGCGCGCACTTTACTAACTATTCCCTTTGATTCTGTTATTCTGTTCACTCATTAATTGTGTAACGTAAACTCATTACTTTTGTGATGTATTATATTACTTTTGCGTTGTATTAGATTACTTTGGTGTTTTAATAGATAACTTTTGTATTGGAAAGTGATTTCATTTCAATTCTTAAAAATATATACATATTTATATTTTTTTAATATTGCCGCACACTAGGATTTTCTTCTACATCGTAGGTGCGTTCACAGACATTAAAACTTACATACACAAATACCCAGACCCGAAACAAGTATCTGTAGGCCATACAAATATTCGATCCGTGCGGAGATCGAACCCGCGATACGTAGCGCGGCAGTTAACTGTTTGAGCCACTGCGAAAACCGTGTCGTCACTCCATCGTGTTGCACTCTTCCGCGCACAAATCAATCAATCCGTGGCTGCTCCTGAGAAATTCCTAGCCCAATAACACATTGCCCGACCCGGTAATCGAATCCAGTATGCCTTGCGATCACTAGACCAACGAGGCACTCTACTAGTATACCTACTAATACTAATAGTTTTTCAGGGTTCCGTACCTCAAAAGGAAAAAAACGGCACCCTTATAGGATCACTCGTGTGTCTGTCTGTCTGTTTGTTCGACCATTCCCTTATCTCTGAAAGTACTGAGCCTAAAATTCTGAAACAAACCGAATTATTTCAACAATGATAGATTACAAGAAAACTTATAAGAAGTCTATGGTGCTAAAATAACATGAAAATCTCTCGATATCTACTACAATGATACGGAACCCTTCATGACTGTGCAAGTCCGACTTGCACTTGGCCAATCGAATTGAAGAATCGAAAGGCTCGAATTTTTTGATTCTAAGACATGCCGCGTTTCCTCACGATGTTTTCCTTTACCGTGTTGAGAGCAGCGGAGATGAAATAAATTACACAAAGTAAAGCGCCTGCCTGGATTCGAACCCACGACCTACTGCGTTCGTAAGTCAGGGCCGACACCTCTGGGCCACCGCTGCTGTTGTTGAACACACATGTTTTTAAGAAATTGAAACAAAATAGATATTGTTAAGGAAACCAAACAATTATACTAGGTGTTGCCAGCGGCTTCGCCCGCAACAACTCGAAAATTATTCCACGGGAAGATAAAATCGGGATAAAAACTATCCTATGTGTTAATCTAGGTTATAAACTATATGTAAGTATATGTATGTATACCAAATTTTAATACCAAGTTTTTGCGTGAAAGAGTAATAAACATACACACAAGTTTTGTTTTTCTACTCCTCCGCTATTCTTTTCTGATTAATTTCGTTGCGGGATCCAAGGCAGTTAAATCGTTTCTCTGGGACTTCGTCGAGCTTCGTTGTCTCGGCGCTTTTCTTGTGGTCGCCACTGTTGATTCTGGCTTACAGGAGTTACAGTGGTTTGGGAGTAGTGAGGCGGGCTTGTCCCAATCAAAAAAACACATACACACTCATACACTCACAAACTTTCGCCTTTATAATACTAGTTTGATAGTGTGATTATACAGGAAAATAACACTTTCGACGATTGTACCACCTCATTAAACAGTTCCTTAAACTACCTCTTTAATACTTTTGTACGAATACATTTTTTTTTTCGAAAAGCCTACTAGAGAGTAGGCTTTTCGAAAAAAAAATGAGAGAGAAAATTAGATCTTAGAGAGCTAAGATCTAATTACGGCTACGCCCATAATATCCCAACATGTTTAGCAATGCCGCAGTTCCTTTGTTCTAAATCACATGGCTCCCTACCTTTATGACCTCCCCCACAGCCGCAGTAGCTATCGATCGGTGTACGGCACCTGCGCTTTGCATCTAGGTCCTGTAGCTCTCGTACCGCATCGCCATCTGCAATCGGCAGTGCGTCGTCTGCCGTGCACCGAGCAAGACGTGCTGCTCCATTGCTGCGTCGGCGGCGGCGTCTAAAGGCACCAGCCAGGCTGCTGCTTTCAGGCGTTGCACTTAAGGTTTGTGCCTAGATTCTTTTCTTTTTGGTTCGGCTGAGTTCTCTGTGCAAATACATCGCGTTGGGTCCTAAATTAGGTACGAGTATCTACGTTCCTACCTATTTTTATTTAGATTATGTAACCTTTACAAAGCGGATTCCCGAACCTTGCTGAATTTGAACATGATGGAGATTACTCGAGAAAAAGGACCAGAAATGAATAAAGTTATTTTACAATATTCCTCCAGTTTTGACCTTCTGCCTTGTACCTTCTTTTGTTTTGTTCGTGCATCATGGGTGTCGGAGAAGGGGTGGGGAGTGGGTAGGGGAGTTGGAGTTGGACGGGGGGAGTTGGGGAGGGACGGGGATAGTGGGAGGGGTGGTGGTATGCGTCTCCCCCACAGCCGTAGTACCTATCGATCGGTCTACGGCACCTGCGCTTTGCATATAGGTCATGTAGTTCCCGTGCCGCATCGCCATCTGCAACCGGCATGCGGCAATGCGTCGTCTGCCGTGCACCGAGCAAGACGTGCTGTTCCATTGCTCTGAAGATGGGTGGCGGCGTCTAAAGGCACCAGCCAGGCTGCTGCTTTCGGGCGTTGCACTTAAGGTTTGTGCCTAGATATTTTTTTCTTTGGTTCGGCTGAGTTCTCTGTGCACATACATCGCGTTGTGGGGCCTTGATTAGGTAAGTACATACCTACCTATTTTATTCAGATTATGTATCTTTTTTAGAGTGGATTCTTGAATCTTGCTGAATTTAAAGATGATGAAGATGAGTCGAAAAAAAGAAAAAAAAAATTTAAAATAGAGAAGAGAAAAGTTTTTTTTCTTAAAGCTACTCACCTTTTTCTGCAGGATCCTACCTCCGTTGTAGACATTTTGCCTTGAACCTTCTTTTGTCTTACTCGTGCAGAGTAAGACAATGAGTCATGGCATGGGTGTGAGAAAGGGGGAGGGGGGGGGTTGTGGTTTGCGTCTCCCCCACAGCCGCAGTACCTATCGATCGGTGTACAGCACCTGGGCTTTGCGTCTAGGTCATGTAGCTCTGTGGAAATACAACGCGTGGCGGTCTAAATTAGGAACATTGTGTACAGCAACATTCCTCCAGTGTAGACCTTTTTTTTTTTTTGTTTTGGTGGGTGTAAAATCATCGAATAACCCCTCCCGCTCTTGGGCAGAGCGAAAAGGGAAAGGGAGTGTCAGACTTCTACTGACTAAAAACCACCCATGTTCCTTCTTTGCCCTCTATGTCGAGGCCGCGATAACCGTTCCGGAACTACCCGCGGCCCCGACAGGCGTCGGCCCTTTCGGGTGTAGACCTTAATCTGCCTTGTGCCTTCTTTTGTTTTGTTCGTGCATCATGGGTGTCAGAAAAGGGGTGGGGAGGGTGTAGTGTCCATCTGCAACCGGCAATGCGTCGTCTGCCGTGCACCGAGCAAGACGTGCTGCTCCATTGATCTGAAGATGGGTGGTGGTGTCTAAAGGCACCAGCCAAGCTGCTGCTTTCGGGCGTTGCACTTAAGGTTTGTGCCTAGATTCTTTTTGGTTCGGCTGAGTTCTCTGTGCAAATACGTCGCGTTATGGGGCCTTGATTAGGTAAGTACCTACCTACCTATTTTATTTAGAAGATTAATCTAGGAAAAGGGACAGAATAAGGTATTTTCTTTAGTTTAAATGCACCTCTGCGTTTTCTCCACCGACCTTCTGATTTGTACCTTCTTGTGTCTTATTCGTGCATCATGGGTGTGAGAAAGAGGAAGGGTTGAGGGGTGGTACACTCTCAGCCACCTCATACAGAAAGATGACGTATAATGCTGCTTTTCCACCAGAGATGTGCTATGCAGGTATGCTGCGAAGATGTCATAGCTAAGCTGTGAAACTGTGTGACCGTTTCCACTGATACTAAGCTATGTAGCGGTGTGAGTAAGATGTCCTATGAAGATGCGCCGCCGCAAAGTAGCTGCGCGAGGAAGATGCGCAGCTCGAGCTGTGCGATGTATCGATAGTAGGGAAGCGACATTCATAGCACGCATCCATAGCACACATCGATAGCACGCATCCTTCTATATAAAAAACATATCTTAGTTGAATCCGTTTCCACCAGTGCTATGCTATGTTGTGAACCAGTGAATATGATTGGTGGATATCAAGTCATTCATAGCAACATAGCATTACACCTCTCTGGTGGAAAAGCACCCTAAATGATGCAATTTTTTCTTTGGTCTTAGATGGAGCCTTCGTGAACTGTCCAGCTTAAAGCTCCAATTAAGCAGCTGGTGCGATGCTGGGGAACTACTGGTCTACTACCAACTTCGGACTCTTCAACGGCACCACCAGCACTTCGCCCTCCAGCAGCCTCCTTTTAGGATGACGTAAGCATTCTAATGATTTATGCTCCCGTAGGAAAAATGCAGAAGAAGTGAATTTTAAATAACCTAACTCTGTAGGTAGATATATGACACCCTTTTCAACCTTTGGCAAAGAATAACGTAACCCTGGTATAAAACGTGTGGCGAAGGGTACTGCAGTTTGGGGGGGGGGGGGGTTCTGCATTCTACCCCCCTCTAGGGACGCATCCCCCCACTCCTTAGCAACTTGGAGAGAGAAGAGGGGAGGCAGCAGTATAACCCCCCCCCCCCGCGCCACATCTTCCCTCGCCTCTTCGATTTTTGCTCAAGAGAGGTTACCCTCTGTTCGGGTCGCATCCCCGTGATGCAACCCCCCGCTCTGCAGTATACTCTCTACTGCAGTATATACATATATATTTTATTTTTCATCGAAACTTTAATGCTTTTGCAGTTGGTAGTTTAAATTTTCTCAAACCACGAATATTTGTGACGTATCGAGCTTCGCTATGACGCATTCACAGTTTTATAATTTGTACGATATAATTAGGTCTATTTATTATTATTTGATTGTCTTTTAAATCTTTGGCTCATATTAGAGATTTGTTCTGGAGGTCCAGTTTGATTTGAGTTTTGATTGGAGTAGCTAGCTTGGGTGACACCAAATAGAAAGAAAAACAATAAAAAATAATGACCATTATGAATCATTTAATATTTATTATTTTGGTCTATTCCTAAATGTCTCTGAGTACCGCAGTTAGACTTCTTTCTTTTAGACTTGGGGCGCTGACTTTCAATGTCGATGATTCTATGTTTGTTAGGGCTTTAATGATTACTTAGGCCATCACTTAGTAAAGGTTTTGACAGTTTTGTCATACAAAAGTATGTCAATTCTTTAAGTGACGACTTAAGTAGTAATTATTAAATATCTCTTAGTACCGGAGTTAGCATTAATTGACTAGGGCAGCTTATGTATCAGTGTCATTGCATAATACTTAGAGAAACATTCGAAGTATAAGGCCATTCATTCATTCTCACGAAACAAGCAAAAAAAATATCAGTTCACAAACCGTTGATGTATAGACGCCAGCACATCAAGCTACTACAATTTGTCTTTCTTCAATCAATTTCCTACTTTACCGGTACAGCATTAGTTTCAAGGTTGATTGGGAAAATTTATCCAGTTTCAGGTAGCTTTAGTTCTGGTGTCTGTACATAATTATCTTCCCCATTCTAAATACAAGTTATGAGAGACTTCAACTTGGACCAAGTCTTATTTCTGTTTTTCTTTCAGGCCTCCGCTCATCGGGAGAGGTCACTCCTCTGCAGGAGTGATTGACCAGCTCTTCTAGATCGACGCATCAGGCGGCGCATTCAACAACATGCCCATGCAACATGAAAGACCCAAACAGTTACGACCTTGAACAAAAACATACACAAACAACTCCAAAAAAACAACTGTCTCACATATTACTTCGGGTACTCCGAGGAATAAGTGACACTTAAGCCAGAAGCACAAGAAGTATTTTATAATTTCTAGGGAATGTTTTGTCTCCTATTGTCTTAAAAGGTTCTTAGCAGATTGACAGGCTGTTGAGATACCTAGAGTGCATAATTCGGGGACAGCAATACATTTGCTGCCCTCAAATTCAATGACATTTCTGACTTATCCATAGGATACGATATATTCAAGCGGCCTTTATACTATGCTTCTTGTTAATAATAGTTTAAGTAATTGAATATAGTGCTGACAAGCACCAGCATCATATTCATGGCAACTGTATTTAGTTCAGGCACGGATCGGGGTTCCCTCGAGGGCTCGCGAACCCTTCCCTTTAGGAGATGGTCTGTTTTTGCTTATTTCGGGAGTATCTGGCTTCTCCCTTTAAATTGGACCGCGCCTGAACTAGATAAATACTAATTCTCATTTTATTTTGATATAAGTGCTAATGCGGGAGGGAATACATTAACCATTGTTATAATGTGTTTCTTCACGATGAGTAATGGGATCCGAAGCAATCTTGCATGTCCATAGTTTGTTCACTGGTAGTCAATGCCGCCAACACCATCTGGTTATTTAGCTGAATAGCAATCGCTGGACGAATGCACTCGCTCCGGGTTACATTTAATTTTGTGGTAACAGGTCATTCGAAACTAAACTGCGGTCAAATCGCAATAAGCTGTACTGTTTAAGTGTATGACAATCTAAAGTCGTGAATTATCAATAAAAAAATATAATATTAAGAAAAAAAAAACTATAATATTCAGTTTTTTATTATCGTTGTTGTCACCCAGTTTAAGACCTCTTTTCTTGCCCGTCTGACTGCTGTGATGCCGAGTAATAGAGGAATATGGAAGAAGCGTCATCATCATCATCATCATCAGCCTACAATGTTCCCCCTGCAGGGACTCAGGCCTCCTCTCTAGGAGAGGGATGGGCTATAATCCACCACGCGGGCCCAGTACGGGTTCGTAGATGTCACAAGTCTTCGAATTTTTTGATTCTAGACATGTTGGTTTCCTCACGATGTTTTCCTTCACCGTTTTGAGAGCAGTGGTGATGAAATAAATTACACAAAGTAATGTGCCTGCCTGGATTCGAACTCACGACCGTTCATAAGTCGGGGCCGACACCACTGGGCCAGCGCTGCTCTCTGAAGAAGCGTCGACCGATAAATTCGGATAAAAGCAGGAGATTGATGATGTAAGCTATTTCAAAGTTCGTTTGCCGAT
Source organism: Diarsia rubi (assembly GCA_932274075.1). NCBI lineage: Eukaryota > Metazoa > Arthropoda > Insecta > Lepidoptera > Noctuidae > Diarsia > Diarsia rubi. The sequence continues at coordinate 11,858,710 of OW026433.1, read as the reverse complement.
AGTATCACCACAAGATGATTACCTAACTGCCATTAGTGTGCGTAGTCGCAGCGTAAAAATGTCGAATTTCTTAATTTCAGTTTAGCAGATAGTTAATGACGTTGTGTAATTGTGTATGGTAAGTACACATTTGTGCATCCATCCTTTGGGGAGCTATTCAATAAAAACTGTTTCCGCTGGAACTACGTCATCCTAGCGGCACTTTTTTTTTCCTTTGAACGTACAAGAAAAAAAAATACATTCAATAGTTAGTGTGTAACCAGAGGTAAATGTGTGTGTTTTAATGAAATTTGTGTGTCGTAAAACAGCGAAGATAATCAAGTTTCCGCTGCTCTGACGTTTGGATATTTGATGAAAATCATATAAAACGGTTAAGTGCAGTGTTGTTATAATTGTAAATGTTACGCACGTTGCTTTGCATATTTTTACTTTTGTAAAACTTTTGTGAAAATTATCACACGCCACAGCTGATCAGCTGTCCTAAGTTCGACTGCCGGGTTGGGAAAAGTGTTATAGAGTTATTGCAGCAGGAATATCTCAGTAGCAACTCAAAGGCTCACCCTTTATTACCTGAGTATAGGATTATTTTAGGTTATGACTTTTCTTTATTTGGAATAAAACCATTTTCATAAAGACTTGATTTGACACGGCATCCACATTACTGTTCTGACAGGGAAGAAATCCAGTAAGCACAGTTAGTTAAAAGATAAGAATTCCAACGCAATGGCAGATAGGCGATCACTAAACTGATCGACATTCTTTCTTCAGTGACTGTGCGAATATGCCCCCGGACCCTTAGGCTAGTGGAAGGGTAGTGGGGCTGCGGGTTGTTTGAAAAAGATACCGCGGCCTTGGACACAAAGGGCTAAGAAGGAACATGGGTGGTTTTTAGTCAGTAGAATCTAGAAGATACCGTTCAGCCCGCGATTACACACACCCCAAAACAAGAAAAAAGAGTAGCGGAAGGAACTGTAGTATAAATCAGTTGTAGGTAACGTCTAAGCTTAGATAAATAGAACGGGCAGTTGTGTCTCCGATATAAAGTGGTCATTCATGTGTTCAAAAACTATGGAACTCCTTTTGTTTGGAACAGTTCACGCGTTGATGTCTTTTACACTGTGATAGTTAGGAAGTGCATAAATAAAAAAATAAGTTTAAAAACTAAAACCCGACTACAAACCGCGGTCTTAAAAGTAGAACATAAGAAAATAATTCTTGTCATTCATATATTGCCACTGATGCCGTTAGCAAGGTGGCATGCGACTACGACTGACCTAGCTACAATAATTTTACTTATATTTAAATAGAAATATACAAATTCAATATATGAATATCAGACAAGAATTATTTTCTTATTTTCTACTTTTAAGACTGCGGTTTGTAGTCGGGTTTTAGTTTTTAAACTTGTATTTTTATTTGAATTTTATTTTAGTATTATTTAATAAATCCGCTAATAATGTATTACTTTCATGATGTAAAATTCTACAGAATGTTGGTTTGCTATTTAAATAGTACGAGTAAATAGCAGACTAGACCGCGAGAACTTTTTGACCGCATTCTGAACGTGTATGTTGACTGAAACTATAATTTAATATACCTACATATTTGTAATGTGCTCGCTAAAACCACTCATTTGATACCAAACATGTTATGATTATCTCAATTTAAGTTTTTTCGAGCTTAGAATTTGACGTTTAAATTCCGTCATAAAAAGAATTGTTGAAATTTATATAGCCTATGTCACCCGGGCTATTCTTACAAATCTATTGCCACCTCATTTATTAAAATACGTTCGGTGGCCTAGGCGCTACGGTGGAACATACAAACATACATAGACTGCCAAAATGATTACTCTTCCTTTTGGCTTGGCTGTAGTCGGGTAAAAAGATAGTCCATTATTTAGGTAATCCCACTGCGGGCAAACGCTTCCCTTAACTTTTTCTTCACACACTGTTTACACACAATGCAGGTCGGCGCCATCTCGTGTGTGTTGGAGGAACCTAATGTAACACTGCGTTGGTTCATGTAACGCCCCCTACCATAAGCGTTGTGAGACGACCACTGAAGAAAAAAATTTTTTTTGGTGCTCTTTTTGAACTGTAGCACTGATTTATTTATACTACAATTGTGGTATATAGCTGTGAACTTCATGCCACAATTCATTATCTATCAGTCTAGGTATCTTAATTTTCAAGGCATACATTCTAAACTAATCATTGCTGAAGAAGTGCTAGGTTTGAATGAATTTCAGCGTAATCTGAGGAAATAAGACATCATATAGTGATATTCAGTGTTTACCTTTGTGTATAAACGGAAATGTATGAACAAGATATTTCATATAGACAATCCGTAACACGCTACAAATGTACTACAAGAATATCCGTAGCTCTCTATAATGTGTGCTACGAGAGAATCCGTAGCGCACGTTGTAGCTTGCTACGAATTTACTCGTAGCACACATTGTAGCGAACTACGGATGTTCTGTTATCGCTCAAGTGTTGTGCAAGAAAATACGTGGTGCGCTACATTGTGTGCTACAAAAATATGCGTAGCACGCTACTGTGTGTCGTAGCACGCTACGTCTGTAGCGTAGCTGACTAAGCAACCGGCTACGACACAATGAATGCGCTACATAAAAAACGCAAGATGTGGTTTCGTTTGGTCTTGCCCTTAATATTGGCTGTCGTAATCGATATTATTATCGTTAGCATACTGCTAAATACTTTGTGAGGAAACCTGCATGTCTTAGAACCAAAAAAAAAAGGTTGAAACATCGGCCAAATTCTGAACCCACATGATCATTTATACCGTGAATATGACCCACTTCGTCTCACAGAAAGTAGAAATTTGTCCCAGCAGTGGGTCACATTAAAAGGTAGATACGATACAATACAACAAACGTTCTGCTCAGCTATATTATAGAGTAAACAAGGAGATATACATAATTATACACTAAACAACTACATAAATGTAAAAAAATGGTAACAAATTGGATAAAACCATTTACCTATGTTGATACTGAGAAGCTTTTGCAGCACATAGTTTAACTTACCCATTTCACACACACACGCGCTCACCTACTCACACATACTCACACACGCTCACCTACACACTCACGCACAAAACACACAAACCCCCCCCTGTGTTATGTTTTTTGTTCTGTTTTCTTTTATGTTTTCTGTTCTGATTACTTTTATGTTTTCTGTAATGTTTACTTTTATGTTTTCTGTTCTGTTTACTTTTATGTTTTCTGTTCTGTTTTCTTTTATGTTTTCTGTTCTGTTACAAAACCTGGCTGTGAAAGAGCGCAGTCTCCTAATACAGGCTTTTTGTTGCTTAAAAGGAGGCTCCAATCATCAACTTGTTGTCTTTTTTGTGGTTTATGAATAAACAATTTTTTTTTTTTTTTTTTTAATGGCACTCACAATTTTAATTGAGGAAATATAACCATTTATATGAAGATATCACTCGGAAAATCGATTGGAGTAAGTTGATTAATAGGGATGTTTACTATTTTAATTAGTCCGTCTGTCAGATTATCGAAAAATATTGGACACGTATTTTTTGTTTTATCAAATCATTAAAAATTTACGAAGATAAAATGAGTCAAAGATTTGAGTGGGGGTTTGTGACGTCACTGACACCTAAAAATGTCATACTAATGTCTTAGAATATGACGTCACACGAGTTTTCAAAGCACTGTATTGTCTTCATTGTTTGCTTACGTGAAGAAAGAAAAAATACGTGTCCAATATTTTTTCGAAATCTATCTGACGGACTTACTGCCGCACTCAGAGAGCTTTAATGATTACTTAGGCCATCACTTAGTAATGGTTTTGACAGTTTTATCATACAAAAATATGTCAAACCTTTACTAAGTCTCGGCTTAAGTAATCATTAAATATTTCTGAGTACGGCAATTATTAGATTTTTTATTCAAGGCTAACAAAAAAATCTTCTCATATCTCTAAGTACTATCTTTCAATCTACCCACACGCAGTGCCTCATGGATGTAGCAATACCTATATATCTAGGCTACCTAACTCCCCTTCGTGTTTCTAGGCAGGGCCGGGTTAAGGCCTGTTGAAAATTCTTTTAGAGGCACCTATGGATGAAACTTGGTTTTTTTCATATTCAATACCAAAATGACGGTATGTTCGTGAAAACGTAAAACTCATGAAAGTTTTGTTCAAAAACAAACACCTTCTTACAAAACAAGTTTGCATTTGTCCGGTCAATTTAATTAGACATTGAAAGTTGCAAAAATTCGCATTAAAAATTGGTATGAATGTTCGAAAAACTGTATAAATGAATGCTGAAAAGTCCTCAACGTTTCCGTGCCTGAAAAAATAATTTTCGAGGTCAAAGGTCCCCAAAATGAGTTGTAACGCGTTTTTTAGCAAAACGGTAAGTTTCACCATAAAATTAGGTCAAATATAAATTGTAGATGTATATATATTTTTATTTATTATATATTTTTATTTGTTAGGGTTCCGTAGCTGAAGAGCAAAAAACGGAACTCTTATAGATTCGTCATGTCTGTCTGTCCGTCTGTCCGTCTAGCCGTCTCTCTGTCTGTCCGTCCGTATGTCACAGCCATTTTATTCAGAAACTATTAAGGCTACACAGTTGAAAATGTGTAATTAGTGATCCGCTTTACGATTTTTACACAAAAATAGAGAAATTAAAAGATTAAAGGAAGAGACCTATCTATAGACACCCTACACAAATAGGTTTGATGAATAGGGTTACATACATAGAGACATAGAGTTTACTAAGACCAATTTTTTCACAAAGTCAATTGTTTGAAAGATAGTATAGTGGTAAAATGTGTCCCCGTCTCTCTCTAATTTTTAAACTCAGAGAGTGAAAACAGAGTGAAAAAAAGTTTAAAAAACTGCAATTATAACATTGTCATATTATTATATACAAACAAACAAACTTATCACATAATATGTTTTTCTCTTGCCGCTTTAACAAGAAATAATACAAATTAAAGGGAACCCCCCCCTACTACGATGTTACGGAACCCTTCATGTGCAAGTCCGACTTCCACTTGGGCAGTTTTTTTAAGAGCCACCGCCGCGCTGCTGATAAATAACGTGTGTTTGATGTTGAGATGCCAGGATTTAAAGACGAGGACGTGGGGATTTGCGACTCTCCGTTGCAAGAACAATCGGCCAATAGTTACCCATTTTTGAGACTTTTCACTTTGAATTTGGTTTTTTCGAGTACGGGATTGATTTTCAGCATTTAATTATAGCTGTGGTCCTAACATTCATACCAAATTGCCGTTTTATGGGATTTTTTTTAGCTTCTCTACTATTTTTTGGGTTAATTTGTCTTCAGAGCTAAAATAATATTCTACCTTACCAAGAGACACCAGGTATTGTATTTACAAACGTGAGGTCAGCATTTGTTACATCAGCTACGTGACTATTACGGCCCTGTTTCTAGGTCTACATAGACTTACACCATATAGCACACTGCGGGTTTCGATCGGTAGTTGTGACCTGCGCGCTGCATGAGCTCGGTGGGCGTTGCACCGCTCCGCAAGGCGGCGCACACCGCAGTACCGCACTGCGTCTTCGACCTCCGAACTGAGCGCCACGATTAACCGAGCAGTCCTGACTTTCGTGAACAACTTGGTGATTAAGAAGGTAGGAAGGAGTCTTTCTTTGGTAATACCTTCATACTGCAGTGGTGAAAGTGTAAATTATAATCAGTGGTTTCAATTGAAATTAACTTCACATTATTAGGCCGCACACCTCTGAACGTTGGTGCTTTGGTGGAAGTTTCAGTTTGACCTCATCTTCTAGTAAAACCATACAAATAAATTGTACATTTGAACTCATTATTGGATTTTTCGAGAATCAGCAATTATACCCCTCCTCCCACGGATCTTTTCTAAATGCAGTTTACATAATGATTTTCTTTCTTTCTTCGGCAGCTAGCAGCGTATCTTTGCTCCGCCGCCACCGCTGTGTGTCGTGCGGAGCAGAGAGCTGCTCCTTCAAGTCACCGGAATTCGGGAAAGTTGTAAGTACTTTTTTTGTAGATCCTAATCCATAGAATCTCTTTTACTGTTAATCAGAAAGAGGTAATATTCATTTTCAATCAGGATCGACATCGAGCCGTCACCGCGCCAACGGGGTTCTGCTGGGTACGGTGTAACATTGATTGGCATGAGAGATGACACAGTTACAGGCAGAATTCACTTAAACGTGTGAATAGATCTTATAGGAGTACTTCAACATTCTATTTTAGGGTGTCATCTGCTAAAAAACTAACGAAAAAATTGCACACTCTTGTGCGTGTCTGCAGTTTTTAAAAGGGTCCTATATATTTTGACCTTGTGTCACCTTTTGCCTTTCCGGACGGAAACGACTTGAACTTGGGTTCGATTCCCTAGTGGAGTACATTTTGGTTGAGTTTATCCATCAAGATTTTCTCAGTAGCAGACCAGAGCCTGAGTATGTGTCCGGCTGATGGCTACAGGTTAGCATCCTATTACGTGGGATTTTCGAGGATTTAACTGGCCAATTGTGACTGTACTACGAGTACACATATCCGGGAAATAAGTATGATGACATGTGTTTACTCTTTTTCCAGATAACCGTGAAGATGCAGTTTCTCTCCCGGACGCCCGGGTGTCAACCTCTCCGGCGAATAAGCTAAACTATCTTGGATTGTCACAATCAGCTTTCACAGATTATTTATTTCTGGAAAATAAGTAATCTGTGAAAGCTGATTTTCTAAAACGCATTTTCGGAGGAAAGTTTATCTATCATCTCATATGGAAGGAGTTTATCAGATGCTGGTTTCATAAAATCGGGTGAAATGGCTTAACGCAATGGTTCTTAAGGGTACCTTTGTGGTTTAGCCCCCGATTTAATGACTCAATTCAGACAATACTGGGGTTATCATTTGTAGGTGTTCTTCCCCGGGGTTATTTCCTGGGAAACAATTCTTAACAGATAACTACTCCATTTGGCTTTAGAAATCGTTCTTGTAACGTTTGAAAGCAAATACCTGAACGGGTTTGCGGTTCATCTTTCTCAGAATCCCCCGTCGTATGTTACGACGCGCTCGGGTAAAGACGACACTGATCATGACACAGTCTATGGCCTCACATCAGCATGCAGTGTGATCAGAATGCATTAATATGCAATACTCATATCTCATTTACATACCCAAAATGAGATACATAAATGGATATAGAAATATTACTGGATATGACAAGAGTGTCTATAAAAATAGATAACTATCAAAGGCGCGGATCCATGGGGAGGGGTTCTGAGTATCCCCTCCCTCCAAAACCGAAATATACTTGGTTTTGGAGCTCTTTGTCCTTGTGACTTGAGGCTTGGATGCGCGCCTGAACTTATGGTTACAAGCGGTTATATTCTTGAGGCAATCTTAGGTTCAAATAGATTGTCATAACCGAGTAAGTTAAGTTGCATTTAGTACAATACAAATGCAATGAATGATTCCATAGTTATACTTAAGGTTAAGTGTACAATGAAAAAAATTGTATACTATTGATGAAGTGTTACACGATGTTAAATTAAGTATCTCTGGTGTATCTTTGTTTGAGTAAAGGAGTAAGATTAGGTTAGCGAACATTCCGTACTATTGACACGTTGAAAGTAAGTTTAAAAGTCGACATATAGAAGTAAGAGAATAAACAATAAATATGTAATAGTACTTTGTTTTTTTTGAAACAACCCCTCGAATGCAGAAGCGTCTCTAGCCCATGTAGCGCCCGTGTGTAAATATAACCCTAGCGCCCCAGAGTAAACACACGGTCAAAATGGAATGGGTACAAAGGACAAGTAACAGCATATCAACTTACCACTAAATGTCAAACCCCAATCTGAGGCGTAGCGTGGGTTGTTGCCGCTGGTGGCCTACACTTAATTATTTGGCCGCCCCCTCTATGTCAAGAAAGGTAGCAAAAAAACCAACCACTTTTTTTTGGGTATCATTATTTTAAAATTAAATACTTTTTTTAATAGGTACAATTTCAATACAGCTAAAATAGCTAATGGTGGATTAAGATTTGCCGTTCCAATATACAGAAACTGCGTGCGAGCTCAAATGATTTTGGAACATCGGATGAATGAGATAAGATAAGATGATTCTGTTTCAACAATTCATATTTAAGAAATAGAAAAGTGTAAGGACAGTGGTAAAAAAATAGGCAGGAACTGATTAATTATTTTATTCGGGCAGAGTCTCCTCTTACAAGTTTCACAATCGAGCGCGACAAGACCTCGAAACTGAGCTTACAGGGCATTATATAGACTTATATCCCCACCGGAGGCATTCGGTAGTTATGGCGGTGTCTTCGCTTGTCTCGCTAGTGGTTGCTAGAGTGGCTTGGCTATGGTTGCCTGTCATTGGCTGGCTAGAGTGGCACAGCTATGGTTAGCTGTCATTGGCTGGCTAGGGTGGCACGCTGTGAGCAGGCTGTAGTAACAGAAGTTTAAAAAGGTGGATGGGTAAAAGAATTCCCCACTCATCCATATTATAATATTATTCATATTATGATCCATGTTATGATTCAGATTATGATCCATATTCTGATTCATATTGTGATCCATATTATGCTTCATATAAGTTCATTTTGAAATTTTATATAATTTCTGGCCGATAACATGACCTCCTCCTTTTTAGAAGATGGATTTTCAATATAACTCGTCTTCACACGTCTTGAGTCGCGCTTTCCGAAACAAAGCAGGCTTTTCTGATAATATACCGCTAACCGATGCGGTCGTATTTATGTATTTGCAGCAGCGGCGCCCGCGGCGGAGCTGGCAGAATTGGACGTGCGTCCGCGCCGAATGTCTTCTATTTACTAAAGCTGGTCGTGGACCACCGGCATTTCATTTTATTATTATTTTGTTTTATTTCTATGTATCCCCCTTTTTACTTAAATAAGACTGGGAAGGACATGTCTACTGCATCATGTCTGGCGCATACACCCCAACTGTGTGCCAAAATAGCAGGAAACTGGTGTTCTGAGATGGGTTAGGTAAGGAGATGATGGGACGAACTGGACAGGTTCCGGTAGAACTGGAAGGAGGACGCGTGGGTTGGCTAAAATGGAACGAGTGAAGGAAATCATCAAATAACTCCTCCGGCTCTGGGCGGAGTGGAAGAGTGTCAGACTTCTACTGACTAGAAACCAACCATGTTCCTTCTTAGCCCTTTGTATCTAGCTAAATCTTACGTCATAAATTTATCAGCCCCCTTTGAATATTATCCATATTGGCCATCCGAAGCCAAGGGTAGTTTACAATAAAACAAAAAACTTTTGACAAATGTTTTTTTATTTTCTTAAAACTAACTTGCTTTAATTTTTGATCGATGCCAGGATGTACTTACATTATAATATTTGACCACACCAATATGACCCCATCATATTATGTAGATAATGATTCCTAAGAGACATCAAAGACAATTTAAGCACACTGATGCGTTTAATATAAGATAACCCACTAAGACATTGACATATCAGTTACTTCAAACCTATTTTTATTATTATTATCTAACATAAGAGTGGATCCTAAGAGGTTCAGGCACGCATCCAAGCCTCAAGTCACATTAAAGATTGATTAAGAGCTCCAAAACCAAGCATTTATTGGTTTTGGAGGGAGGGGGTACTCAGAACCCCTCCCCTTGGATCCGCGCCTTTGATAGTTATCTATTTTCATAGACACTCATGTCATATCCCATTTTTGTGTCATAAAAATGAGATATGAGTTTTGCATAACAATGCATTTTGATCACATCATGCAATGTTTCAACTTGCAGTCAGTGTAATCAGTCATTACCCAACTGAGTCGTCATATGACGAATCCCCCCGTCGTATATGATGACAAAGAAAGATGAACAGCAAACTCGTTTAGGTATTTTCTATATAAACGTTGCAAGAACGTTGCTGCTGGCCAAGTGGTTTTATTATCTTGTTTCAGAACTCCAAGGTAACAAATGATAGCCCCAGAAATTTCTGATGAGAGTTAAACAGTAGTGCTTGTGCCTTGATTTAATGAACTGACACACAATTAGCTGACGTTCCTCCGAAAATACTTTCCAGGAAATCAGCATTCACAAACTACTTATTTTTTTTTTAAATAAAGATTCTGTGAAAGCTGATTGTGACGAGCGAACTTAGCCGGAGATGTTGTGAAGGGGTTGCTTGTACAGCTGCATTTTTGCAACCATCTGGAAAAGGAAAGAAAAACATTATTAATAAAATACACACCTGTTTACGTTAAATCTTTAGGCTGAGTTTGAAGCAGAGATAGAAAGTCCACATATCTCACCAGCTATGTGGAAAGCTTATGAGAAAAAGCTTATGGTTAACCGAAAGCCAGCGAACGGTCCAAATGCAATATTTTAACTGCTACTGAAAAATCCTAGAAGGAAAACTCCATACGATGTTGTTGACCAAGAAATTGTACCAGGACCTCATGGTTAGCAGTAAAAAAAACCATTAACCTGCCATTAGAGGTTGTTATTTTTTCCATCTGTCTCTTACGATACAAAAACTTATCTAAAATATGAGGTCAAAGTACTCTTGCTGGTTTTCTTGCACGTTTATGAACAAAGAAGTGAACTGAAGAAGTACCTGTGATGACTGTCGTACTTACGTAACCTACTGAAATATACACTGGATTCAGCACAATGACACTTGACCCAGTGTAGTTCCAAAATATCAGTAATCTGCCTCGTTCTGCAATACACTTGGAGTTAATACTGGATAAAATAATCAAATAAAAAATAAATACTTACAAACATTCTGGAGTTTCGGTGACCTGAAGGAGCAGCTGTCCCCGCTCCGCACGCCACGCAGCTGCGGCGGCGAAGCGAGGAAGCGCTGGTATCTGTCGAAGAAGAAATAAAGGCATCAAAAGTGGGAAAGGACTGTTATAATTTTCGACTTTCGGAAGTAAATTTAGAAAAAGAATCATTGTAAATTGTTTCTGAAAATGATAGATGATCTAAAACAACAACTTGTACCAAAGATCAAAGGTTCAGAGGTGTGCGTGACTCAATTTCAATTGAAGATTAACTAAAAAACACTGATTAATTTACTGTCAAACACTTTCTCAGCTCTAATAAGAAGGCTAGACTAAAAGAAGACACCTACCTTCTTAAATCACCAAGTTGTTTACGGAAGTCAGGACTAGTTGGTAAATCGTGGCGCTCAGTTTGGAGGTCGGCTCCGCAATGCAGCATTGCGGCGTGCGGCGCCGCGCCGCTTAGACCACGCCTGAGTGGGTGCAACGCCCACCAACCTCATACACCGCGCAGTTGCCAAATGTCGGTTGAAACTCCGCAGTGTGCGATGCCGTGTATGTCTTTGTAGATTTTGTAGAAATAAACATAATAAGAGGTAATAGGTACAGTTAAACTACAATCTATGGGTGACAGAGATGAAGTTCTACTATTCATTCATAGTCAGCTTACATTTGATTGGGCAACTCTGTCAAAATTACAGTGATCTTTATTTTGGAAACAATAAGGTTGCTGCCATTGACGACTCTGTCAAATAACAATGATCTGTATTCTCATTGAGATTAGGTTGTTGTTAAGTGATTGCAGTCAGAAGTAAACTAAATGTGAACGGACTGTAGTAAAATGCGGTGTCCCTTTTTAACAGTCGGTAAAACAGAGTGATTGACAAGGCACTACTCACGCCATCTAGTGTCAACAGTCGGTAATGTGTCTTCACTAGTATGAAGATAGCGCGATTCGTGGATTGTCCCACGTACAAAATTCGAGGGTAGTACGAGTTACATACTTCACTCGATTGCCCAAGCTGTCTATGGTTTATGGGTAGCCACTGTCGCTGCGGTGTTGCCAGTTTTTATGTTTATTGGCATTTTGTTGGTAACTTATTTATTTAGGACTTGATTCTCGTACCAACCAATGTATGTATTGGGTAGATAGTCTGCAGTTTCTTTTATAGATGAGTTTAAAGATGATACATTCTCTTTTCAAACAGCCTTGGTGGATCTGACTTGTATTGAAAAAGGAGGAACTTGTATTTGCAAGTCATAGTGCTGCATATTCTTATAGATCGTGACCGTTACTGAACTATCTAAGCCATCTTTTTATACAATTTACATAGACAATTTCACAGATTATTTTTACCAGCATCCTCTCAACATTTCAACAGTGTCAGTGTCATTCAAGCGCCAGAAGAACCTTGCTACACTGTAACACGATACACTGTCGATAAAACAGAGTGATTTTCATTAGAATTATTTTCCAAGACTACAGCAGTGTGAACACAGTACAAGAGCCGTCGATAGTTCTATATATGACGTTAGAGGGCAGCACTAATTGCGATCTCCACTTGAATGCTGAAGTTATGTGCGAAATAAACAATGAATGATAATAGATGGACTCGATAAGATGTTGTTAGCACAATACAATATAAAGATGAAAATCGAAAAGAATTAGAACAGAGTTGTGTAGGTGAAACTAAGCTTTCCTGATAACGTTAATTTTTACAGGTCATTTATAAAATCTGTGTTATTTCTTTTACACCCAATAGGATAGGATATCTAAAATAGTATTTGTTTAATATCTCTCTCGTTTTCGCTGATAAAATATACTTTGTTAAGGTTCTGTGAGAGCTCTTCTGTTTTTTAGCAGGAGATGCTGGTTCCCGACGATGGTTACCTACATAATTTTGGGAACAGAAGCTGTACAAAGCAAATGTCTGCCTAAGATCGAATCGAATTTGCACTCACGGCTTAGAAATTAGAAATAGAAATACACTCCCCGCATCCGTGTTCTCGCAATAAAGGGTGTAAAAATACCCTTGACGCAAACGAAAGGCACTGGTTCTCCCCACTAATGCGATATTTTTTTTGTTCTAGACCATACCTGGGAACCCCCTAGTTACGGAGATATTGGGGTCAAAGTTCCAATTTTTTTGTTTTTCAGGTTATAACTTTACTTAAATTATCTCCATGACCCGTTTACTATTCAAAGCATCCACTAGCATAATGTTTTAAGAGTGCTAATTTGAGTTTTACCGTGAAATGTGATTTTAGACCCCAAAAAAAAAGTCGTTACCCTGCGAAAATTTTTGCATAGGGGTACTTAGTTCGATGTACAGAATGCTTGGTTGACGGCTGTGTAAAGGGTTAATTACACCCAGTATATCCAACCCGTTAATTGGCAATAGTTCTAAAATAAAACGACTAATTGCTACGGATTAAAGGTTTATTTTTTCAAAACTTACTCTAAGTTCTCAAAATATATATGAGATTTCTTACAGAACTATTTTTTTTAATTGCCTTCTTTTACTTATACTGAATATTCCTGAAATTAAAGACTACAATATTTTCTAAGATATTTTAAAAAGTGTAATGAGAATGGTTATATTATGATTAATTTGTCCAATGAAATTGAGGCGCGCATCCAAGCCTCAAGTTACAAAGACCTCGAGCTCCAAAACTAAGCAATCAGCAAGCTCGTTTTGGAGGGACAAACTGTCGTCCTTTTGGATACGCGTCTTTGATACCTATGCTAGTTTAAATTATATTTTATAAAATCATATTTTTATTAGCTACTCTTGTCATAGCCATATTTGCATATCCATGTGTACCTTTATCTCATTCTTTTTGTTGGCACAAATAAGATATGGGTGCATTTGATTGCATTCTGATCACACTGCATTCATAGTGTATGTCATGATCAGTGTCTTTACCCTAGCGCATCGTAACATACGAGGTGGGGATTCTGAGAAAGATGAACCGCAAACCCGTTCAGGTATTTGCTTTTAATCGTTACAAGAACGATTCCCTACGCCAAGTGGGATGCTATATTTATTCAAACCGGAACAAAACTCAACTATACATATGTGATATAGCTAACGATTTATTGACCCCATTCAAACAATTCTGGGGTAGTGATTTATGAAGAGTTTTTATCTAGATGACCCCGGGGAAGAACACTTACAAATAAAAACCTCAGAATTGTTCGAATTGTGTCAATAAATCAGGAGCTCCATCACATATGTGTACTTGTGTTTAGACTCGTTTTAAATTAAATATAGTATCTAAAAGACTTCAGCATAAATTATATTTTATAATTATGTTGGTGTAGCCTATTCCTATTAGATGAATGGCTTGCAGCGGGTTGGAAGTGAAGCTGCGTCTTTGCTGGTCTGCGTCTGGAAAAGTAAAAGAAATCCTTGAAAATTGTATCACAACTGTATTCTCCACAGGGTTAGGCAGAAGAGCAGATACATAACACCAGTATTTTGCTAGTTATATTTGAATCACATGAAATGGGGAAGAGTGCATTGCTAAACTAAACTAGGCTCTCATAAAACGTTGCTAATATGGTAGTTATCAAAAAAAATCTAATTAGTCCGTCATATAGATTACCAAAAAATATTAGACACGTATTTTTTTTTTCACGTAAACAAACAATGAAGACAATACAGTGCTTTGAAAATTCGTGTGACGTCACACTCTAAGACATTAGTACGACATTTTTTAGCGGTCAGTGACGTCAGCACCCCCCACTCAAATCTTTGACGCGTTTTATCTTCGTCAATTTCTATTGATTTGATAAAACAAAAATACGTATCCAATATTTTTCGATAATCTAACAGACGGACTAATTAGAATCACATTTTTTTTAGTCAGTAAACATCCCTATTGTAGGTATACGTATTGGAGCTGCTGACTGTGACCGTCGGCGCGGTAGCGGCTCGAATCGATTATAAACCCAAATAGCAATAATTTACCTCATTCTGCGCAGCACTGAAAGAGAGGCTGCTTGAGTAAAAAAAAAAGTACTTACCAATTTCCCATGCTCTGTACACTTGAAGGTCAGAGCAGGATCTCTCCCCGCTCCGCACGTGCAGCTGCGTCGGAGCGAGGTCACACAGCTAGCTGCGGAAGAAAGAATGAAAAGCATTACATGAATAGCATTTAAAACAGGTACGGAGTAAGGAGGGAAGGGGCGCATATGGATAATTACTGATTCTCGCATAATAGCAATAACTTACCTCATTCTGCGTTGCATTTAAAGAGAGGCTGTTTTCGAAAAGAGTAAAAAAAAGTACTTACAATTTTCGCATGTTCCGGTCACTTAGCGGAGAGAGCATCTCTTGATTTCTCCCCGCTCCGCACGCACGCTGCAGCGGCGGCGGAGCGAGGACACGCGGCTAGCTAAAGAAGAAAGAAAGAAAAGCATTAGATGAATTGCATTCAGAAAGGAACACCCCAGGGGGAGGGGGATTCACGAAAAATTCAGAAATGATAAAATATTTGTTTCTTCGTTCTTAATAATAGAAGTGATAAAACTAAAACACCCACGAAAGAACCAAGGTTCAAAGGTGTGCGGGGCCTAATAATGAGAAGTTCATTTCAATTGAAGGCACTGATACTGTAAAACACTTTCACCACTGTAACAAGCAGGTCATATCAAAGGTAGACACCTACCTTCTTAGAACACCAAGCGGCACGCGGGTTTTTTAGACTGGTCGGTAAAACGCCGCGCTCTAACGCGCGGTCGGATACGCAATGCGGCAATGCGGCAGCGTGCGACCGGGGCGCCGGGTGGTGCAAGGGGGTGGTGCACGGGGGGTGGTGCACACGAAGGGGGTGGTGCAACGCCCACAAAGCTCATTCAAAGCGCAGGTCACAGATACCGGTCGATAATCCGCAATGTGCCATACTATGCAAGTCTATGTAGACTTCGAAATATGCTAGGACCGAAAAGCTCGAAATGAAATGTCGTTCGGAAGGTTTCGTTCGAGATGTTGGGCAGCGTGTATCTCATGATTAAAGAAAAGGTCGTGGGGACAATTTTCAGTTTGAATTTGGATGGAAAGTTTATATGAGAGTAGACATTCTAGTTAGAAACTGACTACTTAAATTATTTCTAAATATCTTATTCCTAGAAATCTGTAGTGGTACTACTAGCAGTTTCTTCATCGTGTAGTATAAGGTTCTAATTTGGTGTTAAAGCTTTTATACCATCCATGCGCCCCTGATTTGGCTAAGAAATACATATTTCTTAGTCATGCTCGTTTTTATTAACAATGTTTTCCTTCAATAAAGCAAGTGATCATTACACAATTTGCAAATTAGTTCGGAAAATCAGAGGTGTGTGACTTGGGTTCGAACTCGAGACCTCTGACTTGTCAGTCTAACGGTCACGCAACTAGACTATCGCAGCTTGTGATAAAGCGGTTAAATAGACTGATTATATTATTCTAGAGCCCACGCAGGTTCCAATCAAGACTCAAGTTCAAATAATTTACCTTGGGTCAAAGGTCCATAAGACGTTGTGTTGGGAGCCATTGATGCATACAAAATTCATATTATTTTATTTATTTTTTCGGTTCTCACACGGTTTGTAGTTATGTAAGTTCAGCCTACAATGTGCCCACTGCTGGGATACTGTTGTGAAATGCGAATGAGTTATAATTTGCCACGCGGGCCCAGTGCGGACTGGACTTAGTATTTACAATAAATTTTAAAGAAATGCGCAATAACATTTGAAAAATAAGGTTGACGTCAGGAAGCCGGGCGGTCATAAAATCTTTGCCAAAACTCAAGCGATATTCTGATAATGATGCAGGCAGAACTATCATGATGATGATGAGTGTTGGGTGAAGAATAATGAAGAAAGAGCCTCAATCTTGCGTTCTTTGACCTTTCTTCGACTGTTCCTTTCCTTTGAGATCGATTCAAATTTCTGGCGATATGCCAGGGTGTTCTTTTGTCTAGCTTTTTAGAGAATAAAATCAGTTGTTCCCTGTTAGTGACACGAGGTGGCACCACTTTTGTTCTCTTATAAAACGTGGCAAACTACTTTTGTTTGATTCCTTCACGTTAAGTTATCCGTCGAAGCAACTCAAGAATACCTTAAATACATAGTTAAAATAATGCCTAGTTGTGTGCATCAATCGTTCCGGCCATTTTCAAAGTTACTATACTTATTTTTAAAGTGAAAATTAGAAGAACAATCTTGTTTAAAGAAATTATATAAAAGTTTTATTTGGTGACAAGAATAAGTTAGTGCAGTGTGTGTGATTTAACTGAGTGGAGTGTTTTTGGAAACAAGCTATGTAGGTAAGTACCTTCATACACTTTCTTAGGACTTACGTGGTTTGACCGTTTGAGGTCTTAATTACAGGACTGCTGTAAAAATGAAATATGGGGAAACTTTCCGGCTGAGCTATGTGCTTTATTTATTCTTATTTAATTTAATAGGAACAGCTAGTTGTATGGACATCCCTTTGTAATCTTTATAGCTTTTTGGTGTAAATTATTCAAATTTTCCAGTAAATGTTTTCATGTTTTTAATCTTAAAATAAATTAAATATTGAATTGAAGGGCACATGGAAGGAATTGGCGGAGGCCTATGCCCAACAGTGGGACAGTACAGGCTATTAAAAAAAAACGACTGATATAACTTATAGCAACTTTTGGAGTAGGTATATGTATAACTATTACGGGGGTCTGCGTGAATCGATTTCGTTGTGTAGTAGGTACCTACTTACTTATTGGGAATTCAAGCCAATTCGTACTTTTTTTCTTCATACAAAATAAGTACGGGTGTTAATTTTTTTATAAGGTTGCTATTCTTTTGGAAAACTTAAGTTTATGATGATTAATAAGAAAAAAATAGTGGTTTGTAAGTCTCGTCTCCTAGAGAGGAGGCCGGAGTCCCTGTAGTTAGAACATTATAGGCTGATAATGAAGTCTCGTTCGTGTAACTTTAAATAAGGTGTGAAGCAGTCATAATTAGTTCGTATTTACTATTCGATAATGTATTTACTTTACTGCTATAATATAATATATCTTGCTAACTAAGCATGTCAAATACTACACACTGCATGACGCAATTAAAATTTCATCCAAACGCGAAGTACTTCAAATACTCTCAGCAAAATTTTCAAAGGTCTGTTTATCAGTTTACCCCATCTCCCGTGATGTAGCTAGCAATCATATCTCAATATCCTTATATCTGTACAAAATACAAATGTGCAGCTTGTATATCACACTAGGGATGAAAGCGCGGACCTGCGCAATGCAGGACCCGAACCTCGCCCTATGCTGCAATCGCCATTAGTCATTGCGGCACAGCTTCCGTGTTCGTGATTCTGATCTCTTTTTCGTTATCAACTTGGAAAGAGGTATGTAATTTGCGTTTTATTTTAGTTTTTTGGTGTAGTTATTGGTGTTTATTTGTCGATACGGAAACGGAGATGTAATTTTTAATCTCCGTTACGTACTAAGACTTTTTCTAAAAAAAAAATTTTGTCCACTTTGTTACTACACAGAGCTATGAATGGTTAAAATTATTTTCCCAAATATTAAAAAAAATGTGCCACTTTTGACTGCATAATCAGTGATGGGAAAAGTACTCTGAGGTGATCTGCCTCCACTTCGCGCGGGACCAATTTGCTCATATAAAAAAATAACAATATTTTCTTTCGTAGAATCCTTGTCTGGCCCAACAATTACGAACACAATTAAAACAGATTCCAATCTGTTTGCAATATTTTGATTTTTATCATATTTTTGATATGAAATACTAAGACCATACATTTATTTGTGCTTTCAGGTGGAGTAGAGTTCAGTGGTTTTGCCTCTGCGTCGCCCACCCGTCGCCGAGCTGCCGCCGAGCCGCCGCCGCGCTACGCTATCTGAGTCTCGGTCCTTCGAGCCAGGATACCACACATTTGCACTTAAAGTGAGTAGGAACTTATGTTGTTAGCTAGGTAAATAAAGTTAAAAAAACCCGCGACTCAATAAAACTTAAAAATGTTATAAATAATATGCAAACATACAAGATAATATCATTATTTGAATTAAAACTTTGTCATGTTGGACGACCGGTCAATACCAAACTACATATCTTTGAAGCAACTCGGATTGTGTATGTAAATATGGACCAGCGTGCGACCCGATGTATGAATGTGGACGAGACAAAAGGAGTGTGTAAGGTTCGTAGCAGGTGGTGTTCTATGGTTTCTGTATGAATATTATTTATCCTGTTCCAAAATTTTTAGAATCATGTTTTAGTAGTTGGGTTTTAGTTTTATTCTATTAGGGTTTTTTGGCGAAATGAGAACTGTACACACACCTATTTACCCTTTCGTGATGTTATGCTCACATTCGACACACACATTCTGCAGATGCGAATGTAGGGCGACAAGCAAAAATTAATCCTTACATAACAGGGGGTGAGCAGACGGGCTCGTTTACGGAGACGCGGGGCGTCGCGTGGCGCGTGCAGATGGCTCGTCGCGTGCTTTTTTATTCATTTATTGAGAGGCATGTCCACCGCAACGAACGCTGCATTTTAAACTAACGAGCGAAAAATCACTCGTAAATTCGTCGTTTGAAATCGTTAACGTTTTCATACATCGCCAAGTGCTTGAATTAAAAACGCACAACGGGCTGCGCGACGCCCCGCGTCTCCGTAAATGAGGCCTAATGTTTCCAACCGGGCACAAATTCGGATTTTGTGGTTGCTACTGCAAAATGGCAGCAGACTATTTACTAGTTAAATTTTCATAATATAAAATTATTATATTTTAGCGACACGGTTGGCGCAGTGGCTGAGCGATTCTGCTGCGCTGACGCGCGCCACGGAACAAATATTTGTATGTCCTACAGATAGTTGTTCCGGGATGTTTGTCTATGTGAGCTTAAATGTCTACATGAGTAATTCCTAGGGTGGGAAACCGTCTAAAAAAATAAATAAACATAATTGGCGAAATTGGGGTGTACTATTACATGTACTTCTGCCCTACCTATGTAGTCTGCTGCTCTTTAATAGTTTTTAATTATATCGCAATGGCACAAGAAAATAAATTTGGTAATTATTTACCACTACAGCTCGCATTTTGTATGGAAACATTATATCAAATTAAAGCTTGCGACTCAAAAATGTTTTTAATTGTTTTACAGATCTTTCACGAGATAGACAGCAAGATGAGCTGTTCCAGAGACAGCAATATGAGCTGTTCCAGGGACAGCCAGATTACCTGTTCCGAAATGGGCCCTGCGGAAGTGATGAGCCAGCTTCTACACCTACGGGAGGATATGATGACTCTCAACTCGAGTCTACATGAGTTTCGAGACCACGTCTCCGTGGAGGATTTCAAGGATATCTATGAGGACGATATTGTAGATGGCTCGGTGACTAACATCGGGGCTTCTAAGAACTTCAGGATTCCGAAGATGTACCAAGCTGAGGCGCTGTTTGGTCGCTTGCAATGCCTGGCTATTGCTCGTCATCTGTTTCCTGCTGAGGAGATAAAGTTTATCGAAACCAAGTTAGGAAGGAGGCTGGACAAGCACGATACTATCTACGTGAAGAAGCCGAGGAATGGATCCTGTCAGGGACTTGTGGTCCTCCGTCTCGTTAAGGCTACTGATGTCGGATCTCCTAAGCTTTAATTCAATTATGGTTTGAATGAATAAAGAGATTTCGAATTGATTTTATTTATTGGCTTTAACAACTTTATGGAAAGGATTTTGAAGAAAAAACTTTTTTTTATTCTCCATAACGATTTACAGTTACACTTGTCCTTTTTTGTCTTGGGGTTCCTTTACTCACATTTTCATTTATTTTTCTAATCATACATATTATAAATTAGCTTATTTTTTATGATTACTCCTATACTACTTTGATTCGCCATTTGCATCGCCTTGAGTCTGACTAATATTATACAATCATCTGTCCAATCTTTTTCAAATATATGTTGGGGTCGACTCCGGCTGCAGCTGAATACTAGTATTTTCATGGGTGGTATTTCTGGGGAGACTTAAAACAAACCCAGAAAAACCAATCTCTCTATTAAAAAAAATATCTGTCGAGTTTTATTTTTTTTCTTTGTTTTTATTTTGTAATTTTTAGTGTTTAGGTCTTTTTGTCTGATTTTAATGTCTGGCGGTAGCATCGAATGTTGATTGTTTAACGGCTCTCACAGCACTCTGTATCCTTAAGGCTCGCTCCCAAAACTTAACGCCATACCACCACCACGCCACTGTAGCGTAGTGCTCTTCGTGGTAGGGAAATGAGACAAGGAAGACTTAGTTATACATTTACTTTAGCACTACACATACAAAATAGGGGTTCTAGGGTCTAAGGTCACGCACTGTCACTGAAGGTAGGAAAACGGTACTGCCCTGAGCAACCAGAAGACGTCGATCGCCACGCACGGTAGGTAGGCCGGGTCAGGCGGCCTCACGCGTCGGTAGGGACGCGCGGCAGGGCGATCGCCACGCACGGTAGGTAGGCCGGGTCAGGCGGCCTCACGCGTCGGTAGGGACGCGCGGCAGAGCGGTCGACCAGGTGGGCAGCGGGCGCCAGCTCGTTAATCTACCAAAAAAAAAACTGTCAAATTTTTCCCAATCAATTTTGAACCTAATGCTTTGGCGATAAAGTTCAAAATCTATTAAATAAATTTGACAGATTATTGTAGCTTGATGTGCGATGTAGACAGAAAAGTATAGAGGGCGCTGGGCGTTGTAGGGTTGCTTTAATGCGGGGTTGCCATATAATGCCTTTTCTACTGTTGCAGTAGGATATTTAGTGTATTAAGCAAGAAAATGCAAATATAAATTCTCGACTGGATATAGCTTGATTAAAATTAGTAGTATTTAGAAATAAACGTTAAGTAATACAGTTACAAAGATCTATACTAGCATTATACTAAATCGGTCTTAAAGATTGGCAATATCCATTGACGTAGTAGCGTTTGAAGGTTGCTGATAAGCAAGCAAGCAAGCAAGTAGCTGCAAGCTGCTTGCTTGCAGCTAGAAGCAGAAGTAGAGCGAATATAGTAAAGGCGCTTCCACGTAAGTCCCATAGAACTGCTGTTAGCTGTTTGCTGACTGACGCGATTTCAAAATGAAAATGTATGGTTACGCAGTCAACGAGGTCGTGAAAACACCCTTAGTTAGTACTTGTTTGATCTGTGTGAAGTCTATCCGCACTATCTAGTTTTGGTGCTTGAGTGGTAGCTGTCAAAAGGGCGCTCTTAGCAAACATTATGCGAAATGTATTGGCAACAACATATTGGCGGTTTTAGTTCCTACTTTGGTCGCGGACTATAAGATTTCGGTATAGCTATATGTATGGAGATTATTGATTGGTCGTTTGTGTCGCACTTAGTTGTCTCTCTTGTAACCGTGTCCATTGTAAATCAGACTAAGGTAAGGGATTTAATTTCATTATTTAATCAATGAATTAAGGTCTAGATATTATTAAGATTTTAATTTCAGTCTTCGCTAGGTTCTACATTTCCGATCTTCGTAATCCAGTGTGTCTTTGTTTGTCAAGAGTTTCTAGTAAGCAATGGTTTATTTCTTCACAGCTTGAAAATGTTTTTTTCTTAAATAAACTATCCTAAATTAGCTATAGCTTTAGTAAATTCGTAGTGTATAATGAATGTTTTTGTGTTGTCAGTAGGAAGAACCGAGTGCCCGAGCTGGTCCTTCGAGTCACGCCCAGCCGTACCTCTGGTTGTTCAACCACTGCTTACTGCCTGCTTTAAAGGTATTTTATTAACAAAACTCAAATATTTATAAACGTTAATTTTGTGGGTTTTTTTTTTTATAAGAATTTCTATTTACGGCAAGTACTTGTCGAATATACACACATCAAAAGTGTCTAGGGATCAAGCATTTTTATGCGGATTTCTTGAGATTGAGATGTGGCTTTGTAATAAATTTATGATTTTATAAATTTATATGGATCCTTTTTGGTGCATTTCATAATTTGAATCAGGAACTGTGAAACAAATTCGAGTAAAAGATGAAAATCAGCTGTCAATATTTTCCCTATAAAAACATACAACGCATTGAAGACATTATTAGTGCTACTGTTTCCCTACTACTGATTAAAACCAACGTTATTATGGAGCGGCGACGTCATTTAAGCAGGGAAGAAATGCTCAGAGCCGTGGGAATGATAGAAGCTGGTTCCCGGCAACGTACTGTGGCTTTAGCTCTGAATACAAGTCAGAGTGTTATCAGTCGACTTTGGACACGTTACCGAAGCACTGGTACCGTGGCTGAGCGCCATGGAGGACGGTATCGCTGCACCACACGGAGACAAGACCGATACATTCAAATCTTAACTCGAAGAGCTCCAACAATAACCGCCATGATGTTAGCCGTGAGGCTTCATCACTCTTCAGGGAACTTAATTAGCGACCAAACAGTCAGAAACCGCTTGCATGAAGTGAACCTTCATTCCCGAAGACCGCTACGGGTACCACCTATAGCAATGCACAATCGTAGGATTCGATATCAATGGGCTCTTGAACACAGAAATTGGGCAGAAGAACAATGGCGTTTCGTGTGCTTTTCTGATGAGTCTCGTTTTGGTATGAGACCGGATACAAGACGTATACGACACTGGAGAACCCCCTGGACGCCAACAGCGATTAAAATCCTGCCAGGAAGTCCATCCTTATAGTGGTGGAACCATCATGGTATGGGCGGGTATTTGGATCGGCGGAAGAACTGAGTTGATTTGGATCAGAGGCAACCTCAACGCTCAAATTAATGCTGAGACGATTGTATCAGACGTCATCGTTCCTCTACAAGTGCAAATCGGTCCCTTATTTCAGTTAATGCATGATAATGCACGACCGCACACCGCAAGAGTTGTAAGACAGACTCTCGCCGCAGCTAACATCAATGTCCTGCCCTGGCCTGCTCAGTCGCCAGACTTGAACCCGATTGAGCATGCATGGGATATGCTACAGAGAAGAGCTCTGCCGAATATGGAGGGTATCCAGTCGCAAGAAGACCTTTTTTTGTTGTTGCAACGAACATGGGCGGCCATTCCACAGCGTGATTTGGATGAACTCATTTTGAGTATGCCAAACCGATGTTCTTGTGTTGTAAGTGTTCGCGGTAGAAACACGGATTATTAATTGTTTAAGTTACCCACTAAAATTTTAAAGAAAACTGTTATTTCAGTCTTTTTTTCGAACTTTAATGTTAGTGGTTCAAATGTCAAAAATCTTTTTATTAGGAAAATGGCAAATTTCTTTATTAATGCAAAGGTGACTTGGTTTATCGTTACTGTGACAAACGAAAACACTTTATTTGATGAATCCTTAAAGAAAATTTTAATTAATATCAATCAGGAGAAAAGTTATTGCAAAAATATATGTTGATCCCTAGACACTTTTGATGTGTGTAGTACCTATAAGCACGCAAATAAGATTGGATTTATGTGGATTGGGCTTTGTAATAGAAGTGCTATTTACTGCAAGTAGGTATTGGTGGAATATAGTATAATAATAATAATAATAATAATAATTTTTATTTAGACACATTGGATGACACGTTAAGCACAACAATTAAATATAGTAAAAGTAGATAAAAATAAAAGAGTAAAGATAATAGTGCAATTTAGTAGCGCTAGACCCCACACTAGGGTACCCTGTGTCGTGGGATCTAGTTATACTTGCGCTAATGACACAATAATTATAAGTGCACTAGTGGGTAGTTCAGTAAATTTTTGGTTACTTAGTCTAAACAATATTTAAACTTACCTACTTAAGTAATGACAACATGCAAACTTACATTTAAAAGGTTTGGGTAGAGTGTATTTGAAAGTGGATGTGGTTGTGTTAGAGAAAATTACATAACTAGGGATTGTGTGGGTTTGTGTGGAGTATGTTTGTGTTACGCCAACGAGAGAATTTGCGATGGATTTATGGAACGGGAGTCAGGAGAGCTTCAGTCCTTGCATAGTCTTGAGCTGATAGCCATTTAATAATTTTTGCTTTACAAGTATACCTTGAGCAAGAAACCATGTCCAGAATTTTGTTGACATGTTGATAGATGTATGGACCCGTGTATCTTGGAGCTCTTTGAGCGAATTTAGTGCGAGTAGTGGGTGTTTTCCATGTCTTATTTCTGCATGATCTAGACGATTTGGATTGATTTTGGGGTGCTTGTCGGTGGAAGCGTAGTAAGACTGACAAAAGTATAAGCAGGCAAATAAGCATGGATTGTTGTGTTTATATTATTTCATGATTTTCCTATTGCTCCGTTAAAGACGATGCTTGAATTATGTAATGCGATAGAATTTTCAAGCTTGTGGTGACTAATAAACTTATAGGTAACAATCCGTTTTCTGCAAATTTATTTAAAAAAAAACAATGTTGAAAGCTAAGTTTTTTTTAATACATGGAATGGTTTTACTCTTGACCTCAAACTTTTTAATTATTAAGTTGCTTCATTTACAGGGGAGTGCTTTTTAAATTTCAGGTTTACTCAGGCACAGCAAGCAACTCATCGAATTAAAGATGCACCCTCTGATATTCAGGGGAATGTTAAGAATTATTATTATGTTTGCTTTGATTACGGCATCAGGTATGGTAATGAGACATTGGGGACGAGACTCCGTCTCGTATATCGTACTGAGAGTTGTCACAATGTGTCTATTACCGAGAGTTACGAACTTTTTGCTTTACAAGACCGGGATAAAGGTAGGTTTCACTTGTTTTTATTAATTCTCCTTTGCTTTCATATTAATCGACACTTACTGGGTAGTATTTGTCACTCAGAGATATTTAATGATTACTTAGGCCGTCAGTTAGTAAAGGTTTGACTTACAAAACCTTCAATAAAATCTCAAAATCATGGAATCATCAATCAATGATGGCTTAAGTAATCATTAAACGTCTCTGATTGCGGTAGTAAGTAAAGGGTTTTTTAATAAGAGTGGCGTGCCCAAAGTCTGCCATTTTTCTCATTTTCAAAATCCTGCAACGATTAAAACCTGTTTACATCACTAACTGCTATTATAAATGCGAGTAGTAAAATTATAAAAGTAAGTCTGTCTGTTTTGTTTGTAATTTGATACACAGGTAGTCTAGATCTTGAGAAAGGACATAGGCTACTTTTTAATGCGAAAAAGGGTTGAAAGGGCCCCGGGGCAAGGGGCTGCGGGTTGTTCGAAAGAGTGTGGCCTCGACACAAAGGGTTAAGAATGAACATAGGTGGTTTTTAATCAGTAGAAGTCTGACACTCCCTATCACTCTGCCCAGAGCGGGAGAAGTCATTTGATGATTACCTAAGTCACAAAAAAAGGGGTTGAAACCCCTTTCAACCCCTTTTTTGTGACTTAGGTTATCGCGAACAAAAGTAATCTTTCCGTCCCCCCGGACGGAAAGATTACTTTTGTTCGCGATAACCGACATCCACCCGGGCAAAACCGAGGGCATCAGCTAGTACAATAATGGTGTGGGTATGTTGTTCTTGATGTTTGCATTGGTGTCAGTTATTGATAGTACAGGCCGTATGCGTGGCTGCTGTTTCGAAAATAAAATAGAATGGCGGAAAGTTAAGCAGGGTTAAATATCTAAATACCTTTGCAAAAATTTTAATTATGTTTATCTTAGTATTACGCAGCCGCCTAATGTGGCACATCCATTTTAGATAAGTCAGTAAAGAGCAGGACGGTTTACACCCATTCGAAACCGAAAGGTACTTGTTGTTCCCGGCATTTCGATATTTCTTTTCTTCTGGACGATACATAAGAACCATTTACAGATTTTTGGTATGATTACGTTATAAGGTTCTTTGGAAAAGTTGTTTAATATGACGAGTAGGCTCACCTACTTTTTTTTTGGGCTGGTGGAAAATTATCAAATAACCCCTCCCGCTCTTGGGCAGAGCGAAAGGGAGCGAGAAGGTATATGTCTAGGCAGCAGTAACTTGTGAACAACCCGCAGCCCCGACGGGCACCCGCAGCCCTGACGGGCAGGCTCACCTCCTTGAAGGATCATCGTCATGTCTGAATTCACCTACTGCAAGTTATAGGCCTCTTTTTTCTTGTGTCAATCTCCACGGTCCTTTTTTTAACTCAGCGGTAAAGCCTCCGAAAGGACGGCTTTGCTACGTGGCACCCATTAAAAACAAAAACACCGCCGTGAGCTTACTATCGAGCCGCGAGAACTAATACGCATGATGTTCGGGGCGCATCCAGCGGGGTCTTTGGACACCGTACCTTTTGGCGATGTCCAGTCTTACCTGAGATATCATCATGACGCATGAGATTCACATGTTGTTCACATCATGCAGGTGACTAAATATTTGTCTGTATTTTTATGTAATTTCAGAAGGAGGCCCCGAAGCTGGGGTACATTTACAACAGCCGAGATCCTAGGCGCAGGGCATCAAGGGAAGGATTTGTAATTTAAGGTAAATTCACCAAGACATATGCCACGGTATGGGGACAATTATTAACATAAATAAAACACAAAAAAAGTTATAACCGTTTGATACGAGTAAAAAAATGTTATCTACATACATATATATGTATGTATGTATGTTTGTAATGAATAAACTCAAAAAATATTACGCCGATTTCTAAAATTCTTGAATTGGAAAGCTACATTGACCCTGAGTAATATATGCTACTTTTTATCCCTGTATTTCCACGGGAACGGGAACTACGCGGGTAATACCACGTGATATCCGCTGGTGGGTTTATAACTTTATTTTTAATTTTTATTTATTTAATTACTGATCTGATAATTATGGCAATTGGTGAAACGTAAAACTCATTGCTTTCGTTTTCATGTACAGCTTATTTTTTCATGTTACGTTTCCCCAATCAGTGCCACGTTACAAGTCTCAGGTTAGGTTCCCATGGTTTACATGGAAACGTCTTGGTTATACAAGCTTTTGCTACACAAGGGGTGTAGCAAAAGCTTGTATAACCAAGACGTTTTATCACCAAAGAGTGATATAGTAGGCCTATAATAGTAACTATTGTGACTGCTTTACTAGAAAGGTTTCTAACAGAGCATTTTGGTTATATGTATCGAATAAACTATTACATTATCAATCTGCACTGTAAAGTACTACGTGACGTCGCTATGGAGCTAGTTCTGTAAAAGTCATAATAACTGTTCTATAGTACTCTGTACTAAATAGTACCATAGTGACTCCTGGTGCAGTTGCTACATAACTTAAATTCTTAATAGCTCTTGTGAGTTTGCGTTACTGCTACGAGACAAAAAGTGATCTAATTCGTTTTCGGTGTAAAAATGGCTGCTGTTTTCTGCCGTGTTAGCACATTAGCACGGCAGGAGCCATTATGTGCTATAGCAGCCATAGACGGACGACTACTTATTTTATTAAATTAAATTTAATTAAAACATGAAAATTATAAAGTCGCATTGTAAAATTACATTACACAATTGTTTAGAAATAACACTACTGCACCTAGATGTACATTTTTGTAATACCTACTTTTTAGAAATAAATTATTCTTATTCACTTTCTTATAATTTGAAATTAGCATAATGATTTAATTGATACAATTTTTCTCGCAAGTGCAAGTTATGGCAGAGTTACGGTCCATGAATGTAAACTTGTCTCCTTGAGAGCCCTTATGTAATGTTTATTGATTAAATCAGTGACAAAACTAGGCCCAATTTGAGGTTCTGTAAACGTTTACAACACCATAATAGAACTGATCACGTACGTTCGTCGTTCGTCGTAGTACGTTCTGATCCGTTCTCTTTTATAGTACTTTTTTATAGGACTTTTATAGTACCAAATGTTGTTATTTGGGATCGAATAGGTTTTTGTTTGATTGCCTCGTTTGTTCAGCAGCCGGAAGTGTGACTGTTGAGCTGTGTGTTTGGTGTGTGATTATACACTCTATAAACTCTATTTAAACCCTATCTTAGGTATTTTCATCATTATTTATTTTCATGTCTACCTGCCCCTGCGAAAATTTGTAGGTTTAATTTTATTTGAATTCAGATATTTAGTTGCTAATTATTTGGGATCATACATATACCTACTTCCTGTATTGCTGCTCTTTTTAAATCTGTCTACTAAATAAATCTTCTTCTTCTTCATCAGGAACCAGACCAGCAGTTGAACAACAAACCGACGACCATACAGCTACTTCTCTTCGGACAATGATATTATTAAGTCCTAATTGCCTAATCCACTCACAATCACAATTACCCTTCATTTTATTTAATTATTTTGTTGTGTTTGGGTGGCTTACAGCTAACAAAAAACTGGCCTGCTGGAAAGTGCAAATCAGACTTGCACATGAAGGGTTACGTACCACTGTAGTCGATTCATCTTCATACATGTTTTCCTGTAATCTATAAGTGTTGAACTAATTTCTGTTTTTTTTTTTAACTTTGGGTTCAGTAGTTTTGGAGATAAGGGGGGAATGGTCGGACAGACAGACAGACAGACACACGAGCGATCCTATAAGGGTTCCGTTTTTTTCCTTTTGAGGTACGAACCCTTAAAACATAAATTCATAGAGAGGCAATGAACGACAAGTCATTTAAAAGCTTCCACAGTTCATTCATTTTACATAATCATCCATCAACTGCTTCTTGTATAACTAGATGCTGCTGAACCCAATTATGTTAATCATCATTACAGCCGATAGACGTCCACTGATGGACGTAGGCCTCCCCTAAGTGCTGGCTCCTACACCGGTCCTGTGCGTCTCGCATCCAGCGGTTAACCGCACCCTTTACCAGGTTATCGGTTATCCACCTAGTGGGAGGCGCTCCAATGTCTTCCGATGCAATGAAACGTGAATTGCTTTCAAAATGAAGGGTACTTGTGCGTGAATTTTGAAATTTAGGAGCATAATAATAGTTAGTTCATAGAATCGTAGATCTTGTACTTACTAATTTCTGTGGTAGGTATAATTTGATTATGTGGGATTGTTTTGTTTATAGTTTACACCTGTGGCTTACACTAGGAACACAAGGAGACAAGGAGTGTTCATAGATTCCAGTTTTAGAGGTAGATAATTATTATTAATTAATAATAATTTATTATTATATTAGATAATTAATACTATTGTAATATTTTGTTCCGGGCTTTGTTCAAAGTGTTAGTAATTATTTGTTATACTGGACATGTAGGTCACGTAGATATAATATTTATGTATGATCAGTGATCACGTAGAATGCGGTTTCTTCATTTAGATCTTTCATCTAGGTACGAGAAAATCTCGTCTTGAAGTCTCAAATTACTTTGATCCTACTGTTATTTGAATGATAATTCCTCACCGGGATAACACTTCACACCCTTATTACTTTTTGTTTGCAAAACAAGTACGCAAAAACAAGTTTTTTTTTTCAAGTATTTTACTTAAAAAAACAGTTTTGTTTTATAATATAGAATTATAATTTATTGTTGTTGCAGGCCGGTTAGAAATAAAAGATTATAAAAGAAAAAAAAGTATCTTTAAACATTAGCCCTACTTTGAGAAAACAATAATTAATTTGTTAGTATGTATTCATCATTTTAATACTTAACTTCATTGAAACAAATCGAATTTGGAATTTTGACAAAAACAATATTTTGACGATGTGGTTGTGTTTGAGAGCTTATTTCTTCAGAACTTTATTTTGTATAAAAGTATACAAACTTATTTCTTTATACTTTTGTAATCGTTTGTGATACTCGTTATCTATAAAAACATATTTTTTACTTAATATATAGGTGTCTATTTGCCTAATCGTTAGGTATAGTAATTATGGCCAACCTATCACTCAATTATTGCCAGTAAGTGTTAAAAGTTTTGCACTTTTTAGTATGAAAACGTGAATATTGCAGTAAAAAGCGCGGGTCTTTGGGCGAAGCTCATGTTACAGGTTGATTCCCAGACCAAAACAATAATAATTTTTGGTCTTTGTTGACTGGGAGCCTTAAGCCGGCTTTTGACAATGGGATATAATATAATATATATTACATCTTGAGATATAATATTTTATCGCTCGTAATACATTTGTTACAATTTAAGATGATTTATATATTATAGCACAGTGTCGGTACGTACAAAAAGTATGACGAGCGATAAAATATTATATCTCAAGATGAAATATATATTATATTATACATCAAATACCACCCATAGTCAAAAGCCGGCTTTAGATTCGAGCTTGAACTACCTTCAACTTTTTACTCATTAAGACATCATTGATATATCTTTCTGTAAGTACATAGATAAGTGGAATTTTAAACAACTGATACCGAACATCAACGACCCCATAGTTGTTTGTTCTGATACACTCAGAACAATGACCCCATTTTATGTTTTACGTAAATTCTCTTACGAAAATAAATCTTCTAAATGTTTAACAATATCTAAATGTGCACAATTGCCTAGATTTACCACTCAACGGGGTGGTAATAAATGTTTGCAAAATGAACCTTTTTCTGTATTATTTTATCCCCGTCCTCTGCTTGGCCTTTTCTCAACAATGTTGGGGTTGGCATTCAGTCTAACTGGGTGCAGCTGAATACCAGTATTTTACGTGCGCCGACTGCTTATCTGGCCTCTACAACAGAATTATTATTGGAGTAAAGATGTCCCCTTGGTAAGACTGGTTGTCAAACTTTCGAGCTGATTACCTAGTACGAATGTCAAAGATTTTCAAATGGCCGGGAACAACGACAACGTGCTTTCCGAGGCACGGAGGGAAGTCGGTATGTTATGGGAGGTCACAAATCCACAGCACACGGTCACCAATCTAGGCACGCGCGGCTTAAAGTGAAGATCAACCCGAGCGACTGATATTATACTGTCCACTTATTTTGGTCATTTGTTTTGGCCTTGTTTTGTTCTGTCTCCTGCTGCTATGGAGGGAAGTGGATATTATGTTTTTCCTACTCCTCCGCTATTCTTTTCTGATTGATTCCGTTGCGGGATCCAAGACAGTCAAATCATTTCTCTGGGACTTCGTCGAGCTTCGTCGTCCCGGCGCTTTTCTTGTGGTCGCCACTGTTGATTCTGGCTTACAGGAGTAACAGTGTTATGGGATAGGCCATTTATTTTTTCGTCATAGATGTATCAAATAGAAAAGGCATATTTCTTGACAAAAAAAAAGAAACCGGTTTAGTCCGTCAGTTAAATTATCGAAAAATATTGAATACATATTTAAATGCTTTTTTTTGTATGTCTCAAGGCTGGGTAAAAGTCTCAACATGATGGGTGTCTGAGGATCGACGGCACCATAGAGGCAGACAGCCTTGAAAGAGGTGGCGGTAGGGTGGGTGTAAGAGAAAACTCTCTAGAAGGATGTAGGGAAGGCCTTTGTCAAGCAGTGGGTCATACAAATTCATTAAACAAAGTTTTTTTTATATGTATGTCAATTTACTTGTCTACAAATTTGTTTAATTTATAAATACTTCTAACTATTTAATAAAAAACAAATGGGTTCGAAACACAAAAAGAGAAAATAGTAAAAGTATATATCAAAGAAGCTAATTGTCAAGTCGACACGAAAAAGAGAATAAGACTTGTTGCTTATTATGAGAGAACCTTTCCTCGCCATCTGCGTCGCTTGATACAATAAAGTCTGGGTAATAATAAGTACGTAAATAATTCAAGGGGTGATTGTATTCACAAACATTTCTATAGGACCAAGTCTAACCCGATAATTAGATTTTTTCACCCCACCTAAATCAGAATCCAGACTTTGCTATAGATACTATCACGCTCACTGACGGTCGACCATTTTTTACCCTTCTGTCGTGAGGCATAAATTAGAAACGTGGTCGACTGTTCTATTCTTGAACAGCAATTGCATATCTAATGACTTCTTGAAGTTTCCTTGATACGTATTTATAGCAGTACAATGTAAATAAAATCTGCTCGAGTAATAATTATTTTGTTGCATTAATATATATTATTTAAATAAACGGAACAGCGTAAGGCCTCATTTAGGGAGACGCGGGGTGTCGCGCGTCGCGTGTGGCGTAACATCTCGCAGCGCATCGGTCTTTTTTCTATTTAGGTACGGTGCGACGACGTGAAGCGGCAGTTATAATTGCATGCGTAAACACAAACATATGGCAATACAAGATACTCACAGAGATGAGAGACGGGAAGACTGGCAGTGCCCGTCACGAACCCTCAAGCACGTAGCAAAGCACGCGGTAGCGTTTGCAGCGGCAATTGTCGATGACGCGACGCTCACGGCGGAATCGCACAATGCAGACGTACTCACGGTCGCAATGGAGTACGATATGATCGCCTTTTTAAAAGATGTAAATTCTATATTATTAAGCGAATTTTATTTAATACTAGCTGATACCCGCAGCTTCGCCTGTGTCAAATTATATAAGTACCTACTAAAACCTTCCTCAAAAACTAATCTATCTATTGTTGAAAATAGCATGAAAATCAGTGCAGTAGTTTCAGAGTTTATCGCGAACACAGACAAACAGACTGTCAGACGCGGCGGAGGACTTTGTTTTATAATATGTAGTGATGATAAGAAGTAGTCCAGTGTTTTCAGCAAATGAAAATGAAAAAATGCAACTCTTTATAACCTAAAACTAGTTGGTTTGATTGAGTACCCCGAGTGCGCCGCAGAGATGCTCGCCGCGTGCTTTGCCACACGTTCTTTAGGCTTCCCCCTGAGGGGAATCCACGTTTCCCGTCTCGCATCACTATGAACAACATCTTATGCTGCCATAGTTTGTGTTTGTGCGATAACAAGTGCCACCCGTCCAAGAAAAAACGCTTTAATTTTTCACTTTTTAGTGGTTCACATGTGATTGTCCCTTTACAGCGTATGGCGGCGTGATGTTATGTTATGAGGTGAAGTAAACAATAGACAGACATGAGATTTCGGTAATTCCAGTCCATTTGCTATCATTTATTGAGGAGTTCGATGTCTATCTCCGAAGTTCTGCATCAGATCTTCACCAAATTGAAAAGAGACCACTCGGAGAAAAGAACGAACAATAAGAAAAACTCTTCCAAAAGCTACCCCAATCGTAAGAGTCCTCTCTATTTCTCCAGGATTCCATCATCAGATCCTGACTTGATAATCATTTAGCCACCTGGGAAGTATACAAATTCAAACAAAAAAAAATTCAAATCGGTCCAGCCATCTTTGAGTAAGAGAGATGGGAGCGCACGTAGAAGTTTCCACCGGGGGCACCGCTTCATAAAGAATTGCCGCTGTGTGCGCCCCACCGCGATGAACACCACGTGAGACGCGTCGATGCCATCCGCGGACTCGGCAGTAAAAATGCTCCATTTCAAGCAAACGCACTCATACAACGCTACCTATATGTTTGAATTCAGTGCGGGCCACGCCGCCGCGCCGCCCATCACAACGCGCGACGCCCTGCGTCTGCGTAAACGAGGCCTTTTACATTATAATAAAATAAACTCCTAATTATACCTATTCAATCTGTAAATATAGTAGTAGTAGTATTTACAGCAAACCTGTCAACGACTCATAACTCACTAGAGCATTTTAAAAGTGAAAATTGATAGTAACGTTGGCTGACGTATATTGTGGGAGCACCTTTAGATGGTACTTGCTTGATTCTAGTTTATCTGCCCCTGTCTAGTGCATAAGTATAAGTAGGTAATATATAACTTCGGAGATGATCGATTGGTAATTCGTGTCGCGGTTCCGCGTTTCTCTTAAGACCGAATGTATTTTGAACCGAGTGTAGCACAACGTACTCAGTAAGTACTTTTATTTTAGAATTAAATATAAACGTTTAGTACTAAAGTCGCTGAATGATTTTGGTATGTCTATGTCATTAGTATGTCCTATATTTGTCATCTTTGTGACCGACCTTTGTTTTCTGTCTGAAGAGTCAGTAGATATTAAAGATTTGTAACTGGAAGTGTGGGTTAAAGTTTAAATATTCATTTTTGGTCGAACAAATGAGGCTGCAAAAACATAGTTCTTTCAGGATAATCCAACCATCGCTGCAACAAATTAAAACCCAAAAACAATGAGAAATTAGATTCATGTGTTTCAGAGTTCATTGTTGTATTATGTTATTTATAAATGGTTAAATTCAAGATACACCTGTATTTTTTTATCTGTTACTTTACTTTTATCAAAATCTATTGGACGATTTATATTTTCTTGAAAATACAAATCTTTTTATAGAAATAAAGCCATTTTCTGTCAGACTCTACTTTGTAATTAAAGTAAAGGTTCCATCCTAAAGAATATTTATTGGGTATAAATAATTGGTGTTTTCAGTAGGAGTTTTGTTGGTGGTGGAGTTCAGTGAGCGGAGAGGGGAGTGTAGCGAGCTGATCCTTCGAGTCACCATCACCACCACCTGTGGTTGTCAAAGCACTACTTGCAGCCTGCTATAAAGGTATTGAATTAACCTAATTAAATATTTGTAGTCATACTGACAATGCATCAGCGTTATCATCATCTGCCTAGCCCTTTTATTTTTTTGGGGTGTGGGAAATCATCAAATAACCCCTCCCGCTCTGGGCAGAGCGAAAAGGAGTGTCAGACTTCTACTGACTAAAAACCATCCATGTTCATTCTTAGCCCTTGTGCCGAGGCAGCGGTATCTCTCTCTCAGCCCCGACGGGCTAGCCACGATCCACAGGCCCGCGTCTACGGTGGCCATCATGTGGCCCCCGACGCCCGGAGCGTCTCCCACGGCGGCTGGGACGAGAAGTTCTCTCCCTCACACGTTCCGCCACCTCCTTCGCTAGCATCACTGCTTCGCAGAAGGAGACGACGACGTCCCATTCCCCATCGCCCCGGACCATGGCTTGCACCAGGGCCGGACGCGAGAGATCGCCGCCGTCGGCCAAGCGGGGCAGACCTCCACGGTGCACTCCACCGTGTCTTACGTCCGATCCTTACAATGGTGGCATACAGGCGTTTCCCGTCTGATTCGGTGCAGGTACCTCCCGAAACAACCGCGTCCGTAGAGTCATCTGCCTAGCCTTTGGGTAGGGTTGGCTTCTAGTCTTTAACCGTCTAGTAGGCATAGTCTCATACTTTACATTACAAAGCATATTGTTTTGCTTGATACGTTCATATTACGGTCATGGTATGGTACGGTGTAGTGGGCAGAATACTTTACGCTGCGCTTTTGATGATACATTTCTTCTGAAATAATTAATTAGTGTGTATTTGCAAGTTTAATGACGTTAATGATGAGACATGTGAGTATATTATTATATTTAAATACAACGGTTATAGGAAACTCAATATGTAACTGGTGGTCACCCATACACGGACAACAACCGGTTTAACCTGAAGATAGAATCGAGTGGCTTCTATTATTAAGCCATGTGCTGTTCAGATAAAACACATCTGAAGATTAAAAATTCGACTCTTTGTAGGGGAGAAAGTATAAGGATTTCTGGTTTTGGTTCTCTGTTTTCCTAAAAAGAAATTCCTCTCCTCTCTACTTCTACCTTATGGCTATATGATTATGTCTGCTGTTCTGAACTGTATCACAGCAGTTATATACTCTGTTAATATAAGTCTAAGTATAACCTTTGTCTATAATGTCCCTTGTATGTCTTAGAACCAAAAAATCGAGGACATGCGACATCTACCAACCCGCACTGGTCACGCTGGTGGATTATAGCCCACCCCTCTCTTAGAGAGAAAGTCTGAGTCCCTGCAGTGGGAACATTATGGGCTGATGATGATAATAAAGTTTTTCCATTACAGGTTTCCCCGCACATCTTTACAACACAATCTAAAATGTTTACTTCAGGAATAATAGTAGAAATGGTGAAAAGGACGGTTGTCATGATTTCCTTGCTTGTAATAACGGAGGTGACATTGGCATTCTGGATACGAGGACCTATGCTAACCTTTGCAAGACTGCCCGCTCTTTGGGTGATACCAAAAATTACGAATGAAATGTTCGAAATTGTATACATGTACTTAGAGCCTAAGGTAATGGTTTTACTATTTATTTTAAATCTTCTAGCAGATCCTAAGGTGGCTTTTTTTATTAGCGGGTGGAAAATAATCAAATAACCCCTCCTGCTCTTGGGCAGAGCGAAAGGGTCAGACTTCTACTGACTAAAAACCACCCAAATTCCTTCTTATGTCGAGGTAACTTGTGAACTACCCGCAGCCCCGACGGGATCCTTAGGTTGTGACGATACTGCCAGCACCGATTGCGGCTACCGGCGCGGCGAGTATTTTGTTAAAAGGAAATTCCCCTAAAACGATCTTGATAATTTATTGCTTCCTGTGCATCATATCTCATGAATTAATGTATGAGAATAACCTTTTGCCCAGCTGTGGGACTCAAAGGTAACCGGTCCCAGCTTTGAGATATTATAGATCACGCTATGAGGCTTGTGGACCTCGACCACCTAAGTCAATTAATTAGTAAAGAGGTTAGTAACGTTGTTTCTTACGATGTTTTCAGGAGAAGTGTCCAAGGCTTGGTAATCTGTACCAAAACACGAATAGTCGACGCAACACCTCGTCTGTTTGGACTGCTTAAGGTAAGGATATCAATGTTAACAGTTTAATGGTTGGTCAAGCACGGTTGGCGCAGTGGGCTAAGCGATTGGCTGCAGCGCTGCCTGTCGCAGGTTCGATTCCCAGACGGAACTTATATTTGTATGGCCTACAGGTAGTTGTTACGGGTCTGGTTGTTTGTGTTTATGAGTTTAAAATGTTTGTAGACAAGAAAATGTGTATCGTGGAAATAATAAACATATAAATAAAGTAATAGAATTACAAAATAAAATAAAAAAAACAACTATCGAGTAAATATATTTCTTTTACAGATACAAGACCGGTAACGAACAACACAAGATACCGACGACCATGGCGCTTCACTTAATGCCGATTTTCTAACTAACTGTGAAACCTTATTTTTCGTGATAGATAAGGAATTACAATCCTTTTCGTTTGGTCAATTCAACACAAAGAAAAAAAATAAAAAAAATAGTACAAAATGTTTTGAGCAAAACCAAATCTTGCTTCTATATCTAAAAGCTTCATTTCTCCCTTTTTCTTTCTTGAATAGGCTCTACTTGCATATTGATTGATTGATTATGATTGTGCTTCTATTTTGATGAAAATTGTTATGTTTTAATAAGACTATATTTTATAAAAATGTACAAATTGATATCACTTCAGTGATCGTACTACTATCATCATCATAATTCTCCTGCCCTTATCCCAATTTATTTGGGGTCGGCGCAACTTTCCGACTTCTCTATTTCACGTCATGTCAGCAGTCTAGATATCTACTTCTACTCCCATTACTAAAACAACGATAGTTTTTTCTAAAGATATACCGACCTTTCTAAGATTCACTAAAATAAACTCAGTAGGTACCCAAATGATAAACTTACGACCCACGGATGCCCCTCAAGCTAAAGGGGAAAATGTTCAAGTTAGAATGCTGGTTTATCACACTAGCTTAGCATTCAAAACGATGGATAAAACGATTGCATGTAGCGCAGATGAGAATGTTGAGATGGATGTGTGGAGTGTCATGAATGAATAGAGGGAGGAATAAATATTTATTTATTTTTATTGGTTCACTAACTGTTGTTTACACAGAGTTTATAATAATTATTACATGCAAAAACGTAAATGCAACAGTGCAAACAGGTAAACTCCGCATGCATAAAGAAGTTGTAAGTACAATATAATTAATATTAATGTGAATTAATCTAATTTTAATTCTAGTTTTACATAATTACTTAAAATCATAAGGTGAACTTATTATACATAAACACACTTTTTCCCATGCGAGACAAGGGAAAGTTATATATAAGAGGAACTTTGAAAGTGGAGGCTGTTACATAGACATTGAAAGGAACTCGCCTATATTGGTATGGAAATGTATGAGGAGGTATAAACGCATCCTATAAGTAAGGCATAGTAATGGTGATGGACGTAGAGGGAGAAGTAGGCCAAAAAATGGATGAATGGATTGTGTGCGGTGTGAAATGAATGAGAAAGGAGTAAAAGACAGAGGAGATTGGAAGAAGAGAACGTGTTGCTCCGACCCCAAGTAGAATGAGACAAGGGCAGGACGATTATGAGGTGGTCAGCTGATTAACGTTTCTAACTTTTTTAACCCGAATGAGCAGCAGGGCTATTGCGTATCTCTGTTGACATATTTATTGATTATCACTTTGGCTCTTTGTGCTTTGATTAACTGTCAAATGGTACAAAATGGAACCATATGACATTATTTGATGTACACTTTATGATAGCCACTGTCATTTAAAAGATACGCAATCGCCCTGCAGGTCTCCTTAGTATGAAAACATGAGTGTAGCAGGAAAATCAAATATCTACAAGTGCAGTTTATACTTATTAATCTTGCTGTTACTATGGATCATCTATACTAATATTATAAAGAGAAAAGATTTGTTTGATTTTAAGTTTTTTTTTTTTTTTTAATTAGTTTCGGTCATGTAGTTTCGCAGCCTATTTGTTACAAACAAATAAACCCTGGGTGACATAGGCTCCTTTTTATCCCTGTATTGCCACGGGAAAGGGAACTACGCGGGTGAAACCGCGTGATGTCCGCTAGTCTTTGAATACTTCTGTTTCAACCTTCTCAAAGATCTTCTCTACTTCTGATTGTTAGTTATACTGGAAGCCTTGCATCTGAACCTTAATTAATCTATGGAAACTACATAGTTTAGACATCATCTTTGGTAGTCATCATCATCATCATTTAAGCCAAAAGTCAAGTCCACTGCTGGATATCATTGGTAGTACCTACTTACTATATATATAGAGCAGTGGTGGCTCAGTGGTAGCGGCCCCGACTTACGAAAAGTTGGTCGTGGGTTCGAATCCAGGCAGGCGCATTACTGTGTATAATTGATTTCATCACCACTGCTCTCAAAAAGGTAAAGGGAAATATCGTGAGGAAACCGGCGTATCTTAGGACCAATAATTTGAAGATATGTGACATATCTACCAATCCGCACTGGGTCCGCGTGGTGGATTATAGCCCATCCCTCTCCTAGAGAGGAGGCCTGAGTCCCTGCAGTGGGAACAATATATGTTGATGCAACGTACGATTGTCGAACTCAATAGAATAAGTCTTTGTAATGTTTTGATAAAGCGTGTATTTTCTGTCCTAACTTAATACTTGTCCTACTGATGGAGTATATTATTCCAAAAAAACTTGAATGTCTAAGCGTCATGTTGCTTTTGCAGTATTTTTTTTGTAAAAATTAAGTTTAATTATTCTGTGGAG
Organism: Diarsia rubi; assembly: GCA_932274075.1. NCBI lineage: Eukaryota > Metazoa > Arthropoda > Insecta > Lepidoptera > Noctuidae > Diarsia > Diarsia rubi. The sequence goes on along the minus strand of OW026433.1, from coordinate 11,818,667 downwards.
TGGTAATAAATGTTTGTAAGATTGTGTCATTTCTAAATAAAAAATAATAATAATAATATATAATTTCTGAAAATTTTATCCATCCATTTTGCTTACATATTTACAGACTGATCATCACTGTTCGTTACAATTACTGCTGGAAAGTTATCCCACCTGCATATGAACTGTGGTGTTGTTTCACATACACACACTGTTTTATATGCTACTGTTTGATAAACACAGTACAGGCCGACTTTCAGGGGGTGAAGCACTCATTTAAACTATGCCTATTAGGTACATTTTAAATAGCCTTGCCGAAAAGAGGCATCTGTTTCGTATATTTTCCAAATGTTGTTATCGTAACTCTATATATTTAAAACAGCAGTTTTTTTTAAGGGGCACTAGTAATCAAATAAAATACCATCGATTTATTAAAGAAAGAAGCAAAGTTCTAATAAACATACACCGTTGACTTCCGCATGTCTACCGATAGATGGCGTTTTTAGAAAGCCGTTCGAGGCCGACAAATTGGTACCTTGTTCAGTGTGTCAGTAGTGCAAACTGAACACCGAGATCATAAATCGGGATGAGTGATTGGACCTGCGCCGTGCACATTTACGCATTGACCTTCAATACGCTCCACAGGTGCGATTGTTATTCCTTCCGAGTTAAGAGCTAAATTATTCATGAACAACGGAAAACGGTATTTGTTTTCTTTTAATGTTGATATATCATTACGATTTCAGTTATTTTTTGTGAAAAGTTAACAATTAAGTGAACTGACGATCGTGATAAGGTCACTGGGTCAGACTGAATGTGTAAGAGGGTGGACAGCTTTGTTGAAAAGCTTTGTTCAGCAGTGGTTTTTGTTGTTTAAAAAGTTGAGCTGATGACTTGACGTAAATAGATATATAGAACGCTATCTAGTTGGGTACTGCAAAGTCACACAAATCGTAAACTTAGTCAAATGTATTGTACTACAGTGTGTTTATTTTTACTTACAGGTAAACCAGTAGGCCCTTGAGTACTTGTCTGGTCTGCCTTCACTAGATGCCGACGAGGCTGACTTTTTTAATACTACAACAGATTTAGCTCAACTGTAAGTACTATTTCTTTGTTGTATAGACATTGTTACAATACGAACGTTGCGATTTTAAAGAAGATGTAGTGAGAAGAATGCCTATCCCTTTTTTATGAAATGAAAACGTAAGGCAGCTAGAAAGTCTTAGTTCTTTCCGTCATTGTGATCATTTTGTATTACTCTGACCATACTAGGAACCTTTTACTTTCGGAGATATTTAAAGTCGAAGTCACAACATTTTCAAAAGTTTATTTCAATTATACAGTCTTATAACTTTCCTCCAAATAGCCCCATGGCCATCTTACTATTCAATGCATCCATAAGTACAATAAAAGAGCATAGTAGAATCAGTCTATTAAAATCGTATCTAAGTCTTCAATTTACACAAATCTATAATGTGTGTGAAATCACAACGTGGGATTAAATATCAATCTGGTCCCCTGATCCTAATTAAATATGGCGTTCCGCAGGGCAGCGTTCTAGGGCTATTCTTGCTGTATTTAATGATTATCCCCGACACATCTTACACCCTTGTGAGTGATTTGCTTATGATAGTACGATCCTAATAGACTGCCTCAGCTTTAAGAAGATGAAATAAATAATTCTCAAAAATTTATGGAAAACAGGCTCAGCAATAACAATTAATCTTATCATAAACTTCAATAAAACAAATATAATGTATTTCTATCAGGAAATTCTATGAACCAAATAAATAATTATAAAGGACACACAATTGATAGAGTTAACGTGACTTAATTCCTGGGTATATTGATAGACAGTCAAATAACTTTGAAACCGCAGGCTGAACAAGTTTGGCAAAAGATTAAGCACATCTTCGTATGCCCTCTATAATCTGTCCAAGAAAGTTAACGTTGATTAACTAGAACAGAGGTTTCCTTTATAACGTAGATATGGAATAGGGAAGGATTTTTCAAAACTAACCCCTAAGGGAGTTAAATAGGGAATGAAAACTTGCATAGAAAATCGTAATTTTTATGAGCTAGTATTTAATAAATTGTCAAATTCTATGAAGGAAAACCCCTTGATAAAATTCAAGAAACTCCTATCGTCATTGCTGACAGAGAAATGTTTTAATACTATGTTACCGATTTTCTAAATGATGAATTGCAAAAATTGCTTCACTTTATTCATATATTTATGTAAATAAGTCATAGACCTAGCTGATACATGATCATATTTTGAAATTAAGTATAATATACCTAGTTTCGAAATTATGTGCAATATTAAAACGAGATGGGTAAAAAAACTATGATTTTTGTATCTTATTTATTGTGCAGAATGCTTGATTACCCTATCAAGCATTCTGTACAATAAATAAGATACAAAAATCATAGTAGTGAAAGGTCTGATCACACCCTGTTTGTTAACATCTAATGTATAGCATCCTCTAACTCTATATACTAAGATTTTCTTTTGTTCGTAGAAAATAAAATGCTGGAGGAGCTGCTGTTTGAGATTGTGTCATACATCAACTATTACTTGACCGATAAAGGTATGAAGGAAATTAAGGAGTTTGTTCACCTCTGTAATGTAATGCAAATAGGTTTAATTGGTGTATATGTGTTACTGGATATGTATGCGGATGTTATTACAACAGAAGAACCAATTCAGGTAAGTACTTTCTTCAGTACTTTGTATTAGTACTTATAACTAGTTGATGTCTGCTTCTTCGCCCACGTACAGTTAGGTAATTATCCCACAGTATCACACTGACGGGAAAAAATGTACGGTGAAAATGTAGTATCGTTTGGCAGAAAGAGGGAGGAGAGTGAGGGATGTTCCCTCTCCCCTGGTTCCACTCCTGGCAGTTAAAAACAATATTGTAGTATGGTGAGAGGTTCTGAGATCATTTGCTTCACTTCGTCGGGTTGCCCTAAGTCCCGCGCTCACTTCGCTCGCTCTTGCATTATAAGTAAATCAAAGTCAGAATTACTCGTAAAAGTCAGTTGATTAGGCAGAGAATCGATATCGAGTGTACAATCGTGGGTCATTCGTGAAGGCAAACAATTCAAGTCCAGAGCAAAAGCCAATTTCTTTACCATGGCATTCTTCGTCAGAGAAGAACACAATAAACACATTCACGCAACTCAAGGACAAATCAAAAGGTAGATTACTCAGCCACTGATTATTTGACCATCACAACCCAGTTAGTACTGGTTAATACGATACCCTTTGGACTGCTTGTCAGACTGTCGGGCCCATAGTAATATTAAAAAAACCTATGGTCGTGCCCCTAAGTACCTGAAAACTAAGTAATATTTGCTTTGATTAGAATTCCAGACCTAAAATCAAGCGAACAGAAACGTGCTTTTAGATAACTGACTATTTCTCACAGCAGGCAAAAACGGAAAATAAAGAGCATTCTGAAGAAGAGCATGAAAAGCAGACTGAAGAAGATGATGAAAAGCAGATTGAAGAAGAGGATTACAAGCAACCTCAAGAGAATTATGAAGACCATTCTGAAGAGGAGAATGAAGATCAGCACACACGCGCAGACTGGATTGCTAAAAGTTTCCGGCCCGTCGCATCCACAACCGTCTAAATAGGTAAATACCATTGCAGTCTATGCCCCTAAACATATATGTAGTCAAAGTGACCTCTGTGCTGCCCAAGCCGAAGTAGCGATGTTCTGGGCTAGCATGTGCATTTCAAATATTATTGCCGAATAAAATAAAATAATAACATTCATTTGAAAATATCTCGTCGCACATGCGACCGCCTAGTCGGAATCAATGCACACGTGTGCGTGTGTGCTTAATTTATTTTTTTGTATTTATATGCAACCTATCTAGGTTGTTGAACTCAATTGTGCTGTTGTTTTAACCTACATGTTCGCTGTTGCTGGAAAATAATGAATTTTTGTTGAAAAAATATGGTGGTATTTTTTTAACTTCCTGGAAAAGGTATATTTCTTATGTACGCAGACGAATTTGCACGGGTAAGATAGTAATTTATAATATAAAATGTTCTATCTTTTCAGGAAGCAGTCAGCGGAAAACTAAGCACACAATATTTGACGATGCATGTTACCTTCTGATGATGTACTTAAATAGCTACCAACTAAACTTGATTGATGACATAAACTGTACTTGTATAATATTTTTCTATAACACTGTGTCTTGTCAATTGTATCCATTCTTGAGAAAACCTTTACAAAAAACCTGTAAGTTATGACTTGGACTAAAATTCTGATTATAATCATTCCATGCAATTAACATTTAAGATTTCTGATTCAAAATCAATGTAATGTTTTAAGTTTCACCAAAAACAATGTCAAAAATGGTTGTGGTTTAGAAAGATTTTCGCTCAAAATAATATTATTTATGATAACAATACTATTTATGATAATATCAACCTTATTATATCCTTAACGCTGCCAGTCTCTTGGGCACTTTACCTGCTGACAGCGTTGAGGAGGAGTTTTCGATGCCCTTTTATAGTGAGTTAGTTTGTATATTTAGTTTATAATATTTTGTTGTTATGTTTAGCATAGTTATTGATAAAATGACTGAAGAAGCAATTTTTTAACAGTCCTTTTGTGTAGTGATCTTTTGTTCAGCGTGAACAACACGAGGCGCGTCTTTTGCGTACTTTATTACTTCTACTGTGAAAACTAAGCTTTAATCTTCACACTAAAAATATCGGTGGACTATATTTCATCAAATTAGTTTACGTAGACTGTATATGAATGTAAAACCTAATTTAAATTGAAAATTTTTGTTGCAACAAGGTTTTCTTTGATTTTACATTTTTTTATAAAAGTAAAAATACTAAAAACAAAAAAAAAATGCTGTTGAATATTTCTATAAAATGTTTACTACTTAGATGATAATAAAACATGAAATATTAATTTATTATAAAATGCATGATTTTTGTGTTAACAAATTACCACTATTTCTCCGAAAACAAGATTTTTTTATAAACATGACACCTACAAAACCTCACCTACAAAAATAACGCGCGTCTCTACTGACGCGCGTTATTATTGCAGGCGGCCGCAAAAACCCTTACAACAATACCTTCACGAATCAGAAAGATTATTTTTAAACATTAAAAATTGTAATTAGTTTATTAGGTACTGGGGCTGCCTCAGTTTATTGACACAATGTTTTGACCAGAAATAAATATTTGTGTATGTTTTGTATTAGGTCATGACGGTATCCTGCCTCTTAGCCGAAAATTGTTTGGCAGATTATCACTTACCAACCAACGTTTCGCCGATGTTTCACTTTGACAAAGTAACTAACGATTAGCAAATGTTTGTATGACGTTTCATTTGATGGAGTTATTTACGTTTATTTATCATTTGTCAAACGTTTACCTAAGCCACACAACTATTAGACGAATGACGTTTTGTTAAACTGAGGCAGCCCCAGTACCTAATAAACTAATTACAATTTTTAAACATTAAAAATTGTAATTAGTTTATTAGGTACTGGGGCTGCCTCAGTTTATTGACACAATGTTTTGACCAGAAATAAATATTTGTGTATGTTTTGTATTAGGTCATGACGGTATCCTGCCTTTTAGCCGAAAATTGTTTGGCAGATTATCACTTACCAACCAACGTTTCGCCGATGTTTCACTTTGACAAAGTAACTAACGATTAGCAAATGTTTGTATGACGTTTCATTTGATGGAGTTATTTACGTTTATTTATCATTTGTCAAACGTTTACCTAAGCCACACAACTATTAGACGAATGACGTTTTGTTAGTGTAACAGTTCCCTTTTCATACACATAATGATTAAAAAATAAACTAATTCATAATTACATTCTTTATTTAAGAATCTCAAAGATAATCTTAAACCTTTAAATTGGCAGCAATGCAGAGCAATAACTTTTCCTCTGAGTATGTACTGAGACCCCGACAAACATATACACTACTAGGAAAATTTGGATGCAAGAGCGAGCGAAGCGAGCTCGGGACTTGGGACACCGTGACTCAGACAGGTTAGGTTAGAAAGGGATGGCGGGGTCGAGTGAGCGAGCGAAATGAGCGAATAGACCCCACCATCCCCTTCGGGGAAATTTATTTTTGAACCACCGGGCCTAGAGCGGTTAGGTTCCAATAATTTGATTTGGTAAACAACTAAGTGAATATTACGCAAAATAAAACATTCTACTACTTGAAAGTTGGCATTTTAAAAAGTGTAATTATATAAAGTACCATTGGTAACTGTGAGGTTGGGAAATAAGACAAAATTATATTCAGATAAGTTGGTAAATGATTATCCGACGAAATAAAATTCTGCAAAATGTTAGTTGGCAAGTGAAAATCTGGAAAACAATTTTCGGCGAAAGGGCAGAGAACCGCACTTAATGCTTAGTTGACGACTTCGTTTAAACCCTGTATATACTTTTATTTGTATGTTAACTAGTAAATAGGGATTGGTTATTCGGATGTAAATAACATTCTGAGTGTTCACTTTTTTGGAATGCACGTCAATACGAAAAGTTCCAGTTATCTAAATTATAATGTATTTGTATGTGCTATGTTCAATTCGAACATTTACAGCAGTAAGATTAGAATTTAAATAGTTTTAATATGTTTTTACTTGTTATATGTTCTACAAATTGTTTTCCTGTTTTTAATAGATTAGCAGCGTTTAATACACTGTGAATAATTCATTTTATATACACTAAATTATTTATGAAAAGTATAAGAAGCCGCTTCTATACTTTTGTCAATTTTGGTTTTTGTTTCACTTTTACTAAATAGGTAAAACTTCACAATGATAAATACAATTATCCTTGCGTAGTCAGAGTAGGTATTTGTCTATTTTAAAAGATGTTTGTTATAAATGTTTATGTAATTAATGTTGTACAATGTTAAGAAATCGATGCCCAAACTCTAAATCAAAGAGACCAAAATAATAAAAATATATGTGTGTTCGTGTATTATTTACCTATTATTCTTTCTCTATAACTCAATTCCATGGCAATATAACATCACGCGTGTAATGCTCCAAGGGTTAGGCAGAGGAGTAGGTACCTATTAGTACACTAAAATTTCGCCAATTATGTTTAAAGTCCCATGTGATGGGGACGAGTCTATTGCCAACAACCAGGCACAAATCCAGACTCCGGGGTTGCTATTGAAAGGTTACTGGTAGAAAAACCTAATCACACTCTGCCCGATCCGGGAATCGAACCGCGCAGACATGATGCTCAGCAGTTGCACTTGCGACCACTTAAATTAGTAATTTAGATATTATCGTTCCGTAAGTGCCTATACCAATAGGGTAGTTAACAAAAATAATCTAATTAGTCCGTCAGGTAGATTTCCAAAAAAATATTGGGCATATATTTTTTCCTTTTTCACGTAAACAAAACAATGAAGACTATACAGTGCTTTGAAAAATCGTGTGACGTCATAATCTAAGACGTATGACATTTTTTACTGGTCAGCGACGTCACAAGCCCCCACTCAACTCTTTGACGCGTTTTATCTTCGTCAGCTTTAAAAATACGTATCCAATATTTTTCGATAATCTAACAGACGGACTAATAAGAATCATATTTTTTTTGTCAGTAAACATCCCTATTCTCGAAACTTGTGAAAGGTCAGCCCCGTGTCAACGGACGTCTATTTCTCTCTTCTTTGAATTACGGGTTAGGTAAAACAGGGCATTGCGTCACTAGCCTAAATAACAACAGACAGATAGGCAATTACTGTACGGTACGTAACTTACGAAATGTCCTGAATATTGCTCGAATTGGCAGGGGTACTGCCGAGCCCCCAGATATAATATGCATACATATGGTTGGCATAAGGAATAAAACCGAATTGAACCGAACCAAACCGGATCCGAAATGAGAAAATCGCCGAAGAACCAGGGTCACCGACATAGTTCTCAGAATATGCAAGTTGAAGTGGCAATGGGCAGGCCACATCGCTCGAAGAACCGTCAACCGACGGGGATGAAATGTTCTCGATTGGTGACCACGAAAGACGTAACGTTGGTAGGCCTCCCACGAGATGGACCGACGATATTGTGATAGTTGCGGGCAACCGGTGGATGCAAACGGCAGGTTGCCGTTCGTTATGGCATTCTATGGGGGAGGCTTTTGTCCAGCAGTGGACGTCTTATGGCTGATGATGATGATGAAGGAAGAAAAACGTCAGTAAGTAAGTAATGAAAGCTTTATAGAGCTTGCAGTAAGTAATTAAAGCTGGCAGTAAACACTCGTAGAGCAGTTATACGAATTTAAGGCTTTTGTTGCAGTTCATCATCTGCCCAGCCTTTTCCCAACTATATTGGGGTCGGCTTCCAGTCTAACCGGATGCATCTGAATACCAGTATTTTACATAGAGCGACTGCCTATCTGACCTCCACAACCCAGTTAATACTAGGTAATACGATCGTACTAGGTCACTGACTACCTGTAACGTCTGCCAGAGATCTATATATGGCACCCGGAACCAACCGCTTAACGTGCTTTCCGAGGCACGGAGGAAACTCGGTAGGTAATGGGCGGTCACCCATCCACAGATCGACCTAGGCAAGCGCAGCTTAACCTAAAGATCGACCCGAGTGGCAGTTCTTATTAAGCCACGAGCTCCTCTTCTTTTGTTGCAGTTCTTAGCATTAAAAAAAAAAATTGGAAGAACTAGTTAAGTAAGCATGAATAATATGAAAAATATTATACGATTTAGGTAATCTGTAAGAAAATGAAAGAGGCTTTCGTTTTGGAGGGAAATCATCAAATGACTCCTCCCGCTCTGGGCGAAATGGAAGGAAGTGTTCTGACAATATAACACAGAATACTCCGAGACAGTAACCCGAAGTCTGAGTTCATCGTACGATTATAAATATCTGTGAATTATATCTAGCTATCTACGTTAGAAATATAATTTTAAAATATTACATTCTTGAAAAATTACTATACTCGTAAAAGCCCATAAAGGTTTGGGTTTTCTTTATCAAAGTTATTCAGTTTAAGGTAAGACTAGAAAATATTTTTATGATTTTTTTAACAGTTATACTGAAATCAACTTAATTTAAACTGTACAAGGTTGACATTTGTTTTAATGGAAACGGGGTTGAATAGATCTATCAGAACATGTTTGGTGTTTTGTTGGTACTATGCATGCTTCGGTTTTCCGGTACTGAACTACCACCAAACAGTTAGTACACACACATCGCCTCCCTACAAACAAACGGTAGACCTGATTGGCTTACAAACGTGTGTGACAATAACTTTTAACATTTTAAGACTATTTCATCAGTTTTTCTTATTCGGAAATCATCTTAATTCATACCGTTTTAAAGCCGACATTTGTTTTACTGAATAGGGGGCTGAATATGGAATAAAGACTTAATAGGTTCCATAAAACTTAAAAATACTTGTTTGGTATTTTTTGTTGGTACAATGCTTTGGTCTTCCGGCGCTGAACCAAATAGTTATTCTTATGACTTTTTCAACAGTATTACATAAACTGAACTCATCATAAATCATATCCTTTTAAAACCTACAGCTAACATTAATTTTGAGCAAAAACTGGTCTGAATATGAAATGTAGCCTTCAAAACCAGCTATAAAACGTATCAGAACATGTTTGGTAGTTTGTTGGTACGATGCTTCAGTTTTCCGGTTCTGAGCTACTCCAAATAATAATTACAGACACATATTGCCTCCCTACATACATACGCTGGCCCTGATTGGCGAATAAACATGTGTGTGTGCGCGTTCACAGGACTCAAGAGTGTACAATTGCTCTTCTATTTTCAGAAAAACTATTCCCATAAAAAGATTTCACATCTCTTTATTACAAGTTACATTAACAATCAATAATAAACCATAAAATATATGACTTAAAGTGAAATTTTCAAAAACTGTCTTGAACTTGACATGCTGGCGTATTATGTCGAACAAAGGATGGCTAGGGTACCTAACTATATAGCCTATAAGTAAGTACTAAATTTTGACAAACTCATAACTAAGATCGTACCTACACATAATGTCTGGATCGATGAAATCGGACATGCGCGCTGTAGTGCAGAAAGTTGGGTACAAGGTAGCAGACACACACACATAGACACGTAGTTACGGCAATTTCAACCTTAAGTCATAGACACGTCAGTTGCAATTGCATTTGTGCTTGATGTAAGTAAAGCGAGTGTGTTTGTGTGCGTGAGCTTTTATCGTGTAGTTACGGAAATTTCGACCTTAAGTCAAACACATGTCAGTTGCAATTGCACTTGTGCTTGATGTAAGTGAAGCGAGTGTGTTGATGTGCGTGAGCTTTTAACGGTGGTGGAGGTCCTATTTCAATACTTATGTTAAATGTGGGTCAGTAGTGCCGCAGTACGCTTTTACCTAAGATGCATTGCGTCACAGACCTTCGAGCGAGCCGGACGTGTGCCAAGAACAGCCTCCAGACTGCGGGTGCCTGAAGTCATGGCACCCGCAGTCTGTCACAAAGGTTAGTAGTCTATCTTTTCTTTTGTTACCTCAAATAGTGATTAGAACCGTTTTTGGTCACGTGTGAAAATACGAGTTATTTTTTTTTTTAAATTTAGAAATTTCTTATGGCTCAAGTATTTTGGTGTTTTGTGTAATTGAATAGTGTATGAGGATTTCGGTAATGGTATATTTGAGTTATGTAAAAATTCAGTTATTTCGATTGTGTGAAAAGTGTAAGAAGTAGGCGGCGCGTCGTTACTCGTGGCTACAGCGTAATTAAGATGGCGGCTGCGGCAGCGGCTTTCGTCTAATTAAGGAGGATGATTTGAGTTCATTATCTAAATGTATATTATAGCTTGATAGTATTTCAGTCGGTTGTATTTCTTTATCATCTCAGACATGCCACACATCGGAGATATTCAGTTGCTAGTCATTTCTATTGTCTACAAATCATTTCTATGTCAGCGTAGGCGTAGCTCTATGGACCTACGGCGTAGACAAGATGGCAGCTACGGCGTAGGTCTATGGCCCTACGGCGTAGACAAGATGGTGGCTACGGCGTAGGCATAGCTCTATGGGGCTACGGCGTAGACAAGATGGCGGCTACGGCTACGGCGCACGAAATAACATTTCCGTTATTTCCATTGTGTCAAAGGTGTTTGAAGAATATACATATGTGCAGGTGTAGTTACTACGGCGTAGTTAAGATCGCGGCTGCGGTGAAATTGATTTGATTTAATTATCTTATTGCAGCGGGAGGGAAAAATATTTCCTTGACTAGAATAGTTTGATGAGCTTTCAGTCGGTTATTTTGTTTGTCATCTAAGACATCCCATAATTATCTCATTTCTGCGTCAGCGTAGGCGTAGCGCTACGGGGCTACGGCGGCGTAGACAAGATGGCGGCTACGGCGTAGGCGTAGTTCAGACCGACTACGGCGTAGCTGATTTTATATTATATCTATCAATATCAGTAAATCGATTCCACATAAATATGTTCGAGCATCACTTGAGGACGTTTTGTTTTGTTGTATTTGTGGCGACAGCGCCATCTATCGCAACAGATGCGAACTAACATTGGCAATTCTGCATCGCGCTATCAAAGTTATCCGCCACATTAGCGTATATAGAAAATCCCGACTTACAGATGTCGGGCAGTTAGCCCACCAGACACAACACCCGTCTGGTCGGAGGATCTTCCCTTTTCTATGGGGGATGAGGAACTTTACACCCTGTTCCTCAAGCCCCCCAAACTGGTGACCCCGACGTGATCGTCAGCGCAGCCTTCGTGCAACTCTTCAATATCATCACTTCCTCAAGCCTTCGAGCAGCGAGTCATACCGTCAGCCAGCAACTACGGCTTCATCGGGTATCCTGACCACCAGCATGCAGCGGAAGCGCATTCCTGGTCATCACCCTCAGCCTCATCAGCGACCTTGGCACAGCACACTGCACTTCGGCCGGTCAACAAGCAGAGACGCCCTTCTCTCCTGGTCGACGCAGCAGTCAGCCACTACGCAGCACTGCACCACTCCGACTCACTGGATCATATGTGCAGCATCACCCCGACTCACTGGGGTACCACCGCAGACAGTTCCGACTCACCGTGAACTATGCGGCATCCGGTTCCGACTCACTGGAACCCTCTACTGGCCTGGCAAGCATCAAGACTCAGCCTGCAATCCACCTCCGGTCTCGGAGGGGAGTGATGTGGCGACAGCGCCATCTATCGCAACAGATGCGAACTAACATTGGCAATTCTGCATCGCGCTATCAAAGTTATCCGCCACATTAGCGTATATAGAAAATCCCGACTTACAGATGTCGGGCAGTTAGCCCACCAGACACAACACCCGTCTGGTCGGAGGATCCTCCCTTTACTATAGGGGATGAGGAACTTTACACCCTGTTCCTCATACCTCCAAATGTTCATAATTCTGTATTTTAAATAACGGCACTTTCATTTTCTTCATTAGTAAATTGTACCGGGAAGCCGAGATGGGTCGATAACAGTATGAGCAATTGTGTACTCTTTGTTAGTTTAATATGAATCTAGGTATTAAATATCTATCTACACACACTTATTTCTATTTATACGTGGTTTCAGTCGGAGATGTTACATTGCTCGGTTTGGTCCTTCGAGTCACCAGTAACCACGCCCATCTGAGGTTCACGTGACTTCTTTGTTCTCAAATAAGGTAAGGAACTTTTTTTACATATTTTCCTTCGTCTGCTAAATGAAATGGTTACAGTGATGAAGTCTTAACCCTGGCAGGATGGTGCTGTTGGTTTTTGAGGAAAATTGATTGAAAAATTAAATAGCGGCGTTTGGTTCTACTCCATATAAATACATACATGGTAGGATTAGGTAATCAAAACTGATGAATATTGCGTTATTTTATGCAATTTCAAATTTTGATTTATGTTAATGTATTGATAAGACGAATGGACTGCGAGAAATATGATATTATGGCTAGAAAGGAACTGAAATTGTCATAAAGTTAATAGAAGAGGAAATGCAGTCCCGGCCTCATATGTTGTTAAGATAAGGATATGCTGAATTGGTTTCTGAGGTAAATCATGCTATACTATTTCAAGAAAACATAAAAGTAACGTTTATTTGTCGTTATGTTAGATACGGTGGTTTGGCTGAAAGTTATAACTTGTGGGAGATCTGGGGTCAAAACCAAGCCTAGGCTTGTTTATCAGTAAATATGGCTTTGTTTTATATGGGCTTCCCACAAATGCGAGATCCGTGAACGCTATTGGCATCTTAACGTGCAGCAATTATAGTTTTGTATAGCTTGAATGGTCATCGTGCAAACGTCGTGCGTTTAATAGTTTTGAAAACGTTGCCTCACACTAGGAATTTCTCCTGTATCGTAGGTGCGTTCATAGACATTTAAACTCACATACACAAACACACCCAGACCCGAAACAACTATCTGTAGGCCATACAAATATTTATCAAACCCGCCACACGTAGCGAGGCAGTTTACTGCTTGAGCCACTGCGCCAACCGTGTCGTCAAAGAATGTCTCTAAAAACAAAATACTTTATGTTACAGGTGGCAGTTCACCCGCCCCAATCAACCATCAGCGCCAGGACCAGAACACCAAAATGGCAGCAATATTTCACTCGGTTATCGAAATACATAAAGAAAAAGTTTACAACATTTTTTAGGCCAATTGCCGCTGCTAGTGAAGTACGAGTTTAGAAAAAAAAACGGTTTTTTGCCGTACATAACAACAACTTTAGAACTGATATTTCAAGTAGCATGCGGTCATTGATCCCAACAACATCAATTTTTGTTTACGTTTTATTGATAACGATGACCATTATATCTGTTGAGATTTTGCTAGCTAATTATTCTCCGACAACTTGGAGAAGTTATACTTGGAGAAGGGGAGCTGATGTAACGGCAGTTCTTCTTAACAACCAACATCTTTTTTTAATCATTCTGTTGCAGAAAAGTTAAGAACATTCTTTATGAGAATGTAGACATCAATGTGTAAAATATGCATATATATTTATATTTATTTATTTGTTTAATACTTGGAGGACTTAAATACAGCTAATAAAAACAAACAAAAAAAATCATAGTCATCAGAAAGTCAATTCCTCACGTATAAATTGTTTATGGTGTGAACCCAAACCAAAAAAAGCAAAATGTATAAGCTTAAGCTAAAATTAATCGTTTCGGAAATTAAAAATTTCTGGATATAAAAGCTGCGATTAAAAAATCTGATCTTTTAAATTGAAAATCATAACACCTTGATAATTTAAAGACTGCGCTATATTTACAAAGAACATGCAGTTATTAGACTTACTCGGATATGACATTACTGGATATGACAAAATGTTACTGGATATGACAAACAAAATAAATAGTAAATGTCCCCAGTCCTGACCACCAATAATATAAGACACACAGTGGCAGTGTTGTTATATAGGTCGTCAAGAGTTCCGCTGGGGCATTGCTTGATCGGTTCAAGGCTTTTCAAACAGGCCACTGCAGTTCACTACCTAAGCCGTAAGGTGGCGGACATTTCTCTTGCCATATCTTGATCCCTACATTAGTTGGCCTGTCTTGGATTGGTTGAACCTACAGCAGGGAGTATTTGCGGTATATAAGTCAGTATGTTGATGCGTCCGGCGGTCGAGAAGTAGTCTGTAACATGTAATTTTAAGCTAAATTAAAAAATTAAAGTGTAATTAAAAATAAAAATGTTTTTATTTGTTTGATTTTTAATCCCTCTTTTTTTTTGGATGGTGGGTAGTCACCAAATGACGGCTCCCGCTCTGAGAGGATTTCTCCCTTCAGGTTTCGCCACCTCCTTCGCTAACATCACACGCAATGGTAGCATCCGGTCGTTTCCTCCCGCCTGATTCGGTGCAGGTACCTCCCGTAACAACCGTGTCCAGTGATGACCAGCGTCAGACGGAAGGTGAGGACGCCGTGACGCCTCTCCAGCCACTCCTCAAAGAGGGGCTTACCACCACTATCGAGGTGGGCCCCAACCCTTGCATATTCTTTCTAATTTATACATTGGACAACCAATCGTTGAGAATGCCTCGTTGGTCCATTGGTAGCGCAACTGCTGTGCATGAGGTTCAAGGTTCGGTTCCCAGCTTGGGTAGTGTTATTGGGATTTTCAATCCGGATTTTTCATTAGCACCCACAGAGTCTGGTGTCGTGCCCGGTTAACGGTAGCCGTCAATAGTGAATTGTCACCTGTTATCTGGTATGCTTTATTTTATATTTGAGCTGGATTTAGAAAAGATATAATATCTTTTTACCCTGAACGCTCTTAACTTGCACGTCTTTTTGATGTAAACAAGATAAATAATGATTTAAAAAAGCGATCACGGCGTTTTGCTCATTCGTCTCCATAAAAATCTACGCTTTGGAATGGCCAACTACAGTACCTTTACAAGTTATCATGAGTTGTGGCTGTGGCAGTAGCTTCGCTTTTTTTTTGTTTTCCTGACATTTAAAAGTGCTTGAATTTGGTCTAAAATCGCCTATTAGACAATCGTCCCCTCAAAGTGATCCCCTCTCAAAAGAGAGGAGGCCTAGTGTCTCAGCAGTGAGAACATTAATAGGCTGTTGATGATGATGATGATGATGAGACAGTGGCCCTGTAATCTGTGCTTAATGAATAAAGGGCGACAGAGAAACACGACATACAGGTCGTTAGCAACACTAATTAAGTCCAGCAAAACTAGGGGTCTAAACTTGATGAGTAAACTGACTTGTTGGTGGTGGTGTCGATTTTCGGGAAAATTGTTACCTTGTTAATTGTTGTATTTTTTATTCCTGAGATTATGTATGTGCTAGGCAAGCATTGTTTTACTATGATCCCTCATTTTTCAGTTTCAGAAAAAAAAACATCAAAATTTCTCGTAAAAAGTTTTTTCATGATTTGTTTTTGGTTAGATGTCACAAAATTTCTGAAAATCGCAGTACCAATACAGCTTGCTGAACATTCAGTTTTGACCCCTAGTTAACTAGACTTTTTTTTTAATGACCTTTTTTATGGGCTCGTTTACGGAGACGCGGCGCGTGCAGAAGGCTCGTCGCGTGTTTTTTATTCATTTACTGAAAGGTGGGTCCATCGCAACAAACGCTGCATTTTAAACTAATGAGCTAAAAATCGCTTCCCGTCGTTTGAAATCGTTACCGTTTTCATACATCACCATGTGCTTGAATTAAAAACGCAAAACGAGCCGCGCGACGCCCCGCGTCTCCGTAAATGAGACCTAAAGAATAGGTTGAGTTTCTCTGTCAACCTGTATAGTACCTATATTATCTACTGTAAGTTCCTATGTTTGCGTTTTGTAGTATTTTTTTAACTACTCATTAAAGTGTTATTAAGGTTTTCCATCAAGAATTTCTATTTTTTTAGTAGTATGGATACAGGTTGATGCCTCGCGATTTTGCATGGGATTTAAACATAATTGGCGAATCAAAAATCAAAATCAAATGTCATTTATTCAAATTAGGCTCATCAGTACTTTTCGAACGTCAAAATTTACTTTACTTTAATTATACAGGGTGTCCCAGAACTCAACGTCAAGCCGAAACGGGGTGACAGGATTGATCATAACCATCACGAGAAAAATCTGAAAAAAAATCTATCCCATGCAGTTTGAAAATTATAGGCATTTTAAGAAAAACCTAGAAATTTGATCAAACTGTACCATTTTTCGGTTATTGTGGTTATTCTTTTTTATTTTTGTTCATTTGAACTTCCAAATAACATTTCTAGAATCCCAATAAAAAATAATGACACAATTGCCTCAAGTTTCCGAGAATTGAGATTATTTGTTAAACTACGAATTTAAAATTTTGAAGATTCGTCGACTTTGACAGGCCCTCCTTTAAAAAAAATGTATTAAAGTGCCATGGCAAGTGGCATTAAAAGTTGGCGCATTTAATCAGAATTCTAAAATGGTACAATACTTGTTAGTTCCATACAATAAAAAAGAGTAAAAAAATTAAAACCTCAAGTAACCCGATTTTTGCTATCTCAGTTAAAATATTTTTGATTCGCACAAGCTCTAGGTAGGTTCTTAATTTTAAGGCAAAATGATGAGAGAGAGGGATAGTGGGTATGTTTGCCATGAGTGAGCGAGACAGATAGTGACACCACTTTTACCAAAGTGAAAAAAAGTTAGTAAAATAATGAAAAATCTTGATCTAGTTTAATTTAGGTTTGTTGGAAATGGAATAAAAGTCAGATAGAGAAATAACATTTTTTATTACAATAAATGTTCAAATTGTTTACCATCAGCCTCAATACAAGCCCTACATCTTCTTAAAAAAGATCTACTTATTAGTCGGGCATATCTTCGAGAGTTAATCTCCTCAGCTGCTTGAGAAATGCGTTCACGCAGGTCGGCTACGTCCTCAATGGGCTTTGAGTAAACTTTTTCTTTCAAAACTCCCCAATAGAAAAAATCCAGGGGATTTAAATCTGGTGAACGGGCGGGCCACGAGATAGTGCCTGAACGTCCAATCTACCTTCCCGGATATTCCTGGTCAAGGAAATCTCTTACTTGCACTGCGAAATGCGCTGGGCAGCCATCTTGTTGAAACCACATGTCGCGAAGATCTGCTAGTGGTAAGTCCTCTAACAGGGTTGGTAAATCTTCTCTTAAAAAATGTAGGTAATTAGTTCCATTCAAGTTCTCGGGCAGTTCAATAGGCCCAATAATTTTACCGTTTAAAATTCCGGTCCACAGGTTTACTTTAAAACGATACTGGGATCTATCTTCTCGCATTAATTGTGGATTCTCCACATGCCACTCTTGATAATTGTGCAAGTTTATGTAACCATCTTTTTTAAATGTCGATTCATCTGACCAGAGAATTTTTTGGATGAATCGGGGATTCTCATTATGCCTCTGTAGCATTGTTCTACAAAAAGAAATCCTTTCCTGATAATCTCGAGGTAGAAGACTTTGAACTCGTTGTACGTGAAACGGATGCATTTCGGCTCTTTGTAAAATACGATGAGCAGTGCTTTTGGGTATTCCCGTTCTTTGTTCAATTCCACGTACGGAAATACTTCGGTCACCTGCGACCTCTTGCAATACTTCTTCCTCGAAAGGAAACACAGGTCTACCTCCAGCCTGTATTTGATTCGGGAAACGACCGCCCTCTGTGAGTGAACGGTGCACATTAACAAACACGCGGTGATCCGGGTAGCGCTCTAAATTTGGATATCTTTCACGATAAAGTCTAGCGGCGGCACTTGCATTGCATCTGCATTCCCCATAAATGAGGTGCATGTTTGCATATTCTTGTGAAGTGTAGCGCGTAGGCATGGTAGATAAAAAGGATGCTAACACAAAAGTCTAGAGAGAAGCCAAAGTTGCCGGTATGTTGTCAACAAGTCCAATTCACAAAGATCAAAGTCCAAAAAGAGAAGCCAAAGTTGTCAGTACTAAATCAACACAAGCGAAGACGAATGTGCGCAATAGACAAATGAGCGAAACGTACTAACTGGTTGGTGTCGGACTGGTAGCGTAGCCATTTGCTTGGTATGACATCTATCTGTTTCATTTGCACTCGTTTAAACGACGCATCTCCGTCTCAATGCGTAGTGTCACTATCTGTCTCGCTCACTCATGGCAAACATACCCACTATCCCTCTCTCTCATCATTTTGCCTTAAAATTAAGAACCTACCTAGAGCTTGTGCGAATCAAAAATATTTTAACTGAGATAGCAATGGTACAGTTTGATCAAATTTCTAGGTTTTTCTTAAAATGCCCATAATTTTCAAACTGCATGGGATAGATTTTTTTTCAGATTTTTCTCGTGATGGTTATGATCAATCCTGTCACCCCGTTTCGGCTTGACGTTGAGTTCTGGGACACCCTGTATATAAGAGGCAGTCCCCCAAAACGCCCGCCCTTCGGCACTTCCTAGTGTTTTAGCTGGAATGAAGAAGTAGTTGTACTATAAGGTACACCTCTGCCTACAATCTAAACGGCAGCAGGACGGCTCAAAAACGTAAGATTATATTAAATGAAACTCAACAATGTATATAATAAATAATTTATTCGCTTTACATGAAATCTATAGTAATTATATATTTCAATGTTGTTTAAGTGAAAGCGCTAGGGTAACCCGCGACGTTCAAATTTTTATTACGTTTCTTACATCTAACCGGTCTGTGTAGTTTTATGTTAAATAAAATAGGATTCGCGACCGTAACAATGACCTTACTGAGTAATAATGATTAAAATCACTACTACAACTCACTCTCAGTTCATTTAACCTCCTTCAATGCCTTTTACGAGTACATCAAATAGTCACTCAGTGGAATTAAATCAAATCAAGAGGAATTCATGATTTTAATGATTATATCTCTATAAATACATACGCATTACGTGCGCGAAACATATTTTAATTAACCTAAAAACTGACCTGCAAATTGCAAAAAAAAAAAGAAAATTCGAATTTCGTGAACTATACCTTGCGCTTCCACCTTAATAAACTGCAGAATTCTCATATAATTTTAAGTCGCTTGTGATTATCTCTTGCTGTCTTTGTCACACTAAGAAGTTTCGTAGCGACAGAATGATTTTAAAACTTGGTTTTATTAAGGGTATTGATGGGTAACATTTTGGGTGTCATTCGATAATAGTTTTGTCGATGTTGTCGTATACTCTCTCGACGTTCTCCGCGGGTAAGGGATCCATGATCTCGAATTGAAGGTCGTATTGTTGGTCCAGGCCCATGTAGCTGTCACTTAGGATGTATGCAGTGTAGATTATACGGCCTGGGGAGAGAAGAATACGGTAATTAGAAGGAATCGCCAAGGAGGCTAGTGATATAACATCATCTATACAAATAAATAAAGTAAGTGACTGTTTGTTTTTTTACAGTTTTTCACTAAATGCATGTGTGAGTATCTAGAAGAAGAGAAGAGAAGAGAAGTAAAGTTTACAAAATAGTTGTCTGTCTATTTGTATCGGCTAATCTCCCAAACTGGCTGGACCGATTTTAACGATGCTTTAACTGGCTTATAGCTGATGCTATAAGGAGTAACTAAAAAACATAAGAAATCTGAGCAAAAAATTAAATCCCATAAAAATTAAAACAAAATCCGACTCAAATTGGGAAGTAATATTTTTACAACTAGCTGTTAGACGCAACCTTCGTAAAATTATTATAAAACATACACTCATTTATGTGTTATAATAATTATGATAAATAGTAGTTTCGTTAATTATCATGAAAATTAAATCAATACTGTAGGCGATGGAGGGACAATTTTGTCTCTACCCGTTGTTAAGTGTATACATATTGGTTCTCGTACGGTACATGTATGCCTAACCTTTCGGGGACTACAGGCGTAATACAGGGTGTAAATTAACTCTTCACACAGCCGTCAACCAAGCATTCTGTCGGTAAGTACCCCTATTCAAAATTTTTTGCTGGGAAACGACTTTTTTTTTCACGGTATTCTTTCACGGTAAAACTCAATGTAGCACTCTTAAAACATTGCGCTAGTGGATGCTTTGAATAGTAAACGGGTCATGGAGTTAATTACAACGACCCCCAATATCTCTGTAACTAGAGGGTTCCCAGGTATGGTCTAGAACAAAAAAACTATCGCAGTGGTGGGGAGAACAAGTGCCTTTCGTTTGCGTTAAGGGTACATTTATACCCTTTATTATGTATATCAACGTACCACTCCTTGAAGGTGTATAGAAGGTAACCTGCGCCGACCCTCGAGCCGGCACCCTCTTCAAGGCATGCAGGTCTCCGTCATCTACTGAGCCCAGCGTCACGAACCAGCCTTCGTTCTTGCCGCGAGGGAAGCGAGGACAGAACACGTTGTTGGGGTTGCCGCCGCGACGGTTAAATTCTAGAAGTAGGGTGTATTCCTGTGGGAAAGAAGCGAAATATTTTACAATTCATATTTTTGAATATGAGGAACAGGGTATGTGGTGGCCACTGTTGATTCTGACTTACAGGCGTCACAGTGGTTTGGGAATAGTGTGGCGCGCTTGTCCCAATAAAAAGATAAATGAGGATCAGGGGCAAAGTAGTCAAGTTAAAGTTCTTCATACCTCATCGAAAAGGGAAAGATCCTTCGACCAGATGGGTGTTAAGTCTGGTGAGCTAAGGTGCAATATAATTTTGCCTTTATGATCTCCACAACTTAGTGAGTTAAATCAATACACCTTGGTAAAACTGGTTGTCAGACTTTCGGGCTTCAGAGGAGCCGGGATTTGTAGAAAATTTTACCTGAACATTGTAGAACAAACATAAAGGCTCCCCAGACTCCCCACAGTCATAGGCACGTTATTATCGGTCGATAATACTGAATGCGTTATTGCAATAAATTGTCCTACTTCTATTGCCTTCTATTTGACGGTACGGCTGGCGCAGTGGCTGAGCGATTGGACTGCTGCGCACCGTGTCCTGGGTTCGATCCCCGCGCGAAATAAATATTTGTATGGCCTACAGATAGTTGTTTCGGGTCTGGGTGTTTGGTTTGTGTATGTGAGTTTAAATGTTTGTAAACGCACCTACGATAGAGGAGAAATTCGTAGAGCAGAGCAACGTTTAAAAAAATGCGTCCCTTTTAACGAAGCAGTGTGTAACTTCGATGTTAATCTATATATATATGTAAATCAATGCCACTTTTCGTTGTAATTTTATAACTCAAGAACGGGCTCATCTATCCAAACCAAATGTTTAGGCTTTGTTTGGACTATTTACTAGATGGTTTTTGTGAAGTTTGCACAAAATCGGTCGAGCAGTTCTTCATTTATTCTATTTTTTGTAACAAATGAATTCAATAAATGGCGGATCATTTTGTTAATGGGGATTTTGCTGTCTTGGACCCGGTAGGTGACGTCTGCCAGGTCCGCTAGTATATAATAAAAACACATGTCGCAAACGCATCCAGTGTTATCGACCGATAATAACGACGAACGCGTTTATGTGGGAGAGCCTTTAGTCTTAAAACTTCAAAGTATTTACCTGGTCAGCATGTAGCGGCATCCATTGGTCCCTGGATTGTGGCTGACGTACAAGCTTATCTTGTTCACCATCACTGTCGAACCACAGACCGCGTACGCGCATTTTTATGTCCAGAGTAGGCAAGTCGCATATTGCCTGAAAAGGAACAAATATATAAGAAAATCAAGGAAATATTGTTCTTATTGGCATCTAAGGACATTGAAAAGAAATGTTGATTATCTAGCAGCGAGCTAGGCCGTCCGATATGAACGACGACAATGATATATTTCATTGTTCTCTGGGTGAGTTGACTCAAAATACTTTTTATGTAATTAGTTTAAAAAAAAATATTGTGTATACTGTCGCATTATGTAACTCTGTAAAAATAAATAAATAATAAATATTGTTGGCAACGGGGAAAAATCCTAGATAAAGTTAAGACAGGAACAGCAGACAAAAATGCTTTATAACCAGCAATGGGTGAATTCAGGCAATTTAAAATTGTTTAAGACTACGAATAATACAGGCTGCTTTTTATTTCTGCGAAAAAAAGTACAGAGCAGAAGTCGCTAGTCAATGTTATTGTTAGACTGGGTCAACCCACTGCTGGGCTAACATATTATCTTCCCACAAGTTCCAGGCTAAAGTAATCCACAGGTCTTAGGACGAAAATGTAATAGTAAATGCGTCATATATCTACATAATAACAAACAAAAAACTCACCCTATGTATCTGCTCAATTTGACCCTCTTCAAACTCCCTCCTCATATACTTGGCTAACAGCTCATAATTCCTCATACAAGCTACTTTCAGCCCATTTAGCATATGACATGGCTTGTTGGTGTCTTTAGCCATTTTTGAGAATATGTACAGGTGTTGGGAGTCAACGTGTGGTAGCGTTATGAGAGGGGACTCCGTCGGCCATCGCGCTTGCACGATACCTTGCATGAGCATCTGACAGGATAGGCAGACGGATAGCCAGCCGTTTTCTGCTGAGGTGTCGATCATTGCCTGTGGAAGATATAGCATTAATAGTATTGTTTTTTTCAAACAACCTAGCCATACTATTCGTTATATTTGACGGCACGGTTGGTGCAGTGGCTCAAGCAGTTGACTGCTGCGCTACGTGTCGCGGGTTCGATCCCCGCACGGAACAAATATTTGTATGGCCTGCAGATAGTTGTTTCGGGTCTGGGTATTTGTGTATGTGAGTTTAAATGTTTGTGAACGCACCCACGATACAGGATAAATCCTAGAGTGGGGTATAGTTTAAAAAAAGAAAAAAAACACTATTCACCAACCACAGCAACTCTTGAAACCCAGAATCAACAGTGGCGACCACCAAAAAGCGTCGAGACAATGATGCTCGACGAAGTCCCAGAGAAACGATTTAAGTGACTTGAATCCCGGAGAGAATAGCGGAGGATTAATATTATGATTAGTAATTATTTATGAGCGTTTATTATTCCATATATTGTATCTGCTGACAGATTTGTGTCAGTTAGACTTGGGTCAGACCGTCTGATTACGGTCCAATGTAACATTTCAAACTTCAACGTCGGCAAGCCCAGGCAAGGCAAAATCAAGTACAACATCCAATAATACATGTGAACAAAATTATTTTTTTCCAATTGATCACTATCACAATAAAATTAAACACAATCAGATTAAGGTTTATTATTTCAATCTGAACTCTTTACGACGAAGGTGAGATTTGGTATCAGTCAGGTCTGTTGGGTAGTTGTTATTTTGACAAGTGAGCTTGCAGTAGCGGGAACTCTCACAGGAAACCGAACTTTATACGCTAATGCTAAGGTTCAAAGTTAAGACTATCTTACATATTATGTATTCTTACCTGTAATATCCTAATGGTCTGGTCCAGTACAGACTTGGTGTCTGTCAGGTAGTCTGTGTTGGGGAGTGTTAATCTTGTCATGTGGGCTTGCAGTAATAGGAACGCTTTTACGTTGGAAGAGTCCAGGGTTAAAGCGTCCACGGGGAGACGGCATTCTTGGGATAATTCGCTGAAAAGAAGTAGGGAGTTATAATTACAAAATAATATCACGAGTGCAATCCATGACGGGTTAGGGAGAAGTGTACCTAATAAAACCTTTTTTTTTTTGGCGGGTGTAAAATCTTCGAATAACCCCTTCCGCTCTTGAGCAGAGCGAAAGGGAGTGTCAAACTTCTACTGACTAAAAACCACCCATGTTCCTTCTTCGCCCTCTATGTCGAGGCCGTGATAACTAGTGTACAACCCGCGGCCCGCTAGTACCTAATAAAACCTTTCAGTTATTTTCGAGTTCCAAGTAATAGGGAGCGCACCTAATGCCATCAACCGGGCACATGCTGGTAAAAACTAATGGGAAAATCCAATAACACTTCGCTTAATTCTGGAATCGAACCAGGTCGTGCTTGCTACCGCTAGAGCACTAGATATTTTAAGTTTTTTTATCATATCTGTGGCGCTGTCCTTACGGATCATGTATGTTGCAGTTCAGAGTGTTAGCTCAGCGTAATATAATTTTGTCATTGTTTACCGAAATCTTCCTCCAGTCGAGTATTGTTTGAAACAGGCGAAGTTTTTTTATATCTGCATCTTAGTGACAGCTTTAACAAATCTGCATCTTAGTGACAGCTTTAACAAAAGATGGTAAAGCAGGATAGTGTAGTTACCCATTCTGTATGTCCTCGTTGTGTCGCACAGGCAGCGTGGCATACTCGTCACTGTCGGCCAGTACTCGCAGCAAGTCGTCGATGTTCATGTTGCTGTGCAAGTTGTGACTGAAGTGAGCCATAGTTTTGTAGGATAGGTAGTAGTATGAGGCGATGCGTCCCATCCAAGTGCAGTGGACTGTGCGGAGATCCTGATTACCAAAATAAAGAATATTATAGAGGGCGCACGGTCAGCTCCGCAGACTAATAGGGTGAATTGTTCTTCTTAGATTTCTTCATAATATTAAGAAATCAGAGAAGAACAATAGGGTATTTCACCAATAAATCTAATTAGTCCGTCAGATAGATTTTCGAAAAATAATGGACACGTGTTTTTTCTTTTTTCACTTAAACAAAAGATGAAGACGATACAGTGCTTCGAAAATTCGCGTCAAGTCGTGTGACGTCACAAGGTTAGTACTTTCTCACCCACAAAGAGACGTCAAAAATCCCCGCTCATGGTCTTTGACACGTTTTATTTTCAATTTATTAATTTGATAAAACAAAAAAACACGTATCCAATATTTTTCGATAATCTAACAGACGGACTAGTTAGATTTTTATGGTGATATACCCTATTGTAGCGACACATTGCATAATATTATTGTGAAATACCCTATTGTAGCGACACATTGCATAATATTATGGTGAAATACCCTCTTGTAGCGACACATTGCATAAGATTATGACATGTGTCGTTACAATGGCAAAATGCACGTAGCGAACGGCTAAGCGCGACGAGTTCCATGAACTGTGTAGCTAGGCAGCAAGTGAATTTCAGATTTCACGTGTCGTTCTTTAGGG
The DNA here is from genome assembly GCA_932274075.1 of Diarsia rubi. Classification (NCBI taxonomy): domain Eukaryota; kingdom Metazoa; phylum Arthropoda; class Insecta; order Lepidoptera; family Noctuidae; genus Diarsia; species Diarsia rubi. The sequence goes on along the minus strand of OW026433.1, from coordinate 11,793,166 downwards.
TATTTCAACATCTATTGTTGTTTTTTTTTATTATTTTAGCCGTATCGTTTAAATGCATGGCGTGCTGCGTGTAATTTTGCATTCAATTAAATGAATAGGAACTAAAAAAATAATTAAAAAACTGGAAAAAAATGTTTTTGAATGAGCTGAATGCACCCTGTCTGTTTGCGGAGGGTTATAATTCGTGCTATAGTTTATGTAGCTTGAATAATGCGCCAAACATGGTGCTGCCACCAGAAAATAAATGAGATAGTTCAATGTAATCCTACCTCTTCAATCTCCAAACAGTTGGCGTTAGCGAGAGCATCCAAGGAACTTTGTACCAAGTTAGATAAATAATAGTTGACATCCTGAGGCTCTACGCTTTCTAGATTGTAGTACGAGGGGTTCTTGAGTAACCGTCTGAAGAAATACGTCCAGGTCATGTAGTCTAGAATGTCTTGTTTCGTATGGACTGTACCTGGGAACAGAAAAAAGCTTGTAGTGATTGAGTACTGTTGAAATAGGGTATTTCGCCAAAAAATCTAAGTAGTCCGTCAGATAGATTATCAAAAAAGAATAGACACATAATTTTTATTTTTTCACGTTAACAAAAGATAAAGACGATACATTGATATGAAAAGCCGTGTCAAGTCATGTGACGTCACCAGGGTAGTACTTTTTTACCCACAAAGTCAAAGCCCCCACTCCTGATCTTTGACACGTTTTATTTACTTACGTATTTTTTTATTAATTTGATAAAACAAAAAACACGTATACAATATTTTTCGTTAATCTAACAGACGGACTAATAACATTTTTTTGGTGAAATACATAGGGTATTTCAGGAAACATATGCAGGGTGAATTTTTAAAGTGAGCATGGATGACTAAATCCGAAACTGTGAGTCATCATCATCAACATCAACTATGTTGGGGTCGGCTTCCTGTCTAACCGGATGCAGCTGAATACCAGTATTTTACATGGAGCGACTGCCTATCGAGCAGTGGTGGCTCAGTGGTAGCGGCCCCGACTTACGAACAGTTGGTCGTGGGTTCGAATCCAGGCAAGTGCATTACTTTGTATAATTTATTTCATTATCACTGCTCTAAAACGGTGAAGGAAAACATCGTGAGGAAACCGGTATATCTTAGAACCAAAAATTCGAAGATATGTGACATCTACGAATCCGCACTGGGTCCGCGTGGTGGATTATAGCCCATCCCTCTCCTAGAGAGGAGGCCCGAGTCCTTGCAGTGGGAACAATATAGGCTGATGATGATGATGGTGACGGCCTATCTGACCTTCACAACCCAGTTAATACCAACCCAGGTAATACGTCGACGTCCTTTGGTAAGACTGGTTGTCAGACTTTCATGTCACTGACTAGGTACTCGTAACGACTGCTAAAGATCTATGTATTAACTGTGAGTAATAGTGAATAATACTCAAAGTAGTCTTGGTCAGGACCAAGACTTTATGACGAAAACTAAAAATGCATCATTGAATTTCTGAAAAGTCAATATTTCTAGCCAGGAATTGAAACATGTGATTTTGATAAGAAATAACCTGTTTTACTATGAACGATGTCTTTTTTTGTGTTTATTTAATATTTTTATTATCCGTGAACGATAGTTGGATTTTTTTATCATTTTGTACAATGGTTTTTCCTGAAATAAATAAATTATTAAATCATTCGATACTGTCGTTATTAAGGTTCTAATTTTAGGATGTAATAACTAATAGTAACGATATACGGAAAACCTAAGAAAAATTTCATTTTTTAAAACTGATTTAGTAATGGCTATCCACGCACGCCCACTTGTAAAATTAATTCTGTATATTTTTCTTTAATTTGATCAGATAAAAAAACTTACCAGCCACAACTTCAGCGTTCAAATGGTCAGGCAGTACATCCAACAGGCTGGACTCCACCGGGAACGGCTCATACAAGAACTTTTTGTAGAAGTTCTTTTTCTGATCGTGAACTAACACTACTGCGACACCCTCGTTATCGTACTGGAATTAAGAGTTTTAGGACTACACTTTTGACTACACAAATAAATCTTTTTAGTTAGTTCAATCGAATAATGGCAAAGATAGAAAAATGGCATTTTGAAGATAATGTGTTAAGAGATTCTTCACGCAGCAGCAAGACTATTCAAAAGAGCCTGTAACTAGCCTACTTGAAATAAATGATTTTGATTTTGATTTGATTTGATTTGACACATTTACAATAACCAATAATAAGTAGGTTAACAACACATGGTTAGAGAAAGACAAAAAACCATTAATCATAAATTGTTTATGTCTTTCTCGTAATGGCAAAACGAAACAGTTGGCGTAGTGACTGAGCGATTGGCTGTTGCGCTGCGTGTCGCCAATTCGATTCCCACACGAAACCAATATTTGTATAGCCTACATGTAGTTGTTCAGGGTCTGGGTGTTTGTTTATGTGAGTTTAATTGTCTTGCGATACAGGAGCAATTCCTAGTGAGGTGCAAAACGTGAAAAAAAATCACAATAAGTATAACTGGGTAGGTGACAAATAAAAATACAGTCCGTCAGATAGATTTCAAAAAAGTTTTTTTTTTCACGTAAACAAAAATCCTAATCTTTGACGCATTTTATCTTCGTCAGATTTTATAAAACAAAAAACACGTATCTAATATTTTTCGATAATCTAACTGACGGACTGAACAGAATCATATTTTTTTGTTGTCAGGAAACATCCCAACATCTCTATTATCATATAAGTTACCTGAGGTCGTCCAGCCCTGCCCATCATTTGCAGAACATCAGTGATGGGCATGTCCACGTATCTCTTTTGCTTCCCGTCGTAGTACTCCGTACCTTTGATCACCACGAGGTGGGCAGGGAAGTTCACACCCCAAGCTAAAGTGGCTGTGCAGATTAACACCTAGAGGGTTAACAAAGTAATATGTTAAAATTAGAATCAATAATTATCAATATTACCTGAAGTATAATAATATCATAAATATAATATTAGACTTGATTAAAAAAAAAGTTGTACAACTATTTTTAGTAAATCTTACTTAGGGATATTGCAAAAAATTCAGTCACAACCAAATAGCGTTGTGGCGAAGAATTTGTTCAGGTTCATGGACAAGATATGCCTCGGCACAAGGGCTAAATAGGAACATGGGTGGTTTTTAGTCAGTAGAAGTCTGACACTCCCTTTCGCTCTGCCCAGAGCGGGAGTAGTTATTTGATGATATCCCCTTCAAAAAAAGACTGGATTATATGCAACTTAAAAGAGTCTAGAATTTTTTTTTATGTAAGTATCCCAACTTTTAATCTTAATCATTACATTTTCGACCACATTTCAATTTTATTTTTGAGTATTACTTTAATTAAAATATTTCTAAAACTTGAAAACGAACACAAGAGCATTCTACACTAAATTAGGTAGGTTTTTTGCTGGTATCACCTCTAGCTAGGACTTTTTTGCACAGTTGAAATTATAAGAAACTGGCCTAAAATATGAACAATATGCATAATTTAAACTTCAAACAAGTCACAATATGCAACTGCATAATATATGCATATGGTCATCACTTCTGCGAAGTTTCGCTAATTAATTAAATAGTCTAACTGCCGTACTCAGATATTTAATGATTACTTAAGCCGTCACTTAGTATAGGTTTGACATATCTTTGTATGAGAAAACTGTCAAAACCATTACTAAGTGATGGCCTAACTAATCATTAAAGTACTCTGTTAAAGTCTTCAGTGCGGCAGTAACTAATCATATGTCTGAATCTCACCTGTATCTTCTGATTAATAAACAGTTCCTCAACAGTAGTCCTATCCCTCTCATGTAGACCAGCATGATGTATGCCTATACCGAACGCGAGCGTCAGCTTCAGGTTCGATTCCCGGATGTTGGCCAGAATCTGTTCCATCTCCGACTCTTGCATGTGGAGCCATTGCTTGGGATTGTCTTCAGCTGCTAAGTACGCGATCAGATCTAGGGCTGTTAATCTGGAAATTGGTTGCGTGTATTGTATTAAAGAACTTAACTTACTAAGTTAACTACCCCGTTGGTTTTGTGGTCGCAAGTACGACTGCTGAGCGTGGAGTCCCGGATTTGTCGTGCAAAAAGTGTGATTGGGTTTTTCAATTACAAAGTTCTCAATTCGCCATACGCACTTCAACTCTGCAGGGCTATTGCGTATCGTTTTAAATGTCAGTGGCTATCATAGTGTCCATCAATTAACTGTCAAATGGTTCCATTTTGTACTAAACCATAACCAACATAACGACATTTAACAAAATCATTACCCATCCTTTTGGCTTCGCCGTAGTCGGGTAAAAAGATACGCAATACCACTCCAGAGTTCGGAAGTTGGCGGTATGATACCCCGTGCCTCGGAAAGCACGTTAAGCCATTGGTCCTGCGCCTGATCACCCTCCGGTCGTGTCGGATTGACGTCCCATCGGACTATGAGCGTGACGACACGGTTGGCACAGTGGCTGAGCGATCAGACTGCTGCGCTGCGTGTCGCAGGTTCGATTCCCGCACGGAACAAATATTTGTATGGCATACAGATAGTTGTTCCGGGTCTGGGTATTTGTTTATGTGAGTTAAATGTTTGTAAACGCACCCACGATACAAGAGAAATTCCTACTTCCTACACACATACATGCTAATCTCGGCTAAGATTGGGCGCCATGACCGATAACAGTCAGGACAGTCAGACTATGTAGTCAAGAAGTCAGAATTGGCTATTTAACTATTGTTAAAAATTCAATAAAATGTTATATTAATTTAAAGAACTAACAGATGTAACGCGTTGTGTGAAAAAAGTAATAATATCGATAAAAAAATGGAGTAAAGTTCGGCCGTTCAGAGAATGCGTTCCTGACACGTCGCGATTGAACTGACGACGTAACTTTGTAATGGCGTTGCAGTTACGATAAAAATATTTTTGCTGGTTGTTTACCGTTTTAACAATTGATGAGCATTAAAACAACATTATTATATCAATAATCAATGCATGTTATAATTTTGTGCCAAACTGAGTGTCAAATAATTTGGTAAACAATATTTTTCTAAATCTATACTGCGCTATTACAAGGTTATGTCAGCGCTTTATATTTGTAGTGCTGTGCTAAAAATAACAGGCAAGTATCGTAATCTGTTCTTATACAGATAAACTTATATTTTAATATAAAATAATACGCTTTGTTTTTCTTTTTAAGAATTTGAAAATAATGGACTATAAGATAACTTTTATGAAATATAAAAATAAAACTATGACCAAACCGAACGCGCGAAAGAAAGTAGCATTTTTATATTTAGGTTGAAAATGGTAACCCCAAATGGCGTTGGGCCGCCATTTTGTGACGCTAAAACAGTCGTCTGTTGTCGTTTCGTGCGCATAGACCACGTTCTTCAAGTGTTTTAAAACGAAAATAATCTTAAAATAATGCGGCGGTTCATTTTGGAGGAACGGTAACGAACTCAGTGTTATGTTGTGCCCATCACTAGTCGTGACTAACTGATAGGTGTCAGGAACGCATTCTCTGAACGGCCGTAGTATAGTTACATGGTTTCTAAATTTTTGTTGGGGGCACTTTCTATCCTTGTCGCGCGAAACGGCTATTTGTACTACATAACCGTGACATTACTACGGCGGTATAAGTGATGACGTCACGTTTAGTATATAGCTGTCTTTGTCTAACGCGTCATTTAAAATCACTTGAAACTAAGCCATTTTCTGATCGATTTAATTACTATTTTCACACATCGTGTTATTTCTGTTAGTTATTTGAAATAAGATAACTTTCCGTGAATTTTTAACGGCATTCAAGTAGCGAATTATTACTTGGCTGGGTCGTGAAAGTTGGTTTATTACTCAATAACAGCTAAGGCGTAAAGTTTTCGGACAGGTTGCAACAACCTCGTCACAATTTCATGTGACTTAAACATACCTGAAAAAATATGGGTGTATAAGCACTACTTCTGCCTACCGCTTCACAGATTACATGCGTAATGTCATAAGTTCATAACATAGCTACAAACATTACTAAAACTCACCTAGTCTGTCTTCTACTGGAGACAAACACAAGTGTAGGCGCACACGGTGAATGCGTCCGTATGGCTTGGAACGTAGGCTTGTTCATCGTCAACATACGCGGGCAGTAATGGCGCCCAGGGTGTCCTGATATGTGTACCTGGAGAGGGGGTATGCAAACAAATAATAAATAAAATAACACGAGACATAATAAAACAAATAAAGCGATGGAAGCTGCAAAAGTATAAACTATAGCGCAGCTTCCAACGCTCTTCTCCAGATACAGACAAAACGTGCATAAATTTAATTTAGTAATTAAATTTATATAATTAATAATACACACAGAAAAGATATTAAAATGAAAAAAGAAAAATAATATAAAATTAAAATGTATATTTGAAATTAAATTAAATAAAAATAAAACTTTAAAAAATTAGATGGTGTTGGTGACTTCAACATAAAAGTGGCCCTGTTTGTGTGGTGGTTGCAAGCGCTATTGCTAAACAAGAAGTCCTGGTTTCGTTAGCCAATTCTAGCAACTATTATCAGGAATTTCTGAGTAATAGTCAGGAGACTGGATTAGTGCGCGACTTCCTTAAACTTAATATGGAACTTAACATAATTGGCTAAAAATGGCTGTAGTTTAGGTAAGTACACCTCTGCCAAAACGTTCAGGAATGGCAGGCATTTCGAGACGATCAGATTGACTATGAAACTGACTTTAGCAGCCAAGTACAATGCTCTCTGATATGCCTCTTATCATCAAGCCTAACGTTTCCCATTAAAATTTTGTTGGAGTTGACCTTCATTATTTTCTGTGATAAGTAAGGATCAGTCATGTTACAAAATACTTCAGGCTTATGCGATATACGTCTGGCACTTAACCAAACTTCCAAGTTAAAATCTACCTTAGTCATGAATAAAATCGTTCTATCTCGACATACCTCCAAAGGCACAGGCCGTACCGAAGGCCTGAAGTTGTACAGTCCAATTTCTCCAATGTTCAACCAGTTGGCGAGATCCTTGGCGTTGGCAAGAGCTGTCGATAAGCCAATGATACGCAATCTTCGAGAAGTGTGGGACTCGATGAAATTGGTTCTGTAATAAAAAAAAAATACACCGAGGTAAGTTTTTGGGGTATGAGATCATATCAACACATTTTAAGTAAGAGAGACTTAAGATTTTCCATTGTTATAGAACTGGAGTATAGGCAGAATTATTTCTCTGATGGAAAGCAAGGGTATTGCCAGGCACGACATTTATAAAGATGAGTTCTAAGTCGAATTGTTACCACAAACGGGAGTTAGACTTTCTATGACCATAGTTGGTATGTATGGACGAAGTATTATAATATCTGTGGTATGGATCAGAATGTGGAGGTGGATGTGACAGAAAAATTTAAGGGGAGTCTTCTATCATGTAAAGAGGAGGGATGAAACGCATGTTACTAAAATAATTATGGACATCAATGGTGATGGACGGAGGGAGAGAGGAAAGCCAAAGAAAAAACAGATGGATGGTGCGGGGACTCATCTGAAAAAGAAAGAAAGACTAAATCCCGCACGTACATTCTCGTCTGCCATGAGCGACTGATGCCGTCCTATATCTCTTGCTATGAAGCTACAATCGTACCTGGACACAATGACCTCTAGAACTGGTCCTCGATCTTCTCCGAGCAGATGTATCTCGTCTATGACTATGAGCGCTACATCCCGCACGTAGTTTCTCGTCTGCCATGAGCGACTGATGCTGTCCTATATGTCTCTTGCTAAGAAGCTACAATCTTACCTGGACACAATGACCTCTAGAACTGGTCCCCGTTCTTTTCTGAGCAGATGTATCTCGTCTATGACTATGAGCGCCACATCCCGCACGTAGTTTCTCGTCTGCCATGAGCGACTGATGCTGTCCTATATGTCTCTTGCTAAGAAGCTACAATCTTACCTGGACACAATGACCTCTAGAACTGGTCCCCGTTCTTTTCTGAGCAGATGTATCTCGTCTATGACAATGAGCGCCACATCCCGCACGTAGTTTCTCGTCTGCCATGAGCGACTGATGCCGTCCTATATATCTTGCTATGAAGCTACAATCTTACCTGGACACAATGACCTCTAGAACTGGTCCCCGTTCTTTTCTGAGCAGATGTATCTCGTCTATGACAATGAGCGCCACATCCCGCACGTAGTTTCTCGTCTGCCATGAGCGACTGATGCCGTCCTATATATCTTGCTATGAAGCTACAATCTTACCTGGACACAATGACCTCTAGAACTGGTCCCCGTTCTTTTCTGAGCAGATGTATCTCGTCTATGACTATGAGCGCCACATCCCGCACGTAGTTTCTCGTCTGCCATGAGCGACTGATGCCGTCCTATATCTCTTGCTATGAAGCTACAATCTTACCTGGACACAATGACCTCTAGAACTGGTCCGCGATCTTCTCCGAGCAGATGTATCTCGTCTATGACTATGAGCGCCACATCCCGCACGTAGTTTCTCGTCTGCCATGAGCGACTGATGCCGTCCCATTTCTCAGGAGTTGTTACTATGACGTGGGAGTTGCGTATGGCTCGGATGTCGGGGGAAACGTCACCTAGAAGCGTAAAGTAGATAGATGATATAGTACGATATTCAGATCATTACATTACAGCTTAAACATCAAACATGCCCGAATGGATGGATTGATGGAACGCATGGAAGCGCCTGACGTCTTAATTTGAAGTTAAGAGATTTAAGGGGCACAGCTATTCCGTCGGGGCTGCACGTTGTTCAAAAGAGATACCGCGGCCTCGACATAAAACGTACGGCGAAGGTACGGAGTTGATTGTAAGTAACTGACCTGTCAATTCAACGACTTGCTTGCCAAGCCTCTCTTGAAGTCGCACCTTCCAGTCTTTTATACGTTCCTTTACAAGAGCTTTGAGAGGGGCTATGTAAACGACCTGAAAATAATTGGAAACTTTTATTTTTCTTCTTAATTGCTTAGTAGAAACCCGTGACTGTCGGTGATCAAGTGATTACATATAATATCAACTGCCAATAAGAAAAACAATAGGGGATCGGACTGAGTCAAAAAAAATATAATTCTAATTAGTCCGTCAGTTAGATTATCGAAAAATATTGGATACGTGTTTTTTGTTTTATCAAATTAATCAAAATTGACGAAGAGTAAGATGTGGTTGTGACGTCATTTGTAGGTAAAAAATTTACTATCATATGACGTTTTCGAAGAGTTCACGAGTTTTCGAAGCACTGTATTGACTTCATGTTTTGTTTATGTGAAAAAAGAAAAAGTACGTGTTCAACATTTGTTGGAAATCTATCTGATGGACTAATTAGTTTTTTTTGTCCGATCCCCTATTAAGGAAATCAGGGTCCTACAAACAATCTGTTACTTTTCTTCAGTGTGCAATTTTAACCTTTTTCTTCTTTATATTTATTGTTTATGTTTGCTAAGGATCGTGACCCAGAAGACACAAGTCCAAAGAAACGATGTATAGACAGTGTGATGGATAATATAGCGAAAAAGGAGGTTGCAGATGAGGTGCCGAGTAATGGACAAGTATGGAAAAATTAATCGTAGTACAGTCGAACAAGCTAATAAGTTTACAGGCAAAAATCTTTATAATTCTAGTATACTGAAAATATTGATTGCAATTCTGTTTTATAAAACGTTTCGTATTCAAACGCTGTATTTTTTTTATATCAATCTTTAAATGTATCGATGTAATCTTAAAAGTAAATGCAAGTGAGCTGGCTGTACACTTATTAGCTTGTTCGGCTGTACTTCTTGTCGGCTCTTTTTTTCTACAGATAATTTTACCAAGATTTTAGACTCCGATCGACAGCTCATCAGTTTGAACATTGATATAGTGATCCCATTTTTTCGCGAAAACATAGTTCTTTATAGAGAGCAGGCCTGTGTCCCAGCAGTGGGAACATTATGGGCTGCTTTCTTTACATAAAGCATAGAAAAAAGCTATATGCGATAACTAATAAACGTAGCATGACCTTTAAGGAACCGTATCGAATAATACTCACTTAACTCGGGTGGCGAGCTGGCGATAGCAGTGCATCTACTTATTGATAAATTGGACGTTTTAATCTAAACCTTAACAAGTGTTTCCAGTGAACACCTAATAACTTACTAGAATTATAAAACCAACTTGTTACCTTGCAATTCGGATACTGATTAAACACCCTAAACATGGCCACCTCAGCTACAATAGTCTTGCCGGACCCGGTGGGCGCGCCGAGTAACACATTGTGGTCAGTGTGGTACAGGCAGTGGAATATCTGTGTTTGTATGGGGTTGAAGTGACTGAAGTTGTATAGCATCTCGAAAGCGGGGTTGTTTAGCGCCGTTACTGGTAGGGGTTGGAGTTCTAGGAGATCTGTGAAAGAGTTATTATTTCGGTTTTTTTAAATAAATAAAGATAAAAGACAAGAGTTACTGTTTATTTCATAAGATTCTTAATAATCTATGTGGCTGGTTAAATAGCAACTTTGGTTTGACGTGACATTATTATAAAATATTACTATGCGCTATTTGATTCGGATGTTGTTAACTATTTAATGGTTTTTTTTATACAGAACCACATTTGTTTTAGACAAAAAGAATTAGGGTTCTGTATCTGATAGTAAAAGTCCCCTTTGCTCCAGATATTTCGACTTCTTTCGAGCCAGAACAAACAGTCAGACAAACAAAAATAAAATTTCATTCATCGTCAATCATCAACAGCCTATTAATGTTCCCACTGCTGGGACACAGGCCTCCTCTCTTTGAGTGGGAATGGGCTATAATCTACACGCGTGCCCAGTGCGGATTGGTAGATGTCACATGTCTTCGAATTTTTTGGTTCTGAGACATGCCGGTTTCCTTACGATGTTTTCCTTCATCGTTTTGAGAGCAGCGGTGATGAAATAAATTACACAAAGTAATGTGCTTGGCTGGATTCGAACCCACGACCTACTGTTCGTAAGTCGGGGCCGCCACCACTGGGCCACCGCTGCTCCCAATTTAAGTAATTTGATTATACTCGTAGAATTCGACTCGAATAATTTCGATTCATTCGTTAGAAAGATTGCATGATATTTTACTTATTTGTTAAAAAGCTTTCGAAACTTTAGTGTAGAATTGGTATGAAATCATCCGTGTTAGGTCAACAGCTGTTGTTAGGTGAACAGATGTACACATTTAACCAACGTAACTCATAGTTTAGGGCAACTTGGACAGCGTTTTTTCAAGAAAACCCAACTGTAACCTTGTAACTGTTTATCATCATCTGCCTAGCCTTTTCCCAACTATATTGGGGTCCGCTTCCAGTCTAACCGGATGCAGCTGAATACCAGTATTTTACATGGAGCGACTGCCTATCTGACCTCCACAACCCAGTTAATACTAGGTATTACGATACCCTTTGGTAAGACTGGATGTCAGACTATCAGGTCACTGACTACCTGTAACAACTGCCAAAGATCTATATATGGCACACGCTTAACGTGCTTTCCGAGGCACGGAGGAAACTCGGTATGTAATGGGCGGTCACCCATCCACAGATCGACCTAGGCAAGCGCAGCTTAACCTAAAGATCGACCCGAGTGGCAGTTCTTATTAAGCCACGAGCTCCTCTCCTTGTAACCGTTTATATAAGGTCGAAAATATAGATTTACATACCTGTGTGAGGTGGATGAGTCTCAGGCAGTATCAAATGCTGGAATGTAAGTGCTAATACACTCTCTGATCCTAGCCATCTGTGGAATAACTATGCCATTAAAATTTCTATAATATAACAAAGTATGTATATTTAAATGAAAGACTGGTAAAAAAAAATGTTGTTGACACAACGTTGTCGTTTTTTTAAACGTTTACTGCATGCCTTTGCATACAATGCTACAAAAATTTCACACAGGTACATTGGATTTTGTAAAAAGGCTGCGCAGATAGGTAAAACCCTGCATCCTAAACTAGGGGGGACTCTGTGACTTAGGAGTCAGTGTTCTACTGTAACTTGGTGTTCAAAAGAAACCTTTATTTGTGTGTGTTAATAAACCCTTTAAGACCTGTATTCAATATGAACATGAATGTGTGAGTATGTTTGTAAGTGTGGTGTGGTGTGGTGTGGTGTGTGGTGTTGTATGAGAGGTATGGGGTGTGTGTATCGTCGTAAAGGTTTGTTCGTGTAATATTGAAAGTTTCTCAATTGGCGTGTGTGTATGACCAAAACTATGAATGTGGACAAGGCACAAGCAGTGTGTAAGTATCTTAGCAGTTGGCGTTCTGTGGTTCCTGCCTACCCTTATGGGAAAATAGCATGAGTTTGTGTATGTATATTTCATGAGTTGACTGCTTCGTAGGCCGCAAGCGCGACTGAGCATGAGGCCCCGGGTTCGGTTCCTAGGACGGCCGAAGCGTTATTAGGTTTTTCCATCAGTAATTTTTCAGTAGCTGCCACGGAATCTGGATGTGCCAGATTGATGGCAATATGCTCGCCAGTTATGTTAAACTCCCGTGTAATAAAGTGCTATTACATCTGGGACATGAATATAAAGGGTGTAAAAGTACCCTTAACGCAAACGAAGGGCATTTGTTCTCACCACCACTGCGATAGTTTTTTTGTTCTAGACCATACCTGGGAATCCCCTAGTTACGGAGATATTGGGGGTCAAAGTTCCAATTTTTTAATAATTTATTTATTTAAACTTCATGTACAAGAGTGGTACATAGGCGGCGGTGGGCATCTTTCACAGCTGTTTTTGTAAATACTAGTTTTTCAGGTTATAATTTTACTTAAATTACCTTCATGCCCCTTTAACTATTCAAAGCATCCACTACCACAATGTTTTAAGAGTGCTACATTCAGTTTTACCGTAAAATGAGATTTTTGACCCAAAAAAAAAGTCGTTTCCCAGCAAAAATTTTTGCGTAGGGGTAGTTTGATGTACAGAATGCTTGGTTGACGTATATGTGAAGGGTTAATTTACACCCTGTATATACACTGGCGGTATGTGGGTATACTATTAGGTACACCTCTGCCTAACCCTTAGAGGATTAAAGTCGTGATGTTATGTATGTCATAAGTATTACGGACAATATTTTACCTTTCTGAAGTAGCTCGAATGTAGTATTGAGGCGGTAAAGGTTCGCTGATTGGTATCGTTATTATCAATTCTTGTGGCTCATTCGTGATCACCTGTAAACATACAGACACACTGTTAATTTGAAATCTAGGGAATCTTATGAAGATATCATTTAGCAAAATATGTTTTTTTTTTAAGGGAGTGTAAGACTTCTACTGACTAAAAACCATCCATATTCCTTCTTCGCCCTCTACGTCGAGGCCGCGATAACCTGTGGACAACCCGCGGCCCATCTATCAAGACCTCACATTATGAAAAAAAAAAAATGATAAATATTTTTATTTAAACAAAATGCTTCATACAATGATTATCTAAATGAATAACTTTCTCTATGGGTAGTGTGTACATACCCAATATCATATTTGCGGAAAAATAATCACCCGTCTTGTAAAAACCTTGAAAACATACTCTACCTATACGTAACTGTTCTGTAACATTTTAAATATGACCACACTTCCTTCCTTCTTTTCTTTTGCCTGAGACATTCATCATTCATCATCATCAGCCTATAATGTTCCCACTGCAGGGACTCAGGCCTCCTCTCTAGGAGTGGGATGGGCTATAATCCACCACGCGGACACAGTGCGGGTTGGTAGATGTCACATGTCTTCGAATTTCTTGGTTCTAAGACATGCCGGTTTCCACACGATGTTTTCCTTCACCGTTTTGAGAGACATGCACAGTTCTAAAAGGACTTTTTGAATTTTGATAAACCATATATCTAGCAGAATAATCCAGTAAACTTGTCTCAATTTATAGCACACTGAGTTTTAGTAAAAAGTTTCTCATATAAGATCTTTTTACCGGACTGCGGCGAAGCCGAAAAGGAGGGTTATGTGTTTGGCGTGTATGTATGTATGTATGTCCGTTTCTTTGTTTCCTCATAACTCCTAATTATTGCACTATGTCACACACTCACAATGAACATTTCGCTTAACACACCTGTTTCTTAGTGATGAGGAAATATTCGTGGTAGTACATGATGTCTGTCTCTGGGTCCTCCACCCATATCCAGAACGCCTCGGGTGCCTTGCCGTGGTATTTGTCGTTCCATCTGTATTGCAAGAAATCTGTTAGGTTGTGTATTTTTTAAGTAATGTATTTGTTTTGACTTATTTATAGTAGTTTATTCTCACAAAACAAAGTTGAGTGCGCATCTTCGACGAAAAACCATGGATGGGTTGAGAAGTTGTGTGTGGAATAGCGCTAGCTCTCTCTCTATCTCGTCTTTAGCTAAGTGGGAGATGCGTTAGAAGTCAGTAGCGATGGGTCAAAGTCGTCACGCAGTGGGTGCCAGAAGACCGGCGTCGTCACCGTGACGCCTAGTGTGACGACTTAGGTGTGTTTCTATGAGATTGGCCACCTAAATCAAGACGGAATGAAGATTGGTAGGTTATGGGGGTATATCTTCCAGCAGTGGGACAGCATGTTTAAAAATAAAGAGATATGTGCTTGTATTTTTTAAGCATACTGCTGATCGTCCAGAACTTGATGAAACGATGGCAGAAAGTTAAATGACGTTCCGACTGTCGACACAGGTGCCCTCTCTGTGAGAACCCTCCCAAACACTTCTGGGAGGGTTCTCACAGAGAGGGCACCTGTACACAACAACAAACAACACAACAAACAACAACAACAACTACTACAAAATATACCTAAAAAACCAAAATATTATGGTGAGGCGTGTAAATAGACTGCACCTTTGTGAAGGTTGTAAGAAAATTTAAAATAAGAACCTATGTCTTGACCTCAAAATAAATCAATTTCCCTATTGATGAATCCTCGATAAACCACTACCAGAGAATTATTAGCAGCAAACATGCCCACGTACCTTGACAATCCAGAGATCCCACTCAGAGCCAGGGGGAACAACAATAATAATTTCTGAAGAATAACCTAGCGAGTGCCCTAGCTTATTCTTCAGAAATTATTATTGTTTTACACTCGATTACAGTTGAGTATATTCAACTACTTACTTGAAATTAGGTGTAATAGAGAGTCGTATCCTCAACACAGTTCGTGTTATGGGATGCAAGCTAGCTTCCATTTCTAACAGCGGGAATTCGTCGGCGCACTTCTTTAGGTGGCGGGCATTCTTCGGGTTACGTATCAAATCGCCTGCAAATTAAACAATACAATGATTGAAAGATACCAGTGGTTTAAAAATATTGTTTTCGATATAATTCTCCGCGTCTGTTACATTCGAAAATCTTGAAAAATCCCATATTTATAGCGCCGACTCAAGTTCATTTGTGAACTTGGGCGGGAGACATTGTCTACCAAATCAATCCTTGAATTCCTTGGCCCCAATAGGGGATCGGACAAAAAATAGAATTAGTCCGTCAGATAGATTTCTAAAACATATTGAACAAATATTTTTTATTTTTTCACTTAAAGAAAAAATGAAGACGATACGGTGCTTCGAAAACTCGAAACGTCACATGTCAGTACATTTTTCACCTACAAATTACGTCACAACCCCCCACTCATGATCTTTGACGCGATTTATCTTGGTCAGTTTTTATTAATTTGATAAAACAAAAAACACGTATCCAATATTTTTCGATAATCTAAATGACGGACTAATTAGAATCATATTCTTTTGACTCAGTCCGATCCCCTATTGGCGAATCTTAGAAAAAAGTAAGTACCTTTTACCTCCGAATATGTACATTGCCTCCTACACTAGCCATCCTTGTCAAACCCATTTTTGCATTCTTCTGTTAAAGCTGCTTCATACTGGTATTAGTCGATTTGAGTTCATCGACAAATAAAGAAAAAGAAGAAGCCGTCTTTCGGATTAAAGAAGAAAACTTTAACCGATAACTTACCAAGTTCCTTCCAATCCATATCGCGAATCTGGTCAGGCTTCAACATCGGGTACTCGATGTGCTTTAACGTCTCGATAGTGAAGCAGTTGAACTGTCGCATGTCGCTGTAGAAGTCCCACATTTGAATCTCCATCATTTTCGCCATTTTGAGGTACAGGCCTGCCATGTACGCGTTGTTCTTGCGTAGGGTAATCTCGAAGAGGGCACGCACTATGCGGACCGCATTCTGTGAAGGAGATATTTTTATTTATTTATTTATCCATTTTACGACTATCCTTACAGGGTGTTTATTACCTAATGCGATACTATACAAGATGTTTTTTTAGTCATCGTCCAAATTCTGATATACAGGGTTATTTGTAAAACACCGTTAACCTCTCAGGACTAAGTTGCTAACATCATAATCAACAACTTTTGTTCTATGACTTTTAAAAATTCATCATATTTTAGTTCATCAGATTTACTTACAAAAATAAAAATATTTAAATTGTACGCTCTAAATGTTACCGAGTCTGCGAAGCAAAAGAAAGCGATAGTACAATAGCGAGGGGAGCGGGGTAAGGGCTGCGGGGTAATCGTAGCGTAGCGAGTTACGACAGTGCGCGACAGGCGTAGGTAGGTACAGCAAAATACAGAGTTGAAATGTGTTAGATAGGACAACGAAATCTTGAACTTTTGTTTTTGGTAAATGTATTATGTTTTGTAAAAAGTCATATAACAAAAGTTCTTGTTTATGATGATAGTAATACAGTCTTGCAAGGTTAACGGTGTTTTAGAAATAACCCTGTATAAATCTTTTGCGAAAATCATTGAACACGTGGTAATTCTTTTAGTATCACTCAAGATATTGGAAAAAGAAGTGTATATATTTCACCAACACAAAATAAACCTTATTTCACTAGACATCAATATATATAAAAATCAATGCCACTTTTCGTTGTAATTATATAACTCAAGAACGGGCTCACCTATCCAAACCAAATGTTTAGGCTTTGTTCGAACTATTTAGTAGACGGTTGAAGTGAGTGTTGAAGTTTGCACAAAATCGGTCGAACGGTTCTTCATTTATCACATTTTTTGTAAAATTAAATGAATTCAATAAATGGCGGATCATTAGGGTTCCATACCTCAAAAGGAAAAAACGGAACCCTTATAGGATCACTCGTGTGTCTGTCTGTCTGTCTGTCCGTCTGTCACAGCCAATTTGCTCCGAATCTAATGGACCGATTAAGTTGGAATTTGGTATACATATGGATTTTTGTGACCCAAACATGTACGGCTAAAGTAAATAAATGAATTTTGAATATGGGGGTCGCTTTTACGGGGCAAATAAGAAAATTAAAAAAAAAGTTTTGCAAACTGTACCATGTGACACATCAAATGAAAGGGCTTACTATGAGGGTCTCAAATATATTTTTTTAATAATTTTAAAATAAATAGTTTTAAAGTTATTTAAGAAAATAGACGAAAATTGACCGTTCCCCCCCCCCTTATCTCCGAAACTACTGAGCCTAAAATTTTGAAAAAAATACAGAAAATAGTTCTATACCTGTAGATTACAGGAAAACCTATAAGAAGTCCATGGTCTAAAAAGGTAGATATATTATATTCATCGTACGGAACCCTCTTCACGCGAGTTCAACTCGCACTTGACCGGTTTTTTTTGTTAATGGGGGGGGGGGAGATTCGAGAATGGTTTAGATTCACAATGAGACCCGGTAGGTGGCGCGGCTGTCCGGCAGGACGACGTCTGCCTGGTCCGCTAGTAAGGTATATTTTGTATTGTCAGACTTTTTACGAACCTGACTAATATAATTGAGATCAGATTGCAGCGACGATCCATTGACGCGTCCCCTCGACAGATAAGTTTGTAGTAGTATGTTAATCTTCCAATGTATATCTTCCGGAGGGTCTTCTATGCGAAGCTCGCCGTATTGGTCTTTGAGACTCCATAGCTCTGTTAGTTCTTCTTTTCTTACCTAGGAGAATGAATTAAAAAAAAAAAATTGAGCCGCGGTGTTTTCTATAACGTATGGCTGTTATTATTTAGCCATGGTCTATCTATCTCAAATATATCGAGATAAAATAATAACCAAAACTAGCTTACTTTGAGCTGCTGGAAGTCTGAGCATCTGGTGAGCATTTCGAGTACATATCCTTGCGTCATAGACTTGCGAACCATAGTGTTGAAGACCTCCATCGTCACGCAGGTTATGTAGTAATGACTGGCTGTGCGACCCAAATCTATGAAACGCAACAGAATAAATGAAATAATAGACTTAAATAACACATCATTATTTGTATAAATACTCAGGTACAGACCCCAATACATCAAACTACTACTACAATCTGTCAAATGTACTTAATATATTTAAGCATTAGGTTCAAAGTTGATTGGGACAATTTTTACAGTTCTGGATAGCTTGATGTGCTTGGGTCTGTTCATTACATTTCATTTACTTGAATTAAGCCTATGTTGATATAACTTATTATTTATTTAAACTTTATGCACAATAGTGATACATAGGCGGACTTAATGCCACAAGGCATTCCCTACCAGTCAACCTTAGGGTCAAACAAGACAACATTGTGGTAGGCTACAAACTAACTAAAAAAAACAATATAAATTAAAGTATGTGTGTTTAAATGTGTATTAGTATTAATACTGGCAATTACTAGGAGTCGACTTGTAATAATTGAGAGCTATTTGGTCTGATTTAAATAGTGGCTACGTAACTTATCCTAACTCTTTAAAACTGATAAGAGTTTTTCTTTGGTAAAACTGTCACGAAGAATATCGCCCTCGCATGGATAATAATCCACGGTGCGGGGTAGAGGTCAAATGTCTTCAAATTTTTGGTTCTAGGACATGTCGATTTCCTTACGATGTTTTCCTTTACAGTTTTGAAAGCAGCGGTGATGAAATAAACTACACAAAGTATTGCGCCTGTCTGGGTTCGAGTCTACGACTTACTGCTCGTAAGTCGGAGCCGCCACCTCTGCTCTCGCATTATACATACATAAAATCACGCCTGTTATCCCCGAAGGGACAGGCAGATTTACCTACTAGTACATTAAGAACAATCAAGTTATATTTACCAGTAACATTGAGTTGTCCTGTGCGTTCGTTGTATCGTATCATGTGCGTGTTATCTAGCTGCATAGCGGCCGCTGTTATAAGTTCACGTCGTTTGGTTTCCAACATCGGTTCATCTTGCACGTCCGTGTATGTTAGGCCGTATACCTATCAAAATAAATAATAACTTCATATACTCGTACAACAAAATACAATGCACATAATACAAGAAACAAATCTCCTTGCATTAACATCTCTCTTCCTCCCTAAAACGCACACAAAGATTGTCCTGAAATTAGTTTGAATCTCATATAGTTTCCATGTTTTAGGGGGCGAGGATAATACCCTTCGGTAAAATGGTTTAAACCCAGTTGTGCTTGACCAATTGGTTAAAAAAAGAAGTAGTTAATAAACTAAAAAACCCGACTGAAAAAACTGAAAAGCAAAAAATCCATGTCCAGTCCTTTCTATTTTCATTTCATAATTTAATATTCAAATGAACCTCGCCTGTTTCGAAGTTTTGTTTAATTCAAAATGTGCTTGTTATTTGCTTTTCAGTTTTTTTTTTGTCGGGGTTTATAGTTTTTAACTACTCTTTTTATTTCCAACTTTTTAGTTATTTTGTGTTTGTTCTTTCGTTGGTCAAGTAAAATTCTTCGCAGATGATTTAACTTTTTTGTTTGTTTATAGGTGTTGTGACTTTGAATTTCTTCATTTTGATACCCTACTCGATGGTAATGGATTATTTTTTGAAATCCGCGATATGGCCCCTAATATCCGCAAATTTCTTTGTTTCTTAGTAACACTCGCGCCATCAAGACGAACCTAACGACGTATATTTTATTCAAATCCCTTCATCCGTTTAGGAGTTATGAGGGAACAAAAAAAAGGACATACATACATACACGCGAAACACATAACCCTCCTTTTGGGCTTCGCCGCAGTCGGGTAAAAAGGGCAAACAGTATATGTCAATAAAAATTACCTGTGGATTGATCCTCATTCTCACGAACAGGTACGTGTAACTGAGCCATTCCACTGCTTCATCGATATTTGTGACTGTACCGAGAGCAACCTGACAGAAAAATTTAAACATTAATGTCACTTATAAGCTACACCCAGACTACTATTTGTGAACAGGAATTAAGTGTAGAACAAAAGTTCAGTCTGATAGCGGCTCAATATTGATAGCTTACGGCCGAATACTGAAACGCCACTCAAATATAAGTAACGCTCAAATCTAGTGCTGTCTCGATCGGTCTATGCTGAAGTAACAGAGACAGAACTACATTTAAGGGCAATTAAAATTGAGTAGCGTTTCAGTATTCGGCCGTTAGTCAATTGCTATGCAGGGTGGAATGGATACCGTACCAAAAACGGTTACCACGTACATCATTAATCAAATCAAATTAATATAATTGTAAACATTATCATTATTATTATCATTGTGATCCCTGTCACATACAAATTGATCAGTAATTAAAAATAAATATATCACATTTCTCTCATAAAGTCATAACATACTATTCTATATTACATAAAAAATAAAATCTTACCTCAGCATTCAAATTATCCGCCAACAAATTGATAAAGTTGCTCTCAATCGGGAACTGATTGGTCATCGACTTGAGATAATGCGTCAACTTATCGTGCGTAGTGATAATGATGCCAGTTCCAGATGTGTCGAATTGCGGTCTGCCCGCGCGACCGAATATTTGTAGCACATCCAGTATGCTTAGGTCCACGAATGTGCCGTGTGCTTGGTCGTAAATTTCTGTGCCCTGTAAAGTAAGATGAGAGAATAAGACATTTAGAATAGATCTTGATTGAATATAGTTATAATTTGATTTTGATTTGACGGCACGGTTTGCGGAGTGGCTAAGCCATTAGACTGCTGCGCGGGTTCGATCCCCGCACGGAACAAATATTTGTATAGCCTACAGATAGTTGTTCCGGGATGGGTGTTTGTGTATGTGAGTTTAAATGTTTGTAAACACATCCACGATACAGGAGAAATTCCTAGTGAGGGGCAGAAACAAATTGTGGCAAGTATGAATATGTCTAAAGAGTCACACCAAAGAAAATATAGATAGCTGGCGTTAAATAATGATGATATTATTATGTTTATTCGTGATCATTTTGCTTGCAATAGTGCCGAAATATCGGGAACTCACAATAAATTCACGGTCCAGTTCACCCGGTTTGACCGCACCTGTAATAAAACCTGTAAACTCGTAGGTACTTACCCTAATAACTACAGCATGCGCCGGTAAGTTGACACCCCACGCCAGCGTAGAGGTACAAACTAACACTCTTATATGACCCTCCGAGAAGTATTTCTCGACCATGTTTCTGAAAAAACAAGATAAATTATTCTGCGAAACTAGAAGGTGCTTAGGTATAGTTAAGCTTGTAATATAAGCAAGAGATAAGAGGCTCAATAAGCACACAAATGAACTGGCTAAGAGCCTATTAACCAGACATGGAGATGTAACTCGCCTATAAAGATGGCAAATTCTAGACAGACCAGAGAAACCAACTACTTAGTATA
This sequence comes from Diarsia rubi, assembly GCA_932274075.1. NCBI lineage: Eukaryota > Metazoa > Arthropoda > Insecta > Lepidoptera > Noctuidae > Diarsia > Diarsia rubi. The sequence continues at coordinate 11,771,545 of OW026433.1, read as the reverse complement.
TATCAACTCATACGGTGCTGTTTAATGGAATTGCATCCAATCCACATTAATCCCAGAAAACATATGATTATGGCTAAAAGCCGATTGCAGATAACAAGCCGAAAAAAGGTATGTTCCAAAACATCTCAATGACAAGGAGAACAAGTACCTATCGGCTTCTTTAAGAAACTTTTTACAACCATTACATAAAACTACTATTCCTCCTCTTGAATATAAGTTTCGAAGCCCTAAAATCGACCTACAAGTAATGAAAAAACTTACCGATCACTCCTCAGCATACCAGCATGATGACAGGCAAACCCACTTGCGAATAACTCGGCCAGTATCTTATTAGGACTACTGCTAATACTCTTCTTAGCTTTAAGAAACGCGCCTGAATCTTCTGGCTCAAAGTGCTTTAAATGGCCTTTCTTCTGGGCTAGCTCTTTGAGGACCATTGCCGTTTGGTGAGTGGCATTACGTGCGTGAACGAAGACCATTACTTGATGGCCTTTTTGGACCATGTCTACCGCTTTGTCGTAGCATATTTCGTTCATTTGTTGCATCTGTGGAAATTTTGAGGTCGTGAGAATTTTGAAGAAAGTTCATGAGAGCTTAAGCGCCTCGTACGCTGATCGACGAATAAAATGAGGGAATTATTTGGTGATTCATTAATCATATTTAATAGAGCTTTGATCATTAGGTATAATATTATGAGAGATAGTCAATATTTACACAGATTTGTGTTGTATAACTTCATTTAGAATATATCCGTAATATTGGATAGTATTATGTATACAGGGTGTAAATGAGCCCTTCACTTCAACCAAGTATTCTGTACATCAAACTAAGTACCCCTAGGCAAAAATTTATGCTGGGAAACGATTTTATTTTTGGGTCAACAATCTCAATTTACGGTAAAACTCAATGTAGCAATGTAGTTCTTAAAACATTGTGCTAGTGGACGCTTTGAATAGTAAACGGGTCATGGAGGTAATTTAAGTAAAGTTATAACCTGAAAAACTAGTATTTACAAAAACAGCTGTGAAAAATTTGGAACTTCGACCCCCAATATCTCCGTAACTAGGGGGTTCCCAGGTATAGTCTAGAACAAAAAAATATCGTAATGGTGGAGAGAACAAGTGCCTTTCGTTTGCGTTAAGGGTACTTTTACACCCTTTATACTTGGCAATCAAAATCGCGAATTTCTCGCCAAATAACGATTGCAACTTTGAGATACCTACACCTACTTTACGATAATATGGGTTTCAAAACAATACAGTACGGAAAAATAGCTTCTAAACGTTGTTACGTGTATCAAATCACACCGAGAAAGTAGCGAGGCAGCGAGCTGTTTCAGTGCCACATAATTTTAAACTTTATCTTCATTACTATAATACATAATATCGCTTGAGTAACTTGAAAAGGCCGCGTGGCCGCCAGTGGTGCAAGTCGCCTGAGATCGCGTACCTTCTATGCTCAGTCGGTGTAAATTGAGCCTTATCGATGCTGCAGTCTACACAGACTCCTAAATAAGCCATTAGTGTCCATATTCATGACATGGAATATCTTAAATTTACCTGTCTAAGATGTGAACCGCCACCACTGCCGGTTTCCTTGACACCGATGAATTGTTGTTCCAAAGGAACCGGACGGAAGCGAGAGTCGAAGAAGAACAGACCTATGTTCGGGTTTACGCGTAAGAATCTGTAACAAGACAAGCGTAATAAAGATTTGGAGGTCAGATAACCAGTTGCTTCATCTTATTACTATTATAAAAGCAAAAGTTTGTGAGGATGGGCGGTTGTTTGTTAGTGTTTCACGAAAAAACTGTTGAATTCATGAACTAAATGAACTATTGTTTAATGATGTTTTAATTTTTATGAAAGACACCCGTCTTTCATAAATAGAAAAAAATATTTATTTTTCTTATGTAACTATGTACATTAATTAAAAACTATAAAATAAACTAACAAGAAACTATAAAAAGGGCATCGAAAAAATTCGTATTCAAAACAGAATGTTCACAAAACTCAAACGGAATGCTCGTTCATATCAACATAAACCGTATGCATAGGACAACAGAGTTTAATTTCAATTAATTTGGATTTTCTTTAAAACAACAACAATTTGAACATTCCAACTCACCTCGCAACATCCAAATAGTTAGGCAACGTAGCAGACAAGCCCACTATCCGTATCATGTTCTGCGTGGACTCGACTTGTCGCAGCGTCCGTGCGACAATCGCCTCGACTATCGGCCCTCGGTCGCCGTGTAGCAAGTGGACCTCGTCAATGATTATAAGTTTTACGATTGATGCTAACTCTGTGTCGGCTGGAAAGGATAAATCAGATTAGAAATGGGTCTGCAACCAAAAATAAGTTGAAAGGCATTTCGGCACTTAAGGCCGCTTTCACATTAGGACGTTAGCAGCGCGACAGTCGTGCGAAAGAAGCACATTCCTTCACATTTTTATAATAACAGCCGTAACAACCCGTTAGTGCTTGTTTAAAGTGCTGCTAAAGTCCTAATGTGAAAGCGGTCAAACAAACTTTGAAATACGAGTAAGTTGCTTAAATATTGCGCGCATCACGATCATACTATAGGGCTTCTCGTCTTGTTTTGGTGTTGTAACTGTTCCGTTTGTGTGAGCGTGCCGTCCTGCCGCACACTCTGCAGTCGCACTTGCCCGTGGCAATTACCAGGTGGTTCAATTACCAGGTCAGGCAAAGTGTTATTGAGTTTTTCATTAGAAATTTCTCAGTATTAGCTCTGAATTTGGAAATAGGCGGTACTTTGCCTCGATGCGTATGTTAAGCCATCGGTCCTACGCCTGATCTCATTCCGGCTATGTCCGATTGCCGTCCCACCAGACTAAAGAGATTGAAGGAAGACACAGATGAAGAGTGTGAAGTGTGTCTGAACATACACGTGTGCACTATAATATCTCCCACGCCCATGGCTAATCTCCACACAGTTTGGCTGCCGCGATGGAAAACGGTCAGGAGGACTATTCATATTAGGTTATTCAAATAAGCATTGAATATTAGGTTATTCAAATAAGTATTGAATATTAGGTTATTCAAATAAGTATTGAATATTAGGTTATTCAAATAAGTATTGAATATTAGGTAATTCAAATAAGTATTGAATATTAGGATATTCAAATAAGTATTGAACCAACAATAAGAAATACTTACTAGCTCCTTTCCTAGTAACAACATCCCATTTCTCAGGCGTAGTGACAATCATTTGCGTCTGTTGCACTTCAGTCTTAGTCAGTTTCATATCACCTGTCAACTCTCGGACTAATATCCCGAGTCCTTTTAGACGCTTACCGAAGCTGGCTGTCATTTCTGAGGCTAAGGCTTTCATTGGGGCTATGTAGATTATCTGGAGAGAAAAAAGAGGATAAGAGGTACTGTTGGAAGGGACTAAGATGTCAATTTAAAATGGTGGCGTTGAAATACAGCTCTGTGTATACAAGATGTTTTTTTAGTCACCATCCAAATTCTAATATATTAATCTTTGGCGAAAATCATTGCATACGTGTTTTTTTTTTTACTCAATATAAAAATATTGAGATATCACATCACAAAGTTTTAACGTTTCACGGAGAGCGGATAATTCTTTCGAGAAAATGATTTAATATGAAAATTTTACGTATCGATTTTTTTTCAAAAATGGTGTTAGTGGACGATACCTACTGCCTAGAAAAAATTTGGACGGTGACTGAAAAAAATATCTTGTATATGTCATCAGTCCGCCTCGCGAGGACAAGTTAAAATAGTTCCAGTGAATGGTTCGACTGCCTTGCTGGTTTAGTGATTGCAAGCGTAACTGCAGTCCATGAGAACTTGGATTTAGTTTCCGGGTCGGGTAAGTGTTAATGGGGGAGTTACTCAGTAGCGCCCACGGAGTCTGGTGACCGGCTACTTGCCTATAGGCTCGAACCCTATTACATCGGACTTGAACATAACTTACGTGAGTCATCATCATCATCAACAGCCTATTAATGTTCCCACTGCTGGGACACAGGCCTTCTCTCTCTTTTTGATAGGGAATGGACAATAATCTACCACGCGGGCCCAGTGCGGATTGGTAGATGTCACATGTCTTCGGATGTTTGGTTCTAAGCCATGCCGGTTTACTCACGATGTTTTCCTTCACCATTTTGAGAGCAGCGGTGATGAAATAAATCACACAAAATAATGTGCCTGCCTGGGTTCGAACCCACGACCTACTGTTCGTAAGTCGCGGCCGCCACCACTGGGCCACCGCTGCTCTCACTCATTTTAGATTTTACTCCTCTGACCAACCCTTCGGGGATTATAGGCGTGATGTTACGTATCTATCTTAAGGTATTCTTCACTCCCCGTCGGGGCTGCGGGATGTTGTAAGAGATACCGCGCCCTCGACATAAAGGGCAAGAAGGGTCATAGGTGGTTTTTAGTCAGTAGAAGTCTGACACTCCCTTTCGCTCAGCCCAAGAGCTCCCGCGGTTATTTGATGATTTCCCACCCCAAAAAAAAAAAGATATTCTTCACTCACCTTAAACTTATTCTTCATAATAACATCGTTCTCAATATGTTGTTTAATCTGATGCACCACAGTCAGCAGAGCTATGTTAGTTTTACCGGCTCCGGTCGGCGCGCAAATCAGGAGGTTCTCATTCGTGTTGTATGCCGTTTGGAAGACCACAGACTGGATTCTGTTCAATTCCTTTATGTTTTCGAACGCCATTTGACCGATCTGTGAAGATATGCAGTGATTAGTTAGTATTTCGATAGGACACTTTGTATAGGTCTGCACTGAAAAAAAGAAAACATTAAACTGTACTGCTTAAACAGTAAAATATGAGCCTAATGTTCAAAGTAGTAACTTTTAAGGAGCTGTCGTTAAAACATTCAACTGTTTTAAACATTATTTTTTACTGTTTTAAAATAATAAGTTTTTCAATGTTTAAACATTTTTTTTTCTAAATGTTTTAAACATCAAAAATTTTACTGTTTAAAACAGTATTAACATAAAAGTAGATTTCCATTTGGTGTTCTTCATAATTTAGAACATTTACTCTAGAAGGTATATATATATGTACAATGTGGAGCAGGACGATTGACATTCCTCTAAACCACGTAAAGAAAGGCATGCTCTTGACCCGTATACAAAAAATCAATCAAATCCAATGACTACTTTAGCCACAGGAAATTATTTTTCATTTTCTTATTTTTCAACATGATGTAGATCGGAGTCCGTAATAATAGGTAAACATTGTAAGGTCAGGAACCTGTGCAAAAACCTACGATTCTATTCTCAACGTCTCAATACGCTTGAAAGACAGAGAAAGGTGTCATACGATCCCACTCTGACGCGCCCCGCACACTCCCACAAAATACTACAATTATAAAGAAAAAGTAATATTACTTACGCAAATAATGCATTAGTGGTGCATAGAAAATTGCGAGTGTGTGTGTGAGCGGAATTTTTTTCGGCAAAAAGTCCTTGACTCGGTAACTATGTCAGTCACTAGTCAGTGCATAGCGGCGCCCTTTGAGGAGAGCACACGCCTACTTTTTTTATCACAAGACGAGCCGCGCGCGCATTGTCGTGATTTTATGAAAAGTTTGTTGTTATTGTGATTAAAGACGATTTATGATATTTGGATTAGTGCATAGGTTACTGTGACTTATTGGTGTTAGTGTAATATTAGTTATTTAGGCATTTATTAGGTAGCTAGTTTTGTGATTTAGGTTAAGTTAGTAAGTTTTTTAGTTTAATTATGCCTCAAATAAGGTTTTAAGTGATTAATTATTCAATCAGTGATCTTTTATTAATTAACAACTCGCAACTTAGTGAGTTTATGCCGCTGATTTGTTGTTCTCCGATAAAAAGTACCTACGCCCAACATCGCCGCCGCTCGCTGCACCCCGCGCACTAGGTCAGTGACTTTTCGTAGTTAAAGCGTGTTTACTTTTTATGCAGTTGATTCTGCTATTTATTTTGTTTGAAAATTGCAATTTTTAAATTTTCCACTAACTACTAATCTTCGTGTTTTAAAATGTTTCGATGGACTAGTACAGTGCTAGTTTTAATTTAATGTCGTAGTTCCAGATCCACATTGTATACCTATACCTTCTAGAGTAAATGCTCTAAATTATATGAATAATACCTTAATATTAAACTTAGATATAGGGCAAAATCTCAATGTTTTACATGTGGTGATGGCACCCGAGCATAGTAGGGGCGAGCCAGTATTATTTTTACCCAACTGCGGTGAAGCCCAAAAAGATGGTGATGTGTTTGGTAATGTTATTTATTTGCTCACCTCATCCAACTCAGCAATAGGTACGCGCTGGTTTCCAACAGTGAGAGGTGAAGTATCGTTCTTAGGTATTATAACCTCTTCATATTCCTTGTTGTCTTTCCTTACAGCGTTCTCGGGAAGTATTAATTTAAGGCCTGATACGAACCCTGAAAAAATAACATGTGTTTTTTTTTTACAAATATTTTAAGACCTTTTTGGGAAAAGTTGCAGCTGTGAACAGTTTTATAATATGAATCGCCTCCTTTGACATAATTACCAATACTTTGCGTTCGTAATGGCGGAAAAAAAACATAAATAGGGCGATTGGTAATTGAGTGCTTTCCTTGAAATTGGTGATACTAGAACTCATTAGCAACAAATTTGATCCCGATTACTCGGGGTCCAAACTGGGTTGAGAGAGTTATTGAGAAATCGAACTTTTAAAGTTTTTTTTTAAAAATTTTCAACTTTTCTAGCATAAAATGCTGTTTGTGAGAAATACATCAACGAGGTAGTCACGATGTTGTGCATTATAATAAATAATAATAAATCTTTATTCCGAATTCTAGAAAGGTAAAATAACAATATGAATCTTAAACTAAAACACACACACACAAATTTAAAGTTGCACAAATGGTTGAAATAATTTTAAATCTTTATCAAGTGGAAATACTGGCAAAATGTTAGATTTTGCTATTGGGCAATACGGTTGAGTACGAAGTTTGAACAGATTTCTTACCAGCAGCATTTTTAGCATCTATTGTCGAATCATAAACATTGGGATATTGCACTTTAGTTTGGAAATACGAAATCTTTTGTAGAATCGGGTCGCCATTGTTTGACCGCGATTTTGAAGAAAATGGTACCACAGGTTTTGATAACTCCGCTAACCTGAAAACATGTTTTGTGACATTAAAACGTGATAAAGTGTCTGCTCTGTAAATCTCAAGTTACATATAGGTACGTATTGTGATCGAACAGCCAAAGTTACATTTGTTTATAATCCTTTTACAGGAGAATAAGGGCCGGGCTTCAGCGAAGCGGAGATGAGATGACACGACGTATGTATTGAAATCAACCAATAGAATTTAGTTATTTACGCTTCTCGTCCGACTTAGGTTTAGTGTAAACGGTTGAGCAGAGAGGAAATGAGCTGTCTCGTATTTGTTTTAGCCAGGCAGCGGACAGCGGAGACGAGAAAAGGCGTGAGCGGCGTGCGATGAGCTGTGAGCGTGTGGTGAACAGTGCACATCTCCTCTTCCATTTTATTTATGGGGTTGCGCAATCATCAAATGACTTCTCCCACTCTGGGCGGAGTGGTAGTGAGTGTCAGACTTCTATTGATTAAAAACCAGTCGTTCTTTCTTAGCCCTTTGTGTCTGAGGCCGCAGTATCTCTTTCGAACAACCCGCAGCTCCCTTCGCTATGGTTACAGATACTGTGTGATACTAATAGTTATAAATTACTGTAATATTAAACAAAATACACAATATATTTATCTTTAACATTTTAAAAGTCTATAGTTGTTTTTTTTAGGGATCCGTACCTCAAAAGGCAAAAACCGAACCCTTATAGGATCACTCGTGTGTCTGTTTGTCTGTCTGTCCGACCAATCCCCACCATTAATAAAATAATATGGAAAATCTCTTAATACCTACTACAGTGGTACGGAACCCTTCATGTGCAAGTCCGACTTGCACTTGGTCAGATTTTTTTAAATAAAGTTGTGTATGTATGATGATAATTTCTATATGATAAAGTAGTATCACCATAAATGTTATGCGTAAAAAATCATTACCGTTTTTGCCTTAGCCGCGGTTGGATAAAAAAATGATTATAATTTCAATCCAATTAATAATTATTTAATTTAGCTAAAAAGTTTTGATAATGTTCTACATACCTTTTAGCCCTCATCTGCCCAATATTGATCTCTTGCTCCTCATCATCGTCATCATTTTTCCTGTTCTTGGCTTTCTTCTCTTCTTTTCTCACAATTTTGGCTAACATCTTCTCTTGTTCAGACAATACTGACACTTGGCATAAATACTGCGGCATTTTGTTTTCAGGGAGAATTGCTTGAACTGAAAATTTAATGGAAAAAAATATTTCATTACTTGAAAAGGGTAAAAGGGCCAGATTGGATTTCATTTCCTTTGAGCGGACAAAACAAATACATGCAATGCCAGTATTACCTTCTTAATATATTTTTTAATGATATCCGCATTGTAAAAAAAAAAAAAATATTGTAAATTAAATACATAAATTTTTGTGTGTTAGTGTGACACAATTGAACAGTATTTTTTCTTGAGATGATTGAAACATGGATGGTTAGATTGATACAAAAACGACAATTCAAAACTCACTTTCAGACAACGTAGGACCCTGTGGCGGTGCTTTCAAACTATTAATGATATCTGTCCTGTGCTCGAGGATCTCAAGTATAAACTCAAACTTATCAAAGCCAAGCAATTCAAACATATCATTCTGCATCTCATCATTACTTCGGGGAGAGTTCAGCAATGTTATGATTGATTGCAGGATGTCTGTGCTTGATATACCTGATGTCTCATATTGTGCTTTAACTTTTGTTTCTAGCCAGGTTTTACCGAACTGTAATGAAAATATATTTAATATTTTTAAATTAAAGTTATAATAAGAAATTACGTCTTATTGAGAAAAAAAATCTTTATTACTGTAGTATTAGTATTGCATGGATGGAATAAAGGCTCCCTCTTTGAGGAGGCATTGTGTGTTGTTCATACGAACAGACCGACCCATTGTGCATCGGGAAGTATTTGCTTTAATGTTTTTGTTTCATGAAAGTTTAAAAGTAATTTGGCAAATTAATATTAGATGATTATTTTATAACTTCAAGATAAATACTTACTATACAATAAGACCAGAAAATACACTTACTTTAGACTCAGGAGGTGCAGTAATTTTAGGCTGACTTGCTTTAGCCACATTCTCACTATTATACTTCATAGAAAAGTCAGTTACAAAAGCGCTAGCCGTCGCTGGCTTGCTCGTTAACTTTGCCAGCGGTTTCTTGGCTGGTTTGTATGGAATGAAGTGACATTGAATGTGGTCTCCCCATAGTTTAATGTTCTCTTTATTTCCTTCAGTCTCTTCAGTTCTTATGTAGTCCTTAGTATCATCATTCAGCTGCTCGGAAATTTGTGTTACTATCTGTAATGTAGAAATTTACTTGTGTTAGCTCTTGAAACCATTGTCTTGGACTTACGACATTGTTGACAGAATGTAAAGATTAAACATTCATGCATGGGATGGTAGCCATAACTTAGTTTTGGCTATTACTGTTATGCATTTTATATTGTAGTTTGATAATTGGATTGGAGTCGACACAACAAGCACTAGTATAGGTTAACGGGCTGGTGTTGGCATCTCCACATCTAAAGCGCGTATTTTGTGTATGGGTGGGAATATTATTCTATCCACCCCAGCTCCCCGAGAAAGGTCAGCACGGTCAGTACTGCAGTCCTATTATTTACTCTTTTATTTATTATGTAGCATACAAATTGCCCCTGGCTGGAGGCTTGAAACTCAAGACATCCACAGAGATTTGCCCAGTTAGGCAGAAGACAGTCTCCTAGACTGAACTGCGAGATGTCATATCGAAAAAAAAAATTTAGCATAGAAATTGTAGATATTTCACAATACGGAAACTAAGAGGTCACTTTAAATAAATTGAAATTAAGATTTTTTATACACACCTCACAAATTTTGTTAGCAGTAGCTGACACAACAGTCCCAAAAGTTTGCCGTAACTGCGACAGATGTTTTAACATCACAATATCCTGGTCTAGAAACATCCTCAAGCTCATCACTGTGGCATCTTCTATGATTTCATCTGGCTGGTCTCCCGTCAGGAGTTTGCAGGCATCCTTTAGTTTTGGAAAGAGTTTCAGAATATCCGCTGAATTTGGATCATTTTGTTTCACATAGTTGTAAATGTCTGTGTAGGATTTAAACCTGAAATAAAAACATATTTTTTTGTAATTTTCATACTAAATTATAACATTTAACTGAGATCATGTCTTCATATATATACTGTACTTTGAAAAATAGATGTGCGCACTATTTCGTTTAGGAAAGCCAAGAAAGGTTGAAAGTTAAAAAAACTTTTAAAATTAAATATTATACAGCTATGATTTATTTAAAATATTATTGTACATTATTTATTACCTTTGTAAGCTCTTCTTCTTCACATACACCGGCTTTGTCGGATCTACAATCGGTTTTAAACATCGTGGCTTGTCAAGTTGTGTGTGTGCCCTTAGGGCTCTAGTAATCCGAGGTAACTCGATCATAACTTCCTTTGCCTACAAATTTTAAGAAGAAAGTGGTTTGGGACGTTAATAAAGCCACTGGTGGAAGTTCTAAGGCGTATAGCTACTCAGTATAAAATAAAAATAACATACCTTTGATCAGTCGGTGCTGTGAAATAATATTGTGAAATTGTTCACAATAATTTGCAAAGATAAACAAGTAATATTAAATCTTAACCTTGTAGAAATTGATGATTGGTAAGCGTATTTACACGTGATTTAATTTAATTTGGGGTTTAAATAGAATTTCTATCTAGAAAAAATTACCGTATTAGATTTACAAATATTTTTCGCCACTCGACACGTATCGAATGACATTACGTTATCAGCAGGTTTTGACAGTTGTGACAGCTAACAGTGACAGTAGTTTTTTAGAGCTGGTAATAATTATAACCACGGGATCACCCACAAATTACGTTTAATCATAATAAAAGGAAAGAGGTTTGCGAAAAAAGTAAGTTTCAGGCTTGTTCCACAAAATAGAGTAATATTCTGGGTATTTTGTACATTCATGAAACAAAGAGTTAGATAGAATGTTGTTACTGACCACTTTGATTTGCATTATCCTGTATTTCTAATTAGATCACTGCAGGGATATCGCTAAAATCGACCAATCTTAATTTAGTGCCCAAGAGCCCAGAGTACCGTAAAATATGAACTTGCTCGTTTCAGTATTGTAGAAGAGGATGGGGCGTAAAAAAGACGCTTGGCAAGAACAGGGCTTCTCGATATTCTTGAACTTAGTTATGATAAAGAATGGCTTGTTTTACTTACCAAAAACCGACGCATCGCATTCTTTCATCACCGGAACCATTTTTTCAGAGGAAATATTTTTTCTCAGTTGTATTACTTCAAAGCTCAAACACGTACGTGAAATGTTTTGCTATGTTTTTGTATCTATATATCTTTAGTTATTAAGGTTCCGTAGTCAACATGGAACCCTTATAGTTTCGACATGTCCGTCTGTATGTCTGTCGTCTGCACAGATCAGAAAAAACAGGGTCGTCAGTCACTCCGTGCGCACTATAACTCAAACTGCGGTACTCGGAGATATTTAATGATTACTTAAGCCGTCACTTTGTAAGGATTTGCCTTTACTAAGTGATGGCCTAAGTAATCATTAAACGTCTCTGAGTATGGCAGAAAGACTCTTACAGCCGCACTCAGAGAGCTTTCATGTTCTTTAATGTTTAGAGCATCAAGGTTTTGACAGTTTTGTCATACAAAAGTATGTCAAATCTTTACTAAGGTCCTGCTTAAGTAACCATTAAATATCTTTGAGTACCGCAGTTAGTACTAGAAAGCTGTAATTTGGCATAAATTAACAAATGAGTTGCCCCCAAAAAAGTGCTAAAATTTTTTTTTAGCTAGGTCTGATTTTGTAGTTCTGAGATAAACGCGAGTTACTTAGTGTTTTTTATTAGTTAATGTACAATTGTTAAAAAATGTGAGACAATCTAACTGTCGGTAATTTGAGGCATATTTTGTGGACCTGAGAAACTGAACTCTATCTTTAACTAAACGCTTAAAAACTCAATTTGTTTAATTTTGCCACAACTATTAATTATAACGTAACTAGAATTAGCTACTTATTTCAGCTATTTATTTAGTTTTCCTTTAAGCTAAATACATTTGGTAGAGTAAAATTTGGTGAAATAAATGCAGTTATAGAATTTATCAAACTCGAAATATTTTTAAATGTAAAAAGTGGTTTTGTACGTTATTATTACCTACTTTGATAGTTTTTTAACTGTTATTGGTCTCGTATAAAAGAAAAGATGTATTATGATATTAATAAAGTTAGGTATATTAAAAATAGAATAAAATTTACAAAAAATGTATTGTAATCAGATACTTATCTTACCACAAACGTAAATGACTATTCGATGGCTACCATTAATTATTAATATTTGAGGGGTTTGGCGCTGATAGCCGAAATACAGGCTTTTGCCTAGTTCGGTTACAGATGGTAGATTCTTTTGTAAATTTATAAAATTAGCTTATAGGATAATGTAATACTGCAAACTCTTATTGAATAAATTTATTTATTTATTAAAAAAATAAACAAAATTACGCCAATTTTAACAAGTTAACTTAAAGTATTCTTTCAAATCAAAACAGAAAATATTTTTTGACTCAAAAAATAACATTAGGGCTCTAAAATCAGAGACCTAATTACAAAAGACATACCTAAGTAGTAAGTAAAATTATGAAAAACTTAAAATAGACCAATTAGAATTAAAAAATATAAGTTTGTATCAAATCAGTATTATAATCCTATTCTATGTTAAAACTAAAAAAAATAAGATTGTTTGAACCTAAGCCATAGGTCAGTAGGTACTCAACTAAAAAAACTGGCCGAGTGCAAGTCGGACTTGCACATGAAGGGTTCCGTACTATCGTAGTAGGGAAACCTTCGCTAATTTGTATTATTTCTACTGAAACCAGCAACAGAAAAACATATTTTGTGAAAAGTTTTTGTATGAATGACAAAGTTATATTTGCGGTTTTTTAAATGTGCTATATCTCAAAAACTATGTACCTACTATATGTCGTTCAAACCAATTTTGTTTGAAAGTTTTTGTGAGGGCGCCGTGGCGCCTCTCAAGCCACTCCTCAAAGAGGGGACTTACCGCCACTATCGTGGCGTGCCCTGCACGGGGTTGCGACAGTCGCTGTCTCCATGTCGCCATGAGATCGCACCGGAGGTCTGTCAACCGCGCAGCAATTTGCCGCGGCAGCGGAGTGACCCCCCTTCGCAGCGCCTCCGCGTACCATTGATGCAGGCGCGCGAGGACTATCGCCTCCAGTAGGGCTATTGCGTATCTTTTAAATGTCAGTGGCTATCATATTGTCCATGGATAAACTATCAAATTGGTTATGGTTTAGTACAAAATGGAACCATTTGACAGTATTTGATAGGCACTATAGGTTAGCCACTGTCATTTAAAAGATACGCAATAGCCCTACTGATCCCACGGCGGCAATCCGGCAAGGAGGTTCGCCGCTTCGCGGAAGATCGTGCGGTACCCCCGTACCATCCTTACGGCCATGACCTTTTGGGGCACGTTCAGGTAGTGGGCGGCCCGCTTCCTCAAAGCAGGCGCCCACACCGATGATTCTAAGGCCTCATTGAAGAAAACCGAGCGATGAAATGTTTGAAGAACTAGTTTAACTTTTAAGTCTTTTATTAATTCTTATTGCTTGCATTCTACTATCCTATATTTTTTCACCTACTGCTGGGTATAAGTTTCCCCTTTTTTTTTCTCTGCCACAGTTCCTGGTTTTGTCCAGGTGTTTCCCGCGACTTTTTTTTTTTTTTTTAAACTTTGCCCCTCACTAGGACTTTGTCGACATAGTCGACCCAACAAGGATGGCCTTGGTTTTTTTGCTTGGTTTCGAACTACCACCCTTCCCATCACCCTTGGGCATCACTCAGGTCCACTTGAGGCGCACCGCTCGGTCACCGTTACGTCTGACGGCAGATTTGATCAGTGTTATGCATTCAATCTAAGAGGGTTATACCGAGTATGGCTCTCTCCTTAGCCTTTTGTGCCACTCGTACTTGATATACAGTCTCCTTTATGAGCGCCCATTTCTCGGCACCTTACGTTATTGTTGGTAAGACGCCTTGGTTGTGGTGGTAGTGACCCTAGACTAATGAAGTAAATAAGACAAATTTCCAGTTACAACATTTTTATTTCATTTAATTATACTCATGACAATGCTTATAGCTATGGCTTACCTACAATGTTGTTTAAAATATATAGCGAAACAACATAGACTGGTGGTGACGTCACAATGTAGTAAACAACGCTAAAAGTAACAGCCATTTTATTATCTAATCCCATAACATACTTCTGGTGTGTTATCATTTTACCTTACAGTGAATGTTATTGGTGCCATCGCTTTTGAAACACAATACAAAAAGTACTTGCAAGAAGAGAGAAAAAAGAAATTCTCCAGTCCGGTTCCATTTACCCTTTGTAGGTCATCACCGCGTCATTAACTATGAAAATAATATTTTTGTCTTTCAACGATGCTATTTCAGAAGGGTGTTAGATATTTTTTTGTCATCTTCATAGTCGTTCTTATTTTAAGAAAATTATTTACATTAGTTCTAATGTCTAGGCATTTTAGGCATTCGGATGATTAGGTAGGTAGTAGAAATATGAAGCTTAGACTACTTTGAAGATGATTGGATTTATTCAAAAAACCGTTCATGATACTGGCAAGATGACGCACAAAAATACCCGTATGTTTGTGTTGCAAGTTCAAAATATTGTGTTTCAAAACCGTGACGTCATACTTATAATTACAATCTAAATTTTCCCCCTAACGAGACTGTCAACAATAACGATGTGCATCTTACGTACTTTTTATTAAAAATCGGTTTCCATACATGATATGAATATATTACCTATGTATACGGAGAACCGATTTTGAATATGATAATGTAAATCCCATATCTCCCATCCTATATTATTGAATGGGTACTTGCCAAACGTCCCACACAATACAATTTTATATCGTAAATGTAAAGGCACAACTACATTCGGTCGATGCTCGCGTTTGATGTTCTATTATTAGGTACGTGGTAATTATATAAAGTAGTTGTTACCGCAGACGCGATGGTGCTGTGCAGTTTACAGTGTTCAGTAAAATTATAGTACGATGAAATGTACATGGTCTGCGAAACACAACCAAATGTAGCCAGCCATGATAATATGATTAAACTAATGAGTTGCTATTTATTTGAAACATCTAATTACCTAGTGTGAATTTTTACAATTTCTACCTACAAAGCTGTTTTTACATACATTAATACACACACAGTAAAAAGATATTTGATGCATTATTTGCTGTAGTTATACAGGATAGATTATATATTTTTAGAAATATTGGCGGCCAGTTACGATTACAATTTATGTAAAAACGCAAGATAGCACAAGTCCTTAATAATTTACTCTAATTTAATGTTACTTAAACAAACAACAATTTGATTAAGTACAAATTTTTCGTTTCAAATAGAGATCACGGTTATAGTTAACAGCTATAAAAGCGATTAAAACATATTACGTAAACAATTTACTAACCGCTGTGGTGCTACATGGGCCCAATAATACACGCTATGCTATCAAAATGGTTGTTACATTTTACTTGTGATAACTTGGAACTTTGAATACAGAAACTAGCCCAAACGATAGTCCATTTCATAAATGGACCGATATTTATAAAGTGTAAATATCTATTCATATAACACCTATAAAGTGGTAGGATTTACAAGCAGATAAACATATTTGTATAGGTAGACAGTAGATATTATCAAAGATCAACAATTTAAAAGTTTAAAAAAAGTACAAAAAGAAATGACCCCAAATAAATGCTCAAGAAATTTGGTCCAAATGGAAATGATACCATTGCATTTGTATGAAACAGCCTATTTTTCGAAAAAGTAAAAAAAAATCAAGAGATTTTACTGTATTTTTTGATAAGACTTATCTAATAGCAAAATTTAATTTCTGTGGTAAAATTTATAACAAAGAAAGATCATCTAAAAATACTATATTTCGTATTACACAGAGCATTTGTTAGTGATATAAAAGAAATCATGTCAAAGACGCGTGATTTCGAAATTTACAAAAAGTTTTGATAGGATAAATAGTTGATATTTAGTAGGCAAAACATCGGATATATTTTGGTGATATTATCCAGAGGACATTTTAACAACACTAATTTCTAGGGAATAAAAATAAAAGTTGTTTCAAAGTTCTTGCAGATGTTACGGTAGCTGGGATGTTATCATGTTTCCTGAAAATTTAATAAATTACAATTTAATTTCTGACCGTTTAATATTATCATTTTGTTATATCGTTGTTATCATTTTATTCATATCTTTCCTTCCTAATTACTTATTTAGCAATTAACGAGGAACAAAATGTAAGACGTTTTTTGACGGCCATTTTTCGGCATTAATTAATTACCAAGAAACAACAAGTACCTGTTATTAATCCGTACCCCAGCCTCAATCGTCCATATACGTAGTTTACAGACCTAGAAAATGTTTGAACAATTTTAATAATCAAATTCAAAGATAACAACATTTTAGCAGCACAAGACGAATTCACAATATGTAAGTATGAATATGTTACTTTTATGTAATTGTGCAATAATCAGTTAGTTTAAATAATACAAAGATGACATTTCAGAACAAATTATTTTGTGATTTATCTTTTTTAGTTCTCCTCGTCATGCAAAACTTATATGACCATGATGAAAAACTTGTGATGGTTCACACACACACCGATGATTACATATTATAAATGTGATCATGATCGACAATCGACAATTAGTATTAACGTTTGCATTTTCGAAGTCTAATAAAAACGACAATTAAAGGTCTGTTTTGGCAATATTTTCATTTTTTTCTAGTTTGAGAAAACAGGTACCTTATATTATTCTTGCACGCGGGTTGAAATGACGTATTCAATTTTATATTCATATTGTTGAAAGCGTTGAAAGCACCAATTAGCAATAACGATATATTTTGACATAAGCTTATTCTGTTATTTCATTTTAAAGCGTGTCCATTTTCGATATAAATTTACATTGTTCATGGAAATAATATTTGAATTCATAACGCTTATTTAAACAAAAGCAGAACTAAATTGGGGGTAAATCTGGGACAAGCATCGCATTCTTGGATAAAAGTAGAATAACGTTTTATATCAAGCAATTTAAGATCTAGTTTCTAATTTTTCATTAAGTCTTTGCATAATGTTATTTTATAACAGATATAATTAAATCACAAGAGCAATCCCAGACACAAGAGTTAACACATTTGCAAAATAAAGCTGAATTTCATATATTAGTTATTATTCACATCAGGAATAAATTTACGAAAATTATCAAGTTACTTGTTGCCAAATAAATACAAAAGACGTAAATAAATTTTTAACGTTTATGTTCAAAGATTTAAAATTATATTAAGAGCGAGATCATTTGAGGTGAAGTCTCATAAACCGATGTGAATGCAAACTTATAGTATGAACTAGAAGATTTCGAAACGGCATGAAAAAATCTTCGACAGAGACAGATATACGAAGTGACAATAGAACAGACAAAGCCAACACTGATATCATCAACAATGACAAACGATACGTCTTGCCCACTTACCAAAATAGGCTTAGTACCAGTAACGTAATAAAAATAACAACATACGTTATAGACTAAGTATTCATTAACATTATAACAAGTAACTTCTAAATTAAACTTCGGTTACCGAAACTTGTTCACACAAAGTTGGCTGAAAATGCGGGAAAAAAAATGATATGGTTAGTCTAAAAACATAATAATACAATGTGTAACAAAACATAGGTGTTACTAATATGTGGATTGATTTCGTTGAATTCTCATTACTTACCGATGATTAAAGCCAAGATGATGATTCCAATTACAGCTGCGATGATCATCATCTGAAAGGTTTAGATGTATTTTAATTGGGAGATTTTAAAAAAGCTTGGCCAATGAATTGGTCTTCACACAGTTCAAGTGTGTTACAGCCAACATAATATGTGTGCCATAAAGATCATAAGCCAAAAATAAATTAAGCTAATTACAAAAACTTGTGCACGAAATTTCATATTCAGCCACTTATAAAGCGCCGTCAACTAGCAGAAAACGCTTTTCTTTTAAAAATTTTGTCAAATGAGACTGGCTACCTGCAGGGCTATTGCGTATCTTTTAAATGACAGTTGCTATCATATTGTCTATGGATTAACTGTCAAATGGGTTATGGTTTAGTACAAAATGGAACGATTTGACAGTAATTGATTGGCACTATAGGTTAGCCACTGTCATTTAAAAGATACGCAATAGCCCTGCTGATCATTGATTTCATTGTCCCCATCAGTTAGATTTAGTCCACGTACATTGCTTTTTCTCTTCTTCTGGGTATTGTACAAAAAGTTTGCAGTTTTCAAATCTGAACAGGCTTAAGCGTATCTCAGGATATTCCTTCTCGATATAACCTTATTGAAGGTTGAGAAATAAATGATATGCAACTTTATTTCTTGAAATAGTTTTGCAATCAGCACAATTTTTAGAGACTGGACCAGGGTTATTGTACATTCGTCACAAAGTAAATTTGCCACGAAAAAAAGTATCATACCCATTAAATGCAACACTCAAACATTGTGCGAGCGAGTAAGGTAATGCTCTTTGAAAAGGGATTGAAAAGAAAGTTGACTCAATCAACACCAAAACCTTTTCTGCACGCACTCGGCTGTCCGCCAGTTTACCTTAAATTGTTTTTACTACTTGGATACTTTTAAGTCAGTTGAAGTCTGAAGACATTGTTTTTTGTTTTTGAGCGTGGGAACTCATCAAATTATTTGATTCAAATGACTCCTCCCGCTCTGTGCAGAGCAGTGGGGAGTGTCAAACTTCTACTGACAAAAAACCACCCATGTTTCTTCTCAGCCCTTTGTGTCGAGGCTGCGTTATCTCTTTCGAACAACCTGCAGCCCCGACCCGAGCCCCTGCCCTTGCAGGCCCCTTCCACGTTGCTGACATCTCTTTGAGGCGCACGTGGAACATGAACGCGCCGTCCACAGGCCCGCGCCTACGGTCACAGGCCCGCGCCTACGGTAGGTCTGAAGACCTTACCTTTAAATTTTGCAGCCAGAATTTGCTTTTGAGTTTGCCAGCCTGTTGCTCAAATTGCGATGCACCCTGTTGCAGTGCATCTGTAAAGAAAATCATTGTTTATTGCTAAAATCCATCAACTTCAATTCATTGTTACTCAAACAAAGTTTGTCACATGCATAATGACTGTAAATACACATAGTTGCTCATTGCAAAATCGTAGATCTCATATCAAATCGGAGAAGAATGGGCGAGAATCACGATGGATTTCTAATCAGGTTGGACATTACATAGTCCTGAAATATTGTTGCTTCTTTAAGTAGGCATAAATTAAAAATTGAAAAGAATAAAAGACAATTTCATTCATAAAGGTTACGATATGGATCGATTGATACTTGTCTTGCTTAGACTATTTTGCTAATGTATTTTATTACAAGATAAGGATGGAAAAAGAAGACCTGTTACGCTGACTGCCAAATAGATTGGGATAAGGCCGGGAGAACGATGATGATGATGATGATGATGATAATGTATTTCATTACAAGAATTAAGCTCACCTGCTCGGTCATCCAGTTCTGAGAGTTTTTGATCTCGCTCCAACACTTTCTCAACGTTCGTTTTCATTATGTCGACAACCTGTAATGAATAATGTCATTATTTAATTAAGATTTACGATTATTTTTTAATATATCTAGTGGTCAGTACGATCGCAAATTGGTCAAAATTAAAAGTTGATGACACTGCGTCATAGAAAGAAATAATGACGACACGATTGGCGCAGTGGTTGAGCGATTGGCTGCTGCGCAGCATGTCGCGGGTTCGATTCCCGCACGGAACAAATATTTGTACGACCTACAAGTATTTGTTCCGAGTCTGGGTGTTTTTCTATCTATAATATGTATGTATTTACAAAAAAAAATGTATATAAGTAGTTTATCAGCCATCTCGTTACCATAACACAAGCATTAGGTTGCTTAGCTTGGGACTAGATGGGCGTTGTGTGAAATGTCCAAGGATATTTTATTTTTTATTTTAATGGCAGAAGTAGAAAGGCTCCAATTTTCAGTCTCATAAATGATAGGATATAGTCGAAAGATATTCTTTTAGAAAGTACTTATTTATCACAAGCAAAGAAGAACGCACAAAACCATCAAGAATGTTTGATTTCTATCAGTATGCTATTTAGGGCATCATTAGATGACGTTATCAAAATATATTAGTGAAAATGGAATCCTATCGCAATCATAGATAATGGGCATAGTAATAGGATATCAGCAAACCCTTGCCTCAATTCCAAGAACTATATCTCCCAAGATGACGTCATTAGATACACGCGCAAGCTCGATGACGTCATAGACTGGGCTTGACAAACCGTTCTTATTATAGTAAGTATACTTTATAGAACTTTAATCCTCGGATCTTAGTAATGCTTTTTATCAAATGGAGCTTTCGTCGAGATGGAATGAGATTGCGTTTCCATTGGAGTAGAGGTAGGCAACTGGCATTGTTATTGAAAGCAGTTTCTAAGTTATATTGGCCACGAAAATAAAATGTCTCTGATGAATCAATGTGTTTGTGAGTATTTTTGAAAGAGATAGGAAAAAAGATAATATACTTAATTATACAAAAATGCAGATCAAATATGGTCGACACACAATGATTTTGTGAAACGCAAAAAATTAAAAAAAATATCTGTTAATAAAAGCCTTTCCCAATTTTTGAGAATAGGTAGGGTACGGCAGCTGTAAAGGTTCTTGTATCTTTATGGGTTCTGTAAATTAGGGGTGCAAACCATGATACGAGTATTGTGTTGATACATCTATACCTAGCCACTTAATGGTGTACACTATACATATAAAACTTAATTCAAAAGATATATTTGCATGAATTTGATGATTGAAGAAGAGTGGCAGAATATAATCGGCCCCTGTATTTAGCTTTCGTCGATTATGAGAAGGCATTCGACCGTGTGTCGCGCACTAGGCCATATTTAACTCTCTTCATCGCTGCCAGATCGACGCTCAGTAGATTCCGCAAAAATGCAGGTCACAATGCATGAACTCACCGCACCAATTTTCATCAAAAGAGGTGTGCGACAAGGAGACACCATTCCGTCTAAACTTTTCGCCGGTGCCTTGGCAGCGGCGAAAAGTTGAAAGACGTCTTGAAAACACTAAAATGGGACCAAAGTATTCCCCACAAGTTGGCTTAAGAATGAATATGTCCAAGACGAAAGTGATGTCAGGCATTCGAGACGACTCGGTCTCAGCTGTTAGGGTTGGAAACGAGCGTCTGGAGATGGTTGATCATTACGTTTATCTGGGACATGTTTTATATTTCGACAAGGAGCATTTCAACGAAGAGATCTCTAGGAGAGTACAACTCGGATGGGCGGTGTTTAGTAAATTAGAACATATTTTTCGTTCCAAAAAGATCCTTCAGTGCCTAAAAACCCGCCGGTTCAACCAATTTGTACCAACAATTAGCTCAACCTACAGTGCTCATCAACTTACAGTGCCGAGACTTGGAAGCTCACAAAGGAGACTGGCCTATACTCAGCAGTGGGTGGTTCCGAGCTGATATTATGATGATGATGATTTTGAGAAAAAGAAGTTTACATGGAGCAACTGCCTATTCACCCTCCACAAAGCATTAGTATCAATAATAAGATACCTCCTGGGAAGACTGATTGTCAGACTGTCTACAAAATGACTGCCGAGACCATCAGTCTAATGTCCTTTTAAAGGCACTGAAAAACTCGGTATTTAATGGGTAGTCACCCATCCACGGATCAACCTAAGCAAGGATCAACATAACCCGAGCGTCATTAATTAGTAAGCTACGAGCTCCTCGTAAGTAAAGCTTTTATCTTTGTTTATTTGTTTGTTTTTAACCCCGGCGCACCCCCGTCTGTCGTTTCGCTAGTGTCAATAGCAAATAGTTGGTCGTTCGACAGGCGTTTAATTTCCTGCTTCCAGTCTGCGAGCGGTGGCATTTGGTATTACGTCAGCCATTTTGTGTCGTAAATGAAAGTTTATGGTACACCTGTAGTGGACACGTGAATATTTGTTTAGTTGTTTGAAGGAACATTTTCTTTCATCTGTAGGTAGAGTTTTACTTACGCCTTGGGGTAAAAAGATTTCAGTTTCAGGGGTGGGCCTGAAACTGAAATCTTTTTACAGTTTGGGTAGTAATGCCTTATGGCCTGATTGGGCTATTGATTGTGATAACGCCTTCTGGCATACATAGCGCACTTTTGAGCGGTAGGAGTCATTTGATGGTTTCCCAACCCAAAAAAAAGGTATCTTTAACTAGTCCATCTGAAATTGATAGAAAGATTGAGAAACAATTGACACGATGGAGGTTGATTAATAAATTACAAGTATTTTTTTTTAAATGATGTCATCTGTCATGTTGATATGAATCTGTACCAGCTTCATCAGCTGTGTTAAGTGTTGTCTACATAATGTACCATTAGGGAAATTGTATCTACGTTGTTATTGACTGATTCAATGTTTTTTCATAGTTAAAAACAACCAAGAGAAGTATGGAACATTATAACATGCTGCGCCGATCCGAAATAAATTGGGATATGGACAGGAGAATCATGAATAATAGAAGATAACAAACCTACAACTGAACGGTATATCTTCTATCTATCTATCTATCATCATTATATATAAAAATCAATGCCACTTTTCGTTGTAATTTTATAACTCAAGAACGGGCTCACCTATCCAAACCAAATGTTTAGGCTTTGTTTGGACTATTTAGTGACTGACTGAACTGTTTAGTACTATTTGGTTTATGTTAAATTTTGCATAAAATCGGTCGAGCGGTTCTTCATTTATCACATTGTTTGTAACAAATGAATTCAATAAATGGCGGATCATTTTGTTAATGGGGATTTTGCTGTCTTAGAATCGGTAGGTGGCGCTGCTGTCCGGGCAGTATGACGTCTGCCAGGTCCGCTAGTCTTTATATATAATTCTACTGTACGTGAGTGTTCCAGTGGATTTGTGAATGGTTTAAAATTGCAATTGGACCCGGTAGGTGGCGCTGCTGTCCGTTCTGCCAGGTCCGCTAGTACCTATATATATAAAATGTAAAGCTGACTGACTGAGGATCAAGACACAGTCCATACCCTTTTTTTTTTTTTTTTTTTTTTTTGGTGTGTGTAAAATCATCGAAAAGCCCCTCCCACTCTTGGGCAGAGCGAAAGGGAGTGTCAGACTTCTACTGACTAAAAACCACCCATGATCCTTCTTCGCCCTCTATGTCGAGGCCGCGATAACCAGTGGACTACCCGCAGCCCCGACAGGCGTCGGCCCTTTCGGGCCCCTCCCATGTTGCTGACATCTCTTTGAGGCGCGCGTGGAACACGAACGCGCCGTCGACACAGCCTGTTTTCGTCGTGAGACGGACGGACGGCGAGTTAGCCCATCACTCACCGTCCACAGGCCCGCGTCTACGGTGGCCGGAGGTCATCGCGGGACCCCCGACGCCCGGAGCGCCTCCCGCGGCGGCTGGGACGAGAGATTCTCTCCCTCTCGCGTTCCGCCACCTCCTTCGCTAGCATCACTGCTTCGCAGAAGGAGGTGACGGTGTCCCATTCCTCCTCGCCCCGGACCATGGCTTGCACCAGGGCCAGGCGCGAGAGGTCGCCGCCGCCGATCGCCGCTACGAGAACACGGCGGGGCTCCGCCCAAGCGGGGCACACCTCCACTGTGTGCTCCACCGTGTCCTCCGGCCGATCCTCACAATGGTGGCATCCGGGCGTTTCCTCCCGCCTGATTCGGTGCAGGTACCTCCCGAAACAACTGGTCCGGTGAGGACCTGCGTCAGACGGAAGGTGAGGGCGCCGTGGCGCCTCTCTAGCCACTCCTCAAAGAGGGGACTTACCGCCACTATCGTGGCGTGCCCTGCACGGGGTTGCGACAGTCGCTGTCTCCATGTCGCCACAGTCCATACCCTTAGAGGTATAAACTGATCATTTCGCACACGTATTCCTCTTACGACGTAGGCATCTACTAAAGAAGTATTTTTCAAAATTGAACCCCCAAGGGGGTGAAAAAGTGACATTTTCACACGAGTGAAGCCGCGTGCAAAAGTCAGTTAATTAAAATAGCGAAGCAATAAGTTAATCTATTCCACATCATCAACAGAGCTGACAGGGGCGACTGGGCGTGGTGACGGACAGTAGATAACCCGCCCACGCTTGCCACGGGGGTCAAATGTCACGCTCACTTGTCTCTGACTGACGACGCTATGTCCTTTATACATAAATACAGAACATCACGCCTGTAATCCTTCCAGGGAAGGTTCAGACAAAGGTGTACCTAATGGTACACACACATTTCGACATTATTAAGTCCCACGTAATAAGAGGCGAGAATATTGCTATTAACCGAAAACACATCCAAACTCCATAGCAGCTATTGAGAAATATCTCAATACCTGAAATCCTGAATTCGGAATACCTGATGGAAAAACTCAGTAACACTTTGCCCGGGCTTTCGATATCGGGCTGCGCCCATAGTGTTAGTAACAATGATCTTAATATTAGTGATAGTAGACATAATACACAAATTAAACAGTATGGAGTTTCATCCAATGACGCAGTATTGGAGACTCCCATCTATCTGCGAATAAACTTCTTTAGTTTGGTTAGTGCCACGAAGACGAGCAACTAGGGAAGCGCTTCTTTTACGTATGATGGCCGCAAAACCATCAATATGCCTCATGCCTTTCCGCAAACATCCCTAATGTTCATCCTTATGTTCAGCTGTCGCTTGCAAACACTAGATCAATGATAACAAATATACGTGCAAAGGACTGCTGCGCTGTGTATCGCGGATTCGATCCCCGCACGGAACAAATATTTGTATGACCAACAGATAGTTGTTCCGGGTCTGGGTATTTGTGTATGTGAGTTTAAATCTTTGTGAACGCTCCTACGATACTGGAGAAATACATAGCGTGAAGTGTTAAAAAAAAAACAAAAACATGTCAGTCTTATTATAAAACCTATTTTCTATTTAGTATCTAAGGTGAAATAAATACACTGTGGGTGGTTCGTAAGAGCTACCGCAGCCTCGGACACAAAGGGCTTAGAAGGAACATGGGTGGTTTTTAGTCAGTAGAAGGCTGACATTCTCTACTAGCGGGAGGAGTTTTTGGTGATTTCCCACGCTCAAAAAAAAGTGAAATAAACACAGTTATGATCATCTGCCTGGCTTTGTCCCATTCTACTTCGGGAGGCACAACACGTTTTCATTTTCATACTCCGCTGTCAGATCATTATTTCGTATCATTCCTCACACAGTTATATATCCATCTTTTCTGGAATAAACGCGCTGAATACGGAAAATCTGACGTTGAAAGAAGTCAAAAGTCAGGAAAGAAACAACAGTTTTGTTGGTTATGTTAAATAAATAGGTACCCATTAACTAATCAACCAAAACTTGAATATACAGTGTGTTAGTTTGAACGAGGGACATATTGAAACTTGCTATGGGCATGCTTGATACTAATAAAAATATGAACAAAAATAAACACTGATAAATAACAGACAGAACCATACCAAATACTTCGGAAAAGTCTCACAACCCTTGCGTTTATCACAGGGAATGTGTGCAGATCAATGACTTTTAGGTACAATCCATTTTCCCTTCATATTTTAACACTGGCGTAGGACAATGGCAAAAAAGAAAAGTCTACTAAAGTGAGATCATGAAAGCGTGCTGGGCCATGGCACAATTACGTCACAAATTAAGAATTTTTTACATATTTGGGACGAATCGAATACTGAATAACCTCCTTCAAAATATCCGTCGTTTAACCTAGCTCCCTGTCATCATCAACAGCCTATTAATGTTCCCACTGCAGGGACACAGGCCTCCTCTCTCTTTGAAAGGGAATAGGCTATAATCTACCACGCGGGCATGCGGGTATATACATTTATTTACTCAAAAAACTTAGTAATATTGTACAGAAAATAGTTTGGCCGGAGTAATCACTACATTTTATTCAACAAAGTCCTCCGCCGCGTCTGTCTGTCTGTCTGTTCGTGATAAATAATAATTCTTAAACAACTGCACCGTTTTTCATGCTGTTTTCAACAATGGATAGTGGTTTTCGAGGAAAGTTTTAAAATACCCATTTTTTTAGAACTTCATCCCCTAAGGAAGTTAAATAGAGGATGAAAGTTTGTTGGGATATTTCAGACATACACGCGTGCGAAGCCGCGGGTAAAAGCTAGTTTATTATAAATTAAACAAAAAAGATTATCGAAGAAGGTTTCCCGAGTAAAAATATAACAACACCTAATCCAGTTTCATTATTTCTTTCTTAATAAAATGTTATAAGACATTGTAGGTAATTTAACCAAAGCATATATAATTGATACCAGTCTAAAGTTGCATTTAATTTTGAAACCATCTTCTAACATCATAATGAATGAACGAATGAATGGACAAGGGCGTGTGGTAGACATTAAATCCTCCCACGCCAATCGAGCTCAAATGTCTCACTTCGTTGACTCTGACTCACGCCACTAATCTATACACAATGTATATTTATACTGAACCATATAGTGTGTAAATAAGGCGCGGTGTGTGTATCTAGCATAACATGGAAAGAAATTCTTATGAAAATCGTTTGGTTATTTGTTTTTGTTAGAATCGAAAAAGTTAATACAATGTCTCATGAAATCTCAATTTGTGCTGCGTTATGCAAAGATTGGCAACATTACATTCGTTTCAACTGAAGTCGCGAAGCTTAAATAACTGGACATTTCTATTATAAGTTCGGTGATGTACATTTTTCAAACATTATTACCTATCTTACCTAACCTACCTATTATCATCTTATAGTCCTTTGTCTCAAAATTAAGCTGTTCAAAATGAGCATTTAAACCTTCTATATTTGTTAGTAACATGTAAACTTACAATTTAATATTAGTAACATATATGTTGTGTATGAATGTAGATGGCTTTAAGAGTAGAGGACGATGAAAGAAACGATAGATGGACTGTGTGAAGGATGATATGGCTAGAAAGGAGTTGACTGCTGACATGACGAGAAATAGAGAAGTATGGAAGAAAAGACATTTTGCGCTGACCCCAAACAAATTGGGATAAGAGCAGGAGAATGGTGATGATTATGATATTCAAAGCCGCGTGAGTAACGCCGTTTCTGAGAAATGTCTCTGCGTGCAGTCTAATCCACTGCGCCAAGATCGGAGAGTCCGACGATGTTCTAAGAATGGTGTTCGGGCTGGTGCACCACGGCGTAGCAGAGATACGATGCTATTTATTGACGCATGATATACAAATCTTTATCACAACATTGGTCATTCGATAAATACCCGCTTTACGCGCGTACGACGGGCACCAGCGTGGCATTTTACTCCCTACTACATCATACTACTAACATCATATGAGCACAAGCTCACACTAAAAACACGTCCTTACCTCATCAACTTGCGCCTGCGTCTGCTGCAGCCGGCGTTGGGCGGCGATCTGCTGCGGTGTCTTGGGTCCCCCCACAGGCATCTCTCCATCGCCGGTTGGCGCCAGTCCGCCTTCCGTCGCCCTGCAATATGTGAGGGTGTTATGTATTGGTGGTTATGATGTCATCTTATTGTTATAGAAGAGAGAGAGGTGGGGGTGGGTAAATAATAATAGCCAGTACGGGTTCATCAGACTGGTCTTTACGAAACTGCACTGGGCCCGCTTAATGGATTCTAGCGTGGGCTGTAATTCTTCTCATAAAGAGGAAATCTGAGTTATGTAGAGGTTGATTGAAAGTTTATCTACATTTTCAGAGTATGATCCGTGGATAGGTGACCATCCATCGCCATAGAGACTCGGAAAGTACGTTAATCAACGGATTGCAAATGACGGGATGATGGTCGATGGTAGATGGCATGATTGTCTTCAAAATAACAGTACAGTACAGTTATAGGGAGCCAGTCGTCTGAAACTTGAACAACCAGACTTACCAAGAGGTATGGATTTGGCCAGTAAGTGGGTTGCGGAGATTCATGCTAGCTACTGATATTTAGCTGAATCATTATAGTTGGGAGAACTCTGGGCAGATGATGAGATCGATAATGGTCGGTAGAGCTTTTCTGCTGTCAGAATTAAGTATTAGAATTTTTTCATCTAAACTATAAGTCCGTTTATTTGACTAATTTCATACAGGACGTATGGACGGACCTCTACGGAATTAATAAAAGAGGAAAGGCTAGGGTCCTTCTATCTTTTTCTCCAATATATTAGATTCTTACACAAAAATAAAAGCTATTTACACTCCTCTAAAAACGGCAAAGGTTATAGTTATTCGAAGACTTATGACACCCGCTAACCTCATCTGAGCACACGTGACGAAATGCTGTCGATGCCGACGGTTGGATAGATTCTGGCAGGATGTTTACGGGCAGATAGGAAATGTTATCATGAGTACTTTAGGCTACTTTATATATTTGATTCTAATTTCACGCGAACGAACGAAGGTCTCAGGCAATAACCAGTGTAGAATACATCTGCTCAGGCCTTTTTTTCAAAATCAAAATCAAAATCAAAACTCATTTATTCAAACTAGGCTGATAGTCAGCACTTTTCGAACGTCAAAATTTACTTTACTTTACTTATTTACAAGAGACAGTCCCCCAAAACGCCCCCCCTTCTACACTTCCTAGTGTTTTTGCTGGAAAGAAGAAGTGGCGGAACAAACTCACCAGCACACATCTGTCTGTTAGGTTGGTTAGAAGAACCAGACTCGATACAATAGTAAGGCAAGTATAAAAAAGTATATAATAATAATAAAAAAAAGACATAACATATCAGTAAACTAATCTTGGAGAAAGAACATAAATAAATAACAAACATTGTCTTGTGTTCAACTCAGCGACCAACTGTTCTTATCATTTAAGTAGTCGTTAATGGAATAGTACGCTTTTAAACAAAGATTAGATTTTACTTTGGCTTTAAACGCATTAAATGGCAAGTCTAGAAAAGAAGATGGCAGTTTGTTATAAAATGTTATACCAAGCCCGACGAATGAATTATGAACTTTGTGAAGCCGGTGAAAAGGAGCGCGTAGTTTATGCTTATTTCTAGTGTTAAAGTTGTGAATATCACTGTTTTTAGTGTACAGGTGGATATTTTGTTTAATATATAAAATGTTGGCAAAGATGAACTGAGAAGCAACAGTGAGGATACCAATCTCCTTAAAAAAATCTCTAAGAGAAACTCGGGCACCCAGCTGATAAATTGCACGAACCGCTCGCTTCTGCAGAACAAATATATTTTGAATATCAGCAGCTTTGCCCCACAGCAGAATACCGTATGACATAACGCTGTGAAAATAACTGAAGTAGACTAACCGTGCTGTATCAACGTCAGTGAATTGTCTTACTTTTCTGACGGCGTATGCGGCTGAACTTAGCCTTCCCGCTAGGCTTGATATATTTAAACCCCATTGTAATTTTGGATCGACTGTTATACCCAGAAATACAGCAGAGTCGGCAGTTTCCAGCTCCTGATTGGCGAGGATAATATTGGGACCTAGATTTCTAACATTGGGTAAAGCGAACTTAACTATTTTAGTTTTCTTGGCATTAAGAACAAGGTTGTTTATTGTGAACCAATCCGTGACCATTGATAGCGTGCTGTTTACGTCGTCAAAATCGTGTCTATTCCTATCTACTTTAAAGATAAGAGAGGTATCATCTGCAAATAGTACAACGTCACAAAAACCCTTTAAATAGTATGGTAGATCATTAATATAAACCAAGAATAAAAACGGACCCAGTATTGAACCTTGAGGTACACCTAGCCGAACCGGTAGCCCGGAAGATTTCGCGCCATTTACGTCTACACATTGGAATCTATTTTGCAAATACGAATCTATCACATTTAGGGCCTCATTTTGAACACCGTAATAACGCAGTTTCCGTAAAAGCGTGTCGTGATGTACACAATCAAAAGCTTTAGAGAGATCGCAGAAAACACCGATTGCATTTTGCGCGTTCTCCCATGCGTCAAATATGTGTTTCAACAAAGCAACACCTGCATCCGTAGTCGAATGACCCTTTGTAAAGCCATATTGATCATTATGAAGGAGATTATTTAAATTAAAATGTAATAACAACTGTTTGAGAATTAATTTTTCAAAAATTTTGCTAAAAGCAGGTAAAATAGAAATTGGTCTAAAGTTACCGATATCGTTTTTACTGCCTGATTTAAATAGAGGGATGACTTTACTGCTCTTCATAAGGTCAGGGAAAGTCCCCAAATCGACGCATTTATTGAAAGTAACGGCAAGACAGGGGGCTACAATGTCGATTATGTTACTTAAAAGTTTAATAGAAATGCCCCAGTAATCACCTGTGTTTTTAGACTTTTCCCGCTCTGAGCAGAGCGAAAGGGAGTGTCGGTCTTCTACTGACTAAAAATCACCCATATTCCTTCTTAGCCCTTTGTGTCGAGGCCGTGGTATCTCTTTCAAACGACCCGCAGCCCCGATGGGCGTCTGCTCAGACCTACATTGATCAGTATTGAGACAATTCTAAAGTCTCAACTCATCAGTTTCAACTCTACTTTTATTTCGCTAGAGTAAACAAGTTGTCCTAGACAACCTATATCACTCAAGTAATTAATTGGCTTCATAAAACTGATGGGATCGCTACTGAGGTTGCGAGGCCATTGTGGTCGATAGGTCATTCACTCTTTGGGTACTCAAATAAAGAGCCGATACGAGGGGACATCACTTTGTAATCTGGCGGATTTGACCTACACAGCAGTGTAGGGTTGAATTGCTAAAATATTGTTTCGATTGTTGTTAATAAGAAAAACAAAATGATATGAAATAAAATCGGAATAAAAACTATCCTATGTGTTAATCCATGTTATAAACTATCTGTGTACCAAATTTTATCCAAATCCGTTCAGTAGTTTTTGCGTGAAAGAGTAACAAACATACACACTCACACACTCACATACTCACAAACTTTCGCCTTTATAATATTAGTGTGAAGTGTGATTTAAGTCCCACGTATAATATATGTTCCATTTATGTCCTAAGAAAATCCCGCATTACCCAACTTCTCGAACCGTAAACTGTTCACCTTCGTGCCAAGATTGAAATAGCCGTATTTCCTCTCAAATTCGAAGTACGCCGTATACGGGGAACTTAAAAACATCTGTAAAATTCGGTGAAATGGGGTCACAGCGGGTGCCCGGAGGCTGTGATCCGACACCGGAGTTCCGGCACTTTTGATCTATTTCAACAAAATGCGAACTCTGCCTTCGTGAGAGTCCTTTAGAGTATTTTGTGATTTATAAAATACTAGCTGTTGCCAGCGGCTTCACCTGTTACAACTCGAAAATTATTCCACGGGAAGATAAAATCGCAATAAAAACTATCCTACGTCTGCCTTAATCCAGGTTATAAACTATCTGTGTACCTAATTTTATTCAAAACCGTTCAGTTGTTTTTGCGTGAAGAAGTAACAAACATACACACTCACACACAAACTTCCGCTTTTATAATTTTAGTGTGATTAATAGTTGTGAGAGACGGGATCGATTGAGAGTAGCTTTGGAATGATAACAAACGTGAACTTTTTATGAGATACCTACTGATGAATAATTACATAACATCACGCCTGTTTTGCCGAAATGTTTGGCAGAGGTGTACCTAATAGTCCACCTACATTTCGACAGATATGCTCATGTCCCATGTCATAAGGGGTGGGCACATTGATAAAGTTACTCATTAAGTGATATTTAATATTAATTACAAGCAATAATAGGGATGTTTACTAACTTAAAAAAAATGTGATTCTAATTAGTCCGTCTGTTAGATTATCGAAAAATATTGGATACGTATTTTTTGTTTCATCAAATCAATAAACATTGACGAAGATAAAACGCGTCAAAGATTTGAGTGGGGTTAGGTGACGTCACTGACCGCTAAAAATGTCATACTAATGTCTTAGAGCATGACGTCCCACGAGTTTTCAAAGCACTGTATCGTCTTTATTGTTTGCTTATGTGAAAAAGAAAAAATACGTGTGCAATATTTTTTTGGAATTATATGACGGACTAATTAGATTGTTTTTGTTAACTACCCCGTTTTGAGAAAAATCTGGTTTTGTGTCAATGGCGTTAAATTCGTCCCTATAGTAAACAGACTTAAAAATGACAACTGGGCAAATATAGGTACTATAGGACTACGGGTCCCTTTGTACCTTACCTTTGTAGTATTAACGGGCGTGATGTTAACTTCATATTATATTACTTACCAAGAGCGGAAGGGGTTATTTGATGAGATACAACCCGCCAAAAAAAAAACCTGGTGAAAGCGCCCGGGTTGCCCGCAAAAATAAAACTTTAACATATACGTTTTTGTGCAATTTGCAGGTCAGGAGAAAGGTGATATTGATTTACCGTAAGCTATTTTATCTCTTAATATTCCAGTAACGTTTCAAAGACTAACAATAAAATAAATCAAAACATCCTTTGTAAATTGAAATTTAGAAAAGTGGCGAAAAATCAGCCTTCCATTATCGGGCTTTGGCCGCCCTGCATAAAAGGAAATTGAATTTATTAGACATAATAGTATGTCCCTTTTATAAGAAAAATTCACTTTGAACTTTTAATGAACTTTTAATTGTAATGAAGCCATAACATGCTTAGGAACAATTTCAAGCGACATTGTTGATATACATTTTCTTTTATCCCAATACTCAAGTAACCATAGGCCCCTAGCACACGGCGTATTTTAAACGCACCGACAACGCATGTTTCAAGAGCTCGCGTCATTTTTGTTTGATTCAAACGCGCGTAAAACACAATACAAACACGCGTGTGAAGCGCTTTTGAAACTCGTTTGAAGCGCGAATAAAGGGTCGACTTGGGATCGCTGAAACGCGCGTAGGCGAGGACGCGTATTTCACGATCGCCCCGTGTGCTTAGGTTACAAGGTTGCGTTCAAGTTCGTTTTGAAGCGCGTATACGCGCGTCATCTGCAGTGCGTCGTCGCAAAATCGTAAGGAAACCGTAATGTCTTATACCCAAAAAATTCGAAAACATGACATCTACAAATCCGCACTTGGCACGCGTAGTGGATTATAGCCCATCCCTCTCTTTGAGAGGAGGCCCGAGTCCCCGTAGTGGGAACATTATAAGCTTATGATGATAATGATATCATTCATCATTCTCTAAGTAAAAATAATACAAAAAATCCTAGAATGTGTGGGCCAAAAATACATAATTTCGAAATTTCCATTGATAAATACAGATATCCTTTTCAAGGTAATATTTTACTATCTAAAAAACGCCCACGCAAATGTTTAATGTTCGTTGACCTTTTACCCCTAAAGGGCGAAAATATTCCTTTTATTCCAAGAAAATGCTTCAGTATACCACATTAATCTTTCTCATATTTTATTGTTTTACTTTACCTTTAGGTAAAGATGCCTTGTTAAGGATTTGTTTAACAAGGTTCTGCAGACAGTTAAATTCATTCACAAAAAAAACATGACTGTTTCTTTTGAATTGCCACGTTTACATTGAAAATAAACTCCATTCATAAATCCAAAATTTTCCTTAATGACAAGAGAATTCGCAATGGGGTCAACATTAAATAAAGAAACCAATCCTTCACATTTTCCTACTTGTACGAACTTTGACATTTACATAAAAAGTTGTCGGGGTACCGATTTTGCTGATTCATTATTTTTATTTCGCTTCATTCATCGTGTGCAAAGTCATATATCTATCAACTCTAATTTTGAAAAAGTGCTTTGTTTTTTATTCTAGTTCGAATGAATTTCCACTTTTATTGAAATCTTCCTAAAAGGATAATATGAAACCCGTGTGTAGTAAAAGAAATCTTGATGTTTTGCCAAGTCATAAAACCGTCTTAATTGGTAATCATTTTCGGGAAGGCTTCGGCACGTAGTATTCGCAGCCGAGGGGCGTGTATTCAAACGTCTACTCTGTATGAATATGGAAGAAAAGGAGTGTTAAAAGCTCTATAGTATTAAAAGCCTACTCCAATTAGTAACAAGGCGTGGATTCATAGCCGACTTCTGAAAAATAGGAAGTAATTTTTTTCATGAATGTACTCCGATTAATTCGTGATTACTGATTCGTATTGACTGATTTAAGTTTTTTTTTTGGGTTACCGTACCTCGTAAGGAGGTAAGGTAAGTAGGTAGGTCCGTCCGTCTGTCTGTGAAGACCCTTTTTCTCAGGAACGCGTTAAGGTATCAAGTAGAAATTTAAATCAAATACTCGAGTGTGATCCCTTATAACTGTGAAAAAATCAACTTTCTAAGTCAACGCAATTAAAAGATACAGCCGTTTATGCCGCAAATTTTCGACACTTGCAAGGGAATCAAAACCTACAGGGTACTTCCCGTGAACTCAGAATCTTGAAATTTTGTACGAAGCAACGTCTTATATCACAGAGAATGGAAAAATAGCAAAAACCGTAAAGTTTTAGTTACATCAATAAAAATAATTTTAAACTTTGTTTGTACGAAACCCTCGGTGCGCGAGTCCGAGTCGCACTTGACCAGTTTTCTTATTTAGTAAAAAACAAATAATTTCGTAAAATAGCCAGCGACAAAATTAAAATAAATAGAAAATAACATTCAATTTTCTGAAAAAAAAACTTTTCTAGAGAAGTTTAATTTGAATATCTAAGTATATTTTTTCTTCGTCTTTATTTTTTATCTTTTAGTGTCAATCTTAAATGTAGGTATACCTGGCAACTTTAAAAAAAAAAAATTTTTTTCAATATTTTTTTTTGTTTTTTTACAACTTAGTATTTTCATATTTTTTTTTATTTCGCTTCTTAAATGCCACTGGGCGAAGTGATATTTGGTCGTATCTGATAATTTTTATGATCTCTGTCGACTGATAAAATGGAGCTGTAGGCGGGACTGATTTTATAATTGATTTTCCAGTGACTGAACCTTTTATACCTTTTCCTGAACCCTTTCCCTACCCCTTTCCCTTCCTAACCCTTTTCCTTTTCCTGGAAATGGGATTGAGTTCCTTGTAAGTGATCAACATAGCAAGTAACATATCACATCAGAATTTTAGGAGACCTTTCCGAAACAGTTGTATTTTTTCGTTCATAAAAATGGGTCCTTTTTGTTTCAGCTGTTGTTTTTACTCGTTCATAATTATACAGAGTGTAAATTAACCCTTCGCACATACGTCAACCAAGCATTCTGTACATCAAACCAACCTACGCAAAAATTTTTGGGTCAAAAATCGCATTTTACAGTAAAACTCAATGTAGCACTCTTAAAACATTGTGCTAGTAAATGCTTTGAATAGTAAACGGGTCAAGGAGGTAATTTAAGTAATGTTATAACCTCAAAAACTAGTATTTACAAAAACAGGTATTCAAAATTTCGAACTTTGACCCCCAAAATCTCCGTAACTAGCGTTCCCAGGTATGGTCTAGAACCAAAAAAATATCGCTGTGTTGGGGAGAACAAGTGCCCTTCGTTTGCGTTAAGGGTACTTTTACACCCTTTATATCTTTATAAAGAGTAATCTCTGAGGAGCTCGTGGCTAGATTAAAACAGCCACCAGGATGTGTCGTCAGGTTAAGCCGCGCTTTCCAGTGATTTGTCAATGGGTCATCCATTACATACTCATAATAATAATAAGTAAATTTATTTCTCTCACAATGGTTATTAAACAGTTTTGAACAGTATAATATTCACATTGTGAGAGCTGGTGCCTGAAGTAGGTTTCAAAAAAACCTGTATTACAGGTCACCAGGCCTCACTTAGTGGCATCCTTATTAAACAGGCAGGTAACATGTTTCCTACCAAACAATTATAAATTAAAAATAAAACAATCAAAATTAAAAAATGGTAAAAATGATAACCTCCTCCTTTTTGAAGTAGGTTAAAAATAAATAAACAAATAAACAGCAAGAAACAAAATATTCCTACCAGCAGTCACAGGGTGTGTGTAAATGTGTATGTGAATGGTTAAGTATTATGTATTTGGGTGGAGCAACTTTTCTGTGTCATCATAGGAAAGCGTTTTCAAGAAGGCAATTACTTTTTTCTTACAACTGGGTTTGTGTAGGGGATATATTTTGACCCTTGTTGATGACATTATATAAATAATCTCCTAGGTAACAAAAATATTTGTGGGACTTTCTTCGCTTATTTTTTAGTAGATCCGAATCATAAACCAGCTGTGAGTGCTTTTTAAGGACTATATGCAGAACGAAAGTTTGTCTTACAGTCAGTACGTCCCACTTTTTGTATGAATCGACTGTAGAAAATCGGAAGGGAAGACCCGCGGCAACCTTAAGTATCGCTCGTTGAGCTCTTTCCGCCTCCATCAAGTGTGTTTTAGCAGAACCTCCCCAGGAGATGATGCAGTAGTCGATAAGCGACTGACACATGGCAAAGTAGACCATTTTGATGGTACGAAGGTCGGCTACATGTTTTAGACCCTTAAATATGTATATAAGTTGGCGCAATCTTGTTACCAGGACGTCTATATGTGGTTTGAATCTGAGGGATGTGTCTAAGGTAACTCCAAGGAATTTAATGCTATCTGCCCTTTGGAGGGAAAGACATACGCAAGGCTGGAGGGTTGACCAACACGTATGAGCCGTAATTGACAAAGAACGTGGGGGTAGCACGATCGATCGATGTGCAAATACCACGTATCCACGTATACGTAGTCCTGGCAATTATTTGTAGATCGTTGCCAGTTCGTAACAGTGATCTGAATGCCGAAAAACAATCTTATCTATCTTACAATCAATACTAACTGGGTTGTGGAGGTCAGATAGGCAGTTGTTGCATGCAAAGTACTGGTCTATCCAGCTAGACTGAAAGCCAACCTCAAAATAGTTGAGAAAAGGCTTATGATGACTAGGTAGATAATTAACTTTATATCGTTCTTACCTAAAGTTCAATTTATAAGGATCTTCTCGTCGATAAGCTTAAAGAAATAACAATATAAAATATAAGAATATCAACATGTTGGAGGAAAATGGCTCCAAGTTGTCGGCAAATCTAATCTGAACGGAATTAAATTACTTGCGTACTACATTCTTTATCGTCTTTTATAGTATTTTGAAATAAATAATAATGCTTATACACAGCTTATCCCAGTTTTTCTACTTAACGTTTTTGTTTAACATAACATACGCTATAATGTAAATGGCTCAATCTGTGGAAATAACTAGGTACTCCTCATTTTTTCATTAGAAAATAATCCCAAAAATATGTTACTTAAAAGTTGTATAGATTGAATTAAATGCGACGGTGGTCGCTGAGTTGAACACAAGACAATGTTTGTTATTTATTTATGTTCTTTCTCCAAGATTAGTTTACTGATATGTTATGTCTTTTTTTATTATTATTATATACTTTTTTATACTTGCCTTACTATTGTATCGAGTCTGGTTCTTCTAACCAACCTAACAGACAGATGTGTGCTGGGGAGTTTGTTCCGCCACTTCTTCTTTCCAGCAAAAACACTAGGAAGCGTTTTGGGGGACTGTCTCTTGTAAATAAGTAAAGTAAAGTAAATTTTGACGTTCGAAAAGTGCTGACTATCAGCCTAGTTTGAATAAATGAGTTTTGATTTTGATTTTGACGCAGGTCTTCTTACGTGCATGCAAGAGCTGCGTGCATGCAAGTCCGAGTAAATGCAAGAGTTCCCTGCATGCAAGTTGCAATTTAAATACCAACTAAACTTGCATTATAATTAAACTAGCGGAAGTCACGCGGTTTGACCCGCGTAGTTTCCGTTCCCGTGGGAATACAGGGATAAAAAGTAGCCTATGTCACCCGGGGATAGTGTAGCTTCCCAACGGTGAAAGAATTTTTCAATTCTATTCAGTAGTTTCGGAGCGTATTCGTTACAAACAAACAAACAAACCTATCCTCTTTATAATATCAATAATAATGTAGATTACATTTCTTTCATATAAGTTGCTTATAGATTAAAGCAGCCTATATTTATGTAGAATGAAAAATCCTTGTCTAAATAAAAACTGGCCAGGTCGGACTTGCTCATGCAGGGTACTAAGAGCCCCCTTTTAATTTACTGACAATATTTGCTGTTATAGCGGCAACAGAAATACAGTCTGTGGAAATTTCAACTGTCTACCTATTATAAAACAGATCATGAGATAAAGACCGCTGACAACAAATAGGGTCCAGTTTGCAAGTCCATAAAAAGATAAAAGAATGCGCAACTACGTTAAAACGAGCTTGGCTTCAAAACTAATTTTCAAAACATTATCTCAACAGAAAACTCATTTCAGGAATCTTTTAATAACACGACATTTTCTCGTCACGGATAGCCGGTTATTTTTATATAAAGTAGAACCTTATTCCCCTTCGTAGGTATTAAAGTTGCTTACACTCACAGCTTCATAAAGTTTTATCAGCACTAGTTGCATTGACCTAGATTTTAATCTCGTCATAAAACTTTTAATTATTCCGAGCCGAGCTCTTTTTATAAAATTTTACTAGATCTACTGATTAATAATTTTCACATGCAAGCTTAAGGATTCCAAAACAGTCTTTTAGAGCATTAAGTTGGTATTGACTATCTTTCTTCAAAGCAGCATTTATTGTCCTACAACAGCCTTAACGTTTTATTATATATTAAAATTTGAGAGAATATATATTTACAGTACAACGAGTTTAGGGAATTAAATATCTTTGCAGATGTCCAGATTTTTCAGGTCCAGGTTCAGCGAAGGAGTCTTTCACTGATGTACATAAGTCAAGGTAACGGAAACATATTGTATTATGGTATGTATTTAAATCGATATCTGAATATTCCCTTTTTTCGAACAAAATATTACAAAGTTAAACCAAAAATACTGACTTGCACACAAATTATGCACAGTAAATAAATTAAATTGAATATACTGTTTATTGGTAGAACTGCTTTACTGAACCGATAAAACCTAACCAAAAAAATTATGACTCACATGTCTGCGAAAATGTACTCACGATAACCTAAATTAACCTGAACGATTTAGAGTGCAAGTTAGTATTTTTGATAAACAATTCGTATTTTTCTGATGTACGAACGTTTAATTTTTTTTGTAGACCTGTTCTACATAAAAAAAACAAAAAAGCACACTAAACGAGATGTCCTTTTAATCAAATTCACAACAAAAATGTGGTATGTACATCGGAAAAATACGAATTGCTTATCAAAAATACTAACTTTTTTTTTGTTGGACATATTTAGTTAATAAGTTGGTTTTAACCCACATCTTTCATTTTTCTGGTACTGTTAAATAGTGGAGCGTACTGAAAAATTATACAGATGTAGGTACATTTAAAAATATCCCTTGTATTATTATGACTACCGCAAAATGCAAGAAAGGAGTATTAATGACAAAAGATTTTCTGTTGCCCATTTCATTTTGCCAATCAAAAAAATCATTGTGATGCTGCCATTATGATTTTTGCCGTACGGGACTCAACTTAATATTGGTTGGAATAAAATTCATAAATCGAAATACATTTATTTCCACCCCTAGACCAGTTGTATAAACATGGACCCACCCTCATACGCAAAAGGCGTGCGTAAGTATGTATTATGAAAACGATGATTAAAATATATCCTGCATATATTCGGAGATTATCCTAAATATACAGACGAACTACCACAACGTCGTATACACCTACAAAAGCAACACGTCCCTAACTATCTGTTCCTGACAGATGTCCATATCGTTAGGACAAAGGTTTTCCATCATAAGACTGTCGTATTCAAAGGATTTAATTCAACCTCCAACTTGCTGAATAATCTGGTGCCCTACCAAGACGTCTTAAAGTAGTCGTAGCGCTCATGACGTCATAAAGTAGTCGTAGTGCTTGTTCATGACGTTTTAAAGTAGTCGTAGTGCTCATGACGTCTTAAAGTAGTCGTAGTGCTCATGACGTCTTAAAGTCGTCGTAGTGCAGTATGTAGTAGTCGTAATAAAGCAATGGTCTGCATGAAAACGGAGACGGTGTGGAAATCTATAAACGTAGGCGTTTTGCTCTTGACATTGATTTTAATGTACCAACTTGCTTTACTTTAGGCCAATGCATCAAAATCAAAATATTTTATTTCACATAGACTTACATGGGCACTTATAAAACGTCGACAAAAAGGTAATAGCATCTCATACGATGTTAAAAGTAGAACCATAAGGACCAAACAGAGGATTCAATTTGATTTATTTATTTAGAAGACAATGTCAACAGAAATTCAGAAATTTTCCAAACAGTGCCTGAACCTAATTATTATCTGTACCTACCTATAAATTTATTCATCAGTGTTGCTCAAACTTAGTTCGGATTATTTCTGCATTGAATTCTGTTCGCGGAATCGTGAGTAGTGACCTACATAAAGAAAATCTACAGCGCAGTTTGCTTTTACAATGATGAGAATTTCCTATTATAAACTTGCTTACGAGTGCAGCTTGTTATTTAGAGGAAACAAATAGTTATTAACTTAGTTCTGTTCTCTTCTGAATACCAAGTAAATGAGATTTCAGTTTATTTTCTTCTTTTCTATATTTTATTTTGCTTTCAAATTATATTATATTTGTTGATTTTTATGTATAGCACGTTTTTTAAATAATTAATTCGTTTAAAAAAAAGATAATTGAAGTATTTATTTATTTAAACTTCATGTACTTAACCTTCATACGGTCTTCGGGTCAATTTTGACCCGTTTATGAAATGAAACAAAGTTTACTCGATAGCTAATTTCTTTTGAGATTTGATATTTCATGACTTTTTTTAATGTTTTGATTTTAATATATTAAGTAAATCATTTTATAAAAAAAAATCTTAAAATTTTCAACAGACAAATTTTTCGACGTTTAAGGTCCTAGGGTCAAATGTGACAATACATTAAACGAAGGTCTTTATTTTTTTTTATGAAGGACCCACTTTTTTTTGTATGGTTGTATTCTTCTTGTCAAAGCCCTCTTAAAGTCTTACAATAATGAATATTGTGTGAACAGAACTGTGCTAGTTTGAAGATATGTTAGTTATTTCCTATTTGAGTTTGAGTGATGGAGAGATTTTTGGAAGACGTCGTTTGACGAGGATTTCAGTTCTACATTAGAAAATCATGTTGAAGAAGCTGATTCATAGAACTAATGTCTTGGTGAGGGTGAAATTGCACTTGCACCCACCGAAATATCATATATTATAATTTTTTCACCTCCTTTACTAGCTTAAGGGTAGATGTTTTAAATAGATAACAGTGGCACAAAATGTTCGCAATTCTAATAAATTATAATAATTAATGTAAAATTTTGTAGTTTTTTTTTAAATGAAATGATATAGTTTATTAAAATACAAACGACAATAATAATAATTAGTAAATGATTACCCATTACTTCTGGAAATATAGTACTGGGTCAAATAAGACCCGAGTCCATCTAAGTTGGTAACTTTAAAGACCGTATAAAGGTTAATGCCACAAGGCAGTCTCTATCAGTCAATATTAGCAGTATACCGCGCGTACAGATTTATAGAAGTAGACTAATTTTAAAGTTTCCTTCCGAAACAACATTTACTCGATATGTTTTGTTAATTATTTCTCTCTCCTGTCTCCATAGAAAATGCAAGAAAACATCATTATTTGTATCGTCAGCCTTGTGTTACCTCAATCGTTTGGGGTAAGCTTTCAGTCTAACGGGATGTACCTAGTATTTTACATGAAGCAACTGACTATCTGACCTCGACAATCTAGGCAGTACTGGGTAATGGATTAAACCCCTTTGCGAAGTCTGGTTGCCAGAATTTTGGGCCTGTGACTACCTGTAATGATTGTCAAAGTTATGGAAATTACAGCCGAGGCCAACGGCTTAACGTGCTTTCAAGGAAACTCGGTATGTAATAGATGGTCATCCAATGACGGATTGACCTTGGTAAGTGCGAATTAAGCTTGAAGTTCGACCTGTGTAGCTCTCAGTTCTTAGCTATGAGCACCCACTGGGGCATAGACTTTCTCTCCGTGAGAAAGATAAGATAAGATAAGCCGAGAAAGATAAGCAAATCAAGTATCTTGACTTGACTCGCGAGATTGTCGACATGTGGGGTGTGGACTCAGCGACCATTGTGCCGATAGTCGTTACAGCCAATGGCTTAATTGCCAAGAGCCTCGACCAACACCTGAGAAGGCTCTCGTTAGGCAGCTGGATCAAAGGCTTGATACAGAAAGCGGTACTCCGGGACACGGCTCGTATTGTTAGGAGGTTCCTTTCTCTGGATCCATGACCGCTTAGACTTAGCTTAGACCCTGTTCCCGATACCGGTGGGCTACAATTTTTTATATTTTTAAATGTTTTTTGTAAAGAATATTTAAAAATGTAATAAGATTGCGACAAAATAAATAAAGGGAATAATAAATAATATTTATTGCCATAAGGTTCGAGTACAATGAATAAATGATGAATAATATGAATGATGATAATATTCGAAGTTTGGTTCTAGGACATGCAGGTTTCCACACGATTTGGTTCACCAAATAGGAAGACGAGAGTATGTATGAATTTAAATAAAAATATGTTAAACTCGTGCGTGATCGAACCGAAACCGATGTCTGAACGTGGGCGAGGGAAAAGGAGGTTTCTTCCTACCACCATTGGAAAAAAGCGTGAATTTATGTGTGCGTATCTAAAACTCTGGTCCTCCCAAAAGAGTGAAAGGTGATACTGTCTTGTTCAAGTTTAAGTGCCATTGTGTATACAGTCAATGGCCATCATTCCAGGCCACCATTGAAGTCACATCAGAACAAAGCCATTGTTAGAACTTCCCCACAGTTTGTTACAGTTCTAACTTCTAACAAAACTTCTATCAACAGGTTATTTCGTAATTAAAACCTTTTTAAACTTTGAGAAACACGTTTTGGGATGAAACTTTTATTAACAGTGTGTTTGTATTTAATTTATAATTCGTTTGTTGTCTGACGAAATGAGGCCTATGTCGGGAATTGGTACATATGTTGAGGTTTTGCGTTTCAGCGAATGTTTGAGGAAACCTTTTTGTTATTTGCGGTTCTTTTAATTGGTTCTTAACGTAGGTACTTTTATTATTTACAAAGCTAGACCACACTTCAGTGGTACAACAAAACCGGGCTAAAAATGGGGCTTTTCGCATTATTTTGAAATTCTACACTACTCCAGGCTAGAATCATCGTGGCACGTGCTCAAATGAGCTTATTTCCGAACGACTGGTCACCCTAAATAATTGGGGATCACCGACCGTCATTTGCTTTGAGCTGAATGTCAAAATACCTTCGTCTGGCCCCGTGTAGTGTCGCCTTTAGTCCGCATGTCTGTTTTACAGTTTATTGTGACTCATTGTTCCATAGAAACAGCTCTTTCTTACTAAGATAGAGAGTTAACTTAGGTAACTACTAGGAATAGGTCAATACATTATAATGGCCCTTTTTTTTGGAGTGTGGTAAATCATCAAATGACTTCTCCCGCTCTGGGCAGAGTAGTAAGGAGTGTCAGACTTCTACTGACTAAAAACCACCCATGTTCCTTTTTAGCCCTTTGTGTCGAGGCCGCGGTATCTCTTTCGAACAACCTGCAGCCGCGACAACACTTATAATGATGAATGAATGATGTTTTTTTTTGGCGGTTGGAAAATCATCAAATACCCTCTCCCGCTCTTGGGCAGAGCGAAAGGGAGTGTGTGACTTCTACTGACTAAAAACCACCCATGTTCCTTCTTAGCCCTTTATGTCGAGGCCGCGGTAACTTATAATGACCCTTCAGGCTACAAGAGAGGACAATGACCCATATGTAATGGTATAATATTTGGCTCAATAGCTCTATTAGCAAAACAGTAGTTATGTCTAGACAGTTGAAAAAACATGCTTTCTCAGTGACCGATCGATTGGCTGACATGTTATGACGTCATATCAGACCGAAAAACCTACTTAGATTATAAATGTACAAGTGTATGTTTGTTTCTCAAACGAAGTCATTATCATCATCTTTTTCAATAGAACAGTCACATAGAGTAGTCTTTGTGCATAATGTTCATAAATTAATAAAATCTTAATGTAATTTTTCTTTCAAAAGTGTATAAAATACAGTTCCATACATTTTGACCACGAAGGTTGCACTTTTGTAGGAAT
The DNA here is from genome assembly GCA_932274075.1 of Diarsia rubi. Taxonomy (NCBI): domain Eukaryota; kingdom Metazoa; phylum Arthropoda; class Insecta; order Lepidoptera; family Noctuidae; genus Diarsia; species Diarsia rubi. Next base: position 11,727,073 of record OW026433.1, on the reverse strand, counting down.
TAACAGAGTAAAAAATAATATCTAAAAAAAAGAAATGTGCTTGGGTTTAAGAATGATTCTACTGGTATTCGTTTGTCCAATGTCCTTCCATCCTGTAAACCTACAACCACTTTCATACAATAATAACAACCTCAGCCCTTTTAAAACTCATTTTCAGCCATTTTAAAGGTCTAAAAGGATCTAACACGACCTTTTAACCAGTCAACACCTTCGCTTTAAAATGTCGAGTTTATTTTCGAGACTTCAGTACAAAACCCTTCTTATGCCTCATTATTTTATAATATTAAGTTAGCAAGTTCATGACAAATAGGTCAAAGGCTCATCATCTCGACCTTTAGATCAGTCAGGCTTGTCAGTTAGGATCAAATGTCAAATTCAATGAGACTTGTGAATATCTGTTACTTGGTTGAAGTGTTTTCCGTAATATAAAGTGCATAATTTATGTTACTTCTTCTCCTTAGTCTGTCGATTATAATTTAAATTGAGCCAGCGTAATATTTTTCTTTATGGTTCAAACCTGCCACACTAATCCTAAAACCAACCAACTATGTAGTTACCAGAATCAACAGTGGCGACCACCAGAAAAGCACCGAGACAGGGAAGCACGTCAAAGTCTCCGAGAAACAATTTAACTATATTGTATCCAGAACGAATATAATCAGAAAAGAATAGCGGAGGAGTAGTAAAAACATAATTTTAACTTCACCCCAGCACAACATTTTGACGATGAGTTTGGCACTTTCAGTAGCGACCATCAGATCCTGTGTTGTGCAAACAATTGGGGTCATATCAGGAATTAATCAAATCATAATAGGAAAATAATATGAATTCTGTTGTAATTCGCAAAATGGACCATTCATAATAGTAAAGAATGCGTCTGTGACCATTTTACAAATTTAAACGCAATTCATAATATTTTCTTATTACGATCTGCTAATGTGGCCATTTAAGACCCCCAGGACACGCTGGACACGATATAAAGTCTCCCATTGTTTGTTGTGGAATACCAAATTTACATTCCAAGAAAGAGTCATCTTGATTTTCCACACGGACAGGTTTTCCTTGCTTAACCAACCTGTGACCGGAGTTTATCTAAAGATCTCTAGTTTTTTCCTAGCCTTTAGTTTCAGGATTATGTTCATGGATTATATTAGAGAGATTTCCAGGAGTTCTAAAATGGCCACTTTGGTAGATCATAATATGATTTGCGTTTAAATGGACTTTTCTTAATCGTCTGCGTCTGTGACCATTTAACGAATTTTAATTCAATTCATATAACTCTCTTATTATGATCTATTTTCATAAATGGTCACAACGCAGTTACTATTACAAAATGTCCATTTTACGCTTTTTAATGCAATGCATAATATGATCTGCTGAAGTGGCCATTTCGGACCCCCTGATCAAAAATAAAAGGTGCTTCCTTGTAGAAGAATCGAGTCATATCACTGTAATTTTTATACCCAAAATTGTAAAAAGTCGAGAACATACTCTGAAATGGATATAATAATAAAATATGTGTGTTGGATAGTTTATCCCTTTATATTTTGTTTGCACTAGCGATGAATATTAATAAGTGATAAGATGAGATAGTAGATAATAAGACAGATATTAAAATCATCTCTTTGGCTCAATAAATCAGAATGTCTGAGACCACTCAAAATAATATTGTTAAAGAGCTGCGTAACAAAACGTTAGTTGCTGAATCACCAATCAATTAAAAAAAAATTGCGGTCAGAACGCAGTTCCCAATAGATTTTGTATGGCAGTAGAAACATTGTGACGGCATTAATTAGCCAATTTAATGACTCGACGTTCTATTGACTCCAGAGAAAATTAAATATAGTTTACAGTAAATTAAAATGAGGTGAGGTGCAAAAGCCAAGGTACTCTATGTAACATTTGAATCACATAAGAATTCTAAAGAATCTTATAAATAAAAACAGATCATCATCTGGTTCGGCTTCCAGTCTAACTGGATGCAGCTGAATACCAGTATTTTATAAAAAGCAACTTCCTATCTGATTCCCACAACCTATTTAGTACTGGGTAATGCGATATCCCTTGGTATGACCGCTTGTCAGTCTTAACGACTGTCAAAGATCTACAAATTGATAGCGTGGAATAACGGCTTACCGTGCTTTCCGAGGCTCGGAGGAAACTCGTTATATGATGGGTTATCACTCATCCACAGACCACTCTACAAACCCTGCTTAACGTTCGCTGAGGCACGTACCGACTGCTATAATGCGATACGGCGTAAGAAAGTGGCCTCGCTGCTGAACAGAATCAGGCAGCCCTAACAGAATTCTGAGAGCTATAGTCGGGAGGCATGACAGCCCGTTGGTGAGGTCATTAGTCACCCTCTGTCTTTGTTTTTAGTGAAGTACTAATATAGGTTAAGAATATTGTTACTAACCCAAGGATCTTTAGTTTAAGTACTAACATAGGTTTTAGGAATATTGTTACTAACCCAATGGATCTTAGTTGTCTAAATAAATAAATAAATGAAAAATTTACGTGAAGATCGATCCAAACGGCTGTGATTAACCACAATTTCCTCCACTCTAGACAACCCTTCACAAAAAAAAACAGATGTGTATAGACCATTGAAACAAAACACCATCGCAACTACGTCGCAAAACAAGACAGCTGACATACAAAGGTCGTTCCAACCCTAAATAATAATTGCCGATGTAGTCTCGCAACAAAACCCACAGGGAAAGCTAAAGTAGATAGAATCTACGTCGATTGAGCCCGCATGTTTGCTACTTTAATTCCCTACGTTCGTGTTTTGAAATTTTAATGTATCTCCTATTGCATTGTGCACTCAGGCCTTGGCTAATGAGGGCGCGTTACTGGCTTTCCGATGACGTTGGTAGTGCGAGCGCGTTTTAGGGTTGGTTGTGTGACGTTGGTAGCATTGGGAGTTTGAAGCGCAGTTTCTTTTTTTTTTCATGTATTTTATCGAGATTTTTGAATGGGCAGTCTCGTTGCTTGTATTAGGAATATTGAGAGGTTATATGTATATCCACAAAAGACGCTTCTAATTTGTGTCGATAAATATGGTTACAAGCTGCACCAGCAGTGCTGTTGCGTATCTTTTAAATGTCAGTGGAATAGAGAGTGGAGTGTAGTCCATGGATTAACTGGCAAATTGGTTATGGTTTAGTAAAAAATGGAACCATTTGACAGTTAATTGATGGACACTATATGATAGCCACTGTCATTTAAAAGATTCGCAATAGCCGTGCTAGTTAAACTGAAAAACGACTATTTGGAAAGGCCATGCAGAATGATTAATCGTTGAAACCAGCACTACTGGTTTTCAGGGGGTCTAAAATGGCCACTTTAGCAGATCAAAATATGAATTGCGTTAAAAATCGTAAAATGAACTTTTTATCATAGTAACTGCAACTATGAACATTTTACGAATTTAAACACAATTCATATTATTTTCCTATTATGATCTATTTCCTAAATGCTCACAGACGCATAACTATTATGATAGATCTATTTTACGCTTATTAACGCAATTCATATCATGATCTGCTAAAGTGGCCATTTTAGATTTCTTCCTAGCTTGGCAGAATCCAATTTCTGCAGCGCTAAGTGCATTGGGAGCATTATTACCGTACACAGAGGATAGTGGCAGGAATACTTATTCTGTTGTAAAAATATACTAGTCGAGGAATTAGTTTTTAGAGGAACTCTTCTTCAAGTATCAATACCATCATCATCATCATCACCTAACCTTTTCCGAACTATGTTAGGAACGTCTTCCAGTCTAACTGGGTGCAGCTAAATACCAGTATTTTAAATAGAGCGAACGTCTATGTGACGTTTAAAATAGGGTAGTTAACAAAAAAAAAAAACTAAATAGTACGTCAGATAGATTTCCAAAAAATATTGGACACGTATTTCTTTTTTTTCACGTAAAACAACAGTGCTTTGAAAACTCGTGTGACGTCATTTTCTGAGACATTAGTATGGCATTCTTTCACGGTCAGCGACGTCACAAGTATAAGTCACAACCCCCCACTCAAATCTTTGATTCGTTTTATCTTCGTCAATTTTTATTGATTAGATAAAACAAAAAAATACGTATCCAATATTTTACGATAATCTAACAGGCGGACTAATTAGAATCATATTTTTTTAAGTCAGTAAACTTCCCTATTAAGTTAGTACTGGTCATAAAATGTACAAAACCGTAGAGAAGGTAGTCTAATTTTCTAGCTACCAAGTCTTAGCAAATCTTAAAGATGTCCTAAATGACATTGAGAGTTTCTGTAGGCAGAGTCAAATGGCTCCAAAATATTCAAAATTCTTAAGCTACAAGCAGGTTAGTTCGTTATGATGACGTTGTTACAAAAACAAAAATCCTACAGGTAAGTATAAGTGTTGTTAAATACATAAAAATGTCGTGCACATTGGTTGGCATCGTCATTAGCGTAGCCTGCATTAGCTATGTTGGGGTCGGCTATCAGTCGGCTACAGTCTAAGTGGATGAAATTTGACCAGCATATTACAAAGACCGACTGATTATCTTGCCTCCGGAACTTTGTTAGTTCTGGGTAATATGATACCCTTTGGAAAGACTGGTTCATATCTTCAATGACAGCCGGTTCTAAAAGCTTTACGTACCTAATGAGGTATGGGGAAAACTATCCAAGGACCAACCAAAGGATTTGACCTATAGGTTGACTCTAGCTGTTTTTGCTAAGCGATTTTGTTTTAGACTGATGAAAAATACTTTAAAATCACCATGTCTAGATAGTCACACAGTGTCTCATCGTGCAGTTGTTCCAATGCTCAAAAGAGGCCTTCACTCAGGAGAAAGTCCGTCGGCACGATGATGATGACGCCGTCTCGATTCTTGCCAGTGCTATTCAGCTATAGCCAGTAAGACTAGAAGCTAACCCTAATCCAATTGAGAAAAGTCTAGGTAGATGATGATAATATGACACCGGTCATTGGTAATATTAACGAAGAAGCGGAAACAAACCCTTGCACCATAGAAATAAGACGCAATTGATGACTGTCAACACGCAATTCAATTCCTCTATCCTCGATGAATGACCAAGGAGTTGGATAACATTTGCCTTTTAGCCAAGAGCAAAAAAAAATTTTTTCACTGGCATGACCGAATCCATTTAATTTTCGAAACAATTCTTCAAAAAAACATTCGAATTCTTTATTTGTTTCAGTAAAACCTATAAAATATTGCTGTATTCTCAAGAAACGTAGAAGCCCCAAGAAGGTTGCATATCTATAAAATCTATAAGTCATTGTTCAGCGTCCTTCTATCGACCGGTTCGTGAAACGCACGACAAAATGATAGCAGAATCATTTTTGTTTTCACTAGCATGTATCTCAAACGCAGATTAAAATGTATGAGCGTATCTGAAATTTGATCGACAGTAAAATGGATAAAAACTTACATTTTTCTCTTCTGTCCGGTGTTTCTTCTTTAACGATGAACTCAGGCAGTGGCCCGCGTATCGATCCCTGTTAGCACTTCAACCTTATCACCGAACTATAACATCCACCAGTTAAATCGCTTCTCCCAACTGTATTACTTCACTGCTCGACACCAAATGAATGTAATTTATGAATGGAAAGCTCTCACTAGGTTTCCCTACAAGTATATCGGGCAGTGATCTATTTTTAGTCACACCTATCCCGATAAAAAAACTCCTATTTCACGTTTATTCTAACCCTATCAACACACGCAATGACTTGACGTACGAACTAGTGTAAAAAGACGCCGAAACTGTGATGTAAAATGTGGATATTTTGCAGAAAATATAGACAGAAAGTAGAAAACCTTCCGCGACGAGGTTTCCCGATTTGTATGGGAGAGGGCGCGTCGGTACTCGCCATAATAGGCACGTATTGTCTAAAAATACCAACTGTTCACAACACCGCACGATACTCCACCTTATCTTATCTCCTTAGAGTCGAAATTCTTTGTTTGATAAAGTTGGAGGGTGCATAAATGTGTGTCAGTTTGTTAAGGGTGTGTGCGTCAAGTTATCGCGCATGCGCGGTTAGAGGGAGATGCTAACAAAAATCAATCCGCGTCGGTAGGTGGGAGTTACGTAATGAGTGAGACATGAACACGTCGACAACCGTACTTGCCCTTAATTGGTATTAATCTTTAAAATAACAAATGGAATTTCACTGCTTTCTTGCAAAATCAAAAGAATTTACTGAACAGAAGATAAAAAATTGATATTTAAAACGTACAATTCTCTTTGTTTCGCGTGTCTGTGTGGGCGATTTTGCGTTGGTGGCATATTAGATATAACAATGCTTAATTCTCTTCGTTGTTTTGAAATAACTGTTTATTTCTCTGAAATTTAGTATAAAGAGCAGCTTATTAAACCTGAATATTCTCTATAAATTGTTACCTTTATTTTTAATAGTTTGTTGTGGGCGGGTAAAATAATTCTTGTACTAAATGTTGTAATCCTACGCACATAAAATTTCTTCTTTAGACCCAAATTAATTACACTTAATTATTAACATGTGTATACTACCCTGTTCGTCACGAAATGAGCAATAATTCTTAATTAATTATCGTCGCTTTTAATTCGGTATAATATATTACCTACATACATGAGAAAATTGTGTGTGTAGCTCTTGTGGGTCTGAGGTTTTTGAGATGAGGAAAACCCCTACTGGCTTATAATCTCCTTTGTAAGATAAACGGCTTGTCCTATGGAATCAAATAGTCAAAACCTTTTATAATTATTTTATCGGTAGCTTTTAATCATGATCTTCCTAGCTTATTTTCCAAAAATATAGCTTCCAGTCTAACTGGATTAAGCTAAATACCAGTATATCACTTGAAGCGACTATCTATCTGACCTTCACAACTCAGGAACTGGTATCGCTAGCTTCTAATACAGGCTCAAAAACTTTTTATTTATGTTTCTACTATTACCTATCATAATGATGCTATTTGTAAGTTCAATAGTTGCGTATTTTAACTTTCTTCTTTAGGGATTCCCGACAAGTAAAGGTGTTAGTTGTTATTTAGACAAAACTTGGCTCTTCTGCGGTTACCCCAAAAAACGACATTTGTAATTTGAATCTATCAGCATGAGAGGTACTATGACAACGGCAACGGCGTCAAGTTCAAATTAGATCACCCTATAATTTATTTAAGCAGGTACTTGCTACATTTACAGTTTGCACCAACGCGTGCAGCAAGTCAACATCACACACACTAACTTAAAAATCGTATGCAATAATTAAACATAGCTTTGTTGCTACTCATAAACAGATCTAGATCCGGTTCCTGAGCAATCAGGGCGTTTAGCAGATTCATCGCCTGGGTTGTGCATATCGAGCAGTTTGGGTACGCACAGTGGGAGCAGAGAACAAGCCTCGAGAGGCACAAGCTCGCGACCGTCGCAGTCGGTCCGGAGCAAACAGTGAACAACGAGCTAAAGTAGTCCCGTCGTCAATTTTATAATAATTAAGTAGTAGATAGTAGTGCATCAACAGCGCACACTTACGTCTCACTTCTAATGTGTTGATACCCACCATTCCCGCAACAAACAGAGACGGATACAAATATGGGTAGTATCCATATACTTTTTTATATAGGTACCTATCTAGCAAATTTCATAATGTTCCCACTGTAGGGATTCAGGCCTCCCCTCTAGGAGAGGGATGGGCTATAAACCTATAGACCACCACGTGGGCCCAGTGCGGGTTGGAAGGTGACACATGTCTCCAAACTTTTTGCTGGGTTTCCTTCGCCGTTTTGAGAGCAGCTTAAATGATCTTGATTTTAGATTTCAGTCCGCCGAGCGCCTGTCTGGGTTCGTACCCACGACTCACTGTTCGTTCAAATTATCACACTAATATTTTAAGGCGAAAGTTTGTGAGTGTGTGAGTGTGTATGTTTGTTACTTTTTCACGCAAAAACTACTAAACGGATTTAGATAAAATTTGGTACACAGATAGATTATAACCTGGATTAACACAAAGGATAGTTTTCATCCCGATGTTATCTTCTCGTGGGATAATTTTCGAGTCGTAGCGGGTGAAGCCGCTGGCATCAGCTAGTAGAAATATAAAAAAAAAAACAGGTATAAATTAACCAGGTTTTAAATAGGGATTCGCCTGCTACAACAGTAAAACATAACATCACGCCTATTATCTCCGAAGGTTTAGGTAGAGGTGCACCTAATATTATACCCCCGTCCATAAATTTCGAAGGGATAGGAAGTGAACCTAAAGTATACCAGTTATGTTCATGTCTCATAAGTTACTTTAAAAAAAAATATTTGACATCTTGCTGCGACGCATTGTTGCCAATTTTTAGAACGCACTCCTTTAATATCGATATTTCTTCTAATGACTCATTCACGCCTTGACTTTAGTCTAGGAATGCAACGCGATTAGTCATTTGTTTATTAATTTATTAAACGAGGCAAATTAAGAACATTCACCGACCTCTGGGTCGGTGAATGTTCTTAATTTGACGCGAACTTAATTTTTTCTGTAGTTTTATTTATATAAAAAGAATAAAACTGTAGTTGTTGTTTTTACAAAGATAGTATATTAGATACTAAACAAAGAGAGTATTGATTTTTTTGTATATTTTGTGGTCGATACCAAAAAAAAACAATTAAAACCAGTACTAAAATATATATTGAGAGCAGTGGTGGCCCCGGCTTAGGAACGGTAGGTCGTGGGTTCGACTTAGATTACAGCCCATTCCTGTGTTCCAGCAGTGGGAAAATTAATAGGCAGTTGATGATGATTGATGAAAAATATATACGGTCGAATTGAGAAACGTCGTCATTTACGGCACGGTTGGCGCAGTGGCTCAAGCAATGGACTGCTGCGCTGCGTGTCGCGGGTTCGATTCCCGCACGGAACAAATTTTTGTATGACCTACAGATAGTTGTTCCGGGTCTGGGTACTTGTGTATGTGAGTTTAAATGTTTGTGAACGCACCCACGATACAGGAGAAATTCCTAGTGTGGGGCAACGTTTTGTCTAAAAAAAAAAAAAAAAAACTCCTTTCATGAAGTTGGTTAAAAATATCGAATATTTCGATATTTAAATATCGTGTCGTTAGTAGCTAATCTGATGTCAGAGTTTCATGCCGCTCATTTCTGACTTGGCTTTACATGTCGTCGAGAAATATGTTGCAGGTATGCTAGTTTCTAACGGGGTTGCGGAACTGTTCGAAGGAGATACCGAGGCCCCAGAACACAAAGGGCTAAGAAGGAACACAGGTGCGTTTTAGTCAGTAGAAGTCTGACACCAAGAGCGGGACGAGTCATTATTAACCGACTCCAAAAAAGGAGGAGATTTCTCAGTTAGTCTTGCAATTGTATTTCTTATAACTATGTATGTAAACCTTTGTGAAGAGAGAAAATAAAGATATATTGTATAATTCGATCGTATATTTATTATTTTTCAGGTTTGTTCGATCTGATATCTCCGTCAATTGTCGACCAATTATCAAAAATTATTTTTGTTTTTTTAAGGGTATTCTCCCGAAGTAGTCCCACTGTCACCAAGTCAGGGTCTGACTGATAAAAAATTACGAAAATAAAACGTGTCAAAGATCATGAGTGGGGGCTTAAGAAGTCACTTTTTGGCTAAAAAAGTACTAACCTTGTGACGTCACACGACTTGACGCGACTTTTCGAAGCACTGTATCGTCTTCATCTTTTGTTTAAGTGAAAAAAGAAAAAATACGTGTCCATTATTTTTTGAAAATCTGTCTCACGGACTTATTAGATTTTTTTGGTGTAATACCCTATAGATGCGGACCCGGGGATGCGGGTTATAAGAAAGAGATACCATGGTCTCGGACACAAAGTAATGACCAAGGGCTAAGAATTGTACATGGGTGGTTTTTAGTCAGTAGAAGTCTGACACTCCTCGGAGGAGTCTTTTGATGATTTCTCACAATCCAAAAAAAGGAATGATTGTGTAACTACTGTATTTGTTTATATTCATGTTATACCTAGTTGCTGTAATTAAGAGCCCCCAGACGGAAGTTGCTTATCATTCAGGATGCTTCGCACTCTCATGTAGACAAACAAACACCTACGCAAAGAAACGCCCAGAAATAGATCACACAGGGAGTGGTCTTGTAAGGTGACGGGACATGCGGGACATTGTGGCCCAAACACACTATGTACAGTCACGTGCACCAAAGTAAACGCAGTAACATTTAAAAGATAAATACACTTTGGCAGTCGTTACAGCACATTGGTCGCAGAATGGATGGCCGATGGGGCCGAAAAGTTTTAGAGTGGCGACCGCGAACTGGAAGACGTGGCGTTGGAAGGCCTCCCACTATGTGGACCGATGACCTGGTGAAGGTTCCGGGGATCCGCTGGATGCGAGTCGCACGAGACCGGTCAATGTTTGGCTTAAATGATGATGAATGATGAGTCGTTACAGGGAGTTTTCCTAACATTCAAAAGTGCCTGTAATGGTTTAATTGAAATAAATGCATTGACTTAGAAACCAGTGTTACCAAAGGGTATCGTATTACTCTGTACTCACTAATCTGGTTGTGTAGATCAGTTAGGCAGTCGCTCCGTGTAAGATACTGGTCTTTAGCTGCACTCGGTAAGACTGGCCCCAGAATAGTTGGGAAAAAGCTAGGGAGATGATTACACATCACATTTAAAAGACACATTGAACATTTAAAAGTGGTTTCTCACATACTTTATTGATTAACGTTTTACGTGTTTTACGAACTAAGATATTTTTGTAGCCATACTACCTTCACTATATTCCGAACAAAATCCACACAATCAGCCACTATTTAAATCTGACCAAATAGCTCTCAATTATTACAAGTCCACCATGTCAGTCCGACTTCAGGATCAGACTTCGGAACCTATCCTTCTGCAGCGAGGTGTGAGACAGGGAGACGTCATATCTCCGAAACTGTTCACCGCTGTACTGGAGGATGTTTTCAAGGTTCTGGACTGGAGAGGACTAGGCATCAACATCAATGGCGAGTACATCACTTACCTTCGGTTTGCCGATGATTTAGTGGTCATGGCTGAGACCATGGAGGACCTCAGTAAGATGCTCGATGACCTCAGTAGAGCTTCCGAAAGAGTGGGTCTTAAAATGAACATGGACAAAACCAAGGTCATGTAGAATGCCCATGTAACACCCACTCCTATCAAGATCGGAGACACTACACTCGAAGTTGTACACGATTATGTCTACCTGGGACAAACGGTCCAGTTAGGTAGGTCCAACTTTGAGAAAGAGGTCAATCGTCGAATCCGACTCGGCTGGGCAGCGTTTGGGAAACTGAGTAGTATCTTCTCGTCCAACTTACCACAGTGTCTCAAGACGAAAGTCTATGACCAGTGTGTGTTGCCAGTGATTACATACGGGACCGAAACGTGGTCGCTCACAATGGGCCTCATCAGAAAGCTCAAAGTCACCCAAAGGGCAATGGAGAGAGCTATGCTCGGAGTTACTTTGCGTGATAGAATCAAAAATGAGGACATCCGCATGAGAACCAAGGTTACCGACATAGCCCGAAGAATTGCCAAACTTAAGTGGCAGTGGGCAGGGCACATTGCTCGCAGAACGGATGGCCGATGGGGTCGAAAAGTTCTGGAGTGGCGACCGCGAACTGGAAGACGTTGCGTTGGAAGGCCTCCCACTAGGTGGACCGATGACCTGGTGAAGGTTGCGGGGATCCGCTGGATGCGAGACGCACGGGACCGGTCAATGTGGCGACACTTAGCGGAGGCCTATGTCCAGCAGTGGACGTCTTTCGGCTGAAATGATGATTACAAGTCGAGTTATAGTAATTGCCTGTTAAGTTTTTCGTTTTTTTTTTGTATTTGTTAAAATATTTATAAGTGTATGTTACTTTTAAATGTGTATTAGTATTATTATATATATTTTAATTGATATTGACTTTTAGTAATTTTGTAGCCTACCACAATGTTGTCTTGTTTGACCCTAATGTTGACAGGTAGAGAATGCCTTGTGGCATTAAGTCCGCCTATGTATCACTATTGTGCATAAAGTTTAAATAAATAAACAAAAACATAACGCTTCCTTTTTTCTTCGCCAAAAAGGTCTTATCCTTAAAGTACAAACGGTTCTTTCACGAGAAAATCGAATGTTGCGAATTGTATACATATTCGTGCTCTCGTGACTGAGTTTAGTCCTTAATAACAGGTTCAAGCTGGTTTGGTTGCCAACAGTTTTTAGAACACGGAAACTTTTTCTGGCAATCGCCGATGAATAACGAAAGTGATTTTCGGAAAGTAGAGACGCACTTATCAATAGAGTGAATCATTGTCTAATCTAAATATTTCTGTGACTCAATATTATTGTCTTGATAATCGCTGTTATCAAGATAGCATGATAAACAATAGCTACATCTTTATCTTTATATATATATTTCTTCTGTGCGTGTGTTTGTCACTGAGCTCCTCCTTAACGGCTAGATCGATTTTGATGAAAATTTTCGTATGTGTTCAAGTGAATTCGAGAATGATTTAGATTTACAATTGGACTCGGCAGGTGGCACTGCTGTCCGGGAAGGACGACGTCTGCCAGGTCCGCTAGTATAATATAATATTCAAATTGATATAGTATCACAAAATATTTTTGTAATGATGTCAATTTTACACTTTTACTCGGAAAGATTGTGAACTAATCACACTGAACACTAGTCTTTGACAGATAACACACATAACAGAAAAACATCACGCCAGTAATCCCCGAAAGGTTAGGCAGAGATGTTACTAATAGTCCACTCCTACTTTACTAATTATTCTTAAGTCCCACGTAATGTAATAGGGGCGAGCGTATTGCCATCAACCGAGCACAAATCCAAAATCCATGGCTGCTACTCAGAAATATCTGATGCAAAAATTCTTGGCCCGGCCTAGGAATCAAACCCACGACCTCATGCTTAACAGTACCGTTTGCGACCACTAGACCAACATTTTTTTTTAACAAAGCAAGATAATATAATAAAATATTTATAAATCTCCGCGTTCCGCAGCTATGCGAAAATCTCTACGTATTAACTGGTTTGATCGTTACTGTAAGTATTTTTTTTTTAAAAACGTTGCTCTACACTAGGAATTTCTCCTGTATCGTGGTTGCGTTCACAAACATTTAAACACCTTACACAAATACCCAGACCCGGAACAACTATCTGTAGGTCATACAAATATTTGTTCCGTGCGGGAATCGAACCCGTGACACGCAGCACAGCAGTCCATTGCTTGAGCCACTGCGCCAACCGTGCCGTCAGGTATTAGGTTTACCCAAGGCCCGTCGGGGCTGCGGGGAGATACCGCGGCCTCGGCTAAGAAGAAACATAGTTGGTTTTTAGTCAGTAGAAGTCTAACACTCCCTTTCGCTCTGCCCAAGAGCAGGAAGGATTATTTGATGATTTCCCAACCCCAACAAAAAGAGGTTTACCCAAGGCGTTTGTACAGATGCCAGCCAGCACATCATGCTACACGAATCTGTAATTTTTTCTCAAGCAACCTTGAACCTCATGCTTTAGCAATAAAGTTGAAAATCTAATCAGAGATGAGAAGATGAGAATCAAATCCTAGTAGCTTGATATTCTAGCGTCGAGGTACGTTTTATTAGTGCGTTTTCTATGAGATCCATGAAGAATGCACTACGTGACATAGTCCACGTTACAAATTGCCACTTCATACTCCATTATTTCACAACCGTAAACTCCGTCACCTAATAACTCAATGCTCCATATCACAGTACAAAACTGCTAATAATTAATCAGAATCCGGAAGCCATTATAATAAACGGAAGTGATACATAATCAAGTGCGCCAGTCATGTGGCGCCTCAATGTCAATCTCGAGGTGAACTGGGTCGTGGAACCGGTGTCAGGTGTCAATGTGCGTTTAGGCTCAGCTGGGATAGTGATGCAAACTGAGCACGAACGTAAGCTTAAGCACGTAAGCATGCTTGCGTGTAGAGGGTAAGAAAGGGCCGCCGGGGGCAGGGTGGTCCGAGCTGCGACTGGTTAGAAAGCTTGATTGATTGATTGAAAAAAAGTAACAAATTGAATAAAATAAAATAAAATGACCTATTAGGTGTGCTGCGGGATTTGTTCCTAAGAGATGCCGCGGCCTCGACATGAAGGGCTAAGAAGGAACATAGGTGGTTTTTAGTCAGTAGAAGTCTGACACTCCCTTTTGCTCTGCCCAGAGCGGGAGAGGTTATTTGATGACTCACAAACCAGAAAAAAAAACTTCTGTATGCGTCATTTGTTAGTCATTTTGCGATTCTGACGTTTTTCGCCCGAATCGTTGAAATGTGTATACCAAGATTATGTATTATGGTTGAACTTTAAAAGAGACTATGACCTCTGAGTTTGTTTCAGATGTTTCTTCTCAGAGTAGTCAGGTACGAAACACCGGGGGCCCCATCTAGTATTAAAAAAGTGAAGTGAAGTTTTGGAAAAAACTATATTGCAAAATAAACATCATATTTCATCATTTGAAGTTTCTCAGGAAATTTTTACAATGATAACATCGATTAAAGAAAACAAAACTGATACCTCCTGCTTTATACATAGATCGACTATTTTGCAAAGTTTCATGCCCTAATTTAAAGTTTTTAACGGTATCCATTTAAAGATTATTTTAAGAGTTCACTTTGAGGCATTTTTCTATCAGAATTGTGTTTCTGAAACTGATACAACTTAGAAGTAGTCTCCGACTTTGCTGTATAATAATCACAAAATGAAAACTACCTAAAATCGAGAGCCATTCAATTTTCATAATTTGGGCACATTCTGGCCCTTATGTCATTGGTCCCGGCTGTAACTTCGTAGATCAGATCTATGACAGTCGTTACAAAAGGTCAGTGGCCCGAAAGTGTGATAACCAGTCTTACCAAGAATTACCGTATGATCCAGTACTCGCTGGGTTGTGGAGGTCAAATAAGCAGTTGCTCCTCGTAAAATATTGGTGGTCAGGTGCATCCAGTTAAACATAGTCGAGAAAAGGGAATGACATAATGACTTAGCTTCAGAAAGCATGAGGAAGTCCGGTATTAAGATAGCTTTGGGATCTTTTCAACCCTATTCTCCGGGAGAACTCTAGAAGCGTGGAGATAGAGTGTGATTAAAGATTTACTGACAAATGCTTGCACTGACTGGACGGGTCCACTCAAATCTGTGTGGTGCTTTCTTCAGAAGACCATCTCAGACATTAATCTGCATGGTCTTCATGTGTGTATTATACCTTATTGTTAACCCAAACGATTTTAAAAGATTAAAAGAGTAACCTTTGGAGTTTCTTGCCGGTTCTTCTCCTTAGGAATCGACCAATGCACCGAACCGTGCCCCTTTTTACCGACGTTTTATAAGTGCCCATGTAGGCCTATGTGAAATAAAAATATTTTGATTTTGATTTTGATTTTACAGACCCATTCTGTTCCTTAGCCACGTGGATCTAGTTACACTAGAAGTCAACTCCAACATAGTTGGGATAAGATTAGGTAGATGCTCTTACTGCCGCACTCAGAGAACTTTAATGATTACTTAAGCCGCCACTTAGTAAAGGTTTGACATAATTTTGTATGACTAAACTGTCAAAACCATTCCTAAGTGACGGCCTAAGTAATCATTAAAGCTCTCTGAGTGCGGCAGTTAGTGAGATAGTGATGCAACTGATACCGCGTCACGATAGATGGGGCGTGAGCTGATTAGTTTCATCACCATCTGCTCTAAAAACGGTTACGACGATGACTTTGCCTTGTCGTTTTAAATATAATATTTAATCAAGAACTTAGTAGATCGATCTGTAAAGAAGATGTAAAGTCAATTAATGCGGCTTTTTATCTGGGATTATACCCATGTCTGCTTGACAGAGGTTTATTTACTCGTAAGAAAAACCTATTTTATAAATGCATAAGAAAGTTCTGTTTTTAGGAACCTTTCCGTATGTTTAATAACTAATGGATATTCATTCCCATGGTTTAAAGAATTTCCCCGATTTGATTTTGGAGTCATGTCAAAATATGTAGTACTCGTATGAACATGGATTTTTGATTAGATTCTGTATTTCTGTTTAGGTCTGTGTCGGTAATCCAACAGCACATGACATACATTTTACAGTCAACAATAATCTGTAAAGAAGATGTAAAGTCAATTAATGCGGCTATTTATCTGGGATTGTCCATGTCTTCTTAACAGAGGTTTATTTAAGAAAAACATATTTTTTAAATGCACAGGAATTACTATAATGAATCGACTGGAACGGCTTAGGACGTAAAATAGGTATTATGTATTCAGGTAGTTTCTATTGTAATTTTCAACTGATATCAAATAACATAGAAGTATGGAAAAAGAAGTCAAAATACAGCGCCGACCCCAAATTAATTGGGATAAGGGCAAGAAAACGCACCCGTTGGGGCTACGGGTACCGTCGGGCCTGCGGGTTGTTCGATAGAGATACCGCGGCCTCGACATAAAGGGCTAAGAAGGAACATGGGTGGTTTTTAGTCAGTTTATGTCTGTCACTCCCTTCCGCTCTATCCAAGAGTGGGAGGGGTTATTTAATGATTTCCGACCCCCCCCCCCCCCAAAAAAAAGGGTGTAAACGCGAGCAAAAGCGAGCCAGTTACAAACAAGTCAAACCCTCTTTTACGTAAACACTACCATCTATTATAATCAAATAATGTTTACGATGACATCCTGACCTTTCATAATGTCTCTAGAACATTCCTCGGCGTGGCCAGTGAATGAACGAAGTGTTGCAACGATTATGATCGTTGAGGTCAGTCTAACCTTGGTCAGATGAAGGTATATCGATCTACTGCTTTGTTGTGTACATAAGAAGACATGGCTGTGGTAAGTGTGTAAATATCGTCAAAACATCATTGTACTTTGATCGATAAGTTTACTAAATAGAAACAAAATACAACGTCCAAATCCAAAATTTTATAGCGGTGGATGTTTGATACTGAATCACAGATCAGAATAGCTGAACTGATCTGGATGAAATAATTTTGCACAGGTATAGATTATAGTTTGGAATAGTAGTATGAGAATTACTTCTGTTTTTAGGAACCTTTCCGTAAATTTAAGAACTATTGGATATTCTCTCTGGTTTAAAGAATTTCCCAATTGGATTTTGGAGTCATGTCAAAAATATGTAGTACTCGTATGTGTTTGGATTTTTGATTAGATTCTGCATTTTTTTAATATAGGTGTAGATAATTCAACAGCATACCTATACATTTTACAATCAACATTAAAAGTCATCAGCAATGAATTACAGTGCATAAACATTCACTTAGCAGTTTTTCGGTACATTATGGGACCAAATGAAACCAATAATTAACACATACTCGTAATATATAAAGGGTGTAAAAGTAACGCAAACGAAAGGCACTTGTTTTCCCCATCACTGCGATAATTTTTTTGGTTCTTGACCATACATGGGAACCCCCTAGTTACGGAGATATTGGGGATCAGAGTTCAAAATTTTGCACAGCTGTTTTTGTAAATACTAGTTTTTCAGGTTATACTTTTCTTAAACTACCTCCATGACCCGTTTACTATTTAAAGCATCCACTAGCACAATGTTTTAAGAGTGCTACATTGAGTTTTACCGTAAAATGTGATTTTGAACCCCAAAAAAAAGTCGTTTCCCAGCAAAAATTTTTGCGTAAGTACTTAGTTTGATGTACAGAACGCTTGGTTGACGTATGTGTGAAGGGTTAATTTACATCCTGTAGATTACTCCTTCATCTTCAATAATTACTACTTATTACTGCTACTTTTTGTTCGAAAATAATGCTAAACAATATTGTAAACAAATATTTTCGGTGCCTCTTCGCATTACTCTCTCTGATAAGACATAGACATAAATTTATTTATTTATAAATATTTTATTGAAGTAGACCTGGGTGTCTAAAATGGCCGCTTTAGCAGAATCGTAATATTAATCATGTTAAAAATTTAAAATTCTTTAAATGTACTTTCAAACTATAGACATAAAGTCCATTTTAAGAATTTGAAATTTTTAACGTGATTCACACTAAGATTCTGCGTGGATTCTGATAAAGCGGCCATTTTAGACCCGCTGTTCAACTCAAATAATTAGAATGAAAACTATCAAAATTTTACAAGAGCCAGAAAAAAAATAAAAACAATTTTTCGCCAAATTTATCGTTATTACGTGCACTTTAAGCGCTTGACTTTAGGTTAATTTTAGTGGTGTTTGTCATGATAAATTACGCAAAAATTTGAAATATAAAACTTAATTTGCGTCGGCCGCCGTCGTGGGTAGACACTGTGTCGTTTTTTAGCTGGATCTCGTGTTGAAAAAGATAGCTCTACGAACACAAAATATTTGCAAAATATTTTAAACGCAATAAAGCTATAGGTATCATCGTAAAGTAAAATAAATAAAAATTAAACATTATAAAAAAAAATAATTAAAAATTTTCTGAGGCATAGCAAAAATGTAATCCTATCGACGTGCAAAACTTCAACAAGTTCCAGTAATATACTAACAATGTTGTTGTTGTTTACAATGTTCATAAACATAATCTTTAAAGTAAAAGCAGAAGCATTTCAGATTCTAAGAATTTTCTATGAGAGCTCACCATATTGCGATGCTTTTAAATAGTTTGCTACCAACCTAACGAATTTATGAAAGTAGAAATAGTTTCCTGGAACTCCTGAATTAATTTGGTAAGGTATTAAAATGTCCCAGGCTTTGGTCTTGTGTGAAATATTATAATATACTTACGCTGATACCTCGGATCAATTTTTTATATATTTTTGGAAGTTTATTTGATGCCTATAGGGCATGGCTGTGCCCTGTGCGAGATGCGGATCGCGCAATGGGTGCGCGATGCAGACCGCGCCATGTGCGCGTTGCAGACGGCGCCATGTGCGCGATGCAGACTGCGCAATGGGTGCGCGCTGCAGACCACGCCATGTGCGCGTTGCAGACCGTGAAATGGGTGATGTTGGCCGCAGGATGTGGTGTTCGCACAAAGTATCGTGCAAGTAAAATGAAGTGCTCGTATCGTGCAAGTGAAGTGAAGTGCTACTAACATTCCATCAATCATCATCAATAATCATAAAAAAAAAACATAAAATCAAAGAAAAAAACAATAAAAAAACCACCAAATCATTAATTCCTTCCTATTCGATTTTTTATGATCAAATTAAGTACCGCAATTTTTTTTGCTGGGAAACAACAATTTTTTTTGAGTCAAAAATCACATTTTAACTCAATGTGGCACTCTTAAAAGATTGTGCTAGTGGATGCTTTGAATAGTAAACGGATTATGGAGGTAATTTAAGTAAAGTTATAACCTGCAAAACGAATATATTAGAAAAACAGCTGTGAAAATTTGGAACTTTGACCCCTAATATCTCCGTAACTAGGGGGTTCCCAGGTATTGTCTATAACAAAAAAATGATCGCAATGGTGGAGAGAATAATTGTAACATAGAGAAACATTACCATTTTGGTAAATTCTCATCACTGTGAACTCTCTAGGGCACTAGAATTTGTGATGATGGTAATTATAAATAGAATGGGCTTCATTTGATATGATTTAATTCTGGAATGAGATCTTTATGAGTAAGTAGGTACTTGAATTTAGCAATTTTTCCAATCTGACGATGTTTATTTAGTGCAGAGATTAATTTTTTCATCATGATCGCTTAGCCCTTTCCCAACTAGGTATGTTAGGGTCAGCCTCCAGTCTTACTCATCTGGTAAGACGGACAGCTAATATTGTAAATGGAGAAATCTTCAAAAGTCAAAATTGTTTATTTGCAGTAAGTGTGGTACAAAATATGGTTAAAATAAAGTGTAGAACCATGCTAATTTCAAAACACAACAAACAAAATTGTGAAACAAAAATCGTTTTGCGTAAGTTTATAAACGATTAACAGGCCTTACTCTTTTTTGCCATTTACAATATTTTACTATTTTTTTTATTGTAAACATTCGTAAACGGTTTTTTATAGTATAGGTACGTTCTGAAAATTCTTTATACTTAATACTTGTCATATAAAGTTTAAAATTGAAATGTAGTTTGTACGTTATCAATATTTTTAAAATTTAAATAATAGTGTTTGTAACGATAAAGGAATTTTAAAATGAATAGAAATGGTAATGTTTCTGAGTATTCTGGCAAGTAAGAAGAGATTTTTATTATGTAGTAAGGATAGGTTTATTAGAAAAAATACTTATATTTTTTTAAATAATTCTAAAATTTTCAGTAATCGTATTTATTCCTTTGAGATCAAAACAACATTTTATTCCGGTAAGTATACGTACTTATCACGTGAAGGATTTTACCAAGATTGGAATTTTGGTACAGCATATTCCAATGTTGGTTAAATGCCTTTTTTACCCGACTGCGGCGAAGCCCAAAAGGAGGGTAATGTGTTTAACTTGTTTGTGTTTAGCTTATGGGTACTATTATAATAAAGTATGATAAAAAGAATTGGAACTTTTTCCTAAAGCCATTAGGAGTTTTGTGTTTTTTTACGTATTATAATGTGTAAATACATGGTAAGTACAGTAAATGAAGGAATATAAAAAAGTAAATCTTGGACCTCAACATAAAACAAAGTCTGATATTCAGTCTTACCAAGAGGTCGTACAACGGGGTTTTGGAGGTCAGATAGGCATTCATCATCATCATCAGCCAATAATTTTGCTACTGCTGGGACTCAGGCCTCCTATCTAGGAGAGGGATGGGCTATAACCAAGCGGGCCCAGTGCGGTTTGGCAGATGTCACATGTCTTCGATTTTTTTGGTTCTAAGACACCGGTTTCCTCACGATGCTTTCCTTCACCGTTTGCAGAGCAGCAGTGATGAAATAAATTACAAAAAGTAATAAGCCTGCTTGGGTTTGGGCCACCGCTGCTCTTTCATAGCATTAACATTTAAATACTGACACTAACCTACATCCGGTAAAGCCAACCCCTGGTTTTGAAATAAACAAACTACATTCCAGTCTTACGAAATGCGACAGAATACTACTTACATGCTGCCTATCTGATCTTAACAACTCTCTTACCAGGTTTCATGATATATTGTAACTTTAGTAAGGCTTTTGACACTCCATAACACCTATGCTCTTTTATAGCTCGGGGAGATAAACGAGTGTGCTCTAGCTGACATTTGCAATCACACGTGGATTACTGAGTGTGGCTTTTATGAAGAGAAGTCACATACAAGAGTGTTTATAGATGAATGCGATATGCACGAGTATAATTGTGACAATAATA
Organism: Diarsia rubi; assembly: GCA_932274075.1. NCBI lineage: Eukaryota > Metazoa > Arthropoda > Insecta > Lepidoptera > Noctuidae > Diarsia > Diarsia rubi. The sequence continues at coordinate 11,705,773 of OW026433.1, read as the reverse complement.
TGAGTAAGTATTTATAGTGCAAAGACTAGCAAGGTTAAAAGGACTGTACGCGTTTCACAGGGTTTAATTCTCGGTCCATTTCTGTTTCAAAATGTAAAATTATTAATCCACCTATTTGGCCTTTTATGATCTCTGTTGCCCATTATATAGTCAATAGTCTAAATCCATTCTTCTTCTTAGCTTGTCGATGGCAATTTAATTGTTTCCATCTGGAGCTGAGCCACGATCTGTTCCTGTTATGATGAAATTACAGGACGCACAGGAAACCATATTAAATGCCCCTTACTTTGTGGAACAGCCCCACATTTGCACTTCAGGGCATAGCTATCAATAAATCTCTACTTGATTCATGCTGCTATTGAAAATACAAAAGTACTTAGTGTGAAAACCCGAACAACTGCAACACACGCTTTGCGTAAAGCGACACGGAGCTGTGTTTTTCTTTTGTGTCGTAGTGACTCGGATAAGAATAGAAAACTAATTTATTGTTTTTCAGCAGTTTCTATCTTTGCGTTAGTTTGTCACGCCATTTGTGTCCAAGCGGTTATGGTTTTTTAGAGTTCCGTACCCAAAGTACTAAGACTTCGCTGTCCGCCCATCTGTCCATCTGTCCGTCCGTCCGTCTGTCTGTCACCGACTGTATCTCAGGAACCGCGATAGCTAGACAGTTAAAATTTTCACAAATAATGTATTTCTGTTGCCGCTATAACAACAAATACTTAAAAAATATATATAATTAAGGGGGGCTCCCATACAACAAACGTGCTTTTTCGTTTTGGTACGGAACCCTTCATATACGAGTCCGACTTGCAATTGGCTAGTTTTTATACACTAAACAAGCCTGTTATGATTTCAGGTTATGCTTTGACGAATTATTCGCAATGTTTCGGTTCCGGTGCCGTAACCTGTCCATACGTTCCATCGCTATTGACAAGAGTCCAAGGCTTCTATATATACTACGCTGACGGCAGAAGAATGATGCGGTATCTTCAACCAGAGACGAAAAAGCGAACCAAAACAACGTATTACACACTCCCAAGGCTAGCAACAGCTAAAAAAAGTCGTAACATTCAAACTACTCTTTGGAAAGACAGAAGGAGGTATACACCGTGGAAGACAGGGAGTTACAAACCATGGACTGATGACACTGCCCCATGTGGAAGACAGAAAATATACGTTCCTGACACGCCACGTCCAACACTCTATCAGTATTGGCCTCCCTTAGAGTCTCTAGAAATGTTTGCTCGTACACCAGGGAAAAAAGCAAAGAAGCCTAAAAAATCAACCAGAAAAAGGACCACTAAACGCACTACGGCCAAACCAACTACTCAGGTGAGAACAAAGTTATTTTTTTTTTAGGGTTCCTTACATCAGTCGGCAAATAAGAAACCCTGAAGGAACACTATGTTATGCGTCTGTAAAAACACTAATTTCTCAAGGGGCGTGGAAGTAACAAACTTAAATAAATATTGAAATACTCAGGTTTTGCTACCCTTGCTCAGATAAGTTTTCGAAATTTTCTGTTAAAAAGAGAAATCAACGAACTCTGAAAGTAATTATTAGAAAAAAATAATTTTCTAAACATTTGTGTTCAAATCTAATCTCATAATTTTCAGATCTCTTACCAGCAAAATGTATGGAAAATCTTGTTTTTGGTGTTTTCCGGTTGTTATCATAGCAAAACGTGTCCACAACAACAAAGGGGTAGTTTCAATGGAACATTTTCGAGTTAAAAAAAAAGCAACCATTGATTAGTGAACGTTTTTTTTTATTAGTCTGCACTTTCCCACTCCTGGGCATAGGTCTCCCTCCATTCCTTTCATTTCCCTCGTTATTGTGCCTCTTCTCGTCCCGCCATCTTCTCCTCGGTCTGCCACACCGCCGTGCTTTGCCCACAGCTTTTCAGCATCTGGCAGACATGGCCTGCCCAGTCAAATGTTAGTTTGGCAGCTTTATGAGCTACGTCAGCAATTCGAGTTTTGGAGCGCAGTGTGGTGTTCCTAATTCAATCTGTAAGCTTAGCGTTAAGTATACGAATATAATGTCAAAAATAACATTATACAGGTTGTTAAAACGGGAACAATTGGGACGGTAATCCTAAATAAAGCAACAGTGTGGAAAGACGGCAAGTTGGTATACAAGGTCATTAAAGGATATAAGAAGTCTCCAGTCATCACTACGTACCTCGATTCTGACTTTTTGACGTAACCATAGTAATAAATACAAACCTTTTGACTATGAACTGTTGCCCAGAGGATACTATACATACTTATCATAATAAATAATAAAATAAAGTTTGTCCGTTAATACTTCTACCATGGAATCAGTGCAAGATTACCCGCAGGAGCGTTTGAACGTTATAAAAAAATAAAAATACGTTATAAAGTGTGAAATTAAAAAAGCTGTTTTCTTTTGTCTCATCTGAAACTATGGTAAAAGTGTATTACCCTTATGTTCACTTTTTTTAGGCGGTGGGAATTCATCAAATGACTCCTCCCGCTGGCAGAGCGGAAGGAAGTATCAGACTTCTACTGATTAAAAACCACCCATGTTCCCTCTTAAACCCTTTGTGTCGAGGCCGCGGTATCTCTTTATAACAACCCGCAGCCCCGACGGGTACCAATCGTTTATCAAGGAGACTCGACTATTCAACTAAATGTAGAATTCTAATAATCCTACACACAAACATAAAATAATATAATGTGAAAGTTCGTGTGCTGGAATGTTTGGTACCCAATCACGAAGAAATAACGACTAAATAGTTATGAATGATGGGTCATGAATTTGGCACACATAGTGTTTACAATCTAGATTATGACAGAATATTTTTATTCTGGTCCAGACAGACAACGCCATGGGCAGCAGCTATTAAAGATATTATCATTACTACATATTATATTATAAAATAAAGTGCTCCGCCGCGTCTGTCTGTCTCTTTGCGAAAACTCAAAAATTATTACACCGATTTTCATGCTGTTTTCACCAATGGATAGCGTGGTTCTTGAGGAGGGTTTTGATATTTAACTACTCGATTTCCACGCGAGTAAACCGTGGGTATCAGCTAGTAATACCTAAATTAAAATATGAAGTTCTAAAAATGTTCATAGCTCTTTTTCAATTCAATAGGATTCTAACTAGACTGCATATTTAATTTCCCTCAATAAGAAACCTTCTTCAATAGATGTCTTGATTAGATATCTTTAAAGAATTTTTATTTCTTTTGAAGACTTAGAATTCATTAGTGGATTTATAGGGTGTAAATCAACCCTTCACACATACGTCAACCAAGTATTCTGTACATCAAACTAAGGACCCCTACGCAAAATTTTTTGCTGGGAAACGACTTTTTTTTTGGGTCTAATATTTCATTTTACGGTAAAACTCAATGCAGCACTCTTTAAACATTGTGCTAGTGGCTACTTTGAATAGTAAAAGAGTCATGGAGGTAATTTAAGTCACGTTACAACCTGAAAAATTAATATTTACAAAAACAGCTGTGCAAAATTTGGAACTTTGATCCCCAATATCTCCGTAACTAGGGGGTTCCCAGGTATGGCCTAGAACAAAAAAATGATCGCAGTAGTGGGGAGAACAAGTGCCATTCGTTTGCGTTAAGGGTACTTTTACACCCTTTATAGGTTTAGACAGTATATAACGCATGAATTCCTCGAAGGGTTATACAGAGGTACCTAAAAGTACACTCACATTTCGTTTTGATTATGTGTAAGTCCCATGTAATTGGGGGCGAGCCTGTTGCCACCAACCGGGCTCAAATCAAGACTCCGTCGCTGCTACTGAAAAAATCCTGATGAGAAAACCCAGTAACAATCTACCCGACCCGGAAATCGAACCCGGGGCTTTATGCTCCCCGTCGGGGCTGCAGGATGTTGTAAGAGATACCGCGGCCTTGACATAAAGGGCTAATAAGGAACATGGGTGGTTTTTAGTCAGTAGAAGTCTTACACTCCCTTTCGCTCTGCCCAAGAGCGGATGGGGTTATTTGATGATTCCCCCCTCCCCCCAAAACAGGGCTTCATGCTCAGCTTACATAATTATTAAACTTTATTGGGGTTTTGAACACATAAATGTAGGAGAGATCAATTCTAGTCAGGTCAAGATCAAGAAAACAGCTTAAACTTGTCAAATATTTTATTTTCACTCGTGTGTTTCATCACACGCAGTAAAATGCTGAAATATTTCACAATCAAACCGGATTCAATTTTTAACGGTTAGGTACTAAAATATTAGATAGATTGATTTACGGCGGTTCAATACAAGAAATTGCCTGCAATTCGTTTTCTGAATTATATAATAACGGACTAAAACAAATCCGTTTGTTTCGTGACATATATTTAATATGTTAAAACAATTAAAAGTAGTTTATGAAAACTCGTTCAATAATGAATAAAGAAAAAAAAGTAAAAACTCAAAATGTTTGTGGAAATTCTTATAGCTCTAAGTAAGTGATTGAAATATAATTTACCTTTTTACAGTTGTCACTTGTGTGGATTTGTTAATCACTTTTACGAAACACTAAAATAATTGTCTAATTTCAGCTTGTCTCTTCTTAGATCCAACAATCCATCATTTTATCGGGGTATGATAACCTATATTACTCTATCATTATAATCAACAGTTCTTTACACTTATTCATGGGTCTTCTTACAGAATTTTGATGAATGCACCTTAACAAAACTTTGCAACCATACATGGACACCCGTTTGTGGTTATTTTGAAGCCAATTTCAGTCACCGACTGTTTCTAGATGTCTGTGATTTACACGAATACAATTGCGATCATAATACAAGTAAGTACGTTAAAGATTAAATAATAAAAAAGATCATTTGCCTAGCCTTCTTCCGACTATGTTGGAGGTCAGCTTCCAGTCCAACCGGATGCAGACCAGATGCATGGTTGTTAGACTACGATTATAAAATAAATAAATATAGCAGCCGGGACCAACAGGTTAACGTGCTTTCTGAGACACAGAACAAACTTGGTATGTAATAGGTGGTCACCGTGGCTTAACCTAAGATATGAAAAATGTCAAAGTTGAGCTTTTCTTAATTTCAGCGTACGTTGAAGTAGATGATACTAAATTATGTGGAACACAGTGTACCCAAAAGGACCATGACCACACTCCTATGCCAAACCTGTCTACTCCTTCCAAGGTAAGCTCAATTAAATGTACCAAAGGAACTAAAGCCTATACCCCTAAAATAACAACTAGAAAAAAAATGTTTACTGAAGCAAATAAAGACAAGACTGATACTTCTACTAATTTTATAGCTCCGACGCCATTAAGAACGATAATAGATAAAACTAAAACCACTTGTCAAACTAGTAAAATGACTGCACAATCACCAGCGACCAGTAAACCTACTAAACAAAATATTATTACCAATGCTAATATACCAACAGACATAACTACAGGTAACTGAAAAAACTACTGCTACCAGCGTCGCTACAACTACTACCAAAGCTACAACTACCAGCATCACTACAACAACTAGCGAAGCTACAAGTCCCAGCGAAGCTACAAGTACCAGCGAAGCTACAAGTACCAGTGAAGCTACAAGTACCAGCGAAGCTACAAGTACCAGCGAAGCTACAACTACCAACAACGTTACAACTGCCAACAACGCTACAAGTACCAACAACGCTACAAGTACCAACAACGCTACAACTCCCAGCAACGCTACAAGTACCAACAACTGTACAACTACCAACAACGCTACAACTACCAACAACGCTAAAACTCCCAGCAACGCTACAACTACCAACAACGCTACAACTACGACGCACGATAGCAAACGTTGCTGCTTTGTGCCGTCAACTTGGGAAACAACTACAAAAGGTGAAACAAGAGATTTCGTTCAAATACTCAAGGAACGATTCGGTGATAGAGTAAAAATCTTAAGAGACACTACCCATTATCCCAAAACTCCTCCATATGCTAGAAAAAGTTTGGCCTTTGTACCTGGTAATCATCTGTAAAGACAAATACGACGATTTTATTAACACAGTTCTGTGCAGGTTTAAAAGAGAAATGCAAAACTCGTTTGGGTAAACCAAATAAATTGCTTGTTTATATTATTATGTGCATACATACATAAACTCACACTTTTTCCATGGAGGTACGCAGGAACCATAGAACACCGCCTAATTAATAAAACAATAATAAGTGACAAAAAAAGGAAAAACAAAAATTCATACATCTGGTCATACCTACACATTTTTTGTCAATAGAAATATGTATAATATACACTCGAGAGCAATGAATCCGGTTCCACTTAAAGAATGTTAAAAATCTCGGAAACTAAAAATGATAGGTTAATGCAATAAATTGTATTTAATAGACAATGTAATACTCCTTAAATGAAAGTAAAAAAAATATGAGTCACCATACATTTTATTAACACAAAATTACATAAAGAAAAAAACTGCTGATCTCTCCTTAAAACAAAAATAGGAAACATGAAATTTTTGAACTTTATTATTTATTTTCTTGAATTTTAATACTTCGTATTGCCTCCTCGTGCTTCCATTACTGCGTTTACGCGGTTTGGCATGCTGTACACCAAGTTCCTTATACGATTTTGGGGAATATTCTCCCATTCCTCTGTGAGAGCAATTTTGAGCTCACGAAGCGTGATTGGGGGAGGGTTTCGTTGTTTTACGCATCTGCCTAGCTCGTCCCAAGCATGCTCGATCGGGTTGATATCCGGGCTGCGCGCTGGCCACTCCATACGAGTAATGTTCATCTCTTGAAGGTAGTCATTCACAATCCTACCTGTATGAGGTCGGGCATTGTCATGCATAAATATAGCATCCTCACCTAAATTGACCATAAATGGACCAACGTGATCATTGAGGATTTCTTCCACATATCTTACGCTAGTTAAAGAGCTGTTTTCTATGATCACCAGCTCTGTGCGACTTTCAGAAGAAATTCCGGCCCACACAAGTACAGACCCACCACCGTAGGCTACTTTTTCTTCGATGCATGCTTGCTTGAATCTTTCCCCTGGTCTTCGATACACTCTGTGTCTTCCATCGTGCTTGTAGAGCATAAATTTTGATTCGTCGGAGAACATAACTTTTGACCAATCTTCAATACTCCAATTTACGTGGCTCTGGGCATATCTTAGTCTTGAAATACGATGCCCACGCTCCAGTTTAGGGCCGTTTGCAGGTCTAAGGGGTTTTAAGTTAGATTCAGCAAGCCGACGTCTTACTGTCCATGCACTTGGGTTACTTCCTCCGAGGCGTCGAAACTGATTTGTGAGTTCAGTTCCTGTGAGAAAGCGATTTCGAAGCATGGTGTTCACCAAGTATCGGTCTTCTCGTGCTGTGGTACACCTGGTTCTGCCCGTTCCTGGTCTGCGTAGGTTAGAACCAGTTTCTTCGTAACGTCGGAGAACTCTTTGTACTGTTGACAGCGACACACCGACAGTCCTGGCTGTATCGCGCTGACTCCGGCCGGTTTCCAGCATTGTAAGTATTCTGGTGCATTCTTCAGGCGTAAGCGACATAATTTCAGCTTGAATAATGAATATAGAGCACTATCAACATGGTTTATGTACCCACATAAATGACAGATTACAAACAAAAGCAAAACCAAATGCTGTAATTTCGTAGTTCCATCTTCGAAAGTGGCCCTTTTTCAAATTTGTTTTTTTTATGATATAACTTTACAATAACTTAGAAGTTTTAATACCTTCATTTAAGGAGTATTACATTGTCTATTAAATACAATTTATTGCATTAACCTAGCATTTTTAGTTTCCGAGATTTTTAGGATTCTTTAAGTGACCCGGATTCATTGCTCTCGAGTGTAGTACATAAAAATAGATTATATTTATATTGAATGATTAAGTAGGCTTACAAAATTAAATTCTGAAAAGACTTTACTTTTATTTGTTCCTATAAATAAAAGACCTGGTACGGCCGTAAAGCAACACAATTTTAGACAACGGCAACGTTTCGTTGGTAACAAAGGCCAAGTGATTAAATTACTATTTTGACTTTTATTTTAATCAAGTACCTTGCCAAAATGTTATGAGCTAGGTTAAAACCATGGGTTTCATAATGATGGTTGCCCATAAAGTTATCTACAATGTTAATCATTACAATATAATCCCAACAAAGACCAACATTGTAACCATATTATCTTAAACGACCTTAAATTTGTTGAACGTGAGACTGGCTAGTACACAATACTAATTGTGGCTCTTAGTAACGATTTGTCTGCGATCACGACATTGACTTGATATACTTCTGACAAAGGAGTTCGCGTTTCTTATCTAAGATCTTAGACACTAATCTTCTCATGAGAAGCATAAAGGCTGCCAGTTGTTTTAACATTTAGACTCGCGTTTATCAATGTTTAGGTTGTAACGTAAAAAAAATATTCACTAGTAGTGTTAGGCGTTTGATTGTGTCTGAATATATTTGGCTTGTTAACATTAGAATGCAAATCTGGATCGATGGTTGGTAAATTTCCAAATACAGTGTTGACTGCCAAATTCGTTGTATCGTGTTTAGAATTGATTTGATATGTCAAATGTGTATTTGGTGTAAAACCTACACAGTTGCATACAGTTATGCTGAATTTTTAGTTCAACGTAGTCTCAGTTGCATATAATTTAAGTTTTGAACAACAGCATCACCTTATAAAGTTTGTTATTTCATGTTGTGACCACGCTTCCGGGTAGATGACTAACAGTAGCTGTCGACAAATATTGTTTATAATAAATAAATCGTTATAATTATCATCATACTGATTTCATCTTCCAAGTTGCCAAATATTGTGTTAAGGAAAACCCGATAAAACTTGCACCATGTCATTAATTACTTTTTGTTGCAAGACTAATCCAAAATTCAAAAATCAGATGACGATTTGCAACAATGCAGTCAAGTGGTCCATGTAAGCTAATGTCAAGGTTGCCATTGTTGCGATCGCTGATAGCGAAATGGAAAGAGCTGCGGAATTACTCCGCGAATTAGATGTTGCAATTGTTGCTGACGTGACCATAACATAAAAACTTATCAGAAGATCTGCTCCGTGAATTGAGCAAAACGGTCAGTTTTGAGACACGCCTAGGTCTAGTCATATTCTGGCAGTCATCATCACTTAGATAAATGACTATTAATTTATTTACCAAAAAAATGCCATAATGAACCAATTTTTTCGGTATCTATTGTCAATCCAATAAGTATATAATACGAACAGCATACAGCATGAACTGTTGCTAGGTGTCACCAGGAGAAAACTCCATGAAGCAGTAGCAGTAGGCAGTGACCCAAAAGTCTGGCAAGCATGGAATATTGTATTACTCTGTGCTTGCGTGGGTTGTGGCAGTCAGATATGCAGTCACCATGTAAAATACTGGTATTCAGCTGTACTTGGTAGACTGGAAGCGGACCCCAACATTGCTATTGTTAGGAAAAGGATAGGCCGTCTTAAGTTTCATTTTGACATTTCCGTCATCGTTTTGGGTGATAAATAAATTATGACACTTTTTTATCACTTTAAGCATAAGCCCAGCCTATACTGATAAAGATTTTCGTATGGGCGCGTCTATGCATGTGAACTCTTCTTCTGTAGCTATATTTTCTGTGACATGACGGGCTATGATTGGTGTTGCGTTACTGTAGAGATTTACTGGCCCTTTGTGTGTTGGCAATTTATTGCATACTATGCGTTGGACGCACAATTTTAGCTTGTAGTGGCTTAGAATTTGAGCTATTGGTAAAATGATATTTAGTTTGCAAATCATGGAAGTTTATCATCGCTACCAGGCATCAGGCAAAAGACGTATCGTCGTTAATCTTATATTGTTATAAGCTTTCTTAAGTTAAGAGATACTTGTAGGTACATACATTCATAATCACTTTAGATAATAATTTACATTAAATCATTCGAATAAAAAATGGCACGAAAATACTCCTCTACAGCGTTGTGAACTACTTTAATGCCCAAAAGACAGACTGTAGTGGCAAGGCTTAGTGTCTGGCATTTAGGTTATCAGTCTTCATTAGCGTTTCGAGCTCGAACTACATTTGATTAATAGAATGTCATACTAAAAAAATAATAGCTTATTCCAGCAGACGATAACCAAAAATGCCAACATAAAAAGGTTGTACAAATGAGTCACTCTAAAGAAAAAAATCTCTAACAATAGATGTTATCAGACACATCAACAATTTAATTAATGCGTCTCAAACTATACGATTATATTTATCTTAAAAAACTATTTATCATCTGATAATGGCTGTCGTTGTTATATCTTATTTATTGCTTTAATATTTTAAAAGCAATAGTTAATTATAGAGGTGTGAATGTTGCCTTCACGTGCCATGTGAAAATGTCAGGTAAATTATTTATCAAATGATTTTGGGGTGTCAAAATAATTTCTTTGTATAGGTATTATTGATAGGAGTCTTCTTGCAGGAACACATCAGTAATGAAAACAACCGCAAGAGAACCAAGGTTACCGACATAGCCTGAAGAATTGCCACACTGAAGTGGCAGTGGGCAAGGCACATTGCTCGCATATCGGATGGCCGATGGGGCCGGGAAGTTCTGCAGTGGAGACCGCGAAGTCGTTGGAAGGCCTCCCACTAGGTGGACCGATGACCTGGTGAAGGTTGCGCGGAGAAAAAGTTAGGTCAAGATACTAAACATAAAATTATTAGAAGTCTATTAGTAATATTAACGTTCTGTTGCTCATAATAATTATATATCATATGCCTGGCCTTTTCTCAACTATGTTGAGGTCGACTTGCACTATTATCATAGCCTAACTGGATGCAGCTGACGGCTAGCGTTTTATACGAGGGAACTACTTCTCTGATCTCAATAATACGGCTGCACGGCGTAACTGATACGTGATTGGTGCAAACCATAGGTGTAAACAAATGCTCTTTTAGAAACAATCATCTTAGTCATCATCATCATCAGTCTATATTGTTCCCACTGCAGGGACTCAGGCCTCTAGGAGAGGGATGGGCTATAATCCACCACACGGGCCCAGTGCGGATTGGTAGATGTCACATATCTTCGAATTGTTGGTTCTATGATATGCCGGTTTCCTAATGATGTTTTCCTTCACCGTTTTGAGAGCAGTGGTGATGAAATAAATTACACAAAGTAATGCGCCTACATTACTTTGTGTAATCTAGGCTATATCTAGCAACTATTAAAGCATGAGCAATATTTGGTGGTTATTTGAATTTCTAGCCTTAACAGAAGAAATCAAACGAAAATATTTTTGGTTTTTATGCCTCAAAGATTAGAAAGTATTTTCGTCATAGGCAAGCCTAAATTCCTCGCTGCACTTAGGATTCTAATCAACGACTCGGATTAATCAATACAGTCTATGCATTAGAAGTGATTACAGAATCTATTTAGATAGTGACTAGACATGTACTAATTATTGCGATAATCGTGTGCTGTCAATTTTCTGTCGATCCTGTAGTGTTTACATTTATGAATTAGGTTAATCGTACCTCTACTTCTAAGTAAGTACCTACTGTATATTTAATATATATTTACTGACTTTAAAAATGTGATTCTAATTAGTCCGTCTGTTAGATTATCAAAAAAATATTGGATACGTATTTTTTGTTTTATCAAATCAATAAAAATTGACGAAGATAAAACGCGTCAAAGATTTGAGTGTGGGTTGGCGACGTCACTAATCGCTAAAAAATGTCATACTAATGTCTTAGAGTATGACGTCACACAAGTTTTCAAAGCACTGTATCGTCTTCATTGTTTTTTTTTTTTGGTTTAAATTTACGTTTCATTGTTTGTTTACGTGAAAAATACGTGTCTAATATTTTTTGGTAATCTATATGACGTTCTTATTTTTTTATTGTTAAAATCCCTATTAAAGAGATCAAATAATGATAGGCAGGGTTTATGGACTGTAAGAGGACTCATATACTTTTCTATTTTTTACAAAGGATGATGAGGTCGGGGCTAGATTAGATAATAACATCCATTCGGGTCAATCGTCTGTTTACCACATAGGCAAGCGTGGCTTGCGTTTGCCTAGGTTAGTCTATGGATGGGTGTTGGGTCCTCCGTGCCTCGGAAAGCACGTTCAGCCGTTGGTCACTGTCACTTGTAGATCTTTGGCAGTCGTAATAAGTTGTCAGTGGCCAGAAAGTCTGACAACCAGTCTCATCAAGGGGTATCTTTATACTTCGTTATAACTTGGTTATAGAGGTCAGGGACTGGAAGCTGACCCCAACATACTTAAGAAAAGGCCAGGGATATGATTCCTCTTAATTGGTCACGAAACACACGCGACTCTCCAAAGCGTCTCCGGAAAATAAAAATTTAAGGTGAATGCGACAAGGTGGCTCGCGAAATTCAAATTTTCTTACGGTTTTTTAGCAATTTGCCGGTCAGTGTCAGGTTGTATGTTAAATAGGATTCGCGACCGTAACAAAACGTTGCTTAACTAAGTAGGTAATAATGATTAAAATCACCAATACAACTGTCTCAGTTCATATAAGTCTCTCTTGTGTGACCAATTGATGAAAAAAGGCATTCAACACTTACTTATATGAACTGAGACGGTAGTATTGGTTATTTTAATCATTATTTCTAAGTAAATGTAAACAAGTTCAGTAGAACATATCATGAGTCACCACGGCGCGGCGGCGTGTCTTGTAGAACGACGACGACGACGGTCCCCACGCGAAAGAAAAATGTCAAGCGTGTCTTTTGACTTAATTCGCGTCGCAGGTCGTTTCGCTCAAGGCCACGAATGAGGCCTATGATGAGCAACTTTTTAACTGTCAAAGTGTTGGCACGAACAAGTGACAGTCTTTACGAGTTTGTTGTAACTTTGTAAGACGACTGGATGATCTAGACATTTACTTTCAAAGTGCTTTTACTCGCTGTAACTATACTTTTTTATCAGCAGTGGTGGCCCTGTGGTTTCCGTCCCGACTTATGAACAGTAAGTCGTGGGTTCGAACCCACAGCCGCATTACTTTACTTTGTGTTATTTATTTTATCACCGCTGCTCTCAAAACGGCGAAGGAAAACATTCGAAGACATGTGACATCTACCAACCCGCACTGGCCCTGCGTCGTGGATTATAGTACATCCCTTTCTTAGAGGCGAGGCCTGAGTACCTGCAGTGGGAACATTATACATATTAATTCGAACCACTTCATCGTTTTCGATTGAGCTGAAATTTTGTATACAAATATTAGATTGAATTCAAATTCAAATTCATTATGCTTTCCCACGATGTGGGTATCAAATGTCAAGGGGCAAATTATTCCAGCAAGTACGTCAAATTATTTCGATAGTCAAAAAAGACAAAAAGCACGCTTATGAGTGTTGTGTGTATTTTTTGTTTTTTATGTGTGCTTTTTGGTCTTTAAGTGAGCTTTTTGTTTTTTTGTACAATACTATTTCTTTTATATTTACATGACAAAAGTTATTCTTCCGCTTAAAGCCAATCAAATACTCTTGTTACTTCCGTAAACGTTTTAACTGATAGAATGTTACTAAAATTATTTTCTCCTCTATATATTTTGATCAATTAATTGTGACATAAGCCTTTTCGTGTCGCTGAGAAACTGGCGAGAAAAGGATAGTGCCATTAAAAATTAATTTCATTTTAGATGAAAGGTCTTCACAGGGCCTCCGTGTAATTTCCTTGAAAGATTGTATTTTCATTGTCTCTTGTCTTTTCAAATTTTACGTAGGTATAATTTTTCACTTTGTATCATTATTATTTTTAGAAAATAAACACCGTCTGGTACCTACATTGTAATATTTAGTGTTTAAACTTTACAAAAACATAAAATGTTAATTAATAGGTAATGTAAAGGTGTTGTTTTCTTGGTAAAAAGTTTCGTGTCTATCCACTTTTGAACTTTCAACTTTGTCGGAATTAAAAGCTAAGTTAGCGTGTTTAGTACTAACACAGGTTACAGATTAGCCTTAATTGTATTACTTAAGTACTTACTAAGTAAAATGTAGATTTTCAGAAAATAAGAAGCTATGTTATTTGCCTAGTGACCCGGTGGTCGTGGGCCTTGGGTCGGTTCCCACGGGAAGCGTACTTTGTAAAGTTGTTTCCAGTTTGGCTAGAACAGGCTTGAACCACCTGATTGTCTGATAAACAGATGATTCCTAGCTTCGGAAGGCACGACTAAGCCAGTGGTCCCGGCCGCCAAATTGCGGTCGTCAAAACATGTTAGAGGCCCTTGAGATCGTTTAGGATCTCTGACACTAGGATATGTAGGGTTACATCAATAATTATAATTTGGATCCTTTCCAAGTTCGAATGAGTTGGTTTCTTCTAGGCAAGTGAGCTCCATCCTAGACCGCATCATAGTTTCACATCAGGCGTGGCCAGATCAAAGCCAACTTAGTGACAAAAATACAAATCCTCAGATTGGCACGAGTCTCGACCAGGTCAAAAACTTCTGAATGTCGTCCACTCCTCTAGCATCACATAATGAATTAATGACAGGTAACAATAATTGTATAAAACGTAGTGAGGGAACCGGCATATCATAGAACCAAAAAAAATCGAAGATACGAAGACATGTGACAAGTACCAAACCCGCACTGGGGTGGATTATAGCTCATCTTTCTCTTAGAGAGGAGGCCTAAGTCCCTGTAGTAGGAACATTATAGGCTGATGATGATCATAAAATAAGGTTAGGTTAGTTACTAGGTTATCACATGACATCCCTCGTCCGCGCGGTAGTGCCTTTTGGCGGATCTCACGCCGCATTGCCTTGTATGAAATTCGTTGATGCCACACACCGCCCAACCACGCGTAAACTCCCGTTTTGATCAGAAATGAACCCACGGGAAAGTTTCAAAGAAAACCGGTAAGATTCGGAGATGATGTAACTTCCCATTAGTAAAAGAATTTTCGGAATTGAGTCTGTTGTTCTAAAGATTAGAACCCATTTTCAAACTTTTAATGTATAACTTAATTTATTTCTTTCTACTTTATAAAAAAATTGAAGGAAGTTTAGATTCCCACACCAGCTACACATATTATGCGTTTACCTAATAATAATTTCTCCAGAAGAAACCAATTTACAAAAGAAAACCTCTAGCAACAATCCTCGAATTCTTGTACAATTCGATGAAAAAAAAACAAAATGTCTATATCAAAAACTATTTTTAGACGTAGGCACTTAAAACTACTAAATAACGAAACAATACGAAGCTTTAAAGAGTTATTAGTTTCCTGTTGAAGGCAAAGTTACCGGTAAGTAAAGGTAAAGTTGTGCAATTTTATGATACAATAGCGGATTTTTTCCTGAGTTCTGTTCCAACATTTTATCTAAGCGAAGTAAGAAACCAGTAGCTACCAGGACCACAATAAGACTTTTCTAAAGACCAAAATTCTTGCGGGAGTCGATTTCCACTCTAACCGAATGCAGCTCATTACCAGTATGTTACATTATCCAAGTGCCTAAGTTATAACCTCCACCACCCAATTAGGGTGAAGCGATACCCCTTGGTAAAACTGGTTGTCAGATTTTCGGGTAACTATTACATGTGGTAGTAAAAAGTAGTGACTGTCGGAAAAACTACAAATAACAGCTATTTTAATTTAACCTCTACATTATATGTAGGGTTACTTTGACCTTAACCTCTACATAATACAGGGTGTAAATTAACCCTTCACCACATCACAACATCCCTTCACGCATACGTCAACCAAGCATTCTGTACATCAAACTAAGTACTCGGGAAATGTCTTTTTTATGGTCAAATATTTCATTTTACGGTAAAACTCAATGTAGCACTCTTAAAACATTGTGCTAGGGGATGCTTTTAATAGAAAAAGGGTCATGGAGGTACCTAATTCACGTAAAGTTATAACCTGAAAAACTTACAAAAACAGCTGTGCAAAATTTGGAACTTTGACCCCAAATATCTCCGTAATTAGAGGGTTCCCAGGCATACCCATATTTGGGGTCAGTGGGTCTAGAACAAAAAAAATATCGCAGTGGTGGGGAGAACAAGTGCCCTTTGTTTGTTTTAAGGGTACTTTTACACCCTTTTTGTAGAGGTTAAGGTGTTGTTGTGGGTGTTGCGGTTCCAATGGTGGAGATAGGGATAGGGCACGATCTGTATTTAGTAATTTTGCGTCGTTCATGTTCAAACATCTGGTTCCAGTTCGTTTTGAAGAACTTTACAAATAAAATCAATGTATTTCATTTTAGGGCGTTGCCACACACATCTCTATCCAGACAATTAAAAAAAAACACAAGTCAAAGTCAGCTGATGTTACCAAACATTTATTTAAAACAAAACAGTACACATTTCGAAAGCTCCGTCGTATTTGAGTCACGTCGGAGGTCCGTTGCGAAGGACATGCAAATAGATTACTTATCTATAGAGTTTGATGTTTACATGCAACTGGGTTAAAAGTTATGCGTATTGAATGTAGCTATACTGAGGTTATTTGGCAGCTTTTATAGGAGTTGTCAACGGAATTGGAATTGGATGCGATTAGTGAGTTGATATCGATTAAATCAAATTGGAACTGGAAAATTTGAAAACAGTCTTATTTAAAGAGTTACATCACGCCTGTAATCCCTGTGGGGTTAGACAGAGGTCTACCTACTTAATAGTACATCCATATTTTGTCAGTTATGTTAAAAGGTCCCACGTAATAAGGGGCGTACCTATTACCATCAGCCGGATTCAGATCCTCACTGTGACTGAGAAGTTCCTGACCCAAAAACCAATAACTATTTGCCCAATTTGGGAATCGAACTCAAGAGCTCATGCTTAACAGCCGTGATCCGCGATCACTGGACCAAAAAGGAAGTCAAACCAAAGAGTCAAACCATGATTAATGATCCTGAAGAAACTTACAAACTGATTGAAAGAACGCCAAGAAGTTATACCCGTATAGGAACCGTCGTATTAGTTTCACATTATAAGCATTCTTGAAATTAAGCCAATTTTTAAATAACAAAAATATTCCAATGCTCTTTTACGTAAGTATAATGACAACGTTATTTAATCGATCCCTGAAAAGTCGATCAATAAATCTTATGATTAAAATCTAATTCAATAGTACCTCCTCAATTTTCTACGTTAATCTTTACGCTCTCAAACTAAGTATTGCTCAAATTCTCGTCCGAATACAAACACTCGAGATGTCGCAACGTTCCATACATATGTGTTTGAAGGTGTACATCATTTGACCTGCATCCGTAATCCGTGCCACTAGGCATTGGATTCACCTGCTTCGTGGATTTACCACTGTGCAGAGCTACGTAATTGCAACACGAATTGAGAGCACTTTCAAAGAAACCTATTTCAGTATTCCTTTGTAGGTATTTCAATTTAATTTCAATCTGAGCATTTATTCATATAGTGTTGGAATACAATCTATATAAAAATAAAGCAGCTGTACAAATATAATATTGTGTTAGGAGGAAATAGCCTCGTTGTTCTAGTGGGGGGGGGGGGCTCAGTCGCAAAATGTCTCTTTCGAAAAATGTCTACTGGTACCAAAATGTATGTGTCTCATAATGTCGTAGTCGCATTATGTCTCTTTCGCAAATTGTATACTGGTACCAAAATGTATCTGTCTCATAGTGCCGTTGTCGCATTATGTCTCATTCGCAAAATGTCGCTCTAGGACTTAGAAAAAAATTATGCCTGGTTTATGAATAAGGTTGTTTTTTCCGATTTCTTTCTTCTCTTGTGTGGCATAGTGTCTTGAGGCGAATGTCTATGACCAGTTATTGTTGCCAATGATTACATAGGAGATTGAAACGTAGATGCACATAATGGGCCTTTTTTTTGGCGTGTTTAAAATCATCGAGTAACCCCTCCCGCTCTTGGGTAGGGCGAAAGGGAGTGTCAGACTTCTACTGACTAAAAACCACCCATGTTTCTTCTTAGCCCTTTATGTCGAGGCCACGGTATCTCTTACAACATCCCGCAGCCCTCATATTGGGTCTCATCCGAAGGTATTTTATTTTTAAACTTAATTTTCGTTGATGGGTTATATAGCTAACATTTAATAAGAAATCGGAAAATAACAACTTTTTTTATAAACATGGCTTATTTTAATTAGATAAGAAAGATACATTTTGCTACTAGTAGACATTTTGCGAAAGAGACATTTTGCGGCTGAGCCGTGTGTCGCAAGCGCGCATAAAAGTATGAGGTCCTGGATTCGATTCCCAGGTCGGGTAAAGTGTTATTGGGCTTTCCATCAGGAATTTTTCAGGAGCAGCATATCGGAGTCTGGATTAGCGCTGTTGATGGCAACAGGCTCGCCCCCTATTTCATGAGACTAAAATATAGATGTCGAGATGTGGGTGAGTTGTTTGATGTGGTTGAGTACACCTCTGCCTAATCCTTCAGAGTTTTTTTTTTTTTTTAGGGGTTGGGAAATCATCAAATAACCCCTCCCGCTCTGGGGCAGAGCGAAAGGGAGTGTCAGACTTCTACTGACTAAAAACCACCCATGTTCCTTCTTAGCCCTATATGTCAAGGCCGCGGTATCTCTTACAACATCCCGCAGCCCCGACAGGGAGATTACAGACCTGATGTTATGTTTGTTCACATTGAGTTCGAATAAAATTCAACATGAAAAATAAACCAGCTGTACAAATAAAATATTATTGTGTTATGTAAGAGGATTATATAACATGAAGATGGAAATAAAAGTAGGAAAGCTATTTTTAGTATGAAAGCTTTTGAGTTATTTCAGGTGGTCATTGTTCAGGATTTTACTGACGTCATTTGTTTATTTTGGTCCTGTGGTATTTATATTACTACGTAATGCTTTTAAACGAGAAAAAGGTCGAGTTTGTCCCGTCAGCTCGAGATAAGTGGAAGGAATGACAAGAGGCTCTTATAAATATTATATTACACTTCTAGATATTTAATCTATGTTTAAACAGTGGACTGTTAAGTTTAAATTCAAGTCAAAGTCTTCAAATAAGGGATACTTGATTCTTTGTAGTACTTACATTTGATATCCGCACTTCAGTTACTTGCTAATATGATGCGCTAATCGACGACCAAATGTCTGGTATTTAGTCTTGAATGTCAGATTTTAGACTTTTGAAAACTCGTATCGTCTGTCAAAGATCTACATATGAGGGGAGACCAACGGCTTAGTGTGCTTTCTAAGGCACAGAGGGCTCAGTATGTAAGGATGGCTACCCATCCAAGAACCAACCTCGCCAAGCACGGCATAACCTTTTTTTTTTTGCATGAGTAATCATCAAATAACTCCTCCGGCTCTCGGCGGAGTGGAAGGGAGTATCGACTTCTACTAAAACTACCCATGTTCCTTCTTAGCCCTTTGTGTCCGGGGCCGCGGTATCTGTTTCGAATTACCTGCAGCCCCAGACACAAAGGGCAAGAAAGAACATGGGGTCATTATATAACCACGAGTTCCTAATACATCATAAACCAATAATCATTGTTTGTAAAAAATCTCATAACAAATTCTAAATAGCCAATAAAATTCAAAATATCATAAAGACGTCAAACATCAATAAATAAGTAAGTAAGCTGGTAACAGCAAATGCGGATGTAGGTCATTACATCGACGGAAGCCTGGAGCGGACGGAAATGAGCACAAAGCGAAGGCAAGCGGCTTCAAGCGAATAAATTGTGGCTGATTGATGTCATTGTTAAGACTTCTAGAAGTTTTATTGATGTAATTAGGTGGTAATCGATATGGGCTTGTGATGAGGACGGACTTATCGCTTATAGCTAAAAGATAATAATATTGATGGAAGAGGAAGACCAAAGCAAAGATGGATTAATTGTGTGATCAATGATGAACTCCCTGCCTGCATCGGTTTTCCCTATGACTCAAATCTAAGTCGCGAGTGAATAGGCTTCTTCTTGGTTAGCTCGTTCCATCATCGACCTCATCTCTGGCCTTATGAGAAGATTAAGGTCAAAAGTAGGTCCATCATTGTCTTAAGTTTAGCCGAAAGACTGAGATAATGATGATGACACTGCTGGACAAAGGCCTCCCCCAAATGTCGCCACATTGACCGGTCTGTAGGCCCATCACTATAGTGATCGTGATAATTACGTAGTATAAAACAAAGTCGCTTCCCGCTGTCTGTCCCTATGTTTGCTTAGATCTATAAAACTACGCAACGGATTTTGATGCGGGTTTTTATTTAACATGCGACTTGACACTGACCGGGAAATTGCAACAAACGCAAGGATATTCGAATTTTGCGGGCTATGCTCGGAGTTTCCTTGCGTGATTGAATCAGAAATGAGAATTTTTCAGTTTTTTTATTTTTTTTTGTGTTTTTGAAGTCGGTTTTATTTTATCAGTAAAATGAGTATTTATAAAAAGGTATTTCCATAGCATATCTGAAATATGGCCTTTAGAAGCTACCCAAGGGGAATAGCTCTTTCTTACCATTCGGGTGGACGAATGTTTTAATACTCTATATTACAATCGAAAATATATGTTGACACACCCCGTCGTTGCTATCGATTGTTATCACCTGGATACCGGCACAACGTGGCTACAAAAATACAAATTCAAATGTCATTCTTATTCCCACAAGGGAAAGGGGTAGAAATTGAAAAACGCCACGTGTAACGATCCTTAAGAGGGAACACGACTGTGAGATTCTACATACCAATGTAAATTCTTTTTTAAAAATACCTAAAAATTACCAATAATTATTTTGCGGTCCTGATTATAGATTAAAATTCGATAAAATACAAAAGAAATTTAACCTAGACATAGCCTCTCTCAAAATGTTTATGTTAAAAACATACAAACATGTCAAACACATAACCCTAGGTAGATGTCACATGTCTTATTTTTTTTTGGTTCTAAGACATGCCGGTTTCCTCCCGATGTTTTCCTTCACCGTTTTTAGGTCACCAGTTAATAGCTTATTCAAATATTTATTTTAAGGCCCTGTTTTCTCTTAACCTTCTACGTCCACGTTCCAGAACACGTGCTACCCCGGGTACAGTGTAATAACCACGTTATTCCTATCCAACTTATATAGAGAACTCGGTATTGAGTCTCGTGGGTGCAGCGTGGGTGGACTGCACTGGATACACGTGTAAATGTCATTGGGAAGTGAGCGATGCACGTCCTTATTATGTCGTCTACATGTTTCTAGATAGATTTTGTGATAACTAGATGTGTGAATAAATAAATGACTTAAGGCGCTAATAGCACGGAAACTAGCGCCACCCACATCTTATTTATTTTACTCTAAAATCACATCAAACTTGACACTTGAAAATGTGATTCTAATTCTAGTCCATCTGTGAGATTATCGAAAAATATTGGATACGTATTTTTTGTTTTATCCAATCAATTAAAATTGACGAAGATAAAACGCGTCAAAAGTTTGAGTGGGGGTTGGTGACGTCACTGACCGCTAAAAAATTACATACTAATATTTTTCAAAGGATTGACTTTGAGAAAAATGATTTTAGAAATCTCAACGTCTTTTTGAAAGGCACGAATAGGTATAATGATTTTTTTTTATTAATTTCAGTTTCATTTATGAAGAGCCCCCCTTAATCATTGTTTTTTTTTATATAAAAATCGTGATGTAGTTCACCGAATACATTTTCCTACCAAGTTTCAACTGTGTTGTCTTAATAGTTTCCGAATAAAAAGGCATAGACATACGGACAGACAGACATGTCGAATCTATAAGGGTTCCGTTTTTTGCCATTTGGCTACGAAACACTGAAAATTACTGCCTCGTTGACCTAGTCGCAAGCGAGGCTGCTGAGCATGAGATCCTCGGTTTGAGGCCCAGATCGGGCAAAGTTAAATTAGGTTTTTACCACCAGGAGTTACTTACTTAGCAACAGCTACTTTTTTTTTTGGGGGGTGGAAAATCATCTAATAACCCCTTCTGCTCTTGGGCAGAGCGAAAGGGAGTGTCAGACTTCTACTGACTAAAAACCACCCATGTTCCTTCTTAGCCCTATGTGTCAAGGCCGCGGTATCTCTTACAGCATTCCGCAGCCCCGACGGGCGTCGGCCCTGGCCCCTTCCATGTTGCTGACATCTCTTTGAGGTGCGCGTGGAAAACGACCGCGCCGTCGACACGTCCTGTCGTCGTCATAAGACGGATGGACGGCGAGCTAGCCCATCACTCACCGTCCACAGGCCCGTGTCTATGGTGGCCAACTGAGACTACAGCCACTTAGTCTGGATTAAGGCCTGGTTTATTAGGACATGGGACTTAAACATGTGGGTGTACCTACTAATATGTTAGCACTACCCTTCTGAAATTACAAGCGTGGTGTTATCTAATGTTATTATTTAGTGGCACGTCTATTCATTTTCTCTGTCTATGCCTACAACGGATATAGACGGTTTATCGGAAGCGGTGAGCATTGCGCGGAAATGAACGGAGCCTCAGGCGACGTCGGAAGGCAAACGTCTACTAATTCTGCGCTTGATTGTGTGTCGAAGGCGTTTCTTTGTGGTAAAGTTTTGTGCTAATGATTGAGAGATACAGTTTTGTTTTTGTCTGCGGTTTGATATTGGTTTTTAGTCGAGTTTATAAATCGATGAATTTCTCGTATTTATGTTCCGGGTTATAGAATTATAAAAAATATTTCTTCGCACTTGACTGTCCGGATATTAGAAAAAATCGTGCTTATATCCTTTTTATTTTACCTGTTCTGTTTTTCTTATAAAAACCTGCCGCATCCTTTTATTCTTGGATCATTAAATTAATGTCATGCAGGGAGTCATCATCTGCCTGGTTTTTTCTCAACTAAGTTGGGGTCGGCTTTCAGTCTAACCTGATTCAGATTCATTTAGATTAGTACCTGTCTTTTACATAAAGTTACTTGCTATCTGACCTCCACAACATTTAGTACTGGGTAAAAGTGATACGTTTTGGTAAGAATGGTTGTCAGACCAACCTAGGCAAGTGTGGCTTAATCTAAAGATCGATTCGAGCGGCTGTTATTATTCAGTCACGAGCTCCTCAAATGTGAGGCAAGGAGTACTGAAACAAAATTATAATTAGCTAGCATTTCGCCCGTGACTAAATAATATTCTAAAACCTTCCTCGAGAACCGGGGATAATGAAATAATGAAAAATAAAAAAAACTAATGAAAATCGTTGCAGTAGTTTTTGAGTTTATCGCGAATAGACAAACAAACGTGGCGGAGACCTTCTTTTATAATTATAGGTAGTGATAATAATGATATTATGGTTTTGGAAAAGCTTTGATTAAGCTTAAGATAATCCTTAATGAAGTTTAAATTTTAATAGACGAAAGTAGACCAAGAACTAGGTATTTATTCGTTATTATAGTCACCAAGAGAGAACGGAAGTGTAAATTAAATCAACGTTAGATTGTCTATTAAGTGCGTTTAGCAGTTCTAACAAGATTATAGTCTCGGTCTTGAGTTTCTAAGGGCATTTGATTACATGGTCTGCACATTAGATATTAATGACGTGGTGTATTGGTGTGTGTTGGAGTTAAGAATAATTATGTTTTGGGTAGTTACCATGTAGTTACGATGTAATGATAAAGGTAATAAAGAAGGTATCTTTTTTATAATTAAATAAAAAATATATTTAAAAACACTTGTAGTGTCACAATCAGTTGAAGACATTACCTACATAAAAATAATGGTTTCAACATGTTTTGCCTAGAGGCGTACAAACACAATAATAATATAATCGGCACACAAAAATTTGTTAAAAGTTACGTAAAAATTAAATAATTGAAATAGTAAGAACTAAATTAATAAAAATAATCAAATTTAAATACACAAATATAACAAAAAAAAAATATTACAAAAATAATATTAATAAAATAACGAAACAATTTAATGCATAATAAATAAAAATAAAATATTAGTAAAAATATAAATATTATAGTCCTCCGTACCGATTTCAGTAACGGCGACCCTTTACCAGCTATTTCCTATATATCGGTGCCCTTATATGGCTGGCCAGACCCAATTTGTTTTCAGTTCGCAGTAGTTGACCGGCAGATTTGTAGGCATAGGTGTAGAGGGGCTTAGGTCTCTCTTTACGTATTTGGCGCAAACGAAAGGGAAAACGAAAGCATGGCGGTCAATATCTCCGCTATAAGGATGTGTTCAAGAGGCATCTTAAACCTTTTTTTTTTTTTTTTTTGGCGGGTGTAAAATCATCGAATAACCCCTTCCGCTCTTGGGCAGAGCGAAAGGGAGTGTCAGACTTCTACTGACTAAAAACCACCCATGTTCCTTCTTCGCCCTCTATGTCGAGGCCGCGATAACCTGTGGACAACCCGCGGCGATGACGGGCGTCGGCCTTTTCGGGCCCCGCCCATGTTGCTGACATCTCTTTGAGGCGCGCGTGGAACACGAACGCGCCGTCGACACGGCCTGTTTTCGTCGTAAGACGGACGGACGGCGAGTTAGCCCATCACTCACCGTCCACAGGCCCGCGTCTACGGTGGCCGGAGGTCATCGCGGGACCCCCGACGCCCGGAGCGACTCCCGCGGCGGCTGGGACGAGAGGTTCTCTCTCTCTCGCGTTCCGCCACCTCCTTCGCTAGCATCACTGCTTCGCAGAAGGAGGCGACGGCGTCCCATTCCTCCTCGCCCCGGACCATGGCTTGCACCAGGGCCGGGCGCGAGAGGTCGCCACTGCCGATCGCCGCTACGAAAACACGGCGGGGCTCCGCCCAAGCGGGGCACACCTCCACTGTGTGCTCCACCGTGTCCTCCGGCCGATCCTCGCAATGGTGGCATCCGGGCGTTTCCTCCCGCCTGATTCGGTGCAGGTACCTCCCGTAAAAACCGTGTCCGGTGAGGACCTGCGTCAGAAGGAAGGTGAGGGCGCCGTGGCGCCTCTCTAGCCACTCCTCAAAGAGGGGATTTACCGCCGCTATCGTGGCGTGCCCTGCACGGGGTTGCGACAGTCGCTGTCTCCATGTCGCCATGAGATCGCACCGGAGGTCCGTCCGCCGCGCAGCTATTTGCCGCAGCAGCGGAGTGACGCCCCGGCGCAGCGCCTCCGCGCGCCATTGATGCAGGCGCGCGAGGACTATTGCCTCCAGATCCCACGGCGGCAATCCGGCAAGGAGGTTCGCCGCTTCGCGGGGGATCGTGTGGTACCCCCGTACCATCCTTACGGCCACGACCTTCTGGGGCACGTTCAGGTAGTGGGCGGCCCGATTCCTCAAAGCAGGCGCCCACACCGGGGCCCCGTAAAGGGCCATGGACCGCACGATCCCCGCATAGAGCCCCCGGCAGGAGGTGTTTGGCCCCCCCAGATTGGGCAAGAGCCACCTAAAGGCAGCCCCGGCCCGCTCCAGTCTGGGAGCCAAACGTCGGAAGTGTTCCACGAAGTTCCACCGGCTGTCGAGGACAAGTCCTAGGTACTTTAAGGTACACTCGACGCCGATGAGAACCCCTCCCACCATTAACTGGGATCCCAACGGCAGCGCATTCCCACGTCCATGGAAGCCCATGGCCTCCGACTTGTGAAGCGCCACCTCGAGACCCAGCTGCCGGATCCTCTCTACGACTATCGCAACCAAGCGTTTCAGATTGTCGGCCGCCGCCTCGTACGACCCACCCTGAGCTAGCACCAGCGTGTCGTCTGCGTAGCAGACTACGCTGACGCCGCTAGGGAGGTTGGCACGCAGCACCCAGTCGTAACCGATGTTCCACAAGGGCGGCCCCAGAACCTATCCCTGTGGAACACCGCACGACATTTCTCGCCAGTTCCACTGTCCGTCTTGACTAGGGTAGATGACAGCCCTGTCTGTCAAATAGTCCCCGACCACACGACGGAGGTAGGTCGGCACCCGGTGATACCGGAGTGCCTCCCCAATGCAGCTCCAGGGCATAGTGTTGAAGGCGTTGGCGATGTTGAGGGACATCGCCAAGACCACACCGCCCCGAGAGACCGCAGCCCCCGTCGTGAGGGCTTTCACGCGCATGATGGCGTCTTAACCCTCAATTTGGGAAAGAGTAAAATTTAATAAAATCTATATTTTTGAATAAATTATGAAAAAAGTATAGGACCCTCAGATTTACTGAAAAACAATGTATGTCACAGCATACATTGCCAAATGCACATAAAACATTCAGTAAGTGTGTTGTATATCTTAACTCGTGTGCTAACGGGAAGGAAAAAAAGGAGTGCCATAAAACCAAGAAAACCCAAAAACCAACCTCTAACTGGCAACGTAATACATTGTCACAGCATACATTGTATGTATGCTGTGACATACAAGCACACAAGAGCGTATTATAATTATTAAAACTTGGCAGTGTATGCCACAGTAGGTATACATCATGTTTGTGATCAAAATAGAACCATTTTATGCAATAAAAAGTTCACAATTATTATCACACGCACATCATGACACCATACATTTCAGTCATTACACCTATCCTAAACTATGTAATTCCACAATAATAGAGTAACTACCTTGAACAACGCAGTTGACGTATGCCGAGTAGTAATTTTTTTCAAGTCGAAATAGATATTGTTATACATATAATATGTGTGTTTTATTTTTTTCACTAAAGACGTGAGAGTGTTTCAATATGAAAATGTTAATTTAACACCCACAAGTTGTTCCTTTTTTAACAAATCTTTAGTTTAAAGGTCGTGTATGACGGTGCATACCATGCCAAATGAAGGGTTAACGCTTGTGCTGTTGATCCAAGAGGCTCGCTCTGCCATGCAGTCGTCTTGGCGCTCTTCTATTTAATATCATAATATCACGACTGTAATCCCCGATGGGTTAGGCAGAGGTGTACCTATTAGTACACCCACATTTCACCAGTTAGGTTTAAGTCCCCTGTAATATGGGGCGCGCCTATTGTCATCAACCAGATAGTTGTTTCGGGTACGGGTGTGTTTGTGTACGTGAGTTCAATTGTTGTAAACGTACCCACGATACAGGAGAAATTCCTAGTGTGAGGCAACGTTTAAATAAAAAAAAAATTAAATAGGTAGGAAATAACATTGAGAGGGATTTAAAATTAGGCAGTAACATTATTAGGAACCTCAAGGTTTATCATTAACCTTGAATTATTGATGCTAAATATTATTATGGTAGGTATTGATTTTTGAGTGATGTTAGGGAAAATGTCCTTTGCGTTCGGGTTGGAGGTTATATGTTGTGGGGGGGGGGGGGGGGGGTTGGACAGACAGACACACGAGTGTTCTTAAAAGGGTTCCGTTTTTTCCTTTTAAGGTACGGTTCCCAATTTTTTTTTTAAAACGTAGAATGATCTCCGGAATAGTGGTTGTCAGACGTTCGGGTTAGTGACTACCTGTAACGTCTGTTATTAAATATCTACAAATAACAGCGTGGCCCTACGGCTTTAAGTACTTTCCGAGGCTTGGAGGAAACTTGGTATGTGTTGTGTGCGGTGGTCACCCATCCACGGACCAACCTAGGCAAGCGCCGCTTAACCTAAAGATCGACCCGAGTGGCTGTGATCATTTAGCTTCGAGCTCCTTTTTTTTTGGCGGGTGGAAAAACATCAAATAACCCCTCCTGCTCTTGGGCAGAGTGAAAGGGAGTGTTAGACTTCTACTGACTAAAAACCACCCATGTTCCTTCTTAGCCCTATATGTCGAGGCCGCGGTAACTTGTGTACAACCCGCAGCTCCTCTGAGTAACAATCAAAAGATATTTTACTTATTCTTTAATCTGGAATTGAAAAGTAAAAATAAAATGAAAGTTTCAGGTTGTAAGAATGGACTCTCCAGTTCATGGCATCGTTTTAACTTATCTACAGGTGTCTACATAGTAGGCACCCTGCCTAGTCCCCGTAACAATTTGTTAATTCTACTAGTTTAAGTAATCCGTTGTTTTAGTTGTATTAGGGATTTCCACGTTTGGGAAGCTGAGTAGTATCTTCTCGTCCAACTTACCACAGTGTCTCAAGACGATAGTCTATGGCCATCAGTGATTACATACGGGACCGAAACGAGGTCGCTCACAATGGGCCTCATCAGAAAGCTCAAAGTCACCCAAAGGGCAATGGAGAGGGCTGCGGGTTGTTTACAAGTTACCGCAGCCTCGACATATAGGGCTAAGAAGGAACATGGGTGGTTTTTAGTCAGTAGAAGTCTGACACTCCCTTTCGCTCTGCCCAAGAGCGGGAGGGGTTATTTGATGATTTTCCACCCGCCAAAAAAGAAAAAAAAGGGCAATGGAGAGGGCTATGCTCGGAGTTTCGTTGCGTGATCGAATCAGAAATGTGGACATGAGAACCAAGGTTACCGAAATAACCCGAAGAATTGCCAAACTTAAGTGGCAATGGGCGAGGCTGAAAAGTTCTGGAGTGGCGACCGCGAACCGGAAGACTTTGCGTAAGCAGGCCTCCCGCTAAGTAGACCGATGACCTGCTGAAGGTTGCGGGGATCCGCTGGATGCGAGACGCACGGGACCGGTCAATGTGGCGACACTTAAGGGAGGCCTATGTCCATCAGTGTATACATACATTTACCTACCTAATTAGTTACATAAAATACAAAACTGTTTAACGTCCGTCACATCACTATCTCAGGTCCAGTTGAAAATCAGCGTCGGGCACTGGCTGCCAGACAATATGCTGGACTGGGCCTATTTGGTGCAGCCGTGAGACATGCAATATTATTATTTTTCTATTTAGTTTAATGTTTTGCTGTGTACACTTGTGGCGTGTGCCAAATATGTATTTATCTTTTCTTTCTTTCTTTCAGTGGACATCTTTCGGCTGAAACCCTCATCATTAGATGAGGGTTTACAACTAGGTATTTCTCAGAAACACCCACAGAATTTAGGCTCGCCCCCTTATGACATGGAACTTAAAAAATAACTAGCGATATCTAGTTTTACTAATTAGTACACTAACATCATCATTATAAATCTGCCATTGTCCATATTACTTGGTATAGGCGAACACATGTTCAGGGTACAGAACCCGGAGGGTAACTAACGGCACCCTGTTACTATAAGCCTCAGTTGTCCGTCCGTCTGTCTGTCAGTGGACTGTATCTCAGGATCCGTAATAGGTAGACGGTTATAGGAGTGTAGTCTTTGGGAGAATGAACGTAATATTATGTTAAATAGTGTACAGGTCACTTCCGGAGTTATTTATTACTCGGACCTTGTAGAAACTAGAACAAATTTCCGTGCGTTCAAGCATTTTTGCCATACCTATTATTGGAATCAAATATAACAGCTCACGACTTAGGACCCAGTAATATTAATGACAATAATATCCGTGGTGCTAGGCAACTGGGCTTATCTCATTTGTATACGTCCCTGTGTGCCTATTCCATTAACCTATGCCATTAACGATTTCAAACGACGATTTTACGAGAAGCGTTTCTTCGCTCATTAGTTTAAAATGCAGCGTTCGTCGCGGTGGTGGTGGGTCGCGGTCCCGCCTCTCAGTAAATGAATAAAAAAAGCACGCGACGAGCCTTCTGCACACGCCGATGCCCCACGACGATGCCCCGCGTCTCCGTAAACGAGCCCTTATGCTACTTATTTCTTCCAGTATTGCCTTTTTTATGTGGAAAATCATCAAATAATTCTGAATGAGTTTTGTTTTATTTTGTTTTTTTTTGAACCCCACACTAGGAATTTCTCCTGTATTGTGGGTGCGTTCACAAACATTTAAACTCACATCCACAAATACCCCGACCTGAAACAACTATCTATAGGCCATATAAATATTTGTTCCGTGCGGGCATCGAACCCACGACACGTAGCGCGGCAGTCAACTGTTTGAGCCACTGCGCCAACCGTGTCGTTCCGTGCCGTTGTCGTGTGTGTGAGTGTAGGGGGTGTAGACTTCTACTGACTAAAACCACCCATGTTCCTTCTTAGCCCTTTGTGCCGAGGCCACGATATCTCTTGCGAACAACCCACAGCCCTGACGGGAACAACGCGCATCCCCGACGGGAACAACGCCCAGCCCCGACGGGAACAACCCGCAGCGCCGACCGGAACAACCCGCAGCCCTGACGGGTTCCAGTATTGCATCACTTTATCTTTCCTCACACAATTTATCAATATTTTCTTTGACCTTCCTCTCCCTCTCCATTTATCAACAAATCCAACAAATTAAAAAGTGGGTTCACTGGCCACAAAATCGTATTATAATGTAAGCGCCTCTTCTTCGCAAATACAAGTTTATTACAAAATACAACGTCGATTTAAATGACAAGGTTGGTGACAGCAGTAGTTTTGCAAAACATTTTGAAATATGCCCGAGTCATGTGATGTACGGCTTGGCATTCAAACAGCCGGTCAAGTCCGAGGTTATACTCGCGTAGATAGTAAATGTTTTATTTGGCAAAACAGTGGTGTTAGGCAAAGTTTTTGATAATTTGATTGACTGGTAGAGAATGCCTTGTGGCATTAAGTCCGCCTATGTATCACTATTGTGCATAAAGTTTAAATAAATAAATAAATAAATGATTACTGACCTACCTTAAGAAGATAATGGGTGTATAAATATTAAGATATTTTTTGTTCTGGCAACAGAGATATTGAAGGTAAAAGTTCTACATTTTTCGCAATTTTTTTTTAAACTTAAATTACTTTCATGACCCTTTTAATTTTCAAAACATCTAGCAGCACAATGTTTTGTGTGTGCTACATTTTGTTTTACCAATAAACGTGATTTTCAT
The DNA here is from genome assembly GCA_932274075.1 of Diarsia rubi. Taxonomy (NCBI): domain Eukaryota; kingdom Metazoa; phylum Arthropoda; class Insecta; order Lepidoptera; family Noctuidae; genus Diarsia; species Diarsia rubi. Next base: position 11,675,095 of record OW026433.1, on the reverse strand, counting down.
TTAAAAAAAAAGAGTTAGAGTTACTTAGTTTGATGTACAGAATGCTTGATTGACAGCTTCGTGAAGGAGGACTAAGGAAAATGGATGTAAAAATTCCTTTAACGAATCCGAAAGCCAATTTTTCCTTCCCTACACAAAATTCACAACACATGAAACATGTTAAACATGAACAATACTGGCTGTATAGCTGGACGAAAAAAACGAAATAAGCGAAATATTCGCAATGAAAAGCACAGTGTTTACCTCGGGTACATATTACTTTTTTGGTCCCTCGAACTATTAGCGCCTCCACTACGTTACGTTCTACAAACCCAGTCTCGGGACTAAATAAGTAACTTTCAGCCCTTGGATAACAATGTATTATTGTTGCTTGACTTTTCGGGCCAATTAATAACTCCCAGTGCCCCCACGGACTTAATACCATACGTAATGATATTCTTATGTCGTCTGGATTCTCAGAAGTCACCCTGTTATGTTCTATTTATCAGGAACCAATACTGCGAATTCTTGACTGGAAACTCAATTACGCGAGCAATACCTCGATGTCGTGGTTATTGCGAATATTTTCCTTTGATGCTCATAATTCCAATCGCAGAAAATGTTTGATTCAAAATTGTAGCTTCAAGATTCTTTATTTGCTGTCATCAAAGCATTTGGTGATTTTCCAAATACGAAAAAGAAAGGTCTATCAAAATGAGAGGTAAATCAGTACATTTTTGACAACCTCGTTGTTGCTGGTGGAATGTTATTTTGTCTAGGAACTCAGAATTATTTAACTTGCAACCATTATAGTTTCTAATGATAAATCTACACTAATATTATAAAGAGGAATGATTTGTATTTTTGTGTGTGTGTGTATGTTTGTAATGAATAAACTCTAAAACTACTGCGCCGATTTCAAAAATTCTTTCACCATTAGAAATCTACATTCACGCTGAGTAACATAGACTACTTTTTATCCCTGTATTCCCACGGGAACGGAAAATATGCAGGTGACCGCGTGACGTCCGCTAGTTAATTATATTATTAACACCTAACACAACTTCACGCTTGTAATCCCCGAAGGGTCAAGCTGAGTTGTACTTACAGTCAGATCAAGGAAAGGTATATTCTGGTTGATTAAATTTAAAACTGACTTTAGACAAGATAAGTTATATATCGCTAGAACGCCTGTTGTAACAAATCGTATTAAAAGCATTGTTATGTTGCGTTAAGATTTCTCACGTGATACCGTATTAATGTCGAGGATAAGATGGTATAAACACAAGGTGATTTATACATAATGGTGCTTAGCATAATAACCTCAGCATAGTAGGTGGATTACTATGTAATATAATTATAATTGAATTAGTCTGGGTAGCTGGAGAGATATGTATGGTATTAACTAACCCACACTTTGTCCGGGTGGTGAATTATGGCCCACTCACTCTTTACCAAAGGATTGCCAGACTTCAGTGGCAATGAGCAAGGCGCATTGCTCGCCGAATGGATGGCCTATGAAAAGATCTGGAGTGGAGACCGCGAACTGGAGGACGTTGCGTTGGAAGGCCTCCCACTAGGTGGACCGATAACCTGGTGAAGGTTGCGGGGATCCGCTGGACGGGACCGGTCAATGTGGCGACACTTAGGGGAGGCCTATGTCCAGCAGTAGACGTCTGTCCGCTGAAATGGTGAATGATGATGACTCATCACACAAAGTAGAGCAGTTCGTGGCTAAAGAAAAACTCGTGGCTTAATAATGACAGTCGCTGGGGTTCATCTACAGGTTAAGCCTCGCTTCCCTAGGTTAGTCTGTGGATGGGTGAACCACGTATTATATACCGAGTTTCGTCATGCCTCGGAAAGGACTCGATCGATTTGTAGATCTTTGGCGGTCGTTTCTGGTGGTCAGCGACCCAAAATTCTGACAGCAAGGTTAAGACGTATCCCGTCGGGGCTGCGGTCCTGTCGGGGCTGTGGGTCCCGTCAGGGCTGTGGGTCCCGTCGGGGCTTCGGGTCGCGTTGGGGCTACGGGTTGTTCGAAAGAGATACTGCGGCCTCAACACAAAGGGCAAAAAAAGAACATGGGTGGTTTTTAGTCAGTACAAGTCTGACACTCCCTTCCGCTCTGATTATATTTGATGATTTCCTACGCTCCAAACAATAAAAAACCGGCATCGTATTACCCATTGCTAATAATAGTACAGTGGGTTGCGATGGTCAGATATGCAGTCGCCCCATGTAGAATTTAGTTGGGTGTAACCCAACTGAATACCAGTGGGGTTAGATCTACCTCTGCTTACCCCAATGGAGATTACAGACGTCATTTTATGTTATTTGTTCAATTGGCTTTCAAGGATATGGCTGAATTCAATATAATTTATGGTAGTACTTAAGTTTTTGTATGTCTAGTATCTTCCTGGTGAATTACATTCCATACCAGTTTATATTTTGTTGTTTTGCTTGTACAAAAATAATTGAAACCTTGGACTTAAAGCAGAACTGGTTTTAATTGATCTCAATTGACTTTTACAAAACTTGCAGCTTTGCTGTTTTATTTATAATTTGATTTATGTGAGTGCTTTAACATTTTCAAAAGCCCACGAAATTTTGCCTTTGAAATCACATTGCATCATCATCCAAAAAGCGTTCACTCCTGGAAAGGTGCGTCCCCAAATTCCGATATGTTTTCTAATGAGTATGACGGTGGATGCAAACGGCAGGTTGCCGTTCGTTATTGCGTTCTATGGGGGAGGCCTTTGTCCAATAGTGGACGTCTTATTGCTGATGATGAGTATGACTGTCAAAGACAAAGATTACAAATAACAGCCAGGATCAACGGCTTAACGTGTTTTCCAAGACACGGAAGAATTCACGGATCTACTGACGTCCCTGAACTAGTAGCCAAGATTGGACTTAGGGTACCGTCTGTGTCTCTTCGGAGACCTAATCTCCTTCATGTACCTATTGTGAAAACAGTATATAGGCAAAATTCATTTATTTTAAGAGCTCCTCGAAAGTTCAATATGGTGTGCCGGGATATTGAGCTTGATTTGTTTACGAGTAGTATAAGGAACTTAAAAACAATTATGAGTAAATTCTTTTTTGAAGTGTAACGTCATAATGTGTCTTCTTGCTTTGTTTGTACTACTTAGTAGTGTCATGTTTAGCTCATGAGTATTTTTATTTATTGTTATGTCTCTCTAGTTGTGTCGACTGTCGAATTCTCACGCTTTGCATTATTGCGTGTATATTCCCTTCAGCTGTGTTTATACTAATTCTCGCGCTGTGTATTTTCAATTTTAAATATTATCTTCAGTTGTGTCTACGTATATATTAATTCTAACGCTGTGTATTTTTGTGTAACTTTCACGCTGTTTATTTACCGTAACCTTTTAGTATTAGTTTTAAACTTATATGTGGAAACTTGTAATTGGCCTTCTTCTACTTGTTAATTCTACTACTCAAATGTTTTAGCTGTAAGTTTTCTTAAAATAAAATAAAATAAAAAAAAATAAAATAAAATGTCGGTATTTAAGGGGTGATTAGCGAACCACAGACTTAGGCAATCTGAGGATCCCGTCGGGGCTGCGGGTTGTACACCAGTTACCGCGGCCACGACATATAGGGCTAAGAAGGTACATGGGTGATTTTTAGTCAGTAGAAGTCTGACACTCCCTCCACCCGCCAAAAAAAAGGCAATTTGAGCAAGTCATTAATTAGCCACAAACAGTGTCATCCTAGAGCTAAAAATTCGTCATTTCTTCGACATCGACCTCCCTAATAGCGGAAAAATCGGGAAATCGAAACGGATTTTGTGATCAGCACAACGACCCGTTTAAATAATTCTACTTTTGACATATATACTTCATTCTGAAAATGTCGTTTTAAAATAAGTCTCTTCCTTAAAAGAGTGCATTTCAGAAAATGGAATAGGGAAAATTAACCTTACTAGATGCGTCTCCTTGTTTGATAAGACTCATTTTTCCGAACAGATTTTTTCGCAGATGCGCCAGATTTGCTAACGGCAGCAGTACTTGTAACCAAACTTATTAAACTTTTGCTGGAACACCATTTTCAACGAAGAAACAATACACAAAGTAAATAGGGCAGTACCTAATATTAGTCTCTCCACATTTGTAAACACGAGTCGACTCATGTCAGACTTTTGTAAGCCTTAATACTTTAATACATGTTGCACGAACATTCTTCAGGGTTGTTTGCGATCAGAAAATTGTATTTTGTACTTTACTTGTTGGTTTAATAAATGTTACGGTGTTTCATTTTTGAAACTTTGCCTTTTTCTGTGAACACGGTTTACTTTGGAACAGGTTAAATTTTGTGAACGTTCAGGTTCATTTAAAAACTTCCTTTTTTTTCTGGAAATTACTTTTTGTAACTTTGGCATATTATTATAGTAAATCATTTCATTCATCAGATAACCAACAGAACAACAATCTTACCAAGGAATATCGTATTGCCAGTACTAACTGGGTTGTGGAGGTCAGATAGGCAGTCGCTCCATGTAAAATACTGGTATTCAGCTGCATCTGGTTAGACTGGAAGCCGACCCCAACCTAGTTGGGAAATGGTTTGGTAGATGATGATTCATTTACAGTTTAATTTCTGTCAGTACTGGAAATAGCTTTCAGTTTTTCGCACCATTGTCTTATTCACCTGCCTTGGTATTAAATGGTTTCATCACAGAGTTCATATTTACTCTTATCTTTTTATTTCTAAGATAACAAGATAAGTATAAATACTAAAATATTAAAGGCGACGTACTTAGTGAAGTAAGTTTTACAAAAATAATCTTTTTCCCAAAAAACTGATCCACTCGACAGCCCTAACAACAAAATCACATGATCCGCATCTCAATGGCTTAATAATGTATCGTATATGAAATCCTTGCCAGTAATACAGTTGGACGTTCCCAACCAGCTGTCCCGGAAGCATTCAGAAGGTTATTTGGTCCGGCTATATATTGGTTGCACTGTCTGCCCGCGCGCAGTACCGTCTTGCGCTTGCGTTGAATCTGTGACCGTGAAACTTATAAGTAAGTGTTGTGTTGCGTTCGTTTTTTGTGTTGTGTGTCTGTGCGTTTTGATTTGGATTTGGTTTAATATGTAGGGAGTTAAATTGTGGTTTTGATATGCGGAGATTTTTGTGTGGAATCTGAAATGAAAAGTTTTTTAAGTGGAAAAGTTCAATACTTCAGAAATAAAAGCTTTGTACAACGCGATTTCCTATCTAAGTTTGGTTTATTGGTAGTAATAGTTTGACATATAAAACGAAGGCGTAGGTAAAGACGTTAAGAGAAGAGAAATTAAATCGTAATCTTAAATTTATCGAAGACCTATAAAAGAAAAACATTAATTTTAAATGTTGTTGTAGTATTTTCTCTAAACTTTATTTAGATAATCGGTTCAAAACATTTTGTATAAAAATCTTAGTTCCGTACCTATACGTATATCTGAAGTCTTTCAGGGGTGACTAATATGACGGGACCCTAATACCTTGTCAGCTTAAGCTCGTCTGAATTATTAACTCGTTCAAGTTCTGGAAAACCGCCCACGCTTGCTTTCTTGCTTATTCTGAGTGTTTACCTTATTGATACGAGTAAATACGTACGGTTAGGTACATATAACTTCTAGAATATGTTACGTAGGTATTTACCAATATATGTAAAAACAATAGGTACAAAATGTCCTAGAATATTTGCAAAAATGCATAATTTCAAAACTTTGGATGTGTGTTGGTATTTAAGTATTATATTTAAAGCTAAGAAAATACGATGTTGCCATTTTTCACGTGTTTACATTAATAATCGTGACTTTGTCGAATTATTATGTATGAAAAAAAAAACAAGAAAAATTTATTCAATTATTATAATTCACATCCCAGCTGATTATTAGATATTAAGGTCTCATTCAACCCTAGAGTTAAAAAATACACCTTGTAGAAAGATATTTAGAATAACTGTACGTAAAATACCTATGGGTAATGTATGGGTTTCACTTAAGTTCCTATTCTGTATCGGGTTAAATTAAATGTCCTACTCGTATTTCAAATGGTCCTGCGTAAACTCTTTAACTTGCCAATCAAGTACATAAACAGAATTAGTTTAATCGAAGAGCGGTAAGTAAAAGAAAGAAAGAAAAAGTGTTGATTGGTCCAGCGAAGAAGTCGTAGTGATGTTACATTTAAAATAAAAGTGAATACGAATAAAAGATACCTTGCACACGAATGATTGACAAAAGTTGTAGACTAACTATTTTCTACCTATTTTTACCCGACTGCAAGGAAAGGGTAATGTTTTTTATTTACATAGGTTTTCTAGATAAAGCAACCTAATTTTCCTATAAAATAAAAACGTGTGTAAACGACATTAAATAACAGTATGTAACATGTTCGTTGTTGGCAAAGCTTTGAGCCTTTCAAATATGGTTTTTTCTGTCCTATCATTTTATAATCATTTTTTAATTATTTCAATAAGACAAGACATATAAGAGTTTAATGTTCTCGTCTGTGTATAGATAGGACAACAGTAGTGTGTGTATCTAAAATGAAATTTTTCCTATTTTTTTTGTACTCTATCACAAAGCTCTTCTATTTCACACAAAGGTTGACTAAGTTATCATAACTATGTGAGAAATGTTATTAGTGTAAAAGAAAAGGACGTTATGATAAGGTGACATTTGACTGAAGAGTGGAAGAAACGAGTAGGGCCAATTCAAAGAAACAAACCAAGGACAGATTGATGATGTAAGAAAACAAAGATACAATACGTATTTATTTGACTTAAATGATCGTATTAACGTCTTAGGATTGGGCCAAAAAAAACAAACCACCAAATCAACTCACAATCAACGTTCGATATTTGATCTATCTCAGAATAGCTCTCTTCTCCTACTAATAATAAATTCTCTTCCAGACCAAAATGCGCTTCTTCATCATCACTGCCGCCATCTTAGCGATGGCTCAGGCCAGACCTGGTCTGTTCTTTGCTCAGCAGTACCAACCTATTGGAGTGGAGTACGCATCACCAGGACTCGCCACAGTTCATCCTCACCCAGCAGTGGAACTCAATGCTGCCAGTGAAGCTCAACTTCCGCGGGGACTTCTGAAGTCCAGTCAATTCTATGACAACCCACACATAGCTGCAGGACTTGCTAAGGAGTCCTGGTTCACGAACAAGGAGATGCAGGTTGTTGAAAGGGAAGCTGAGAAGATTCCTCGCGAAAGCATCTACCATATCGTTAAGAATGCCGGATTTTTGGACAGGCATTGATTTTGGAGAAGAATTTTTGTTGTTGTGAAGAATGTGTGTTTGTGAATTGTGTGTGTGTTCGTAGATGAGTTGTGAGAGAGGACTTTTGTGAATATGTTTTTTTTTGCTACTCAGGAATTTAGTTTCATGGTACAATGTAATGTTTAAATAGTAGCACAAGAATGTCGTCACCTTGTCTAATATAAGTAGTAATAAATGTAATACATTAGTTTAAGAGTAACTTAAGATATTCTAAGTCATATTCAAATTATGTAATTTCTAAACATGTTTATTTATGTAAAACTTATTTATATTCCAATTATTTATGAAAATAATTGTGATTGCATGCTAAGGTAGACCGGTTTGGCCTTATGGCTTTAATTTGAATAAGTATAAGTTAGTTTAAAGGTACAGTTCCAAAGGACACTGCAATCGTAAATAGCTGCAAAGCCGTCCAATCTCTACGTCACATGATCACTCGTTTATAGACAAGCTAAAGTCATTACTCGAGCTTATGTTATTGTTGATATTTTAATGTAATATATAAGAATTTAAACGCAAAGAACCGTCGAATTAAGTAAAGCTAAGATTTCTCAATGTTGACAGTTTAAAGTTCAAGTAGTAGTTACTTGAACTTTAAACTATCGAAAGTAAACTACAGGATAAAAATTGTGTCAAAAATAATTATTTTGACTCGAGTGATCACGTTCACTTGACTATAGATACAGGTGAAAGACGCAACCAGTCGCGGCGATGATAGTGTTTTATACGAAAACTCATCCCTATTATAGATGTCATAATGTTACCTGTGGACCGTTACATAGGGTAATAGTAAACAGTTTGTTACCGTGCCTTCAATCATAGTGACAGGTTTGCAACTGATGTCTGCAATAGCATTTGTCTGCGGAATTGTACGCACGACGACCAATCAAACTAAACAAAACCAGTATAACCGGACCTCTCTTTGTACAGGAAATCTGTACAAAGCGCGGTCATGTTTTACTGGAAATTTAAAGCTTGATGTATCGCCGTAAGAATGACAATGAAAATCTGTGATCTCGAACAATAAGTACGTCTGTAAGTTATTGTTCAATGTTTTTTTTTATGTAAACATTAGAAATATTGTTAAAATTAAAAAATATTTTTGATAAAAAAAAATTGTTTTAAATTGAGTTTATGTTACAGTCGGATCTGTATAGCGGTTTCTTGAAGCTTCTTCCTCTCTTGCAAGTTACCCAGCATTCATGGACTGGTTTTTGGGTGAAGTCTGGAAAAAGATTTTTTTTTAATATTTAAATACAACAGACATACAGACACTTTGCTAACTGACAAGACTATCTTTGTTAGCAGAATAATATGGAATCTGTTTATTTTTTTCCGTCTCATTAGTGCAAGGAGCAGTTCTAAATTTTACCATGCACGTGTATACAGGGTGTAAATTAACCCTTCACACATACGTCAACCAAGCATTCTAACATCAAACTAAGTACCACTGTGCAAACATTTTTGCTGGGAAACGACTTTTTTTTAGGGTCAAAAATCTCATTTTACGGTAAAAAATTATAACGCTTGTAGCGTTATAATTTTTTAATACAAAATATCACGCCTATAATCCCTGAAGTGTTAGCACATTTCGCCAGTCACGTGCGATTTTTTCCTGTCACACTGTCCGTACTAAGACAATCGATTTCCTATCAACTTTTCTATAACTGGCTTACTCAATACTGTCACACCACACATCCACCTCAACATTCTCATTACAAAACAGTGGATAATAATAATAATATACCACTCTATACTTAAAATCTATTTACGAGTATGTCGAAATGTTTGTGGCACAATATGCCTAACATTCACATTTTATTGAATTGCCAAACACTGATCGGATAGAGTCATAACAATAACTTTTAATCATTTGCATAAGATTTAATGAAGTAGTTGCGTTTGCATTATAATATAGATCGAACATTTTGCGATATTAGTCAAATTTTTACCTCAGCTATTGTCTAAAGAGCAAACATATATTTACCTTATAAATTGTTTACTGTTTTTGACAACCATTCCCAGTAAATTGTAACTTTACTAAGGTGGAAACAGTCACATAAATAAATAAATACTACCCGGACGAAATAGTAAAAACGTTTTTTGTCCGATTTGAAACGTGGCTGGTTCGATTTTCCGGCCCCGTAAACAACTGTATTGCAATTTTAATAACGTAATTTCAAATGTACTCAATATATTTAAACAAATATTGCTCACTTGATAAGATAGAATAAGTTGACAAGACAATAAGTAGTGCCAATCGGTTTAAAAACATGTCATATCATAGAATAGAATTGGAAAACAATTTTCGATAGTTTATGTCAATAGGTGCATTTTTTGTTTGTCAATCATCTTTATCTCTGATACATCAGTTTTGAGGTTGACGATAGAGCGACCAAACCCAGTATATTAACTTGTGACATAAATAGATTCGGGTTGTATGAACTCGGGAATATCGACGCAAGCAGGTCACTCTTCGGCTGTGCAGATAATAAAAGATGTAGCAAAGCGCTTCTTACAAATGTGTGGAACATGGACAAGTTGATTGATAACACGTCGTATGTTTGGATTCACGATGGAGTCACAGTTTGTTACACTTTATACAGATTACAGTCTATTAACTAATGAATAAATTAAATTGCCATGCGACTGACAATCACACTTAGTTTACTGACGCACATAAGGTCGCCTGTACAACATTAATTGGACAAAGAAATGCTAATGACTTATTTAAAACGTACATGAAAGAGGTGGGACTTAAACTACAGCGTTTGAATAGGATAATTATAGTTCAATACTTTCCATAAAAAATCTTATCCACGATGAGATCAAATACTCAACATCAACATCTCTGATCAAAAATTCTTCAAATTCTCTCCGAAGGTCTTACATCAAACGAAACATCAAAAATTCCGAGAATTTCTGAACGTTCAGACGACACGCCTTTTAATATACGTGAAGCGTCGGCTATAACTAAAACAATAGTATTCGGTGACTTGCGTGGGTGTCTCGTGTCTCTTGTGTGGTCCTCGATAGGGTTCAGAGTCGTTTATATTTTCTTAGATTTTTCTGTTTTGCTGAAGGTCTACTTAAACTGGTTGGTTTAGAGATACCTTTTTTTTTGTGTGGTGGAAAATCATCTAATAACCCCTCCCGCCGCTCTTGGGCAAAGCGAAAGGGAGTGTCAGACTTCTACTGACTAAAAACCACCCGTGTTCCTTCTTAGCCCTAAATGACAAGGCCGCGGTATCTCTTACAACGTCCCGCAGCCCCACAACATCCCGCAGCCCGTTTAAAAATGCCTCAGTTGAAATTGATATCTTAGAGAATGTTTTTACCTTGAGCAAAGCTTATCCAATCGAGGAGTTAGGCCAAAGCTCCGGCCAAGCCAAAGCAAATGTAAAGTGCAGATTTGGGTTACTCCTGGTAAAGGATAAATTGACACGTCCCTTGTTTGATTTAAAATCAATGCACAAAGCACACCTAAGCGTTCGGTGATATGGGGTGATGAGAAATAAAGATTGAATAATGTTTTTTTGTACACTAGTAGCGACTGCCTGATCTGATCTCCAAAACCCAGTTAATACTGGGTAACATAGATAGATAGATAGATTTTCAAACAATAATGGACACGTATTTTTTCTTTATCACGTAAACAAAAGATGAAGACGATACAGTGCTTCGAAAAGTCGCGTCGAGTCGTGTGACGTGTGTCGTTGTGAGTGACGTCTAAAGCCCCCACTCATGATCCTTGACACGTTTTATTTTCGTCAGTTTTTATTAATTTGATAAAACAAAAAACACGTATCCAATATTTTTGGATTATCGGACTAATTAGATTTTTTTGGTGAAATACCCGATTGATTAGCTAAATACATGTGTGTGTTCTGTGTTATTTGCTGACGCACCGGGCTGGAGTTTCCCGATCCTTTCAAACTTTATTCACGTGGCTCGTGGTTTCATCCCCTTCATACAACCTGCCAAGTCACATGTTCTAAACTCCATTCTAAATAGGTAAACTTACGTCATAAAACTTGTTTAGGCTGTTTAGTTTGGGTCAACAATGTTCATAACAAGATATAGACAAATTATTGTCTATTTTAGTGCCAAAACATCACTTAATGTCACTTAGCATATGGGTGGGAGATGGCACAATTTGTTCTTTGAGTAGAAATTACTGGTTTTCTGGACATAATGTAATGTTTCCAAAAGGTTTTGAACAAAACTAACGGTGTGTTACGGTGAAGGAAAACATCTTGAGGAAACCGGCATGTCTTAGAACCAAAAATTCGAAGATCTGTGACTTTTACCAATCCGCGCTGGGCCCGCGTGGTGGATTATAGCCCATTCCCTTTCACAGAGAAGAGGCCTGTGTCCCAGCAACATTATTATGCTGATGTAATGATTTTTCTCCACTATTTGAGTTTTGAAACTGATATGGTCACTATACCTATAATTAATACTGAAAACGAGATATTTACCATCTTACTATTTGATTGTTAATTTTTGTTTATTTCTCTTGATTATTTTTTAGTGTTACAGTCGTTGGTCCAGGAAACCTGAGTAGTTGGTGTTTGTGATGACCGAAAGGCTGCAGAAGGGATAGTTAGCATATTATCATCCTCATTCACAACCTTCTGCCTAGCTGTATCCTAACTGAGTAAGTTGAGGTCGGCCACTAGAGTTTTGAACCGGGACCACTGGCTCTTAGAACTTTTGTAAAGTTGTTTCCAGTTTGTCTAGGACATTGCAGGCTTGAATCACCTGATTGTCTGATAAAAAGATCAAATCAAATCAAAATATTTTTATTTCACATAGGCCTACATGGGCGCTTATAAAACGTCGGTAAAAAGGGGCACAGTTCAGTTCATTGGTCGATTCTTAAGAAGAACCGGCAAGAAACTCCAAAGGTTACTCTTTTAATCTTTTAAAATCGTTTGGGTTAACATTATGGTTTATTACACAAATGAAGACAATGCAGATTAATGTCTGAGATGGTCTTTTGAAGAAAGCACCACAAAGATTTGAGTGGACCCGTCCAGTCAGTGCAAGCATTTGTCAGTTATCGTGGAGCTCGACATATAACTCAAGGAGCTCAACGACACGACGAACAATACCAAAGAAAGGACATTTGGGTGGGTCACTTATAATAGTACTCAAACTGCCAAACAATCATTAAAATAAAAAAGATGATTCCGTGCTTCGGAAGGCACGTATAAGCCAGTAGTCCCGGGCGCAAACTAGGGTCGTCAAACCATGTCAGAGGCCCTTGAGGCACAGTCGGGGCTGCGGGATGTTGTAAGAGATACCGCGGCATCAACATAAAGGGCTAAGAAGGAACATGGGTTGTTTTTAGTCAGTAGAAGTCTGACACTCCCTTTCGCTCTGCCCAAGAGCGGGAGGGGATATTTGATTGTCACCTCCCAACTCCCCAAAAAAAGGCCCTTAAGGCTGTTTTTATACTCTCGGCGGTTTTATAACTCTGACACTATGGTGTGTGGGCTCGTTAGACCTTACTGCCTACTAGTTAAGAAAATGGCTGAAATGATAATGATAAAGAGAAAGCGATCGATGGAGCAAGTTTTTAGCTTCAATTCTCCCCTCTTAACTTATACTATCATTTACTCCCACCCAAGATCAAAACAGCGTGGTCAAAACAAATTTAAGTTCCTTCCTACGTCATTTCATTCAAAGTAAAATCACCAATTTTGGGTAATCTGAAACTCATTCCATCTAATCTTCAATCTAAAAAGTTCTATTTTCGTTCAAACTTCAACCATTTTAAAACGTAGAAGTCGTAAACAAAATAGTCTTTACTGTCTTGCGATTAGGGACTAAACTTCTTCGAAAATAGCTCCTAAGATTAGAGTACTAAAAGTCCACATGAATGGGGACTTAAATAGGAGTTCTAGTAGGTACATTGTAAAGGAGACTTGAATGTATTGTGAGTTTATTGCCCCTCCGTCTGGGCTCTAAATACGTCAAAGTGCTGAAAATAGCTACACCATTACTAGGGGTAGACATGTTTTTATCGTTTGCGTTAAGACTAGATTTTGTCCGTGACTTTGCGTAAAGGTCGGGGATTAAAAGGATTTTATGTCCTAATCCAGATTATGTGTCTATTTCATCAAAATCCATTCAGATGTTATTTCGTATGAGAACGTTTGACTTGAAGCAGTTGTCTTTCGTTGGGAAACTTGGATTTGTAAAGGAGAAAATAAAAAAAAATATATTTCGCTATTATTGATAAGCATGGTACACATTTACAGGCATCCGATTTATCGGAAGCGCGATTGGAAAAACTTTTATTGGAATTTCTGAGGCACTCCCACGAGGTGTGTTATAAGAATCCGTACAGTATATTTCTATTTCCATAGCGTGGTGGTGGACTGCCCAACATGAACTTCTAGGTTAGATTCCTGGTTCGGGCAAGAAGTGCTGGGTTGGCGCAGTGGCTGAGAGATTGGACTGCTGCGCTGTGTCGCGGGTTCGATCGTTCTAACAAATATTTGTATGGCCTACAGATAGTGGTTTCGGGTCTGGATGTGTTTGTGTACGTGAGTTTAAATGTTTGTAACGCACCCACGATACAGGAGAAATTCTAGTGTCGGGAAATGTATTAAAAAAAAGTTTTTTAAGAGGATTCTTTTAGTGGCAGCTACGCAGCCTGGATTTACGGTTGGTTAATGGATATAGCCTCCCTTCTTATTACGTGGGTCTTAACATAACTGCCGATATGAGGGCGTCCTATCATGATACTCTGCGAGTTGTTCGAAAGAGATACCGCGGCCTCGGCACAAAGGGCTAAGACGGAACAAGGGTCGTTTTTAGTCAGTAGAAGTCTTTATTTTTTGACGGGTGGAAATTCATCAAATAATCTCTAGCGGTCTTGGGCAGAACGAACTCACATGGGTGGTTTTTCTACTGACTAAAAACCACCCATGTTCCTTCTTAGCTCTTTATGTCTAGGCCTCGGTATCTCTGGTGAAGAAGAACCTGCAGTCAGTAGAAGTCTGACACTCCATACCACTCTACCCAGAGCAGGAGGAGTCATTTGATGATTCCCCACCCTACAAAATAACAAAGGTGTGATATTATGTTTTGTTTTCTCTCTTATATTTCTGAACAATCATTCGTGCGTCATGCCCTCAAAATGTGAGGGCATTCACAACAGACACAGTTAAAAAGCTATTGTGTCTCGCGTGGATCTACGTTCCGACACACGAAGGGGTATGAAGCTTACCTTTCTTACTGTCACAGTTAAACTCATGCATGTCACATGTGTCTATGAAAGTTCTCATCTCTCCACACTGGTCGATGCCGCATATTGGCACCTGGTCGTGGCGACAGATGTCTGCTATCTTGCATTCTTCTTCCAACTGCAAGCAATAAGTACCCGCTAAGTACTAATGTCATGTGGAAGCAGGCGGGGTCCATTCTATTTTATTTATTTATTTATTTAACTATTTATGTACACACAGTAGACAACACAGGGAAATTGTAAAATAAAAGTACAAAGGTAAGGTAAAGGTCTATTTTCATTTCATAATTTAATATTATATTCAAATGAACCCCGCCTGCTTCCAAGTTTTGTTTAATTTAAAATGTGCCTGTTTTTTGCTTTTCAGTTTTTTTCAGTCGGGTTTTTTAGTTTTTTGATGTTTTTTTTTATTTCCAACTTTTTAGATAATTTGTGTTTGTTCTTTTGTTCGTCGCGTAAAATTTTTCGCAGATGATTTAACTTTTGTGTTTGTATACAAGTTTTGTGACTTTGAATTTCTTTTAAACATATAAGTGTCATATATTTTTGTAATCTCCTTTTAAAACCCTTCATTTTGATACCCTACTGTTTGTCACCACATTGACCGGTCCCCGCAACCTTACCAAGTCATCGGTCCACCTAGTGGGAGGCCATCTAACGCAACGTCTTCCGGTTCGCGGTCGCCACTCCAGAACTTTACGGCGCCATCGGCCATCCGTTTTGCGAGCAATGTGCCCTGTGCTCACTGCCACTTAAGTTTGGCAATTCTTCGGGCTATGTCGGTAACCTTGACTCTGCGAAACTTGCTACTGAGAAATTCGTTATGGAAAACATTTTGCACTTTTTTGGGAGATAGGAAATCATCAAATTACCCCTCCCGCTCTTGGGCAGAGCGAAAGGGAGTTTCAGACTTCTACTGACTAAAAACCACTCATGTTCCTTCTTGGCCCTTTATGTCAAGGCCGCGGTATCTCTTACAACATCCCGCAGCCCCGACGGGAGTCGGCCCTTGCGGACTGACATCTCTTTGAGGCGCGCGTGGAACACGAACGCGCCGTCGACACGGCCTGTCGTCGTCATAAGACGGACGGACGGTGAGCTAGCCCATTACTCACCGTCCACAGGCCCGCGTCTACGGTGGCCGGAAGCCAGGGTGGCCACCGACACCTGGAGCTTCGTCCACGGACTTTGGCCAACCTGGGAATCCAACCTAACACCTCATACTATTGACTTGCTTGTGACCAGTAAACCTACGAGGTACCAACAAAATGAGAGTTGATAAAAAACCATCAGTAATTAATAAATAACCATTTAAGTGACTTGAAATCCATATATATATGCAAAAATATTTACTTGATCAGACATTTTTGATAAATCTGTGATTTGATTACATATTTCTTTGACCTTTATCTACACACATCAAAAGTGTCTAGGGATCAACATATATTTTTGCAATAACTTTTCTCCTGATTGATATTAATTAAAATTTTCTTTAAGGATTCATCAAATAAAGTGTTTTCGTTTGTCACAGTAACGATAAACCAAGTCACCTTTGCATTAATAAAGAAATTTGGCATTTTCCTAATAAAGGGATTTTTGACATTTGAACCACTAACATTAAAGTTCGAAAAAAAGACTGAAATAACAGTTTTCTTTAAAATTTTATTGGGTAACTTAAACAATTAATAATCCGTGTTTCTACCGCGAACACTAACAACACAAGAACATCGGTTTGGCATACTCAAAATGAGTTCATCCAAATCACGCTGTGGAATGGCCGCCCGTGTTCGTTGCAACAACAAAAAAAGGTCTTCTTGCGACTGGATACCCTCCATATTCGGCAGAGCTCTTCTCTGTAGCATATCCCATGCATGCTCAATCGGGTTCAAGTCTGGCGACTGAGCAGGCCAGGGCAGGACATTGATGTTAGCTGCGGCGAGAGTCTGTCTTACAACTCTTGCGGTGTGCGGTCGTGCATTATCATGCATTAACTGAAATAAAGGACCGATTTGCACTTGTAGAGGAACGATGACGTCTGATACAATCGTCTCAGCATAAATTTGAGCGTTGAGGTTGCCTCTGATCCAAATCAACTCAGTTCTTCCGCCGATCCAAATACCCGCCCATACCATGATGGTTCCACCACTATAAGGATGGACTTCCTGGCAGGATTTTAATCGCTGTTGGCGTCCAGGGGTTCTCCAGTGTCGTATACGTATTGTATCCGGTCTCATACCAAAACGAGACTCATCAGAAAAGCACACGAAACGCCATTGTTCTTCTGCCCAATTTCTGTGTTCAAGAGTCCATTGATATCGAATCCTACGATTGTGCATTGCTATAGGTGGTACCCGTAGCGGTCTTCGGGAATGAAGGTTCACTTCATGCAAGCGGTTTCTGACTGTTTGGTCGCTAATTAAGTTCCCTGAAGAGTGATGAAGCCTCACGGCTAACATCATGGCGGTTATTGTTGGAGCTCTTCGAGTTAAGATTTCAATGTATCGGTCTTGTCTCCGTGTGGTGCAGCGATACCGTCCTCCATGGCGCTCAGCCACGGTACCAGTGCTTCGGTAACGTGTCCAAAGTCGACTGATAACACTCTGACTTGTATTCAGAGCTAAAGCCACAGTACGTTGCCGGGAACCAGCTTCTATCGTTCCCACGGCTCTGAGCATTTCTTCCTTGCTTAAATGACGTCGCCGCTCCATAATAACGTTGGTTTTAATCAGTAGTAGGGAAACAGTAGCACTAATAATGTCTTCAATGCGTTGTATGTTTTTATAGGGAAAATATTGACAGCTGATTTTCATCTTTTACTCGAATTTGATTCACAGTTCCTGATTCAAATTATGAAATGCACCAAAAAGGATCCATATAAATTTATAAAATCATAAATTTATTACAAAGCCACATCTCAATCTCAAGAAATCCGCATAAAAATGCTTGATCCCTAGACACTTTTGATGTGTGTATATAATTGACCTTTTCGTTTGTCATTCAGTCCGTAAATCAGAAAAATATGGTAATGGCTTTTCAGTGTGATAATATTGGAAAGAGATTAGTATTTATAAGTAAAGGTTGCCTATTTCTTAAAATACTTGTGCGCATGTATCAATCTTTACTAATATTACGACTACGATTGCCTCGTCACCTCTTTTTTTTGGTGGTTTGGGATATCATCAAATGACTCCTCCTGCTCTAGGTAGAGCTGTGCGGAGTATCAGACTTCTACTGACTAAAACCTCCCATGTCCCTTCTTAGCCCTTTGTGTCGAGGCCGCGGTATCTCTTTCGAACAACCTGCAGCCCCGACGGGTCGACTACGAGTGCCTCAGAGTGTATGGTCGCAAGAACGATTGCTAGGTATAAGAGCCTGGGTTCGCTTCTGGGTCAAGTCTAGATATGTGCCCGATTGATAGCAAAAGGTTTACTCCCTTTTACTTGAAATTCACACGTATCTGGTGAAATGTGGGTCTGCGTAACGTTTTGGGGCTATTGGCGTTAGGTAATGTTATGTTAAGAATACGAAAGTAGACCAAAATACAGAGATACAGTTGCCGTCTTGAGGAGGAACCTCCCTTTTCGTGGAAGAATAAGGTCTTTTTTTTGGGGCGTCTGGAAGTCATTCAATGACTCCTCCTCTGGGCAGAGCGGTAGGGAGTGTCAGACTTCTACTGACTAAAAATAACCCATGTTCCTTCTTAGCCCTTTGTGCCGAGGCCGCGGTATCTCTTTCCAACAAACCGCAGCCCCGACTGGGACAACCCGCAGCTCCGACGGGACCCGCAGCCCCGACGGGAAGGACCCTTTGCCTCATATCTCTGTATGTTTGTCTGACAACTTTTTCCTCTTAAGCCACTGAACCGATCATGATGTTTATGACACGAGATAGCCAGAACCTATAGAAAGATGTAGGCTCTTTTTCACCCCGGATCATTCTCATTATCATTTCACCAGAAACCGTCCAATGCTGGACATAAGCCTCACCCAAGTGTTGTCATATTGACAAGTCAGACGCGTCTCTCATCCAGCGGATTCCCACAAGCTTCACCAGATCACCACCACTGGATCCGGTGCACCGGTGGATCGGTCCACCTAGTGAGAGACATTCCAATACAACGCCATTTCAGAACTCTTCAGTCATCCTTTCTGCGAGCAATGGCCCCTGCCTACTGCCACTTAAATTGTAGTTGGCAATTTTATTCTTCGGTGACATGATGGATGACGAAATTCAAAGTACGAGGACAAAGTCGTTTGCAACACCTTATTTAGATTTATCTTATATTAATTTTTATTTTCTATAAATTTTTAGTTTTAATTGTTGTTTTGTTTTTAATTTTGTATTTATTTTTTTAATTTAATTATTATTATTTCTATTTTAATTCGTACTGTATCTCTGTTTGTTTAGATTTTTATGTGCATGCTATGGTCTCCTGTAAGTGAAGGAGTACACTTACGTGATACGTTTGTCTTCCACTATATATTTCGCATGATTGTGTACATTCTTTGTTGGAGATCCTAAATAAATAAATAAATCAGTCTGTACTACATTAATATAAAACAAGTTACAATTATTTTACTTACTTTTGCTCCATCCACATGAGCGTAAATGTCATGTACTAAAGTCAGAACAAAAATTAGGATAACAAAAATATATTGAAACATCCTAGATCACACAGATTTTATTTCAAAAACATTTTATACTCATATTCAACAAAAAATTTGAAAATTCGCTGAGTTCTAAAATACGAAAACGAAATGCTATTTAATAAAACTCCCGAACATTTTATAGAGCTATAGAAAAAGTAATAAAATGTTGGAAAACTTTTATAGTTTATCAAATTGAAAATAGTTGACGCCAAAATAAAGATAGTTCGAATTTATGTGGCTTTAAATGAATGTTGACACTTGTTTTATATGCTGTTTTTTTAAGGTCTCAAGGCCGTTAGACATTGTCGTGACTGCAGGGCTATTGCGTATCTTTTAAATGACAGTGGCTATCATATTGTCCATGGATTAACTGTCAAATTGGTTATGGTTCAGTACAAAATGGAACCATTTGACAGTTAATTGATGGACACTATATGATAGCCACTGTCATTTAAAACATACGTAATAGACCTGCTGGTTATGACTAAAACAAATGTTTTCTTCATACAGAAGCACAGTTACAAGTTTTACAAATATTCTAGTAAAGACCGTCTTCTCTTCTAGGTACTTACTTGTCGTATGTAGTTGTTATACAAAGCAACAAGGGTATTTATCTTTACTGCAAAAACTTCATTTAGGGAGACAGTAACAACATTTTAAACAGAATAGTTTTAAAAAGATTATGGCATTCCTTTATTTTTTTTTAATGAAAGAATTCTATTGGTTGTAATTAGTTATGAGCCTTTATTAGGGTTTCTGGTATTTCAATCGACTCACTTTTTCATAAAGCTTTATTTTTCCATTAAATGACCTCAATATTGTCTTGAAAACTTGACACAATGAGGTCGACTATAAAACGAGCTAACCCACAAGAAGTATATTAACTAGCGACTTAAATATATTGGGGTCACATGAACTCGGGAACTGGTGGGTGGGAAATCATCAAATAACCCCTCTCTTGGGCAGAGCGGAAGGCAGTGTCAGACTTCTACTGACTAAAACCATCCATGTCCCTTCTTAGCCCTTGAGCCGAGGCCACAGTATCTCTTTCAAACAACCTGCAGCCCCGACGGGAACCACCCGCAGCCCGACGGGACCAAACTACCTCAGTACTTCAATTTACGTTGATTGTCCACTAATTTAAATTTATGAAAAGTAATTTAAAATAAAAGTTAAATATTATTTTATAGATTTTATTGGCTACATCCTAGCTGGCTTTGGGTTAATATTACAGTCGGTCCTGTACTCTGGTTTCTTAAAAGAGCGCCCTCTCTTGCAAGTCACCCAACATTCGTGAATCGGCCTTTGCTTGAAATCTGAAAATAGTCGAAGAAAATATATCTTCATTTACGAAACCGATTGAAAAATAAATTGTAATCGGATTGTTTAAAATTTGTTTTCAGGATTTTTGGCTATACATACAGGATGTCTTTCTCTCATTGATAAGTCTTTTTTCTATCAAAGATAAGAATGTTTTCAAGAAATACTATTTTTTGTTTAAATTTGCACAGAACTATTTTCTTATCACTTAAGTTTAACCTACAGTGGTGAAAAAAAAATGTATGTGGCAGTTTTGTACAACAAACTTAAAAAATAGCTTGTTTTAATGGTGATTTTGGAAAGATACAATATTAGTGCATTTTCACTTTGAAAAATACGAAACTATTTCTTCAAAACATTCTTGTTTTTGATAAAAAAAAACTTACTTATAATGAGTAGAATAACTATTCACGAATAATTTTATGTAAAAAAAGTTCTAGAAAAGGATTTTTTCATTACGAGATGCTTAAAAATCTGTTTCAAGGTGTTTCTGATTTTTCGATATTTCGGAAAATTTTGTAAAACTGTAAATCCGTAAGATTTTGCTGAACATATATTGTGTTGTATTGATAGGTAGTGACCCAAGCTATCACCCCCTGCAGTATGTCGTGCTATTTACTGGACACCCTGTATATCGTGGGTACACTCACTAACATAAGTAAACATACGGCCTTATTACAAAAGTGGTTAAACCTGGGTTTAACTTAGACTTGGTTTATCTCGCATGCCGTCACTTTCTTTTGAATATTATCGAAGTGAGACGGCATGCGAGATAAACCAAGTCTAAGTTAAACCCAGGTTTAACCACTTTTGTAATAAGGGCGATTTTGTTTAGAGCGGGAATCGCAACTGCGACACGCAGCAGCGCACCAGTCAACCAGTGCTTTAAGTCAAACCAGTACTTTACATAGAGCGGACTACCTATCTGTCCTCGACAACCCAGTAGTACTGGGGTAATACTATACCCATTGATAAGGCTGGTTGCCAGATGAACAGTCGAACAAGCTAATAAGTATACAGGCAGAGTTCTTTATAATTGCAGTACACTGAAAATATTGATTGCAATTTTGTTTTATAAAGCGTTCGCATTAAGCGACTGACGACAAATGCTGTATCATTTCGCATCAGTTTCTAAATATAACTGTGTAATCTTAAAAGTAAATGAAAAGTAGCTGGTTAGTATTAGCTTGTTTGACTGTACCTTCGAGACACCTGTAACGACTGGGACCAACGCGCATGTGCTTTCCAAGGCACGGATGACCCTATATGTAATAATAATAATAATAATCATTTTGTAATGGTCACCCATCATGGACCAACCTAGGCAAGTGCAGTTTGTTTGACGGAAGTTGAAGTTTTGTTTTTCCTACTCCTCCGAAAATTAATTCTGATTAATTTCGTTGTGGAATCCAAAACAGTTAAATTGTTTTTCTGGATCTTCGTTGAGGTTCTTTGTTCGGCGTTTTTCCGGTGATCAACACTGTTTGTTTACGCATCTATGGCCCAACACTAAGAATATCGAGGGGGCAGGGGGGCGCGCGAGTGCAGCGCCCGACGCGACGGGCGGCGCATAACTGACTTCACTTGACAAGCCGACTGCGAGCGCGTCCACACGCCGCGCCGCCCCGTTGAAAACTTACGCGCCACGTGTACCCTATAATATCTATTTCTTGATTTCTTGTAACATCGCATCAAAAATAAATACTTACAAATCAACATCAAAATAAAAGTATAATTAAAGAGCTCCCGAGTCCTCCCAAGACCTCACACACCTACACAGTAACCAACACTGTTGACTCTGGCTTTCAGGACCTGCAGTGGTTTAGGAATAGTGTGGCGGGCTTAT
This sequence comes from Diarsia rubi, assembly GCA_932274075.1. Taxonomy (NCBI): domain Eukaryota; kingdom Metazoa; phylum Arthropoda; class Insecta; order Lepidoptera; family Noctuidae; genus Diarsia; species Diarsia rubi. The sequence goes on along the minus strand of OW026433.1, from coordinate 11,652,728 downwards.
CGAAAAAAAGCGCGGCCTGTTCTAAAAAATGACCCGACCCTACCCGGCTTTTATTATTTAACCATAAAGTTCTCGGGCTACCGATACAAAGTAGGTACGATGATTTATTTGTTTACCTTTCTTGCTGTCACAGTTGAACTCATGCATGTCACACGTGTCTATGAAAGTCCTCATCTCCCCGCACGAGTCTATAGCACACATGGGCACCTTGTCGTGGACGCAAAGGTCTGCTACTTTACACTCTTCTTCGTTCTGATAGAAACAAAAAACATTTAACAGTACATTATGGTACAAGTGTGTAATGTTGGTGATTCCCGCTGAGGCGCCATTGAGACCGGAGCCGTAAGGCTAAAAAATCATTTTCCACAACAGATAAAACGAGTCATGAATTTTTTTTCGCCAAAAAAAACCTATAACTCACTTGTGAATAATAGCAATGAAAAAGTCACAGTTTGATTACAAGTGTCATTATCTGCCTAATTGCAGTGAAATAAGAGCCATTGTATAAGCAAATGTGTTGGAAAAAATCTGTCTTTAGGATCAAAATGGATAAAATTTAATATTTACCATAATTTAACAATATATGTAATTCTTAAAATGCTAGATGCCTGTTATGTACTAGGACAATAAAATTCTGTATGATAGGTGGCGGGAACTTTAGTCATAAATTATTTACTTCTGGGACTTCATCATCATTCTAGACTTCTTCATCATCTTCAACATCATGAGTTTAAAATTAAATTTAATTATTAATTATGTTAAAATAAGGTGTAATCTAATGTATAATCATATTATAAATGCATAAATACATAGTAAAAGTGTTTTCCTGCTATGGGAACGTGTAAATAAAGTTTTCGGGAACATACGGTTACCGGTAACCTTCAAACAACAGCTGACGTTTGGAACTTTGGAGTTTCAAACTGCGGACTTAGATCACAAGGGGAGTATCATTTGTTTTAATCTTATTGATGAACACACAAACATCACTTTTACCTCTGTAACACGGATGTACTAAATACAAGTTAAACATTTATTGCTTAGTCAGTACCTACCCTGTATTGGTTCTGCACTTTTTAAACAAAGAGTGATCGTATGAATGAAAGCTATATGATAAATTCAATAATTCTAGTTTATTCGATCTTTTCCCTTTATAAAGATAATAAAATAACGTTCATAATAGTTATTTTGTTTTTGTCTTGAGTTAATTTTTCTTTTTTCTAGCCACCTACACCTACCCACTCAAGACTGACTAAAATTCTAATACAATAAAAATAATCAAAAATATTAATCCTTTTGAGCTAATATAGCAGCCTACCTCACTTGTTTGAGTAACACTATCTTTTTTCTCATTTTTTTTCTCCCCTTACAACGCTAAACTTTCTTTGTTGGTCTAGCCTTTTAGTTCTCACCGTTTCTTTATTTTTAATTTTCAGTAACCTATCCGGAAACCATGCCTGTAATGACTCGTAAGGCCACTGCTTTAGATATGGAACAAAAATTAAGAGCGGCCCTCCAAGAGCTGAAGGATTCCAAACTCCAATGCCAACAACTTTTACAGGAAAGAGAAGACAGTGAGGAGGAGGTCATTAACGTTAATAGTAAAAACTCAAGCTTAAAACGGGAGCTAGTAGACCTTCATCAGGAATACAGTTGTTGTCTACCTAGTATAGTGCACGGACGTACGATCGCGCGCGCGAGCTCTTTCGCGAGAGTTTTCTGCTGACGGATCACAACAACGTCGCGTCGCGGCGTACCTACGTCAATATATCGGGGTCAGTGTCATGACCTAGTTACAAGTGCGGAAATCATGAAGTGTTTACAATAACTTATTGTATAGGTGTTAAACTCGCCTTACAACTTAATAATGGCTACAAAAAAGTCTATTACTATTAAAACTGACCTAGAAAGGCAGTTATATGACTGTTATCTCCAAGAGAAAACAGATAGAGAAAACCTGCAAGTCATGGTACGTAAATTGAATGTACAAATTGATGCCCTGCAGGAACAAGTTCAGACACTTCAAGGAGAATTGAACTGCATTAAAGAAACAAAAGGGACTACAGAACCTGCTCAGACTACAAAAAATGACGTGGAATACTGTACAGACGAGGATGACCTTGCTAAAGAGACTGAGTGGATTAGGGCCAAGAGCAGGAAGAAAAGGAAGCTTAACACCTCCCTCTCTCCAAAACAACAACCCGGAAGCGCCCAACAAGACAATCACCAAAAAAATGAGAAAGTGACTTCGGTCAAAAAAGTGCCCTTACCACCGCCAATCATAATAGACGGAATCAAGAACTATCAAACGTTCTACGATTCGTTAATTGAAAGCCAACCAGCGGAATCATTTACAGCAAAAATGATGAATGGGGATTGTGTGAAGGTTAACGCCAAATCAGAAGACTCATATAGAGTAATTGCCAGGTTCTTGTCTGAAAAAGACTACCACTGGCATTCATACGAAAACAAGCAGGCTAGACCAATTAGAGTTGTGGTAAAGAAACTACACTCTTCTTGCCAACCAGATCGAATTAAGGAAGATTTAACAACCCAAGGCCTAAAAATAGAAAAGGTAGATAGTAAATTGAGCTGGAAGACCAAAGAACCACTCAACATGTTCGTTTTATCATTTTATAACGATGAAGATGTCAACAAAATCTACGGCATTAAGTACATATTAGGGTGTAAAATTGAAATACATCCACTCAAAAATCCAGCACTCATCCCCCAATGCAAGAGATGCCAAGCTTATGGGCATACACATAAATATTGTCAAAAAGAGCCAAGGTGTGTGAAATGCACTGGCAAGCATCTTACAGCCAATTGTACCAAATCTCCGCAAGAGAAACCAAAATGTATCCACTGCGGCCTACCTCACCCTGCCAATTATAGAGGGTGTGAAGTAGCCAAACAGATGCAAATTATGAAAAATAAAGTTTTAAAAAAGAAACCTACGGTGCCTAATACCCAACAGTTTCCTCCTATAACACACCCTGGTAAACAGGCGCAGAAAGCAAGTGTCCAGTCAACTGCAAAACAACCAGCCATGCAAGTAACCAACATCGGTACTTACGCACAAGCTGCAAAACAAGGATCTCAACCTCTGAACTTAGAGGATAAGATTAACCAGATCTTGAAGTGCATTACCTCATTTGATAAGAGATTAGAGAAGCTAGAATCCAGCACTAAAACAGCTGTCTTGAATAATCAAAAATGAATAACACACTTAAAATAATGGCGTGGAACTCCAATGGACTACTCAAACATCAGCATGAGTTGCAGGCGGTCCTAGATACAGAAAATATAGACGTGTGTTTAATCTCCGAAACGCATTTCACAAAGCAATCTTTTATCAAATTTAGAGGATACATGATATATAATTCCCTCCACCCTAGCAACTCTGCCAGGGGGGGTAGTGCGGTTATAATTAAAGAAAACATTAGTCACTACGTGCAGTGTAAATATGAAGAAGAAGACATTCAAGCAGTGGCAGTATCTGTTAAAACTAAGTTTTGTCAAGTGTCCATTGCAGCCATATACTCGCCTCCTAGGCACATGATAAGAAAAGAGCGATACTTACATCTTTTTGAATTATTAGGCCAGCGATTTATCCTAGGCGGCGATTTTAATGCTAAGCATACGCATTGGGGTTCAAGACTTACTACAACTAAAGGAAGACAGCTCTTAAGTGCAGTTAAAGAAACACATTGTGAAGTAATGAGTACAGGCAAACCTACATACTGGCCCACTGACCACCAGAAAATACCGGATCTTATAGATTTTTTCATCTGCAAAAATATATCCACCAATTACATCAGTTTGGAGGAAAGTTTTACTATGGACTCTGACCATTCTCCGATTATACTAATGCTAAGTCAAAAAATCCTATTAAAAGAAAGCCACTTAACCTTGGTTAATAAGTCCACAGATTGGGACAGTTTTGCTCTTGATCTAGATAATATTATCGACCTTAAAACTCCGATAAAAACGCAAGATCAGCTTGACTCAGAAGTAAACAAATTTATTATTAATATTCAACAATGTGCGTGGAGCAATACACCTCAGCTAAAACGCAAATATAAGGGATTTATCTATCCTAAAGAAATTGTGGATTTACTATCAGAGAAAAGAAAACAAAGGAAGTTGTGGCAGCAAACAAGGTTCCCGCGTCATAAAACAACACTAAATAACCTAACTAAACGACTAAAGAGAAAAATTCTACAATTTGAGGATGAATCTCTGAATACCAACCTTCTTCAGCTTACCAATGACAAATCAACGGATTACTCACTTTGGAAAGCGACGAGAAATCTAAAAAGGCAGATTATACAAATACCGCCCATCAGAGATAGCAACGGAAAATGGGCAATAAGCAATGACCAAAAGGCGTTCCGATTTGCTCAACATTTAGAAGAAACCTTTCAACCCAACGAAAGCTCTGTAGAAATACATGAGAGTGTAAATTTATCACAAAACCAAAGAATCAAGCTTGTGACTCCTAAGGAAGTAATGAGAGAAATTCAAAACAACATTAGCTCAAAAAAGTCTCCCGGTTACGACCTCATCACAGGGGAAATTCTAAAACGCCTCCCACGCAAAGCCATAGTAAAGCTGACCAAACTAATAAATGCTTCATTTATCTTAAAATATGTACCTGAGCCATGGAAGGTTGCTGAAGTCATTATGATTGCGAAGCCTGGGAAACCTCCCCACGAAGCATCATCATACAGACCCATTTCTCTGTTACCCGTACTATCAAAGTTATTTGAAAAACTGTTACTAAAACGGATAAAACCAGTAATAGAAGATAAAAACCTAGTTCCAGATCACCAGTTTGGCTTCAGAGAAAAACACTCAACGTTAGACCAGGTACATAGAATAACTAATGTTATTGAAAAAACGCTAGAAAATAAAGAAGTCTGTGCTACCGTGTTCTTAGACGTCGCGCAAGCTTTTGACAAAGTTTGGCATGAGGGTCTCATATTTAAGCTCAGACGCATGCTACCAGAATTTGTAGATATCCTAGAGTCGTATTTAACTAAAAGAATGTTTAGAATACGCCAAGAGGACGCATATTCCGGGCTAAAAACCATAAAAGCTGGGGTGCCTCAAGGAAGTGTGCTTGGCCCAATTTTGTACTTGTTATACACTTGTGACATCCCAGAGCTGGAAAACAGCACCATAGCGACCTTTGCAGATGATACTGCTATTATGGCCACCGGATCAAGCCACAGAGAAGCAGTAGAGAAAGTTCAACTAGCTGTGAACAAAGTTTACGACTGGACACAAAAGTGGAAGATCAATCTGAATGAGTCAAAATCAGTTCACATTAACTTCACAAACAAACACAGTGACTACCACCCACTCTACATAAATGGTATGCAAATACCTTATGCTAATACAGCCAAATACCTTGGCATAACTCTCGACGCCAAGCTGCGTTGGAAAGCCCATATCAAAAAGAAAAAACAGGAACTCGATATTCGTTATAAACGTTTGTATTGGTTACTGGGAAGGAAATCCTGTTTATCAATACATAATAAGTTGATAATATACAAGCATATTCTGATGCCAATTTGGACGTATGGTATCCAACTTTGGGGCTGTACTAAGCCAACCAACGTCAAAATAATTCAACAGTTCCAAAATAAAGTACTCAGGGCTGCTGTAAATGCACCCTGGTACATAAGAAACGATGACCTCCACCGTGACCTCGACATGGAATTCGTCACCACCATCATACAAAAATTTGCTGAAGCCCACGAACACAGACTCCATCGACACGTGAATGTTGAGGCAATCCAGCTGTTAGACAACACAGACATAGTGCGTAGACTAAAGAGAACTAAACCATTTGAATTAGTGTAGTGTAAGTGAATCAATAATAGTAACAATGTTGTGCTATTTATATAACACATGAACAAAGTGTTTTATCAATTTTACCAGACTCTAAGGAAGTGTTACGAACGTGTGTAAAAGTGCATACCTAATTATGGACACTATTCTTAGCATTAACATAATTTATAACGTAGCATAATAAGTTAGATTTAAATTGTTTATTAGTCTTCTTAGGCTAGATTGCAATTAACTAGTAAGAACTTGGTTCTTACTAACAAGGGAAAAAAAAAAAAAAAAAAAAGGAATACATGAATGTTGTCAGTGAACGGGATAAACTAAGGGTGGTCACGGATGGGTTCAACCACTGTAGTAACTTATATGAGGAGGCTTTGTGTAAAATTAGGGACCTAGAGGATGAATTAATCCATGCTAATGCTAAACTTTTAAATTTGAAAAGGGAAAACGATCACACTCAGGCTATAGAGACTGACCATTTATATAATGAATTAGTAAATAAAAATTCTAACCCTCATTCCATCATTACAATTGACCTTACAGAAGATTCCATATTGAATCATAATTGCCATAAAATAAGTAAGAAAAAAATTAAGAAATATGCACGACTAAATAGAATCATTAAAAAAATTAATAAATTTAAGAAAAACCAAAAACATTATTCCAAAAACATTCAATTAAGGAAAGAACGTGTTTCTCTTGTTAATACTTTAAATAACTATCAGATTAAATTAGAAGATAGTATAAATATTTATGAAATGGATACTCAGCGCTTACAATCAGAAATACAGGCCCTGAATATGTCATTAAACTCTATATCTTTTAAATATGATCGCTCAAAAAACCAAATTAAAGAGCATATTCTTGCTACAAATGAATTAGTTGACAAAGTGGACTTGCTGACTGTCAGTAATACTCTCTGTACTTGTCAGAGGAGCCCTGATGCCCTCCAGCCAGTGGGAACGGAGGACTTGTCCCTGGCTGTACGCACTCAGGACTGTATCATCAGTCAAGAGGCACAAGTAGCGCACCCTCAGATTGGCAGTTTTGTATTTCCTAATAGTTATGATTGTAATCATTCAGTTTTGTTTTCTGATGGTTTAGGTAGAGGGCTAGGAAAATTAATTAGTAATAACTTGAGTTATTGTACACAAAATTATTGTTTGCCGGGGTCAACCTTCAAACAGATTATGGCATCAGCTTCAAAAACTGTTTGTGGTCCTGATACAACCATTACTATATGTGTTGGTAACAGTTCTAAAATTAAAAAGGAAGACATCACTGACTGTGTATCAGAGTTGTTAAAGTTAGATTGTAGTAAAATTATATTGTGTGCTTTTCCGTATTTTGAAAGACTTAGTGATAGGAAAAACAATTATATACACATGTTAAACAAACATGTGCATTTCTTAGTAGGTCACTATTGTGACAAGCTTGTATATCTGGATACCAACACTTTTGTTGATAAGCTTAAGTCGACACCAGGTAATGTGTATCTACCTCTTAGATTTAGACACAAAATAGCTAGGCTATTAGCTTTTAATACTCACCTCATTTTCTGCTACTTGTATAGACAATGTTTTCTGCGATTGTGATTACATAGATAAAGCCATAGTAAATTGCCTGCCGTCTGATCATAGCGGACAAACCGTAACTTTTAAGTGTAACACACCATTACAAAAAGTTCAGATTACATTTAGACCTTTAACAACTAGCAAATTAAATAAATATAATATTTTCCTACAGAACAAGTTATGTGAAATGAACCATCATGTGGATGATATTAATATAAATAAATTGTACGATAACTTCTTTTCAATAGTTCACACAGAATTCAATAAAACTTTTGAGAAGAAGATTAAAAGTGTTAGTCCTAAATTTATATTTAGTGATTGGGCAACTAGAGGTATCAGAAAAAGTAGGGAAAGACTTTTTGAACTGTATGGCCTTAAGCCTTATATAAACACTGAAACTTTTAACAAGTATGTTGCAAAGTATTCAAAAATATTTCGAAATACTTGCAAGGTTGCTAAAGCCCTTCACATTAGCAAAAAGATCAAAACAGCAGAAAATAAAATAAAAACAGTTTGGAAAGTCAGGAAAAAAATACGTACCACTAGCTACACATTAAATACAGCATGTGGTCCTAAAAGCGATAATCAGGAAGTAGCTCAAGAATTTGTAAATTTCTTTACTGATATTCCTTTAAAAACAACGGAGGCTCTTAATTCCTCACCTGAAGTCTCAATTGGTTTATTGAAGGCGAACGTGCCTGGTTGCCTGGCTGAATTTAAATTTAAACATATAAACCCTACGGAGGTAATTAAAGCTTTCCGGCAAATAAAAATTAAACTGACCGAAGATCTATGGGGAATGTCTATCAAAGTTTGTACATCCATAGTTGAGACTATTGCACCATACTTAGCTTCAATATTTAATTTGTGTGTAGACCGAGGGGTTTTCCCAGATTTAATGAAACACAGTAAGGTCATACCTCTTTTCAAATCTGGTGACAGTAAAGATACTAATAATTATAGACCTGTATCGGTGTTGCCAGCTTTTAGCAAGGTTTTTGAAAAAGTTATGCTTAACCAAATGCTCAATCATTTTAACACCAACAGAATCTTACACGATCAACAGTACGGTTTCACTAAAGGACGTTGCACAACTGACGCCGGTGTAACTTTATTAAAGCACATATTTAATGCGTGGGAACAGTCCCAAGATGCTGTAGGAATATTTTGTGACCTCTCAAAAGCATTTGATTGCGTGAATCACGACACATTGCTTTTGAAACTTGAGCATTATGGACTAGGTAAACTTGCACTTAGTTTAGTAAAATCCTATTTGAGTGAAAGGCAACAACATGTTCAAATAAATGGTGTTAATTCACAGGGTTTAAAAGTAAAAATGGGGGTTCCGCAAGGCTCAATATTGGGCCCTTTCCTTTTTCTGGTATATATTAATGATCTACCCTATTTATTGAAAAACCAACCTCAGAATATGGTGTTATTTGCTGATGACACTTCCCTAATTTTTAAGATAAATAGACGGGCTCAAAAGCTAGATGATGTGAATAAAGCCCTACTTCAGATTCATAATTGGTTCACAGCAAACAATTTAGTATTAAATGAAAAAAAGACAAAATGCATAAGATTTGCTTTACCGAATGTTAAAAGTAGTGATTGTGATATTCTATTAAATAACGAGAAACTAGAATTCGTAGATGAAACGGTTTTCTTGGGGATTACGCTTGATTCACGGCTACAATGGGGTGCTCATTTAACATCTCTTGCAGGGCGGCTAAGTTCAGCAGCATATGCCATTAGAAAAATTCGTCAGTTTACTGATGTAGATACCGCTAGGCTGGTCTATTTTAGTTACTTTCATAGCCTAATGTCTTATAGCATTTTGTTATGGGGACGAGCTGCAGACATTGAATCTATTTTTATTCTGCAAAAACGAGCCATCAGAGCAATATATGGTCTTCGTAGGCGCGATTCTCTGAGAGAACTATTTAAGAACATTAACATTATGACGGTGCATTGTCAGTACATCTACGAAAACATAATGTATGTGAGAAAAAATCTGCATCTTTTTAGTAAAAGAGGTGACAGACACAATTATATTACTAGGAATAGGGACCAGTTAGTGCAGCCAGGCTTCAGACTCGCTAAGGTAGACTCATCTTTCATGGGGTACTGTTTGAGATGCTATAACAAAATTCCACAAAGCATTCTTGAACTGAATGAGACGAAATTTAAAACATGTATCAAACGCACACTATGCAAGCAAGCATATTACAAGTTAGACGATTATATCGCTGATAAAAATGCTTGGCTCAATGCCGGTCCTGCTCCACAAGGACAGGACGCTTAAATGAATAGCATTTAATAGGAAGAAGAAAGAAGAAGAAGATTGTACAACTATCTTTGCAATGTATAAATTCAATCTCTTTAATATTATACAGGGTGTTTGGAAGGGAGCTGTACATACGCCTAGGGTAGAAACTAGGGATAGTCTGCTACCTACCCCCGCCCATTATATTGACCTTGGCCTCAAGGTTTTATTTAATTTATTATTATTTTTTATTTGATTTTTTGACTAAAACTACCTGTAGCTCAAAATCTATCCATGGGACCGGTCGGCTAATGGTCTTGTTTTAATCGTTAGAGTCTTAGGGTCCTGCAAAAAATTATTTTACACCAGAAAATTGTGGAGAAGAAAAGTTATGGGGCCTGAAGTACCGTAGTAAGGTAAAGAAATAATTTTAAATTAAAAAAAAACCTTGAGGCCAAGGTCAATATAATGGGCGGGGGTAGGTAGCAGACTATCCCTAGTTTCTACCCTAGGCGTATGTACAGCTCCCTTCCAAACACCCTGTATAGTCGCATAGCGCATATTGTGTGAGTACTATGTACTAGAAAGCTGTCATTCTGTGGAAACCTACATTTATTTTTCTATTTTTTATTTGACTTGGATATGCCCTGGCGATTAAGAGTGTGTCATGCTCACTTAAATGTCTCGCTGATGGTGGCGGGTGTGTCGGGTCATTTCGTTCCCTTTAAAATGGTTGAGTGGAATGGTGGCTGATCCATGCGTCATGCTCGTGAACGGGTGCTGTCAGTTGTGACTGGTCACCTCTTAGTTGCCACGGCTTGTTTGAATTATTATATTATTTTTAAATCGTCGTTTTGACTTTACTGTCGACACTTATCGTGCACAACTTGCAACATCGTTCTCACATGATAATATACCAATCTCGATATGAATGATGTAACCAAAGTTTTGTAACAATAATATGATTTAAAAGAGTGTCCATGAAGTTTCTTGCCATTCTTCTCATGAGACCAACGCTTTGGAATCGGCAACTACAGTACACTGACAGTTATTATGCCTTGTGAGTGGGACTGTAGCTTAGTTTATTAGCTTATTAAAATTTAGTATTTGTTCGACTATTCAAAAGAGCCTGTAACTGGCCAACTTGAAATAAATGATTTTGATTGATTTGATTTGATTTGATTTGATTGATTCGCTTACCCTAATCCCAATAGGGTAATTAACAAAAAAAATCTATTTAGTGCGTCAGATAGATTTCCAAAAAAATATTGGACACGTATTTTTTCTTTTTTCACGTAAACAAACCATGAAGACGATTCAGTGCTTTGAAAACTCGCGTGACGTCATATTCTAATACATTAGTATGACATCTTTTACCGGTGAGTGACGTCACAAACCCCCACTCAAATCTTTGACGCGTTTTATCTCCGTCAATTTTTATTGATTTTATAAAACGAAATATACGTATCCAATATTTTTCGATAATCTAACAGACGGACTAATTAGAATCAATTTTTTTTAGTCAGTAATATCACTATTCGTGAGGTGTCAGGCAGTGTCGGCGCAGCATGGTTACTTCAATCATACTTCTTTATTATCCGTCATTTCACGTGTCATTTCACGGTTGGCGCAGTGGTTGAGCGATTGACTGCTGCGCAGCATGTCGCGGGTTCGATTCCCGCACGGAACAAATATTTGTACGACCTACAAGTATTTGTTCCGAGTCTGGGTGTTTTTCTATCTATAATATGTATGTATTTACATAAAAAAATGTATATAAGTAGTTTATCAGCCATCTCGTTACCATAACACAAGCATTAGGTTGCTTAGCTTGGGACTAGATGGCGTTGTGTGAAATGTCCAAGGATATTTATTTTATTTTATTTATTTATTTTGTTAGAAACCTCCTTTGATGCCATATTACTTCTGGAACTTGTTGTTTGGAACTGATGACACAAAGCGTATAGTCATTGGAATAGTAAATTAGATTTGACTCTGGCTTTTGAATTGCAGTTTTGGGAATAGTGTGGTGGTCTTGACCTACTAAAATAAGCCTTAGATTTGTATGAAAGTATAGATGTAAAGAATAAACAGCATAAGGAACAAAGTAAGTAGACATAGAAAGAGCAAAGACAAGCCTATTCCTATGTTAATGATCTGTGATCAAACATCATTAAAATTAGATTAGCTAAGCGCTCGTTCTATAATTAATAACTTTCTCGTCCCAAACCCTTATTAAGTCATCCACAAATGACCCATAATACCGCGGTCTAAAGGAAAGCTAATTTTACCGAAGAATATCATATACATAAAATATGAGTATATATGTATGAGATTACTCCCGAACTGAATGTTAAAAGATGAATGAAAAAACGGATGGAGTGGCGGCTTTTAATAAATATGTAAAGAGGGAACGCGTTAGGTATTTACTAGATCTTTTATCGTATTTCGATAGTCGTTTGGTACCGAGAAATATGAATATCGAGAATTCGTAATAGATGAAACTTATAAGGTATCACACTAATATTATAAAGCCGAAAGTTTGTGGGTGTGTCAGTGTGGATGGAGGATGTGTGTAACTTCTTCACGCAAAAACTACTGAACGGATTTGAATAAAATTTGGTACACAGATAGTTTATAATCTGGATTAACACATAGGATACTTCTTATCCCGGTAGTATGATCCCGCGTGATAATTATCTATCTCCACGCGCGGGCGAAGCCGCTGGCACAAGCTAGTAATATAAATATTCTTGTTGATCTTATCAAGAGGTGGGAATGGCTACAACTTGTATGCAAAGTTATCATAGGCATGTTTTTCCCATATGTATATTTGCCAGTTATGTTAGTCCGGGAAGAGAGTCTATTGCCATCAACTAGGCATTACTCCAGAGTCCGTGGGTTTTTTTTTTTCGGGTGGAAAATTATCAAATAACCCCTCCCGCTCTTGGGCAGAGTGAAAGGGAGTGTCAGACTTCTACTGACTAAAAACCACTCATGTTCCTTCTTCGCCTTTTATGTCGAGCCCGCAATAACTAGTGTACAACCCGCGGCCCAAATATCTCTTCTTTAAAATAACTCTTGGCCTAACCTGAGAATTATCCACTTGACCAGCGAGACTAATGAAATATGCTTGCTAAAGGGGTTCTGGGTGTGATTTGTCATACTTAAAATTAAGTATTACCAATCGATTTCGATGTGTAATTAATATAAAAGGTAACAACACTGCTTAAAAATAATTAGATTTTATAAGATTTATTCAAATGCAATTTAAATTGGTAGTAAATTATAAAAGAAGAAATGAAGTTTTTTCACCGTACTAATTTTCTACGGCGATCAAAAAGTTAATAATTTTTTTTTAAAACAAAAGAGAATAACATTTTTTTTTAAATACCTTAAATTAACGTGTTATTCTTTTTACTGTATCAGAAAATTCTTCATAGATTTGAAGATATTTGATGAAATATAAAATACCTATACCTAGATTCTATTGATGTGTATATAGGTACTGGTTATACATCAAACAAAAACAAATCCCAGAGTATTTATATTCCCTGTAAAAGAAAGCTTTGTAAACCACTCAACACGCTTTTAAGGTCTTATCCGATTTGCAAATAAAATAAACGAATGTTGTCGGAAAATTGTTTTTTTACATAGGTACAATTTTGTCCTCACCTTTTCAATAAAATTATAAACATTGTTTCATGATGAAGTACCTAATATCAAAAGTAGTTAGTTTTTATTAGTGCTAAAATATAAAAAAAATATCTTTAAATGATGACGTTCCTGTATAGGTACAGTCGAACAATTAATAAGTATACAGCCACCTAATTTGCATTTACTTTTAAGATTACTAGATACATTGACTGCCGCACTCTTTTTTTTTTTTTTTTTCTTTTTTTTTGAAATAAAACGTTGCCCCACACTAGGAATTCCTCCTGTATCGTGGGTGCGTTCACAAACATTTAAACTCACATACACAAATACCCAGACCCGGAACAACTATCTGTAGGCCATACAAATATTTGTTCTGTGCGGGGTTCGAACCCGCAACACGCAGCGCAGCAGTCCATTGCCTGAGCCACTGCGCCAACCGTGTCGTCCAAAGACTCAAAGAGCTTTAATGTTTACTTAGGCCGTCACTTAGTAAACGTTTTGACTGTTTCGTCATACAAAAGTATGTCAAAGATTTACTAAGTGACGGTCATTAATAATCATTAAATATCTCTGAGTACCGCAGTTAGAAACTGATGTCAAACTATACAGCTTTTGACATCAGCCGCTCAATACAAAACGCTTTATAAAACAAAATATTGTAATCAATAGCCTGCACACTTATTAGTTTGATCAACTGTACCTACCTCTACCTTTATAGTAACATCATCATTGTTTTTGACAAACAATCAAGTCACTAAACATAAATCCAGTATTATGTGGATATCTCATTGTACAGGAAATCTATACTGAGCGAGGTCATGTTTTAATGAAAATGTATGGTTTTATGTGTCGCTGTGTGTACTTAACATGTTTTGATCTGTACGATTATACATACCTACTAAAGTATAGTCAAGTGATTACCGGAGTTCTAGCTATTCAGGGACTACTGCAGGGACTTAGGCCAACTCTCTAGGAGAGGGATGGGCTAAAATCCAGTGCGGGTTGGGAGATGTCACATGTTTTCGAATTGTTTGATTCTAAGACATGCCGGTTTCCTTTTCCGGAACTTAACATGAATAAAATTTAAGCTAAGAGATATAACAAGAAAAACATGACATAAGTAATAATTTATTTATTCTTTGTATTAACTTTACTTACTTTCATAGTTTCGCTGTGGGCGTCTATGGATGATATGAAACATATCACAATACCTGAAATAATCAGAACTATTGGGATTTATTGTACAGTCGCCAGCGCATTAACTTACCACAAACTGTCAAACTTCAATTGATTTTAAACCTTAAAAATATTGAAGGTTAAGTTCGAAATCGAGAAAATTTTACAGGGTAACTTGGTGCGCAAGTGACTGTATATCTGGCCACTGCGTCACATTGGCCAATGCGGTTGCTATTAGCTATTACAATGGCCTGTTTAAATTGGCGAATGCGATGCAATGGCCCAGTTAATCTTTTATTTAAAACATGGTAAACATGGGTTTTTAAGTAGGGATAAAATATATTAACTGACTGCATGGATCTCACTACTTTTTACGGTAAAAGCACTGAGTTGCGCGACTTGGCTTTTTTTACAAGTTTTGTTTTTGGTTGCATTAAATATATTGAAATCGTTTAAAAACGTATTGCTATTTGTTGACTTACTTTGTTGGTTAATTGCAACAAGTTCAAGTAGAAGCGCCAAAGTAGCCCTCGAAATTCAAATGTTCTTATTTTTTTGTCAATTTGCAATGTTATTTAGTGTAAGGTTGTAGGTAGATATTAGGTCGATTTAATTTCGGGGGTACCCAGGCGCTACACCCTAAAATTTTAATTCACATTCAAAGTGGCCTGTCGTTCTGTATGAATCGGAATGATAGGCTGTGAAGAAGATGAAAAAAATAAAATAAAAAAGATTGCTTTTGTGCGGATTTAAAAATGTTGAGGTGGATGTGTGACGTAACAAGAACGGATACTCGTAAAGTAAAGAACAATTGTATTAGAGGAAATTTAAAAGTTGTGCCAGTTACAGAAATGTAAATAGGTAATCGACTGTCGTGGTGATGAGGAGGGATGAATCGCATGTGGTTTAAAGAGTGATGATTATAAATGTAGATGACTGAAGAGGGAGACGAAGACTAAAGGAAATATAAAGTGTGTGAGGAATTATTATTATAAAGGAAAAAGGAATAAATGATAGCTTGATGTGACACAGCAGAGTGGAAAAAAGCGTATTGTGCTGAACCTAAATAACATGGAATAAGGGCAGGAAGTTGTAACCAATAACCCTCCTTTTGGGCTTCGAAGCAGTCGGGTAAAAAACCCCGTTGCCGATGGAAAAACAACTGGAAAGGAACTCTATGATTACCATGTTTTGGAACTATGTGGTTATTACAATGTTTTCATGTTAGACTATAATACATAGCTAAGAGAGGTTTTGCTTACCTAAAACAGCTATCATTGTAATACATCATATTATTATTATTTTTATGTAGAAGGTTTACATTTTCAAAGTGAAAATGAAGTCATAATATTTTCTTGATTTTACTGCGACCATAAATAACTATTTTACGGTCGTGGATGAAATATCGGAAATGGCAAATGAAAAGCACGTGACGAATCAAATGAAAACGGGAAAACCAGATTATTCAATATTTTTTTTTCTCGATATTTTATTATTTTTATTTTAAATGTTTTGTAAATGCATTTAGTATTATTATATTATTGTGGCGTCGTCCGTATGAATTAATTGTTTACTTCCCTAATTAAATTGTATGTTGACTTTTTCAAGGGTATTATTTTTTTTTGCACGGATCCCAATTTTTAAAAATAAAAGTGGGTATTTACTCCTTATGACCTCAGCTATCTGTGAGTCACATTTCCATCCAACTGGTCCAGTCGTTTTCGAGGTTAGCCGGACAAAAACACAGACAACAAATTTAAAATAGTTTATATTTGTTTTATTATATGTACAGTATATACTTTTATATGCCTTCAATTTTATTTATTCTTATTATAGATAAATATTAAAATAAAATAAATTATCCAATGCCTGGGGCCAAGTCCTTATCATTTGGACAAACGCCTTCTTCATCTTTCACGTGCCTGAAAACTGAAAAAGAAAATGTTGGTCATTCGACTTTCATTCTTAAAACAAACATGAATAAATAAATGTTAAAATGATGTCACTTCTCTCTTTTCATGAGATTTTACCAATTTACGGGGGTATCAAACCATTCCTTGCTATTGCAGCTGCTTTCGACAGGATTGAGATACTATTCGCAATAATTTACTTTATTCCCATCCATTTATTTTTGCTATACAGTCCCATACAACGCTCCAATAACTACTCGAGCCTAATGTATGATATAGCATAATATTTATTTTTCGTATTTATGATATTGGTCTCATATAGTACATGGTGTGTACGCTCGGCGACCAATCGTCAGCGATCTGTCATTTTACGGCATTTCCCGTAAAATACAATATACAACATCAAGCTATACATATCCAGTATAAAATGGCCTCGACGCTTCGCGTAGAAATCTACGCGAAGCGTCGAGGCCATTTTAAACTGGATATGTATAGCTTGATGTTGTACGTAAAACAAGCTTTCTGAAATATGCTGTAGAAGGAATATTAATGTGTCTGGGCATCAAAACATAATTTGCCATTCATAGCCCCAGAAACTGGAATAAATGAGCAGTATATTATGTGACTAAGTAAATATTTTGGACATATAACATGTTCCAGTGTCATTCTACAGCGGTAGTCCCTAAAATAGCTGAATACTGGCATCGAGCTACTACCAGCCACTGTACGGAAATCGTCACTCCACCACAGGAGTTCCACCTTACGCTTGCCGATTCGCGGTCCCCACCCAAGAGCAAGTCTACACCAACCAACATATATGTTACCGGCCAAACCCGTTTTGCCAAACTGTATGTCAGGATACACAAAACCAAAACAAAGCAATTACAATGCAAATAGCCCGGATGTAGCGAAATCCAGCCGATGCCGCAGCACTGCTCGCTGCTCTCGCTCATCTCGCGCGTTTTTGTAACAGTTAGCCCAACCCATTAAAATGTTTTGCTCTATGATCGTTATTTTGTGATGAACCCTAGTCTGGCCTGAAATCAGGTTCGGACGGTAACATATACAACAACTATTATACAATGTGGATCTGGAACTACGACATTAAATTAAAACTAGCACTGTACTAGTCCATCGAAACATTTTAAAACACGAAGATTAGTAGTTAGTGGAAAATTTAAAAATTGCAATTTTCAAACAAAATAAATAGCAGAATCAACTGCATAAAAAGTAAACACGCTTTAACTACGAAAAGTCACTGACCTAGTGCGCGGGGTGCAGCGAGCGGCGGCGATGTTGGGCGTAGGTACTTTTTATCGGAGAACAACAAATCAGCGGCATAAACTCACTAAGTTGCGAGTTGTTAATTAATAAAAGATCACTGATTGAATAATTAATCACTTAAAATCACATTACAATCAGAATTTTAAATCATCAACAGTCAAATTTTTAAATTTTCAAAGTGTCCCCCGTTTTTCATTATGCACAAACGACATCGTCTTATTAAATTTTCACGGACTCGTCTTAACAAGTCCCCATCTGCCATTCTTTTAAGTTCGTCGAAGGCATTAATTATTTTAATTTTTAACTCGTCCACAGTGTTCACTTCTCGTGCATACACCTTGTTTTTTACGGCCCCCCACAAAAAGAAATCCAGTGGCGTCAGGTCCGGTGACCGTGCTGGCCATCGAATAGGTCCAAAACGGCCAATCCACTGACTCGCAAACATATCCGTTAGTCGCTGTCTAACAGGCATTACGGAATGGGCGGGCGCACCGTCCAATTGGTACCACAGTCGTTCATACACGTCCAAAGGTAAATCGTCCGTATAGTCTGACACTGGGCCACTAAGAAGTTCTAAAAATTTCTCTGCATTTAATGTTCCATCAATAAACACTGGACCTATTATTTTGTTCCTATGAATTCCAGCCCAGACGTTTAGTGAAAACCGGTAATGGAATGAAGACTCTCGACTTAGGCGCGGGTTTTCGTTACTCCAATATCTTAGGTTTTGTCTATTCCAAACTCCATTTCTTGTAAAAGTGCTCTCATCTGTCCACATAATATTGAATAGGAAGTCAGGGTCGTCTGATATTTTGTCGAGAAGCCATCGGCAAAATAACACTCTGACTGGCATATCTCTGGATAACAGTTGTTGAACTTTTCTGAACTTGTAAGGTCGCCGTGCATGCCGTTTCAAAATTCTATGGACAGTTCTGTGACTCACTTGAAACCGCCGCGCTGCTCTCCGGAGGCTACAAGTCGGGTTGTTTTCAAAATGTTGTAATACCCGGTCCTCGATACTTGAATTTGAAGACACGCCCTCTCCTTGAGGAACCAAAGGCCGATTCTCTCGTAACCTCTGAACGGCCAGGGTAAAAACACGGCTGTTGGTAGGGCACGTTCTTGTGTTACCATATCTCTCCCGATATCTACGCAATGCTAAAGCCGCATTTTGTTGACATTCTCCGTACATAAGTACCATGTCGGTGTACTCGGCAGCTGTGTACCTTATTTGAGGCATAATTAAACTAAAAAACTTACTAACTTAACCTAAATCACAAAACTAGCTACCTAATAAATGCCTAAATAACTAATATTACACTAACACCAATAAGTCACAGTAACCTATGCACTAATCCAAATATCATAAATCGTCTTTAATCACAATAACAACAAACTTTTCATAAAATCACGACAATGCGCGCGCGGCTCGTCTTGTGATAAAAAAGTAGGCGTGTGCTCTCCTCAAAGGGCGCCGCTATGCACTGACTGACATAGTTACCGAGTCAAGGACTTTTTGCCGAAAAAAATTCCGCTCACACACACACTCGCAATTTTCTATGCACCACTAATGCATTATTTGCGTAAGTAATATTACTTTTTCTTTATAATTGTAGTATTTTGTGGGAGTGTGCGGGGCGCGTCAGAGTGGGATCGTATGACACCTTTCTCTGTCTTTCAAGCGTATTGAGACGTTGAGAATAGAATCGTAGGTTTTTGCACAGGTTCCTGACCTTACAATGTTTACCTATTATTACGGACTCCGATCTACATCATGTTGAAAAATAAGAAAATGAAAAATAATTTCCTGTGGCTAAAGTAGTCATTGGATTTGATTGATTTTTTGTATACGGGTCAAGAGCATGCCTTTCTTTACGTGGTTTAGAGGAATGTCAATCGTCCTGCTCCACATTGTATAACAAATCTAATATGTCTCACCCATGGTATGTTCACAGGAATACTCGTACAAATCACACAGGTCTATGAAAGTCCTCGCTTCATTGACGGACTTGCCGCAGACAATAACCGTGTCATGGAAGCAGGTGTAAGCGTTATCGCATATCTTCTTCAGTTCAGACTGAAAAAATAACAAAGCTTATTGCCATAGGCACAGAGTATTGTGACAATGGTTTTCTCATAAATTAACTTCGATTTTATAATTAAGCTTAAAATACCCAATGTAAATGGCGTCATGGGCGCCTTTTTTAAATTCTGCAACGTTATCTAAAGGCTTTTTTAAACTCATTAGTATCATGAATATCAAAATGCCGTGTAAAATAAAATATACTTATTTAAATGCGGTTTAAATTAAATTGTCAAGTACCTGTAACTCGAAAATTATCAATAATTGCGGAACATACATGGTGTTTTTTGGGTATGGCACACGAGGTGTTTCTAATTTTATGACGTCACTATTTGGGCCACCCAGTATGACCACATCGTTATTGTAAACGCTCCTTTTAAAAATGATACATAAAAAACAATAAAGCTCAGCTTACCAGATGAGACTTATCAGTAATAATATGCGAATCACCAAACAGTATTACTTGAAAAATTAACAACAAAATACCTTTAATTAAAAACATTATTACTAAACTTAATAAACACTGGTCTTTTAGTACCCAACGTCTAACTACAACATGGTGTGGCAGTCCAGTAGATATGTTGTTGATCAAAACTAAGGATAATCACCGGATGTTTGTGTGTTCAGGATAAACCTTCAATGGTATCTTTCTTGGAAATTATAAACATTAAGTTACAAAGTTACGAACTAATAATGGTTTATAGGAAAGTTCGTAATACGGTTTACTACAAACCAAAATAATAAGAATTTGGGATAGTTAAAAAGTTAAAATTGTGGGTAATAGTGATGTTTCATGACAAAAAAAATATGAGTCTAATTAGACCGTCTGTTAGATTATCGAAAAATATTTTTTGTTTTATAAAATCAATAAAAATGTACGAAGATAAAACGCGTCAAATATTTGAGTCCCCCACACTTGTGACGTTACTGACCGCTAAAAATATCATACTAATGTCTAAGAATATGACGTCACACGAGTTTTCAAAGCACTGTATCATGTCTTCATTGTTTCTTTGCGTAAAAAAAGACAAAATATGCGTACAATATTTTCGGAAATCTATCTGATGGATTTTTTTTGTTAACTAGAACATTCGTGGAAGTAACGTAGTCATTCCCTGGGGCTATTAGGGTCAATTTTCACAGTATCCTATTCATTTTCATAATAATCTGTTAAACATCTGCATGGTCTTTTCATCATCATCATCAGCCATAAGACGTCCACTGTAACCAACGGCAACCTGCCGTTTGGATCCACCGGTTGCCTGCGACTGTCGATGATCTCACGATGTCGTCGGTCCACCTGGTGGAAGGCCTCCCAACGCTGCGTCTTCCGGTTCGTGGTTGCCACTTGAGAACCTTTCTTCCCTATCGGTTGTCGGTTCTTCGAGCGATGTGGCCTGCCCTTTGCCATTTCAACTTGCATATTCTGAGAGCCTTTTTTTCTGATGTTATTTTATTAATCTACTTTATGAAATGGGTGATTAATTTTTTATTTTTTTTCAATTTATTTGGGGTTGGTGCAGCATGCCTTACTTATCTAAATGCACGCCTTCCTCCCTTGGGGCAGAAACTAGAAACTACAGAGCGATCCCAACACACTGCCTTTGCCTCGTCATGCGCGCACCTGACCTTTCTGATGAATCTTACCAATTAAGGTCGGTGTATGTTCTTTTAGAGCGTCCACCCCGGCGTTGCCACTCACATCTGTCTTTTATTTAGTCATCTCTCTCTTATCCTTTCCACTTGACCAAACCATCTAAGCATCCAGTCTTCTTTCAAGTCTCTGTTAACCCGACTACGGCAAACCAAAAAAGAAGGGTAAAAAGTTGTAGTGGTCATAATTATCAGGAGTGACTCCATTTTCACCCATATCTCATGTTCATGTTTATCCTTTCTTTCGTCTTCCTTTACTCTTATTGCCATATAGGTACATAAAGGGTGTAAAAGTACCCTTAACGTAAACGAAGGGCACTTGTTCTCTCCACCACTGCGATAATTTTTTTGTTCTACATCATACCTAGAAACCCCCTAGTTACGGAGATATTGGGGGTCAAAGTCCCAAATTTAATTAGGTTATAACTATACTTAAATTACCTCCTAGACTCATTTACTATTTAAAGCATTCACTAGCACAATGTTTTAATGAGTGCTACATTGAGTTTTACCATAAAATGTGAATTTTAACCTCAAAAAAAAAGTTGTTAGTCGTCGACGAAAATAAAATTTTGTAGGTACTTAGGTAGGGGTACTTAGTTTGATGTACAGAATGCTTGGTTGACGGCTGCGTGAAGGGGTTAATTTACAGCCTGTATACAACTCTAAACTTTTCTCACAACGTTACAGGTCAGGTAAAGTCTGTCCACCAGTCTTAATAAAGCCTTTTTTTTACTTCCACTTCGACATAATTTTAGTATAGTAAAGTTAGTTATCTTCTTGTGACGTGGATCCCGTTTGGGTGAAGGCCTCCTCTTTTTTCTTCCACAATCCTCTATCTTTAGCGAGGGACATCCAAACTCGCCCTATTATTTTAATAATATCATCAGCCCACTTTTTTGCTGGTCTGCCGACATTTATTTTTCCTAATGGACCTTTCCAATAAGGGGTTTTTATGGTCCATGTATTATCTTTACATCTCGAAATATGACCAGCCCACTGCCATGTCCACCAGTCTTACTAAGAGGTATTGTATAACCCAGTACAAGTAGTATTGGATCAGATAGGCAGTCGCTCCAAGTAGAATACGAAATTCAACTGCATCCGTTTAGGTCGGAAACCACCCCCAACATAGTGGGGAATATGCAGGCAGATGATGAACTTTTTAAACTACTATTTTGTACCACAAAATGAATCTGGTATTCTATTTTATGAATAGATTACGTTCTCGAACAACAGACTATTTTTCTATGCTTTGATTTTCTTTTTAAATTACATAAAACTACCACACAAAATAGAACTCATTACTGAAATCTCAAATAATTAGGTTCGGCTATTCTTTACTCGAATAGGTCGAAGGTGGGTAAAGGTCAGATAGCTCCTATTTTCTAATGTTATTTAAATAGTAGGAGAGTGGTTTCATTAAAGTGCAAAGGTTGTTCCACAACCTAGCCCGGCTGCAACACCGATGTTTGATATTTCATTGTATTTTTTCTAATTTTGATATTTAAACTACAAAATAATTAAAAGTATGTAAGTTAAAATCTTTTATTTTTTGTAATTATTGGAAAATATATACGATACTGCCACATAAAATGATTACAAAAGTAGACAATGGGGTATGAAGCGTGGCCTGCATAAATTCCTGCGTTTTGTTTAATTTTATTTCTTAATTTTTGCCGCGAAATTATCAATACAAATAAACAATTTTTGTGTGTGACAACTCTTTTTTAAAACGTCACGATTTCCAATAATCCCAATAATATCTCAGTTTTTTGACATAATGCCAAATAAATATGTGTTTTCTCTCCGATATTATAGGTCTTTTTCATTTTTTTTTCAGGAGCTATGAAACGCATGTGGCTAAAAAGTAATGGATATAAATATTGATGGATGGAGGAAGCCCAGAGACAAGATGGATGGATTGTGTGAGTAATGATATGAATGAGAAAGGAGTAAATGCCACCTTGACGTCTAATAGGGAAGAATTGAAGAAAAATCCTGTTGCGCCGACCCCAAATATGGAATAAGGACATGAAAATGATGATTATTATGTCACATTATAGCAGCGGTGGCCCAGTGGTGGTGGCCCCGACTTACGAACAGTAGGTCGTGGGTTCGAAACCAGGCAGGCAAATTACTTTGTGTAATTTATTTCATCACCGCTGCTCTCAAAACGGTGAAGGAAAACATCGTGAGGAAACCGGCATGTCTTAGAACCAAAAAAAATCGAAGACATGCGACAGCTACCAATCTCGCCTGTGTCCCAGTAGTGAGAACACTAATAGGCTGTTGATGATTACACAAATGCGACATTAAGAATGAAACACAAAATACAACTGTAATACACATTTATTCAATGAATGAGACGTCTAAATATAGAATGGAATAAATTGAAATATTCAAATGGAATAGCTTTTAATTAAGATTAGTAATCAGTCATCAAAATAACTGTTAGTTGGTCGACGGGACACGGTCAGGAGAGATCGGTCGTCGGGACACGAAGTCTGCTTGTAATCTGAAATTAATGAATGTGGATCAAGAATCTCTAAATAATCATATATTATATTCATTTACAAGGCAAATATGAGTGCAAAACGCATGTGAAAGGCCCTAGAAAGATATACACTGATCTTATCGATGACGTTGTTTAAAAAGGACAGGTGCGTAGAACTCGTAACCGGCGTGCTTGTATGACCAGATGTTTGAATGTGGACGAGGCAAAAAGAGTACCGTATGCAAGGATCGTAGTAGGTGGCGTTCTGTGGTTTTTGCCTACCCCCACGGGAACAGGGAGTGAGTTTATGTATGTGTGTGTGTGTATATATATAAATTGGTCACGTCATATCATGTTACGTTTTAAAACTAGATGAGCCTGGTGTTCGTACCTGAATACTCTGAGAAGAACCAACCGAAACATAAGTATATACTGTCTGTCTGAGTGCTTTCCCACCAGAGATGTGCCATTCTACGTTGCTATTGATGTGTTTGATATCCACCAATCAGACTGAGTGACATACATTCCATAATATTATGATCTATAGGTAATATCATTTGGTGGCATCAGCTGTCGATTCAACCGTGAAGTGCAGACGTAGATAGATCGAATGTCAGCCATGTTGATTGACGCTCGATTAGCTACAAGAACGATGCATTAAAACTCTTATGTGTGTGAGAGTGAGATAGGAATGCAACCTAACATGCTTCCTTTAACGTTTATAAAGATGAAATTGTAGGGTTGGATCGTTGTCGAATTTCATTTAATAGTTCATTAAAAAAATACTGCCTCTTTGGTCTTACATCCTGAATTCAAATTCGGGTTATTGGGTTTTTTCCATCAGGAATGACTTCGTAGCAGCCCTGGAGTCTGGATTTGACCGCAATAGGCTAGTACCCAATTAAATCTAGCTTAAAAATATAACTGGTGAAACATGGTTGTACTATTAAGATCACCTCTGCTTATCCCTTTGGGGACAGAGTCAGCCCACAATACCCTACCGTGATTATACCTAAATAAATTTCATTAAATATTCTAACATGTGAGTTGAATAATATTATTAAAACATAACATTTACGGTAATAATGTTAATGATAATGCAGGATTGCTTCGTTAGTCAATGAGCGTGGGTAGAACAAAATTACGTTCAGATTTCTCGTTAGAAAATTTTCAGTTGGTAGTCCAGTTTACTGCCTCCGGCAATTTCTATGTGGGCGTTCTAATATACGCCTCTGCACCAGGTGTATTAGGCGGTATGTTGGGTAAGTACCTATTTGAATAGGGATGTCGACTAAGTAAAAAATAATATGATTCTATAAAGTCTGTCAGATAGATTACCGAAAATATTGGATGTGTGTCTTTTGTTTTATCTAATTAATACAAATTTACTAGGATGTACATGCAGAGGTCATGAGGGCTTGTAATGACTCTTTTAGGTAAAAAATGTACTGAAATGTGACGTCTACTGCTCATTTTTCACTCATTTTTTGCTTACCTGAAAAAAATGCATGTGTCCAATATTTTTTTGAAATCTATCTGATGGGCTAATTAGATTTATTTGTCCTTAGGTCTATTTACATAAGATGAAAATCTGGATTTTACGTGGTAAACGTTGATCAGTTTTATTAGAACAGCTCAAATACAGTGGAATTTTCGGAGGGTGGAAAATCATCAAATGACTCCTCCCGTTCTCCAGTAACTAAAAACCTCCCATGTTCCGCATGGCATGGCATGGCCGCGGTATCTCTTTTGAACAACCTGCTGCCCCGACGGGAGATTACAGTACCTTGAAGTATGTCGCTCGTTTAACACTTGAGATTTATATATCGGGCCCAACGATTCTACCCCAAAACAAATATACATACTGCGACCAATCAAGCTCGCATAAGGGTATCTATTAAATGCGAGGCCATGTTGTACTGGAAATGTATAGGTTGATGTGTTCCTGTGTATCCTTAGGTGATACCCGGTTACTATTGCTTATTGACAGGTGATAACTAGTAATTAAAATACGTTACATACTTGTACGGAGCTGAATATAGATCAGCTGCAATTAGTAAGTTACTGGAGATAGGGTACTAAACCCGCAGATATAGGTAGACCTAGATAACGCAAGAGAGAGTAATTTCACGTGCCTAGCTTATGTACAAAAATCGTAAGTGGCCACTTTCGCACTCAGTCTGCATCAGTGTATAGCTCTAGTCGGACGCACTGGTGCAAAAGGCGAGGGTTGGGGCGAAGGGGGCGCCGTACTCGGTGGCGTCTTTATATCGATATGGTTTTCCGATTTTCTATCACTAAATAGTGCTTGTGACGTCATCCTAATAGTTTTCATACAAATCGTGATACTTGTGTTATCATCATATATCAGATATTGATATACCTATATCAATATCTGTGACTGGATCCTATTCCTAGTTCCTGGAAGGCAAACTTCTCATGATCCACGGTGCAAGTGTGGGAAGGGACCACCGGAGCAGTTTTTACCTAGTTAGAGTCTGATAGACCCCTCCGCTCGGCCCAGTGTGGAGGACATAAGGATTTTCCAAAACAAAAATAAGAATCCTTACCCAAGTAGTTGAGAAAAACTGATGCAGGCTATAAAAGTACATGTGATACTTACTCCTCCTCCGAATACAGTTAAAGTCGAACATATCGCACAGGTCCCTGAAGCCCATGATGTCGCCGGCGTGGCTGATCCCGCAGATCGGCACGCGGTCGTGGTTGCAAGCCTTGGCCATGCTGCACCACTTGGCTCCCATCTGTGACGAGAACAGATAAAAATAACTACTTAGTACAACTTTGTTGCGTAGGGGCTCTTTCGACAAGCTCACCGTCCGTCCGTCTTCACGTCTTGATGACGACGATAGGCCGTGTCCAACGACAGGGTCTATCGGCACATTCGTTTTCCACGCCCGCCTCAAAGAGATGTCACAACATTGAAGGGGCAAGGGCCGATGCCCGTCAGGCGCAAAGAGATCCCGCGGCCTCGACACAAAGGGCTAAGAGCATGGGTGGTTTTTAGTCAGTAAAAGTCTGATACTCCCTCCCTACCGCTCTGTCCAGAGCAGGAGGAGTCAATTGATGATTTCACACACTCCAAAAAAAGGGGTCTCTTTTAAAGTCGAGAGTTACTCGTACCGTAAACGAAACATCGTAGAGGCACGCCTGATGATGTCGATGGTAGGAGAAATAAAGAGAAGTGAAACTTAAAACCTAACCTAAAGTTAACTCACGACTTAAATAAATTGGGGGTATATGAACTCAGGAACACAGACGCGGACGCAGCAGAGATTTCCACTCCTTGACTGAATTTTAACAAAACGTATTATGCAAATAAGGGGAGTATCAGGTATGTGTCATAACCAGCAGTACGTCTGGAATCCCGATGGAAGAAGGGAAATGATGGAACACTTAACATCAAGTAATAAATCTGAGAAAGAGGGAAATAAAACATTTTGTTGGTTTATATTATAAAAAATATAAATGAAAATGATAATGTACATATAAATGAATGTACCGAAGGCGAGTAAGCAAACTAGTAACACGATGAAACGATCACTAAACAATATCCTAACATGGTGAACACTTGATACTATGGCAAGTTGCCAAACTGTAACACCACTGTGGCGGTACCACTTGCACTAGTTTCTACAAAATGGCCGTTTACGAACACATGCTCTTGTTAGTGCAGAACTTATGTTAGTTTAGCACTTTATGTTATGAAACTTAGTGTTACTGTTACGACACATGAAATATTTGTTTTAGTACATAGAGAACTTACAGTTTATAAAAATAAACAAAAAAGGAAACCACAGTCATTAGTAATGCTAATTAGAAATCCTCACATTGAGACTTTTAATAAAATGAATGGTTAAGCACAAAAAAATACACCGCTATCATTAAAGTAAGAAGAAACATAAAATAATTACTTAGCAATATACATTTTAACTTGCGGACCTGGCTGACGTCGTCCTGCCCGGACAGCAGCGCCACCTACCAAGTCCAATGGTGAATCTAAACCATTCTCGAATCCACTTGAACACATACGGAAATTTTCATCAAAATAGGTCTAGCCGTTTAGGAGGAGTTCAGTAACAAGAACACGTAGATAAGAAAAATATATATAAAGAAAACATTTATGACTGAAATAATAGAGAAAATAATAAAAATAAAAAATCTTTATTCCCAGTTTTGTGGGAACTTCACAAAAATCTGGTCACATCCACCAAATCATTTATACGACGACGGACGACACGGTTGGCGCAGTGGCTCAAGCAATGGACTGCTGCGCTACGTGTCGCGGGTTCGATCCCCGCACGGAAAAAATAATGTTATGGCCTACAGATCGTTGTTCCGGGTCTGGGTATTGTGTATGTGAGTTTAAATGTTTGTGAAGGCACCCACGATACAGGAGAAATTCCTAGTGTGGGGCAACGTTTTTCTAAAAAAAAAAGAAATACACATCTACAACAAATTTGTACTGACACTTTTGCATGAAATACCAGATTTTATGTTCATAACTGACGAAAAATTTAAGGCCATGACTCAGGCTAAATTCCTTGTCACCAATTGCGGTTCTAATGCATCATCCAGGACTTGGATGAAGCAAACGACAGAGCTGTCTAGGTTGCTACGAACTGATTGGACCAAATCTGATTCATCGATTAGAAAGGTAGAAGAATTGCGCGTCAACATCAATGTACTTCATTTAGAATGCTGTCTTCTATTTTTTCTTTGCTTTCTTCTGCAAACAGCCGTAAGGAAATTTCTAAACGCTTTATTGACGCTTCCTTCATCTGCTGAAATCTTTGAGGAGGTGTTTTTCGATGCCCTTTATATTTAATTTGTTAGGGTTCCGTACTTCAAAAGGATAAAAACGGATCCCTTATATTATAGGATCGCTCGTGTGTCTGTATGTCTGTTACAGTCAATTTGTACCAAATCTAATCGACACATGTTTTTCTATGACCCAAACATGGACTGATGAATAACTTAAATAAATTATTTTTGAATACCCCCATAACATTTATTTAAGTTTCACTTTTAGGGAGCTTGACAGTTTTATTTGTTAAGTTTTGGAATCTATACCGTGTATATCAAATAAAAAGGCTTATTGTAAAGATCTCTAATTTATTTTTAAAAATAGTTTTAAGATAAACACTTTTAAGGATATTTAAGAAAATTGAAAAAATACAGAAATAATGTCAACACTTCTGGGAAACCAAAACTACAGAACAACCTATAAAAATCGATGGTGCTAAAATAACATGTAAAATCTCTCATTATCTACTACAATGGTACGGAATCCTTTTTTTTGGCGGCTGGAAAATCATTAAAAAACCCCTCCCGCTCTTGGGCAGAGCGAAAGGGAGTGTCAGACTTCCACTGACTAAAAACCACCCATGTTCCTTCTTAGCCCTATATGTCGAGGCCGCGGTAACTTGTGAACAACCCGCAGCCCCGACGGGATGGTACAAAACCCTTCACGTGCAAGTCCGACTTGCACTTGGTCAGTTTTTTTAGTTTTAGTTAATATTTTTGTTTGTTATTTCTAGTGTAGTCATATCATACAATATCTGTTACTATAAATACTTTTTAGTGTAAAAATACAAGAGTACGAGTTTTACTGAGCAGAGATCTGAGTGTGTTTTATTTTATTAAAACAGATTGCGAAGCCTTACAAGATTATTCTACGGAGCAGCTAAAATATTTAGGAGACTTGATATTAAAATGATTAATAAAGGCGCTAGTAAAGAACGGGTTTTATGACTCCCAAGCTTAGATCTAATAAAATAAGGGATAAGGTAGAGGGATAGTGTAAAATTTGAGAATATTACTCTTTTTACCTTCCGCCCCATAGCGATGTCCTCATTGTCTCGCTCCTTAGGAGGCCCATGAGCCTCTGTCATAAATATGGTAGAGCACAACAGGCCGATGACTGAAAGCACAAGATGAATTAGAATTTAGAATAATATACTTTATATAATCATACTATGACATTCCCACTGCTGGGACTGTATGAGATGAGGAAAAGTCTGGTTAAATTTGTGTCTACAACCCTTATTTATTATATCTATTACAAAAGCGGTTAAACCTAGGTTTAACTTAGACCGCGGCTCTGACTTCGATAATATTCAAACGAAAGTGACGGCTGCGAGATAAACCAAGTCTAAGTTAAACCCAGGTTTAACCACTTTTGTAATAAGGCCATATATCTTCCTGCCGTTGTCCAAAGTAATTTAGGGTTGGCGAAACACGTTTTTTTTTCTTACAATCCCCTGTTGATTGTCATACTAATAAGTCGAGAAATACTGGAAAATGTTACAACAATAATACTTCTAACCAACCCAACAGGGAATATAAGCGTGATGTTATGTAATTTGAAATGAGAAGACATTCTTTATTCAATTTTGATCAGTGAATAGGTACTAGATTTCCACTTATTTTAGAAATACTGGAAAATGTTACAACAATAATACTTCTAACCAAACCAACAGGGAATGTAAGCGTGATGTTTTGTAATTTAAAATGAAAAGACATTCTTCATTCAATTTTGATCAGTGAATAGGTACCATTTCAACGTGAAAAAAAACCGTTGTACTTACAAGCTAAAGCTTAAACCTTTCATTCCTTTTATTCGTGAGAAAGACCAGCTGCTACACAGCCTGCAAAGACTTGGCAATCTGCCACAGTACGGTGAGATAACCAACTTTTAACAATCTGCTAGAAACGTGGTTGCAATTAATTGCACCAAATTAATTAGGAGTTTTTGCTTTCCGTTTTGTTAACTAAAAGATCTTGTTCATGTATATATGGAATCCCGTACCAAACTGTGTCAACGTCAAGCTTAGTTTTTTATTGTCTACATTTATCATATTAACTCCTACAAAAATAATTACTATAACAGTTTGATCATGAAACTCGAGAAATCTTGGTACGCATTTCGGTCATTGTCTAAAGAAAACTACTTAAATTCAATGTT
The DNA here is from genome assembly GCA_932274075.1 of Diarsia rubi. Taxonomy (NCBI): domain Eukaryota; kingdom Metazoa; phylum Arthropoda; class Insecta; order Lepidoptera; family Noctuidae; genus Diarsia; species Diarsia rubi. Next base: position 11,621,790 of record OW026433.1, on the reverse strand, counting down.
TAGATTTTGTACATAGATATTTAGTTGTTAGGTATTTACACTTTTATAACATAACATCACGCCTGTAATTCCTGAAGGGTTGAGCAGTGGTGTACGAATCAGTAAACCCATTTGTCACCAGATATAATATGTTTGAGTCTCATGTATAGGGAGCAAGCCTATTGCTATTATGTTAATTCGGGTTCCTTGGCTGCTATAGAGAAATTGCTAATGGAAAATCTAAATAATACGTTGCCCGGGCAGATGTCGAACCTAAGGCATCATGCTCAATCGGCCGGAGGACACGGTGGAGCACACAGTGGAGGTGTGCCCCGCTTGGGCGGAGCCCCGCCGTGTTCTCGTAGCGGCGATCGGCGGCGGCGACCTCTCGCGCCCGGCCCTGGTGCAAGCCATGGTCCGGGGCGAGGAGGAATGGGACGCCGTCGCCTCCTTCTGCGAAGCAGTGATGCTGGCGAAGGAGGTGGCGGAACGCGAGAGGGAGAGAACCTCTCGTCCCAGCCGCCGCGGGAGGCGCTCCGGGCGTCGGGGGTCCCGCGATGACCTCCGGCCACCGTAGACGCGGGCCTGTGGACGGTGAGTGATGGGCTAACTCGCCGTCCGTCCGTCTCACGACGAAAACAGGCCGTGTCGACGGCGCGTTCATGTTCCACGCGCGCCTCAAAAAGATGTCAGCAACATGGGAGGGGCCCGAAAGGGCCGACGCCTGTCGGGGCCGCGGGTAGTCCAACGGTTATCACGGCCTCGACATAGAGGGCGAAGAAGGAACATGGGTGGTTTTTAGTCAGTAGAAGTCTGACACTCCCTTTCGCTCTGCCCAAGAGCGGGAGGGGTTATTCGATGATTTTACACCCACCAAAAAAAAAAAAGGCATCATGCTCAGCCGTCGCACTTGCGACCACAAGACCAAGGTACTTATGCCATATTATAATGCTTGTGAATATTATGTACTAGCGGACGTCACGCGGTTACACCCGCGTAGTTCCCTTTCCCGTAGGAACACAGGGATAAAAAGTAGCATATATTACTCAGGGTGATTGTAGCTTTCTAATGGTGAAAGAATTCTTGAAATCGGCGCGGTGGTTTTGAGTTTTTTCATTACAAACATACACACACAAAAATACAAATGTTTCCTTTTTAAAATATTAGTGTAGATGTATATTAGATAAGGTGAGCATTGAAAACCAATAGACATATTTTTCTGGTAAATAAATACCCACCTAAACTTGACAAAAATAAAGTTCAATACAAACAAAAAACTTACCAAAGACATTAAAAATCCTGGAGGCCATTTTAAACGTTATCTATAAAACTTATTCCTTCGAAGGATGCACCGTGAGTGACACCACAAGGTGTTTACCTAACTAAAGTCTAGAATATTCGCCATTGTCTAGGTGTTTAGCTAAACTTCCGCAAATTCCACGAAAGCGGCTGCATTTTGTAAATATACGCCCGTGTTGGTACTTTGGCAGTTCTAACAATGTGGTAGGTAATTGTGTAATAGGGTTGTATACTGACTCAAAAAAATATGATTCTATTTAGTCCGTCTGTTACATTTTCGAAAAATATTGGATACGTATTTTTGTTTTATCAAATCAATAAATATGTCATACTAATGTCTCAGAAAATGACGTCATATCATCTTCATTGTTTGTTTACGTGAAAAAAGAAAAAATACGTGTCCAATATTTTTAAAAAATCTAACAGTCGGTCTAATTAGAATCATATTTTTTTATATATATCCCAAGAGCGGGAGGGGTTATTTGATCATTTGATAAAACAAAAAAAACTGGATCCAATATTTTTCGTTAATCTAACAGACGGACTAATTAGAATCACATTTTTTTTAAGTCAGTTAACATCCCTATTTATTTCCCAGTAAAATGTTAATGAGCATTTTACAGAAGCGTCAAGTGAGCAAAATCATCAAATAATAAGAAACACATGTTTTGCAAAACGGTCCTTGTTTAATACTGAGAATATATTCGTAAATTAATTATGTAGGTATTAAACCATTTCCTTTTTTGTAATTTCAATGCCGACGGTAAAAACTCTGACCTAGATCTCAATTTTGACGAACAATTCATTGTGAATGTAGGTACCTAAGTAGAGTATTATATCACAGGATGTTATTACAGTGTTATTTTAATAGTTACGTAATTAAATGAATAAGTACGTATTGTAATATGAGTAGGTATCCAAGGATTTGTTATAAAATACTTGCACAATACTTATGATCTACCACTCACCAAGATCTATTACTCAGCTCAGCTAGACTCAATCACGTGCCATCGCCTGTCATCGTCATAGTATGGACAGTCGATGAGCTAGACCATTACTCACCATCAACAGGCCTGCGCCTACGGTGGCCGGAAGGCATCACGTGGCCAAAATTCATCATCAACCTATAATGTTCGCATTGCAGGGACTCAGGCCTCTTCTGTAGGAGAGGGATGGGCTATAATCCACCACGCGGGCACAGTGCAGGTTGGTAGATGTCACATGTCATCGAGTTTTTTTTTGATTCTAAGACATGCCGGTTTCCTCACGATGTTTTCCTTCACCGTTTTGAGAGCAGCGGTGATGAAATAAATTACACAAAGTAATGCACCTGTCTGGATTGGAACTCACGACCTACTGTTTGTAAGTCGGGGCTGACACCACTGGGCCACCGCTGCTCTCCATAATTCTTCAAATATGACGGATGATTTTAATGAAAATCTCCAATCATTGTGTCTAATGGGGTGAACTTAGGGTGTGTGGAGCTGGACTAAGAATATTATAATGTGAATGACCAGTACATACATAAAAGAAGTAAGACGAGTATGAAAGTATCATACTTAGCGAGTTGTTTCAGCTCAACCTCATGGAAAAAAGGCGTGAGGCGTGGCGTGATATAACAAGATTCCTAACCAAATTAAAGAACTTCCAATGGTCCGCTTCAGAAGGACCTTACACAGATGGTTAGTTGAGATTTCATTCCATGACATTGTTATGTAGGTACGTGCGAATAAAACAGCGATCTGCTTAGCACTGTTCGTTTATTAAATGAAAAGAGGTGACATGAAGTGAGGTTGAAACCTATATGGATTACCTTCATATAAATAACACCCCTCCCTTACAAGTAATAACTTAATTCTACAAAAACTGTTTATAATCTACATGAGGACGATAACGTTTCGCCCTGTCCTGTGGGGCAGTAGGTGGTATATCAAGTCCCAGTACTCGAGTTTCTGTTGACAACATCCCATCGTCTGTGGCAGCCGTAGCTCCGCCCCCAGAAACCACTGCTGACGTTTCTTCACTGTGAGTCTCCGTCTCCTCCTCCCCAGCTCTAGTAGGCTGAGCGCTGATAATTGGACAGTCTGGTTCCGACTGTGATGTGATTTCTGGTGCAGTTTCAATTTCGGTCGTGTCTGAAACACTATCGGTATCCCATCTCCGCTGCTTTGTGTGTATCTACGTAAAATGAAAAAGTTGGTAGCCAAGTGTCATTCTGAATTCGGGCCAAAACTTTAAACGAATGATACTAAAATAAATTGAGGAAAACGATACAAACTGTCAACAGCCTCACTGCACCTGCAACCAAACTTCAGAAGTGGTTGTGATTTAAAGCAATAGATTAGCTACAATTCAATTTGTCACAGTTAGAAAAAAAAACATTTAATTCAGACAAAAAAATAATGCCTGTCGATTCTCTGTTATTCGTTTTACTTGTTAATCAGCGGCTGCTTGTGACTTTAGTCTGTATAAAGTAATTATAAAAAAATATCAGCAACGGCCGAATACTGAAACGCCACTCAAATATAAGTAACCCTCAAATCTCGTGCTGTCTCGGTCGCTCTATGCTGAAGTAACAGAGACAGAACGAGATTTAAGAGCAACTTAAAATTGAGTAGCGTTTCAATATTCGGCCGTAAGAGTTCTGCCAAATCCAGTCACTTCAAATATTAGCCGGAACAAACAGACAGAAGTAGATTTTTTTTTCTGTTTTGTAATATGCCCCGTATCTATACACTTTAATATTGTATTCAGTAAAAAGCTGTTATTTTAACATTACAAATACACAAATTAATTTGATGTATTAAGATTTATTTATTAAAAGATTTCACAAGTAGTAAAGGTACAAAGGCGCACATAATTATTATATTTGCCATCATCATCATCATATATCATACCATACTACCATAACATGAAACACTAATGAATTACACCACCACCACCAACCACCACCACCATGAATTTACTGCCATATTGCAGTAAATTCTTTTCTAGAAAGAAGGCAGTAGACAGCAGCAAACCAATATTTATGACACATTCACTTCTAATTTGTTTTGGTTGGTTTATGAATGACGAAGTTTTTCTAAGAAGCCTTCGCTCCCTTTTCGTGCCCAGCCAGGGTCATAAATCTAGTCTGCAAACGACTATATTTCAGATGTCAGACAAACAATTCCAAGAAAACAGTATTACAAACTGTATCATGACTCAATGAATCCAAGAGAGTTCATTATGAATTGCGTAAAATATTCATATTAGGCTAAATAACAAAATTATTTTGCAATTTTTCAAAAACAATCGGTTTTTAAATAGTATTGCAAAACTACGTTCTTAACTGTTTCCAAACAAGAGTATTGTGAAATACATTGACATTTATTTTTTACACATTAAACGCATTCAAACATTGTCTTTCATATTATTACACTAGTTGATGCCCGTGGCTTCGCGAAAATAACTCTGTCTGTCTGTCTGTCGCGTTTTCACACCAAAACCACTGAAACGATTTTAATAAAATTTGATAAACAGATAGTCTAGAGCATGTCTAGAGCCTGAGAAAGGTCAGCCTTTGTAATGCGAAAAAAGGGTTGTTAGGGGGTTGAAAGGGTTGATGAAAAGATTACTTTTGGTCGCGATAACTGACATCGGTCGCGATAACCGACATCGGTCACGATAACCGACATCGGTCACGATAACCGACATCGGTCGCGATAACCGACCAAAAATGCCGGCATCAGCTAGTTAACAAATATTGCTCCAATAAAACCACTAAATATTAAACCAAACAACCGACCTAAACATTCCTTTATACACTAGCAACATTTGAAAATAGCCCCAGTGCACACTACTATACATATTTAATCTAGCTCATTCGGAAGTGACCCACATGTGTTCCCCTGGCTTCTTTTGTGGCTGGAGGCTGCATTAAAACCGGATCTTTATTAAGCTCCACCTGAGTGGAAAGATTTAAAAAGAATTTCTGCATTTCGTGCGCCCTGTGTTAACGAATAATTGGATTTTACCTTATTTCGAATGAGATATGTGTTTTAGTTTTTTTAATTTTTCTGTTCTGTGGTTTTTTCAACTCCGGTCCCTATCTACATTTAATCTTATTCTAAATTGTTTGTATGTAATAAAAAATTACGTTTAAAAACTAAAACCCGACTACGAATAAAAACGCAGACTGATTAAACCGTGGTCTTAAAAGTAGAAAACAAGAACAATCTTGTAAGTATATAATTTGATAATTATTATAGAGGACAGTCGTAGTCGCATGCCACTGATGTTCCTTCACGGCGTTCTCATTGATACAGGAGTCAACTGCTAGTTGCCATTAGCAAGGTGGCATGCGACTACGACTGTTCTGATAAGTTCTACTACAGCTTGTACTGAATATCCGTCAAGTAACTAAATATATAATTAAAAACAATTTTAAAATGGTTTTAATTTTAAATGGATACTCAACGACTCTTGCTAATGGTATAGTACAAAATGGCGTCGAAATTTTGATTTGATTGCGCTTGCGATAGCAAATAGCTAATAGCTGGCAATCACAATCGAATCTATTACTCGGCTTCGGTTTTGTGAATAATGATTTTCGATAGTACGATGGTTCGTTTGGATACGACTGACAATCGAATCGTTGTGAATAGTTTTGCATATCTCCATAGTGGTTTAGTTGCCGGTGTCCTTGGGGCCACTGTGACAAGCAGTATTACAGTGTAGCACACCAGTATAAGCTAACATTAATCCTCTCAAGATTGTTCGTACATTTCCTTTTTCTACGTTCGATAGATGGGTCATCGTACAGTCTGAAATGTGGGAGTGAGTCAACAGCAGACTGAAAAGGTATTGATGTAAACAATATTATTACTATGTTTTAGGGTTCCGTAGAACTTGTGACTTTATACAAAACTGCCGCTCGAGTCGACTTCAAGGTGAAAACTTGCTTGTCTAGGTTAGTACTTGGATGGTTGACCATCCTTACGTACCGAGTTTCCACCGTGCCTCATAAATCACGTTAAAGCCGTTGACCTTTTGTTACAGGTAGTCAGTGACTTGAAAGTTTGATAACCAGCCTTATCAAAGGCGTAACGTATTACCCAGTAAGTACTAACTGGGTTGTGGAGGTCAGATAGGCAGTCGCTCCATGTAAAATACTGGTACTCAGCTGCATCTGGTTAGATTGGAAGCTGGCCCTAACATAGTTGGAAAAAAGCTTTTCAGATGATGATGCTGTTTAGGCTTCCGTACCAAAAGGGTTTGATTTTTTCGTCCGTCAATTACAGGGCTGTTTCTTTTGAACCCTAAAAGGTAGACGCTTGATATTTTCACCGAGAGCATGACTTTTTTTTCTTGGTTGGGAAATCATCAAATAACCTCTCTAAGTTGTGGAATATTATTATTATTATTATAGACCTTTATGTCGAGGCCGCAGTATTTCTTACAACATCCCGCTGCCCCGACGGGCGTACCGAGTGTATGGCTGGTGTAACAAACAAACAAGAAAGTCAAGACACGTGTTCTTGACAGCGTTTTGTGTTCCATTGCAGGGTAAAGGTTTACCCAATACCCTTTCACTTTCATTTTCTCCGTGCTGTTTTCTCTGGCCAATCTCACACAAACGCCTCAAACCCATCATGCCAGTTTTTAAACCATTTTCGAAGACGACCCCCGTTTTCTAGCTCCCGCTGCATTTCAAAATAATCGTGTAGTGTTAAATAATAATATAAGAAGATATAGAACCCTTTGTGTCTTCTTGTCCAGTCCGACTCGTGCTTGGCAGGTTGTATTCTGTGTATTTGTTAAACCGAAATGTAAGTTACAAACAATTTTGTTTTGACAGCTTAGAAATCACTGAGTAATCTTCTGACTCAAGTTATAATTTTATTGAAATATCTTCATGATCCCTGTGTACAACTTACTCAATGATTCTATCAGCTCATGATTCACATTGATACACTTTGTAATTTTACACCCCATAAAAACGTAGTCACTTAGTTTGGTGTACAGAATGATTTATCGTGAGGATCGGCCGGAGGACACGGTGGAGCACACAGTGGCGGTGTGCCCCGCTTGGGCGGAGCCCCGCCGTGACCTCTCGCGTTCGGCCCTGGTGCAAGCCATGGTCCGGGGCGAGGAGGAATGGGACGCCGTCGCCTCTTTCTGCGAAGCAGTGATGCTAGCGAAGGAGGTGGCGGAACGCGAGAGGGAGAGAACCTTTCGTCCCAGCCGCCGCTTGAGGCGCTCCAGGCGTCGGGGGCCACGTGATGGCTTCCGGCCACCGTAGACGCGGGCCTGTGGACGGTGAGTGATGGGATAGCTCGCCGTCCGTCCGTCTTACGACGACGACAGGTCGTGTCGACGGCGCGTACGTGTTCCACGCGCGCCTCAAAGAGATGTCAGCAACATGGGAGGGGCCCGAAAGGGCCGACGCCCGTCGGGGCTGCGGGTTGTACACTAGTTACCGCGGCCTCGACATATAGGGCTAAGAAGGAACATGGGTGGTTTTTAGTCAGTAGAAGTCTGACATTCCCTTTCGCTCTGCTCAAGAGCGGGAGGGGTTATTTGATGATTTTCCACCAGCCAAAAAGAAAAAAAAAGGTGTTTCAACTTTTTTGTATGGAAGCTGGCATATCGACCCACCGCCATTTTGTTTTTTTTTGTTCAAAATCGCGGCTCACGATAAAATTGTTATGCATGGTAGAAGACATATAGGCGAATAAAAAACATGGTACCCCAAAGTGTCACGTTATCGAGATATTTGAAGGTAAAGATCGACACATGAGTACAATGACCACATAAAAAATTAGACCTTTTACATGTATAGGCGTTAATTATTAATGATTGTCGTTGTACTCATTTTTCGACCTTTACCTTCAAATATCTCGGTAACGTAACACCTTGGGGTCCTGTGTTACTGGACATTTTTTGTTCGTCTTAATGTCTTCTATCCATACATACTACTTTCATCGTGAGCCGCGATTTAAAAAAAACAAAATGGCGCGCAGGTTGATGTGCCACATTGGTTCTATCGCCTTTAAACCCTACGGGTGTTCCAGTAGGGTTTCTGACAGGAAAACTACCACTAGACCAATGAGTATCTGAATACTGTATATGTACTAATAATACTAAAACTAATACTAATGAATAAAACAATAGTATTAACCAACACCTTAATATAAGTCCACTGTCGGAATTACAAGTCCCAGCCCAGCGCGGATACTTCAAATTCCAACAGCTATTGAAAATTTAATTTAAAAATTAATTAAGACATTTCTTAGTGCTCATGAAAACAATGTAATTTGGTTAATAACGTTTATTTGGCGTGCAAAATGTAATATGGTTTATTACCAAGTATTATTGAAAGTATGAAAGGCGTATCAACGTCCCTAATGCAAACATGAATCACTGTAAATCATATTGCAGAGGTAAACGGCGCACTAATGGTCTTGATCGTTTAAGTAGCCATTCTTTTTAACGAAAATTTTATTTTTCGATATGATGATGAGGTATCATCACTATCATTATTTCAGCCTACAGACGTCCACTGCTGGACAAAGGCCTCCCCAAGTTTCGAAACTTTGACGTACCTGCGATGTACCTAATATAAATAAAAAAGGTTTTATTGTTTAATAACTAGGACTTAATGACATGGTAAAGTATAATACATAGAATAACGCACAGGCATAGTTTTTAATTTTAGTTTGGGACTCACTAACTAGATGGCACCTTTAGAATATCGGCAAGCCTATTGCAATATCTCCAATAGTGTTTTGCTATCATCATGAGACCGCATAAATAATACCCAGAATCCAATTAATATTGAAATAAATCAAAATACTACTTATTAGTCTAGTTTGCAAATAGCGTAATATCGCAAGCTACTAAGTAAGTTTAACCCGCACAATTAAAGTGAATTATACCTTCCCGATACAACTGACCTTTGAGTAAACAGAAATCGATTTAATTTGCGTACCAGTGAATGTTAAATATTTATAGAGGATGTAGGTAATCACTGTAACGAGATGAAGGTAATTGCAAATCATACTCCCAGCGTAAGGAATATTCTGCGTTGAATCGAAATGGGCTGTTTACATCGTTTAAACTGATATCTCGCCTTTTAATCTGTAGTTTATCATTAATCTGACGAAATAAGGAGTGACTGTGGTCAAACTAAATATGTTACTATTTGAATTTATTTTTAAACTATGTTTTTATTGCACCAGATTATATAGACTATTTGATTGACACACATGAAGTAAAACACTTTCATATGTAATGAAACTGTTTTTTTAATGGCTGGCAAAATTTTTTAATGATAGCGGTTTAATAATTACGTAGATATACTATTGAATTTTTAGTTAAAGTTGTGTCACGACATGTCATCTCTCACATTGTGTATTAATTATAATTTTATCAGCCCATGGTATCCCACTTCTGGGCATTAATTCTTCTCCTTCTATTCTTTACATTTCGTGCATTAAATACAATTAAAAATGCAAATGCTTTTATTTCTAAACATTAATATAGCAAGTATCAAAACCACTTGCCACTGGTTTTCAATTACCAACACTATAAATGGAGCAAGCACCGCGACCGGCCTACTTGTAGCGCCCCGGATCTCAAGTGCGCATCATGAGACCCTTAGTTATCGGTGAGACTGGTTCTGTACTGTCAATCATTCTTTGAAAGCAAGGACCAAATTATTTGGTGACATCCAAAGATGTACTCGAGTTTGTTATTAGAAGGATTTTAATGAGGTTATCATCTAATTGGGACAATAAGCATACGCCAAAATCGCCCTTGTGCACATTTTTGACTCTGTATGGTATAATAGCAACGCTAAAAATGAGGCCGCGTGCGACGGTAAAGACGTCCTAGACGCACACCTGCTCTGTGCACACGCGCGAGTTTTAGTGTACATCCTAAGACTTGTATATGGAGACGCGGGGCGTGCACAAGGCTCGTCGCGTGCTATTTATTCATTTACTGAGAGGCAGGTCCACCGCAACAAAGACTGCATTATTAACTAACGAATGAAAAATCGCTTCTCGTAAAATCGTCGTTTGAAATCGTCCAACATCGCCATGTGCTCGAATTAGAAACGTACCTGAGGCCTAGGGGTTTTTTTGGCGGCGGCGACCTCTCGCGCCCGGCCCTGGTGCAAGCCATGGTCCGGGGCGAGGAGGAATGGGACGCCGTCGCCTCCTTCTGCGAATCAGTGATGCTAGCGAAGGAGGTGGCGGAACGCAATAGGGAGAGGACCTCTCGTCCCAGCCGCCGCGGGAGGCGCTCCGGGCGTCGGGGGTCCCGCGATGACCTCCGGCCACCGTAGACGCGGGTCTGTGGACGGTGAGTGATGGGCTAACTCGCCGTCCGTCCGTCTCACGACGAAAACAGGCCGTGTCGACGGCGCGTTCGTGTTCCACGCGCGCCTCAAAGAGATGTCAGCAACATGGGAGGGGCCCGAAAGGGCCGACGCCTGTCGGGGCTGCGGGTAGTCCTCTGGTTATCGCGGCCTCGACATAGAGGGCGAAGAAGGAACATGGGTGGTTTTTAGTCAGTAGAAGTCTGACACTCCCTTTCGCTCTGCCCAAGAGCGGGAGGGGTTATTCGATGATTTTACACCCACCAAAAAAAAAAAAAAGGCCTAGGGGTTTGCCCGTCGGGGCTGCGGGATGTTGAAAGAGATACCGCGACCTTGACATAAAGGGCTAAGAGAAAAGGAAGATGGGTGGTTTTTTGTCAGTACAAGTCTGACACTCCCTTTCGCTCTGCCCAAGAGCGGGAGGGGTTATTTGATGATTTCACATCCACCAAAAAAAAAGTCCTAAGGGTTTAGGAACTTTTACGCACCTTCTTTGCTTCCATACATGTTGCGTTTGTGCAAAGACTAGTCCTTAAGGGAGAACATGAATCGTCAGTCCTTCTTCTTAAAATTGTATGTGTTCACTGTGTCATTTTACGGAGCATAATGTGTGTTCGTTTTTCTTAAGCGTTAACAAATACAGTAATTGATATTTTCCTATTTCCAGCTTTTCTGCTCTTGGCTGTGACGGCTTATTCAAACATGGCAAACATTGAATCCTTGCAAAATGATAAGTTTGTTATAAAAACTATTGGTCGAACCAAGGTGAGTAAAAACAATAAACATTTACATATAGTCCGATCAAATTAGACCAGAAAATAGGGATACGGTTACATTAATTCACACCCAGTTAAAAATTGGTAGGATTGTTTGAAACACCATTATAAATTAAATATGCAAAGTCCTCACCGAACCGACACCTGGAAAAAAATCTCGGGGTCAAAGGTCACGAAAATGGGATTTTTGTGATTTTCAGCAAAACGGTAAGTTTTATAACAAAATTTAACGAGACAAAATTATAAATTAGATAATAATTTATAAAAATGCCAAAAAACAATTATTTCTAAGAACCATCATATTTAAAATATAACCACTCAAAAAGTTGAAAGAGTTAGGTTAGAGTTAAAGGTAATATGTATATATAAAATAAACTGATTTTGTGACCTTTGACCCCGAGTAATTCATTTTACAGGTGTCGAATCGATGAGGACTTTTTACACAACATTTATAATGGTGTTTTGAACAATCCTACCAATTTTTAGCTGGGTGAAAATTAATGTAAACTCGGATGTCTAAATTGACCGGATTACGGTAAATATTTCCTTATAAATTGAAAAAGAAACAATAATTTTAAAATACATATTTCAGGCTGTCAACAAACGAGATATCAAAAGCGACGAAAATTCGCAAGAAAACTTGAATAGTTTTATAGAAGAGAAGCTAATGCATCAAAATCAAGCGCTTGAACATTTAATAAAAACGGTTGACAGCAACGGAGATATGATAAAAAAACTGATTGAAAATCTGAGCAGAGGCTTAGAAAAACCAAAATTACCTACTAAAGCAGAACCGGTACCACAAGTTAAACGTAGAAACAATAATAGCGGAGACAATTCTATGGTAAGGCTCGGGAAGATTATTCCTAAATATGGCAAGCTGGCTAGAGATTTGATGATGAAAGACAACAGTGATACTGATCCGACACCTCTTATTGAAGATGTCACTAATTTACCTTTGTTGCAGGCAAGTGCAGTGTGAATCTCTTGCAATGATTTTACATACTAGCTTTAAAACAAAACCACGTTATATTAGTACAGTTTTTATTGATTCATGAGATGATCTTAATAGATTACAAATAAACATTTTTGTGCTCTAAAATATGTGTTTTTCTAAAGTTATTTGACGGTTGAAACGATAGAAAATTTTATAGAACTAGAAATTCATTCTTATTATCTCTTTTGAAAGTTTCAATGATTCTTTTTAAGAAATGAGCATGTGTAAAGCATGGATGTTTTTGAAGATTTAAATGAAATTTTCTATCTTTTCAGCCTGGATCTCGACGGTCACTTGGAGCTGAACCCTCGGTCAGTCCAACTGAGCCTCGTGACGATAACAAAGTAAATCCTTGGTGTCCATTGGCATTACTTTGCCAGAAGAGAGAGGATCCTGTTTGTGGATTTGATGACGCATTTGGGTACGGAAGATTTGAAAATTTCTGCCATTTGCTCCGTGTCAACTGTTATTGGAAATACAGTGAGTAATATAACCCTTTTCATTGTACTGTAACTTTATATTTCAACTTTATAGATCTTTAATTTTCACCACAGAACAACCAACAAATATTTTGTAAGCAACGTGTAATAGAAATGCGATTCATGTTGACAGTAAACATCATTAATTTGATGTCGTTATTTCAGAAGACGTTTTCTTTCAATATTATATTTTGGATTGTGATATGGCTAGAAAGGAGATGACTGCTGAGATGACGAGAAATAGAGATTATGGAAGAAAAACACATGTTGAACGCTAAATAAATTAGAATAAGGGCAGAATAATGATGATTTTGATTAAAAGTGTGTTTTACAATAGGGGATCTGACAAAAAAAACTATTAGTCCGTCAGATAGATTTCCAAAAATTTTCACATAAACAAAAAATGAAGACGATACAGTGCTTTGAATACTCACGAACTCCTCGAAAACGTCACATGTCAGTACATTTTTTACCTACAGATGTCGTCATAACCCCCCACTCATGATCTTCGGGGCGTTTTATCTCTGTCAATTTTTATTAATTTAATTAAACACATTTCACGTTCCCAACATTTTTCGATAATCTAACTGACAGACTAATTAAAATCATATTTTTTTATCCAGTCCGATCCCCTGTTGGATGGTGCTCTTATTTAGAACGGAGGCCTTTTTTGTTGACATTATTTTTCGTTGTCATCTTTTATTATTGTATCATTCTCTGTTGTTCCAGATTTCTCCGTAGTGGATTCGTGTCAGCCAAAATTATGATAAGTTTGTTGAATTAAATATTCAAGTTTAGTTGGGTTTTGTAATTCATGTTTTTTTTAAAATAAAAGTTAGCTTTAAGCCAATTCTTTTTTTAAGCGACTCATCATGTTGACAGAATATTTAGTGTCTTGTTATAGCGGTGGTACATTGGAACAGTAAGATTTGTTTGCCCTAACGAATTCTGAAACAGTAAAAAAAGACTGAGCCTATAATCTCTGCCCCTGCAGAGATTATAGGCTTGGTAAATGTAATGTTGCCGGTACACCTTTTGCTAACCCTTTCGCAAGAGGTGTACCGCCACATTTCAAATAGAGGGCGAGCTATTTTGCTATCAACCAGATTCGAATTAATGTCCATGTCGGCTTTTGAGAGATTTCTGATGGAAAAACCTAGCAAGACTTTTGCGTCCTCTCGCGCCCGGCCCTGGTGCAAGCCATGGTCTTGGCGAGACGGAATGGGACGCCGTCGCCTCCTTCTGCGAAGCAGTGATGCTAGCGCATGCGGTGGAGATAACCTCTCGCCCAGCCGCCGCGGGAGACGTTCCGTGCGTCTGGGTCCACGTGACGGCTTTCGGCAACCGTAGACGCGGGCTTGTGGACGGTGAGTATGGGCTAGCTCGCCGTCTGTCCGTCTTATGACGACGACAGGCCGTGTCGACAGCGCGTTCGTGTTCCACGCGCACCTCAAAGAGATGTCAGCAACATGGAAGAGGCCCGCAAGGGCTGACACCCGTCAGGGCTGTGGATTGTTCGCAAGAGATACCGCGGCCTCAACACAAAGGGTTAAGAAAGAACATGGGCGGCTTTTAGTTAGTAGAAGTCTGACACACCCTACCGCTCTGCCCAGGAGAGGGAGGAGTCATTTAATGATTTCCCACCCCCCAAACAAAAATCAACGTCATGCTTAGCAGTAGCAGTGCCACCCACTAGTATACCAGCGAGGCAGTCTGGAGAGATTAGTTTTATAAGTTATCTAAATAACTGGATTCGAAGTAGCTTGACTGTGACGACGACTGCAAAGCTTGGGACTGGAACAGGTCTCTTGCATGTGTGTAGCAAAATGTCGGCCAGCAGGAAGTAGCGATCGCGATGCGAGTCACATGTACCCCTAAAGCACTCCCTACGTGATGACCACGATTTTTATCATTTCAGCCGAAAGACTTCTACAGCTGGACTTAGGCTTCCTCCAACTGTCACTACATTGACGCACGCCACGGGATTTACCAGGACATCAGTTCACCCAGTGAAAGGCCTTCCACCACAACGTCTTCTGATTCAGGTTGCCACTACAGAACTTTTTATCCCGTTCGGCAATCCATTCCACGAGCAATGTGCTCTACCCCCTGCCACATGAGTTTGACAATTCTTTGGGCTATATCAACCTTGGTTCTCTTGCAGGTACTTACTCGTCTTATATTCACAGTTGAACTCGAGAATATCACACTTGTCAATAAACCATCGCACTTCTGCCGTTTCATAATTAAGGCCGCAGATTCGATTTTTTGTGTGCACACAAGCCTCTGCATCTAAGCATGGTATCTGAAATGTAATTGAATTTTCAAATTATAGTTCAACTAATTGCTCGCAGAACGGATGGCCGATGGGGCCGAAAAGTTCTGCAGACGTTGCGTTGGGAGGCCTCCCACTAGGTGGACCTATGACCTGGTGAAGGTTACCAGTCAATGTGGCGTCACTTGAAAGAGTTCTAAGTCCAGCAGTGGACGTTTTTTGTCTGAAATAATAATGATGATAATGAGTTCAACTTTACGGTTTTTAGGGAGCTTTTCTTAATTTTAAATATATTTGGGATGTATATCAAAATTCAGTGCTGTTTGAATCTTTCAACATCTGCGTGGAAGTTATATGGGACAGTGTTCGTAAGCATTTGAGGAAGACTTTCATGAGCTTGTCTAAAAAAACAAAATGGAATCAATGCCACAACATAACATCATGCCTGTTATCTCCGAAGGGTTAGGCACAGGGGTACCTAATAGTACACCTTTTTTCGGTTATGTTTAAAGCCCCTGTAATAGGAAGCCAGCCTATTGCCATCAACCGGGCACAAATCCAGACTTCGTGGTCGCTACTGAGAAATTCCTAATGGAAAACCCAATAACTCTTTTCCCGACTTGGGAATCGGACTCTAGACCTTATGCACAGCTGTCACTAGACCAACCAGGCAGAAAGGGTAATTTAATAACCAATCATGATGACTTTTCTTTCCTTTTTTTAGGTACTATAAGATTTTGTGATAATTATTAACAGTGAGTCGAGAGTTCAAACCCAGTCGCAATTTTTTGTGTAATTTATTTTATCACCACTGCTCTTAAAACGGTGAAGAAAAGTAAGGAAACCGGCATATCTTAAAACCGAAAAAAAAATCTAAAATATGTGACATCTACCAACCCGCCCTGGCACCCGCTTGGTGGATAACCCATCCCTCCTCTTCTAGAGAGGAGGCCTGAGTCCCTGCAGTGGGAACATTATAGGCTGATGATGATGATAATTATATATGCGACTGTCCATGTTCAACGAGATGCATAACAGAAGCCAGATACTCATACACATAGCAGTTATACTTAGTTTCTGTCTGCTTCAGAACTTGAGCCCCACTCAACGTTTACTTAGTAGAAACTGTATTTGACATGCAGACGTCGCTTCGTCGCTTTGAATGTTATGCAGCGTTCAGTCAGGAGTGTTAATAAATTCTATTGTCAAGTATCGCAAAATTCAAAAGCGATTTTCTCGTGAAATACCTATTTTATATGACCTGAGTTGCGAGAACAACATCATCTACTTAGCTTTTTTCTAAAATGGCGTTTTACAAACACGCATTTTTTTTTATTTGATTGCTTTTTACAATCATTTTTAAACTAGATAAGTACGTGTGTAACGTGTTTCGTATCTGAATACTTTGAGGTGACACAGGCGAAACAAACTCAGAGTCTATAGTCTTTTTAAGATCAAGATATAACTGGTCAATACACATGAGGCCTAGATGCAAATTAGTGCTGAGATGGTCTTTGGAAGAAAGAACCACACAGATTTCAGTAGACCTGTCCAGTTAGTGCCTGTCCAGTGCAACTTTACAAGAAGATTTTTTAGTCACCGTTAAATTTTTTGCTAGGCATTTGGTATCATTCACTAAACCCATTTCTAAAAATATTATACATAAATTTCGTATTAAGTAAATCATTTTCTCGAAAGAATTATCCGTTCTCCATGAAAAGTCCTTTGTGATGTGATATCTCAATGTTATTGTATTGAGTAATACTAAAAGAAAAAACACGTATTCAATGATTTTCCCCAAAGATTAATATAATTATCAGAATTTGAACGGTGACTAAAAAATTATCTTGTATACACTGTGAAATCTAAATCGTTGTTTTCCCGCGGCTGAGCAACTTGCCCTATGAAGTACTTTTGAAGCATGGAGTAAAAGTAAAAAAATAAGAATGTTTTTTTTTTCAAAATAATTTAAAAAATATTTATGAACTCGAAAACGCGAGAATCAATAGTAACACTAAACGTAATTTCATCTTTTCGTCTTTCATGAGGTCATGCATGGAGTAATTCAGCTAAATACAAGTATTTTGCATGGAGCAGATCAAAATAAACAAAAAATCCAAATTAAATACATACACCATACTTCTTTGTTTCTATTTGCCACACAAGTAATCCTAAAAGTGTTGCAGTAAGAATCGGCCTTGTAAAAAGATGCATATAGTAAAATTATCTTCTTTGATCCAATATTTTATAGCAATGCTTCAGTACCACCATAGTAACTTAGACGTTTTCAATTTAAATTCTGCAAAATGAAAATAATACGGAGTTACTACTATAGAAGGTTTTACATTCTCGTATCATAATATGAATTGCGTTGAAATTCGTATATTGGACTATTCATAATAGTACCTGCGTCTGTGACCAATTTACAAATTTTAATGCAATTCATATTATTTTCCTATTATGATCTACAAACGTGGCCATTTTAAACCCCCAGATATGCGTGAGTAAAACATATCTCTACTGGGCCTGCAGTCTCTACAAAGATAACGGTCGCAAAGCTATAACGATGCGGATTTAAGGTGGACGTGAGCCGGACGCGACCCGCCGGTATTAGCTACCAACTTAAATCCGCATCGTTATAGCTTTGCGACCGAATTTTGTCGTAAAGCGATCGCTATCTTTGTAGAGACTGCAGGCCCTGGCCGCGGTCTAACCAAAACGATAGTTCGGTCGATCGCGTCACCGTTTCGTTTTTGTAACCGACCGCGAGACATTTGAACGCGTCGTCACGTAAATATGTGATCAATTGAATTGGTTATGAGTAGGTAGAACTAATTTACTAACTCGGCACAACTAAAAACAAAATATTTAAGTAATCAATGATGATGTTATTTTACTTTTTACAGGTTTTTTAATCTACTTTAGTCCATAGTATTAAACGTTTAAATAATAAAAATAAAAGTTTGGTTATGTTCCATAGTTAAGGAGGTATCGATTTATGTATTGTGGATCTTCAATTTCATAAACAAACAATGAAGTTTCAGTAAAAACTACTTACAAGAATTTCTTTCATATCAAAAATGCCTGGCTCAGTATAAAATTCAATTTAATAAACTCATATAAAATAAGTCATAAAATATTTGTTTAAAAAGAAAAGGTTTTTTTGTTATAGGAATTGTTTGTTATGAGGTTTTATCTGGACGTACCTTACCGCATTTGTTGCGAAAATGAATTACAGCATGTTTGCAATCGGTGAGTCTTGTATTTATAAGTACCTACCTGGTTTTTCCCTAGAATATTCTCTTATTTCCTACTTAAGTTTAAAAGCAAGCAAGCAAACAAACAAGCAAGCAAACAAACAAGCAAGCAAACTTTAATTACTATTAAATTTTGCTTAATGCTTACTAAGAATGATTTATGTTAACTAAGCTATTATTAGATGAGCTCAAGGTTCGTTTAAGACAAACAAAAAAATTGCATAGTCAACGTGGCAAACCTTGTGTAGCAGTAGACAGTTAACTTAGTTCCAGGACAATAACATTTTTCTACCCGCCGTATCTTTACAATAAAAATGAACAATTTATTACATTTCAAACAATATCTATTATCTTAGATAGCATTCAACCAACGCACCATTCAAGCACCATTCAACGTTGCGATGCTCGCAATCACCAGGAACCTTACGTTTCTGAATAGCAATGATATAGACGGGTAATTTGATGTCTGAGAGGACCTGTTTCACCAGCTACGATTGAGCTTCCGTTAATTTACTTGGTAGATAAACTCATACAAATTATGTTCCGTTTTTGGACATTGTGAAATAATTACTTAGTTTGGTTTTGGTTTTTGTATAGAAAAACTATAAACGTCAAGTGCGGCTAGGTTACAAACTATTGAACAGAAAGGCTTTTGTGTCCCGTCAGCAGCATTCATATACCGCAGTATCGCGCACTTTCTTCATTATAGCGACTATCGAGGTCAAACGATTTGGTCTTTGTTTCCAATCGTTTTTAACCGACTTCAAAAAAGAGGAGGTTATCAATACGTCGCGATATTTTTTTTATGTATGTTCCCCGATCACTCGAAGATGGCTGGATTGATTTCGTTTTTTTTTGGTTTGTTTGAAAGAGTATACTTTTCAGGTGGTCCCATGATCACCAAGTTAGGATCTGAAGATGGGATCCTGGAGAAATAGAGAGAAATATTCAAAGTTTATAGACACACTTGAAGTGATTTGAGTAGTTTTTGGAAAAGTACTTTCTCGGAGTGCTACACCAAAATGAAGTGGGACCACTTCAATTTGGTGAAAATTTGATAAAGAACTTCGCAGATAGGCAACGGAACTCCTCAGTAAATGATAGCAAATGGACTGGGATTGCTAAAATCCCATGTCTGTCTATTGTTTTCACCAATTCATAACATAACATCACGCCAGTACGCTGTGAAGGTGTAAGCACATGTGAACCACTAAAAAGTGAAAAAATAAAAACTTTTTAACAAAAAAAAACATAAAAAAGTGAAAAATAAACTTAGAACTTGAATTCGGTTTTATTTTTAGTTAAAAGTTTTGTTATACCAAGTTATTAATAATAATAATAATTTTATATTTTTAAATGTTTTTTTTATATTATTTTATAAGGGAATATTTAAAAATATAATTTATATGTAAAAAGTTAAATAAAAGATAATAATAATATACCGACGGCGGAACACGCGCGGGATTCCATACGCGAGGTCATTGTTCGCGCGCTTCCTGACTGACATGATATGCACGACGATCAATCAAATATACAAATCCAGTATAAGCGGAACTCTCATTGCTCAGGATGTCTATATAAAATGAGGCCACGTTATAATGGTAATGTATGACTTGATGTGTCGCCGTGTGTACAACCATGATCTGTAATGTAATGTTAACAAACATTTTGTTTTACAGTGACGGTCATATTGATGGTCTTCGTCTGGCAATCTGAAACGAATTCTGTAAGTTTAGAAGGATTAAAAAAATATTCTTCAGTTTCACAGATTTCTACAGGTTTCTAGTGTGTTTTGTACTCCTTGCTGGGCATGACTTCCAAATCTTTCTAGTCTTGTATTTAATTTGTCTCTTCTTCTCTCCGATCTATCTCATGAAATCATCAGGAGGTACAATATGTGCTAGCCCTTGCCAGTGGCTTGCCTTACAAAGTGTTGTTGTGGATCTGGGTGTTTAAGTATGTGAGTTTAATGTCTGTAAACGCACCCACGATACAGGAGAAATGCCTAGTGTGGGGCAAAGTTTAAAAAAAAAAAAATAAGAAACACCCTTTTATCTCAAATGAGAATGAAAGCTAGTTATAACAGACAAGAAACAGAGGAGGATCTTAGTCAGGAGTGGTGGACCAAATGCAAGAAAACATTTACACAAACATTTAAACTCACATAAACAAATACCTTTTTGATTCGATACTTAAGTATTTTAAGCATACATGTCAGATTGACAGGATTTATTCCGTTAGGCTCGTCCATCATGTGTGCAGAAGACGGGTTTTGTGCAATGAAAACACAATACACTGGTTTTATTTAACTAACAAAGTACTTGAAATTACATCGTAACAATAACACGGGGCATAATAAATCGGTTACACTTCTGGAACGCCTATAGGGCTCGTTTACGGAGACGCGGGGCGTCGCGCGGCGCGTGCAGTAGGCTCGTCGCGTGCTTTTTTATTCATTCACTGAGAAGGGCGGGTCCACCACAACGAACGCAGCATGTTAAAGTAACGAGCGAAAAATCACTTCTCGTAAAATCGTCGTTTGAAATCGTTAACGTTTTCAAACATCGCCATGTGCTTGAATTAAAAACGCACAACGCGCGACGCTCCGCGTCTCCGTAAATGAGGCCTAACGCCTCTGCGATCAGACATTGAATATAGAGACTAAGTGATGTCACTACTGGCGCTCTTGCGATTCGTTCTATATCATAATCTTTATAAATGTATATATTTCTTCTGTACGTGTGTTTGTCACTGAACTCCTCCTAAGCGACTACACGGATTTTGATGTTTTTTTTGTGTTTGTTCAAATGGACTCGAGAATGGTTTAGATTTACAATCGGACCCGGTAGGTGTCACTGCTGTCCGGGCAGGACGACGTCTGCCAGCTCCACTAGTTATATTTAAATTTAATGCGTGACTGTTATCTGAATAAGCAAAGTTTTTCATTAATTGAATATGGATGAGTAGATTTACTGTACTAATGCATTCATTCTTTATTCGTCTGTTTTTACAGAGAAATACATACAACATGATTGTTTTTCTAATAAATTGCGTAATCCTTGTCAGGCCCTGTGGTCATACCGGGCTGAGTAATCCCCCTGAAGTATTCCCTAAGTAAGCGAAATTAGTATAATAGTATACCTAATTCAGCCTATAATGTTCCCACTGTTGGGTCCCCAGGCCTTCTCTCTATGAGAGGGAATGGGTTATAATCTACCACGCGGACTCAGTGCCGGTTGATAAGCTCAATTTATTAATGATTTCAGATTTGCTATAAAGCGAAGACATGCATGCACGATACTAAGGAACGGTGTGGTGTGGACGAACAAGGAAATCCAAGGAGGTTCCTAGACTCCTGTGACATCATGGAGTATAACTGCTATTATAATGCCAGTAAGTTTCCTGTTAATATAACGGCACGCCGTCAGTCCTAGAAGGTTTAGGCAGAGGTTTACGAACAGTATACCCACATTTTACATCTCTCTGCCTCACACAGAGAGCTTTAATGATTACTTAGGCCATCACTTAGTATAGGTTTTGACAGCCTGTTCATACAATAGTATGTCAAATCTTTACTAAGTGACGGCTTAAGTAATTATTAAATATCTCTGAGTACCGCAGTAAGTCCAGTGGGCGAGCTTATTACCATCAGCCAGGCACAGATCCAGACTACGGGGCGGTTACTGGGAAATTCTTGATGGAAAAACCCTGCTCGATCTGGAAAATTAACCCAAGATCTCATTGCTGAGTCGCGCTCACGACCACTCGACGATTTTTCGATTCTTTTTTTTTATTATCTTATGTTTTAGTGAACCGACTATAAACAAGCATGCAATGTATAGCTAGCGAAACCAAGTGGTGGAGATCGCTATGACTGATTATTATACGTCAACCGGGTTTTGTTAGTGAATTGAATTTGACCAATGTAAATTCACAACTCTTGGCTCTTGGCAAATCATTTTTATTAAACTTTTAAGACGGCACGGTTGGCGCAGTGGCTAAGCGATTGGACAGCTGCGCTGCGTGTCGCGGGAAGCAAATATTTGTATGGCCTACAAATAGTTGTTTTGGGTCTGAGTCTGTTTGTGTATGTGAGTTTAAATGTTTGTAAACGCACCCACGATACAGGAGAAATTCCTAGTGTGGGGCAACGTTTTCAAAGAAAAAAAAAATGTAATCGCACTGTAATAATAATTTTCGAGATATACCACACCAACCATCGTGGGCTTAACAGTAGTATTCCTCTATCTTTATGACTTTCGCAGAGTTTCGCTATGGTCGTATTTATAATTATGTAAAATAAATTCCCTCATAGGGGTTTGTAAGTTTGTATGTAGGGGTGATCTTCGGAACTACTGATCCGATTCCGAAAATTCTTTCACTACTGGGAGTCTCTTGTACCAATGTCATAGAGAATGTTTAAAACGTTCTCGTAGGTTAACTTACGTCCGGTCGGGGCTGCGGGTTGTTCGGAAGAGATACCGCAGCCTCGACACAACGGGCTAAGGAAGAACATGGGTGGCTTTCAGTCAGCAGAAGTCTGACTCCCCTACCACTCTGCCCAGACCGGGAGTAGTCATTTGATGATTTCCCACCGTCCAAAAAAAAAAGTTTAATTTACGTAAAACATAAATAGGAGTGAAGTTACGGCCAAATGCTAGTATCCAATAACTTTCTAACAGTTTCATTGAAACATTTTATTTATTTTATTTCAGCTTATGTTAAAGTTCCTGATTCCAACTGTGAAAAACTGCCACCGCTGGACAAAGATGAGTTCACAGAAAAAAATAAATGAGATTATTTACTAAAAAAGTTTTTTATTATTATTTTGTACTGGTGTATTCCACCGTTTCGCGTAAGACGGTGACGAGCTGCATCAGACACACACGCGCTCCATTATGATTTATGATCCAAACTGAAGCCAACCAGGCTTTAGAATGGATCATTCGCGGTCACCACAAGCGGAGCGGACCCATTAATGACTTATTTTACCTAGCAATAGAAAGCTTTTTTTTTTTTTTTGGTGGGTGTAAAATCATCGAATAACCCCTCCCGCTCTTGGGCAGAGCGAAAGGGAGTGTCAGACTTCTACTGACTAAAAACCACCCATGTTCCTTCTTCGCTCTCTATGTAGAGGCCGCGATAACCAGAGGACTACCCGCGGCCCCGACAGGCGTCGTCGCAATAGAAAGCTGCTTATGCTTTTGCATGTACTTCCAGCAACAAAAAGTCGAGCGGAAATGACTCAAAGGGCAAAAACAGTAAAAATTACCTCGCTCATTTCTAGAGAGCGGAGTAGAATAACTCCTTTTGTCTCGAAATCGAAAATTATGTAGTAATGTGTCCACTCAGAAAGAGTTTAGTGGACCACACAGGTCTAAACAGGTGTAAAATGAGTCCGCTGAGGCGCGGTCCGTCCAACTAGTTTCTAAACGACTTGCTCGTTGTGGCTGCCCCGCGCTATTCTCGACCCACCCGCGCATTGTTGTGTTTTTAAACGACAATCCAAAAAGGAGGAGGTTCTCAATTCGATTGGTATATTTTTGAAATGGAGCGATTCATAGAAACTGTACGACAATACCCTGTTTATGGGACGTATCAAGCAAAGAATACGACAACTTAGATAAAAAAAGCTGCATGGAAATCTATACCTAGTTGATGGTTCAAAATCGGCAGAATTAAAAGTCGGTAAGTCCTAGGTTTTGGCAACACGACACGACCGCTCGTATCAAAACTCCAACGAAACTCGCTCTCGGTGGAAATCGAGTAATCATTTTCTATTTTTCATTTTCCGTTCTGCTCGTTTTGAGACTCCTGTTTCATTTTTCTTTTGCAGTGGGAATCAGGCGACTAAACTCTGTCTTGGTGGAAACGTAAACTTGATTTTCATGAAATACATGAAAACCAAGTCCACTTCGCTTAGCTATTCCGGATCTTTACTCTTTTGCGGTGGGAACCGTACTTAAGCAATCACTGAATTTTTTACACATCTGTACTAATATTATAAAGCTGAAGACCTTATTTATTTGGTTGACCACACTAATTTCAGGAACAGTTCCTGAGATTAGCGATTAGTTTTTGTGTTGGATAGTCTATTTACCGTGGAAGAGTATATTCCACGCGGACGAAGTCGCAGGCAAAATCTAGTTTAATTATGAAATATGTTTTTTTTTTATAATAGAGGAGGAAGCGTCCAACAACACCCTTCGAGGCAGGTCACGCCAAGGTCATCAATAAATGGTGGTGCTGGCGTGCAAAATACTGTCGCAATTCCGAAGGAGGAAAAGTCTGCGGAGTTGAAATAAGAAAAGAACGAAGGATGGTGTTCGCGAATCTTTGCTCTATGGTCAAACAAAATTGTCGTTACCACGATGGTAAGGTTTTAGAATAAAGTTAGTGCAGGGATCTTTTGGTGTGTGGTAATAAAAGGACTCTTACTTTTTTAAAATTGTGCTAATTTCAAAAGCATTTCGATGAATATAAAGGTCTGTAATGATTTATTTTTCGTTAAAATGAAAAAAAGTACTCTATTATTTATTTACAGTTTTGAAGAAATGTGATTACCCTTTATTTGACCACCATCTTAATCATTATTATCTGACCTTAATCATCCACTGTTGAGTATAGGTTCTGTTTGACCAAGAATTATGTTATTTGAAGCAAGAATGTCGTAAAATACATTTAAGCGTGCATACAGCAGGGCTATTGCGTATCTTTTAAATGACAGTGGCTAACCTATAGTGCCTATCAATTACTGTCAAATGGTTCATTTTGTACTAAACCATAACCAATTTGACAGTTAATCCATAGACAATAATAATATGATAGATAGCCTCTGTCATTTAAAAGATACGCAATAGCCCTGCTGCACGGCTATTGCGTATCTTTTTAAATGTCAGTGGCTATCATAGTGCCCATCAAATTGGTTATGGTTTAGCACAAAAAATAATTTTGTACTCCCCTCTATAGACGCTCCGAGAACGAAGGCCGAGAAATGTGTGTTGTTTTCGGTGAACAAATTAATTAACAACAACTAGGTAATTAATATTTTATAATTACTTTGCAGATTTCACGGAGAGTGTAATGTATGAATGCTCGTTAATAGAAAGTGTATGGAGACAGGTTATTGCAGATTAAAATTAAATGATCGTTTATCTTACATAATTTTTGTTGATTTATTGAACATACACCTAACTGTTTTAAAATATGGAACACCTCTCCTCGTTGTTTTTTAAATCTTTATTAATTTCATTTTTTTTTGGTAAGGACTATGATATTGTCTTTTTTTTTTCGAAATATCTAAGTAATTAATATTTAAATTTATTTATTTACAGTGTTTTTCGCTGACTTATATGAAGTAGAGAAAAGACGATTTAACTATATATTTGACCCTGACCCACCGAGATACGTGAGTTAACAATACAAACAGACAGAAACGAAGTACAGTCACGAGCAATAATATGTATACACTTACAAGTCCAAGTACAAACGCGAATTTCTGGTGAAATAACGATTTCATCTTTGAAATATGACCTAATTTATTATGATATGGTTCCAAAATATTAGTTTTGTTATGTAACATAAAAATGAAATCATTAGTATAGGCGAAAATAGCTTCTAAAGTTGGCTAAGTGTATACATATTGGTGCTGCTGACTGTACAAAATATCATCTGCTAAGACCCCGCTAAACTCCTTTTTACCCGACTACGGCAAAGCCAAAAGAAAGGGTAATGATTTTGGCAGTCTATGTATGTATGTATGTATTTCTTAGTCCAACATCATCATCACTTTTCCCAACTATGTAGTAGCTGGCTTCCAGTCTTACCGGATGCAGCTGAATACCAGTATTTTACATGGAGCGGTATTTTACATGCCTATCTGACCTCCACATCCAGTTAGTATTGGAACATATGATACCCTTTGGTAAGACTGATTGTCAGACGTTCGAGTCACTAACTACCTGTAACGTCTGTCGCAGATCTTCAACTGACAGCCGGGATCAAAGGCGAACTTCAACTCCTTTTTAGAGTTCCTTAAACAAAGGGTAAAAACGGGCCCCTTTTACTATGATTTCGCTGTCTGTCCGTCTGTCTGTCACCAGGCTGTATCTCAAGAACCGCGGTAGCTAAACAGTTGAAAATTCGACAAATTATGTATTTTTGTTGCCGCTATATCAACAAATACTAAAAACCAATACAAGAATCGTGATTTCGTTCGTTTTTGGCACTTAACCCTTCATGTGCGAGTCCGATTCGCACTTGGCCAATTTTCTTAGTACATGCTCATATCATTATCTGCTTAGCGACCAGAAACCTACACTGTGCATTGGACGGTCTTTGTGTAGCACAAACTATTATTAACACAAAAGAAATTATTCCGCCGTTGCCGCCTGCTACTCTCCGCATCGCTGTCATTGTGGTGAAGCTGTCAACAGCCTCACGGGCCGTTTTGCACGACACGCTATCATTCGACGAGCTCGTCTTACTGTAGACTTTCCAGCTGTCTTAAAGCCCAATGGCTTGGCGACGATGGCAAAAGACGTCATGTCTGTGCTTTCTTGGAAGATGAGTAGGCTCTTAGTGTGGGACTTAACTTGTGTCGAAACGGTTGTGGAGAACCTAAGCCTTTTGGGGTCTCTGGGGCCGTGGAGACTTATCGCTCAGGGCCCTTTAAGGAAATCTCTAAAAGCCTATGTATAGATAATGTTCAGATGTGTGTGTGTGTGAGTTTCAATGTGTTTAATATGTTCACATAGTATAAAACAAAGTCACTCCCACTGTTTGTACACTTTGATCATATAAACGCGTCACACGGTTGGCGCAGTGGCTGAGCGATTGAACTGCTGCGCTGCGTGTCGCGGGTTCGCTCTATACTCGGGACAACTAGAAACCAGTGCGGGTCGCTAGTAAGTTACAATAATAATTACAAAGTTATTTTTCGTATTTTGCCTGCTCTTGACCACAATCAAACCTGGAAAGCGTTGGATGCGGTCTATGATGGAACAAGCGTGCCCAGAAGATGACTTTCGTCGACTATGTGACGATGGTTATTGGGTCTAAGGAAAATAATGTATGGCTACTTAGTAATGGCCTTAATGATAACAGGATAAAGAAGGTGCTGCAGAATTCTTTTGCGAAGAATTAAATAGATGCGTTTCGAGCAAAAGAGTGTGTGCTGTCGACATATATAAGTGGCGCACCGCTGAATTCAAAAACATCTGCACTACGTTTTTCGCAAACTGCATTCGGATGGGACGTGAGTGTCAATGTTCTAAGTTTACGTAACATAACATCACGCCTGTAATCCCAGATGGGTTAGCCAGAGGCGTACACATTAGTACACCCACATTTCATAAGTTAGGTATGCGCCAGTAAGCCAGCCTATTGCCATTAACCAGACTGGAATTCAGACGTGTCTGCTACTGAAAAAATCCTGAAAAGTCGGGTAAAGTCTTGTTAGATTTTACCATTATAATTACACTAGCTGTTGCCAGCGGCTTTACCCGCTACAACTCAAAAATTATCCCACGGGAAGATAAAATCGGTATAAAAACTATTCTATGCGTTAATCCAGTTTATAAACTATTTGTGTATCAAATTGTATCCAAATCCGTTCAGTAGATTTTACGTGAAGAAGTAACAAACATACACACTCACAAACTTTCGCCTTTGTAATATTAGAGTGATGTGATGAGAGAACTATATGGTTGAACTATTAGGTACAGCACTGCCTATCCTTTTGGGGACTACATGCTTGATGTTATGTGAAGTTATATTATTTAAAAGAAAAATCTTTCGGTTACGCCACTGGATAATTTATTTTTTTAAATTTTCGTTCCAGTTTATTTAAAAAGTAGCATGCGTAGATGTAGTAATGCAACGATTTTCTTTGATGAGAACCTGATGCCGTCCTATATCAATCGGATAAACGAAACAAACCAGACTACGACACAACTATTAAAACAAGGAAACCGTTTGAAAGCACTGCCAAAGTTGATAGATAAAATCAGAATACAGGCAACTCTTACTATTCAAGTGTAGCTAATGTGTGTGTGTGTGTAAGTGTTGTGTTGCGTTAATGGTCATACAAGTAAAAAAAGAAATGAAAAGAAAACGTTTTTTATTGCAATCGATGCAGAATTAACAACCGAGCCGTTGCGGTGAGGTTGTTATAGAGCAGAGAAATGCAGTAACGAAAAAAATACCCATGTGTATCGAAATTTTTATAACACACTTTTGAATAATTAAACGAATATAACTAAATGTATTTTTTTTGCCATTAATTATTAGGAAACTATGGTTTGTGAGAGATTTTTTTTGCAAAATAGAAAACCGACTTCAGAAGAAAAATCATCTTCTGAAGTCGATGGCAAAAAAACGAAATCAAACAAACAAATGTCTTCGACTTCAGAAGCAGATTTTTCTTAAGCAGTTTATTTTTCACTTTATTGTTATTGTTGTCTGTTGTGTATTAATTATTTTAAAACGACAGCAGTCTCATTTTTATTGTAATCTTGAATACTAAAACAACTCGCTAACTGCTCCCACACAGGCATTTTCAATTTTTTTAATGCAACTTTAATAAAATGCACGAAGAAAATAAAAAAGAACGACGATTTTTTGTGCTGTACACGTGACAAACTATTCTTTTTGGTGTATTAGACCAGGTGTGTGGACCAGAAGTTCATTTGTGATGACTGGGATGGTGACTTGGTGAGCACTCATCATCATCATCAAGTCCTGCCCATATACAGTGTGATTCTTTATAATGTGCACATATCGAAATGAGGGAATCTATGCTTAATTTTATCGATGGAAAAAATATTTTAAAAAATCTAAATATTTTTTAATATTTTTTATGGAATTTTCAAAAATGTTGTCCGCTGTTGTGACCCCAATGTAAACAAAACGGTGTAACTTTTAAACTAAATTATCTATCGCTATGAAACAATTTTATGTAAAAAGTTATGAAAAAAAAAGTTTTTTTGATCAAAAAACGTGTTTATTTTCAATTGAGGGTAGTTTTTTTCCACAATTTTACGAGGACGCCTAATTGCTTCCAATCATTATGGAGTTTGTTTCATCGCGATAGATAATTTAGTTTAAAAGTTACACCGTTTTGTTTACACTGGGGTCACAGTAGCAGACTAAATTTTTAAAAATTCCATATAAAATATTAAAAAATATGTATTTAGATTTTTTTAAATAATTTTTCCGTCGATAAAATTAAGCATAGATTCCCCCATTTCGATATGTGCACATTATAAAGAATCACACTGTATGTAAGCACTGTGAAGTATGAACACACTGGTTAAAATTATTATGGTAAAGAAAATTTTCTTTAAAATTATCAGTTTAAAAAAACAATTTTCAAATTAGCAGACATAATTAAACAAACACTATTATTGATGATTAAAACTTAAATTGGCGTGTAACAGTATTATTCTTTCTGTTTAATCGAATCAAATTTATTCGTACTTTTTAAATAGTGTTCATTGCAATAGGGTGTGGTGATACAGGGGTGGGGCCAGTTGTGGATAATGATAAATCTTAAGTTAAGCTTTTGTATTGTTTTCGGTAAGAAAACCAATAAAACTATGTACTTTACGTAATTAAATATTGTTTGTAATAAAACAAAGTTTTATAAGTCACTTTCATTCGTTAGGCCAGAAATGAGTTAAAAAAAACTTGTACATATAACATTTCGCTGTTCTGGACAGAGGGCAAAAACCGTAATTTTACTCGATTTGTAAATTAATTAAAATATCCAATTTAAGCATTCCTTGGAACTTTATATCATGTGGAAACGAGACCTCAAGGTCGAGCTCGTCCCGTTTATGACGTGAGTATGACTTGTAAATAGGTAGGTACCCATGTTTTGAGAGTGTTGGTCAATCAATTAAGTGAGTAGAACACGGAATCTCAACACACAAAATATCGATACTAAATACGATGCATGATACTGCGAAATACCGTTTCTGCGAACGATCTGTCGCAGTAACGTGTTTGTCGTTTCGAGCGTCGACATTCCGTATTCTTCTGCAATTAAGTTTATCGCAGTCCAAAGCTAGTTATTGATTACTCCTAAACTGCGCCGTAACAACCTGTTTTCTGCGGTACGACTCCAGTCCGTTCCAGTCACTTTTTTAAAGTTCATCGATTCGTCTACCCAAGGGCCACACTACGCTATTTACCAATTCATAAGTTAAATTTTCCCATATTAAAGGAGATTTTGTAAACCGTTTTTTTTTTTTTATACAGTGTGATTCTTTATAATGTGCACATATCGAAATGAGGGAATCTATGCTTAATTTTATCGATGGAAAAAATATTAAAAAAAAATCTAAATATTTTTTAATATTTTTTATGGAATTTTCAAAAATATTGTCCGCTGTTGTGACTCCAATGTAAACAAAACGGTGTAACTTTTAAACTAAATTATCTATCGCGATGAAACAATTTTATGTAAAAAATTATGAAAAAAAAAGTTTTTTTGATCAAAAAACGTGTTTATTTTCAATTGAGGGTAGTTTTTTTCCACAATTTTCATTTTACGAGGACGCCTAATTGCTTCCAATCATTATGGAGTTTTGAGTTTTTGTTTCATCGCGATAGATAATTTAGTTTAAAAGTTACACCGTTTTGTTTACACTGGGGTCACAGTAGCAGGCAAAATTTTTAAAAATTCCATATAAAATATTAAAAAATATTTAGATTTTTTTTAATAATTTTTCCGTCGATAAAATTAAGCATAGATTCCCCCATTTCGATATGTGCACATTATAAAGAATCACACTGTATAAAACGTTGCCCCCCCACACTAGGAATTTCTCCTGTATTGTGGGTGCGTTCACAAACATTTAAACTCACATACACAAATACCCAGACCCGGAACAACTATCTGTAGGTCATACAAATATTTGTTCCGTGCGGGAATCGAACCCGCGACACGCAGCGCAGCAGTCCATTGCTGGAGCCACTGCGCCAACCGTGCCGTCATAATGATTTTGAAAAAGAAAATTCTTTTTCTATGAATAATCCGAAATATGATTCATACGGTATTCAGTGGCGTACTGCGTACCAACATCGTTATTTATTTATTTATTTATTTATTTACTCAAAACATACAAATATCCTTACAGGCTAGACCCAATGCGATATTGTAGCACACTTAAAATTTAAATAGTTTTTACATAGCAAATTCTATAAGTAGCAGTTCTTGTAAATTCACCCAAAGCCAAGATGCTGTACGATTTGGCTTAGTATATTAGATGTAGAGACTTGCAATTTGCATCGCTAAGCCAGCAAAAAGACAATGACCAAAAGACGTACCAAAAAATCGCCAGCGTCATGATCAAAATTGTATTAGTTTTCATAAGTTTTTACGACATTATGGCGTCAGCTACGGATTTGATTTTTCATTAGGGAATATAATTCATTTCATTTTCAAATATCATCATATAATATAATAACAAAATGCACTTAACCTAAGCTACATTAAAACACGAAAATTACAACACTTTATTAGGCTAGCAATTCGCCTTTCAAAGTTTATAAAATGATAGTCCGGTTTAGAACTTTAGACTGATAATAACACAAGTTTAATACACAATATATGTGGGTATAATGATGACAAAATGTAAATTGTTTAGTTCCACAATTCACTGCTTGCACGTAGGTAAATCGGAAGAAATTCTAATAGTTAACTGATTATATAGATAGATAATAGTTAACGTATCTACAGGGTGTAAATTAACCCTTCACACATACGTCAACCAAGCATTCTGTACATCAAACTAAGTACCCCTACGCAAAAAATTTTGCTGGGAAACTACTTTTTTTTTGGGGTCAAAAATCTCATTTTAACGGTAAAACTCAACGTAACACTATTAAAACATTGTGATAGGGGATGTTTTGAATAGTAAACGGGTCATGGAGGTAATTTAAGTAAAGTTTTAACCTGAAAAAAAAAAAATAGTATTTACAAAAACAGCAAAATTTGGAACTTTGACCCCCAATATCTCCGTAACTAGGGGTTCCCAGGTATGGTCTAGAACGAAAAAATTATCGCAGTGGTGGCGAGAACAAGTGCCCTTCGTTTGGGTTAAGGGTACTTTTACATCATTTATAAACAAGTAAACGCGTGGCCAGTCAAACGGTCAGCGGACGGAGCCTCTCTGCCCCCGGCGCCCCAGCTTAGAATTGAATTTAAAGTGCAGAAGTATGAACATTGTTTTACTCAAATACCTATACCTACATGGCGTTTACACAACCGGTTCAAAAGTCGTTATCCACTGGAGTGACTTAAATCGACGGTATTTCTCAGGTAGACCTTGATTTGACTGCTGATCGTGTGACACAATTCTACTGTGCCAAGTTAAAAAGTTGCGCTGACAATGACGGTGGACCAAAAGTGTGTGGTTATGACGCGGAGACACCCTGGCTTGCCGAGTTTGAAACTATGTGCACCCTGTATAAAGTCAACTGTAAGAGTGGCAGAAGTTAGTATTTATTTTTTATCTTTGATAACAACAGTTTTAATTCACGTTTCGGACAATCTGCACTGAAAAAATTAAAGTACTGGCACGATTAATTTGCAAGGTATTTAGAATAAAAAAATATATATTATATCAGAAATAAACTTGGGTTTTTAACATATCAAGTGTGTTAAACATGCACTGTGTTCCGTCTAAGCTAGGTACCAAATTATTTTAAAATATGAACACAAAGAACAGACGCCAGCTCAGCCTCGGGTCGATCTTTAGGTTAAGCTGCGCTTGCCTAGCTTGGTCTATGGATGGGTGACCGCCCATTACATGCAGCGTTTCCTCAGTGCCTTAGAAAACATTTTAAGCTGTTGGTGGTGGCTTTGGTAGTCGTTACAGGTAGTCCTAGTCAGTGACCAGAAATTCTGACAACCAGTCTTACCAAAGGGTATCGTATTATCTAGTATTCATTAGGTTGTGGAGGTCAGATAGGCAGTTGCTCTATGGTTAATAGTCATGTTCATGATGTTGATGTTTTGCTCATAATTCTTTATTCAGCTGCATACGGTTGGACTGGAAGCCGACCCCAACATAGTTGGGAAAAGGCTAGACAGATGTTGATGATGAAGTTGAAAATAGGGTAGTTAACAAAAAAATAATAATTAGTCCGTCATATAGATTACCAAAAAATATTGGACACGTATTTTTTCTTTTTTCACGTAAACAAACAATGAAGACGATACAGTGCTTTGAAAACTCGTGTGGCGTCATACTCTAAGACATTAGTATGACATTTTTTAGCGGTCAGTGACGTCACCAACCCAACTCAAATCTTTGACGCGTTTTACCTTCGTCAATTTTTATTGAATTGATAAAACAAAAAATACGTATCCTTTATTTTTCGATAATCTAAAAGACGGACTAATTAGCATGACATATTTTTAAGTCAGTAAACATCCCTATTAATTATAATTCGAGAGATTGTAGTACCTTTATGTGATGACGTATTTTACTATATCAAAAGTGACTTACATGAAGCACTAATTTCAGATATATTTGTCCCGGTGGACAAAGTCGTATGTGATACAAGAATCAAGTACGATAAGGAGCATGGGAGCAATAATTTCGAGGTTATTCATGTCCGCGTCACTACCACTTACCGCCCTGTTTTAAAAACCGGTGGTACACGTAACAAATCACGTGTGAAATTAGTAATTTAATAAATAAAACATCTTTTTAAGGTACTACCTACTTGTATTATTAACTGACTTCCAAAAACGTGATGTTTTCAATTCGAGAAGGATCTCCCTCATTAATGAACCGAATTTGAAAAGTATTTTTGTTTTCGAAAGAGTATACTTCTGAGGTGGTCTAGTCACCAAGTCAGGATCTGATGATGAGATCCCAGAGGAATCGAGGGCAACCCACAATTTTGCAGGCACATTGTACGATTTTTTTTACGCAAGCTTGTACACGCGCCTTCGTCAGCATTTAGGAAACATATTATTATCTTAATGTCTTCTTATCGAATAGTTTTGAAAATTACCTCCTACAACTAAACTGATACTACGTTTCTATAGTATGTCTGGCTTTTAACCCACATAAGTAGGAAAGAAAGACAGAAAAATCACGGTTTAAACAAAAAAATACCAATTAGAAATCGGTCCATCTGTTTTGGAGCTACGAAGCCACAGACAGACAGACACGTCAAACTTATAACACCCCTCTTTTTTGCGTCGGGGGTTAAAAAGTATATATTAGACTCGCACAGGACAAAAAAAGAAAAAGGTCATCTAACAATACCATTACCTGCACCGTGCAGACAAAATACAAAATAAAAAGCTATTTAGTTCTTTTTCATGAGTGACGTTGTGGTAAAAAAATTAAATGGCGGGGCTAGTTCTGACTATGACCACACGTAAATTTACACGGTGCAATGTCCAAAATGAAGAGCCCTGTTGGAACGAAGTTCCTTATCGCGCGTTGTGAAAGGGGGCTAGACGGAAAAAATTCTTACGAAAAGTTGTCACGACACTTTTTGCTATAGTAAGCTATTGTAAGCTGTGCGGCGTCGCATGTTTCTCTGTCTGCCTCTCTCTCTCTTATAGAAAGCAAGCCAGATATTTTATATTTTAAATTTATATAAAAAATAATAATTAAAATATAAATATAATAAATATATAATAATATAAAATAATAATAATAATATAATATAATAAATATATATACATATATAATATATTATTTATTTATTATTTATTATTTATATATATTATTATTTTAATTATTGTTTTTTATATATATATTTTTTTATATATTTTTTTTTTTATTATTATTAATTCTTTTGGTAATTCTTGTGCTGTTTGCGATAGACTTTAACTTCGTTCCATCCGGGTGTCCCTTGACACCTCTCAAGTTTTTTTGTATGCCTGTTACGGCTAATAGCCGAAGTGCGGCTACAACTAGTCTTAGCCGGCTAGAACGAGGTGTAGCCGCACATGCGGTTATACTTAGATGTACTGTAGCCACTTGAACTTCCCGAAAAACTAGGTTTAATCATGGTGGCTAGAATTAGGTGAAGCCGCTCACCGGAACTTAAACTTAGGTGTATCTTATTTATCATCAGCTGGAACTAAGTTCTCAGTGCTTTTGATTTTGTTTTGAGATTCGACTATATTGAAAAACTAAACAGCCGGGATGTTGAAGTGACTCGGCTATTCCGTGACATCATTATTATTCGTGGATCAGGGTATAAAGTAGTTATGTATATATTTTAAGACCGGATATTGTAGGGAGGTCACTTTTGTCACTGTTCCTGATGTTGTGCTTGCTTAAGCAGCCTCCTTGGGGGCTAGGTCCATAATATCTATATATATAGAAAATCAATCAATTCCACTTTTCGTTGTAATTTTATAACTCAAGAACGGGCTTACCTATCCAAACCAAATGTTTAGGCTTTGTTCGGACTATTTAGCAGATGGTCTAAGTGAAGTTTGCACAAAATCGGTCGAGCGATTCTTCATTAACAAATAAATTCAATAAATGGCGGATCATTTTGTTATTGGGGATTTTGCTGTCTTGGACCCGGTAGGTGGCGCCGCTGTCGGGGCAGTACGACGTCTGCCAGGTCCGCTAGTTTTATTATATTAATTTAGTAACCTTAATGAATCGACGACGGTGCAGTTTAGGGGAGGCTGTACGAGTATCAAGTAAAGGGCTGTGATAAGCTTATTAAATTAATTCTGAACAATAATTTTACAGGCAACATGTCAATAAACATGTAATGGTTTATCCCTTAACTTTGTTTTGCGGTCACAAGCCCGACTGCTAAGCATTCGGTCCTGTGTTCGATTCCCAGGGCAGGTGTTTGGTTTGTTTTATTGAGTTTTTCCATCACGAATTTCTCAATAGCAGCTGAACCCGGTTGATTACCAAAGGTTGGCCCCCAAGTTTTGGTACCTACCTAAAAATAAAATAACATTACGCGTGTAATCCCTGAAAAGGGTTAGGCAGAGTACTAGTACTCCTAGCAGTACTCCCACAATCCCACAATTGGGCTTTTGAATTAAAAAAAAAACGGATTTTTATAACTATTACTGTACTATTTATTTTAAAACTTAAACACAAATTGTGTAAAAAGCTCATGTGAAAAACTCTTACATTTTATTTTCACTGAATAATTCTCCAAATAATTTTGTTAAAACAACCACATGACTTCGAACGCGCCACGATTGGTTGTCACGTCATAATGTTAAAGCAATTTTACGCTATATAGTACATTGACTAAAAATATCCGAAAACACAGCACCTGGTCTGTTTGCTACTATGAAGAATATAATATTGTGACGTCACACGCGTTGGGGTTTATTCGGGAACCTTCGGCATGTCAAATGTCAATTTGATTATAACTTTTAAATTAAAGCGAAAAAATAAAAACTTGTATGAAAGTGTTATATGAAAGTTTTGATCATTTCATAAATAAAATTGATTCAAAGACCTAATTCGCGAGTTATGTTAAGTTCTATGTAATAGGTAGCGAACTTATGGCCAGCAACTGGACACAAATCCAAGCTGCGTCGCTACTACTGAGAAATTCATGGAAGAAAAACCCAACACGGCACGGTTGGCGCAGTTTCTCAAGCAATGGACTGCTGCGCTGCGTGTCGCGGGTTCGATTCCCGCACGGAACAAATATTTGTATGTCCTACAGATAGTATGTCAGTTTAAATGTTTGTGAACGCACCCACGATGCAGGAGAAATTCCTAGTGTGGGCCAGCGTTTTTTTTTAAAAAAAATAACAGTTTGCGCAACGAGAATCGAACCCCGTAACTCAAACTCACCACTAGAGCAAGGAGACACTGTCGGAATGTGGGTGTACTTTTCATTACACCTCTGACTACGAGTACACAGGCGTGATATGATTAATAAAAGACGTATTGATAATGTTTAATTTTTTTAATTTTTAAATATTTTTATTTATACATATTATGTCGTGGATTGATGGCGCCATGGTGCAACCGACAGCGCCATCTAGTAATTCGATTTGGAACTTAATAAATCTTTACCGGAAACGCAAGCGCGACCCACCGCTTGGACACGATCGTCGGTAGAAGGGATGCAGTGAGGACTGGCGAAAGGACGGAGTGTTCGCACACTTGAACTCCAACAGTTTCGGCAGACGCTCAGCAACGCACGTGTTTGTTTCTTGTAAAAGTAAAACCGTTATGGTTTATTTAAATTAAATAAAGTGATTTGATTTAAATTCTGTTTCGCTCGAGTACCCACAACAGTGCCCACATCTAACTAAAACTATGTCGGATCACGAAAAAGACCCGATGGTTCGCATCTCGGCCACCCATGATGCGACACATATAATTTAAATAATATGTATAAATATTAGTTAACGAAATAATAATAATTTATAATTATGGTTACAGTATTATTACCTTTTTGCATCTTATCATTGTTATCAAAGAATGGTATGCACCCCTGGGGGCGGCTGGGTATGTGGAAACGATGCTGGTATGCATGCTAGCTTTCCCGACAAGTGTCATATGCATGGCGTCAATTGCCGCATGCAAGGCAGTAAGTATTCAATATGGTCTTTCAAACTTTTATTAGTCATTTTAAGGGGTCATATTCTGGCTGCGGGATGTTGTAAGATATACTGCGGCCTCGACATAAAGGGCTAAGAAGGAACATGGGTGGTTTTTGGTCACTAGAAGTCTGACACTCACTTCCACTCTGCCCAAGAGCGGGAGGGGTTATTTGATGATTTCCCAATACACACACAAAAAAAAAAATTTATATTCTCGGGGCTGCGAGTTGTTCTAAAAGAGATACTTAGCGCAGCGTGCGGACACATAGGGCTAAGAAGGAACATGGGTGGTTTTTGGTCAGAAGAAGTCTGACACTCCCTTTCGCTCTGCCCAAGAGCGGGAGGGGTTATTTGATGATTTCCTACCATCCAAAAAAAAAGGTAGTAAGTATTCAATTTGGTCTTTCAAACTTGTACTAAATAAATATTAAAAGTAAATAAGATAAAATTGAAAATATGGTTATGGACAAGTGGTCCGACCGTATAGTCCGATCAACCGGACCACGTGTTTTTGAAATTCCTGATAGTTCGATAAATCGGACTTCGTAATTTTTTTCCGGTTGGTTCGATAAATCGAAATACGTGTTTTTGAGATTCCTAAGACGAATTTAAATATAAAAGTAAATAAGATAAAATAATAAAATAAACTTTTATAATGTTTCAGTGAGCATCATCTTGTTATTACATTTCCTACGTTGATGTCATTAATGTTCAAACATTCGTTACAGTGTACTGGCAAATAGGTACCGAGCTATGTAATCCCGCTATAAAGTGGGCTGAGGCAGTCACAGTATACGAAGGTGAAGTAATCCTTACCTATTCAACTATGTCTGGTGCGTTCCTTGGCCCGCATCTGCGGAATAGAACAGAGATAAAAAACACTCAAAAAACACGAGACACGGACACGACATTGTCTATTGTCGCTACTGTAGAGGTGTAAACTTTTTCATTATATATTAAACTTTGTGTATAATTATTTAGTTATAGATTTGTATATAGATATTTTACATCATCATCATCAGCCTATAATGTTCCCACTGCGACTACGGCTGTCCTCTATAATTTATGAAATTATCTACTTACTAGACGATTTTTCTAGTTTAATACTTTTAAGACCGCGGTTTTATTATTCTGCGTTTTTATTTGTAGTTGGGTTTTAGTTTTAAAACTTATTTTTTTATATAATATTGCACAGTACTCGCAAGTGCAACTATTATGCATATAACCCTGGGTTTAATTGTTTGATTCGTTGACGTTTCTCGTGCCCCAAGGGCTGGCATTTATCTTGGCCAGAGACTAACTGTCGTACTCAGAGAGCTTTAATGATTGCTTAAGCAATCACTTAGGTTTGACAATTTTGTCATACAAAAATATGTCAAATCTTTACTAAGTGACGGCTTAAGTAATCATTAAATGTCTCTGAGTACCGCAGTAAGTGTTGCCATACAAAGTGGCAATGCCACCAGTCTTTTGTGCACATTATCGGCTGACAGCGTTGAGGAGTAGTTTTTTGATGATCTTTAATACATTTCTAGGTTGATTTAAGTTCTAGTGGGTGCATTAGGAAATTTACAGTAGCAGTCACGGAATCTGAATTTGAAAATCTAGACTTATATAAAGTAGTGTTAGTTGCTATTCTCCTCGGAAACGGCTTGACCTTGACTTAAGCCCTGCTATACCTTAGCCCTGTTGTAGGGCTATTGCGTATCTTTTAAATGTCAGTGGCTATCATATTGTCCATGGATAAACTATCAAATTGGTTATGGTTTAGTACAAAATGGAACCATATGACAGTAATTGATAGGCACTATAGGTTAACCACTGTCATTTTAAAGATACGCAATAGCCCTGCTGCAGGGCTATTGCGTATCTTTTGATAGCCACTGTAATTTAAAAGATACGCAATAGCCCTGCTGACCCCGCTCTCTGCCGTCCCCTGAAACTCATCTGCTCTCTGCCGTCACACACTGGAGGGGGCCGCGGGTAGTCCACCGGTTATCGCGGCCTCGACATAGAGGGCGAAGAAGGAACATGTGTGGTTTTTAGTCAGTAGAAGTCTGACACTCCCTTTCGCTCTGCCCAAGAGCGGGAGGGGTTATTCGATGATTTTACAACCACAAAAAAAAAAAAGGGAGCGGGGGCATGGAATATATAAATTAACAATCCACAATCCAATACGCGGGCCAGTGGGGGTTGGTAGATCAGCAAGTGCTTACTGCAGAAATTCTATACCTATTACATTTGTTGTTATGAAGTTTAGGGTATTTTTAATTTTAACCAATCAAATAATAACTATGAATATTCAGATATGTTTTTAAATTATAAACCTTACGTCTATGCTTGTTTTCATTATCTTCAAATGGTGGTGTGGTGGCGTCCACGGTCTTTAATAAACGAGACTTTAACGAAATCAGTAGCGCCATCTCTGGATTTTGGCCTTCACTAAGTTTAAACTTAGTTAAGTTAAGGCTGTGCTCAATATGACGCACCAAGTTACATACGGCAAGTTTTATGTACATAAACAGTTTACGTTGCACGCAAGAGCCGATAGATGTCGCTGTGTGTACTGATTTAAACAAATTAAATGTTCGCGTTATTACCCTACTGCGGCGAAGTCAAAAGGAGGGTTATTATGAACGTTTATTTAACTTGCTTTATTAGTTTGTTAGGTATTGGTCAAATCTTCTCAATAGATTTTTTAACATTCCAAGATTTATTTTTCTTGATGTTTGCTGCAAAAAATAATTTAATTTAATTTGTAAGTATGTTAGTTATGTTTATTGCTAGAATATTCATGGGCAGTGAACTTGAACAAAAATTTCTTTGGTTTGGCAAACAAATATTTTCTTTTTTAGTACAAAATAAGATAGTAACCATTTAGGTATAATCCCCTGTGATCCCCGGAGGGATAGGCAGAGAAGTACGGTCAGCATCAGAAGTAGCTTAACATTTTGGAAACTTTTATTATTTGATTAACAGGATTCCAGCTATTATTTTTAATGGTTCTGATGGTTATTCTTTAAAATATTCCTTACTCTTCAATGACTTGTTAGAAACGAGTAATATCAACAAGTTTTAATTAAAAAACCTGCTTAGTAAGTTTGAGTAGTGTAAATCTACTTCTGATGCTGACTGTACCTATTAGTACAGATAATTGTCTAAGTTCCATGCTGATGTGATGAGTTTCCAACCAACACCCCCCAAAGGGGTTATAAATGCCCATCAGCTTATTTATTCTGTGAACTATGCGAACAATAATTCTACTGCTGCTTTTTTATGGTTCCTTAGCCGAATAGCAAAGATTGGAACCCTTATAGATTCGTCATGTCTGACCGTCTGCCCGTCTGTCCGTCCGTATGTCCACAGCCACTTTATTCGGAAACTATTAAGCATATAAATGTTTTATATCCTTATTTTATCTATCTGTGAATCTGATCCAATAAAAATAATCTATCTTACCCATGCAACCGTAAGATACATAATCATTAAGTCAAGAGTTCGTGGCAATTACTCAGCAATCCTTGATGAAAAACCCAATAACACTTTGTCAAATTAAGCCCCGGACCTCATACTCCAGCAGTCGCCATTACGAAGATTCGACCAACGACTCAACAAGGTTGTCTAGTTGAAGATTTCATAATAAGAAAATTTAATTCCCATCCACATCCCTGATTAACAGTTAATCAGACTAAATTAACATCCTAGATTAGCGGCTAAACGTGTGTTTAAGCGTCATCATTGAAAATGCACATGAATTTCAAGTTCAATGGACTAACGGGACAGATGACGTTTTAACATGAAAAGCGGACACTGGACACAAGACTAGAATTGGTAAAAAATAAAGAATAATCAAGAACGTACCTATGAAGTCATTGCTGTGATAGATAAGCATATGTAAATGGACTTACGGTAAACGACCGTAATTCTTTACAAGAGCTATCTGCGGTTCTAAAATGGCCGCTTTATCAGAATCCACGCAGTCTTAGTATGAATCACGTTAAAATTTCAAATTCTTAAAATGGACTTAATGTCTAAGATAATTTTATTATAAATTTCATTTTAAGAATTATATTTTTTTAACATGATTAATATTACAATTCTGCTAAAGCGGCCATTTTAGTCACCCAGGTTCCTCTTAGTAAAGTATAAACTATCAAACTTGTATAATAGGGGATCGGACTGAGTCAAAAAAATATGATTCTGATTAGTCCGTCAGTTTGATTTTCGAAACATATTGGATACGTGTTTTTAATTTTATCAAATAAATAAAAATTGACGAAGGTAAGACGCGTCAAAGATCGTGAGTGGGAGGTTGTGACGTTATTTGTAGGTAAATATTTTACTAACATGTGACGTATTCGAGGAGTTCACGAGTTTTCGAAGCACCGTATCGTCTTCATTTTTTGTTTATGTGAAAAAAGAAAAAATACGTGTCCAATATTTTTTGGAAATCTATCTTCACGGACTACTTAGTTTTTTTTTGTTCGATCCCCTATTTGTAAAACAAGATAAAAAGAAAACAAGCATCTGGGAAACAAGGCCTACAATGATCACACATTACGAGCAATCGGTTATAAATAAAAATCTGTAAGAAGATACACAAATACTTATTTTAAAAAGTCTTAAGAACACCGGCGAGGAAATAGCTGACGGAATTAATAAGCGACTACTTGAGTCACCGTGATAGATACCGACGAAATAATTTACTTAGTTTTATCAAACCAAGCTTAAGACCTATCAAAGCCTGGAAAAAAAACATCATAATGTTATTATGAGCTCTATTGAGTAGATTGGTGATAATCACACTAATATTTTATTATATAAAGGCGAAAGTTTGTGAGTGTGTTTGTTGGTTACTTCTTCACGTAAAAACTACTGAACGGATTTGGATAAAATTCGGTACACAGATAGTTTATAACCCGATTTTATCTTCCCGTGGGATAATTTTTGGGTTGTAGCAGGTGAAGCCGCTGGCAACAGCTAGTATTAAAATATATTTGGAAACGTCACTGTTTGATTGGCCAGAGGGAAAGTTGTAAAAGGAATGGGGGCGGCCTTTTCCCAGCAGTGGGACACAATAGGTTTAAAAAAGCAGCACAAATACATTTCTAAACAGCAGCAAAAGTACTAAACTACTGATGTAAAAGGGAGGTTGGCAAAACAGGCGTGCGTTTCATTTTGGTGTCGTTGGTGAAACTGTCACATTACATATTATCAGATTAGATAACGACCCACGAGTCCACCTGTTGTTCCCACGATCTCTTCAATGGACCACTAGTAGTTGCCCGCGGTAGGTACTGCTCGGTAAGACTTTCAAATAAAATCTACACTAATATTTTGAAGAGGAAAGATTTGTTTGTTCGTTTGTTTGTTTGTAACGAATAGGCTCCGAAACTACTAGACCAATTTGAAAAAAAATAATTATAAAATAATTCACCGTTGGGAAGCTACACTATCCCCGGCTGACATAGGCTACTCTTATCCCTGTTTTCCTACGGGAACGGGAACTACGCGGGTGAAACCGCGTGACGTCCGCTAGTGATATTATAAGATAATAGACATACTTAGTAATTTTATTAGTTTCACCTAATTTATCTTGTTGTGCCCTAATAGGATCATGTACTCGCTTAGAATATGACTATGTGTACATAGTGCATTTAATAAATAAATAAAACAAATGATTGTTCTTGGTGCATCATAAAAAACTTCTCATAATGATCCAGAACCTTAAGGAGCTGAATATTAGGTGCACAGTTTTGTTTTACTGCACATTGTCTAAAGAAACATTTTCAATTGCTATAAAGTGTCAAGATGTTAAATATTTCGTTTATTCATTCCTAATCATATTTTTTATATGTTAAAAAGTTTATTTTATTTTATTTTTTATAAAACGTTGCCACCCACTAGGAATTTCTCCTGTATCGTGGGTGCGTTCACAGATATTTAAAG
This sequence comes from Diarsia rubi, assembly GCA_932274075.1. Lineage (NCBI taxonomy): Eukaryota > Metazoa > Arthropoda > Insecta > Lepidoptera > Noctuidae > Diarsia > Diarsia rubi. The sequence continues at coordinate 11,577,830 of OW026433.1, read as the reverse complement.
TCACATACACAAATACCCAGAGCCGGAAGAACTATCTGTAGGCCATGCAAATATTTGTTTCGTGTGGGTATCGAACCCGCGACACACAGCACAACAGTCCATTGCCGGAACCACTGCGCCAACCGTGTCGTCATATGATGTCGATGTTTGATTTGTATATTATGTTATGTGTGTCAGTCCAGAGGTCACATTGACTGCAGTTTTTGGGACACAGAGCGTAATAATCATCACAAACGTGGACGATAAACCAATAGCTTAACAAGGCACGGAGGAAACTCGGAATATAATAGGTGGACACTTATCTTTGGACCATCCTAGGCTAGCACGGCTTAACCTGAGGATCGATCCGTGTGGCTGTTATTATTAATCCGCGAGCCCCTATGTTGAAATCAATCAAATACTTACCCTTAGGTCTTAGGTATTCAGTTGCAAAAACTTGCCCGTAGATTTCACATTTATGACAAACAAACGCACCTTAGAACATTATTAATAATCATTTTTTAGTTTTTTTCCTCCCATTTATGATGAAAATTACTCTCTATTATGAACGTCATAAGCTTCGTTTATCATTTTGTTCGCATTTAATCTACTCATTTTTGCAAAATATTCTACTAAGTTTTTAATGAAAGTTTAATGGTCCTTTGTCTCGTCCATGTCACCAATTACGTACTTCTATGGATGAATTATATCAGGAAGTAGAAAACATTTTCCTTGTATGTTCAAAGTTTATGAAGTTATTTGTGCTGTTCTTTGCGAAACTTAGCTATCGATGTTTTTTTGCGAAAAATAACGTATCTTTTAACCCATTTTCTATCCATGAGTATCATTTAGGTGACTTCCATATTTTGGTTGATTGCGAACTATTTAGATAATAATTATGTGAACGTAATTCATAAGTTTAACTTACGATCTTGTCTAGGTCATGCTGTGTATTGGTGACCGCAAAGCACGTACAGTACCCGGCGATAAATATTGCACATCGACCTTTGGATTGTACGTATAATTATTTATAATATATTTGTTAATATATTATATATGTTTATAAATTTATATATATAAAATGACTGACGTGTCATATATTAAGAATTACATTATTTTAACTATATGGTATAATTGCCTTTTATCTGTACAAAGGTACTACCTTTCCAAAGGTCGATGTGCAATATTTATCGCCGGGTACTGTAAAGCCGTTGGTGCCAGCTAGCATTTGTAGATCTTTGGAAGTCGTAAAAGGTAGTTGGTGTCCTGAAAATCTGACAACCAGTCTTACCAAAAAAATATCTTATTACCCAGTACTAACTTGATTGTGAAGGTCAGATAGGCAGTTGTTCTATGTAAAATTCAGATGCATCTGGTAAGACTGGTAGCCAGATCCCAACATGGTTGATGATGATTATTTCTGTGACAAATCAGGAGAATTTGTATCAGAAATCCTTAAACTAGGATATTACTAATATAACGATCGGATATGTCAGTCTAAAAGCTAACAGTTAACCCACTGTGTAACGGGTTTGAGGACGGAAAACCCTTTGAGATCTTTATCAATACACCAAACTCATCCTTCCTTTGATTTCATCCGAACTAGATTATGACAAAGCAAGCCGCAACATCGATTGTTTCACGTCCATAACGGTACCAAAACATCGATATTATCGACTAACCGTTATCACACCCCTTTGTATTTTAATCGATAACACTAAATTTAAATCAATTTAAATTCAGTTGCGTTTCTTGGCACGTGTTATAAAATGCGTGCGTTTAAACAATTAGAATTGGAAAGGGTAAAAACGAATAATATTGTTTCAATCATTTCTAATTCAGGGAGTAAGCTAAAGTCGTGTATACGCTCTGAACACGTGGCAAATGACATGAAAATCGTGCGTGTGTATGAATGAATAGTGATGAGTCGCGTCGTTGACAGTTTATCGATAGTTGTTTTATAGTGAACTTTGATTTCCTCGATCTTCAGTATGTCTTTATTCGTACCCAGTAAGGTTTTAACCGTTTTTCACTGCACTTTATAACTTGCAAATTAAATTGAAGTAAGTAATAAATTATGAAACAAAAATCAAATCAAAATAAGATGTCGATTATAGTAAGCGTAGAAAAATCATCATTTCCGCCAAAAGACGTTTACTGCTGGACATAGGCCTCCCCTAGGTGTCGTCACATTGACCGGTCCCGTGCGTCTCGCATCCAGCGCGCCCCCACAATCTTCACCAGGTTTTAGACCACCTAGTGATAGGCCTTCTAACGCAACGTCTTCCGGTTCGCGGTAATCAATCTAGAAATTTTGAGCCCCATCGGCCATCCGGTTAGCGAGCAATGTGTCCTGCCCACTGCCACTTAAGTTTGGCAATTCTTCTGGCTATGTCGGTAACCTTGGTTCTCTTGCGGATGTCACTATTCCTGATGCGATCCCGCAAGGAGACTCCGAGCATAGCCCGCTCCATTGCCCTTTGGGTGACTTTGAGCTTTCTGTTGAGGCCCACTGTGAGCGAGTAAACGTAGAAACATACGACACATAAATAAAATTGACGATGACTATACGATATGATTTCTTGAAATGAAGCCGAATGCACATGAACATATTTTAACACAACAAAGCATTGCATCCACAGAACAGTTCGTGTACCTACCTAGAAAGCAAAAAGTACCTATAGTATTTTTGTGAAAAACCAAAATAAATTGTCAATAAAATGTATCGAGTCGATAAATTCTAATTACTTATCGACATTTAAGCATACAGTCACATCTCTACAATAAAGCTGTCGAGTCGTGCGCTACCCTGTCGATTGTTTTCAATATCGACTCCATTTCGATTAACACGAATAAAGGAATCGTCTTCTTTGACGGTAATCCACTTAGTATGCATCTCTGGTGCTAACGTGAGGTGAGGGGCAGCATTTTTGCGCCCTAATTATAATAATTATGAACTTTTTGCTTGAATTTTTGGCCGGTTTTCGGTCGAATTTGTGAAAAAGATTTTGTGGTATTTATTTTTGTAATTCGGCTTGTTCGATTTACATAATATTTTAAAATTATACCGGTGTCAAATTATTCAAAAATACTTAAAAAAAAATCGATACAATCGACGAACAAATAAAAAGTTTCTTATCCTACACACCCCACTTTTTAAGAGATCATTCCAATTTCAATATTTGTTTTATTTATTTATTAAAACTTTATGCACTAGTAATCAAACTGTACAAAGGCAAGGAAATTTTCTTTATAGAACTGCCAAAAAAAAGTAATTTCAGAATGTATCTTATAATCCCTCTTTAACAAAGACGATCACAGAATAGTCAATTCAAGTCATCAAGCAACTTATGATACCTCGTTACCTAGTACATGTAAATCTATTATTTCCTATAAACTCATTCTTTCCTCGCAAACGCACTCACTCAATCATTCATAAGTGCAATCCACACTTCCTAACATATTCCACAATGACACCGCCAACGCACCCCGCGCCACTTAATCTGTAAAACTCCATTCAACCTGTCACATAATCCAACCGCGTTGATATTTTCCTTTTTAAGCAGAATCCAGGATGTATGGCTATATTTGCATGAATATTTATCATACACATCGCCGGCCATGTCGTAAAGTGCATTTTAATACATTTTTATCTAACACCCTAGAGTACTGCCGGTCTTACATTGATGTTTATGGCGGTTTAAAGGTGTGGAGATATTATAGCACTGATTGTGAGTGAGGTAAGCGTGGAGGTGATGTCAATGTTGGGTGATAAGGTTTTTACTAATGTTTTGTAATGGCTGAAATAGATATGGTATTTAAAACTGTGTTTTTAATATTCAGATAGGCCAAAACTAGCTGTTGCCCGCGATTTCGTTTGTGCGGAAATTTTAAGGCGTATAAGTAAAAAAACAAGTACAAAAGATAGCCTGTGTCCTTCCCCAGGATGTAATATCTTTCCTTGCCAGATTTCATTACGATCCGATCAGCAGTTTAGTTGTGAAAAGATAACAAATAAACAGAGTTACCTTCGCAATTTTAAAAGTATGATGTACACACAGATCCCAAAATTTGTTAAGATGACTGACCAAATCAAAAGCTTTTTTTATTGAAGTTGTATGATTCAGTCTTATTACCATTAGGGGATTCATATTACCCAATACTAATCTGGTTGTACAAATGTGGAGGTCAGATCGGCAGTCACTCCATATGCTTGTATTCAGCTGCATCTGGTGAGACATAGCCGACCTCGTTGAGTCGAAGTTGTTGAGAAAAAGAGGCTATGGCTAGGGGTTAATGATTGTATTATTCAGTTAAGGATTTAAGGACCTGACTACGGGATGTTGTAAGACATAAAAGAAGGAACATGGGTGGTTTTTAGTCAGTAGAAGTCTGACGCTCCCTTATCTCTGTCCAAGAGGGAGGGGTTATTTGATGATTTAGCTCTCTAGTTTTTTTAATCCTATTTATTTTAACTTTTGCATGCCATCACGGCAAAGCATAGCGCTCAATTATGTTACTTTAAGACCTTTATGTAAACACCTATGTTTTACAAATAAAGATTCTGATTCTGATTAGCAAACCCCAGAAAAAATTAAATAGGGTTTAATTTAGTAAAAATTTTAAAATTTTTTTTTGGGAGGTGGGAAATCATCAAATGACTCTCTTGGGCAGAGCGAAAGGGAGTGTCAGACTTCTACTGACTAAAAACCACCAATGTTTCTTCTTAGCCCTTGTGCCGAGGCCGCGGTATCTCTTGCGAACAACTCGCTGCCCCGACGACGGGAAGATTTTGACACTTTAGTGAAGGTTTTTCATGTCAAACCTTTAATTTTTAATCATTAATATCTCTGAGTACGGCAGTTACTGTTATGTTATTTTGTTATGTATGAATCAATATTTATCTATTTATAATTTATCTCATTATTAATTATTTTTATTAATAAATAACACAGGTTAACTTTAAGTGAAAGAGGTAAATTTCCTAAAGAAAATAAATAACCTAAAGTTTGTTGATTTTTTCCAGTTCGGTAGTTTTAACGGTTCAGCTAAACCACGTGTAAAGTAACATTATTTAAGTAGGTGCATACCTAGTTTCGGAATCACAGACAACGATATCAAAACAATTCAATTGTGTTTTAAACTGCACGAGACATATTTACATTCGTTCCGTGCAACGATAAGGAGTCCGAACTTATGTGTCCAATTTATGACAAAAAATCCCAAATATTTTGGATGCAACGAGCAAATATTTACAAAATTCTGGCTAAGACCTGAGGACATATGGCTTAATAACTAAGAGGCTATTCATCCTTGACTTTATGATGTAAAAATCAAATTCACATAAGTAAACGAATATTTTTCCGAGATTTGTACTAAAAATAAACTTTCTGTTAAAGTAAACATGCTTGGTATTGATATTTTTGGTGCGTACGGATCATATAAAGTACTCAACGTCTCAAACGATTAGGATACGGCCAATTTCGTTTATATATTAACGTTTTTAGGTGCATACAAATTTGTGCTGACCTCCAAATAACAGTCAAATAAGTCGAACTTGTGTGCTGACACTTATGTTTTAAGAGAAGTAGTGGACTGGGAAAGAATTTTGTGCAACAGTGTTGCCATCTACTGGTAATGACTATATTTCAGGAATACCATCCTTAAAAAGTGTTGATTATATTATGTACATTTTTGGTCTGAAATGAAACGATACACTTTTATTAATTGATAATTTATCAAACAACAATTTTACAACAAAAAAATCTTATTAGTCCGTCTGTTAGATTATCGAAAAATGTTGGATACGTGTGCGGTTTTGTTTTATCAAACTAATAAAAATTTACGAAAATAAAACGTGTTAAAGATCATGAGTCGGGGCTTTTGTGGGTAAAAAATTAATAAACTTATGACGTCACACGACTTGACGCGACTTTTCGAAGTACTGTATCGGTTCATCTTTTGTTTAAGAAAAAAATAAAAAATACGTGTCCATTATTTGTTGAAAATCTATATGACGGAATAATTAATTTTTTTGGTGAAAAACCCTATGTTGTGTTTGTTGTATTACATATTTTTATAAAATAATAAAAAAACCAATAAAATAAAAGCAATTTTTTCCATCGGCAGAATTAACGTATAAATTAACAAAATTGAAAAATTAATAGTCATTAACATTCTCCGGTCCTTATCCCAATTTATTTGGGGTCTGCTTAGCATATGTTCCATATATCTCTATTTTTCGTCATCACCCTAATTGGATGAACTTGATCTTTGACCTTATTCCACTCTTATAACCAGTTATTTAATCATTATTACTTGAATAAAAATGTATGACGATTAAAAAATCAGCCCTTGAACTGCAATAGAGGATCGGACTGAGTCAAAAAAATATGATTCTAATTATTCCGTCAGTTAGATTATCGAAAAATATTGGATACGTGTTTTTTGTTTTATCAAATTAATAAAAATTGACGAAGATAAAATGCGTCAAAGATCATGAGTGGGGTTGTGACGTCATTTGTAGGTAAAAAATGTACTGACATGTGACGTTTTCGAGGAGTTCACGAGTTTTCGAAGTACCGTATCGTCTTCATTTTTTGTTTATGTGAAAAACGTAAAAATATGTGTCCAATATTTTTTGGAAATCTATCTGACGGACCAATTGGTTATTTTTTGTCCGATTCCCTATTCCACACAATTCTACAACCCAGTACAAAAACACGCAACAACAAGGCAACACCTTACAAAATCGTTGCCAATTGCTCTCCCCACCACTTCAGTTGTTTACGGCCCGTTTAAATAAATTAGCCAGAGCCTTCGCATTTCCCACGCAATGTGTGATCGGAAAACCTTACTAAGGTATAATTTATTAATTTGATTTCCACTAACGAGTAGGCTAATGCGAACCGGTGGGCCCTCTCTAGCATGGCATGTTTTATGCAGTAATGAACCAATGAGCAAGCCTCATTATTGATCATCATCAGTAAGCAATATCTGTAAGCTAGGCTTTAAGTGCTGTAACTGTAGTGTTGGTATTTTAATTTAAGGAGATTCTTAGGATTAGATACCGTGGGGTTAGTGATTTAAGTGTTACGGGCTAGTCAACTGTAAATAACCTACGTTCGATTGGAAAAATATGATATTTACCGGCGGCACGCGGCGGCTCGTTTGGCTCAGTGGCAAAGTAATACAGTTGACAAAAAAAATCTAATTAGTTCGTCAGATAGATTTCCAAAAAATATTGGACGCATATTTTTTCTTTTTGCACGTAAACAAACAATGAAGACGATACAGTGCTTTAAAAAGTCGTGTGTCGTCACGGTTTGGTTGATTTTTACCGGAAAGTGACGTTGCAAGCTCCTCGATCTTTGACACGTTTTATTTTCGTAAATGTTTATTAATTTGTTAAACAAAAAAAAAACACGTATCTAATATTTTTCGATTATCTAACAGACAGACTTAACAAAATCATATTTTTTTTGTCAGGACACATCCCCATTGCTGCGCAGCGTGTCACGGGTTCGATCCCCGCATGGAACAAATATTTAATTTTATATGACCTACAGTTGTTCCGGGTATGTGTATGTGAATAAAATTTTATGTAAAAAATCCTAGTGTGGGGTAACGTTAACTTGAGTGTGGGGAATAAAAGATGTTCTTTGAATTTATTGTGACGTTTTTGAAAAACTAAATTGCATTAAAAGTAGGTATAGCTGGTAGAAAAGTTTTGTATTTATTTTTTAACACAGAATAAAGGTTGATATTGACTTTACAAGTTCGTGGATTGTGCTACCTACATCTGTTTTTTTCATTAAAAATATATTATTAATGAAATATGGCTCAAAAACTTAACTTACTACCTAGGAATAACACCATTCACAACAAAGTGAAACGCATTAAACCATTATTAATTCTATAAATGAACATATTACCCACATCTTGATATTCATGTGATCATAACATACAATGGTTCACAAATGGAGCACCCAGGTTCTTTTTAAAAAAAAAAGAGTCTGTCAAAATTACGTTTTGTAAATCGAATGTTTCGAAAATGGATTCGAAATTTTTCTTCGTTTTTTTCTATGTGGTGTCCTCGTGTTTTGTGCCTCGTTACAGTGCAGGTTAGCCAGGGGTATAGAATCACGTATGTATCCTAGGCATCAATAATTCATCTGAACGCAGTCAGACAGGCTTGAAATAACAATGGATCAAAGTTTTACTCGAGCTTTTTGGATGGAAGGCATAGGCTTGGAGCGGTTTTAGTTTGGAATTCTTGTTTACTGAAACATTAAAATTGCGTTAATCTTGTATGCATTTTTTTGTATCTTTATATTTTTCAACGATCAATAGATGGCCATTAGTAGATGAAAAAGCTCAAGATACAAAATTCTATTTAATCTTAAAACACGAGATTTGATTGGGTTTATGCAACATCAGCACCAGTGTCATTAATTATCACGATGGTGTTAACATAACGTAATACTAGCTTTTATTAATTTAAGATACACGTTTTACATAATATTTATGTAATAAAATTGAGAATTTGTTCATATCTTTTAAGAATGCTAATATTGGGATGCGGGTTGTTCGAATGAGATACCGCGGCCTCGACACAATGGGCTAAGAAGGTACATGGGCGATTTTTAGTCAGTAGAAATCTGACATTCCCTTCCGCTCGGTCTTCCTTGACCCTATGTGATGATTTCTCACCACCCAAAAAAAAGGATGCATAAATTTTTTCCTAGTAACAATGAATTGACAAAAGGCCATCAATACGGCAGTAAGCACCTATACTCCCGATAATAATCACTTCTTTAGCAATAATTTAATTTGTTTACGTTGAACACACACATACAAAAACCAAAATCCTCCAACATTTCATCACTTTTACCACACAAAATCGGGCTTAGCTTTGCCTGATTGACAGCTATAGCGCCGCCATCATAACCTGATCTTCATTACCCCCCACCACCCTCCAAATGAGGGCCCCACCGGTGCAAGCAAAACTCCTTTCCAAGCTCACCATAAACTGGTTGTTTGTTAAGCGCATTACATCTATTAAGAACTTCAACGCTTGTATCCCTAATGTAATTCGCACGCATTAGACATTTAAATATAATTCAAGTAACTTATGCAAGTACTAAAACAGCTAATGGGTGGTATTAGGAACACTTGCACACTGTCCACATATTTTACCTTTGAGTTTGAAATTTCAACCGCGTTCCTATAGCTTGTTTTACATTGTTCTAGGAAGAATGACATTCTGACATTCTGGTTGTTAGAACACGTCATTCGGTAAGGATTGCGAATGGTAAGATGGATTACCCAGTACTCTGTGGCATCTAGTCGCAGTGGCTATGTGGATATGGTAATCGGGGATGTTTGATGCAGGATTTCTTGGTACGAAGTAGTATGTAAAAACGTAATTTGACGAAGTGATGGCTTCAATCCAAGTTTCCACTTCAAGTCTTCAACTTAATCTTTCAGGTAGTAAAACGATGTTTGTAGTAACCCAAGAATGCCTACCCTTGAGATCCTTGAATGGCCTTCTGCACCGAATGAAACGGCATTTTTTTCGATTACGGTACTAAAGACTTTGAGCTTGTTTCATCACCTACGATAAAGTTCCCGTCTTCATTCAGTAAGAAGTGAAATATGCGTAAAGACTAAGTAACTAAGTTCGGAGTAATTTAATTCGGACGAAATTATGCTGTTTTTCGGCACATTTTCTGACTAAACTGAACCAAATCAAATAAAACTTATAACTAACAAAAAATTGATTGGTCTTTATCTTTAAATGCAAGAAACGTTTTTCTTGCAAAGAGAGAGGAGAGAGAGTAGAGGCAAAACAGTTGAATAAACCTGTAGCGTCGTCCACTCAGTGCCTTGTGCGTATTGTATATTTTCTCGGAATCTTCCAAGTTGTCGGACGTCTCGGTAACGCTGAGAAATAGTAGCTGCCGTCACAGAAAAATTAAGAACTGTCTCTTAATAATAGATATTCCATTGACTGATGATGAAGATCATTCGAATTTCAGTTTTTTTTTCAATAACATTGAAAAAAGTTAGGCCAAAGTAGGCTGGGTGTCGTCACTGAGGCTGACCCAAGAAACGCTCGTGTGACGATTCCTGCACGGAACTGATATCGTTATACCTACAGGTAGTTGTTCCGAGTCAGGTTGTTTGATAGTTTCAATGTTTATAATCGTACCCACCAGAATATAGGTGATATCCAAATCGTGCAACGGTTCTAAATAAAAGAGAAAAGTTGAAAGGTATAAGAGGCTTTTCCCTAGCAGTGGGACCGAACAGGGTAAATCAGAAAAATATAATTTTGGTTTATACATTGTTTGGTGGTTATCAGGCTAAGTGTTATTAGGTTTTTCCAACAAAAATTTTGGTGGTACCTGGATTTGTGCATAATAAGTGGCAATAGGTTTGCCACTTTGCGAAATGTGGGTACGCTATTGGGTACACCTCTGCCGGTTTTATGATTTCTTGTATTCTTTCTAAGTACCTACAGTTTGTGTTGCGCAATGGATCGATTTAAAAGGAAGATGTTAACGACCATATGTAAGTACTTTTTTTTAATCAACTCACGCTGTCCTTTGCTGGGCTAGGCCTCACCCATGGCTTTCCCCAATGCGTTTCTGGGGCCTGCCTAGGTTACGACGGCCGTTTTCAGGCACCCACTGAGTGACTATCTGCGCCCATCTGTCCGGCTTAATCCTAGAAACGGGACCCAGTCCCACTTTAACTTGGAAGATTTAACACCAATATTGGCGATGCCTGTCTTAGACCGTATTAAGGTGTTGCGCATTCGATCGGAGTGTCTCACCTTCAGAATGCTACGTTCCTTTGTTAAACGTTGAGTTTGGACTTCTGAGTTTCAGTTAAAGACCAACTCTGAGCGCCATAGGTTAGGATAGGCAGGATACACTATTGTCGACCAGCTTGCGTTTCAATGAAATAGGAAGGTCGCCCTTCATAAATGCTTTCATGGACCAGTAGCATGTTCAACTCGACGGTCGATCTATTTGCCCTGCCTGTTGTTGAAGGAAACTAACTGACCCAGATAGAATATTCGTCGACATAGTGTATTTCCTGCCCATCAACCTCGAACCTATATTTAACGGTGTTGCTCATGACTTTAGTCTTTGACCAATAGGGGATCGGACTGAGTCAAAAAAATATGATTCTAATTAGTCCGTCAGTTAGATTTTCTAAAAATATTGGATACGTGTTTTTTTGTTTTATCAAATTAATAAAAATTGACGAAGATAAAAAGCGTCAAAGCGTCGGGTTGGATTGTCATTTGTAGGTAAAAAATGTACTTACAAGTGACGTTTTTGAGGAGTTCACGAGGCACCGTATCGTCTTCATTTTTAGTTTATGTAAAAATATAAAAAATGTGTACAATATTTTTTGGAAATCTATCTGACAGACTAATTACTTTTATTTTATCCGATCCCCTATTCATCGTCAGTATAACCTCAAGGCTGTCAGTACTCAGACCTTGGAGCATTTTTTTCTAGTTGTCAAATAATGCCGTCTGCAAAGCGAAGGTTCGATAACATTTTATCCCCGATCGAAATGCTTTGAATTGTCCATCGGTCTGCAAGTTACTTAAAGAGCTCTTCGAGAGTGCTGGTACAGAGTTTGGGGGAGAGCGGATAACCGGATTTCAAGGGCTGTTGGTTAATATTTCTTTGAACGTAAAGTCATTTATTTGGCTGGACAAAGGCCTCCCCCATTGAACGCCATACAGAACGGCAGCCTGCCGTTTGCATCCACTGGTTGCCCGCAACTCTCATGATGTCGTCGGTCCACCTGGTGGGAGGGCCTACCAACGCTGCGTCTTCCGGTTCGTGGTCGCCACTCGAGAACCTTCCTTCCCCATCGATCGTCGGTTCTTCGAGCGATGTGGCCTGCCCATTGCCACTTCAACTTGCATATTTTGAGAGCTATGTCGGTGACCCTGGTTCTTCGGCGGATGAATATCTATCTTGTATAGGTTTTGTACCGATTATTGAACCTTTACGGTTCCTAATGGCCTCTCCATGTCGTTTCAGGTACGTTTAATTACGGCGAATCCAAAATTAAAGACAAGGGTATTGTAACTTATCAATTTGTTTATTTTCTCTTACTCTTCTCTAAAGACACTTGAAATAAAGTTAACTTAATATTTACATAAATGCCACTATTAAGAAATATTTACATCGAAATAATTATAAACTTAACTATTCCTTTGGAATGCAAAAATATTTGGACGGAACCATATTCCAATACTTATGTTTTACACTATACATTATCTTAAAACAATATATTTAAAAATAAAATACTGTTACATGCTTGCCCTTTTCCTCAAGTTGGTCGACCAACGCCAACAAAATACGACCATAGCCTTTTTAACTTAAAGTATTTGTTGTATCAAACAACTTCATTGTTGATTTAAAATCACCAAATGTTGGCTACTGCAACTTGAGGACAAGTGTTACATTCGAGCTAAAATATCAAACCGAAAAAAAAGTATATAACAATTTTAAATGCATCGAAATAGGAAGAAGATATAACTACTTACAGCTAATAGTCCATTGCTATATTAAGCAAAGTGCTTTAAAAAAAAACAAAAATAATAAACATTTTTATTTTTCAGGTTCTGAACATTTATTTTAAAAGGATACACTGATTCATTAACAATAATGATCGAATCGGTTTTCATAATTATGCCACTTCACATACAAGTGCCCAGTGTCCTTTATAAACCATTTTGTCTTTAGGACGGATTCATTTCCTTCCATTTTTAAATATGTTTTTCTTACGCAATACTTCAATTTTGTTGTCAAAAGTTCTCATTGATTTAAAAAATTATTGTTGTTTGTTAAAAATTGTTGTAAATGTACCAGTAATGTAAAGGCTAATTATGTTTAAAATTACATTCCACATCAGGTTTAATTAGTTAAAAACTCTATTTTGATGGTCAAAAACATCAAAGTGATTCCACTTCCAGTGTTTACAAAAAATAAAATCCAACTTTTCAAATCATGAAAATTTTCCATCTTACTTTTGTAACTATTTAACTTAACATACAAAAAATCTTCTAATATTATGTAACCATAGCTCTCTCAGGGGGCATTGGTACCATATGGTTATAAGTAAACCGTTGGGTGTAATCGGGGATTTTGAGCGTAGTATCCGACCAGGGTGGACTGGGGTTCCACCGGTCCATGCCGTCCGTTTCTTCTAGGGTTAAGGGAGGTGGGGCTAACCGCATACGCTTCGGACTAGGGTATTCCATACCTGTGATTGAAAAAATAGTTTTATAAAAAAGTGACTTACTGCGGTACTCAGACATTTAATGATTACTTAAGCCGTCCCTTAGTAAAGATTTGACATACTTTTGTATGACAAAACAGTCAAATCCTTTACTAAGTGATGTCCGGAATGGAAGTAATCATTGCTCTCTGAGTGCGGCATTTAGAGTTATTATTGTTAATGTGTGTTTGTCTGGTTATCAATGTGTTTTCAGGTAAACGTTTGTCAGTTGAATTACAATAATAAACAAAATTAGTAGGAGAAAAAGTTTGTTATAATTTGGTATTTTACAGTATATAATTTTACAAAATATTTGCAGCTAAAACAAAAGCTTAATTCATAAATAATTCCAACGAATAAAAAGAACCAGTATTTTTGTTATCAGTTTCTAATATATTTATCAAAAGGTTCTGCTAATTATTTCGTTCAAAAAGCATGAAACAAACAATTCTATCTCATTTTCTTCAAATAAATATTATTTCAGCAAAAAAAAGGACTTCATAGAGAGATGACCAAAAAAGTAAGTGTGTGGGGGTTCCATTCTTCCCGTGTCGGGGCTGCGGGTTGTTGTAAGAGATACCGCGGCCTCGACATAAAGGGTTAAAAAGGAACATGGGTGGTTTCTAGTCAGTAGAAGTCTGACACTCCGTTTCGCTCTGCGCAAGAGCGGGAGGGGTTATTTAATCCCACCCAATAAAAAAAGAGGGTTCCATTCTTTCTTTTCAGATGCGGAATCCGTATTATAAATAAAAATGCTGACATTCAGCTGTATCCAGTTAGACTGGAAGCCGACCCCAAAATAGTTGGGAAAAGGCTAGGCATATGATGAGCCTCTATTGTCCCATTGCTGGGCAAATGTCTCCCGCATAGCCTTTCACTTTTCTCTCTGTGCGCTATTCCTCGATCTAAATGTATTAAAAAAAATTAAACATAAAAATTACCTTCAACAACGGTACTAGAACAAGGTTCCTGTACATGATAATTGACCCTGGGATACTGTTCGTAGTACTCCCTCTTGCCATGATGGGGATACATGTACATATTGCTGTTCACGATTATATCTGGTGGCGGGTCGTAGTGGTGGGGCGATCTGTAAGTAAAATTGGTGGTTAGGTTACGTTTAGTATAGGCATGTTACTACAATTTAAAGACATGTTGTGGGATCCACCAAGCGGCGTTGGTGGATTACGGAAACAACTGTCCTAGATGATGACAAGGTTCGTTTTTTTTTAAAAAAACGTTGCCCCCACACTAGGAATTTCTCCTGTATCGTGGGTGCGTTTACAGACATTTAAACTCACATACACAAATACCCAGACCCGAAACAAATATCTGTAGGCCGTACAAATATTTGTTCCGTGCGGGGATCGAACCCGTGACACGTAGCGCGGCAGTCCACTGCTTGAGCCACTGCACCAACCATGTCGTCAATATATTATTATTATAGTATTGTCTCTCTCGGTCATCTATAATAATTAATAACATGGTCTTATCCCAAAAATGTCGAAAGTTAACAAGGAAATATTATTATCTATAGCGGAAACCACTCCTGCTTGAACATGAGCACGTAACTTCTAAGCCGACCCTTTGATCCTATTCTGGCGACCCACAACATTTCTACGTATCCGGATATAGGTGTACTTTGACCGGATTTAAGCTTACTATTATCTTTGTTGACGATAACTCTTCATTATGTGTTTTAAAGGAAGGGAAGCTAGGGAAGCCAGGGGAGCTATAATCGTTTTGCGCAATTTGCCCGTGACAGCATATAACCCTCAAGTTCATTTCACCCTCACGACGGCATGGTTGGTGTAGTGGCTGAGCGATTGGACTGTTGCGCTAAGTGTCGCGGGTTCGCACCTAACAAATATTTGTATGGCCTACATATATTTGTTTCGGGTCTGTGTGTATTTGTGTAAGTGAAGTTTAAATGTTTGTCCCACGATAAAGGAGAAATTCCTAGAGTGGGGCAACGTTAAAGAAAAAAAATCGCATAGAAAACATTTTCATGAAATTGCAGCACAAGTAACCTATATCCTTATACTTTTGGTGCCGAAATAAATGAAAATACGATAAGCCTTTATGATGCTAAAAGCCTTTCTACTATATAATATTAATATGGTTATTTTATCCCAACAGGGGTTCGCAACTGTGCTAATAAAAAATTACATTTTGTCTCTAGCATAAAACTTTCCAACGATGAATATTATATTTCATAGAGCCTTAAATATGAATGGGCTATTAAACTGTGCATACCTAAGTAAATATTTCTAATAAACTAAATAACAATTAAGTAAAGTCAAGCCAATTCAGTGAACACAAAAAATCCATAGAATTTTCTGTGAAATAAGTTTTAACAGTTATAAATGACTTCTAGAATTGCATTTATTTTCTTGATATTTTTCTGTTTTTCCTGAAAGTGTTTGCGAAACACCATTTAAAGTTGTTTAGTTGTGAAAAAAGCGTACCTACTTGTTAATAAGGTAGGTACTTGAGCAATCTTATTATACATTCGTAGACAAAATAAACTGAGTTGATTTAAAACGTTCTAAATTCTTCCATTAACCTATCAAGTACGATATATTTACACGCAATTACGAACTCAGTAATAATTTTCTTCATAAACACAAACACTCCGTGCGCGTCAAAACCAATACAAAACTACATCAAAATAATAAACTATTACTGACTTAAACCCTTTTCAACCTAAGCCTTTCATATTTGGTTTACAATTACAACTTTAACTTGGTAACAAATTAATACTAAAACATTGAAAAGCAGACTTTAATGTGGCAAAGATAAGGTTGTTGTGCCCACACAACAACCTTTGGTAATGGTAGATTAAAGTTGGTAAGTTTACAATAAATATGGTAATGAAAGGTGTCAAATTACGCAGACGGACAGTTAGACGGACGGAGTGATGATTTTCTTATTTATATTCCTTGGTGTGACATGACGGGTACAAATTGTATGAACCGACCTTCGTATATTTGTTCTTTTTAGATTTTGTCGTATTATTTGTTTTGGTTATTGTGTAAATTGTGCATTTAACGTGATAAGTTATTTATATGCGTAGTTTTGGTGATATTTTGTGTTAGTTGAGCATGAAATGTCTTTTAGAGGCTACTAGCTGTTGCCAGCGGCTTCACCAGCTACAACTCGAAATTTATCCCACGGGAAGATAAAATCGGGATAAAACTATCGTATGTGTCCATCCAGGTTATAAACTATTTGTGTACCAAATTTTATCCAAATCCATTTAGTAGTTTTTTCGTGAAGAAGTAACGAACATACACACTCACAAACTTTCGCCTTTATAATATTAGTGTGATGATAATCTAACCTAAGACAAGCACGTTTTTTTTTACACGAGTTTTATGATTAGTTTCATATTTAACACTGTTTGCGACATGCTATTAACCCTATGTGTGACATTCCAACAGTTTAACATTATTTAATGTATATTTTGTGCTTGAATAATTTATTAGTATACAGGGTGTAAACAAGCCAGTATTTTTAAGTATTTTTTTTTAAACGTTGCCCCACACTAGGAATTTCTCCTGTATCGTGGGTGCGTTCACAAACATTAAAACTCACATACACAAATACCCAGACCCGGAACAACTATCTGTAGGTCATACAAATATTTGTTCCGTGCGGGGATCGAACCCGCGATACGCAGCGCAGCAGTCCATTGCCTGAGCCACTGCGCCAACCGTGTCGTCTAATATTTACAAAAACAGCAATGTAAAATTTGGAACTTTGACCTTCAATATCTCCGTAACTGGGGGGTTCCCAGGTATTGTCTAGAACAATAAAAAATATTGCAGTGACGGGGAGAACATAATATGCCTCTGGGCTTCGTTAAGGGTACTTTTACACTCTTTACATAAAATACGTATCCAATATTTTTCGATAATCTAACAGACGGACTAATTAGATATTTTTTTAAACATCCCTATTCTTTTCTCTTTTGATAAAACATACTTTAAACAAGCATAAAATAAAACATACTTTAAACAAGCATAAAATAAAACATACTTTAAACAAGCATAAAATAAAACAACCCTTACCTCTCTTCACTTATCGTTGACTGCGGAGAATGCGTAGAATAGTCAACAGGTCCTCTATCCGAGTACACTCTTTCACAACCGCTATAATCTTCTAGCACCTTCGGCTGGACATACGAAGACACGTGGTACCCAGGGTACTCCATCTCCTGGTTCTCCACGTAAGGGTATTCTTGGTACTCCTGGTAGCATTGGTCGCGTCGGAAGAACTTTTGGCAGCGAGGGTCCAGCATTCCGCATGGTTGATTCTGGTAACCATAGTATTGATAGAGCCAGGAGTTTGCTAGCATTATTGTTGCTTCTTCTTCACTGTGGGGAAGAAGAAGAATTTGTGTTAAATTGTTATTCTAAGGTATAGACCGTTTCCTGCTGGGGCTGCGGGTTCTTCCAAAGTACAGCGGTCCCGGACACAAAGGGCTAAGAAGGAACATGGGTGGTTTTTAGTCAGTAGAAGTCTGACACCAAATGATTTCCCACAATACAAAATAAAAGAGGTAAAGACTGTTTTAATTCACGTTGATGAAATTAAGCAAATTATTGAAAAAATCTTTTTACTTTCAAATAATTATGATGCCTAGACATTGCGTAAATGTAGAAAAAAAAAGTAACGAAGTGTAGCTGTCTGAGAGTATATTTAAATACGCGTTAAAATAATTATGTTTCAACACGTTTTGATAGGAGTAAAGTTAACTTTACCAATATTTAATTATGATTAATCGGATACAGCTTTCAAAGTAATTAAAAGAAGGTAATAATAACACGCTTATTCAAAATAGGTACGAAACGACATTTTTGTGACAGTATTTTGTTTAGCTGGCGAATCGGGAAAGTCAACCAACAGGATATAGCCATTAAAACTAATACAGTATGTAAGTTTAAACGAGGGACATCTTGAAACCCGCGCATATATGATACCTACTAATAAAAATATGACCAAAAAGAAACACTGATAAATAACAGATAGAACCATACCAAATATTTCGGAAAAGTCTCGCCACAACCTTCGCGCTTGTCACAGAAAATGTAATGAATGAAAAAAAAAAATGGAAATGTGTGAATTTATAGGTATAATCCATTTTCCCTTCATATTTAAAAACTGGCGTAGGATAATGGCGAAAAAGAAACGTCTAATAAAGTGTGATCTGAAGAGCGAGCGGGGCCACGGCACAATTACTTTCTCGTACGTCACAAATTAAGGTTATGGATTTTTACATAATTATTTGGGGTCGACGACTTCTCGTTCTTAGAACCTTACCTTAAAATCTGATTGGTTGCAACAATGAACTGGCGTGGTGTATCCGTTGCATCCTTTACTTGTAACACCATATGCACCCACAGGAACTGACCACTCCGTTGCTGCAACTTCACTAGCAATATGCAACATTTGTCCTGTTCTGATTGCGTTACTGTAACAATGTTTGACTATAAGACAACATAACGTCACACCTGTTATCCCAAAATTGTCAGGCAGAGGTGTATTTAATAGTAGCTACACACTTGTTTATTCTTCTGTCATGTTAAGTCCCGTGTTATAGAGAGCGGGCCTAGTGTCATGAACCAGTCAGAACTTGAGACTCCGTATTAGCTCCTGATGGAAAACCCAATAATGCTAAGCCAGAGCCGGGAATCAAACCCCGGGACCTTGTGTTTGACAGTCGACACTGCTACACATCCAAGTCGTCATGGTGAGTCCAACAATGATTCATTAAATAAGTGTTACATTATTAATAGGCCTATTTTGACAATAATGGGGGTATTGTAGTCTGAGAATAATAATTTAAAGTATGAATTAGAATAATAATTATTATTGATCGTTGATTTCCTTTGCCAATCATAGGTGTCAGTTGGTTTTATTGTCTTTTACAGATTGATTCCGATATTTTAAACAATGATAAATAAATTAAAGAAAGTACTTATGTCGGAGATTGCATTAAATTAAATCATTTCAATTTTTCTTGTCGCTTCCTGTGATTCTACACAAAGTAATAAGTCTGGTTTCGAACTTCGAATCCACTGTTCGTAATCACGGGGCCGCTATCACTGGGCTACCGCTGCTTTTATCTGCCTCGCCTTTTATTTATTTTTTGGGGTTTGCTCACCGGATTCAGCTGAATACAGCAGTATTTTACATGGACACATCAAGCTATACGTTTTCATTTTAAGATGACCTTGCTTTGTATAGATTTTTTATACATTGAGAGATCCGCATAAATTAGTTCTCTATAGCTTTATGGCCAATCGTGCGTACCTACATACCTACATATAGTTTCGAAATATTTCGAAATAGTCCAATATTGAGTAGTGTATATAAAAAGTTAAAATGTAACGTGATTTCTTATAATTGGCCTGTCAACACTTGATGTACTCTCTAATTCAATAATTCAACTAGTTTTTGCTCGTGATTTCGGACAAATATGTTCTGTTCAGTATTAGATGCTGAACTTTGAGGTTTCAGGAGAGAAAGTATGATTGATTTTCATAACATTAAATAGACTACCTCACATTATCTGCCTAGCCTTTTCCTAACATAATCAAAATCAAAATATTTTTATTTAACATAGGCCTACATGGGCACTTATAAAACGTCGACAAAAAGGGGTACTGTCTGAGTCGGCTCACAGTCTAACTGGATGCAGCTGATGCCATTATTTTACATGAAGCGGCTGCCTATGTGACCTCCACAACCCAGTTAGTATCTTATTACTGGGTGGACACACCTTTACAGACTCATTGTCAGATTTTCTGACCACTGGCTACTGTACATTTTGGTGACAACTGGCATTTCAGTCAGTGGCAATTGCCAATATGGTGATTCTAACCGTCACACTAAAAAAGTTTCGTTATGAAGCTTTTCGCAATTAGATACACCGAAATAGTCTGTCTACAGTTTAAAACTCAAACTCAAAGCATTTATTTCAATTAAACCATTACAGGCACTTTTGAATGTCATAAGAACAATTCATAAAACAAAACTACGAAAAACTACGAGTGCAATACGTCATTCCGAAAGCCACCACGCCGAACCACACGCCGCCGAATGCCCGCAACGACGAACACTGCAAGCACGAAAGCACGCAGCGACGCACACCGCAACTACGAATGCACGAGACCTCGAATCACGGAACAACGAATGCACGCCGCAAAGCGCAACCGCTGCCCCGCGACTCGCAGCCTCGCGCACCCGCCGCCACGGCACGCACTGCCGCACGCCCCCGCACCCACAGCACTCGCCGCCGCCGGTGACATCCGGCGCCACGCAATTCGACGCAGCAACCCCAAAACGACGCATTGCACTCCTAAGCTACAGTCACAGTCACAAGGCATAATAACTTGTGAAAGTACTGCTGTTGCTGTTGTAAAATTAAATAACATAACACCAAGCCCTGCTATCCGAAGGGTTAGACAGAGGTGTACATAATAGTACACCGACATTTCGGCAGTTATCTTTACGCCCCATGTAATAGGGGTCGAACCTATTGCCATCGACCAGGCACAAATCTGCCTGATGGAAAAACCTAATAACACTAATATTAAGAAAGAAAATACTCACCTAATCTATGTTTACTTTGAGCTTCTCGTAAGCTATCCCAGTGTATAAGTTGATACCAGGAAACTTCCGCTAACTCTGATTTTTTCCATCCTAAATACCATTCACCGCTGAAACAAACAAAACAAATTAATACATCGAAATAAAATAAAGAAAGCAAAGATTAAAACTGTATCATCAATCCCCTAAATTAATTAATCCAAAAACTTTTGTAACCGAATGTATCTTAATTAAAAAATCTAATTAAACTAACCGAGTTAATACACAAAATCGATTACAGATTATTAATTTAGCATTAAAACTGTGCTTTTGAAAATATTTTGCTCAACGGCTGCACAAAGTATCAATTAATCTAAGTCACAAAGTAGATTAAAGTATACCGTTAGTCGGTAAATTGGTCTTTCTAGTACGAAGTCTGAGTGTTTTTTCTCATCTCCTTCAATCAGTTTTGCTTTAAATTGTTTGGAAACTTTTTGCTTGTTCACTTGTTTCTATAAAATCTGTGGTATTCTACGAGTCTGGTTGGATGTTACGATGTCGTCTGGCTTCAGGGAAGTCTGTGATGTGTCATGGCTGATTGATTTTGGATGTCACTGTTTTTGGTAGATTGTTCGATATTTGTCTTTGCATTCCCAACTTTATGACTTGCTTCTAAGTACCACTAGTGCAGTATGTTATTTTTCATTGTTGTAATCTTGTCACTGAATTTCATTTAGATGTGCAAAATAATAGTATCATAGTCATCTTTCACCGAATAATTGGCTCATAATTTATTTATTTATTTATTTATTCATTAACACATACATTTGTTTTAACAGGTAAGACCCAAGCTAACAAAAGTAGTCATAAATTGTTAATAGTGGGCGATTACTATCAATTTGTGACGATCTTTGGTGTGTTGCAGTGCATCGAAGATATTGAGTGTTTCTCGTGGTCAGATCATCCTGAGAGGTCCCCTGGACTCATTTCCTGGTATAATTTCATATACTTACTTGGCATCAATATGCAGTATCTTCATATCCATGGCGTGCACGGTGGTGAAGACGTTGGTGGCGCCGTGTACCACGCACTCGCGTGTCTCCGGCATGGCCAGTGGCGTGCATACCGCCAGGAACACAGGCTCGTTGCGGCTACACAGTGGCAGGTATGACACGTAGTGCCCGCGAACAAGAACTACCTGGAAATTGGTTACTGTTAAAGAAATGTAAGGGCTAATTACCGCAATCTCAAAAACCCATTTTTGACTTGGTTGACAGATGGTAGGGCAAAGTAGTTTAAAAAAAATCTAATAAGTCCGTCAGAAAGATTTCCAAAAAATATTGGACACATATTTTTTTCTTTTTTCACGTTAATAAACAATGAAGACGATACAGTGCTTTGAAAACTCGTGTGACGTCATATTCTAACACGACAGTAGACAAAGTAGATAGTAAGAAGTTAGTATGACATTTATTACCGGTGAGCGACGTCACAAAGCCCCACCCAAATCTTTGACGCGTTTCATCTTTGTCAATTTTTATTGATTTGATAAAACAAAAAATACGTATCCAATATTTTTCGATAATCTAAAAGTCACTGGCAACAAAAAATATTCATTTATTTATTTATTTATTAATATGATTCCAATTAGTCAATTGGAATCATATTTTTTGTTGTCAGTAAACATTCCTATTGCCACTGAATATGAATGTGGATGGGTACTCGTATAAGAGTAGAGGAAGACCAGCGGAATGACGGATGGACTGTGTAAAAGATGAAATGGCAAGAAAGGAGTCGTTTGATGAGATGATGAGTGATAGAGAAGTATGGAAGAAGAAAGAAGACGTACAGCGCCAACCCCACATTAATTGAGATAAGAGCAAGAGAGTGATGAATCATCACTCTAGAGAGCAAGAGAGTGATGAATCATCACTCTCTTGCTCTTACATCACTCTCTTGCTCTTATCTCAATTAATTATTATCATCACTGATGATAGTACGAACGTTCTTCATTTGAACCTCTAAATATTCAAAATCATAATGCATTGTAATAATAGCAAAAGCAGTCTATCCTGATAATTGCACTTTTGATTAAAAAAAAAATTATAACTATTTAATAGCATTTTAAAACTTGAACAAAAATTGTGTAAAAAATCCATGCGAAAACTCTAAAATTTTCTTATCACTGAATAATTCTCCAATTAATTTTGTTTAACCACAATGAACCACATGACTTCGAACGCGCCACGATTGGTTGTGACGTCATAATGTTAAAGCAATTTTAGTTCATTGACTAAAAATATCCGAAAACAAAACACTGCAGCGCCTGTTTGCTACTATGAAGAATTTAACTTTGTGATGTCACACGCGCTCGGGTTTATTCGGAAACCGACGGCACGTTTTCGGTACTGGATTCAAAAACTTATTTTCAATTTGATGTAACTTTTAAATAAAAGCGAAAAAATAACAACTTATGAAAGTGAAAGTGTTAAGAAAATTATGATCATCTCATAAATAAAATAAAAAAAAAATATTCAAAGACCTAATTAGTTAAACTACTTAATCATGTCACAGAAACGGTTGCCAACGTTTAAAAAATGTCATCTGGGTTTAAAAATAATGTAGTTAAAGAAGCGACCAAATAACAACTTTTTGAAAACGTGCTTAACTTTACTGACGACTGAGTTTATGTCTAGTCGCAAATTGAGAAAATAAATACTCAAATATAACACAAAACAGTACGAGTCGATAAGCGTTTCTGAGCTAAATGAACTCTTTTTGAATGATGTTAACAAAATATAGTAAAGTGTCTAGACGTAGCTAACAGACAGGAAAAAGTAACAGTATCTAAAAAGCTATAAATATATCTTATGAACACAGATTCTTAGAACAAAATGAAAAAGTTTTTGAAAGAGAAACAGTTCTGAGGACCCAGACTAAGTCACGTCGGGGCTGCGGGTTGTTCGTAACAGATACCGCGAGTTAATCAAGCCTCGCGATAAAATCCTCCCCTGTAAAAATTACTATTCCTTTTTAACCTATAAGGGGTCGATTTTCGAAAAACCCTGATACACGTTATTCTTTATTTTTGTTCTCAAGCATAAATACTGAGTTACGAGTTAATCGAACCGCGTGTTAAAATTCTTCCATACAAACTTTGACACCCCCCAATCCTCCCTTAGGGGATAATTTAGGAAAAGTAAACAAACTTAATAATTTACTTTATAATTTATTATTTGTGCCAACTTTCAAGAATATTAACTCAAGGAATAAGATTTTTCATACAAACTTTCATCCCCTATTTTACTCCCTTAGCGGTTGAATTTCGAAAAATCCTTCCTTATTCCTTGTCTACATTTTAAAGGGAACCTCTGTGCAAAATTTCAGCTTTCTAGGTCTAAGGGTTTGGGCTGGGCGTTTATGAGTCAGTCAGTCAGTCAGGACTTCTCTTTTTATTTATATAGATTAAGAAACTTTTTGAAAGCGAACGTCATTTGTCTATAGATGAGTCTGCGTCTTGATTCCAGTTTTAAAACAAAACAAAAGCATAAATAATAATATAATCATGCTTACTTTTTGGTCGCCGAACCTCATTTGTCTTCTCGCATTTCTTGACACGTTCATTCTACAGAAGAAATGTCTATTCTTTGGTACATTTTCAGTCTCTCCGTTACCCCCTCTGTTTAGTTCCATTTGGACTGTCTGGTGGTCTTGTCTATCTATTATATCGTATACACTGTCCCCATGAATTAAAAGGTCCTCCTATAAAATAATTTCGTATTAGAAATCTGTTCCAAATTACGATCCAGCAACACTGAAAATTATTGAAGTTACCATTGAATGTCCTAAGTATTCCGCCGCATTTTCCGATATGTATAACAATTTTCCATTCTGTGTCATCATCATCATAAAACCGTTCATAGCCTGAAAATACATAGAAACATTACTCTAAGTCACGGTAAACAGTCGTAAAAATAAAACTAGTAACAAAATTTTAAAAACAAACCTTAGAAAATCCAATATTAGGTGTAGGAGTCGGTTGTTCTTGATACTGATAGGTAAAGTCGTGACTTTTAAACACTAAAACAGAAAGAAAGACGATATTATGGGTGAAGTAATAGCAAGACCAGACTGATAAGATAGCGAACTAAATGCATTTTAAACGTCTTAATATGCCTTTTCGTGACAAAAGGTGAGCTCACAAAAAGTTGGGGAGACGATGTTCTAGAGATCAAGGATAAATAAGACGTGATGAGTTTGTTCAAAGATTTGGGGCATGAGAATTTTACCAGAGGTAACGTTACATGACGAAAATGAAGAGGAACTGGACGCACGACTTGGTCGTGAAACGGGGGATGTATAACTGTTGAATCTGATGATATTGTAGATGGTGTGTTTGTTAAAATAATGTTTGTTTACGTAGCTAGCTGGTATTGCGTTTTAATATTGTGCCTGGGAGGTTTTAGAGACTCAAATAATATTTCAGGATTTTCATACTTTGTTAGCATTCTGTGTCAAATGATAAGAACTATTTGTATAATGACGTAGATATGCCACACGTTGAAAGTGCTAATTATTGACAATGATCTGTAGCTTTTCCGTATAAAAATGGAGGCTTGGTTACTGAAATGGGTAACTATGTTATGTATATAATCATTCTGCTCGCTAATAATAGCAGTGATATCCTAGTGGTGTGACAGTCATGGGCCACGAGTTCGAACCCATGACCTGTGATTTTTCGGTTCCATGTGGGTACTGTATAGTTACCATTTTTTTTTGGGTTGGAAATGATTAAATAACCCCTCCCGCTTTTGGGCATGGCAGTGTCAGACTTCTACTACGACTAAAACCACCCATGCCCCGATCTTAGCCCTTTATGTCGAGGCCGCGGTATTTCTTATAACAACCCGCAGCCCCGACGGGACCCGCAGTCCCGACGGGGTATAATTACCACTTGCTTCGGTGAAGATAAACTTTGTGTGGAAACCAGCATGACTGAGAGGTTTTTCTCTCGACAGCATGTATAGTCTTGTCAGAGGCCTACGAGCGGCATGAAACCTCTGACACCGGGTAAGGCATAACCACATGATAAAGAATGAAATATCACACTAATATTATAAAGGCGAAAGTTTGTGAGTGTGTATGTTTGTTACTTCTTCACGCAAAAACTACTGCACGGATTTGGATGAAAATTGGTACACAGATAGTTTATAACCTGGATTAACAAATAGGATAGGGATAGGGTTTTTATCCCGATTTTATATTCCCATGGGTTGTAGCGGGTGAAGCCGCTGGCAACAGCTAGTTAGTTAATAATAATTTAGAGTTTTAAAAAGCTTAGCGAAAGAAATGCAACAAAATCATACTAAATGTCAGAGCAGTTATGAACACAAATTTATTATTTATCTATTTTACGAGTAATATAATGGACAGAGAAAGCTGTTGTTTTATCTCAAATCTTGAACTACTTTATTAATTAAGATAATGCTATGCTGGTTATTATATTAAATGCTTAGTTTCATTGTTGTGTTTCTTACTCTTCATTTGTGATCAGATAAAGTAGACGGAGTTATAGAGCTTGTATTTAATTTGCAAATAGTAGAGGAATATCGTGTTCTGAATTAGTGGTAAAATGGTTGCTTCCAAAACTCTTAAGGTTAATTTTTCATTTTCATAGTTTCAGACAAAATGTAATAATTAATTTAGTGGCATTCAAAGTGTCATTTCAAAAGCATAGTGTGACTTCCTATTCTATGCAGCTGTACAAAGTCGAGTTAACATTTTTGCTGCGAATCAAAATCGCTTAGATGAAATTTAACAACTGGATACTAATTTGAAACTTGACTGACTAATTTTCAGAATTCGAACGCAGACAGCCACATATTAAAAAACTGCAAATATAACTTTGTCATTCATACAAACTCATTATATTTCTGCTTTTGGGGTCGGCACAACACGTTTTTAACTACGCCACAAACAAAAAAACTTAGTCAATGATTGGTGATTTGCTTGGACCAAGGTCGCGGATCCTCTATCAGCTTCTCTCAAGATATCACTTAGTAAACTTGAAGTGAAAAAAAACTACCGTCACAATGCATCATGTAATGACCGCTGATTGTCTGTTATTTCTCTCTGTTGAGGAATCTGCAATTGATTCTCAGAATTGGCTGATAAGTGATCTTTATCTACATCTCGTTAACTATCTTATCAGGTTTTAGTGATACAAAAATGTAACCAATTGTATAAAAAGTTTAAAGTAAGTTACTAACTCTATATAATTTAATTACGGGTCTCGTAATAATACTGTCTTAGCTAAGAATATTATAAGCTAAAAATACTGTTACTGGTTATATGCCGTTACCCAGTTGTGGAATTTAAATATTGAATCGCTTCTTGTAAACTATGTCAGGTAAAAGCAAGTATGGGCTTTTACTTTAAAACAATTTTTTTTTTAAACGTTGCCCCACACTAGGAATTCCCATTCTCATTTTGAACCTTGTTATTTGAAAACACTTTGAATTGAAATCGACTGCGGTAAGCGTTCATCTTAACATACCCTTTAACAATAACCCTGATGACAACCCAAGCATTCCAGTTGACAACAATCAACATCCTGTTTACAACGAAGATAATAAATTAATAAGTCACAATCTCAGCTATTATTCGCATGAATCACAGCATCAAAATCAACGTCATCGATCTAGTTAATCCACTGACCTACACTTTGTTATATAACGCGATACAAATACGCGTAGGCGGGTTCTGCATTCTCTAGCACATTGGTTCCCAAACTAGGGTCCGCACACCAACAGTGGTTTGCAAGAGCTAGAATATAGTCCGTGGAAGATTTAAAACAGAAAAAAAATACTGATAGCTATAATAATAAGAATGCGACAATGTGTACTCGTCCTTTACTTAGAGGCCAGAGAAGGCAAAACACCGAGAGAATTTGAAAAGAAAATGGCTCAGCAGGGCAAAGAACTGTGGGCCAGAGTACGCTTATCTTAAAATTAACATAAGCGTTAATCATTGACAACTAATTAGATCCAGGGTGCAAACATTTTGGATTCTCACTTCACTCGCTTTTGCAGGATTCCCGTGCGCTTTAGTGTCAAAAACGACGAACTTTGACATATGTCATACGAATGAAGTAAATACAATCTATTCAATATTGCTAAAGTTTTCGAGCTCATGAAGCTTCTGAAACCAGCGTTCTCTATGATTTGGCGTCAAAGTTTATCTTAAAGCTTATGACCACTAGTGTTAATAATGACATCAAAGAGGTGCCTAATCAAAAAAAGCTTGAGAACCATTGCATCCTAGCATGACTAAGGTTCAAAGCAGCTGTCTGGTTTGTCGACAACTGTCAATGAAATGCTCTTGACAGAGGCCTAGTAATTGTGCTTTTGAATTTTAACTAGCTTGCTCTAAATTGTTGCTTATCTGGTATCAAAATCTAAATTGAATAAGACTCTAACAAGAATTGAATTTAGAACTTTCGAAGCACTAAGTGATGTTATTATGTTTTATATCTGTATTTTTTTCAGTAAGACGTAATCACGTAATGTTATATCGGATCAGCTCTTCATTGACTTGAGATCTAAACATTGTTGATGCAAGTTCACGTTTCCAATGTAGTTTGCCTTTACCTAGGGCCTATTCCTAACGATGGATTCACAATATGTTATTTCTGAGGCCATGGACTAACTATAAACTAGATGAAAAAGAACTACGAACTAGATTCAAATTAGTATACATGATTAAAAGTGATGTTTGCGGTGGGATATCAGTAAAAAATATGTACAAAGACAACAATTTAAATCCCAGCGATGTTTTGATCTTAGAACATCGTCTCTCAAATACGATCTTATCAAACACAATCATTAAAATTATTTTTGCCATGATTTACAAACATGTTTTCGGTGATTAGTCACTCACCTTGTTGGAAATAATTCATCTTCCTGACGTATACACAGACGAGAGCCATGAGTTGCAGCTGTGAGAGCCTCTGCCTAGTAGATGGAGGGAGAGGCAGCAAGTCTCGAAGGTTGGAGATCTCTGCGTTGATCAGGTCACGACGCATCTTGCTTGCGCCTTTCGTTGATTTTGTGGGCTCGAATCTGCGTAATGGAGAAAGGCCATTAATTTTTGATGTTATTTTAACAAACTTCCCTTTTATGAGTCTCTTTTGTGCCCGGTTAAGCACATAAGGACTTAAACATAAGTAGTGCTATGTTTGTGTAGAACAGGGTACACTTTTGCCAAAAACTGATCTTATACGTGTTGTTAATTGTTAATTTAATTGTTAATTCTAGAGAGAATTATTCTCTTGAACAAGTTCTAATCGGCACGGTTGGTACAGTGGCTGAGCGATTGGACTAAAGCGCTGCGTGTCGCGGATTTGACCCCCGCACGGAACAAATATTTGTATGGATTGCAGATAGTTGTTTCGGGTCTGGGTATTTTTGTATGTGAATTTGAATGTTTGTGAACGCACCCACGATACAGGAGAAATTACTAGTGTTCGGCAACGTCTACTCGGACTAACTCGGAGATATTTAATGATTGCTTAAGCCGTCACTTAGTAAAGATTTGGCAGTCTTTTGTATGACAAAACTGTCAAAATCTTTACTAAATGATGGCCTAAGTAATCATTTAAGATCTTGGAGAGTGGCAGTTAGTATTTGTAAATTTTTAAACGTCTAAAGCTGCAGTATTCCGACACAATCTCTTAAGAGAAGATTATAGCGGAAATATATTGTAAGAATATCTCTAGTTTAACTAAAAGCTTTACCATTTTGAAACTTTTTTTATTGGTATCTTTTTCATAAAAGAATTTAAGATATTGACAATTATAAAAAAAAAAACTATCTAAGAATGAATGTAAGTTACGGATCTCACTTAGTGTATGTTGTATGCAAAGTGCATAACAAGACAAAAGAACTTAATGGTCAATAACTCCACGCTTCTAATCGCCTTAGAGTGAGGCAGAGGTATACCCAATTATAGTCAACCCGCATTTCGCCAATTATGATTATTTATAGTTCTAATAATAGAGGACGAGCCTAATGCTATTAATTGGGCACAAAATCCAGATTCCATAGCTGCTACTGACTGAATTTTCGATGGCAAAGCCCAATAACACACTGCCTGACTCGGGAATCGAACCCAGGACCTCATGCTCAGCCATCGCACTTGCAACCATTCAACCAACAAAGCGAACTAGATGATCACACTAATATTATAAAGGCGAAAGTTTGTGAGTATGTATGTTTGTTACTTCTTCACGTCTAAACTTCTGAAGTGATTTCAATAAAATTTGGTATGGAGTTACCTGACAACCTGGATTAACACATCGGGTAGTTTTTATCCCGATTTTATCTTCCCGTGGGATAATTTTTGTGTTGTAGCGGGTGAAGCCGCTGGCTACAGCTAGTCAATTTATAAAAGCTTGAATCTGCGTGATTCACCCGTAAAGTTTTGCAACCATATTAACAAGAACTGTCAAGGTGGTCTGATTCACACCTACGCAAATGCAGGAAACAATAAAACGCAACACCTCACCTATCCCTAAGTTTTCCTTCTATCTACCAAGAAAAAGATTCAAATAGAAAGCATTCCAAGTTCTAGGATGTGAGACAATGCGCGGATGCACCGTTCCGGACAGGTGTCCGCACTTCTTGTCACTGCCGTATTAACATAGCGATCTTGCGGCGAAGTTGTGTAATATGCGCATGAGTAGGAAACTTTGATTTATCGTTCTGACGGATTCGTTTTTCAAATGTTGTTGTTTTTATTTGTTTCGTTTTTGTAGTAAAAAGGTTGTGGTTTTGAAGGTTTTTGTTAGAGGCGCGTGCGGCGGATAGCTTGTAATGATTTATTGTTTTGACAGATTACTTTTGATGTTTTTCTAAAGGGTGACCATTGGCAGGTTCCGGTTTTGCCTTAAGGGGTATTTTAGGCCGTCGGCGCCGCGGGTTGTACACTGGTTATCGCGGCCTCGACATAGAGGGCGAAGAAGGAACATGGGTGGTTTTTAGTCAGTAGAAGTCTGACACTCCCTTTCGCTCTGCCCAAGAGCGGGAGGGGTAATTTGATGATTTCCCACCCCCAAAAAAAATACAATGGGTATTTTAGTTCATAGGATGTTGGTTTTTAAGTAGTTAGTAGATAAGCCTTACGGAAGTACGGCTTGCTAATGAATATAACATAACGTCACGGCGGTAATCCCCGAAGGGTAGGGCAGAGGTAAGAATTCCCATGGAATAGCAGGGAGAACCTGCCACGTACTATCGTTTATGATTAGGTTTCATCACTATTATAATATACAGAGTAGAATTTTGTAATGCCGTGTCATTCGCATAAGATTTCATGTAAATTTGATTTTTTACATATCCCCACAAAAAAATTCTAATGGGGTGAGATCTGGCGATCTCGCAGGCCATCTGATTGTGCCGCTTGTACCAATCCAGGTATTAAAATGGTTATTAATGTAGGCAGTAGTGACCCTAACGATCGATAAAATAAAAGTACAGGGTATGATTTTTTCAGATTTTAGCCGGTTCGATTCCCGGGCGTGGGAGAAGAGAATTTTCGAAAATCTTTGAATGCAGTTTGCTTTCTATTCAAAAATAAAGGAATGTTTCCTTTAAGTAAAATTTTCTATCTGTAGTATTAAGAGTACTTTCCCTCCAGGTGGCATTACAAAATTCCACCCTGTAATATCTAACCAAAGGATATACTACAAGGTAGTCTCAGTTGGCCACCGTAGACGCGGGCCTGTGGATGGTGAGTGATGGGCTAGCTCGCCGTCCGTCCGTCTTATGACGACGACAGGCCGTGTCGACGGCGCGTTCGTGTTCCACGCGCGCCTCAAAGAGATGTCAGCAAGGGCCGACGCCCGTCGGGGCTGCGGAATGCTGTAAGAGATACCGCGGCCTTGACATATATGACTAAGAAGGAACATGGGTGTTTTTTATTCAGTAGCAGTTTGACATTCCCTTTCATTCTGCCCAAGAGCAGGAGGGGTTATTTGATGATTTAAAAAAAAAGGTAGTCTCAGTTCACACGGAACTGTACTGCCTACCTCTTCAAGGATTACATGCGTGATAATTTTGAGGTACAATTTTATTTAAAACACAAATCACAATAAAATCTGCTTACCAACACAACTTGACATAATAATTTCACGGTGCATAATGTGGTGTAATCGACGCGGGCGCAGCATGATTTGATTTATTGCTAAAGGATTTGTTTATTGTAGTTGCTTTTTTTTTTCTTTTTTGTCACGCTTGTAGTTTTATGCTTGAAGCCGCTCGCGGTTAAATAAATATATGCCGCTCGGGACGATCTTTTAGATTAAGGCCCGTTTTCCTAAGTAGGTCCGTGGAATTCTGTGGAAACTCAGAATTCCACGGGCCTCAGAAAGCACTGTTAAGCTGTTAGTTCTAGTAGAAGATCATTCACAGTAGTTAAAAAAAACATACACACGAATAGAGAACCTCTTCCTTTTTAGAAGTCGGTTTAAAAGTAATCAGAGACCAGAAAGTCTGATAACCAGACTTTACGTATCATATTACTACCCAATGCTTATTGTGGACGTCTGATAGGCTGTTGTTTTTATGTAAAATATTGGTATTCAACTGCATTTTGGTATTCTGTTATATTTGGCGCAGACAAGGTTTTTTTTCTGTTAATATTTTTGTATATTTTTATTTTTACTAGCGGACGTCACGTGGTTTTACCCGCGTAGTTCCCGTTCCCGTAGGAATACAGGGATAAAAAGTAGCCTATGTCACCTGGGGATAGTGTAGCTATCCAACGGTGACAGAAATTTTCAAATCGGTTTAGTAGTTTCTGAGCCTATTCGTTACAAACAAACAAATCTTTCCTCTTTATGATAAGAGTGTAGATTGTTTGACGTGTGCACTTGTGGCATGTGCTAAATAAATATGTTTTCTTTCTTTCTTTTCTTCATCCGATGCGATGAAAAGTCAGCAACATTGTTGGAAAAAGGCTAAGCAGATGATGACGGTGCAGTTTTATGCTGTGTTTCTTTCAAGGATATCACTGATATGACGACTTTTAAAGGGGTACTCCTTTAAAAGTCGTCATATCAGTTAGCAGTAATAGTTTTCCAAGGAATTCATAAAAAATCGGATACGAGCGGAATGGTGATGATGTTTTGGAGAGGTGTTAAAGGTAAGGTAGTAACATACACACTTCGTTTAAAAGACGTCTTGTTGTGACTGGCGCGTGCGCAGGATTCATTGATTTATTGCTACGACGGATTTGGATAGAGATATTTTTTTTATTTTTAATGTGTTGCTTGTGGACTCATTTTGATAGAAAGTCCTTATCGAATTAAGCTTTTATGTGTGTGCTGTATAACAGGTGTAGTCGAAATTAGTTTGATATTTGTTTAAAATTATATAAGCTCTACCTGGTGAACGTTGCGGGGATCCGCTGGATGCGAGACGCACGGGACCGGTCAATGTGGCGACACTTAGGGGAGGCCTATGTCCAGCAGTGGACGTCTTTCGGCTGAAATGATGATGATGATGATGAAGCTCTAGTGAAGCTTTAGTTATCATCTTTATCACTAGACACTTTTCCTTATAATTCATTATTTCCGGAATAAAAATGAAAATTCCTTAAACCAAAACATTTATTTCCCATTAAACTTTATTGACATAAGGACTACAAGGACACTCGATTAAGATACTTAAGTAGGGTGCCGGATCGTATTAAAAGCTTTATGTAACCGTCGCACGCGCAGGATGTATTGATATATTGCTTTAGAAACGGGAGCCGTGCTGTTTTATTCATATTTTTTCTTGCAACGAGAATTATTGGGAACCCTTTGAGAATCGAGTACCTATGAGAAAGTTATTGCTCTGCGATTTTGAGAATTGCTGATTTTATATGGAAAGAATTTTGTGTGATAAATTATTTTATTCATCCATGATTTAAGGTAGTTATCGCAAAAAAAATGGGTAGAAAATATGATAATGTTTTATTCAACGAGAAAGGAGAAAACAGTACATTCAAGTATCAAACTAATTAAAGTAACTAACTAACACATACGTGAAACTTTAAACTACATTATTTATTATTATATAAAATAACTGAACTGGGATTTCCCAATGAAATATTTTATTTAATTTTTTTCTTTAATAACAACCTTTTTCCTGACAACAACGAATACAACAAAGACAAATCTGTGAAATCGTTCGAATCGTCCACAATGTGGCGCTCCGTAAAGCGATGATACGTATCAACAGATTCTTATTAATATACATTGCACTTTCTATTAAAAAAAAACACCTAGCCAATAAGCGTCAACCCAAACAAATAACCTTATTACATCATAATTGAATCAAACAAAAATAAAATAATGAATAGCCCACAAAACAACATAAAAACGTAAGGAAGTGTCTTTCCGTCCGTCCGCGGCATGTTAACATGCGCAAGCACACCCGACGCAGCACCGCACTGCGCATGCGCGGCCCTTTCATCTCACCTGGGAGTCCTTTTTATACCTCATTCCTTTTTCAAACCTCAAAGTGATTAGACGTTTTTTTTTCTTCTTTTTCAATCGTTAAATATGATTGTGGGAATCGAACGGCCAGTTTTATTAATTCGATTGAACTTTGTTTGTTTTCGATGATCGATTGGCGTAATGGTTTATGGTAACAGGTCGATTATCAAGGTTAAGCAACGGTTGCCGAGGTCAGTCCGTGGATGGGTAACCATCACCATACCGTGTTTACCGCATGCCTCAGAATGCATGTCAAAAGTCCGAATTTCTGACAAACAGTCTTACCAAGGAGTATCGTATTACGCAGAACCTGGGCTGTGGAGGTCAGATAGGCAGTCTAAAATAAAATCAGTTCCATATAAAATACTGGATTTTCAGCTGTACTCAGTTAGACTGCAATTCGATCGCAACATAATTGAAAAAGTCTTGGCAGATGATGATTTCTTTTTCAAATGTCAAAATGCTTAGATGTTTTTTTCCCCTTATATTACGATTGTGGGAATCATGAGGCCAGCCTTATTAAATCGATTGAACTTTGTTTGTTTTCGATGATCGATTGGCGTAATAGCGAATTGTTATGATTAATTGATGCGGTTGGGTTCATTCGATTTGTCATGAATATTTTTGAGGTTTGTATGATGTGTTGGCATTTAAGGTTTCTAGGTACTGCAATCGGTAATGTCAATGTCAACGTTACTGATGTGAATTTGACCTTTCATAAAACTTATAGATCCGGTATTTGTAGATATATTACAAAAGTAGAGAGTGTTTTTTTTTGTTAGCCTATATTTCGTGTCCCACTGCTGGGTAAGAGCCTTTCTCCTACCAAACCTCTTTCTTTACTGTGCAATATCTGGTGGGGCGAACATGCCTCGCAAATAAGATCAAACGGAAAACATATTGTTTCTGAGATTCAATGCCGTTACCCTATAAACTCAAAGGTAACAGAAAACAGCTATTGAAAACAAGATCTATCCTGCGAGGATAATGGAAATAGCAAGCATTATCATCTGCCTTACGTTCTCCAAACTATGATTTGGTCGACTTCCAGTCTAACTGTATGCAGTTGAATAGCATAATTTTTCATGGAACAAATGACTATCTGACCTCCACAACATAATTAGTGTCGGGAAACATGATACCCTTTGGTGAGACTGGTTGTTAGACTTTCGGATCACTGCCTGTTACGATTGTCAAAGATCTTTTAAAGACGATGCGAAAAAAGCACGTAATGAAGTAGTTATAAACCCTTTTTATAATAGGGTAGTTAACAAAAAAAAACTAATTATTCCGTCAGATAGATTTCCAAAAAATATTGGACATGTACTTTTTCCTTTTTCACGTAAACAAACAATGAAGATGATACAGTGCTATGAAAACTCGAGTGACGTAATTTTCGGAGAAATTAGTATGACATTCTTTAGCGGTCAGCGACGTCACAACACCCCACTCAAATCTTTGACGCGTTTTATCTTCGTTAATTTTTTAGATTTGATAAAACAAAAAATACGTATTCCAATATTTTTCGATAATCCAACAGACGGACTAATTAGAATCATGTTTTTTTTAAGTCAGTAAAAATCCCTATTATTACGAATATCAACCAAAGCACCTACTACAGTTCATAAAATTAGTTAAAAACTTAGGTACTTATATAAAGAAATGGGTTAGAATCTTCTACTAAAATCCAAAAAGGACACATAAAGTACATCTAATTATTTTTTTCCTTACAGCAAACTGACCTCATCAAAACTTCCGGAGACGAACCCTATTTTTTAAATATATCAAATCAAGAATGTATCTGTAAAATCGTTTACACGTCAGGCCACAAAAAGCGGCATTCCTTACATACTGAGCCGTGTAACGACGTGAACGCTTCACGCTGAATTCTGTAAGTCGACCGTTTAAATTCTTTCGTAATACATTAGTGGACATCTGGTGTTGTACGACTGTGGATGCTAATGTGTTGTGATGATCTTAGCCGTCGTACAATGACGGTTAAGATCATATTGCTGTTACAAAAGTTATGAGTGCCCGACGATTTTTTTTTTCTTGATTTTAATCATACTGTTATATTTTGTGAAACCCAAATAAAATAAAAAAGGTACCTACATCGAAGGAGCTGTATTTATATTTTGCTCTACTACCTATTTCAAAAAGTTCAGTCACTAATTCCTAAAATATTATGATGACTGCTTGAAAAAACAGCTTCTGAGTAAGTATAATCATCCCTTCGGCAAAATTAATTTGTGGTTTTTATTTTCCTGCTTTTTTATCGTTAAACAAAAACCGAAGCGTAAATAAAATATAAAAATAAAACTGTGTGAACTATTTTATTCGCATGCCTATCTCGAATGCTACAAGACTAGAAGACAATACTATGCATCAAAGCAATAAAGCCAAAAGTCTACTTTAAAAAATATAAACATTCTGCTCTCAACTAAAACTTTCTTCTCAAGAATGAAAATAAATACAAAATAAGGAAACTACTTTTCTTAACGGTCATGATTTCACAGAAATATTTTATTGAAAAAAACTGGGCGTTACAATACAGGTAACTATTTCCCTACTTTTCGGTTTTCAAAAATTTATCTGTAGTTTTATAATACGCAACATATTTTTGCTTGCAAACGGAATAATATTAAAAACAAATAAGGAACACTTCAGCTGGTTTTTAACAAGTTTTCGTAAATGAAGTGCGTGCTTGTGTTCAATTACTTTTGTTTTCCTATTCATTTTTTAACACATTTTATAGTGCGCGCGTGTTTTGAGCGTGAAATTAGAAGGTCGATGTGTGTGGCTTTACTTGTAACATTATAAAGTATTAAATTGTAAGTGAGATATCTCCCACTTAAAGCCTCTTTGGTTCTTAGATGTTTATCCAAATTGTTTTAAGTATAAGAAAAACGATTAATTTTCAAAAAAAAAGGAAAATAAAAAGAGCATTTCGACAGTTATTCTTAAGTCCAATGTATTATTACTGATGAAAAAATCCAGTAACAACCCACCCTAACCTAACCTGGGCATCGAACCCTCAAAGTCTCTTTATAAGTAATCAGATTTGTCTGAGAAATTAGTTTAGTAGAGGTGAGGGTTATATCTGAATCAGTATTTCCGTGGAAGTAGAAACTATTCTAAATGCCTAATGAAGTACCTATCTTAACTGTTTCCTATGCTCAGTAAAATCTATGTTCTTGTCAAAAGTTACTTATCTATAATGCTTAATGAATACTTCGGCTCATCTAAGTAACGTTGCCCAGGTTACTTAGATGAGCCGAATTAAGTTTATTTTTGTGTTTGAATAACTTCAAATAGATGGCAATGTGAAAATATTCAGAACTGTTTGTCACTTGAAAAGGTCTAAATTCCAATATAATTAATTGCATCTTAATTAACTAAAAAATTATTCATGTAATTCTCCGAAAATAATATATTCTTAGAACATCATCTTTTATATCCGTGCCATGGCGCCGTAAGACTCTCAAAAAGATATGTGCTGACACTAATCTGTCTTGTTAAGCGTGACAGTTATGGGAATATCCTTCTTGGCCTCTCAATGTACGGATTGAAGGAAACTTGGAGTTAGTAATGGAATTTTAGAAATTACTAGAACGATAAAGTAGCCGTACAAAGAAAAGCTTTCAGGCCCAAGAACTGTTTCAGTTTTCAGCAAGTTATTTATCACTACATATAATAAAAGAAAGTCCTTCGCCGCGTCTGTCTGTGTGCGATCAACTTAAATATTCTGCACCAATTTTCATATTGTTTTGTCACTAATGGATAGAGTGGTTCTCGATGAAGGTTTTAGTATATAAAAACCACACGGATGAAGCCACGGGCACCAGCTAGTTTATTTATATAAAAAATAGAACTAGTAGACAAAATTATGTTCTGGAGTAAGTAGTCTTTGCGCCAATAATATAATTATTACAGCTGCTCACGTAATTGAGCTAATTTAAATAATATTAGTATTTTATAAATAGTAATAGTGTAGCGATACAAATAACCTGTCTATTAAAACAAGTACCGTCGACCCGAAAAATGTTAAAAACGGACTCTTCTAGAAACCGTAAACTAAGCATTCTGAACATCAAACTAAGTCACTCCACACAATTTTTGGTAAACGGTATTTTTGAGGTACAAAAATACGTTTTAAAGAAAGATTATATAGAATAAGAAAATATAATTACGGTAAGTATATGAAGAGTCAAATAAAAAATTACATGACAAGTAAATACAATGTGCTTTTTTATTTTACCAAAATCGCTTTGCAACTAGAAGGCAGCAATGAAAATTGACTTAATAAGCCAAATTATGAATTTAACAAGATTTAACTAATTATATATTATTATAGCTAGCCTATACCGTCCCACCGCTGGGCAAAGGCTTGACTAAGTTTAAAATTTGACTTGGATCTATAAAAAGACGGTC
The DNA here is from genome assembly GCA_932274075.1 of Diarsia rubi. Lineage (NCBI taxonomy): Eukaryota > Metazoa > Arthropoda > Insecta > Lepidoptera > Noctuidae > Diarsia > Diarsia rubi. The sequence goes on along the minus strand of OW026433.1, from coordinate 11,538,967 downwards.
AGACTATTTACTCTGAATTAGTTTCTTTCCACAGAAGTCGGTTTAGAAACCGATTCTTTTTATTTTTCTTTTTAACATCGTTTTTTTTTCGACATGTGTTTGGCATGACTACTATTGACAACATCTTTATCGAAAAACCCAAAAAGTTTTTGACCGACCCGTAAAGAATTGTTTAGAAATGAATATCAGTCTCATTTTCCCTGATTGATCAATGACTAACTGTTGCTCGCGGCTTTGCTTTCCATGTACGGAAATTAACCCACGGGAATGTTTAAAATGCCTATGACAGTTGGGATAATGTAGCTTCCCATTAATAAAAGATTTTTTGTGATCGGATCAGTTGGTCCGAAGATTACCCCTACATTCAAACTCACAAACAAATTGTACTTCCTTAGAATATTAGTATAGATTTAGATTTAAAAGAGGTGCACATTATTTATATCTATTTTGTATTGAAATGTAAGAATATTAAACAAAAAACGACGAAAGTAGGAAGAAGATATTTTTACACGAAACGTTTTTCTTAAAAATCAAGCACGCGTATCACGAATTTTATTGTTTGTTTGACTAAAAATATCCTTATATCAAACGAAAGATCACGATCTTTTACTATGTAATATTAAGTCTTTTTTTTTTTTTTTTTTGGTGGGTGTAAAATCATCGAATAACCCCTCCCGCTCTTGGGCAGAGCGAAAGGGAGTGTCAGACTTCTACTGACTAAAAACCACCCATGTTCCTTCTTCGCCCTCTATGTCGAGGCCGCGATAACCAGAGGACTACCCGCGGCCCATGTAATATTAAGTCTCAGATATATTTCCGTACAAGGCCTTAACTCTGTCGCATTACCTAACCATAGGCCGTACAACCGGCAGCTAAATACGTGTTAAATGCAAATATATTTACGCTGTAAGCACCTCTAACATAAAAGGTTTAATAACGAAAATAGTATGAAGGTTTTCGGGAGTTATGTAAAACAATGCTTGACGAAAAATTATTAGCATGTTTGGTTTGTGACAGAAGGAACTTTGGTTGCGTTCGCTGAAGTCTTTTGCTAAGTCTGTTTTATTTTTAAAACGTAAAACTACCAGTTTTTTCAAACGTTATTTGTGCAATTGGTTGGTTCTCAGTGCATATTTATAGATGATTGATGTTTTAAATTAAATATTTAAAAAAATATACATAGCACTAATTATCATGTTAATAACACAGTAAAATATAGGTTAAAGTATAGAAATAAATAAAGAGCGTAGTTATAAAACCACTAATAAAAACTAAACAACAAAAAGTTTAAATAACAAACCATTAGCAGTTTATTAGAGTCAGGAAATAGTATTATAAAATTAATTTATTAAAATTGAAAATATTATTATTACTTATTATAAGCCTATATTGTCCCACTGCAAGGCAAAGGCCTCCCTTCCCTCTTTACATGATCTAGTGAGATGGTAGACCAATCCTGTGATAACATTGTAAATGGATCTTGATATTAATTTGAAGGCACACAAAGCGAAATTAGTCAAACATAATTATTTTTTAATGTAACAAAATGTTATAAAAGCTCTGTATCTCTTTTATTCATTGTAATGGCCATTGAAAGTTTTTATACGAAATACTATCAGCTTTACTACACTTTGTAATAAATATTTTATTAAAATATTAAAATCTTACCTTAAAAACATCTTGATAGCTTGAAAATATTTTTCTCCAAGAAAATAATAAACCACCTGAACTATCGAAGCACAATTATTGATCAATCCATTTTAAATAATAAAAAAAATAAGCAAACACGACCACACAACTCGAACGTCCATGTCCTAATGATATCTTAATAAAAACAACCCTTCACACTTTACTTCACAAAATTAATGTTAATTGTGACAATAAAAATACCGATAAAATACACGTGCCCGGCATTATTAAACAACCATACAATAACCATACAATAGCGCACGGATCTTCATAAAACACTCATAAAAAATAAACTATTATAATTTAAAAACTAATGTTAGCGCGTCAATTTATGCGTGAGCTTTTTATTAGAATGAGATTAAGGCTCGATCCTGAAGCTCCGATACTTCCGTGCGCCGGCGCACCGGGAGATCGACTATAAAAACCAACTAAGCCTCTCTTTCCCGCGAGCCTTATTTTTCTTTTTTACGTTGAAAAAACATGCGCGAGCGACTTAACGAATCCCTACGCGTGGTGGGGAGTGCTCCAATTTCAAATTTTCAAGACACTTTACTCTTGTCATTTCGAAAATGTAACTGTGGTGTAATTAAGAAAAAAATAAACTTTTGAAGGTTTTATTTCGAGCGCTGTATAACGCAAGTGCGAGGGAGACGGACGTATATTTGTAAGCTACGTTTACCCAGCCTCGCTAGTCGTTTCGCGAGAAAGAAATGGAAAGAGTCGTTCGTTACTTACATCGCTTTAGATTAATGAGTTCGAAAGAGATGTAGGTAATGGCGAGGTAATTACTGTTGTTTCGCGTAAACGAGACGAAACTGTAATGATTGGACGCAATGACAGTTATTGATATTGTCGTAATAAGCGTCGATTTGTGGCTTGGGAGATTTGCCGTATAGGTGGGGTGCGGATGCGCATCTAGATCGTTGAAGTTAATTACTATTTAATGACGATGTTGGAATTTTCTTGTTTTTACAGGTGTGGTGGTATATGGTGTTTTAATTCGCGAGCGTGAGTAGTAGTTAGCAAGTGCTTGGTATATTTAGAAACTGTGCGCTATTTACTGTATAAATTCATTAAGCGCTACTTAGTTAGTCGAAGTTAATTTTATGTTAACGTTTATTATTTGGCATCATGTTTAGTTTCAGGTTGGGTTTGTTTAAATTATTTAATTAATGGCCACAAAGTATGGGGTATAAAGTGCATTGAGTGTATATAATTTAGAATCATGATTTTTTAATAATGAAGCTCATAAATATATTAAAGGGTTTTAGACTTTAGAAAAATTACTGTTTTGTTTGTGTTCTTTGTAATTCTCTTAACACCCTTATTCTCTTGCTTTGTTGTTTCTTCTATGCTCCTACATTTGCTATTACCTCATGAGTCCTTTTATCGTTTTTTTACTACATACCTAGGCATACCTCCCCTAAGGTATGAAGGCTGGCTCGTAAAGGGGATAGCTATATAGCCATTCTCAATCAAATTAATAGCTTTATATCTTACTCATAATAGATAAAAACAAAATAAGTATAATCATAATCAGCCTGTAATGTTTTCACTGATGGCACACAGGCCTCCTCTCTATGAGAGGTTAAAATCCACTACAAGCGACCAGTCTGTACGCGTAGATGTACCTACTATGTCTTCGATTTTTTGCTAGCGCCCCTAACATCATCCGTCTGTCTTTCACTTATTACAATATAGGGATGTTTAATGACTTAAAAAAATGTGATTCTAATTAGTCCGTCTGTTTGATTATCGAAAAATATTGGATACATATTTTTTGTTTTATTAAATCAATAAAAATTGACGAAGATAAAACGTGTCAAAGATTTGAGTCTTGGTGACGTCACTGACCGCTAGAAAATGTCATACTAATGTCTAAGAGTATGACGTCACACAAGTTTTCAAAGCACTGTATCGTTTTTATTGTTTGTTTACGTGAAAAAGAAAAAATACGTGTCCAATATTTTTTTAGTAATCTAAATGACGATTATTTTTGTTAACTGAATAAAAAAATATGATTCTAATTGGTACGTATTTTTTGTTTTATTAAATCAATAAAAATTGACGAAGATAAAACGCGTCAAAGATTTGACTACGGGGTTTGTGGCGTTACTCACCGGTAAAAAATGTCATAAAATATTCATATCTTAGAATATAACGTCACAGGAGTTTTCAAAGCACTGTATCGTCTTCATTGTTTGCTTACGTGAAAAAAAAAATGCCCAATATTTTTTGGAAATCTATCTGAATGACAAATAATTAGATGAGAAATAATGATGATGAGAAATAATTAGATTTTTTTTATTAATTTCCCTATGGTACTTAATAAAAAAAATCTTATTATTTCTGACAATAGTGTCAGAGGTTAAGTTCAGCCTAAAACAATAAACAAGAACATACAAAAATTAAATCACAAAGTCGTTGTACTTTAAATATCTTAAACCAACATTTCACTTGCCTCAAAAAATATCTCAATTAAATCCTTAGAGTTTTAACCTCAGCGGTTAAAGTAAAACAAAAGTTTGAAGATGAGTGGTCGCCCGCGGCCGCGGGTTACGCAGATAACCGTAATCTTAACATCGACACCTTAATGTGGAAAATAAACGGTTAAAAATAAATCTTTTGAGTAGTAATAAAATATTGTGAATGGTTTTGGGAGATGTTGTTTTGTTGATACTTACCGCGAGATAAAAAGTAAAGGAATCATGGTTTACTCTGAAAACTGATGATACATTGTGTTCTAAGAATACAAACTTGTAATTGATTAAATAGGTGCATTAGGTATATTAGTTAGTAAGCTAACAAAAGTTACTTACCTTCCTTATTTCTTGGTCTATCAAAAAACCAAAAAAAAATCTTTTGCGCAATTCGTAAACTGGTAACCCAAATCGAACAAAGCTCTCACGTCTGTTACCAGGCATTGTCATTGTCTGCGCTATTCTGAGATGATCTGATGATATAAGTAGTCACCAATTTTTTCTGGTTTAATATTTAAATACTCAAAAAAATTAATGTTAAGTGTAAGTAATATTTTGTATTTGCGTAAGAGAAACGTCAGAGGTGTGAGATTTTCTGTTTGACTTTTATCCAATTTAAACATTTTAAAGACATTTTATTTAGTTTATACATTAGTTTGAGGTTCAACTCCAAAATTATTGAGCTGGGTTTAATACTAATTTTATTTGAGTATTTTGTAGAGTGTAAATTTAATGTTATCCTCATGTTTGCTTGACCGACTATGTTTAAAGCATCTATAAATAAGCTTAGCATAGCAGGCCTGCCAACTTGCAGGGCTAGTACTCTTATGATACTCTTATGATCTTATGATCTTATGATAACGGGAAAGGGGATATTCATCATCATTACTGCCTAACCGTTTTACGGCTATGTTGGGGTCAGATTCCAGTCTAACCAGATGCAGCTGAATACCAGTATTTTACATAAAGCAAATGCCTATCTGACCTCCACAAACCCAAAAACAACAAACCAAAACAACATTGCAATTCACTGTCCCAATAATTATTATTGTTATCACAATATTTTCTTTCCATTTAAGATTGGTTAAACTACTTAATCAAAAGGTTTTATTCAGTGACCAGTTATGGGTCTAACTGTAATGTTAACAATCAGTTTGTCGGTCGGCGGCACATCAAAGGTGATAAATATCGTGGTTCGGTAAGACAGGTGGTGATTTATGAAACATTTGAGTGCCACCTGTTTGGGGACTAATTAATTATGAATCATAACAGGTATGTAAGTGAAGTGCACTATATTAATTTTGGTAAATTTTCATGTGCATCCACACTGCATCGAGATAGGCCAAATTCACTACAAAACTCTAAGTATAACCCCAAATATATTTTAAAGAATCTACGGGACAATATGGATGTTTACTGACTTTAAAAAATATGATTCTAATTAGTCCGTCTTTTAGATTATCGATAAATATTGGATACGTATTTTTTGTTTTATCATATCAATAAAAGTTGACGAAGATAAAACGCGTCAAAGATTTAAGTTGGGCGTTGTGACGTCACTCCCCGGTAAATAATGTCATAATAATGTCTTCGAAAATGACGCCACACTAGTTTTCAAAGCACTGTATCGTCTTCATTGTTTGTTTACGTGAAAAAAGAAAAAATACGTGTCCAATATTTTTTGGAAATCTATCTGACGGACTAATTAGATTTTTTTTGTTAACTACCCTTACCCTATATCTGCAGTCATAAACTAATACGCTAAACTACCATAATTGAATTGAATTGCATGAATTTTCTGCAAAATTGCAGAAATTCACCCTATACAATATGGTGCAAGGATAAGGTAGTATCTTGCTCTATAAGCACAACTGTAGGTGTTTCTTTTCATATAGTACCTCTGATCCGCTTCTGATGTTACCACGTCTATCAAAAGACAATCTCCTAAATTCAAAGAAGTCACCCAATTCATATACAATAAATAATAGGGCGGCACATTAGTTGACGTCCGGCGCGATCGGCGGCCGGGAGTCGAGTGACACAGCGTCATTAGCGCGCGACTCACGCGCAGGCTAAACTGCGCCACGTGCTGCCTCTGCGCCGACAAACGGTGCGCGCACCCTTTCTATATCTACAGGTTGTTTGGTTGGAAGTGTTTGAGGTGGGTGTTTTTTCGTGGAATGTGAGAAATGGAGATATTGACTTTTGAAGTCAGCTACAGTAGTGAGAAAAGAAATATTCACAGATTTATTATGAGAAAGTTTCGTTTTTTGGGTAAGACTTCTTGAAGACATGAATACTTACATTCTGTTCTAAGTTACTATTTGAGCCCCAAACTAGTAACCCACTTTTCAGTCCGACACAGTTTAGAACGCCATCGACAAGGTAAGACGATTTGAGGACATTCTATGTTGAAGACAAACACAACAGTGTAGGTAGATTAAAAGACCTGTTTTTCTGAACGAGTTGATAATTATTTGCGAGACTGTCTTTACTTAGCTAATTTTGCTTATTTTCCTCACATACCAAGATTTTTAAACCCCTATCCAGAAACAATACAGTCATCTCCGAAACTATTTATAAAATGTTCAAAGGTGTAATCTTTAAACAGCCTTAATGAGCACTTTCTCAAACCCGCTGTATCCGTATCAGAATGACGACGTATTTAACAATAACAGCAGGGAGGTCCGTGCAAAGGAGGCCGGCATGACCGCCGAAACCACGTAGCGAGCCACCCTAATGTAAACAATAGACAAAGGACCCCGACGCTGTTATTAGGATACATGATAACTATCATAGTTGCTGTAGGTACAGTTCGAGAGATTTTTTCGACAAAATTGTGGGTGAAGACGGTTTCATTGGCCTAGTCTAGTAGCCAACGCAACTATTGTGCATGAGAACACAAAAAACACTAAAAAAAAACTAAGACGAAATAAAAATTTAAATTAAAGACAACTTTACAAATAAAACGAATAATTAAATATTACCTCACAGTGGATCACTACAAAGTTTCTCCAGATCTTCCACAAACTCGCTAGTTTACATTAAAAATTATATTTTAATGTAAACTAGCGAGACGCCTCACTCGCACATAATCTTTCAGAATTAAGATTAAGCGATGTGTGTTTAACCAAAATAAATGAAATGTTTTTTGAAATAAAAAGTTTAAATGTTATTGGGAGTGTCTATCTGAAATTTCTCAGTAGTTGTCACGGAGTCTGGATTTATGCTTGGTTAATCGTCTCGCCACTAATAGGGAGGTTTACTGACTTAAAAAAGTATGATTCTAATTAGTCCGTCTGTTAGATTATCGAAAAATATTGAATACGTATTTTTTGTTTCATCAAATCAATAAAAATTTACGAAGATAAAACGCGTCAAATATTTGAGTGGTGGTTCTGACGTCACCGACCGCTAAAAAAATGTCATACAAATGTCTAATAATATGACGTCACACGAGTTTTGTAAAGCACTGTATCGTCTTCTTTGTTTGTTTACGTGAAAAAAAAAGTATGAGTCCAATATTTTTTGGAAATCTATCTGACAGACTAATTAGATTTTTGTTAACTACCCTATTTTATGGGACTTATGAAAACAACTGATGAAATGTGAGTGTTCTAATAGATACTCTGCCTAACCTTTAGTATGTTACGGGCGTGTTGTTATGTCATGAATAGAACAGAGATACATACCTATAGTCAAATGTAAGTCTTAGTTTGGGCGCAAACTCACGGTCTTACGGTAGACGCTCTTACTCAATCAAGACAATCGGTTTATGAACTTTCCTAGGCGTAGGTTATTATACCCCCTGCCTGGGTTGCGGAATTTGGCTGCGGGATGTTGTAAGAGATACCGCGGCCTTGACATATAGGGCTAAGAAGAAACATGGGTGGTTTTTAGTCAGTAGAAGTCTGACACTCTCAATCGCTCTGCTCAAGAGCGGGATTGATGATTTCCCACCCCCCCAGATTTGTAGTACAAAAACCCCATACTAGTTAATTAACCTGGATATACCAGGAAACCCAAAACCAAATTAGTCGCGCTTGGTTGACCACTAGACCGATCTGCCAACATTATTTTTTTATTAGACTCGGCAAGCTAATTAAAGATTGGGGCAAAACACCCAAAGGCCAAGATAAATGCAAACAGGGAATCCCAGTCCTTTCCTTGCAGTGAGACAAATCAGGCTTTTTTTATCTGACGTCCAGAACCCAGTCCGTATCGAGTATTTTTGGGACAAGCCCGCCACACTATTCCCAAACCACTGTAACTTCTGTCAGCCAGAATCAACAGTGGCGACCACAAGAAAAGCGCCGAGACAATGAAGCTCGATGAAGTCCCAGAGAAATGATTTAGCTGTCTTGGATCCCGCAACGATAATTTCGTTCTTCAGGCTTAAAACAAACAAAAAACGCAATTTCAATATCTTGTAAAATACTGCAATATTTGCCCACTGTCTAAAGCTCCAATATCTCCTCCACCTGACTGTACCTGTGTGTCCGTTTTACCAAGAATCGGGCCATGTCGTAGGGAGTGCTCCGATTTTGTCAGTCCTTTTTCACTAAAGAGGTCGTTAAGATGCCATCGTACTGTGAGATTAGACTTTAAGAGAATTATTCTTATTTTTGTGGCACTGTTAATGTAGATTCTTGTTAGATTTTAATTAGAACATTGGGTAGTTGGTCTGATTAGATGGAAATTAAAAATTTGTCCGATTTTACACCTTAAATAAGTAGTTTATTTATTTATTTTTTAGTTTTTATTTTCTGTTTAAAAATATAACATTACTAGTTTTCTAGAATATCGTTATCTCATCTCAGCCGAAAGACGTCCGCAGCTAGGCATGGCCTCTCCAAAGTGTCACTACATTGATCGGTCCCCGGTGAACCCGGAAGACGATGCGTTAGAAGGCCTCGACACGTAGGTGGACCAATGACCTGATCAAGACTACGAGTATTATAGGCAATTGTATTATAATTGATGTGAAGTTTTTAAATTTATATAAATACAAAACTGATCTAGTTAATTAATCACCTAAGGTCGCAAGGCGTAGTGTGAAAGTGATTATGAGTGAGGCTACTAAACTTGATTAACCTTCATTAAATATAAGTTACGGTATAATTTTAATTAAATTCGTAACAAACCTAGCATTAAAAACCCCAAAGAAGCTCCAGTAAGTACCCGTTAAGACAAACTATTTATAATCACTAGTTTATTAAGCTAACTTTATTCAAAACCTATAATTTTGTTATTAAAAATTACACAGACCGATTTTTAATGTGTTAAGATCATTCTGAGTCATAATATTTATTTTTTTCGTAACACGGCTTGCTTTAACTCTTTTGTGAACGACTAAGGTCGAGACCCGAGTTTGGTTGAGTTTTTTTTCGGAAACTATACTTAGTGGTTTTAGTGTACCAAGATTTTTCAAATTAGTTTATAAAATATGTTACATCCTAGATCGATTATATTTATTTACATTTTCATTCGGTTAAATAAGGCAATAAAATGTTAAAAAATGTCATGTAATAAAATGGTGTCTTTTTAAATGTTTTTTATTTAATTTTATGCTATTTTCAAACGGGTTGTTGTCCATACGGATATGCGAAACCCATCCTTTTAAACTATGATCATAATATTTACTAACCTTGTATTAGAAGGAAAGTCATTGACATCTTCACCAAGCCACACAACATCTTTCTATTAATCTTCACTTTATTTTATTGTACTAAAGAGAAAAATATTGAACCCATGTTTTTTTTCAGAAAATTCTGCCGTAGTTCTACACTACAGCAGATCATTAAGACTTTAAACCACGAATACGGTACCTCGCTAAAAGGACCACGGTTTTTTTAATCCTTTATTGATAGACATACAGACGTCTCCCTCAATCACCTATGTAGGGGATAATTTTATAATCTCACTCTCAGGCCGTTTGTTACAAGGTAAGTAAAACGGACCTCACTTAAGATGCATTTTTAACAACAGGGTTGCCACACTTATAATTTAATTTGTTGAATCAAAATTGAAAGATTACAAACCTTGGATTAGTATTACTGAGGTCTGATTGAGAGCAATTTCTAGGTATAGAGGCTTCACGGAATATTCAAATTTAATGTCCGGTTTCCATCGCAAGCGGAGCAAACTCATTAATGACTTCGTTTACTTCGCAAGGAAATACTGCTTATTCATGTATTTATTTATTTTGAGTAATCAACATTGCTTATACATTTTTACAAAACATTGGTTATCGGTACGTATGTAAGTGCGACAATTAATAATAGGCTAACACCACATGCACTATTAACATGTATTTACACTAACAAAGACTTGATCGGAAATGTCTGAGCGGGCGAAAAGCTCTGCTCATCTTGTTTCATTTCTCTGTTGCGGTGGGAATCAGACGACTAAACTCTTTCTTTGTGGAAACGCAAACCTATTTCATGAAAACGAAGTCCGCTTCGCTTAGCCATTTCCAGCTCATTACTCTTTTGCGGTGGGAACAATACTTTACTGCTTAGATGATTCATTCTTAATGCCAGTTTCTGCTCGGTTTAGGATTCTGTGTTTCTCATTTTAAATTTGTTATTAGGGTTTGCGTGTTCTGCTGTTTTGCTTTTCTGTTAATGAGCTGTTTGGTTTTTTATCTTAATGGTTTCATTCAACATTTGTTGTGTTTATTTTAATAACTTAATGAAATGCTGAGATCAGCTTAATATTTAGAAAAATATAATTTTCTATCTAAGGCTTGTTTCAATCGCAATCATATTTGCCTTTCTTAGAGAAAATAATAATATTATAAGTGGAACGGTCGACTCGTTACCTGGTTTCAAAAATTCAGTAGATGATACTGACTCCCATTATAATTATTTTACTGTCTACCTATACATTGAATGCCCCTAATTTTATCAAGTAAAACAGTAACGTTGATTTTGCAACCATCAATTATACGAATAGAATAGAATGCTTTATTTGCTAAGAATGTAGGTGTCACAAACCAGCATAATATGCTTATGCTTGTTCTATTGATGATGATTTGATCAAGATCTAATAAGTATTGTTGTTGCATCTGTATTAGAATGCACGAATGATAAACAACATGATAGAATACAAGTTTTGTAATCAACGATATTGCTCTCATTCGTACAAAGAAATCACCTAACTATTAACAATATTAATAAGGAATTTTGCAGATGCTTAAGTTGAATAATCGGCCTATAATGTTCCCATAGCTGGGACCTCCAACAGGGGCCTCATATCCGTAGCAAGTCTAATACTTGCGAAGTTCCAAATTGGTCACCGACTGGTCATCATGCGACAACCCTGGCAGCGGTCGCGGGGTCGCTGGGCGGGGTGGCAGATGGCGCGATTGTCGGCCGGTGCGTTCGTCCTGTTTACCTGCCCGTGCTCCGCAAACAAAAGCTATAGGAGCCTTCATACCTAACGATCTAGTCGAATAACTTATCGGCCAATAACGTTCCCACTTCTGTAACCCTGGAACACTGGCATCCTTTCAAGATGATCTTTTGAAGTGAACTACTAAATTGTCACGAAAAAAAACATAATTACCGATATACGAGGTGTGTTCAGAAAATATCGGGACTTTTCAATATTTGAAAAAAAAAATCTCTACATTAATGCCTTCAAAATAGTCCCCATTAGATATTATGCACTTGTGCCAGCGCTTCTTCCAATCGTCGAAACACTTCACAAACTCGGTTTTTGGGATAGCGTTTAGCTCTATCAGCGATGCCATCGATGTATAATGTCATCTATGCTTGTAAAACGACGGCCTTTTAAGGTTCTCTTTATTTTTGGTAATAGGAAAAGTCACACGGAGCCATGTATGGCGAATATGGAGACTGAGGCATCGTCAGTTTTTGGTCAAGAATTCACGAACAAGCAACAAAGTGTGGTGCAAACGCCATGAAATGTTTTTCAAAAAATTTTTTTTGGATTGCTTTACGCAAGCGGCGCGCGGCGTTGAACTTGTAGGTTGTAACTTGACGTACATCTCCTTATCTTCTCTTGTACGGAGATTAGTAGACGGTTGTATTGCTTTGAAGTTTGGTCCGCCTTTTTAGGGGACTGCCTTATGCAATATAGGCGTTCAAATATTGCTGATTTTAAAAATCTTTTGATTTTGGTCAGACCTATATAAGCCCGGAGTCACCCAATAATGGATGTAAACCGCCCCTTTCGTCCATAAAAATAATAACTTGTCAAACCAAATCAAGTTTTTAAATAATGCAAAAATCGAATCGAATCGCAAGGAGTAAAAAGCCTTTACAGCATCGTAGCGATCCAGTTTATGTTTAAAAGCTAACAGACTTGATACCTACCTACTTTTAAAAGAATGGAAAATATTATAGATGAATAGTTTCTGAGGTCTATATGCTTCGATACTTGAGGAAAGAACTATTAGGAAATTACTTCAGAAATTTCGCAATAATAATTACCACCTGCAGGGCTATTGCGTATCTTTTTAAATGTCAGTGGCTATCATGGTGTTCATCAATTATTGACAGTTAATCGATGGATACTATGATAGCCACTGACAGTTAAAAAGAGACATCCCTGCTGGTCTGGATTTGAGGTCTGTTTCTAAGACATAGGTAATTGGCAGGTTTATTTGTAAAATAAAGCTCCCGGTAAGCATTAATACTATCGCTGCAGCAGTGATAGATTAGGAGTGTAACCATCAGACTGCTAAGTCATAGGTCTCAAATTTGAATGAAGGCCACGCCTCTCTCACACCTCTGATTACATGGACTTATTGTATTTATAAGTTGCTTCAGTAAAGTAAAACATCATGATCATGAAACCAGGATGCCTGACAGATATTTCTCCTCGACACGTTAAGCTAAGTCAGAAGCCTATGGGTGGCATATAAATACTAACACCAGGTCAGGCACTAACCCCCGTCCTGTCGGGACTGCAGGGTTGTACACAAGTTACCGCGGCCTCGACATATAGGGCTAAGAAGGAACATGGGTGGTTTTTAGTCAGTAGAAGTCTAACACTCCCTTTCCCTCTGCCCATGAGCGGGAGGAGTTATTTGATGATTTTTCACCCGCCAAAAAAAAAGGCACTAACCCCGTCGGGGTTGCGGGTTGTTCGAAAGAGATACCGCGACCTCGGCACATGAAGAAGGAACATGGGTGGTTTTTTTTTAAAGTCTGACACTCCCTTTCGCTCTGCCCAAAAGCGGGATTAGTAGAGGAAAGTCACCAAATATGAAATAGTATCTTAATATGGAATACCTTCATTTCTCTAAGACTATAAGTATGAAACGCAACACTCGACCATCTTCTGTTCCATTCGGTCTATTGCACCACGTACGTGTTAGTAGACCGAATGGAACAGAAGATGGTCGAGTGTTGCGTTTCATACTTATAGTCTTAGAGAAATGAAGGTATTCCATATTAAGATACTATTTCATATTTGGTGACTTTCCTCTATTATATATTATTTGATGATTTTGCCACCACCAAAAAACAAGGTCAATAACCGCATGATAAAGAAAGAAGAGTTTCACTGGTTCGGCATCAGCTCATCTATTTTTTAGCAGCTGATCTTGGTATAAGTCTGTATGGAGCTTCATAGAAACAATGATACAGTTCAGCTACTGCATCTGGCTCTGCACACAGGTCAGATGTTATGCTGTCTTCTAGATGTACACGTTAAGTCAAAATATTCGTCGTCTGCATAGCTGTGGGACCGCTTTCTAATAAGTCAACTTTGACCGATCTTACGAATTAGGTATATGTTGCGATTGTTGTGTTTATCTTGTTTATTTTTATGCAAATTAGTTTCTTTTGGATGGCATCATGTTAAAATCCTCTTCATTGTAATACCATTATTTAAAAAAATCACAATCTGCTATTTTTTTTCCAAACCCAAGGATGCCATACTTTGTGAAGGGCTAAGAAGGGACATAGGTGGTTTTTAGAGTTCAGTTCTGCCCAGAGCGGAACCTATTTGATGATGAATATTTGATGATGATTTTTGTTTAGCAGATTCGTCATTTTTAACCGACTTTCAAAAAGAAGGAAGTTATCTATTCGTGTTAATGTTTATTTTTTAAATTTATATTTAATTCTCTTTTGAGAGTCTAGTAAAATAAGGGGGGCAAAATAATCATGACATCAAAATACCTATGGTGTAGAATTGTACGATTATGTGTAGTTAGTTCTAACAATTTCAATTAACGGGCAATCTGTTGCTATAAAACAAATGAAGGACATTTTGAAGAACATTATTATTCTTTGAAGGTCAGAGAGCAAACTAAACTAATCCATCGTTACCCTTTGGCTTCCAGTCAATGACCTAATCCGACCATAAACTCCTCGTTTTTCCCAACCAACTTATAATTGGCTTTAAAATATCTTCTAAATCTCCCACATACCCCTTCACATCCCTTTTCTAATCTAGATCACGGAAACATATAATTTCCGTCCATCCAAATGTCCTTGACCCTACAATTCCACCTGTTAAAACCTGACCTTAAATCGGTCTAATCGATGGAATCGTTGCGAACGGCCCGGCGCCCGCGCAGACGACCCGAGAGGGGAGGGAGTTGGGAGCGGGGCGTCCAGTGCCCGTGATTTAATACCCCAGTCGCTAATTATGGCTTGTTCAAATTGTAGCTTTCTCACGGGCGAGATGGACCGGTTTCACAGTAACCTTAACTCTTAAATCGAGTTACAAACTTTTTCACATAAAATATGCTATTACATTTTTATTAGATTATAATTATAGAAATGATATGAAGGAAGTTATTAATATTAATTGGTTCGGATTGAGTTTTCTGTGTGTGACGTGTGCTTTTCGGCAAATGATGCACACTACAGCACTGCACTATATACAGTGCTACAGATTTGTGATTATTGAAATAATGTTAACTCATTTCTATCTGGATTTTTGACATTGTCACTAAACCTAAGTGATAAATATTCGCTTTTTTGTATTGATACATACAATCAACACACACACAAACACAAAGACGCATACACACACACACATTTTATTGAACCCTTAGGTTATCAAAATTCATAATGGTGACCACTGCCAAATGAGTGGATGAGTTTAACTGTAAATCTTAATAAAACAAACACATTGTAGTTATTATTAAATTTACATAACTATAAAATCACCTCGCAATTTTTTTAACCATCCGTTAACCATAGATTATTTTCGTACCATCGTATCTAAGATGCGCCTGCGCCCGTACCTTACTGCATTCGCTATACTTATTCTGTCTGCTCCAACCTGTTACCCGGTCAACCTTCGAGGTCCCCCCTCTCCCTCCCACACACGTAACCTGCCATACATCCTTCTCACTCTAACGATCTCAGGTCAGGCCGAAGCACATTACAGTAATGATACTTAAACACATATTTAAGTAAAGATTTTTTTTCTGTTAAAAAGTTGTACGTCTGAGTGTGTAGTCTGGTATTTTATAATTTGCGTTGTAATTCTGATTTTATAGAGATTGAAGGGCTTTTTAGTATTGTAATAGACTTTGTTCAGGAGGTAATAGACTGATGATGATGACCTCCCGGTTAGGTCCTATCCCACCCATCTATAATCCCACCCATACGGCAGTGACGGGTTGATTAGGTTGTAGATAGTAAGGGTAAGATAAAAACAGTGTGTGGGGAATCAATGGACAAATAAAATTAATAGATACCTAACTAATGAAGTAATGTCGTATGATACGATCTTTTTTTTTTTTTTTGGGTGGGAAATCATCAAATAATTCCTCCCGCTCTTGGGCAGGGCGAAAGGGAGTGTCAGACTTCTACTGACTAAAAACCACCCATGTTCCTTTTTAGCCCTATAATTATGTCGAGGCCGCGTAACTAGTGTACATCCCGCAGCCATGTTGCTGACATCTCTTTAAGGGCGCGAGTGGAACACGAACGCGCCGTCGACATGGCCTGTCGTCGTCGTCAGACGGACGGACGGCGAGCTAGCCCATCACTCACCGTCCACAGGCCCGCGTCTACGGTGGCCGGAAGCCCGACGCCCGGAGCGCCTTCCGCGGCGGCTGGGACGAGAGGTTCTCTCCCTCTCGCGTTCCACCACCTGCTTCGCTAGCATCACTGCTTCGCAGAAGGAGGCGACGGCGTCCCATTCCTCCTCGCCCCGGACCATGGCTTGCACCAGGGCCGGGCACGAGAGGTCGCCGCTACGAGAACACGGCGGGGCTCCGCCCAAGCGGGGCACACCTCCACCGTGCGCTCCACCGTGTCCTCCGGCCGATCCATGATAGGATTTCTAATGTAATTTTGTGGTGATCAATTTTGAAATAATTATGTATTATGTAAATTGCCTTTTGGAATAATTAACCGACTTAGAGCCACCATCATTTTCATTCATACTTTAGCCAGGCCCCGGACATTGGATGATGACGCGCCATGCGCGTCATACGCCTGCTTGAAGGATGACGCAGCTAGGGCGTCATGGGCCTCCTGTGTTGTTTTATGCGTTTTCCTCCGTTATCTTGCGGCGATCTGCTAAAAGAAAGAGTTCTTTGTGTGATTCAATTCCTAATTGTTGATATTTAAATGAAATATGGCATTACAAGGTAGGATTTACTTTTTTCATGAAAATGTAACAGGGGTCGTAAACATTTTTGCAAAAGTACTTGTACTAGGTCATTTGTTTGTATTAATAAACGTATTATTTGTAGATAATCAGCAAAGAGACGAAATGTTTCCTGAATGTAGGCATTATTTACTGATCAAGATAACAATAAAGAAAATGTTTTTTTTCCTGAAAGTAGTCGATCGATTTTGCATATTTCAAAGAAGCGTGAGTTGGGGCACATTTTACCACTCTGGAAGTGTCCGTCTATCTGTCAAACGATTGGCTGTGACAAAAAATGGTTTTAGGAACCTCCATGTCATTTTTTAATATCTATCTATAAACACCACGCACGTGCAAGTGTGATATTTTTTTTTCATTTCCATGTATAAAGAGCCCCTCAATCTAAGCCCCGTAATCAAGTTTAATGTTTAATTTAGGATAAAAAGAGGTAGTTCCTTTATTTCAATCTTTTTAAATCCGTTTTTAAGTCATTTGGCCTGGCCAAATTTGGACAAATTTTGGAAATTTGTTTTGGACTGGCCTGTTGGTCTAGTGGTTAGTGACCCTAACTGCTAGGCCGGAGGTCGTGGGTTCGATTCCCACCCAGGACAAATGTTTGTGTGATGAGCACGATCATTTGTTCTGTGTCTGGGTGTAATTTATCTTCATTATGTATGTATTTAGAAATATATAAGTATGTTTATCAGTTGTCTAGTACCCATAACACAAGCTCTGCTTAGCTTGGGACTAGATGGCGTTGTGTGATAGTTGTGGAATATTATTATTATTATAATATTCCACAACTATCACACTACAATTATTATTATTATTTCGACCATTGAATCGGTTAAATCAAATAAATAGTCCATTGGTTAGTACTTTATTTCAAATCCTGTCCTAATGCTTTGGCAGAACAGTTTGTTCCATTTAATTTGTAATGCGTTTCTTTTTATTGAGGACATCCTTCCATGTCATCCACATGTGTGAAAACTGAAAAAGAAATGCATATTAAGTACTATTTTCGTTGAAATTTGTCGGTCAATGGTGTCCCCAAAATGTGATATTACGTGTCATGTCGGGCGATTCGCTGTCTTTACTCAAGATCACTAGTCTACTCCAACGATCATCGATTCTGCGGCTAATATGGCCGACCCACTGCCACTTCAGCTTACTTATTCTGTGAGCTATGTAGAAAACTCTGGTCTCCTGTCGGATCACCTCATTTTGGACGCGACCACTGAGAGAGGCTCCTAGCATAGCTCGCTCCATGGCTCGCTGAGGGCCATGAAATGTATGGACTAACCGTACCGCGAGGGCCCACGTTTCAGTCCCGTATGTCATAACATGCAGGACGCACTGTTTGAAAACCTTAGTCTTTAGTACTTCTCTCTTCGCCTCCTATTACAAGGATCTTAAATATGACTGAAAAAATGTAGGCGTACAAATGTGCACATTTCTGCCCAAACTAGTATATTAACAGCGAAAAACAAGGAAATAATTGCGACAAACCCGCCACAGTATTCCCAAACCACTGTAACTAATGTAAGCCAGAATCAACAGTGGCAACCACCCGAAAAGCGCCGAGACAATGAAGCTCGACGAAACGCCCTACGGGCTGCGGGTTGTTTGAAAGACATACCGCAGCCTCGACACAAAGGGCTTGACACAAAGAAGGAACATGTGTGACTCCTCTCTGCCCAGAGCGGAAGGAGTCATTTGATGATTTCCTACCCTTCCTCCTAAAAACATTCGATGAAGTCACAGACACGAAGTTAATCAGAAATGAATAGACCAAAGAAAACACAACTTCCGCTTCAAGCAGGAGATAAGTAGTAGAAGTAGTACATACTCTGATTAGTGTCGCAGGCAAATTCTAGCATATCGCACAAGTCTAAGAAGGTTCTTTTCTCTTCTCCCATCTTGCCGCAGATCTGAATCGTGTCGTGAACGCAAGTTTCTGACTGTGTGCAGAATTGCTCAACTTTGTTCTAAAATAGGGAAAAAGTAAAAGAGTCATGAATTAACATTGTCAAATCTTATTTCTAACATAAAAGGGGAATATACGCAATATTGCAATTTATCTACCTATATATAAAAGGCAAAGCTGACTGACTGGGGATCAACGCAAAGGCTAAACTCTTAGAGATAGGACCTTAAAATTTCGCACACGTCGTATTCCGTTTATGACGTAGGCAATATGGCATGCACTAAGGAATGAGTTTTCAAAATTAAATCTCCAAAGGGGTGATATAGGGGATGAAAGTTTGTTTGGGAAATCGTCATTTATTACATTTCCGATATACGCGCGGGCAAAGCCGCGGGAAAAAGATATACCACAATACGCTCAGAAACTGGAATCGCTAAAGAGGGTAATAAGACTGTTGGGTTGAAGTTGGAATCGTCGGACCATGTCTGCAGGATGCATCTGGATTGAAGGGCCAGAGTCGTCACAGAGTGGGTGCCAAAAGACGGGAGTCGTCGCCGAGGGCGGAACTGCTGGCGTGACGATTTTGACGCGTTTGTGACAAATGTGACGGATAAAACAACATAAAGATAAGGGTGGAAGGCTGTGGGGAAGACTGTACATCAATTCATGCTAAAAACGTAAATGCAAAAGTTGGAAGTCTATTTGTCTCTAACCTATCACGCCTGATCGGCTGAAGAGATTTCGATGACATGCTCGATAATAGACCATGGCCTGGCTGAGGACAAAGAATATCTTTATCCTAGTAGTTCCTAGGTACCACCAGTAATCATCGACTTCGACGTTGGCGAAGCTGAATGCAAAAACTACTGCGATACAAAATATTAAAGACTAGTGTCCCGCCACGGTTTCAAGTACAATTTCCACTAAAGCGGAGATGCAGCCCCGACGGGCCTTTAAGCTCCCCGCTTAAGGGCCCGTCAGGGCTGCGGGATGTTGTAAGAGATACTGCGGCCTCGACATAAAGGGCTAAGAAGGAACATGGATGGTTTTTAGTCAGTAGAAGCCTGACACTCCCTTTCGCTCTGCCCAAGACCGGAAAAAAGGGGGAGCAAAGAGGAAACGTGCGAAAATCGACCAATCGCTTTACTTACCTCTTTCGCCCCTCCTGTGATTGGTCGAATTTGGCACATCTCCTCTCCGCTCTGCGCGTCTCTGCTTTGCTAGCAACCGGGCCTCTCACAGGTGCAATGTACGTATGTTTTAGTGCAAAACTGCATTAAAATCCGTTGCGAAGTTTAAAAGATCTAAGTTTTCTAGTATGTAAATATGTGAAATACAAACCGCTGGTGTGGTTACGTAGCTGGGAACATGGCATCTGATTTGTGATATATTGTTGAGCAGCAATAATACACCTGTAATGACAATAAATATGTAGATACTCATCATCTATATTGTCCTGGCCCTATTCTAATTTGGTTGGTGCAGCATGACTAAGACAATACTATAATGAACTAAGTATTTAAAAAAATGGTTGTAAGCGCGACTTTCGCAGGTTTATTTCCCAGATCGGACAAAGTGTTATTGGGTTTTTATTTCATTAGGATTTTTTCAGTAACAGTCACGGAGTCTAGAGTTGTTCTGGGTTGATGGCTTATTATATGGTACTTAAACATTACTGGCGGAATGTAGCTGTACAATTAGGTACATTTTGCCTTACCCTTTGGGAATTATAGGCGTGATTTTATCTACACTTATATTATAAAGAGGAAAGATTTGTATTTTTGTGTGTGTGTTTGTTTGTAATGAATAAACTCAAAAACTTCTGCGCCGATTTCAAAAATTCTTTCACCATTAGAAAGCTACATTCACCTTGAGTAACATAGGCTACTTTTAATCCCTGTATTCTTACGGAAACGGGAACCACACTGCTGAAACTGTGTGACGTCCGCTAGTGTTATGTAATTTCCCGGAAAACTTGATCATATTTTATGACAAAAAATGTTCTGCTTAAAGTACATTTAAGACCGCGAAGTAAATAATAATTTTGAGAATACTATTTTACAAATGGTTACTTACAAAATACGAATATTTCAGTTATCTTTACCCACATTCCGGTATCGCGGGAATGGCTGAATGATAACAATCCGCGCAGTAATAGTTATGGGAACATAAACTAGTTAGTGGCCAATGTTTGTTAGTTTTAGAACTACCATAGTCTGAGGTCTACAACAATTTTAGGCAAGCATATTTACTTTGTAAAGTAAAATCTCGGAGATGCATTTGAGTTTATCATAATTAAATTTGTATTATGTGAAGCTCAAAGACGGAAAACCGCCAATCCAAGCCAAGCATATTTGTAAAGTAAAGTCCAAAGTCATCGAAATGAAATGTTATGAATGTGTAGCTGACTGTTTTCAGGTGAAGCAGTCTCCCTGGATGTTTCGTAACCATCTGACCTCGGTCAGGGAGGGCTAATACAATTGGTTTGACAAAATCCCTTGATTTTGTATCCTTGATTTACTAAATAAAAAACTAAAACTTTTTACAATCACAAGCTCCATACTTCACTTACAAAGTCGATACATTTTAAATTTAAACTTCCGGATTTCATCTTGTAAATGCAACCTTGGAGGATTTATAGTATTTCTTTTGGAGTGCAATTAGATGTGAAAGATTTCAGAAGACTCACTCTTGGATTCTTTGCTAAAACCACAAAAAATAACAATTAATAGACATAGAGTGTATCAGGCCACGAACCTAAATGAAAAAGGCAATAAAACAAAAATAATTAAAACTGTAGTAAATATAGAGGAAAGTCACCAAATATGAAATAGTATCTTAATATGGAATACCTTCATTTCTCTAAGACTATAAGTATGAAACGCAACACTCGACCATCTTCTGTTCCATTCGGTCTATTGCACCACGTACGTGTTAGTAGACCGAATGGAACAGAAGATGGTCGAGTGTTGCGTTTCATACTTATAGTCTTAGAGAAATGAAGGTATTCCATATTAAGATACTATTTCATATTTGGTGACTTTCCTCTAATGGAAAGCCTTTTTAGATTTTGATAACATACAACTATTTAAAGGATGGAAATAAATGGGAGACATTTAAATAAATCATCATAAATAAAGAAATATTTTTTTCTTTACCTGTGTTAACAAACAAATAAAAGTGATTTAATTTGATTTGTGATAAATATATTATGTGTTTTTATATTAGTTGATAGCCAAACTATCGATTTATGTTAGGTCCTGTTATGATAGTTGTAAGTCGAAAATAAATAAATAACTACCTAGACCAAAATGTTGCGCATCCCTGTTAAACAGCGCATTCCTCATAAGCTTCAATATTATGCGTGTGTTGTAATAATTTCCTGTCCTACAGCCATAATTTAGCTAACCAACGTAAACAAAAGAGGTTATTGTTCACCTAAATCATTGTTGATCGTTCGGCGAAGTCATCGTGTACACTATGATATTTAGAAAAGTTTTTACTAGTAAGTCTTTTTGTGTTATTGATTTTACTTTTCGTAATCATTTTCCTCGTCTTTGGAAGTCTGGTTGTTTGTATAGTCACTAGCACTAGAATGTATAAACGAAGTAACTTTTAAAAGTTTCGGCTACTAGGTACGTTGAATAACGTTTTACGTTTTCACGAAAATAGTATTTTGGGAGTCATAGTTTTAAGAAATAGGTCTTTATGTCTAAATAGAAACCGTTATTTTCAAAGAAAATTGCTTTCGGATTTTGCTAAGTAAAGACATACATATTCTTTACTAGCTTGTGCCAGCGGCTTTGCCCTCGTGGATTTCGATAAATGGTCCCACGGGATCATACTACCGGGATAACAAGTATCCTATGTGCTAATCCAGGTTATAAACTATCTCTGTTCTAAATTCCATCCACATCCGTTCAGTAGTTTTTGCGTGAAAGAAAAACAAACATCCATCCATCCATCAAAACATCCTCACAAACTTTCGCATTTATAATATTAATAGGATAACTGTGCAAGTGTTAACTTGTAAAGAATTTGGATGCAAATAAAGGGGGCGTTCATTCGTCAGTTTATTTTTCGAGCACCTTGGTGAGATGGTGTGCGATTTGACTCATACTCACGTGAGATTTTTCAAAATTCAAATTTTGGTGTGCAAACGTTAAACGTGCCTTGCCATAGTTAAATAAACATTATTATTTTGCTTTTTTCTTTATG
The DNA here is from genome assembly GCA_932274075.1 of Diarsia rubi. NCBI lineage: Eukaryota > Metazoa > Arthropoda > Insecta > Lepidoptera > Noctuidae > Diarsia > Diarsia rubi. The sequence goes on along the minus strand of OW026433.1, from coordinate 11,516,059 downwards.
AATAAATATTATTGTGTAGGATTTTATTATTATTTACAAAAACTCAGTTTTCTGGCAAAAAAATACTTGATATTGATAAGACCCCTCTCGCTCGCTTGTGAGATTGGATGAGATTTAGCTCGACCCCTCGAACCTTAAACGCCTTATGTAATGTACGGAATAATATTCTATAAATTTAAATATAATTTTCTGGAAAATCTATTAATATAGCTTTTCCATCTTGTTGTTTGTATACTTTTTTTACTTTTCTTATCGGAATTATTGTTTCAGGTTTAATTATTATTGGGTTAGCAGCAGAAGTGTGGTCACACGTTGAAATAGAAGCCGAAGATTACTTCTTTCCTCTGGAACCGGTAACATATTTTTTTTCATTTATTTTAAAGATTATTACTTTTAGGTTTTACGAATATTATTGTCATTAATAGGACCTAGTAATGTTAATAAAAGTGATATCCGTGGTACTAGGCAATGGGCTTATCCCAGTTGTATACGTCCCAGTGTGCCTATTGGTCTTGTTCTGTTCTGTCTCCTGCTGATATGGAGGGAAGTGAAATTTAGGTTTTCCTACTCCTCCGCTATTCTTTTCCGATTAATTTCGTTGCGAGGTCCAAAACAGGTAATCGTTTCTCTGGGACTTCTTCGGTCTTCATTGTCTCGGCGCTTTTCTTGTGGTCGCCACTGTTGATTCTGATTTACAGGAATTACAGTGGTTTGGGAATAGTGTAGAGTGCTTGTCCCATAAAAAAAAATACCTTTATGAATATCATCACCAGTTCCTAAAGGTTTAAGCGGAAGTATACCTACCAATAGAACATTTTGATTACTCCAGTTTTCGTTCGGTGGAAACTCAGTGCCTCTTATTGTAGACCGCTCTGACATAGTCGTGTGCCATGCACGGAGTGTAACCAATTGGGTAATTCCCTGACAAAAAATATGATTCTGTTTTGTCCGTCTGTTAGATTATCGAAAAATATTGGATACGTTTTTTTGTTTTATCATGAGTGGGGGCGTGGAACGTCACCGTTTCCAGTAAAAAATGTGGAACAAAAATATGTGTCTAATATGTTTGGAAATCTATCTGACAAACTAATTCGATATTTTTTGCCATGTATCCAATGGGGTATTTCACCAAAAAAATCTAATTAGTTCGTCAGATAGATTTCCAAATAACCCTCCTTTTGGGCTTCGCCGCAGTCGGGTAAAAATAATGGACACGTATTTTTTCTTTTTTCACGTAAACAAAAGATGAAGACGATATAGTGCCTCGAAAAGTCGTGTGACGTCACAAGGTTAGTACTTTTTTTACCCACAAAGTGACGTCAGAAGCCCCCACTCATGATCTCTGACACGTTTTATTTTCGTAAATTTTTATTAATTTGATAAAACTTAAGTTTTTTCAGTCGGGTTTTTTAGTTTTTAACTACTTTTTATTTATTTCCAACTTTTTAGTTCTTTTGTGTTTGTTCTTTCGTTGGTCGCGTAAAATTCGTCGCAGATGATTTAACTTTTGTGTTTGTTTTATAGGATTTGTGACTTTGAATTTCTTTTAAACATATAAGTGTCTTATATTTTTGTAATCTCCTTATAAAACCCTTCATTTTGATACCCTACTCGATGGTAACGGTTTTTTTTTTAAATCCACGATATGGCCCCTAAAATACGCGTTTTTTTTTTTAATTTTAATGTAGCCAGTGACACTTGCGACATCAAGACGAATCTAACGACATATTTTATTCAAATCCCTTCATCCTTATAGGAGTTATGAGGGAACAAAGAAACAGACATACATACATACACGCCAAACACATAACCCTCCTTTTGGGCCGCAGTCGGGTAAAAAACACCATCCAATATTTTTCGATAATCTAACAGACGGACTAATTAGATTTTTTTGGTGAAATATTCAATTGTGGTGAGAATATTTATAGGATAATTATACTATGTATGAACGGGACGAAACGCTGGTGGTCGGTGACGAAACGGTCTAGTGGGCACTGTCTCATTATGCTTTTCAATACAAATAATATAATTTTGCCGGATACGCTCAAAGCACGGTCATGGTACCTATGCTAGGTATTTTGCCGGATACGCTCAAAGCACGGTCATGGTACCTATGCTAGGTATTTTGCCGGATACGCTCAAAGCACGGTCATGGTACCTTTGCTAGGTATGTGGGCAGAATCGTTTAATGTTAAGGGTAGATTATTACAAGTGTATTCATTATTGTTAGTATGTGACATTATCACAAAACTTGTAACAATTAATCTTAATGTACCTAGTCAGCGGCGATCGCGCCATCAAGACGAAATAAACGACGTATATTTTATTCAAATCCCTTCATCCGTTTAGGAGTTATGAGGGAACAAAGAAACAGACATACATACATACATTCATACATTGTAACGTTACATTTTCCCTGGTAGGAGAAAACTGTAAGGTCACGCTGAGCACTCACCTACCGAACTTTGAATCTGGAGGGGAGCATTGTTTAAAGAAATGGTCAATGGGACAAGTTATAACAATTTATTATTTAGAAGTAACCTAACATATAGGGCCTACCTACACGGAGCTAGAAGTTAAACCCTCAATAGGCCATAGAAGCCAGCTTCTATGGCCTATTGAGAAAAATGAAGATGAATTTAGGATGAAATAGACAAAAGGCGGCCCTCTCAGCTGTAGTAGTGGCCGAGAGACGTCAGGCTTCCGTCTTCCTTCGATAAGACTGGTCGAGGTATATTAGGCTTTGTCTTCCATCCCTCTGGCTGTAGAAGTGGGTCGAGCGACGACAGGCTTCATCATCGCAGCAGGAGGATTCCTCTCGGAGGGCCGGAGGACGTCAGTTTTCTTAGATGGTTAGGGAGGGCGGAGGATCGTCACTCCTATGGTCTGGGCAACAGATATTAAGTCATGGCACGAGTACGCGTAACTTATGAACCTCTGAGGAGGAAAACTTCCTCTGGTCACTCTTATAATATTCAAGACTTGTGATGCCTTTCAGCTCCAGACGTAGACTGAAAATTCCACCACCTGGCTCCTCTCCTCTTATCTCTCCTCTCCTCTCTCCTCTGATCATTGCCATTTTATATATTTTTTAAAGAATTTCTAGAACATAATTTATTTTTAAAAAGAAAAATTAATGAGGTCGATGTGATTTACCTTTACGACCTACAACTAGCTCCGGCAATAAATTAAAAATAAAACTAGGCCGTCACTAACTGACATTACAAAGGTAAACAAAGATTCAAGAGAAATAAAAATCTACAGAAAAACTTAAACAACATGAATTACAAGGTAAAAGCTATGATAAGCCTCCAGGAAATGAGCATGAAGCTACCTAGGGAGGACGAATGCTTAATTAATTTTCAGGTTAATAATGTCCAAAAATGTAAGAAAAAACCCTTGTAAAAAATTCACATTACAACATACACGCAAAACACATAACCCTCCTTTTGGGCTTCGCCGCAGTCGGGTAAAAAGACAGAAGACATTTAAGCACATGCTACAAGTGTAAAAACAATAGGTAAAAATTAAAAAAAAACTAAACAGGAAAAATATAGTGTGCTGTGCATTCTGTGATTACATTTTGTTAATAATGTAAGTGTTAACGAGCTTCAAAAAACACCGGCCAAGTGCGAGTCGGACGTGTGCATGAAGGGTTCCGTACTAAATCATATTTCACCAACAAAAAATTACTTTTATTACTTTACTTTTTTCGTTTTTCATGGTGTTTGTATACATGACAAAGTTATATTTGCAGTTTTCAGAAAATGGGCTATATCTAAAAAAAAATGTAAGTGTTATTTGAGATCTACAGCATAATATTAGGTCTTTACCTATGAAATTGCCGTTCTGCAGTACTGGCCATTTCAAATCAAAATAATTTTTGTTTGGCTAAGAATTCTAATTTCAAATTAATTTTATTTTAAAAACATGGTTTTTTTATCCAAAAGTAGTCATTTGTTTATTGATTAGTGTTACATTTTCATCGCATTTCAATCTTTTTCGTCATCATGGATACGTTAAAAATTCGAGTAATTGTGGAATATGAGTACCGTCGTCGTGGCAGCAACGCGGCACAAGCGGCACGCAACATAAACGACGTTTACGGAGCTAACACTGCAAACCAACGCACCACCTGTTATTGGTTTGCTCGCTTCCGTTCTGGAAATTTCGACCTGAAAAATGAACCTCGCGGTCGTCCGAAGACTTTGGTAGACAATTACGAATTAAAGGCGATTGTGGAAGCTGATGATACACAATCTACGGCTGAATTAGCAGCAGCTTTCGACGTTAGCGTCAAAACAATATTGGTCCATTTGCGTCAAATTGGCAAGGTAAAAAAGCTTGACAAATGGGTGCACCACGAACTCAATGATCGCCAGCGCGAAGTACGCGTCGAGACGTGCCTTGCACTGCTCAACAGACACACAAATGAAGGAATTTTGAACCGCATTGTTACCTGCGATGAAAAATGGATTCTGTTTGATAACCGCAAGCGCTCAGCAAGTTGGTTGGATCCTGGTTCAGCACCTAAACAATGCCCTAAACGAAAACTTACCCCTAGAAAAGTGATGGTCACTGTTTGGTGGTCTAGCGCCGGTGTGATTCATCGCAGCTTCTTACCAAAAGGAGTGAGCATTACTGCAGATGTGTACTGTGAAGAACTGAACACAATGATGGAGAAGCTGGCACATCTCCAACCAGCATTGGTCAATCGCTCGTCTCCGCTGCTCCTGCACGACAACGCGCGACCTCATACTGCACAGCAGACGGTCTCCAAGTTGCAAGAACTGGGGTTGGAAGTTCTCCGTCATCCGCCCTACTCACCAGACCTTGCGCCTACAGACTACTACTTTTTCCAGAATTTGGATAACTTGTTGGCGGGAAAAAAATTCAATACCCGAGAGGCAGTACAAAATGCCTTTGAAGAATTTGTTGCCTCCCGACCAGCTGATTTCTTTAAGAAGGGCATCAATAAACTGCCACTGCGTTGGCAAAGATGCATTGATTGCATGGGTGATTACTTCGATTAATACAAATAACAAATACATGAAAAAAAATCGTTTAATTTTTTTCATACAAAACGGCAATTTCATAGGTAAAGACCTATTATATATTTTTTTACATTGTTCGCTCTCTTATTTTAAAAGCTGTAGGGGGACACACTTTGGAAGTGTATATCTTTCATCCATGTATGAGGAGACCCCGCTTAATCTTTATTTTTTTTAATTTTTGTACAAAAATCGTAAAGCGGTTCACAGAACACTACGTGCCAAGTTTCAACTGTGTAGTCTTAATAGTTTCCGAAAAAAGAAGCTGTGACATACGGACGGACAGACAGACAGACAGACAGACAGACAGACAGACATGACGAATCTATAAGGGTTCCGTTTTTTTGCCATTTGGGTACGGAACTCTAAACACAATCCAAAACACATATGACAAGGGTTACATTTTGAATTGTATACATTAATCATCAACACATCAAGAACTTCTCTATGGAAAACAGCAGGTTCACATACAATTCGTTCCTATTATAGCCATAATTTATAACACAGCAATAAGTAGACAGTTTAGTCAATTCGGCTTTAGCCATCAAAACAAGCCTTTATCAACATTTCGTTCATGAAACAAGTCTTATCGTTTGAACTATTTAAGTGAAAAGAATAAGTACAACACTTTATAATATTTCACACATCACAGACCTCCGCACGGGAGTCAGCAGGTTCACGGATAATTCTCCGTTGCATGTTGATATCGAAATCTCTTTGTCTTTGGTTTAATTTATTTGTATAAATCTCATACCATATTTTCCTATTACTCCTTAATACGACGAAAACAATGTCTAATATTAGTGGATTCAAAACAATCAATATTTCAATAAAATATTGAGTATTGACTAAACCAAGGCCTGTTTTAATTAATTTATCATACAACAATAGAACATCACTCAACACAAATATCAAAGTGGCCATATACAAGCGACGACAGATGCTAGAAGCTGTATGTGTGCTCGATTTGAAACCGTTACATAATGAAAATATAATTATAATGTAAAAAATACAGTTCAAAATCACTGGTATAATTTGTTTGAAATGGGATATAGATACTATAATGTCTCTTTCTAGCGACCATTCCGGAAAAAATAAAAAAACATTTTGTAATATGCCTAGTGTCAATGTAATTAAAGGTACACCCCAACCAAAGAGATTGCTTTTCAAATATCTCCTGCAGATATTCCCATTAAAAACTTTGACAACATCTACATAAAACATGTGACTTATAATTAACAACCAGTGGGTCTTAGCCGTTAAAAAGTACCCAAGTACACATAAGTTGTACCTAAATGTTGTCAAATCATCATCAAATAACACCAATTTAATCATATTGATTACTATGTTGATAAATAAGTTTGACAGGATGGCGTTAAGAAACACATAATTACGGTAATTCCGGAACTTTTTCAGCACACACCAAGATGTCACGCCGTACAACCACGTAACTAGCGTCACCACAGACACAACTGAGTCGTTAAACCACTCTAAGCGCCAATCAAAAAAGTAAAGATATTCTATTTCGTTGAGTTCATAATCAGACATGGCGAACGTCACTCACAGTTCTAGAATATTGTCCTCTTTCCTATTTGATCTATGCTGTGTCCGACCGGGATCTTAATTCTGATTTATATAATTATTTATCTGCCAACTGTACAGACGTATATTCATCATCTGCCTAGACTTCTCGGCTTCCAGTCTAACGGGGTGCAGTACCAGTGGTTTATAAGGAGCGACTGCCTTTTTGGCCTCCACAATCCATTTAGTACTCAGTCAGTCAAACTTTTGAACCAGCCCAAGCAAGAACGGTTTAACGTGAAGATCGACTGCTATTAATGAACCACGGGCTCCTCAAACTACCACTACCAACTATTATACACTTGGTAAGCAATAAAAAAATTGAAATTAACATTTGGTTCAAGTCAAGTGGTCAAGACGAAGCACTGCGAAAAGCGTTTAACACCCGTGTTACTTTTGCAACAGAAAATCAAACAATGGCTATATTATATTTATATATATACCATAATGAACTCCTAATTCAATTACTTTTGATAGCTTGTTATCGCGTACTAATTAACAAAATGTTATCACCAAAATTACAGTAATGAGTGGTCGGCCTCATTATTTGCAACCAAACAATCATATTATAAACTATAAAGCCTAGCTCTATTATTATAATTTAGAGTTACAACAAAAAAACCTAACTTAAATATTTATTGAAAAATATAACCGGTAAGTTTCTGAACTTTGATATATCAGTGCTACCAAACAATACTTACTTTCTGATTAACAATATCTAAGAAATCACGGCCCCGGACATAAACGGTTGTTAGTCAGTAGAAGTCTGACACTCCCTTCCGCTTGGCCAGAGCGGGGGGAGTCATGAGATGATTTCACAACCTCTAAAAAAATGATTCTAGTTGGATTCTAGTATTAGTAACGCATGCATGCTTGCTTGCAGTTTGTTGGGCCGATAAATTATCTATCTTTATTATCAATCTACTCGTATGTACATATAAATAGAAAGAAAAGTCCTGACTAACTGACTCATTATCAACCAACCCAATCCCTAAGACCAAGAACGCTGAAATTTTGCACAGAGGTTCCCTATAAGAAGGATTTTTCGAAATTCAAACCCTAAAGGAACTTTGACTAGAATATGATAGTTTGTATGCAAAATCGTCATTTATGACATACCCGGGGGCGATGCCGCGGGCAAAAGCTAGTCAAATATAAAAATGAAAGATTGGCGATAATGTCACACACTGACCACAGTATCTACCCTTTACATTACAGGATTATGCACATTTCACCTTAGCATACCATGACCTTGCTATGAACGTTTCAGTATGATTAAACATTGAATTAATCTGTTTAGTGTTTTTATTTATTTGAATGTGGCGAGACCTGGGGTAGGCCTATGTCCAGCAGTGGACGCAGCAGTGGACAGTGAACCTCGTAAAACAATGTCAGGCTTAGGTTTAATGTTCATAGGAGCTAGCTAGAGGAGTAGTAGCGCCACTCTTGACACGTTCTCAAACGAATAGCGCTGGGTCGAGAGTCTCAACGTCACACTAGGAAACAAAGCAAATTGTTTATGCGGTCTACAAAACACATTCATATTTTCTTGCAGCGTATTTCAGGAAGCCGGCCATAAGATAATTGGGAAAAGGCTTGATTTTTTTACGAGAGGCTATTATGGCCCATTGATAAAAATATATAAAACTATCTTAAAACAGTAATAAACTAACATATATATTATCAATAAACCACTGTCTATACTGACTGCTCCGTTGGCTTAGTGGTCGCAAAAGCGGCTTCTGTGCAAGAGGGCCTGGGTTCGATTCTCGGGGCAAAGTGTTATTTAGTTTTCTACTCAGGAATTTCTGTGGCGAAATGTGGGTGTACTGTTAGGTACACTTCTGCGTTATCCTTCGGGGATTACAAGGCGTGATGTTATGTTATGTGGATCCCCTCAAGTGAGTTAATGACAGCATAAATTCAAAATGTCGTAAGGGCCATTGTGTGTGTGTGTCCTGTCGGGGCTGCGGGTTGTTATAAGAGATACCGCGGCCTCGACATATAGGGCTAAGAATGAACATGGGTGGTTTTTAGTCAGTAGAAGTCTGACACTCCCTTTCGCTCTGCCCAAGAGCGGGAGGGCGGTTATTTGATGTTTTGCCACCCGCCAAAAAAGAATAAAAACGTGACATGGTGTGTGCTTTTGTATTTTAAACGTGCTGATTCAAACATAGCAAATCCTAGACCTCGCTCCAATACAGCATTTTAAAGTTTCCACCGTCGCGTCGTCGGTAAAATATCGTATCTTGAGTTCTTCTTATGTGTTAGGTAATAAATTTCTGCAAGATGGCCGACCAGTGCCAACATGACTTCGTGCCGATCTGTGGCCAGGACTCCCTCGGTATCACCAGGATGTTCAGTGACAATTGTGACCTGTTCGAATACAACTGTGATGAGAAAAAACGTGAGTAGCACTTACAATATTCTAACTATTGAAAATAGCGTAGAAAATATAATTTACACTGCCCTGCATATTCCATTCCTTGTTTTTCTGATTAGTTTCGTTGCAGGATCCGAGACAGCCAAATCGTTTCTCTGGGACTTCGTCAAGCTTCATTGTCTCAGCGCTTTTCTTGTAGTCGCCACTGTTGATTCTGGCTAACAGGAGTTACAGTGGTTTGGGAATAGTGTGGCGGGATTGTGCCAAAAAAAAAATAGGTAGATTGAGAAACGAGGAAAAGATTAAATGTTTGTCTGGATTTATACCCGAGTGACGGCATTAAGATCACCCCCAATTACGTGAGAATAAAATAAAACTAGCAAAATGAGTGTGGGTGCGTGTGTGTGGGAGATTAACGCAGTAATAAATGGGTACCTACACCTCAGCCTAACCCTTCAGGTAGTACAGGTGTGATGTAGTAAATGTGATCTATGTTTATATAGAAGCAAAATGTTAAATCATTGTGTAATTTTCTTTCTTTATAGAATACCGGCACGTGAAGATGGACGTATGTAAATACGAGGCCGCAGCCGCTGAAGTCACGTTTTAGTTATATTTTACTTGTTTTGTATATTTAAGTTAGAGACGAAAGAAGAAGGTCACAGTTAGATCAGAAGTGTTATGATCTTAAAGCTAGGCTACCTACAGTCATCTACACTAATATTATAAAGAGGAAAGATTTGTTTGTTTGTAACGTATAGGCTACGAAACTACTTGACCGATTTGAAAAATTCTTTCACCGTTGGGAAGCTACACTACCCCCGAGTGACATAGGCTACTTTTTTTTCCTGTATTTCAACGGGAACGGGAACTACGCGGGTGAAACCGCGTGACGTCCGCTAGTACCCTATAATCTTATCAATGGTGTTCTGAACTTCTGACATGTCCGCTTTGTGCTCATGGTTTTTCGGACAAAGTTGGATATATGCTAGCCACTTGAAAGCATATGAAAGAGCAACACAACAAACCCATTGTTGACAACTATCATAGAAAGCCATCGAATGCAGTCGTTGTGGCCGAATGGGGTAGTTGACAAAAAAAAAGAATTATTCCGTCAAAAAATATTGGATACATTCTTTTTCTTTTTTCACATAAACAAAAAATGAAGACACAGTTTTCAAAATCTCATGGACGTACATTTTTACCGGCTAGTGACGTCAAAAGTCCCCACTCATGATCTTAGACGCGTTTTATCTTCGTCAATTTGATAAAACAAAAAACTCGTATCCAATACTTTTCGTTAATCTAACTGACGGACTAAACAATTTTTTTTTTGTCACGGAACGTCATAGCATCATCATCATATTTATTAAGTTATGCTCCTTGTTTCTGTAAGACTGGGTTTACAGCTTTCAGGGTTTATAACTAAACTTAAACTGTCTCAACCGGTCTTGGATCAACCCGTGATCAGTGCACCGGCAACAGCATATCTGGAGAAAGACAGAAATATCTGGAGTTCAGAATAGAATAGAATAGAATTTATTTATTTGCATTGAATGTAGGTATATACAATTAAGGTGTTACAGTACTAGTTTTGTTCCTGGTACATTCTACCATTTGGCATGCAAAAAATTACACAACAGTTGAAAGTCATGGTAGATATCCCGAAAGTGACGGTGTTACTTTAATTTTACTTTTGCAACTGAATAACAGCATTGTAAATATTTACCTTAAAATTATTAATATTTGACAATTAATGGCATTTTATATTTAATTTTCTATCTACCTATAACATCCTTTATTAAAAATGAGATTGTACTTGTACAAAGTCTTCATCTTCCTTGCCTTATCCGAACGTTGTTAGGGAACTTAGGACCGGCTAAGGCGGTTAAGGGTAAGAGACATAAAAGATAATATAGATAATAGACAAAAAAACTAATTAGCCCGTCAGATAGATTTCCAAAAAATATTGAACTCGTATTTTTTATTTTTTCACATAAACAAAAAATGAAGACGATACAGTGCTTCGAAAACTTGTGAACTCCTCGAAAACGTCACACATGTTAGTACATTTTTTACCTACAAACGACGTCCCAACCCCCACTCATGATCTTTGACCCGTCTTATCTTCGTCAATTTTTATTAATTTGATAAAACAAAAAACACGTGTCCAATATTTTTCGATAATCTAACTGACGGAATAATTAGAATCATATTTTTTTGACCCTGACCGATCCCCTATTATGATTATGTTAGTGTCGGTTTTCATATCGTCGGTCTTATCGGATGCAGCTCATATAGCACCTAACCCCTGTATTTTTACATGGAGCGATTGCCTATGCGACCTCCACAACCCAATTAGTACTAGGTACCTAATACAATATGCCTTGGGAAGGCTAGTTGTGAGACTTTTGGGCCAATGACTGCCTGTAACGATTATTTAAGATTTACAAGACGTCCGGGGCCAACGGGGTTAACGTGATTTCCGTGGCATGGAGGAAACATGGTATCCATCTTCGAAGCAACCTAAGCAAGTGTGGCTGATATTTTTTTGCTACGAGCTCCGTTTGTATTTGTATAGTAACTATATTTAAGCAAACGGCAGAAGGTGACAGGAGCCATGGTTTGTTGGTGCATAAAAGTCAACAACGGTACAGCGGTAAACTTGTCATGTAAAAACACTCGGGACACCTGCGTTTCCGCTAGAAATAGCTTCGCAAATAGTGACCACGGGAATAGCTACCTAAGGAGCATTTTGGACTACGACATAACAGAAACCTTGTAGAATTTAATATGAAGTTAGTAATATTCAGAGAAGTGAGTTTTAGTGGTTAATTTATTTTTGTAATAACAGAAATACACATTCTGTGGAAATTTAAACTGTTGACCTATTTTATTGATCATGATAAAGCAGCGGCTGTCTAGCAGCGGACAGACAGACGGATGGACCGATAGCGGAAACTTAATAAAAGGGATGCGTTGGTTACCTTTCGGGTACGGAATCCTAAGAAAGTGATCTTAACAATAAACGTCATAACTATTATAGATATTTTCCAACAAACTCTATCTTCAAACAGGAGCGGTGCGCAAGCGCAAACAGCGCGGTACGAGAGCAAACTTGACATATTTGACGTCACTGCCTACACTTTTGTTGCTTATTCTGAGAATTACTTCAACATGTCTTAGGTTACTTATTCTAAGTAGACGAGTTCTAGTTCTAAGTGTGATCGATGCTTAAAAAAGATTTACTACTTAAAGGGGACTGTTCAAAAGTGGTCCATGAACCAATAGCGATACTGTTGTGATACTTGTGTGGGGATATCTTATCTGATCGCAAAGAGCCAGCAAAAAAAAGAAAAAAACTAAACGACATTCGGTACTGTCGAGGTGTCAAAAACACGTCATTAATTTCCCGTTCTCAAAACTACTGAAATTTTGATACCAGCATTAATGCAAAGCAGGGATTTAACCGAAAACACCAATCATTTAGTGATATCTGAAGTGTTCAGTAAAAGCTTACATTTAAGCTGCTTCATTTAGATAACGACGAATTTCAATTTGTCAGACCAAGAGAAAGCTTACTACCATTAAAGGTTTACTCACAAAACAGTGGAAGCTGCATTAGGCCGTGTTTCGATAGTAATGCTGAAAACAAACAGGTGTCACCGGGCGCACACGTTGCGAAGGTTGGGAGATACGACCAAGGTTATAGCTGTCCTGAGTCGAGCTGACGCATCGCATCGTAACCACCCCAGACGATTGCTAAATTATAGATTTTAGTTGCGTACCTTACTTTGGGTTCTCGATTGACAATGAAAAGATGTTTTTGTTCGTTTTTCTGGAAAATATGTCTCTATTTGACGAAGTAAGTCCAAAGGAGATTCGATTTCCAACTTGGGCAGTGTTACTTAACTTTTCTATTAGAAAATTTTCAGTAGCAGGTACAGTAGATTGCAATAGGCTCGCTCCCTATTATTAAGGACTTTAACATAGAAGGCAAAGTATGGGTGTATTATTTACATTCTACATTTAGTTTTCCCTCTAAAATACTTCTTATTCTCACAAATTTTCCGGCATGGCTAAATTGTACCCATAGTAAGACCGCTGTCTCGACTCATGCGTCTTTATAAAGATAACAACGAAGTGCTCTTGCGCACGTCCCATTACGCGTGCCCACAATGCTCAATTAATAACTCGGCAGATATCGGCTGTCTTTGGCTATGTTCGGGATGTCGGATCCACTCATTGTACAACGCTGATAAAATTGAGGAGTTAATTGGATTTTTGAGATTTTGAGGTAATAATAAATTGCTTTAAGCAAGCTAAGTTCCCAATGCTGGGACAGTGGGCTGTATACTAACATGTGGGCTCCTGTACGGGTTGGTGGAGGTCACGTTACATGTCTTCGATTGGTGGGCTCGAAGATGCAAAAATCCAAATAACACTTTCTCCGACCCCTGGAATCGAGACCAGGACCTAAATCTAACCAGTCTGAAGTAGACTAACAACGCATTCACAAGACACAAGTCTGTGGGAACTCCATACAAGAATGCCTATACAGTCAAAATGCAACCGCATGTGGCCATGCCCGCTAAGATTGCGGAATTTGTTCGAAAGAGTCACTGCAGACCTGCAGGGCTAACATGCGCATGTCGACATATCTCATAAACGAGATGACAAATTTTGTCGATCTCGATTCGTTTGTCACTTTTCCTAACATGCGCACCATGCTCGAGAAGATATCTCGTCGTGACTTCGCCATCTCGACGCGAGATAATCGATGTTACCATTTCATGAAAACATACCATAGTCTAGTTAAGTAACGCTGCTTTCATTCGGTCAATATTGGTGGAAATTGCGTGAACGCTGCCGTATTTGTGAACGCGACCTTAAAATTGTCTCTTTGACATTTTGTCAATCCAAAATTTGCTCTGATTGTGGTTCGTTACATATTTTCAATACAATTTGAAAAATTGTTGGATTGTAGGCTAGAAAGAAGATGGCTTTGGCTTCAAAGAGATTGTAAGTATTAGATCAAAATCCCGTCACAGCTGGCGGAGATGCTTATTGCTTATTAGTTTATTAGCAACTCTTTAATCAATGTTCTTTAATTACTTCCAAAACAAACCGTGTGAAGAATGCATTTTTCTACGAGTTTTAAGATATGTAATCATAATATTACGTTACATTATCTATCTCGATGAAATGTACTAACTGTAATGTACAAAATAAACACACTATGCCATACGTAAATCAATAACTATTGAATGTTCACTATTCAGCAAGTACCAACTGCCATTGCTGTGAAATATTATTTGTAATACCAACGAAAGTTTACTTGTTTTATTTATTTTATTTTTTTATTTTATTTACTTTTACTTTACTTTATTTTACTTTACTTTTACTTTACTTTACTTTTCTCTTACTTTACTTTACTTTTACTTTACTTTACTACCACAATCATCTTCCTCTGTATTTTTCTTGCTTCCCTTTCCTCATACACAGTTAATAGATAATTATAGTACGGCACCGCCATTATACTTAAATTGTTTCATAAATTTTACAGAACACTGTTACCCCTTTTTCAGTTTTTTCTCAGTTATTCGCGGTTTCTCGTCTACGAAAACCATCGACGAGAAACTTGTCATAGGAAAACGTCAAAATTCGACTAAATATAGCGCGCATGTTAGAGCCTGACGACAAAAACAGGTTTGACAGAACGACATGAGTTCTTTAGCAGAACGACATGAGATTTAAGTGGCGCCATGTTAGCTCCCATCGACAAACAGACATATGTCGTCTCAGCACGAGATAATGCGTCGACAAAATGTTGTCGACTTGCGCATGTTAGCCCTGCTGGAACACAAAGGGCATTAGGAGAAACACGGATGTGTTTTTGTCAGTAAGAGTTTAAAACTCCCTTCTGCACGGCTATTGCGTATCTTTTTAAATGTCAGTGGCTATCATAGTGTCCATCGATTACCTGTCAAGTTGGTTATGGTTTAGTACAAAATGGAACCATTTGACAGTATGGACACTATGATAGCCACTGACATTTAAAAGATACGCAATAGCCCTGCTGCTCCCCCAAGAGCAGGAGTCATTTGATGATTTGCCATCCTTAATGTAGAACAAACTAAAATGTATTTAATGATTTAAGCTGGTGGGTCTAGAATCAAATTGATGATAAAACTTTGTGTCAAAGCCATTATTTGCAATAACTAAATCAAATTAGTTATTAAAATAATAATGCCAACATTAAATAAACCTGCTTAGAGAGACCACCTGCACAGCGACGCGTGCGCATTGAATAACTCATTTATAAAGCGGATGTTTTAAGCTGTTCATTAAACTAGTAGGTACGTCTCGGAATAAAGGAAGAGGATTATGAGCTCATTGAAATTATTCGGCATCATCAAAGCAGAATGTTTTTCTAGATAATTTTATTAGTTTCAATAGGGGATCGGAGAAAAAAATTAATTAGTCCGTCAGATGGATTTTCAAAAAATATTGAACACTTATTTTTTCTTTTTTCACATAAACTAAAAATGAAGACGATACAGTGCTTCGAAAACTCGTGAAATCCTCGAAAACGTCACATGTCAGTATCTACATTATTTACCTACAAATGATGTCACAACCTGATCTTTTAGGCGTTTTATCACCGTCAATTTTGATTAATTTGATCAAACAAAAAAAAAAGGATGTAATAATATTTTTCGATAATCTGACGGACTAATTAGAATCATATTTTTTCGACCCAGTCCGATCCCCTATTCAGTTAAATTCGTTTATTTCACATGTATTACCTACAATTTATGGTAGGTATTATAGTCATCGATACATAATCATTTTTTTAAACAAAATATAAAAATTATAACAATAGAAGAAATATAAACACTAACGAAAATATTGGAATAGGGCCGCTCTGTTTGTACAAGTAATTTTGTCCAGTGCTCCATGAAGGAATTGGTCACATTCATTCTCCCCACAATGAGCTGCAGATAGCTGTTGGGGCTGCCCTGTATGCGTCGCATCAGAGCTAAGGCTAGGTTAGGGCTATTCTTATTTTTAGGCCATTCTTTTGTGTGTGCTATTCTTTCGAGATGTATCGCTTGAAAGCCATCCATTTGTGTGGCAGCTAGAAGAACTTATGTTTAATAGAATCAGTAGTCGCGTCTTGCAAGGCTTTTATCAAAACAACCAAATTAATTTATTTTTATTTTTTTTGAAACACGGAAATTTAGATAATCATTATGTTTCCTTGGCACCGAATGCAAAAGATCGCGCGGTCTTTCGCCAACTAGACGGACCGACCAAATAAAAGAAACGACATCATCCAAATTCAGTAAGATTGTGAGGGGCGTGCTGGGCAGAAACAGATGGAGGTAGATCATACGCTCCAGATCCAACCTACATACTGACTACGATCCTCAGACATGAGGGACCAACCCGAGAGAGAGAGAGATGTTTCCTTCTCATTTTCTCATTCTCGGAATCTACTGGCCCAAAACCAACTCTAACGTGGAGCTGTTGGAGAAATGCCACGAGAGCCTGATCGACCGCCAAAACAAGCGTCGCTAACGGCAATGGATTGGCCACACGTCCCGAAGGGATCCTGATCACTTACCCAAACAAGCTTTGGATTGGAATCCCAAAGGGAAGAGAAAAAGTGGCCGCCCTCAGCAAACTTAGTGCTGCACCGTGTTGGCAGAAGCGGCGAGCATCGAAATGACGTGGAGCGAGGTGAAGCGTGAAGCTCAAGATACAGATAGACATCTGTGGACGCCCTCTGCCCCATCTAGGGGACTTAGGACATTAAGTCAAAGTAAGTCATGTAAAGGCAAGTCACAGGCACATGGGTGGTTTAAAACCTCTGACATCAGTTTAGACACTCACTACACCATAAAAAACTATAAAATCTTTGTGAAATAGAAGCTTACATAGTTTACTTTGACTTACCTGAAAATAAATATTTCCACAAACTCGTGAGGTTGCGTCAAACGATATAATCCTCTGTGGCTCAGCCACTTAAGTAAGACATTTTTATAAAAGGGTCTTGCAAAGACACAGGTAATAAAAATAATAACATAGTCTATAAAACGGAAAACACGCATAAGATTCACGTCATTTTATTGCTCGTTTTGTTATCAGCAAACAACCCTTTCTGTACGAAATGCATAAAAAACGAGTCTCCATCTTTGGGAGAAATGATTTAGAAGGACGTCACTGAGCTAACCATACATTTTCATTCAACTTAATCATGTATACATGCAAAAAGTTTCAACTCAATCGAAAACCAGCAGGGCGTATCTTTTAAATGACAGTGGCTAACTTATAGTGCCTATCAATTACTGTCAAATGGTTCCATTTTGTACTAAACCATAATCAATTTGCAAGTTAATACGTAGACAATATGATATCCACTGTCATTTAAAAGATACGCAATAGCCCTGCTGAGCGTGGATTCTTTTTCTTCAAGGATTTTTTACATTGCTTGTTATTTAGTTACAAGAATATCTAATAAAAGCATGTTGAAATTAAAAAAACCAGACTGAAAAAACTGAAGAACGGGTTTTTTAGTTTTTAACTACTTTTATTATTTACAACTTTTTAGTTGTTTTGTGTTTGTTTTTTCGTTGGTCGCGTAAAATTCTTCGCAGATGATTTAACTTTTGTGTTTGTTTATAAATAGGTTTTGTGACTTTGATTTTTCTTTAAACATTTAAGTGTCATATATTATTGTAAACTCCTTTTAAAATCCTTCATTTTGATACCTACGGCCCCCAAAATTCGCAAAATTTCTTAGTTTGTGAATTTTAATGTAGCCAGTGACACTCGCGCCATCAAGACTAAACGACGTATATTTTATTCAAATCCCTTCATTTGTTTAGGAGTTATGAGGGAACAAAGAAAAGGATATACACACACGCCAAACACATAACCCTCCTTTTGGGCTTTGCCGCAGTCGGGTAAAAAAGTAAACGAATGCCTCGTTGGTCTAGTGGGCGCAGCCGTGACTTCTAAGCATGAGGTAATGGGTTCAATTCCCTGATCGGTAAAAGCGTTTTTATCAGTAATTTCTCAGTAGCAGCCACGAAGTCTGCATTTCTGCCCGGTTGATGGCAATAGGCTCGCCTTCTATTACATGGGACATAAATATAAGGAAATATGGCCTTGCGCTATTAGGGACACTTCTGTCTAAGGGCTCGTTTACGGAGAGGCGGGGCGTCGCGCGGCGCTTGCAGAAGACTCGTCTTCTTTTTGTAAACTAAATCCGAGTTTCGGAGTCATTTTATAAAATCGAAAATAACCTCAAAACCAGGCAAGTAGGTATTGTAGGGAAACTTCTACGATGCGAAGTCAGACGAACTGTCAAAACCAACTGACAGATCCAACAGAACGACATTTGATCTGGTTGTGTGAACGCCATGTATAGGGAGTAAAACAATATTTATACTTTAAATTAAATTCCTTCTTCTTATATCAAATCCCAGCCGCATAATGTCGTCAAAATTAATATGAAAATAATTACTATTACTTAATCTTGAAACTCGATAATTCTTGTTACGAGTTTCGGTATATAGTTTCTAATGCTTTCCTTACAACAAACAATCTGAGGAGGCTGTATCGTAATCATCTTGTACCTATTTGTCGCATTAAAACTGACCACAACTACCAAGTCCCTATTTCAAGATAAGATTGGCTAAACTTAATGTTTCTGATAGCCATTGTATTTATTGTTGTAACCTTTTACCAAAGTTCAGCCAAAAGGTTAGAATTAAAAGATTTCGCACAAAATACGGGGAAACGGGATTGATTTTCATTTGAAGATTAATCTTAGGAGATTAGGTGGAGATAATGTTAAGATGGTTTTGAAATGTTGTTTCTACTGGCGTTTGGGTTTTATTGATTTCATATTTTGTTTTGATAAAAGTGAAAAGATTCATTATTATGTCGATCGTAAATAAAAAACTGACTTTGAAGATCATCCATCAGAAGAGGGGTTAGGCAATGGTTTACCGAATAGTAAGTACACACACATTTCGGAAATTATGTTTGAAGTTCCATAAAATAATAAAAAAGTTTTTGAAGTGTTTTCAACAGCTGGGCACAAAACCAGACTGCCACTGACAAATTCTTGATACATTAAACCAGTTAGGTTTTAGTCAGTGTTTGTAGTGTTTTCAACTGGCCAAAAATCTAGATTTCGTGGATGCTTTTGAGAGAGTCCTGCTAGGCTATTGCGTATCTTATACATGACAGTTGCTTTTCTTTAAAAAAAAAATGACGGTTGCTATCATATAGTGCCTATCAATTAAATGTATGACTGCCATTCCACCTCAGTGTTCTTGCAACTTAACTGACCCGTTGGTCTAGTGGTCGCAAGTGTGATTGCTGTACATGCGGTCCTAAGTTCGATACCCGGGCCCAGCAGGGCTATTGCGTATCTTTTAAATTACAGTGGCTATCATAATTATAGTGTACATCAATTAACTGTCAAATGGTTCCATTTTGTACTAAACCATAACCAATTTGACAGTTAATCCATGAACAATATGATAGCCACTGACATTTAAAAGATACGCAATAGCCCTGCCGGTCAGGAAAATTGTTATTGTTGTTTTGTTACCAGCAGGGCTATTGCTAATTATTCAGTCCCTCGAACTATTAGCGCCCTTACTACGTTACGGGCGGCAAACCCGTCTCGGGACCATATAAGTAACTTTCACCCCTTGGATAACAATGTACTATTGCAGTGCGGTTTTAATAGAAATCATTTTTGAATTTCATTGATATCGCTGGAGATCACTTTATCGGGGCCCTCAGAAAATCCCTTTACTTACCTAAGTACATTTTAGGCAGACATAAAAAAAAACTTGTTACAAATACGTCAGTCTGTTTGCCACAAACTTTTGATATAGTTTCCAGTTCCGTGTTGTAGTGTGCGTGTGTTTGCACAGATGTCGGCGCGCGCGCACCCGTCCCTATTACCATATATGTGATAATGCGGTTTGAGGAAAATGCCGAATTTTGACTTAAAGCCGACCACGGGTGACATTGCTCTCCATGTGTTAAATTCACTTTGACAACTACAACCTCCCTCTCTTTAAGAACACGTGTGACAGAGACAACGATATTGTTAGTTGCGGTGTTGACATAAGAGTTTGACTTGTGATCGGGTTACAGTTCTGTCAATATTTAAATGTCAAAATGAAAAGGTTATGTCAGAAATGGAGCCTACGGTAGCGTTCACAATTATTTAAACAGGTTAGACGATATCGTTCTGGTTTAAATTTTGTAGGAGAATGTTATAAAATAAAATAATATTTAAATTAAGCTTAAAGAGGATGTTAAATTAGCATATTATTATAATGGTAATTTTCAGACTAAGTACACAGTACTGTACAATGTTTTGTAATCTACGTCATCGTTTTTTGTGGTCCAAAGTGGAGGCTGAAAGTACTCGTGTGGAATAAAATAATCCTTTTTGAGTAAATATGACGTCTGAGTAAGGGTCGGTACGGGTTAGTCAGTTGTTCCAAATTCAAAATCTTGCTTCCAATTACTGGAATTTCCCCTTAAACCCAACATCTTTAGATCCACGATTAGTTGTCAAGTTGTGTCGTTGGTTTCATGAAAGCGTAAGTAAACTCCTGGTATTTGTTAAATTTTTAATATGGCATATTGTTCTTAAGAGCTGCTCTTAATAGGGGATCGGACAAAAAAACTAATTAGTCCGTAGATTTCCAAAAAATATTGTACTCATATTTTTTTCTTTTTTCACATAAACAAAAAATGAAGACGATACAGTGCTTCGAAAACTCGTGAACTCCTCGAAAACGTCACAGTCATGTCAGTACATTTTTTATCTACAAATGACGTCACAACCCCCGCCTCATGATCTTTGAGGCGTTTTATCTCCGTAACTTTTTCTTAATTTGATAAAACAAGAAACACGTATCTAATCGTCGTTTCGATAATCTAACTGATGGACTTATTAGAATCATGTTTTTATGACCCAGTCCGATCCCCTATTACCGATTCATTTTCTTTATTTTGGTCACATTTCCCAAACCACTGTAACTACTAAAAGCCAGAATCCACAGTGGTATTATAGCCACCAGAAAATCGCCGAGACAGTGAAGCTCGACGAAGTCCCAGAGAAACAATTTAACTAGGATTTGACTTGGATCCCGCACAGAAAAGAATAGTGGGGGAGTAGAAAAAACATAATTTCAGATACTTGCGGCCTTGTTCATAATGTTTAACATTAACATACTAGCTTCGCTCGTAGAAATGTTGATTTTCCATACAAAGTTTTTCACCCCCTTGGGAGTTGAATTTTGAAAAATCCTTCATTAGCAGATGCCTATGTCATATAAGAACATAATGTGAAATTTTAAATTTCTATCCCTTAAGGTTTCGCCTGTCTGTTGATCCTCAGTCAGTCAGCTTTGCCTTCTATATTTACAGGGTGAAAATTAACCCTTCACACATACGTCAACCAAGCATTCTGTACATCAAACTAAGTACCCCTACGCAAAAATTTTTGCTGGGAAAGTATTTTTTTTTTGGGGTCAAAAATCTTTTTTTACAATAAAACTCGATGTAGCACTCTTAAAACATTTTGCTCGCGGATGCTTTGAATAGTAAAAGGGTCATGGAGGTAATTTAAGTAAATTTATAACCTGAAAAACTAGTATTTACAAAAACAACTGTACACAATTTGGAACTTTGACCCCCAATATCTCCGTAACTAGGGGGTTCCCAGGTATGGTCTAAAACAAAAAAAAATATCGCAGTGGTGGGAAGAACAAGTGCCTGCGTTAAGGGCACGTTTACACCCTTTATAGATAGATTCAATTTCATATCTTTTTACAGAACTTTAGTAACTAAGCAAGATTCTCATAATAAATATATAAAATATAATGATGTGTAGCAGTCACTGGAGAATTATACATCGTGGACCAATACCAAAACAATCAAACCGCTTCCGCTGCCGCTTCCTCCTATCCCCTACCCCAAACACAGCAGCAAGGCGCTACCTCCTTGTACCAACACAAGTCGGCGTAAACATCGCAGTCGTCTTGTTAACCTAAAACGTTAACAAGGATCGAGCAGCACTTAGCTGTGCAGTGTTAACTCAGTGGACAAAGCACGGATTTGTTTACAACGCCTAGTTGCAGGGTTAAGTGGCCTAATTGTGAATAGAATGTCGGGTGTATGGGTTGTACCTGTTGCGACCTCGATGTAGACAGGGCAGTTGGTGGTTTGTTGCGAATTTCAATGAGCGTTTTGGATGCTTTAGGCCTGTCTTTGCGACATGTATCTCATCATTTGCCTGACGTTATCACGTCTATATTGGGATATGCTCCCAGTCTAACCGAATGCAGCAGAATACCAGTATTTTACATAAAACGAAATATCAGGAATACAGTTCTTATGTTATAGTTTAAACCGTGATCTTTTCACAAAAATGTATTACACAAATATCTAAAAAAAATAGTTTAAAAACTAAAGCCCGACTACAAACCGCGGTCTTAGAAGTAGAAAACAAGAAAATAATTCTTGTCTGATATTCATATATTGAATTTGTATATTTTAATTTAAATATAAGTAAAATTATTATAGAGGACCGCCGTAGTCGCATGCCACTGATACCTGATGCGCCTTCATGGCGTTTTAATTGATACAGTAGTCAGCTGCTGTTGCCGTTAGCAAGGTGGCATGCGACTACGACTGACCTCTATAATAATTTTACTTATATTTAAATGGAAATAAACAAATTCAATATATGAATATCAGACAAGAATTATTTTCTTGTTTTCTACTTCTAAGACCGCGGTTTAATCTACTGGATTATTGATGAGTTGGCCTTTGCTCTGATGCTGAAAATTACACATTTATTATGTATATTAATATTGTTATGATAATAAGTATCATAACAATATTAATAGATAAACATAACAGCGAATGTTTACATAACTTCTTTGCAGGAATAATACATAATACTTTAATATGTGAATATTAATGCATATTACACGTACTTTTATAAGCAAATGTAAATTCATAACTTCTGAACTCGAGGAATGTAGTCTAAAACCTTCCTAGATAAATGGACAAAAACATTTTTTCTGTTCCTCAGATTAGTGCGTTCAAGCAAACAAACTCTTCCGCTTTATAATATTAAGTATAGATAACATAAACCCAGGCCATGTATAAATGTTTTCATTAACTTTCCAGTTTTTTGCCTTCTGTGTTTTTCGACGTCCTTTCTGAATTAAAACCAATACTTGATTATTTCTCAAAGCGAGCCTGGGTTTTGATATTTCGATTTGTTTAATAAGATTGGATAAGAAAAATCTCGATACTAAACCAATTGAAACGCAAACTAAGTGAGAACCTCATGAAATCCGACTGGAGATTCTTATCCAATACAAAGCTGAAAACATTATATATACATATATCTTTATTCAGTGAAAGGGTATATACCGAAATAAGGAATAATAAAGGTACAGATATCTGCTGCGGACTAATGGTCAGAGATATCACTGTTTGTTAAATATTTAGGTAAATGGTACTTATATTATTTGCTCAGAAACTTTGAAGAGCTTGTGGCTAAGTAATAGCAGCTGCTCGATCTCCAACTTAAGCCGAGTTGACCTAGGTTGGTGCGAGGATGGGTGACCAGCCATCACATACTGAATTTCTTTCGTGCAAAAATCACGTTAAGGCGTTGGTTCCGGCTTTCAATTTTAGATCTTTGACAGTCGTAGTCTCCGACTCGTCTGTGACTCGAAAGTGAGACAACGATTCTGACCAAGGAGAATAATAGTTAGCAAAAAAAATCTAATTAGTCCGTCAGATTGATTTCCAAAAAATATTGACACGTACTTTAACTTTTTTGACGTAAGCAAACAATGAAGACGATACAGTGCTTTGAAAACTCGTGTGATGTCATATTCTAAGACATTAGTATGACATTTTTTAGCGGTCAGTGACGTCACCAACCCCCACTCAAATCTTTGTCGCATTTCATCTTTGTAAATTTTTATTGTTTTGATAAAACAAAAAATACGGATACAATATTTCTCGATAATCTAACAGACGGACTAATTAGAATCACATTTTTTTAAATCAGTAAATTTCCCTATTCCTAGTACTTACTGGGATGTGAAGGTTAGATAGGCAGTCGCAACATGTAAAATACTGGCACTCAGTTGCATCCGGTAAGACTGGAAGCCGACCCTCATGTAGTTAGGAAAAGGATAAGAAAATTATGATTATGACAACGTATCTCTAAAAGCGAGTATGTCTACATTTGTTCAGACACCTAGATTGTATGCATAAAAAATTACAGTAACATACACGTTGTAAATTAACCCTTCACACTTACGTCAACCAAGCATTCTGTACATCAAACTAAGTGCCCCTACACAAAAATTTTTGCTTGAAAACGACTTTTTTTTTGGAGTCAAAAATCACATTTTACGGTTAAACTAAATGTAGCATTCTTAAAAAAATGTGCTGATGGATGCTTTGAATATTAAAAGGGTCATGGAGGTAATTTAAGTAAAGTTATAACCTGAAAAACTAGTATTTACAAAAACAGCTGTGCAAAATTTAGAACTTTGACCCCCAATATCTCCGTAACTAGGGAGTTTCCAGGTATGGTCTGGCACAAAAAAAAATATCGCAGTGGTGGGGAAAACAAGTGCCATTTGTTTCCGTTAAGGGTACTTTTACACCCTTTATATTTTTAGTATTAGTGATGCAATAAAGTAATGCAAATATCCGTTTTTAGATGTTTTTCTATTGTTACAATAATGACGTAAATGATTTCAGCGCCAGGGTAAAGGTCAATTCAGGAATAATAGGTAATTTTATACACGGTTATAGAAAACATTACATCACATCTCATCATCTGTCTAACCTTATTCCAACTATGTCCGGGGTTGGCTTCCATCCTAACTGGATACAGCTGAATACCACTATTTTACATGGAGCTGCCTATCTGACCTCCACAGCCTAGCTATTATTGAGGTTTAATTTCAACTTTTAATTTTTTGGGCGTGTGGAAAATCATCGAATAATCTTGGGCAGAGCGAAAGGGAGTGTCAGACTTCTACTGACTAAAAACCACCCATGTTCCTTCTTAGCCATCTATGTCGAGGCCGCGGTAACTAGTGTACAACCCGCGGCCCAGGTTTAATTTCAACTTTGATTCCTACAATAATATCGTGTCTTCTCTTGTTTGTCTTCTCAGAAGTTTGCAGTGAATAATAGAATGATTCATCTATGAATTAACTTTTTATAGTAAAATTCACAATTACACTAATATTATAAAGGCGAAAGTTTGTGTGTATGTTTGTTACTTCTTTGCGCAAAAACTACTGAATGGATTTGGATAAAATTGGGTACACAGATAGTTAATACAAAACCTGGATTAACACAAATGTATAATGTATTGTAGTATTCATCCCGATTTTATTTTCCTGTGGGATAATTTTCGAGTTGTAGCGGGTGATGCAACAGATAGTTACAAAATAAATTAAAGTTTTATTTGATTCTAATAAACAGTCCCAGCCCTCTCCTAGGGAGGAGGACTATGTGCAGTGGGAACATTATTGGCTGATGACCATGATGATGAATAAACAGTAAACTTCATCACTCATTAGACATAACCTATTTATATTCCTGAACCTGCAAATCAACTACGTATTTAGTTTATTCATTAAAATGGTTAAAACCCGTAGCTGAAACGATTCTGTTTACCTGTGCACACGTTCACAAACACTTTTAATTAAGAGTGCAGCCAGAGGTATTCAGGGGTGAAACTAGTGGGGTTGTTCTCCCAACGAGGGGGTTAACGTAGGGGCAACTGCAGAGATTTTATACGGTATCGTTTTAGTTAATGCGGGAGCTTTTGGTCAACACATTGTTCAGGAACGTTTACTGGAATTTTAGTGCTTTGGTGCACACAGCGAATCTATACTAATATTTTAGAGAGGTCAATTCTGTAGGTTTGGATGTATGTAGTTGGTTATCTGTGATGAAACTATTTGGGCCGCAGGTTGTACACTAGTTATCGCGGCCACGACATAGAGGGCTAAGAAGGAACATGGGTGGTTTTTAGTCAGTAGAAGACTGACACGCCCTTTCGCTCTGCCCAAGAGCGGGAGGGGTTATTTGATGATTTTCCACCCGCCAAAAAAAAAAAAGGGATGATACTATTGGAGTTTTAAGTGGAGTTATTCCCCCGACGAGAGGGTTAACTTTAGGGTAACTGCGGTGATTTCTACTCTTTACTCTTTAAGAAACAAAGTTCCCGAGAGAAACTGCCGTGGTTTAGTATTTTGCCATTTTTCTTCATTCAGCTGTTGCAATAATATTATGATTTAGCGGTATAGGTACATAATATGTAGGTCAGATTAATGAAGCTCCGACACGTATTTGTTTTTTTTTTAATTTTGATGTCATTATTGTTTGTGTGTACAGAACAGTAATATTCTAGTATTCTTTGGGATTCAATGGCCAAAATCCAGATGTGTGGGTATGTATCGTTAAATCTCATAAACCATACCCTAAGATTACAGCATCTTTTAATTTTCAGAAACAAATAAATATCTTCCTCATATGCAAATATTAATACACGAACTCCAACCACCAGTATCGCACTGTGCAGTCCCACGAATTGACGCTCGTTAATTCTTAAGTCCACGTAATTAAAGCTACGGCGGAAATAAATAAATGCATTAGACGAATGACTTACGATGCCTCGCGGAGTCGGTTAATAAAATAAATGAAGAGTCGGCACTGGGGTACTGAGTATGACTGCGGAGAAAGGGAACTGGTGTAAGTCCGTTTTGGAGGTTTTTGAAAAAGGGAAAGGTTGCTTGTTCTAAATAATGGATTGATTTCGTAAAATATGTTACTAATACTGCAAAATGCAGCATTGCAAACTAAGTAATGATTAATTATGTATTTTTTTTGTTTATTGTGTTAATGTCACTCGTAGGTATTGTCCTAACCTATACAGTTTGTTTTAGCAAATCTGTCTTGCCCGTTAAAATAGTATAGATTTTTTTTTTAAACTTATATGCAGAAACAACACAAACACATAGAAAATTTCCCTACCGTACCCAATGACTCATTTTATGTAAATGTTCACGTTAACAAAATAATGTATAAACATTTTATGCTTCTATAAAATCTGTAATTAATATTACGAACATTATTAAGACTCAAAAATGATACATACAACTTCTTTTTTTCTGCTTTCGGCTTCTTCTGGGTTAGGTTTCCATCGTCAAGAGTAGACTCATTGTAGATAAAAAACCAAGGTGTTTGCAATCTACTTAGAAATTGTCTTTGAGCAAAACACCCAAAATTCCAGATCTTACGCAAAAAGAAAACTAACAATTTCTGACTTACCACCTTCTCAGTTCGTGTGTGGTGCGCAAGAGTTGGTCCAAAGCAATTGATTAGCCGGCGCCCTTTGTGCGCTGCGCCGACGCTCACAACAATTTGCTCGCGGCCCGACCGCCCTAATTTTAATGGGCTTATAAAATTTATATTTAATGTATTTATCATGCGTTGGATTTCGGTGGATAAGGTTTCGTGGAGTTTGGACTTTTCTACGATGCTAGATTTGCACGAATTGCTTAAGGAGAAATTAATTTAAAAAAAAAAATAAAGAGGAAGAATAAAGTTATTAAACCATAGTTACAAACATTTTCTTAATCTAGCATTTTTATGGATATCGGTGAACAGTTTTATTAAATTTAAAAAAAAATTGAAAACAGCGGTCCCAAACTAGGCTGCACCTGTAACTTCACCGCCAGATGAACGGGCAAAATACGTTAGTGTTGTTTATCTAATTTTCCATTCTAAGTTTATTTAGCTTAAAAACAGAGGACAGCGTAATGTAGTTCAGCTTGAAAAAGGCCTACCTATGTCTAATTGCAATTAATGTTAGAACATAATAAATTAAAAGCATACCATTTTATTGTTTTTTGGGTCATGACTTCACGATAAGTCCATGAAATAAAAAGAAAACCATGACACAGCGTCCAATTTTAGCTTTATACTTGCTTAAAGATTAAGATACCATTTTACTTCTTTAATGACGTCACAGCTATCCATTCCACAAGTTTCATTCACGATATTGCTAAGCATACTATTGTTTTATTGTGGGTACACAAGCGGCGCATTGAACGCATAGTTACGTCTGCAGCGTCTAGGTGGCATCGGGTATGGTCCTGGTTAGGATACAACCTGTCTAGGTGGAGACGTGCCCATTATTTTATTGGCGAAGTTATGGATACTGGATTTGGCGTATAAAACAACGTCATAGTACGCAGGTGAGAAGCAGCGGTGGCCCAGATGCGGGGGCCCTAACTTACAAACCCAGGCAGGCTTATTACTTTGTGTTATTTATTTCATCACCGCTGCTCTCAAAACGGTGAAGGAAAACATCGTGAGGAAAACGGCATATCTTAGAACCAAAATATTCGAAGACATGCGACGCCAGCGCGCGGCTGCGTGGTATATTATAGCCCACTCTCCTCTCTAGGAGAGTGGGCTGAGTCCCTGCAGTGGGAACATTATAGGCTGATGATGATGATTATAGTAGGTCAACTATTGGCTGAGTTGCCACTCCCCATAAAATAGCCGTCTGGTTGCCGGCGTCTAAGCACATAAGTCCAAGTTGGTGTTGCGTGGTGTTTACGCCACCTAAAGGTTACTGTTTCATATCACTGCCGGGCAAAGACTTCCCCCCAGGAAATCCAAATCTTTCGACCCGAGGGCCAATGTGGACCACTAGTCGTTAGTTCTATCCAGCTCGTCCCATCAACTCCTATGAGGTCTACTGGGTCGCCTTCTGTCTCAAGGAAGATTATGCATTATGAGGTGGCCCACCTCAAGATGACAGAATTATTTATGTATGTGTTCTCAGGTAAGCTCTGCTCAAAATGTCAATTTCGCTTTAAGAATAGATAGAAATTTTAAGGCAAATAAATCTGTCAACAAAGTCTTAGAATGTTCATGTTATTCGACGTTACCTCAATACCTAAAAAACTATAAAAAGCTTTACAGAGCGTCTAACTAACCACTAAAGCTATATAACAAATCAAGCCACGTAAACTTTAACCGGGTCACACAACTAATTACTTATACGCTATTAAAACATTTTAACAACTTGCCTGATCATACTGCTGCCTGAACGAGGTGAACAATGCACGACAATTATTTATTTATTTATTTACTATTTATGTACACACAGTAGACAGCACAGGAAAATAACATAAAATAATATATGAGTACAAAGGTACTGCTTATTTCTCACGAAATTTCTGCCAGCAGACCTGCTAAAGGAGAAATGAAGAAGAAATGTAGACAATAGTGTGCGAGAAAAGGAAAAGAATAATGTGTATATGTGCCTTAACTAACTTAACCTTAAATAATAAATATATATATATATATATATATATATATATATATATATATATATATATATAAGTATATTTAAGTTAATGAATTAAATAATTAGCTAGATTACCTCATTGGTTTAGTGTGTTACCTCATTGGTGTGTCAAGTGTGGCTGCTGAGCTTAAGGTTTTTTTTTTTTGGCGGGTGGAAAATCATCAAATAAGCCCTCCCGCTCTTGGGCAGAGCGAAAGGGAGTGTCAGATTTCTTTTGACTAATAACCACCCATGTTCCTTCTTAGCCCTATATGTCGAGGCCGCGGTAACTTGTGAACAACCCGCAGCCCCGACGGGCGTCTGCCCCTCCCATGTTGCTGACATCTCTTTGAGCTAGAGGTCTTGGGTTCGATTCAAACGTCAGGCAAAGTGTTATTGGGTTTTTCCGTTTGTCATTTCTCAGTAACAGTCGCGAAGTCTGGATTTGTGTCCGGTTGATGGTAATAGGGTCACCTTATTTTATCATCATCATCTGCTTAGCCTTTTCCTAATTATATTACATGGAGCGACTGCCTATCTGACCCCCACAACCCAGTTAATATTGGGTAATAAGATACCCTACGGTAAGACTGGTTTCGGTCTGGTTGGTTTTGGACTTTCAGATCACTGACTACCTGTAACGGCTGCTAAAGATCTATGTATGGCAGCCGGGACCAACAGCTTCACGTGCTTTCCGTGTACTATTAGATACCTCTCTGCCTGACCCTTCTGGCGCCATACGCTTACAGGCGTGATGTTATCTGCGGGATGTTGTAAGAGATACCGCGGCCTTGACATATAGGGCTAAGAAGGGACATGGGTGGTTCTTAGTTAGTAGACGTCTGACACTCCCTTTCGCTCTGCCCAAGAACGGGAGGGGTTATGTGATAATTTCCCAAAAAAAACGGCGTGATGTTATGTTATGTTCTTAAGCTAGAATTCATGCACACTATCTACAATACACACGTTACTAATAGCCGAAAGAAAACTGAATGGATGAAAATAAAAATAGTAACGAATCGATTGTCATTTGTTAAAAGCTGGTGAATCGGGAAAGTGCTGAAATGGAATGTAGCCATATTATATTAAATAGCATATTTTTAATGAACTTTTAAATACAAGCAAGAGACGACGATACGACAATATTGTCATTGCTAGTACAAAGGAATATTTTCGAATCATCTGTGATGAAACTGTAATGGGAATAGATAGCATTGTCGTATCGTAGTCTTCAAGTTGTATTAAAGTAATCGATCAATACTTTTTTCAGTTCGTTGTAAGTAACCATACAAAGCTAGTCTATGGCCGAGACATTTGCAGCAAGATAAAATTTGGTTATAGTACCTATTTGTTAACTTATTAAATTGACATAATGCTATTGTAATTTTGACAATTTATCAAAAAGTATGTAAAGTTTGACACTGAAATAGTATTCTTATAAATAAGACTACTATTTCAGTTTTCTACTATTGACATTTTAAAATTTTTCTGTGAAAAGTTGTCATATTTTATTTTTTATTATTGTTATTATTTCTTTAATTTGATATTTTTGTGATGAGTCTATGTAAATTTCTGAATTATTCACCAACTGAAAATGGTTATAGTATTAGAGTATTAAAAAATAACGAAAAAGCAACATAATATATTTGCACGTCGCGTATGTGACAAACATGTCGAACATAATTTATAATAATGTTTTGCATGCATGATATCACCGTTCTCTATGTATACACATGTTTGAGCAAATAAATATACTTACTTACTTATGTCGCTAGTGTATAACATTTTCTAGTCTAAATATCTGGAAAGTAAAGAAAGAAAAAGTATTTGTTGGTTTCACTTATGACTAAACCAATTGACAAAAAATTAAAGATAATAAATATAAACATGAGAGAAACACTTAAAATTAGGACAATATGACACATGTGTCATATTATGTCACATGTGACACATATCGTCACGTGTTTGCGTGTGACACATGTGTGTGTATGTGTGTGTAGACATATCTGATTAAAAACTTGATTAGTCTAACTTAGTTGAAAATTAACTAAATCTCGAACAATAGAGGTCGATGACTTCTTTGGCTCAAGGACCAGTCCTTTTCATGAAAAAACGATAAATTGTAAGCTTTCAGCGGTTAATGGCCCGCCCCAAATATACTGGGGTAGTGTGAATGTACTACAGCGCTTTGTAAGTATTAGGTACGTAGTGCAATCGCTATGCTATCCTTTTAAAAGCTTTAAAATCATAAGTGTCACTCTCGATGATGACATCGTGCTTCAGTTTTCCGGCTGTGCAAAATCCCGATTTCCGTATCGGGCAAAATCCTCGAATCCACTTGAATACATACGAACATTTTCATTAAATTCGTTCCAGCCATTTAGGAGGAGTTCAGTGACAAACACATGTGCAGAAGAATTATATATATAAAGATATTTATTGTAATAAAATATTTACAAGTATCAAAAAGCTAGTAACTACAGGCCGTCAAAAGATTCGTCCACTTTGCTGTTAACAAGAAAAGTGCTCAGAAGGCCAGGTGTTAAGTTATTTTCGGATTTTTTTTTCTCAAATTTTTCTCATTAAGAGGCAAAGGACCTCCATTACATGGAACTTATACACAACTAACGAAATGTGAGTGTACTAATGAGTACACCTCTGCCTAACACTTCAGGGATTACAGGCGTGATGTTACGGTACATCAAAGATCAAATTAATAATCTTTAACAAGATATCTATATAAAACCCACCGTTTTTGGAGAGTGAAAAATCATCAAATTACCCCTTCCACTCTTGGGCAGAGCGAAAGGAAGTGTCAGACTTCTACTGACTAAAAACCACCCATGTTCCTTCTTTAGCCCTTTATGTCGAAGCCGCGGTATCTCTTGCGAACAACCTGCAGTAGCCCCAACGGAACCCACCGTTAGCCTAAATATTAATTTCATGAACTATAAAATAGAGCTTCGAAGTCAATTGAAATTCACGAAGGCGGAAAATTAAGGACGGCCGTAATGACGTCGCTTTTAGCTAAATTGTTTTGTTAGCACAAAGTTGTTATGAAAAACCTTGGCCTAGAAATCTAGGCTCATAAAATATTATCTAGGCATCAGCCGTTTCGGACCAAGAATGGACGAACCCTCTCCATGTTTAAGAGTCGTAAAAGTTGGAAAAGGGTTTTATGACCCAGGAGCAGATAATGTATTTACATACAGGGTCTTTTTTTCTAAAAATAAACAATGTTTGTGTAACACAGACAACTGATAATAAAAATGTTACTGATATTAATTTTAACTCTTAAACTATAATTATACTTATTAACCTTATTTTAACACTAGCATAATCTGCTTCGTTGATCTAGTGGTCATTAGCGCGACTGCTGATCATGACGTCCTGGCTTCGATTCCTGGGTCAGGCAAGAGCTATTAAGTTTTTCTATCAAGAATTTCTCAAACCACAAAGTCTGAGCTTCGCCATCAACTCGGTTAATGGCAAAAAGCCTACGCCTTATTGCGGCTTAAACGTAACTGCCGATATATGGGTAAACTAGTTTTTAGGTATACCTCTGCTTTACCCTTTAAAGATTACTGGCATGATATTATATTATGTTGTTCAAAACTGTCAATCCGACCATTTTACCTGCTTTAGCCTTTATCCTCTTTCCTTTGAAAGAAAAGTGATATAATTCCAAGATCATTTCGTTTTTAAACGATTAAGATTAAATACGTAGCATGCAACGAAACGTTGACCTTGTCACAAAGTAATTAAACGTTCATTAGCAAGTAAAGGGCTCATTAACAACCCTTCATAAGAGCGCATTTTCCCTGAACGTTTTGCGCACATCAACACCCTGAAAACCCCATTAACAAAATATTATAGTGCACCTACATTAATGGAAGCATCGAGTTCGAACCCCGGACGCACTTCTTATTTTTCGAATTCATAATTATGCGTATTGTTTAATTATCACTTGCTTCGCTAAAGGAAAACACCGTGAGGAGACCAGTATGTCTCAGGGATTTTTCTCGACGGCATTGTAGAACCTAATCAAAGCCTATTTCCTTTTTTTTTTGGGGGGATCATCAAGTAGGGGTTATTTGATGATGGCTATGGGCTTTTATTTGAGTATGGGAAATCATCAAATGACCCCCACTCTGGGCAGAGCGGAAGGGAGTGTCAGATTTCTACTGACTAAAACCACCCATGTTCCTTCTTAGCTCTTGTGCCGAGGCCACAGTATCTCTTTCGAATGACCCTTGGGCGTCATAAAAATCTGACACCAGACTAGGCACTAATCACACGAAGAAGAAGTGCAAGAATACGCATTCGTCCCCGTTTTTAGTACTATTCCAAAGCATGCTATGCAGTCAAGTATGCTGTACTCTTTGATAAACATCGCCATACTTCGGTCAGAAGACGTAAACGTTTTCTCAATGATCTTCGCATAAACGTGTCCTTAAAGCTAAAGCTAACTAAGTATGGGGTGGTTCATTGATGGGGGTGAATGCGACACGTGCAGCGGGGTCCGGACCTACCCCACAAGTGGGGGAAATCGATGGGGTTGCACACACGCAGTGGCTCGCGCATGCGTGCGGGAAAGCTTTGGGCGAAGTACTGGTGGTCACAGCGGTTGTTTGTACGTTTTCTTTAAGATTTATATTTTAGTTCTGTCAAATATTTGTTAATGTAATAGACTGTATGATAACATGCTGACATTGTTATAGAAAAAAACTTCTTTGTGATACTTTTCTCGTCCATTATTATTTTATTTCGCATGATCTGTGTACAACCTTTGCAAAAAATTACTTTTTTTTTAAGTTCGCTCATCAGCAATAGAGAAACTTACAAAAGTCAGAAAAGTATTATTGTGTTTTAGGAAAAACTTTGTATTTTACCATACTATCTACTAATTACGAAACCATTATTCCAAAATTTAGGATTGACAGAGTTAATGAACCAGACTCATTAGGTACAAAGAGTGAGTTTTGGCTCAAAAGCTATTCAACCTCTGAGCAGATATTCGTTTATCCAAAACGAAGCATTACTTCATCACAATTTAACAAAAAACACACAACTAAGTAACTAACGAACAATTTCAGTCTACTTCCAAAGATAAACACCACATCTTTATAACACACCAAGCGAAAAAACTTAGCTATCATGCCAAAAAGCTCTTACAAAAGCGTTTTGTGCGCGACATTACTGCGGCCGATACCAGTCGCACTTTGCGCCAACACCGCTGCTGAAAGCTCGCGTGAAAGCTGAAGCAAGCGCTGAAATAATTGAATTTAACGCGTTATTATTTCATTGATTCCTTGAATTGAAGTGTGTGTGAAGACAGAGAACATGTAAGTTGTATTTTCTCTAATTTTAAATTGTATTTCTAGGAGGTCGATTTTTAGTTGTTTTTTTCCGCTCGAATGTGATGTTGTTTGTGAAAATTGCGGGTTTGACGTCATTTTAAAATTAGTGATGATGTATTTAATTTTGCTTGATGTAGATCTTGAATATCGTGATTTTCACAGTAGGAAAGAGCCGGTAATAATGATCAAATTATTTTTCTCCGTATTAGCATAATATTTTTGTAAAAAATATGTTTTGTCGCCTAACTGATTGCATGAATCGGCGTAGTAAATGATGTACAAACATGAAAACCGGTATTTTACGATAATATAGGCATTACATGTTTAGCGTGTTTGTCGAAGCAACAGTTTTCATGTTATAGCTAAATGTAATAGCGCACAAACAGAGTGCTTGTAGTCTCTTAGGTATCTATAATGCCCCAATATTTGAAGTTAGCGTTTTGAATTCAATGAAATTGAATTCAGTCATACTGATTTCTACGTAAGAAATGGCTTAGGTTGAAATTTGAATGGGCTGAAGGCTTATTTCTATAAAAAGAGTGAATTGATATTTTGATGGAAATAAGATCACTTGATAAAATTGTTGCTATTCATATTTATATTGAGAAGCTCGTGGTTTTATAATAACTAGCGCTGGGGTCAATGTTTAGGCTACGCCATGCTTGCTTAGAGGGTGGTCCGAAGGCTGGTGACCACCCATTACACACTGAGTTTCCTCCATGCCCCGAAAACCACTTTGAGCCGGTAATCTTGGCTGTCTTAAACAAATATTTGGCAGTCATTACAGGTGGCCAATGGCCTAAAAGTCTGACAACCAGTCTTAACAAGAGGCATCGTATTACTCGGTACTGTTTTTCCTACTCCTCCGCTATTCTTTTCTGATTAATTTCGTTGCGGGATCCAAGACAGTTAAATCATTTCTGTAGAACTTCATCGAGCTTCATTATCTCGGCGCTTTTCTTGTGGTCGCCACTGTTGATTCTGGCTTACAGGAGTTACAGTGGTTTGGGAATAGTGAGGGGGGCTTGTCCCAAAAATGCTCGGTACGGACTGGGTTCTGGAGGTCAGATAGTCAGTCGCTCCATGTAAAAAACTGGTATTCAGCTGCATCTGGTTAGACCAGAAGCTGATCCTGACATTGTAAGGAAAAGGCTTGGCGATGATGATGCTACCATCTTGCTAGGAGACCTGCAAAACTGTAAAATTTTTCCAAACATTGGCTTGGGTCCAATAAGATAAGATGACTTAGCTTAAAATCAATCTTCTAAAGCATACACATAATATCATGTTATCCCAGAAGGATAAGGCAGAGGTGTCTTCATTAGTACACCTATTGCCATCAACAATTCCAGACTCCGAGGCTGCTATTTAAATATTCCTGAAGGAAAATAAATAACAATAACACGAAATCCAATAATCTTTAACGTTAAGTATTTACAAAAATATGATTAAAACTTGCTTTTAGTACCTACTGAGAGCCTTTTTTTTTGGCGGGTGGGCAGAGCGAAAGGGAGTGTCAGACTTCTACTGACTAAAAGCCACCCATGTTCTTTCTTAGTCCTTGATGTCCATTTTGTAGCAAAAAATATTATTTCTGTTTGCCCACATCCCTGTAAACGAAAGAAAAGCTTCAAGTTTCCTCCGTAAACTCTTCAGACATAAAAGTTGCTTACATTTTGATTAACTTGTAGTATCAAAGAAGTTTCTCCGAAGCGACCTTATTAAAATGTATGGTGTGGCGCTTTTCACACTCATTGTACTTTTATGGAGTCGGTAAAGTGGGTATTTCCTTCATATAGGGCATAAATATGTGGTAAATCTTTTCTAAAATGGCCGCGTGGGAAAGAAAAGGTTTTTTCGCGTTTACTCGAGTGTAGATGTAGATTATGGAAAAATATGGGTCTTTACGGAAGTCGGAGTGAACTAAAAAAATTGAAGTCTTCTTTCAAGGTCATAATGTTGTAGGTTGGTATTTAGATATCTCTGCTGCTTTGTGAGATCGAAGCAGAACTAGCTTCCAGCGGCTTCTCGATGTGTTAAGTGATCAACTGTTGGTAGAGAATAGGGATGTAACTGACTTAAAAAAATGTGATTCTATTTAGTCCGTCTGTTCGATTATCGAAAAATATTGGATACGTATTTTTGTTTTGTCAAATTACTATAAATTGACGAAGATAAAACACATAAAAGATTTGAGTGGGGGTCACTGACCGCAAAAAAATGTCATACTAATGTCTTAGAGTATGACGTCACACGAGTTTTTCAAAGCCCTGTATCGTCTTCATTGTTTGTTTACGTGAGAAAAAAAAAAATACGTGTCCAATATTTTTTGGTAATTTTTATGACGGACTAATTAGTTTTTTTTTGTTTGAACTACGCTATAGTTGCTAAAGTAATACTCGTATTATGTGAGTGATAGAATTCGACAGTCATAGTTTAGCTATTGTCAAAGACTTTAGTCAAATAAAACTGTCGGTTACAAAGGAGAATGTCCAAATTCGTATGATCGTTCGGCTGTTCCCGCGTCTTGATGGTAAAATATAGGAAATGTTAATAAAAATTCAATAACTACTTAGAAAAGCTCAATAGCAGACGCCATTTTATTATTAAAGCTGTTCATCGCACCTACTTTACACACAAATTAAGCAACGTTTTTAAGTAAGAAGATACCCAGAAGTAATGGTTATTTCAATCCTTATTGGGTACAACAGTTCGAACACACCTTCGTACGCGGACACCTACATATTAATGCTTCTGTTGTATGTACTGTCCTGATCTGACTGATTCTGTACTGCGTAGCTTTCAAATACAATTACTATACTCTTTTTAAATTCAAATATGTATCGTGAACTGGAAAAAAGTATCCATAACGACTTTAAAAGCATTTCTTCCACGCCCATTAAACTAATTGCCATGCACACAATCACAGCATTTAACATAAAATTCAGTAGGTATCATTAGTGGGAAACTGGCAACCCAAATTGCCACGATGACGTTGCTTGGCACATTGCCACTTTTTATATCGATTAACTTGTCACCAAAGTAGCTATTATGTGATATTAAATGAGAATCATGTGCATTATACATCGTTTTAAGATCGATATGGTTTCAAGGTTGACATATTTTCAAGCTAGTGCGGTTAAGGTTTATTGTGAGAACGAACCCTTGTGGCACGAACGCGCAACCTTAAAGAATAGGAAATTGGAACGATAATTTGATTCAAAATACAACTGGGCGAGACTCAAGCACAACCGATCTATTATACAAAATAGGGCATTGTCTTTTCGGCGTCAATGTCTGTGTAAAAGTCCCGACATTTTTCGTACTTAATTTTAATTTCTTGCAACAACAAAAATTGGGATAATGTTAGACTAGGTTTTAAGACAAATGCCAAGTCACCCTAAGCATCCACTGAAACAAGAAAACGACCAACCTTGCTGAATAAAATATAGCAGTGAACCGAACACGAATGAAAAAGTAAACATAAAGTGAATTACGAGTAGAACCGTTTTATAATTGACTATCTAGTTGTACTCGTGCTAGTGTTCGCAAGCATTGCTGCTGGATATGAGATTCTGTATTGGATTTCCAGGTCTGGCAAGGTGCTAAAGGTGCTATTGTTGAGTTTCTCCTTTAAGAATTTCAAAAGCAGTTGCGGCGTCCAGATATGTGTTCATCATCATTTCAGCCAAACAACGTCCACTGCTGGACATAGGCCTCCCCCAGGTGTGCCACATTGACCAGTCCCGTGCGTCTCCCATCCAGCGGGTCCCCGCAACCTTCACCAGGTCATCAGTCCACCTTTTCGGTCCCATCGGTAGGATTTGTGTTCGGTTGATTGTAATACCTCTGTTGCATAGGTACATAGGCCTTTAACATAACTAGCAATTTGTGGGTGTACTGTCAGGTTGTACAGTCAGCAGCATCAATATGTAAACACTTGACATTATTTAGAAGCAATTTTAACCTACTGTATTGATTTTGTTTTCATGTTACGTATCAAAATAATCTTTTGGAACTCAGGTTATCATAAAGTTAGTCGAATCTCATAGCACAATCGTTTTTTAATGAGAAATTCGTGTTTGAACTTTGCCAAGTGTATACACATTATTGCTCGTGACTGTACCTAAACCTTAAACTTTAAGGATTAAGGGCATGATTATGATCTGCGGGATGTTGTCAGAGATACCGCGGCCTTGACATATAGGGCTAAGAAGGAACATGGGTGGTTTTTAGTCAGTAGAAGTCTGACACTCCCTTTTGCTCTGCCCAAGAGCGGCAATCTATTTGATGATTTCCCACCCCCAAAAAACAAAAAAACAGCATGATTATGATGCGATTTTTGTTATTATTATGATGCGAACTCATTATAGCTTTCCGTAAACATATTTAAATGAAGGTTTTCCTAATATTTGAGTAGACTTTCATTCCCCGCAGTCAAAAATGTACTTTTCGTTGAGTTAAGAAGTTTAATGCTAAGTTGCCGTGACAATCAGATATATTTTTACAAATACATAAAGTACGTCGACTTGCCCCAAGAAAACAGTAAAAACTGATTAAACGGTTAAAACACGAACGAAGTTGAAGGTCCTTTTGAATTGAACAATTTTATCAAGTTTGAATGTAAACTGTAAACTTTATCTTTTGAAGATGGAACTTTGTACAATTACAAACTTTAGGGTTAATAGTTTTCTGTCTACATTCAGTGATACTTCGAGCAGTAGGAGCTCTTGGTAAAACAATAACAACCAATCAAAGCGATCTTTAGGTTAAGCCGAGTTTGCCTAGGTTGGTTTGGGATGGGTGAACACCCATTATTTCGAAGATTCGACCAAGCCTCGGAAATGGCAGCCAGTATTACCAAGAGGTTATTACAATTACTCCGTACTAACTGGTTGTTGAGGTCAGATAGGCAGTTGCTACATGTAAAATATTGGTCTTCATCTGTATTCGGTTGGAATGGAAGGCGACCCTAACATATTAATGAACAATATTTTTTTGAAGGCTGGGAAATAATCAAATGACTCCTCCCGCTTTGGGCCGGAAGGGAGTGTCAGACTTCTACTGACTAAAAACCTCCCATATTCCTTAGCCATTTATGTGCTAGAAAACTGGGCTTATCCCAGTTGTCTACGTCCCTATGTGCCTATTGGCCTTGTTCTGTTCTGTCTCCTGCTGATATGGAGGGAGGAGGAAATTTTTGTTTTTCCTACACCTCCGCTATTCTTTTCTGATTAATTTCGTTGCGGGATCCAAGACAGTTAAATCATTTCTCTGGGACTTCGTCGAGCTTCATTGCCTCGGCGCTTTTCTTGTGGTCGCCACTGTTGATTCTGGCTTACAGGAGTTACAGTGGTTTGGGAATAGTGAGGCGGGCTTGTCGCGCCGTGCCGGCGGGCTTGGCTTGTTACCGGGGCCTTGTTATCTCTTTGGAACAACCCGCAGCCCCGAATAATCATTATCACTGAAGCGGGATATTTACCATGTTCATGTTCTTGGTAATGTTAGCGACCATATCAGTTTAAAAACTTATAAACCCCAACATATTTGTGAAAAGGCTAACCGGATGATGATGGATCAGTGATCATATCAAATTATAAATCGGAAAGTAACTCTTTACTTATTTAAACTTCATGTACAAGAGTGATCCATTGGCGGACTTAATACCACAAGGCATTCTCTACCTGTCAACCTTTGGGTCGAATAGGACAGCAGTGTAGTAAAATACAAAAAAAATAAAAATAAGGTTACATAATACATAAATTATTACACATTTACTGCCTCACTCAGAGAGCTTTAATGATTACTTAGGCCATCACTTAGTAAAGGTTTTGTCATTTTGTCATACAAAAGAATGTCAAACCTTTACTAAGTGACGGCTTAAGTAATCATTAAATATCTTAATAAGTTCAATTATGGTCTGGGCGTCGCCGTCAGGGGCCACGTGACGGATTCCGGCCACCGTAGACGCGGTACTGTGGAAGGTGAGTGATGGGCTAGCTCGCCGTCCGTGCAACTTATGACGACGACAGGCCGTGTCGACGACGCGTTCGTGTTCCAAAGAGATGTCAGCAACATGGGAGGGGCCTGCAAGGGCCGACGCCCGTCGGGGCTAAGAGGGAACATGGGTGGTTTTTAGTCAGTAGAAGTCTGGCACTCCCTTTCACTCTGCCCAAGAGCGGGAGGGTAATCACACTATCACACTAATATTATAAAGGCGAAAGTTTGTGAGTGTGTGAGTGTGTATGTTTGTTACTTCTTCACGCAAAAACTACTAAACGGATTTAGATAAAATTTGATACACAGATAGTTTATAACCTGCTTTAACACATAGGATAGTTTTTATCCCGATTTCATCTTCCCGTTAGATAATTTTCGAGTTTTAGCGGGTGAAGCACCTGGCTACAGCTAGTTATTATATAAATCTAGAAAGTAGGCCAAACATAATGGATAAAAATAAACCAAGTGGTAGAAACGCAAACAGTTTTATGGAAAGCTTAGTTAATTTTATTCTAATTACTTTGTAGCATGACTGACTACAAGGGCGCGAGATGATTATGTCATCATTCTCTTCTCCATTAGGATAGTTAACAAAAAAAAATCTAATTAGTCCGTCATATAGATTACCAAAAAATAGTGCTTTGAAAACTCGTGTGATTGAGCCGGCTTTTGACTATGGGATATAAAGGGTGTAAAAGTACCCTTAACGCAAACGAAGGGTACTTGTTCTCCCTACCACTGCGATTATTTTTTTGTTGTATACCACACCTGGGAACCCCTTAGTTACGGAGATATTGGGAGTTATTGGGGGTCAAAGTTCCAAATTTTGCACAGCTGTTTTTGTAAATACTAGTTTTTCAGGTTATAACTTTACTTAAATTACCTCCATGACCCTTTTGCTATTCAAAGCATCAACTACCACAATGTTTTAAGAGTGCTACATTGAGTTCTACCGTAAACTGAGATTTTTGACCCCAAAAAAAAAAGTAGTTTCCCAGCAAAAATTTTGCGTAGGGCTACATAATTTGATGTACAGAATGCTTGGTTGACGTACATGTGAAGGGTTAATTTACACCCTGTATATTACAACTTGGGATATAATATTTTATCACTCGTCATACATTTTGTACGTGACCGTTCACACTGTACTATAATATACTAGCGGATCTGGCAGACGTGTCGTACTGCCCGGACAGCGGCGTCACCTACCGGGTCCAAGATAGCAAAATCCTCATTAACAAAATGATACGCCATTTATTGAATTCATTAGTTACAACGATATCTTAAGAACCGCTTAACCGATATTATGCAAACTTCACATAAACCATCTACTAAATACTTAGTTCGAACAAAGCCTAAACATTTGGTTTGGATAGGTGAGCCCGTTCTTGAGTTATAAAATTACAACGAAAAGTGACATTGGTTTTTATATACGAAGTATATAGATTGATATTGAATATTGATTTTACATCTCAAAGGCGGGATGTAATACATATTAAATCCCATAGTCAAAAGCCGGCCTTAAACCCACTAAAATCATGTTCAAAACGATCCTCACGATATTTTCCTCTTTCCTCCGTATCACATGCAAAGAGAGATGGGTTATATGATATTAATTATTCTGTTGAAATGGTAGCGGAGAGAACAAGAGTTAAGCTTTGAGTACCTCAGTGATATAGCTTTATTAATATAAATAAAGCTAAACGTAATATTGAGAAAAAAAATAAAAAAATCAAAATTCAAATTAATGATCATGGTTGATAGCAATAGGGGCGACCTCTATTACATACATTGGACTCAAAAAATAATATGACGAGCGAACTTTGGAACACCAATTAATACTCTTCGGAGATTACAGGCGTGCGTGATGCTGTGTTAACAGCTCATAGGCAAAAACTCAAATAAGTAGGGATATTTTTGTGTGTGTGTGTGTGTTTGTTTTTTTTAATATTCCGGCTCAATATCCCAATTAATTTATGGTATCTTTCTATTACTCAACATCTCATCAGACAGCTCCTTCCTTGTCATATTTCGCCATTCACTAAACATCAAAACATTTAAAAAACAATACAGTTTTATATTTAACTTAATCATGTCTAACTGCCACACAGAGAGCTTTAATGATTACTTAGGCCATCACTTAGTAAAGTTTTTGATAGTTTTGTCATACAAAAGTATGTCAAACGTTTACTAAGTGGCGGCTTAAATAATCATTAAATATCTCTGAGTACCGCAGTAAATCAACATTTCCCGAATTGAACCTACCCTAGTTTCTTACTGCGGAGTATTTACGTAAGAAAAACCATAGCATAAACCTCTTGCCAAAGTTCGCAGTTTTTGGCAACTTTTCAACCCTCTAAATTACCTTGAATGTAGTATTTTACACGCCTGTCTGTGATACAGTTTGTCAGTAACCTAAAGGGTGTGCGCTGTTGGAATTTCAACTCACGGTGCTAAGCTGAGAATTCGAAAACCAACAGTATTATGAGGGCCATTCATAAGTGTTGCCTTGTGAAAACTGAAATTAGTTTAAAGATCGTGTGGTTGACGAAGATTAACGAGCGTAGCCGAACGTTTTCGAAGCTTTTTCTTCATTATTATAGAAACTTGTTTTTTATCTAGCCTTCATGTTTTCAATTGAGCAAAAATAGGTTTCGGTAGAAAATTGGCAGACGTCTGTTCTGTTTGTGCCAGAATTGCTTTTTGAAATGTTCGAGGGCAAACTTGATCTGATAGGTAACAAGGGTTCATATTTGGTAGATTTTTGAGGAATTGTTACTTACTATATTAATATAACAGTAAGATTGTTTTAGTCAAATTAATTAATTGGTTTACCAGTTGTGTTTTTGACTTTGTTCGCAAACAAACTTCTGCCTTACGAGAATATTATTTGTAAATTCTCATTTGTGAAGTTGTGAACATGAAAATTGTGAAAAATGAAAGGAAATATGTTAAATGAACGGACAATTCATTAAGACAGGAAAATATTAAAGCAAAACAGAATTTACATTTAAAATTGTAAACTAGCTTTTTTGCCGCTAGCCACGGCATTACTATCGTTATGGTCGAAACTTATTTATTTCATCTTTATGTACAAAATTGATACTCGTACATAGGCGTACTCACACTTTAACCTTACGGACATAGGACAGCATTGTGGAAAGAAGAAATAATAATTAAGAAACATACCATTTTGTTAACATCCATTGAATAATACATACTTACCTACTAATACATTTATGTTTATAATTTTTCCACTGGAACATTTTAAGTAAAGCCTATTCCACTCCGAGATAAGTAGGTTCCTAATGATCTAAAATTTTGGAATCAGATTAGAAATTTCAAAGGTTACCCCCAAAATGATAAACTAATATGCTTCTCGAAAGAATAAAAATAACACACCTAAAGACTAATATTTTCAAATGTCACAAATTCCAGGGCCGCCGAAGCAGGAAACACTCAAACTGGGCTCGCCCCACCAGAGGGAGAGACAGGTCCCGATGGCGAGATTATCGGAGGACCGCGTACACCTCAGCAGATTGCTGCACAGAGGCGGTTGCAGCAGACCCAGGCACAAGTTGATGAGGTATGAACTTCTTCTGCGTTAATTATTAGTAATCAGTAGTAATTAGTAGTAATTCTGTGTTATAATAGTAATCAGGCAGAAATCTTTATAATTCTAATACACTGAAATTATTGATTGCAATTTTAATTTATAAAGCATTTGGCATTAGCGACTGATGTCAAACGCTCACCAAATGTATCTGTATAATTTTAAAAGTAAATGCAAGTTAGCTGTCTATATATTGAAAAGCTTGTTCGACCATAGGACATTATATTTTTTTGGTTTATCGGTGGAAGCATTCTTTTGCACAAAAAGGTTTCTTTTGCTGCATGTTTTGGGGCAGGGTAAGCTGGATATGAGTTTGCCACAGAGTTCCACACTCACGCTATACTACTGATCCATCGAAGTAGCC
This sequence comes from Diarsia rubi, assembly GCA_932274075.1. Lineage (NCBI taxonomy): Eukaryota > Metazoa > Arthropoda > Insecta > Lepidoptera > Noctuidae > Diarsia > Diarsia rubi. The sequence goes on along the minus strand of OW026433.1, from coordinate 11,471,237 downwards.
CTAATATTTATGAGATTGGAGTTACAGCTTCAGAGATGGGTCCAGGGACTTTCAAGTGAAGCATTGAAATTTCGACGCTACAGGGAGATGCAGGGTTATGAACATAAATAGGTGTCAGATACTAGACACTACAATTTAACGCGCTCATACAACAATAAAATGAAAAATGAATTATTTCTTTTTTAACATTTTACAAGATGAAGACCATTGTATAGAATCTGGTTCTTTTAGCATAACTGACAACATGTGTTGCTTGGAAGTATGTTCCGTGACTTCATCTTTCCAGCTAAAACACAAGGAAGTGTCGAAGAATGGGTGTTTTTGGGTCAAATTTAATAAGAGATAGCCTCTCTTGTAAAATTTGATCTTCATAAAATGCTGAGTATCAGCTTGATTTGAATAAATGGCTTTTAATTTTTATTTCGAAGGTGTCGTACAAAAAAAAATTAAAAGCCAAAACTTTTTTTTTTTTACTGAAAATTGTAAAATTGGGTATGTAATGATTTCCGCGTGGTTTTCTCCAGGTGGTTGACATAATGAAGACAAACATGGACAAGGTGCTGGACAGAGATGTAAAGTTATCGGAACTTGACGACAGAGCGGGTAATATTATATTTTTAATAGTGTTACGAACAGTCAGTCGTTGGTTCTTACCCAGACAGGCGCATTACATTGTGCAATTTATTACATCACCACTGCTCTCAAAACGGTGAAGAAAAACATCGTGATGTCTTAGAACCAAAAAATTCGAAGACATATGACATCTACCAACCTGCACTGAGCCCGCGTGGTGGCCCATACCTTTTCGTAGAGAGAAGGCCTGAGACCCTGCAGTCGGAATATTATAGGCTGATGATGAATAGTTTAAAACCTGCTGAGGTGGAGACACATAAATGACTCTGCACTGGAGTGTAAATGTGGTGCTGTCCCTCAACCAATGAGGCACTTAATATCGTGTCCTGCCTGTCCTGCTAAATGTTCACTGCAGGAACTGATGGACGCTACCGAAAGCGCCAAACTAGTAGCCCAATTTTGGGCCGACACAATTTAGATTGTCATCGACACGCTAAGATGAAGAAGATCTTCAAATATTCGTGTCCCGAGAATTCTTTTTCCATCTGAAAGGCTTACACTTAGTTCGTCTATGGGAACTGTTAAAGCAAAAGTGCTTCTAAACCTTTTATGAGAAGCTTCTATACCGCGACGTGACATAACTACACAAGACTAATCTATGCACTAAGTAACAAATATTTATATAGTGTAAAATAACATCACACTTGGGAATACCCGGGAGTGAGACAGAGGTGTACCTCACAAGTACACACACATCCACCCACATTGCGAAAGTTATGAAGTCCCGTGTTAAAGGGAATGAGTCTATTACCATAAACCGGATACGTATACTGACTACGTGGTTACTACTGAGAAACTATTTATTTAAAACCCAATAACACTTTTACCCGACCAGGGAATCGAAGTTAGGACCTTATGCCCCTGCGTCACGTTTGCCAAAGACCAACTAGTAAATTCTAATGAATGAATTTGGTGATCCTCAGATGCGCTGCAATACGGGGCATCCCAATTTGAGCAGCAGGCCAAGAGTTTGAAGAACAAGTTTTGGTTACAAAATCTTAAGGTAATCTATGTCGATGCATATTTATTTAAATAATAAAGTTATTAAGTTAAGCATATTGTCATCAGAGCAGCGGTGGCCCAGTGGTTGCGGCCCCGATTTACGAACAGTAATTCGTGGGTTCAAACCGAGGCATGCGCATTATTTTGTGTAATTTATTTCATCACCGCTGCTCTCAAAACGGTGAAGGAAAACATCGTGAGAAAACCGGCATATCATAGAACCAAATAATTCGGAAACATGAGACATCTACGAGTACTAACCCGCTCTGGGCCCGCGTGGTGGATTATAGCACATCCCTCTCCTAGAGAGGAGGCCTGAGTCCCTGCAGTGGGACCATTATAAGCTGCTGATGATTGCCATCAAAATACGAGTAGCTGCTACTGAAAAATACCAAATTAACAAAAACCCAATAACAATTTGCCCGACCCGATCATCAAAGCTGTAACCTCAAGCTCAGCAGTCGCGATTACGACCGCTGGACCAACGAGGCAGTCGAAACGTAATAATTGTAATATTTCACATTTCAGATGATGATTATAATGGGAGTGATTGGGATCGTTATAATAGGCTTACTATTCGGTAAGTATCAGTCGTTACTTAACACCGTCGATGTTGTCAAGTGAAGCTTAGCTGTGTGACATGGAATGTTATATGTGCGACACGGGAGAGATGAAACTTGACTGTTGTTCGGTTGGCAGTCTCCGAAATCTCAATATGTGAAATAAAAAAAATTCAATGACTACTGCCGTATTCAGAGACATTTAATGATTACTTAAGCTTTCACTTAGTAAAGATTTTGAAACTATTTTGAAGGTTTTGTATGTCAAATCTTTACTAAGTGACGGCTTAAGTAATCATTAAATATCTCTTAGTAGCGGCAGTAAGTCGATCTTCAGGTTAAGCCACGCTACCCTAGGATAGTAGATAGTCCCTTTGCGTACCGAGTCTCTTCAGTGCCTTAGAAAGCATGCTACGCTGATGGTCCCGGCCATCAACTGTAGACCTTCACTGTGGTAATAGGTAGTCAGTGGTCTGAAACTATAACAACCAGTCCTACAAAAGTGTATCGCATAATAGGGTAGTTAACAAAAAAAACCAATTAGTCCGTCAGATAGATTTCCAAAAAATATTAGACACATATTTTTTCTTTTTTCACGTAAACAAACAATGGAGACGATACAGTGCTTTGAAAACTCGTGTGACTTCAAAATCAAAAATCAAAACTCACTTATTCAACTATTTATTTTTACTTCATATTCTAAGACATTAGTATGGCATTTTTTACCGGTCAGTGACGTCACAAACACCCACTAAAATCTTTGACGCGTTTTATCTTCGTACATTTTTATTAATTTGATAAAACACAAAATACGTATTCAATATTTGACTAATTAGAATCACATTTTTCAAACATCCCTATTACGCAACACTAATTGGGTTGTGGAGGTCAGATAGGCAGTCACTCCATATAAAATACTGGTATTCAACTGCACAGGGTTAAACTGAAACCCGAACCCAACATAGTTGGGAAAATGCTTTGCAGATGACGGTTAAGAATAGATAATAATAGTGAAAGAAATAATTTTTAAATAAATCCAAAGGAGCAAGTGAAGTTACATTTGTATCTCCTGTTTTGTTTCTAGCAAAAAAACATCACGATGAATTACTTCATAAACGTCGCATGAGTCTTTGTTACAGAGACTTAAATGTAGATGTGTTTTAGATTGATGTTCAAGTAGACCTTATCGCACCCTCTCAATTATTCAGAGAAGTCAAGTTTCATCTCACTCCCTTAGCAACGTGCAGACACTTGGGATTGGCTACAAAACTGCTAGTTTGCATCTAACCCTTCCTTGATCGTCTGAATGTCATAAATGTCTTAGATTGTTCAAAACTTAGTGCAATTGGCTTCTTACTTTTCCTTCCAAATTCTATGACTGTCTAGCTTCCTACTATCTCTTTAAATTTTGCCTGTTTATTACCCAAATGGTGTTCTATGGACTATGAAATCCATGGAGCTGTAATTAGACCTAACAAAAAAAAGAATCACAAAAATCAGCATGCTGCACAGATTTTTAAGGCAAGCAGTCTACTCGACTCCTTTTTGCCATGTTCAGTTTTCCTTTATAAGTTTGATAATAAACACTATTTTAATGAGTTGATAATGTGCATTAGCATTTGACTTTATATGCCAACGGCATCGTTTGGATCGTAAGTCAAAGTTGTGCATGTATCTGAGTAGTTAAAAGTAAAAGACAAAAGTCAACCTTGAGTTCAACTTGCAACCTTATTATCATGACTGCACAGTGCACCTGTGATAGTGTGATAGAGCCCTGATGATACTTTGAAATCATCGCACTTGGTGTTCCGTCTGCACTATATTTCTCAGTGTAAGTAATTGAATTTTAATAGATGTACTTGATGATAGATTTGCACGATCAGATCAGTTGTTTTACAAAGAATAATAACATTATCTTGAATCAACCCATAATATACCCACTGCTGGGACACTGACCCCTCTCCATAGAGTATGTTGGCCATAATTATCATGTCATGAGTGCACTTATCAAACCAAAATGAAGTAAGAAAAGACATGCACTGAAAATTATAAGCTTTGAAATTTTCCCGAACGAAAAAAGGTTTAAAAAAGATGCACATAAATATAGGTCATGTAGACATACGATGGAAATCGATGATTTTAAAAAAGGGTGTTTAGAAATATTAGCTGATTTATTAGCCCTTGAAAAGACGCAAATGAACATCAAAAAAATTGCGTAAAAGAGTATGCACAAAAGTACTAGCTCATACAATGTCCCCCAAAGCACTTGAACATACCACGGGTAGTGTAGAGGCTAGTCGCTTCGACGCATATGTTCTGCTTACGGCTGTTTGCAGGTGATAACATTAAACAAATGTTTGGTTAGTTCGGTATCGAAACCCGTCGCCAACCACGCCAGCGGCGCCGGTTGTTGCGGCCACCAATGTCACTGTGGCAATCAATACTAACCATTGTGAGTACTAGAATGTTCTTCTCCAAAGGATCGGGGAAACTGGCCCGGACAAATCGCAGACTGACGAACTCCGTAAGCTGATAGATACTTTCATTAAGCTGTAGGCAAAAAGATTAAAAAAATATATTTCATACAACAGTTTGGATTCCGTTTTTTTTTTATTTTGACAGCCGATTGTTTCCTGACAATCGAGCGTGTGACAGCTAGATAGAGCGACTTATTACTATGTAGTAACAAACAAGTAATATATTACGTTATTCTTCTTGCTTGTCTCGTCTATCGCTCGTAAATATTTGTGTGTCTTTGGCTGTAGGTATGAATATGACCAAGGAGCTAAGTTAGCAGTTTATCCGTACCAGTTCCTCCGAACCTTGAAACTTTTCTTCTTTCTGAACTTTTGCATTTTAGAGCTTTGTAAATGTAGTTGTAGATTTGATGGTAAGTGGTTTATTTGATGTATTATTTATTAGATGATAATGCTATGCTATGGTATTTATTTACTTCATCGTGGATATGGGCTTAAGAAGATCCTATTTGTAGACAAAGAGTCTACACAAAGTTACATGAATGTGATAGAGAAAATTTAATGGTTTATAATAAATTGACAATTAAAATAAGTTACCGAAAAGCTTGAATTAATCTTGGGCGTAAAAATAAGCAACTTGTTTAGGCCGAGGGGTAAGTATTGTGTTTATTAAAGCCTTCGCATCAGGCAATGATCCAGTGTAGATATTCAGCGATCGTTTACGCCATGTTCGTCTGCGTCAATATTACGCAAAAATTATAATCCTAATCATTGCATATTTCGAAATACGCAGCTTCCCATTCCAATACATTCTTAAATGCTTCCACACATTATTTGAACCCATTATACTAACATAGACCAAATTCTGACAAACATTGCGTGTTCACCTCACTATTCTCGTAAGTGCAGCCGCAAACTTTTTCACAACTCACATTGAACGAAATTAGAAAGTAGTTCGGCCATTTTGAGCTTTGCCACAAATTTTTTCGATTCACTTTATATTATGAAAAAAATTAATTTAATACGTACTTTAGATACTCTATTTTAATTACTCACACCCACAAACGCTGGAAATATTTGGATTTTACGTCCACAAAAGACATACATTGAAGTAGATCAACCATTTTAAATTTTTCAAATTTGACACTTGCATTTTTTTATTTTGACACTTACGTTCCATTTGACACTTGCGTTCTTTAAATTTTGACACCACACATTTGAATTTCATTTTTTTTATACAGCATGATACTTTGACTGATATAACTCACAGAAATACACTTCACGTCAAGTGGATTATACTATACTTCACTACACACAGTTGCGTTATTTAAAGTTGTTATTAGTTTTTAAATTCGTGCATTGTACGAGATTCAATATGAGTTTCAAAATTAGGTGAAGAGTGTTTTGTGTGATTTTTCATGAGTTATGTAAAATAGTTGGAATCATTTTGTTCTATACGCACTTGGTTTGAGTTTTTTTAGTTATTAAGTACTAATTATAATTGTTGTTTCCAGGAAAATATATGTAATTCATTCACTCGTCGCATCCGTTGGGTTCCACTTCAAATGAGAAGCTGATTTATTCATAATGTCTTATTATGTATCTATTATAAAAATGTATAATTAAAATTGTAACAATTAGGCTCTAAACTTAAAATGAACGAAATACTACACATTATACTTGGCTGTCTTTGAATAATACAATTATTCAAAATTATTATGTAAATTAGATTATAATTAAATGGTAAAAAAAAATATTATTAGATTTTTTTTTTAAACGAATTGAAATCCAGTTTTGATGCTTACAAATGTAGCATTTAACTGTAAATGAATTCACAACTTAAGTTATAATCTAACAGTATAGAGGTTAGGTTGAATGGAATTTTAGAAAAACACAACACTTACTTTTTCATAACTGGTAATACATAAAACACTAAAGTTATGAAAAGAAAATCATGGCTGTCTAAAAATTTATTTGCGTGCCTTGTAGATACTATTTAGAGTCCTGATTCTATGTATGTTATCTATATGCTCATTTATTATTATAAATGTAATATAAATATTTATAAATATAACATTGAAAATATAAATTACCTCTATCGGCCAAAGCTCATAAAGGACTTATTAATTCTTCCAAATGTAGTGGAATCTTTCTGATATTGTAAAATAATTCTAAAACACATAATGTTTATCTATATTCCTAACACTTATAATTCATTGTTTCCTCATTGTATAACACCAAATACAGCAGCGATGGTAGAAATACGGAATTGAATTGACACTAGTAAGAAAAATAATTATATAATATTAAGTTAAGTTTGCTTATTTTATAGTTTAACAAATCTTATGACTAGAATTATTGTAAATTACTTAATTAAAATTATTTTGAATGTCCAATAGTATTCATAGCGTCTTAGATGTCAATTATTTGCAATTTACACAAATTATTATATTTTAGCGGCTTAAAAGAGTCAATTAAAGAGAAATTGATTAATTATTGAAGCTATACTAGATATTATTTTTAGGACAGCGATTATATTCAAAATTATTTACTGCAATGACAATTTTAAAATCTATTTTAAGCTGAAGTCGTATGAAAGCTGTAAGTGCTTACAGTTTTGGAGTGCCATGTGTTAATTATGCAATTATCTGCTTTGTTAACGCACTAATTATTTGCATTACTAAAGTAAAGACATATGATTAATGACTTAGAGTACATGCAGTTGACGAAGGGAACCGAGGTTGTATTTTCTCTGTAGGTACAATGTGAAATTGTAAGCAGTTACAAAGCAAAGGTGCCACTGACAATATTAGTTCTTTTATAAAAAAAGAGTGTGATAATGTAATGAGAATTTGAATTATACAATTATATTATTTGACTTTTCGGTGTTGTGCTAATCGCTTGTCTTTTCAATGTAGTTAATTATAGTTACTTGACTACAAGACTTAAGAGGGAAGACATGAGACAAAATTCTATTATACACACAGTAGAAAATTATATTCTATCTATCTCATAGTGTATCTCATAGGATATCTTATAGCATTCCTTTTAAAGTGTATACAAATTCTTCATGATAAGATCTCAATGCCCCAATGGGTTGTGATGCTGATCTTGGTTCATGTCGCAGATACAAGGAAAAACATTAAATGTTATAGAATTGTGCTCTACTATGTAACCTTTGAACAACAATAAATCTTGTTTGCAAAATTATAATGATTAATATTCATTAAGATTTAATATTCCTTGATAGTTGCAATATGCAACTTTATTTCAAAGTTTAAATATTATCATTCGACAAGTTGAATTTTAAAACAATTAAAATATTTTCGTATTTAATAACACAATTATTTATTTCATAAATGAATGTTGTATTGTAAGATAGTTAGTTACCTGTTATTTATTTTAATTTTAAGAATTTGGCGTGTTGTAAAACTATTATTGAAATTCACAGATTATACCATTATAAATGTTGTAATTATTTAAAAACTCTAATGTACATGGAATTATTGATTGTATAAAATGTGATGAATATATACATTGAATCATGTACCTTTATTTATGTTAGCCCCTATTCATTAAACTCAAAATGGAAAAAAAATATAAGAAACTTTTTTCATAGATTATACAAAAAAAAAAAATGTTGCCCAACCCGAGATCATTTGTGCACGTAGGTACCTGAGTCTATGCTATGCAATCCCGTCCAAGTCTTTAAATACAATATATTGATTAACATCGCCCACAAAGTAAGAAGTTCGTTAAATCACGAAGCCATTACGGACGGTGAACCATGTGTTATCTGGGCGAGAAACTTCCATAATTTAATATTTAGCAACGATATCGCCCCAAGACACGAACTTAACGTGTTAATAGCAACGAACAATCTTCGTAAATTGATAAATTTTGTCCTGTCACACTAGGTAAGATGTTGGGCCAATGTTGGTGTTGATGGGTCATAGTGTTGGGCCATATTCTGCTCCCATGATTTTGTGCCTTAGTATGAAAACTAAATCAAGCTTTAGAGCGGTATAATTTTGTCATTGCAATGAATAGTGCCAGTTCTAACTTTATATCACTATCACTCAGTGGTTGATGTTAGTCAGAAACTTGTGTAGGAAGTCATTAAAATATTGATCTGGTTATTTAGTGCCTAACTCACAGAGGAACACTGTCCCGGTCAATATATCGAAAACCATGTAGTTTGGAAAAGCCATGGCATAATGATGATGATAGTTTCTTGCAGGTCGCACACTTACCAAACATTGGCCCCAATATGTGGAATTACTAAAACGATCAAAATTAAACACTACATCAAACTAATATCATCTTTAAATTATTTACAATAAAGCCTCATTTACTACAGCCTTTTTAATCTGCACTCCGTTTCGCAAGCCATAGACTAGACCATAGAGAATGATGTGAGAGCTCGCGAGCTTTCTCTTTGATAGTTGGCCGCCATTTTGAGTTACAGTAATGGTCGGTATGACGTGAGTTATGCGCCCGTGTCATTTGAACTAAAACTAATGTTGGTAGTGCTAGTGCCGTTAATGCAGGTTAAATAAAAAAATAAAATACAACGTAATTTATGAATCGATAAGATAAGCTGATTGATTGTGTATCTGGACTTGTCAAAAAATGGAGGAATTGGCGCGAAGTTTGACAGCTCAGTCAATTGCATTTGTATGTTTCATTTATTAATCGGCTGTACATACAAAATCATCAAGATTTTACAGGAAATTACTAACGATAATTATAGTTATTTTGTAAAAAAGCGTCAGCTTAAACCTACTGGAAAACTCGTCATAGAAAACAAGTGTCCTATAAAAGCAAAGTCATACCTAACTGGTATTTTTATTTGTGCAGCCTATTCTGCCCCACTAAAAAAAAGTTTTTCCCTATTTCTTTCCAACTCTCTTGGTGTTTGTCCTCTCTCACCAACGAGTCCTAATTGTCACGTAAGTATTTCTTGGCCTTGCCTTGGTGACGACCGTCTTCAGAGACCCACAGTGCGACGATTCTGGCAAGTCAGTCCTGACTCACCCTGGAGATGTGAATCGGCCAGACTCATTTCTTTCACTAAGTTCTATTATGTGAGTTTTCAAATGTATTAAACTAGGATTACTAAATTTATATAATTGCCTAGCTTACGATAATCTTGGAACTGATAAATTGTTCCACTTTGATTTATTGTAACTTGTACCCATTCTGATAGTTTTTACTATTTATTAAAAGGTAAAGTGTTGGCATTTTCTGTTTGGTTAGCTTTGTTGCACAAGTATCTATTGCACTGTCGTGCTAGTTGCACAACTTAATTTAACAACTATCACTATAGAGAAAAACGTAACTTATGATGGATATTTTGACTAAAATCTCGACATCACCCTATAATACCAAATGTTTTCACTTTTTCTGGCTTAATCAAAACGGCTACAAACCATTAAATTGATATCTGTTTTTATTAAATATCCTACTTTATTATCCAAACAAAAAAAACAAAAAAAAACTAATTAGTCCGTCAGATAGATTTTCAAAACACAAGTATTTTTTCTTTTTTCACATAAACAAAAAATGAAGACGATCCAGTGCTTCGAAAACTCGTGAACTCTTAGAAAACGTCACATGGTAGTACATTTTTTACCTAAAAATGACGTCACAACCCTCCCTCATGATTTTCGCGTCATATCTTCGTCAATTTTTATTAATTTGATAAAACAAAAAACACGTAGGTACTTATCCAATATTTGACAATTTTTTTTTTGACTATGTCTGATCCCTCTAATGTTTCTGTTTTTTTGCTCTCGCGCTTCTTTTGATTTTTAAAAACAACTGAAATTGCAAGCCTATGGAATGACGAGTAAAATAATAGAAAAATATGGAAGAAGACGACATACTGCACCGATTCTCAAAGAATTGGGATAAGTAATCATGGTAATAGATATACGTATGTGTATCGGACGGCGTTCAGTGTTGAGGCAGATCTTGTTTTCCCTGTCGGGGGCTGCGGGATGTTGTAAGCCGCTATTACCGCGGCCTCTACATAAAGGGCTAAGAAGGAACATGGGTCATATTTAGTCAGTAGAAGTCTTACACTACCTTTCGCTCTGCCCAAGAGCGGGAGGGGTTATTTGTTGATATCCCACCCCCAAAAAAAAAAGGCAGGTCTCGGTGGCTATAATGAGTGGTAAATAAATCAGCATCTGCCTAGCCTTTTACCAACTATATTGGGGTCGGCTTCCAGTCTAACCAGATGCAGCTGAGTACCAGTATTTTACATGGAGCGACTGCCTATCTGACCTCCACCACCCAGTTAATACTGGATAATACGATACCTTTCTGTAAGACTGGTTGTCAGACATTCAGGTTACTGACTACCTGTAACGACTGCCAAAGATCTATATATGGCAGCCGGGACCAACAGCTTAACGTGCTTTCCGAGGCACGTAGGAAACCCGGACTGAAATGGGCGGTCACCCATCCACAGACCAACCTAGGCAAGCGTGGCTTAACCTAAAGATCGTCCCGAGTGGCAGTTATTATTAAACCACGAGCTCCTCGGTGAGTGGTAAATAAATCTCTCTTTTTTATTATAATATTTTTTGCTTGATTTATTCATTCGCACAATAATCAAATTAAATCCCTATCCTAATAAAACCTCATTCCATACACGTTAACAACCTGTAAGGAATACTGCAAATAAAATATCACCTTACACCATTTACAAGAAATAGAAACATCACTATCAAGAGGTTTCTCCGATCGATTGTGAGAACAATCATGGGATATTTTCCGTTGAAATTTTAGCTGCATATAAACTGATGCAAAAATACAGTGCGAACACAATATTTTGTTGAACGGACGAACTATTAGTCAGCCTGTGGGAACTGTCTGAGGAAACTTAGCGTGTTCTGTTACATACAACTGTTCTTAAATTGCGTTCAATAATTACGTACTATTTGTTCTCGTGTGTTTGTCTGTTTGTTCGTAAATTGAATAGGGATGAGTTGCGAAGTTTGCTTTTTTAGTGTTTTGTAGAAGAAATGAGGTATATGTTGGGAAATAGACGTTTTCTAGACAGCCAACTATGTCGTTAGGTTTAGTTTTGACACGTGGATGGATTTCGTTTCACCAAATAAAATAAATAATTTAGTCTGACCTACTCGTAGATACATAAACAAGTAGTAATATTAACGTTAAACTAATAAGATTTTCTAGTGACTGTTTATTCATTGCTCATGCTACCAGGTCCGGCCGTCCTGCGACATAGGCCTCCTCTATTTACCACCTCTTATTAATGCCCAGAGCTTTGTGCCAGAAGCTCTCATCATAAGCCCACCGTTTCTTCTTGTACGTCTTTTTCTTGAGTACCATTCTGAGACCTTTTTAATCCATGTATTATTTCAATATGGCATCCACCTAATTAAAAAATTCCAAAAAACGTAAAAATATATTTTAATTTCTGACATGACAGACAGGTATCAGTGAAAGTGGGATAAACTTTTTCTTTTATTTAAAGCTCTCTTTCATTTTGGAAGCCTGACAGGTGGACAAGGAAGAGTGAAGTGAGTGGAAATGGTGACAAAGGCAGATAAATAATTATTGTATGTATATTTATAGCTTTCGAACCGAAAACCCTAACAAGAAATATGGCCCCATCGAGAACAAAACAGCTCAGGGTAGTGGTAACAGAAACATAACGCTCGTAGATCTAAAAGAGTTGGCTGCAAGATATTGAATTTAGTGTGAACACTTGGAGCATTATTTAATTGCGTGTCAGCGCCGCGGCGCCTCGCAGTGAGAGGTGCTACACTGTGGGACGATTGACGAGGAGCTGGGCGAAATAGTTGCGGGTTGTATTTCTGAAGAAAGTTTATATAATGTAAACTCAACGGTATTAGTATTAAAATAATGTAATATCGGAAAGGTTATGCAGAGGTGTAGCTCACTAGTTTACTTATATTATTCGTACACCCATATTTCACCAGATAGGTTTATTTCCATGTAATAGGGGGCGAGCCTATTGCCATCAACCGGGCACAAATCCAGATTCCTTGGCTGCTACTGAGAAATTTCTAGTGAAAAAATCCAATAACAATAGGGGATCGGACAAAAAATAATAATTAGTCCGTCAGATAGATTTAAAAAAAATATTGGACACGTATTTTATCTTTTTTCACATAAACAAAAAATAAAGACGATACAAAAAAAAATGTAAACTCTTATGTTATTATTACTTTTTATATTTTTTTAACATATTTTTTTATTGTGAACAATTAATGCATTACCTATAAGTTTCTCCTTTTTGTTTATCGCTTATTTAAATACTCTCTGTACATTGAGAGGTCTGGCTCTTGTGATACAGGAACTCCTGGTACAAGAGCCAGGGCTACACTGATGTTTGTGAGTAATAACTTGTCAATAAAATATTATTATTATTGATGCTAATAATATTTTATTGACAAGTTGCAATGCTTCGAAAACTCGTGAATTCCTCGAGAACGTCACATGGTAGTACGTTTTTTACCAACAAATGACGTCACAACCCCCCACTCATGATCTCTGACGCGTCTTATCTTCGTCAATTTTTATTAATTTGATAAAACAAAAAACATGTACTTATCCAAAATTTTTCGATAATCTAACTGACGGACTAGTTAGAATCATATTTTTTGATCCAGTCTGATCCCCTATTTGCTTGACCTAGAAATTAAACACAAAATTAAAAATAAAATGGCATAAAATAAATACGCCAAATATTTCAAAATACCATCGGAAGTTTACATCGAAAAGATGTTAGAAGATTCTCAATACTCCTCGATTTGTCAGGAACGGTAATAAACGAGACACAAGGACAACACACGACACACACAACGGGACACGAGGTACAAGTTGAGAAAACGGCTTTTTGTTTTTTTTTAATTCTTTATGTCATAATTGAAACTGGCAATATTTGTGTACCCAAGAAATCCTACTGTAGTCCATTCTAGTGCTTACTATAGTTACAAACTAATATTTTTTCTCCAATATTTGCATGAGCGCAGTGTGCACTGATAGTTCGCGGTAATGGGACTGTCAAGTGTTTGAGCAGCACATATCGCTGTTTATTTTCGCATGCCCTGAACTGTAACACTGTTGTGCATTTGTTTATTTTTGTCCCAACCAACTTGCGAACTAGCGCACTGTGCGTTTGTGTGATGTATTGTTATAGGCGAGAATTAAAGCGATAGGTTCTTTTAGTTTATGCAGATTTGATGTAGATTGTGTTTTGTTGTTTGCTCAATGGTCAATGGTCATTGTAAAGGCAAAGAGGTTCTAGATTCTGAGATGATTTGCTAAATTATATACCTGAAATAGACCCTTACACTGTGTGGTATATATCTTTTTTCGCGTACTTACTTTATTCCTGTTTTGGTGTAACTAGCTTTCATGTGTGGTAAAATCATTATGAAAATATTCAAAATCTCACAAGTGGTCATCGGTTTTAAAACTTATCGTATATCGTACAAAAACATATACAGCTTTTCGGTAGATTGATTGATGTAAATTCAATAGACTCAAGCCTTTTTTAACATAATAGGTAGTTGATAGATTGTCGCTTACTTTTGGCCCTAACGTAGGTATGTCATCAACAGCCTATTAGTGTTCCCACTGCTGGGACACAGGCTTCCTCTCTTTGAGAGGGAACGGGCTATAATCTACCACGCGGGCCCAGTGCGTATTGGTAGATGTCACATGTCTTCGAATTTTTAGGTTCTAAGACATGTCGGTTTCCACACCATGTTTTCGTAGGTATGTATCTGGCATTAAATGTTACCACTTTTTTGTGCTTTTCACTTTAATAGTTGATTGGCAGACACCCAATGAATGCATATAAGTACGTGTACCAACTCGTATACTCACGTACCTTCCTCTTAATGCCCTACACAAAGCTTCACCATAACAAGCGCACACAACCTCTTATAAAACACTATCGTTCAGGTTAATATTTTCACGGTTACTCATCCCAAGTGCCTGTCGGGACGCTCATAGTACGTGTGGCCTGTAGGTAATAGCAAATTGCGATTATTATGTTAGGGCCTAACGAGGTGCTTGCGACTTTCCCTATAATCGACCAGCACACCGACTTCCCGGCCTTTTGTTGGTCCCAGTTTGATGCGGCTGCACTTAGCTTGGCGAATGTATGATAATGTGTGTAAGTAATGCTGAAGAGTGGTAATCTTAGAGGCTGTTTTGAAGTTAACGGGTAATGAAATTATATTGTGATCTGCGAAGTTGGGGGTAGGTTGACCTGGCTGCAGGCGGACTCAAATAACTTTACGCATATAACATCAGACACACGGATAGGCCATAATTATGATAAGAGAGACGAATAAGCAATGGACGAAAATAATAACAGAGCCGTTGGTATCACAGGAATTGATAAAGAAGTGAAGGTGTCAAACAGAATGATAGTAAGATTTATTAAAAAAGTAACTAGTCCAGAATGGACGAGAACAGCATGAGACATACAGAAAAAGAAAGCTTTAGAGGAGGCCTTTGTCGAAGGACAGGCTGTTGATTTAAGCCGATTGTCTAAGATTACTAAATAACATGTGCATTGCAAATATTGTAAAACAGTAACTAAGCCTTTTTTAATTTTTACATTACATCACGATTGTTGCATCGAAAGGAGGTGTTCCTAGAATTCACCTAAAATTCGTCAGTCGTATGTATAATTCCCATGTAACAAGGGGCCAAAATTGCGCATAATTGATGCTGAAATGGATGCCAGTATCAATTGTGCACAATTTTTAGGAAAGAAATTTCAATGGTCATTTTGTAAAATAAATCGACTGGGAAATCATGCGTTTATATAAATCAGTATTTTATCAGAGCGTCTACACGGGAACAATACTGCATTGATAAAAATATGACCTTCATTTACAATCTACAATTTACAGAACTATAATTATAATAAAATAAAGTATCAAGTATAAAAAGGGGAAGGAAATATTAAAAGAATTATTGATTTATTGTTATGTACTCATTAACATGGCAATCATGTTATAAATAGAGCTACTGTCAGTTTCAGTTAATATGAGAAAATAACTTCAACAGTAAAAAACAGTTTAACTTTAAAATTACAAAATTTTGTGTTGTGAATAGTTATGAAATAAATTTTCACAAAAGGATTTTTGAATCATTTACAAGGAAGCCAAGCAAATCAAGCAATATTATTTTATCGGTAAACGTAGTCATAGGTACTTGCAGATTGTTAACTAAATTGTTTCATATCATAAAGTCAATTCTACGCCATTTAGGGAACCCGACCAGTAACAAGCGAAGCTAAAGATATTGCTTTATTATATAGATTTACAGATCTATGAAGCGTGTGTCGAGTTACTCGTATGACATAACGCTTTTGTGTGGCCATAAAATATTTTGATGTAATCATACTTAGGTAACTATATGTATAAGGCTAGGTGTGGATACACCTAGTATACAATATGAAATTAATAAATATTTTTATAAGTATATATAATTTAAAATGAGCAATTTATTTGAGGTAAGCGCAAGTGACTAATGATTTTCATGTCCCTAATTAAGTATGAAGTCAACGTCTCCATGTTCAAACGTAACATTATTAATTTTACATAAACTGGATGTTACCATTTGGCCACATCGTGAAATAAATTATTCCACAATAGAAATACAGTGCACCTACACAATAAATTAAACTATACAAACAATTGTTAAAATAAACAACTTAATAAAAATCCCACCCAAACCAAGTGAGTAGAGTCTTTAGAGTCATGAAACTTGGACAAGAGCTTTTTCACTTTCAATAAATAAAAAGCTTCGCTCTCAGTGGATACCTTACTTATATTTACAATCACAATACAATCCCGGTAAGCGTATCAGTGCCGACAAGAGAAACAATTGCTTATTACTGTAATATGACTGACTGCAGTAATGCATTT
Organism: Diarsia rubi; assembly: GCA_932274075.1. Classification (NCBI taxonomy): domain Eukaryota; kingdom Metazoa; phylum Arthropoda; class Insecta; order Lepidoptera; family Noctuidae; genus Diarsia; species Diarsia rubi. The sequence goes on along the minus strand of OW026433.1, from coordinate 11,454,611 downwards.
TATATTGTTTATCGTTCTGTAAGCAGGAGAAATAAAGAAATAAAAGGGTATTTTTTGTAGAGGAATAAGAATTGTGTAGTGTTTTGTTTTGTTGTTTGAAGTAGATGTATAGACTAAGTTGTGTAGGGGTTAGCTTCTTCTCTAACCATATTCGGGTATTTTAACTTTTTGAAACATTAAACTGTTATCCCTGAAGGTTAGGTATTGGTGTAACTAATATTACACCCGAATTTGCTTAGTTATATTTAAGTGCCATGTAATAGTGGGATATTTATTGCCATCTACTGGGTATAAATCCAGAGAACGAGACTGCTTCTGAGTAGGTGTATTCCATTTTTCGTCAATAATATTATAAGGTCCTTAATCGATTCCTAATAGGGGTACAAATAATTTAAGATATAGTTATAAAAAATGACCGATAACCTGCCCGGGTCAAGATGACGCGACGGTTTGCCTCAGATTGATCTTGACTCGAACCGTCTCGTCTGTTACAGATACTTTAATACGCAAGGGTTCTAAAACACCTGTCGGGGAAACGGGTTGTTCGAAAGATATACCGCGGCCCGGACACAAACAGCTAAGAAGGATTATGAGTGGTTTTAGTCAGTAGAAGTCTGACATTTCATGATATCCCACCCTCAAAAAAAAGCCACATCAATCTCACAAAACTATCTTTAAAAATAAATTATGCTTTCTCTGATCGGTTTCCCAAAGACTGAGGATGCTACCGATGCGTACACGCACAATACGTGCCGACTACAACGAGATAGAAACATTCCAGTTTCAAATTGTTGTCATTATTGCTCCCAGTTGCATTGAAGAATTCCATTTTTCTTTCGATCTAGCTTTTGTAAGCATTTTTTTTGTTTTCTTAGAAAGCTTTGGGTTATTGAGGATTATTTTGCAATATGTTTAAAAAAAAAGAATATCCCTTACTTTAATTTACTGTCGGTGTAAGAAATAGTAATCACCATCAGCCTATAAAGTTTCCACTGCAAAAACTCAAGCAACCTCCTCTCTAGGAGAGGGATAGGCTATATTCCACCACACAGCTCTGATGCGGGTCGGTAGTCGTCTTTGAATAGGGAAGTAAAAAATCTTATTAGTCCGTCAGATTGATTTCCAAAAAATATTGGACACCATTTTTCTTTTTTCTCGTAAACTAACAATGAAGACGATACAGTGCTTTGAAAACTCATGTGACGTCATATTGTAAGACATTAGTATGGCATTTTTACCGGTCAGTCACGTGATAAACCCCCACTCAAGTCTTTGACGCGTTTTATCTTCATCATTTTTATTGATTTTGATAATTCAAACGTTTCCAATATTTCTAACAGAGGGACTAATTAGAATCACATTTTTTTGTCATTAATTAACCATTCCTATTATTTGGTTCTTATGCCAATTTCCTCACGATGTTTTCCTTCACCGTTTTGAGAGCAGCGATATGAACAGATAATGCACGTAAAATGATAAACTGAAACCAAGCACACACTACACATGCAAACAATAACTGCTATACGGAAACAATTCCAAAGCCACAGATATTCAAATTCTGTCTTTGTAAGATAAATTAAATGGATCGTAATCATTTAATTGCTGGCCTGAGATATCATCATCTTATTGTTTGCATATCAGAACGGGTACAACTACCGAGTAAACTGGTCAAAGGCCAAACTGACTTTGAGGCCATAAATACAGCGGTAAAGATAGAAAATCTGAGCCCTTAAATTACATGATAATCGATATTGTTGTAAAATGTTGGGAAATATGAATTTTGTGCTCTGCGCTTTGGCATATACTTAGTCTAGGAAAGTCATAGTATTTATATGCTTTATTTTACTTGGAAAATGTAAGAAGGAAATACTTAATACTAAATTCTTTATTGCATTTCACAATGCAGGCTTAGGTAATAACAATTTTTCAAAAGAAACAATCATGGGCCTTAAATACACTGACCTTAGATGGAGGTTATTTGGAAAGATTAGGTGCGCAATACTCGCAAGTGTATGACAAACTAGGTGTTGCCAGCGGCTTCGCCCGCTATAAGTCGAAAGTTATCCCACGAGAAGATAAAATCGGGATAAAAGCTATCATATATGCTAATCCAGGTTATAAACTATCTGTGTACCAAATTTTATCTAAATCCGTTGAGTAGTTTTTGCGTGAAAGAGTAACAAACATACATACTTAAAAACTTTCACGTTTATAATATTAGTAGGATGTATGCATGTTGTCGACGCAAAAAGGTGTATGTAAGGATCGTAGCACCCCCATGAGAAAAAGGTTTGAAGATAAGTTGTATATAGGTACTATATATATGTATATCAAATTATAATTATTAAATTATTATTATAGTTATCGTATTATCGGTGAAAATATGATATCCAGAGCCCAATTCACAATCTGTTAAATACTAGTAAGACTGCACGTCAACCGACAAACCTTAGGGCCCATAGTACTCTAAGCCTTATCCAAAACTACACACAATTATTTCCAACACGTGGTAGGTGTTGTCTCACTGATCACCTACCCCACTGACTTATGACCACTACTACCCACAGTTACAAAACCTTCATTACCCGACTTACATAATGTCTTGTTTTAAAGTAATTGCCGCTTATTGTTGCAGTTCGCAGCATTCTCGTTAGGACTAACATGATTAGCGGGCTTAAAGGTTAAGAATCACTGTTTTGTTTCCTTGTCTTCGGAATGGCAGTCGTTAAGTTGTGAAAACTATGGATTGTGTAAAATATGTTAGCTTGCAATTGTCTATATTCTAATAGCCGTTTTTACTGCATTTACTACTTTGTATTTTCCAAACCAAGGAGGGATAATATCATGTATAGAATGGTCACCCATCCAAATACCGACATTGACATGCGTGGTTAGCCTTGAAGATGGACCCTTTTTTGTGTTGGAGGATAGGAAATCATCAAATGACTGTCAGGCTTCTACTAACTAAAAACCACCCATGCACCTTTTTACCCGACTGCGGCGAAGCCCAAAAGGAGGGTTATGTGTTTGGCGTGTATGTATGTATGTATGTCCGTTTCTTTGTTCCCTCATAACTCCTAAACGCATGAAGGGATTTGAATAAAATATACGTCGTTAGTTTCGTCTTAATGGCGCGATTGTCACTGGCTACATAAAAATTAAAAAACAATAAAATTTGCGGATTTTGGGGGCCATATCACGGATTTAAAAAAAAAAGTTTTTCCGTTACCATCGAGTAGGGTATCAAAATTCAGTTTTTTAAAAGGAGATTACAAAAATATATGATACTTATATGTTTAAAATAAATTCAAAGTCACAAATCCTATAAACAAACACAAAAGTTAAATCATCTGCGAAAAATTTTACGCGACCAACGAAAGAACCGCCTGCTTCCAAGTTTTGTTTAATTTAACTTGAACTTGTTTATGCTTTTCAGTTTTTACAGTCGGGCTTTTTAGTTTTTTAACTACTTTCGACTCGAAAGATCGACCCTTGCAACTTTTTTTATCTTAGTACGAGCTCCGAGTGAAGGACACAAATCCCGATTAAAAATACATAATTAAAATAGGAATCTAGCCCCAATTTATTTTTATACAAAAGTGAGCCACAAAGCGATCTCAGTTTAAAATCCATTGAGTATTTACTGTAACGACGTGACTATTAGGGTTAAGTGCCCCTGTTTCGTTGGGACGACATGCTACAGGTTAAGTGGGTTCCTACTATAAAATTTTACAACCCATCGGATGGTCTATTGTTATAACCTTATTACTGAATTGGAGCCGCTTTGAGGGTTAAGGTTTTGAAATGTGCTGCTGCTGCTCTATTTTTGTTTATTGATACTTCTTTTGAATAATTAAATGTATTGATTTTAATGACAAAGTGAAGATTTAAAGATAGGGATAAGTTGAGGTGAAGTTTATGAACATGTTCCAGTTTTTATTTTCGTTTATCTTACAAACACCGAATTTAGGTATCTTTTTTTTAATGGGCCATTTTTCAAATCCTGAAGCCAGATTCAACAGTGACGACGACCAGAAAACCGCCAAGACATTGATGCTCGACGAAGTGCCAAAGAAACAATTCCCACAACGAAATCAATCATAAAATAATAGCGGAGGAGTAGAATAAATATAATTTTCACTTCCTACCATAAAAACAGGAGATGGAAAAGATACGAATTGTTCTCTTAAAACTGCTAAAGATGAAAGATAAGAAAGATCTCTAGATCTCAACAAATTAGTCATGTATTCGAGGTTTATGTCGCGGCTGCCTTATAGGACTTTTAGTTTAGATCAAATTAATAACATGAAGTAAAAAAAACCTTTCCAAGTCATCCCTAATGCCAATAAGGGATGTTTTTTTTTATAACTGGCTTTTTACAAATAGCTCCTCATAAAATAATAATTATGTAGACCACACGCCAAGAACCTCATCCTTCCTCCGAAAATTTGCGCACTTTAATCACCATCTAAAAAAAAACACCTCCCATTATCAACATTCCCAACATGCCCCATCTTCCCATAATCACCCTTACATTCGCAGTAAAAATCCTTCACAGTTATCTTACCAATTACTTAAACCTTATGTCACCGAGAATAAAGGTCACTTCTGCAAAATCGGAGGAGACAGTGCAAAAATAAAAGAAAATGCCTCCGATATAAGGCAACATGACGCAAGGCTCGTTATTTTATTCAAGCCAGTAACAACTTCATCTAGCGGTGAAGTTGAGCGTTAATTAAACAGACTGTTATACAGGTGTCCTTGTCTAACATGCGACTGAGGTATGCTCTGTTTCATTATTATAACATGGTACGCTTTGGGGTGTAGGAGTTACCAACATTTTTGTTGTTTCTATGTCGATGTTTCAGAACGTGAGAAATAATTCCCACGGTATACAAATATTTATCATGTGGCTTTTTGTGAAATTTTTGTACCTTCACTTTATCACAGACAGTTGTGTTGATTAGTCAGACTGCCAATAAATACCGTGTGATGCACTGTTAGCGTAAATTGGAGATCCATCCTGCATCAACAGTTAGAATTCAGTTACAACTTAAAGGTAGCATTGTATCCCAGCCGCCGCGGGAGACGCTCCGGGCGTCGGGGGCCACGTGACGGCTTTCAGCCACCGTAGACGCGGGAAGTTGAGTGATGGACTAGCTCGCCGTCCGTCCGTCTTATGACGACGACAGGCCGTGTCGACGACGCGTTCGTGTTCCACGCGCGCCTCAAAGAGATGTCAGCAACATGGGAGGGGCCCGCATGGGCCGACGCCCGTCGGGGCTGCGGGATGTTGTAAGAGATACCGCGGCCGCAACATAAAGGGCTAAGAAGGTACATGGGTGTTTTTTATACAGCAGAAGTCTGACACTCTTAGCTCTGCCCAAGAGCGGGAGGGGTTATTTGATGATTTCCCAACCCCAAAAAAAAAGTAATGGTGATAAAACGTGGTGATGTTACTTATTTATTAACAGACATTCAAAACCAACCAGTGTTCCGAGAAGTAATTCAAACGAAACAAAAACAATTGACAGCTGGTAATAACCAGTTAAGGTTCCTTAGGTCACATTCCATCGGTACCACGCCTGTTTACTTGGCATTTCCTTTTAATCCTCGATCTATAATGACCTACTACACAACCTACATCTCAATAATATACTTACACATCTCAGTAATATTCAAACAGAATATAACATAACATTACGCCTGCAATCTCCGAAGGGTAAAAAGTGTACGTACCTAATAGTACAATCGAACAAGTAGATTTGTATACACACAGTAATCTGTATAATTCTAGTACACTGACAATATTGTTTGCAATTTTCCTTTATAAAGCGTTTAGCATTAAGCGATTGATGTCAAATGCGTTGTTTGAATCAGTATCTTAATATGTCTGTGTAATTTTAAAAGTTTAAGCAAGTTAGCTGGCTGTATATATTAATACCTTGTTCGACCGTAATCATTTCTTCTTACTTATTTCGCCAGTTTCGTTTTATGTTTCGTGCGCCTCAACCGGACAAAAATCCATACTTCAGACTCAGTAACTGTTACTGAGAAATTCCTGACCCCGAATCGAACCCAGGACTTTATGCTCAGCAGAGGCGCTGGCGGTGGCCAGCGCGTCTCAATTTCAGTTTGAATGCCTCGCGTTGGTTAAGTGGTGACTTAACCAATGCGAGGCATTCAAACTGAAATTACTGGAAATCAAAACATGTTGGCGACCCCTGGTCCACTAGTATGAGTAGCCGCATTTGCACATTTGATACGATCGTCAGAGTGACATAAAATTGTGCCGGCAGCGTTCAGAATAGCTACCTCCGTGTAACGTACGTATTGTATCGTTGAGTACAGCGAGGGCTAGGGGGATATTTATTCTAGTTGAAATACGACTATATTATATATTCACACTTTGTAGTTTTTGTTTGACTTTTACCCGACTGCGGCGAAGTCTGAAACCCCCTCGTTTCAGACTTCACCGCAGTCGGATAAAAGTAAGTAAGTTAATAAAGAATTGTGTTTTAAATATTTTTTAATAATCCTCACTCATAATGACAAATGTGTTGGGTAAATGGCGGACTCTTACTAATTGGCGACTTCGAAAACTCGGACTTGGACCATTTTTATAGGGGTTTTCAATCCGTTGCGTAGTTTAAAAGAATTACGCGATCACATGGGCAGACACGAAAAATCTAATTTTATTTAAAATAATAAATATAGACAAAGAGAAGTAGATTGATATAGTTATTCAGTAAAAAGCAGCGTTGTAAATCATAATCATAATCGTGCTCAGCTACTGTAAACCTGGATTATATAATTGTCATTCACTGATAACTACAGAAAAAAGAATCTACTCGCTGAAATATTTTTTAAAACTTTGCCACACACTAGGAATTTCTTCTGCATCGTGGGTGCGTTTACAAACATTTAAACTCACATACACAGCTACCCAGACCCGGAACAACTATCTGCAAGCCATACAAATATTTGTTCCGTGCTGGGATCGAACCCGCGACACGCAGCGCAGCAGTCCAATCAGAATCAGAATGCTTTATTTGTAAACATAGGTCAAATTACAATAATGATGTTACAGATAGGTAGGTCCTCTATGTTTTGCCCAGAGGCGTACGAATATATTTAATTATCATTGTCTTTACTTTAACACAAATTTAACCTTTGAGATATCTTCGACTGGTAGAATTATATAAAATTATGTAAACTTTTACATTAGTAATAAAATCAATAATTAAGAAATAGGTACTTGCATGTCAATATTAATTTGGGGATATAATTACGCACTTGTCAGCGCTAGAGTATAAGTTAGAGGTATTGTCAACGATAATGTGTGGGAACCTGGTGTCCTGAAACACAGGCTACGAGCCTAGCTTAGGCACCAGTCTCCCACAATATATGACATAAACTATATTTAACGTTCTGTCTCAAAACTGTCGTTCTGAATACTGTATATTGTGGTGAGAAATAAACAATTTATTATTATTTCCTTTATTTATTTATTCACATAAAATTTACATTTTTAAATATTTCATATAAAACTCATAAAAAAACATTTAAAAATATAAAAAATAGTCGTCCACCGGTGACGGGAGCAGGGTTATTATTATTATTATTATTATTAATTAATTTCAATAATCGCTCAGCCACTGCGCCAACCGTGCCGTCAAAAATTGGAATATTATCAAGAACTATCCTAGACTAACTTTATGTCCTGCTAGTACCTCCCTAGTTATGGGTCTCGTTAGGTCACGTTTCAGAGACAAAGCATATACGTTTTATGTCTTAATTTTGAGGGCCACTGACCAAGCCTCCATATTTATATGGAATGCCTGGCATTTAGATACACAACTCTATAAAGCTGAAGTATGGTTTACTTGTGTTGTGGACTAGCAACAGCTGGGAAAACTGATCGTTTAAGAAGAAGCTGTTTGTTTGGTTTACTAGTAATGCTGTGTTGAAAAATATTTTCTATTGTTTTTTTAAAAATGGTGTCCTTATTTCTCTTGACCTCGAATCGTGTTTTGAGGACATAGATGATCAGGGCACGTCAAGGTCGTGGCGGTAAGTCCCCTCTTTGAGGAGTGGCTTGAAAGGCGCCTCGGCACCCTCACCTTCCGTCTGACGAGGTCCTCACCCACACGGTTGTTTCGGGAGGTACCTGCACCGAATCAGGCGGGAGTAAACGCCTGGATGTCACCATTGTGAGGATCTGCCGAAGGACACGGTGGAGCACACCGAGGAGGGCAACCCCCTTTGGGCGGAGCCCAAGGCCCTGGTGCAAGCTATGGTCTTGGGCGAGATGGAATGAGACGCCATCGCCTCCTTCTGCAAAGCAGTCATGCTAGCAAACGTTACGGTTACCGGCCACTATAGAAGCGAGCCTGTGGAAGGTGAGTAACGGGCTAGCTCGCTGTCCGTCCGTCTTATGACGACGACAGGCCGTGTCGACGGCGACGGCGCGTTTGTGTTCCACGCGCGCCTCAAAGAGATGTTAGCAACATGGAAGGGGCCCGCCTGGGCCGACGACCGTCGGGGCTGCGGATTGTTGCAAGAGATACCGTGGATTCGACATAAAGGGCTAAGAAGGAACATAGGTGGCTTTTAGTCAGTAGAAGTCTGATACTCCCTTCGCTCTGCCCAAGAGCGGGAGGGGTATTTCGATGAATTGCCACCGCCAAAAAAAAAAATAAGGACACACTGTGATGTCAAACCTGGAACGAGCCATGCCAATTATCACACCACTAAAAAAGTAATAGTGTTTTATTCTTTTCACTGCCTCGTTGGTATAGCGGTCGCAAGGGTTTTGTCTGAGTTCGATTTTCAGGTTCTTAATTCCTCGGACTAAGCCTGGAATTCAAATAGGGTAGTTGCTAAAACAAAATAATTAGTCCGTCAGATAGATTTCCAAAGACTATTGGTCACATATTTTTTCCTTTTTTCAGTAAAACTAAAAATAAATACGATACAGTGCTTCTAAAAGTTGTGTGATGTCGCAGCTTGGTCCATTTTTTAACAAACTGTGACGTAACAAACCCCACTCATGATATTTTACACGTTTTATTTTCGCCAATATTTATTAATTTGATAAAACAAAAAACTCTTATCCAATATTTTTCGATAATCTAAAAGACAGACTAAACAGAATTATATTTTTATAGTTAAGAAACGTCTCTATTAAATCCGATCGACGGCAAGAGACTTGTCTCTGTTGCAGGCAGGATGTTATATTTTGGTATCTTATGTTATACATGGTGTTAGGTTAAACGAAGGACATATTTAAAGGGGTTTATTCAGTTTATTTATTCGATTCTGGTTCCAAATATGTAAAAAAAACGATAACCTTAATTTGTGCCATAATTGTCCCATGGCCGGCACGCTCTCCAGATCTCACTTTACTAGACGTTTCTGTTTCGTCATTGTCCTACGCCAGTTTTAAAATATGAAGAGAAAATGGATTATACCTAAAAGTTATTGATCCGCGCACATTTTCTGTGATAAACGCAAGGGTGGCGAGATTTTTCCGAAATGTTTGGTTCTATCTGTTATTTATCAGTGTTTTTTTTTTGGTCATATTTATTTTTATTTATTTGAAAAAAAAAAATTTGCCCCACACATTTACAAACATTTAAACTCAATATCTGTAGGCTATACAAATTTTTGTTCCGTGCGGGAATCGAACCCGCGACACTCAGCGCATCAGTCCAATCGCTCAGCTACTGCGCCAACCGTGTATTAGTATCACGTAAGCATAAAACCCTATTGTGGGTACTGATATGTCCGTCTTTTAAACTAACATACTGTATAGGACTTACGCATAACTTTACAATTAATCATGCAGTGCGTATGAGTGGACTGATTTTCCGTTGAATAACGTGGAAATCAACTTAATGTACATCACAGTTCCGATGTCTTGACTCTTGCGGAAGGCTAGGAGATCCAGCACAGACTTCTGTATGTTGATATGCTATGATGATTATTTATTTTTTGGCTGGTTGGTTCCTATGGCCCGGTTTCCACCGGAGAAGAGCGGAGACGAGAGGAGATGTGCGGAAATCGGCCAATCACATTAGTTAAAATTTACATCTGACTGGTCTTTCACCCGTCCTGTGATTGGGCGAATTTTTGCCTTTTTTTTCTCGTCTCCGCGTTTGTGGATACCGGGCCTTATGCGCGTTGTGCATGCCTAATGTGATGTTAGAGTTTTTGAGCTACCCACGTTCCTCTTACTTAGCTATACATGCCGTCAATACATTTCTCTGAGGTACGTCTGTTTTTTTTTATGCCTACAAAAATTTGTACGACGTTATTGGCAAAACATGGACGCTCACAACATACATTAATTCAATACCTTGCATGTCTGATTAATCAATTTATGTAAACGCATGTTTGACAAATAAATTATTCTTGCTTTCTTTCTTTATGTCATTATCGTTTTCCTGTACCGAAACAAGTGATAATTAAACAATACGCCCATGAATTTAAACAAATTTGGTGAGAATGTGTGTCTTTAGGATATCAAGTCCAGACCTATGACTTGGCAGACCAACTGTCATACTAGAATTTTACTATTGATTGCCTTCTGACTTTTGGTCATGGAGTTTCACTACCCCACAGCGTATTAACGGATTAACTACAACCGATCTTGATACCTTCATAACAATTGAAGCCGGTCACCTAAAAAAGGAAAGAGCTCAAATAGCTCTTACTAATAAATATTACGAATTCTCATACCTTTTACTTACCTACTAGCATCTGCGAAGTATAGACAGAAAATAGGACTGCGCACACACCAGAGTCAAAGCAATGTTGTCTGCGTAGACAGAACAGTCTCAATAGTTTTAAATACCTGGGTGCTTACACTGGAATATAATTTCAATAGATCTATGTTGGTCAAACGTCAGTTGGTTGACTTAAAAGTCAGGGATTGGCTAGACTCAGTGTGTCTAGCCAATCCCTGACGTTTAACTGACAATTCCAATGTCGATTTATCGGAATTGTATTGGAGAATAATCTATTCTATCTGGTGTCCTATTCCCAAATACAATTTATAGGATTTTATTAAAAAAAACTGGCTTATTGGTTTACATACAGTATCATCATTTGTCTTGCCTTTTCTTAACTATGGTGGGAGCTGAATACCATTAATTTACATGAAGCAAGTATCTTTACGACCTCCACAACCCAGTCAATACCGGGTAATACGATACCCTTTGGTAAGACTGGTTGTCAGGCTTTTGGCCCACAGACTGTAAAGACTGTCAAAGCTAATATTTGAACGTTGTCGAATAGTTATAAGTTCCACTATTACTAGTACCTATGTACTTTCAAAATTTATTTTTCAGCACGTTTTGAAACCATCGTCGATAAGACGGTTCGACGAACGGAGACGACTGGCATTATTAATTCAAAGGTATTTTTAAAGCTTATGGCAGCATTTTCTCAGTTCTGCACACAGCTTAACTTTCCTTTATCGGGGCACAGTTCAGCTTAAAAGGCTTATCTATCATACAATGCCTTTGTGCGGTTGCTTAATGCTCCGTTACATTTTAAGACCATATTTTAGAGCCTACGGTGCTAAATAACAATAAGTTATGCAGTCAAGATTGTTAAAATTTGATCTGTGATATTATTATCTTGAAATAATAGAATGGTAGGTAATGGAATAAGTGTTTAATTTTGATGTGAAATGTGTTCTTTATGAACCTGTTGTTTTCTGCAGATTGACTCCTTTAGAGCAATTTTTATCTAGCCTTTTAATTTTGAGGTTGATTTCCAGTATAACTGAATAGAGCGACTGTGTGACTGACGGCTATAGCCTAGTGTCGTAGACGACACTCCTTGGTAAGACTGGTTATTCGGTCTTCACGACCTGCAGGGCTATTGCGTATCTTTTAAATGACAGTGGCTAACCTATAGTGCCTTTCAATTACTGTCAAATGGTTCCATTTTGTACTAAACCATAACCAATTTGACAGTTAATCCATAGACAATGTGATAGCCACTGTGATTTAAAAGATACGCAATAGCCCTGCTGTACTAATATCGAAATTCTTAATAAATAGTTCTTTTTATAGGAAAAGTTAGAAAATTATGTAGACAATAGAGCGACAGTTTTAATTGGCTCTGTCAAGTACTTAAACCACTATACCTTTATCGGAAGAGTGCATTTAAACAAATCACTTCGGTAAAGTTTGAGTCAAACATGCAAATTACTCCAAATATTCGACAACTGGAAATAGTGCCAGTATCGTATGCCATATATCAAACAAACGCGACAAAGCATTATACTGATTAATTATCCCAGGTGTAAGACTTAATTACGAGTAGAGCAGTACAGCCTCCGAAGTTTGTCATTGCAATTTGCACCGCCCCTGTCCAGATTGAACGATATATCTCGTGATATTGCTGGCGATATCTGATAGTGGTGTACAATTATCGTTTTAAATTGCTACTTTGGAAGTGATTACTTGAAGTCTTGAGTCTTGTGTGTTGTGTTATGTGGGGATATCAGTGCCGTAAAGATTTCATTTAGATTCAGTCTGACTCAATGCAACAGAATACTAGTATGTTACATAGAGCGACCTATCTGACCTCCATAATAAACAAAATAGTACTAAGTAATACGATACAACTTGGTAAGACTGGTTGTCCGACTTTCGGCGAAGGACTACTTCAAACGACTGTCAAATATCCACAAATGACAACCGGGACCAATACGTGCTTTCCGAGGCATGGTGGAAACTCGGTATGTAATGGGTGGTTACCCAACTACAGACCAACCTAGGCAAGCGCGGCTTCACCTTTCATTTTTTTTTGGGTTAAAAATCATCCCCCTCCCGCTCTTGAGCAGAGCGAAAGGTAGTGTCATACTTCTACTGACTAAAATCCACCTATGTTCCTGCTTAGCCCTATATGTCAAGGCCGCGGTTTCTCTTACAACATCCCGCAGACCCGTCGGGCAGCGCGGCTTTACCTGAAGATTGATTTGTGTAGTTGTTTTTATTGAGCCAAAAGCTCCTCCACCACCCAAGACAACCATCCGTCCCCACAAAAAGAACATATAGTCCTCACCCACAAAAGACCATCAGTCTGTGCATTGAACACAGAATTTTAATCGCACACCGCCACATAAAGTTCAACAGTAACCACAGATAAATAATCGACAACTTTGAATAGAGAGTTCCTTAGTTAACACTTGAAATACTCGCGGCACGGTCCATAAGACCGTGGAGTTACTTTTTCAGTTCCATACATAAATAAATGGCTAACTAAGACGTTGGGACACACTATTTTATGGTTCTGGTGTTCACAGCACTTTATTGTGTTCAGATTTACTTGTAGATCTATGTAAAGTGAAGCGTTTTCGATTTAGTCAAGAAAAAGCGAGAGGGTTGTGTTTATAATGACAGCTCTTGAAAGGATCTATTGTGCGAAGTGTGGCTTTTAATCGTGAGTTTTACTTGTCAGAGATAAATGTTAATAAAGTTACAGACATTATTTATTGCAATGTTTACTAAAGAAAAAAAAAACAATGTCGTATTGAGGTCGACGTCCTTCTTTTTATAGCCGGGTAAAAACGAGCGGTAACCAAAAGCTTAAACATCTGGCAACCAGTCTATCTAAACGATATCGTGTTAATCCATTCAGTGGTAACAGGCTTGTGGAGGTCAAACAGACGCTGAATCCGGTAAGACTAGAAACAGCTCCCATAAATAATTGGGAAAATTAAACAGATATCAATGACGAATCAATGATAATATTTCTTGATCTAAACATTATAAAGAGGTATTACAAAAAAAAAAACAAAATATCAAAGAAAGCCAGCCATAAAGTAACAACATAAATGAAAAACAAACACGATCGCGCAGTCGCCTACAGTTATTTGTGTGCACATAATATTTGTCTTCATACAAATTATGACATTGCCGCACAAAAGGTTAAGAAATTAACCAGCCGTTTACGGTCATCCTTTTAACTCGAAAACATTAATTATAACACCTCTTTAACTTTAAATTTATCGTGTTGTTTTGTTGCTCATTACTGGGTTTTAGTATTTTTTTATGCGAAGTGCTCGAGGTTTTAAAGGGTGTTTAAGTTTCTTATAATTTATGGCTCAAGGCGTATTTTATGGAGTACCTTTAAAGGCACGTGGGTATTTATGCCGCCGGTACGTTTCAATCTGGGAGATCTTTGCCTGTGGTCGTTTATTTCTTTGCGAACTATTTGCTCGCGTTCGCGGTTTGAATTTCGACGTTTTATTAGAGTCGATTTTGAGATTATGTTTCGTAAGCGTATCGTTTGCTGGTGTTTTGCCTGTTTTCGGTAACATAACCGGTACCAAATAGTTATAAGCACAGTTTACTGGTTCGTTGGCCTACTTTTAGCAAACTCCAGAGCTGAGCAATAGGTCCTTTTTTTGTGGGGTGGGAAATCATCAAATAACCCCGCCCGCTCTTGGGCAGAGCGAAAGGGAGTGTCAGACTTCTACTGACTAAAAACCACCCACGTTCCTTCTTAGCCCTTATGTCGAGGCTGCGGTGACTAGTGTACAACCCGCAGCCAAGAGGTCTTAAGTTGCATTTCCAGTTCGGGCTGAGTGTTACTAAGTTTCACCATCAGAAATTTCTCCTTTTATTATAAGACTTAAACATAATACATAAATTAATTAGCATACAAGAAATATAACAAAAGTTAAAAATTCGAACTTTCCAACTCGTGTAAGGAAATCAAATACCTATTTCGGTTACTGCAATTCGTCACCACATTACAAACATGAAGTGTGATCTATTTTACCCTATGATCTATCTCACAAATTCCATGAATTAAATGTATATGTATTCGTAATAAAATAGGCATAATAATAGGTTTTCCTGATAAAATTGATCATAGTTTCCAATAGCAAAAAATCATCGTGCAATTTCATAGTGAATGATATCGTAATTAATTATAATTTATTCATAGGTTTTCCTTTTATTCGGAAATATGGGTTATATAGTTTTGATTGATTCTATGAAATTGCAGGATATATTATGCATCTGATATTGTTTTAAGGAAATAGATATGGCGCCTACAGTAATTATATGTATCAGAGATTCACAGTGTTATTAGGTCAGATACTTTTGAGATAATAATAATTAATCACCTACTTTGTTTTTTCTACCACAAAATATTTATAAATAATTATGCTGAGGAGCACTGTGATGAGATTCTTATCCTACCCCTACCTACTCTCGACAGCGGGAAACCACTATATTAATATGTATTTCTAAATATTAGGTATATGTGCTACGTTTGTTTAGGAAATGAAAAAAAAAATTATTTGAAAAAAAAAACATTTTTTTGTAAGCTTCTCTGTCCCTGTGCAAAGGCTTCCCTCCACAAATTCCTCTTTATCTATTCCAACCAGACCAGCTACCGGTGACCAGTGGGAGAGTCTGTGGGAAAACCATATTCTTTTTCACTTTTTAAGATGATTCAAAATAAGGAAAAGGCATCTCGATATCATTCTCTAAGAAAAGTAAAACAAGGAAATAACAAAACAACCTGGATTTTCAACCACACACATTATTTTCCAAGATAAAAACGAACGTCATGAAGATGACGACGAGGTATCGAGAATATGATCATCATAATATTTATGAGGTCATAGTTATCAGAACAATATTGTTTATGACATCAGTCTAAGCGCTTTTCCTCAACATTTATTGTGCGCACGGCCAAGGTGTGGAACTCTCTGCCGGCTTCTGTATTCCCTACCACATACGACCCGTCTGCCTTCAAAACAAGAGTTAATAGGCATCTTCTGGGCTCGCTCGCTCCATCGTAGACCAGGGGCGTGCGCCCTATATAGGCTCTTAGGCTTAGCCTACCTTACCAACTGAGCATTTCTTATAACTAATTAACGATGCAATAAAATAACACTATGTACAAATTAATCATAAAAAAGTTCAAACTCCTGTTAAAATACTTATAGCAATTTTTCGCGTCCCACTAAAACTCATTGACAAGGATTACGATTAGTACGAATCTTATAGACAAACACTCGACTTGTCTAAAACCCATTCATAATTGTATGCACACAGCGTCACATCGGTACGTATGGCCGTGTCTATGAACCGCACACATACATAGATTTTCACATAGATTTTGAATTTTAACGCAGCAGCTCCTACGACTTTAGCTGAGTGGGCTGTGATTGGCTGCAACAACACAACCAATCTATAACCCGCGAAGTTCAAAACTTGCATTTTTTTGCAATTTGTAGGCCAGTGCTAGGTTGTATGTTGAATAAAATATGACTACATACGTCTTAAAACCGGGAATCATATTTTAATGAACATACAACCTAGCACTGGCCTGTAAATTGCAAAAACGTAAGGAAATTTTAATTTCGCGCTTCGCGAACTTCGGGCTTCCGTGCATAGAGCGCAGCACCTGTTTAGTTCGATGTTCGCAATGTTGTCAACTTGTCACCTCATTCATTGGATTTCGTATAATCCTGCAAAAAATGTTGACAGCTGTTGTGAACAAACTCGATATGAAAATGATGCAATTTTATTTGCTAGTATTTTTCTATCGACAATAATAACCTAGAAATTATTTTTTACGTAAGAGGAAGACATTACTGTTTCATTGTTGTGACAAGCAATATATAATGCGATTTTGTTTTCAAACCGAAAACGTACAGTTAACGTTATTAACAGTAGTGTAAATATTAATTTTGTTGTGTATTACTTGTTTATTCACGTAACAAATAACAATGGTATTTACTTGTGAAGTTTGTGCTGATAATGTGTGTTTATTACATGTTAAAGGTAATAAGTGTTCTCAATTATCGGTCAGTGGGTCGTCTTAGGGGCGGATCGTATAATGATAAGATTCAAGTTGTATCTAAAGGTAGACATGTACCCGAATTACGAAAATTTATCCAAAATCTTGCAAGTTACGTGTTCTGTAACTATCACCCACTCACTTGGATGAGATATTTGAGGTGGCCGAATCTTTCTTCTGTTTGCATCGTCATTAGAAAATCGTGAGTTAAACCTTGAATAATGTGGTGAGTTTTTGAATTGTATTTAAAAGTTTTGTTTTTACCGGCTTACTTTTAATTTTTTTTTTGCTGTCATTTATTTGTAGCCTACCCATCGTGGGGGACCACTGCACGCCACTGTCGTAGACCTCATCTGTCGCTTACCATCAGGCGAGATCGAGGCCAAGAGCGAGTTCATTCCAAATAAAAAAAATTAAAAAAAAAGTCTTGGAAATTCTTAAGAGATTTTTCTTCGGAGAACATTATTATAGCCATTGATTTTGTTAAATGATAACACGATTTAATAATAGACATAATTTTAATGACCGACTAAATGCAATAGTTGAGAATGAGACCAGAATAAATAGGTACTATAATTTATAGAAAATAACTTTATAACATATTATCAAGCAACTCTATTTAGTTATTACAGTCATATTACCAATTAGAAAAACGTACAAAAATAATGGTGTAATGTACACGTCTGATTTTACTCGACTAGGTGGAGCAAAATGGCTATGACTTTTTTACCACTAGCGATAATACATATAAATACATGGTTTTATGTAAAAAGAGCCAATATTAAACAAACAAATATTATTATTACTTCTGCTTAGTACATTGATACGACTATTTCTTATCATAATAATTTAATTATCCACTCACGTATAGAAATAACCAGACCCGGAACAACTACCTGTAGATCATACAGTAATAGTACATTGTTACCCAAGGGATGGAAGTTACTATTTAGTCCCGAAACGGGGTTCGCCCGTAACATAGTGAGGGCGCTAATAGTTCGAGGAACTAAATAAGTAATTTACCCGAGGTAAACACTGTGCTTTTCTTTACGAATACAAGAGAGAGAAAATAAGAACATAAATTATTAAATAAAGAAAAAATGAGTGTTGATCGGATGTTGTCGCTTTCCTGCTTATTTTTTTTGTTTGTCCTCTGGCAGTCCAGCTATACAGCCAGTATTTTTCATGTTCATCATTAAAAAAAATGGCAAAGATTTTGTCAAAATCTATGTCATTTTAGAGAAATGGTTGAAACTAAACTATATTAAAGTCTTATTATAATTTTATTTTTAAGATTCACGCTGTAATTGAGTGGCTGTATAAAAAGTTGGAACATGGTTCAATAAAAATGTGAAATGGACCAAGTTTTTTTTAAATAAATTACAGCTGTCAGTTGAAAACGATTCTCCCTAGGGCTGAAAAGTAGTACTTTCAACCCGCTCCGCAGGCATGTTATGACCTACTTTCAGAGTGGGTAAGGGTGGGAGATGAAAAATATTTTTCCGTGCCGGTTTAGAACCCGCGATGCGCAGTGCAGCTGCCAAACGCTCAGCGACGGCGCCAACCGTGTCAATAATTATGCAAAGTTATGAGATCTATGCCTTCCACGATACGATCTATAATAGTGCAGATGCATTCTGAATTTCTACGATGGATAAGTTATAGGAATTGGCCTAAGGAGACCTGTGTTTACATACTAATAAAGCATACTATAGAATCACTTGACGCCACCAGTGATTGTTATCTAAACAAACGTAGGTAGTTAATAACTTTATTATGCACAAGTCTATAATATTCCACAACTCTGACACAACGCCATCTAGTCCCAAGCTAAGCAGAGCTTGTGTTATGGGTACTAGACAACTGATAAACATACTTATATATTTCTAAATACATACATATTATAGATAAATTACACCCAGACACAGAACAAATGATCGTGCTCATCACACAAACATTTGTCCTGGGTGGGAATCGAACCCACGACCTCCGGCATAGCAGTTAGGGTCACTAACCACTAGACCAACAGGCCAATCAACACCAATCAACAACAACTTTTCTTCTTTCTTCAGTCACCTCCTTTCTAGCCATATCATCGTTAAGGCGTGGATATTATGTGAATTGGCCTTTTTACGTTAAGGGTTTTAAAAGGAGATTACAAAAATATATGACACTTATATGTTTAAAATAAATGTCAAGTCACAAATCCTTTAAACAAACACAAAAGTTAAATTATCAGCGAGGAATTTTACGCGACCAACGAAAGAACAAACACAAAAGAACTAAAAAGTTGGAAATAAAAAAGTAGTTAAGAATATGAATATTAAATTATGAAATGAAAATAGAATGGACCCCGCTTGCTTCCAAGTTTTGTTTAATTTAAAATGTGCTTGTTTTTGGCTTTTCAGTTTTTTCAGTCAGGTTTTTTTAGTTTTTTAACTACTTTTTTTCCGAGGCACGGAGGAAACTCGTTATATAATGGGCGGTCACCCATCCACAGACCGACCTAGGCAAGCGCAGCTTAACCTAAAGATCGACCCGAGTGGCAGTTCTTATTAAGCCACGAGCTCCTCCTAAACTATCAATCATAGTATCTTTTTTATTGCCATCAATATATTATATACAGTCATGCCAAGGGGACCTTCGGCTTATTTTTGCCAATTACTTTCTTAATTCTTTATATGGATCTTTTTCACGCAATCGCTACTCGCAAATCGCGTAGCTACTTCCCCTCTGGCGCCCAATAAATCGGTTGCGGGAGGGTGAAATTCAGCAGCATAAACATTATGTAATTTGAATTTAGGACTTATAACTTTTCTGGAAAACGGTTTTATGTCTTTTGTATATTATTGATTGTAATATTTATGACAAAAACGGATTTAGGACATATTATGTTTAGGGATTTGAATTTTATGTTATGTGATATTATGTGATTTAGTACGGGTAAGTTATCATTCGGGCAAATGATGATTAGGACGAAAAAAGTTATGGAATTATAAATCATGATAAAAAAGTTAGGTGACCCAATAGAGAACTCACAGAAAAAGCTAGTAATGGTATACAGACGGAAACGACACCGGCGTCAGCAAAGGGAGACAGAAAAACCATAAAAAACCAAAAGGAAATTGCAAATAAACGACCTATATCAAGAAATCGTGCGTTTAATTACAAAAATTTCAATACAAAGGGTAACTAATAGGTTTTTGTTGTATAAATTAAACAATAGAGTTTATTACTGCACGTTTCTGGGGACGCAACCATCACGTCTTTGTTTAAATGTCACTTTCGTGTGTGAAAGATATGGAGCTATAGAGGGTATTCAGCTTCATCTCTTTTACACACTGAAGTGACGTCATAGTAATACTGCAATGAGAAGTGGTGGTACAGGCCCTGATATTAGTGACAAACAAACAAACGACGATAAATTAGCAATGCTGAAGGCTTCGCTTAGGTAAATCACTGCGATACACGCATGGCCCCTCAACACCGGACGTTTATGACTTTTGTCTTAGATTATGATACGAATGGATTAGTAAGTTTACATATGTGTTGGTTTTTGTAATGTATTAAAGAGCATAATGGCCCTGGGTCCATATCCCAGATCAGGGGAAGGGAAGTGTTATTGGGTTACATTTTAGAATTTTCTCACCAGCAGGCACGGAGTCTGGATTACTGCCCGATTGATGGCAGTAGACTGGCCTCCTGTAACATGTCTCAAAATGTGTTCTATTAATAAGTATGCCTCTTCCTATCCGTATCCTTTACAGGCTGTTATGATATGCTTGAGTTGCTGAGAGTGCTTGATAGTTTGCTAAAAATGTAAGGTATTTTAAAACTTATAATGGTGCAATAAATTAGTCAAGTTAAACTCAATAACATTTTCCCTTCAATGCTAAAAATCTTTTTCTTTTCACGGTTATGAAAAACGGTCAGCTCGTAATACATCTCTCTCGTTTGACTGTAGTTGCACAGTTTTTATACTTATCATAAAAACTGGTCATCCATGAAGGAAAAGTTATTTTTTGCTCATAACTTTTCCTTCACAGATGTTAGATTTACTGATAAAACCTTTTCCTTATCCAGTATTACGCGAATCCCGCTCATGAATACACATTTATAGCAAGAAAATGTTTATAGAACAACACAATAGATTTCTGCTGCCGATACGAACCGATTGATATCATTGTGAATAATTATCGGTACCAGTTATAAAACTGACAGAAAACCTTTATAATTTACAAACCTATCGATGTAACCAGGTGGTAACTACGCAATAATAAGAGTAAGCTTTGTACTGTGACTGTTATTGTGACTACCTCTTTAGTGTAAAGGTTGCGACCTATACACTAAACACACACTACACTTTTAACTAAATGCCTGATCGCTTTTACGATTGTTCTGCACTTTATCTCTGTGGGAAACTGTAACATTGGAAAAACACACTGGTATTCTTCCGATGTTACAGTTTTAGAGCACTGTTTATTTAGAGCACTGGCTCTAGCTAGAGATTGACGTGCACTTAAACGTACTCATAGAAAAGTAACCAACAAACAGACACATTACACTACCTATTTATGAAATCAATGATAGTAGGCCTCCGATAATCCCCTGTAATTAAGTCAGTTAAGATAAATGCATACATTTATTTCATTGTACTGCGCATTTACAATGATGTACAAGCTTTTGATTGCCCGATAGGATGATACTCACAGTATATCGGACAAAAACGTGTGCTAACTTCGTGAGTCCGATGTTAGGGACAATTATTGTGGTATTTTTTATCTTAAGTAGGCTGTTGATTGTATTATTTATGTGTGTTATTATTATTTATTAGTTAAGCAATGTCGTGTTATAAATCAAAACTTATAAGTTTGTTGTAGACAATAATATAAATGTCATCGCGATGGGCATCTCTGTTAGAAATCGTTTGTTTATGTTTGTTTGTATCGTTACCATGCCCTTTTAAGATACTCAGTACCTACCTATTTGCTCATGTCTAAGGACTTATTTATTTATATTATACACAGCAACAGCATTGTCACTAACAATACGAATTAAAATAACATCTATAATCGGAATATCATTAACCATGCAAATAACTGGGTACGTATGACATTGACATAATGAAGTTAAATGAAGTCGTACATCAATCGTGTATCGTAATAATAACGTATGGTTGCCAAAGTTTATCATTGATAACAGTAGGCACACTAGCTTTTATAGTCAGTCACACAGTCAGTAGGGACTGTGGAACGGTAAGCGTAGTTTTGGATGGGCAACCTTAAAGGTCTTCGTCAGAACAGGTGGAAGGCAGGGGACAAGGTTATGTGGTGCAGCTTGAGGGAGGCTTGTGCCTGCGTTATGTTTATTTTCATTGGTGGTTTTTAGTCAGTAGAAGTCTGACACTCCTTACCGCTCTGCCCAGAGTGGGAGAAGCCATTTGATATTTTCCCACTCTACAAAAAAAGAGGGTTTTGTGATGATAAGAGTTCCCAAGCACCCAACCATCGCAAATATATTATAAAAGAAGAAACTTATAGCTAAACCGATGAGCTAAAATATATTTAAAGAACAGGAAAGGTCTGTCTCATTTGCGTGGGTTTACCAAGAATGCCACTGTAATGCAAGTCTACAGATATCAAAACTTACGTATTAAAGTTCTCGTATTAAAAATAATGCATTACTTTCCGACAATACACTTGCTTGAGTAGTCACCGAGACCAATAGACATTTTACTTAGCTGTTTTCAGCTTGCTTCCCTTACTCACGAATTCTATTGAAAGTGCTGGAGACAAGCTACTCGAAAAAAAACGTGTCTCATAAACTCATTTTCGTATTTTTTTTTTCAGTACTAGCGGACGTCACGCGGTTTCACCCGCGTAGTTCCGGTTTTCGTGGGAGTACTGGGATAAAATATAGCCTATGTTACTCAGGGTGAATTTAACTTTCTAATGGTGACAGAATTTTTAAAATTGGCGCAGTAGTTTTTGAGTTTATTCATTACAAACATACACACACACACAAATATAAATACTTCCTCTTGTAGATTGGCTGTTTCCCGCGACTTCGAACGCATGCAAATTGGGATGAAAGTTTGAGAATAAAGTATTCTATTCCAGTCTAAATCTAACTCTTTCGCCGAAAGTGCTATTATCACTTTCGCTGGATGGGGACATCAATGGATGTAGAAACACACTCGCAAAAAGAATAAAAAAAGTTAATACATTTATGATAACATTTCAATGGATGCACATTCACGTGTACGTTCAGACCACCAGCGCCGGCACGGTAGCCCGGGGTCGCGGGTTCGATCCCGTGCAGGACGCGCATAAATATTGTTTCGTCTACAACAATCCCGATCATTTTTGTCTTTATTTATTGAAAGCATGCACCACCATTGTCATGGGCGAACGTGATCTCCTTACAATGTTACTAACCAAAACACAATGTTATAAACTTATTAAGTTTATGAGTTTTCTTGAGATTTTTATTAGATAAGATACTTATATATCGGTGAAATATTTATTTGAGCAGGTATTACATATTGTCAAGTTAAATATGCTTATTCAATAAGCATATTAAAGGTAATACCAATATGGTTTGGTTTTATTTTTAGTTTTCGATTTTAGATTGATAATTAATGATGATGATGGTAAATTATCTATTTATTTTAATGATGAGCAAAAATCTCAACACGATAGTAGCTGGAAAACGGAGGACGCCACCAAACCCGGTCTAGAAAGAGGTGTACTAGAAAGAGTGGTCTAGAAAGAGGTGTACTCTGTACCCGCCAGCCTTGGTTTGAAGAGGCACAGTAAATTAACTCTTGGAGGGAATCGAAGGAGGCCTTGGATCAGCAGTGGGATAGTACAGAATAATAAAAAAATGGAAGATAATTGCTTGATCGCGATCCTTGTTCGTATGCTGGTGACTTCAAACTGCTCCGGAGCAGTTTGAAGGCAAGGCAATAAGGCCGTTTTCAAACATAAATTTTAGGGGATCGGACCGAGTCAAAAAAATATGAACCTAATTAGTCCGTCTGTTAGATTATCGAAAAATATTGGATAAGTATTTTTTGTTTCATCAAATCAATAAAAATTTACGAAGATAAAACGCGTCAAAGATGAGTGGTGGTTTGTTACGTCACTGACCGGTAAAAAAGTCATACTAATGTCTTAGAATATGACGTCACACGAGTTTTTAAAGCACTGTATCGTATTCATTGTTTGTTAACGTGACAAAAGAAAAAATACGTATCCAATATTTTTTGGTAATCTATCTGACGGACTAATTAGATTTTTTTGGTTAACTACCCTATTTTTTGTCAGCATATCGACGTACCCATGTCATAGCGTATATTGAAATTATGACAACAACTTCAAACACCTTTTTCGTACATAAAACTTTTCTTCATGTTTTAAATTCACAGGCGTACGATTGTTTGTGTGCCGTTCGACGTAACTTTGTTACAGCGCACTGGTATGGAGTGACGAAGTGACAGGCGCGAAGTCGGCGTCCTGTGACGAGTCCAATCAATTTGTAACTTCACAATACGCAATACATCGCGCCAAACTAACTGGCTCACACCGACACAGGGTGATTCTGAAATAAGATTAGTAACCAGCATTTAAAAAATGGATATACAGTGATTGTGTATACAGAAAGAGGGATTATGCTTTGGATATCCCAAAATAACTGGCCAAGTGCAAGTTGGACTTGCACATGAAGGTTTCGTACCATCGTAGTATCCCCAGTGTCATTCATACAGTGTTTGTATGAATGACGAAAGTTTTAGTTAAGAAATTTTAAATGTGCTATATCTCAAAAACTGTTTACTATATTATATTGTTCAAACCAATTTAATTAATCCAATTTAATTTAAGTTTTATCTGTGTAGCCGTAATGGTTTGCGAATAAAGTGGCTGTGACATACGGACGGACAGACAGACATGACGAACGGTTCCGTTTTTTGCCATTCGGCTACGGAACCCTAATCTATACATTAACGAATTTCTTAATGATAAATTTTGACATGTATAAATTATTAATAACATCATAATTTTATTAATACCTGCTTTGACATCTGATTTTTTGTATTATCGTAATTAATTTTGTATCAATTACAATGGTGAGATGATGACACTACTTTATTATAACTCATTTTACTTTTTAATTTATTCTCATAATAATAATAATTGAATTATGCATGTTTAAGGTTACCGGAATCAGAATCATTTATATGCAATAATAGGTATACAAATATGGTGGAGCTTTGATGAGCGTCCCTATACATTTTGCCTTACGGCACGCAAAATTATTTAACAGTACTTATTACATTTACAAAAGCGTTCTATTTGCTTAAGCACAATGCAAAAAAATAAAATAACAAAAAAATGAAAAAAAAAACAGATAAGTACATAGAAATGTCAATAAAAAGCAAACTTAAAAAAAAAAACAACAATTATATCCAAATGTAAATAAATTAAATTTAAAAATGAAAACCTCAAAAAATCAAACTAAAACTGTCAATAAGTTAAGATTTAAAAAAATGCCAGAAAATTCAATCACAAATGTCAAAATAGTAATAGTGATAGTTACATCTAATTAGTTGGTGAAACTTTACTCACATTCATCATCATCTGCCTAGCATTTTCACAACGTTGCACGTTCACAAGTCACAGATCCAGTCAAGTCAAAGTAAAGTCAAGTCAGAGTCCAGTCTAACCAGATGCTGAATACCAGTATTCTACGTCAAGCGACTAGCGAGAGTCAGACGACTTCCAGAACCCATTTAGTATTGAAACTTTACACACATTATGGTACCTATCGATTTGTAAAGATGCTAACAAAAAAAAAAGCTTTTACAAAATTGTATTTTAAATCAGTTTGCCTTGGGGTCATTTCCAGAAACATAAACTCGTATTACGTTGTCACAATTTTCAAAACACTAAACTTTACAATTTTAATACCATCTCTTTTAAAAATTTTCTCCACAAACATACATTTATGCAACTTATACAGAATACCCCTCCACACCGGGTGTCTCATACAAGATGCATAGAGGCGACCCTGCGCAGGAGCCGCTGTGTTGTGCCGCTAATGAACGCAAGCGCACTCATTACAGCTGCGTAACGAGACCGCACACATTCGATGCCCGAGTTGCACACGTTCAATATTCAGATTGATGGGGTCGGTAATGCAGTTGTGTCATTGCTTGCGGATATCAATTAGGCATGTGCATGTTTGGTTGGCAGAATAAAAGTAAACGGTCAAATTAACTTACCTACTTAGGGAAACCAACAGACATGATAGAGACATACTCTCAACTTCCACCTTTCAGATAACTTCTAAAACAAATACTTTTATTCAGAAATTTAATTTTCATTATCTTTCAGTTATTTATTTAACATAACTTAAGGCGGTTAGATAATCCCGTCGGGGCTGCGGGATGTTGACATAAAGGGCTAAGAAGGAACATGGGTGGTTTTTATATAGTCAGTAGAAGTCTGACACTACCTTTCGCTCTGCCCAAGAGCGGAAGGGGTTATTTGATGATTTTTTACCCACCAAAAAAAAAAGGAGGTTAGATAATCAGTCGCTTCGTGGAAAATATTGGTATTTATTTATAATTTTACATCACAAAATGACTATAATAGTGTAGCGGGTTAAAAAGGGCACAAATTCTCCAAACAACTGCATGGTGCCAATTGTCTGAGAGTAGAAAATGACTGTAACATACGGACGGATACACATACGGACAGGACGAATCTACAAGGGTTTCGGTTTAGCTATTTGGCAACGGAACCCTAATAAAACGGTAACGTTGGTTTCAATTTTAGTCACAGATCGCAACATCCTGGATTCCTTGAACAGCATACTTAGGTACTTCACAATTCAAAACAAATGACAAACAGTACCTCATAATTCCACCATAAGTATAAGTACCATAAATAAGACTGTATCAGCAGTAAATTAAATTCCAACGAACACTATTATTATCATATCTTACGTGGCGGTTAGCAAAGAGTTATGGCGTATAAATATTATAATTTGCGATACTATGTACTAGCAATAAGATTCACTTATGCGCTTACGTCTAAATTTCAATGGCGATGGTATTCTGTTGAGGGTTTTGTGTTAGCGGTTGCTTAGAATAGCTGGTTTGGTTGTCCTTTATGAAAATATACTTCACGAAAAGTGTTCGAACAATGTTTAGATTTATTCCCGGTCGATCATTTCATCTTCATGCCAATCTCTGGAAGAAATTAAATAGTGAGTTAAAGTTTTCACATCCCAGCTCCACTTGTGAAATGTGGTGATTCTATGGCCATACACGCATAAAGGTTGTGAGCACCTGATTTTTGACGTTTGAAAAAATAATTTCTTTTTTCTTTCTTTTTGACTTTTAATTTTAAGGCCTTTATCTCTTGATCTTCTTATATTTTATATCTTTTCGATATTTTTCGACAAAGCAAAAAGGTTCGTAGCACTAGCCTCCCGTATATTTCCAGCAGGACTTGGCTCGTTGATCCGTAGGTGGTTCTTACGTTGCATAATATCAGTAATTTTATCTTATCAAGTGGTCTCAGGAGAGAAAATCGGGATGTGACCCCTGTCAGCGATAGATGAAATTACTGTCCAACGCTTAAATCATAGTTTTGTTTTGTTTATGATGTGGTTTACTCCGAATTGAGAGTTAGGGTTTTACATAAAATATTAATGTTAGAAACAAGAAACGATAAAAGGACTCTGTGAAGGATAATACATCTAGAAAGGATAGGTGACTGCTAAAATGACGACTAATAGAGAATAAAATGACGACTATTTGGGGTCGGCGCAGAATGTCTTCGTCTTCCCGTCGACCCCAAATAAATTGGAAAAAGAAAACTCGTGGCTCATTAACAACTGCCGGGTCAGGCCATTCTTCAGGTTAAGCCACGCTAGCCTAGGTTGGTTAGTTGATGGCTGACAAATTCATCAATGAGGATCTGGTTGATAGTTTTAATTACTACAAGAAATGTTTGTGGATGGTTTTAGTCATGTCGCTCTTCCAATAAAGAGTGATCCAGTAAATTAGCAGATTCTTTCATCCATTTATTTTTTAATGAACTGTGCCTGCTCTTGATTTTAATTTGTCCTAAGGGCAGATAAGAGGTTGACAATGGAACGTGGTAATCCAGAAGAAGCCTATTTACTCGCGACTTATATAGATTGGGGTTATATGAAATAGAGAAAACCGACGCAGGCAGTGAGTTCCACAGTTTGGCTGTGCGCATACTATAAGATGTAGTATAGCGCTACGTACGAATTTGTGGATCATTGGTGATAACCTGCAGTACATCTAGTCTCCCGATAGAAGAAGGAAGATGGTGTAATCAGCTCATGGAGCTTTTGCACACACTTTCCGAAGTCCAGTCTAAGTGGTATATTGTTCTTCCATTTATCGACTACAAAATTACCAGAAACATCTACCAACTTATCGAACTATATCGTACGACTCATTTCAATCTTACCAAAAGACCCAAACAAAAAGTCCCTTCAGCAAACACAGTTACCCAAAACAATACTACGAAAAAAAACAATTATAAAACCAAAATCTCCTAAGATAAAATTCTTCAAGGAGGCTGCATTGTTTCCGAACACGCGTCGATATAAAAACGCTATTGTAATACTGAGAGGAAATGGAAAGTGGGATACTGGGAACGTCTGCGTAACGCAAGGGTAGCCCGTGGACGATGGGAGTACGCGCCGCTATGCGATTCATAGGTGCAGGGTTGCGCGGGAGTTGCGTGGTGAATTGAAATAATTGGTTGAGGGGGATAATGTAACAAAAAAGTAAGCCTTTGTGTTCTAAATTAATTGATACGAGTAGAATCATCATTCTCTTCTTTAACGTGTTGTTGGTGCCGTCGAGAAATATGTTTTTGCAAAACTGGTTTTTAATAAATAATCTGTGTATTAAGAAGAGGTCTGTGTCTTGGGTTTGAACTTGAGACCTATGACTTGGCAGTCCGACAGTCACACCAATTAGCACTATGGGTCGGTGATACGGTGATGGTCGCTAAGGAGCTAGTGTCTAAATAATAACAGCTGCAGTTTCCATCTTCAAGGCGAAGCAACGACAGACCAGTCCACGAATGGTTGACCGAAATAGAAAAAGGGGCTTTGTGGAAACCAAGACCCAAAGCTGACTCAGGCATTGTTGGAAATAGTCAAGGCAGACGGCGATTAGTTTTAGGAGGATAGTTTTAATAAAAAGCTTCGTGTGTTGTATAAAAATTAATAGAATTATCATCATGGTCTCGACTCAGAAATTTCCACGCAAAAAGTAAACGACAATATTACGGTACTGTGTTGATATCGATGATTCCGAGAAGTCAAGGCAATTACTATAGAGACAGTTTTTTTTGCACAGCAGGAGCTGTTAACATAATTTATGTTTGTACTGAGTAAATACGTATAAATGGCGCTAAGAGCCCAATTTACACATCTTTGTCCTTCACTCATGAATTATTTTATTCCGAATCCTTTTTCAATCCGTCACAATCTTTACATCTATTCTGGATTACCCTGTATATCTAAACACAGGGATAGTAATCCTAGAACATTGAAGCTGGTGAAACACAGGCCTTATCTCTGTGTGGCCAGTAACATACTGGTTTGAGTATTTCAAGGTTATATATGTTTGCACGACAGAAAAACATAAAGAAGATTATAAAGTCAAGTTTATTATCAACCAATAAAAAACAACATTCGTAACAACCCTACCCAATCTTATACGTTTTATTGTACCATGCAATGTGCGTCGAATACTCGCGTGCGGGATAAAACAATTCGTGTGCGCGTGCCTTTACTACCATCGACGCGACGCACAATACGTTTTGTGTGAGATTACCCGATTACTTTACTTGCAGATTGGATTGAAATATAATTTTGTAAGCATATAAGTGTAGAGGGGAATGTAGAATTGATGGATGGATGTTAGGGGGAAATATTATGATAGACGGCTTGTTTGAAAATAAATGAGAAAAGTTGAGGAGTAAGTGTTTTATCATGGGATTCCTGGCTGGCTGGCGGCCTGGATTTACGGATAATAGTAAAATAAGGTTGAAGTTGGCGGGCCATTAATGCAGCTGACAAGGTGGACGACAGGGTTAGATCGTGCGGTAGGCAGACGATCTCACTAAAGTGGCCAGAAGAAACTGAATAGTCTTTTTGTTGGGGCGTGGGTTATCGTCAAATAACCCCTCCCGCTCTTTGGCAGAGCGAAAGAGAGTGTCAAACTTCTACTGACTAAAAACCATCCATGTTCCTTCTTAGCCCTTTATGTCGAGGCCGCAGTATCTTTTACAACATCCCGCAGGCCTTTGCTTTCTTTTCTTTTGATCTCTTTACGGCGCGCGTGGAACACGAACGCGCTGTCGACACCGCCTGTCGTCGTCTAAAGACGGACAGACGGCGAGCTAGCCCATTACTCACCGTCCACAGGCCCGCGTCTACGGTGACCGGAACCCGTCACGTGGTCCTCGACGCCCGATTAAACTGGTAACCTCGTGGCTCCGAAAAACTCTTCTCTCTCTCCAAAACTCTCCACTGCTAAAGGCTGGAGGTTTTGTATCGTTACAAAACCGCCAAAAGTACACTGAGCTTTGGGTGGTCAAAGTTTGAAGAAAAAGATTCGCAATTAAGCATTGGTACAATTTCGGTCTTAACATAAATCATGATCTAGACCCATAACACTTTGTCATAATAATGTGACATGCAAACATTTGGGTTTATAATTATTTTTAAAGTCCTAATTAATTAAGAGATGATATACTATATACCAGAACGAGTAAACGTTTTTCTCGTCTCAAATTAAACAGAATGTTGGTTATGACAGTTACCCCTAAGAAATACCACACTGCTGTTAAACTGACTGATAGTTATGGTCGCATATCGATTATCAATCAAAAACACAAATGCACAAAAGCATTTTAAAATAGTAACAGGTTATAATACCAGTAAAACATGCATCTGTAGTACTATAGTCCTTTTGCAAAACCCTATGCTTCCTTCAGCTTGTTTTAATAACAGTTTTTTAGATAAATGCTTATGGAGCCAGCTGCACTCTTGATCAGTTTATACCTTCCATAAAGGTATTCTAAAAATCCTTCATAGACTTTTTATAAAAGGTTCACAAAGCATTCTGCTCCATCTCAATTGACCATCCTTTTTATAGTTCGAAACCACCAGTTTAGTTAACCCTCCAATATCAGTTGATTTACCCGTCGCTGGTTACATTTTCTTGGATCAGAAGAGGGAAGGGAAGGTCTGTGTATTTTGGTTTGCTTTCAAAACACGGATTGGACGCATCGTATCAATTTAGATGAAAACGCATTGGTATTTTAAGAATGTCGGAAGTGAACCCTTGGACTCGAGTACTGGATTGATCGAAGTGTTTAATAAAGTACTTATACAACCAATTACAAATATATTTTTTTGGAAAAAACGAGGTAAAGCTTCAGTGATTTACTGTGTCTGTGTAAAAGTTCTGTGCATTGTAGTATTCGGTAACCATAAGTATTTACTTATGCGTTAAGAAGGAACAAAAACAACTAATCTTGTTTTCATTTTCCAGTCAGTAATATGGTCTACTGGACAACAGAGCTCTGATATCCCGTAAGTAGCTATTTAGGATATGAAATACAGCTGCGATAACGCTTCGTATAAAACGTTGAATCCAATGAATTATAATTGCCAACAGTATGCCCATGTCAAAAGGTAAACTTCTCTACAGCATACAAATAAAACTACGGTCAATGGTTCAACTTATAAGGTCCACATTGGTAATCAATTCAAACATTTTCCTCTTTATTTTTCCAATACGCATCCGAATTAATTTGTGCACGAGTATCAGCCTATTATGTTCCCACCACTGAGCAATAGGCCTCCTTATTGTATGAGGGTGAGGTCCGCAAACTACCACAATGGCCCAGAGTGGATTGCTAGATTTCGCATGTTATCAAATTAAATAAATTCTAGGACATGTCGGTTACCTTACGATGTAACTACAATGCATGCGACACGTTCCATTTTCAAAACTGCAAAACAAAACAACTGCCACCTTAATGAACCAGCATTACCTGTCAATGAGAACAGTTTGAATTCAAACTTTTTTCCGTTCCGTTTTTCTCTCGTGTCTAATTGGTTGGAATCCAGCTGGCACGCTAGGCGCTCGAAGCACGTAATTGTCACAGTCCGCTAGGTGGCAGCAATGTGCCTGTCACCGCGGCCATTTTAATTAATTTCATGGTAGTAATAATAGTGGGCGGTTTTTATTATGATCATCGCTAATTGAGTTAATTTTTAAATTGAGGTATTTGTTTTTGGAATTGTGGGGTTTTCATTGGCTGTGATATTATGATTAAGTGTAACTTATTAGATTTAGTAACTTAGGACTATTCATGTTTCATAAGAGTTTTCTGCCGACAAAACCCATGCATTTATGTTACGTGTAGGATCTACATTATTTTCTCCTCGATAAATTGTGGAACGATTTTCTATAACCGTGTTTTGATATGGAAAGTTACCACCAAGCGCTTATATAATTATGTACGGTATTTATTTAGTTCCGCGCTAAACAAGTGTTTGATTGAAAAAAAAACTCAGTGTATAAGTGTTTCATCTCATATCGTGTTAGGAGGACGATAGGAAGACCTGCTCCGATTCAAAATTCAATCATCCAAAGCTCGTCTTCTGAAAATAGCGATGAATGGTGACGAAATAGAGAAGCAATGTCCAACAATGGGCTGATGTTGTTGACTGAGATCATATTCGGTCGTATTGGTTTGACATGCGATTCACATGTACAGACGTTATGAGGCTGCCTAAATTTGGCAAGTTTATTTTAAAGATCTTCAAATTTATCGCTGAATCGTTAGGTTTAAGGTTGGTTGGGATTTTTTTACAGTTTCAGGTACTACGGGACGATAAACTGTTTAGCGCTATAATTTCACAGTGCGATAGTCATTTTCTTTATCTAAAGCCTTTTGTCCGCCTCTGAAAAATAGTAAGTACTCATGTCAAAACCATCGTAAAACGATGGTAATTGTCTGTTAGGTGTTGTGTTACATAAAAGGTACTATAATATTGTCTCTGTGGATAGAGCGGAAGGGAGTGACAGACTTCTACTTAATTAAAACCAACCATGGTCCTTCTTAGCCCCTTGTGTCCGGGGCCGCGGCATGTCTTAAGAAAAACGCGCAGCATTATAATATTGCCATACGGAACCTTCAGGTAAAAGAGAATGACCAAAACTCGTACCAAGAAATCTCATGTTTCAAGATCAAAATGTTATAGTAACTATTTACATATTTTTTTACGACTTTCTCCGGTTGGGATTTGATCTTTGAATGGGGAATTTAATTTAGGGCCGGTTTTTCAATCGCCAGTTAACTTTTATCTGACGAATAAGTATGTCATATTGACAGTTTTTGTATAGATAATCTGTCAAAACATCAC
This sequence comes from Diarsia rubi, assembly GCA_932274075.1. Lineage (NCBI taxonomy): Eukaryota > Metazoa > Arthropoda > Insecta > Lepidoptera > Noctuidae > Diarsia > Diarsia rubi. Next base: position 11,421,266 of record OW026433.1, on the reverse strand, counting down.
ATTTATTCCTCAGGTAAAAGTTAACTGGCGATTGAAAATTCGGCCCTTAAAGTATAAAAGTATGAATATTGTTTTACTCCCTACACATGTCGTTCACACAACCAGTTCAAAAGTCGTTCTGTTAGATCTGTCAGTTGATTTTGACAATTCGGCCGACTTCACATCGTAGAGGTTTTCCTACAATATCTGCTTGCCTACTTTTGTGGTTATTTTGGTTTTTATAAAATTACTCCGAAACTCGGATTTAGTTTTTCGAACTAATATTATAAAACGGAGTTAATATGATAAATGTAGACAATAAAAATAAAGTTTGATGTTGATGCAGTTTGGTACGGGATCCCGTATATCCATGAACATTATCCTTCATTAAAATACCACAACTTCATAGTTACCTCACCAAAACCACATTTTTCCATACCACCACCAACAGCTTACATAACCCACCCAACCTATACCATTTAGTTCCTACTCCACTTTTCTCCGTAAACGTCTGCTATCTACTCGCCCGTAAATCTCTCCGTACCACGAGGCTACAAATTACGCTCAATATCGTCGGTGATATGGCTGTGGTATCGGTTGCCATGGCAACGGGCGTGAGAATCCTCCGGTCACTGGTACCCGGTGACCTTTGAGGTGGTCAATTGTGTATAGGGTGTTGCTGATTCTGTTAGAGTTTAGAGATCTAACTGTGAGATTCGTTGGGTGGAAATGGGTTGGATGTTTAATTCATTTAGGTAAATTTTGTGTGTTTACATGAATTTTATCGTGGTTTAGAATAATGGGTGTTAACACGCCTTAAACTAAGCCATGAGATATTTGTACTTACCGCCTTGGTGGTAATTTTTATATTGAACGATACCTGTGAACCCAAAATGGACTCTGTAGCTCAATATACAATAAATCATACAATACAAACGCAGTTAAATTAATGAAATAAAACTTAGTGTAGCGTAATTCATATTATTATCCTATTAAGATTCTGCTAAAGCTGATATTTAAAACTCCTTGGTCTGTTTAGCGTCAATAGGTTTTCCTCCTTAAAAACAGTTTTTAAAAATCCCACTAATATTATAAAGCCGAAAGTTTGTGAGTGTGTGAGTGTCTTTGTTTGTTACTTCTTCACGTAAAAACTAGAAAACGGATTTGGATAAAATTTGGTACACAGATAGTTTATAACCTGGATTAACACATAGGATAGTTTTAATCCCGATTTTATCTTCCCGTGGGATAATTTTCGAATTGTAGCGGGTGAAGCCGCTTACAACAGCTGGTAACCAATAAAATGTGCGTTTGCTAACCTCTTTAGGATTAAAAGCATAATGATGAGATTTATTACAATCTTATTAAGAACCACCATTTAATTGGTAAGAATGCTATTGATATTTTACTGGGCACATCTCCAATTTTATTATCGTAACAAAATAGCAAAATAATAAAACAAAGAAAAGCATCACGCTGTAGATTTGTTTAGCATAGTAAGCCAAAGGCAGGGAGCATTCTTGCGAGTAAGTAAAAGATCAGTAATCTTTTACTAGTGTGAATCCAGAACTTACTTACACTTACTGTATCTTTTGGTCATTTAACTTTGAATTGTTCTTTAATCACTACTTAGATATAAAACAAAGTCCTCCACCACGTCTGCCTGTCTGTCTGTTCGCGATAAACTCATAAACTTCTGCACCAATTTTTAATGCTGTTTTCACGAATGAGTAGAGTGGTTCTCGAGGAAGGTTTTAAAATATAATTTGTCGCGATTACGGATATCCACGCGGGCAAAACCGAGGGCATTAGCTAGTGCAATTAGTAAGTATCTTTATTTACCGCTTGTAAGACTGGCAAACAGGGTGTAAACAGACCCTTGAAGATTTCGTCAATCAAGCATTCTGTACATCATACAACTATAATTATACGCAAAAAACTATTGTGGGACTCTGAAAATTTTTGGGGTGCAATATTTCAAGATAGTAGTCAAAGTAAGGCACTCAAATATCCTGTCGGGGCCGCGGGTAGTCCAACGGTTATCGCGGCCTCGACATAGAGGGCGAAGAAGGAACATGGGTGGTTTTTAGTCAGTAGAAGTCTGACACTCCCTTTCGCTCTGCCCAAGAGCGGGAGGGGTTATTCGATGATTTTACACCCACCAAAAAAAAAAAAAAAAGGCACTCAAATATTATAGTAAATAATAATAATAATATTCCACAACTATCACACAACGCCATCTAGTCCCAAGCTAAGCAGAGCTTGTGTCTTGGGTACTAGACAACTGATAAACATACTTATATATTTCTAAATACATACATAGTGATGGATACATTGAAAATTATGGAGGTCCTTGAGGTATTTAAAATAAAATCAAAACATTAATTGATATTTATTATCAATTATTATTAATAAATATATAAAAATATATAAATATTAATATTTATATATATTTAATTGATATTGTTTTTTTTTTCAATAAACAAATTTTTTAGTTAGTTTGTAGCCTACCACAATTTTGTCTTTTTTTAACATAAGGTTTACTGGTAAAGAAAGCCTTGTGACATTAAGTCCGCCTATGTATCACTATTGTGCATAAAGATTGAATAAATAAATAAACATTAAAAAAATGATTTGGAACTTTGACCCCCAATATCGAGAACTAGGAGAGAGGACTAGGAGGATAGTAACTAGGAGGTTCCCAAATATAGTCTAGAACAAAACATTAATCGCAATTAGTGGAAAACAAGTACTTCTGGCTTGTTAAGAATACTCATGACTTATTTTACACTCATTATAATAGGGGTTCCGACAAAAAAATAATAATTAGTCCGTCAGATAGATTTCCAAAAAATATTGGACACGTATTTTTTCTTTTTTCACGTAAGCAAACAATGAAGACGATCCAGTGCTTCGAAAACTCGTGAATTGCTCGAAAAGGCCACATGTTAGTACATTTTTCACCTACAAATGACGTCACAAACCCCCACTCATGATCTTTGACGCGTCTTATCTTCGTCAATTTTGATTAATTTGTTATAGCAAAAAAACACGTATCCAATATTTTTCGATAATCTACTGACTGACTGACTAATTAAAATCATATTTTTTTGACTCAGTCCGATCCCCTATTTAAACGAAAATACTGAAATGAGAATTAGTGTTAAATAATAGTTAGGTATATCCAGCTCATTTGATAATGTTGGCTTAGTTTATTTTTACATAGGCTTACAAAACATAAAATCCAATAATTTTATTGGGACATCATTTAATTAATTCTAGCTAAGACAAAATGCAGCATGCAAAAATTTAACAAGCATCTCTATACTAAACAATGATTAACACGACCGTTATTTTATTTTTAAACTACATTACTTTACCACCATTCAATAGAATATCTACGAACAATTCTCAACAATTACCGTATATTTATTCTAAAATTATATTTGCATTTTACCTACCTCCCTCTTCATCAATCAACCAATATTTTTTTTATAAATTTCGTTCTGTCAAAATAATAAAGAAATGATGAACTAGTTCTGGTACATCATAAACAGCATTTGAATGTCCCTGTACTCGCATTTTTATTGTACCAATTCTAAGTAAACAGCGAAGAATTTTCAAAGAAAAAATATTTAAAATTGAAGCCAGATATTATTTAGCACAATTTTTTCTAACGAGGAAAATACAATTTAAATAATAATTTGTTCCAGATAGGTATAACTCTTTTTTCTCATATCTACAACCACTGCCATTTTACCGGAACTCAGGGTCAATGACATATTATTTTAAAGTTGATCTATATTTCACAAAAAACTAAACAATTCGTCCAAAAAACGCACTTGATTACGTCTCTCTCTATAAATAAGTCCCATGCTAATTGCGTGGGAGAGAAAGAGATGGGTATGGTTTGTCGGTGTGTCGCTACAATGGGTTGGCTTTCGCAGTGATCCGTGACGACTGTTCGCTTTGAAGCGGAGGTGACAACGCGGCGGACCAGCGGGGCTGGTGTTGTCTCGCTCTCGCACTATTTTTTTCAATTGAATGTTGACTGTCATTGATGACGCAATGCTTGTAAAATGATCAAGGCTATCTATTATCAGGGTGATAATTTACACGTGTTATTGAAGTTTTGACATCTATCATAGTTATTGCCTGCTGAAACTGAATTTTTGCCACGATTTTTGTTTCAATATTTCGTCAATGTTAAAATGCAATTATTTTTTTTGATTATATAAAACTGAAGTGTTTTTGAAAACTGTTCAAAATATTGTTTCGAAAATTGGGGTTTTGTAAAAAAAACTATTTGGGTAGTTCAGTTTGAGCGTTGATGTCTTTTCTTCTTAGAAAGCTTTTAGTGGGCTTTCGGGTACATGGAAATAATTATTTGACCATTTTAGTATATTCTAGGTTTCCAAGTTTTTGCAATAGGTTAGGTAGACAAGATTTACATTATAATAGGGGTAGATATTTTTTTTACATCATGATGGTAATTAACAGGTCTAGACTTAGCGGAAAAAAGAAAAATTAAGTCTCTCCACATTGTGCTCGTAAAGGTATTTTCTTCATAGTATTCCGAATCAAATCATAAAAACAAAAGTTATTACCTACAGCCAACACTAAAAGTATTGACTAATATTAATTTTAATGGTTAACTTAGCTGACATAAAGTTGTTCCCAACACTTGGAGAACATATCAATATTTTGATACAAAAATGTAATTTGACCGAGAAAAATAACAAAATACGGCCTAAAAAATTCATTACTTAGACTGCTAGTATACTATACTACTATACAATCTGTATCGTGGGACCGAATACCTATATTCAAGAATGGAATGAACCAAACACAACCCAGACAATATAAAATAGTTGATAGTGAAAGTGACATCTCAATCAGAGTCTTTGTCATGATATGTATCTAAATAGTTACGAGTATCATCAACTCGATTGTTAGCAGTTCTATATTCTCAAAAAAGAAACACTATGAGTGACATCCCACATTAACACCATTAAACAAATACCTTTCCATCTCTACCATACCTATTAGTTTCATCGTAAAGCACAAACGTCAAACACTACTAATGAATAAAAATGCGCCCTTTAAAGTTATAAATCACCAACAAATCGATCAAACGCATTTAAACGAAACACGTGGCCGAAACGTTTGAACGAGTTACACAACAAAATACAATACATTTTCATTGACAGAAGTACTTTAACTACACAAAAAAGCCTCGACTCCGATTCACTACGGAACATAAGACGCATTCATAACACGATAGAATAATCCCACTTTAAAAAATAAACCATCTACTCTAACCCGTCAAAATTAAAAACAAAACTTAAGTCGACTCATCAACAGCAGTCAGTGATGATGCTTTGAACCGTTAGGCCGTCAACAGACGATCTACATATCGAGAGTCCTTTCCGTGAGAAAATCTTTTAGAAACATCGACAGTTCTAATACATCCTATACTGGTTGGAGGCTGTGAGCGAAGGTTTCATAGGTCGAAAAGCGCGCGAACGCAGTGTGGCGCCGATGCCCGTGCGCAGAGCACGCTCACACGACCGCGCGTGCGCAACCACGCGACCTGTCAACCGCTGTCAGTTCCGACTTCCAGATCGGAATACGTTACTGGCATATTGACTTTAAAAATGGAACGGATGACTTTCGACTTTTTTGCCGTTGACCTGACTTAAATTTTTCTGGAGATTTTTTTTTGTTAATAAAGGTGAAGTGACAATAAATTTCAAAGTTACTTTAAAAAGGTTTAGAAATATTTACACACAGTGTTTCGAATTCAGTGCTAAACGTTCTCTAGGTCTGCTTCGTTTTGTTCAGTGGTGCCAAGGGCGTGGATTTTTGACTTGTTTGAAGTGTGAACAGAGTAGGTAGTTGTGGACAATACAGTTTGCTGAAAATTGTGTGTTTTCATTTTCCTCTAAGTACCTGTAATTTTTTGCACGTTTTTGGAATATTCTTCTGTTGCATAAGGATTGCTCAAACGTTTGATTTGCTCGGTAAGACTTTATTATATTTTATGTTTATTTTTTGTTTAAGTACGCATAAGGGCTCTGAAGATCTTGCAAGCTTTGGTGCAAGAAACTTACTGAACATTTCAGGAAATTTAAGACTTTCAACATTTGCTTTATGTTCATTTTCCACTGCTTTGGATGACCTTTTCCCTGTTTGTTATTTCCTTCTTTATAGGTTCATATTGCATCGATTCTTCGTTTACTCCACCTTCCTTATTATTTAACTATCTTACAACTTCATTAAACCTTTTTATTCTCCATCCAAGAAGTCTTGCTAATTCTGCATCGTCATCATCATAATCAGCCTATAATCCCACTGCTGGGCCACAGGCGTCTTTTCTATAAGAGATAATCCAGCCTGCTTTATGTTGTTTCCTTTTACTAGGTGACTTAGACTCTCCGGCAATCATTATATCAATTACCCACCCAAATCCTAATTCAAACAAGAAGGTATCATGGAAGACAATGATTCGGCAATAACTTACAACAATGGGACTCAAGTACCTATCTGTCATGTTCTTTTGACACAAGCAAAACTGCACCTAGCACAACCTTTTTTACCAGGTTTTAATCAACAGCGCAATGTGCAAAAACTGTTGTATCACAGTTTTCAAGTGGCTTTGTGCCATTTGATACACTGATAAAGTAGGCAAGTAACATCATATATTTTTATGTAAGATCTTGTCTCATTCTCATTTTTTGACCACAGAACGTATGGACTGCATTCTGGTATTACTGCTTGCATCAATCCTAAGGTTATGCCTTGTCTGGGTTGATCTGTGCATGGGTGATGACCAATTACGTATTGAGTTTCTTTTATGCCTCGAAATGCACGATAAGTCATTGGTCGAGGCTGACATTTATAGATCTTGGACAGTCGTAACTGGGGTTTAGTGTCCTGTGTTCACCTGGGTGAAAACGGTAGTCAGTGGGCTGAAAGTGTGACAACCAGTCTTACCAAGGAGTATCATTATTACCCAGTACTAAGAGGCTTCATGTAAAGTACTGGTAATTCAGCTGCATTCGATAAAACTGGAAACCGATCCCAACGTAGTTGAGAAAAGATTAGGCTGATGATGTATGATGCGCTGTTTTATATTAAAACTATTACTTACATAACCCTCCTTTTGGGCTTCGCCGCAGTCGGGTAAAAATATACTTGAAATGTTAAGGCTCAATTAAAACCTTCGCTACATACATTAAACGACTCTATCAATTTCAGATGTCAGAAATATCTTTTGTACAATTTTTTTTTGCAAGTATGTCTTAAGAGGAAAGTATAAGTGGAGAAATGTAAGTTTAACTTTAAGTAGATAATGTCCTTTATTCCTATTATTTTCGGATGAAAAATTATAATTTTCTCCAAGAGCAACCTTTCATTGTATCACCCCGACAACACAATCAAATGAGTAACCCCTTTGCTAAATTATTTTTAACTTTACCAGTTGTGTGCCATCTTTCAATGGATAAGCTACGAGGTCGAGCATAGAGAAAGACTATGTCAAGGTGCCTATTGACATCAAACTCCTTCAATTTTCACACATCATGACCTCAAAGCATTTATTTTATGATTAGGTTGTATCTTTATTTCTATATTTTCTTCTTAGTGTCTTGGTATCAAAGGTTTTTGTTATTCAATTAAAATGGAATCAGCTTAGATTTCCAGTCATCATCATCATCATTTCAGCGGAATGAAGTCCACTGCTGGACATAAGCCTCCCCTAAGTGTTGCCACATTGACCGTACCCGTGCGTCTCGCATCCAGCGAATCCCCGCAACCTTCATCAGGTCAACCAGGTCAGGTTCAGGTTTCCCAGTACTAAAAAGTTTGTGCAAAAAAATGGTTGGTTCAATGTAGCAGTGGTAGCAATCGAGACTGTGATGCAATTGGCAAGTAGGGTATTTCACCAAAAATATCTAATTAGTCCGTCTGTTAGATTATCGAAAAATATTGGATACGTTTTTGTTGTAGCAAATTAATAAAAAAATACGAAAATAAAACGTGTCAATGATCAAGAGTGGATGGGGGCTTTTGACGTCACTTTGTGAATAAAAAAGTATTAACCTTGTGACATCTCGACTTGACAAGACTTTTCATCTTTTTTCTACTTGAAAAATGAAAAAAATACGTGTCCATGATTTTTTGGAAATCAATCTGACGGACTAATTGGATTTTTTGGTGATATACCCTATTGTTAGTAGGTTTATCAATCGGGAATTTTTCAGTAGTTGCCACGGAGTCTGGATTTGTGTTCGGTTGATGACAATACGCTTGCCCACTATAGCATGGGATGTAAACGTAGGGCTCGTTTTCATGTAATACCATGGGACTTCCACATGACTGGCGATGTCTGGTTCCTACAAGGTATACCTCTGCCTAAACCTAGATCTAAAACTAGATCCCACGACGCAGGGTACCCTAGTGTGGGGTCTAGCGCTACTAAATTGCACTAATTTCTATACTCATTTAATTTTAACTACATCTTTAATTGTTGTGCTTAACGTCTCATCCAATGTGTCTAAAATAAATTATTATAAACCTTCGGTAATTATAAACGACTAGCGAACGTCACGCGGTTTCACTTGCGTAGTTTCCGTTCCCGTGGGAATACAAGGATAAAAAGTAGCTTATGTCATTTGGGGATAGTGTAGCTTCCCAACGGTGAAAGAATTTTTCAAATCTGTCCAGTAGTTTCGGAGCCTATTCGTTACAAACAAACAAAACTTTCCTCTTATAAAGAGGAAAGATATTAGTGTAGATGACTATTGGAATGCCTAATTCAGCCTTCTTTGAGTAGAACATAAGCAGTTAGCTATGTCATAATATCTCTATTAAAGTATTGCAGTACCTCTTAACCTTTTCACTATAATCGGCGTGAAAGGACGTTAACGTTTGATATGAACCGCACACTTTTAATAATTTGACGGGACGAAAAAAACACATTAATAAATCCATTTATCATTGAAAAAAAGTGCGATTGGTCGCTTACGTCTTGTGTGTTTTTTTGTAGTTTATGATTTGCCTCATCAGCTGTCGACAAGTTCCTATAACATTAACATTAGGGATGTAATCCTCAAAGGTACATCCATATTTGGCAAGTTATTTTTGATTTCTCTATAAAAGAGAACACGCTTATTAATTGACATTAACTGGGTAAAAACACAATTACCGGTCTGTTCTTAAAAAAACACATATCACTTTGCTCGACCTCTTTGGTGCGACTCCTAAGTCGAAGTCTTAACAGCACTAGTTCTTGCGGTTCATCACTTCAGTCTGTGGCTAATAATATTCCTTTATACAATCCGAACGATGTGATTTGTGCATCAGGACATGAGTACGCAATAATAAATTACGTACTAAGAAGTATTTTAATGTTACTTTTAACATCTAAGGTGACATCTAGCTGACTATTACTATGAGTCTTGTTAATTACTCCGTTTTATAACTTCCAACTTTTTTAAGAAGTTTCGTTTTTACTTACTTCTCTGCCTTTATGCTGAATAAAAACTCTACATATTATTCTATTTTTACTAAATTAGTTGTCTGTGCCTTGAGGTTGACACGTAGCCACAGCTGTAAACGTCGTTCTCTGATTGTACTACACAGATCTCTACTGCATGTCGATGGCATTTCATTAGCGTAATACTTCACCACTTTTACGGCATCGTCGATATCATATATCAAAGACCAGGGCTACTATACATATTGCAGAGGACACACATAAGAAATGCAAGAATTGTCTCAAGAATAACACATTTCTTGAATGCTTCTGGCGTGCGGTGGCCAATTACTACAAGTCAGTGGCAAGCTTACCGGAAAAAAAAGCAAATCTTTCGTAAAAATAATAAAACCTTTTTTTTTCTGAACCCCTTAAATAAAAACATTAGGTAATTACGAAACCCAGCAACAAATTGTCCAAAAACAACCGCAGAACGATTTACTGAGTTACTGACAGCATTTAGGTTTGTTTTTACACCATCATCAAGGATAATGGAGGACCTACCTACCTAATTGACATAAAAACTAGTAGGTACTTACAACCAAAGATCTATGTATAGGTACGAATAATACTAGTCTATTCTATTCGTTTTTTGTAGCTATGTTGTTTAATAGGTCAAACAAATGACGCATCCAGTAGATTTGTAGGTGTTTTTTTTTTTGGTTTTGCGGTGTGTGTAAAACTTATAGAATACTACGTACTCGACTGACCGTACTCTCGTACTTGACTGTTATATTTATGGAATTAGTCAAGGTACTGGTGTGCTTTAAATATGTCTTTAATACGTATTGAATCTGTAGTAGAGATGGGAAAACCACGGTGTCGATGGATTGATTGTGTCAGGAATGAAATAAAAGGAAATAGTAGTAAATGATAGCGTATTGCGCTGATACCAAGTAACGTTCCGAACATAGCTACTCGTGAAAATAATAATAGTTTGTTTCTACAACTTCAGTAAACATGATAACAGTGAGGTCTCAACCCTTGAACTAGGACAACCTGTATGACAAAGGTTGAGGTTTTTTCGTACATAGATCTGAATGATGAAGCTTAGACAGTGGTTACTGCAATCGTAGTACTATTTGACAAACACATTAGATAAATTGACTAAAACTAACTTATCACAGAAAAAAAAAACAAGAATAATAGAATAAAGGCACCTTTTTTTTTTTTTTTGGCGGGTGGAAAATCATCGAATAACCCCTCCCGCTCTTGGGCAGAGCGAAAGGGAGTGTCAGATCTCTACTGACTAAAAACCACCCATGTTCCTTCTTAGCCCTCTATGTCGAGGCCGCGATAACTAGTGTACAACCCGCGGCCCAGAATAAAGGCACCTTACATTATAATAGAATGAGAGGTAGCGTGTGTGTGGCAAGATATGTGATGGTGTGTGTGGGTGTGGATGAGTGTGTGGGTGAGTGTGTGTGTTTGTGTGTGTGTGCATTCGTTATGAATGTTGCTGTTACTTGTTTAGTTTAGTTTATTTATTAATAATTATGAAAATTACATGTCAAGTTTTGAATAAAAGATAAGAACACAAATCATTATGCATTTAAACAAGCACACACAAAATAATCATACATTACAGAAAAATAATAATAATAAAATTACCGAAGTAATAATAATAATTCTGAATGCAACCATAAATAATAATGATAAAAGAACCAAGGTGAGTAATAATTAACTTCATGTATCTAAAACCATTCCTTTAGGTCATATAATGCCTGGTCGGTTATGCTATGTTAGAGTACTGATAAGGGATTCCATGTCATCGAAGCTATAGTTTTCCAGCCAAAGTAAAATTATTAGAAAATTCTGCCGCAACACCTGATATTCGTAGCCTTTCACATCAAACCTACCAATATATTTTCATGATTAGGATATCCACTATCCGATACTTCATGGAACACATAAAAAAGCATTGTAACTTTTTAAGTTATATTGCATTTTATCAAACCACGTGGGGTTCATTTGGTAGGGGATACCAAATGAACCCCACGTGGTTTCCTACTTATTACATATTTTATGTATGTCCACAAAACCACGGTAATCTGCACATTTCTATATATTATTTTCCATCAAAGCCATAAATCATCCTTAAATCATTGCAAAAAGAACCAAGAGTAGGTAATCACTAAATGGCATTAACGATGTTTGATATACAGCCTTTTACGATTACAACGTATTTATTTTATTACGAACTCATTATCTTGTTTGGTTAACTATGTTCATCATTAGTGATTCTGATAAAGTTATAAAATATATTGGGGCTACTATTTAGAGTTAAAACAAATATCATTTTTAAAACCGGTTCAACTGAGAGTTTGGTGAGACTTCCTCGATAATCATGTGACGAGAAGTTCGACTGATGACCATGAAGCTCTTAGTTCGATACCTTACCTTAGAGATCACAGACTCAGTCTTTTTATACAAGATGATTTTTTAGTCACCGTCAAATTTTTTTCAGGCATTAGGTATCATTCACTAACAGCATTTTTGAAAAAAAAATCGATTCGTAAAATTGTAATATTAAATCATTTTCTCGAAAAAATTATCCGCTCTCCGTGAAACGTTAAAACTTTGTGATGTGATATCTCAATATTTTTGTCTTAAGTGACAATAAAAGAAAAAAACACGTATTCAATGATTTTCGCCAAAGATTAATAATAATATATCAGAATTTGGACGCTGACTAAAAAATCATCTAGTTTAAAAACAGTTTTACTATAGGTAAACACTGTAACTGCTCCTCTGCTTACATTTGGTGAATACAGACCCGGTGTCATAACATAACATCACGCCTGTTATCCCCAAACGATTAGGCACAGGTAGTATTAGTATACGCACATTTCGCCAGTTAAGTCCCAGTCCAGTGCTCACCCCCTATGCGAGCATATTGCTATCATTGCATTTGCACTTTACAATGCGTTGGTGCGAAGCAACTTGGAAACTAGTGCTATCATCTGGAATCCTTATGAGTTGAAGTATTCTCAAATGCTAGAAAAAATGCAAAATAAATTTACCCGATACCTGTACTTGAGGCAGTTTGGGGTCGACCCTTTCTACCCGCTTATGTATCCAACTCTCTTTGTAATACGGATGGTTGGGTACTATAAGTTGGAAGTAAGGCGCAACCTCGCTCTCGTAAAATATGTTTTTATGGTTTTTCGTGGTATGTTAAATAATCCACAAATATTAGAATCGTTGGGACCGAGAGACGGGCTTTTTAAAGTTTGCACCAGTGATTTGAACAATGCGAACACTGAATAGTGTGTCTCAGCGTTTAGACATATTTTCTTGTTCTTTGGCGGAATTCCAGAGCGTGACACTAAGTGTGTTGTCCACTGTATAGCTGTGTTCCTACCCAGACCCGCTACTTGGGACTGGACTTTTAACAATTTATGACTACTTTTGTTAGCTTGGCTCTTACCTGTTAAAACAAATGTATGTGTTAATGAATAAATGAAATAAATCCACAGTTCATGACTGGTACAGAAAAATTCCTTAAGAAAAAAAACACTTTGCCAGACCTTGGAACCGAACTCAGATCCTCATGCACAGCAGTCACGCTTGAAACCACAGGACCAAAGAGGCAGTCCCGAGGTAGACCCGTGTCATGTCGATCCAAAAACCGGTTCGAAAACAGATGAATTCGTAATCTTATCTATGTTTTGAAAACTTAAGTGTGTGAAAGATTTGTGGCAAATTAAGTCGTTGAAAGCAAATAATATTTAGAGAACATTATTATCTGATTGATTTAAATGTTTATGGCTTTATATTTAAATGTTAGTGCTTATGTGAAATCAATTTGTGTTTATTGAATGGCTAGACGATTAGAAATGATATACAAGTCTGATTTGCAAAAGAATTTCGAGAACTGGTTTATTTGATGCATTAGTGCAAGTAATAAAGACGTTAGTGTCTTAATAACTTTAATCATTTAAATGCTTCGTTATGTAAAGCAGGATGTGACCACCTAGTTTTATTTGGACTGAAGTTCATGTCTCTATGTGTGTGTGTGGTTTTACAGAATTGAAGCATGCCAATTTTCCATATATTTTAGCATAGTTTGGTTTACCTAAAAATGACAACAAAAGAAAACTGACTGAAGAAATGTAGGTTCGAAAATATTGCAGAAAAATGAAAGAAATTATAGTCTACTCCGTTCAGTTGCAAATGTTCCAATGCCAATTACAGGCATGCAACTGTTGGGCCGCGGGTTGTACACTAGTTATCGCGGCCTCGACATATAGGGCTAAGAAGGAACATGGGTGGTTTTTAGTCAGTAGAAGTCTGATACTCCCTTTCGCTCTGCCCAAGAGCGGGAGGGGTTATTCGATGATTTTCCACCCGCCAAAAAAAAAAAAGAAAAAGAAGGCATGCAACTGTATGAATTTGACTACTTTTAAAGCTATCTTTGACATAAAAACTTTTTTTGAGGGTGGAAAATCTTCAAATGACTCCCCCCGATCTGGGCACAGCGGTATAAAGTGTTTTATGGTCGCTTTTTAGTCAGAATTCTACTGACTAAAAACCGCCCATGTTCCTTCTTAGCCCTTTGTGCTGATGTCGCGGTATCTCTTTCGAACAACCTGCATTCGGGTAAAACAAGCTACAGTCTAGACTTTTTGGAAACTAATCTAGGAAATGCAGGTAACCAAATGCGATCATCAATATATCTGTAAACAATATTATGCAGGTAATTTCGTCATTTACAACTCAATTAAAAGAGTACCTACTAGTAAATTATTTATTAGCGAATTTACGAATTTTTATCAGGTTTTGGGTATCTGGACTCTTGTATTTAACGACTAATAGGTAAGTATTTCTTTGTCTGCAATATACGTAACCTTTATTTTTAAAGCGACAGTCCTATGTAATTTAGAGATGTTTTCCCCGCGTCTCATTATTAAAAAGGTAACAGGATCCATTCTTATATAAAACATACTGTGTATTTCAAAACTGAAATATGTAGACCAAAGAAATGTAATTGTATTTCACGGGACGCAGGTCAGAGGGCGCTGCTAGCTATTTGAGGCGTTCCAGTGACTGACCATGGCTTTTTTTAATTGAACTCAAACGTATCAACAAAAATGCGGAGATAATTCAATAGATATACTAGATGTGGCTAAATAACTTAGCTCTTTTATGATAAGGTAATTCAGGCACCTATACTTAGACTAAGTTAAAAGCTCGAAAATGTTTCAAATAAAATTTTCGAAGTTTTTTGTAGTTAGATTATTGAAAAATGTTGATGTTGCTTGTTTTATCAAATTAATAAAAACTGACGAAAATATAACGTGTCAAAGATCGTAGTGGTGGCTTGTGACGTCACTTTCTGGTAAAAATCATGTCAGGTCATCATGTATAAAAAGAAAAAGTACCTGTCCAATAATTTTTGGAAATCTATCAGATGGACTAATTATATTTTTTTGCCAACTACCACCCTATTGTACCCGATTCAGATATTTAGCAAACCTGAAGAACTGTAAATAAATATCAGAACATAGTTATTAGCAAGAAACCAAAGCAAACATACAGCAAAAGGTTCTTCTTTAAATCAGTGAATATCCTAATCACTTCCAGCCTCAAACATCAATGTTCGATTCGGTCCAAATAAACCAAACGCTGCTCGCCATTTTTTCTTCCACTACGTCACGCCACATTTCTATACCTGACATTAAAAACCGATTGCTAACCTTGTAACTGCACTAGTGCTCCCATTCCTAAACGTCATATTTCCAATATGACATATTGCCTGACATTATGAACTTTTTAAGACAAATGTTACTCATTATCTGTCAAAAAATATTTTGAATGATTCGGAGAATGTGTGTATGTAATGTTAGTTTTGTAAAAGGAACTGTTATTTTTAAAGGTGTGGTTGTAACAAGTGAAGGATTAATGTAGTCTTGTCATTTAGGCTAATTTTAAATGACATGAGATTGACGTATGTGTTGCTAATACAAGTTTAGGTTGTAGTGTAATTTAGCTTGATAATTTGTGTGTTATGTAACGTGCCTTATTTATTTGTGTATTTATTTAAATAAATTTCTTCAAAACAGTTTTGATTAAAGTTTATTATAGCACAGTTTATCTTTCAGTAAATATTCAATAAGATAACAACTCTACTTTAACTTAATAATTGTGATCATCATCACCATTGTCTTACACCATTTATTTGTTTGCTGGCGCAAAATCAAAATCAAAATCAAAATCAAAACTCATTTATTCAAACTAGGCTGATAATCAGCACTTTTCGAACGTCAAAATTTACTTTACTTTACTTATTTACATGAGACAGTCCCCCAAAACGCAGCGCAGCATGCCTTCTTTAAAACTTCTCTATTAATAATGGTATTAAAAAGTAGTAGGAGTAAAATAAATTTAAAGAATATAGACAAATACAGTATTTACCATCAATTTATTGAGGCGACGATCAGTAAACAAACAACATTTAAAAAAAAAATACAAAAATGCGTATAACTCGCGGTATTTCTTGAATAACATAATAAAATATTAAGATGGAAACACAAAGATCTTTTTAAAACAAAATACCCAAGATGAAGCTCGTCGCGGATGCGAGCAAATATTTAAATTTCAATTCGAACGTCGCATATCAATGGAGAGCCATAAGCCACCGGATTTTTACTTTTTTTTAGTCAGCCTGCACTGAGACAATAAAGAAAAAGCCATAGGGGGAAAAAGAAAAAACAATTCAAAAACAGCATCTAGATTCGAGACACTGGCTGATTCGAGGTTGGAAACAAAAGAACTCGGCTCCTGCCTGACCGAGATCTTGGCGTACTCGGCTGCATCTCGTTTACTTTTTTATTTTACTTTTTTTTTGTTACGTTGCATCCATGTGATTTCTTTTCTCTGATGCATCACAATGAGACGGCCTATCGAACGTCAGTAGCTATTTTTGTAATAATTACATACGAGTTGCAATGATAAATATGTGTTCGTTCAATGAAATATGGAGATAACTACCATTAAGTTCGAGTAATAAAAACCCATATTGCACACGGTAATAACCAGCTAGAACAAAGTTAAGTGTGCTTAATAATAAAGAAAAAGCAAAATGCGTTTCTGTATAAACCAACAAGACAAAAAGGAGCAAAACTTAAAATGCCTGAACTCAGTGGAAAAACGAACACAACGATTTGTTAGTAGTAAAATAGTGATCTCGAACTTGTTACTGAGAAAAAGCTACTGCACTTTAAAAACTATATAAAAAAGCTTAATTCTCTCTACATTTTCTCAGGTCAATTAAAAACCGGGTACTATTTAGAATAATTTTATTTCACTAGTTGAAAAAAATAAATGTTGTAGCTACTTGTTTATTGGTAATTATGAGCAATCGCTATAATTAACTGTATTTAATACCAATGAGGTTGTAATCTTGATCAAAGTTAGATCATCGCCGCATATGTTATTTATCTGTGCATGGGAAATAATGTAAAGGAACAGGATTCGAAATTCGAATAGGATGTAGGCTTACTCATCTCTGCCTTCAATGAGTAAGACCGTTCTTTAAAACTTTTAAAATAAGAACTTTAATAAATTGTTTGTTGTAAAGACATTTGTTTTTCCTGGTACGGTTTTTCTTTTATTTTTTTTTTGACGTTTCGTTGTTTCTTAGTACTATTTTTACCTAATCTGGAATTGCCTGAAATGTGTTGATTTTCCTTATTCGCTTTAACTAGCTATAACCTAATTCTAGGTTTTTATGAATACTGATTCAGATATATTTACTTTTCACCCGAGCACTACTTTTTGACTAGGTAGGTAAGTAGTAAGTAGAGTACTGAGTAGGTAACTCTTTAAATTATTCTACAATATTCGGTATCGTACACTTTCATAATATGCTTTTAGTAAATTAGACTAACAAACACTTATATTCATTCATTTATTAGTATAGACTATAATGCCTTCGTTCGCTGTCATGTCATACTTCTTTATTTTAATTTCCCCAACTTAAATAGTTCCTCAACCGAATAATCCAACCAAAACAACACCTGCATCACCCAACCCTTTCTCCATCACCAAAAACCATACCGTTTCACAAATATTTGGACCCAAATTCTTAACACGTACATTAGCAAGTAGAACTGTTTGCAGGAGGGTGCCGCATGCAGTGTGGTAAGTAGCTGCCGAATTAACACCACCACTTAGCAGTTACTTACTTGCAGGGTAGGACGCAGGTGGTCTTTGTTTAAAGGTGTTTTTTTTTCGAAGACGTGGCTGTTTATGTGTTATTGTATATCGGTAGGATATCGATGATATCCTGGGTCAGGGAAACGGGCTTCGCCCGCTACAACTCAAAAATTATCCCACGGGAAGATAAAATCGGGATAAAAACTATCCTATGTATTAATCCAGGTTATAAACTATTTGCGTACCAAATTTAATCTAAATCAGTTCAGTAGTATTTGCATGAAAGAGTAACAAACATCCATCTATAAATTCATACATATTTACATACTTTCGCGTTTATAATACGAGTGTTAGAAGTATGGTTCCAAAATATTAGTTTTGTTACGTAACATGAAAATGAAATCATTAAAGAAGGCGAAAATTGCTTCTGAAGTTGGCTGGTTGGTTGGTTGTTCTAAAATGTTTCCTATGTTGTCCCAAATAAAGAATATTTTTATTATTATTATTACGTGTATACATATTGGTGCCGCTGACTGTATTAATGGGTATACCTCTGCCTAACACTACGGGAATTACAGTCAAATGTAATTGAGGTATTACATGGGACTAAAATACAACTGAGGAAACTGGGTATGCAATGGGTTGTCACCCATTCATGAACCGACCTGAAGATCATAATCAAAATCAGAATCAAAAGTTATTTATTCAAATTAGGCTGATAATCAGCACTTTTCGGACGTAAAAATTTACTTTACTTATTTACAAGAGACAGTCCCCCAAAACGCCCACCCTTCGGCACTTCCTAGTGTTTTAGCTGGAAAGAAGAAGTGGCGGAACAAACTCCCCAGCAACACATCTGTCTGTTATGTTGGTTAGGAGAACCAGACTCGATACAATAGTAAGGCGTAAGTTCAATTTAGATTTACTACAGACACAAATCAATAATAAAAAAAGTATATAATTATAAACAATGTAAAAATAAGTTAACTAACTTTTTGTAATGTAGGTAAGGCACAAATGTTGATATCAGTGCTGTAATTATTCGTACCAAAGGGCGTATGGATGACTACAAACCACTGTCGGTCCGATTGGTCCGAGTGACTGATTTTAGTCGGCCACGCAACTTACCTTCATCTTCCATACATTATTTTAACCATCACCTCAAAGGTTCTTGCTCTTCTTAGTTGTATCAACTTTCACACAGTCCATCCACCGCTTCGTAAGTAGGTCTCTTTTTTTTAATCACTGACCTACAGAGAAGCCCTTCATAAAATATCATTCTATATTATTTTATTAGGGGGAGGTGGTCGCACCCGCGACTCGTAACGCAGCACTCAAGTGCTTGAGCTACTGCGCCAACCGCGCCGTCGAAACATAAAACTTCATACTACTCCCATCCCTTAAATCTTCAACAATAAATCACTCGAATGTTAACAGCGTACATTATTATTAGCCCAAAAGCCCCGACTTTGGAACTCGGAACAAAATAGTTCGTCAGGCTTATCAAAGTGGTATTTTGTGGACCATTCGAGATACGTCGCATCATTCACTGCGCTTCTATGAACGTTCACATGAAGCTACGAACGAGGAGGCTTAATTTGGATATTCTATGTTACTTACATACCTACTTTCAAGTGTGAATAACATAATCACAGGGAATTATCCTTCCGTCGCCCTCCTAAAATTTGCTAAAAAAAACATTTTGGGATGGCTAGCATTTTTTTAGTCATTGCTTATGCCTTCTGCTTTTTTTTGTTTCGGGAAGTAAAAAATGCCAAAGTTGTTATTTAATTAAAGACTTTTGTGGGAACGTTTTTAATAAAACAATCTCCGTTGCATTATTTTTAGCCTTGCAACCATATTGTTAATCAACCAAACAAAAAAACTCTAAAAAACCCTTTTAGAGAAAGAAAGATGATGACAGAAACGATAGATGGATCGATTATAGGAGGATATCTTTCAACATGAAAGATGTACCTAACCAAAGTTTTGTAACAATATTCTGATTTAAAAGAGTGTCCACGGAGTTTCTTGCACTTCTTCTCCATAGAGATCCACGCTAGGGAATAGGCAACTGCAGTACAGTCACGAGCAATGCAAACTTCAAAAGCAAATTTCTCGTGAAATTACGATTGTAACTTTGTGATATTTTATGGCCTAATTTAATAATAGGGGTTTCGAAATATTAGTTCTAGTACGTTACTTGAAAATGAAATCAATACAGTAGACGAAAATTGCTTCTAAAGGTTAATAAGTGTATACGCTATACATATTGGTGCTCGTGACTGTACAGTCACAGTTATTATTCCTGATGACTGGGGCGTCTTAGGAATAAAGTGCCTGTAGTTGAAATAAATGTTTTGATTTCGATTTTAATTATGGGTAAAAAAAGGTGACAGTTATATATACATATATCAAGTCATCTCCAATGAAAGACCATCTTGCATTTGACAAGTATCATATGGACCTATAGAACTAACATGAATTTGATCCAATGCCACATCCAAAATCCTCCAACAATCGCGACTCAACGTTCTGAACATAACCTAATCGCCAGCCATTATGTTCTACCAGAACTAATTCACTACGCCTTATCATAATTTGAATCGACATTCTGGATGACTTTTGTATGACAAACCTCGGTTTTCTTATACGGTTATTAATTTTTGTAACGTAGGTAGCTGTACTATGAATTTCGGTGCGCTCATTACATGGGACAGTTCAGTCAACTCTGATTTTGGGTCAAATACTGATTAGGCGAATATGAACAAAATTTTGCGGATATCGGATTTTCGTTTTAAGACATATTGATATTCAAATTGAGCCTGCATCGAGAACGAAAATCTTCGCGGTTTTTAAACAGATGTTGTAATCATCAAAAATACACTGTAAAAATTTCAAAACTTCGCTGTTTAAAATGGCATTTGCAATCATAGACATATATATACACACATATCTAGACAGGCATCAGATAAAATGCTCTTTAACTGAAAACTCGGCGTGAGTTTCAGTTCAATGTGGGTGTCAAAGTAGGTGATAGGTGGGCCAGAATGTACAGACGTCAAGCTCATGAAGCTACCCGAAAGTGTAAAATTTTGTCAAAATCTTGAACCTATCACTATAGCAATAAAGTTTAATATCTATTAAAGAAATTTGACAGATTATAAGAGTCAGAATGTACCACGCGGGACAAGTGCGGGTTGCTCAAAACAACCATTACTTACCAATACAGCAACCGTGTGAACCCTCCACCAAGAGAGAGAGTGAGAGTGTTCGAGAGACTTACAAGTCGAACCTAAAATATCTACATACCGAAGGAGGTTAACCCGCAGCCAGTAAATAAAATAAAATTAGTGAGACCAGTACATTTAAAACTACAGTTGAAAACAAAGACTTCGAGACAATAGCGAGGGTCAGACTGAAAGAGACATTCCGGTCGAAAGTTTGTGAACCTGGAACATGATACCCTAAAACGAAAATAGAAAGTCTTTAAAAGTAGGTATTTTCTTGTCCTGTTCAGTTTGGATAGGGAAATTTACTTCAGTATGAACAGAATTGTCCTTATTTACACTAGTGTGCTTATATGCAAAAGGCGCCGACTGGATTTTTGGATTCTTTTGCGCAACTTATTCCAGAATCATTATTTATGTATTTTGAACAGGTCAACGAGGCAACGAGTCATTTGATATTATCGATTTTGCAAAAGAATGCTTGCTCTAGCACTACTTTTAGTCATCTGGTCCAGTTACACAGTTCCATCGAAAAAACAGCTTCCTCCCGAATCTATAGATAGGTACATACATCGAGAGGAAGAAGACAAGAACTCATATTGATTAATTATCACACTATGGCCATCACAGTATAGAGTCTTACAGCAAACCCATTACAACAAACAAGGAGCCTAATAACTTTCACCCAAACAATTAATTCCCAACAATGTCTGCCGTTATCAAAGTCATCTGGACCCGCCAGGTCATCTACGCATTTAGTTTAAATCTTATGCCAAATAACCTATTGTTGGGCCCAATATAAGCACATACAAAAGTCACGGCTGGCTTCCATATTGGCATATTGCAGGCCTTACATGGTAAGGACCTAATGACCTACGACATTTCAACCAGTAGCTCCGTCTCTCTTCGTCTTTGCGAGAGCGAAAGGAATAAAAGATCACCATAATAGAATATCAGTGTTTGTTTTATTCGATTTGTAAGTGGCTAGGATATACAGTATCTGCAGTTTCTCATATTGTTCCTTTAGTTGTGTGTGTGGGGATTTTTTTCTTGTTTTTCGGTGAATGATAAACTTTCTCAGGGGTTTGGATGGGAAGGTATTTGTTTGAAGCTGCGTTTTTGTCACTGCGGGATCTAGTTGTGAGTCATTTGTACCATTGAATGTTTTAATTCACGGTTAAACATTGATTTATAGCGAACGTCTAGATCCCATGTTATAAAGGCGTGGATTTTGCCATTTTTTACAAATCCAGACTCTGTGGGTCCCCGTCGGGGCTGTGGCTTATTCAAAAGAAGCAGGGGCACAAGGGCTAAGAATTAACATGGGTGGTTTTAAGTCAGTAGAAGTCTGACACTCCCTACCACTGTGCTCAGAGCGAGAGGAGTTATTTGATGATTTCTCACCCCTAAAGAAAAGACTATTTTGGTCTTACGGAGAAATACTGATGGAACAGTGTACATAACACTTTGTCTGACCTGGAATTCGAACCTTGGACCTCATGTACAGCAGTCGCGATCACTGGAACAACGAGGCAGTCTAATGTCGTGCATTTGGTACTTGTTTGTGTAGTGTTTCAGTTAGAATTTTGGTAAAATGTATGGATATTACGAATATATTTCTTCCTTTAAAAGTAATTTAAAAGACAAACATGTTTTCCATTTCAATTTAAGAATCACCACAAAATCTCCTCATTACACAACACAAATTAACAGTTTCAAATCCACATAAAAAGGGTAATTTGTCAAAATCTAAATAACGAGCCATCTAACTCTAACCAATTACATTGCTTTTATCAATAATAACACGAAAAATTACACACTAAAATATGTCCAATCACTTGGCCGAAAGTGGACGTAATCATTTTAATATCCGTCCTTAGTACACATCGGGCCAAAATTATTGGTGGTTTGAAAACTGTAATTTGCTTACGTTGAAAAATTGTGCTTAAAAGGTATACATTATAAAGATAACGTTAGTATAATTGCAGATCATGACAAGTACGGTATTTTGTGAGCAATATCGGTATGATCTTATTCTTTGCTTGAATTGGGTTGCGGCTTGCGTCACTAATGAGCTATGGAATGCCAAGAGCGGGTCTAATACGTAGACCGTACTTATTGTTACAATTATGTATGCTGTTATTAGTAGTAATGGGTCACGGGTCTTTTTGATGTTGTATTCAGTAAATATTAGGAATTTTATAAAGATATACGGTTGGAATTTGGCATAATGATAGACCGTGACCTGTGTTATGTAATTTGATACTTGTTAACACGGTAGTATGTTCTCTAAAGTCTGACCAACCAATCTCACCTATTGATATCGTAATACCCAGTTCTAAATGGGTTGTGGAGGTCAGATAAGCAGTCGCTCCATGTAAAATACTGGTCTTCAACTGCATCTTGTTAGACTGGAGGCCAACCTCAAGATAGTTGGAATAAGGCTAGGCAGATGATGATTCCGGTAGCATATCCCCGTGGGATAGTTTTTGCACTCCACAGGATCGCATTTCAAAAATAATTTAAAAAACTTCTAATGAGGACATATTTAACTCTTATATACCCAAGAACATTTGTTGAAACATTAAGCTCAAATATCAATTTCAAAAAGCCATACCTTGGCAACACTAATAAATCAATCATCCATCGACAAGCTCATGTGGGTATAACCTCTGCTCTTTAGCAACCTAACCCTCAATGCATTACTACAAAACCACATTACGTAAACGACATGACATTTAAAACATAATCAATCATCCATAGGTATATAATAATTCAGAAAAAAAAGTAAAAACGATAAGATAACCAATACCCACTTCACACCGATTCGTCGAGACGAAAAAGGTAATAAGTGCTTAGTGTTTTATGATCACTTTAGTGTACCATATAAGTCTGGCTTTGTCAATAATTACCGCTCCTCCCATGCCCATTCTTGCCAGTTTTCTGGCGCCTGCCAATGATTGGCGTAAGTCAGCGTTGGAACGCTAATGAAGAATGTTTAGCGCGCCTTTTTTGTTTTATTATGCCCCTTGTGCGTTACCTTATTAGGGAGTCGTCAAGTGTCTGTTGGTTAGCTTTCGTATGGCAGCTAGTTTTTGGTGAGCAGGTGTGTCTGTGATGTTGTTTGTACATATTTAGAGGTTACAAGCCTTAAAGCTTGTTTAGGAAGATGTGTTTTGATTGTACGTAGTCAGTAGACTTAAATTTGTTCAGTATGTACTCCATAAAAGATTTATCTTACAGAGGAACATTTTACTTGTCATAATTGCCGAAATAGGAAATGTAAATAATATTTTTAACGTTAAAATATGCTAATGAAAAAAACGATTCAGTACATAGTAATACCATAATATTCATCATCTCGATGAAATAATAACAGGAAATACATATGATACGTAGAGTATGTATTTTCGACGTCACAAGCATTGTCACAGTACAGTTCCATTCTTAATGGTACTCTAATTTCCCAATCCCGACTTGCTGACGTCGACCTTACGATAGTTACGTGTACCTACGTAGTTACTATAGTCAAGTTGTGTAATATTTACTTTTATAATAGACAGTGTTTTCTTTACCAGGTGGCAAAAGTTAAAAATGTTTATAAATACGATTTAAAGTCCCATCTGACGCAGTACGCACTCAGTCATTACAAAAGGGGATCGTGTTTTTTGTCCTCAAGTGTACAAGTCAATATTTGTAATTCTGGTAGACAATATTTTATTAACATCCATTTCTACAGATTTAATAGTGATCAATCGTTCCTATACTAGTCGACAGCTGGTCATAGGTTCTCCCAAGATCGGCCACGACTCCCAGATCTCCTCACTTCCACCACCAGTCTATTCGAGTCGCCGTTGTCAAATACTTTCATGTTTCTGCTCATCATCAGGGTGTTACTATCCACTGCTGGACACAGACCTCCTTAATCGCACGCCACTCAACTCGATTCTCAGCAAAACTCAAAACTTGCGCCTGCCGATTCGCGGATGTTTTTGCTCAATTAATAATCAATGTCTGCATCATCACTCCTCTAGGAATGAGGTACCAGTTAGCTGTGGCGAGGTCGCCGTGTGTTGCTTCAAATCTTGTACATTTTTAGAAAATTCATCTTCACCCTCAGACATATCTTATGGATTCACTTCTATATTCAATTCTCAATTGTTCACATTTTCTTAAGTAAAAGACAAAACTTATTACATTTTCATTAATTCACTTTGTATCCTATATTGTGATGTACCAGAAAGCTGCAACGAAGTCTTATGAAGGACGAGTTTGAATGTCTTATTGAACTATAACTAATCATCATCATCCACAACCTGAATTCACCCACTGATGTATAGGCCTCTCTTTTCTTGTACCATTATCCACGGTCCTGTAACAGCCTTTTTTTTGTGGTTTGGTAAATCATCAAATAACCCCTCCCGCTCTTGGGCAGAGCGAAAGGGAGAGTCAGACTTCTACTGACTAAAAACCAACCATGTTCCTTCTTAGCCCTTTATGTCGAGGCCGCGGTATCTCTTACAACATCCCGTAGCCCCGACGGGCGTCGGCCTTTGCAGGGGCCCCATGCTGCTGACATCTCTTTGAGGCGCGCGTGGAACACGAACGCGCCGTCGGCACGGCCTGTCGTCGTCATAAGACGGACGGACGGCGAGCTAGCCCATTACTCACCGTCCAAAGGCCCGCGTCTAAGGTGGCCGGAAGCTGCCACGTGACCCCCGACGCCCGGAGCGTCTCCCGCGGCGGCTGGGACGAGAGGTTCTCTCCCTCTCACGTTCCGCCACCTCCTTCGCTAGCATCACTGCTGCGCAGAAGGAGGCGACGGCGTCCCATTCCATCTCGCTCCGGATAGTACTGAAGCCTTACCGGTACTGGCAGGGGTACTTCCAGTCGATCTTGAAGTGCAGCGCCGTGCTTCAATGTACCTACTACTGCGCACGAGAGACCGCGGACGCAGACTTTTTATTGCAACGTGACCGTGCTAAAGTAGCTAGATTACTTAAACCACAGACTGACGTGTAGGAGGAACTTTTGTCTGAATGGCAATGTAGGTGGGATAATTCCATCAAAGGCCGACACCTCCACCAGTTCTTTCCATCCGTTCGTGAGCGGCTGGCCAGGACATGGCTGGAGGTGGATCACTGTGTTGCCCAATTTCTCACAGGTCATGGTAACTTTAAGAGTAAATTATTTTCCTTCAAGCTTGTTGCCTCGCCTTTCTGTCAATGTTCTACATCTGACTGCGAATATGAACAATCTGCACATCACATCTTATGGGAGTGTAGTCTTTGGGAGAATGAACGTAATATTATGTTAAATAGTGTACAGGTTACTTCCGGAGTTATTTATTACACGGACCTTGTACAAACTAGAACAAATTTCCGTGCGTTCAAGCATTTTTGTCATACCTATTATTGGAATCAAATATAACAGCTCACAACTTAGAACCCAGTAATATTAATGACAATAATATCCGTGGTGCTAGGCAACTGGGCTTATCCCAGTTGTATACGTCCCTGTGTGCCTATTGGCCTTGTTCAGTTCTGTCTCCTGCTGATATGGAGGGAAGTGAAAATTATGTTTTTCCTACTCCTCCGCTATTCTTTTCTGATTAATTTCGTTGCGGGATCCAAGACAGTTAAATCGTTTCCCTGGGACTTCGTCGGGCTTCATTGTCTCGGCGCTTTTCTTGTGGTCGCCACTGTTGATTCTGGCTTACAGGAGTTACAGTGGTTTGGGAATAGTGTGGCGGGCTTGTCCCATTTGAAATTCTCGCTCCGGACCATGATTGCACCACGGCCGGACGCCGCGAGAGGTCGCCACCGCCGATCGTCCTGTAACAGCCTTAGGCCCGATATCCACCAAAGCGGAGACGAGCAGAGCGGAGTTCAACCAATCACAGGAAGGGCGTAAGACCAGATGTAAATGTTCACTAATGTGATTGGCCGATTTCCGCTTATCTCCTCTAGTACGCCACCAAAGCGTTGACGAACCGCACGTCAACGCTTTGGTGGAAACCGGGCCGTATCCAGGTTTATAAAACCCTCTGCGCATCTATGTTGTCAGCTATATATACCTCCTCTGTAAATAATATCCTAATTACTTGCATCTTTATCCTCCAGGTGTGAGGTACCGGTGAGCTGGTGTGAGGTCGTCGTGTCGCCAATGATGACAACGGAGGCGGCGCGCGGGGACGCCGACCAGAGCGTGCCTACACATACGACGCACTCCACAAGCCAACATGTTCACGAGGTAAGATTTATAATGTAATAAAATTCCATCTCAAAGTATAATTATAGTTGAGTAAAGGATCCGCTCGGGGAAATCTTCTGATCAAAACGCGCTCGCTTATGTTGGTCCGGGGATTACTGTCCTTGACCCTGACCACCCATTACAAACCGAGTTTTCTCCGTGCCTCGGAAGTTAAACACGTCTGGGCTGTCATTTGTAGATATTTAACAATCGTTACCGGTAGTCTAGCGGCTCGAAAAGTTTGTTTCGTCACACGAGAGGTCTAGTGATCATTAAGTATCACCCTGTTTATCACTATTTCTTGACGGCCCTTGTCACATCTTAACAATGGCTGTAGGATAATTCCATACTCGTCACGATGAGAACGTAAAATACCGTTAAGAAAACGGTGAAATTTAACAACATGAATGTCCTTTTCATGTTGTCACCGTAATAATTGTCCTTTCGACCGATTAAGTCACATGTACCTACTACGCCCAAAAAACATGTTAAAACTTGTACAAAAATCGTGATATCATGATTGTTATCATGGGTCATGTACATCACGCGTGTTTGACCCAATTCGTAATGATCACGCAGGAGACAATGACTCAAGACAGTTAGAAGTGAATAATTTAATTTGCATTCGTTAGGGAAATGAAACCTTTTGCGAAATTTTTACTTGGAGACGTTGGTATTGAAGACGAACAATAAGTCAAAAATCATGCTAGCTATGTAAATTGTAAATTTTCTTCCAAACATCAGTCTTTATCTGCAAATTCTTTCAATACATACCATTTTACGATTCAACTTATTAAATGTTTAATACTCCTGCCCACCGACATTTGTCATCAAATCATAAATATCTATGTTCTCTAAGTCATACAGAGCTGAATATAATGTATCTTCAGTTAAACTAAACACCTGAAGTCACTGCGTATTCTCTTAAGAGGGCAGCAGTTCAAAGTAATCTAATGATATCACCAAGTAACAGAACTACTACCTCATTCCCCAAAATTGCGTCAATTAGTACCACTGTCATTTGTTCTTTACTCTATAATATACCTACCATTGTCACTATGGCGTCTGAAACCCTGGAAATATTTCGTAACTCATTGACGTATACTCCGTACACATTGCGTATTATATTCCTTGCTATATCAATACTACACTTAGTTACGATTTCTTTCATAACGTGCTGAAATTACGTTACGTTCGTTTACACTTCACCTTTTAACGTGTGACGTTGCTTGCTAAGTGATTTGATATCACTATGTACCGAAGTTGTACCAAGCCGTTTATTTACTTTGGAAGTCATTGTGTTTCATTTAGAGCTGTTTTCAGGTAAATTTTGACTAAGTGATGTCGTAGCTAAATGTCATTCTCGTGGAATTTTAACTTTTATGTGGCTTTAATTGAATTAATACGTGTTCTGAGATTTTTAACGTATTGTTTTTTTCATCGACTGTGTAATGATAACTTACTAATTCTTTTTTTATTTTCAATTTAACGATTACTTATTTAAAAAAAAATAGGTAGTGGTTTAATAATGTCATGGACCTCAGGATTACTAACCATTACAGTCATTCAAGATCACTGCATGCATAGATCTTTATAATCGTTAAAATAAGTTCGCTCATGTTGTCACTGAAAAGACTTCCAAACTCTACTTTCTTGAATTTAAGATTATGTTTGGGCTGCCTCTGTCAAGGGCAAAACGACTGTATTGAGTTTTATTACAATAATTTTAAATCCCCGTTTTCAAATGTATTCTAACGTTTTGCTGAAATGAGTTATATCATAGTTTCCTTATAGTTGTGAATTATTTTCCTCGTTTATCTTCAGTGTAGCTTTTTTTGCATATTTTAGAATAAAACAAAACTTTTCCTCTATCAGCTATCTAAGTAACAGTTTAGCCAGATTAATGATATGATAATAGACTCCCAAAACGTTTAGCATTCACACTACGTCACCGAGTCGTTTCACTATATTTAAATTTTTGGCTTAATTTATTTGTGTGGTAAATTATTTAACAAAAACAAACAAATTATTTAAATAAAACACCTCACAACTTAGGACCCAGTAATATTAATGACAACAATATCCGTGGTGCTAGGCAACTGGGCTTATCCCAGTTGTATACGTCCTTTTGTGCCTATTGGCCTTGTTCTGTTCTGTCTCCTGCTGATATGGAGGGAAGTGGAAATTATGTTTTTCCAACTCCTCCGCTATTCTTTTCTGATGAATTTTGTTGCGGGATCTAAGACAGTTTAATCGTTTCTCTGGGACTTCGTCGAGCTTCATTGTCTCGGCGTGGTCACCACTGTTGATTCTGGCTTTCAGGAGTTACAGTGGTTTGTGAATAGTGTGGCGGGCTTATCCCAAAAAAAAAAAACCTTTCGGAGACTACAGGCGTCATGTCTTAGCTTATTGTTCTTTTATTGCTTGTGCCGACACTATTGATCAATTTCAAAACACATTGACTTAAGGACATTCCCTTTATATAATAATCTAACTCAAGTTACAAGAGTCAACTCAGGGCAATGGGTTACTTGCGTAGGCGCAAGCTAACAACCTGTCACTATCCACGCAGCTTACCATTAGCAAACCCAATGGAATAATAATTTCAATCCGATATTTCGCCCTGTACTTAATTATTTCCATGCATTTGTTTGATTTGCTAATATTTATCATCATAATTTGCATATTAAAGTGGCTATTTATAATGTTATTAATATGAAATATAGTTATGACTGCCATAAACGAATCTATAAGTAGTGTTGTACATTCAAGTCAATACTTTACATAATTTGATTGCAAATCCCGAGAAAAATTTGCAGAAAGAAAACCCCAAATACTTCCAAGCTTACTTCGACTGAAATTCTTCGCCCTTAATGTCGTCTGTCCATTTCGCCGCTGGACGACCAACACTTCTTTGCAGTCGTTGGACGCAACTCAGTCCCAACTTTACTCCACCTGCTACCACGCCTTGCTAGGAGTTCTGCCGAACTCCATTTGAGTTCCATAACTCAATTTCTAATATTGAAGACTTCCATACGTCTCTGAATTTCGACTTTTGGAACGTTGTCTAGTAGTTTTTTAGAATGCTCCAAGGTTCTCTGTGCTACTCTAAGTCTGTAGACTGCCTCTAATGTGAGCGTCCATCTCTCAGCACTGTTAGTCATGGTAGAACACTAATAGCGAAGTTTACTGACTTGAAAAAATATGATTCTAATTAGTCCGTCAGTTAGATTATCGAAACATATTAGATATGTATTTTTTGTTTTATCAAATCAATCAAAATTGACGAAGATAAAACGCGTCAAAGATTTGAGTGGGGGTTAGTAACGTCACTAACCGCTAAAATCTGACGGACTAATTAGATTATTTTAATTAACTACCCTATTCTAGAGACGGAGTCATAGCCATGGAAAATAAGACAATGGCTGTTTTGACAGTATAATAAAAAATAAAAAAAATGCTGCTCTATAAATTAATGTTAAAAAGTATCATTAACTGGAACCATATTACTTTGAAAGCTTAAAAAGGGGGTCCAACGAAAAATAGTTAACCTCTAAATAGTTGACTAAAGACGCGGTCAGCGTTCCACACATAACTCGAATTGTCTTGCTATGTTTTTTGTACGGTACTAACCACTCAAAATATCGTAATGCGCGTAAGACCATTACGGAAACGCGGAGCACTGTACACTGCGGACCAGTGAATATACAGGGTGTTTGGAAGGGAGCTGTACATACGCCTAGGGTAGAAACTAGGGATAGTCTGCTACCTACCCCCGCCCATTATATTGACCTTGGCCTCAAGGTTTTTTTTATGATTTTTTGACTAAAACTACCTGTAGCTCAAAATCTATCCATGGGACCGGTCGGCTAATGGTCTTGTTTTAATCGTTAGAGTCTTAGGGTCCTGCAAAAAATTATTTTACACCAGAAAATTGTGGAGAAGAAAAGTTATGGGGCCTGAAGTACCGTAGTAAGGTAAAGAAATAATTTTAAATTAAAAAAAAACCTTGAGGCCAAGGTCAATATAATGGGCGGGGGTAGGTAGCAGACTATCCCTAGTTTCTACCCTAGGCGTATGTACAGCTCCCTTCCAAACACCCTGTATGTCAAAAAAAATTTTTGGCATCATATTTTTTTTTTTAATGCTGTAAATTTGTTAGAAATTATGTATTTTTAGCACAAAAGAAGGCCATTGAATGTATTAGTTAGTAATTTGTTTTATTTCATGGAAATAAAAAAGTAATGTCACATTCTACCAATTTAACTGAACGCGATCAGATTTGACTCGCGTTCAGGGCCTGTATGTCCATATTTCGCAAAAAAAAAACCTTTACTGACAGTTGCAGTGCAATCAAATGTATCATTACCCGTGACAAGAGACATACAGTATCGCGGTTATATAAAAAAAATATTATACACTAAGTCTAAACTGCATCCAATAACGCCTAAGTTTTTAAGACCGCCAGTGTACACCAACCAGGCACGTGGATCTAATGTTCGCTATTTATATTAGGCCGAAAGATGACTTGCTCTTATTGCCCTACATCAGGTATTTTCACTAAAGCATTCCAAAATTATATTGGACGACATCCATTATAGAAAGTGGGGTAAAAAGTTGATGGTAATAGACTATTTAAGTGATTTATTTTATGATGATTTCTTTTTGATTTTGTTTGAAGTTCACATCTGTTCGCAGTTTTTTGGTTGTGTGATTTGTTTTTAGAGTTTTATTTATATGTTTCCTTATTGTTGTTTTCGAGTTGAAGACTGTTTTTGTTAGGCTTTGTTTGTTTCATTACTAACTGGCCATAGCATTAATCTTTCTCCTATCAAATCTCCCCTTTCTCTCAGTTTGTTGTAGAATTATCAAGATATTTCGTTATAAAAAATTATAATGTCACATGGAGATCATCAAAATTATGAACCTAATTTATTTATCATTTAATGGCACTTTACTGTTAATCCCAGTCTGTTAATTCTAAATATTTCAACGCAAAAAAAAACATTTTTCCATTTCAAAAAACTTTATACACTACGAATAATTTACAAACCCTCAAATCATTATTCCCTAATCCCGTTACCCGTAACACTGGACCATTAATCATACACTTCATGTACAAATAAGTGTACAATCACATGTCACACGGTCCGTTTAATCCGGGCACGTGGACAGACGTCGATGTACCAGTTGATAGCCGACGCGACGTAAGCCGATCAACGCGTGCAGGTTTGTTTGGCCGCAAGTGTACACGTGGGGAAAATTGTTTTGTGGTCTTAATTTTGTATGATTTGGTGGATGTTCGTTTGTATAATTATTTTCAAATTTTTGATATCGGTCTAACAGTACATGATTGTAATTCAATTACAATAGTTAAATTAAATAGCCCACTACTCATGTATCTTAGTTGAAACAACTTATTTGTTTTATGGTCAAGAAAAGTTTACAGAATTTACCGAACATTTATTTGCCAGAAGTAACTGAATTTTTACGGCCAATATGATGATTTGATGAATGATAAGAAAAGATTAAGAAGTTAAAGATTGCATATTGGTGTTAAAAGGATAATAGAAATAAAACGTGTTGCAACCTAGTAATATGATAAAACGATGAGGATAAGCACTGTATTTCGTTTATTTTAGTTCTACAATCGCTTACCTTCTTTTTAGAATCCAATACTTTTTTCTCAAATTAATTTACCTTAACCCAGCCTTTTTTTCTTTCCGTAGCCCAGCAAAATAAAAAAATGCAACATTAAAACAAACAACGCCAGGCCAAAACACACGCTGATTAAAACAAGTAACAAAACTGTGCACTCGTCTGTACATATTACACAAGAGGCCCACGTCACTAACCCAGCGACACATCTTTGACGTTTAGTTGACAGTCCGATACGACAGAACTGAGTGTTTTGACACAATCGTATGTTAATGAACAGCTTCGATCTAATTAAACCATTGTGTTAGAACTAAACTCATTACGGTGTATAATGAAACGGTATAACTGTATTAATTAGTTTGTTAAGATATTTAAAGATGGATCCGTTAATTTATTCTATGTGTTTCTAAATTGTAATTGCGAACGGAATTTTGCTTTAGTAATGATTGATTTAAGGTTAAAATTAGGTATTTCAGTAGTTTTAAATAAAATGCAGTAAACTTGCATCATAATATATATGCATCGTTTCGTAAAAACCGAATGTTTATTTATCTTGTGTTCATAGAATGTCACCCTGCTATTGTCACTTTGCTATTTCTGCTAAGTATTTAAAGAGTAATGTATTCTAAAGTTACACTGTAGATACAAAATACATACCTAATATATGATCGAATAAATAAATATACATGTTCCTACAAAGTTTATGGTGTCAGCAGAAACCTTGGCTTAGAATGCTGCAGTTCGATTCATTTAATTTTCATACGTCTAAACAAAATGTATGCAAAGGTTTTCATTATAAAGCTATAATGTCTCAGTTGGATATTATTATGCAGTTTATTTGAAATATTCTGTACTTATACTGTAAGCTTGCAGGTTGGTACATACATTATCTGTAATGCATAGCTTGTAAAATATGTTTATTTTTGTTTATCTTACGAAGCTTCTTTATGAAGTTGTAATTCTTAATTGAAATTATATTTTTCTTACTCCTCCGCTAGTTTTGTTGCCGGATCCAGGACACTTAAATTGTTTATCTGGGACTTTGTCTAGCTATATTGTCTCAGCTTTTCTAGTGGTCGCCACTGTTGATTTTGGCTTTCAGGTGCAGTAGTTAGAGAATAGAGAGGCGGACTTGTCCCAATAATAAATAATTTGTGCGGTATGTTTCTCAAAATTGTTCCACGAGACCTATTTGGTACTAGGATAAATACATACATACATACATAGACTGCCAAAACCATTACCCTTCCTTTTGACTTTGCCGTAGTCGGGTGAAAAGTATGCTACAGCCTGGGGGTCTCAAATGGACGTAATGAAACAAATGACAACACCCAGCTAGAGTTACTATCGCATTTCTTTCATAAATTACGATCATTCAAGTAATTCTTAGAAATCTTATAAATTAAATATAATCACACTCATATTATTGTAAACACTTTTAATATTGTACTTGGGTTGATAACATAAAACATTGCAAACATGACATAAAAAACCCAGTTTAAAGCCATATATAATCATGCACATTTCTGCAGCAAAGATGCAAGCATTAATAAATCTAAATAAAAATAAATCCTTTTCATACATGTACACATGTAGTAGGCATGTCAGAATCCTTATAAGCATATTCAAATATAAATAAATGATGAATTCATTGATTCACTACAACATTAATTGCGCAGAACATCGCTGTATTTGCTTACCACAATACCACAACATGGATTATATTGTTCACGATTTAGTATCATCTTAGATTGACGTTTTAGTGTTTTCTTGGCGCTCTGTAAAATACAAAAAAAAGACGGTACGGTTGGTGCAGTGGCTAAGCGATTAAACTTCTACTGCTGGAACAAATATTTGTATGGCCTACAGATAGTTGTTTCTAGTCTGGGTATTTGTGTATGTGAGTCTAAATGTTTGTGAACGCACCCACGATACAGGAGAAATTCTAAGTGTGGGGCAACATTTAAAAAATTATGATAATATCAAGCTTGAACGCTGTTCCCGATACCGGTGGGCTACTATTTATTATATTTTAAAATGTTTTTTTATATTTTTTTATAGGAATATTCAAAAATGTAATTTATATTTGTGTGTAATTAAATAAAGGAATAATAATTTTAAAAAAATACCTGTTATTCGTATCTTACAGAGCGTCAAGAAAACACAATATAACAGATGGTTCCATTCATTATCACATACCAATCTTTCTCCAGCCGTTACTCCAGTTTAATTGTGATTGGCGAGGAATGCCTTCATCTTCAATAGTCGGATTTATTATTAGGTTGAAAACACCAGTTTATGAATTTCATTTTTTGCAAACCTTTCAGATGGATGAATTGTCTCTACTTAACGACAAACATTGCAAAAAAATGTAAGCGTTCTCTGCTGAGGTGTCCATCATTGCCTGTGGAAGATGTTGCATTAAAAGTATGGTTTTTTTTCGGTTAAGCCCTCCACCCTTAACCACTGCAACTCCTGAAAGCCAGAATCAACTGTGGCGATTACCAGAAAAGTGCCGAAATATTGAAGCTAGACTAAGTCCTAGAGAAACATAAATTCATGGATCCCGCAACTAAATTAATCAGAAAATAACAGCAGAGGATTAGGAAAAACATATTTTCCACTGCATACATTGCAAAAAAGGTATTAATAAAAGAATATTACCAAAAAACTGCCCTGAAGGGAGAGGGGATTAATCGGCAGTCCATCTGAATTAACCCAAAATGAACTAAATCGCGAATAGCCATAATTGAAGTTAAAGTTCAACCCATTTAATCAATATACAATAAATGTATCCAAGAAAAAAACGCTAAAAAATTGCCCAAAAACTACGGCCCACCCTGAACTGTAAAATAGCGTATAAAATGATTGCGCCACCCACCTCTAACTGGCCACTTTACATTAATCCACCATCATTGTGGAACTTTCACGATTTTTTTAATTGCCCAATCCCAGAGCAGTATTCGAAACAGTTTCGAATGTTCGAATCACTTCGGTTCGTTCTGATGTATCTCGACTGACAGCCGTAGAAAATACACAATTAACAGGCCATGTGTATTACCTTAATGGATTTATGTACGTATTGATGGATCACTCAAAAGTCCACTCACGCTTACTCCGGGCCTTAATTGATAGATACGGTTAGCTAAGAGGCTCTACTTGCGGATTGAGAGGATACAGCTTTGTTGAGCTGTTTTGCCGACCGTTTTTGTGTTGTGGAGTTAGCGGCTTTTAGATTAGATGGGTTTTTGTTTGAAGTATATTGATACAGTTTGTAATGTGAAGTGATTAATGAAATTAGTAGTGTTGGCTGTTGTTTTTCAGGTATGAAAAATTATTGGAAATAAGTGACTTGAAATAAATTTGTGCTAAAAAACTGGCGAACGCCCCCTTCGGGGATAACAGGCGTGATATTATATTATATTAATTAGGTACAAAATCGATATTAAATGTCTAAGTGTTAAAGTTCGAAATAGCAAGTTTCGCTAAAAAAGCTTAATTTACTTACTTTAAGGAATAAATTATATTCATATGACATCAATTTCATTTTCTGAAGCCTATCATTTGCAGCGATAACATGCATCCCTATTAAAGTGTTTATATTTGCATAAATGTGACACCTAATTACTTGATGTCTCACCAATAATTAAATACTGAGAGGCATTCTTACACACAGTTAGCATATGAAGTGAAGTCGCCTAGCTCTTAAACTTTCAACAAAAAAATAATGGTTGTTCTCACTCCATGATCCTGCCACAAAACTCACATATCTTCTTAAGCATAATTTACGTTATATCCTGTTGTGAGTGGAATTTATCAATGTCACGTAAAAATCTACTGATCGCGTTCCATTTCATTGCTGATCATTGCGTCTGCCCTTACTCTTCGCTTAATTATTGGCAAAATAAATGAAATATACTATGCAACTCGATTCGCTTAAGTTCGCAAGAATCCGTTAATAAATTCCTATAAAATTACGAAACCGAATCCCAGAAACAATAAAACAATAATTCCAAAACCCACAACTCATATTCGAACCAAAGGCGAAATAGATAAGCGAGCAATTTAAAAGCCAAGTCGAGATAACATTACAGTACGGTGTGATAGGAGTCTAAGTACCCAGACACCCAGTCGTTCCCACGAAGGCAAATGGTCATAAATTATAAGGATCCAATAACAGTGACTATTAAATCAGATTCCGTATGCGGAACTGATTCATATTTTAATAATATCTGCACTTTGCACTCGGGGGCTGAGAGTTTAAATCAGAGCATTTAAATGTGGACAGGTGATTTAAATTGTATTTTAATTAAATGTACTCTATCAATCTATTTAAACTTTTGTTAACTATGGCAACGTGCTTTTGAGAAGGACTGAGTTCAGTTTCGAATTGTTTGCGGTCACAAGAAAGACGCTTGAGATAATACTTCAGTACACAAGTGATTTAATATACATCTTTTTTCCAAAGATATATTTCAAAATAAATTCAAGAACGATTTCTATCTATACACTTGAGATTTAGAAATTGCCTCATTGGCAATTTTTTCATTTTTTTTAAATCAAAGCCTATAATATGCCTCACTGCTGAGAGGCCTCCCCTTTCGACCTCCAAACCTCTCTGTTATATGCAATATCTGACAATGCTTGCCACGCGAACATCATCAGATCGTCACACCACCTTTTGATCACCCTCGTCGGCGATGTCAATCCCCAGGAATCCAGTGGGTGACGATCTGGAACACATTTCATCATTTTCCCATTCTACACGGAGCAACACGTTTTCATATTTCATTTTTCGATTCACGGCATCATTTACTCAACAAACAATAGGGTATTTCACCAAAAAAAATCTAATTAGTCCGTCAGATAGATTTTCAAAAAATAATGGACACGTATATTTTTTCTTTTTTAACTTAAACAAAAGATGAAGACGATACAGTGCTTCGAAATGTCGCGTCAAGTCGTGTGACGTCACAAGGTTAGTACTTTTTTAACTACAAAGTGACGTCAAAAGCCCCCACTCTTGATCTTGCACACGTTTTTTTTTTGTAATTTTTCATTAATTTGATAAAACAAAAAACACGTATCCAATATTTTTCGATAATCTAACAGACGGACTAATTAGATTTTTTTGGTAAAATACCCTATTCAAGCATTGTTAGGCCGAGTTATAACATGCAATACCTACTCAAAAAGATTTATTTTCATTTCGCTAGCTACTTTCATTTCTTACTATCATACAACCTCTCGATTACCAACCGGTCTAACCTTTGGTCTGATCTAGATATGAGTTACATTGAACGTGTAAAAACATAAAAACATGAGCAGCAACACTAATGCCTGTCAGTCATGCTGAAATGTGTTACTAGCTTTTAAAGTTAAAAGTTTGCGAAAGTTAGTTTGTTTCACAGTATATTTAATTGGTTATTGATTAGGGTATCGTTTTGTCGAGGAAGTCGTAGTCAAATAAAAGCAGCCACTTGGGTCGATCTTTAGGTTAAGCCGTGCTTGTCTAGGTTGGATCGTGGATGGGTGACCACCCATAATATACTCAGATTCCTATGTATCTCGGAAAGCACGTTAAACCAATGGTCCCGGCTATCATTTGTAGATACTGGCACGAAAAATTAATAATGTAATCAGTCCTACCAAGGGATATCATTTTTTTTTTTGAGTAAAAAGTTTTTATTTAGAACTTAGATTTATGCCATAACGTAACACTAACATATCCCTATCATATAACTGGGTTTTAGGGGTCAGATAGGCAGTTGATCCATGTAACATACTGGTATTCAGGTACGTCCAGTTACATCAACTACGAGTATGTTAGGGTCTAC
This sequence comes from Diarsia rubi, assembly GCA_932274075.1. Lineage (NCBI taxonomy): Eukaryota > Metazoa > Arthropoda > Insecta > Lepidoptera > Noctuidae > Diarsia > Diarsia rubi. The sequence continues at coordinate 11,382,612 of OW026433.1, read as the reverse complement.
TTTCAGTGTCATGGAAAAAGCTAGGCTAGGATGATGTATCAATAATATTTCAAAAATTAATATTGCAAATTGAGTAATCTAACGAAATCATTTAAAGGATAGGTATCTAATGTGAATTAAAATATTATAAATAACCCATTTTTAATCTATTTACGACCTAACAGATATAGTGTGCAATTATAAAATCGTTGTTAAGAATTACAACGTCATCCCATTGCAATAAAACTTTATTAAAACAACAGTCATAATATTATACTGTTTTATTGCAATCAGGAAATTCCGTATTTGTGCATGATACACAAAAATTTTGAGTCGTTTCATTAGTCTGTCACCTAATTTTCAATGTACCAATAAATCAAAATCAAAATCAAAACTCATTTATTCAAACTAGGCTGATAATCAGCACTTTTCGAACGTCAAAATTTACTTTACTTTACTTATTTACAAGAGACAGTCCACCAAAACGCCCCCCCTTCGACACTTCCTAGTGTTTTTGCTGGAAAGAAGAAGTGGCGGAACAAACTCCTCAAACTCCACAAATGTATTATGTCATTGTCAACTTAACCTAAGGTACTCCACTTCTCGAAATAGAGCTTACGCAAAGTTGCGTATACGTCTTTAATTAAAATTTTATTGTTGAGAAAAGACTACCAAATATAACTGCGCAAATGGTTCAGGGGAGACCTCTTTTCAATCTCCCCAGGAATATGCCTTAACATAGAGGTGTTTCACAGAGTGGGCACTCTGTGAAATACCTGTTATGGCATATTCCCCAGAAGAGTATTTTGTGAGGAAACATTGCCTCCTCCCATATTATAAATTATTTATCACATATCATAAATAATCACTAAGCGTTTTTCGAATATTTCCTTTTGTTTAACAATGAAGGATTGACTCAAAACAGTGCATGGTAACATCTTATCTGAGCCTAATCTAAATCGTAAGCTAGGTTAATCCAAAGACAATTCCTGAAGCCACAGAGGTCACATTCATAAACTAAAGCATGTCAAAGTAATATTTAAAAATATATAATTCAAAAACTGCATACAACAATGTATTCAAAATATCAAGCTCACAGACATAACGCATTAAATAAACAAAAGACGTTTGACTATAAAAAATTTAGCCAGACTGCACTATTATCAAAAGAAGCGATAAATACTCGTACTAGGATGTCTTTTATATAACCCAATTAAAATGTAATGTCTAACTAGACCTTTAGATGTCAACACCTTTTAAAAGGTGATAGATTAGTCTGTTAGCTATAATCTTTACGTATATAAATTTTGCTGGTGTGTGGCTTAAGTAAAAAGATGTCGCGGGTTTTTAATTTAATTTATTTAATTAATTTCAGACATCAATGATCCGTTATGGTTAGTAACAGTTAGAACTTATAAACTATGTTAGTAGGCACACAAAACAATCATTAATGGTACGTGTGCAATATTATATATTGGGACTGGGCAGGACATGTCTGCCGCATGCCGGAAAATCTGTGGGCCAAAATAGCAGGAAACTGGTGCCCTGACACAGTGAGACGGGGTCGTGGCAGGCCACGAAGGAGATGGCGGGATGAACTGGATCGGTTCCGTCAAAACTGGAAGGAGGACGCGCGGGTTCGAGAGAAGTGGAAAGAGTGGAGGGAGGCCTTTGCCCTGGAGTGGGACAGAGCAGGCTAATAAAAAAAAATAATAAAAAAAAAAATGTCCCAGGCAGGGCTTTACTTTGTGTAATTTATTTCATCACCGCTGCCCTCAAAACGGAAAGGAAAACATTGTGAGGAAACCGGCATGTCTTAGAACCAAAAAATTCAACAAAATTCATCTACCAACCCGCACTGGACCCGCGTGGTGAATTATAGCCCATCGCTCCCCTAGAGAGGAGGCCTGAGTACCAGCAGTGGGAACATAATGACGAATGTTAAAAGTAATATAAATACTATTGACAGTGTTGATGTTCAATGTGCAATGATTTTGAAGAATATCTGCCCTGTTGATTTTTCGTTCGAGCTACGCTTTGCAATGATACTATTTGTTAGTAATATAGACGCCAGCACTAGAAACTACCCGAATCTATACAATTTTCCCAATCAACCTTTAACCTAATGTTTTAAGTTGAAAATCTATCAAATAAAGACGGATTGATGATGATATGCGATCAACGATATCTCTCTAATGATTGAATTTAAATTCGACATCGTCGTCGCCCGTTCTCGCTTAAGCCTTTTCTACTTTAAAATAGCGTAATACAAATCTATTCACTCAACAATAGAGACACATACAATGAGTTGGTAATCTGTAAAATGATTTAATGTACTCGTCGTAGAATATAATCCAACATACAGTTTCCTGTACATACAATATTTTTTTGTATTATTTTTGTTATACGTCTTCTCCTTAATCGTATGGTTAGTAACTACAGAGAAATCATCAAATGACTCCTCCCGCTCTGGGCAGAGTGATAGGGAGTGTCAGACTTCTACTGACTAAAAACCACCCATCCTTCAAAGCCCTTTGTGCCGAGGCCGGGGTGTCTCCTTCGAACAATCCGGACGTCAGAGTTTTTAAGCCACCGATGTATTATAACTCTGACTTGTCTTTACACGTTGACGTGAATGTGTCTCAGGCATGCTGGCTCGGTTTCTTCACAAAAATCAGAGGGGCGTGTTTCTTCTAAGAATCAAACCCAGGAACTCTAAACAGTCGCGCTTACGGCAAAGACTGACGAAGCAGTCAACGAGGCCCTCGTATTATCTATGCCCAAAACAATAGACAATCTACACCTTATGTCAAAGTGACATAATTTCTTCGATCATTTAGCAACATAATGTTCCTTAATGACTTCCCAGTGTCAGATGGCCTTGCTTCCTGCTCATCAGAGTTTCAAGGTCGAGTGTACACAAAAGGAGCTTAGTTCTACGCGTAATGCTGATGATTATCATCAGGCTTATGATTCAGTTCATTTGACTATAGGCAGTGTTCAAGGCGTGGGAAGATTTGTGGTGTATTGTTGGTTGGTGTGACATTATTTGCTGTTATTTTTTATTAATTACCTGTATAATAAAGTAGTTGATTATTTCTAATTTGCACGCTATAAGCATTTATAGGGCAGAGTCGACCAAAAATGCAGGATTAGTTTTTGACACGGAACTTCTGGGCAAACGCTATGAAATCAATGAGAAAGATCTGTCCATTTGGCACCTTAGTGGTAATTGCGGAACACACTCACATTCTTGATTCATTTCGTCAATTCCACAACATTCATTGCTATGTTAACGTAGCAGATTAATTTTACACCTAATAAGAAACGATGTATGACGATTATTTTCAATATTTCTAGGAATGCGATAGATAAGCACTTGGGGTGCTGATTTGATATTTAGGATTAAAGTGAAATTCCGCCGCTCAAACTAATCATTTCATTTATAAACTTCGAAAGTATTTCCGTGTAAAACGACCTTTCAATGAACCTTAAACAATCAAACCGCAAACCCATATGCAAAACTACCATATGCCGAACCAATCAACACATGAAAACAACAATAAACATTAAACAAAAGAGATTTATTTCAATAACACGAAATAGGCGTGAAAAACAATTATAATCGAATAAGCGATGGTTGCTAGAGGGTGCTAAATAATTTTTGCGTCGGCGCCGTACCCCGGTTCATTAGCTGACAGATAATTTCAATCTTTCGATTAAAGCCCAGCTATCTGTCAGTTTGTAACTGAGAATAATGAGCGCAAATACTTTATGGATCAACGTTGATTAGGATGAGATTGAATTTAAATATGAGTGTAGATAATATAATATAATAATACGAAGTAACTTTTAAGCATAAAATTGTATTGGGTACTTCCGTTCTTCCGATCTATATTAACAATTCATAAGAGAGAAATAATAGTTTCTAAATTCAATTATTAAAAAAATTACGATAATGCACAATTGTATCTTTTTTTTTTCAATAATTCATTTCAATCATTTTAACGTATTTTTTAATAATTCACAATTCAATAATTTCCGGATACATAAGAAAGAAAATTAACAATAATTCAAAATTTAATCATTTTAATCTTTCGATTAAAGGCAAGCTATCTATCAGGTTAGGATAATGAGCGCAAATACTTTAAGAAGCAACGTTGATTAGGATGAGATTGAATTTATATGTGTAGACATAACTGCAGTGTAATAAATCAGTTATAGCTCTGAATGACAGTATAAGTTTGGCGAAAGCTTCCACAGAAATAGTAGAAAAGCCCACAAACAAACTTTAAAGTTAAATCAAGTCTCTGTCTAATGTGATTCCACTGGTTAGATATTCATTTCACCTATTACAGACTTGTCCGTAGCTGAATTATGTAAGATCGAAAAGCAAAGTTTTTCACCCGAATGTAACACCAAACTAGTTACCATTAGCTACAGTAAAGTGCAAGTTCGTCGACTTGAAACAATAGCTCTCATTAGTACCCCACTCGCACTCGCTAATTATAAGAACACGTCCACATGTGTACAGAGTCGCCTGTCACCTGTTTGTGCTTGACCCTAACTGTGTCATCTGTGTTATTTGTTCATTAAAGTTTTAAAAACAACCTGTACCTATCTGTGAATTTATATATATATTTTTTTATATATTTATTTATCTATTATTAGTACACTTACATTACAACAAGTTGGTGCAAACATAAACTCATTAGAGTTTTACCGTGCACCAAAATCATCGACGTACCTATATGTCTTTGATACTTATAGATTTTAAGCTAGGCTGAATTAATTGACTGTCAGCAGGCCTTAGCAAAGTTAAACCTACAATTGAATGCTGAAATTTTCAAAAATATATTCTAAAGTAATAGTAGTCATTTTAATAACACCCTCTTTTTGTTGACATAATATCATCAAATAATTTGAGCTTTTTCCAAAGCAGCAAGTGATTAGAAACTGCAAATCCCCCATAAAATTGACAGCGAAAACCGATTAATGTACGAAAAACATTAACAAGAACGTAACTAAATATTTCAACTTTCCCCCTGTAACTGGAGCATGCTCGGCTTAATATGATCTACCCACATTCTGTACAGGCTTTGTAATAGTTTGTAAAATGTCCACTTATAGTGTCAGAGAGCTGCCTTGTATTGCACCGACGTGAGTGAGCATGGTGCACACAAAGGATATGGTATATATTATTATACATTTTGTGTGGTGAGTTTTTGAGTGTGTGTGTTATTGGAGTAACGTCACCTTTGTAATATTTAATTTTTGGATGTTTTTTGATGAACCATGCAAATCGATTTGTCAATTTGTCCATGTGTGATAACAGAATTTTGGGAAGACCGAATTTAATAACGTTTTCGATTTGGCGATGCACATAAATTCTAACATTATCTAATGCCTACATTTTTAACCATGCATTGGCATTGTTAAAAAGGTAGGCATAGGTAGGTAACGATTTTTATTTGACAAAACATACACAATATTTCAAATAAAATTACAGCTACAGAGTTAAAAATCAATTAAACAAAACATATTTACAACGATGGATTTGCAAAGACAATGCAACAAATAGGGTCCGAAGTTATGACATCTCGCGTTTAATTTGATTCTTTATCTAGTAGCATTTCTAGGCATGTCTGATGATTATCCAGGTATAAAGTGGTTCCCCTTACATATCTTAACGAAGGATAATATACCAACATATTCAAACTTTAACCTACGCCCTTAAAATGTCACAAAACCCATGCACGCATATACCTATGTGTGTACCTTGTGTTATGACTTGAAATTACCTGAAGCCCTTAGGCCCTCAAATTTCTTGGGAAGCACCATTATGACTGGTCTCGTGTACTGTTATAAACTCGTTTAAACGTGTGATCTGTCAATTATGGAGAATGAATGTCGGGGGTATGTTATGTCAATGTCGCGTCTAGTTTATTGGTATTAAGGATGATAGTTCATGTTGATGGTAGTTGCATTGAAGATATATCATGTGCATGTTACGGGTTAATAATAATCGATTAAGACAGTGAATTGATTTATTAATGAATCTTTATCAGCGTGATCAATTAACAAGGATATGAAAAGGTTCAATTGATCTCAGCAAACTGTTTTGCTTGCCAAAACCGAAAGTTATAATAGTACACATGACAACATCACGCCTTAAATCCTCGAAAGGTAAGGCAGGGATGTATTCATTATCTAGGATGTTACCGGCAGCGAGTGCTGTGGGTGCGGGGGCGCGGCGGCGCGTGCCGTGGTCGCGGGTGCGCGGGGCTCCGGGTCGCGGGGCGGCGGTTGCGCGTTGCGGCGTGCATTCGTTGTTCCGTGATTCGAGGTCTCGTGCATTCGTTGTTGCAGTGTGCGTAGCTGCGTGCTTTTTTGCTTGCAGTGTTCGTCGTTGCGGGCATTCGGCGGCGTGTGGTTCGGCGTGGTGGCTTTCGGAATGACGTATTGCACTCGTAGTTTTTCGTAGTTTTGTTTTATGAATTGTTCTTATGACATTCAAAAGTGCCAGTAATGATTTAATTGAAATAAATGCTTTGAGTTTGAGTTTGAGTTTGAGTTTGACCTACAGTTCTCCAATTATCATTTAGCAAAAAAATGTGAGTATACACTTCTAACGCTTCGGGGATTACAGGCGTGACCGTATTTTATGTTTGGTATTCTTCATGTTATTTATGCTTAAACTAGACATACAGCAGCAGGCCATGATGTTCCGACTGCTGGGTCACAGACTTCAGTTCTGTGGTGGAAGAGGGCTCAGACCGGGTATGGATGATACATGACTTAGAATTTGTAGTTCTAAAACGTGATGGGTTCCTCAGATTGTTTTTGTAATGGTTTTGTAAACTTTAGTGATTATTTACGCAAAGAAAAGTGCCTACTTAAGGTGGAAGCTCACATCTGGCCCGCGAAATTCTAATTTTCTTACGTTTTTGGCAATTTGCAGGCCAGTGCTTGGTTGTATATCAAAATTACTAACTACTAAAGAACGACGACTAAATTACTAAAGAATGACTTTTACATGCAAAAATCAATCTTGACATGAAAATGAACTTGGAGGGTTGTATTGATAATTTTGATGGTTATAATTCGGTAACTTCATACGTCTTACAGTCGCAAATCAAATTTTCATAAACATACAACCAAGCACTGGCCTGCAAATTGCCAAAAACGTAAGAAAATTAGAATTTCGCGGGCCAGATGTGAGCTTCCACCTTAAATGCGAACTATTTATTTATTTCAAATTTTTGGGGGCTGGAAAATCATGAAATAACCCCTCCCGCTCTTGGGCAGAGCGAAAGGGAGTGTCAGACTTCTACTGACTAAAAACCACCCATGTACTTAGCCCTATATGTCAAGGCCGCGATATCTCTAACAACATCCCGCAGCCCCGAAGGCGAACCATCAGCACTTTGCAAGTCACAACCAAAGATGAAGGTTATTTGAGGTGAAAATAAAGTTCATATCTAATAATTTCTACGTGTAGTTCTTACTATCAGAAAAGACCTCAAATATCACCTTATTTGACACAATAAAACCAACGAAACATACAAACTAAACAAAATAAACACACACATTCAATAAATCTATGAAAATACTACCAGGATAACATAAACATGCAGTAGTAATAAAGCTTTCTATGCACTAACATGGTATTAGAATTTATAGGGCGAACGGATGAGATAGAGGTTGGGTCCTTACGAGGTAATGCGAGTGGCGTGTACTGTACCAACGATACGCTGTTGCGGTTTCTATGGACTACCCTTGGTGGTTGGTGGGAGAGGAAAGCTGAAGGCGATTTTGTTTTAAGAAAATTGCACTGGAATAAAAAAAAATTGACGATGAAGTGACACATGATGAGGATTTCTAATTAAGCCACAACCGATCGTGTCATTGTTTTATTGCACCATTTCCATGTGCAAAGGCTCATTCTTCTAGATTCAGTTGTCTGTAAGTAAATATATGAATGAATTTAAGAATTTATAAAGTAGAAGATACCAGATTAAAATATCCTTAGAGAGAGTTTACTCGAGAATAATTATTAATTAATAATTATTAATTATTTATTCATAATTTTGGAAGTGTTTGTCTATTTAATTCCTCTCGAAATCTGCTCCGTAAAAACCCTTCCTTAATATATTTATTATATCTGAACGCATGTCAAATGACAGACCATAATATTAAACAAAAAAAAAATAAGAAAAACACATTTGCATAAACTTTTTATAACAGATTTTCTACCTCGCCTATCACTTGGACAACAAAAAGCCTGATATTGGAAAATTGTCTAAATTATTAGCTGGCTTTGTAACGGCTCGCAGCGTGGGAAAACAGGCTAAGTTTTCACAGGAAATTATACTTACACAATACCGAAAGCTGTTGCGGTCACTTATTATGAAAATTCGCGTGAAAATTTTTAGTAGAAAGTAAATTACTTAGACTTGCTTGTAGATACATGGAAAGTTCACTCGGTTACATTGTACCATTTAGTTTAACGTTAGCAATTCTAAATAGTTGGTTTTATTTTGTTGTACAAGACTTACAGAGGTACCTTTAAATAATTTTGCTTGTAAATAGTTTGACTTTATTTAATTTCAAAATAACGGAGCTCTATTATAAGTTGTGAAGGTACTTTCATACAATCCTAAAAGCCTGGTTTGCACTTTTAACCAACTATTTTTCATGATGTGAGAATTTCTGAAAAGTCTCCTCGCGTCAGCTCGCTCGGCTTACCGTATTGTTAGCCCCTAGGCACACAACTGATTATTACTTGACAATCAATCATCATCATATAGCTGTCTTTTCCGTATGATATAAGTGTCGATCTCCTATTAAACCAGATGCAGCTGAATACCATGTAAGGTGCTCACTGCTAGCAAAACAAAATAGATTTCCCTAAGAATACTTATTACAGCTGATCCATAATTCCCGCTTCCCTTATTAAAACAATATCCCCATGAATTCCGTATCAACCAACTTTATACCACCTCCCCAACCAATAACTTCAAACTAACAGCATTCCAATTCGTGTGCTCATATAAATTGGGCCCTTTGTTCAGTGCTCACGGAATTTTCGTTAAAATACGGAAAGTGTTCGTGAGTTGAGGATGGCCTTATACATGAAATGGGTTAGGAGTTAGGGTCTCCAGTTACGGCCGTAATGTATCGCGTTCCCACGATACACATGAGTCGCGGGTGTGTTGCGCTTGCGACTGTTGCCTTGAAAACACGTAAATAAAAAGGCTTTAGGAATACTCAATACTCTATTTTTTATTTCATTCCACAATGTGGAACACACTGGGGTGGTAAACATTTTTCAAAAAAAGTGACAATCATGGAGCCTGTCGGGCACAGCAATAGGAATATATGTGAAGATTTTTACTTATCATTTACGTATCTTAAAATCTAAATAATACACAAAAAAAATATTTAAGCTAACAGCGCTACCAGTAAAAGTTTTGTAATATTAAAATTCAAAAATGACTAAGTTTAAAAACAAAACAAGAAATTAAAATCGAACACATAAAAAAACACATTTGGTACCTATTTATAACATTGAAGTCTAAGCTTTGGAAATAATAAAAAAAAAACATAAAATAAAAATCTATTAAATAATAATAATTATATAGATACTTATTTATTTATTTAATGTCAAAAATTAAAATTGAAAACAAAATCTAGAATTTAAATTGTAATAGGTACATAGAGAAATTGGAAAAATAGAATTTAAAATAATCAACAAATTGTTTTTTTTTACAACATTTATGATAATTTTATAAGTTTCAGAATAGTAGGTAGGTAACTAACTATCTTTGCACAAAAAACCTCTTTTTACTTAATTTTTATTCTTCTTTCTTCTTTTTCAAGTGGTTAGTGGTTAGTGGTGTGGTTACCTGTTGTCAGATTTTTGCTGTTCAGAGGCTTCTAACTTGACTTGACATGGCATCGAGAAATATCTTTCAGGCATACTGATCTGGTTTCCTAAAGATGATGTTTTATTTCGCCAAAGCAAGTGAATTATTCATTCAAACGCACATGCATCCAAAAAAGTAATGTCAATAATCAAAATACATTTATTAATTAAACAAAATATACTAGGTATCTAATAATTATTTCATGGTAATTATTTTTTTAAACTAAGAAGTTTTAACTAAAACCAAATTACAATTCAATTATCTAGTATCATGTATCAAACAAAATTATACTTTAACCTTCTTCAAAAAAACAGTACGTACGAAAATACGAAGAACAAAATGCAATAAATCCCCGGTCCCAAGCGGCATACATCAACAGTACTGTGCCGGCGCATCGCGTGCTGCACTATATTAGCTAATAAGAGATCCACTCACTCACTCCCTCTTCGATTTCACTTCTTTATGCCATTTACTGAACGCCTCACTGCAATAACAAAAGATTTCTCTTATTTTTTAACGTGAAATATTTAAAAAAAACTTATTGTTTAAATTGATGGAATGCCAGTCTTAATGGTAACGTACAAAGTAGAATAAAGCAAAAGAGTTTTTGATCTCGTTATTGTGAAAAACGTGAGTCTTGAAAATTTTAACAAGAATATGATTTTTTTTTGTTGTCATTAAAAGATGAAAATAATAAGTCGGTACATTGCGGTAGATCTCGGAAATGATTGTGTAACTACTTTGAAAGTTTTTTTTTGTTTCTTTTAAATATTGTTTCGTTTTACTTTTCCAAAATTAAAAACTGCCAGCTCCAGAATTATTTATATCGTTCTCTTCAAATAATTATTGAAGAAAATCGGTGAGTTGCGAGTTGGACTTACACATAGGTATATTTATTTAACTACAAAGTGACTGATTTCTGTTTTTTCTTTTCACATGTCCTGTTAGATTGTAGGTCAGCAGGAAGGATCCTATAGGTTTTGATTTCATTGTCTAATCGCAAAATAAGCGACATAAACGCTCATTCTGTTTTTGATCGCATTATATTAACTTTAGCCTTGATACCTCTACGCGTTCTTGAGAAAAAGGAGCTTGACATATTGACAGACGGGCAACAAAGTGATCCTATAAGGACTTGCCTTCTTACCGACTTAGGCACGGAACTCTAAAAATTATCAACAAAATACCTACCTGTAGAAACATGATTTCTTAAAAATTAAGGTCACAAATTAGTAAATAGAATCTCTCTATACTTTTCTCAAATATGTTTAAAAAATAATTATAAAGAAAAAAACCTAACACATTAACAGACAATTACAATTCAAGTACAAATGCTCCTATTACCACCAAATAAGGAAGTAGCATACAACACAGATTTCCTTAATCCATCACTGACAGTTGTATTAAAACTTTACAAAGCTCATTCGTAAGTAATTAAACTACAATGACATCATCAATAAACAGCTTTGCCATTACTGCATAAATACATCCAAAAGCGGAATAATTTTAATCAGAAACTTCAAGTTAAGTGACGTATATCATGTTACCAGGGGTTTCGATGTACGATTCGGAATTCGTATAGAAGCAAAGCGAGGAGCTCGCGAGGCCAAATAAGTAAGCCGCTCGGGTCGATTCAAGTTAAGGTGTGCTTGCCTCCCGTCGGGGCTGCGGGTTGTTCGCAAGAGATACCGCGACATAAAGGGCTGGGAAGGAACATGGGTGGTTTTTTGTAAGTAGAAGTCTGACATTTCCTTTCGCTCTGCCCAAGAGCGGGAGAGGTTATTTGATGATTTTCCACCCGCCAAAAAAAAGGTGTGCTTGCCTCCCGTCGGGGCTGCGGGTTATACCGCAAGAGATACCGCGACATAAAGGGCTAGGAAGGAACATGGGTGGTTTTTAGTCAGTAGAAGTCTGACACTCCCTTTCGCTCTGTCCAAGAACGGAAGAGGTTATTAGGATGATATTATTATCACACCCGCCAAAAAAACAACAAAAAAAAAATGTGTGCCTGCCTTCGTTGTTCCGTGGACGTGTGACCATCTACCACTTATCGAGTTGCCTCTTTGCCTCGGAAAGCACGCTAAATGATACCTGCTGTCATTCATAGACGGTCGTTACAGATAGTCAGTGGCCTGATAGTCTGACAACCAGTCTTAAAAGTCCGATATTTTTTTTTACGCGGTACTGGTAATATTTTTTTAAATTAAAAGTTGTAGCATAAGTTAGCTCTTAAAACATCGGTGCCAGTAAAAGTCCCGTCAGTCAAAAACCAGCCCTCTTTCACAGATTAGCCGAAATAAACAGACAAAAATTATAGGTATAATTACAAATGTTTATGTAACATGTGTCTGACCGTTTGACGTGACGAGCATGCCAAAATGCATTCGAACAATTTCACTTCTATAAATCCTTATTCTATGGCAAAGGGCAATGTTTGCATCAGTACATCAGGTGTAACAAGGACCATGGAGGATTCAGACGGACAGCTTAAGGTTGTGAGGTGAAAGGTTAAGCTGTAAGGCTTTAGTGGACGGACTGAGGCTAATCCGCCTGTACTGTTGATAGCTTAAATTGGCTCCTGTCATGGTGGTTTTGCGTAGTGCCTACTCGTGGTAGAATGTTGTGAACAATAATAATTGTAAGGTAGTTAGTTTTGTTTACTTCTGTTTAGGTTTTCGTGTGTTTTGAAAGTTGTTTTTCTTTTTGTTCGTGGCTCCTTCTATTGCTAATTTAGGAAATATTTTTCTACTGGCGCATTTTATTAAAAAAAATCCATTTGCATGCTTAAACAATTTGTGCTGTTAAGGTTTTTGTTTGTAAGTGTCTTAAAATGAAAAAGGTCTCTCTTCCTCGTGTGGTTATTACCTAACCTAGTGATAGAGTTTTAATCAACCCACGGGCTACTGACTTGGCTCTACATCTAGTTGCGAAATATTCTTCACCGAAGTAAATAATAATTATAAAATACGCACATGAATAAGAAATGAGAAAAATTAGGGGTCTTGGGTTCGAACTTGTGACCTACAACTTAACAGTCCGACGGTCACACCACTAAACTGCTCATTATAAGGTCTCACGAACTGAATAAAAATACATTTTATTTGTTTATAATACTTCCAAATAATAGTTTACTCAATCCATAAAATCAAGTTTAAATCATCAAATAATAATTAAGGTGACATTTAAATAATTTCGAAACATTGATTGGCATGTAAAACAATTAATCGCCGTTTAAGAGGTAATTATCGTCATTTAAACGATTGCAAATTCAACAATTATGTAGATGAATGCATAGTATTTCTATGCTTATGAAATATTATATGACATATTTGATTATAATAATCTTTCGAATACAGCAATTAAATGTAATTTGAACGTGTTTTTATTGGCATTTTACCATATTTAGCAGAGTTAAGGAAAAAATCCCAAATTAGAATTAGGTACTTACATCAATGAAAGTTTGTGCATTTATAAGTTTTAAAATAAAAGCAGTAATAATATTCCACAACTATCACACAACGCCATCTAGTCCCAAGCTAAGCAGAGCTTGTGTTATGGGTACTAGACAACTGATAAACATACTTATATATTTCTAAATACATACATATTATAGATAAATTACACCCAGACACAGAACAAATGATCGTGCTCATCACACAAACATTAGTCCTGGGTGGGAATCGAACCCACGACCTCCGGCATAGCAGTTAGGGTCACTAACCACTAGACCAACAGGCCAGTCAAAAGTAGTAGCACCTAGTTGGAAGAAAGCTAAAGTTAAAAACTAAAAACTTTAGCTTTTTCGCTTGTTATCTGTTTCATTATAATAATATCATTGTTACGCCATTCTTGAAAGTTTGCGCAAAAAAGTTATAGTTTTGTGCAAAAAAGGTTATAGGTTAAAAAAAAAGTAGTTGTCAGTTGCATTATATCATTCCTCTTCCTTCTTACCAGCTCACCCGATGTAAATCCCTCACTGATATTGACGAATGGATATATTAAAGTTATTTATAACTGAACGTTTGTTCGTTCGATAGGTAAAGTGAGTGACTAGTCCATCAATATGCTATGCAGAAATGTAATTTATTTATATATGATCTCCAACAAAGCGTATACACAATAACGCGAAAGATATAGTGGACGACAAACGTGTCACGTAAGTGTACTCCTTCACTTACAGGAGACCACAGCATTCACAATATAATTTTAATCTAAACTAACAGGGACACAGTACCAATTAAAATCCTTGATAACTGCCGCACTCAGAGAGCTTTAATGATAACTTAGACCATCACTTAGTAATGGTTTTGTCAGTTTTGTCATACAAAAATATGTCAAACCTTTACTAAGTGACGGCTTAAGTAATCATGAAATATGTCTGAGTACCGCAGTTAGACGGTTCCCCTTGGAAAAACCGTTAAAACGAAAATATTAACAACTAGCACTTCGCCCGCGACTTGACCGTCAAAATGGTGATAGCGCGCCTAATATGTACGATAAAAATATCACTAATACCTAGCCCCAAGTTCTATACACCCACGAACAATGTAGATTTCTTCCAGTGATCCAGAGACCACCTCCTACATACAAAATTACAATCAAATTTTACCTATTTATAATATTATAGTACACATAAAAACAACAGACTACACAGGTGGTATTTTAATACAGCTATAACTCTGACCTTTGCTATTACCTGCACTTTTACTTCGATTACGATTCAAGGTGATATCGTTACTTTAGGATATATTCCGCATTTTATGTCTAATATAATAAAAATCGTAAAATTATACATCGATACAAATAATCGATATGAATGACGATACAACTAGGATATGAATGTGAAACGAATTTTATTCGAGTATTAAGTTAACTGCTTAATTGTTTTAAGTTTTATTGCGTTCGTATTATGAGGTTTTAAGTGAGAATAAAGCTCTCAAAACGGTGAAGGAAAACATCGTGAGGAAACTGGTATATCTTAGAACCAAAAAATTCGAAGACATGTGACATCTACCAACCCGCACTGGGCCCGCGAGCTGGATAGCCCATCCCTCTCCTAGAAAGGCCTGAGTCCCTGCAGTGGGAACATTAAAGGCTGATGATGATGATGATGATAAAGTGAGATAAAATGTGGCTATGGAATGAGTTTTTTTTTTGCATGGTATCTCGCTGGTGGCTTGTGCTTAACCAGAACGTCCTGTGAGGGAATGTCCAGGGCCTCCAGCTTTTTGAATGTGAAATCTTAGCTTGGTTTTATAGTTTTGCATAGAATACTGTACTATTTATTTTGACTGGCCTGTTGGTCTAGTGGTTAGTTGACCCTAACTGCTATGCCGGAGGTCGTGGGTTCGATTCCCACCCAGGACAAATGTTTGTGTGATGAGCACGATCATTTGTTCTGTGTCTGGGTGTAATTTATCTATAATATGTATGTATTTAGAAATATATAAGTATGTTTATCAGTTGTCTAGTACCCATAACACAAGCTCTGCTTAGCTTGGGACTAGATGGCGTTGTGTGATAGTTGTGGAATATTATATATTATACTGAAATTGCATGAATTTAAGGGGCTAGTTTTTTAGCAGGAAACAGGCTTGAGCTTCATCATGTAAATTATTTATTTTTTCAATTTTTATTTGTATGAAACATTGAACATTAAATAAATAAGTATTTACTAAACCCGTTTTTATGCTCTTTACGGTTGGTTTAATTTATTGTTTCTAGTCTATGATATAATTTACTGGTCATAAAGCTCACACAATACTAACAATAGAATCAAGGTTTGTCTATTACAGAAATGTCTATGTAGTTTATGTATGTCAATATTGTACATGTAGGTAATCGTATTAACTCTTAAACCTTACGAAATTAAGCTTATAAAGTTGTCATAATGAGCCTATCATTATGACAACTTTATAGATATATTTATCAGTTTTTTTATTTAATCATACTGACCAATATTTGATGTTCATATTATTTATGGATAATCATCCTGCTCTCCACACTTTCCTGACAGTTTCCTGACTTAAAAAAATATGATTCTAATAATTCCGTCTAAAAAATGTCATACTAATGTCTTAGAATATGACGTCACACGAGTTATCAAAGCACAGTCTTTATTTTATGTTTATTTGAAAAAACAAAAATACGTGTCCAATACTTTTTGGTAATCTGTCTGACGGACTAATTAGTTTTTTTTTGTTAACTACCCTATTATTATCACGTACAGAGTTACATAATCATCATGTATCTAGCCTTTTTCCAACTACGTAAGGGCCAGCTTCCACTGACCACCCGTATCGACTGTCAATAATCTACTGATGACTGCCGGTGAACCGTTTATTTTGGTGGAACTGAAAAAACTCGATTTGTATAAAGGGTATAAAAGTACCCTTAACGCAAACGACAGGCACTTGTTCTCCCCACCACTGCGAACAATTTTTTGTTCTTAACCATACCTGGGAACTCTTAGTTACGGAGATATTGGGGGTCAAAGATCCAAATTTTTCAAAACTGTTTTTGTAAATACTAGTTTTTCAGGTTATAACTTTACTTAAATTACCTTCATGACCCGTTTATTATTCAAAGCAGCCATTAGCACAATGTTTAAGGAGTGCGAGTGATTTTTGACCCCAAAAAAAACTCGTTACCCAGCAAAAATTTTTGCGTAGTGGTACTTAGTTTGATGTACAGAATGCTTGGTTTACGTTTGTGTGAAGGGTTAATTTACCCCCTATATACATGTTCATTGTTCCCACGTCAGCCACGAGCTCCTCATTGAAGGACTGTTCATGTATTCAAATGAAGCTTTCGAGATTAAAATCTCAATTAGTATTTCCCCATCAGGTTCGACCAGGGCAAATCAACGAAAGGCGCGAGCAAGCTGAGACGCGACCTCATAAACGCAGAGATTGCCAACCTTCGGGACTTGCTGCCTCTCCCCCCTTCTACCAGACAGAGGCTCTCACAGCTCCAACTGATGGCCCTCGTTTGTGTCTACGTGAGGAAGTCCAACTACTTCCAACAAGGTATGTTGTTACAACTAAATTCATCCTTAAGTGTAATGTTATAAGGTTCTTTTTTACAACAATTTTTCCTTCTTTATTTTACTGAAAATCTATGTATTTTACGTGAAGTAGAAGAGTATTAAATTGTTATCACTGTTATTGAAAGGAGCAAAAAGCAAAAGCAAAAAAAAGCAATAAGTTTAATTAATTTATCCGATGCAAGAGTATTTGACACCTTCATGCTTATTCTTTACCGTGTGGTTAGTGTCTAACCTATATATCCCATCCATGGGCATCTTTTTTCTTGGTGTGTAGAAAATCATCAAATAACCCCTCCCGCTCTTGGGTAGAGCGAGAGGGAGTGTCAGACTTCTACTGACTAAAAGCCACCCATGTTCCTTCTTAGCCCTTGTGCCGAGGCCGCGGTATCTGTTTCGAACAACCCGCAGCCCCGACGTGATCCGTGGGCCTCTGACTTGGCATAACATACCGTCGAGAAATATCCTAATGATTGATTGGTGTGAAAATAGCTAAAACATAAGTAAGCAATTAGTATTATATACTGTTCCTTTATTTTAGCTTAGCTTGGGACTAGATGGCGTTGTGTGATAGTTGTGGAATATTATTATTATTATTATTTTAAAGGAGGAGCTCGTGGCTTAATAAGAACTGCCACTCGGGTCGATCTTTAGGTTAAGCTGCGCTTGCCTAGGTCGATCTGTGGATGGGTGACCGCCCATTACATACCGTGTTTCCTCCGTGCCTCGCAAAGCACGTTAAGCTGTTGGTCCCGGGTGCCATATATAGATCTTTGGCAGTCGTTACGGTAGTCAGTGACCTGAAAGTCTGACATCCAGTCTTACCAAAGGGTATTGTATTACCTAGTATTAACTGGGTTGTGGAGGCCAGATAGGCAGTCGCTCCATGTAAAATACTGGTACTCAGCTGCATCCGGTTAGACTGGAAGCCGACCCCAATATAGGTGGGAAAAGGCTAGGCAGATGATGATTTTAAAGGTAGGAAGAACTTTTCTTCAAAGTCAAAAAGCAATCGTTGAAGTTATAATTTTTTAAACAGTAAGTCGGTATTTGATTTTGCATACATGCAAAAGAAAAGCCACCCATATGCAAACCTTCAGTAAAACAAAACTCTGTTTAGAACTAAATAAAACAGACCGGGTTCAGAGATGATGCAAGGTGGTAACTTGACAAGCTACGCATCGCTAACGAAGCGTGGTTAAATTAATACGTAATATGAACGAGCCACTCCCCATAACGTGCTCATGCGCATCCTTTACACCGCACTACATACGTTCATATGTGAGTATATCACACTAATATTATAAAGGCGAAAGTTTGAGAGTGTGTATGTTTGTTACTTCTTCACGTAAAAATTACTGAACGGATTTGGATAAAATTTGGTACACAGATAGTTTATAAACTGGATTAACAAATAGGAGAGAATGTATCCCGATTTTGTCTTCTCGTGTGATAATTTTCGAGTTGTAGCGGGTGAAGCCGCTGGCAACAGCTAGTAGGACATATAAGTGCACATGGAATGTTATGTGTGCACCTGTGAATTTGATGAGGAAAATTGTGCCGTGAGACACACACTATTATTATTATTTTTCTGTCTAGATTTTTTTGTCTGTTTTCTCTTGTGGCGGGTACGAAATATATATATTTTCTTTATTTCTTTTAGTATGTTATGGTTATATGCAAAAAATCTAGTTGGATATACAAGCGAACAAGTCCACTGATATCTATGTTGTTTTTTCTCCAAAATACCAAACACTCATAGTCTTCATGTCAGTTGAATTATGTCGGGACCTAAAAGAAACCTTGACTTGTTTGTTTTAAGCTGTTTCTTCTCAAAGCAGTCAGTTACGAAACACCGATCACATCTAGTTTTATAATATAACTTGTAACACCTATTTACAGAAATAAATATAGTGTAGCCTTGGATAGCAGACGTCGAGAGAGTTAGAAAAGCCAAGAAAAAAATATTAAAGAAAAACCATGAAAATACAGAAGTTTAAAAACACTTTGTATTCACAAGAATAAACGTTTTTCGAAAAACCGTGCATAAAAATAAATACCTACAAAATAATAGTTCCCCAATACGAAGGTCACCAAAGTGTTATATTACGAAACTTACCTTGAATATCTTTATATTCACTTATACCTTGATAGGTATAACTATCTTGATACGCTAACCGTTTAGAATCTCTCCTTCAAGCTTCATTTACCACGTTAACGCAAGGCCGAATTTCACACACGAAACACACACGCAAATACCAACAAAAAATATGCAAAAAAAAGTACTAAAAGTATGCAATTACGTAACAAAATCGAAGTTCTCACGATGAAACAGTTAGGTTGCTACTGTCGGCATAAAAAACAATAGCGTTTCGGTTTTGATAGGAAAATTAGTCTGAATTAGCGGTCCGGGGACTGGCTACCGTCTGATGGTTATTGGTCCTAATAGTGCCTGCAGGGAATCGAACCCCAGTCGGGCTGTCACGCCCGTACTGCACGCTAAGGTACGCGGTTCACATGGTTACATGGTAGAGGAATTTAACGAAAACTTTCATGTTTGATGGGTTAAAATTATTATAGTTCAATTAATTGGCTTTTTTAAATATATTACGTTCGGTTTATACAAATATCCTGTTTTGCCATGAGGAAGTTATCTTATGTATTTCATTTTTTTTTTTTGAAAATGAACTGATGAACTGGTTGGAACACCACAGAGACAATTGAGAGGTTATTTAAAATGATATGATATCATCTATGTATAATATACCTTTGTAGCTTTCCCTGAATATTTGCGTCTTTGCGCTTCGTCTGCTTTCTATTTCCACTCAAACATCAAATAATACATAATACATTTTAATACATAATAGGTACATTAAAATTTTGACTGAACCAAAAATTTAAACAACCGATCATAATTTCAGCAACAACCAGACACGCAACTACTGAATATTTCATAAAACATTTAGAATAATCAACCAAGGAATTCAAGTAGCGTAGCTCCAAAATGACCCTCGATAAATAAGCTTTAACCTTTCGTACAATGAATTCCTATCATACATTCGTACTTCACTGTCATGTAAGCCGACGTTGCTCACATTTCGCCGAGATTCCCCCGGGACTGCCGAGTTACCGGACTCCGGACTAAGATGGGTTTTGAGCACAACCCTATTCTGATAGTCGTTTGTTTACCGAAGATGGGACAACAGTTTTGGTTTGACTGAAAATAATATTGACTTGGAGCTGCACTTTTAAAACTTTTAAAGTAAACCTGCAGAATAATTACATTCAGATTATTATTACTAATATTATAAATCCAAAATGTTGTGTTAATGTTTGGATGTTTGATAATCTTTCACGCAAAACTACTCACCAGAATTAATTGAAATTAAGCTCACAGATAGTATATAACCTGTATCAACACGTGGCATGGATTTTTCACTTTTTAACCCGGTATAGCGATCCCGTGGGCTCTTAATTCTCCTAACTTGAGAAAATATTACATAAACTCACACCTCTTTTCCAGAAACTACAGAACGCCACCTGCTATGCACCTTTTTTTTGGCAGGTGGAAAATCATCAAAAAGCCCCTCCCTCTTGGGCAGAGCGAAAGGGAGTGTCAGACTTCTACTGACTAAAAACCACCCATGTTCCTTCGATTTTATTTACATTCTATATGTCGAGACCGCGGTATCTCTTACAGCTTCCCGCAGCCCCGACAGGATCCCGCAGCCTCGATGGGGTCCCGCAGCCCTATGGGACCTGCTACGCACCTTACATCCTCTTTTTATCTTATTCACGTTCATATATGTGGCCACACACGCGCTACGCACTTGTCCTTCCAACCTGACAATCGTATGAGAACTAGTACATACACCACTGCCTAAACCAACGGAGATCACAGTTGTCATCACCATCCTCATCATCATTTCTGCTAAAAGACGTCCACTGCTGGACATAGACCTCCCCCAGGTGTCGCCACATTGACCGGTTCCGTGCGTCTCGCATCCAGCGGGTTCACAGTTGTGAGGTTATAAAATTATATGTACGTGTTATGTAGTCATTTTAATCATCTCTCTCAGGCACTTTAATCTCTACCAAAAAGGTTTTAATCGTCATCTAAGCAAATAGTTTGCATCCGATGAGAGTTAACGAGATATTCAATCCAATTGAGATGTAAATCTCTAAGAGTAAAAGCTCTGGTTACTCATAAAATATAATATCACTCCTGAGACATTTTATTGCATGTTCAACAGTTTAATTATCCAATTATTCACTACTGTCTGAACACTTCATACCATAGAGAAATAAATGCTTAAAAGTCTATTAACAGCTTCTATACTTATTTACGGTATTACTCATAAATTTAAAAAAAACACTAGAAGGTCGAATCGATTTTAAGAATATTAAAATCTATCTTCACAAATTACAGGTGTTTTTTTTTATTGAACTTCCATGTTAAGTGCTGTCAATATATTTTTTTATCGATAAAGAAAACTATTTAGATAAAATGGAATAGCTTAATTTGTCAAAGTTTTAACATTTTAACGCTGATAGATTTACGATAACGGTATCGAGCCGAACGTAAGTCAGATTGATTTTAATTAATCAATTTCTGGGGCATTTTGATTTGATTTATTACTTATTGCTGTATTTAGTTTAATGATATTTGAACAGCTGCAATAATAATTATTGATTGCTGAAAAGAGCTACAATATCTATGGATTAATGACTATTTTTTGTTTCTGTTTTTATTTTAACTTGAGCTATTATTGTCGATTTTTATTTCGTTAATCGACTCAAATGACGCAATATCGATAAGTAATAATCGATAAAGAATAGGGGTCCGGGCAACTCGATAAACGTTCGATTGTCCACGGGTCGTGGGAAACGCATTTTGCATATGATTTCGCTGAGTCTCGCTTCTCGATGATGCTTGACTCCTCCATAGTTTAGACTTTGTTGTTTTATTGGCAAACGATTGATGGCTAGTTTTATGCCAATGACGGGCTATAAAAATAAACTCTTAAAATCCTGGATAGAAAAAAAAAGTAACATGATTTCCTTGTATATTTTTCGATGTGTTAGAACAACTTTATACGATTATTTTAATGTTCCAAAAAAGTGGTATAACAATAAATTCGGCATAATTAAATTGTTGAATACTTTTGTGTAATAAATACCTAAGCACGCTCAGAGTTATTCTTCACAAAGAAAAAACCGTACAGAGTAACAAATTATCGATACATTTTAAAGAAACTTCCCCACACTATTCCCTCACAACGGGCCGCACTATATGACTTAAGTAGCAGTGCGTAAGCGTAACACCGATCCAGACAATTACAATTCCCAGTCTTATAGGCCTAAATGCTGAAATTACAGGCATGCGTCCCGCGAATTATCGACCACGCACTCCTGTGGTATTTTCTCAACAATTTTTGCATACCACCCTGGGAACTATCGATATGAGAGATCGTTTCTCTTGCCTAATTAACTTGCAGTGCTTGTGAATCGGTTATTTGCGTTTTGTTATGCCGATATGATACAAGGGAGTTTTCTCGTAATTTTAGGTTTGAAATTGCGCGGATTCTTTTGATGTTTTTGTTGTAAGTGTGCTGTTTGGATTGATTTGAAACCCGATGAGTTCATGTTCGTTTTAAGATGAGAATAAAATAGTGCTTCCAATTTTACAATCATGTAGAGACAACATTATTTTATTGAAATTCATTCATTTTAGCATTTGACACCAGAATCATGTAAACGGTGTGTGGAGGGCTCAATGTAACACACTCAACACATTGCACTGATGAATGCATTAAATAGTATGTAATTGAAGTATTTGAAGTATAGTTAAATATTTGGCTTCCAATATCTACTACGTAGTAGGGTCTCAGGTATGGTTCAGAATAAAATAATAATGACGAGAAATGAAAGTGCTTTTCCGTTTTGTTAAGGGTATTTTTACACCCGTTACCAAGACTGTCAGAAGTAGTGGCACGGCCATGACATATTTTGAAAAAAAAATGGCCACGTCTCTTGGCCCTCTTGAGACTTAAAGCTCGTTGTTGCATTGTTTTTTCCTCAATTCTTGGCCACTATTAACCAACACATTTCAACACAAAAAAAAACTCTAGTGTCTCAAGTGATTCATCACAATAGTTCAGTGAACATAATTGAACCCGTGACCTCACGATCGGCAGTTACCGTACTTATTGACTGCCGATCGCTGCACCCTTGGGCTATTGTTGTTTCATCTTGACCTCTGCTTTCCTTCATCAAGATTATCATTATGTATTAATAATATGTACGATGTAATTATTTTTAATTATTGCTTGTTTTTCATTAAAAGTTTTTTAGCCAAAGATCTTGACAGAAACAATATCTTTATAAAGCATCTGGTGCAATTCGTCGTGTGATCTTAAAATAAGAATTATGGATATTCCTACTAATCTTTTTAATGATTTTTAAGTGTGGTTTTGCAAGCATAGTGCTCGAACTATCCTGTAAGAACCGAATAAAGGTATTTTATGTGTCGGCCTGAAATATATGCTATAAAATCGGGATAAAAAGTATCCTATTTGTTAATCCAGGTTATAAACTATCTGTGTACTAAATTTCATCCAAATCCGTGCAGTAGTTTTTGCGTGAAGAAGTAACAAACATACACACTCACAAACTTTCGCCTTTATAATATTCGTGTGATGACTAGTTGTTGCCAGCGTCTTCGTCCGCTACAACTCGAAAATTATCCCACGGGAAGATAAAATCGAGGTAAAATCCCTATGTGTCAATACAGGTTATATACTATCTGTATACCAAATTTTATCCAAATCTGTTCAGCAGTTTTTACGTGAAAGAGTAACAAACATATACACTCAGAAACTTTCGCCTTTATAATATTAGTGTGATAGTTTGACTTTTTATGACATTAAATACTTGTTCTAAAACGAAGATGCAAACAAAAACTTGCAAATAACCACCGAGAGCCGCTCTTGTCAAACCAATAATAACGACGCTGGTCATCACAACTACATTGAAGACAAAAAGGTGATATTATATTTAGAAAAAAAAAAAAAACTTCCTGTAAGAGAATCTTCCACACGGCCATGCCCCTTGACTTCTTAACACTCAATACGAAATTAATTTCAACAAAAAGTTCACGTTACAATTTTAAAATAATAATAATGATTGATCGACAAGAGCATTCCAATCCGATCTCCCATTAAAAGTAACCTTACTAATAACACTTTAACACTGCATTAGCACGCAATGATATAAACATCGACAGTCCTTCATCGGACCATTATATTTAGCTTCCGACAGCAGACTATAAGGCCCATGTCCCACTGCCAGCGACTAGCGAGAAGTGAGTGATAAGTCATAATGATTTAATGTTTCTCTGACCATTTTACGATTTGTTTTGACTCGGCTTTTTAGGCCCCCAGGAAATACACCACATGAGAGCTTCTCAGCGAGTGTTTTCCCCGCCAATCATCACTGTACGATTACTCTCTTTGATAGCTCTTGTCGCTGCGACAAACAAGTACTCGCCTACAAGGCTGTGTGATATGAAACAGTTGTTAAACGGATATGACTTTTTTACTTATATGAAGCCCAATCGGCAAGCTTAAGGCTGAGGCGAACCTCAGGCTCGATACAGAGTTGAAGCGCAAGCTAGCAGAAACTTGATGAGCGTTTTCGACCATCAAGTTGAGTGGTATGAAAATAAACAAACCTATGTCTATCACTGGACTTTTGTAGCCCGACGATGATGTCCTATAATCTTTTGTACATTTCATGTGTGATAGAAACACTGACAGCTAGTCGTTTTCTCGCCAGCAGTGGGACAGAAGCCTAATATTGAGATAAACGATGTTTTAATACTACGAATATGAAAACAAATCATAATAAACTGCTTTTATTATATCAATATATGTCTGTAGAAAATAAACCTTCGATTATACGTTCGCTGAGTAATAATAAAAAAGTTATCAATATTGTCGATGTGTTTTATTGTTTATGGTATGTTGTTATTTACTATAAAATATTAGGTAATGTGTAGATGACAGATATAATTGCACGACTAGATATTGTGAGTAATATAAGTTACTATTGAGAACAACCTTTCTTTGTAGAATTTTGAGGATTGAAATATAGTTTGAGTTCACGAAGGTATCTGCCACTGATTGTAAAATAATGAAGTCAATAATTGACTTTTCTATATACCTACTGATTAAACATTAATCTATGAAACACTCATCATAATAAATGTTCCTTTTTTTTGGTGGGTGGAAAATCATCAAATAAGCTCTCGCTCTTGGGCAAAGCGAAAGGGAGTGTCAGACTTCTACTGACTAATAATCACCCATGTTCCTTCTAAGCCCTTTTAGTCGAGGCCGCGGTATCTCTTACAACATCCCGCAGCCCTGACGGGAATAAATGTTACCTAAACTCAGAGTTTCGCATACCTCTGTCCATAGATATCAAACGCTTGCGCTTATCAGAATTTAACTGTTTGATTAAATTCTCTGTGAACTTTATTTTGTGATATTATAATGTTTGTTTTTCTTAATATGAAACTCTGTCAATCGGTTTCAATTTTCAAAATATTCTCTTTGGGTCAAACAGACCCTGGCACTAAGGCCAGGGCCACACACGCAACGATTCTTCCAAATACCAATAATTATAATAAATATTATGTGCCAGCAATTTGCGATTCGTCTCAAGACGACCTTGTCGACGAATTTGTACGAAATGATCATTTTTGTTCTCAAAAATTACATCGATTCATTCATATAATCGAGCAATCATAGCCTTTGTGTTGTAATTATCTTTGTGATCGAAATAATACAAAATATATTGTAGTATGCCATATTGTACACGATCCACTCATATGATATAAGTTATTTGTATGAAGGCATTTGCTCGAGGCTTCACGTTTTTGTTTGCTCTCGGAAAACAAACTCAATGGCAGACCAGCATAGTAGGTTTCTGCCTAATTTTATTATATTGCCTAATTCTAATCACTATACTAGAATAATCAGTCTTTACCAAATAAATCAGTTGCTCTTTGTCAAATACTGGCATTCAGTAGTATTCTATTAAACCGGAAGCCCACCTCAAACAAAACCCTTTCGTAAAGCAAGTATAATTAAAAACTTCTCTTAAACTTTAAAACCTATATGAAGGGAAAAAGATAAATGAAAGGAAAATGCTGAGTTTGACTGTAGATGGCTATAAGACCAAATAAAACGATAGATGAACTCTGTAGCGGATAATATCGCTAAAATAGAGAAATGCCGCGTAGAGAAGTGTGAAAGTTAAAGACATGCAGCGCCCCGAACCCAAATCAAGGGGGATAAAAGCATTCCCGTCAGGGCTGCGGGTTGTACACAAGTTACCGCGGCCTCGACCGAGTCAGTAGAACTGTGACACTCCCTTTCGCTCTGCCCAAGAGCGGGCGGGGTTATTTGATGATTTCACACACCCCAAAAAAAAAGGCAAGCATGACAGACAGGCCTATAAATAACTTCATCGGTCAACGCAATACTCGTAGCTCATAAAATCAAACGAACAATATTTTATCTAGATTCCTGTCAGGTACTTAAAAAATATTATTATTATATATTAATCATTATAGGTAAGTGTTGATGATCGAATAGGTAGAGTTCGATCAGATAACAGATAACCTCCAACTTTATTGGGCATTAAACACAAGTAAATATATATTTTTAACATACATCAAAATGTTAGTAAATTAAAAAATTGTTCCTTGATCAATGCGTAGATAATTTCATTGCATGTTTTGATTAGTAGTGTGAGAATTTTGATTTATTTATTACCTGTTTTAATTCGAAAAGTTGGTTATGAATATTATAACTGTTATTATTTTTATTTCCGTGCGGAATTGGGATAAAAAATAATAATAGAGTATCGGTTTTCCGTAAAACTTTTCTAGTTCGACATCAAGTATATTCTATGTGTCATCCTCGTCGGATCGTTTTTGAGGAGCTCGTTGCTTAATAATAATGGTGAAGTCAGTTCAAGTCAGAACAGTTTATCTGTCTTCTCAATTCAAAACACTCAAAAGACACCAACGATTAAATTATCCACCAAAATTAAACAAACCCACCTTAATTTTTTTGGAGAGTGTGAAAGAGGCCGTGGTATCTCTTTTAAATAACCCGCAGCCCAGCTGTGTCCGTCTCTTTTTTTTTTGTTATGTGTTTGGAATGTACATGTATGTGATTTTCTTTGTTCCCTCATAACTCCTAAACAGATGAAGGGATTCGTCTTGATGGCGTCACTGTCACTGGCTACATTAAAATTAAAAAAACAAAGAAATTTGATGATTTTGGAGGCCATATCGCGAACTAAAAAAAAATCTTTTGCCATCGAGTAGGGTATCAAAATGAAGGGTTTTAAAAGGAAATTACAAAAATGTAACACTTATATGTTTAAAAGAAATTAAAAGTCACAAAACCTATAAACAAACACAAAAGTTAAATCAAAACGAAAGGACAAACACAAAATAACTAATAAGTTAAAAAAAAGTAGTTCAAAAACTAAAAAACCCGACTGAAACTGAACAGCAAATTGACAAGCACATTTTAACAAAACTTGGAAGCAGACGGGGTTCATTTAAATATTAAATTATGAAATGAAAAAAGAATGGACCCCGCCTGCTTACAAGTTTTGTAACTACTTTTTTTTCGCATCGTTACGTCAATACAGTACAGTATTGATTTTCCCATCTACCTCATCGCTTTTAAACTATGCCTGTCTTCTTAATTCAAAACTTCTAAAAAAAACAATTCATTACCCACCACATTTAAAAAAAAAACAAAAAAACCCACCTTATCTCCGTTTAAAATCTAAGCCAATCCCGTATAACCTACAAAGATTGGAGCTAAGGTAATCGTGATAAGAGCCGCGCATCACCGTATGATTACTCGTTGGCTGCAAGGGAGCGGCACCACCAACACTTAGCGGCCTATTATCGATGTTAGCAATTGTTTGTTCGACTGTCTGTACAATTGCACTATAATTAGTCATAATTACTAGGAGTACGTTGTAAATTGTGGAGGTTCTAGGTATGGCTAGTGGAAGAACGTTTATAGTTTTGTTTTTATTTGCGTTTGATTGCCGCGTTGGTGTAATGTTCACGACCTTTTTTTTGGGAATTCATCAAACACCCCTCTCGCTCTTGGGCAGAGCGAAAGGGAGTGTCAGACTTCTACTGGCTAAAAACCACCCATCTTACTTCTTAGCCCTTTATGTCGAGGCCGCGGTATCTCTTACAACATCCCGCAGCCCCGACGGGCATGAGGACCTGAGTTCGAATTCCGAGTCTTGCAAAGTGTTATTGGGTTTTTCTATAAGTAAAGTCTCAGTAGCAGCCACGAAGTTTGGATTTGTGCCCGGATGATGGTAATAGGATCGTCCCCTATTACATGGGACTCAAAGATAACTGTAACCTCTGTCTAACCCCACGGGGATTACAGGCGTGATCTTAAATGACTGCTTCGTTGCTCTAGTGAGTTTGTCTTATGGTATGAAAAAACTAACCCTAGACCTGACTACAGACAAAGATATAAATTGCTGGCCATATATTAATTCACTAGCTTGTGCCAGCGGCTTTGCCCACGTGGAGTTCGATAATAATCCCATGGAATCATACTACCAGGATAAAAAAATATCCCATGTTTTAATCCAGGTTATAAACTATCTGTGTTCTAAGTTTTTGCGTGAAAGAGTAACAAACATCCATACTTACAAACATTCGCTTTTATAATATTAGTAGGATAAAAGTAGGAGTGGGATTTAAAAAATAAAAATAAAATGTTTATTGCATATTGGATTTGCGTTGTCAACATTAAAATGGATGGCGGTGGCCTAGTGGCAAACTCGACTTACGTGCAATAAGTCGTTGATTCGTCCCTCCTCATAACAGTGCTCCAAACACATTGACAGTTCAGATACAAAACCTGAAAATGACATCTCACACACGATACATCCACTCAACAAGCAATTAAACCACAATATAATCAACATTAACACTTAACGTTATCAGTACTTAACACCACATATAAACAAGTACATAGTACAGTCAATACCCAGCATTACCTGACCCCTTATATAAAGTGACAAGTGTGAGAAGAGGGGTCAGGTAAAACAAGGCATAGACTGTCCGTATATAAGCAGCGAACGTTAATCCAATTAGTGTCTGCGGTGCTATGTCACATTAGCATATGATTTAAATTTTAAAACAGGACAGAAAATTACATAGAACCTGTTATGGGTACAGGTGGATTGAACATATAGATTTAGGTGTGAGTCTTGCCTAAATATAATTAGTGGTTTTGTGGTGGTAAATTAGGGCTTAGCTTGAGTTATGACAGGCTTGCTAAACACTTTTAATAGGCGGGCGGGGTTCTTTTGAGCTTATTATTGTTTATTTTCTGGATCTTAGCTATTCTAGTACTTTCTATCACATAGATTCATTCACTGGAGTAACTATTAAAGTGTGGTCATTTATAATAGACAAAAGTACAACAGTTTTCTTGGTCGTCAGCTGTCCAGGGTAAATATTTAGATTTCTCAAAAAAAAAGTTTTTGTAGACAATCACACTATTATAAAGGCGAAAGTTTGTGAGTGAGTGTGTATGTTTGTTACTTCTACTAAACGGATTTATATAAAATTTAGAACACAGATAGTTTATAACCTGGATTAACACATAGGATATTATCCCGATATTATCTTCCCGTGGAATAATTTTCGAGTTGTAGCAGGTGAAGCCGCTGGCAACAGCTAGTTAGTAATATTCATAGAATTGTTACTGAAAATACTACCTACTGAAAAATTTGGAAGAGAATATCAATTTTTAAATACACACATATTTAAAAATTGATATTCTCTTCCAATTTTTTCAATAATCATGGCGTAATTTTTCACGCTTATCATCCCATAATTTTCTTACTTTAGGACAAAAATACTACTCACACAGAGGAGGTTTGAAACTTACAATTTGTAAGTATTGTACATCTCATCATTGTACTCATTTAATAAGTAACAAACGCACGCTACATTGCTAATGCTAAGGTGATGATTCACAATACAATATTGCCCCCAGCAATTTATTTCAAGAGCTATTTATTGCCTACCGTATCAGTTAAATCTTTCATATATTAATTTATTTCAATTTTGTAATTTATTAGATGGAAATTAAAAGATTGAGTGGTTAAATTATTCGAAAGTTGACTTCAGGAAAATGATTTTTAGATACAATCCATCAACTTGACATAATAATATTCGAATCACTTTCGATACTTTGTTTTTTAGGTGAAGATAACCGATACTTCTCGGTGTCCACCACTGATTTGTCCAGCAGTGTTGGACAGTGAAACGATTGAAAACAAAATGTTTGGCCAGCCGGTAGTAGACACCGGGAAGCATCGAAGATGGCAGGCTCATTTTCATCTGAAGTAGTAAATGTAGTAGCTTTATTTTATTGTTGTATTTATTTAATAAACATACAGAGAGTTTTAACACTATTCAAAAAACTAATACTATCTTTTTTTCGAATATTCCTTTTACTCATCTCGGCAAATCTATTACAAAACAAACATCATCTCAATGATCAATCATTCCATCAACAACAAATTTCACCTCAACTAAAAAGGCCTAACATCAAAAGCCGGTTTTGACAAGCGAAGCCAGGCTGCAAGCCATACTTCTGGGTCAAGGTTCTTAGCAATCTGGGTCCTATTCATACCATACGTACTGAGATTTATGGCAACATTAGCCCACTATTATTACGTACGAACCTTACAATTGAATATTATTTTAATAAATGTTGTTACTTATTTCTTACGACTGTATTGAAGCCTTGAATTGATAATGGGGATTGGTGATATGTAATTTTGTTTAAGACTGTAGGGATATAAAGTATGGGGCTGCGGGATGTTGTAAGAGATACCGCGGCCTTGACATATAGGGCTAAGAAGGAACGTGGGTGGTTTTTAGTCAGTAAAAGTCTGACACTTCCTTTCGCTCTGCCCAAGAGCGGGAGGGGTATTTAATGATTTCCCACCGCCAAAAAAAAAGGATGAAGGGGGGGGCGGTGGGAGGGGGGGGAGTATGGATATGAAACTGTCTCAAAATACCTGAGCGGGGCATAGTAAGTGGAGTCTTACTTGCATGGGTAAGACAATATTGTTATAGTTGTTCAAGTGTCTTTTTGTAACATACTACTGCCCGCGGCTTCGCCCTTGTGGATCGTCGAAAAATATCCCAACAAACTTTCATCCTCTATATGACTCTCTTCGGGGTTGAATTTCGAAAAAAAAGTATTATTAAACCTTCCTCGAGAACTACTCTATCCATTGATGAAAACTGCATGAAATCGGTGCAGTCGTTTTTGAGTTTATCAAGAACAGACAGAGCGCGGCGGAGATAAGAATTGAGGTCCGAGCAAAAAAAAAATTACTTTAAAATTTAGTTATTTATTATAAGTTTTAAATATAAGTTCCTTATATTTAAACAAAGCACACAAATAGACCTCTGGGGTCTCTCGCAGCATGCCATGGCCTGAGATTTGTTCAACGCGCTATTAACAGTTAGGTTATAAAAGGGGAAGTAATAATTTCATACAGCAGCGACAACAGCTAGTTATTAATAATTCACTAGTTAATACCAGTGTAGTTATTAATATTAATAAAGAAATAACAACACGCATGATGATGATGCACATGGAACATCTTTACAAAAGTTTATTCTGACTCATAATTCTTACACGTGCCGACGTTATTGCAATATTTGATCAAAAAATATCAAATAACGCAATTATTTAGTAGGGCCAATTTACACAGCAATAAAACCCAATATTTTGCGTTCAGCCATTAACTTAAAAATAGGGTCACCACCAACTAGTTCACAAGTTGACCTCTGAGTAGCCCAAAACTTATACAACATTTACGACATTCTTAATTAAATTAATTGTCAGTTATCTATTCCAGCAACAATTAATGCCTTGGGTAAGGTCGGAAATAATAATAATAACTTTTTATTCGTATCGATTGATACAATCGATTACGACACGCGTTTACTCCATACAATGGCCGATTCGAATCGATGAAAGACGTTTGACGTTGAGTGTACACGAGGAACATTAATACTTTTTTGTTTCGACTTAAAAGTTTATCAATCAAGTATCGAATGCTTTGTTTTGAGTATCGATTCATAAGAGATCTTCTGTTGTTCTGTAGACTCAATAGGTAGCTGTTGAATAAGGGAGTTATATAAGTTAATTATGACTTGTGGTTTAATATTAATTTGGTTTATGTAATTTTTAATAGGGTGAAAGAATGATTGAGTGGATCAGAGTAACCTTTTATGGTAACAACATCCTCATTCTCATCATCCTTTTTTGATGATAACATGCCAAAATTAGGCATTTAACTTTAAAAGTATAGTCATCTATCAAAAATGGAGAAAGCTGAAATGTTCAGAATTAACTCAATCAGTGTAACTGGTGAAATCATTCAATTGGTATACGCTTAGTTGCTTCCTCCTACCTTTATTAAGAACATAAAGATAAAACCAATCTCAGTTTTCTTTCTCAAAGAAGTTTGTTTCAAATCACACCAATATTAAAAATGCAAATGAAAATTTGTCCGTTTGACTGTCTATTTCCCTCTATATTTTTTTACAATGTTTACAAATTTTTTTAAATGGCTGAATGAATGTGTATGAAATTTGACGAACCAATAGGCTCAGATCTGGGGTATAACATAGAATACTTTTATCTAAGTACACATCCCGTTATTCCTATTCTCTACACAGGAAAATCTCTGATACGGCATTTAAAATCATAAAGTACATACACAGTAACATTAATTTAAAACCACACAATCCCCAAAAAAATATAACCACAAATTAACATTTACAAAACAATACGGCACTCAAAACAAAAGTCTCATTCAACTCATTCATCGTCCATACATGACCTTAAGCTCAAGTACCGATCGCACTTTCAATTGTTTTAATGTAAAAAAAAGAATAATATTTAGCTACGGAGCAAAAGGTCATAACAACCGGTAGTGGTGATGATTTCATCAGCGTTGTACCTTCACACCGGACTTGAGTTGAGACGGAACTAAGATGTTAAGTAGCGGACGATTTGGAGAACCTAGGCTTAAATTAACTTGTAATAATACACTGTGATGCCTTCCACTGCTGGCCTCTTAGAGAAGCTCAGAGTCACTCACTCGGAGCTACTTTGTGTGACAAAATCCGTAATGAGGAAATTCACCAAATAACCAGGGTCACCGACATAGCTCTCAGAATATGCAAGTTGAAATGGCAATGGGCCGGCCACATCGCTTGAATAACCGACAACCGATGGGGAAGAAAGGTTCTCGAGTGGCGACCACGAACCGGAAGACGCAGCGTTGGTAGGCCTCCCACCAGGTGGACCGACGACATCGTGAGAGGCGCGGGCAACCGGTTATGGCGTTCTATGGGGGAGGCCTTTGTCCAACTTTGTCGTCTTATGGCTGATGATGATGATGATGAATACGCTGAATAGATGTTAGGGTCAGAGGTAAGAGATATCACGACCTGGATACAAAGGGCTCAGAAGGAACATGGGTGGTTTTTAGGCAATAGAAGTCTTACACTCGGATCCCTACCGCTCCGCCTAGAGCAGAAGGAGTCACTTAATTATTTCATAAGCTCCAAAAAAAAAATAGGGGCCACTAGGGTCAGTGCCTGTCAGGGTTGGGGAATTTGTTCGAAAGAGTTACCGCGGCCCTGGAATGCAAATGGCTTTATAAAGGGCACGTGTCAGTCTCTTAAGTCTGACACTCCCTTTTTTTTTATCTAGAGCGGTACTTAAAATCATAAATTTTATCTTTGTTATTAAATTTGCAATTGGTTGTTATTACTATCAATTTGAACATGTCATTAAAGCATATGTGTAACACAACTGGTTGCTCATTAAGAACTAAGGTGACTCTGTATGGTCCACTAAACAGAAGACATTTATTCGTAGAATACATGAACATAGCATGATTCACGAAATTCCCAGCCCTAGACGCGTCATACGAATATTTACAAGTAATGGTATGCTGAGAAGGATTGTGTTTTGTAAAAGTTAATTTTGAAGTATTAATGTCCCGTCGTCGGGGCTGCGGGATATTGTAAGAGATACCGCGGCGTCGACATAAAGGGCTAAGTAAGAACATGGGTGGTTTTTAGTCAGTAGAAGTCTGACACTCCCTTTCACTCTGCCCAAGAGCGGGAGGGATTGTTTGATGATTTCCCACCCCCCAAGAAAGAAAAAAAAAAGGGTTCGATTCATAGTTCAGTCAAACTCTTGTTTTTCGGCGTTCATGTGTTTTTCTGAGTAGCAGTTAGAGTCTAGATTACGACATAATTTAGTATAAAGGAAAATAACTAGCAAAATACATATGAGCTTACTGTTATACAACCCGCTGGTTTTTCCTTTTGTTTTTTTGTAAATATTTTAAGATTAAATCATAAAGTACGCCCCGACGGGAAACCTGCTACGATCCTGACATACCTACTCCTTTTGCCTCGTCCACATTCATACATCTGGTCATACACGCCAGTTGCGAGTACTAGCACATATAGTTTATGGTGATTATTTCCCCAGCACTATCAAAAAAAAAAAATTTGCTCGAAATGTAAATATAAAAATATTTGATCTAGTCACATAACGAAGAATCATGTAAATCAAGAGAATTCACGTTACAAACAAATTGTATATTAGTTACAAGACGTTGAAGCCATAAAATTGCAGATCTAAGTAATTGCAGTATTGATTGATTGACGTAGGCTGGTCGTGTTTGCTTTCAATTAGAAGATCATAAGTTTACGTCCATTTGTAGCTAATCCATCATTTAGTTAAAGACGTAAACGGACACGGTCATTTGAGGCCTAATTTAAAAAGAAAATTGCTATAATTTATACTTAATGCTTCAATGTGTTAGCTTGTAGTATGTACCTACCTAAAAACTCAAATATGGGACTTAATATCACGTAAACAATAATAAAAAAATATTTAAATAGTATAACAAACAAAATATTGAATTTAAAGCAATCGGTCTTTTCTTTTATAAAAGGTATTAAGAATTACTATTTTCCCAGACAAATATATAATATAAGCCAAGTTCACTATTATAATAAAGAGGCTTGGAGACTAAGCTTACCGCTAAACAGATTAACACATAAATCAGTCTACTGCGGTACTCAGAGATATTTAATGATTACTTAAGCCGTCACTTAGTAAAGATTTGACATATTTTTATATGACAAACCTGTCAAAACCTTTACTAAGTGAAGGCCTATGTAATCATTATAGCTCTCTGAGTGCGGCAGTTTATCTTATACTAGAATTACTATTTTCCCAGACAAATATAATGTAAGCCAAGTTCACTATTATAATAAAGAGGCTTGGAGACTAAGCTTACAGCTAAACAGATTAACACATAAATCAGTCTACTGCGGTACTCAGAGATATTTAATGATTACTTAAGCCGTCACTTAGTAAATATTTGACATATTTTTATATGACAAACCTGTCAAAACCTTTACTAAGTGAAGGCCTATGTAATCATTAAAGCTCTCTGAGTGCGGCAGTTTATCTTATAATGCCCGTTCAGACTTCACAAACCACATTGCGACACTTCGTATAACATTGAATCAAACCGCGTTTGTTCAAACTTATACACAATGTAAAATCTATACATACACGACACTGTCCTGTCATTACTATTGCCAATGTAATATAATTAAAATTGATGACTTAATCATCAGACGCGCTGTTTCAAACTATTGATCGATAAATTAATGAAAAGAAATATCATATTTCATTCAAGTGTACTTCGCAATTTTTTATTTGTCAATGTTGACAGCCAATCAAGACCGAATGTGTGTGATTTATTTAGAAATTAAGTACTAGTGATCAAATGTTGTGTGTTTTGAATAATTTGAAGGCAATTGTGGTGTATATTGCGGTTATCCTTAACAAAATAGTCAAAAATCTGTTCGTTCATACAAAAGACATCAACGCGCTCGAGTAAGGTGCAAATTGTAAAAAAAATTGAAGATATTGTAATGTCCAAAATAACCTTGCAAACAACGCCTATACTTACCGTTTATAATAAAATATCAACAGGTGGTTGTATTACGTAACATCTTAATAAACAGTTGAAGTTTTTCCGAAGATACGAGGCGATTTATAAACTCATAATTATATGTTTTGGAAAAATATTGAGTGCCATCAAGTTTCACCACTTCACACCTTTATTTTCGACGATTGCACCGCATTTAACGTATCTATAGATAATTTTAATAATAGATCCCATATATTAACTGACGTCGCCGCCCAACTGTTGCTCTATCTAATTTCTAATCTAACTACAACTTAATTAATAGCCACTTGTTGAAATCGATTTCGAGTTTGATTTATAAATCGAATGACCTGTATTTACGGGGCCTATCGATTCGAATATATTATATCGATTAAAAATAACAGGTACCTACGTATGTTCTGCTTAATTTTGTTTATTTGATGGAGCATTTATCGGAATGTTTATTTTTGTATAAAAAAGTAAAATGTCAAGGGGATCAAATAATAATTATTCGTTAACAGATAAAATGGTATATCAATACGTGTGAAGATTAATTACGCTCTCAACGAGTTCCGAAGTAATTAATGTTCCTTGACATAGTAACAGCAGGTTAGATTAGTGATCTTATGTTTTTTGGAAAAAAAAAACCGAGCCAATCTGTGATTTGGTTGATTAATTTAATTCTGTAAATTAAGATGTAACTATTGTTATATCGCCAATGTTATACTTAGAAAAGATCCTTAATTCTTTGTATGTGAAACGAATAAATCTTTACTATCACCGCATCATACTATTAAATTTTCGAATTCGTCAGGAACTTCCTTGAAGTAATTTGGTGCGGTATGCGATCGTTTTAAATTAACCTGTTGAGAGTGGGACACAGGCCTTCTCTCTACGAGGGAGAGTTCGCAATATACATATAATCAAGCACACCATTTTGAGAAGATATGAATTAAATACCAATGTCTAGATTCGCCAAGGCTTATCAAAACTCATTTACTGAAACTAGGCTGACAATCAGCACTTTTCGAACGTCAAAATTTACTTTACTTTCCTTACGGCCGAATACTAAAACGCTACTCAATTTTAAGTTGCCCTTAAATCTCGTTCTGTCTCTGTTACTTCAGCATAAAATGACCGAGACAGCACTAGATTTGAGCGTTACTGATATTTGAGTAACGTTTCAGTATTCGGCCGTTATGACAACAAAGTAGGGGCTGAGACTACGGGGTATTGATAAACCCCAGAAGGAGCTACCCCTTTTTTTTTTGGCGGGTGGAAAATCGTCGAATAACCCCTCCCGCTCTTGGGCAGAGCGAAAGGGAGTGTCAGATTTCTACTGACTAAAAACCACCCATGTTCCTTCTTAACCCTCTATGTCGAGGCCGCGATAACTAGTGTACAACCCGCGGCCAAGGAGCTACCCCTACTAGTATCTCAGTAGCTACCATAATACATGTTCTACTGATGTGGCAGATTTTAATCACATAATTAGCAGACGCACATTCAGTAAAATACATTAAAATCCTTTATAAATATAATTTACAACACACACAAGAAATCCCATTCTACTCTAATTACCAACAATTTCTTCCACAGTTTACGTGCCCATCAAACCTTCAAAGAGCCGTCAATTTGTGCCTAAAGTAACGGCCCCCTCACACCAGCCTGTTGGCATGACAAGCCAATTTGTTTGACGCGTTTGAAACGTTAATTGCGACTTGGACAGCCGGTGTGAAGGTGACCTTAGGATGCGTTTAATGTTACGTAATGTTGACAGCTGGTGTTTGTTTCATGGGTTATTTGATTGATCTGAGTGTTGTCGTTATTAGACGTAATAATTTTTGGGAGAAACTCCTACTTAAAAAAATGTCCTCATTGCTCAATTTCGGCACTGAATTTGAACTTTCTCATTACTCATACACAGTAAATAAATACGTAAGAAGGCTTCGTTGATTGAAATAATTCAAAATCATTTTTCAATCACAGTTAGATATTCCCTTATCACAGATTCAAATCGTCATATTCGCAAAAACAAAACATCTGTATCATCGACAGTGAAAAATCTTAAGATTAGTGTTATCACTCCCTTTCTTCAACTAAAAATGGTATCTACGAGTATATTTTATTGATGTGTGATCTTAATCTTCTCAGTGTAAATTATCTTCTCGGTATACGGGAAACCTTTTAAACGATTTAAATCTTTGTCATTTTGTTACTTAATTCATTATATTCAACTGCTAAAACGTTTCTAAACCCAAATAATGAAACTTATATTCTTATATTTTTCCAAAACGCTGGCCGGACACCTCAGAAACTAATCATTTAAAAGTGCAAATAATCCCAAGGCACCGTTAGCCCCACATATCCTACACATACTAATTAAGCCACCAGTGTCCACACCCCTCGACTGACAGACAATAGACTTCTCGAGAGCAACCCGAAAAGGCATCGCACGACTCTCAGCAGACCGCAACAATTTCCTCTGTAGTAATTGACTGTAGGATTTGCATAAGTGGGGTGGTTCTGTACGGTCCCAAGTGTTCCGCCTACCACTTTTGGTAGGGGACTAATGTTTTGAAAATTTCGTGAGACAGTTTCAATTCTTCAGTTCGACGTCTTTGAGAACTTTGAGAAATAGTGTGCTGGAATTGTTGCTTGTTGCTACTTCCGAATCTTATAGTTTATTTATTTATTTAGGGAAAAACAAACAGTAGCACAATAAAAATTAAACATAATTTATCTTAAATATAACATTTTTAAACAATTATGCTACCCACTACGTTTTCCGCAGATTACAATTTTAAGAATATTAAAACTAGCTAGTAGCAATACAAATACAAAACCTATAACACAGTACATTTTTAAGCAAAGGAATATTATCCTATCATAAACAACGTTCATTAACCTGGAACTAATATCCCGATTTACAAGTATAAAAGAAAAAAACAAAGAAAAAAGTTTGTTTGTGTGCTTTTTAAGTTTTTATTTATTTATTTAATCATTTTAAGTAAGCACACGAGAGATCATAAAGAAACATTGTAAACAAACGTAGAGTACAAAGGCAAAGCTTATTTCAAAAGACATTTCAGTATAGAAAGCAGGCAAAAACGATTAATATTGAAAATTTCATACACGAAATGTCTGTATCATCTATTAAATTCAACTTTGAAAATGTAACATACATTATAAAGTAGGCATCATTAACCACACCCGTTTTCATTCAGTAATAAGGGGGCTCTGTTACCCGTCGGGGCCGCGGGTTGTACACTAGTTATCGCGGCCTCGACATAGAGGGCTAAGAAGGAACATGGGTGGTTTTTAGTCAGTAGAAGTCTGACACTCCCTTTCGCTCTGCCCAAGAGCGGGAGGGGGTTATTCGATGATTTTACACCCGCCAAAAAAAAAAAAAAAAGAAAGGGGGCTCTGTTAACTCATTTGAAAAGTAACAAACTTGCTGCTTTTTATTACAAGTTTGGTTGGATTGATAAATTCACTTCGTCCAACCAGTATGTAAGTGTCTACCAAGTCCACAACCGTATTTACACAGACTAATTTTATTTCTACAAAAATATTTAGTACACATTTCGGCCCGCATTTATCGTTCATCATTTTGTTGTCGTACTTGCCCTTTATTTTTCTGTGAGTGATGTGCACTTCTGTAAGTGACGAATTCACTATGTTTGAAACTGTTTGTGATGTAATTTTATGTATGTTCTTAGTCGTTGAAGTGCCATAAATATAAATAAATAAATAAATCATTATTTTCGCATTTCATTCAAAAAACTCTCCAACAAAAAGGTCCAACTGACAATACCCACAGAATATAATCCACGCGACTTTATTAAAAAGCCGGATCAGTGACCAGGAGGGCAGTTCTTGGGCGACAGAAATAACAGGCCCCGATTGACGAGATACATACCATTAGGAGCTAACGAACATCTCAATTTAGCTAACCACCTGCAGGTTGGCTTTTAAATAAACCCACTTTGGAAGTACGGCGTTAGAATGCTTTTATTCGAAAATAGTTGAGTATATTTTGTTGATTTCATATTATATTATAAGGATTTTGTTTTTTTACCAACTTTTTTTCGAAAAAGACAAAAGAGTTAAGTGGCCGTTGCCCAGTAGTGGGCTGATGCAGGGCTAGAGTATTTAGAAATGTAATCAAAACATAATTTGATTATTTTCGTAGAATATTTCTGTATTGCTCAATTAATAATTACACTCCATCTATTAAATAACTTTGATTAAAACAAAATGTCTACCATTTTCATTAAAAATACTACCAAAACCCAAAAAATCTAGAGTTACGTATAAACAGATGCGGTACACATTAGAATTGATTAGGCAGCGTGCGCGCGCGCAAATCGCTCGGTGCGCTGCTAATTAATTACTGTAACGACTATGGCGCTGCGCACGTGCTCCACCATTATTTATGGGCACCATATCGTCCTATTGAATGTTGTGGGAATTTTGTGGGGAATTATAATGCTCATTTGGATTTTGTAAGGCCCTCTTACAACTCTCACTGACTGGCATTGTCACTCTCACTCTCCTAACTTATAGCATTTGAAGAAAAATCGCTGGTCGTAACTGGCGAGGCTAAATCGTCGGTACAATATATGATTGTAAAATACCTCCGTGTCTCCGTTTTTTGAATTCTACTATATTTTGATATTGTTTATACACGGTCACACATCAAACCATACATTACCAGTATAACATGACCTCGCTTAGTATAGATATCCCGTAGATTGAGAGATCCACATAAAGTGGAATAACTGAACTGGCCGCGTCGAAAGCAAAAATTTACACAGCAGCAGTTTTAAAAACCGTACATCAAAATAATTGGAGTTCTGGTACACAATAACACTTTCACTAACACAAACAGCAGAAAAATACACGAAAACATATTGTAGTTCATCAAGAAACACACATTCCTTAACCCTTGAAAACCCAACACCAAACCCACGTCTACCATATTTAATTACAAACACCACGGCTTTCCGTGTTAACATAAACTTAATGTAACGAAACAATTTGTGAGACTTCTTCTTAACAAATGTGCTTCATTTGAATCAGTTAGGAAACCATTTGACTTGCCTCGTACTGCCTCAGGCTAAGCAGTTATTATATTGATATTAAAGTCTATTCAAGTTTCTCGTTTTGAACGAATATCAACTTTATTCTTGTGTTATGGAGTTGATTTCAGAATGACTAATACCTTAGAAAAAACGGTTTGTTTTTAGGAACTGGAGAGTCAATTGAACTTTGTTGTGGGGTATTAAAGTTGTTTTACCAAAAACACGTATTTGTTTGCATTTTTGGTAACTATAACGCGAACGCACTATAGGTGATTTTCTTAAAAGTTTTTATGGTGTTTTTATTAAGTGTTGTACATTAATAAAGTCGATTATTTAAGCTAATTTGAATGTGTTTAAGTGATTTGAAAATCGGGTATTTAGTGAGGAATGTAATTTATTATTTTTTGGTGAGTGTTTTGCGATATAAACATTGCGCGTGTTTTAATAACATAACATATCATCAAGCGGAAAATGTAGTGAGGGAAATATCTTAAACAAGATGATTGTTTAGTCACCATCGAAATTCTGATATTTGAATACGTGTTTTTTTCTTTTAGTATCACTCAATACAAAAATATTGAGATACCACATCACAAAGTTTTAACTTTTCATGGAGAACGAATTTTTCTTTCGAGAAAATGATTTTAAATGAAAATTTTACGTTTAGATTTTTTTTCAAAAATGGTTTTAGTGAATACCTAGAAAAAATTTGTACGGTGACTAAAAAAACATCTTGTATATACATATTGTACTTGTATATTTCTTCTGTACGTGTGTTTGTCACTGAACTCCTAAACGGCTGGACCGATTTTGATAAAAAATTTCGTATGTGTTCAAGTCAACGACCCATCACTAATATGTATCCCCATTTAATCTTGTATTCTCTTTGTTTATAAGAAGTGTCTTTTTTGTGGAAATATCCTAGGGATTAAATAGAAAGGCATTATTTGATTTTTAAAATCATTAAACCCTGATTCTTAGCCTGTTTTGTAATTACAACTTTCATCAACAACTCTCAGTTACTCAAACACACATCTGTCAAGAGCTCAACAAATCTCCAATTAGCCTCACCCTTTGCCCCCCGTGCGCACTGAGTTATAACTCCAATACGCTTAATTTTAGCTCGAGTTGAGTGAAACTATCTGCTCGTAACATTGATGCAGTGCGCCATTCGAGTCGCAATCGCACGCATTAGTGCGACCGTGGAGTCATCAGTCTTGTTCTTAGACGTTTAGCAAGTGTTTTCTTGTGAGATGGGGTATGAATGTTTTCTTGCACATTGTGACCAGAAAGGAATCTTCTTTCTTCTTCGTGGTGGTGCCTAAACTGGCGTCAGAGCTTTTATGCAGCCTCTAAGCCTCTCTCTTACATGGATTTACATGCTGTCAAGATATATCGATCAAACCAGTTTGGTTATAAATAACATTTGTAAAAATAATTATTCGAATTGGGGCTTGCTGAAATATAAATGGTTCTTTTATAAGAAAAAATATGAGTTTTGGAAATGGAGTTGCTGACGCCAGATAGACAAATGAAAAAGTCAAAAATATTTTTTTTAAACTGTGGCTTACCCTATAGGTTTCTCATACAAACTCGTAAATGATAGCCGAGCACAAGCCGTCTAAAATTTCAAATAAGAATTTTTAACCGAACTGACGATTTTACTGTGTTGTTATATAATAAGCACCCAAAAACCACGCCCCAATTAGACCTAACCACATGACGAGACTGTGTTCTTAGAATGAACCAAAGGTCCTCTCTAGTCCACCTTGTCTCATTCATACTTCAAGAGTTTACTCTATCGTCAGTACACATGTACTAGATGTGAGGGAATCAGTAATTGATTGAGTATACGTTTCAATTATCTTAGTGTTTGTATTTATCAGTGGACGTGACAAAAGTCGAAGATGGATGCAAGCAATACATGCTTGCGCACGCTTTGAAAGTCAATGGATTTTGTGCAACGGCTTTAATTAGTGATGAAATCTATTGGATGCAAGTTGATAGAGTTTCTTTGACTTCTAGATACGTATCTTATGAAACTATAAATCTTAAAGGATAGATACTATAAGTCTTAAAGGTTGTCCAAATAATCTGTAAATGATGAATTGAATTAATAAATCACACTAATATTATGAGGGCGTTTGTGAGTGTGTGAGTGTGTATGTTTGTTACTTCTTCACGCAAAAACTACTGCACAGATTTGGATGAAAATTGGTACACAGATAG
The DNA here is from genome assembly GCA_932274075.1 of Diarsia rubi. NCBI lineage: Eukaryota > Metazoa > Arthropoda > Insecta > Lepidoptera > Noctuidae > Diarsia > Diarsia rubi. The sequence goes on along the minus strand of OW026433.1, from coordinate 11,339,188 downwards.
TTTATAACCTGGATTAACAAATAGAATTTTATGTTGCCGTGGGTTGTAGCGGGTGAAGCCGCAGGCAATAGTTAGTAAAAAATAAATTGAGAGCAGCGGTCCCTCAGAGGTGGCGGCCCCGACTTACGAACAGTAGGTCGTGGGATAGAACCCAGGCAGGCACATTATTTTGTGTAATTTATTTCATCACCACTGCTCTAAAAACGGTGAAGGAAAACATCGAGAGGAAACCGGCATGTCTTAGAACCAAAAAATTCAAAGACATATGACATCTACCAATCCGCACTTGGCCCGCGTGGTAGATAATAGCCCATTCCCTCTCAAAGAGAGATTCCCTCTCATGAAGAGGAGGCCTGGGTCCCAGCAGTGGGGACATTAATAGACTGTTCATGATGATGATGATGATGAATTGAATTGGACGAAAAATTGAAACGCAATCCACCGTTAGGTAATATCATCATTTACTTGCAGGCGCAGCATGCGTTCTTCTTGATTTGTTAATTTCTCAGCAAACACCTCTTTTCTTTACAAAGTCCATCAATCGTTCTTTACTAGGATATTTTGAGCTGGCCCCTTATTAAATTAACAAAAAGAATAAGGTTCTACAAGTATCTTATTCATAATAAGGTAGTTAACAGAAAAATCTAATTAATCCGTCATATAGATTACCAAAAAATATTGGACACGTATTTTTTATTTTTTCACGTATACAAACAATGAAGACGATACAGTGCTTTGAAAACTCGTGTGACGTCATACTCTAAGACATTAGTATGACATTTTTAGCGGTCAGTGACCCCCCACTCAAATAACGCGTTTTATCTTCGTATTTTTGATTGATTTTAGTTTATTGATTTGATAAAACAAAAAATATGTATCCAATATTTTGCGATAATCTAACAGACGGACTAATAAGCATCACATTTTTTTAAGTCAGTAAATATCCCTATTCCCCGCAAACCTAAACCAAAACTCGAACAAAAGTATTTTTCAAGCTCAATCAACAAAATACAAATCAGAGACATTCTATCGAACTCAAACACAAAATAATGCAGTCTCACATCCTGTATTCCACTATTATAACTGCAGTAAACAAATACATTATAAACAACAATTTTCGCATACATATCGTACTTCACAAGCACGTAACGGTGAAGAATGCATTATTAAAACGTAATGTATATAATACAAACGTTTGCGGCGGCTCTTGATGTTTATCTAATGGTTCAGGAATTCTGCCCGACGAGTAGCGAAGTGACGACTCAGATATGCCAATGTTGGTGCTGGATTTTTGATGGAATTGTATGATGGTTGCTGAGTTTATGACTGGCCTGTTGGTCTAGTGGTTAGTGACCCTAACTGCTATGCCGGAGGTCGTGGGTTCGATTCCCACCCAGGACAAATGTTTGTGTGATGAGCACGATCATTTGTTCTGTGTCTGGGTGTAATTTATCTATAATATGTATGTATTTAGAAATATATAAGTATGTTTATCAGTTGTCTAGTACCCATAACACAAGCTCTGCTTAGCTTGGGACTAGATGGCGTTGTGTGATAGTTGTGGAATATTATAAAAAAAAAAAAATAAAAAAAAAAATTATAATTGTTTTTCCTTAATGGGACGCATGGAAACAGGAATTGTGGCAGAAAAATAGTGTAGTGTTGTGTCATTTAAGGGGTTGTCATAAGTGTAGACTTTTTTATGGTCAGCAGGGCTATTGCGTAGGTATCTTTTAAATGACAGTGGCCATCATATTGTCCATGGATTAACTGTCAAATTGGTTATGGTTTAGTAAAAAATGGTACCATTTGACATTTAATTGATGGACATTATAAGATAGCCACTATCATGTAAAAGATACGCAATAGCCCTGCTGGTCGATGTATTAAGGCTATAAGCACTATTCATGTCATTGAAATTCTAATATGATAGCGGACCAAACATGAATTTGGGTTTTCCAAAATAACAAGCCTTAGAAAATCTAGTTTCATATTTTCCTTGAATACTAGTACCTCTTAATTATTTTTTTAAATGCATTTTTATAATAAAATGTATTAGATTTATGTAATAATGTAATTTATGAATTTAATGTCCAGTTTTAATGTTTAACTTTCAAATGTATTTATTTAATGTAATGATTTAATTTTTCAATGTATTTATTTTAAAGTAAAGTTTTAATTTTTGTAATTTTATCTCCTAATTTTTAATGTAAAATAGTTTATAAGACTCTACTTACACATATAATGGACCAAAATGTCTGAAATAAAAAGGTTTTATTTTATTTTTATTTTTTATTTAATTAATTTAAAAATTACGTACACACAAAAACAGCTAAAAAAATTACTTACAATTTTAAACTCTGTATTTAACATCAGTCACAATCTCCCTAATCAGACCAGCCACACAATTAACCCAATCGCCAATCGTACGGTGTGAGCCTACCTCACCAATAGAACTTATCAGTATTCTAATCCATCCTCCTAAACCCTTTTGAGATACTTTAGAAAGTGTAAATCCCTTACGTTGAGGCGGGCCCATTAGAGAGGGGAATTATTCTACAGATAAGTTATCGATATAATCGGGTGGTCGCCCGGTTATTGTTTATCGATGCTTCCTGGTCGCCGCCGGATAGAAAGTTTGGATCGATATCGAATAATTACGAGTAGTATGTCTCGTAAGTGCCGTATCTCGCAGTGACATCGATTTGAATTTGGATGTTAGTGTCGTTACTTTGTCATTGGCTATCTTTTTTTTACGTTAGGAATGCACAAAATCGAATATAATGTAAAGATATACGTTTAGAAAAGTTTGGTTTTTTACTCTTTATTTGTTTTGGGGTTTTTTGTCGAAACCTCATCGTGCCTTTTACTATTACTACTTCAAAACTTATAATTAGGTAACACGTGATCTATACTAGGTACTCAGTTATACAAATATGAAATTTTGCGGTAAAAACAGAAGTCACGTATGAAGGACTGTTATCAAACGACATAACTTTTTTGCCCTTTCTGACGTTGGTTGGGACAAAATTGATTGAATTAATCCTACGTTAAGCTTATTTAAGTTTAATTCCCTTATAGTGCCTCCCTCTCGCACCTGTTGCGGACACAATCCATCAGCAAATGTTGCACGTCTTCCATCTGATTACATACTCTGCAGTTCGGCGAATCAGTTTTTTTCATAAGGAAAGCAGACTTCGCTGATCTATAGTGTTCACGGCAGTCTTAAAATTAATTTAACTAGGAAAGATCTCGTGGCTATAATTATAAGAACAGCCACTCGGGTCTTCTGGTTAAGCCACGCTTGTCTACGTTAGTTCGTGGATGGGTGACCACACATTACGCAACAAGTTTTTTTTTTTTTTAAAACGTTGCTCCATACTAGGGATTTCTCCTGATTCGTGGGTGCGTTCACAAACATTTAAACTCACATACACAAATACCCAGACCCGGAACCGCTATTTGTAGGTCATACATATATTTGTTCCGTGCGGGAATCGAACCCGCGACACGCAGCGCAGCAGTCCATTGCTTGAGCCACTGCGCTAACCGTCTTAAAGTTTCTTTCGTGCCTCGGCAAGCTCTTTGAGCCGTTGGGCCGGGCTGTCATTTGAGATCTTTGAAAGGCGTTACAGATAGTCAGCGGCTCGAAAATTTGAATAAAGGAGTTCTTAACAAGGGTACCGGATTACTCAATGATAGCTGGTGTGTGGAAGTCAGGTCAGGTATAAAGCTGCACCTGGTTAGATTGGAAAACGACCCCATAGCTAGAAAAGGCTAGGCAGGATGATGACTGTTTTATGCTCTAAATAAGGTATTTTACCAAAAAAATGTAATTATCCATCTGTTAGATTATCGAAAAATATTGGATACATGTTTTTTTTATTTTTACAAATTTATAAAAAAATACGAAAATAGTTTTATTATCGTATTTTTTTGTGTCGTGTCAAAGAGTTGGGGCTTTTGACTTCACTTTGTGGGTAAAAAAGTACTAACCTTGTGTCGTCACACGACTTGACGCGACTTTTCGAAGCACTATATCGTCTTCATCTTTTGTTTAAGTGAAAAAAGAAAAAATACGTGTCTATTCGTTTTTGAAAATCTATCTGACGGACTGATTAGATTTTTTTGGTGAAATACCCTATTGACGACGTTTTTTGTAAAACACTAAACGGCTTGCTCCATTTTCTTCTGTCAACATTACTGCTAGTTGAAATACCATTTTTATAATGTCGTAATTTTTCACTGTGGTGTATAGAGAAAGGTTTCTCAATAGTGCTGGGAGTGATAGAGCGCGTTCGTCGAGCACAATAGTCGACATACAGCTCAATAGAGATGTGTATCAGTGTAGAACGCTCCGAATTATCGATTGTTCGTATATTATCCGTATGTTCGATGTTGTTAGGGTGGATTCATGTAGATACAATATTTTTTAAGTTTTTTGTCATAGTACTCAAACTGGAAGTTAATTTAATTTTCAGGACATGCCACTGAATAAAGTGAAAGGTTTTTATTACAAAAAAAAAACTTACTAAAAGAATATACATAAATACACACAAAACATCACGCCTGTTATCCCCGGAGAGTTTTGACTACTAGGTATTACGTAATACCTATTCGAAAAACCAAAATATTCATTTGCCCCCCACCGAGCCCCCAAGATGCAAAAGCACGTTTTAAATAATATATTCAAAATATGCAGATGACCAGACACTACAAACATAACTGGCCAAATTTTCATCTATCTCTAAAATTCAAACTTCGCTTTTTCTCGCTCCGTGTGCAAGCACCTTTACAACAAACATTTCATATTGTATGTGTCGTTACAATTTCTTGTCGGCGGATTGAACGAAGGCATTATACTCATATTAACTGTTTTATCTGTAATAACATGCACTTGTATGTATATCTGTAATGTGTAACACTTCACTAAACGATTTTACGAGAAATCATTTTCATAATAGCTGATATGGTTTCTCTTTATTGTCGGTTTGAGAACATGATGATACCACAGCCTAAGTTTCTATTGCTCTATAGACACAGTTAGCCAATGCAGGTGTTTCTACACTATATTATTTCGCCCTTTCAGAATGATTTGAACTTAACTCAAAAATCTTAGAAATTGAGCTATGGGCATAGAGCGACGTTTTTATGGTAGACCTACCTACGACATATATGTACCATAATATCGTCGCGTCTTTAATATTCTCCCAAAAGTTTGCACCTTTTAGTGACCCTCTAATTATGACTGTAACTCAATGTTATTAGATTTTTGAGTTAAGTCCATTCTGAAGGTGCGATTTGTATGTGGTATTATTTATGAAATGATGTTATAAGTTTTCAATTGTGTGCTTTCTCGTTTTCGTTGACTTTATTATAAGCTACTAGCTGTTGCCAGCGGCTTCGCCCGCTACATCATCGCTACATTAGTATAACATTTTATAACAAACTGCCATCTTCTTTTCTAGACTTGCCATTTAATGCGTTTAAAGCCAAAGTAAAATCTAATCTTTGTTTAAAAGCGTACTATTCCATTAACGACTACTTAAATGATAAGAACAGTTGGTCGCTGAGTTGAACACAAGACAATGTTTGTTATTTATTTATGTTCTTTCTCCAAGATTAGTTTACTGATATGTTATGTCTTTTTTTTATTATTATTATATACTTTTTTATACTTGCCTTACTATTGTATCGAGTCTGGTTCTTCTAACCAACCTAACAGACAGATGTGTGCTGGGGAGTTTGTTCCGCCACTTCTTCTTTCCAGCAAAAACACTAGGAAGTGTCGAAGGGGGGGCGTTTTGGGGGACTGTCTCTTGTAAATAAGTAAAGTAAAGTAAATTTTGACGTTCGAAAAGTGCTGATTATCAGCCTAGTTTGAATAAATGAGTTTTGATTTTGATTTTGATTTTTGATTTTGACATCTCTAAAATTATCCCACGGAAAAAAATCGGGATAATAACTATCCTATATGTTAATCCAAGGTGTCAGCTAACTCCATACCAAATTTCATTAAAATCGCTAGAGCCGTTTAGACGTGAAGAAGTAACAAACAAACACACTCACAAACATTCGCCTTTATAATATTATATATAGTGTGATTATTTAACTGGTCTTATTAGTTAATACGAGTAAGTATGTATCCGTCAGATCTTGCAACTTTAGTTCAGGACAGTTCCCTCCATCGGATTGAGCTGAAATTTTGTACACGCCTTTGGATAAAATCGGGATAAAAACTATCCTTTATGTTAATTCAAGGTGTCAGCTAACTCCATACCAAATTTTATCAAAATCGCTAGAGCCGTTTAGACGTGAAGAAGTAACAAACATACACACTCACAAACTTTCGCCTTTATAATATTAGTGTGATTATTTAACTGGTCTTATTAGTTCATTAGTATGTATCGTTGAGATCTTGCAACTGTGTTTCAGAACAGTTCCCTCCATGAAATTTTGTACACACCTTTGAATCTTGTGATTTTTATGTAATGACAGAGTCCAGGATCACCTCCTCACGAGGGCACGCACATCAACGGATCTATCATCCGTTGATGTGCGAAATAAGATAATGAGTTCGGATACGAAGCATTGTTACGCTTTTAATGTTGATAGCTAAACCTCCTTCTTTTATAATCTTGTTTAAAATAAAAACGTTTAGTTTATTCACTAAATCGTTGTTTTTCTTTTGTTCACAGTATTCAAACGCTTTGACATCAACCACCAACCGTCCACCACACTGAACTTCGGATTTTCTAAGGTTAGTATTAATGTTTGAACTACTGAACAAACCAAATCGAATTCTTGACTGAATAAACTTTTCACAAATACAAATAGATATTCGTGTTTTTCTCAAGAATTAGAGTTTTATCTAAAACGAAAGTAATAGAGGACGGTCTCGTTAGTCTTGTAGTAAGAGGTCCTGGATTCGATTCCCGAGCAGGACAAAGTTTATTTTAGGTGCTTCCTCGTCAGGAATTTCACAGTTGCAGCCACGGAGTCTGAATTTGTGCCCGATGGATGACAATAGGCTCCATTACATGGGACGGTAGGGGATAGAGGGCCTATTACATGCCTTACGCGTCAGGGATTAAAAGCGTATGTACCGTATAAAGAGTAATAGACACTGCAAATAAAATTGCATCAACATCAAACTTGGTTTTTTATTGTCTACATTTATCATATTAACTCCTACAAAAGTTCTTTTTGTAAACTAAATCCGAATTTCAGAAGTATTTTATAAAATCGAAAATAACCTGAAATCTGGAAAGTTGCTATTGTAGGGAAACCTGCCAAACTGTCAAAATCAACTGACAGATCTAACAGAAAGCCTTTTGAACTGGTTATGTGAACGCCATGTCTTAGGGAGTAAAACAATATTCGTACTTTTATACTTTAAATTAAAATCCCCATTCAAAATACAAATCCCAGCCGCATAATGTCGTAAAAAATTATGAAAATAATTACAATAACATTTTGATCTTGAAATATGAGAATCCTTGGTACGAGTTTTGGTCATAGTCTTTTAGTACCAAATTGGTTTTAATAAAAATAACGAACTAATACTAATAGAGGAAAGTCACCAAATATGAAATAGTATCTTAATATGGAATACCTTCATTTCTCTAAGACTATAAGTATGAAACGCAACACTCGACCATCTTCTGTTCCATTCGGTCTATTGCACCACGTACGTGTTAGTAGACCGAATGGAACAGAAGATGGTCGAGTGTTGCGTTTCATACTTATAGTCTTAGAGAAATGAAGGTATTCCATATTAAGATACTATTTCATATTTGGTGACTTTCCTCTATAATAATAATAATTTTTACTAATACCAGCTCCAACAGATGGAATACGAAAAGAATGAGCCCTCTAAAGAGGGCTCATTCTTTTTATAAAACCAACCATTCATCGCAATAAAACCTTCTGTGAATGTCCTTGAAAGACTCAAACGTACGTTATTCCCGGTAATATAGCACGCCATACCGACACACGCAAAACCAGACTCCACAACCCTAACTTAATTAATTAAAACCTTTTCCAAACTTCGTTTCCCACGCCACGTAATTTCATATTTACAAATTCTCAGTTCTTTTCAAAGTACCCGAACCTCCCATCTCTTTTACTCTTAAGGGGAGGGCCAGAGTGAGAAAAGGACACAAAATACATTTGAATCATTGCGTAAGGCCGTATTAGTGGGGTGTGGTCAGTGGCAACCACTCATTATGTTTAATTTCTGGGGGTTTTAATCATAAGTTGGAAGCTATTTTTCATATTAGTTGGTACATATTCATTATTAACTTTTTATTTTTGGTTTACATTCGTATGGTAAGGTCAGATGCACTATTAATAATTGTTAACCTACTTACGTAAGCGAAATGTGGGGTCATTTGTCACATGTTTCAATATCAATCGATACATACGTACATACATAATAATTATGGCCCCTACTGACCTCTCTAAATTAAGTACAACAGCTGATGTATTTATTGGACGTAGTGTTATGTCATGATAAAACTACTTTCCTGTGAGCTTGTGTTAGGTACAAGTGGTTTCTGCAATACATCCGTCTATTACAAACATAATCTTGGTCTTCGACAGCTTTTACCATTTTATAGTATTCATTAAAAATACATCGTGTTTAATACCACTGAAAAGTTACACCCGGTCATAATACAGTATGTTAGTTTAAACGAGGGACATATTGAAACCCGCAATAGGGCATGCTTTCATGATACTAATAAAAATATGAACAAAAAAAACAATGATATATAACAGACAGAACCATACCAAACATTCCGGAAAAGTCTCGCCACCCTTGTGTTTATCACAGAAAATGTGCGCGGATCAATGACTTTTAGGTATAATCCATTTTCTCTTCATATTTTAAAACTGGCGTAGAACAATGACGATACAAAAACGTCTAATAAAGTGAGATCTGGAGAGCGTGCCATGCCATGGGACAATTATGTCACAATTTTTTTTACATATTTGGGACGAGAATCGAATACTAAATACCCTCCTTAATTATGTCCCTCGTTTTTAGATTATTTTATTTGTCATTTTTATGAAGCATCCCGAAAGAGAGAACAATTGCCCATTCGCCTGCACTTTGATTTTTCTAAAATATGTAATTTGCACCTTTCAATACTTCTATATTTTTCGTGTGGTTAGTGTCAACATTGATGTCAGAGTTTTTATGTTGTCCTCTGACCTGGTTTTGTATGCCGTCGAAAAATATCTCTCACGATGTTTTCCTATAAGTAGTGATAACTTTACAACACCTCTACATATGAATCCAAAAAATCGTAAGCATGTTCATGACAAGCTAGCTATACCATAATCTTGCTGCAAATAACACAAAAACAAGCAAATGGCGCATAATATATACTTTATCTGACAAAACTTGCGATACGCGATGGCATTATACGTGATATTTGTATCTCTTACCATATTATTATCCATTAAGTCCTATATTAATGTTACGCGCAATCGCGAGCCGATTGTCCAAGATTTAATTTATACCTTCCATAACTCAGGTCTATCGCGGTTTAAACGGTAATGTAAATTAGAACGGTGGAAACAATATGCTAAGGTATACAGGCTGTTAGTTTAAACGAGGACCATATTGAAGGATTCAGTATCCGATTCTCGTCCCGTCGTAATTTTGCCGTAACGTTGCTTATGTCATTGTCCTACGCCAGTTTTAAAATATGAAGGGAAAATGGATTACGCCTAAAACTAATTGATCCGCTCACATTTTTGTGTGATAAACGCAAGTGTTGCGAGACTTTTCCGAAGTATTTGGTATGGTTTTGTCTGTTATTTATCAGTTTTTTTTTATTTGTTCATATTTTTCATGTAAGCATGCAGGTTTTTAATATGTCTCTCGTTCAAACTAACATCTACACTAATAATAATATTATAAAGAGGAAAGATTTGTTTGTTTGTAACGAATAGGCTCCGAAATGACTGGATCGATTTGAAAAATTATTTCAAAGTTAGTAAGCTACACTATCCCCGGGTGACATAGGCTACTTTTTATCCCTGTATTCCCACGGGAACGGGAACTATGCGGGTGAAACCGCGTGACGTCCGCTAGTACTGTATTATAATATGCATGGTACACAAAATAGATCAATCTATTAATAAGTCTTGGATAAAGGACTAGGTTGAGTGCTAAATGCCATGAACGTATAATTGCTCTTTAACTATGTTTTGTATGGAACCGTCATAACATCACACCTGTAATCCCGGAATGGTTAGGCTGAGGGGTCCCTTATAGTACACGCACATATCGCCAGTTATGTTTAAGAAACGTGTAATATAAGGCGAGCCTATTGCCATCGATCGGGCTCCGCGGCTGCCATTGAGAAATTCCTGATGGGAAAACCCAATATCACTTTACCCAACCCGGTAATCGAACCTCGCATCATCGCACATAATATTAGTAGGATATAAAATTTAATTTAAACGATGCAAATTGCAACAGAATAAAACGGTAAAAATTTGCAAATCGATTAAGTCATTACACATTTAACCGTTAAATGATTGTTTTCCGTGAAAACATCGATCGATCATCTCATGAATATTAAACAATGTAATTCAATGTTACACAAAATTATTTTATTGCCAAATAAAATTATGAATATTAGAAGTTCAAGAACGTTGCGGTTTTTTAAATTCTGTTAGTGTTGAGAAAGGTACAGGTAGTGACTGGTAAGTCTAGCTTACATTATTATTAAGGCAATGATGGATGGAACAATTGAATTAGTAGTTAGTGTAAAATGCATTATGATACTCGCAGAATAGATAAATCCCTTCTCACGTGAAGATCTGTATGTACTTGTACTAGTATTACCAAGCTATTCTGTTTATAGTATATCATCAACAGCCTATTAATGTTCCCACTGCTGGGACATAGGCCTCCTCTCTCTTTGAGAGGGAATGGGCTATAATCTACCACGCGGGCCCAGTGCGGATTGGTAGATGTCACATGTCTTCGAATGTTTGGTTCTGAGCCATGCCGGTTTCCTCACGATGTTTTCCTTCACCGTTTTGAGAGCAGCAGTGATGAAATAAATTATACAAAGTAATGTGCCTGCCTGGGTTCGAACCCACGACCTACTGTTCGTAAGTCTGGGCCACCGCTGCTCTTATAGTATATATTTGTCCCTTATTACATGAGACTTAGAACACAATATAAATATGGTGAAATGTTTGTAAATTATTAGAACTGTTCCTAACCCTTTGGGGATGACAGGCGTGATGTTATGTTTTTATGTCGGTACTTTTCTAGTGGTCGACACAGGTTTTTTTTGTTTTTTTTTTTACTTTTCTTGTTTTCAGGACTTATTTTGGGATATTTATTCATCGTTTCTTAATGCATATAGCCATCCAATGCTCAATTCTCCAAATGCTCAACCATCTATGAAAAGCAAACACCATGAACTAAATATGGAAAAATATTTCAATTGTTTTTCACCTTCGCAGGCACTAAACGGGTTCCTGATGATGATGACACAAAACGGCAAACTACTTTACATATCGGACAACGCGGCGGAATACCTCGGACATTCTATGGTAAGTGTTTTATATTTACGTATTACTACTTCATCTTTACGCTTAGGGTTCGGTGACATTGGCACAGACGAATTGCGGACGCGACTCCGGACACTGAATTTAATTAATTTTTAAAGTTTTTCGGGTTCCGTACGTTGGCAAAAAAGGAACACTTATAGAATTACTTTGTTGTCCGTTTTGACTGTCTGTCAAAAGCCTTCTTCAGAATAACACCTGGAAGTATCAAGCTAAAATTAATATCAAATACTCGGGTCGGCATTTATTAAAGCAGTGAAAAAATTAAAGTTATTAATTAATGCGATCAAAAAATATGGCCACAAGAGAAATCGCAAATCATGCGAAATCATGTCATCAAATCCGTAAATATTAGCTTAATAACAAAATACCTACAAGTTTATACGGAACCTTCGGTGCACGAGTCTAACTCGACGTTTTATTTTCTGACGAGAGCAGTGGTAGCCCAGTGGTGGCGGGCCCGACTTACGAACAGTTAGTCGTGGGTTCGAACCCAGACAGGCGCATAACTTTGTGTAATTTATTTCATCACCACTGCTTTCAAAACGGTGAAGGAAAACATCGAAACCGGCTATCTTAGAACCAAAAATTCCAAGATACTTATGTGACATCTACCAATCCGCACTGTACCCGCGTGGTGGATTATAACCCATCCCTCTCCTAGAGAGGAGGCCTGAGTCCCAGCAGTGGGAACATTATAGGCTGATGATGATGATGTGATGAAATATTGGCCAGGGTTCAGTGACAGCGGTCTCCGCAGTACTATGAAATTGATCTGATGTTTCACCAACTTTTTGCTGGAACTAAGGACAGTTATTGCCGCGCCCATGCCATGTTAAAAATATTAGCCAGAAAACAAGTCGCTGCATACATGAGATTTACCAGATTCAACACCTTCTTTAATATAATACTATTATTTATTAAATTCTACTTTAGAAGTAGCCATTTACGGCTATCAATCAAGATAAATGTCAGCATCTGACTACGTTTTAGTCTAACCTTTAAATTAAAGCTTTAATTAGCCATATCTAATCTACTGTCAATTATTTACATTAACGATTTGGACAACACTTCTGTAAAAGGTAAATATCACAAGTAACTATGGAGCACATAGGAACATATTTACAATCTTTATTAGTGTCCTTAAGTCTTTGGTAGTTAAAAAATGACTGCTTTTAAAATCATAAGAGTGCACACGCAACTTATAGGCACGCTCATTCCATCATAGACATCCTTTCCATTCAATCCGGGCGAGACCAAGGTCAAGAGCAGACCCACTCCGTAACAAATAAATGGGAGAATTACTTAAATAAATTACGTTACAATTAGTAAAATCGTCACAAAGTGACAAATTAATAATTATCAACAGATGCTATTATTAATTATTATTAATTATTAATTGCATCTGTGAAGCTTTTCATCGTCATTAACGGAGATGTAGTGATATAGTCAAATCAGTGACCTACATTAACTATCTTAAAAATATGAAGAAGAGAATTAGGGGCCAGTTGCTGTTTACATTTTGTTCGTAACTCGGGAATAAAACTCAAGACCACACTAAGAATTCGCGCTAACAACCACCAAACCTATCACTCAAAAATATAAATAAACGTCAAATTACAACAAAAATCTATTACCATTATCCTCCAAGATCTTCAGACATGGCATTTAAAGTCTAGCAAAAATAGTCAGGTAGGCCAATACTTTCAATTTTTGTAACAAAGCGCGCCGGTGGGTCCGGATACAAATGGTACCGTCTGACCCCAAATAGTTCCTCGTTAGTTGCGCTGGGGCACATGAATTAATCACTGTGTTTTATTGTGAGCCGCGCCCGGTATACAGGTTGTTGTTGATCGGTTTGTGTTATACTTAGTCGTAGGGAATTATTGTGATACAATTTATGTAATCAGTGATCTATTTCATATAATCGGATCTTTAAATTGGTACTGAAATGACTGAATGTTTTTTTAATTGATTCGATATTATGTTTGGCAATGTAATTAATGCCTATTTTCATCCATTAATTTACAACAGGCTAGGTAAGCGTCCCCCTCCACCATGTAATGTCCCACTGCTGGACAAAAGCCTCCCCTAATTCCTTCCAGCTTTTATCCTGTGTCCCTCGAACCAGCCCTCGCGGTACGCATCGTACTCGATAATTGTCGCGTATAAGGTTCGTTAATAAGTCGTCGAGAAGAAATTCATAATACTGTCTCTTTATGATTTGGTAACGATTTTAATACTCAAAGTTGAATAATTTAGATGTAGGTTATTATTAACTTAACAATCTAATGACGGCACGATTGGTGCAGTGGCTGACCGATTGGACTGCTGCGCCGCGTGTCGCGAGTTCGATCCCCGTACGGAACAAATATTTGGATGGCCTACAGATAGTTGTTTCGGGTCTGGGTATTTGTGTATGAGTTTCAATGTTTGTGAACGCACCCACGATACAGGAGAAATTCCTAGTGTGGGGGCAACGTTTTTCAATAAAAAAAAAAACAACCAAAACAATGACACACCAGTGGTCACCTATTAAAAACGCAATACTTTCACACACAATTACCATCAACCTGTACTACACCCATTTTGGCGGCCTCTCCGTGTGAAAACTAGCTACCACACATGTATACCTAATGATTGCCAGTCAATATGTCCAAATTGTGATTAATAGGAGGTCGGCATACTATCAAAACGAATCAGAGCTTATCTAGAGATTTATATTTTTTCGCTCAAATGCATCTATGACTCTGTTTTGACCATTCAAAGGTGCGTGTCAGATGTCATTACTGATTAAATGTCAGCGATAGAGGTCTCGGTTGTAAATATAACTTATGTTATGTTTTTCTTATTTTCACTCTCGTTTATATTGTGAAATAGCAACAAAAAAAACTAACCAAAAGTAAAAGTTTTGTTTGTTGATTAAACACAACTTTTTTGTTTTGACACTTATCACAAATCTCGTAGAGGAGCTCGTGGCTTAATAAGAACTGCCACTCGGGTCGATCTTTACGTTAAGCTGCGCTTGCCTATGTCTATCTGTGGATGGGTGACCGCCCATTACAAACCGAGTTTACTCCGTGCCTCGGAAAGCACGTTAAGCTGTCCCGGGTGCCATATATAGATCTTTGGCAGTCGTTACGGGTAGTCAGTGACCTGAAAGTCTGACATCCAGTCTTACCAAAGGGTATCGTATTACCTAGTATTAACTGGGTTGTGGAAGTCAGAAAGGCAGTCGCTCCATGTAAAATACTTGTATTCAGCTGCATCCGGTTAGACTGGAAGCCGACCCCAACATAGTTGGGAAAAGGCTAGGCAGATGATGATGATGACTTAACTCAAATCGCGTTCGGATGAACTTGAAGCCAAATTGATAATGACTTTTTTGTTTTTTAGTTATAGCTTACAAACGATGTGACACTTGATATCGTGTCCTACTTGTAATATTATTTACACATAACAGATTCAAATTGAATTGTCATCGACACGTTAAGAAAACGATTTTTACTTCAGAATCAGAATCATTTATTCGTAAACATAGGTAATAATTACATAAAAGCTCTTCAAAATAGGGTGGTGCGCTATGTTTTGCCAATTGACATACAAATTACAAAAAGGACGATTATACATACTATTAAATTAAAATACAAATGTCTTTTTTTTTTTTTTTTTGCTGGGTGTAAAAATCATCGAATAACCCCTCCCGCTCTTGGGCAGAGCGAAAGGGAGTGTCAGACTTCTACTGACTAAAAACCACCCATGTTCCTTCTTCGCCCTCTATGTCGAGGCTGCGATAACCGTTGGACTACCCGCGGCCCCGACAGGCGTCGGCCCTTTCGGGCCCCTCCTATGTTGCTGACATCTCTTTGAGGCGCGCGTGGAACACGAACGCGCCGTCGACACGGCCTGTTTTCGTCGTGAGACGGACGGACGGCGAGTTAGCCCATCACTCACCTTCCACAGGCCCGCGTCTACGGTGGCCGGAGGTCATCGCGGGACCCCCGACGCCCGGAGCGCCTCCCGCGGCGGCTGGGACAAGAGGTTCTCTCCCTCTCGCGTTCCGCCACCTCCTTCGCCAGCATCACTGCTTCGCAGAAGGAGGCGACGGCGTCCCATTCCTCCTCGCCCCGGACCATGGCTTGAACCAGGGCCGGGCGCGAGAGGTCGCCGCCGCCGAAATACAAATGTCTTACAATATAATTAGTTTCATTGCAATTCAATTTTATTATTAACTTCTTCGAACTCTGTTTATTAAATCTCTCTAGGCGAATGGGTAGTTTCTTCCGAGGTTACCCGCCATGATTCAAAACCGTCTGGAGGACTAAATATCTATGGGATAGTCTTATCAAGCTCTTGGAGGAGGAGGAGCGCGTGGCTTTATAATAACTGCTATCGTCGATCTTTAGGGTACGCCGATCTTGCCTAGGTTGGTTTGTGGATGGGTGAGCACGTATAACATACCGAGTTTTCTCCGTGCCTCAGAAAACGTTAAGGTGTTGGTCCGGACTGCCATTTATAGATCTTTGGCAGTCGTTACAGGTAGTCAGTGACCTGAAACTCTGACAACCAGTTAAGACTGGTTGTCAGAGTTTCAGGTCACTGACCTACTGGGTAATACCATACCCATTGGTAAGCCAATGGGTATGGTATTACCCAGTATTAACTAGGTTGTGGAGGTCAGATAGGCAGTCGTTCCATGTATAATACTGGTACTCAGCTGCATCTGGTTAGACTGGAAGCCGACCCCAACATAGTTGGGAAAAGGCTAGGCAGATGATGGAGTCTTATATAGCTTGATGTGGCGCCCGAGTTCCTTCTGATATCATACATACTAATATCCGGGTAGTAGTGATTCATATTTTTGTACTTAGAATCGGTTCTCTTTTAATTTGAACTTTGTTGATCGTAGATGTTGCCGTCACTGTGACGTCTGTTGAGGTAGATCTTGAAATTGATAAGAATAAGCTTAATGGATTTAATGAAGAATGAATCATCTCATTTTAAAATAGGTAACGTCATTGGATTACGAATTAATTCAATGATTGTTTGCCCTTTATATTGATATTGGGTTTTTTTTTCTTTTTAGCCTATTTTGTCCCACTGCTGGGCAAAGGCCTCCCCCATTTCTTTCCAGCTCTCTCGGTGCTATGATATTGGGTTAAACCTGGTTAAATTCGACTAATTAATTTACAGCTTCGATTATCCTTAATCTTCCGCTTAGCTTGTCGATGACAATCTAATAGCGTCATATAGATTACCAAAAAATATTGGACACGTATTTTAATTTTTTTCACGTAAACAAACAATAAAGACGATACTGTGCTTTGGAAACTCGTGTGACGTCATACTCCAAGACATTAGTATGACATTTTTAGCGATTAGTGACGTCACAAACCCCCACTCAAATCTTTGACGCGTTTTATCTTCGTCAATTTATTGATAAAACAAAAAACACGTATCCAATATTTTTCGATAATCTAACAGACGGATTAATTAGAATCACATTTTTTTGAGTCAGTAAACATCCCTATTCATATAGGATAATAATATCATCATTTCAGCCAAAAGACGTCCACTGCTGGACATAGGCCTCCCCCAGGTGTTGTCACATTGACCAGTCCCGTGCGTCTCGCATCCAGCGGGTCCCCGCAAATTTCACCAGGTCATCAGTCCGGCTAGTGGGAGGCCTTCCAACTTTTCGGCCCCATCGGCCATCCGTTCTGCGAGCTATGTTCCCTGCCCATTGCCACTTAAGTCTGGCGATTCAATAATATGAATTGCGTTGAAATTCGTAAAATGGTCACAAAGTGACAATTCTTAATAGTAACTGCGTCTGTGACCATTTTACGAATATTGATGGAATAATTAATTGTGCCTCCTGTCCTTCCATTTTCATTTCACAACCAGAGGTGACAGTTATAACTCAACGATAAGTTAAAGCAGCCGGATATAAAGAATAAGAACTGAATTGCAAAATATTAATTTATCTAACTATGTCCCATGATCAATAAAAATATATCATGTTATCACCACGTCCCTCGCGGGCAGAACTAAATACAGTATCAATTATTTTGCTAGACTTTTGACACTCAATTACTCTATGATTTATGATATCTAGTCTAAAAAAAATACTATCTAAGACCTTGGATAGCACTATTAATTTTATTAGCTACGTATTTTCGACTAGTGCTACATTCGAATTATTGTCATGATAACACTTTGAATTTTGAGATTATGTTAAAATCAAATCAAATAATTTATTCGCGTAATATCGGTAAATAAGTGTATTACATAATACAACAATAAGGATGTTCATATTAACTATGTCTGGTAACTTAAAATAAAAGTATATAAAAAGTTTTGAGGTAGGTACCATCCATAAGTACACATTTACATGTTTAACTTACCAACTTAACTAGCTATTATTGCACTGATAGGAACATAGTACCTTAGGCTTTCGTGTACGTTAGTAAATTTTTTTTTTGGGGGGGGTGGGAAATCATCAAATAATCCCCCCGCTCTTGGGCAGAACGAAAGGGAGTGTCAGACTTCTACTGACTAAAAACCACCCATGTTCTTTCTTAGCTCTTTATGTCGAGGCCGCGGTATCTCTTACAACATCCCGCAACCCCGAAGTTAATACT
Organism: Diarsia rubi; assembly: GCA_932274075.1. Taxonomy (NCBI): domain Eukaryota; kingdom Metazoa; phylum Arthropoda; class Insecta; order Lepidoptera; family Noctuidae; genus Diarsia; species Diarsia rubi. The sequence continues at coordinate 11,320,943 of OW026433.1, read as the reverse complement.
TCAAAATTAACGTTTACAAAAAACAATCCATCTCAGCATACCAATACTTGTAAATATTCGTATGACGCGTCTAAGGGTGGGAATTTCGGGAATCATGCTATGTTTTTGTATTCTACGAATAAATGTCTTTGTCTTTCCGATTTGTATGCATAGGTATCGTTAAATAACTTAGATTAAAAAAACGACATTTTTGATAATTGGCTGGGATTGTGCAAATCGCATCAAAATTCGTTTTGTAGTTAAGAGAGAGCAGTCGCACAGCCATATACGAAAATTTTATTTCATAATAGGTATGTATAGATAAGTAAGTACTCATTAGTACAATTAACCTTCAAGAAAGTTCCAATATTATTAGACTTCTTTAACGATCTACAATCAAAGCTAATAAAGACTAAATAGTATCTGCTATTAGAAAATTCGAGATAATCCTTAGTTCATCTTTTGACTATAACTCATCCATCGATAGAGTTCCCACGATACAGTTCTTATAAGCCAGTAATGTAACGATCGGTACAACTATTATTATCTCAACTAAACATCAAAATTATACCTTAATTTTGTCGAGATAAGAACTAGTTTCGAACGAGATAGAGCCCACCTCGGAGCAATATTTTATTATTATTCTGCAATTAAGATTAATGATAAGACTTGGACGCAGTAAGTACTTAATCCAAATATCTAGTTTAAAAAGTTTTGAGTACGAGTTTGATGGGAGCAGGGAGGATTCTGTAGCATTTTGTTTTAAAATCAAAATCAAAATCAAAACTCATTTATTCAAACTAGGCTGATAATCAGCACTTTTCGAACGTCAAAATTTACTTTACTTTACTTATTTACAAGAGACAGTCCCCCAAAACGCCCCCCCTTCGACACTTCCTAGTGTTTTTGCTGGAAAAAAGAAGTGGCGGAACAAACTCCCCAGCACACATCTGTCTGTTAGGTTGGATAGTTGGTTTTAGTTTAGGTGAACAACCCATCCAATCAGAATATGAATGTAAAGGCTGCTACACACGTTACAAAAAATCGTTACGATTAGACGGTACAGTTCAAACTGCAACGATAAATCTACATATGTGTATGAGAATAACTGTACATTTTGTCCGATTTTATAAAACTGTATTCAACGGAGCAGTTTGAAATGTTGGATGGATAAATCGGAATCGGAAGAAACTGTGTCGATAATCGTAACGTGTGTGCCAATCGTTCAGTTTTCGCGTGTATCGCGGTCTAAATACTAATAAAATAAGTATCACTATACCTTTAGTTCCTTCAATAAATTAACATGGGAAAGAGTTTATCTTTAACCGAGTTCAAAATTAGGAAGTACTGAATTAAATTGTTTTTTTTTTAATTAGCCATTGTTTACACCAAATTCGTGCTTACTTTTTCATGACTTTTCTTCCTTTTGCTTTTTTATGACAAATAATAAACCAACCACAGCCAACGCGTCGTCAGTCGAAGTCATAGATCAACAAATGAATAATCATATAGTTTTCTAGTAACGTGTGTGGGCACTACGAAAACTGTGCATTTTTAACTGTACTGCGAAAATTCATTTGATTTTTCGTAACGTGTGTAGAAGTCATTACAAGTACAGCCATTATTTGGGTGCGTTGCCCAACCTTATCCAGCTAATAATAACGCCTCCACTGCAAGATGTGATCTTTGGCTGTGGCTTGCAAAGCCCCCTGACACCTTCATCGAGTCGTCTGATAGCCTACCGTCTGAGCATGCTTTACCGTGGCCGACTAGCAAATCTCTAAGTCGGCTGTAGCAGTGACAACTCGACAAATGGGGTTTGATGGACGGGTCCGGTCTCAAGTATGTATGTGGTACAGAAAATGGCCCAGCGTCCATCTTGCATAGCATGTCACACACATGTGACTGACACTTTCGATCTTATGACTACATCAGCGAGGGAGGTTTGCGAAGCTTAGTTCTGGGCCAAATAAATTTGATGAAACTTTGCAATAAACACGCTTAAAAGGAGTACAGCTATTAGTAACCTGTAACCCCCCCCCCCCCTGTATAACCTGTTAATGAAACTTAATGTTCAGAAAAAGAAAAAAAAAAGTTCTGTTTTAGATAGATAGGCAGTAGCTCCATATAAAGAACCAATTGTCTTGCAATTTTCAATTGTTCAATTAGACTTATTAATAACTAACTAACGGAAAAAAAACTGCTGTCAGGTCACATGATGAAATAAAGTCGCAGTGAAATCAGCCAAACTTACCTTCAGTTAAAAAAGAAACGTAATTCTGAAAGCAGATCGAAGTGCATAACTTACTCAATATTATAACCCCATAAATCTTTAACTTTATTAAAGGTTCACCTACACCCCACGGAACTCTATAAAACAATGCTGATATCGTAAATACGCCTATAAGATCAAATTGATGCGTAGGAGTGCCCTAACAGTACTCGTATTGTTTATAATTTATTATAAAATGTCAAACAAAGCGGTTGTTATCTTTCTTCACTTACGATAAGGCTGCGTTTCCATTGAGCAGATCGATGATTTATTAAGAAGTTTTGCGAATGACTGCAATCGATCATTTGATTTGATTATTATCGTTTAATTCTCAAAGGGTGGGTGGTGTTTCATCCAAATTATGACTAAGTAAATGGCAATTACAGCAGCTATGGCCCAGTGGTGGTGGTCCCGACTTACGAACAGTAAGCCGTAGGTACGAACCCAGCCAGGCACATTACGTTGTGTAATTTATTTCATCACCAATGCTCTCGAAACGGTGAAGGAATCCGAGGAAATCTGGCATGTCTCAGAACCAAAAAAATCGAAGACATGTAATATCTAATAACCCCTTGGGCCCGCGTGTTGGATTATAGCCCATTAAATTCGTCTCATAGAGGGATGATGATAAAATGCTATTATAAAACACGCAGCGGGGCAGTCAGCAGGCAATTGCCTGAGCCACTGCGCCAACCGTGTCGTCAAGCGTTTTTTTTTACTGCGTCTGCCTTCCCATAATCAATGCGTTGGTTCTGTATCTGCTATATACATATTATCAACTAAATACATGTACTAAATGCAGCGATTATCTATTTGACCTCCCCAACTCAAGAGCAGTCATGGTGGCATAGTGGTGGCAGCCCCGACTTACGAACAGTAAGTCTTGGGTTGGAATCTAGGCATGCGGCATTACTTTGTGTAATTTATTTCATCACAACTGCTCTCAACACGGTGAAGGAAAATCTCGTAAGGAAATCGTGGATAGCCCAACCTTCTCCTAGAGAGAACAATTAAGCTGATGATGATGATGACCTCCTCAACTTAGTTACTTCTCCTGTGTTCTTGTTACTAAGCAATGCTTGCTCATGCATCGAAAATGATGCAACACAGTGAACACGCACCTTTTGCTCTACCAATAAGTTAGGCCTTATTACCATTATCAGATCATTTCGACTTTAATTGGGTACCAACGAATGGTTTTTATTACTCGTTCCTATAATGTAATCAAGAGATAACCTTTAGTAATGATTGAGTATTAAATGTCAAATTAAAATTATGTTCCCTTTGTCTATTTTACTACTAGCTTTAATAGCATTTATGTTCATAGTAGCCAGCTGTTTTGAATGGCAAGAATTAGCTGATATGTACATGTTATTTTTTCGTGAAGAGACTGATGTGGCATGTCTTAGTAGAACCTCTTTTTGAGCCAAGCTTGCTTTGTTTTTGTCCGTGAATGGGTGACAGCTTATTACATGCCGCATTTTCGTACCTCGAAAACACAATGAGTCGGTGGTTCCGGCTGTCAATTATATAGATCTTTGACAGTCGTAACAACTAGTCAGAGGGCCACCAGTCTGACAACCAGTCTTACCAAGGGGTATTGTATTACCCAGTACCTACTTACTGGGTTGTGGAGGTCACATAAACAGTCGCTCCATGTAAAGTACTAGTATTGAGCTGCATTTTGTTAGACTGGAACGAAGCCCACCCCCAAAATAAAATGATGTATTGATCTAAATTTCCCTCAAGTTGTATACTCATGAAAATTGGTATTAGCTTGTGGGATATTGGATTGATTATATTTATTACCTATGAATTTTCTAAATAAAAGACCACACAGACATCGACAAAACAATATTCCACACAAAACAGTTTCTGCAAATTGTACAAACATCTTCTATAATTGATGTACAGCTTAACCAGCCGTAAGATCGAAGATTACAGTTGTCGTAAAAGACAATATAATTATCTGCGCACAATTATTCGAGTTAAATTAATGACTTTAATTACTTTATTTATGATGTCCGCTCTAGGAGGTATGTAGGTTTTTGTTATTCCCATTGGGTTACTTAAATTGTTTTAGTGGCAGATGTTTTTGCAGCAATGATGAAAATTGCAATCTAAGTTAGTGGTTGATTCGGAAATTAAGACCTAAAAGTACATTTACGATGTAAAAATACCAATCGTGCTAACTTCTATAACACACACTGTGTACGGACCGGATCTATGTATACAGAAAAAAAAAATTAAATACTGGTAAATTGAATGAAAAGTAGATAGCTTAGTGTTGTGACCAGCTGACTGGCAAGTCATTGGTGTCAAATCGATTACAAGACACGCACCTCTGATTTTTCGTATTGTATAGGTAAATCAGTCCGTAAGCAATGCAAGTCAAAGAGAATAAGAAAATAGAATGAAATAGAAAACAACACGAAAAGCGCAGGAGCATCAGTGACAGGCCGCGCTTCATGTGACATTGACAGACAATTTGACTATTCATTTTAGCTGGTGCTGCCATAACAATAAATAGAATTTGTTACATAGATAATGATTGCGATAATGTTTAATATTTCAAGAAAATCTTTTTAAGAAACGTTTAAAAAAAAACTTTTGATAGTACTGACAGTAAATTTATTTCATAAATATCTATTGTATTTTGCGTGATATTTTGGTGGTTTTACAAGTTTACACGAAAATTGAATAATTATAGTAAATGGCAACACTTGGATAGTGTAAAAGTCATTTGACAGGCCTTAAATGAATGAAATACAGTTTTATTTGAAAAATCATAGAAAAATAATTAAACTCATTTTGTATTTAAGATCGAATAATAGAATATATAATAGAATCATTTTTGTCAACTATTTTTCTGGCATTCTCCTTTAAATTGATAAAGAAATTCCCCTGGCTTTACTGACCAATCAGTATTGCCGCAAAACCAAAAGGGCGCTGACCAACATATCAAAGACCCCGCACCATTGCAACAAGGCCTTTCCCCACAAGATAATCCCATCACCCCGTCAACACATAACCGCACACGTAGACCAAACCTTACCATAAACAATAGACGAACGCACAATTCAATATGCAAAACAATATAATGATAATGCTCTAAACAATGCACTGTCGCTAACCACTATATCGATTTATTGATGTTCAATATTAAATACTTGAGCAATAAAAGTAACCAGCATCCCTTGACCTTCCAAATGTAACTCCAAGACCGCACTAACTTCAAAAGGGTTAAAGAAATCGAGAGGCAGGGAAGGTCTTGTGCAAGCGGTTATCCAAGTAAGGAATGGGCTGCACCGCGCCTAAGCCTTAGGCAATACGGTATTTATCATTCGCCTATTGTATATGCGCCCTTTGTGGTTTTCAAGTACTGAAATGACTTCACACTGCGAATGATGATATGTCGTTAATGTCAATTGCTATCGGAGATTCAAATGTTAGTAGGTAAAGTTCGTCGGTCAATATTTTGACTGATTTACGAATGACGTTCTAGAATTTATTTGTAAAGTCATTTGTTTCTTGTTGAGGCTCTTTAGTTCTATAGTAAGTTTCCTGTGTAAGATAATTAGTGGGGTTGTAAATCATGTTGCCAAGGCGGCTTTAAGAGCTTCAATAAGGCATTGAAGTGCTAATCTGTCAGTTATATGAAATTACTAAACATTTAAGTTCGGTCCGAATAATTTCTAAATAATTTAATCAAATCACTGATGTTGCTCAAAAAGCTGCTAAGCTGAAGTGGGATTGGGCTGGCCATGTTTGTCGTATGACACAGACAGAAGGCGACGCGGTACACAAAATCAACGACCAGTGGTCGACATTGACCCTGGATCGCAAAATTTGGAAGTCCTAAAGCGAGGGCTTTGCCCAACAGTGGGATGACAAAGGCTAACAGTAATTTCATGCTAATTCATCTGCCAAGTTTTTTTTTTACTCGTGTTTCTAGTAACTCGTGTTTCTAGTAACTTGTGTTTCTAGTAACTCGTGTTACGTTTTCTACCAAATTGATTAGGTTAGGCCTAGGCCTATGTATAGGGTTACTGGTAACTATTACAGCAGAACGTTACTATAAAACGGCTGTGGGTAAATAACTCTGTATAGTAGATGATGGGACACCAATATCAGTCTTATTTCATTATTTATTAAAACTTTATGCACAAGTATTAAAACCATACAAAAGCGGACTTAATGCCTACGATTAAGTTAGACTTAATTTTCTATTACGTAAATCAAATCAAATGACAATCTACATTTAATTTAACACAAATACTTTTCTTTACATTAATTTTCGTGGCCTATTTTTAAAGACTGCCCTTATTAATCAACAATCTCATCAACTACTAACAAAAGAGCCAATCCAAGAGCTAATCAAACTAATTTAAATCATATGCGTTTAGTTATTAATTTCTTTATGTCCATCGACAAGTGTCCGATCCATCGATGTTAAATGACGACACTATTCATCAATGTAGACATGTATTCATTTGTATCGCAATTAGAGTGTGTGTTTTGGTCTGTGAATCATTAATCTACATATCCGGGGGCTTGTTTGTCTGTCTGTCTTACATTTGTTAGTGGACGAGTGTGTTGTAAAAAGGATGGGCTTTGTCGATGCATCGGATAGTCGATTAAACAGCACAACTTGTCAGTTCGTTTGAAGTATATGACAAATTGACAAAACATAACATAACTATGTGAAACTTTGATCATGAACTTTCAACTTTATTAAAGTTTAAGGCAACTAAAAAGCTCAAAATCAGAATTTTAGTTCAGAAGTGTTAATCAACGCAAGCTTAAATATTTTAGCTACGAATTTAACATCTTTACTTAACAAGAGAGTCAACATCAACAGAGTCTGCGTTTAAGGAATATTTGGTAACTTTAATCAACCACAAATACTATAACCAAGAAATTTTATTGAGATATAAATCAATTCAAAACATACATTCCACTTCAGAACCTTAAAAAATCTCACCATAAATAACATTGAAATTCAGCATCGCAAATCTTAAAATATTTTTTTATCGACATAAGACCATCTCTAGCAATACAGTTAATGACATGCAGTGTAAATATTTTAATAGGTGTGTACGCAACGATTTATCATTCAAAAACTAGAACAGAGCTTTGAAATATATGAATAAAGATAAAATAAATAACACACATCAAGATTAGTATATTTGTTTTTGTTCATACATGTGCAATTCAATGTTTGCCGATTAAAAGATTAAAATGACATACATTCAGAATTTAGATCAACTGTCAAACTTTATCATTTAATAGATAAAGCTAGTATTTTTAAACGATATTGCAATAATAGGTGTCGAAAGCGATTTATAACTTAACAATAGATTGTGGTAATATATTGATATATTGTTGCCTTATCTCGCCTTTGGCTTATTTCTTGTAAGGCATTATACCGACTGTTGTTAATTTTCGAGATATCGGAGATTTATCGGAATGTATTTTCCTTGCTTGGTTTGTCGCTCATTGGTATTGGTATTGTTGAGGTCACAATGTCGGTGTTTTGTCTACTACTGAACAATATCACTTTACACAGAATCAACTTGTGCCAGTCAGTAATAGCTTAATTTCCATGCAATAAATGTGACTATTGCTGTAATCACTAGAGAAAACTTGGGCCTACTTGGCTGATTGTTATTTCGCCACGAACGTGGCTTTTCAGCCTATCTTCTGTGTTTTTTTTTATACGGTACGGTAGAAATAATTGTGCTCGTATGCTCACATTCTCACTTGAGATCTATCTTTTATTTACGTAAGGTTTGCAACAGTTATTCTAAACGTGTCTTTCAGCCCGTCCCTTTCGAGATTGCGGCTAGCGTGATAATTGATTTCAATGTTACCCTACAAAAAACTCATATAACCGTAAATATTAGTTCAATATTCAATACGACAACACAATAACAGGCGTAGATTACCAACACCGATTCATACAAAATATTGAACTAACTGAACAGTAAAATTAAACTTTACAAAATCAAGATGGGCTCACAGATCCACAATACCAGATATTAATACATTAGTTCAGAGAAATCAATTCCAAAAATCTAACAATCGAAAACTAGAGCAATCATTTGCTTTATCATCATCATGATGAACCAAATAACGGTATAAACATCAGCGATATTGAAATCAATTGAAAACAGCGAAATATCGATACAAAGTGATGGGTTCTCAATCGATTCCCTTTACTGAGTCGATTGGAACTCGATTTGAAATTGTGGTATAAAATGTTGTCGTTTTTGTCGATGGCATGGGGCAACAATAGCTCAGCAGGTATTCCGTAATGGCGGGAAAGGTCGGGAGTTCGCAACCTACTCTGTTTTTGTAGGTTTTTGAATAGCCTTTTGAGTCAACTGTAAAAGCTTGTTTAGGTTACCTAGCAATAGTAGTAGGAATAACAGTAAATATACTGAACTGTCATTACAATTACTTTAAAAAGTGCTAGAAATCCTTGTTAAGAGGGAGAAGGGCATGCGAGTAATTTGAAAATTAGACAAACTATTCTCGTCTACCCCCGTAGACTGTGACATGAACGTGACAAAAAAAAATACGAGATTGACTTGATTGATTTCTGTCATTTTTGGAGGTGCACATTTTCTTTACTAATTAATTGCTGAAAAAATTAAAAAACAGGATCGAGTCTACAGCAGCCCTTGATTTGATGAGAAATATTGCCAAAGCGTCGTCGGTGAACATTATCCCACACATCGTCTACTTGGGGACTATTCTAAGTTGCTTGTCGGTCTGAAAGAATTCCAAACATGCCCATTTCAGAACCAAACACTCTTAGTAGCAATCTGTCACCAAAGAACCATAGCCAAGCTAAAACTAAAACCATAATTTCTCACTACTACACGTCTTAACACTAAGTGAAAGCAACACTACTCTGCAGAAATAATTCAAAAGGTACAAATATAAATTCAATGGCCCACCGCGGAGTCGAACCCGTATTAATGTTGTAAAATAAACAGATTCTGTAAGTAATGAAACCTCGTGCTCTGTTTATTTATTGTATTCGTTCATTGAGAGGGAAAACGCATTTGTAATACAAAATGGCTTTATTTGGTTCGTTCCGTTGCTATTGTCGGGTATGGGCGGAATTCTGTTGTGTAGTACCTTTCTATTTGGTACGGAAAGCCCGCACTTAGGAATGGCAATTATCTTTGTTCATGTTAATTCATTGAATTTGTTTCTTTTTGAACCGAAAGACGATGCCTTGGACGGCCTCCCACTAGGTACGTAGACCGCATGACCTGGTGAAGGTTGCGGGGATCCTCCGGATGCTTGTCTCGACATACGGGACCAGTCAATATGGCGACACATAGAGGCGGCTTATGTCCAGCAGTGGTCGTCTTTTACGCTATGATAATATAACTTTTTGTGATTCACGTTTAGTAATCCCATATAAGTTCATATGCCTTAACCAAGTCATTTATAACTGGACTAGAATTCCCAAAATTCAAATTTTTTAACATATTGACTGGTTTACTACCGATTTGTCGACGCGCTTGTGACATGTGCCTTAAACTTACAAGGCAAAATAATTATTCTTCTCCTGCCCTCATCCCAATTCATTTGGGCTCCCAAACTTCGCTATTGCTTGTCATCTTATCAAACACCTCCTTTCATGCTATGTTATCCTTTACACAAAATCAAACTTGCATGACCACCCGTTCTGCGCGATTATTACATATTTGGATGAAGAAACCACAATTAAAACCATACAATAATCATAACCTAACGAAGTACCGAAAAAATTAATTACCCACCCATTAATCACTATAAAAATCAAAGCAAATAATTTAAAGTGTCCGTGACGTAATTCACTTAAGGCGAAATTTATCGGTTGTTCACTGACGCGGCTATTTCTGAGTGAAATCGTGCAGTTGAGGTTTTAGCACATAATTTACAGTTCCCTGCCCAATAGTTGGCGATTTATGAGTGCCCACGGCTATCATATGGTGTAATCCAGAACAACGATTTTACAACACAATTATTTTCTGAGATATTGTATCGGCAACGCCTGGCAGATCTTTAACTTGGCCGGGCTTGGAGGAGATTTAAGACTTTATTTTTAAAGATATTGTGAAAATATAAAAAAATAACTTGAATGATTTGTCATCTGAAATGATTTAATTGTACGTTTTTAAACTGAAAACGCACTTTTAATTCATAAAAGTATTTTCTTTAGATGTCAATATTGCGGTTCTTGATTTTAATCCCGTTTTGTGGCCCCTTTCTGCATGGGGAAACGCTATCAGTGAAAAAGCTAAGTAAGGAACATTTGCAAAAATGGAATTGAAACCAAAAAATGGCCTGAAATAAACCTCCTGGTAATCACAGACAAATGAGACAATAACAAAGTAATTAATTCTTAACTCTAAATAATTTTGGAGAGCATTACAATCGCCAAAAACTTTCATTTCCAAATTTAATATTTCTCATCCACATAACCATTTAACTAGTCCATTTAAGTTCCCATAAAACGTTATAGACCTACAATTAGCGGTTCATAACTGACGTATTTGCATACATTACTGTGTTTACGTATGTTCATCACCAGAGGGCGTGGTGGCCCGCGGCAATTAGATGCAGTGTGTGCGTTTTATTTCATTTCTCGGCGCATTCTAAAGAGGAAGAGTTCTACAATGTTGGTGGTCTATGAGCTGGTGTAAATGTCATGTTGTTGTTGGTAGAATTATATGGAGGTTCGAATAAAGTATTACCTAGCTATGTATATAAGATTTTAAACTGAAATGGTCACTTTTTCATTAACACTGAAAACAAGACTGGTGCTTGCAAAACGCACGATATACAAGTTGTAAATCAACCCATCACAGAGCCGTCAACCAAGCATTCTGTACATCAAACTAAGTACCCCAAAATTGTTTGCTGGGAAACGACTTTTTTTTTCGGGGTCAAAAATCACTTTTTTTACGGTGAAACTCAAAGTAGCACTCTTAAAATATTGTGCTAGTGGATACTTTGAATAATAAACGGGTCATGGACGTCATTTAAATAAAGTTATAAGCTGAAAAACTAGTATTTACAAAAACAGCTGTGAAATATTTGGAACTTTGACCCCCAAAATCTCCTTAAACAAACAAAACAAAAAAAATATCACAGTGGTGGGGAGAACAAGTGCCTTTCGTTTGCGTTAAGCGTACTTTTACACCCTTTATAGGGAACTCGAAACAAACAGTGAACATTGTGAAACTATCCCATGTTCAGTGTTAATGGTAAGTACCTGGCTATTTTTGACAGAACAAAACATTTGATTACTATTCTATTATTTGCCCATGGATGGGTCAATACCCATTGAATACCGGGTTTCAAGATAGTTTAAAAACACGTTAAGCCGTTGGTCCCGGCTGACATCTGGAGACCTTTGCCTGTTACAGGCAAATAGTAGCCTTGAAATTCTGTTATCCAGTATTACCAAGGGGTATTGTATTACACACTTTTATTTGATCTATTCCAAGACAATCGTCAGAATAGAGTACAAACCATGATCTCTCCATTCCTAGCCAAACGCCAACATTTTCGCCGGTTCACATGGACGCCCCCCACGGGCAGTGCGGCGCATGCGCGTGGGCGGTGGAGCGCGCGCGCACTATTATGTCTTAACGTGGAGGGTTCGCGACAGGTGGGCGGGGCTAAGTGACGCGCCGGGACGTCAGATGTCAGGGGTGCTCCGGGGTGGGTAGATAGAATACTCGTTGTTATTTACAAATTGCAGATTTACATGTGGGAATTAATCAATGGGTGGTTGTACCGCTAAAAGCGATCATAATATACCATAAATTTTTTTTGGCGGGTGGAAAATCGTCGAATAACCCCCCCGTTCTTGGGCAGAGCGAAAGGGAGTGTCAGACTTCTACTGACTAAAAACACTCATGTTCCTTTTTAGCCCTTTATGTCGAGACCGCGGTATCTCTTACAACATACTCCCTTTCGCTTTGGTCATCAAAAGATAAAAAATAATAATCAAAGAAAAAAATATAGCATTGAACTTTAATCTCCTGCCAGCCCTACAACAAACGCAACACTGTAATCTAGAGAAAATTCTCTTGTGCTTTACTTTACTCGAGCAATATGATTTAATTAAAGTTATTAAAGCGGACCTAGGTTAATTGAAATTTGTTTATACAGAGAAGAGAGAATTATGTACCAGTCTACAATTTTATTGACCCCGTCTAACCTAAGGTCGGTCGCACTTAGGAAGTTACCTATAAAGTAATAATTGTTGGTTATAAATTTTATTCTGAACTAACTAAACCTGTATTTTCATTGATAATTTAGCTTTATTTAACGCTTTGAATAGAACCTAGGTTGCCTAATAAAGTGTATAAGTGCCGCGGCTTCGACATAATTATAAGACTAAGAAGGAACATGGGTTGTTTTTAGTCAGTAGAAGTCTGACACTCCCTTTCGCTCTGCCCAAGAGCGGGAGGGGTTATTTGAGGACCCCCCCCCCCCAATAAAAAAGGGGTTTACAGATGCAATAGGGGATCGGACAAAAAAAAATAGTAAGTCAGATAGTTTTTAAAAAAAATTAGAAGCACATATTTTTTTCTTTTTTTACATAAACCTAAAATTAAGACGATACAGTGCTCCGAAAACTTGTGAACTCCTCGAAAACGTCTCATGTCAGTACATTTTTTACCTACAAATGACGTCACCCGTCAAAAAAAGGGTTCGGAATCATTATCATAATCATATCAACCCAAAATTACGTGCTGGCTACAGGCCTCCTCTTATTCTGCCACACTTCCTAGTTCCGGGGGTTCCATACCCAGGTGTATCGTCGACCCAACGAGCTTTAGGATGTCCCTGGTTTCTCTGGCCTAACCTTGGCCACTTCTTGCAAAGTCTTGCTCCATCAGCCATCTTCGCGTCTAGCCAGGGTTCAGAATGATGTCTTGAATACGTGGTAACGGTCTTTGCTTCAGGTTCCTTTCATTGTGTATACTGATGATTGCAAGCGGTCGATCTTTCTGCAAATCAGGATGTCTAAAGACATCATGTCCTTCTTGGTTCTATTCATTATTTGACTTGGATATTTCACTCAAAACAACTAAAAACCTGTAGCTTACATGAAATCTATAATAATGACACATAAATACAAATCTATTCATTTGATAAAGGCATACATGCTGGTGACGCGGAGGGGACGCCATTAAAGTACATACACTGACCTCATTAGTGAGGTTCTTCAGATAGATCCGTTACGTGGAACTCTGATTCGGCCGGCTTACGTGTATGACCAGAGGTTTTATAATGAAACCGGGACTTCATCAAATGAAAATCTCACAACACTAACCTAAACAATAGCAACAAAAGAAAGGCCTAGCGCACACGGAATGCTAATTGCGGAACCATCACCATCAGATCCGTCGCCGCAGAGTTAAAGCAAACGCTTTTATTTTTAAAGAGGCGTATACTTAGCGAGATTGGCTCGACATTTTCATCAAAGCACAAACCGCAGGCTGTATTATTTTAATCGCAGAGCCGCCACCTTACGGCGTTTCCTACGCCTGGAATTATTTTGTGGATGAATGAGCGTACGGTTTAACGTTATTGTTTTAATGTCGGCTGGGTCCAGAGACAGGAAGCGCGGGGTTATTAAGCTCCACAAGATGAAAAGAATATTAAACATTTAATAACACTTGTAACGGGATATTTACTATGTTTCCTATTTGTGTCGAGTTACTTTTATTTTTCACGGATAAATAAAAGTAAAAATACGAAATTACACAAAATTATGAGTAGATTCGAAGGAATACCTACTGCTGGTTGAACACTAACAAATACTTCAGTGCTGCTGCCAGAGTGTAGTGTTCGGAATTGCGTCCGCAATATATTCGCTTCAGCTTGACTGAACATATTACTGAAGAAAACACAACTCTAAGCTAATGTTCTGAAACGGCTCTAATCATTTACCAATATGTTCTTGGGCATCTTAAAATTCTGGCACCCGGTTGCCCACTAGCATACGAAAAGAAAAAACTAATAGCTTATTCATCTAACACTGTATATCATTTCTCCAGGAGGACCTTCTAATTCACGGTGACAGCGTATACGACGTGATAGACAAACAAGACCAGCAGGCGGTCAGGACCGAGTTGTCCCGAGCGCCCACCGACGGGGAGGACCGAGTGTTCCTCTGTCGTATGAACGTCGCCAGGAACGCAAGGCGACAGATGCGGTTTGGGGATCAGAAAGTAAGTGTAGTGTGTACCTACATAGTTTTAAGATACCTCATTGCTTCCATGATATTCTGATGGTCGCTACACAGTTTCTTCTGAGTATCGGGAGTTGCAGAAAAATAAAACGATTGGTTGTAGGTGAAAAATGTTCGTCATGCTTACGATTTTCGTCTATGTGTGTGCGTATGATACGTTTTTTTTCTCGATGTGGAAATCCTCAATAGATGACGTTTTTAGTCAGTAGAAGTCTGACACTCCCTTTCGCTCTGCCCAAGAGCGGGAGGGGTTATTTGATGATTTCCTGCTACCCAAAAAATAAAAAAGGTCCAATCCTGACAGTGGTAACATTTGATTATATTGTTCTATAGGATTTGTTTTGGATAAGCACAAACACATTCGGCTTTTCTTTTCCTGTGTTTGTATAAAAACAGTCATAATTCCCATTTACTCAACAAAATTGTAATATTCCAAATAGAAAGTTAATAGACTCGTATACGACTCTTGAAACCATGACCAATTTCGTTCTGTAGGTTTTTACTCCCTCGATTTTTAAATCTTGACAGAGATGTTTAACAAAAAACACTAAAAAAGAGTGTTGAAATAATAATTAACGCACATTTAATCGTCAGTATTATGAGAGAACTCGTTTCAATCAGTTAACGTATTAAAATTGTAACGTCAGTCAAAACGGCGCGAGGTCGGATTTGGAAGGCTGGGTCCCACTGTTAGCGTCATTGAGAGGTCCTTGATTGAGGTACTCTGACCCTATTCGTGATGTTCTTCAGAAAGGTCAGGTGCGTAGGACAAACCAAAAGAACTATACTGTAGGAATAGTAGTCGTAGTATGTGGTGTTTTATAATGTCTGCCTTCTAACATAGAAAAAGGTGAGTTTATGTATATATGTATGATTGAACTAGGCTTTATTAATGTAGATGTAGAGAATTAATATCAAGCTTAACAGAGTTCAAGAAAAAATCGTGTTGCTCCTACCCCAAATTATTTCTATACAACAAGTTAATCTTTCATATTAAAATGAAACCTCAATAAGATCATATGTATTGGAACGAATAAAATTAACTACTGTTAGTTTTGATTTATTTATCACATCCTAAATGACTCATCGTGAGAATTGAAAGTAACTTATTACACTTAATTTGAGTAACAGAAAAAACATACATTCTTTCAATTTAAACTATTTTGGCTTTGCCAATAAAATACTAAGCACACCAAAATTAAACGGCTCAACTATAAAGTGATTAAATCGCCTACAGTCGAACCTAACCATAAAATATTATACACGAAATCGATGAGAGCATAATTAACAAGTTTACTTTCAAAATGTTTAAGTGAATATAAAATGTACAATATGTATATATAAAGAGGTTACGGACAGACTGACAAATTGATAGGCTTCGATACACTCGCGTTATTACAAGTAATTGAATGCTCACGCGCATGAAAGCTTACCTTTTCTTTGGTTTATTCAAATTAGACCTTATTTCTTCGGATTTAGAACGAGTTTTTTGGTTGGTTATTTGAGTTGGTATGATGATGTCTGGTGATTTAGATATTGACTGTTATACAAATATTTTTAAGATTATTTCGAATTAATAACTCAATATTTTTGTCTTCATTGGTTTGTAACGCTAAAGTTGTTTATCTTCATCATTATTGAATCTTAAATACCGGAAACTGTACGAAAAAGTTTTGAAAGATTTATTTTATGTTTAATTTTGAAGAGTGGATTGCACACTTAAATGAGAAATCGCTTAGTGTGAATTTCACAAATGAAATTGGACGGGATCAGAAAATCAAAACTGCGTTAAACAGATACTGGGCTGTCAATATTCAATAGCAATTATGATACTTATATTTCTTAAATAATTCGAATTTTATCTAGCCCTGTCTCCTTCAAAGGATTGATAGAAAAGAAGGACGATTTAAATTCATCAAATAAATAAATTAATAAGTTTATTACGTATCATTTACATGTCGAGGAGTCTTCATTTAGGCATAGGAAATGCCTGTAGTTGAAGGCTCCGCTCTTCCCTTACATTATATAGATACAAATAGGCAAATAACGAAAAGAGGAAAGTAAACAAAAATAAAACAAAAAATATAACAAATACGATCAATAAATTGTACGGGTAAGTGTGTGTTTGAGTGTGTGTGTATGTGTTTATGTGTATGTGTGTGTGTGTGTGTGTGTATTTATGCGTATTTGTGTGTGCGTGTTTGCAAGTGACTTATAATTAAGTCACACGTTGCAAAAGTAACTCTGTGTCGTCATACCTTAAATTATGTAGCCATGTTGTTCATTAACACAAAACAAATTTATTTAGTTTTAAAATGCACAGCCCTTAAACTTAGACCTCAGAAAATTATAGTAATCTGATCATAATCTCATCATCGTTCTGATTGCTCAGGAACCATTTCTAGATTTGTTTTTGAGTAGCAATAAAGTTATGCTTAATTATTGCGTAATTTTTTTTAGTTGGTGTATGTATATTGACTTGCTGCACGCGTTGGTGTAAACTGTAAGTGCAGCAAGTAACTGTTTAAATAAATAAATCACATCACACTAACATTATAAAGGCGAAAGTTTGTGAGTGTGTGAGTGCGGGAGTGTGTACGTTTGTTACTTCTTCACGTCTAAACGGCCAAAGCGATTTTAATGAGGTATAGAGTTAGCTGACACCCTGGAATAACACAGGTTAGTTTTTATCCCGATTGTATCTTCCCGTGAGATAATTTTCGAGTTTGTAGCGGGCTTAGTCTTTCCTCAACTATGTAGGATAGGCTTCCAGTCTTACCTCCATAACTTAGTTAGTACTGGGTAATACGATACCCTATGGTAAGACTGGTTGTAACGACTGTCAAAATCTATAAATGGCAGCCGGGATTAACGGGAATAACGTGATTTCTGAGGAAAAATATTACATTGAGCGCTAAATCGTAAGAGTCCAAATGGCTGTAAAACATAGACAGTGTGAATTTTTAGGCTAACTGCAATCACACTAATATTATAAACGCGAAAGTTTGTGAGTGTGTGAGTGTGTATGTTTGTTACTTCTTCACGCAAAAACTACTGAACGGATTTAGGTATAATTTGGTACACAGATAGTTTATAGCCTGGATTAACACATAGGATAGTTTTTATCCCGATTCTATCTTCCCAATGGATAATTTTCGAGTTGTAGCGTAATAGTACACCAACTCACAGCCCTTCCTTCATAGCTTGATGGCACGGTTGGCGTAGTGGCTGAGGGATTGGACTGTTGCGTTGAGTGTCGCGGGTTCGATTTCCGCACGGAACAAATATTTATATGGCCTACAGATATTTGTTTCGGGTCTGGGTGTATTTGTGAATGTGAAGTTTAAATGTTTGTAAACGCACCCACGATACAGGAGACATTACTAGTGTGGGGAAACGTTTTAAAATATATATATATATTAAAATATTATAATAAATTACAGCCTACTACTGATACAGTCATCTTGATTTCTTCGGTATTATTTGCCTCGGTAAATATGCATTTTTTTTAACCTAGTCATCCATCAGTGAAATTTATATCAGTTTATTCGTTGTGATATTTGATTGCAATAAATTTGTAGCCATATCACTACATATTATCCTCCACCGCGTATGTATGTCTGTCTGTTCGCGATAAACTCAAAATAGTGTTTAGTGAGAGTAGTTCTTGTGGAAGGTTTTAGTACATTGTGTGACCGCTATCGGCGCGGGCGAAGCCACGGACATCAGCTAGTTATTGATATTCCTGTAAAATAAATAAATAAATAAATAAAAGTTTATTTAGGAACAGTCATAGGTCTCAAGATTGAACCCAAGATCTCTGATTTTTCGGAGTCATGTGCGTATTATATAAATTATCACTTTCTTTGATGAAGGAAAGTCTTGAGAGGGAACCAGCATACCTGAGAGCTTGAATTTGGATAGTTTACAAGATCGTTATAAACACTGGTTTATAATAATCTCCCTCTTCTATATCCTAATTTATTCGTAGTTAGAGCGATGCTGCACCGTCAATTCTTTTTTTTTTTGGGGGGGTGTGAAATCTTCAAATAACCCCTTCCGCTCTTTGGCAGAGCAAAAGGGAGTCAGACTTGTACTGACTAAAAACCACTGTTGTTGTGTATGTTGTTGTTCCTTCTTAGCCTTGTATGTCGAGGCCGCGGTATCTCTTACAACATCCCGCAGCCCCGTTCCATGGAAATAGTGAGGCAGGCTTGTCCCATAAAAAAAAAATACAAAAAAAACCCTGTTCCATTCTTCTTTATGCTTTTTCATCTCAGCAGTCCTCCTTTCTAGCCATACCATCATTCATACACTCCATCCAGCGTTACTTCAATAGATGAAAACAAGAATTCATTGCTCACTCTCTCTTTAATTCAGTGCAGTTTGAATCTCACATTTTACTCTCAAAAACCTAGACACTATTAACAAGAAGCGATACCCAAACCAGATACAAAACTAAAATTAATAACTCATCTCATCACCACATCACGATCAGTTTTTATATAAAATTAATTAGATCCATTTATACCTGCTTAAATCATAGCGGTGAGTAACCTGCTTTCAAAGTAATTATATTGTGGTAATAAACCAATGTGATCAGTGGTAATCAGCCTTATCAAGATGAGCTTATAACGAACTAAACTTTATTAGAATGTACTTAACACTCGTGAGAAAACCGCCGAATCTTTTTGAAGAGCTCCAAGTTCCGGTAGGAACGGAAGTCATGTTTGTATCTTTTTATAACTATTCTATTGCCAATTTGGAAGGATTTATGTGTCCTTAGTTTGAGAAATGAGTGGAAGTTAAACTCTCAGGTTAGGTGGAGGTCTAGATGAGTCAGAGTATGCCCAGACAACATTTTAGGTTGTCTGATCTTTTGTATTTCCTTGCGGTTGTCTGCCTAGTCGTCTGTTTTTTTCTGCTTTGTGCCAATATTCAGTTTAAAGTTCACCATCATCATTGTCATCTCCTTCAAGGGTCGCCTTATTGATTGGTACGCATTCAACGGCTCCCCGCAACCTTCACCGGGTCATCGAGCATTCAAGTTAAAGTTAGCCATCTTGAACATCATCATCAACATATATTCCAATCTGCTCGACATCAAGTATTAAATTGGAAATTGTTCGCCGTCAGTTCATTTTCCGCAGCCCTGTACTTTATAACAGAGTAAATAAAGTGCTTTCTATTTACCCATGCACTTTCCGGGATTGCAAAAGAATGGTTGATCAATGGCTTCATACTCTCACATAATATGATGAATTGGAGGAATTAATCAAACCATAATTATTTCACTTCCGTAGACATGCACACCAAACACACGTTGCTGGAGTGTACTAGTGGAAAGGTTCCACAAACACACTCTACACTTACATCCTACAGACGCACTACACTAACATACAACACTCCCACATGCACAACATAAAATACCTACTTTTAGGGTTCCGTACCTTTTTTTTTTTTTTTTGGTGGGTGTAAAATCATCGAATAACCCCTCCCGCTCTTGGGCAGAGCGAAAGGGAGTGTCAGACTTCTACTGACTAAAAACCACCCATGTTCCTTCTTCGCCCTCTATGTCGAGGCCGCGATAACCGTTGGACTACCCGCGGCCCCGACAGGCGTTGGCCCTTTCGGGCCCCTCCCATGTTGCTGACATCTCTTTGAGGCGCGCGTGGAACACGAACGCGCCGTCGACACGGCTGGTTTTCGTCGTGAGACGGACGGACGGCGAGTTAGCCCATCACTCACCGTCCACAGGCCCGCGTCTACGGTGGCCGGAGGTCATCGCGGGACCCCCGACGCCCGGAGCGCCTCCCGCGGCGGCCGGGACGAGAGGTTCTCTCCCTCAGGGTTCCGTACCTCAAAAGGAAAAAACGGAACCCTTATAGGATCACTCGTGTGTCTGTCTGTCTTTTTGTCCGTCTGTCACAGCCAATTTGCTCCGAATCTAATGGACCGATTAAGTTGGAATTTGGTATACATATGGATTTTTGTGACCCAAACATGTACGGCTAAAGTAAATAAATGAATTTTGAATATGGGGGTCGCTTTTACGGGGCAAATTAATTTAAAAAAAAGTTTTGCAAACTGTACCATGTGACACATCAAATGAAAGGGCTTACTATGAGGGTCTCAAATATATTTTTTTAATAATTTTAAAATAAATAGTTTTAAAGTTATTTAAGAAAATAGACGAAAATTGACCGTTCCGTTCGGAGATAAGGGGGGGGGGCCCCTTATCTCCGAAACTACTGAGCCTAAAATTTTGAAAAAAATACAGAAAATAGTTCTATACCTGTAGATTACAGGATAACCTATAAGAAGTCCATGGTCTAAAAATGACATGGTGAATTTATATATATAAAATTCAAAGTCCTGACTGACTCAATGACTGATATGACTGAACGCACAGCCCTAACCGCTGGACCTTTTTTAGTTACCACAAACAAATTTGGGTCAGATTTAAAAAAACATGGTAGATATATTATATTCATCGTACGGAACCCTCTTCACGCGAGTTCAACTCGCACTTGACCGGTTTTTAATTTTGTTTTTGTCTATTTTTACTTTTAAATTTTTGCCATCTACGTTTTAACTTTATTATTAGATAGTTGTTATAGTTTTCTTTTTGAACCCCTACTGTATTAGATATAAAACCTGGATCACTGTCGACTTCCTCTTGGAGGTGGGCGTTAATAACTGCGACACAGTTTTCAACTAATGCAGCTATTTACGTGTGAAACGAATTTATTATATGTGTTTTTGTTCCAATAAAGATTATTATTATAAAAAAAAAATCTACCCATGACCGAACAGAAAAATTGGTATCAATGATGACAACTATCATACCAAATTCATTATCACCTAGCTAGCTTTTTCACATGTTGGAATCAACCAGTAGTATTTTACATGGCGCGACTGCCCATTTGGCCTTCACAACGGAATTAATAAGGTAATGCGATACTCCATTGATTAAACTTATTTTAGATCAACGTTATACTTCTTGTACAGCTAATATGACTTGCAAAAAGCCTAAATAAACCATGAAACTAATGAAAATTGACAACACTATAACATAAACCAAGCAACGCAACTTAATCAATTTAAAACATTCCGTCACGATCACAATTCTGCCTCACACCTCATAACTAAATAACAAACAGCTCAACTATCTGCCAATACATTAACTAGCTCAACTAAGGGTCCAGCAATAAATAAAGATTATTCTAATCCCAACACCCACTAGCTAAGTGGCTAGATATCTTATGGAAGTAAAACACTTGAAAATAACAAATGAGAACTATCTGTGCGTACCGTGTTGAGGATTAATATAGTGGCGCACGTGTCGTGGACCATTTGTAAGTCTGTAGCAGTGTTGGGTGTTTGATTTGCTGGTTATTGTGTATTTATCATTGGAAATTGTGCATTTGCATAGGTAATATAAAGCAGCTGGTTTGAAACTCATTGGTTTAGATGTCTAGTTTACTAGAGGTAGCCAGAATATTGTCAGAGACTAACTAAGACAAGGTGAAATATGTGGGTTTAAGATTTCAACTAAAAAAAAATACAGAAGCGAACTTAGAGCCTAAGGCATTCAACCATCCCGTCGGGGCTGCGTGTTGTCGAAAAAGATACTGGGGCCTCCATACTAAGGGCTAAGAAGGAACATGGGTGGTGTTTAGTCAGTAGAAGTCTGACACTTCTTTCCACTCTGCCCAGAGCGGGATTAATCATTTGATGATTTCCTACCCTCCAAAAACAAAAGAAAGACATTCAATCAAGAGTGGATAGGATACATACATAACCTCACACATTTTTCCAATGGAAAAAGGTAGGCAGAGACCACTGAACGCCACATACTATGATCCTTACCTATTATACTTCTTTTGCCTCAACCATGTTCATACAGATGGTCATTTGCGAGTACTACGCATCTCATGTTTCTAAATAATCTCTCCAATAAGGTCAGTGTATTGTTTTTCCAACCCGCACTAGGCACGTGTATATAGCACATCCCTCTCCTAGAGAGGAGGTCTGAGTCCCTGCAGTGGGAACATTAAAAACTGATGATGATGATGACGACAATGTCTTTCTAGTACGCCCTCTCCTGGCGTTACCATTGACAGTGGGTTCGAGGGTTCCATTGAAATTTCCCTGCACATAGCAATATTATAGTATAACTTAATCATTTGGTTCAATTCCGTCCTGGGCGTGACAAAAGCATACTTTTTGTTTCTTTAGTTAATTTTGTATGACTTACAAAGATTAGGACATAATATCAAACAGCTGCTGGAAAACAGTTTATCCACTTCAACGGTCTACGAACCCTGTTCCTTGTCTGATCCAAGACCTATTGTAGATTAATCTAGATCTATTTAAATTCTAAAGTATTTATTTAAATTGGCTGTTGTATTGTTGACACGTTTTCGTATTGAGCAAAAATAGCCAATTACCAGTATTTATCACCTAACTTGGGTTGGGTGTTACTTTCCACACGACAGTTTACTGTAACTCAGTAGGTGCAGTTTTAGAGATTGTAGCATTATAATAGCTTGGTATATGTTTTGACTGGCTCATTGGTCAAGTGGTCGCATGTATGAGATTTTAAGTTTGACTCCCAGGTCGGGCAAGTAGCAGCCATGGAGTCTGGATTTGTGCCCAATTGATGGGAATAGGCCTGCCCCCTTTTACATCGGCCTTTAACATTGCTGGCGAAATATGGATGAACTAATGGGGACACCTCTGCCTTACCCTTAGGGGATTACAGGCGTGATGTTATGTTACGTACATTTTACTTTATCTATAGTTAAAAGCAAGAAATCACGGTTTTTTTTTGGGCCCCTATCTTTTTGTGGTCTTTTGTAATAAATATCTGAATCTGTAGCATTCATCAGGTATTATCTAACAATTTCTTCCTATGATTGCTAAATTATATTGTATAATAGCTTACTTTACTTCTTAGCTTTTCAATGGCCATCTAAATCTCTCAATCCGATCCTACTTCACCTAGTAAAATTCTGAAAAGTTTTTTAAACTAAGTTAGCTAACTACCACTTCCAATCGCCACAAATCGCGGAAATAAAAGGCACAACATCAACAATTTCCTACTAAGTTTGTGCAAAGCCTTACGACACATACAAACTAGTGATGTCTCAAGGATGACTAACATCTGTTCAGGCATAAAGGCCATCCAACAACCAATGAATGAAGGAGTGTACAAGTAATTCCATACTTGATGAATATCATTAAAATATGCGGCGGCGTTGTATTATTTAAGTTCGAAAGGTTATGAGCAAGCCTTCAAAGCATTTCCGATAAATATAGTACCTTTTACTGCTGCTAGGAAGAAATGTAAATACATTTCTGAATATAGATATACGTTCTGTTGTTTTTATTTGAATAATAGACTTAATTTAGAGTCTCTGGCGCCCTAACTCTCTGGTAACTTGTACCCCGATATCGGCGGACTAGTACCGTATTAATTCTATTTTCATAGGCTTGTTTTTAGAAGAAAAAAAAAAAGATATTTCAAACTGAAATTATACGATGATGATGCTTCACGCTACGTGAAAATCCAGTCGGGGCTGCGGGTTGTTCGAAAGAGATACCGCGGCCTCGGCAAAAAGGGCTAAGACGGAACATGGGTGGTTTTTAGTCAGTAGAAGTCTGACACTCCCTATCAGTGCGGGAGGAGTCATTTGATGATCCCTCCTCCCCCCAAAAGGCTACGTGTAAATCAAGTCGAATTCTTTGCGTTCTTGCAAGAAAAAAATAGAATTTAATTTGAAGTAATGCACTTAATGCACGTTTCACTTATCGTCTATTCTTGTCTCTGCTAGGCACTTCACCGCCGAGTGTGGAAAAAGGCCTAAACGTCTGTCCTCTCTTCTCTGTTTAGCCGTTTCCAGTAAATCTGAGGCGGAGGCGAGAAGTGTAAATAACGAAATTCTATGTTTGGTTTACATCAACACATCTCTCTCGTCTCGTCTCCGCTTCGGTGGAGTCCGCCCTAAGGAAATAAAAAATTTAATGTTTTACTTAACATAGGGCTCATGTGCATTTATAGAACGTTGACAAAAGGTGCACGGTTCGGGTTGTTCACACCGGTAAAAAACTCCATGGTTACTCTTCTATAATGGTTTGGTTAAAACAATATTTTCTAAATTTTCTCTTGCTTCAGCAGCCGTGGAGGGCTAATAACTGTTGAATAAAATTAACACAGTTACACCAATAACTACAACGATCGAATTACAACATCGATTAAACAGACATTCAGTGCAACTTTCCCTAAGCACATTAATTTAACTGTCCACCAATCGCGACCCAGGCCTTATGTTACATTACATGAATTAATGATTATTCAGCGAGGCGGCACGCCTGTAGGCATTCAAGTATGGACGTATTTTATACGACAACATAGAGTAGCTAGGAACAGAAAACTAGGTTCATACAATGGAGATGCAACGAAAAGAGTTGCACGTAAAACTAAATTTTTGTTTTGTGTTTACTAAGATAAATGTAAACTTTATTTCAATGTCAATTCAGTTGATTTCACAATGGTCTTCTTTTTTTTCTTCCTGGACTATGTGACCCGCGTGTTACTTGGTGTGGGACACGCTTATTGTCCTTCTTTTCCAGTTGATTTCAGAATGATTAGTATTATTTAAAAAGTCATAATTAAATGCGAAATTGCAGCTAATTGGTAATTAAATGTGTCGGTGATAATACGGTTTTTGTAAAACTAAGTAGCCGTAGGAGCCAGACGCAAGTGCGCTTGCGCTCCCTGGACATGAAGCGTGTTAATGTGTGCGTGCTATTCCGCTTTATGTTTGCACCTGACCTTCTGGCCCTGTTTATTCTGTGTCGACAGATTATTTAGAAAATAGTATGAAAGTCACGCCTACTGCGAGCGGTGTTAGTTTGTGTGGTCGTATGGTAATGAAGACATAGGGAATGCATCTTCTATTTGTATTTCATGCTTTAGTGGGTGGGTAATATGAGAAAAACATGTGTTTGATACCTGGTCTACTTCTCAGGGCTACGAGGCTGTTTGAAAGAGATAATGGAGCACAAAGGGTTAAGAAGTACCATAGGTGGGTTTTAGTCAGTACAAGTCTGACATATCCTTTTGCTTTGCCCAGTGTGGAGGGATAATTTGTTAATATCTCACCCGAAAAAAAAAGATACCTAATTCTATACTAGACTCATAATAATACATTCTATTTTCATAAAACTTTGTTATGACTGGAACTAGAGCGAGGGACTTGATACAAGCAAAGAGATTCCTATACCCAGCTGTGAATCAAGTAGGACTGTGAGTAATGTTATAGTCTGAAGCTACGCAAAGTTTTGGGACTACGCATCTAGTAAAATACTGTTATGGTAGCCACACAAATCAGATGAAAAATTATTATATACCTATTTACTGAAATATGTTGATGCCAGAGCCCTATGACTGACAGTTCTCTTGCTAAAATTTGACTAAAATCTAAGTAAGAAATAAATATCTACTATCAGGAAGTAATTCAATGATACTAAGGACTTATTTGACGATGTCCAGAGCCACACTTACCGAATAAAAATCTGGAACAGCATTTGTATATATACAGGTTGTAAATTAACCCTTCACACATACGTCAACCAAGCATTCTGGATCTAACTAAGCAATTACCCCTACGCAATTATTTTTTTTTGGGTCAAAAATCACAATTTATGGTAAAATTCAATGTAGCACACTTAAAACATTGTGCTAGTGGATGCTTTGAATAGTAAACGGGTCATGGAGGTAATTTAAGTAAAGTAATAACCTGAAAAACTAGTATATAAAAAACAGCTGTGCAAAATTTGGAACTTTGACCCCCAATATCTCCGTAACTGGGGGGTTCCTAGGTATGGTCTAGAACCAAAAAATGATCGCAGTGGTGGGGAGAATAAGTGCCTTTCGTTTGCGTTAAGGGTACTTTTACACCCTTCATATCTGCTAATTAAGTTAACTAGAACTTAATGGTAGGTGGTGAAACAGTCCTTAATGTAGTATGCGTGCTACCTTGAAATACGTTTCTTCTTACCGTTGTTTTCCCGTAAATTAATTTACTACGACAACTCTATTAAGACTACGACAATCAGGCGAAATTCAAAATATAATAACCATGAGTTGTTTGACAGAATTGTAATAGCAATTGACTTAGTACTAGAAATAAATACTAGAACAGTTTCACGCTTAAAACGGTTTATCTGTACCAACTTAGCCTTAGGCTAAAGTAAATTAAGTTACTAAAATAAAATGTTACCGTTTTACCGGACAGTTTGCGATAACTTACTTTATTTTGACAGTTTATTTCTCACTATTTCACACAAACCATTTAATACAGAGTAAATTCTATTGCTATTTTTACAAACAACTAAAATAATGCCTAAATAAAAGCACAGCTAGAGTTGGCTTTTTAATGCTCGGGTTACCAGTACGGGTTGAAATGTCCGATAATTCCCAATGTCCACCGGTGGTGGTTGGAAGACAGTGACAAGTTTTTTTAAAGTATTCACACCACAGCGCAGAAACTCAGTTTTAAAAACGAGTATTCCCGTCGTCCACTAAAGACGGACAGAGACTCAACTTAATTAAAGTAGGTATTTCAAATTAACCACTTGTTAATACGGTTTACATTTCTATACCGATCAGATGGGTCTAAATCGTCACACAGCGATTGCCCGAAGGCAGACGCGGTCCTGTGGACGGTGAGTGATGGGCTAGCTCGCCGTCCGTCCGTCTTACGATGACGACAGGCCGTGACGACGGCGCGTTCGTGTTCCACGCGCGCCTCAAAGAGATGTCAGCAACATGGAAGGCCCGCAAAGGCCGACGGCCGTCGGGGCTGCGGGATGTTGTAAGAAATAGGTACCGCGGTATTGACATATAGGGCTAAGAAGGAACATGGGTGGTTTTTAGTCAGTAGAAGTCTGACTTCCCACACCCCAAAAAAAAACACTGGCGTGATATTTTGAACTCGTTTCTGATGGGATGACCAGAGAATGCCAAACACCGGGAGATTTGAAGGGAATGAGGAAGGCCTTTGTCCAGCAATAGACAGGCAAATAAAAAAAAAATTGTGGTGGTTACTTGGAACAATATTATTCGCGCATTAAGGTATTGTCTAGTTATTAAGTGAAAACCAGCAACAGTCCCGCAGTGCAATACTAAGGAAACAAATGCAATTATTATGATAATGAGGCATTAAATAATAGTAATTTCAAACTGAATGTTTCTTTGGAAATATATATCTAATAACTAGTTATTCATTCGTTGACGTACTAGGTATAATATGAATAAATAATTGTATTGAATTATAGGTGTGAAATTACTTAGCTAGCACCTACTCCACCATTGGTGTACCAACGTATGTATTTTCTTTCATGTCTTACTTATTTTCATAGGTATGATATTTTCGTGTTGTTATCGCACCTTCAGAATGGTACGGAGTTAAATCAAATATCTAAGAAATTGAGTTACGGTCCTATGTCACTAAACGCATTTTACGTAAATATTAAAGGAACGACGTTTTTATGGTAGAATCTCTATCCTATTCTGATATAAGATTTAAAAACACTTATAACTAGCACAACGGATTATTTATACAGGGTGTAAAAGTACCCTTAACGAAAACGAAAAGCACTTATTCTCCCCACCACTGCGATATTTTTTTTTGTTATAGACCATACCTGGGAAACCCCTAGTTACGGAGATATTGGGGGTCAAAGTTCCAAATTTTCACACCTGTTTTTGTAAATACCAGTTTTTCAGGTTATAACTTTACTTAAACTACTTCCATGGCCCCTTTATTCAAAGCACCCACTAGCACAATGTTTCAAGAGTGCAACATTGTGTTTTACCGTAAAATGTGATTTTTGTCCCCAAAAAAAAAGTCGTTTCCCAGCAAATTTTTTTGCATAGGGTTACTTAGTTTGATGAACAGAACGCTTGGTTCACGGATGTGTGAAGGGTAAATTTACATCACTGTATAACAATATATTATATAGGTATAGTAAATTAATTGCTTCTAGCGTTACAACCACCGTAGGATAGATTGCTGTATAACCTACTTACTACTTAAAAGCTATATTTCTAGAAACGACTAGTAACTTGTGACCTAAAACTTAGCCACCCACACAGTAATCATTGACCAGGAACCTCATTACTCCCATAATTTTATTAAACACAGTAAAATTTAACGCCCAACTAAGCTCTAACTCATTAACCCTTTATTTCGTTGCATAAAATATAAGATTTACTGTTATAACTATTATATTACTACTAAATATAATAATGATATCCTTTAACCAATCCTGTTCTAGTAGCCGTTGTACAATACGTAAGTCCTATTTACAATTAAACCTCTATTTTACGAGGTTCATATTACACAAAATAAGAAACTACAGAACAAAGAACCAAATATATTTAAAAGAGCTACCATGAGAGATTCTTGCTGGATCTTTTCCATGGGAGGTTAACCTGAACCGAGCATTTTTTACTTTCATAAGTGCTCTTTATAGGTTTATGTCTAGCCAAATAATTCGTATTTAAACATTACCTGCTACAGTCTTTATATACTCCTTTTATCTCTTCCAATTCAAACAGATGATCATACTAGGTATAAACGGATTCTTCACGAATCAAGCATTCTGTACCACAAACCAAGTAACTCTACGCAACAAATATTGCTGGGTAACGACTTTTCTTTTGGGGTGACAAATCTCGTTTTACGGTAGAGCTCAATTAGGTACTCAATACTTTGTGCTGATCTATTTATTGAATAGTGCAGGAATCTTGTAGGCATTAAAAGTTTAAGTTATAAACTTAAAAACTTGTATTAAAAAAAAATGAAAAAGTTGAACCTGTGTAGAAAGGTTTTAATGACGGGAGGACAAGTGCCATTCGGCTTCGTAAAGACTATTTTTACACCTATTATACGCACGCCATGTATAACCAAAATGTACTTAACTAAACCTACTTTACTAGTACAGCAAATTCAGTTTAATTCATGCGGTTAGCGAATTCAGTTTGCCATTTAGCCAGCCCACTTGGCTCCGATATCCCCAGTTTAATGGTATCAGTTGATGAAGTTAAGAAGGACGGTCACTAATGAGGCTTATCGGCGCGCTTGCGCGATGACACGGGCGATGCCTGCGTGCGCGCATTGCTTGCTACACACCGGCTTGTTAGCGACAGGTAGCTGTGCTTTGATTCAAGGAATTAACGTAGGAAATGTTAATTGATAGGCCAACGATAATTTTATATGGTAAAGTTTTTGTGATGGGGAGGGAGGGAATGGGAAGTGATAGTAAGGTTTTTGGTTGATGCTTTTAATTGGCTTTACAGGTTGCCAATCAGTAAAATTCACCTGCTATTTAATTCTTACGCTATCTCATCTATAAAACTCTGGAATGCGCTACCCCTTTTTTTTTTTTTGGTGGGTGTAAAATCATCGAATAACCCCTCCCGCTCTTGGGCAGAGCGAAAGGGAGTGTCAGACTTCTACTGAATAAAAACCACCCATGTTCCTTCTTCGCCCTCTATGTCGAGGCCGCGATAACCGTTGGACTACCTGCGGCCCCGACAGGCGTCGGCCCTTTCGGGCCCCTCCCATGTTGCTGACATCTCTTTGAGGCGCGCGTGGAACACGAACGCGCCGTCGACACGGCCTGTTTTCGTCGTGAGACGGACGGACGGCGAGTTAGCCCATCACTCACCGTCCACAGGCCCGCGTCTACGGTGGCCGGAGGTCATCGCGGGACCCCCGACGCCCGGAGCGCCTCCCGCGGCGGCTGGGACGAGAGGTTCTCTCCCTCTCGCGTTCCGCCACCTCCTTCGCCAGCATCACTGCTTCGCAGAAGGAGGCGACGGCGTCCCATTCCTCCTCGCCCCGGACCATGGCTTGCACCAGGGCCGGGCGCGAGAGGTCGCCGCCGCCGATCGCCGCTACGAGAACACGGCGGGGCTCCGCCCAAGCGGGGCACACCTCCACTGTGTGCTCCACCGTGTCCTCCGGCCGATCCTCGCAATGGTGGCATCCGGGCGTTTCCTCCCGCCTGATTCGGTGCAGGTACCTCCCGAAACAACCGTGTCCGGTGAGGACCTGCGTCAGACGGAAGGTGAGGGCGCCGTGGCGCCTCTCAAGCCACTCCTCAAAGAGGGGACTTACCGCCACTATCGTGGCGTGCCCTAATGCGCTACCCCTTGGAATTAAAAAAGCTGAAAGCAAATTCACTTTTAAAAGGAAAGTACGTAGCCACTACTGTGCCACTACTTAAATCTGACCAAATAGCCCTCAATCATTACAAGTCGAGTCATAGTAGTTGCCTGATAAGTTTTTCGTTTTTTTTTTGTTTTAGTGTTTGTAAAATATTTTATTAGTTTATGTTATTTGTATATGTGTATTAGAATTAATATAATTTATATATTTTAATTGATATTGTTTTTTTACTTATTTTGTAGCCTACCACAATGTTGTCTTGTTTGACCCTAAGGTTGACTGGTAGGGAATGCCTTGTGGCATTAAGTCCGCCTATGTATCACTATTGTGCATAAAGTTTAAATAAAGAAATAAAATTATCGTGGATATACGGATTGAGTTTTAAATAACAGTGATCGGTCACGTGGTAGGCCCAGAAGGAAATGATGTGATGAGATGGACTCTTACTTTACGGACTGGTCTGAAATAGCTCTATTGAGAGAAAAAAGAAATGGAGGCCTTTGCCCTGGGCTGCGGAATGTTGTAAGAGATACCGCGGCCTCGACATAAAGGGCTAAGAAGGAACATGGGTGGTTTTAGTCAGTAGAAGTCTGGGTTATTTGATGATTTTACACCCGCTAAAAAAAAAGGCCTTTGCCCTGCAGTGGGATGCAACAGGCCTACAACAAATAAAATTACCATGATTAACACAGTTCCTCTTCTTTTCGTGTGACGCCAATAATGTTTTACGAGGCCAACTGGTGATTAACTAACATTATATAAAGCTTTAAAAAAAGTACATAGTAATGAGAAATTCAAAATATTTTTAATGTACTTTTCCAGCTGTTACAATTTCGTAACTTGTTTAACAGACCCATCAACAGATTTTTTGAAATCCTCTTCACGGGAACGTTTCTTATTTTCCACATCGAGTTCATAAACTGTGTCCTGATCACTCTCCATGGAGGCCGCACTCAACAAGTCGATCAGCTCATCCGAATGCTTGGGACTGCTACGTCTAGCTTTAGCCCTCCTGAAACTTAGCTTGAGCATTCGACAGAAAGCAGCTAATGTAATTATCACAATACCAAACAACGCTACACACAATACGGAATCTATTTTTGACCATTGTTCACCATCAAATTTAGAACCGCTGTCTTTTAAAACTTTAGGTTTTTTCAGAGTTTTAGCTTCCAAACGCGGCTCTTTTTCCAACGATTTATTCAACTCTTTACCGAGGTGGTGAAATACCATTTTCCCTAGCCAATCAGCTAAATCCTTGTGGTCTAGTTGATCTAGTCTGCGTTTAAAAAAAGCATGTGCTTCACCTTGCCCTTCCCATGATTCTATACCACTGTTCCACTTAATCAGCAGCTTTATACACGGTATATTTCTTGGTATTTCTTCTACCGCATCATATAATTCGTCTGGAAGATAGTAGGAATCAAAATACAAAGATGCAAAGAGTCGACGACATTCTTGAGCGGGCAAATGATCAGCGATGTAAACTAATTCTTTTATGTTGAGATCTATTGTACACTCTTTGAAAGATATCTGCAGATATAGAAGTAAACATAAATATTTCATGTTCGGTGAGTATTATTTATCGTTAAAGTATTTATTTATATCCAAAATATTATCATTTTTATAGGTTGACATAAGTGACAATTGATGTCAAAGATTCACAGACATCTATCAGTAAAAAAGTTTCAACAAGGTCCAGATTGTCGATGATTGCGAATTTATTACAAGAGTAGCAGAGGCATTTTAGTTTGAAAATTGAAATGAGGGAAGCGGGCCAGTGTACGGCTTATAAATAAAATATAAGCTAGCATCTTGTATCGATGGTATTTCATACGAACACTGATTTATATACAAGTCTTTACACTTGGGTTTCTCTCTACCATAAACACGAATGCCTAATATTGTTTACAATTGAAAACCTAGACATGTTTAAGGACTGAACCTCCCCTATATCGACGATTCGATGCTCAACTCACTCGCGGAGACCAACCCTGAATTTTACCTGTTTGCTGATGAATTTAAAACGATAATGATTTAGTAGTTATAATGTTTGTGGTTCTGCATGAAGACTGAGTAAAAGGATGATTAATTTAGTACTTATGACTAATGCTGTACTAAATAACATAAATTAAAATACAAGACTACTTACTCCATATAATTACAATATTAAAATAACTAAACTGCAATGTAGAAAATAACAGCATTTCCCCAGAATCGCTTGTAACGATTGAAGTAAATGCGTGTTGCGCAAGCGCAGCTAATGGTCGTGGGCGCACGATACCGACATACAAGTATCGGTTTTACACTATCGTACCTGTAATGGACCAAATATTTCATAAACAGATTTAATTCGCTGGTTTTATGGGCACTTGGTAATCATTTAGGGACTTAGCGTATTATATAGTTATTATGTGAATTGAAAATATAGAGACAAATGCGAAACAAAGATAAATGGCAAAGTATTCTGCACTGAGTTTAAAGGGACACTTTACGAGAAAATGCGGGAGGTCTTTCCTCTATAGAAACGCTCTCGCCTGTTTTCTTTCTTGTTAATGACTATAAAGCTATGATTTTTTACAGAATAATAAATATTAACTACTTGTACGCCCCTTTGTTTTTCTTTTTGATGATACATTATTTTTCTAAGCACTAGAACCCTCAAAAAAAATCTCAAAATTGCCTATTTAGATCGCTGTCAACAGAGGCCTAGTGTACTAATTTGACAACTATTTACGAAAACAGAAAATCATAGGGGCACAGAATACATTCTTTTTATTTAGTGTCTAAAATATCTTATAAATTGGTACAATATTGGATGAGGAAATAAGCGAGAGCCAAACCTAGAAATATGACATTTTACTCAAGCTATTGAGTCGGATCTGCAGTCTTCAAATACCTAATTTTCAAAAGTCTCTCAGCCCGCATTTCTTCTTAACCAAGTATTTTGTACATCAATCTAAGTCATCAGCATCATTCTCCTGTGCTTCTCCCATTTTGTTTGGGGTCAGCAAAGCATGTTTTAGGAAACGGACCCTTCAAAAAATCGTCAACCAAGCATTCGGTACATTAAACTAAGTAACACTGCAGAAAAAATATTACTGGGTAACGACATTTTACCAAACTAAAAGGTGGAGTTGTGATAAATCACGTTTTACTGTAGAACTCAAAGTAACGGACGTAAACATTGTTCTGAAATTATATGAATTCTACATGGATCATGGAGGTATTTAAAGGAAAGTTATATAACAACTCAGTAATTCCTCACGAAAGTAAATTATTTTTTTTAAGTCTGCCTTTATTGATATGATTTTTTTGGTCAAAATGTATATTTTGGATGTATTTACAAAACCTTACATAAAGTATTGAAAGAAATAGATTATATTGACTGTAATGTATATAAAAAGACAGTTGAAGAAGCTGGAAGAATCTCTAGAAGTATTCGCAACATCGTATCGTAACAGCTCCATGATCTATTACAAAATCGTAACAATGATATCGATTGAACTATCCTAGAAAACGTTGAATGGAATCATTATACACAAAAAGAAACACTGAATACGCTACTAATGCTAATTTCAACCTTTTCATAGTTGAGTCTTCAACCTCTTTCATCGGCTATCGTAGAGTTGACGAACATGTAAGCAATGATGAGATATATATTATAAAACAACTAGCGGACTTCACGCGGTTTCACCCGCGTAGTTCCCGTTCCCGTGGAAATACAGGGATAAAAAGTAGCCTATGTCACCCGGGTATAGTGTAGCTTCCCAACGGTGAAAGAAGCTTTCAAATCGGTCCAGTAGTTTCGGAGCCTATTCGTTACAAACAAACAAACAAATCTTTTCTCTTTATAATATTAGCGTACATAGCATTTCGCCGTCAACTTCAATCCAAAAAAAAAAAAAACAATAAAAATAGGCATTTCGATACATAGTATTTGGAGATCACTGTTTAAGCAACGAATTTGCTTGTTAACTTCCACTAAAAAATTTAAGATTTTTTTTTGTAAGAACTAAAAGAAATAATACGATGTATAAGAAAGTAACAAAACCAATAAAAAATGGAATAGCTACACGCTTTAGAAGTTTTAACTGGAGGCATTTCCTATCCTTGTCGCGTGAAACGGCAATTTGTACTACGAAACTATGGTGGAATGAGTTATGACGTCACATCTACTCGTCGTCTAGCAAGTCATTTTAATCGTTTAAAACTAAGCAATTCTTTTAGTTATTTTTTACTTTTGCTTATCTTGTTATTTACTGTTTCCGAATCACTAGTAAAATTTCTGCTAGTGAAATAACTTTTTGAATAATATTACCATTATAAATGTATAATTTTACCTCTTTATCTTAAATAGAATAGATAATAAGACTGCCTCGTTGGTCTTGTGGTCGCAAGTGCAAGGGAAGTTAACTAAAAAATCTAATTATTCCGTCATCTAGATTACCAAAAAATATTGGACACGTATTTTTTCTTTTTTCATGTAACCAAACAATGAAGACGATACAAGGCTTTGAAAACTCGTGTGACGTCATACTCTATGCCATTAGTAAGACATTTTTTAGCGGTTAGTGACGTCATCAACCCCCACTTAAATTAATTTGACAAAACAAAAAATACTTATCCAATATTTTTCGATAATCTAACAGACGGATTAATATTAGAATCATTTTTTAGAATAGAAATTCTTGATGAAAAACCCAATAACACTGCCTCGTGCTCAGCAATAGGGATATTTACTGACTTAAAAAAAAATGATTCTAATATTAATCCGTACTGAGAACAGCTACTGCTACTGAGAACAGTAGCAGCCACGAAGTCTGGATTTGTGGCAATAGGCTCGTCTATTACATGGGACTTACATCTGCCTAACCTTTCGGGAATTACAGGCGTGATATTATGTTCGTTCATTCATTGAAGTTGTAATTTCTTACCAAACACATACATTGGCACAACGGCTAGCTAGACTATTTCGCCTAGGATTGAATATACATACATACTATGCTAATCATATCACCATTACCCGCCAAGTAGCGAAATCTCAGCAGATCTATTTCTAAGACCCCACGACATACAATACAAATTAACATAAATTGCATCTAATCTTCTTGGAACAATATCTGCGAGACAGTCGAACATCATCACGCATTAAACAATACAGTTGTAATAGTCGACGATTGCAAGAAATGCGCTTAGAAATGATCAGAGACCATTATTGTGATGCGGAATAAGGTTAGTGCGGTGGAACCGATCGGTAGCGTCTGCAGCTGTATGTGGAGCGAGATTTCTTATTTTATTGTCGTTATTTATTATATATGTCGTAGGATAATTTGATACTTCGAATCTTCGCGGAAATCCTAGGGGTTTTGCGAAAACGCGGATAATTAGACATAGGCGAAAAATTATCAAATCTTACTGGACAAAGTCAGGATTTTTGCGAAAATACTCGTTATTATAGCAATATTGCGAAACGAAACGCTGGCTGTTATGAAATAAGAACGCTGATTGGTCGGTCAGCGCGTTAAATAAGAGATCGTCTCTGATTGGTTGACGTCTTAAATGTCAATCATTTGTTGCCGCACGTTATTTGTTTACGTTTGTGTCTGAGTTAAATTGCAGAAGTGTTTTGTTTTTTATCGTAAATAGTGTACCTACTTGGACTTAAATAAAGTGGTAAATAAAAGTGCTACACGGATGTACATAGTGTCATATATCATAAAAGTCTTAGTCAACCACTCAACAACAACAATGCTTTCGAGATTGGTTTAGCGGTGTTTTGTTTGTCATTGTGTTAAAAGTGGACTATAAAATTGGACTTGAACTAAGAAACGGTGTGAATAGGAGGTTTGGTTTTCATATAATTATGACAGATTCGACAGAGAATGATGTTCAACCTTCAGCAGAATCGGAGAATTTGGAGGTTATCTCCGATAAAGACAAATTTTACATAGAGTTAAGAAAGTTTTACGATAATAGAGTTGACGGTACAACTAAACCAGAATGGACTAAAGAACGCGTAAATGCTGTAATAAATTCAATTGAACAATTTAAAACTGCGAGTGTACTTAAGCAACCAAAAACACAACAACAGTATAGAAATGCAAAAAAATACGACGTGATGAGTGTAGGTGAAGAAAAACTTCTGATACTGAGAAGAAAGGATCTTAACTCTCCTGTTGTACAAGTACCTTCAACAGATATGTACTATGATATTCTTCAGCAAGCGCACATATCAACTGGGCATGGAGGACGCGACAAACTGATATATAACCTAAAGCAACAATATGTGATACCGGTACCGATTATGATATTGTTCCTCAACTTGTGTAAGATCTGTCTGAATAAAAAAAGTTGCCCAAAAACAGGAATTGTTGTACGCCCCATAATTTCTCAAGACTTTAACAAACGTGGGCAGGTAGATTTAATTGATCTCCAGTCAACTCCTAGCCACAATTACAAATGGATTTTAAACTATCAAGACCACCTCACTAAGTTCTGCTTTCTCAGACCTTTAACCAGTAAAAAAGCAACTGAAGTAGCCATGGCTCTTTTAAAAATATTCTTAGAAGTGGGTGCGCCAATGATTTTACAGAGTGATAATGGCAAGGAATTTACTGCCAGCATAATAAAAGAGCTAATCACATTGTGGCCTGCATGCAAGATAGTGAATGGACGTCCCCGACATCCTCAAAGTCAAGGTTTGTTTGCAAGTTTTGCACTATCCCGCTTACCGCTATGCATTTTTCTTTCACCCAAAGGTTGCCTGGTAGAGACTGCTACCTTAGCAATAAGGCCACCTATGTTGTACTGTCTTTTGTTGTTATCTGTTGTTTTGTATTTTTTTTTATGTGCAATAAAGTATTTTTCTCTTTTTTAGGTTCGGTAGAAAGGTGCAATCAGGATGTTGAGAACATGTTGCGTTCCTGGATGTCCGACAATAACTCAACTGAATGGTCACTGGGATGCTATTTCGTTCATTTCCAGAAAAATTCTTCGCATCATCGCACAATAGGACGTCCATCATACAAAGCCTTGTTTGGTCACGATCCTGTAATTGGCCTGTCTTCAACTTATTTGCCTAGAGATACATTGTCAAAATTAGAAAATGAAGAAGACTTACAACAGGTTTTAATTAATGAAAATCCTCCTCGCACTGAAGATATTCAAGACGAGCGTAATGCAGGTTGTAGAAATGAATCCAAAGTTGAAAATGCAATCCTTTTCTATGAGCAGCTTTCTAACGAAACCACAAATCAGTATGTTTCCACTGATCAAAAAATGACTATCCGAACACAAACTTCAACACAATCTACCCCTCTTTCATCTATGACACAATATAAAAAAAAATTCTGCAAATAACATTACAATTTTAGAAGATGTAATAATTGTCCCAGCAAGTACAACAAAAACGATCTGTCTTGATAACAATATCGCTATAAATGACACAAATTCCCACACAAATGTACAACAACAACATTCCAATAATATTGTTGCTACTGAAGTTAAATGTTGTATTTGCCAAATTACCACATCCGATTCACTCAAATGTTCAAAATGCCAACAAGTGATTCACGGCGCATGTGGAGTGTCTGAAGTTAGAGAAGGTAGTAGTTCTTCTAATGTTAAATGTAACTTATGCTGGCAAGAAGATTCTATTAAGAAAGAAAGAACAAGTTCGCATGAAAATTTAAAAAGAGCAGCTGCGACTATGTGTACTACATCCAACAAAAAATTTAAAGAAATAGATGTAGGTGCTACAATTTTGGTTGATGTTCCGAAGTACGATCGTGCACTCTTAGATAACAAAAACTTTACAGGACGAGTAATTGATAAAAAGAATAATAATAATAATATAATACGCACTTCAAATATCTCCAGGAGCTCAATTTACCGGCCCCGTTCCCGAGGTAGTATTACCTATTCGTGGTATTTCCTCACAACTATCACCATTCGGCGGACAAGGGTTTAAGCAATGTCATTGCAAGAAATCAAGCAAACAATGTTCCTCAAATAAGTGTGCTTGTAAAAAGCACGGTTTGCTTTGTTATTCCAAATGTCATAAATCTTTGAATTGTTGTAACAAGTAAAGTCTTACTAATAATTTCATATTACTATTTACTAAACGCAGCTGTGCTTGCATTGCAACTCCAATGTTACAGGTCCATGCAACTCAGCGTAAGTTTCACATTAGTGACGTATTTAATTATCTTTTGTTCTGTGATTATTCGCTTTTCAAATTTTTTTCTAGTTATCTTTTAATTTCTTTGAATAAGTCTATTTTTTCCTATTTTTGCTAATTCAATAATAATTTGTTGTAGTTATTTTGTTCACTATAAGTGAACCAGAATGTGATAATAATTTTGCCTCAATATATCTTAAGTTTAGCTGTATAAGAGAAGAGAAGGCTGATGAATGAGTGATTTTATCTCAAGACTTTAATTCACAAGACTGATCAATTTCATTGTTGCACTATTAAACTAATTGTTTACCTAACCAGTTTCATCCAATTTATGGATTACACCCTAAAATTGGATCATTTTTTTTTTTACTACGACTGAGATCTCCTATTGTCTGTAGAAAACAACATACATACTAAAATTTTCAATAAAAAGTTTATAAAAATCAATTTAGTGATTTTCCTTTCTCACCTATTCTAAACCTTCATAACTCTATGATACAATACTTGAAGTTAATCATCGGCAAACTAGGAACCAATTAGAAGTCAGCCAGCAAAATTGTAGCCAATCAGTGTTGAGCACATCAAATCTTACTATAGTAACGAGTATTTTCGCAAAAATCCTGACTTTGTCCAGTAAGATTTGATAATTTTTCGCCTATGTCTAACTATCCGCGTTTTCGCAAAACCCCTAGGATTTCCGCGAAGATTCGAAGTATCAAATTATCCTACGACATATACATAAATGCTTAGCGTGTCGATGACAGTTTAAATTGAATCAGCCCAAAATGTAGCTACGAGTTTGGCACTTTCAGTAGCGCCATCAGCTGCAACAAGACAGGTTGGACACAATATCAAATGCCCCGTCGTTTGTGGGGCAACACCTCATTTACACTCCAGGGCAGAGACATCTATGAGTCTCCACCTGGATAGGTTTTTCTTGCACTCATCTCTTGGATCATACAAATAAAGAATCCAATCCTTGATCTCCAACATACCCATTTTTAACATGATTTATCCACACCGCTTTCTTTAATCTCACAATCTTATTTTTTTTACAGTATTATCATTTTCCACAACCTGATTTCAGGTACTTCAGAGTCCTCTATTTGTTTGTACTTCTATCCACGCTTCCGTTTGGAAACCTTATCCTGGTTTTAACGTCTTACAACACAAGGAATACGTACTATTATTGATTAACCTATCAATGATATAACCTATTTTAACTTTTGGTAATTCTGGACAATCATCATTTTCGCATTACCATCAAAATGTAGCTGCATCAGACTATAGATATGCTTACTCACTGCTCATTTTCTTAATTTTTGGCCGATTTCGTAACAAAATCTGAATCATCATTATTTCCAATATTCAGTTGATTTGTTTCTCCATCTGTACCAGGAGAGCATACATTTTAACTAGTTGCACAAGGTTCTTTTGTCATTGTATAATGATGCTCAGCGTCTGATGTTTTGTGTATCGGAATGTACAGCGATTACTCTCAGCACACGGATACTCTCGCAAATATTAACACATTGACCAACATTGTCACAATGTTTAGTGTGTAAAGGTTGGTAATAGGTAACTATGTAATTATCAAATTTTCTGATATCAATTTTGGGAGTATTATTAGCCAATTATTTAATTTTAAAAAACAACCATTTGTCCAGCGGTTAAAATGCGTTTTTCTTGCAGAATTTGCTAAAATAAAGCAGTAATTTGTGATTAACAAAGTTGTCGCAAGCAGCCTTAACACAATTGCTTACTTTAGGACCCGTCCAAGTTAAGCATAGCCTAATTGATTCCCTTTTATGCTGAAGTTACTGCCGTTTCAATTGTACCCCATAAAATTAAGCTCCTCTCCTATTAATTGGCCATCGTAATTGGCAAACTGTTTCCACGAAAGTCCAACTCTGATTACGTGACGATACATTACATCGACAGTTTAATTATCACGTAGTCGTGCACAGTTAGTCGATTAGCGTGTCAATACATGTCCAGTACATCACTAACAAAATATATTTCACAAGCAACTCTTCCACAACCTTCAATATCGGCCTTCGTAATTAAAGAAGATGGTTCACAATTACCGTAGTTTATAGATGCCTCTAATTATATGTATTTGATGTTTTCTATACGGTGTGTGACGAAAGAAGGCTCATTCGTATGGTCATTATTGGAATTAATATACCTACGTGTTGGTTCACGGGGTTCTGTGTAATGATTGGTACTTGATTTTTAGTGTTCGTGAGAACACGTCCAAATGATATGTCTCTGTATGTGAGCTTTTTGCCTAATACAGCATCATGATCATTCAAAGAATTTCTTTTGTAATTGATACGAGCGCTAATGTGTATAGAATAGTGCAATTTGTAGGCAATTATTGTTAATAAAAAGTTGTGATGTCCGTTTTTTTGGGTGACCTCCGACTTCGATTTGTTTTTTGTTGTTGTTGTATATTAAGCCGTTCCTTCCTTCTTTTGGTTCTCCTTGATCCGAAGATGAACGGAACCGCGTCATTCCCAGACAAGGTGTGGTTTTTACCGGAACATGGATTTTAGATTCACGATTTAACTGTATCAGTGAATTAAAAAATAAGAACTTATTTTTACTGATATTATAGGTCTAAAATGAAACTAGTTTAAAGTCATATGGGGTCGACAATGGACGTTGATGGGAATACCTGCTTTAAGGCATACGCAGATGAATTGGAGACTGGTGTATTTTTTTTTGGAGCTGACAAGAGTTTGCCTTACTATTTAGATATGGTTGCTCATCTAGAAGCCGATCAGCTTTACCTAACCGTAGTTATCTTTAACGACGAAGTCACTAGCGATATGTAGGTATATATATCAGTCCAGTACTACTCCATATACAGGTGGAGCTCTTAACTTAATAATAATAACCGCAAGTCGATCTCTAGGTTTAGTCGTGCTTGCTTAAGTGGAGTCCGTGCTTGGGTGACAACCCATTACATACCGAGTTTCTACCGTATCTCAGAAAGCATGTAAAACAATGGTCCTGGCTGCCATATATACAGGGTGTAAATTAACCCTTCACACATACGTCAACCAAGCATTCTGTACATCAAACTAAGTACCACTACGCAAAAAAAATCTAATTTAATCTTTGACTTTTTTTTTGTGGTCGAAAATCACATTTTACGGTAAAACTTAATGTAGCACTCTTAAAACATTGTGCTAGTGGATGCTTTGAATAGTAAAAGGGTCATGGAGGTAATTAAGTAAAGTTATAACCTGAAAACTAGTATTTACAGAAAATGCTGTCCAAATTTGGAACTTTGACCCCCAATATCTCCGTAACTAGGGGGTTCCCAGGTATAGTCTAGAACAACAAAAATATCGCAGTGGTGGGGAGAACAAGTGACTTTCGTTTGCGTTATGGGTACTTTTACACCCTATACCTTTTTTTTTTCGGAGTGGGAAATCATCAACAACCCCTCCCGCTCTTGGGCAGAGCGTAAGGGAGTGTCAGACTTCTACTGACTAAAAACCACCCATGTTCCTTATTAGCCCTATATGTCGAGGCCGCGGTAACTTGTGTACAACCCGCAGCCCCGAAGGGACACCCTTTAAACCTTTGGCAGTCGTTACAGATAGTCAGTGGCCTGAACGTCTGACAAACTGACCCAGTACTAACTGGTTGTGGAGGTCAGATAGGCAGTCGTTTCATGTCAAATACTGGTATTCAGCTGCATCTCCTTAGACTGGAAGACAACTCAAACGTCGTGGGAAAAAGGCTACGCAGATGATGAAGACGAGCCTAAACAGCTACACGGTACACCTATCTTAAATCATTTCGCGACTTAAAACAAATATGTTTAGTTACCATGAATTTTTGTATACTATTTCACAAAAAAATAACATTCCAATTAGAGCAATTAGGCAGTTATGCAAATCTTACGTAGTTACAATAAGTGAAACTAACATGCTAGTACATTTGATTGGCCAATTAAACTATTGCTCATAAGACTCATTTCATTACGGCATAACGCAAAATCTTGAACTATGAACCGCTTCTGAGCGAATTGGAATCATAGCGGGAATTAATTTTCAAAATTATAGGGTCCATGTGCAGTCAATCAAAATAGAAAGTCTGAGTGCCAACTTGATTTTGGTTAATGATGTAGCCGATGTGTTTAAATTAAAATGTCCATGTCTTCAAAGACCTAAATACGTAAATTGTAGAAGGACATGTACTGACTTTATTGATGTGCTAGCTGTTGCTAGCGGCTTCAGCCGCTACAACTATTCCACGGGAAGATAAAATCGGGATAAAAACTATCCTATGTGTTTATCCAGATTATAAACTATCTGTTTACCAAATTTTATCCAAATCCGTTCAGTAGTTTTTGCGTGAAGAAGTAACAAACTTACACACTTACAAACTTTCACCTATAAAATATTAGAGTGATTAGTGGTGGGTATCGGCGCTACATACCCAGGTTAGATATGTCGCTTCCACCCAAAGGAAAAGGAGACTGTGACCTCAAATGAAATATAAACGATGAAATAATGATGGACAGCCTTTTAATCATTCCAATGTGTTTGATAATACGATGAAGCGATAGAGTGGAGATTACAGAAGCCATACGGGCAACATTGCATTTGCAGAGCCATCCTATTATACATATGTGCAATATTTCAATGCCAACAAACTGATATATGTTATTGAAAACGCAAAAACTCACGTCCGACACAACTTTACAGGATTATTCACACAAACCCGCGAACACCTCGCAAGGTACACTCAATGCAAAAATGCTTGAACATTATATCTTTACTAACATAATATTCACACCATAGAAAAGGTACAGTCGAGAAGAACGTGGCGTGTTATTTAAATTAAGGTACTCATACAGTTTATGTGTAGCAGAAACATTGAGTGTGGCGTCGTTAGGGCACCGGCAGAGATGCATTTATTTATGAAATGTAAATTCATCTGATTGTAATAACAAAACTCGAGCCACCGCTCTCTATATTAAGATGTATTATTTGCAT
Source organism: Diarsia rubi (assembly GCA_932274075.1). Classification (NCBI taxonomy): domain Eukaryota; kingdom Metazoa; phylum Arthropoda; class Insecta; order Lepidoptera; family Noctuidae; genus Diarsia; species Diarsia rubi. The sequence continues at coordinate 11,276,968 of OW026433.1, read as the reverse complement.
GCCGTGTGCGAAACGTGTGACCGAGTGTTTGTTACGTTTAATGTTGCTGTAACGGGCTGGCTGAAAATTTACGACGATTATGCGATACGCTCGCATAATCGTCGTAAGTTTTCAGCCAGCCCGTTACGTGTAACTAAACCTTAACGCAATTGTTGCAGAAAACAATGAAATCAAGATATGAATGATACGGACTTTATCAAGATACTTGATGTATTATGATATGAATTTAATCAAGACATTTGTTGTGTTATGATACGAATTTAATTAAGATATTTGATGTGTAATGATACGAATTTAATCATAATATTTTAGGTATTGGATCTGAGTCAATTCATAGTTTAATTTATAGGTTTAAAAATCCATAGCTGTTTTCAAAAGGCAAACCACGACATTTAATATACAAGATGTTTTTTTTATGACTGTCCAAATTTTGCATTAGGTATCATTTACTAACACCATTTTGAAAAAAGATCGATACGTAAAATTTTCATATTAAATCTTTTCTCGTAAAAATGATCTGCTCTCCATGAAACGTTAAAACTTTGTGATGTCATATCTCAATATTTTTTGTATTGAGTGATAGGTACTAAAAGAAAAAACACGTATTTAATGATTTTCGCCAAAAATTAATATTTGGACGGTGACTAAAAATCTTCTTGTTTAAAAACGCTCAATCAGTATCTTGACATCGAAACACCAATATTTCATATCTAATTCACTAAAATCAAACGTATGACAAATACACAATCACGATCGCTAGCCCTGTAATTTATCAAACAGCGAACGCGGTGCGCACGACACACAGCTACGTCTACTCAACACTAAATTAGTACCTAACACCACGACAACACGAAACTACATTTGAAATAGTAGTAAAAGAACATAACATCGCGCCTGTATTTCCCGAAGGGTTAGGTTAGGTTTTTTATTCATAATCTTCATCATCAGCCTATAATATTCCCACTGCAGGGACTCAGGCCTCCTCTCTAGGAGAGGGATGGCTATAATCCACTACGCGGGCCCAGTGCGGGTTGCTAGTCACGTCTTCGAATTTTTTGATTCTGACTTAGAACCGAGAACCGATTTTCTTACGATGCAGTTTTTCTTCACCGCTTAAAGAGCAGCCTTTTCATTACACCTAAATTTCGCCAGTGACATGGAAAAGCTCCATTGCAGCTGCTGCCTATCTGACTGACAACCCAGTCAGTACTAGACAATACGAAGCCCCTTTGTACGACTGGTTGTCAGATATTCTTGTCATTACTATTAACTACCTTTTTTTTATTGGGACAAGCCCGCAACTCTATTCCCAAACCAATGTAACTCCTGAAAGGTAGGATCAACAGTGGCAACCAATAGAAAAGCGCCGAGACAATGAAGCTCTACGAAGTCCTAGAGAAAAGATTTAACTGTCTTGGATCCCGCAATGAAATAGTATATGTTTATCAAAGCCACTGGGACCAACGGCTTAAGGTGGTTTCTAAGGCACGCAGGAATCTCGGTGTGTAATGGGTGGTCACCCATCCACAGACAACCTAGGCAAGCACGGCTTAACCTAAAGATTGAGCTCAGCCGTATTACTAGTAACACATAAAACAACAATCATCATAAAACACACCCACATCGGTCAAACTTTATCAATAGAATATCAAAACCAATCAATCAAAGCTAATATAATGAAATACATGAACCGCACACGACACTCGATACCGATACCGAAACCGGCGCGTGCGCAGACCGTTATAAAGGATAACTTTGAAAAAAGAAGGTGTGACGTAACGATTCGTGACTCCACACGGGTGAGCGTGACTCTTGTGACCACTTGCCGACGTTTGCTCTGTGTTTAATCGGTCTTGCCCTCAGACTGTGTAGATAAACAATAGTTAACGGTGTTTCACCGTTTTTGGCATTTTTTGAGTTCGAGTTTTGTGTTTTTTTGCAGTTAGACGAAATTTTACAGTTCCGCTGTTGTTTTATACTAAACTAGCGGACGCCACGCGGTTTCACCCTCGTAGTTCCCGTTTCCGTGGGAATACAAGGATAAAAAGTAACCTATATCACCCGGGGATAGTGTAGCTTCCCAACGGTGAAAGAATTTTTCAAATCGGTCCAGTAGTTTCGAAGCCTATTCGTTACAAACAAAAAAAAACAAATCTTTCCTCTCATCTAACATAAAGAGTGTAAAAGTACCCTTAACGCAAACGAAGGGCACTTGTTCTCCCCACCACTGTGTGTGTGATCATTTTTTTGTTCTAGACCATACCTGGGAACCCCCTAGTTACGGAGATATTGGGGGTCAAAGTTCAACATTTTTCACAGCTGTTTTTGTAAATACTAGTTTTGCAGGTTAAAACTTTACTTGAATTACCTCCATGACCCTTTTACTATTGAAAGCATCCACTAGCACAATGTTTTAAGAGCTATATTGAGTATTACCGTAAAATGAAAATTTTGACCCCAAAAAAAAAAGTCGTTTCCCAGCAAATTTTTTTGCGTAGGGGTAGTTAGTTTGATGTACATAATGCTTTGTTGACGTATGTGTGGAGGGTTGATTTACACCCTGTATGTCCCAGCACTGGGAATATAATTGCTTATCCTAACAATGATAGTGATTCAGACGTATGGTTTAGGTCAGAGATAAACCTGCAATTCCTTCCGGAATGACAGGCGTGATGTTATATTATATTTTGTATGTTTTACAGTTACTAGGGATGTGACGATATAGTTTATATCTGTTATCAAATCATGATCGAAGGTTAGGATTTTTTGTTGATTTCGTTTTGCTTTGATGATGATTAATCATACAAGATAAGTGATCTGATCAGTTAGGAAATATAATTAGAAGACAAATTGGATATTATTGTTTGTACATCACGCACTAAAATAATGTGCAATAATGCAATCAAATGCAACACCGCTTTGGCTACAATTTATTGTAGAAGAAATAAATCATCGGGTATGCCTCGTTGCTCGAGTGGTCGTAATAGCGACTGCTGAGTTCGATTCCAGAATCGAGCAATTTGTTTTTGAATTTTATCTATCCACCGACCAACCTAGTCAAGTGCAGCTTAACCTTAAATTCGACCGAGCAGTTGTTCTTATTGAGCCACGAGCTTCTCGCATTCCTATATAATCAAAACTATTTAATTTCAACTTCATACCGCCCATTCACAACAGACCGTCAAAATAATACAATCAAATGATCAAATACAGCCTCTATACAGCACGACATTTAAGATAATGTCAAATTCGAAAATCACAACACTATCGCTTTTGACAATTCAATATACCGAACACAAAAGCCGTTGCGGCGAAAATCGGAACTAATTTATTAGTGAAGAATGTACGACTACTAGCGCCATTGTCCGTTGTAAGACAGTGTTTCGGGTCACGACCGAGCCTTATCTTTGGTAGAAAGTGGTTCACTGGTGACTTCAAGAGTCTGTATGGTTCTGATGGATTTATTTCTACGCAACAGATAATAAGCCACGATTGATTGTGCTGTACTGTTATGAACCCATATTTATGAGGAATCAAGTCATAGCCTGTAGCGATCTTGTCGGGGCTGCGGGTTGTTCGAAAGAGATACCGCGGCCTCGACACAAATAGCTAAGAAGCAACATGTGTGGTTTTTAGTCAGTAGAAGTCTGACACTCCATACCGCACTGACCAGAGCGGGAGGAGTCATTAATTGCTGATTTCACAACCTCTTGCCTGTATCCAAATTTATTAGAGGTCAGTGCAGCATGTTATCTTCTTCCATACTTATCTGATACTCGGCATCTCTTAAGACATCTCCCTTCTTCCCACATAATTATCAACACAAGTCCATCGATCGATTCATTCTATTCGATCCCATGCAATATACCCATTAATATCAATCAGCGGATTTTTATTACATTAAAATACAATTTTTGAGACTTACGAGTTACCTTGAAATAAGTCTGAAAAAGATTGATCATGAACACTTACCTAACCAGTCAACCAGAAGTCACGACGACGAAAAAAGTAAGCTGCCTAGTCGTCTATAAATAATACTTATTTAAATTCAGGGGCGAAATAACAATAGTTCTGTCTTAAACACAGTTTTAAGCTTTCACGGGTTAAAACTAATCTTACACTGTCATTTACGGGATATCTTCCGTGATTTTCCCGCAATCATGGCGCTTGCAATAGCCTCAAAATATCGGCAGTTTAGAATAGTTGTAAATCTCGGAAGATATTCTGTAAGCAACAGCGTTTTGTATTCTTTTAATTCCAGCTGTTTCGTCGGATTGTAGAAATGAACAGCAATCAATCATAAAATATTGTAACAATTTCATATAATTTGTAATACTGCGGGTATGCTTACAATCAGATTAGGTTGAAAATTATACACGAGATATTTGTTTCTTACAGATATTGGAAATAGTCATTGAAAAGAGCGTACCTATTTACCCAATATTTTCTTAAATGTTGCCTGGCTTCTACACCAATCATAGTCCTCTACCGCTTATCCCTTGCACCATACACCAACATACGTTTGGGCGTATCGTCATACGCCGATAATCTCCCATCGTATCCGGCTAATCTATCGTCATATTTTGTTCGGTGGGCGTCGACAGAACCAATCGGTTTACGAACAAACTTTTAGTTTTAATCTTATAAGTACTTGTATGTCAATTTAATTCTTTCTAAGTCTAATCTGGGTAAGGATTTGAGATCTTGTTTGAAGGGTGTTAGAACAGGTTATTAATTGATGCCGTGTTACGGACCTCCCGATAGATGAATGGTGTCAATGAGCTGCATTTTTATCTTGAAGACAAGTGTCACGTATATTCTTGAGTTTTGAATAGAGTTTGTTACACTTTTTACCCATCACACATTTCGCACAATAACTAGATAACATTATAAGCTTTGCTTGTACTGCGTAAGACAGTCCAGATTAGAATTTGACTCTTGTCTCTCCTGCCTCTGTTAAGTATTGCTTTGGGTTATTAGATTGATAAGTATCCTTTCATTCATGGTTTTCGTCTCCAGTCTGTCGTATTCCTACATTTTAATCAGTTTGCCAAAATTGTATCCACTATTGTATCTCCGTAACTTTTTCATTGGCCCAACTTTTCACATTATCGGATTATTGAGTATTTCTTTATCATCATTGCCACTTACTGCTGAAATAATGCCTGTTCTATTAAGCCATGCTTCTCTGGTATTTATGAAACAGACCCAGGTCCTCCCCGCGAACTTTTGGAGTTTGTAGATAGAGTCTAATTAATTCCTGCGCAAATCTATAAAGCAGAAATCTTTAACTTCATCCACCAAGGTATTTCCTACACAATTAGCATAGCCGTCAAAATTGCATTCAGAAATAATGTTGTCATACAATGCTCTGCTCTATTTCAGATCATGATACAATCTGACCTACAGCCACAGACATCATTTAAATATATCTTGCTAAGTAGATTAAAGTTTTTACGCAACGATACAATGATATTTTGTATTCTATTTATTGTTTCCTGACGTATTCATAGTAAGATTGTGACGTTGGTATCGAAGTTCGATATGTTTAAAAAGCACGCCTGTAATCCCCGTAGGGGTAATAGCCAATTGCCAACAACCAGGCAGAAATCCAAACTATGGGCTGCTACTGAAATAGAAAACCCAATAGCATTTTGCCCGACTCGAAAGGCGAACTCAAGATCTTATGCTCAACCGAGCTCAATTCACCTATCTCCAACGATTTAAGAACCTAGAACACATACATCAGCAATAATAAGGGATGATATGGGGGGATATTTTAATAGGTACTCTGCGTTTACTGTTTGTCGATCACTTTTCGTCCTTACTAGTCGCAACATAAAGCTGGAAATTGCTCGACCGTCGGTAGTATGCTTTAGGAAAATTAAAAGGAAGAACACCAATATTAATACCTCCAGACGTTACTCAAACACAACTCCTTTCCAAATCAATTACAACTAGAACCATTAATCACAAATTCATAACCACACACGGCGCATTCATGCTCAATTCCAACTCGATACTAAACAAAATCGATACTATGAATACGATAGTTCGATACACAATAAAATATCGTTCAAGGTTCTTCAAATCCGGATCGAAGATACGTCAGTGAGCGTTCTGAACTGTGAACTATTGTATGGAACTTAAACCATTGTAGTTAAAAGTTGGAAGAATGTCACTGTACCACGCCCTACTAGTGAACGGGTCATAGAGTGTGTCAGTTGTAAAAAGCATTTTTAAGACCTTGATGTAAGCCGATAGTTGTAGCGATAGTGGAAGGTTTTGTGTTGATGTGCGTGTAGTAGCTTGGATTTACACGTGTGGTGTTTTAATCTCAGATACAGTCGAGACTTTTATACGAAGATTTGCATCTACTTAGATTTTTGATTGTGAATTTGTACTGCAATCATCATCACTAACTAGCTCTTATTTCAATTGACGTGTTGTGCCAACCAAATCTTCTTTCTCATTTTCTAAGAGTCATCTCAATCATCTTTTGCATAGTCTATCTTTTCGTTTTTTGACTTTTACATCAACATTTATACTCGAAATACTCCCCATGGCATTTTCTTCTGCATCACATTCAAATGCAGTGTGGGCACTGCACACACTTGCTCCTACAAATCTAATCTGGCTTTGTTCTTGAATAGAACAGAAGTTCTTACAATTTTGAGCATCAATCGCACCACTTCAATCAAAAACCCAATTAATCATTTGTTTTCTTTTCTAGGTAATTCTAGTCCGCGGGCACTACGTGTCATACCTGCCACTGTGTAGCCGCAACGAGCCAGTGTTCCTGGCGGTGTGCACGCCCCTGGCCATGCCGGAGACACGCGAGTGCGTTGTTCACGGCGCCACCAACGTCTTCACCACCGTGCACGCTATGGATATGAAGATACTGCATATTGATACCAAGTAAGTATTATTGAACTGGGTTTTATAGTCTGTTGATGACTCGGTACATGAGAATATGTGTGTGGTGGTCTAAGATTGTCACTGAATTGCGTCCAACAACAAGGAAAAGAAATGTGGGCCGTACGGCTTCGAGCTGGGCACACGGCATATACGTAGTTGCCATCGGGGGGATAAACCTGGATGAGGCTTGTACCGGACCGTACAGATTGGCAAGAAAAAAAGAGGCCCGTACTCAGCAGTGGGTAATTTCGGGCTGTAGATGATGATGAAACATATTGGTGATGAAGTAACCTTTCCATTACTACTTATTGGAAACTAGAGAGTTGCCAAACATTATGAAGTACGTCAGTATGCAACAATGCTAGTTTTCATATCTAAACTTGCTACTGCAACGGCTTGAAGACTCTCACTGTCTCACTAAATGCTACAGAAGAAGTTTATAACCAAAAATAACTGCAAATAGTCAACGATTCCAAAACAACCAAACATTGCCTCCGAACCACGCGATCTAGATTTACATGAACTACAAACAAACACCCTACTGTTTCAAGGCTCCACGAACAATAAACAATGCACTATGTGTAACTGCCACAGGACCAGTGTCCATCAAAGGCTGAAATGTATGACAACATCTCTATTGAGCTTGCTTCATATTCATGCAAGTCGTCAGTTCGTCACCGACATTCAATGGCACGAAATAATAAGACGAGTTGAAATATATGCAATGGTAAAGAGATGAGTCTCACTCGACATTCAAGTACAAATAATCTGACGGTTTTTATGCAGCTGTCGACTTGAAATGTGGAATTTATACGAGTACCTACGTAGAAAATAATGTTGTAGAAAGGGTGTTGCTTTTGTAATGGGCAATGTCATTGATATAGCATTCAGTCATTTCCATTTGTTGTGGAATTATTTGTTAAGCGATTTTCATTTGTTTTATTTCTTAAGTTATTTTCTGATTACTATAATTATGACACCGAAATGGACAAAAGATTCCATATTGCTCTAATGAGGTAGAATTGCAACGAAAGAGAACACGTTTCCGGAAGTCGTTGCGTTGGAAGGCTTCCCACTAGGTGGACCGATGAACTGATGAAGTTTGCGGAGATCCGCTGGATGCGACACGCACGGGATCGGTCAATGTGGCGACACTGGGGGGAGATCTATGTTCAGCAGTAGACGTGTTTCGGCTGAAATGCTGCTGATGATGAACGCGATTAAGAGTCGTAACTGCGCATATGAGTTGCCAGTATCATATTTTCTGTGGAATGTGAACTTTGACAGCTATTGAACGCAGTATTAAAATGCTGATCATTTCATGCATGTTTGCAAAGTCGTAAATATCTTTCGGCACCTTTCAATTCCGTTCAATTGTATTTCCACGTTTCAGACTGACCTGTTGGTCTAGTGGTTAGTGACCCTAACTGCTATGCCGGAGGTCGTGGGTTCGATTCCCACCCAGGACAAATGTTTGTGTGATGAGCACGATCATTTGTTCTGTGTCTGGGTGTAATTTATCTATAATATGCCCTCTGCCTTCATATGTATTTAGAAATATATAAGTATGTTTATCAGTTGTCTAGTACCCATAACACAAGCTCTGCTTAGCTTGGGACTAGATGGCGTTGTGTGATAGTTGTGGAATATTATTATTATTATAGTGTTTCTGTCTGCTTACCTGTCCTAATAAGTACCCAGCCCAGCCAATAACAACATAATTAATATCTAATTTATTCAAATGCTCAAGCCATCGGGCCTTTCATTGCACTATATTTCCGTGTCTAGTGTTGAAATGTAAACATGCCTGTCACCTGCTCAGCCTGCTCGGAAGCGGACAGACTTTGCATACAATGACGAAGTTACAAGCTCCCGTGAAACTCTGGATTAGAGCGGCGAACACACTGGTCTAATCTTTGAGATCTTTGGCTAGTTTTTGAATTATTTTAAAGACAGTAAAATTGTTGTTATTAAGAGACTATTAGATAATAGAGTCTGGAATATTGCTCGGTAGATGGTAATAGGCTCGCACACATAGGACTTAAATTTAACTAAGACGTTTGATGATGGAGATGAAACATATCTGTCAAAATGTGGATGTATTATTAGGTCTGTAAATGGTTTACGGATCTTTTTTTCTGTCAGTATTGATCCTGTTGATGACATTATCATTAAATGGGTGTTATAGCCAAATGATTAAGACTTAATAATGCTTATATTACGATTTCCTGGAAAAGATATACCTACTGCATATTAATTGAACTTTCTTGTTGGTATCATTGATTGTCATTATGGCAAATCACTACTATTCAAATATCTAGGGCACCTACTTACCGAGGACCTTTAAGACCATGTTGACATGGAACGGGAGCGGAGGGCACTGTCGGTGCGAGCCAACATGATGAGACCGCAGGTTTTCGCGGTGTACGGTAGGTGTGAAGATCACGCTTTTTAGAGCGTACTGCACATCTCTGTACACGTGTAGCCTGTGTATTGAATATAGTGAAAGGGCATCAGGGATGTTCGCGATGGCACGCACTGATTGTTTCCATACTACGATGGCGAAGCGGTGCGCGTCTCTGGTGGGCTGGGTGCGGGCCAGCCCCAATGCTATTCTGGCAATGATTGATCAGGCTGGACTGCCCTTATATCCGGCATTGCTATGGCAGACATGTTGCTGTTCCAGTGCCGATTATGAATTTGTAATTAAATTATTGTGTTTATTTGTTTGACCAATTTATGTATAGGTAATGATATTATGAATTTTAATTTAATGTACCTAACTTGACTTTTTAATTGTATGTTTATGTGTATTGTTTTTAAAATTTTAACGTAATTCTATTTATTTTGTTTAAAATGTTTTATTCATGTATATTGCTTGTATTGAGACCAATGGTAAATAATAAACGAATTAATTATATTATTATAGACAACGGGCTAATAGATCTAAATGGATTCTATGAACTATTTAGTTGTTTAACAAAACTCAATACAACGCAAACCATCTTTAAATATACCAAAAACAACATTATCAACTTAGCACTTAATTCATAGCAAGATTTCCAATAATTTACTAGATCCAACATAAAATATAAACGGATTTAACGTAAATGGTGCCAAGCATGACGCCATACAGAGCCTCCCTATTAATTAACAGACAAGTACGATAAAATATAATAATATTATCTGAATATTATTTCGAAGCCAGACGCACATGAAGCTATAAAAATTGGATACAACATTAACAATTTGGCGAACTCAAGCATAAAAAAATGTGCGGGTTTTTCTAATATTGGACCGGTAAGTTGAAGTTAGTAATTAGTATTCTTGATTACCAAGTGATATCCAGATAGCCTGGATATCTATTTTTTTTTTTATATTTATTGGCCTATCTACAATTGTTACACTGTTTATCCTAATAATAAAAACAATAAGATACAAGCATAGTGTACAATATGGTGCGATAGACACAGCATGCAAAGTAAAAGTCTATCTAAAGGAACGGGCCAGGCTTGATATAAAACGCCGAGGTGGGATTAATTTATAGGCTCAGGGAAACTTTAAGAGAGTGTGACACACAAATTGTGCTGAAGAAAAATCAAATAAAATTAAACACCTTAAATAAAACACTGAAAACGAAGAAAAAACTATGAATATTTCAAGCTCTCCGACCCCTGGTACCATGAATCTCTGATAGCATTATAGTTATATTCTTATTCCAGAGTGGGAACACACGCCGAGCCTGTATTTTCTCACCCTGTACTAGATAAGATTAAAAAAATAATGCTCTAAAGACCTCATCATGGCCACTTTGACTATAGCATTTCTACCATGTCAGATTCTGCAACTACTGACGAAATTCCGACTCATCAGACGACTAATATAATCACCAGTGCAGCCCAACCTTACAATGATCTATGATTTATATGTTAAGCGGATCACGCACAACCATATGTCACAAAGTCTATAATGTTCTATTGCATCTGGTGGTCGTAAACATTATTGTTCTGTCTTTAGCGACATTATGCGCTTTTCAATGAGCAACTACGTCACAAAGATGCAAATTATGTACTTGTTCAGTTATGAGTTGTTGCCTTACGATCAGCGGGTGATTTTAATATTGATTACTAACTTTTGCTGGCGGCTTTACCCGCGTGGAGTTCGATATTTGTCCCAAGGGACCGTACTACTGCGATAAAAAAGTGTCCTAAATGTTAATTCAGGTTATAAACTACCTGTCAACCAAATTTCATCCATATCCGATCAGAAGTTTAAACGTGAAAGAATAACAAACATCCATATATTCGTTCATCTTCACAAACTTTCGAACTTTTAATATTAGTAGGTTTAATATTTTAATGGTCTGAAGTTTGTTAGCTTTATAGTTTGGACTATGGACTTGAGATCTGTTTGTGTTATTGAAGATAGTATCTTCTGCAATCATAATTATTGGTTAATTACTTGGAATGCTTCCGTACTGACCAATGACCTGTAGACCTTAAAACGGTCTTCCTTGACAAGCTGGTTTTTTTAATGTAATTTTTGGTACAGCCATGAAATTCAGTGGACCAAGAGAGTTCTTATATTATTAGATACAAAAACATATGCAAGTAGGCTTGATATCCTATAGTTTTGACATCTACAGTAGATCTTAATAAATAAATGTATTAATAGATTACACATGACTTGCAAGATCCGCACTAACTAATATACATCGCCAATAAAACCGTTCCGTCCTTCGACGACCTCACATGCAACAATAATACATTAAAAATTATTTGATTGATTGTTTGTACACCTTAAAGCGGTAGTTGCCTTGGATATTAGAGTCATAATATTGTAGTTTAAATAATATCAAAGATCAGTTGGTTCTAAGAAATGTACTCTTAAATTATTGACTAGTTAAATTATATACTAATTATTTATTTATCATTCATTTGAAGTCTACCACATTAAAAGGTCAAGTCATTAGCAAGTGCTAGTTTAATTGTAGTCATAATAATTGAATACTTAATATGAAAAATGAGGTCTTATTAAATTAATGAACACAATATAACTATTAAAAATATTTGCAATTACCTGCATGTCTTATGCAGGTAATTGCAAATATTTTTAATAGTTGATAGAAAACGGAGAGAAGAATCATCATCATCATCAGCCATAAGACGTCCATTGTTGGACAAAGGCCTTCCCTTATAGAACGCCATAACGAACGGCAGCCTGCCGTTTGCATCCACCGGTTGCCCGCGACTCTCACGATGTCGTCGGTCCACCTGCTGGGAGGCCTACCAACGCTGCGTCTTCCGGTTCGTAGTCGCCTCTCGAGAACCTTTCTTCCCCATTGATTGTCGGTTCTTCGAGCGATGTGGCCTGCCCATTGCCATTTCAACTTGCATATAAAGAAAGAGAAGAATATCCATCACCATATATCAGAAGTGATGTTGATGGATGCAGAGGGCAGAAAAGCCAATGAAAATATGAATGAATTGTGTGAGAAATGTGATTTGAAAAAGAAAGGAATAAACTATGTTGTGACGTCCGACAGGGTAAAATGGAAGAAAACGTGTTGCGCAGTCTGATATGTAAATGGGAAAAGGCCCAAGGGCAGGAATATGATGATGTCTTGTTTGAAGACCATAAGGACCTATCATCATTCACTTAACTTACTGCTAACTATTTAAGATTTATTGAAAAAAATATGATAAGGTAAGCTAAAATGTAAAAAAGTCAGGCAAAATACAGTATGCTAGTTAAAACGAGGGACATATTGAAATCCGCAATAAGTCATGCTTACATGATACTAATAAAAATATTAGCAAAAAAAAACACAGAACCATACCAAGCATTTCCGAAAAGTCTCGCCACTGCGTTTATCACAGAAAAAGTGCGCGGATCAATGACTTTTAGGTATAATCAATTTTCCATTCAAATTTTAAAACTGGCGTAGGACAATGAGGAAACACAAACGTCTAATAAAGTGAGATCTGGAGAGCGTGCCGGCCATGGGACAATTATGTCACAAATTAAGGTTTTAGTTTTTTTACATATTTGGGACGAGAATTGAATACTAAATACCCTTCTTCAATATGTCCCTCGATTAACTTAACACCCTGTATTTCGTTATAGAAAGTAATCTCGGCAAATAATCTACTAAACTTTTACTTTCATGAGACATAGATACTAATGCAAATCAAAAACGTATTTATTCCTAATTACGACACTATCTCAACACCTGTATCTATAACCGTTTTCAAAAATGACAGACGTAAATACGTTTTTAGATAAATATAATGAGTTATTAATACCACTCTTACTAGTGACATTGACCCACTTCGTAAGAAGAAAACTCCAAACATTTTAATAGCTAATAAGATAAATGCAAATATTAACTCCATATCGATTACAATCATTTTATCAGCTAATCAAATAATTCTTAACTCTTATTGTGTGGCAGTAAGGTCGATATTATTTGTATAAAGATTACTTTTGAAGATTACTAAAGACACAACAGACAGGCCACTTAGAATTTTGAAGAGATCTGCGTTAATAAAGAAAACAAATGTTTGTGTGCAGGGGCCAATCGCTACTGTTGCTTTGAGTATGCGTGAGGTCAAGTTAATAGACCTGAACAAAAAGGTAATATTGCTGACTTTTTGTTAAGTAAACTTATTGCAAGTAAATAAAGGCTTGGCATTTAGGTATGACTTCCTAAACAGAAATTATGTTCAGTAATGTTATTGACACTTGAGCAATCATGAAGAATTAATCTTTATTAAGATAGGAATGAGTATTTTTTAGGCTTTGTAATGTTGCTTTATTGACCAACCAATACATTTTTGCACCTGTAAATATTTAAAGTAATTATCTACCTTAACTCAGGGTGTAAATTAACCCTTCACACAAACGTAAACCAACCATTCTGTACATCAAACTAAGTCTACGCAAAAAAAATTACTGGGAAACGACTTTTTTTTGGGTCAAACATCACATTTTACGGTAAAACTCAATGTAGCACTCTTAAAACATTGATTTGAATAGTAAACGGGTCATAAAGGTAATATAAGTAAAGTTATATCCTGAAAAACTAGTATTTACAAAAACAGCTGTAAAAAATTTGGAACTTTGACCCCCAATATCTCCGTAACTATCATCATCACCATCATCCTATTAATTTTCCCACTACTGGACTCAGGCCTCTCTTTGAGAGGGGATGGGCTATAATCTACCACGCGGGCCCAGTGCGGGTTGGTAGATGTCACATATCTTCGAATTTATTAGTTCTAAGACATGCCGGTTTCCTCGCGATATTTTCCTTCACCGTATTGAGAGCAGCGGTGATGAAATAAATTACACAAACTAATGCGCCTGCCTTTTTTTTTTTTTTTTGGTGGGTGTAAAATCATCGAATAACCCCTCCCGCTCTTGGGCAGAGCGAAAGGGAGTGTCAGACTTCTACTGACTAGCGTCGAGAGCGTTGGCCCTTTCGGGCCTCTCCCATGTTGCTGACATCTCTTTGAGGCGCGCGTGGAACACAAACGCGCCGTCGACACGGCCTGTTTTCGTCGTAAGACGGACGGACGGCGAGTTAGCCCATCACTCACCGTCCACAGGCTCGCGTCTGCGGTGGCCGGAGGTCATCACGTGGCCCCCGACGCGCCTGCCTGGGTTCAAATCCTAATGTTCGTAAGTTGGGCCGCCACCACTGGGCCACCGCTGCTCTTCAAATTCCACAGTAAACGACAAAGATCACCTTTAAACCAACTAATAGATTAATAGCCTTAAAACAATTAAAAGAACACAATAAACAAATACCCAAAATTACCACATCAAGAACAGTTAAAAGTAATATTATTATGAACTTGAAATACAAACACAATCTGTTGGGGTCATCGGATTCATCAATCATTTGGACCTTGAACAGCTGCAATAGTTAGTTCGATAGTGTTCTATAATGTTTGCATAATGGCAAGAAACACTGGTCTGATTTCTTATTAATTATATTGTCTATGTTTAGTCTATACCTACCTCTTTACCTTGCCTTGAAACTAAGCTAGTTTTAAAATGATTTTAAATCTACACATGTTCTTTGAGCAAAGAAAAACAAATCGAATTTCGATACTAATATTCGATAATTTCTTAGCTCATTAGCGTGTTACACATTTTATGAGGTTCAATTGCTAAGGACTCTTGAGATCACGCAACAGTGCATACAAATTAGTTTAATTAATTAATTTACTTATCGCAATCTATCATTAGATGTTGTTCTCACACTTCAGGTTTCATTTGGACTTGCGTAAGACGAAGATCCGGGTAGGCAAGGTGGTACCACGATCTTTGCTTGGTACAGTCAAACAAGCCAATAAGTATACAGCCAGCTAACTTGCATTTACTTTTAAGATTGCACAGATACATTTAGAGACTGATTGTCAAATAAGATACAGCGTTTGATGCGAAACGCTATAAAAAACAAAATTGCAATCAATCGGTAAGCCTTCCCATTGTAGGCTCATCCATCCTAATGCCAATAACTTTTTCATTACTCATACTCTGAAAGTAGGTCATAACATGCCTGCAGAGCGGGTTGAAAGTACTACTTTTCAGCCCTAGGGAGAATGACTTATTTAGTCCCTCGAACTTTTAGCGCCCTCACTACGTTACGGGCGCCAAACCCCGCCTAGGGACTAAATAAGTAACTTTCACCCCTTGGAAAACAATTTACTTTAGCATGCTATTGCTGCTTCCCTCGCTCGGGAGATTACTGAAGCCACTTTCTTCCGCATATTTATGACCATTTTGATTTAATCATCTGCCTATGTCATCAGTAGTGACAACCTATAGTGTGACCTATGACTGCCAAGTCATAAGTCTCGAGAGCGAACCCAAAAACGCAACTTTGATTTTCGGACTCATGTGCGTATTGAATAATTAATTATCACTTGCTTCGATGAAGCAAAATGTCATTAAGAAACCAGGATGCGTGAGATATTTCTTGATGGCATGTAAGGCCAAGTCAGAAACATTAAAACTCTAACACCAGGCTACGAACTAAGAGCTCGCCTTCCGTCCGTCTTATGACGATGACAGGCCGTGTCGACGGCGCGTTTGTGTTCCACGCGCGCCTCAAAGATATGTCAGCAACATGAAAGGGGTCTGCAAGGGCCGACGCCCGTCGGGGCTGCGGGATGTTGTAAGAGATACCGCGGCCTCCCACTCCCACTCCCCAAAGAAAAAAAAAGGCTACGCTCTAACCACACCATAAAGAGAGAAAACATAGATATCATATTTAAAAACTGTAATCTTACCTGGAATAGCAGATCATTGCATGACAACTGCCTCTCAGCAGACTCAAGACGTCTGAGTTTTGTCTGTTTAAGGAATACTGACCCCTTAAAAAACTGACTAAGTGCAAGTCGGACTTGGGCATGAAGGGTTCCGTACCGTTGTAGTAGATATTCAGATCTCTTCCATGTTATTTTAGCACCATAGACTTTTTATAGGCTTTCCCGTAATTTATAAGTGTTGAACTAATCTCTGTTTTTTTCAAAATTTTAGGTTCCGTAGTTACGGAGATAAGGGGGGGGGGGTGGAATGGTCCTATAAGGGTTCCGGTTTTTTCCTGTTGAGGTAACCCTAACAATGAAGGTTAAGTCCAATATTAACTGTACGTTTTCTGTTTGTCCAGTAGTGAATGGCATCTCGGCTGGGAGAGAAGTTCATTGCACGGCGTGAGCTGGTACCATCTGTTACACCCAGACTGCTGTAAGGAAGCGCAGAGCAAACATCGGTTAAGTAAGTTATTTGCATACTCAGATTATATTTAAAAAAACAAACGTTACCCCACACTAGGAATTTCTCCTGTATCGTGGGTGCGTTCACAAACATTTAAACTCACAAACACAAATACCCGACCCGGAACAACTAATCTGTAGGCCATACAAATATTTGTTTCGTGTGGGGATCAAACTTGCGACCCGTGTCGTCAATAACCCCACTACTGGGGCAGAGGTATTCTTATGTTGTTCACCAGGCGAGTCCAGTTTGAGGATATGCTATTTTTTTTAGCCACAAAGATTTTCTTGTTGTTTTAGAGCAGTAGTAATGAAATAATAAGCAAAAAGTAATGCGCCTGTTTAGGTTAGAACCCACAACCTACGACTAGGTTGCAGCCAGCATTGCTGTTATAAAAAAAATATATAAGCTTAAAAACTAAAACCCAACTACAAACCGCGGTCTTAAAAGTAGAAAACAAGAAAATTATTCTTGTCTCATATTCATATATTGAATTTGTATATTTCCATTTAAATATAAGTAAAATTATTATAGAGGACCGCCGTAGTCGCATGCCACTGATACCTGATGCTCCTTCATGGCGTTTTCATTGATACAGAAGTCAGCTGCTGTTGCCGTTAGCAAGGTGGCATGCGACTATAACTGACCTCTATAATATTTTTTTATATAGCCTATGTCACCCGGGCTATTCTTACGAATCTATTGACACATCATTCATTAAAATACGTCCAGTAGTCCAGGCGCTACGGTGGAACATACAAACATACATACACACATACATAGACTGCTAAAATCATTACCCTTCCTTTTGGCTACGTCGTAGTCGGGTAAAAAGATAAAATAAGATAAGTACTCTACTACTCTGTAGACAATATTAGAAATAACCACAGCACAAAACTACAATTTCAACGCAACAACAGCTAACCTTTCCTCAAACGGTTGGTGTTGGCTTTCAGTCTTAGGTACTAGATCCGGCTGAATATTAAAATTTTAAAAATAGAACGTGACCTGACCTCCACAATCCAACTAAAAAGCAAAATAAATAAATGCTCTAAGGTTAGACTAGTTGTTCGACATTCGAACTTGCTGATGAACTGTTATGCCTTCGTAGACATAAGTAGGTATGAGAACAGAAGGCTTTAAATCTCGCTCTTTGAGTTTAGGAGTTTCCATTTGTAATGTCTACTAAATCTACAGTTTGACTCCGCCAAGTAAAACTAACTTTACAGATTTTCTTGATATACTTATTACGGACACAAACGACTTTAGTAATCAGTTTAACTCTTTATCTTGATCCGCGATGCGAGATGCGAAATAATAATAATATGTAGACACGTTAGTAGCAGTTCCGTAGACATGTTAAGCCCGGCTTCAGTATCGTTGAAGCCCTCTAAAATGCAGTCCGTTTTGTAGTTTGGAAAAAACTACAAAACGGACTGCACTTTAGAGGGCTACAAACCCGTATCACTACTAACTTATCTACACCAAGTACAACAAAAAAAAACATTAGAAACCGTAATCCGGATCCGGACACATAGTGCTCCTAACATAACGCCATAACATAAACTCGTGCGCAAACTGGACCCGTCAATCTCGCGGTAAACTGCACGCTTTAATAGATCTCTAAACGACTGCGCATGCGTCCATTGTTTGTGATTAATGATGTAGGATCTCTGGTGTCCTGGTGAACGAAAAGCGTGGGAACTTTTATTGTGTTTGAATAAAAATAAGAGATAATGTTGGTGAAATTGTTGATTTTATGCAAGAAATTCACAAAGAAATCATGTGGGCGGAAGTGGGTGGCATATTTCGGTCTTTGTCTGATTAGCATTCTTGTGTCTTTTTTTTTGGGGGGATTCTTGTGTCTTTGAACAATCTTTGATATCACTAGAACCTGCTCTAGATATCATGATGATGATATCACTAGAGCAGGTAATGGATAAAGTCAAACTTTTATATTATCAAAGAAAGTTGAAGCTAGCTTCCCGTTTTAAAAAGTAGAATAAAATACTAACACGGCAAGATAAATAAAAGCTTATAAAATATAGATTAGGCTGGAAACAACATAAAAAAAATGCACTTGGAAATGCTCATACTCTGTGGTACTGAGACGGTATCTCACGGGGTGTGACAAATATTTATGTAGGTTTGAAACAAAACCAATGTTGCAGAAAGATGACAATCAACTATCAGGCGCATCGCGTGTGATCTCTCGATAACCTACGACAACACAAAAGCGTTTAACGCAAACTTATCTGCGTCAACACACGTTGGAGAAAGTCGACGACTTGACGCGACGCGACGCGACGTGACGATCGTGTGTGAACCTTCCCTTACGTGAGCGATTATATCGACTAAATCGAGCACTCGACTAAATATTACTAAGCTAATCCCAACCCTATATCAACAGCACAATGTTCTGTTTTCAAAATCTCGCTCAAAACTCGTGACTTCGCGCTTGACGCAAAACTTGGTAAATCCAAAATTGGAACACTTTCGGAGTATTCGCGCTAAGATGTTCATAAGTCAAATGTCAGGCAAATAGAGGATGGTACAGCAATAAACTATCGACGAATAATGAAATAACTGATGTACAAGTTATTCAAATGCAAATTGTTCATAAAATCATATTCTGAACACGGATACCATCCATCGCCTGTTTGAATATTATGTTAATGAAAATGGTAAATTAATATTAAAATATGTAGATTTCTACAATCATTAGAATTTGAACTGAAACCGATCAAACGTTCAAAACATCAGTCGACTGAAATACGGAGCTCATAACTTACGTGTCGAACATTTAATCTAAATCTACGCCTATTTCTCGTTAGAATGAGAATTAATTACTACAATTTACATTCATATCATTATGTCATTCGTTAAGGTGCGCGTAGGCAGAGCTCTGAATACAGCTCGCAAATCAAACCCACTTTAGCCAAACATACCGGTGTGTACTTGGGAATAAACATACTGGCAGTTTGCCAACCCACAATCGCAGCAGTCGTCAATCTCCTCTTCTAAAACCAACAGTCAAGATTGCACAAATGATCGGCTGGCATTAACCCTCATTACTCCTCTACAAATACTTCGAAATATGAAATCATTCAGCTGTCACGTTGACATAAGACGTATATTCGAATGACGGATTCGAATCACGAAGTTTGTCGAATCGGAATCGTACTTGGCAATGCATCGTAGTCGAGTCATCATTCGAATGATTCGATAATCGGTAATGACAAGGACGGGTCTCTGCTTGTGCGGTTGTGACCTTTGGAAATTATATTGGGTTTGATTTAGCGGTAACTGCTTTGATTGCGTTTTATTATTAGTTTTTGTTATTGATATCTACTACAAATAGTGTTGTTGCTTTGTTAGCATTTAAAGGTCTGCTGATGTTGATAGCTTTTTGCCTGTGTTTGAACTTTTTCTTAAGCTCGTTGGTACCTAGATGTAACAAGTAAATCTGTAATTTTACTTTAACACGGATATATATTTAATATACTAGTGTAGTAAATCAAACCGAACAACAGTGGTAATTTAATTGAAATCGTAATGACCTAAGATTTACAGCTTTGTCAAGAATACATCAATTGCTTGCTTAACTGCTTTAAAATACCAATTCATGTGTTTTACGAGGAATTTTGAATGCTTTATATATATTAATATCCCTTCATCAAACGTTTATTACAACGGCCTACTATTATTTATTTGACAGAAAGTGCTGTTCAGCGCTTTTCTGAGCACCTATTGAAATGAGCCCGACTAGCTTGGTATACTAAAAATAGTGTTATAAGTTTTCCTTTTATAATAATAATAATGTCTGATTCTATTCTAGAGAGTAGGCCTGAGTCCCTGCAGTGGGAACATTATAGGCGGCTGATGATGATGATGATGAATTTTTAAGTTATTGCTCTAGGTATCAAACGTGTAAAATAAGTATCACTACTAAACTTAAAAAGAGTTGAAAATAGGCGGGGCCTATTCCTTTTCCATAATTTTGTATTCAAACGGGGCCGACCTTTCAGTTTTTTCAGTCGGGTGTACCTATTTAGTTTTTTTGACAACAGTTTTTATTTAGATGATAATTTTGAACGACATTAATAATTTATTACTTTAATTCTTTGTCGCAGCCCATAGATAATTTATTACTTAGTACAAACTTCTTGGTTTCTATTAATTGTAAACCTCTTAATGACAAACTTTATTACATATGTAATTTTATACATGTGTCAAGTTTCAGTTTTTATATATAAACTGTATTGCCTGTTTTCAGCCCCACAGGGGTGTTAAAAATCATCTGTGATGCTTCCATAACTTGATTCATACACCAATTTTCGAGTAAATCAGGCCCCGCGATAAAAACCTCCCCTGTAAAAATGACTATCCCTTTTTAACACGTTAGGGGTCGATTTTCGAAAAACCGATAAAAAAAAAAAAACGTTATACTTTATTTTTGTTCTCAAGCATAAATGCTGAGTTTCGAGTTAATCTAACCGCGCGTTAAAATTCTTCCATACAAACTTTGACACCCCCAATCCCCACTTAGGGGGAAGTTTAGGAAAAATAAAAGTGTCAAACTTTATAATTTATTTGTGCTAAGTTTCAAGTATATTAAGCAATTCGATTTTTCATACAAACTTTCATCCCCTATTTAACTCCCTTAGGGGTTGAATTTCAAAAAAACCCTTTCTTATTCCTTGTTTACATTATAAAGGGAACCTCTGTGCAAAATTTCAGCTTTCTAGGTCCAAGGGTTTGGGCTGGGCGTTGATGTGCCAGTCAGTCAGGACTTCTCTTTTATTTATATAGATACGAGTAGATAGATAGATAACAACACGCTTGTAATCTCTGAAGGATCATGCAGAGGCACCTAATTTCGTCAGCTAAAAATCCCATGTCATTGGAGGCGATGTATCTTTCTACGGAATCTCACCTGGCTCATTGAAACAAAATAAGATTATTTTAACTTAGCCAGTTCCTCTCAATTTAACTATTAAAATTAAAACATTATTTTTAAATATCTAGTTGATCCATCTAAACAGCCAGTAGGGATGTTTACTGACTTAAAAATATGATTCTAATTAGTGCGTCAGTCAGATTATCGAAAAATATTGGATACGTGTTTTTTTGTTTTATCAAATCAATAAAAAATTACGAAGATAAACTCGGCAAAGATTTGAGTGGGGTGTTGTGACGTCACTCACCGGTAAAAGATGTCATACTAATGTCTTAGAAAATGACGTCACACGAGTTTTCAAAGCACTGTATCGTCTTCATTGTTTGTTAACGTGAAAACAGAATAAATATGTCTGCAATATTTTTTGGAAATCTATTTGACGGACTAATTACTTAGATTTTTTTTGTTAACTACCATATTGGTCGCTAGGAAACTCCAGTTTGATTATATACTGTGTAAAAACAACACACATTCATTTATAATTATAATAAATTATTATGTAAGCATGTGACAAACCCAACACGGATCCTGTAGAGGTAACACAATGAATTAATTACTTTAATAATTAATTAATGGTAAAAGAGTATGAAATGAATAAATATTAATAAATCTATTACACCGTTAGTCTCGTCTGTTAGATTGCCGGACCTTAGTCAGTAAATCACATGGTGTTACTCTAAAGGGTGCTCTATTTTACCGGCAGTCTTTAGAGTATTTTTATTGTTTACGTGAAGGAAAGTAAATGAGTAACTAAACTAAAACATCAAAAACCAAATCTGAAATAACAATAGTTTTCTTTAAAACATTGGAAATAGAACCTTTAATCATTACTTCTAATCAGCAGGGCTATTGCGTATCTATTAAATGACATTGGTTATCATATAGTATTTTGACGACACGGTTGGCGCAGTGGTTGAGCGATTGACTGCTGCGCAGCATGTCGCGGGTTCGATTCCCGCACGGAACAAATATTTGTACCACCTACAAGTATTTGTTCCGAGTCTGGGTGTTTTTCTATCTATATAATATGTATGTATTTACAAAAAAAAAAAATGTATATAAGTAGTTTATCAGCCATCTCGTTACCATAACTCAAGCTTTAGGTTGCTTAGCTTGGGACTAGATGGCGTTGTGTGAAATGTCCAAGGATATTATATTATCCAAGGATATAGTGTCCATCAATTAACTGTCAAATGGTTCCATTTTGTACTAAACCATAACCAATTTGACAGTTAACCCATGGACAATATGATAGCCACTGACATTTAAAAGATACGCAAAGAAAGCCCTACTGGGGGCCAATTCTCGATTTTAGAGATGGTGTCGAACTCGACAAAAATTTCTAATGACGTCATTTTTTCGACAAATTTTAAAAGTTGCTATTCTGGGGATGTCGAATTCGACATTTGTCGAAAGCTAACGTTAGAGTTCATGTCGAGTGCTTCTGAGCAGTAGAGATGTCATGTCGATTGTAGAGATACGTCATTTCTGAGTGAATTCGTTGAGTTTTGGATTGTACACTGTGTTTTCTTTTCTTTAATTTTTAAATAAAATACGGCTTGGCATCTCATACTTACTGGAAATTCGATTTATACTCTTTGATTTGTGCCCTTGCCTTGTTTGATTTTTCCCCTCCATGTTAAAATAAAACTTTTAAAATGTATAACAGCACCCAATAATGATGTAAACACAGTACATGTAAACATAACAAAAGTTTTGAAGGAACCGCAAAAAGGCGCAAATTCTGACACTGACAGACAGTCAACTGTCAATTTGTTTTCTATAATTCACGAAGAGCATACGAAAATCTTGAAACACACTAAACGTTTCGTTTTATACTTAAATAATTAAGTTTAGTCAGCGTTTTAAAACAAAATCATTCATTAACTCATAGCTACCTAAAACAGAACGTATGATTCTTCATAATGGTAACATTATCTTCACTCGACTCGACATTTTCGTGACATTTATTTCTATTTTAACTGAGAATACGGAATTCTGCTCAATTCGACATTTTTTGGTAGAGATAGAGATATTTTTAATAGACATAGAGATAGACTTACGATCTCGAACTCGAGATAAATGGCGAAAATCGAGAATTGGCCCCCTGGCCCTTGTTCCTATTCAACTTGGGGTCGGTGTAACACTTTTATTTTTTCATTCTCCCTAGCCAGAAGCCACAGCATCGTTGACTCCTTTCACGGTCATATCATTCCTCTCATAATTAATCCATCTTTTCTTTTGCATTAGAAAATATAACCAATAAAAAAAAAACATGATAAAATAGGAGATATTTGGGTTCAAATAATGAATTAAGACTTAAATAGTTAATTAATTCTAAAACTACTACTCTCTCTTCGTAACAACATAAAAAAAACTTTGAAAATAATAGCACCAGTTCTAAAACATCCTGTACTTTAATATACTTAAGTACAATAATATTCAGTAATTCCATCGCTTATTTGACTTAGTAATTTATGTAATAATAATAATAAACACTATTAATATTCTTGTTTTTATTACAGACACTCTTATTAATAGACCTCTCGTATATTTTAGGAGTATCTAGATTTTATGTTTTGAATAAATGTCCCACGGTTTGATCAATATTCCAATTACTATAATCAAATTAAAATCGATTTCCAAATAAAGCCCGTTTATGTTGATTATTGTGATTAAACAACAAATATTTGTATAAGTTTGTTTACGAGGCAATGTGATACAGGGTGCTATTTTTATATAGGTTATGGCAAAAGTAACGCTTCGATATAACAGTCATCATCATTATCATCATCGTCAGCCTATAATATTCCCACTGCAGGGAGTCAGGCCTCCTCTCTATGAGAGGGAAGGGCTATAATCCACCACGCGGGCCCAGTGCGGATTGGTAATAATAGTGTTGCATTGTTATTTTATCGGATTAATGATATTGACAGGAGCACGCTGTTGGTAAACGTTCACTAAATATAATACACTAGCGGACGTCACGCTGTTTCACTCGCTTAGTTCCCGTTTCCGTGTGAATACAGGGATAAAAAGTAGCCTATGTCACCCGGGGATAGTGTAGCTTCCAAACAGTGAAAGAATTTTTCAAATCGGTCCAGTAGTTTCGGAGCCTATTCGTTACAAACAAACAAACAAATCTTTCCTCTTTATAATATTAGTGTAGATAATGACGAGATTTTCCTAAAGCAGAGATGTACCTAACGGTGTATTCACGTTTGGCCGGATAAGTTTAACTGCCATGTAATAGGGGGCGTGCCTATTGTCACCAAGGGGCACACATTCAGACCTTTTTTTTGGCGGATGTAAAATCATCAAATAACCCTTCCCGCTTTTGGGCAGAGCGAAAGGGAGTGTCAGACTTCTACTGACAAAAACCACCCAAGTTCCTTCTTAGCCTTGTATATCGAGGCCGTGGTTTCTCTTACAACATCCCGCAGCCGCGGGCCCCTTCCATGTTGCTGACAACGTTTTGAGGCGCGCGAGGAACACGAACGCGCCGTCGACACGGCCTGTCGTCGTCATATGACGGACGGACGGCGAGCTAGCCCATTACTCACCGTCCACAGGCCCGCTTCTACGGTGGCCACACATTCAGACTTTGTGGCTGCTACTGAAAGTTGATGATGGGAAACCTAATAACAATTTGGTCGACCCGGGAATTTTCCTGAATCTTCAAGATTAATGGCACCATTCATTTCATTTTTACTCTTCAAACTGCTTCAGATTACAACAATATTTAAACATAAACAACTTTTGATTGCAGCAAAAGGTTAGGCTAGTTAACTCAACTGTTACTTAAACCATCTATTTAACCGATCGTGTTCAAATTAATAACGACTATTTGTATTACAAAACCATAAAAAGGGCTCGGCGATTAAATACCAATAAATAATCACCGATACTTACAATCGTTTAATAATAATCTCGAATAAATTTATAAGGGAAAGTTGTTCAAACATAATAAAACGCAACACTAACTATAAACAAATAAAACTAACTAGCGATGATCACAACTCGTATTAGCATCGTTTGGTATCGATAAACACACTCGATTGATTGCGTAAACATCGGTCATACGAATCGAGAATCGATTTATCTTTGAATTGATCGACAAACAAACGGGTATACCATTTATGACGATTCGAGGGACGTTAGAATCGGATGCCTTGTATGAATATTCGTATGATCGGCCGGACCATTCCTGGTGTATGTAAATTACTATCATAACATCATTGTCAAAATCAAACACCTTGTATATACTTCGACTATTCAAGGTACTTCAAACTCTATCTCGTTGTTCTAAAGTTATATTTTCAATGGTATTAGTTTGTCTCTTGTTACTAAAAGGAAGTGTTAGAGCTAGTGTTAGCTGCACCTCGATAATCTTTAAATTAACGACGTTCTAATTTTAGGGCTATTCAATTATAACTATTGACGGTGAGATTGCGTTAGTCTATTTGTCATTTCGTTTCTTATTGTATGAATGACTGTTACGCCTTCTTTAAAGGGCTGGCAGAGATGTTCGTAGACTTGGTAGATAAGTAGATTAATTTAGGCTGTAGACAGGTTTAGAAAAATAAATATCTTGACGTCTGACAGGGAAGAATGTAAGTAAAAATTGCATTGCGCCGACCCCAAGTTAATTGGGACGAGGACAGGGAAATGATGATTATAATTCTATTGTAGGTACATTTTCCAGAAGATGATATTTGTCAAGGGCGCACAGTCTAATTATTATTATTATTATTAAATAGCCAAATTACCCAATAAGGAGGTTTACGGACTAAAAAAATGTGATTCTAATTAGTCCGTCTGTTAGATTATCGAAAAGTATTGGATACGTATTTTTTGTTTTATCAAATCAATAATAATGTACAAAGATAAAACCCGTCAAAGATTTGAGTGGGGATTTGTGACGTCACTGACCGGTAAAAAATGCCATACAAGCGTCTTAGAAAATGACGTCACACGATTTTTCAAAGCACTATATCGTCATCATTGTTTGTTTACGTGAAAAAAGAAAAAATACGTGTCCAATATTTGTTGAAAATCTATCTTACGGACTAATTAGTTTTTTTTTGTTAACTACTCTATTAGATGATTAGTTTCTTTGTTACTTTAGATAATCAAACGTGTTGTTTACCTACTACAAGAGTGCCAACATACCTATAAAAAATATGTGTTATCGGACAAAAAAAGTTAATAAGGTTTCAATTTATTGAAGTGATTGTCTTTGTAAAAAAAAATATGTATGTCTGTCTATAAACATATCACATGAGATGATGGAAATAAAAAATAACACTGACTCGAATCCTCTAACGGTACATAATGTCAAAATGCAAGAACATACTTAGTAACAAATTTTTAGTTGCTCTTTCGCTTCAATTTAATTCTTGAGAATCTTATTATTGTTATTTCTTTTGTGAATGTACAGACGCCAGCACATCAAGCTACCCGATACTGTTAAATATTCCCATCAACCCTGAACCTTATACTTTAAC
The DNA here is from genome assembly GCA_932274075.1 of Diarsia rubi. NCBI lineage: Eukaryota > Metazoa > Arthropoda > Insecta > Lepidoptera > Noctuidae > Diarsia > Diarsia rubi. The sequence goes on along the minus strand of OW026433.1, from coordinate 11,249,794 downwards.
GATACAGTTGAAAATATGTTTAAAACTAGGATACATTGCAGTAGCTTGATGTCCTCGCGTCTGTACTGACCGAGCCATTTTTAATGCACTGAGGACTATTTGTACGTATTTCCGATAAAAGCATACCAAACGAGCAGACAGACAAACAAACAATCTTCTTCACGACTGGTTTACAGAAACTGTTGAATCTACAGCTATTGTCAATGCAACTAAAAAAAATACTAACATAGAAAAATATGAGAATACTAGCTGACCCGCACAACTTTGTCTGTTCTCGCCACCACTGCGATCATTTTTGGTTCTAGACCATACCTGGGAACCCCCCCTAGTTACGGAGATTTTGGGGGTCAAAGTTCCAAATTTTGCACAGCTGTTTTTGTAAATACTTACTAGTTTTTCAGGTTATAACTTTACTTGAATTACCTCCATAATGACCCTTTACTATTCAAAACATCCACCAGCACAATGTTTTAAGAGTGCTACGTTGAATTTTACCGTAAAATGTGATTTTTGACCCCAAAAAAAAAAGTCGTTTCCCTGCAAAGATTCTTAGTTACTTACTGAGGTACTTAGTTTGATGTACAGAATGCTTGGTTGACGTATACATACGTATATACAGAGTGTAAATTAACCCTTCAAATATGTATGAAGGGTTAATTTACACTCTGTATAGCTCATAACTAGATACCCAGGTATCGAACGATAAATGGGCTATCCAACACTATAATATTTTTTTAACTCGAACCACTAGCTCCTGAGATTAGTGCGTTCAACCAAAATAACTCTTCAGTTTTATAATATTAAGTACAGATTTGAATTTCGCGAGTCACCCTGGCGATTGTAGAAACTTATATGCAGTCTACCATTTCTTTACAACGTATAACTGACTAAATATACCATTTATTCTTCAACAGTAACACAATCAGAACAAGAGCGGTCCTGCATCGCGCTGCTGCGGCTCCAGCGTCGATCCGGCCAGTTCCTCTGGGTACATGCCGTTCTGCAGCTCAAGGATAACCTGGAGAACTCGCAGAGACCTGTCATCGTGTGCACTAACCAAGTGTTAAGGTAAGCAGCTGAGTTGAAGAATTTTTAATGATAAAAAAAAGGCTAGAAAATAGTTTCTCCTTGACTGACCCATATTTTATCTGAGCAGACATGATTTGTAACGAAGTTGATAAAGCTGGATTGAATGTTTTATTGTAAGTAACCATTTTGTCAAGTTAGTACTTAGTCAAGGTGTAAACGGATCCTTCAGAAAGCTACACAAATAATATTTTACGGTAAGAGTACAAGTAATGCACCAAAACATTGTGTTAAGAATGGATGGAAAAAGGGATGCATTGAAAAGTTAGTATAATAAAAATAGTAAAAACGTTGTAACTGTGACCCCCGATTTCTCCGAAACTAAAAGGTGTGGTTCAGTACAAAAATAATAACCAGACTCAAAATATCGCAATGACGGGGATAGCCAGTGCCTTTAGGCCTTTTTATGTCCTTGTCTGCCGCCCGGGCGCCTAGCTCTAGCAGAGCGACAGCGATAGTTTCATCAAATACATAATTTTCAAGTTACACACACCTATTTTTTGCGAAATTAAAATATGATCACTAAATTTTATAAAACAAAGTCCTCCGCCGCGTCTGTCGGTTCACGATAAATTCAAAACAGATTTTCATGCTGTTTTCACTATGGATAGAGTGGTTCTCGAGGAAGGTTTAAAGTAAGTATATCATTTGTCATATATCAAGTTACAAAAATAATAATAACCGACACCCTCAGAATCAGCTAGTTTTATTATAAAATAAGCCAATGTAGATCTAGATACACCGTGGTATTCACCTCAGATGCTGAACTACACATTCTCTAAAACAACTCTGCTCTCTCCGACCATAACCTACGCTACTAAACCACTAAATGGTTCCACAACTCACAAAAATTGCCCATAATAGCCCGTCCACATATAGCATCTCTGATTACCCACTAATGCGTCGAAACGAGCGGCGTTGCCCGATCAAGGGTTAAATCACTTCATTGCCTGTCCTGCGCCTGCACAATTATTGTGAACAAACGTTAAATATTTAGACACTTTAAGTGATCGATGCTAGAGATGGATTGATTCATGCTTAGGCACTGAAATGGAAGTGGGAGTGGTGTGGAGTGAGAGTGGGTGGAAGTGGTGGTGTGGCGCGCCTAAAAGATCAGAGATGGACAAAAAGAGTGACCGCATGGGTGCACAAGGCAAAACAAAGAGAGGCAGACCTGTAGCTAGCTAGGATGGCGAACTCAAAAATTCTGCCGGCCCAATGCGGAGAGCACTGGCTATCTTTGGAGGAGGCCTTTACCTGCAGAGGTGTTCTTGCAGACAACTAAAAATATTTTTATACAAAAACTAAATTTAAGAACGAAACCTAATTTACTAGCAAAAAAATTTAATTTACGAGTAAATTACCTACTGCTCTTGCTGTAAATAGAAATAAAAAGGCGTTTTTTATTTTTATTTATTAAGTGATAATGATAAAGTATCTTCGCTGTGGATAAAAATAACATAACATCACGCCTGTAATCCCCGAACTGCTAAGCAGAGGTTTACCCGACACCCAAACTATGATGGCTTTTGTATTTGATAAATCCTACTAATAATATGAACGCGAAAGTTTGTAAGTACTCGTATGTATGTATGGAGGGATGTTTGTTACTCTTTCACGCAATAACTACAGAACGGATTTTGGTAAAAGTTGGTATACAGAGAATTTATAACCTGGATTAACACATAGGATAGTTTTTATCCGGATTTTATCTTCCTGTGAAATAATTTTTGAGTTGTAGCAGGCGAAGCCGCTGGCAACACAGTGATATTACAGTTTTTTTTATCAAATGCCGAGCAAAATAGACCACTGCTTCGTTGTTTTAGTGGTCGCGAGCGCGACTGCTGAGGATTAGGTTCTGGATTCGATTCTAAGGCCGGCAAAGTGTTGTTGAGTTGATAGCCACAGGCTAGCTCGCCCCTTCCTTACATAGGACTCAAACATTACTTGCGAAATGTGAGAGTACTATTAATTTGAGTACACCTTTGCCTTATCCTTTAGGGATTACTTGCGTGATGTTTTAAATAGTCTTTCATCATCATCTGCCTAGCCTCTTCCCAACTATGTTGGGGTCGGCTATCAGTCTGACCGGATCCAGCTGAAGACCAGTATTTTACATGAAGCGACTGCCTATCTGACCTCCACAACCCAGTTAATACTAGGTAATACGATACTCTTTGGTAAGACTGGATGTTCAGGTAACTGACTACCTGTAACGACTGCTAAAGATCTATATATGGCAGCCGAGACTTACCGTGCTTACTTAACGTGCTTTCCGAGGAACAAAGGAAACTCGGTATGTCGGGCGGTCACCCATCCACAGACCGACCTAGGCAATTACCTAAAGATCAACCCGAGTGTCAGTTCTTATTAACCCAAACGAGCTCTCACATTAAGCCACGAGTTCTCTCAGACTTTATGTTAACAAATAATGCATCGAAAATCCTTTACACCTTGTACACTATGGGTCAAACTGAATAAAACAAATCAGTGCAGTACCTACTTCAAGTTACTATAAAAGGTATGCCCCTATAGGCCACCCTATTTGTAATAAGTCACCTTATTGCTCCAATAGGGTATTTTACCAAAACAATCTAATTAATCCGTCTGTTAGTTTATCGAAAAATAATGAATACATGATTTATCAAATTAATAAAAATTTACGAAAATAAAACGTGTCAAAGATCATGAGTACTAAGTACTAACCTTGTGAGGTCACATTGACTTGACGCGACTTTTTGAAGCACTGTATCGTCTTCATCTTTAGTTTATGTGAAAAAATAAAAAAATACGTGCCCATTATTGTTTGGAAATCTATCTGACGGACTAATTAGATTTTTTTAGTTAACTACCCTATTGGTGAGGCAACATAGGAATCATTTGACTTATTATCCTTTAATATTTCTGCAGGCAATTTATCTACATTATTTCACTTCAAAATTACAAATAATTACCAGTTCAAGCAATCATAAAACCGTATTATAGTTATTATGCAAGACTAAAGATCAAATTACATGTCTAATTATTAAATATATTTACTAAATGTACGTGAAATAGTAAGGTTATGTTATTATAATATATCAATAAACGTCAGAAGTGCAAGTAAATGCGAAACGTTGAATAAATACCAACTAAAGTAACAAACACCATATTGCGCAGTCATAAATAAAGCACTTTAAATCATATTTAATGTGCTCAGAGTAACACAAATAATTCTATCGCCAAATCGTAGCTCAAATTATATGCACAAAGAGTAAACAGAAAGTGGAGTAGCAACAGTTACCATGAACACCTCAATGCTTGATGCTTGAAACTATTTTTAAGTGTAACTTCTGAAGGTCCGAATACGGTATATCTATTCAACGGTTATAACGTCAGAGTCATGACTTACACCTTATATGTATTATATACCATATCCAGGACCACTGTACTTGGCAGCCCAATTGAGCAGAGCGAAGTTGCAATTTTTTTTAGCCTCAGTCACAAATTAAGAAACACACAGGAATCAAGTAACCTCCTTTGTTCATAATTACTAAAAAGTAGTTTAATCTACTCTTTTTTGAACGGTCTTGTGTTCCTACAATATCAGTTTGATTCGTGCCAGTTGCATACTTCATGGTATCAGTGTACTCTGTGGCGTATTGAATGGCTACATTCAAGTCATTATAATAGCTTCTGTTTAGGTTCTCAAGATGATCATAAAAGTCGTAAGCGATCTTCGCTAGCCGTTCTTTGAAGCTATTTCACAAAATGTCTCTTACATCATTTGGAATTTATTTAATTAGTCAATAAATGGCGATGACTGGGCAAATATGATATTAGGGTATAGATTGAATATCTTAATATTATATAATTGCATGGCACATGTGTGAGTACTATGTACTATAAAGCCACTTTTTACATTTAGTTATTTTTTAGTGACGTTGCCCTGGTGTCTGAGAGTATGTCATGCTCACTTAAATGTCTCGCTGATGGTGGCGCATGTGTCGGATCATTAAATTCCCTTCAAAATGGTTGAGTTGAATGGTGCTGATCCAGGCGTCATGTTCGTGAACGGGCGCTGTCAGTGGAGACTGGTCATCTCTTAGTTGCCATGGTTTATTTATTTATTTTTATTTATTATATGTGTTTACTCCGGACGCTCTTAAATTGCACGTCTTGCTACATAGTTCTCACATAATATACCATTTCAACATGAATGATGTAATGTACCAAGATTTTGTAATAATATTCTGATTGAAAAGAGTGTCCATGGAGTTTCTTGCCCTTTCTTCTCCATAGAGATCTACGCTAGGGAATGGGCAACTACAGTACTTTCACAAGTGATTACGCCTTGTGTCTGTGACTGTAGCTTTAGAGTGCAATGCGTCGTTTCGGGGGTTACTGCGTCGAGTTGCGCGGCGCCGGATGTTTGCGGCGGCGAGTGCTGCGGGTGCGGGGGCGTGCGGCGGCGTGTGCCGTGGCGGCGGGTGTGCGGGGCTCCGGGTTGCGGGGCCGCGGTTGCGCGTTGCGGCGTGCATTCGTTGTTCCGTGATTCGGGGTCTCGTGCATTCGTTGTAGCGGTGTGCGTCGCTGCGTGCTTTCGTGCTCGCGGTGCTCGTTGTTGCTGGCATTCGGCGGCGTGTGATTCGGCGTGGTGGCTTTCGGAATGACGTATTGCACTCGTAGATTTGTTTTTATGAATTGTTCTTCTGACATTCAAAAGTGCCTATAAAGGTTTAATTGAAATAAATGCTTTGAGTTTGAGTTTATGAAATTTCCGTACATTCATCTGTGTCATTCAATAAACTTTAGATTTAAGAAGTTAATTATAGTTTTATGATAGATTACTGTTTTCCAAGAAGTATTACTCCGATCGGTACTTTAGTACTACTTTGGTCCCGTCGGGGCCGCGGGTTGTACACTAGTTATCGCAGCCTCGACATAGAGGGCTAAGAAGGAACATGGGTGGTTTTTAGTCAGTAAAAGTCTGACACTCCCTTTCGCTCTGCCCAAGAGCGGGAGGAGTTTTTTGATGATTTTCCACCCGCCAAAAAAAAAAGACTACGAATTTGGTACAGATACATAAATTTTATCCTGCCCATAACTCAGTTTATATAGAGTTGCCAAGTCATAAGCCATTTTGTTTTTCACTGGATCCTCCCATCGTTTCTTTTATCATTACATAATTATTTATTCTGTGACGCTACTCATCACACCGATATCGACATTTATAATCTTACCGCAGTATTAAGCAGACATACGAGTAAGTACGATCAATGTATGTTCCAAATAAAATTTCACAATTTTGACGAAAAATAATTTTGAAAAATACGTACTGTAACTAGTAAATAATTAATTATCTTTTCTTTATCACCACTTTCATATTACACTTATCAGTCCACACATCAAATTAGGCCCTTCCTCCATCAACAAACAATATCATGTAAACCAACACTAAACGGTACGATATTTATCGTCAAGTTACCGGTGTTCAAGCTACAAGCAATTATGTTTACGGCTCAGCGGTTCAAGCCAGTAATTATGAATTAAACTATAATTGGAGATAATTTTACAAGGTATTTTGTTTGCGTTCGTCTCGACAACATTTTTTAAATTCCGAGATGCATCGTGCTATATTTTCTTGGTTAGGATGTGTTTTAATGGTGTGTAAATCTGATGGTGGTATGACTAGGACATAATTATATATAAATAATTCTTTAACATGATAATAATTTTACCTAGTTGAGGTTTTTGAAGAGGGAAAGGTAACAGCTTAGAATAGGCAGTTAATTTTAGGCTGACATGCCAGTAATGCCTCTTTGTTTCTGCAGTTATTAACAAATTGAACTGTAGCCAATACGCTAGTTATGTAGAACAAACATTTAAATTAGTAAAATATTAATATTAATAAAATATTCAAACTGAATTAAAGACGTTTTGCTAACGAAACTACGGACTGCTAACGCGGTCCGTCAAGTTTTCCAACTTGACGGACCGCCTATAAATTCATTTTCAAAAGATAGGATGGCGGGTTACCTCATGAAATGAGCCCACGACAGTGCAAACGAGAGAAACAAAATAAGAACACAAAAAGGCAGAAACAAACGAACAAGATAATAAAAGCTCCCTAGAACAATAACTCTAAAGTGTATCTGAAAGTCTAAAGCTCGCGAGCTAATTGAGCCCAAAGCCACACTATTAACCGGACCGATAATTCTGCCGGCCCACGGTGCGCCGACTTTGAAAAATTACGGTCATAACTTAACGCGGTCACTTACAGACTTCCCTATTGAGATATCAATACTAGATGACGTCGAACGACGTACGCCTCTCGCGTAAACACGGCCCGTACTATTGTTGAGGAAACTCGAATTTGTTGCTAAGGACCAACATGATATTCTGATGACAATATGGCGCTCAAAAAGATAAATAAATTCCAAGATGGACGCTTATTTTACAAAGACAAATGTTACATTTGAAATTTGCAAAAACGGTTACAACGTTTTCGAAGTTTAATGAGATAACCATGTAGATATCCAATTAATACAATATCAACTTACTTAGTCATGTTTTCGTAATAAGAAGACAATTCATTTTATAGATTGCTCATGAGTCAAGCATAACTTTTCTATGCCTCGTTAATTGGCGTTAATAGTCACAATCATACACTAGCAATTTTAGAAGGCCAATTATGTTTCATTTTGTTTACTTGTCTTGATTGGAATAGCCTACATTTGACTTACACTCTTCTAATGATACGCTACGTAGTCATTTCCATTCAGAGCATTCGTTATTCTTTCCATTCTTTGGTTTTTTGCTCGCGTGTCGGAATTCAAAGCTACGTCATGGTACGCAATGATACAGTTCGGAATCACAGCTATAATAAATTAAATTTAACGATCACACATGTTTAAGTGACAGTTTGCAAGCAACGAATACCGAGACTACTTTCGCTGTGTGTTTTCTGATCTCTCTAATCAGTGACTCGGTTCAGGCATTGCTTTTGATCTTCCATGCTTATTTTCTAAGCTGCATTGCGAATATTTATCTACTCTGTTCCATGCAATCGAGTGTTAAAACTCGATCGAACATCTAGAGTTCGTAGTGAAGCTTCACAGAGAATAAATATTGTAAGGGGGTGATTTATAGAGCCGGGGCGAGCCTCGCAAGCCGATCGGCCGGCCGATGTTACTATCGGGATGGCTTGAAATATGCCTGCAAAGGGCTATTGTTGTGATGTGAGAAACGGTGTTTAACAAGCGCCGGGTTTGATCGATGGACCCGGCGGATACAACCGTCTATATTTTATAGCACGAAAATACACGAAAACTGCTGCTAATTTTGAAAATTTGTTCGAGTTTTATGGCCAGATTGGTATGAAGTATCGTTTGTGGAGAAAGTAATTTCGATGATGGATCCTTTCCGAAAATTTTGCGTTATGATTTAGTGCCATCAATCAGTTCTTACATTGTAGATAATTGATCCAAAGAATGCTATAGAAAGGTCGCAGCTGGCCGAAGAAATTCCACAGCGATGCGAAAGATTTCCTAAGGAACTGCTTCCTTATTCAAAGGTGCATACCATTAAAGGCGTAATTAAGATAACGTCTGACTTAACACTTTCCTTAACATTAAATTCAACACCATTCACAATCCGGATTAGGCATCTAGATAATAATCGGCGCGAACAAAGTCATTATGGCTCGGCCTACAGTGACAAGACCGATTCATATTAGTCGAGGTAGGCGCTATTTAGATAGTAAATCTAAATTAATTTGAATGGGCGAGTGGGTGACAGTCCAGCTGACCTAAACAATCAGGCACAAAGGGCGGTGGCGCGGTCCTTAGCCACTTAGCTCTTGGGTAGGAGTGGTGCATGTCATAAGCAGACATTTAAGCGATAATACCACCCGAAGACCATTTACCGTTAAAAGCACAAATTATGTTCGTTAGTACACGTAGTTACCTCAAAATGCTGGTTATGAAACTTTAAGAGCTTTGGCTCTTAAGCAATTAGTTACTCAGGGAAACAAATTGGACTTAAGTAGGCTTACCGAAGTCATACGTACCTACATATAAGAAAACATTAATAGGCTTAATAGCTTAATCAATAAAGTTAGAATTTCATGAAACGAAACCTTATATTCAGTGCAAATAAACTTTTAAGGTGATTACGCTTAAGGTCAAACGCAATATTTAAAATGTATGGTATGAGGTCTGGTTGATTGTATGCATTTCGCGGGTATACTTTTGATAGGCTGATAGCAAACTCAAACTCAAACTCAAAGCATTTATTTCAATTAAACCATTACTGGCACTTTTGAATGTCATAAAAGCTTAAAGTATACCCGCGCTTAACTTCTAGAGTATTCAAACGTGACAGTACCTAGTTACTCAGCAAATTGATGAAAGGTTGTCAATCCCTACTTCTTGACCAAATTATACGAACGCTTTATTTCACAAATTGCACCAAAACTTGTACGGTGGTGGCTATAAATCCGCTGTGCTCACAAGCTCAGTTGCATTGTTCGCGGGATTGCGTCATTTGTCACGTTTCTGCGCTGATGCTCTTGCGCAACCTACTCATGTTACTTCGTGCTCTCCACTGACAAATACTGTTGCTTTTAATAATGAGCCCGGCTTAAGTACGTGAATAACTGATTTAATAGCGTCCCGAGCTTTACTTTCCAGCCATTTGATCGATAACGAAAACATTTCACGGGTATTCATAGTGACTAGAGATTTCTTTACTAACAAAAAATCATGTTACTATTCCAGGTTTAATTGGTTCATTACTTTGAAGCATAAAAACATGCTGCGTAAGCGCCAAGTGACGGTTTTTTGTGGATGACACGTGGCATAGGTCTCGATAAAGAACCGTTTTCGTTGTTAGACCATCAAAAGAAATATCGCCGTTAAAAGTGTATGAGCAAGTAATTTAACGCTTGTTTATACCCACCTATGGCATGTACAAGTGATACGGTGAACGACAACAAATTGTCAACATGTCGGCCGCCTACGTCATGTCGACGAGATTTATGCGTTCAGGCTGCGCGGACGCACAAATTGGCGGGAAACTGAGAACATGGACGGATACGTTGATTTCCAACATTCCATTAACTCGGTTATGCATAACAAGCACTGGATTATGTAGACAATATAAAAAAAAGTCTAACTAGAATGCTTGAACCTTGAAAATTATCTGTAAAGGATCTTAGTTAAATAGGATCTACGACTACGACATTTTATAGACGTTGGCAGATTTACATTAGTATAATTAACTAAATACATGTTCAAACGTATGATGTTAAGGAGCACGTACTTAAATAATTTCTGACTTCACGTATTTTACTTAAAAGGACGACATAACCGACTACTCGTCCTTTGCAATTTAAAAATAAAATGTTGCCATTAAAGCAGTGCTCTTGCTGCACGTTTCATTTTTTGGTAGACGAATTAAGTAAAAATCTTCTACCAATTCCAGCCAAAGATTTAAACACTTCACCGCTACAGCATTTCAAATCGAATTTTCAAAACAGTCATTTCTAATATGAAATATCTTATTATACTCGTACAAATGAGCATAAATTAATGGCAACTAAAGTGCATAACTTACCTACTGTTTCTACAATATCTACGAGGCGTTCAGTACGGCTTTTAGCATAAATAAAATGTTAGCACAACCCAGCCATAAATCACTGAAGGTCGTAAGGGTCAAGTTTATTAATGCAGAACGCGTGTAAACATAGCGAATAGCGTTTTATCCTGACGCCATTTTGGTTCTGAAGCCTTCACAACAGTATCTTTGCTTAGAGTGAATGTAATAGCGATTTGTCGCCGTCCGACACATATCTATACACTTTGATGTACTGTCGTCGTCAACTCAGCAGTTAGGTTTGCCTAGACTGATTTATAGCCAATTATTTTAACGATTTATTTTTAAATAATAACGGTTTCTCTATTATCTACAGAAGGTAGGTTCTGTTTTTTAATGTGCCACTATACTGAACTGATTTTTCCGAGTTTGGCAAGGGTGAGCTCTTTTTTTGTGAATTGCATCTCACATGTCAATCTTGGAGGTTGTCGTCTACTTAACCGGACTATCTTTTAGGTGTCTTGAGAGTAAAGCCTCTGGCCAAGGGCAAAAGCTCTATGTGTAACGTTGTCTTATATTCCAAAAAATACTTGACTTTTACAAATCTAACACGTACCTACAATTTTCTTGCTAACGTTACAGAAATAAAATAGGATTAACAACCACTCTCATAAAGTCCTCTTATCAAGTAATTAACAACAAGTTGCAGTACAATTACAGTTACACGTAGGTACAATTTAACAGTATAAGCAAAATAGTATGTTGTAGGCCCAATAAACTCACTCCGTCGACATTTAATGAGGCACATAACTAATTATAAATCTACTAGCTGTTGTCAGCGGCTTCACCCGCTACAACACGAAAATTATCCCACGGGAAAATAAAATCGGGATAAAACTATCATATGTGTTAATCCAGGTTATAAACTATCTGTGTACTAAATTTTATCCAAATCCGTTCAGTAGTTTATACGTTAAGAAGTAACAAACATACACACTCACACACACACACTCACAAACTTTCGCCTTTATAATATTAGTGTGGTTAATCGCAATCAACGGATCCAGCCAACATGCATTGAATATGCATGTTTAACAAATTCAGTCTCACGCTATTAATTCTTTCAAGCATTTTCAACCCACCTGTACCGACGTAGGTCCAGGGCTGAGTCCAACTATGTGACATTTCCCTGCATCCACTATCTTAAAGGTCGCAAACACAAACGTTAAGTGAACTCGCGCGAAAGGTTACATTAAGTACAAATTCAATACTGTGTATTCACTTTGCCTTACCCGCACAGTCATTACATGTCGTTTGTTTAAATGTTCTTCATTTCGTCGACAATCGGAGATTTGTGACGTAGATAACATACGTATGTATCTTTTGTTAACTAGCAACGAACATAAGGTTGTTAACTAACTTTATTGGCAATAAGTTTATTTATATCTTGCAACAGGACGACGATTGTAGATAAAAACAATTTAATTGTTTAACAAAACAACGTTGATTTGCTTTGTCATAGGCTTCGCAAAGTGCGGCATAAAGAATGTTAACTACAGTCAGTAGAAAACGCTTTTATAATGGAAGCGATAAAATTCTCGCCGCTCGAAAATGCAGTGGTTTTATCGGAAAATCTCAGACAGCAAACTCTATTTCAACTATTTGTGAGAAGGCTGCTAAACAAGGGACTTGTAAAACACATTACAAGTCTAATATACTGTCGTTATCTGCGATTAATGTAATGGAACATAACCTAAACTACTTCGATACATAATAAATAGGCGGCCGTAACGCGTGGCGAAACGAATCCCACTAAATATAAACATTAAACTTTAGTGCTCCTCTTTACAATTCTAGTAATGGGTAAAGCTTGTAACAATGTCGTAGAGACTAACGCGAATTCTTTCCAGCTATATGCAATCACCATTTAAAAGATATTTTAATTGTTTGCGTAACTCATAACTTACCATCTATTTCGAGTTCAAGGATTCTTGCGCTTGAACAAGCTATTCTACTCAGATAAATATTGATGGTTGATACAAGGGGAATGTTTTATAAACCTTATTTTTTTACATACTATACTAGCAATAATATTTTATTATTCACAAACATTTGGTAAGGATCGTGAAGATCCTCCTCCCCACTGAATCGAGTCTAACGTTGTTTTTTTTTTGTCAACAGCGAGCAGGAAGCAGCAGTAATGAAAGCCAACCCTTGGCTCTACCACTACTACGCGGTTCAATCCAAGCTACACTACGGACTGGCTTACGAAGCAGCAACGAGGATGTATGGACCACCACCATCCGACATACAGGTCTACCCTCCGAACATGCAGTACACACCGACTCCACCCGTCTGCATCAATGGCAACCAGCCTGTCATGATGCCCAACCCTGGCATACAACCTCACATACCACACATCCCACCACATATAGCACCCATGCACTACGCCTACGAAAGGACAGACAACGGACCCGTAGATTATTCAGTCTCACTGCAGGAAAATAGGTAAGATATTCTACTTTCCGATTTGATGGTCAACAATTGTTAATTATGCTAATGGAATTAAACTGTTCATGGCCATAACTCGATTAATTTCAAATTGTCAGTCCATTTAACAACATAGTGTTTAGGTATCAGGTATGGCCTAGAAATGATCTTGCTAATTGCACTATGACCTCATGCTGTCCATCAAATATGTCGTTTTTGGAATGCGCGTGTAATTTAGCTCCATCTTGAAATTGTTTTCTTGATTAACTGTGACGCTCTTGCGTAGTTAGTCCGATTGAAATTCCACATGTGTAACTTTAGCTTCCTTTTTCAGGTATCACAATATACGGATAGAGGATACGAGGATTCAGCCCAATGCTAAGCGGAAAGGGAAGAGTTTAGAAGACAAATCAAATACCCCAATAACAAATATGTCACCTAGATGCACACCTTCAACTATAACATCAGGAGGAGATACTCTAATAGCAGTTTCAGCAGGGTCAATTGCCAGTAGACGACCGGGATCCAAAAACTTTAACATAACTGAAACAGAAATGGTTGACCAATGGAACCCAAGTCCAACGTGGTCAGAATCAGCGTTACAAAAGGTGCCTGATGTCTGTCACCAAGACCTGAGTCCTTACGTGACGACGACGCCTCCTACGCCGTCCGGGACACCTACAGCCTACACTCACAACTACAGTCACACCTTCGTGTTCGACTGGTCACCAGAGCAATATGTTCCTCATACTAACAATAGATGTAACACAATAACCACAGAAAGTTCCTATCAACAGACTTGGAATAGGAGTCAAAGGACAACGTTCGCTAATAGCGCGGAGAACTCGGTAGATGAAAACTCCAATCCTAATAGATTAAGTTTACCAATGAGGGTCAGTAATCCACCGCCAGCGTATAATGCATCTAGGGAAGATGTACTTAGAAGGCAAATTGGTAAGTTACTGCATTTGAATTGAATGAGAATTTTAGTTATCGTATCTACTGTTGGAACCAATATTTCGTATCTTAAGATAGTTGGAATCTGTTTCGAAGTGCAGAGATTGTAGATACATAAATAAAGCAAGATAAATGCGCAGCAGCAATGCGTCTGCACTACCTACACCAGATAAAACATCAGAATAAAATATATTAACGTTCCCTTTTTCTTATTGTTCTAGATCGACCACATTCAGATTCGCCGGATGCCAAAAAGCCTGCGTTATAACTGTAGCTTAATTCCATGTAATTTCTTTGAATAGTTAAATAATAATTTGTTACCCTGTAATAATAAATTTTATTAATTGTAGTAAAAGCTCTGGAACTCTCCTGTGATCTTTGTGTTTAATTATTTTTTGTATAATTATAGATTTTTAATTTGTACATAAAGATTGTCCGGTATCATGGATTCTGTACAAAATTATAATAAACTAGAGCGTAATTATTGTTCACATTCAATGTGATTTGTTTGTGTATACGAAATGTATTATTTTTGTAAATATTTATAGGTAGTGTACTAGTTTGGTAAATCGATGCCGTCCATTTTCCTAGCCTTTTATTCCCAGTGTTATTCATAAATTATGCGCAACCGCAATATTGCTTCTGGTACCGTTCAACTACGAGGTTGCAACTCCCTATTGAATAAAACAATAGCAAGTCTGGTTTTATCTCGTCGCTCTAATTTCTCTTTCTGCCTTTAAGTATAAAAAAGTAATAAAAGCAACCAACGAGCAAAACAAAAATTTCTAAAGCCTGTTTACTTTGGGAATGGTATTTGCCAATCTCGTTTCTTTTTGAGGGGGCATTCAATCAAACTCTTCTTTATATCCAACCAAATTTGAACTAATTGATGTATTGTTTCGTTTGGGAAGTTCAATTTTATTATGGCAATTTTATTATAGAAGTTCCTTCGACCAATAATTTAACGAACATTCCTTTCCGAACAAATTCTAGTTCGGTCCAATGTTGGAACTCATAGAATTAAGAATATTGTACAAAATAGTCGTAAGTGTGTAAAATACGAAACAGGAACAACAATTTGTAACAGGAGTGCCTAGTATTAATTTATGATCACTATTTTGTTGATTGCGTTTTGCAAAGTAAAGATTATTATGACCTTGGATATTTTGTTTGATTTTCCTTTTAAAAAACAGGAATTTAAATAAATAAAACTTTGAATTTTATAATGGATTTTATTTTACATAAGCTATAATAATATAATGACAATTTTAAATTAATCTTACACATAAATACACATCAATCAGGTCTAAGGCGCATATTCCTCATAAGACATAGATCTCTAGCAGTATCTTTGCGGCCATAAGGAGTCGCTAAGTCATACAATCGGAGGATCAAACTTATATTGAAACCATCAGGAAGACATTTTATCAACGTCGGTACAAGTTCACTTGGCATTTTCTGCAAAACTACTGGTGCTCTATCCTGTCCACATTGCACAACATAAACAAGAAACTGTAAAATGAAATCAGTCTGCGGCGTAACGTCTCCATTTTTTCCAGCCAATTGGGAGAAAGACGTGTACAATATGTCTAGGGCGGTCAGTAAAGGCTCTTTCAAGGTTACTCCAGAAATACTGTGGCCTTGTGAATAGTACATGCTGTCAGAGGAGTTGTCGTTCAATCTCCGTACTTTGTTGGATGTAACCATTTCTATGTCTTCAGAATCGTCGTGACGACGTTTTCTGGACGTCTGCCCTTTGGTCAGGTTGCTGTGTTCAAGAGCAGCGTAAATGCAATAAACGGACAGTTTTGCTAAAATGGCGCATTGCGGTTCAACAAGATCTTCACATAGTTTAGCATTATACAAGTATTGCGGTAAAACATGAAGCAACAGAGCCTGAGTGCATTTCTCAATATTCAGATGGAACATAGCCAAAACAATGTCGATTGATCTTTCAAGGTCTTCCTGATAACGGAATTTCAGTGTTTCTTTTACTAAGTTTGTGACAAACCAAATTGGCCCTGTTGTATTCAGAATACTTTCTATAGTATGAGTAGCATCAATGTGTAGATAGCCTCTCGTTTTAATATCTTCCCAAACTGCTTGCAACTGTTCCAGAATAGGCTGCCTTGAAATAATATTATGTGTTAACGCTAAGGCTTTCGACTTAGGCACTGAAGGCGGGTGAATATCATATTGCATCTTCCTTATAATTTGACACATCAAAACAGTCCTTTCTTTGAAATTATCAATTTGCGTCAACTC
The DNA here is from genome assembly GCA_932274075.1 of Diarsia rubi. NCBI lineage: Eukaryota > Metazoa > Arthropoda > Insecta > Lepidoptera > Noctuidae > Diarsia > Diarsia rubi. Next base: position 11,233,420 of record OW026433.1, on the reverse strand, counting down.
GGCTTCACTAGGGGGTACCAAAAACTGCTGAACCATGTTGATAGGTTTCAAAAACGCGTCTTGATGAACAACATTTATGTAAGAACATAACCAAACTGAAGCACACACAGCCAATGATGCCATTTTCTGTCTCAAAGAATCTAACATACATTTTACATCTGCAGCCGAAAGAGAACCTTGTTCCCAAGCAAATAGAATTTCTTTTATAACTCCACTTACATTCATACAAAGATCGTGAGGTTTGATATTTGTGTTTTTGAAATCAAATTCTGGAACACTCAAGTGATTGATAAATACCTCCACAAGTTGGGGATCACATTTTTGGAGAATCTGATCAGGAGATTTATGAACACCCTGGTAGACCATGCATTCTTTCACCCATTTGTCAAAGAATGAGTCCCCATTTTCATCAAGGACAGCATCAGCACCATAATCTTGTACAATTGAGCACAGAATCAAAAACGAAATATCGAAAATGTAGACCTTGGATTGGGGAGCTCCCTTCTCACTAGCCGCAAGCAGAGCAAATTCGTTGAATTTAATCAATCTAGATACAAACAGTTTCAACTTCCCTTCCACCGTGGCAACCGCTAGTATTGTATCTAAAGTTGTTCCACCAACTACAATTTGACACAGCATGGCATATAAAGAGTCCTGAGTTTTATGAAAATCTCCTCCCATTGTTTTCAAGATACCTGTTAGAGTTGGTTCAGCTCTAGTGATGAAAGAAGGGACCGATCCTTGGAGCCCGGTTGGCTCCAGCTTTTGTAACTTGACATCCTTATGTTCCCGTTTCTGTTTGAAGTATGCCATGTGGCTCTCTGACACTACATTCAACTTCACCAAAGGTTCTAACAGAGATATGACACTGTTACAAGAGTTTTTTGTATCAACAACATCCAGCAGTGGCGTGGATTGTAGCAATTTCTCAAATGCCTCAGCAATCTCTATGGAGTATTCACTATCTTTGGTTGTGGTGCCACAAATGTTGTGTAAATAGTGCATGACTTGCGGTATTTTGAGGAATGTAAAAGCAGCCCACAATGATTGTTTAGTAGCATCCTTACTAGAATCATTGAGAGAAATAAAGCATGCTCGAATCAGTTCGCAATACAGCCTCGATAGGGGGTATCCTTTGATTCTCTGTACCATGAGTAGCTGGTTGGATAGTTGTTGCAAATTAGCGCTTGGATTTGACAGCACATTTACAGCTATCAAAGCCTGCAAACAATGAGTCACAGGCTCCGGCTTGTTGTTCAATGGTGCTATCTTATCAATATCCATATTGCAAATCTTCTGTAAAGTCTCATGGATAGTGACAGGTGCTTTGAATTGAGTATTCATCATCATAAAGGCTGTGATCTCCTGGCACTTCTTTGTCACCTCACTGTACTCGTTAGGGTCATTCTGTTTAGCTAAATAGAACATAGCAAGTAGAAATTCAGCATTCATAATAGAATTCAACAGTGTTGTTGATTTTTCCAGTAGTTCTTGACTTTGGACGGGGCTTGGTGACGGATACTTGCTGAGACAGTAATGGTACACTTGAAGTAGCCACAGAATTATTGATGACACAGCCAACGATAGCACCTCCTCTTCCATTTTCCCACGACACGTAATTCCATCAAGAACACCTTCTAAAAACTCGAGAAGGCTCATGATACAATGAGGTTTGTGAAACGCATCGAATTTCGCTATTCTCTGCAGGACAGCGGCATAAGATACAAGATGGGATGCCAAAGAATGTTTCAAATAAGATATCACCAACTGGTTAGCTCCACAACCAACCATTGCCTGCTGGAGTATGCAGTCTGCGAGGTTATACAAATCGCCGCTGACGCCTCTTGGGAGTATGGTCTTGATGTTGATGCCCCATTGTATGTCAGTCCACCTTTCCCTCCAAGCTTTGAGGATCAGAGCCTTCAACGAGCTAGTTTTACTCGTCACTTTGGACGCATCCATCTGCCCCATATTTCTTTAAAGTTTCACAAAAAAACATATGACTTTGGTTTTATTAACTATAGTGCACTGTCATGTTTCTGAATAGTCCACTTATTAATTAATATTTTACGTAAATTCACAAAATCTCTACTTTGACCGTATACAAGCAACGTCAAACTGAGTAAGTTTTTTATTTTTCTAGCCTAGTCTTCATTTAATTAACTAATGCCATTGGGTGAAAATTCGAGTTTTATAAGCCAACCAATGAACACACACAATAATACTCGTAGAGAACGAACTTTCCTTTTTTCAACGTTTGGTTTTTGCAAACCTGATTCAAAATGCGAAAGCCACTGACTGTCGTTTCATTTGGAATATTTAATCATTGAATAGTTTTAATCACTAATTTTGTGGGAATTTGAATCAAAATAATTTTAATTCCCAATAATAATAAAAACTAGTATCAGCTGACGTTAAATGGTAAATCGTAAATGTAAGTATCGAAACGTAACGTCAAATCCTAAGCACCCCTCGTGTCGCGGTTTGTTTACAAACTTTGTGGAGGACTCAAATAACAAAAATAAGATGAGTTTCAGAAGTTATAAAGATAAAATTGAGGAGGGAGATACAGCTATATTGTATCTAAGTAATAATCTGTATGCAATAGATGTGCAGCCCGAAATGAAAAATAAAAAGGGTGAATTGATGGAGAATGTGTATCAAACCCCTTTTGGTGCTTTAAAAGTGAGGACTCTAATTGGAGCTGAATATGGTACCCGGGTAAGTCTTTAAAGTAGCCATTAATATATTATTAATTAACGTTTAATTACAAAAAAAGCTCGGGAATAATATACTTCTAACCTCAACACCATAACAAGCCAGCCGAAATTAACTGTTCCTTGTGAATCGACGTTTTGAACACAATTTTGAGTATTTAGTACCCATAAGTATGTTCTAAAATTACTGGGGTGTGTGTAACTTACTGTATATACTGTGATGTGGAATCTGTGAATAGGTTGGCTGTGATTCTGTGAAACAACAACTAACAAGTACCAAGAAGATACTACTTACATTCATAGCATAATCAGTGCACTAAACAAACAAAGATGGTTTAAATTTCTTTTGCTATGTTATTCACCAGGTTTGGATTTGTGATCTGTACAGCCATCATTTGTCTAGCAAGCTGTCTAAAATCTACAAATAGCAGCCAAGACCAACGGCTTAACATGCTTTCCGATGCATGGTGGGAACTCAATATGTAATGGGCGCTCATCCATCCACAGGCCATCCTAGGCAAGAGTGGCTTAACCCAAGTGGCTTGTATTATTTAGCCACTGTTTGTGATCTGTAACGTTAGTACTGTAATCAAAAAACACATTTTCAAATTAGGTGGAACTATCAAAAGGATGGGGCCATGTACTCCAACCTACTCCAGAGCTCTGGTCGTTGACCCTGCCTCATCGCACACAGATCATCTACACTCCTGATATTAGCATGATCCTGTTGCAACTTGACCTGGTGCCTGGGTCTTTTGTTATTGAAGCTGGTAAGTTGTACATGGATAATAAATTATCCTCCCTTTCTTACTCTTATTTTCTGTAAGAGTTGCAAGTGTGACTGCTGAGCATGAGGTCCTGCATTTGATTCCCAGGTTAAGTAAATTCGGTTAGGTAGGACCCACATAAATAATAATAATAAAGCCCTTTATTTCCAACTTGTTAACTTATTTTACAATCCAAATGTCGTTAGTAAGATTGTTAGTGGTCTTTTTTATAGGCTAGTTGTTAGTAATGTTAGTAAAGTCAATCTTTAATCTTTAAGTTGGACCCCTCTTAGGGTGAAGGCCTCCTCCAGCTTGTCCCATTTTCCTCTGTCCTTTGCCTTGAGCAGCCAGTCTTTCCCTGCTGTTTCAACTATGTCGTCCTTCCATCTCTTAAACGGTCTTCCTACATTTCTTTTCCCTGTGGGACCTCTCCACCTGGTTGCTATTAGTGTCCATCTTTTATCTTTGTAGCGTGCCACATGTCCAGCCCATTTCCATTTTAGTTTAAGGGCCTTGGTAAGTGCATCTTGAACTTTAGTCTGCTCTCTTATGGTTTCACTTCTTATTTTTTGAACTTTTTTTATTTTAAGAATGCTTCTTTCCATGGCTCTTTGGGTGGTTCTTATTTTCCTTTTTATTTTGTCTGAGAGGGTCCACGTTTGACAGCCATAGAGCAAACTGGGCAGAAGGCACGTATCAAGAACTATCTTTTTTAGGTTTATGTTATAGTTTTAATAAATAATAATAAATAATAAATATCCTTGGACATTTCACACAACGCCATCTAGTCCCAAGCTAAGCAACCTAATGCTTGTGTTATGGTAACGAGATGGCTGATAAACTACTTAAATACATTTTTTTTTGTAAATACATACATATTATAGATAGAAAAACACCCAGACTCGGAACAAATACTTGTAGGTCGTACAAATATTTGTTCCGTGCGGGAATCGAACCCGCGACATGCTGCGCAGCAGTCAATCGCTCAACCACTGCGCCAACCGTGTCGTCAAAGTTACCTTTCAGGATTTCTTTCAGTGACCAGAATCTTCTCCATGTTAAGCCTACTCGCCTCTCTACCTCTTCCTCATTGTTCGACTTTGAAAATGACATTTGCTTTCCCAAGTATATGTATTGGTTGACATAGACTATATTTTTTCCTTCTATCCTGATTGGTGCTTGGTGGCTGTTGGTCATGATTTTTGTTTTTGAGGCGTTCATATGTAGGCCAACCTTTGTGCTTTCATTGTTTAATTGTCGTATAAGCTCCTCAAGTTCTTTGGCACTTTCGGCCACTAGGACTATGTCATCCGCAAAACGTAAATGATTGAGATTGCAGCCTTCTAGGCTTATGCCCTTTCTTTCCCAGTTAAGATTTCGGAATATGCATTCTAGGACAGCAATAAAGATTTTGGGTGATAGGGGATCGCCCTGTCGGACCCCTCTCTCGATTTTTATTTCGTCGCCTTTTGTTTCTAGTTTGACTCGACTCGTACTTTTTGCGTATATGTTTTTTATGATGTTGATGTATTTTTGTTCAACATTTAGCTGTGATAGGGCGTTCCATATTGCGCTGTGGCTGATGCTATCAAATGCCTTGCTGTAGTCGATGAAGGCGACATATAGGTTTCTGTTGAATTCTTTATATTTTTCCATAATTTGGTCCAATGTTTGAATGTGGTCGGTTGTGCTGAAACCTGCCCTGAATCCAGCCTGCTCCTTCGGTTGTGATTCATCTATTGTTTTAGCTATTCTATTTAATAGTATTGTAGAAAAGAGTTTGTAGATGTTCGCTAGTAGACTAATTGGTCTGTAGTTTCCGATGTCTATAGGATTGCCTTTTTTATAGAGCAGTATGATGTCTGATGTACACCATTGTTCTGGTACCGTTTCTGAGTCTAGTATCATATTGAATAAGTGAGTTAGGTGGTGAAGTAGAATTGGTGCACCTAGTTTAAGGGTTTCATTAGACAAACCGTCTGGGCCAGGGCTTTTTTCGGTTTTTAGCTGTCTTATATGTTCAAATACTTCTCTTTCTTCAATTGGCTTCGCTGTTGAGCTTGTGTTGAACGTCTCGTTTATAACTTCTACTATATTGTTTTCATTTTTACTATATAATTCCTTGTAAAATTTGGTTGCGTGGTCTATTACGTTTTTTCTTGACTTTGTTTCTTCTTTGTTGATTTCTAGTTTTTGTATCCATGATTTGCTTAGACTTAGTTCCTTATGGCTCTTTTGGTGCTTCTACATTTTCTTAAATTTCTTGTTATAATTTCATGTCTATGTTTGCTGTAGTCTTTTTTAATAGAGTTCCTTGTTTCTTTAAACAGGTTGCTAAGCTTCTTTTTCGTTCCAGGGTCTTTTTCCTTTGTAAACATTAGTTCGGTACGTTCTCTGATTAGTCGTATTGTATTTTCACTGAAGATTTTGTTAGTTTTTTTGTGTTGCGACTCGGTTCTTTGTTTTATGCTGTTTTGTATTGATTCCTCTATTTTGTTGTAATATTCCTGAACATTTGATTCTTCTGATATACTTTCTAATTTCCTTGTCAAGCATCTGAGGTAGTTTTGTGCCTCTTCTTCGGACTTGATAGTTCTCGGCAGTGAAGTAAAGTTTTTTCTGCTTTTTATAGGGTGATTCAAGACGAAGGTTGCTCTCAGTAGTCTATGGTCAGAAGGGAACATCACATTGCTCAGTACTTCGTAATTTGTAATCATTTTAGGATTATTGGTCATTATAAAGTCTATTTCATTCCTTGTTTTCTGATCTGGTGATATCCACGTCCATTTTCTGTTTGGCCTTTTCTTGAAGAAAGTGTTCATTATAGATAGGTTGTATTCTAGTGCATAGTCAATTAATTCTTCTCCTCGTTCGTTGCGTTCTCCGTAGCCGTAGTTGCCCATGATAATCTTTTCTTCCTTCTTTGGATGTCCTATTTTTGCGTTAAAGTCGCCCATTACGATTACTTTGTTGTCGGCTATGTTGTGTGCTTCTTTAATGTCGTTGTAAAATTTCTGGACTTCTTCTTTATTTGATTTTTCGGTGGGCGCGTATGCTTGTATTATTGAGAAATCTATATCTTCAAACTTAAGTTGCAGAAGCGCTACTCTTTCCGATATTCCTATGAAGTTCTTTATTTGCTTTTTTAGCTTCTTTTTAATTAGGAATCCTACTCCGTACAGTCCCTTTGTTTGACCGATGTAGCAGAAGATATAGTTTTCATATTCCTCGATGTTACAACCCATCCTTCTGACTTCGCTTAGTCCTATTATGTCATGATTAATGTATGCTAATGCGTTGTTTAGTTCTAGGTACCTCTCTGTTGATGCCAGAGACCGTACGTTGTAGGTACAAATGTTCATTGTGGTTTTATTTCTAATGCATTCTTGTTGCTTTTGTTGTTGGTGTTGTTTCTGTTTCACTGGAGGGTGGCGGTCATATTTCCCCACGGTGACCGCTGACCGGCTTGCGGAAAGATAAGTTTTGGTTGTTGTGGTCTTTTCTGTTTTGATGCGTTTCCGGGGGTCCCTTGTTGGTTGCTATTGTGTGCTTGTGGATGATTGTGACGTTGTCCTTGGGCGATTCATAAATTCAAAAGCGTTTGTTTTGTTTATTTTGCTTGGTGCCTTCTGTGGTATTTCTTCGTTGGTGGTTGGATGAGTGGGTGTTTTAGAGGGTGACCTTTTCCTTTTCTCTTTTGTGACGTTTGAGTCAGCCTTCCCTTTAGTTATTAGTTGGTCATATCGAATCACAGCCTTGTTTCCCTTCTTTAGTTCTTCTTTCAGTTTGATTTTTAAATCTTCTCTGGTTTTCAGGACATCTTTTGGGTAATCTTCTGTGACATAAATACCAGTGGGGAATTGTTTGTTATGTTTTAAAATTTCCAATCGCCTCCATGAAAGCGTAAGTTTTACCAGTATCGGTCTTTGTTTGTTGTCTTGTTTTTTGCCCAGTCTATAGGCGTCGCGCGTCGCTTAGCTCCCACTTGTCGAAAGGATCTAAATTTGCAGTTTTGCTTACGGCATTAAATGTGTCAATCACCAAAACTTGAAGGTCGTAACTGTTTCCCTCAGATTCTTTGATCCCGTGGAGGATAATGTTATTCTTTCTCGCTTCCTTTTCTAGGCTTCGAACTTTGTTTTTAAGAGTTACTACTTCGTTTTTCAGCACTTTGTTTTCTTCTAGAATTGGTTTTAGCTTTTTATCAATTGTAGAAGCTAAATCGTTCGTGATCTTCTCTGTTTGAGCATTCATTTGGCGTCTGAAATCTTCTTGCATATCGTTCATATTTGTATTTATGCTTTCCATTTTTTCTAGCAATAATTCTATTTGTTTCTCCATGGTCGTTAAAATTACTACCAAATTCGTAGGATATTTTTGGTAGCAGCAACACTGGATTGCGGTTGGCAATTTTTATTGTCGTCTATGGTTTGGCAGCTCAGTCAGCTAAGTGTCAAAATGCCGGAAGTTTCTTGTTGTGATGTTGGTTAACCTGTCCAATCCACAGTGTTGTCTGTATGTGCTTATGTTTATATATTGTTAGGTTAGTTGGTGTTTTGCACTGTTTTAGACCCAACACTGTTTTGTGTTCTTGATAAGATCAGCACTTATTGTAGCGCCAGAGCTCTCAAGCCCCATAATCATTGGAGCGTAGACGTCGGGCAGACCGGCCAGCATCAAAGTGCCCAGCCACTCATCATTGACTTCAAACCCTATGTTGCGTAACTTGTGCGCTGTGGTCATTATTTTGTTGACGTATGACTCCACATTACCGCTAGATTCCAGAGTAGTATTCACTAAGTCTTTTAGCAGTCCAACTCTTCTCGTCAAACCATTGTCATCAAACGCTCGTTGTAGACTTTCCCACACTTCTCTGGCGGTCTTACAACTTTGTACATGTACATAATTTTGCGGATCTAACAACAATATCAATTTGGACCTCGCCTTGATATCCTTACTTGAATCAACGGGTGTGTTACTTTTGGGCTCCACACATTGCCACAAATCTTCATGTTCTAGGTACGTCTTGACACTGAATTTCCACGTTGCAAAGTTTTCACGCCCGATCAACTTATCGAGATTAAACATGTGTTGGGACGAACTCATTTTTACGAGTTTTTAATCTCGCCGGCCGGTGAATTGCACGCCTGTATAACCTCACTTTTGTTCCGGTACACGGTTACAACAAAGTACTGATAAATTCTGCACGAATACTTGCACTGATACTTGCTAATCAACCACGCTCTGCTACCATGAAGGGATGTTTTAAATAAATAATAATAATAATATTCCACAACTATCACACAACGCCATCTAGTCCCAAGCTAAGCAGAGCTTGTGTTATGGGTACTAGACAACTGATAAACATACTTATATATTTCTAAATACATACATATTATAGATAAATTACACCCAGACACAGAACAAATGATCGTGCTCATCACACAAACATTTGTCCTTAGTGGGAATCGAACCCACGACCTCCGACATAGCAGTTAGGGTCACTAACCACTAGACCAACAGGCCAGTCAAGCAAGTATTAAAGCTTGTAAACTTGTAATTTATAATGTGAGAACAGTTACAAGGCAGATTTCATCATAGACAAGAAGCGACACACAGCGGCAAAAAAGCACAACTATGTTATGGTTGCGTTCCAATCCTAACAACTTTGTACCGATTTTTGCCACCGATTGCTCGTGATTTACTTGCCACTAGCTTTAGTCCACACTTTTGTGATGTTTTTGCGGTAAACAGATGATTTTTCACTCGATTTTCTATTAAATCGCACGAGAGCTCGAATAACGATTCGTCACTTGACAGATCCCCGGAAGTCAAGGACCCACATAGTGGGAATTTATGTACTGTTGATGGCAATAGGCCTGCCTTCTATGACATTACACTTAAACTTAATTGGAGTGATGTGGGTGGTGCTATTGGGTACTCTTCTAGCTAACCCTTTAGGGATAACAGCTTCGATGTTATGCTATCTACTGACCAAATAGTCGTCTAATGTTACAATAGTTTCTCAAGTCACTTCCAACTTATACTGAAAAAAATTAAGAATTAAAATTTTCAAAACATTTCAACTGATGGTCCGTGGATCGTCTTGTCTGAGTGTGGCTTTATGGTGCAGCAACCAGCGCTGCACCTCCCAATGAGACAATGTGATCTCTTCAGTCACATTCTTCTCAATCTTCTGACCACAGATGACGTATCCAACAACTCAGCAATGAGTGGGTTTGGATGATGAGATCAACTCTCATTGTGCAGTTTCTTATACTGGTCACTTTCCGATGCAACTGTTGGGATCTTGAGATGGTCATGCACCTCATCATTTTTAATAAACCAATTAGTGATGATCCGTGCATTACTAATTGCCCTAAGAATGCTATTTTGCGCCCTCTGTAGGCAGAGTATGTTGCTTTTACTTGCGACTCCCCAAATCTGTGTTCCATATGTCCAGATTGGTTAAAAGTACTGAGTACTAATTTTATGAAGTCTAAACATTAAGGCCGACGTAGCCGAGGCAGGCCCAAGAAACGGTGACCTGACGATCTGGACTCATTCTCAATGGACTGGACGGGGAAGGCAAATTGTAAAAAAAATTGGCAAGCCATGAGGAGGCCTTTGCCCAGTAGTGGGATAGTATAGGCTAAAGAAAAAAATAAGGCTAGGGTAGCACGGAAAATTCAAATTTTCTTACGTATTTTGTAATTTTCAGATCAGTGTCAGGTGTTGATTAAAATATGAATAAATTAATATTGAATTTATTTCATTTTGCAAAATTTCCTAATATAATGATTTGATTCAGGTACTGGCAGCGGTTCCCTTACGCATGCTCTAATCAGAAGAGTGAGACCTCACGGTCATGTGCACACATTTGACTTCCACGAGCACAGAAGTAAAGTCGCCCAGGAAGAGTTTACAGAACATGGAATAGCTGATTTTGTTACTGTATGTATAAAAACCTTTACACTTTTTGATCGAAATGACCACGCTTATAGACTCGAACCCGTCCATCCATAAATCCCATCACGTTCGACTACACACAGGGCATAACGGACAGTCCTCCACATACTGACACAGATTTTTTCTCCGATTTTTTTCAGTTACTATTCCTTTATTTCAATGTAAAATTGCATTCTCTGTACACAGCACTCTTTTATGTAAACAATATGGGTAGATTAAAAAAAAAACCCAATGGATGTTGAAATACTCCAACGAACGACGCGTAAAATAACCTGTTCACTTCCTGCGTAGCTGAGTTCATAGAACTCGTCGTCGCGCTTGCCGTTCGCTACGTGCGTTTTGCCACGGTAACGATATATTATGTATCAGCAATTTAATCAAATCTTTATTGAACTCCCATAACGTTCCTAAAATAGTTTCTTGTACCGGTCGTCTTACTTAGTTCTGAATTCCCCCATCAGTCTATGGACTACGGAGGACTGTCTTTTACAGACGTGTTGCATCTTAAGATCCAAAACGACGCGTATAACGACTATTTAGCTTTTTGCATAGAGAAGGATTTTTCGGACCTGCTCAAGCCGATAATTTTATGTGATCTCTGACATTCTCATAGTCAAAACAAAGTTAAGTTTATTTCATTATTTTACTTTTTGTAACCTGAGAATCAAACTGAGTCTTTTAGCTGGCAACGCAAACTTAAACATTTGTTGCCTTTTATTATTGTAACTTCAACCTTACATCGTCGTTTATAAAGTCAAATCTCTTGATTCATTAACGTAGTGAAAGTAAATGAATTTCTAACATTTTAGGCAAAACACAGAGATGTCCTGGCTGATGGTTTCGGTGAGGAGCTAAGTGGTAAAGCTGATGCAGTATTTCTGGACCTGCCAAGTCCTTGGATTGGTGTGCCCCATGCTGTTGATGCTATCAAGGACGAAGGTTAGTGAATATAATAAGATGTGTTGGAAAAATTAATAAAGTAAAGTCATAAAGTTTGTGGCGACCCACCCCCCTTTGTGGTTCTAGGCAGAGGGTGAATCTCTTATTTTAGGAAGTGGTGAAAAGTCGTTTCTCTGGGACTTCGCCGGGCTACATTGTCTCGGCGCTTTTCTTGTGGTCGCCACTGTTGATTCTGGCTTGCAGGAGTTACAGTGGTTTGGGAATAGTGTGGCGGGCTTGTCCCAATAAAAAAAAAAGTGGTGGAAAGTGCCTAACGTGTACTAAACCGTCCGGGGAGACGGTTTGGTTATGTGGGGCTTGCACCCATAAAAGACACCTCCGTCCTTTGGCGATGCCCGAGCATAAGCCCAGTCTCAGTTATCTGAGACATCGCCACATTCATGAAGACCTTGCAATTCAACGACGATAGATAGATGATAATTCTCCTTTGTTACCCCTCCACAATGCTGCGTCATCATTCGTGCCATATAATATCACAAGGTATAAAATATGGTAACGGATTGCGTAAAGCGACGGTACTTACGTTTATTTTCTGGCTCGTCGCCCTCCCCTACGTCTTTACTCGGCCCAAAAGTGATTCTTAAGGTCGCATTGAAATCACAAAACTTACCTGCTGCGTTGTCAATAATACGCAAACACACACATACAAACTCCCTTATAAAACTAGGCTACAAAACCATTAAGATTCCAGCATCGACAGATCTAGTCCTCTATTTGTATAGAGCAGACACAAGATCAAACAATTTATAAATGGCTGCCAAGATATCCCGATAAGAAATCGGTTGTACGTAAGCAGAAAACGGCAGATCCTTATAAATCGACAAAAGAGATTGCGATCTGATTACACCGTGTCGATTATTCAGATCCCCTTGTAAGTTATTCGAGTCTATTCATTAATCTGGATAGTAGTGAACCAGATAACGAATTCTGAATCGATACATCGATTTGTGTCGATTTGAAAGTAGTTGAACTCTTAGTATTGTGTAGGGCTGTCAGTTAAACCACTAATGAAAATGTAGGCACCTAGGTACTTTCCTAGGACTCTATAGATACAGCTATTCCAGAACAAAGAAACTCCTGTACAGTTATTAATCGAGCTACACGATAATTGACAAAAACTTGCACTGACTGTAAAGTCAAATGTGTGGTTATTTCTTTAGAAAACACCATCTTAGACACTCTCTTCTTAGCGTGTCGATGACAATTATTTGCACATCACAGGATCTGATAGACGCTACTGAAAATGCCAAACTCGTCGCCAAATGTTGGGCTGAGTCAATTTGAATTGTCATCGACCCGCTATCTCAAACACTAATCTGCAGAGTCCTCATGTGAGTGGCCTAAGATTATATCTGGAACTTAAAAGTGACTATGACCTCTGAGTTTCTTTCGGCTGTTCCTTCTCAGAGCAGTGGGGTACGACCCACCGCACCCTTATAAATTGAAATGTACATTAATCCTCTCAGAAATCTTATTTCATAGGTCGACAAATGTTCAGGACCACAAATAATATACATTAGTCACACAGCCCTAAATTCATTAGTCTAATTGGTACATAGCGGTTATAACATAAGTAAGCGTTAGATACGCATCGCGACCGATCCGGGCGACAAACTACACAATAACCAAGCTTATCCTTGAGAATGCTTTTAGCTGTCCATTGTCAACATACAGGGGACACCGGTTAAACCAAAGAGACTGCTTAGAGCTCGATCAATAGACCAATTTGGGCGTCTGTTCACTTTTTTATTGGACCTTTTATTTTGGCCAGTTGTGTAATAGTAAAAGCTTGGGGGCATTAGTGGACACGCTCATTAAGTGACAAATTGGCCAATGGTTTATCAGATATTTTGTGGATTTCAATGAAGTGTGCAGCTAAATCTGGATTCCTACACACTGTCGTAGCTTAATCAGCCTATGATGTGGCCACTGCTGGGACACAGGCCTCCTCTCTATGAGAGGGATGTTTGGGTTGGTTTGGTATGGACATGGAGATTTCCTCATAATGTTTTCCTTCACCGTTTGGCAAGCAGTAGTGATGCAAGAAATTACACAAAGTAATGCGCCTGCAAGGGTTGGAATCCATGACTTACTGCTCGTAACTCGAGGCTGCCACCACTGGGCCACTGCTCTCACACACTCTCTCGCTTTTCAGTATTGTCTCAATTACGCAATTGACTATTGGTTGTTACCATCATAGATTTCATACCTACCACCTAGACCCGATGTATAAATTGATCAGGCTGCTTCCATAATAAAACCTTGACTGGAAGCCTTACACTCAAGGGACCCACTGAATAGTCCGGTTAAGTCCCTTTACCACCTTTACCTTTTCTTATCTTTCTTTCTTTTTTCTAATATTTTACAATGCACACGATTTGTCTGTTTTCTTTAACTACTTTTTTGTGAATTCGTGGACAATGTTGTTGGTTACATGTGTAATAACATAAATATGTGAGATTGTGTATAAATGTATTGCTAATTTACTGTTGTGCTAATTTAAGAATCTTTAGTTAAGCTTGGCATGTACCTAACTGTTTTTTGTCCCTAATAAATAAAATAAAATAAAAATAAAATAAGTCAGACTCATATAGGTTGACCTGAAAGTTGTCATTTAGAAAACAATATCATTCCTCGCTCCATTATAAGTGAAGTAATTAAACATGAATTAAGCGAGATGTCGGCGAAGTTTAATAACACTATTGTTACCACGATTAACAAAGAATTGGCACCAATTAAGAAGGAAATAGCTGATATTGTTGAGTCTATATCTTTCATGAATAGTAAATTTGAAGACATAATGAAGGCGCATGAGTTGTCAAAGGAAATCATCACAAAATTGGAATTGGAAAACACAGATCTTAAGACCACCGTAGAAGACCTCAACGACAGACTTGCTAATCTGGAGCAACATTCAAGATCGAACAACATAGAATTGCAATGTGTACCGGAGAATAAAAATGAAAATGTTTACAACATAGTAACTCAACTTGCGAGTGTGGTTAATTGCGAAATCAGTGAAAGAGATGTACTGCATTGCACTCGTATTGCTAAGGTCAACTCATCAAGTAACCGCCCTCGCTCTATAATCGTCCAGTTGGCCTCACCAAGGATGCGCGATCATCTTCTGGCAGCAACAATTAAGTTCAATCAAGCCAACCCTAAAGAAAAGCTGAACTGTTCACACCTAGGATATGCTGGGTCAATATCTCCGGTCTTTGTTACTGAACATCTGTCCCCGACAAATAGAGCTCTTCATGCAGCTGCGAGGACTAAAGCCAAAGAGAAGAATTATAAATACGTGTGGGTCCGAAATGGCAGAATATTTGTGAGGAAAACCGATGGCGCAAATCATATACAAATTAGGAACAAGAGTAGTCTTAGTAAGGTTGAGTGATAATTGTTGCGTATGTAATTGTTTTTACTATTGTAATTTAAGGCATGCATTAGGTTTAAACTGCATAGAATTCAAAGATATTTCAATTTATTACCAAAATTGTAGAGGTTTAAGAACTAAAACGAATATTTTTTACTGTAATCTGTGCAATATGAATTATGATGTTATAGTATTAACAGAAACCTGGCTAAACAGTAATGTACTGAGCAGTGAATTGTTTGATGATCGTTATGAAGTGTACAGACGGGACAGAGAAACAGCTGGGTCTCAGCACAGCAAAAACGGAGGAGGAGTCTTAATCGCAATTAATAAAAAAATTAACTCCGCACGTATCGAACGCTGGCAAAGTAATTGTGAAGACCTCTGGGTCACACTTGACATATCGACATCTCACAGGTCACGCCAAGTTGCTCTTTGTGCCGTCTATCTGCCACCACCAGTGTGTCTCGCAACGTTGGATCATTTTGTGGATAGCTGCAACAGAGTGCTCGACTCAACGGACATTCCTTGTTACATAATTGGTGATTTTAACCTCAGTAAATTAAATTGGGATAAAACCACCGTAAATGATTCCCTACCTAAGGCTTGTCAAAACCTATTGGATTTTATGAATGTAAATCAACTATCACAATATAATCATGTAAAAAACTGTTCTGGCCGAATACTGGATCTGGTCTTATCAACAGAGCAAACTTGTTTGGTGAGTGAGTCTAGCAATTCTCTGGTAGCTGTCGATAAATTGCATCCCCCCCTTGAATTAACAATGTCTTTGCTAAAGAACTGTAATTTACCATATAGTATGAACTCAAGACCTAACTTTTATAAGGCTAATTACCCTGAAATTAATAATTACTTAGATAAGCTAAACTGGAATGAACTTTTTCTAAAAACTCGTGATGTGAATGACATGGTAGCAATTTTTTACAAGTGTCTCCGTGATGCTATTGGAAAGTTTGTGCCTGATCGGAAACCAAACAATAGTCGCTATCCGCCGTGGTTTGATATAGTATTAATAAAATTATTAAAGGAAAAAAACAGGTTGAGGTTGCGTTACAGGAAATACAAGAATCCTTTAGATAAGATTGAACTGAAACTGGTTTCCAAGCGGTGTGAAAAACTAGCCATGAATCTATATAATGACTATATTGATAGAATTGAGAAGGACATAAAAGATAATCCCAAACTTCTCTGGAGTTACATAAAAGCGAAACGCGGTGGCTCTAGTGGCTACCCTTTGGCAATGACCAATGGACAGGTTGTTACATCTAACGGTTCTGAAATCTGCGACCTATTTGCTAACCATTTCGCAACCGTGTACACGCTTGACAAAGATACAGAAATCAACTGCCATACAAAGTACCTCCAAGCACTGCATAATAATAGTCAGAGCTTGAGTATTCCAGTGATTGACCGCGACTGTTTACTAAAAAAACTAAAAACAATAAACATCAGTAAAGGACCTGGTCCAGATGGCATCCCACCTGTTTTTATTTATAACTGTGCCACAGCTCTAGTGCCTCCTTTACTAATAATATATAATACATCGCTGGCGACTGGAACTTTTCCGTCAAAATGGAAACTAGCCAAGGTAGTCCCAGTGCATAAGTCAGATGAAAAAGATACCATAAGCAACTACAGGCCAATTTCAATTTTATCCACATTCGCAAAGATTTTTGAATCTATTATATGTCCACATTTTCAACAACATTTAAGATTGTATCTTAATGATAACCAACACGGTTTCGTAGCATCTAGATCTACAGCCACAAATTTGGTGTCATTCACGGAGTCCCTAATACAGGCTGTAGATGGAGGCAAACAATTTGACGTAGTGTACACCGATTTCAGTAAGGCATTTGATAAAATGCCTCACTCTATTCTGATATATAAACTAGCAGCATATGGTATAACAGGGCCTTTATTAAGTTGGTTCAAGTCCTATCTTGCTGAACGCGAATTCTTTGTCGTTGTAAACGGTTTTCGATCGGCTGCACACAAAATAACATCGGGCGCCCCCCAAGGATCTCACTTAGCTCCAATACTATTTATTATGTTCATTAATGACCTTCTTGAGTGTTTTCGTTTTTCCGAACCTTTTCTGTATGCTGATGACTTAAAATTTGCACGAGTAATAGAGTCAAAAAGAGACTGCGAACTTCTGCAGCACGATCTTAACCAAGTTATAAAATGGTGCCGCAATAATAAAATGCAACTGAATCCGAAGAAATGTTACCATGTTAAATATACACGAAAAATTAGTTGTATTGACACAGAGTACTTCATAGACCAAGAGCGAGTCCAAGAAGTCGAAACAATAAGGGATCTAGGAGTACACTTTGACAAAAAAGTCACTTTTGTGCCTCATATTGATAACATTATTAAAAAGTCATCAAAAATGCTTGGGTTCCTACTTCGTAGCACCAAAGGCTTTCGTAAAAGTAGCACCAAGATAATGTTATATAACAGTTTTGTACGCAGTGTTATGGAATATTGTAGTGTTGTGTGGAGACCTCACTATGCCACTCACATGTTGCGTCTGGAAAGGGTCCAGAAACGTTTTGTTTGGCATCTAGCCTTCAGTGATGGGAAATCAAATCGTCTGCCCTCGTATAAAGTCCGTTTGTGCCATTTCAAGATGCAATCGTTGTCTATGCGTAGAGATATAACCGATGTTTTGTTTCTTTACAAACTGTTGCGCAATAAGATCGATTGCCCTGGTTTACTAGAGCTTATTAGATTCCGTGCGCCTTCTAGATATCCTAGGAATAAGATAACACCCCTATGTCCGCCACTTCGAAAGTCTGTGCTTGGTGCGAATTCACCGATACCTAGACTGTGCAAAATCCTTAATGGCCGCAGTGACTTAGTAGATGTACACTACGATGGTATAAATAAATTCCTACGAGCTTTTATAAATAATCCAATGTCGATTTAATTAAATTTTGATTTTAATTTTAATATTTATTTTAATTTTGATTTTTAATTTTAATTTTTATGTTTGTTTTGATTTTAATTTTAATTTTTTATTTTGATTTTAATTTTAATTATATTCTATTGTTTAAGTTATTTGATTTCAATATTGATTTTGATTTTAATTTAATTTAATTTTGAATCCAATCAATCAATCACAATTTAATCAATTATAATTTTAATCAGTATTTTAAACAACATTGAATGAATGATTTGATAGTTTTCTTTATTATTGTTTTAAATATTATGTTATGTTAAACCGTTTTTGTGCATGTGGTGTTAACCTGTAATTAATTGTTGCACTTGTAAATGTTACTATAGTCATTAAGTCACAAATGTATATAGTGTAAACAATTGTTGGTTAACCTAAATAAATAAATAAATAAATAAATAAATAATTCCTGAAGAAAGTTTAAAAGAAAACTTGAATATTTCAGAAATAATTAAGTTCTTTGTAGAATTGCAGACCTTTTGTCACTTCAATGTTCCACAACAGATTAGTACCTACCATAACTACGCGATATGCTTTACAAATACCTTCATAGATAAATACCCAGCCATACCTACCTATCATTACAGTAATCACATCCAATATACTCAAGTAACTTAATCTTCCTTTCTCTCAAAACGTACGGCCCTTTATTTTCCTAAGTTAGTCTGATGAGCCGATCCAAAGACTTCCTTACGCTATTATATGCTCAATAATGGCTAATGCTCTTAATAGGCATATTTGAAACATGTAGATAGTTATGTATTGCAAACTAGAAATAAATGAGCAATATGTGGATGATGTAATGGCATTGGGTAAGGGAATTATGCTTTAATATTGAGCACTTATGTAGTATGGAATAATATCGGTTTGCTTCAAATCGGTTTTATGTTTTGTAAACGAAGCCTACAGCAGATCCTTCTAGGGCTGCGGGTTATTCGAAAGAGATACCGCGGCCCCGGACTCAAAGCGCTAAGAAAGAATTTGGGTGGTCAGGGGGTCGTAGGGGGAGTGCCAGACTTCTACTGACTGTTTAGTCAGTAGAAGTCTGACACTCCCTTCCGCTCCTCCAGAGCGGGAGCAGTCATTTGATGATTTCCTATTATAGCCTCCAAAAAAAAAAGCCTAAGCAGATATTTGGGTGTATTTTGCCCGGGATTTGAAGTTTTCGTATACTTACTGCCTTCTTAGCAACCTTTCGGCAAACGACTAGGTAGGTTGTAATATCTACCAAACTGTATGTATGATTTCTTCCCCAAAGATTTGTCACTAGTAGGTAATATCCGACCGAAGGTTCCGATAACAAATCCGCCTTCGGCCAAACGTTCAGGAATGGCCAAAACGGTTCGAAGTTGTGGCAAAGTCGAAGATTTCTAGCACCAAAATTGAACAATTGGGATAGGTATTAAGAATAAAGACCTTAAACCTTTATTTAATTACTAAACAATTTTTGCAAGTGGAGAACATTCTAAAACGGACACAAAGATACTTTATTTACGAAACTGACTCGACTTAAATTACTACAAAAGCTAACTCATAAAGACATTGTCACCACTAAATATTTCAAGCCCAATCGAAACCTTTCAAAATCACGTCTAATACCCCCGTAACTAACCGACTTTCGGTTCAAATTCTAACTTGTATACGTTTATTTATGGCACGTCAATGGCTGTCCAAATATGTCCTATTAATAAATGGTCAGCTGTTCCGTGATGACTGTTACAATAGCTATAACAAATGTATGAGAAATGTTACAATTGTTCTCTTCGAAGTTCACTAATACTGTAACGAAGGTTTAGTTAACTTTTGTATTAGTATTGTATTATTATATGCTGAAGGGACTCATCAAAAAGTCCGTTCTGTAGATTAGGCGCTATGGTGGAACATTCATACATACATACATAGACTGCCAAAATGTTCCAATCCTTTCCTTTTGGCTTCGCCGTAGTCGGGTAAGAAGTATCTTGTGTAGCAATTTGTCATAATAATCGATGAAAGCTCGGTTTTCGTCAAAAAAGCCTCAAATAATTTTTCTACGAACAAAAATATCTTTGGGGTCACAACTGAGATACTAATAACGCGATCATTACCAGCATTTTCTAGCAAAAATCCATGAAATAAGTAAGATTTTTTGCACGAATAGCTTCTTGGAACAACATCACCATCATTCTCTGGCCCATATCCCAATTAAGGAGTTGGTGCAGCATATCTTCATATTCCAGAATTCTTTTCACACTTCAGTGGTGTCTTACAAGTTATTACTCGTCACCTCATAAGACACCTCCATTCTTGCCATAACAACCTTTACACAGTTCATCCATTGTTTCTTTTATCTTCCTCTATTCTTATACCACTCTACATTTTTGCATTAAACAACATGGACTACAATTTGACCATGATAAACTGTTTTAAACACTCAGTAAACCAACTAGGCAAAAAGTTAAAAAATCAACATGACAGCAGCCGTGAAACACGCTACAAATAGAACACTTTCACACACACATACCTTTTTTGCATTAACCCCAAGATACACAGAATCGCCCCTTAAACACCACAATCTAAACATTTGAAACAGTAACAAATGTGTGGCCGCGAAGCATGACTCATATCCAAGTAAGAAATCCTTCGCCTATGGTGGTCTTCAAGAGAACGAACGAAAGTTTAATAAGACAAGCCTTTACTTCAGCTGTCTACCTAGGACATTATCTGCTAGTGAAAAATAGTGCCCTTTGTGGAATTACTTGAAAGCAGCGCTGGCTTAATGGCGGAAAGTGACCTGTGCATTAAAAATGTTGTGTTTGTGATTTGTGTTTTAAGTGGTTTATAATTGAGTGTGTTTTATGTTTTCTGTGATAATTTAGTTTGTTGTGGGTTGGCTTTTAACCACGTGTGTAATTTCTAGTACTTAGGTTCCTAGAGAGATGAAACGTAATCTTAGCATGGTTGATACGCACTTTAGTAATGGGTAGTTAACAAAAAATAACTAATTAGCCCATCATATAGATTACCAAAAAATATTGGAAACGTATTTTTTCTTTTTTCACGTAAACAAACAATAAAGACGATACAGTGCTTTGAAAACTCGTGTGACGTCATACTCTAAGACATTAGTATGACATTTTTAAGCGGTCAGTGACTTTACCAACCCCCACTCAAATCTTTAACGCGCTTTATCTACGTCAATTTTTATTGATTTATATAACAAAAAATACGAAACCAATATTTTTCGATAATCTAACGGACGGACTAATTAGAATCACATTTTTTAAAGTCAGTAAACATCCCTATTAATTTTTCCATGAGACTTTTTGTTCATGATTTCACTGCTTTATTTTCGGTAAAGCTTCAAGCAAATCTGTTGTTATGAAACGCTCTAAGCTGGATTTTTGAACTTACTCTTTTGTCGTGTCGATGGTATGAATTGGGTCTAGTATGTGGCCACGTTGATCGCGGCGTCAGTGCGGTCCTTTCGGTTCTTTAAAGTGCAGGTATTGGGACACACGGACAATCCCGCCGGTGGGACATCGTTCAGTCATGAGCACCGCATTCACACTGTGTGTCCGAAGGTTCCTCAATTTCCAATTTGGCCAAATTGTGATTACATTGATTTGTGCCAGGTTAATGGCAATAGGCTCGCCCTCCATTACATGGGACTCAAACATTACTGGCGAAATGAGATACTAATAGGGATGTTTACTGTCTTAAAAAAATGTGATTCTATTTAGTCCGTCTGTTAGATTATCGAAAAATATTGGATACGTATTTTTTTTTTAATTTAGTAAAAATTTACAATGATAAAACGCGGCAAAGATTTGAGTGGGGGTTAATGACGTCACTGACCGCTAAAAAATGTCATACTGATGTCTTAGAATATGACGTCACACGATTTTTCAAAGCACTGTATCGTCTTCATTGTTTGTTTACGTGAAAAAAGAAAAAATACGTATCCAATATTTTTTGGTGATCTATATGACGGACTAATTAGATTTTTTTTTGTTAACTGTCCTATTGGTACACCTCTGCCTAACCCTATGGGAATTACAGGCGTGATATTCTGTTAATTCTACGGTGGTTCTCCATCTAACTTATCTTCAACTACAATAAGATAACTGTATCAGCACCAATTAACAAAATCTGCATAAGCTTTACCTCTAATCTAACGCATACCGATTGATTAATATGCGTTTGTATGGAATACTAATCGATTCCAAAGGTTTAGGTTGAACCAGGCTCTACCGACTTCTACCATGACCTTATTCTATGTTGATTGAATTATTGTTCGACGATATCGATAAATAAGTTCCGTTGATTCTTGTTCTGTGACTAAGGACTTACATCAGGTGTAATCCACCTGTGTTTTAGTGATGTCATTGTAAGTAAGCAAAGTTGGGGTGGCAGAGGTCAATCCGTGATTATAAATCGCTGAGAACTAGGTATGCTTTTTTTTTGGCTGGTGGAAAGTCAAATAAGCCCTCCCGCTCTTGGGCAGAACGAAAGGGAGTGTCAGACTTCTACTGACTAAAAACCACCCATGTTCCATCTTTGCCCTATATGTCGAGGACGCAGTAACTAGTAAACAAACCGCAGCCCTGATGGGAACTAGGTATGCTTAAAGATCTGTTTTACTGGTTTGATTCCTGGTGAACCTGAGTATAGTAGGTGTAAAAATACCCTTAACGGAGCCGAAATGCACATGTCCTTCCCGTAATTGAGATTATTTCTTTGTTCTACCTGCAACGGTTGTCAAAGATCTTTGTAATGACAGCCGGGACCAACTGGTTAACATGCTTTTCGATAAATCTCGGTATGTATATGTATGGGATGTGATCACCCATCCACAGACTAACCCAGGCAAGTGCGGCTTAACCCCGATAGGCTATTATTATTTATCCACGAGCTCCTCCACGAGCTGTTTCTTTTCAGGGCTAAAAGCAAAAAAATGTCGTACATTTGTCTATACACAATATGCTCATGTCATCTTTCTGAAGTGGCAAACGACTATAGGAAGTCAAATACCGCCAAGTAAGTTGTACCTTGACATTACCAGCAAAGTACTAGGAATAAAGAAGATGCAACGATAAACAATCATGTAGTTAATGTAATTAAAGGTTTCCTAGTTGCCGCTGACACTCGTATATCACTGTATGACGTCACTTGTGTAGTACTTACTTCCGCGTGGCTCAATTGTAGGTAGAAGGATGTTGTTAAGTGCTTTGTTTTTTTTTATTGAAGGCGGATTTAGAGCTATCTTGTAGACTTAAATAGTTTGTGCCAATTAAGATGTCAATAGCGGTCATTGACCCACCTATATTTATTAAAGTTCTTAACTTTGAAATCCATAAATACTTAAGCCTTTTATGTCGTCGTCATCTCTATCGTGATTTTCAACTTTTTTCTAATAAAAAACAATACATGGTTTTTTATTTCGGTTCGTACGGAGAGAAATTAGGGAAAAGGCAATGACCGCTATTGACATCTTATCTGGCAGCAACCATAATACTTAATGGTCATGGAAATGCGCAAGAAACAGTTTTTAAAAACCCTAAACATATTTTTTCAACACACTTGCTCATAAAATGGCTCTAATTTCACTGCAATTATTTACATAATGACACAAATTGTGACTTTTTAATTGCTAAAACTAAAAAAAACCTTGTGAAAAATTCACAAGTGAGTTATAGGTTTTTTTTTATTGGTTGAGTTGCTTTGTTCTTAAAAAAGTTTCGACACAAAAAAGATCGTGTTCAACAGTACAAATAAATTAATGTACCTCTTGCTTGATCATTTCATGCAACTTCGTTTAAAATTACACTCAAATGTGAATTTTATTGCTTTTTAATAATAAATAAAAACTTTGAAGTCGCCATTTTGTATGTGGCTAAAACGCTTTGCGCGAAAAGCCAAAAAAAAGAAACCATATTTTTGTTGTCTATGACCGTTCGCGATTGTTAGATGCGCGCATACGAAGACTGATGATTTTTTCCCGCCATTACGTAAAAAACTTCACAACTCATTTTCACTGTTGAAAATGGTTTTTTAGTATTATTTTCTTCACAAATGTGTTGAAAAACATCGTATGATGCACGTGTGTATTGATGATTACCGTCCGCGGCTCTCTTAAGACCCTCACCTAACGGCTCGGGACTCAATGGCGCCTCAGCGGTAATCACAAACATTACACACTTGTACCTTAATGTACTATTAAATGCACTTCTAGTGCAAACTTGATGGGACTGCAATTTTCGACACAAAAAAAAATGGTAACTCATGGTTCTCCTCTCCTGCCCTTGTCCCAATTTATGCTTCTTATATTATTCTTCTTCCACACTAGTAGCTACATACAATTCAAGCAAGTATAAAAATAATCTTCGTCTTTCATGTCATCATGTACTATACAAAGAAAGTTAATTCCGTGTCCAAAAGATGTGAGAACAAGAAGATCTAATTTTTGCTATCCAAACCAAAGTCGGATTGATTTCTCACGCACTTTGACATATCAAATGAATCATCAAATATTCCAAAACCAGTTTCCATTTATATGTATATTATGCGGCGAACAGGCAGTTAATAAACAGGGGTACAAATCTTATCGTATCACTCGTGATAAATTTATTTGCTGACAAGTTTCATTTGCTAAACCAACTCTACTGATAAAGATCAAGGAACGAACTGTGCACACTTCATTCAGTCATTTGCTGATAATACTGACATACCTTTTCGAGACCTACTACGACCAATCAATTCGAATTAGGAACTGTCAAACGAAATTAAAATGGCCGCCATCGAACGTCATCGACCAATTAGAAAAAAGACAGTTGAATCTCGTTCGGAATTCGAATCGAACGCATTTTCTGAGAAGTTGATGTAATTATATTGCCATGAACGAATAAATTCAATAGAAGCTAATTTCGAGTCCAATCTTGTGTCCAAATTCGTAGTATGCCCCCTGAACTTCAATCAAATTCATATGGCGGCGCGATACAGATCTTATATCCTTGTTACTTTCCTACCAGACGTGTTGTACAAGAAATAACTTTGTGACATAACTTGTCCCCTTAGGCGTTGCTCACACAATGCCTTTTGACAACCTCATAAATTCAAACAGCACTAACAAACTGGAACTCTACACCTTCAGACACAAGATTGAAACTTGAGTGACGGATAATTTTCGAAACGAAGTATTAGATTGGCACGTGCCTAAGAACACCAACTTATACATGCTGTTGTCAAACTATATTCGGCAATAAATTCGTGTGGTATATAGGTGTTGTTTTATAGCAAACATAAATTGGCAAACAGTTGCGCCACTAAATCAAATTGCAGTCAATTAAGATAAAGCGGCTGGACCGACAGCTATGGACAATAGACCATATGACTAATACAGCGTTTTGTTTGGCTAACTGAATTACAACTTAGCCGATTGTAGTGAATAGAATTCCTATTAATAATATTAGAGGTGTTATGTACTGGCCAGCGGACACGGTTGCTATATACGAATAAATAGGCCTATTATTTAAATATAAAAATATACTCAAGTTTTTGCTTCGAAGCCTATAGTGGTTACATTATCTGGACTTCGAGCAATATCCTAATGCAACATCATTTAACTAAGATCCCCGCTGTCTTCCAATAGGTTAGATAAAGCTCAAGGCTTACTGCCGCACTCAGAGAGCTTTAATGACTAGTTAGGCTTTCACTAAGTAATGATTTAGACAGTTTGGTCTTACAAAAGTATGTCAAATCTTAACTAAGTGACAGCTTAAGTAATCGTTAAATATCTATGAGTACCGCAGTTAGACTGACTCACTAACTGCCGTACTCAGAGATATTTAATGATTACTTAAGCCGTCTCTTAGGAAAGATTTGACATATTTTTGTATGAGAAAACTGTCAAAACCATTACTAAGTGATAGCCTAAGTAATCATTAAATCTCTCTGAGTGCGGCAGTAAGACAAGTCCAAAGATACTTACGACAGAATTAAATCACTAATTGAGCATTAATTTTATTGTCTTGTCTTTCTTCCTGAAACTATCACCTTACCACTCAAAGTTTCTATAATGTACTACAATTACCTACCTCCCCTTAAAGAAGGTACTGCGCATCCCCACGACAAATTCCCTTGTAACATTAAGTATTTCCCCACTTGAATTGAATGGAGAAAAATTTATTGGTTTATTTGGAATTTAGCTTAGCAGATTAATATTATTTCCTATACAACTTTAATATCTCCTAACAGCCTATTACGTCACTTCGCTTATTAGAAGTAACATAGGTGTAAAATACGAGTAAATAGCCGGCAATAAACTTTATACCTAGGTATAGCTCTTATTAGGGCAATGTTGTCAGTACCACAGCAAACACGCAATAAATTACTTTATACACAAATTGTGCAATAACTTTACATCGTAGGTGTTTTGTACACCAGTCGTACAATTTTACGGATCTCTGTCATTGAGCAGGAATGTGTAGCAATTAAATACGTGAATATAGATTTTATCACGTCTGTAATCCCCAAAGGGATAGGCAGAGGTGGATCTAAAACAGCACCCACATTTCGCCAGTAATTTTTACGTCCCATGAGTCAGACAGAGAGTCACAAATCCAGACTCCGTGACTGCTAGTCAGATATTCTGATGGCAAAACCTACACGACCTGGGAATCAAAGCTAAAAGATAAACCAAACCTAATCAGCCTAAAAAGTTTCAACTGCGGGACCTCCTGGTGCGAAGAGTGGGCCAATCCACTAGATGGGACAGTGCGAGTTGATACAAACATGTCACATGTCTTCGAATTACCGAAACGAAATTGGGAAAAAAGCAATTCTTAGGTAATACAGTTCAGAAAACCGGCACAATCATTGCAATGTATTTTTTTCTTTTTTTTAATGAAAACAAAAAATTCTAGAAACATTTAACGCTGCCATAGAAAACCTGCTTTTATGGAAACCAAAATTGTTTACAAGATTTCGTAGACAATCGGTGAATATAAATAGATAAAACTGATTTGGCACACAATAGCAAATAATAGTACCTAATTTGCACCACCCTAAAACGGTATTATCACACCTAATCTTATTATACCACTAAACAATTATTACGGTATTTAAATTAAATGATAATAGTCGCACGGATGCCGTACACTGATTGGTCAGTAAATAGACCCATAAATCTACTACACAATAATAAATAGGTAAATAATATAAGGCCGAGTCTGCACGCAATGTTGACATGTTAATTCTTCGTCATTTAAATATCATAAGGACTATATATCTATTGTCTGTCTGTCGGCTTGTATGCTATTCTGTTTCATGTTACGTTGCATTGATAATTATGTTGTTAAATATGATACAGAGTTGAATTATGGAATGTTAGGAATGAGCTGGACCCAACCCTCTGTGTATTGTTTCCTAAAGGTGGCTTATAGTACCTACTTGTTGTATAGGTACTTGTTTGAACTTACTTATTTGTGAATAGTCTAAGTCTACATCGACTGTGTGACTGTCAATGACGTATTATATATAGACACGTCATGAACTAACATGGCGGCGCTTTAAAACGGCGAAAATATTAGATAACTACTTTTACGCGTAAGTAAAAAAAAACCGTACAGCGGGATGCCTGTTGATGCCTGTTTTCTTTATTTAAATTAAGAACAAACGTAGCGTCGCGCGAGAGGTTGGTGCGTAACTAAGCGCGATGTGGCCAATTGGCTTCATTTCATGTTGTCATTTTTGAGGGCGGACAACGTATCTATAGTTTTAATATTTCATGTGTGACTATACACTGACTGTTTACTCCTAGTCGATGGCCGCGGATTCGCCCGCGTGGCGTGCATGTCGGTTATCGCGACCAATAGTAATCATGAAATTTAGATCCCGTTCCCGCAAGCCATGGGATCCTATTCCAGAGATGTTTTAAAATATTTATTTAAATTATTTATTAAAACGTTCCTCGAGAACCAATCTATCCATTGGTGAAAACAGCATGAAAATCGGTGCAGTAGTTTTTGAGTTTATCGCGAACAGACAGACGCGGTGGAGGATTTTGTTTTATACGAGTAACTAGCTGATGCCTGCGGCATATGTAACTACACACATAAAAGGAGTAGTCGGCAGGCAGTCATTAAAACATAAATCACTTTTTCAACACCCGTCATATTCATATCGCACCAAATTACGTCCACCATATTCCTCCGAACCCTCTTCACTGCTACTTACCAAACCTATGATATAAACTTAACATTATACACACGTAGAATGCTAGTAGATACACGCCTATAAAGACATCGGAAGCATAAGGTCGGATGTACAAAACCCTCTGTATTTAAACATACGACCTTATACTTCTGATGTCTAGATATAAGGCCTATAGCAGCTGAAACTGGTCTCAAATGTGGATCAAAGCACAATGTCAACAGCTGGGCGAACTTTAAGCTTTACATGTAGCGAACTAGCTCTGTTTAGATAAACGAGGGAAATACTTTGTTCGAAAACTGTTTTGCATATTATTTTGTGTGTGTTTTGGTATGCAGGGAACTTTGTTGATACATTACCTACGTAGTACCTTAGAAGGTACTAAATATCATACTTATTAAGTTCCCTTGGAGAAACCATCAGAATAAACATGTATGAATGTTTTTACGTCTATCACACTTCACACTAATATTATAAAGGGGAAACTTTGTGAGTGTGTATGTTTGTTACTCTTTCACGCAAAAACTACTGAACGGATTTGGATAACATTTGGTACGTACACAGATAGTTTATGACCTGTAACACATAGGATAGTTTTTATCCCGGTTTTCTCTTCCCGTGGGATAATTTTCGAGTTTTAGCTGGCGAAGCCGCTGGCAACAGCTAGTTTTGTATAAATTGTAGTTAGTTAGGCTGAGGCCTGGAAGATAACCAGCCTTGTCATCATGTACCAATAACTGAGTTGTGGAAGGCCGATGGACCGTCTCTCAATGTATAAAAAATAATTTTAAAAACTAAAACCCGACTACGAATAATATTGCGGTCTTAAAATTAGAAAACAAGAAAAATCTTCTAGTTAGTAGATAATTTGTGCATTTCAAATGTAACGTACTTAATATAAGTAAAATTCACACCTCATTTATTAAAATCCGTTCAGTAGTTTAGGCGGTACGGTGGAACATACATACATACATACATAGACTGCCGAAATCATTACCCTTCCTTTTGGCTTCGCCGTAGTCGGGTAAAAATTTACTAGCAATCAATGAGCAGCTGGTTAGACTGGAAACTGACCCCAAATATACTTGGAAAAATCCTAGGTTGATAAATGATATGTTTCATATAATTTATTTATTTATTGATACATGTAGATCTTTTCTACATGTTTATTTAAATCCTTTTTGGTCGGACTCTTTAGGCCATAATTCATATCGAATAATTAATTGCTTGTTTAGACACCCGCAAACAAACAATTACTCAACAATAAATTTCTTATCAAACCCCGACTGCACCAACCTAAGCCCTTATCTCAAGTTAGCCAAGCCAACCGTGAAAATACCAATTAAATAGTAACAAATAACAACAATAAATAATCCATTTTCTCCAGCAATTATTTCCCAATTTACGTGCAAACAACAATTTTAAACTTGTAAACGACAACTGTGTAACAACATAATAGACTTTTCACTTCTCATGCTCTGAAAGTGCTTCTTTGTGCAGGGTATAGGCTGCACAAAATCGAATTTTGTGCACAAGGGCATTAACGTATCTACTCATAAAATGTATTATATTATGGCAAAGAAAATGAGCCATACAGCCAAATGCAATAAGAAGTTCATAGATAGAATTTGTTATTATATAATATTTACTTTAATTTATTTGCCTTATGTGTTTTTTAAGATATAATAGATATTACAATTTTAATTCAAGTACGGTAGGATAATTGATTTAAGAAAATTATTATTACAAAATTAATTTAATAGTAGGCTGTATAGGTCTGCAGCCTAATATGAATGTCGTAAGATTTAAAAAAAAATAAAGCGGCGGGAAACAGCTCTTGTTCTTTTTTCGTGCATTTATTAATTTCTTCAATTTGCTAAAATTGTTAAAAATGTCCAGTGAAGAAGAGGATTTAACAGTCTCTCCTAATACGCTTATGGAAATGAATGCACAGAGAGTTGTGCAACAGATATTACTCAATATATATTAGTCTATGGATATTACCGCCAAAGTCTCGGGAAAAATATCTCAAAGTTTACGATAATTTTGTAAATTGGAGAAAAGAAAAACTAGTAACTACGTTCTCGGAAAGTGTTCTTTTGAGTTATTTTGATGAATTATCTAAAAAACTTCAGCCGTCTACACTGTCAGTGTAGACGGCTGAAGTTTTTTAGATAATTGTAACACTGTGGAGTATATATTCCATGCTGAAAGCAACATTACAAATGAAGGACAATGTTAATATACAAAATTATTCGAAGCTTACATCTTTGTTGAAGAGGCTTTCAAGTGGGCACAAAAGCAAGAAAAGCAAGGTCCTTACAGCTAATCAAGTGGAAACCTTCTTAAATACAGCTCCAGATGAAACATATTTGGCCACAAAAGTACGTAATACACATTCCTTTCATATTTTATTGCTCATATACCTATTGCTCTTTTGTTCTAAAGTGTATAAAACTTATTAATTTTGTTTTAGGTGGCACTTATATTTGGTATAAGCGGTGCGTGCCGAGGCATTGAACTTGCGAACATTACCGTAAATGACGTAAAGACGGACACGCTTTTGCAAGCAATAAACTTACCCGACACAAAAAACAAACGGGAGCGAACATTTGTTGTCAAAGGAGATTACCTAAAAATAGTTAAAAATTACCAAGCTCTACGTCCTCAAAACGTGTCGACTAATAAATTTTTCCTCAATTATCAAAATGGGAAGTGCACTAAGCAAGTTATAGGACGCAATAAATTTGCAGCCTTTCCCAAACAGATCGCAACTTTTCTAAAATTAGAAAATCCCGAAAATTACACGGGTCATTGCTTCCGCCGGACCTTAGCCACCCTTCTAGCAGATTCGGGAGCAAACTTAACAATGCTGAAAAGACATGGCGGGTGGAAGTCTGATCAGGTTGCTGAGGGATACATTGAAGAATCCATACAGAACAAAAGCAAGATTACCGACCGTATAACAGAAGCCATTAATTTAATCCCAAGCGAGTCCGTCCCTTCTACATCCAGAGATTCCTTGTTGTCGTCAGAGCCATCTTCTCATAATATGCCATCTTCTCACAATATGTCGTCTTCACAAATTCAGAAAAATACCGTTAATATGCCGGGAAAAACAATTTCCTTCAGTATTCAAAACTGTTCTAATTTTACTTTGAATTTTAATTATAGAAATGTTATGTTATACTACTGTTTTATTTCCTCGCAATCGAAGTGAAAAGCAGAGTTTATAACTCGTCCACAAAACCATTTTTATCCTCGACATTACTATCAGCCCTCGCCTTCGGCTCGGGCTGCTAAAAGTCTCGGATAAAAATGGTTTGTTTTGTGCACTTGTTGTAAAATCTACTATTAACTTACTTAATTAATCCTTGATAGGTATTGCCACCACAAATTAAAATTTAATACACATTATAGTGATTTATATTTAGTAATGACATTGTCAGTATTTATAATAATATGGTTGGTAATTGGTGTGGGCAATAACCACGCCTTCTGATCCTTGTATAGACTAGCTTAAATACTAGGCGCGGTTTCGACGATTTAAAAATTAATCTGGTGGTAATAAAATTGATGGCAACACTAAATCTTTAGTGTCAAATGACGCGGTTTTTTTTTGTAGCGTTTTTGCTAGTCAGAATTCACGACTAGGTGTTATGGAATACGGATGCAGCCAATATGGTGAACTCAGGTGCAGTATCATTGAGTTAATGCCATAAACTCTTAAGAAATCACCGTTTGCTTTTTTTGCCAACGACACGGATGTCGAAGATATGCAAGTGAGGTCCAGTCTTCTTAATAAACTAAGCATCAAATATTAAATATCTTTAATAAGAGGAGCAGAAACTGTAACCTGTCTGCAAAACAGCTGTTTTAATAATGATCTGGGGCCTAAAAATACCGCTATAACAGAATTGTAACAGGATAATAATATGAATACTTGAACTACAAAGATAACATGCTAACAAATATAATCAAGAATAGGTAAGTAATGATAATCTACATAACGAAAAATAAATAAATATGTATAAAGGGTGTAAAAGTACCCTTAACGCAAACGGAGATATTGGGGGTCAAAGTTCCAAATTTTGCACAGCTGTTTTTGTGTACCTACTAGTGTTTCAGGTGATAACTTTACTTAAATTACCTCCATGACCCTTTTACTATTCCAAGCATCCACTAGCACAATGTTTTGAGAGTGCTACATTGAGTTTTACGGTAAAATGAGATTTTTGACACCAAAAAAAAAGTTGCGAAAAAAACAATTGCGTTGGGGTACTTAGTTTGATGTACAGAATGCTTGGTTGACGTATGTGTGAAGGGTTAATTTACACCCTGTACGTACAAACAGGTACTAATCGAAAACATTTGAAAGAATCGCTTATGTTTTGCACTGTGGCACTTAGGAAACACGCAAGAACTATTAAAAAGCACCCTACTCTCATTGCCCAAAACTTGTTTTGCGTCTTGTTTCTTGTGTGTAACATATTAGTTTACCTAGTGACCGATTGTTATAGCAGATATCTCAATTACTCACTTTCACTAAACACCGAAGCATCCCACATAAATTTTAGCACTAAACTCAATCCTTAGATTGATGCAACATCTTGTTTGCTAATTAGTTCTCGCAATAATGATCTATGGCTTCACTTTGATCGCTATAGTGCACCTGTAAAGTATCGTGTTTATGCCTTTAGAAATTAGAAGGCAAATTGCGAAACTTTGTCAATGAAATGTCAATAGACCATTCTCTCATAATAGACCCTGAAGTGCATCTGTTCGTCTGTTTGTTTGTTCGCTCACAACTAAAAACCACTCAGAAAGTGATAAAGAATACCTTACTATTTGTATCACATTGTAAGTTAATCTTTCAAAGAGAGCTAGTCGGTGGCATGGTTGTCGCAGTGGTTGAGCGACTGGCTGTTACGCTGCATGTCGCGTATTCGGTTCCGGTACGTAATAAATATTTGTATGGCCTGTAGGTAGATGTTCCGGGTCTGGCTGTTTGTGTATATGAGTTTAAATTGTTTGTAAATACATCCACGATACAGGAGAAATTCAGAGACTGGTTTTAAAAAAATTTTACCGCCAAAATGTGGGTGTACTATTAGGTACTCTTCTGCCTAGCCCTTCGTGAATTACATGCGTGTTGTAACGTGTTGTCAGACTTGCGAAACCGATTGTTATTTGCCGCCGTTTCACATCATACATCAGCTCTTTGTAGGAACTTCTTGCACAGGAAAGAGAGACATGTCTTTCATCTCTTTCTCTTCAAAACTTTCGTCAACACGGAAAAGCATAACAAACATTGTTATTAATAAGTATAATACGAAATTAACATTAGGCCTCCCTTTCTCTCTGACCCCTTACCTTGACTCGCCGCGCCCTACGGCTTGCATTCCGGTCACACGTCACAAGCGCCCGCGCACTGTATTTGTTTTATATAGATTACATTGTTGTAACATAACATCACGCTAGTTACGCAGGTTACGCAGAGGTGTACCTACATTTTTCCACTTATTTTTCAGTAACTTATAACTGTCGCTACTATTATTAAAAATATGGTTAGGGGCAAGTCTCCGGGTCATGACTACCTCAGCATCGAGCACCTGCAGCATGCAGGAGTTCATCTGCCAAGGGTGCTGGCGATGTTCTTCTCACTTTGTCTGAGTCACGCTCATCTACCGAGCGATCTTATGAAAACTGTGGTAGTACCTATTGTGAAGGATAAGACTGGGGACACATCAGATGTCTCCAACTATAGGCCTATATCGCTGGCTACTGTCATTGCCAAGGTGCTGGACAGTTTGCTTGATAAGCATATGGCGACCCGCATCGAATTGCATGATGCGCAATTTGGGTTTAGACCCGGTCTTTCCACGGAAAGTGCCATACTGTCTCTCAAGCATACTGTCCAGTATTATACATCTAGGAAAACGCCTGTTAACGCGTGTTTCCTAGACCTTTCCAAAGCATTCGATCTGGTGTCGTACGACTTACTGTGGCAGAAACTCCTGAACGAGACCGCAGTGGATAGGGGAGTTATAGCAATATTAAGGTACTGGTATAACAACCAAACCAATTGTGTGAGGTGGGCAGGCTCATTATCGGATGTGTATAGGCTGGAGTGCGGGGTGAGGCAGGGCGGCCTAACCTCCCCACGCCTCTTCAGTCTGTACATAAACCGGTTGATCGTTAAGCTCAGCAACACCTATCAAGGTTGTTATGTCGACGGAATATGCGTCAACAATATTAGTTATGCTGATGATATGGTGTTGCTGAGCCCATCGATTAACTCAATGATGAGTCTGCTCACGATATGTGAAAGGTACGCGGAGACCCATGGGCTCAGATACAATGTAAAGAAGAGTGAAGTAATGGTTTTCAAGGCAGGCACTAAAACCTACCCAATTACACCAAGGCTAAAACTTTGCGGAAGTCCCTTAAATCAGGTCACCTCTTTCAAGTATCTGGGCCACTGGGTATCCGAGGACCTAAAAGACAGCCTTGATATTGAGCGTGAGCGCAGAGCGTTGGCTGTCCGCTGCAATATGTTGGCTCGCAGATTTGCGAAATGCTCGACTGACGTAAAGGCTACGCTGTTCAAGGCATACTGTCAGTCGTTCTATACATGCAGTCTGTGGGTCAACTACACGCAGAGGGCATACAACGCTCTGCGCGTACAATACAACAACGCGTTCAGAGTGTTGATGGGGCTGCCGCGCTACTGCAGTGCTTCCGGCATGTTCGCAGAAGCGGGCATAGATGGTTTTCACGCCATCATGCGCAAGCGATGCGCCTCCATCATGCGCAGGGTACGCGTCAGCCCCAACAGCATCCTGAGTACTATAGCGGACAGGTGGGACAGTCCCATACTGGGCCATTGGGTACGCCTACATGCCTCTGTGGCGTTTATTAAATAAGTTATAATTTATATTGTATTATTGTATTTTTTATATGTGTTTACTAACATAGTTTATAAGTTCTAACTGTTACTAACCATAATGGATCATTGATGTCTGAAATTAAATAAATTAAATAAAATAACTGGACCAGCGAGACTTGCCACCGACCGGGCATAAATGTACTGTATAAAGCTGCTGATAAGAAATTTAGTATCAAATCAAGCCTGCAACCCCGAATGCTTAGGCAGGAATGTACCTTAAGCACGTACCCCTACGTTTCGCTGGGAATGTTTAAGCCCCATGTAATACTATAAAGGGTCTAAAAGTACCCTTAACGCAAACGAAAGGTACTTGTTCTCCCCACCACTGCGATCATTTTTTGGCTCTAGACTATACCTGGGAACCCCCTAGTTACGGAGATATTGGGGGTCCAAGTTCCAAATTTTGCACAGCTTTTTTTGTAAATAAGTTTTTCAGGTTATAACTTTACTTAAATTACCTCCATAACCCTCTTACTATTCAAAGCCTTCACTATCACAATGTTTTAAGAGCTACATTAAGTTTTACCGTAAAATGTGATTTTTGACCCCGAAAAAAAAACGTCGTTTCCCAGCAAATTTTTTTGCGTATGGGTAGAGGAAAGTCACCAAATATGAAATAGTATCTTAATATGGAATACCTTCATTTCTCTAAGACTATAAGTATGAAACGCAACACTCGACCATCTTCTGTTCCATTCGGTCTATTGCACCACGTACGTGTTAGTAGACCGAATGGAACAGAAGATGGTCGAGTGTTGCGTTTCATACTTATAGTCTTAGAGAAATGAAGGTATTCCATATTAAGATACTATTTCATATTTGGTGACTTTCCTCTACTTTGTTTGATGTACAGAATGCTTGGTTGACGTATGTGTGAAGGGTTAATTTACACCCTGTATAAGGCGAGCCTAAGGCCAACAACCGGACACAGACCTATACTACGGATAGTTATAGAGAAATTACCCAATATCACTTAGCTGATCTGAGACTCGAACCCAGGATATGAATAATATGTGGTATAAAAGAATCCTAACTACACTCACTAACTGCGGTACTCAGATATATTTAATGATTACTTAAGCCGTCACTTAGTAAAGGTTTGACATACTTTTGTATGACAAAACTGTCAAAACCTTTACTAAGTGATGGCCTAAGTAACCATTAAAGCTCTCTGAGTGCGGCAGTAAGACTTGCACATTGCCTCATATATTTACATTGTTTTATTTACATATCTAGTGTTACGAACTCGCTAAACTTCTGATTGGCCTCTGGGTTGGTAGCCGTACTCGTAGATATGTTGAAGTGATATGGGACTTGCTATTTCATCATCATGCGTGTTGTTATTTTCATCATCTGCCTGACCTTTTCCCTACTAGGTTGGGGTCGGCTTCCAGTCTAACCGGGTGCAGCTGAATACCCGTATTTTCCATGGAGCGACTGTCTTGTAAGGTTGACCGGTTTGACCACGGTAAGACCTGTAAGGACTGTCAAAGATTTTCAAATACAGCCGACTAAAGCGTCCCGTTTATCTTTCCCCAAATATCATAATCCCAGATCGCACAATAATAATAAAATTAACAATTCTTATAATGGACTTTATATTCATAGATGTTAAGTCCATTTTAGGAATTTGAAATTTTAACGTGTTTCATACTAAGATTCTGCGTGGATTCTGATAAAGCGACCATTTTAGACCCGCAGATAAGATATTATGAATTCTTGTTTTTTAGCTACGTGTTGATTAAACTGTAATAGGGTAGTTCTTTGACAAAATTATATAATTAGTCCGTCAGATTCAGATAGATTTCCAAAAAATATTGGACACGTATTTTTTCTGACCCCTTAATGATTCGGTCATCTAGAAGGGGCCCCCCTACGCACCATCCACCTTGGGGGTCTAGCAAGTACCCACGCAACCAGGTTCATACAATTCAAATTACCGATCATAATCTATCATTTTGCATACGATTATGAAACGCAATCAATATTTGACGTGATGCAAAACGGTTAATTGAAAAAAAGAACTTACAGTTGATCTTATCAATGTTTTAATTAATTAATTTAGCGGTTAAATGATTGGCAATTGGCAGTTTTCTTGTCATGTTATTAAATGTTTTAATGAACAATCGACTAGATACCCGGTGAGATATCGTATCGAATCGAATCTAACTAGCCAGCCTGAAAGCGTGATATCTAAATCAAATAAATTAACAACTACAAACAAGCTTGAAACCGGATACATAATTTAAAAATAATAAATCAGTTTTTAATCAAACTTCATTAGTGGTCTTATTTGTATTTTGTTGTAGCGTAGCTATTGCACGAGAATTAAATTTCGAAATTAAAGGACAATGCCTATTGCTGCGTTAGTCCGCTAGAAATATAAAGGAGGTTGAGCAAACCTGGCAATGGGATTCGCGATATGAATTTTCATGATACGATTTCTAACTCATAGCTACGCTCGGGTCACGTTGAAATGATTTAGTTTCAATATTCACAGACGTCGGTGCAAACGCGACTGTCGACCGCCGCTTAATTTATACCGATTGGCCCTTGTTTATTATTACTGCTTATGTAATAAACCCAGTGATTTTGCAAGGGAATTTATTTTAATACGAAACTATGCGTAAGCGTTTATATATTAAGTATAACATAGCATCACGCCGGTAATCACCAAAGGGTAAGGCAAAGGTGTATTTAATACAGCCACATTTCCCCATCATTTTCCTGTTCTTATCCCAATTTATTTGGGCTCAGTTCAACATGTCTTTTTCTCTCATTTTGACATTTTATATTATTTTAATTAATATTTTACTTTGTTTTTATTATATTTTATTTTTTGTTTTATTTGGGCATTATTTTATATTTTCCTTTTGTCATTTTTTAAACATACTTAAAGTTTTTTTTTCTTTTTGAATTTTTTATATTATATCTATTTTTAATTCCATTAATTGAATTATATTATAAATTTGAATGTCAATGACCTCTAGGAATATTAGTACATCTCCGTGTATAACATAGCGAGCTTGTATTTTTTTTTATAACAACTATTTATTGTACCTGTGTTAACAAATGATTAAATGACTTATGACTCATACTTCCGTCTTACTCATCATCTCAACAGTCGTCTCCTTTCTACACACGGACCTATCGGAGACAAATTCATACTCCGTAATTGCTACTGAGAAAAACCCAAAAATATTGACACCCCTGGGTATCAATCCCAGGCCCTTATGCCTTGCTTGAAAGCACTGAACCAAAGTGGAAGTAACCATACACATACATTATTTGACATTATTGCGTATCTTTTATGTGACAGTGGCTATCATATAGTGTCCATCAATTAACTGTCAAATGGTTCCATTTTGTACTAAACCATAACCAATTTGACAGTTAATCCATGGACAATATGATAGCCACTGACATTAAAAAAGATACGCAATAGCCCTGCTGGTCGCGTGCCAGTTGCGTGTAGTATGTTGATATGTGGTTATTTTTCTCTGACCTTAGTTAAGTTATAGTGGTTGGACTGATTGACTGACCGATTGACTAGCAAGGCTGCATGTCTTGTTCGTTAAATTACTAGTCAATTATGTGATAGAAACGTAATGTGCTCTTACCAGGATATGGACGACAGTGTGAATAATATCAAATGGTAATGGCTCATTTATTTGCAATCATTAAATTATATCTGACTACTTAATTGTATTGTTCAACTAACTCGTGTCAAGTATGTGACTAGTTTTGTTGTTTAATGAAACAAGCTAACCCAAAAGAAGCCTATTAAGAGAGATTTGGCAAATTCGACCAATCACAGGAAGGGCGAAATTCCAGATATAAATTGTAAATAATGTGATAGTCTGAGTTCCGCGCACCTTCTCTCGTCTTTGCTCCTTTCCGGTTTGGTGGAAAACTGTCCTAACTCGCGACATAAGGCGACAATAAGTACCAGCGACCTTGAGCGAGTGGGTGGAGCTTGCGTCACTCCCCGCGACCGCGATACGCATGCCCACAATGCACGCTCGTAATTTCGTAAGGTAACTACGTTTATATACGTTTTAAATAGTCAGGACTGTCTAGCCCGGTTTTTTATCACCATAAAAAATTATGTTCGGGATATGCGATTTACAAAAAAACTATTGATTGGGCTATAAAAATACAACACTATGACTTTAGTATGTTGCTTGTAGAATTATTTTCCAAAAAATCAGAACGATCACATGTATTTAAGTACGGTTTTTACTCGTTAAAAGAAAGTTTTTCTATCGAGTAAAATTTGTTGTAGGTATTGTTTTCAACACGCTATGTCAGTAGAGTATATCCTGAAGAATATCATATTTTTTTCTGATTTTGTTTACTGCAAAGAATTATAATTATACTTTAACGTATTATAAAACTTGCGTTTAGCTACTGTTGTCCCCTTTAATACATAATAAAATAAAATAGATTGAAGTTGTATAAGCTTCGGAACAACAACGCAGTCAGGGAATTCCACTCCTTATTTCACTCACTCACTCCTTATGTCACTCTTTAATTGATTAATTTAGCCTATTCTGACCTACTGCCGGGCAGCCCCCAAACCCCTCCGTTTCTCTCTCTATGTTTTCCTTCTCCGGCCAGTCAGTCAGAATGAAGCCTAATTCATCACTAAGCTGATTACCTTAATAAAGGCGGATTCGACCAAACTTGGATAAGTCTTATCCTCATCATCATCTCATTATCTTTCATCATTCGTTCATCAACGCAAGAGTTCGACGAACACAATACTCAGTATTGGTTACTCTGTGTTTCTGGTGGAAAAACGCAAACGAAGTTATTTGAGAGTTGGGCTGCGGGTGGTTCACATGTTACCGCGGCCTCGACAATAGGGCTAAGAATGAACATGGGTGGTTTTTAGTCAGTAGAAGTCTGACACTCCATTTCGCTCTGCCCAAGAGCGGGAGGGGGATCCCCTCATGTTTGATGAATTTCCACCAGCCAAAAAAAAAAATTTATTTAAGAATAAAATCAATGAGTAAAATTATTCAAGGGTACCATTCCATACTCTGATATAACATGGTATTTGGTCGAGTCCGCCCTTAATAATAATAAAACTAAAAGTAAACTATATGACTTGGCTGACAAAAAAGTACTGAATAAACTATCAGCACTTGTTTTAAAAAAATCACTATCAAATAAATCCCGCAGATTACCGCATAAAATCATTTTTTTATTAAGTGCCCAGACTAATGGCTCACATTAAAATCATTTATGTGCGCAATTAATACGCTTAGCTAGATGTTTCCCTACGTTAGAACCAGCCCTTAGGCGGTGCGCCCGCGGTGCTCTATGGCAAATGAGTTCAGACACGCTACACCCATTCTTGTGGGCCAGGCGTTATTTGTATGAGAATTTTGCTATATCAAGAATTCTAGACTATGAATATGCATTTGAGTGCAGCGGTGGCCCGTGACGGTCCCAAGTTACGAGCTGTAAGTCGTGGGTTCGAACCCATGCTATTTTGTATTAATTTCGTCACCACTTTTCTCAAAACGGTGAAGGAAAACATTGCGAGGAAACAGGTATGTTATAGAACCTAAAATTCGAAGACACGTGCCATCTACCAACCTGCACTTGGCTCCCGTAGTAGATTATAGTCTATTTTCTCATAGAAAAGAGGCCTGTGGCCCAGAAGTGGGAACATCATAAGCTGATTTTGATGCATGTCGACTCCAAACAAACTTACCAAGGGTATCCCTAACATAGTTTGGTAAAAGATCAGATAGACGAAGCTGATGATGATGCATTTTGGACTGCCTTGACGATTCCCCTTTTCTAGCAAAGTGTTATTCGGTTCTAACTTCGAGTTAATTCGTAATAGCAGCCACGGATTCCGCATTTGTGCCAACTGATGACAATAGACTCGGCCCCAATCATAAATATAACTGGTGACACGTAGGCTTACTATTAAACCCACCTTTGTCTACCCCTTCAGGATGTTTACTGACTTAAAAAAAATGTTTCTGATTAGTCCGTCCGGTAAATTATCGAAAAATATTGGATACGTATTTATTGTTTTATCAAATCAATAAAAAAATACAAAGATAAAACGCGTCAAAGATTTGAGTGGGGTTGTGACGTCACACACCGGTAAAGAATGTCATACTAATGTCTTAAAAAATTACGTCACACGAGTTTTCAAAGCACTGTATCGTCTTCATTGTTTGTTTACGTGAAAAAAGAAAATATATATTTTGTCCAATATTTTTTGGTAATCTATCTGTCGGACTAATTATATTTTTTTTTTGTTTACTACCCTATTACAGGAGTGATGCTTTGTCTATATTGCCATGCATTTAATCTTTCTAGCCAACAAAAATAAAGTCCGAAGTTACGACCACAATATTTATTTAGACTTTACATTAACACAGAATGGGTCCTAATATTTTATCACTCCACAATTCAAAGAACAGCATGTTTATCTAATTCTATTTATTTACAATTTAAACTTAAATTTATTATGCAATTTGTCTAGATATGTAATTAATGAACATAAATTACCTACAGCTGTGGGTCATTCGAATAGTTTAACTCTTTCGTGAATTATACGAATTCCGACAAAAAATGGTTGCCTCGGCTTTGAATG
Organism: Diarsia rubi; assembly: GCA_932274075.1. Lineage (NCBI taxonomy): Eukaryota > Metazoa > Arthropoda > Insecta > Lepidoptera > Noctuidae > Diarsia > Diarsia rubi. Next base: position 11,191,883 of record OW026433.1, on the reverse strand, counting down.
GATACTACTTTATCTTTTAAATCTTTAAGTTGCGAACACATTAATAAACAATCGCTAAATTATAATATGCACACATGCCCTTGAAATAGAACACTCGGTACGTGTACCTTGGTGCGTTCCGCGTCGTTGTAAACGCACCCTAAGATGTTGTGGCAATATAGCCCCAAGCTAAATAATAAAACATGCATCTACGCCTGTTCTGTACTGCTTTAAGTATTGTTTATCACGTAAGGCACATTAGTAGCCAAATGTCTTCACACATTACTAATTCCACTGTTTACAGACTAAACTGTTCCTTATTCCGGCTGGATTTTAAGATAAACATGTTTACATTTAACTACGTGATGAAACTCGCCTAACGCACTCTCGAAATAGTCGTATCGTAACATCATATTATTGGCTCTTCATTACTCGAACGTAAGTGGCGTCTAAACGGTCCCTAATACCACATTTCGAGCGTCCCACTAATTCATGTTGTATGGCAACTGTCAATTATCAACAATGTAGTATTATCCAACGTGCCTTCTTATCTTCGTATCGTAAAGTAAATGTCGCCAGCAAAATACTGTTCGTTTGTTGAACTCCTTAATTATCAGCCGATGGGATGTATTGCATCCTTAAAGGCTTAATTACGTACGCTAAGGGTTCCCGCTAAACGCGATTGACGCAGTTTCTATGGCTATCCGCGAATGCGTGCGACTATCGATTAGACTCAGTAATTCGAGCAATAATTCCCTATTGAACTGTTACCTCAGGTCGTTAAATGAGTTTATATCTGTGCCTAGAACGTTCCCACTTGTTTGCGGTTAAGTTTCGTACTTTATAATACAGCTTGAATAAATGGGGTTTAGAAGCTCTTTATGTTTGAGAATTGTCTAAGAATCGCAATTTATTCCGACGCTGCTCTATATTATAATATAATTATACTTGGACATTTATTCGTTTATAGGTTTTAAGTGCCTATTATGAACTGAATCAAATGCAGATTAAAATGGACTCGGTTTACTTGACCCGTAAGTTAAACGGAAACGTTTTATAATAAACATTAATCTGACCAAAAAGCTTGGGTATCTATAGTAAATATTGGGTTAGACTAAAATTAACGTACATAAACTGTTGTAAAACAATTTCAGTATTTAACGGTTGTAGTTCATCGAAAATGTATGCAAATTGCAAACTTGTCGAATTAGCATCGTTCTCATACGCTGTGGCATCATCCCCGTAACGGGGACGCGTGTCTAACGTCGCATATAATAACACGTCCGCTCACATCGCCGACCGTTGCGCGACTAATCAATTGGCGTGCCGCGTGATGTCTTCATCAGCCGCCTGGGGGCGTAACGCCCTGCGCTTGCGCACCTAACATAGCTTTTGAGCTTTCCGCACCAATATGGTGCTTCTATTGTAATTTCATGCGCTCGTGAAAATATTGCATAATATGTGATACTTAAATGTTGTTAGAATATAGCAACTTCTTGGAAACACTTTTCGAAAATTCAGTGTCAAATTATTTGTTTAGAAATCTTTAGAAAGTTAGATCTTTTAATAAGAGTATGATGAAGTGATGTCAGTGGTTCTGCATCTGAAAATGAAATACTTGGGTAGTATAACAGCAATTCAAACACTGCAACCAATTACAAAACTCCGGACACCCGGAATCGCATTCAAACCCTAAACAATAGGCTCAAAGTGACAAATCCAACCATTGAACCAGAACCCGAACAAGCCTTAGCTCCACCTGTGGCTGTGAGTGTTAGGGTTCGCGCGTGGGAAACCTTCCCTAATTACCCGGGTCCAGATAACGAGTCTAATTCGCGGGCTGCGTGCGCGGCGCCCGACTCTCACGCACGCATTGTCTTCAGTAATTGCCAACCCTGTTCAATTTGTTGCTTCTCCGCACTGTGATTCCTTTAAGTGGCTACACTCAATTGCTAAATAAATCGCATGCGTACTTATGTGGCCTAACCGATACTATTTCTCATACATTGTTAAATGTTAATAGGATGGAATGCTGCCGAACGTGGATGTGGGCTAAATAAGCTGATTTATTGGCGGTGTTTGAGCCAGATTAGATATTATTTATAAGATTAACCTTTTCACTGTACTGGCTTGCGAAATCGGTGGTGTGTAATTTAAACGAGGCATCGTTGTTGTATTGTACTACCAGAAATGTTGCTCTCTGTAGTAACCATATTGTACTGGAATTCTACGGCCTCCCGAATATGTATTTTGATTTACCAATCAGTACCTTTGTAAATACTATAATAGAATTAGAAATATTGTAACTGCGGTACTCAGAGATATTTAATGATTACTTAAGCCGTCACATAGTAAAGGTTTGACATATTTTTGTATGGCAAAACTGTCAACACCTTTACTAAGTGATGGCCTAATTAAGCATTAAAGCTCTCTGAGTGCGGCAGTAAGTATGTTCAGTGCATTGTAGCTACATAATTATATTGTACTGTAGAAGAATGATCTGTAATATTTTAGTGAACCTATAAATACAACTCATAATCCAATTTGGCGAACACCTGTAAATTCAACGTTCCGATTCAAGTAAAGCAATTAACTCTGGGTGATCGACCCAATATAACCATTACAAGTATCACTTGACTTAATTGATGTAGGAGTAGATATTGGAATTTCCTCAGTGAACCAGTATTTAACTAAAACTTATTAATAATCAATTAAAAACACATCTATTCAGCATAAATCATAGAACTAACCTCTGAAATACAACCTAGGAAATAAACATTTCCAAAATGGGCCACGAATAAATTTAAATATTCGTATTCTAGAACTTAAATCAAACGTACTTGGCGCGTAAACGCAGCTGCCAATATTAATTTGAATCGAGAACATCGGTGAATAAATCGATTCGCGGGGCGAGTAAAGTGAATCGATTCAATTCGTGCGGTGAGTTTTTAATAAGGCATCTATTAAGTTGACGAACGTGTGAATGAGTTTTATTGCCTTATCGGTTAGTAAGTGAGGCGGGAGGCATTGGCACGTCCTTTAATGATATACTGGAGGTTTCAGCCTAACGTAGGCGTGTAGTGTTGCTTAGAAAAGATATGTAATGTTGCATTTATTAATATTCATGTCGAACGACACTAGTAACGAGAATATCGCGCGTTGAAGTTTTTAGTATGGAGGTATGGAAGTATTCGTGTTCTTGTTCAGTTGTGGTAATTTGTTCAAAGACCGTGTCTCCTAATGGTCTATTTAATATTTATTACTGTGTAAGATTTATAGCAGCTGACACATTAACCTTGATTTATAGAACTGGTACATGTACCTAATTGAAAGTAGTTTTTTTTTATGAAGAAAATAATAAATACTTGTTTAAAATCTTATATTTTCGAGATATTGGCTTGACAAACGCTCGTGACTGTGGAGCATGGTCCAGGGTTTAATTCTCGCATTGAGGTAATTATAATAGGGATGTTTACTGACTATAAAAAATGTGATTCTAATTAGTCCGTCTGTTAGATTATCGAAAAATATTGTATGCGTATTTTATGTTTTATCAAATTAAGAAAAATTTACGAAAATAAAACGCGTCAAAGATTTGAGTGGGGGTTGGTGACGTCACTGACCGCAAAAAAATAGCATACTAATGTCTTAGAGTATGACCTCACACAAGTTTTGGGACTCGGAATAGATAGTTCTTGCTTAGGTTAAACTTAACACCCTGTTGCACCAATAACACTTGTATGTATAGTCAAGTTGAATTAATTACTTGAGTTTAAGTAATTACTTAAGTATGCTTCCGTTTTTATGCAATAAATAAGAATTTGAACTGTCAAGGGAAGCAATACTAAGAATTCTACATTTTAAGAGTTCTAACTTCAAGCAATTACTAGACTACATCTTAAATATCTTCGTATCTTATTTTGTTGTTTTCTGTATTTTTTTTAATTTCTTTTTATTTTTTCTAGCTGTTGCCAGCGGTTTCACCCGCTACAACTCGAAAATCATCCCACGGGAAGATAAAATCGGGATAAAAACTATCCTATGTGTTAATCTAGGTTATAAACTATCTGTGTACCAAATTTTATCCAAATCCGTACAGTAGTTTTTACGTGAAGAAGTAACAAACACAAACTCAACAAACTCACAAACTTTCGCCTTCATAATATTAGTTTGATTGTTTGTGATGAGCACTTGTGGCATGTGCTAAATAAATGTTTTCTATCTTTCTTTATTTTTAAATTATCACTTTTACTCAAAAAATCACTTTGATTCTTGTACAGATAAGGGTCTTGCTTAGAAACTTCTTCTTCTTGAATCGTTCACTCAAATTTGGTCCGACCAGTGCGTAGCGATCTGGATAACTCTTTCATTTGTCTTACTTAAGTTCTGATGGCGGCCCCGACTTACGAACAGTTGGTCGTGGGCTCGAACCCAGGCAGGCGCATTACTTTGTACAATTTATTTCAACACCACTGCTCTCAAAACGGTGAAGCATCGTGAGGAAACCGGCAAATAATAGAACCAAAAATTCGAAGGCATGTGACATCTACCAATCCGCACTGGGCCCGTGTAGTGGATTATATAGCCCATCCCTCTCCTAGAGAGGAGGCCTGAGTCCCTGCAGTGGGAAAAATATAGGCTGATGATGATGAAGTCCTGGAAAGAGAGCATAGAGCGAAAGTATAGCATATCCTGTATCGGGTCTTCCGACTCGCGTTGTGTTTGAGATGGGTCGATTATACTCCATCTAGCCGGATCGAACCAGCAGCACCCAATTTCAGCCCGCAGTCGTTCAAAAACTAAATTCTGTTTTTTTCTACATTGAATTCTTAGTTTAAATATAGACTCAAGGCCCCAACACCTAATCCTGTTTTCGCACAAGCCATCGACCTTCCACAAACAAACAAAACGCAACTTTTCTAATTACACCACCTTACCCCGTTTAAGCGCGCACGCACATTCTCCATTCATTGCGTATAATCGTATAAGGTAGCGACATGTCGCCGCGACACGCGACACGGGCGCGCGCTGTCGCGTTGTCGCCTTGTCGCTACCGTACACTGCGTACGCGCACCTTGATATACGACCGAGTTTTAGTGGGGAGTTAGATGCGTGTGTGTTTACTGGCTAATTTAAGTTGCTTTACATAGACCTAAACTTGTTAAATTGATTTTTCCTATACTAATTAGGAACAACATAACGTAACTGTTCTAGCAAAATGTGGGTGTCCTGTTAGGCGCACCACACGAGAGTTACAGACGTGATTTTATGTTATGGTAATTAGAAAAAGGGGCACTACAAATAGGAATGTTTACTGGCTTAAAAATATGATTCTATAGTCCGTCTGTTAGATTATCGAAAAGTATTGGATACGTATTTTTTGTTTTATCAAATCAATAAAAAATTACGAAGATAAAACGCGTCAAAGATTTGAATGGGGGGTTGTAACGTCACTGACCGCTAAAGAATGTCATACTAATGTCTCAGAAAATGACGTCACACTAGTTTTTAAAGCACTGTATCGTCTTGATTGTTTGTTTACGCGAAAAAAGAAAAAAAATACGTGTCCAATATTTTTTGGAACTCTATCTGACGGACTTATTAGATTTTTTTGTTACCTACCCTATTGAGTGCAAGAAGTCCAGGACTGTCTTGTTTGTCGAGTGGCCGCAAGCTCGACTGCTGAACATGAATGTCTTGGGTTGAATTCTCGGGTCGAGCGGAAGTTTTGGATTTTTCATTAGGAATTTCTCAGTAGCAGTTACTGAAGAGGAAAGCAGCGGTGGCCCAGTGGAAGCCCCGACTTACGAACAGGTCGTGGGTTCGAACCCAGGCAGGCTCATTACTTGCCCGTCGGGGCTGCGTGTTGTTCACAAGTTACCGTGGCCTCGACATATAGGGCGAAGAAGGAACATGGGTGGTTTTTAGTCAGTAGAAGTCTGACTCCCTTTCGCTCTGCCCAAGAGCGGGAGGGGTTATTTGATGATTCCACCAGCCAAAAAAAAAAGCATATTACTTTGTGTAATTTATTTCATCACCGCTGCTCTCAAAACGGTGAAGGAAAACATCGTGAGGAAACGTCTTAGAACCAAAAAATTCGAAGACATGTGACATCTACCAATCCGCACTGCGCCCGCGTGGTAGATTATAGCCCATTCCCTCTCAAAGAGAGGAGGCCTGTGTCCCAGCAGTGGGAACATTAATAGGCTGTTGATGATGATGAGTCACTGAAGCTGGCTCGCCCGTATTACATGAGATTAAGAAAGAGCTGGAAATGGGTGCAGTTTCGGTTTTCCGTTGGAAGTTTCATCTTAAATCTCAATATACTAACTACCCCTATTACATGAGACTTTACTATTCCCAAACCACTGTAACTCCTGAAAGCCAGAATCAACAGTGGCGACCACCAGAAAAGCGCCGAGACAATGAAGCTCGACGAAGTCCCAGAGGAACAGTAACTGTCTTGGATCCCGGAACGAAATTAATCGGAAAATAAAACATAAATGGCGAAATGTGGGTGTACTAATGAGTACCTATTCATAATCCTTTGGGGATTACAGGCGTAATATGATGCTTTCACAACAGCATTTCAAAAGACAATGACCAAAACTCGTACCAAGAATTCTCATGTTTCAAGATCAAAATGTTATAGTAATTATTTTCATATTTTTTTAAGACATTATGCGGCTGGGATTTGAATTTTGAATGGGGAATTTAATTTAAAGTATAAAAGTACTAGCGAACGTCACGTGGTTTCACCCGCGTAGTTTCCGTTTCTGTGGGAATACAGGGATAAAAAGTAGCCTATGTCACGGGGATAGTGTAGCTTCCCAACGGTGAAAGAGTTTTTCAAATCGGTCCATTAGTTTCGGAGCCTATTCGTTACAAACAAATCTTTCCTCTCTATAATAGGTATTAGTGTAGATGAATATTGTTTTACTCCCTATACTTGGCGTTCGAAAGTCCTTCCAATTTGACAATTAATCGATGGTCACTATGAGCTATCATGACATTTAAAAAGATACGCAATAACCCTGCTGAACTGCTTTTACTCAATATGTATGACTATTGAACTTTATTCAATCTATTTTTCGGTCAATTTCTGTTAATATTTTCAATTAATCACCTAATTAAAAAGGTATTTACCTACTACACTTTTAAACCCCACCAATTTCCCCCACAAAACCTTCGGAGAACAACATTCAAACAATATTGATGAGAACATACAGATTTCCAGAAATAAATAGCGCAGTATTTATAAGGTTAAGGCAACGGGAGATCCGGCGTACGATTGCAATTCTTGTATCACTTGTAAAATACTTTATTGCTATAGTGGGCGGGACGAGAAGTGACCGCTGAACACCTTTGGCATTTATGACCAGTACTTCAACCCATTATTTCTAATATGAAATTATTTCCAACCATTGGTATGCGATTTGTCGCAGATATGGTAAACAGGTGTCCTAGATTTTGTGCTGTATCTTAACTTTGACACTTTATGGTATAGGTATTAATTATTTGTTTTGTTACCTAGCAGAGGTTAATTACATTGTGGATATTTACATACAATGAAATCAGTGACACGAAATCTGTAGCCACGGACATTGTGGACAGAGGTTTGAACTGATTGTTTCATATTTATATTAGCAATTCACTTGACTTGACAGGCGCTGTGGTTATGACAAGATCCGTTATGGGCCCTTCGCCGGGTTTCTAGGACGTTTACGGGTACCTACTTTTTAATTTTTTGAGTTACTTCAGTAATGAGCTTCTACAATCTGTCAAATCTCTTAAATCGTTTTTCAACTTTATCGCTAAAGCATTGGGAAATTTGCGAAAATTTGCAGTAGGTAAGTGCATGTTTTCCTGTTATTTTATGTATTTTTCTTACTTTCTACCGTGTTTTCAGGAAAGAGCCTTTATAAACCATAGTCACCAGAAAGCCAACCGCAAATCCTCACGTACAGATTTGTAATAAAATTATTATATTTATTTAATTTTATGATATTTTTTCCTGAAACTAAACGTCTACGACAAAACTATTAGACCGAACACTCATGTAGAAGTACCAGGGGTGCATGAGTGGGACAGAGTCAGCGTTTGGTTTATTTTGGTATTTATAGCAGCGCCTCCCCGTTACCTTTATCTATATCGCAGCAGTGCGCTATGCGGCTATCGTGCGCCGAGCCATCGCAGATACATACGAACTGAATTTTGGTGCGAATTACGACGTTTATAAATGCTTTTAAAGATGCTGGATTTGATAGTTTTATTTAAATCACCAAAATAGGTTTATGTTTGTAGCGTGCAAGAACTCTGTCCTCAGGCATTTTCTGTGACTAATTTGGAAAACCATGAAAAGAGGTCAGCCCGCTGCAGCCACTATCTTTGCAAGTGGAAACTCCAGGACACGCGCAATACATACATTAGGTCACACCTTTCCCATGGGGGTAGAAACCACAGAACGCGATCTGCTACGATCCTTACGTATGTACTCCTTTCGTCTCGTCTACGTTCAGATATCTGGTTATACACGCACGCCGCGAGACACTCAACAAAATCCGATTGCCCCTCATTTAGGACACACTCTGTCCGTGTGCTTACTTTACTACCAGTACAAGAAAAGAAGTCCAAAAAGCCACAAGCATAGTCATAGAGAATAAAAGGCAACCATTGAAATGTAAGAAGTAGTAGGGGGTATGTCAGCACCATAATTGTGCAATGTTTGCCGAAAGCCCTTAAAACATGAGTCATTCTCATTGACCTCTAAACCAATGTGGCCGTTGGATTGATGGTTATTATATGCGTATTCAAGTAGATACTGCATGGTTCGAGTCAAATGAAAACATGCATAATAGCATATCATAATCTGCCTACAATGTTCCCACTGCTGATTTCAGAGGGAATGGGTTATAATCCACGCGGGGCCAGTATGGGTTGGTAAAAGCCGCATGCCTATGAATGTTTGGTTCTAGGACATTCCTGTACAATGAAATCAATTTTTGGAAATCTTATGAGCCCTACAGGAAGAGATGGGTTGACTAAAGACTTATTCAACAACTAAAAAAACAAATTTTACTTGAAAACAATATTAATGAATGCCCTCCACAGAATCGGACAGTGTGTGTCGTACTTGCGAGCTAATGATACACTGATTAACAATATTCGGGGCAGATAGCAGAGAGTTACTCGCGGGGGGCGGGGCGAAGACCGCCGCGATGTTAGATTGCGCCCGCGTCGATTTATGCCAGCCTCTCCGTATTAACTGATATCGCCCACTAAATATGCCATTATTATATGCGAAGCAAATAATGCTCTTTCACATTTACGATCCCGATTGCGCTTTTTCTTATTTATTGCTGAGAATGGAATTTGAAGGCGGTTAAGATAATAACAATATTTTGTGTTACATCTTTTGGATGGTTGCTGCTGATTGTGTTTGCTGTTAAGTCTAAGTACCAGTTAAACTGACAGATGGGAAGGTTAACTGCAATGCTAATCTTGGCACAGAAGAAAACAGTGAAATGAATCGGTATGGGTAAGGGTTACTGGCATTGAAAGTAACTCTTAGTAAGACAATAACAAAGCACCCAATGAAAACAATGAGCCTAAAAACATAACATCACGCCTGCAATCTCCGAAGGGTTAGGCAGTTATGTTTTAAGTCCCATTCAATAGTGGGCAAGCTTATTGTCCTTAACAGAGCACAAATCCAAACTCCGTGACTGCTACAAAAAACCCAAATAATACTTTTCCCAACCCGGGAATCAAACCCTGGACCTGCTCAGCAATCGTGCTTATGACCAGTCCAACCCAAAATGAACACAAAACATCTACAGTACACAACCATACGACTGAAATTTGAAATCTGATTCAATAGCTCCAATATTACCAAACAGTAAATCACAAAATTTAAAACCAGAAACTGAAGAAAAACAACGTTAGAGAAGCGACCTATGGAATTAATACAGTCGAGATGTTATTGCTCTGATAGCAAATTGGAATTCTATTATAGTCTAGCATGAATTCTGTTACTTATTTTCTTATCCGCCATCGTACAATTGCAAAGCACTTAGCATTTCATATTGTAACTTGACTGAGTGAAGCGTTCACTGTTTTGTTCATAATTTCTCTTGAAGGTTTGATTTTAACTTTGTTTTGTTCTAATTTTTCTTGTATTTTAGCTGCATTACTTTTCAATTCAACTGCATTTTTAGTTTCGTACTGTCATTACTTGATTTAAAACTAGCGGACGTCACACAGTTTCACCCTCGTATTTCCCGTTCCTGTAGGAAAACAGGGATAAAAAGTAGCCTATGTCACCCGGGAATAATGTAGCTTCCCAACGATTAAAGAATTTTTTTAATCGGTTCAGTAGTTTTTTTTTACACAAAAATACAAATCTTTCCTCTTTATGATAGTAGTGTAGACAGACGACAAGCTTTGCAACTGCCAACAAAAGATTTTTTTAATATTAGCCAGTAAATGTTGGCAATAGGAGCGCCCCTTATTACATGGGACTTACCAATAACTGGAGTAATGTAGGTGTATTAATGGAATGGATACTGACATCTCTGTTCAACCCGTCGGGGATTGCAGGTGCGATGTTGTGGTGTCGTTACCAACCAGTATCGTCCCACTGTTGGACAAAAGCCCTACTCCTACCTCTCTGCCTAGATCTCGACAAAGTTCCAATCAATGTTTATGAGGTCTAAGTATGATTCTTATTCATTCATTAGTAATTTGCATTATTTCTTTCGTTGAACTATTCTTATCAGATTCTTCTTTTGCAGACAAATATTATCACACATTAATCCTGAAAACGATTCGCTAATTATGTCTCATTCTCGTAGATTGCCTATCAGCCCTATCACACATGTCCCACCCTTTGTTAAAAACAGAATAAAGCCAATTTATAAATTCGTCTCCAACACGAACATCATTAATTATGTTGCTGGCTGGGTGGCTGAGAAAAACTTACTCCACTCATTTTGCTATCAATACCATCGTGTATTGTCCCTTTTGCTCCTCCAATTGTATCATCGTTTTGCTTAAATGCTTCGTGACTTATGTCTTTTTCACCTGCTTTATGTTTCATACCTTGTGACCTGCTGTATACAGTATCTTTTTCATTGTTTAGTTTGCAAAATTTAACTTTTTCGGAAATGAACCAATATTAGCGTCCCTTTCTATTGTTTTGTTCGCCAGCCTCCCCGGCGTTAATGGTGTTATCTGGACCCTCGAACGCAGGCACCTCTTCGTATATTTCTTTATCTTGTCCACTCTGTTGGCGGTTACGAACATTTTTGTTTTTTATTCATTTGCTAATTTTGAAAATGAGAAGGCGTTCGCGATCACATCTTCCAGTGATCGTAGATTTTGGTTTGCGCGCATTAATAAAATTAACGAATGTTTTTTTTAAATTAATTGAACGCATCTTACTTGGAATTCCATTATCCGCCATCGGATGCCTTCTCGGTATTAGTCGTTAAAAATGTAAATTGTGTGTGATTATATTTTGTTTTATTCACTTATTCAGAAGTTCTGTTGGGATTGAGGCCTATCGTGTGGTGACTCATCTGATCGATGAGACGTACTTAGATGTGCTTCTAAAACTACATGCTCTAATCACCATCATTCAGCCATAATAACACGACCTACAATCTATAATTTAAACTACGTGTTTCATTATCATGACCGTTATTACAACTTAACGTTAAAACTAGGCAAGGAACCTTACGGCTATATCTTAAAAATAAATGAATATCATATCGCAAACAAACATGACAGAACAATCCTCACCACTTCCCATGATTGTTTACATTAAATTACAACATTGGGTTTATAGGTGGTATGTTGATAATAGTACGAGTTGTCGGCGCAAGCGCGCCTCGGGCGGGGGCGGGGCCGACGCATGCGCGGGCCACCCCGACGACGACGCCCCATGCCGCACGCGGGCGAAACACCTCGCCTATGTACGAATTGTTGGAAAAATATCTGGAATATGGAGTTGGTAAAGTAGATAGGTTTAGGGCTGCTGGATTTTTGGGAAATCGTGAAAATCGTTCTTAAAAAGTGAGATATAGTACTCTTGAATTCAAGACGTGAAATTTATCTTAAAAACTTTCATACAAGAGTCTTCATTGCAAATTTATGTTTCGTGTTGTTAATACTAGCCACACTCAAATCTGGGTGCTTACTCTCGAATATAATTCCGATAGGTTGACATTGGAATTGTCAGTGAAACGTCAGGGATGGCTGGACTCACCTAGTCTAGCCAATCCCTGACGTTTAACTCAACCAACTGACGTTTGACCAATGTCGATCTATCGGAATTATATTCCAGAGTAAGCACCCTGTTGAGAGCAGCCCCAATCTGCCTGCATCGGTGTTCCCAAATTCATATAACCCCAATCTATTTAAGTCGCGAGTTTAAGTATAGCCTTCTTTTGAGTTAGCTCGTTTCATCGTCGGCCTCATTTTTGTCTCCAGGGCAAGATTGAAATTAATATAAAAGTTTCAATGTATTATATTCATAATCTATTTTGCAATACTTTTGGCAACCACTCTCGCTTCTTTTACCCACCATTATATAAAACACAGCCCACTATTACCCAACAACGCAACCCAGTATCAACGCGACGTAGCTTAATAACAATCGGATCATTGAAAGAACAATACGGTATGCGCACGAGTGGATCGCGAGCCGACCTCATTACGGTGCGTACGCGCAGGCTACACATGTGATTTCACCGTGTTATCTTTACTAATACATCAATGGCTTGTCCAGTATTGTTAGTGACGCGACACGGGGCTATTGTGATGTGTTGGCTTGTATTGGCTGGGGTAGTGATGAGATTAGGTAATCGATGGAAAAGAATTGAAATAGTTGAAACTTATCATCACATATTTGTCTCAACTTATACGTCAATCAATCAAAGCCTATCGCACTCTACGCTGAAAGGCCTTCTTCTTTTTGTTCCTCCCGTAGAAAATCCTCATGATTGTTCCTCATGATTGAACGGAGGGGTCTGACAAACTCTTACCGACTAAAAACCACTCCGAAATTCCTTTCCAACACTTGAACCTTGATCATGGGAACTACTGCGCCTTTCACGATCCCCATAAGCTGAAATGCCTATCCCAAAGCTGCGCCACAACACCCTGCCTTTCACATTCCGCATCAAGTGTGACGTGCCGTGACTTCTGCAACATTTATTTATTCTCCGGCAACTTTGACCCACAGACTAACATATAATATGCAATTTGGTTAAAAAAAGAACCTTAGAACCATATTAGTAACACTTCGCTTGTGCACTAAGTCACTGTGCGTTCATGTGTAGCACTTGCTCGTGGAGGCGACGGAACAAAAGTCGCAAAAAGTCAAAGTGGTGATAAAAAAAACCTGCTGTCCTTACAAAACTGCATTACACTGTCATTTATGGAACAGCAGTTTCTACAACATAAAATCCATCGATACAAACACACTACATCACAAAACCAGTGCATGGAAGTCGTTAACACAAAGCCTTTGTTACGTAACGGATATTGTTGCGTTCAGCTAGGACTAGACTTGTGTCGATACCTTAGTTCTAGTCTTGAGTACTTGACATTTAAATCGCTTTGCATCTCTGTATATAGTGTTTACGATGAGGCAAATAACTGCTTTTGATGCTCCAGTTTGAGTACAGTGTTTAGAGATGGTGTTCTGTCTTCAACGCGATTGTTGTCGTGTGTTAAAATGCGACTAAAATTAATTTTGTGCTCTATACAGGGTGTAAATTAACCCTTCACACATACGTCAACCAAGCATTCTGTACATCAAACTAAGTACCCCTACGCATTTTTTTTTGCTGGGATTCAACTTTTCTTTTTAAGGTCAAAAATCTCATTTTACTGTAAAACTCAATGTAGCACTCTTAAAACTTTGTGTTAGTGGATGCTTTGAATATTAAAAGGGTCATGAAGGTAATTTAAGTAAAGTTATAACCTGAAAAATAAGTATATACAAAAACAGCTGTGCAAAATTTGGAACTTTGATCCCAAATATCTCCGTAACTAGAGGGTTTTCAGGTATGGTCTAGAACAAAAAATTGATCGCAGTGGTGGGGAGAACAAGTGCCTTTCGTTTGCGTTAAGGGTAGTTTTACACCCTCATTGTTACTTAGACGGTTATCTAAATATGATTTATGAAGAAGGAATTTAATTTAAAGGATAAAAGTATGAATATTGTTTTACTCCCTATACATGGCGTTCACACAACCAGTTCAAAAGTCGTTCTGTTAGATCTGTCAGTTGATTTTGACAGTTCGACTGACTTCACATCGTAGAGTTTTCCCTACAATACCTACTTGCTTGGTTTTGAGGTTATTTTCGATTTTATAAAATGACTCCGAAACTCGGATTTAGTTTACAAAAAGAACTTTTGTAGGAGTTAATATGATAAATGTAGACAATAAAAAACAAAGTTTGATGTTGACACAGTTTGGTACGGGATTCCGTAGATCTATGAACAAGATCTTTTCACCAATTACGTTTAAGTGCCATGTATATTAAAGAGCCAGTCTATGTCCCTCAATCGGGCACAAATCCAGAATCCGTGGCAGCTACTGAGAAATTTCTGATAGAAAAACCCAATAATAATTTGCCCGAACTGAGACAGCCCAGGACCTCATGCACAGCAGCTGCACTTGACAAACGGGGCAGTCAATATTTTAATAGACATCAAATCCCCATACCAAAGTAACAAGCACAAAAATAATCACAGCCAACACGCTACAAAGCAACCTTAGACCAAGTTAAAGCCTGTCTATATGCGGTACAGCAAGGTAAAGGGTGTAGTGAACACAGCTGTTAGTCATCCTCGGCGCTTGCGCAGGCTGTGGGTCAGGGCACAGGAATGTCGCCTAATTGACAGATTGTTGAGGACGTGCTTGTCACTGCTGCTTAATAACAAAACGGGTTTAGTAATTGCTTAACGATTTAGAATTTAGGCAGCCATTTTGGAGATATTACGTATTTTGCAGTGACATTGTTTGCGGGTTTCGGCTATTTGTTGTTTCAATGTAACATATTCGATAAGCTAAAGATGTTTTGATTATATGGATAACTAGCGGACCTGGCAGACGTCGCCCTGCCCGGACAGCAGCGCCACCTTCCTGGTCCAATTGTAAATCTAAACCTTTCTCGGAAAAAAAAAACATCAAAATCGGTCTAGCCGTAATCCCCATTTACAAAATGATCCGCTATTAATTGAATTCATTTGCTACAAAAAATGTGATAAATGAAGAACCGCTCGACCGATTTTGTGCAAACTTCACAAAAACCATCTACTTAATAGTCCGAACAAAGCCTAATCATTTGGTTTGGATAGGTGAGCCCGTTCTTGAGTCAAAAATGAATGAAGAGAAAAATGTGAAGAAGCGAGGGAATACTATTTCGCTGGATTGTTCCCATCGTTTATAAGTAGAATTCAGGATACACATAACCAAAATAGCTTTATGCTGATCGAACTTCTATTTCTTGCATCCACGCACATACATATTCGTATGTATGTTTACACCTTTTTCCTATGGAGGTAAGCAGAAATTATAGAAGGAAATACTTCCTTCTATAATTTCTTGTGTCATCTCTTGGGGCAGTAAATGAGCGATCTGTTTGATTGACATAATTTTGTGTATAATTAATAGTTACTTCAAGCCATGTCAGCATCAGCCCATTATGTTCCTACTGCATGGACTCAGGCCTCCTCTCTAGGAGAAGGATGGGCTATAATCTAACACACGGGCCCAGTGCGGTTTGGAAAATGTCACATATCTCCGAATTTTGTGGTTTCCTCAAGATGTTTTACTTCACCGTTTTGAGAACAGTGTTGATGAAATATGTTACATAACGAAATGCGCCTTACTGGTTTCGAACCCACGACTCACTGTTCGTAAGTCGGGGCCGCCACCACTGGGCCACCACTGGTCACCATGCCATGTAGGACACCTAACCTCACAGAAGATAGCTATAAACGTTCGTGGAAATTACTAGTAATTTCAAATGACAACCCTACCAAGTATCCTCTAAAGTAAACATTACTTTAAAGTGTCCAGTCATTTTAAGCTAGAATTAGGATAAAGATATTTTAAATGGGGCCCCGTAAAACAATGTTAGGCCCTTAGGTCAAGACATAGCTATGTCACCTAATTGATAAATTGGTGAGGCGGGCAAGCAGTGTCACTGCCGCTTAGTAACGACCCCTTTGTTTCTAACTAATTGCTGCCCTGAGGTGGGTTTGACCGGGTGATTATGAAATCTAATCGAACGAATAATTGGGATTATGATTGGGTTACTAAATATTTCCTTTTATATGATGACTGTTTCCGTGGTTGAGTGGTTTGGACGTTTTCTTTGTGATCCGGTGTGGTGATCGTAGCTTAGATTTCTACGGGAAGCATACTGGATAAAGTTGTTTCCAGTTTGGCTAGGACATTGCAGGCGTGTATCACCTGATTGACTGATAAAATGATGATTCCGTGCTTCGGAAGGCACGTATAATCCCAGCCAGCAAATGGCGGTCGTCAAACCGTGTCAGGGACCTTGAGACTTTTTAAAAACGATACTATAGAGTGTAGGGTCGTTAGACATTACTGCCCAAACGATAAGAAGATGGCTAGCTGTTATCTAAAATCATTCGAAAGACTTCGACGATCGACTGACAACTGCAATCAACTAGAATTCTATCAAAAAGGTTCATTTAAATAAAGGGCAGCCTATTTAACTAGCAACACTCGACAATTCTATGTTTCCCAGGTGCAGTAAAAAGGTTAACGAGCGTAAAGTTATTTTCCAATAAATCTCAATACGATCTCTAACATTTCCCACGATAAAGCTAAAATCCTGGCAACCCTGCCAACGAAATCTTAGAAGACATTAACTTTCAAATGCCCACTAAATACTAATAAGATAAACAGCCTTCATTTATCTACAAACAACTAATCAAATCGTCATCAGTGATTAATTAACTTTAATTGAACACTTGGAATCATGTAACTAAGATAACTCGATACTCGGCCCTCTCGCTATCGAATCGAGTCGAGTCGAGTCGAAGCGACTACGTGACTCCCGATGCATTAAGATAGTGTATTACATATTTCACCACCTATAAGACCTCAGTTAGGAACGTTTGTAGTGACAGTTTGCAGACTACGCCATAAAAATGTTGAAAGTAAAAATGTTGCGAAAATATTTGATTCCTATCAGAGTAGAGCGTGTGAAAGATCGTATATTTTGACAGACGACAACCTTTCCTTGGCATATTTTCAAATGTCTTGGCTTTTTTTGATGTGGTTTTGAATTTCTGCACGTAAAATTTATATTCGTCATTTCAATTATATTTAAAAGCTACCTTTAAAACTTCAATTACGCTCTGCAAGGTAAACTATTTCCATTTTTCCATTCCATAAACTGTGGCATAGTGTGTCAAGGCTCAAAGATTACCTATCCTCTATAATGGCTTCATTATACACCACTAAGCGTCTTTACTACATTATGTTAATAGACCGGGTTATAACATCCAGGCACGCGATACACATTTTAAAAATGGAACAATTTTAAATTCGCCCCCCGCAGCGAAGCGCCCGCACCGCTCAGATTGGCAGAGTGAGTGACGTCCGCTGTCCTTATTGGTCGATAAGATTTGACAGATAACGAGTAAAGCGGGCCACATAAAAGTCGATGTGTCTCTTCCTGAGCATTTTAGACTTGTAAAAATTTCAAAACGGTATCGCGGTAACAAAAAGGGTACATTATCTTGCTCCAAGCCGGTCATCTCGTATCTATCACATGGGAATGAAAACATCTGTCGACATTTTGTTATGTCTGGATCTTTTTAACGTGCGCGCGCGCTTTATGAAGTGGTAAGACGTCTTGGTTTTGTTTGGATTGTGTAATAGTAAGGTCGATCGCCCCTGCTCCGTTTCAAACATTGTTATAAGCCCGAACGGGTCCTGACATGGAGCGAGAGATCCCTCTGGACATTATCGAGTCCTACCATTGTGAAACGAGTTAACACAATACGGAGATGTTCGATAGTGTAGCGTACGATGCGACTCCGTCATTGCTATCTTATATCTACGATGCACTATTGAATTTGAACCGTTATGAGGTCATTGGTATATTTCAAGTTACGATGTACAATGGGGATGGGTGAAAGTACCCTTAGTGAAGCCGAAATTGGCCGAAATGTATGATTGATATGATTTTGTCAGGGCTCTGTTGCATCCCGTCCGGGCTGTGGTTTGTTCGAAAGAGATACCGCGGCCTCGACACAAAGGGCTAAGAAGGAACATGGGTGATTTTTAGCCAGTACAAGTCTGACACTCCCGACCGCTCGAGCGGGAGGAGTAATTTGATGATATCCTACCATCCACAATATGTATTCACAGCGTTCACCATAGTGACAACAAATAAAGTTCTCAAATCTTAGTAATACAGTCATACAATTTGAGTAAAATGTAATTTTTTTGTCTTCATAACAGGTGGAAGATTCTGCTCGTTCTCACCATGCATCGAGCAAGTCCAGCGGACATGCTTAGCGCTCCAAGAATATGGCTTCCAAGAAATATCCACTATGGAAGTACTGCAGTCCGAAATTAAAGTCACCAGGAGGACAGTACCAGTGAGAGATCTTTCCTTCTTGAAACATAAGGTAAGGTTCTATTTAAATAGGAAAAAAAACGTCTAAATTATAAGATGTGCAATAGGATTTCTTTCTCATGAATTAGCACAAAGAGGCACAGCAGCGGGAAAAGTGGAAGGAATAGGAAGGCCTTTACTAGGAAATGGCAACTGATAGATAAGACAAACATAAAAATATAAGTTGAAAAACTAAAACCCGACTACGAATAGAAACGCAGACTAATGCAAGGTGGCATGGTGCATAGGTCAGTCGTAGTCGCATGCCACCTTGCTAACAACAACAACAGCGGCTGACTTCTGTATCAATGAAAACGCCATGAAGGAGTATCAGGTATCAGTGGCATGCGACTACGGCGGTCCTCTATGATAATTTTACTTATATTTAAATTGAAATATACAAATTCAATATATGAATATCAGACAAGAATTATTTTCTTGTTTTCTACTTTTAAGACGGCGGTTTGTAGTCGGATTTTAGTTTTTAAACTTATTTTTTTATGGTTCATACGAAGCGATATTAGGGAAAAGGCAATGACCTCTATTGACACTTTATCTGGCAGCAACAGTCATTATTCTTGTTCCATGTACTAGAATCAACAATTTTGAACTTGAGCTAGAAGCTCTATGTACAGTAAGTCTAATTACATGGTAGATGTAATTAGACTTTCTGGGTCCCTGCATTCGGGTAAGTTTCGGTTAGCCTTTATTAACTAGGGTTATTTATATACTGTTAAATAGGTCCTAAAACTGTCACAAAAAACCGTTAACCAAACGCCACCCATAACAACTCAACTCCACAAAATAATCTTATTAAAACCAACCCAACATCGAAGCAAACAAAACATTTCTCAGTCCTATCTCCCATCGGCTCTTAATTTACTAATTGCCAGATCTGGGTCATACGGCTGACTACCTAAATATCCTTGACTATGGTGTCCATGTGTCTATGAAGGTCCTTATTAGATGCCCTGAGCTATCTTGAACTTGACCTCAAAGATTTAGGTTTTGCCCGGAAGCTCAAACGTCCGAAACCATTGATTTGATTCCTGTGTACTTAAATGTGCTATGGTCCCACATCCAGGTAAGTTTCGGCTAGCTTTTAATAATTGGGTAACTTACCTAGATAATTATTAAACATGTCCTAAAAGTAAAAGAAAATACATACATACATACACGCCAAACACATAACCCTCCTTTTGGGCTTCGCCGCAGTCGGGTAAACACACCACCCCACCACCCCTAACGCCCCAACTCCACAAAATAATCTAATTAAAACCAACCCAACATCGAAGCAAACAAAACATATCTCAGTCCTATCTCCCATCGGCTCTTAATTTACTAATGGCCAGATCTGGGCCATTCGACTGACCTGGCTTGACACATTAGACGACTGACTTACGACTCCTCAACACACGCCGAGGATCGATCAGGGCTAACGAGCTGATAATTGACAGTATCACTTGGTGGCAGCATAGCCTACTGTGCGTGGACTTGTACCGGTTTATATTGTGTGCTTGAGTTGAGGACTGATTTTCGAGTGTATTTGGTTGAGTTTGGAGTTGTTTGGTTTGGGTTCTGTGAAATATGATTTACTTAGCAAGGGGGTGAGAAGGATCGAAGATATTGCTACTTTTGCTTTCTTAATTGGGTTAGACTTTTTGTTTTGGGGATCAGTTTAGAATATTTTGGAGGTATTCCCATTAGAGCACTAATCAATATTTTGACGTGGTGCTTTAATGAAAACCATAAAATATATTAAACTTTATTCCCTTTTGAGCACCTACGGTGCGGTAGCGCACCGTGTTAGTGATGAGGTGTATCTGTGCTCAGATGGGAATACCTCTTTGTTGTCTGTTTTGTTACATACGGAACATCCACATCTAAAAGAAAGTATAAAATAATATTTAAAACGAAAGCATGAATTACCTAATAAAAATGTTGGAGAGCTCTGGCATTAATCTAATGTCGTTAACTCTTTAGGCTTACCCCAGAAGTTTAACCTCATACTACTTTAATTGTGAATGTGTCACAATTTAAGTTCATACTAATTGAATTGTACAGGTCTGATAGGCAGTTGGTACGGTCAGCATCAGAAGTAGCTTAACATTTAAGAACTTTTATTATTTGAAGTACAGGATTCCAGCTATAATTTTTAATGGTTCAAATGATTTTTCTTTAAAATATTCCTTACTTTTGAATGACTTGTTATTATCGAGTAATTTCTAACAAGTTTTCATTAAAAAACCTGCTTAGTAAGTTTGTGTAGTGTTAATCTACTTCTGATGCTGACTGTACATGTAGAATACTGATACTTAGCTGCATTCGGTTAGACGAGCAGCCGACTCCAACATAGTTTGGAATAGCCTAGTCATCTCCTAGCATTTTCCTCATCTCGTTAAAATCATTATTTGAACCCTTAGCAAAATTAAAAATAATTTGATTATTCAAAAGAAAGTCATTTTTGAATATAGCCGCAAATCAGTTCAATTATTTCCAACTTCACAACACTTTATTAACATAATCAGGCTTTTCATTTTAGCCCAACAGAAATTCCCTTTTAAAATAGACCGTTCCTTAAATGGTATCACGTCTTAAATTGAATGGGACTGCAGATATGAATGGGGTTACCGCGTATACAGAGTCGATTCGGCGGATAATTGGACCTACGCGGATACGTGAAACGCGTATTGCTGAGTAAATGAGGTCATAAGTCTTAATGGCGAAGCTTTGATAGTAGCGGTTTGCTTCGCTTTTATCTGAATACAGGGTGTATACTAACCCTTCACACAAACGTAAACCAAGTATTCTGTACATCAAACTAAGTACCCCCCCTATGCAAAATTTTTGCTGGGAAATACTTTTTTTTTGGGGTCAAAAATCACATTTTACGGTAAGACTCAATGTAGCATTCTTAAAACATTGTGCTAGTGTATGCTTTGAATAGTAAACGGGTCATGGAGGTAATTTAAGTAAAGTTATAACCTGAAAAAATAGTAAATTTGGAACTTTGGCAATATCAATATCTCCGTAACTAGGGGGGGGTTCCCAGGTATGGTCTAGAACAAAAAAATGTTAGCAGTCGTGGGGAGAACAAGTGCCCTTAATTTGCGTTACTTTTACGGGTACACTCTTTATATAATGCTTTATAAACAATATATTCAATGGCAAAGTCATATCAATCAGGCCAATACAGGGCAGCTTTGAAGGTCAAATTTCACACGGAAATAAAATATTATTAGTTGCTATTTGACTGCTTCGTTGGTCGGTCGGTAGGTCCTGCGTTCGATTCCCAGCTCGAGCAAAGTGTTATTGGGTGAGCATTTTGTTTTGGAGAGTGTGAAATTATCAAATGACTCCTCCCTTTTTTTTTCTCGCTCTTGGGCAGATCAAAAGGGAGTGTCAGTAGCCCTATATGTCGAGGCCGCGGTAACTTGTGAACAACCCGCAGCCCCGACGGGATGACTCCTCTCCTTCTGGGCAGATCGGTAGTGAGTGTCAGACTTCTACTGACAAAAAAAACCACCCATGTTCCTTCTTAACCCTTTGTGTCGACGCCACAGAATCTCTTTACAACCCGCAGCCCCGACGACGCGCGACGGGTTGAGTTGAGTAGTACCCTCAAATAAATAAATCAACAATAATTAAAGTCCCATATAACCATGGACATCACAAAACGTCCTCCACTTTTACGTCCTTAATGGGCTCACAAACACTCGGCACCGGTCTATCGAGCAATCTGGCTGATTTCCGAGCCCCTGATAAATCTAGCCGCTGACGTAGATTGAAGCTACAGAAAGTTGAAGTGGATGGGGTACTAAACCGCCCATCACAGTGAATAGTGCTCGTGTTGGGAATTAAATGGAAGTAACTTAGACTCTATACTCATTGATTGATTGATGTAAATTGATTGCCTCTAACTTCTCTGTAGGATATATGTGAGAATATTTTACTGTTTCCGTGGATCACCTGGTTATATTGAAGTTATTGGGGTCGTATTTTGGTACTTAAGACATGAATAAGACCTTTAAAGCATTAGTTAGTTCTACAGTTTATAATGTTATAATATAAGTTTATAATATTGTATTGCCAGGTTTTAGGCATACTTGTTCCTAGCGTGTCGATGACAATTTAAATTAAGTCGCCTCAAAATTTGGCGACGAGTTTGGCACTTTCAGTAGCCTCCATCAGCCCCTGTGATGTCATATTCATATCATATTTTATCGTCAATAACGAATTAAGTTACCATCACGCTTGTAATCGCCATAGAGCTAGAAGGGGAAAAGCAGAAGTGTGCCATCAGTACACCGCTCTTTAATGTCGTGGCCTTGTCCATATTTTACAAAATTCCGGCCTGATGCTGGACCACTTCATTTTAGAGCCTATGTATATCAAAGCCGCCGACATGTCTCGTCAACGCGTACTAAACTTGCAGATATGCTGCCGCCGACTTTGTTGGCTTTGGTGGTAGGCTCCATTAAAGTTACTTTTTTTATGAATTCATGTCCATAAACTTCATAATTTAAATGCAACCTTTGTAATTATCCACCTAAATGCAGACAAGAAACCACGACATCCTTCATGTCTCCACTTATCCTCTTTACAGTGATGACTTGATCCCACAAGCGCATAGTATTTCATCCCAGGTGTCTCACAATCAGATAGGCTCGGCTTCTCGATTGTCTCTTTGTTAGTCATCATGCCTGTCGGTGGTTGTCACCCGGTTGCTGCAGGGCATGCAAGGGGAATGCTGCCACCAAAGGTATAAAGCAGAGAAGGCGCAGTTCACCAATGTGTATGAACATAGACAATTTCATGTTTATAACTTACTTTACTTACTAATTTAGTTTGTTTGCTACCTCGACTTGGCACATAAACACAACTGAAAATATTTCTATATACCTGTGTCTTATAACCCTTCGTAGATAACAGGCATGGTGCTATATTATTGTAGACAGTCCCAAGTATTAAAAAGAGTCTTGGTAGTTTAGAAATAGTCAACAGAATGGTTGGATTACGGATTACGTAAGTATACCTTTACTATCAACATTGGTGATACTAGTTTTATAGATAATCTTAAGGTAGGGCATAGTATTGGGTGTAGTATTTCCAAAACCATCTTAAAAGTGTGGGGCGATTTTTAAAGAAAAATATATGGGATGACAATCCCATAACTTGTCTTATGACAATAAGACAAGTTAATATTAGTGTCTGATAGCACGATAGAGTCCCAGTTCTATAGTGTTGCATGGATCTTTTAAGATGCGGCTTTATTAGGCTAAGTAGCCATCTTGTTTTTCATTATTATTACCACAGACAATTTTACAAATGCTTAGCAATAATGGAGAGAGAACTATGCACATTGCACAGTCGTCGATATCAACTACCGCCATTTAGTAAACCTTCTGACTTCTTCACGTATAAAGTTTATTCAACAATCCCACTATCGCTGATCGTAACCTGAATAGAATACGACCGTTTTGAATTGAGATACTTGTGATACTGTATGATTTGACGTTGAAATTGTAGCTTTTGCATCACAACAGGACAAATCAGGTGTTATGATCGCAGTTTATTCAAATGTATTATTTTTTTTTGTCCTATCTTTATTGCACATATTCAGCTGAATGATTTTTGACAGTTTCATTAGGTGGCTCTTATAGTCCAGACACATCAAGCTACCGAAACTGACGATTTCTCAATATTTAACTTGATGCTTTAGAGATAAAGATGAAAGTCTTTTAAAGAAATTTGACAGTTAACAGGAGGTTCTAGCGCATGTCGTCACCAAATCCGAAATTACTCCGCTCTATCTTCAAAACATTCTTGTAGCTCAGTAGCAATTCGTTACTGTTATAGCTATGCAAGAAATCACATACTTACTGACTGACATACGAGTAGGTTAGGTACAGTTCCTGCTGCCTTCCTATAGTCCCCAAATAATTTTATTGATTAGACAAACTTATCTATTCATAGAATTTCATTCTATGACTGAGTGTTCAAAATCAAGATGTGCCAAGATATCGAACCTATAGAAGATTAAATCAGAATGCAGGACCCGGATATAACAAAAGTTGTTGAGTATACTACAAAAAACGGAGCAGAAATAAAAGCTTTGAATTTTGAAGAGGCGTTACAGGAAAGTTTACATTTTTTTTATTTTATATTTACTTTAAAGTTTATAAAAGCAACCTAAGCTCAACTCCATTAGCGCAAAGTTCCGTAACACGTAAAGCATGAAAATTGCTGTACTAACGCTTTTAACATAAACTTTATATCAACTTTAAATAATACGTAGGAAAAATTTCTGACGTGACCATCGAGTAAAGAAATATGTCTGTTATGGCTTTGATAACAAAGGTTATAGTCGAGTGTAGTGATGTGCTTCGTATCGGCGACATATCGGGCTGCGTTCGGAAACGTCACGCGCGCCGTTTGTCGCGGGCGGTCACGTTTCGCAAACGGTAGCCAAGTGCTGTCGATACGACATGTTTACTATTATCGATTATCGATAAAACGCACTACTTGCCCGCAATAATGCTTCAATTTAACTATCGCCGCTTTTAATGTAGAACAAAGTCAGAATTATGAATCATAAAACGTTTTTATGCTCAAACGCCTACTTAGGACCAGAAAATGGAAATTAAATCGCTACCCTGTTATCAGATATGCAAAACATAGTGTCAAAGTGAGTCAACTAGTAGATAACAAGTTCAGTCACTTGAACACGATACTAGATAAACAGTGTAATTCCTACTTTAGCAGCATGTCCTAGCTAACAGTACTGTCACATTAGTATTCAAAGAAAGCCAACATGACACTACCAAAAATTCTGCAAGAAAAAAGAGATTTATCGATAAAATTCTTAACCCGCGGCACATGCCTAACAACAAAGGCTCAGCATCCGTGGGAAAATCAGCAGGGCTTTTTAAAATCTTGCTAAAAGCAGCCCGGGTATGCCCATAGTCATATATTAAGACAGCATTACTAGATTACCTGGCTAGGTCTTATGGTGTTTTCCTATTTGGGTTAAGCTGATTTACAACCGCGGTGGAACATTGGCGGGGTAATGACGATGGCCTAGCTGATGCATATCATTGATCTAAGTTCTCGTGTATATGAATATGTATGCAACGGCTCTGGTATTAGATTATGAAATTGTTTGTTATCTGCTTTGAGTGCACTAAAGATCCTTACTTGTGTTACGGGTACTGTAGAAGGTTTACGCGGAGATCTTCAACTGATTTTTTTTATTTTAATTATGATAGATATCTAAATATATGTAACATACTTTATTGTACACACATTGATACATTAAGCTATTCATTTGTCAGTCTAACGCTATGTATCGATTTTCAATACAATGAGAGATCCCTATAAACTGGTTTTGTATATTATGATTGGTAGCCGTGCGTACTCCAAAATTGATACACAGTTATTGTATAATACTCTTAATTCAATGGATACAATCTACTGATCTTCCGAGAAAATGGATGGACTAACCATCCATATTGATTGTTTATAATGACCCAAATACCTTAGAAATTGCAAACGACCTCTCCATTTTCAGGATTCGAGATCTATGAACGACATCCCAGCAGATTCCATTAAGATACAAAATCCATAAATATCTGCCGATCTAAGCACACCTTTTTCCACCAATCGGATAAATGTACTATTTATAAGAACATAAATTCTCCAACAATACCCGGATAAACGCCGTCGAAATAAACTAATAATTTCATAAATCACCTCGCAACGTTCATTTCAATGAGCTGCAATTTCTACAGGTTTTAAATCATTGGTTGCCAGACAGTTGGTCGCCGTAATACCTTCTGTTTATAAATCCCCTTAAATCTTAAGCCAGGTATCTATCTGATAAAGTCGAAAGTAGCCAATCTCGCACAATTGAGTGACTGGACATTGATATATTGCCAAACTGGATGTTGTTAGTCGCTGCGGTATTTAGTATTCATACATTTTCGTAAACGTATGCCGCTAATATATTTTCTATTCTAGTGCTAACACACGTGCGTTTGACTGGGCTTATTTTGCTTAAATGTCAAGTGATTCAGGCTTTGTAGCCTTCGGTTTGATTTAGTTTGGACTTTGTTCTCTGTTTACGATGTTTGTTTTGATTTTCAATGGTTAATCCTGTTCATGACTGCCTCGTTGGTCCAGTGGTCGTAAGTGTGACTGCTTAGCATGAGGTTCAGGGTTTGATTCTCGCTTCGAGCATAGTGTTATTAGGTTTTGTCAGTAGCAGTCACGTAATCTGTATTTGTTCTCGGTTGATGGCAATAGGCTCGCTCACCATTAATTGGGACTTAAACATAAGGTAAACAGTGGGTGTACTATTAAGTACACCTCTGCCTAGCCATTCCGGAATTACAGGCGTGAGGTTATATAATCCTGTTTAAATATTATAATAGGGTAGTTAACAAAAAAAATCTAATTAGTCCGTCATATTGATTACCAAAAAATATTGGACACGTATTTTTTCTTTTTTCACGTAAACATACAATGAAGACGATACAGTGCTTTGAAAACTCGTGTGACGTCATACTCTAAGACATTAGTATGACATTTTTTTGCGGTCAGTGACGTCAGCAACCCCCCTTAAATCTTTGACGCGTTTCATCTTCGTATGTTTTTATTAATTTAATAAAACAAAAAATACGTATCCAATA
Source organism: Diarsia rubi (assembly GCA_932274075.1). Taxonomy (NCBI): domain Eukaryota; kingdom Metazoa; phylum Arthropoda; class Insecta; order Lepidoptera; family Noctuidae; genus Diarsia; species Diarsia rubi. The sequence goes on along the minus strand of OW026433.1, from coordinate 11,164,533 downwards.
TTTTTCGATAATCTATCAGACGGACTAATAAGAATCACATTTTTATAAGTCAGTAAACATCCCTATTTTGTGTTTGGATTCTGTGCAAAATCTTCAACATTTGTTTCATCCATCGGTCAATGACTCACATCACATTGTTGGATCTGACTGTAATGCATCCGACATTGTTCATTCCATTGTAAACGTCTGCATCGATAGTGATATCTACACTCTCGATTTCTATAACGGATGTAGTTCTTCTTTCAAAGTTCAAAGTGCGTTGACACGATTCAAGACCGCGTGTGTACGAGTACGTACGTTTAAGATCATCTTACATAATTATGTTGAACTGTATAATTCATTAAGTGAGCTTTAATGGCTCTAAATTGAAACTGGGAGGTTTTGGCCTAACATTCGGCTAATGTAGGCTCACAGTCACCAGTAACCAATATGGTCATAAAGAAACCTTTATAATTATCAAAGCAGAGTTCAAAACTGCGGCTGCTATTTCATAGCCCTCAAAGAACTCCTTGGGCTAAACACGTTACAAGTTTGCTACTCCACAGAAATCCCTGTTCAATATGACTATTAACTCACAAAACTTACCATGACTGCCATCCTGACGACAACAGGGCTTGTGCTCGCATATTTGCGACCCTAATATGGCCCACCTGAGCCGTTTATGCCAAACGAGAGCAGGACCTCTCCGTCGCAAATCAACGAGGGCCTAATAGCGCTGTCACCATTATACGACCATTATAGAACGGTTGGCTTGTTCCAATGTAGTGTATGAGGGGCGTTATGTGTGCCTAATGTGGCCTTATTCTGTGTGCGAGGCCTTAATTCTGAGCTGGATTTTAAAAGGTTTTTAGAAAGTGTTGTTTTGGCTGAGTGCTGAGTGTCTGGTCTGTGTTTATTGACTGTTCCATTAAAGTTTTGCAATCACTGGCGCACCACGAATAAAATATTATCCCTTTGTGCTTTGCTCTGTTGTCTCCTACAATGGAGAAAACTGGACATTTTGTTTTTCCTACTCCTCTGCTATTTTTTTCTCTCTTTTTTGGCGTTCGCAACTGTTGCTCTCGGTTTCAGAAGTTGCAATGGTTAGGGAATGATGTGGCGTAAACCACTGCTGCCCTCTGATGCTGGTGTTTTCTCTGATCCATCTGTTTACTGCAGGCACGAGTCGCTCCATAAAAAGCATGCCTTTAATTCAGAGTTTATTTATATTGTCCAAATCAACTGCTTTAACTATGAATCGAAAGAAAATCGCTCTCTACATTGTATCGTGTCGTCATCCTTGCAAAAATGAAATTCCCTAGAATTTTAAACTACTAAAATCCTCACTGCCCAAATCCACACACAAAAAACCGTAACCACAAATAAATCACACAACAATACTCCAAAACATTCTCTAATTACGATCTAAACAACCATCTGTCCTAATTTAGATAAAGCATTATTTACCGAAATGATTTATTTGACCATGCAGCTGTGGATTGAACGTACAAAGGCTTGCTACGTTCGCACATTACTTACAGAGTTACAGATATGACTGATCACAGTTTCGGCTCTTATCTTCAGACTGTATTGTTTTTTTTTCTTTACACGATGCCTTTTATCCCCGAAGAGTTGGGCAGAGGTGAAGGAAAATATCGTGAGACTGGGTCTTAGACCCAATAAAATCGAAGACATGTGACATCTACCAACCCGTACTGGGCCCGCGTGGTGGATTTTAGCCCATCCCTCTCCTAAAGAGGAGGCTTGAGTCCCTGCAGTGGGAACATTATAGGCTGATGATGATGATGAAACCCATATTTCGCTAATTATTATCTGTTTATGTCCCATGTAATCAAATCACTTTTATTTGTTAACACAGGTAACGAACTACAGATCTTGAGTTTGGTGTACAGAGCGCTATGTTATGCCAGGAGGCGTACAAATATGGTGTGCATCTAGCTCAAATATTACGAATTTAAATTTAAAAATAAAATGTTTTAAAATCATCATCTTAGTGGGCGGGCCTTTTGCCATCAACCGGCCGTAAATTCTGCGTAGACTGCTACTGAGAAATCTTGATAGAAAAGGCAATACCACTTATCCCTCCCCCGGGAATCGAACCCAGGACCTCATGCTCAGAAGTCGCGCTTCCAACCACTCGACCAACGAGGCGAGGAGTTTTTCTTGTCTCCATAATATTCAAGTCTTACATTTCAATCTTGATTGAATAATTGGTGTGGACAACCCAATGTCTTGATCTTAGTAATAATTCGAAATCTATTTAAATTAAATGCAAATTAGGTGATACCTGAATTTAACATTGTCTGACTAATTCTGAGACTAACTTGTTTATTTGTCCGAATATCTAAATAAACATATTTTGTTTTACGCCCACAACGGAATTAGTATTCATTTTCGTTTGAGAATGTTAAAACCAGAATACTCTTGATTATCAGCAATAATTATTTTAAGCAATTTTTAAATACAGCTTAATTCCTGTTCAACACGCGAGAAATTTCATAAACTAATATCGACCCCCCGATGAAATCGTTAGATGTTCCTTAGTGCATAAAAATATTGACACTGCTGTTTCTTTTCATTAAAAAATTCAATTATTTTCTTGATAACACAACATCAAACCTGAAATCCCCGAACGGTTACGCATTTTACCTTATAGTTAACCCAAATTCCGCCACTTATGTTTTATGTACCAAGTAACGCGACCTAGTGTCAACAATCGGGCGCAGATATCAAGGGTGTAAAATAACCCTTAACGCAAATGAAAGACACTTGTTCTCCCCACCACTGCGCTAATTTTTTTCTTTTAGACCATACCTAGGAACCCCCTAGTTATGGAGATATTGGGGGTCAAAGTTCCAAAATTTTCACAGCTGTTTTTGTAAATACTAGATTTTCAATTTATAACTTTACTTAAATTACCTCCATGACCTGTTTACTATTGAAAGCATTCACTAGCATAATGTTTTAAGAGTGCTACATCGAGTGTTATCGTAAAATGTGATCTTTGACCTCCAAAAAAAAGTCATTTCCCAGCAATGTTTTTGCGTAGGGGTACTTAGTTTGATGTACAGAATGCTTGGTTGACGGCTGTGTGAAGGGTTAATTTACACCCTGTATTGTGTGGATGCGGCACACTGTTCCCTGTGCAATAAGCGAGATATAAGTTCTGATTCATTTATGATGTAGTAGCTATTATCAACCTAAGCTACAATAGTACAGTCGATTTTAATGATTCTACAATTTGCTGTAAAACAAATAAAGAAAACGTACAAACCTAAGAGAAAAACACACACCAACATCTAAAACCTCGTACATAATAACATTTGTTATCTCTTAATTCATGTTGTAAGGACCCTTCAGATTTTGAACAGCTCAAATAGTCAATAGAGTTCAAGATCGGTGATGAGATAAATGGTCGAACAGACGGTATCGTAACAACTGTCAAGTCAAGATTCAAGAGTAGTACCGCAACGGCATCGTGTTGTCATTCTTGTGTTGGTTCAAAAAATGTTTGAATTGAAAAGGGGATCGGACAAAAAAAAACTAATTAGTCCGTCAGATAAACAAAACATGAAGACGATACCTACAGTGCTTTGAAAACTCGTGAACTCCTCGAAAACGTCACATGTCAGTACATTTTTAACCTACAAATGACGTCACAACCCAGCCGGGTTTTATCTTCGTAATTTTTTTATAATTTGATAAAACAAAAAAACACGTATCCAATATTTTTCGATAATTTAACTGACGGTTTAATTAGAATCACATTTTTTTTGACTCAGTCCGATCCCCTATTGTAGGCCTGATTGTGTTATTAACTTGATGATGTTTTTGTTTGGAAAGTTCTTGAGGTTAGGAATTGCCTTTACCCATTAGAACACACACATTTTGCCAGTTATGTTTAAGTCCAATTTAAGTAATAGGGGGCGATCCTAATCGGGCTGACTCTTTGGCTACTACTGAGAAATCCCTGATGGAAAAACTCAATGATTTTAGTCGGATCTTGGAGTCGAACCTAGGACTTCATACTCAGCAGTCCCGCTTAAGACCACTAAACCAATAGGAATGTTTCCTGACTTAAAAAAATATGATTCTAATTTGTCCGTCTGTTAGATTATCCAAAAATATTGAATACGTATTTTTAGTTTTATCATATCTATAAAAATTTACAAAGATAAAACGCGTCAAATATTTGAGTTGAGGGCTTGTGACGTCTCTGACCGCTAAAAAATGTCATGCTAATGTCTAAGAATATGACGTCACACAAGTTTTCAAAGCACCGTATCGTCTTTATTGTTACGTGAAAAAAGAAAAAATATGTGTCCAATAATATGACGGACTAATTAGATTTTTACTTTATTACGTAAGTCCTTTAATTCTATCGACTTATTATACGTATGACCGGGTGACATTGCACTGCTGGACTAAAGCCTCTCCCCATAACTTTCAAATCTTTCGGTCTAGGGCTAATGTGGACCACTGGTTGGTTTCTCCAGCTCGTCGGGACGAACAGCCAGAGGGAGAAGCTATCTCGCAGGAGATGGCGGGCCATAACCTGCAAAGTCGCTTCTCTTTCTGGCTGTGACAGAGCTCCTCTTAGTGGTTGCTTTAGTCTACAGATCATCATAATAATTATTAAAGAATAAGTCAATAACCCTCCTTTTGGGCTTCGCCGCAGTCGGGTAAAAAGTTTCTGTCATAAAAAAAAATATTTTATAGAAACTCGTACTTCCCAAATACTTAAACTATTTCGCATTCAGCTTCCCCTTTTTTTTTTTTTTTTTTTTTTTTTGGTGGGTGTAAAATCATCGAATAACCCCTCCCGCTCTTGGGCAGAGCGAAAGGGAGTGTCAGACTTGTACTGACTAAAAACCACCCATGTTCCTTCTTCGCCCTCTATGTCGAGGCCGCGATAACCGTTGGACTACCCGCGGCCCATTCAGCTTCCCCTTAACTACGAGCTACACTAGACCTCACCCAAAAAACTCAAAAGAGTTTAGTCACAGCAATCATCTACATAAACAGCCAAATTAAAACCAATCAATTCCCCACAAATCCCACTCAATACCCTCTTAAATAAATAATCTTACATTAAACAACGTTCCTTACAATTAATCCGCAGACCCATTAAACACAACTATAAATCGCTTTTAATTTCACGGCCAATCTAAGCTGGAGCTCGGCGCGTGCGCAGAGATACAATCTAATCGCGCGATCGGGACGCAACTCATTGTCGCTGGACGCTGTCGCATGTCGCAGCCGGGGCGCGTGTCCAAACATTGTCCCCTGTGGCACACCGCGGTTTGACTTGATTTTCTGAATGCTAATGAAATTGGTTTGATGAGTGAGAATTTGATTATAATTGTGTGGTTTTGATTGATTGAGAGATATAGAGATTGTGGTTGTGTTGATGTAATCGGGGTTTCTGTGTTTGAATATAACGTTGAACTTGCAGTAGGATTTATATAGCTATATTGTACTGGCAATGATGTATTTATCCCGCTTGGTTACTAACTACACATCCCATGAAAAGTCGATCTAAATCGGATATTCGTAAAAATAAACGTGATGATTTTTTTGGAGTATTGTTACCTCAATTCTTCAATTCCTAGTGTGAATGTGTAAGATTTTTTTTTTTTTTTTAAAACGATGCACGTTTAAAAAAAAAATCTTATTAAGGTATTGATGGAAAACTTTTGACTTGGAAGTACTTCATTTATTGTAATATAATTACTTTAATAAAACTTTTGATGGTATTAGCATACCGATTATGCTGATTTTTTTAACAACATTGATTCTATTTCACGATGACTAAGCTTAAGTAAATCTTCGAAAAATGATAGCCGAAGATGATCAAGTAAGATAAATATATCGGAAATCAACAAGATTCTAGTCTTATCTTGAGTTCCCGTCGACATCTTAATGATTTTAAAAATGTATAATCACGATGGTGATAGGACTCATCCAAAAAAATTGTTTTAAAGTCATGCTTACATACCTCCCTCTGGAAATACGCAGATTACCGAAACCATAATATACATATTTTTTTGGTATGGTTGAGACCTTGGGAGTCATGAGCAATAATAGGAATGTTTAAAGACTAAATAAAATACGACTCTGTTTAGTCCGTCATCGCGTCAGTTAGATTATCGAAAAATATTGGATACGAGTTTTTTTTATCAAATGAATAAAAATTGAATAAGATAAAACGCGTCAAGGATCATGAATGGGGGCTTTTGTCGGCACTACGTGTTAAAAATGCAGTGCGATGTGACGTCACACGAGTTTTCGAAGCACTGTATCGTCTTCATTTTTTCTTGTGAAAAAAGAAAAAATAATGTGTCCAATATTTTTTGGAAATTTATCACGGAATAATTAGATTTTTTTTGTCAACTACCCTATTATGATTACACACACATGACATTTGGCAAAGTTCAAACACGAATTTCTCGTAAAGTAACGCTTACATCTTTGAGATATGACCTACTAATAAATAATATTAGTTTCGTTATGTAACATGAAAATTGAATAAAGTAATAGTCGAAAATTGATAGGTACTCATATTGGAGCTGCTAACTGTACCTATCAATAAGAAATAATTAAATAACGGATATAAATTAATTCTTACAGTAGTCATTATGAAAATCGCACCCGCAGTCGATGTTTAAGATTGTATCTCGGCTAAATGAAATTCAATTAATCGATGATTTATAACAACTGGAAAATTGTGAACTGGACTAGATAGAATGCTAGATATTCTCAATGATATCATGACTATTTTGATCCTGAATGATTACTATCTAATTTCCGTTTGAGTGTCAGTAAGTCAAGTATCTATTGTGCAGGGTATTATTGTGTTAAAATTAAATAAGACTGCATTGTTAGTGTAGTGTTCACAGGCACTACTGCTCAGAATGTGTTCTTGGATTCGATTCCCATTGGCAATTTCTCATTAACAGCGTCAAGTCTGCATTTGTTCCCGGTTGATGGAGTTTGGCTTGCCATCTATTAAACAGGGCTTAATACAACTAGCGAAATGTCGGTGTTCTTTAGGTAGCATCTCTACTTAACTCTTCAAGGATAGCAGTCGGGATGTTAGGCAAATTAATTGCTAATTAAGTTTCTGATACCTCCTAAATCGTCAATTTCAACAGATTTAATCGCAACGTTACTTCATACAACCTCATCCAACTTGAAATGTATCTAGGTACTCTAACTAGCAACAGTATTGTACAATAAAGGCTAAAGATCTACACATGCAAATCAAAGAACAAAGGAGATTTAGGGCAGTGTAACACGATCCTCTCCATATTGTTGGCGCATGTGACGCAACGTATCTGTCGCACGCGCATCCAAGATGGCGGCATGATCGAGGGCCGACAGCCGTGGCGAAAGGATGCGCTCGAGCTGTGAAATCGCTCGTTACAGCTCTTGTGTTAAAACTTATACATTACACTTCAATCCGAATTCATCATCATCTTCCTGACCTTATCACATGTTATTTGGAGTCGGCACAACACGCTTTTTTTTCATTCTTCCGTTTCAATCGTCACGTTATCATTTATTTCTTTTTCCTTCAAATAATCCGCACACAATCGATCCATCGTTTCCTTAATCTTCCTCTGCCTCTCCATCCATCAAAATGTATAACTTCAATCCAAATAATTTAATTAAAACCCAATATTGGACCAACTGTATATCGATCGTGGAATGTTAATTCAGAATTTTAGAATTCATTGAAATCGCATTCCGATAGTGACGGGGTTAGAGGTGTCTCGTAAAGCAATGGACAGATTCTGTGATAAACATCTAACGTTAGCGAGGTCGTGCTTGTTAGTGAGACGAAAAAACTTTACTACTCGATATTGATATTTGTAACGGAGCTGAAATTGCAATTAGATTTATCTGCATAGACACTATTTAGAGCACAACTAAGTATTGTACAGAAAATGATCAAACAAGATCAAACAATGTTGAAGTAGACAGTTCTGTATCAGATGGTGGTTTTGGTGGTTTAGAATCAACAATCGCCTGTTATACAGGTAACCCGATTCCCAAGGACCCGTCAGATGAGCCCTGACGATAGAGTCTGAAATATGAAACGCTCGTAAGCGTTCGTTGCCAACAACAGTTACCTAATCGTCCACACTAACTCAATCCATTCCCAGAACACAAGTAACCTTTACTTCATTCCTTATCCTGTTGATACTATCAAAGAACAAACGCCCTATATAAGAGCATACACTGGCAAATGTTCATAGGACTCCGAAGTCAACACGGTTATACCGTTACACGAGCCAATCTATAAATCCCAACTTGACAAAATAATAGGCTAGTCGATAGTTCCTTGCTATTAACGCCCAGAGAGATATATTGAATCTACTCTTCTCAATCAGATACCTTAATAGAAGCTGCTGCATCGTAGTAGAAAGTAAACTACCTTAATGTTACTGTATCGGCCTGTTAAAATCGCTGTCACACAAATCTTAGGACACTTGTAATATAGTGTAATTGGTAGTTGGGATTGAGTTGGATTGTGTTTCGAATAGGATGATAATTACTGTGAATATAACGTAGATCAGTCATCAGTCTGTTGTTAGAAATAATTGTGGTTGTATCGTTTATTGTTTCTGACTAAGTTGTTAATGGGATAATACTGGGTTTAGCTAGGAGCTAAGTTGACCGATGCTACAAACGGACACTAACGTAATTACTGTTTCTATGGATGAAGGACGCTGGTTGCCAAATATCAGCTTCGTTTGTCAGGTTTGTTGGCTATTTGGTGTCGATACGACAAGAAAATAAATATTATATAGTTGTCCTACATTTTTAATGCCATACTTTCCAACCTGTGTAGTGTTAAATCCGTAATTGATCTGTCCATACCCTAGCTAGAGAAATAAAGCAATTGCAACATAAAATATATTACCTTCTGTCGCAACATATTCCATTCCAGTCAGCAGTGTCGATTTTAGTACCCACATCATTATTTTACGACAAGCAAATCACCACAAATTTTATGCAGGATTAATAATTAAAAGCGTAGCGTCTTCGTGTAATTCAAATGTTACGACCTACATATATTTCGTTAAGATTGAATGTAAAACACATGTCCATTGCACGCTCATACCTTGGACATTTACACCCGGCATAACAGATATTATTTATAGATGAAATATTTATATCTGCATCGTTTATTTCGGTAATATATTTGTTTTCATCATTTACTGGCAATTGACTGCATATCGGTTGATAATTTATACTTCTTATGCAAATAAGTGATCTTTTCGATTTATAAGCTATAAAATTCATTCATGCTGCGTGAGACCTAAATTATGCTGCTCAGTGGATAAATTAATCGGATGTAAAACCACGTTACTGGTACTTAACTATTCGTTTGAATCTATAAATTCGTCGCGTCGTCAATTTTTGATCAACAACCAAATATTTGCTCATTTGGTGTCTCCAGCTTGATAATAACTCGTGGTTTAATAATAACTGCCACTCGGGTCGGCCTTTACTTTAAACCGCGCTTGCCTAGATTGGTCTGTGTATGGATGACATACCGAGTTTCCTCAGTGCCTCGGAAAATACATTAAACTGTTGGTTAATTAATCCCCGAAAGGTTAAGTAGAGGTGTCCCTTATAATACCCACCTTTCGCCAGTTATGTTTAAGTCCCATGGAATTGAGGCGAACCTATTGCCAACAACCGGGCTCAAATCCAGGCTCTGTGGCTGCTTCTGAGAATTTCCTGATGGAAGAACCCAATAATACTTTGCCCGACCCGGGTATCGCATTCAGGTCCTCTTCCAGTTTATCGGACACCTTCGACATTATCAAGGCTTGACATTCTGCCCTGAACCGACTCTCGATTTAAGTATCCATGGCGGTACCTTCGTAGTATTTATTGATCGTCCATGTAATACAAACATGTGAGATGTGTTGTGCGTTGTATTGGCTTGTATCTACGTGTGGAATGGACATCTACATCAATGACACGCGACACGGAATCAAACGCTATACGTTGTTCTAAAGTTACGTGCATACAGCTAGTTGGACATTTTGAAATATGAAATGCTAGTTAGTTTCATGTTTTACTGTTGATACTATCATTGTATGCTTCTTCACTTTATTAGAAGCAATTGTATTTATGTACATATTATTTGGGGCCGTGCGCCAGGTTAATTGAATCAAAATTCTTCAGTTTCTTTCTCTTGCCTTTGTTTCAATTCATTTGGGGTCGGCGCAACATGTTCTTTCATTGTCATAATGTCATCCTTTACACAGTCCGTCCATCGTTTCTTTGATCTACCCATGTCTCTTTTCTGTGTCTCTCTTAGGTTCGCTTATGACTAATTTATGCAAAACCGAAAACTGCGTTATCTCGTGGTTTCGAAATTAAAACTGCAATTACGACTTCCGAGTTCTATAAGACCCATCTTCATGCTGTCCACCATCCGGTGCTATCGACTTTTAACGACAGCTAGGCGTGAAGTCGTTCTACTTGAGGATGCAAGTAGAACGACTAAATGAAATACAATACCAACTACACGTGTGACATTAACTCCTTCACTAACATTACTGACTATACCACAGTCACAAATCTGACCATAATTGTCAAGTCAGGGGGAGCATAAACCTGCCTTTACGTAGTACAACGCACGGAAATGTGAATGTCAAGGTACGCTATGTGAGACAAATCTGTGTATTTGAGTGCGGAAATCGATTCTATATGTTCCAACATCTCGATATTGCGTGAATTCTTAGTACGACAAATTGTTATGTTGGTAAGCCTATAGTGTAATAGTACTTTAAAATAGCTTATATTTAAGTATTTAGAATATCGCTAGTCCATGTCCGGACACACTGTATAATCGAAGAACCAAAGACGGAATGACGTCATCTAAACATAACATTCATATTGAATTTTAATCTTCATTTAATATTGGAAAAAACATTAAATAAAATTCAATATGAATGTTATGTTTTTTTAATGATTTCCTGTTTAGGGTTCCGACAAAGGCCTTTTGTGCTTGCGCATACGCTATGTTCATACAACAATAACTCTTAAAGTATTAGACATACAGTTGTGAATTTTATGTTGTATTGTAGCTTAGCTCAAAAACTGTCGATCTAGTATAAAAAATAAAAAAGCTCTCGGGGTTGTTTTTGTAGTAATTAACCATTATTGGTTGAATTGCATAATTTTTTGTTTTTTTTTTCGACTTTCACATTTTTTTTCAAAAGTTATGGAATTGTGAACATATTGCTTTGTAGTGCAGACGGTAGACAATATTATTGCCTTTCGAATAAGCCTATTTTTATCTCAGTATGACTAAAACTTTGAGATATATGATTTTTTTTGTACTCGCATAGAGCATACTTCAACAAAAAAAACAAAATGGCTGCCACATAGCGGGGAAGTATATTGGACCTAAGCCTATAGTGTAATTGTACTTTAAAATAGCTTATATTTAAGTATTTAGAATATCGCTAGTCCATGTCCGGACACACTGTATATAGTTTTGGCAGGAAGAAAGCACGTTTTAAATTCTAAATTTAAGTTTGGTCCTACTTCTTTTATCTCCGTTATCTGGCGCAAGACTCTTTTAACTGTAGCTGGCTTAAAACTTTAATTGATAGTTCAAAACGTCGCGACATTGGCATCGGTGGCAGCGAAAAGATCTAGACACTATACTTAAATGATTTCTGACAGAGACGGTAGTGTTGGTCGTACTGCATCTCATCAACAATCATCTGCCTAGCCCCTCCCCAACCATGTTGCTGCTGACCGACTTCCAGTCTAACCAAATGCAGCTAAATACCGGTATTTTACATGGAGCGACTGCCTATCTGACCTCCAAAGCAAAGTTAGTACTGTACAAAAAAGTATTGGCACTAGTATATCATAAGTTCATAGCATAAGTTTGTCGATACAGCCTACGGATACAGTTTCAAATGTCTCATGCATTTGCATTTTTATACACACTGCAAATTATTTGTGTAATACCCATAGGCCAGGAAGTATCAATGACAATATTATGAGAAGCGCTATAGTACTCCTTAACTCATCTTCCCTTGATTACTAAAATGTTACAAGCGATGGTGATTACATCACCGTCGATCGCAATCACAGCGGTGTACAAGAATATTTATGAGATGATCCTTAGGTTATGGTTTTGAACTATTCTTATGGTGCGTTTAGACCAGATGAACATAATGGAAAAACAAGAATTGTATATGTAGAATCTGACACTGCAGTTTTGTGGTCCTAGATTTTTGGCAAACTGTGTTTTTATATTTCTGTGCTATATCGAGGTACGTTTACAAACATTTAAACTTACATACGCACACAGCCAAACCCGGAACAACTATACAACAGTACTGCAGATGTAGGTCATAGAAATTCCCTGCTGCACTCGAACCCCCGACAAGCAACGCAGCAGTCCATCTTACTGCCGCTGCGCTAAACGTGTCGTCAAAATTATCAATAGTATTCATTATAAATTTAAATAGACTGCTATGAAAATAGTTCTTGATATGCTAAATGCACTTAAGCAGTTCTTTTTAAAGTAAAAATAAACAGAAGCCAGCAGTTTAAGCTACCCGAAACTGTCAAATTTTCCCAATCAACCTTGAAGCTCATGCCAAAAATAAGACTATCTATTAAAGGAATCCGACAGATTTTAGTAGCTTGATGTGCGGGTGTCTATACCGAAGCAAAGAGAGCAAACACTGAAAAAAACACCAATTTGTTTGATGCTGATCGTTCGATCTAAACAAAAACAGCAAATCCAGTTCTACATCCTGTTCTGGGCCCATATTGTATTGGTCTAATCACCCCTTTACACCTAACTATTGTGTAAATGATTAACGTATAGTGCGAATCGTGCATCATTTGGCACGCTCGTATTTATTTATGCCACCGGTTAGTGAACGTTTGACTCAATTTACTGCTTAATCTGATTCACTAAGGATGATACGTAGTGATGTATCGTTTTGCTTACACCATTTTATGGGTATGAGTTGCTGCAATTTCAATTGTTGCACACAGGGTGCGGTTTCGAAATGCGCTGAAAAGGTAGAATACTTCGCTGCAGAAATTGATAAATTATTAGAATAGTTTTATTCGCTAATGATCTAATAAACCTTGATTGTGAGAAATAGTAGCGAATCAAATCCACGACCTAGCAAGGCAATTTAGTGCATTATTGCAACGCACTGAATCGACCGCCACATAATCGACGCACTAAATAATCACATACGCATAACAACCAATGTCGGATGACGAAACAAAAATACATGATGGTATTCTAACCGCAGAACCGCATTAACAATTTGCTTAGCGTTACCCAACTAAATAACTCAATACGGTGTGACAACGTAGCATCGTTTGACAGCGTACTTGTGGATTTCGGCTCGCTAGCTCTCATTTGCGATGTGAATTTACGAGGTAATGCCGTGGCAGGCGGGATAGAGTCGTCAGTCCCATGTAGTGCAACGCTAGGCAATAAATTAGCGCTCGGAGAGGTGTGTTCCCACGAACGCTAAACCGTATCAAGATGGTGGTGCGCGGAACAGCGCCGCTCCAAGCCTGCTCGAAACGGGGACACGGGCGAAATGCTTTATTTTCCCCGCGATTTATTTTCTCTATGTGACATTTTGTTACGTTTTGTAAGCTGTCACTCGCTCACACTTGCAGCGTACATTGTTTCAATTTATGCAACAGCAGTTTCAGTGTTTGTTTGCGGATTATTGAGACATTTTCGTTATGTGCTGTTGTAACTAAACTTATTAGTCCCATCTTGCGTCTATTGACATGTCTACCTCAAGCCGTTCTAAATGATCTTTTTATTATTACTACAGATTGCCATCGACACGCTTAGAAGGAAGATTATCTTTTATCATTTACAAACTTTATATAGAATCTGAAAAGAAGAACTTAAAAGCTCTTGCTGTAATTTGTCAATTAACTAAAGCTCACTTTACCGTTTTAAATGAAATCCAAACTAAAACAATTAAACTGAACATTCCAGCCCCACACGAACACCATTCACCTTGAGCTCATTGAAATTAATTAATTGAATAAATATGATTAAGCACCACATCCGTAATTGTGATCGATCGAGTGTCCGCACTCCAAACAATGGTATTCGTGGGTTCGACCGGATAGAAATTACACAGTCGCTATTAATATCCTTGGATCACGATTATTCACGATATGAAAGTGGCCGGTGGTTTGACGAAGTGACAAAGCTTTGAAGGGGCTGACACCGGTGGGCGTGTGATGTTGTATAATCGGGTGTTGAAAGATTGGGCTACCACTCTTTGGACTTAATAATGTCTTTGTTAATAATGGCCGAACGATTTCTATTGGACGAATTCTTTGATGACTGTCACTTGAAGACGTTGAGGCAACTGTGAAAGTTCAGCCACTATTATAAAAGACGTTGGCATTTGGTGTAAAAAAAAAACATTTCTGGATTAGGCTTGCCTTTGTACTTTAGCTGTAATTTGGCAATACTTATTTAAGATTTTTAGACAATCAAGAGTAAGACGAACGATATAATACTTATCTTTCGCTGGTCTGCTAGAAGAAATTTCTTTTGAAAAAAGCAGTACCTTTATACTCTTTTATCATAATATAATATCCTAAATAGGTTAGCTTAAAAGATTGCAGCCGCTGAAATCTAATCCAGCATCGAAACTATTTAAAGCTAATAACTTATCAATACTCCTAGAACTTCAGAACACGAAACGATTTTCCACATAGTTAATGGCTAATGTATTGATATAGCAGTATTAGCAGAAGTATATCAGTATCGACTGTCTCATTGTTCTAGCCCAAGTTAAAGTTAAGCCACTTCTCATAGGTAGCGAGTGACCCAAAACTGGCGGGACCGTCAGTTCGTGACCCGGCCTGACCCCGATCTAGTAACCGCTCCGTACCCATTGTCTCTTGGATTCGGGGATGGTGTAATTTATAAACTGTTTCATTTGGAGACAGCTGCAAATACTAAATTTTTACTCACGTGTGTGCGATAAACAAATAATCCTCTGGGAATTTACTTCAGGGATGAAACCAATCCTATTTGTCCTATGTTACCATCCTAATAACTTTAAACCAATCCTTGAAAGGGTAACAGAAACACAAAAATTACTCTATCCTCCCATAATCGTCTATATAGGATTTACAGTAGGGAGAAAACAATGTTTTTTTTATCAATTTGATTTTCTAAAACCATTGCTATAGTTAGGGATTTCTCTAGGGTCGCAACTAGGCCCTCTGCTTCTCGCTTGCAGTTTTCTTCAAGTCGTCCGACAATTTGTGTAACTTATTATCTTTGTTACATTGTAAAGTAGGTCTGGTACAAGGAATAGGTACAAAGCCCCCATTCATTCCAATAATGATTCGTTTAGTAAGATCGTCTTCTGGATATTTTTATTTGTATAATTTATTATAATTATTAGTATATCTTCTGTTACTTTAAGATATATTATTCGTAGTCGCTTACGTCACTAAATTCGTTGGGATTTTGTCCTACTTCGTATCATTGAGTGGCCCATAAAATTTTAATGACTTTATCTAAAACAGTTTATTGAAAGTTAAATAGCAATTAATAAACTATTACAAATAACGTGGGTGTATGGAATGTAGTTATTTTACAATAAAACTTTAAGATAATATTTTAGTACCACTCACTGTGAACCGTTTATGACAAATAAAACTATCATTATTTGTAAGTAACCGTACTTTAAATGAGCTTTAAAATATTTATTTGTTTGTAAACTGGTCAATCATATCACCTACTTTCGTTTTGGGTAGGTTCCGTTCTTCAACAGCATCGCCCTGAGTAGTAGAGATCTCTGTCTCAATTCCGAACAATCTAAGAATTTCCCTTTAGATTTATTAAGAATCTATCAGATCTATGACTAGTTTTATTTTTAAAAGCAGGTGATTCTTATGTGTATGTGTCTTGCAGACCGAAGCAACTGAATTCATTTGCTACAGATACATAATCGGCATTTGACTTTCAGAATTCTGGGACATAGGGTTCCTCCCAGTGCAAGTTTATCATGTCTTCGTGTCACATGACAATTTTCGGCTGGTTTACTCACAATTCTGTGTTGCTACTAGTACCATTATCGAATTGTCGGGGTTTGTCGACACACTTATTTCACCCTGCAGATGAAATGATTCTGTAGGAAAAATACGAACCTCGTTAATTTCCCCAACAATTATTTTGCTACAAATTATCATGTCCGTCCCTAATCTTACCTTTGTCTTGGTGTTCGTATGATTTGTAAATCAAATCAGCTGTATCATCTTGAGTAAATTGATTCGATCTTTTTACCGTAGCTCTTATAACTTGCAGTGCAATCCTCCCGATAACACCATCATTCGGATAAGGCTCGTATCAGTAATTGAAATGTGTCGCTCTGTCAGTTAAGTCATGCATAAGATCATTGCACAAGGCGCAAGTATGAAAATTATGAAATTAATAGCTTATGCCTGCGGCTTCGCCCGCGTGGAGTACGGTTATTGTCCCAAAAGATGGTACTATTAGGATGAAAAGTATCGTATATCTCAATCCAGGTTATCCAGGCTATCTGTGTGCCAATTCTTACCCAAACAAAAAGAGTAATCAACGTCTTTCCATACATCGATTCATCTTCACAAACTTTTGCAATTCTTTTCTATGCATTTACTTGTGCAAATCCTTACCTAATCATTGAAGAATGTAAGCTTTGATTAGCCATTTAGCTTGACGGTTACAGCTAGAGGTTTTTACATAATAAATGTAACCAATTTTGTAATATATTGAGATTTTCAAATTAAGCAGTAAGATTAAAATTTCTCGGAAATAATGCTGATTAACAGCTAGTTTCGTGGTGTTAATCAATTCAAGACGATGTGTTTTAGCAATAATTTTGTGTAAGCTGTGTAAAAGTTTCATGGGCTTTGGAGTTCCAAAACCGTTTGATCCGTGTCATAAGTCCGTGATCTCTGAAAATAAAGTTCGCATCACTGTTTCTTCATCGTACTATTTTAGGCGCTACGGTGGGACATATCAATGTTAAAATAATTATAGGCTTTGCCGTAGTCGGATAAAAAAGAGATGGTCAACTGCACCCCCTTCTGTACTAGATTCGACAAAATCTTTCACTACAAATCAATTAAACATGTCCTATTGCATCAAATCAACAGCATTGTTCCAAATCATTTACATTACACAGCTTCAATCAAAATCATACAAAACAAAAGATGGTTGCACAAGCACTTGGAGCAGTAAATGATCTCATTTGGAAACCATTGTCTTGACCCGAACTGGTCCAGATTAATGATTGGTGACCGATTCTGTTGAAGGATGAAGATCGGTATCGGTATCGATATTAAGATTACAATGGTCTTTGGCTATGTTGAGATTGAAAACTCTTTGTTGAGATTTGTTACGAATTGTCGTTCTGTGTTATGATTATGAATCTGTTTGACTAATGTTGAGGGTTTTCTCTTTTGTTTTGTGAAAGTGAATTGATTTAATGGTTACTGCAGTTGGGGCCATTTTTGCTTTTTCTTCCTCTATGTTGGCTATTATACTCGTATTATGGTTACTAATTGTGTAAAAAATTCGTGAGATAACTTTTGAGAACAAATGTGTTCGGCTTTAAGAGTAAAGAAGGTCCAAAGAATCGATGATTTGATTCTTTGGACCTCGTATGTGATGATGATAATATGGATAGAAACGCAATCGTGAGAGGACGACTAAAAGGAAATTATGAAAGAAGAAGTCTGCGCCGATTCTGAATGAATTGGGATATGGACAGGAGATTAATGTCGGGTCACTTTCTTCCTTTATGTTTGCAAATAAAAATGCTTTGCATATTAAATTAAAACACAAAATCAAAAGACACAGTATAGTTTGAAATATTTCGTTTACCTATGTTGTTAACCGGTTTGATAAACAACAAAAAACAGTTCTGTTACACTATTGTCTGGATTCGGCCCCTTTTTACCGCAAACATTCTCAATAAATATTTACAGAATAATAAAGTCACAACCACCATTATTTGCTGCCCATTAAATTGCGGAGAAATATATTTCATAAAACCGTTCTAGGAAAACAATTGACCTGTCAACATAAACTTTCCAAAAAGACATAATTCTCACTATTTCGCACAAAAATAGACAACAAACAATAGAAGATGACAATACACAAAAAACTTTTCAAAATAGAGAAATGAACTTCGTGATCGCACGGTTATCAAAGCACAGAGTTAGGTTAAAAAATTCATGGTGTTCAGGGGATCTTATGGCTTTTTGTGGGATTTCTATGAAAGGGGGAGGTAACTGTAGAGGTTCATTGACGAGTTGGAGGGGGGCAGGAGGTAATGTGGCCGCTGGACCGCGTCGTGTCACGCCACAGCTGCCGACCGACGACCCGACTGTTTCCATTGGTTACCTGGCTATCGGGCAGCGTATTTGTATGTTAATCAGAATATTTTGACGAATAGGTGATACGGTACTTTATCTAAAGATAATCTAAGAAGGCATTTTTTTATTATTCAATAAAGGCCGAAAACAACAAACGTTCTTTTCTCCACAGAAAAACGACACCTGGCGGATTTTTTGGAACCAAATTTGAACGTTTCGCAAAACTTATTTTAGTCGTCCAATTAAACGTAAAGTAAATAAATAAAACATCTCTTGAGGCAAGGTGTAATTTGTACTTACTGTGTCCATACACGGTAAAATACAAAAATCTCCTTTGAGTCTAAGTTCTCTGGTGTCGGACAGCAATGGAGACCACCGGTCCATCCGAACTCCGACACGGAAGGTAAAGCGTCACGACCTGACAAAAAATCATCACAATACGAGTTCGTGACCGACACTGTCCCATTCACGACACAGTCTGAGAAAAGCCTACGTGCAACTATTTTCGCAGCCGAAATGCATTCGATGCGCCACGGAATAAGCCTTTGTCCCCACCGACAATTAAAAAAGTAAAAATCATTGACTTTATATAATCTGTGGTTGATTCTTATGTTGTTCTTTATTTAATTTTTATATAAATTATGGCTTTGTCATGCCATTACCAAGCTTCTCCGTTTAGCGGTCATACGATCGTTGTTTGTTAAAAACAACGCGAAATGACGTCACAAAAAATATTAAATATAAAGCAAAAATATTTAACAGCTAAATAAAAAAATACATAGAATATTTTGAAAAAAATTTGCAACATCAAAGTACTTCGACGCAAAAGTTTGTTTCTTGCCTCGATAGATGGCGTTGTCGTCGAATTAGATCGCGCTATGGTTACGTTACATCGGTTTGGTTGGGTTCGAGCCGAGGACTTCCATAAGTTAACTTTGCGCAGAGGCAATATCGTAACCAATGAGGTTAATCCGAGGTGCGATTATTGCTAGTTGAAAACTTTACCAATACCCCGCCGTGTGGACGTGAAATACCGTCCGCGATGGCAATTTTTGAGAGGCCGTAATTGGCCTGAGAATTCACTTGATACTAGCGATTTTGCTAACGCACCAGCGCCACCTATGTTAAATTGTTAATGGATGGGATGGCTTTGGATGTTAAATATGTTTATTAGATTATGTATGTAGGATCCTTTAATACCACCAAACCAGTGTACGAGTATGTGGTATTGGTGAGCTTTTATGGAATGTTTCTGTGATTACCCTTACCAGGCGAAATCCATAGCTTCATTCAGACGCTTAGTACGCAAATCGACCAATCAAACAGATCCAGTTGACGCTGATCTTGATGATCTTGTCATGTTGCTACGAGTAAATCACACACAGCAGTGTGTGATTTACTCGTAGCAAATAACGTGATCTTAAGAACTGCCGCACTCTGGTTATAAAGATGGAAACCCAATTATTTCATACAAATTGAAAATTATGTTTACGTAGTCGAGGTTTTGTCAGTGATAAAATCGTTTTTTGTGAAACTATTTCATGAAAAACAATAGTTAAATAAGGATAAACTACGAAACGGGAAGAGAACTGTTTTAAAATATGATTGTTGTCGTACCCACTTTACTAAAGATACTCAGAACGGAAAAATCTAATTTGTCCGTCAGACAGATTTTCAAAAAATATTAGTCATGTATTTTTTTTTATTTCACGCTAACAATAAATCAAGACTGCTTCTAAAAGTCGTGCGACGTCATAGTTTGATATATTTTTTACCAGATAGTGACGTCACAAGCCCCCACTCACGATCTTTGGAACGTTTTATTTTCGTCAATTTTTATTATTTTGTTAAAACAAAAATCACGTATCCAATATTTTTCGATAATCTAACAGACGGACTTAACAAGATCTATTTTTTAGTCAGTCAACCATAATGATGACAAAACATGACACCTGTTATCCCTGAAGTGTTAGGCAGAGGTTAGTACACCTACATCTCGCCAGTTATGTTTAAGTGCCACGTAACAGGGGTCAGGCCCATTGCCATAAACCGAGCACAAATGAAAACTCTGTGTATGGGTGCCACTAATAATGTTATAAAATAAATCTATAGCAAAAAAATCTGAGTGTATATTTGTTGCATTGAATGAAGACAGCAAATTATTATTAATAAGTAATTATACCCATTGAAAGCTAGTCCTCCTACAACTTACCGCTTAATTCAAAACTTCCATACAAAATAATTTTTGTACGTAATCATTAACTGCTGCACTTTTGACACATGAATGACTTATTAATCAACTTGCTAGCTTACTAGCTTATAAATTTATATTATTGCTGGGTACTGCATTAGGCATCATTTATCTGCCTGTCTGCGTAAACTGCATACGGTTCTCCTAACATGTTGAAATTGTATCCATTAAAATAATTGTTCTTAACGTAAGCTTGGTAATGATTGTTGTGTCTTGCGGTTTCTGGCGAAGAATAGAACATGTGGTGCGCCCTAAATCCCTAATTTGTGTGAGCTTAGCCAATTTTGGTTAGACTTGAAATCGGTCAAAGGAAAGCCACTGTTTAGCCCACACGTAATGATAGCCTTTATTACAATTCATTAAAATTGATTCGTAAAATACTGCCTGCTTAACTTAAGCGTGGGATTTGAGATGATTGACTAGTGCTTGTTTGCAAACGGCAGCTTCCAAAATCCTATGACTAATATACTGGATGAGAGACTTAGAGACGCACGGGGCTGGTCAATGTGGTGACACCTGGGGGCGGCCTATGTCCAGCAGTGGATGTTTCTCAGCTGAAATGATGATGATGATAGACAGCAATTATCGCCAGAGTTGGTTAATCTTGCTAGGCACCTCTGGCCATAATTATTCATTAAAACATTAGCAATGACATAGGCTATCATTGCTAATGTTTTAAAATTTAGCTGAAGACAAATCGAAACCTCCAACCAATTCATCTTTTAAATGCAGATCAGAGAATGCTGTCACAAAAAAAGGGTTTCTTAACTGTCTTGTAATATTTTTAACCTTTAATCATACTCGTAACATAATCAGAGCTTTTAAAACAAACGACCGTCACTAAAAGGATTTAAAATCGATACAAATATTCGGCCGGATTACGTTTCGATCCAGATTTTATACTCATGATTTGACATTCATACTCGGTGAAAGCGTTCGCTTATTACCAATCGATTCAGACGATAATCGATCGTACGGTTCGCATAATCGCATTAGCGCCACGGGTGGTCCCGCTGTACGCGTGCCATTGCACTCCGTTTAGTGTTAAAACTACAGCCATAATGTACGAAACTTACCAACTCAAACTTTTATTTCGCAATAGATTCCTTATCTGCCACATTCAGATTTTCAGATCAAGGCTCGGTTTACTTTACAATACTAATTAGCTTTCAAGTTCTCATGTTTAAAGTGACAGCTTATTTGTTATCCGAACGGAAATATTACCCAATGTTTTGTCTGCTCACTGCGTTACGAAACATGGAATCAATCAAAGCTGTACTTATCGAAATTAAAGGACGTTGCAGCCACGATCTCGGCGAGATGGATCGCGCGTTCAAAATCAAAGTTTATAATATTAATTGCGTATCCTTGCATGTTTTAAGACCCTTTCCGTCATTTAACATTCAAAATTAGCCAAGATCTCGTTTGTTCGTGAATATTAATGTAGGTATTAAATTGTCCCGTAATTTTTATGTTGTGTTGTGAGTCATTATGGGCAAATGAGTGATTTAGGTGGCTGAGTGGTGTGATAAAATATGTGACGGCGGCGAGCCGGCCAGTCGATGGCGTGCGAGGAATGTCAGTCGGGAGCCGATGCCGTACGACGCGGTGACGATAATCAGATGCAATGGAAGCGTGAAATTACTGCGGACGGACCGCAGCGTTATTTTGCGAAGGATATTGACACAGTAGCAGGTCGCGTTTTAAACGTTACTGCGTTGCACGCAGTTGGGAATCTTGCAATATTCTTTCTATAAACGCGTTTAATTTCGGTATTGAAGATTATTGAAGAATTAACGGATTTTGGGCGAAATAACTATTGATCTAAGGATGGTATTGCAAGAATAGACGTGTCTGATGAGATGACGACTGAAAGAGAAGTATGTAAGAAGAAGACATGCTACGCTGACCAGGGTAAGGGCAAGAGAATGATAAAATTTGTCCGAATATGCGTAATATCGACAAAATACGTAGTAAAACAAAAATTGAACTTTAAGGACCGAAAAGTTTGAAATAAATTGTTTTGAATTGAATTGAAAAATACCGATCCAAATATATGCTATAATAATAACCAATGAAAAAAGAAGTGTTGCAAAAGTAGGCTTCACAGTTTCACATTAGTTTTCTAACTGGAGATACAATTCTTAAACAGACAGTTCTAAAGTCAGCACATAATTAAATCCTGTCCATGAACTATATCAATAACCTAGCTCATACATATTCAAGATCCCACAAAACCCATACAAATATAAATCTCAGCGTATGATAGCGCGGGCGGTATCAACCGTGATTCATACGCTCTCATTACTGACAGATGGCAGCTTAATAGCTGGATTGATTTACGATACAGCTCGATTTAATCGTTGCGTAATCGAGTATCGAATGTATCAAAACTCTTGACGCGCCGATAGTATCGTCCTTATATCGAATAAAACAGGCGTCTCGCTGGGAATGTTGAGTGATGATGCTTTTGAGTTGCGGTTTGTATAAATGGAGGTTTTGAATATGTTATTCTTGATGGAGTATTGAGCTTTTCATTTAACGCATTGATTGCTTTTAATTTATTTCAACAAATCTAGAAGCATGCCCAAAAGCTTCCCTTTTGTGACTACACTCCTGTTTTCATTGTTATATTCTCCCCTTATGAAAACGAACTCTCCAACATTAAGCCCGTCTTTTTTTATTCCAAACACGTCTTCTTGGTACCACATTTTAACAACAGATGTCGCTGTTCACTGACGTCACGTTCCTGAATCGCGGTGTTAAGATTCTCCGCCGTTTGGTTGGGTGTCTCGAACCAAGTAAATACAGTATCTCTGGTTTCCCTTCAAAACGCATAAATCTTTCGCCTTTTACTAAAGATTTCCGTGGAGGGGAACACTCAAATGAGTCTTCTTTATTTTTGAAATACTCTGCTTCGGCAGAGTTTGTTAATAACAGCCGCTCGGACTCGGATCAATGTTCAGTTTAAGACTTTAAGCCACAGATTAGTCTGTCTGTGGCTAGCGGACCGCCCATTACATACCGAGTTTCTTCCGTTTCTCAGAAAGCACGATAAGCCGTTGGTCCCGAGTGTCATTTGTAGATATTTGGCAGTCGTTACCGGTAGTCAGTGCATCAGGTTACATTAACATGGTGGGGTGGGTTCTTTTCTTTTTACTAACAAAATGGATTGTATTGTTGTCCGAAATTGAATAAATAATAATAATAGGCTAGGTTAGCTAGATGATGATCATGATGGTCTACTCATAGTCAATTGAAGTTTCATAAATGGCACGATAAATATATCCGGCATATTCCGTTATTTGCATGTTACAGAAACAGATGAACACTCAAATTAAATAACCTGCACTAGCTCCAAAACATCTAAATTCTACTGTGCATAGAAATCGTAAAAGGAAAGTTACAAAGGTTCTCATTTTCATTTCGTTCGTAACACTGAAAACCGTCCCAACGTGTATCCATCTCGACGTTTAGTCGAATACTATAATTGTATCAAAGTGTAAGGACAAATGCTGAACCTCGAACACGTTAGTACGCAGGTGGCGGTCGCGTGTGTACTATCAGCAGGCTACCGACGCTTTTTACCATATCTACGACGAGGGACAACCCGTATTTGTTACTTGACTATCAAATTCCTCACGCACTTCATAATATGAAAGTTTATTTATATTTATATGAGTTTTAGTAAGTTTAATGTATTCTACGTTATTTATTTAATATGTGTTATTTATAATTTACCGTCTAGCAAGACTGGCACCTAAACTCACTATTAGATACTAATAGACTCACGATCAGACTTCTCAATATAGGTTACAAGAGTTTGGTCTGATTTAAAAGTATTAACGTCAAAATGTTCTGTAGATTTTTTTTTATGGGACAAGCCCGCTTCCCTATTCCCAAACCACTGTAACTGTAAGCCAGAATCAACAGTGGCGACCACAAGAAGAGCGCAGTTTATTGAATTACCCACATTATTTCGTTCATGAACATCATCAGCCCATGGTGCACTCACTTCAAGAAAAACCGCACTTATTCATTGTATTGCCTAATCTTATAATTTGCAATGGAAGCAGCAAACGTAAAAATAACTTGAATGTGTCTAACTCATATCTGCGGTGGCTTTTGTCTCAACTAACTTTAACCCAGCGACTAAACTGATAATCCTCCGTATCTCTTTTGTCCTCAGCATTCCGTTTTATTTTTCATCTTGTAAATTGTAACCGTTTTGGCATCGTAGTTATGTTTTTTTAATTGCTTCTATGTCATCTACCAAATTCCAATTCTAACTATTCCTTATATCCCATCCTTCTCCAAAATATCCTCACTCCTCGTTCCAATAATCCTTATCCATCGTTTTATTTCTCATCCCTCTGTCCTGGATGAACGTCTAAATCCCCGGTCCGTCCGTTTGTCACCGCTGAGACAGCTAACATGCCCTGCCGATAACACTTCTTGTATATTGTAACCGTTTTGGCAGCTCGGTGACGTTTTATCGATGTTTCTTTTACGGGTGAAGTTTATTTGCATATCGTATTTCTGGGTATTTTGTTGTTGCTGTTCTTTTGTTTTCGTTTTCTGTGTAGGGTTTGTAGTAAACAGCTTTGGTATATGCATCAGGAGGAACGAGAGAACTATTTTGTTTATGGACTTGTTCTGAGAATATTTCTGTTATTGCTTAAAACAATTTAATTACATGGGACAGGCGTTATGTGGGAAGTCTTCGTTTGATCCCTAATTTAATGTATAACTGTGAAGCAAAAATCAAAATGGTAAAAGTAATCTTTACTGTTAAATTTTTCTTAAAAAAAATATGTTGATTTTAAGTTTTGCCATGCTCTGATATAAAAGCTTGTCTCGTTGTTTTTCCCATTTATCTTAGATAGCTTCGCAAATAATGTGTCTAATATAGTTCAAACACATCGGCGTAAGGTCTTCGACACCAGAGCCACATTCGGCACGGGCCAACCGGCCAGTAATTATTTTAAGTGTCAATAAATAATAAAGTCGGCCGCGCGCCGTTGAGTGCCCGTCCATCTCTCTTATCTCAATTCTTAATGCGCCTCTTTGCTCGTTATTCTTTTTTCAAAACCTTTTTATTTCCTTTTTGTTTATGTCATCCAGTGGAGAGGTTAAATTCTGTGTTGACAGCACGAAGGTTTTATGTTTTAATCTGGGCTTTATGGGCGTTTAATCGCTTGTATTAGAAACGAGTACGTCGTCGTTTATTTCGTGTTATAAAAGCTTATCTATTTTATGTTCGCTGATGGAGGTAAAGCCGAATGTGTGTTATTGTATTTTAATATATTCAATGTAAAGCTGTTGGGTTAACTGTGGAGTAATAAAATGTAGGCAAGATATCGTTGACTAAAATTAACAATGCGATCTAAATAAAGTTGATATAATAAATCAAAATGTAACAAGTGGACATGGTTTTGTTGTGTTTGGGAACACAGCGGTCCATCGATCACGGCGCGTTCGACTCTGGATTTATGTTACGTAATTGCGGTGCGTGCGCGCAGGCTGTGCACAGCGAGCGATGCCTTCGACATTATGTTGTTTTTCAACGGTTAATGTCTTGATATCTCTGTTAATGTGGCAGGGAAGTGCAAGTTTATTATTATTCGTATTGAGTAATTCCTTAACACTTTCAATAAGTTTAATGCAAATGTCACCATGTGTAAACATGCGTATCGAATGAAGTAGGTACTCAAAATTAAGTAACAAAACTTCAAGGAGTTTAGTTGTTATAGCTTAAAAGCAAGCACTTGTAGTTTTAAGATTTTAATGTTAAGTGGGATTTGTGTTCCGTCGGGACTGCGGTTTGTCCCGTCGGGGCTGCGGGATGTTCACAAGAGATACCGTGGCCTCGACATAAAGGGCTAAAAAAGAACATGGGTGGTTTTTAGTCAGTAGAAGTCTGACACTCCCTTTCGCTCTGCCCAAGCGCGGGAGGTGTTATTTGATGATTTCCCACCACCCATTGGTGGGGATTTGAGTTGTAACGCCGAAGGATAAAATATTAATGAGTACGTAAGAGCAAGTCTGAAAGTTTTGCCGGTGACTAAAAAGTTGTGTGATAATCGGTTATCGTGGTGTGGACATGTGATGCGGACGAATAAGGAACATTTTGAGTATGAATGTAGATGTGTCTATAAGAGTTGAGGAAGACCAAAGAAACGATGGATGGACTGTGTGAAGGATGATATGGCTAGAAAGGATGTGACAACTGAGACGACAATAGAGGTATGGAAGAAGGAGAGATGCTACTTCGACATCAAAAAAATTGTGATAAGGGCAGGAGAATGATGATATTGTATAAAGTGTTAAGATTTTGAAGTAAAAAAACACACAAATTTGTGAAGAGGCCAAGGTCAGTAGACGAAGTTCAGTTGTGGTTTGAGACCGCTGGGCCGGGGTTAGATTAGTGTAATCTTCGCCACAACTCTGTCAAGGTTCCCAATTACCAGTTTATACACTTACGTGGTCATTACAGCGATTGAGTACGAGACTTTTAGCAAATATTTTAATAAATGTACGCTTTTTTTTCTTTGTGAACGATTGGTTGTCTTTTTCGCAGCATGTTCATTGTTGTTGGTCGTCTACGTTTGAAGCACGTTGGTAATATTTATAAATTGATTGATAAAAAAATATTATTCTTCTTCTGCTATAATCGATACCTCAGATTTTGTCCCACCAGTACCTATGTACTGTTACCATGGACAGTTCTGTCGTTTGCTTCATTTAAGTCCTGGAGAGTACAGGTATTTGTGCACGACGGGCAAAGGGTATTTAGTTAACAAAAAAAATCTAATTAGTCCGTCAGATAGATTTCCAAAAAATATTGGACACATATTTTTTCTTTTTTCACGTAAACAAATAATGAAAACGATACAGTGCTTTGAAAACTCGTGTGACGTCATTTTCTAAGACATTAGTATGACATTTTTTACCGGTGAGTGACGTCACAAACCCCTACTCAAATCTTTGACTTGTTTTATCTTCGTCAACTTTTATTGATTTGATAAAACAAAAAATACGTATCCAATATTTTTCGATAATCTAAAAGACGAACTAATTAGAATCATATTTTTTCAAGTCACTAAACATCCCTATTGTGGGTGTGGGTGTGGGTCCTGTTGGGGCTACACACTTGCATTGTATACGAGATGGATCGATTATAACCAATCTAGCCAAATTGAATCGGCAGCAGCCATCTTTGATTTCCATACCGGCCTCAGCAGTTCACGACCCGAGGGTAGTTTTTCTGCCAGTGCGATGAAGTGAGTAGCCACTCTGGCGCACCTAGGACTGCTATCGCTTGGTTAACCATGGCTTGAGTAAAATCATGGAATCTATCTGGAAGTGTCGCGAACGTTATGCGTAGCAGTTCTCGTGGCCCATCTACCGAGGCGACGCGGCGACGTAAGCTCACGGGCGGCGGTGTTTTTAGTGGGTGCATACCCCACATAACCAAACCGTCTCCTCGTACGGTGCGGTATGCGTTAGGCCTATAAATGGGTATAGAATCGATCCTATTTTCGTTTCGCAAACAAATCTTTTATACTTCCTCGTGTTTGATCTTTCGTCGCCAAACCATCCTACTTCTAATCACAACCTTGATAAAATACTGCTATCACACAGCGGTAGTACAGTGTAAAGCTAGACAAAGCTTGGGTGCAGCCAGCGAGTTTAGTAATCTTGCTAATGAGAGGGGACATCACTGGCGCAGCGTCTCTCTGTGATTAGTGAGCCGCGTGGCGCCACCGCAAGCGCCTTGTCATTTCGCCGGTACCTGAGCTGGGTAGACGGGCGTTGGCAAGACGCGATTTTTTCGTCGTATTTTGGCACCAAGCTTTTAGTATTCCTGGCCCTTTTTAGTCATGATGACCAGTCTCAACGGAGACTAGCCATGTCTTTAATCTTCACAATAAGCTCGACTGCTGATCATGAGGTGGGTTCTATTCCCACGTCTATTATTGAACCCAAAAAAAGTCGTTTCCCAGCAAACATTCTTGCGTAGGTGTACTTAGATTGATGTACAGAATGCTTGGTTAACAGATGTGTGAAGGGTTAATTTACACCCTGTATAGTCAACTATCATGTCTTATGGCACAGACGCCAGCATATGAAGCTGTAGCGACAGCGGCATCTATCGCAACACATGCGAACTAATGACAAATCCTAACATCGCGCTATCAAAGTTATCCGTGACATTAGCCTATATAGAAAATCCCGACTTACATATATCGGGCATTCAACCTACCAGACACAACACTCGTCTGGTCGGAGGTTACTCCCTTTTCTATGGGGGATAAGGAACTTTACACCCTATTCTTCATTCCCTCCGAAATGCTACTCAAAACTGTAACATTTGCCCATAATCGTCATTCTTACCCTAGTCCCATTCCACATGGGGTCGGCGCAACACGTTTATTCGTCCATTCTTCCCTGTCAAACGTCACGGCATCATTTACTTCTTTCTCGCCTGTACGATGACTTTTTTTTAACTGTGGGAAATCATCAAATGACTCCTCCCGCTCTGGGCAGAGCGGTAGGGAGTGTCAGTCTTCCCTTTGTGTCGAAGCCGCTGTATCTCGTTCGAACGCAGCCCCGGGTCTGTACAATGTCTGCCGTCTGCAAAGTCCTTATTACGAAAGGCGTTTTTCGGTGGGCATTGTCGGTGTCGCTAAATTTAAACGCGACTGCATCTTACTCTGAGTGCCTCCCTATAATCCTTTTGTTTTGTATTTTCAGTTGATATCAACTGTTACTTCGGTTGCGATAGCAAATGTTTGTGCTGTGAGATATCATTTTCTGTTGGCACAGCAGGTTGGTAGTGTTGGTACGTACCTTTTAGGTATAGCGTTGTGGTATATGAAGCTAACCTTAGGCGTAGATCCGAAATTATCATTGACGAAGGTAGATAGTTTGTTGATCGAATGGTACGAGTAGATAGTACACGAAAATCCACGCCATTTTGTTATTTCCTGTTTTGTAAATATAAACTTTACGGAGCTCACATAGAGAAACGTATAAGTTAACGCGAGTGTTACCCGGGTGGGTAACACCATAACCGAAGGAATTTTCAGGAAGGTCTCTCTGTACTTAAGAATAGATGATTTAAAAATATTCAATTCTCAGACATCGAAATAATCGACCTCAATTATTTGTATAGTAATAATATCTTCATTTTTGTTGTTGTGTCTTAAGCCGTTTACTGACCTAGTTGGATAATGCAGAATGTTCGTGTAATTTGTGTAATAATACTTACAACTTTACGCTATTAGTATTAAATCTATTTGTCTGTGAATCATCCACATTTACATGGATCAAGATTATGTGCCCTCATCGTTTACCTAATGACCTCAATAAGGCTGTAGTTATTTAAACGTGTAGTAGGTATTCTTACTGTGAGATTTCTATAATCTACATTATCCTAGTTACTTTACTATACTGAGTAACGATGGCATAATGCTCTGGAAAAATACCTAAAAAATATATAGATATTAATAATAATATTCCACAACTATCACACAACGCCATCTAGTCCCAAGCTAAGCAGAGCTTGTGTTATGGGTACTAGACAACTGATAAACATACTTATATATTTCTAAATACATACATATTGTAGATAAATTACACCCAGACACAGAACAATTAATGATCGTGCTCATCACACAAACATTTGTCCTGGGTGGGAATCGAACCCACGACCTCCGGCATAGCAGTTAGGGTCACTAACCACTAGACCAACAGGCCAATCAAAATATTTATCTTACTACGTTACTTCAAAGCGCAGACTCCAAGTGCTTTTGCTTGAAGGTGAAAGCGCAAGGGTGGCCAGAAAACGTCGAATTTTATTATGTTTTTTTCTATTTCCAGATCAGCGTTAGGTTGTTTGTTGATAAAAATATGATTCGCGTCCAGAACACGACTTTTTCATGAAATGGTTATTGAATTAACTTAGGAGATATTTTCATCAACATACAACGTGACACTGATGTGCAAATTGCAAAAAACGTAAGAAAATTTTAATTGTGGGGGCAACCGACGATTCCTCCTTAATAAAACTATAATTACGTACCACCTTTGGAAAATCAAATACATAGGTATGGTTTATAGGTATGGTTCATAGGTATGGTTCATAGCCCAATGCAGCCTACCCTAAAAAATCACGTACGGATATTTTTAGTATGAATAGAAAAAAAAGCCTTCGTTTACACGCCAGTCTTGATAATATTTACCCTAGTAAGCGTATGTAATCGGTTCTCGGGAGTAATATAAATAGGTACAGTCAGTACTAGTGATGGCGATGTTTGAAGGACGAGATGCAACGAGCCCGACCCGTGTCATCGATAATTATGCCCGCGCCCTGACCCCTTGGCCCTTGGCATATCGTTATGAAAATAAGCTTTACGATATTTACTTTTAGAAAATATGACACACACGCTCATTTCAAAACCGTGAAAAGATAGTAGATAAAAAAATAAGTTTAAAAACTAAAACCCGACTACGAATAAAAACGCAGACTAATGCAACCGTGGTCTTGAAAGTATTAAACAAGAAAAATCGTCTAGTAAGTACCTAGATAATACGTAGACTAGGCGCTACGGTGGAACATACAAACATACATACATAGACTGCCAAAATCATTACCCGTTTTTTGGCCTCGCCGTAGTCGGGTAAAAATGTCACGCATTTACAGGAAAAACAAATGCGCTATGATGAGTGAAACGCATACATTAAGTTGTTTCATTGCCTGTTTGCCGTAGCAGTTACAGGCTTCTTATTATGAATGTAGCGTTTGGCAAGGTTAAGATTTAATATAATTTAAAAGTTACGATATAACGTAATTTCTGCGATTAGAGTAGGGTCAAAGATTGCTCTAGACGGAGCTTAAGTTCTTCATATCATACCTAGTCTATCCTAATCGGATACGACTGCCTATCTTACATCTACAACCGAGTTAGTAATACTAAGCCCTTGGTAAGACTGGTTGCCAAATTTAAAATTTAAATATCTGTAAGGACTGTCAAAGTTCAGTTTTCCATAAGAAGCTATGAAATACACATGTAATATTATAATCTCTACAGTTCCGCGTCTTGTTCTTTATCATTTTCGCTCGTCATCTAATAGGGTAGTCAACACAAAAAAAATTAGTCCGTCAAATAGATTTTCAAAAAATATTGGACACTTATTTTTTCTTTTTTCACGTAAACAAACAATGAAGACGTCATTTTCCAAATATTAGTATGACATTCGTTACCGGTGAATAACGTCACAACCCTTCACTCAAATCTTTGATGCGT
Source organism: Diarsia rubi (assembly GCA_932274075.1). Classification (NCBI taxonomy): domain Eukaryota; kingdom Metazoa; phylum Arthropoda; class Insecta; order Lepidoptera; family Noctuidae; genus Diarsia; species Diarsia rubi. The sequence goes on along the minus strand of OW026433.1, from coordinate 11,132,535 downwards.
TTTATCTTCGTCAATTTTTATTGATTTGATAAAACAAAAAATACGTATCCAATACTTTTAGATAATCTAACAGACGGACTAATTAGAATCATATATTTTTAAGTCAGTTACACTAGGTCTCCGTCGAATAAAAACATTACTCATCGAGTGTACGTTTCGAACAAGCACGTATAGCACCAGCTAATAGCGCACGTACCACACGTCAGACTGCGCTGTTAGCAGCTAATGATGAGGTGGCGTCATACGCTCTTTAGCAGAGCCTAGCTACACCTTTGACCGAAATGACCAGTTCAAATGCACTTAAAATAAGGGCGGAACTATGGGAGTCTTTTTTTGCAGAAGTGAGTGTCAGACTTGTACTAACTAAATAAAACCCACCGATTTTGTTCCTTCATAGCCCTTTGGGTTCCGGTACCGCGGTATATTTTTCGAACAGTCCAGCAACCCCGGGGGAAGTGGGGGGGGGATCATCAAATTACTCCTCCCGCTTTTAGGTAGAGCGAAAAAAAGTGTCGCATTTCGATACTAAACGATACTCTGAAAATATAGTATTAGTACTGGAATGCATCATACATAATTCATCCATCGTTTTTTGGTCTTACTCTCCTTCTCCATCACAATCATGTCCAAAACGAGTGTGTTACGTGACTTAGAAAAGTGTAGCACCTAATATCACGTCCCCGTAAGCTTATGAATACGAAACGCTTAAAAACGAATGCACGCTACCTCGACCTAAAACTGAACACCGTAGCCATGCGATCTCGAATACCTAAATCTCTAACTGCTGCACTCAGAGAGCTTTAATGATTACTTAAGGTTTTGAGTTTTGTCATACAAAAGTATGTCAAATGTTTACTAAGTGAAGGCTTAAGTAATCATTAAATATCTCTGAGTTCCGCAGTAATTCAGCTATTCAGTTTTTCAAGGGTCATTCGTTGTTACGTACGTTGGTACCTACGTTGTTAAGTGTATCATATTCATAAGCTTACGGGGACGTGATATTAGGTGTTACACTTTTCTAAGTCACGAAACACACTCGTTTTGGACATGATTGTGATTTTTCCATTATTTGTATTCGCCAAAAATAATATGTCCCGAATATCATATCTTTGAAATGAAGAGAGCTGACAATGTGAAGCGATGGTGACACAGTGATCGAATCTCATTACATGAACCCCTTTACATAAGATTACACCCTTTTTTTTGGGTGTGGGAAATCATCAAACAACGAGAAGTCTGACACTCCCTTTCTTTAGGCAGAGCGAAAGGGAGTGTCAGACTTCTACTGACTAAAAACCACCCATGTTCCTTCTTAGCTCTTAATGTTGAGGCCGTGGTATCTCTTGCGAAAAACCCGCAGCAGCCCCAACGGGAGATTATAGAGAGATAAGATTACACCATTAATTCTACTTTCACAGAGTTCATCATCCCCAGTGGAGGAGAAACCAAGCAGTGAGACGAGCTACGTAGTAGGCTCCTGGCCGCAGAGTACCCCTGGACATACTGGTTACCTCACTGTCGCCACACAGCCTCCGTATGCACGCAGTAAGTAATTATACAGGCTAACAAATAGGTTTTCTTTTGGTGCTTGGGAAATCATCAATCAACCCGTCCGCTCTGCCAGACTTCTACTGAGTAAAAACTACAAATGTTCCTTCTTAGCCCCCTTGTGTCGAGGCCAGGATGTTTTTCTTCACCGTTTTGAGAGCAGTGGTGATGAAATAAATTATACAAAGTAATGCCTGGGCTCGAACCCACGACTTATTCGAACCTGCTGCATCAGGACAGGCCAATACGAAGATGGTGGGATGAGCTTGACTCATTTGCCAGAAAGTCAGTTCTGGACATAAAAACGCAAAGACGGCGGAGCGGCAGACCGAGGAGATAGCGAGGCGCATTGGATGGTTTTCTAGTTAATTAGCAAAAAGATGCGGAACAGCGAGTGGAGTCGAAGGAGCGGGTAGAAGCCATTGCCTAGGAATAGGAAATAACAGGCTATTTGTTAGCCCGTCTTGGATGCGGGTTGTTTGATAGAGATACCGCGGCCTTGGACACAAAGGGCTAAGAAGGAACATGGGTGGTTTTAGTCAGTAGAAGTCTCTCACACCCTACCGCTCCGCCCAGTGCGGGAGAAGCCATTTTTGATGATTTACCATACCCAAAATAAAATGGTGGACGTAATAGTACACCCACATTTCACCGGTGATGTCACTGATGTCTAAGTCCTCATTTACGGAGACGCGGGGTGTCGCGCGGCGCGTGTTGCGTTATATATTCAAGCACATGGCGATGTATGAAAGCGATTTTTCGCTCGTTAGTTTAAAATGCAGCGTTCGTTACGGTGGACCCGCCTCTGAGTAAATTAATAAATAATAAAAAAGCACGCGCCGCGCGACGCCCCGCTTTTCCGTGAACGAGCCCTTAACCCCATGTAATAGGGTGGAAGAAAGAGCTGTGATATGTATCAATTAACCAAAGTTTTGTTTATGTTGTTACAGGTAAAGTTGTTAAGAAAACGAAAGTGGAAAGCGACGAAGAAAAAAGTTCGTCAGAAAATGACGACAGGATGGTTATTGATGAAACTGTTTGATGATTTGACGTTTTTATTGTAATAAAATATTTGAACTATGTATCTTTATCTTTCGCTCTTCCCTTTTAGACTCCTGAATGTCTATGATTTTGGAATATCCTATGCTATAGTATTTTTTAGAAGCAATCCACACTAATATTATAATTGCGAAATTAACTCGAATTAAACTTAGCAAGGAAACAGATAATGCCCTGGGGAAGGACATCGGCTAGCTTTTTTTTTTACTCACGCAAACACATCGAATTTTCCACGCAAACGAAGTCGCAGGCAACAGCTAGCATAGTATAGTTCTAACGGATTCATTCACTTAAAAGTTTTGTAGTTAAAAAATAAACAACATATTGTTACTATGTTAAATACTTTATTGAACTAAAAGCTTTGAAAATAGGTACAATGATTGGCAACTTAAATCTAAATAAATATAATTTTCTTAAAATAAAATAGCTTAATTGACTTGAAGACAAAACAACTTAAAATCTAAAATAATTCATTTAATTTGTTTAAAGGCAGAAATAATTTAGCAATATCGTACGTAATTAGTATAAAAGACAGAATTTGTAGGAACAATTAAAAGCACTCAAACATTTATAAATGGAAGCATAAGAAAGACATTTTATTCTTTAGTCTATTAAAATTTGGCATATAGGATCTTTTTCCGCCACACAAAATAAACGGAATGGAAGTGCAATTATAACATGCACAGTTCTAGACAACGCCATTTTGAGATCAGTGGTGATAAAATTATTTATGAAAAACAGTTTCCGTTCAGTTTTAGGTCCGCAGACCCAGTTTTCACTGGGTCAATATTGCTACGAGCTAGTATGATATGAAGGCATATTATTTTGGGATACATAAATTTAGCATCACGACTATATCCCCGAAGGACAATAGGGGATCGGACAAAAAAAAACGAATTAGTCCGTCAGATACATTTTCAAAAAATATTGTGCATGTTTTTTCTTTTTACACGTAAACAAAAAATGAAGACGATACAGTGCTTCGAAAACTCGTGAACTCGTCGAAAACGTTACATGTCAGTACATTTTTTACCTACAAATGACGTCACAACCCCCGTAAAAAGCGTCAAAGATCATGAGTGGGGACTCATGATCTTTGACGCTTTTTATCTTCGTCATTTTTTTTAATTTGATAAGAAAAAAGAAAAGAAGAAAAAATACGTATCCAATATTTTTCGATAATCTAACTGACGGACTAATAAGTCATATTTTTCTGACAAAGTCCGAACCCCTATTCGCCAGTTATGTAATAGACGACACGGTTGGCGCAGTAGCTCAGGCAATCGACTGCTGCGCTGCGTGTCGCGGGTTCGATCCCCGCACGGAGTAAATATTTGTATGGCCTAGAGATAGTTGTTCCGGGTCTGGGTATTTGTGTATGTGAGTTTAAATGTTTGTTAACGCACCCGCGATACAGGAGAAATTCCTAGTGCGAGGCAAAGTTGAAAAAAAAAATATTGGCACGAGCCTATTGCCATCAACCGGGCACAAATCCAGACTCCGTGGCGGCTACTGACTGAGCAATTCCTGATGAAAAACCCAATAACACTTTGCCGGATCTGGGAATAGCACCCAAGATCTCATGTACTGCAGTATCGTTTGGTATCACTAGATTTGGTTTGGTTTGACGACCGCTATTTGACGGCCGGGACCACCGGCTTATTACGTGCCTTCTGAAGCACGGAATCATCTTTTTATCAGACAATCAGGTGATGCAAGCCTGCAATGTCCTAGCCAAACTGGAAACAACTTTACAAAGCATGCTTCCCGTGGGAATTGAACCCACGACCACCGGGGAAAATATAGAACATGAGTCAATAGTTGATAATTAAATAATTATGGTAAATGTATAAAAACATAATTTCATCTCCATTCCATTAATATCTGTGAAAATTCAACTAAAATCATCGTAATTTAAACTGTTTCAAGGAACTATCACAGGACTGTTGCATTCCATATAATTTAATCTCGATAAAAACGTTAATTTTCTAAATATACGAGTATTTCTTCATTTTTCTACTGAATATTTTATTTTAATCGTACTCATTTTCATTTATTTAGGAATACGTTTTCCCCTTATTCATAAAGCTATTGAAAATTAAAAACCGTTATTTTTTTCATTTCGAACTGTCGATAATATGTTTCATATTGACTTCATGAGCAAAATTGAAAAATTTGTTGAAAAATTGCGTTAGTATGGAAATCTGTTGCATTTGGCCCATTTGCACCACAATCACTAAATGCGCGAAATGACAATAAAACATTGTTTTGGTTACTTATGTATTTTTTTTGAATGAAGAATTTTTTTTTTTTATTTCCTGTAGGGTTACGCAGTATACCTAATACATTTCTCCAGCTGTTTTTTAAAAAAACCGAACGTTTGGTTCGATGCGTTCGAATCGTGAGAACGGAAAAAAAGCCGTACGTTTGCGCTAGTCTCATAGAATACCCAATCAATAATAAATTAATTAACTCCAAGGAGACAGTCAACATGACATTTAGAACTAATCGCATTCAGTGTGTTGTGATACAGCAGACGCCATGCATCCTAGCACATTAGTGGTGGAAATTCATCCAAAACTTTTTAAGATATTTTAAGAATAAAAGGGGATTAATAATATCTACGATATACCGAGATCGCTAGGCATCTCTAATCTATATTATTGTTCTAAAATTTATTATAAGTATAGTATAGAAATAGTTTACTTAAATCTACTAAAATGAGGCGTTGTATGTATAAATATAGAATATATATCAGTTTTAGTGTAAAATTAGTTATGGAATGGTTAATTATTTAGTCAGTGTACAAATTGTGCATACTTCTTTCTCTGCGTCATTTCTATTAAATATAATATGTTAAAAAAACAGAAGATACTTGCTGGAGTGTATTTTAGGGCAGTATAAATAATCATTCTCAATCCGTACTCAGTATTTATGTCTGCAAATATGCAATTGATCTACTTTTAACATTGTTAATTTTAAAACTACTGTTTGGATAGTAATACATTCTTAGAGCACAACATTTTAACGTAATAAATACGTTTGCTCGTCCGACTGTTTTTTGTTTAGTTTTGTATCGCGTTTTGCGATATTTATTAAAGCGCCGCTAAACGCGAAACTAGCGTCACCCACATCTTATTTCCTTTACTCTAAAATCACATCAAATTTAAAAAAACCGGTCAAGTGCGAGTTGAACTCGCGTGAAGAGGGTTCCGTACGATGAATATAATATATCTACCATGTTTTTTTAAATCTGACCCAAATTTGTTTGTGGTAACTAAAAAAGGTCCAGCGGTTAGGGCTGTGCGTTCAGTCATATCAGTCATTGAGTCAGTCAGGACTTTGAATTTTATATATATAAATTCACCATGTAATTTTTAGACCATGGACTTCTTATAGGTTTTCCTGTAATCTACAGGTATAGAACTATTTTCTGTATTTTTTTCAAAATTTTAGGCTCAGTAGTTTCGGAGATAAGGGGGGGGGACGGTCAATTTTCGTCTATTTTCTTAAATAACTTTAAAACTATTTATTTTAAAATTATTAAAAAAATATATTTGAGACCCTCATAGTCAGCCCTTTCATTTGATGTGTCACATGGTACAGTTTGCAAAACTTTTTTTTTAATTTTCTTATTGTCCCCGTAAAAGCGACCCCCATATTCAAAATTCATTTATTTACTTTAGCCGTACATGTTTGGGTCACAAAAATCCATATGTATACCAAATTCCAACTTAATCGGTCCATTAGATTCGGAGCAAATTGGCTGTGACAGACGGACAGACAGACAGACAGACACACGAGTGATCCTATAAGGGTTCCGTTTTTTCCTTTTGAGGTACGGAACCCTAAAAAACCAAAACACTATCATGCTAGTAAATAACCTGTAGTATTTTTAAAATCACTTTTCATGATTATAGACTTGACAAATTAAGAGAATTACTGATTAAAGATAAAAGTGGACACTTTTGGCGGTAAATACTACAGGTTATTTACTAGCATGACAGTGTTTTGTATTTTTCAAATTTGATGTGATTTTATAGTAAAATAAATAAGACGTAGGTTTCGCTAGTTGCGGTGCTGTTAGCGTCTTAAACAACACTATGGGGCATCATGCATTACCGTTTGGTTTAGAGTCTACCGTGAGATACAGCATAATTATAGGAGTGACCACATCCGTCGGTGTTGAATCAACAAAATTTTTTTTTGGGGTGGGAAATCATCAAATAACCCCTCCCGCTCTTGGGCAGAGCGAAAGGTAGTGTCAGACTTCTACTGACTAAAAACCACCCATGTTCCTTCTTAGAACTATACGTCAAGGCCGCGGTATCTCTTACAACATCCCGCAGCCCCGACGGGCAAAGTGCTGAATCAACTTGAGTTAACTAACCAAAATTTTACATTGGTTAGTTCACTTTACCGACAAACGAAAAAAGGTTAACTTGCCTCGATTCGGTTTAGAAGACAGGACTTGTCACTGCGTCAGACTATTGGCTTACATCATATAATGGACCTTTTAAGGTTGATGCGACAAGGTTGCCCGCGAAATCCTAAATTTCTTACGTGTCAAGTCGTAGTAGGTATGTAAAATAAAATAGGATTCGCAGCAGTAACAAATGTCTATTTACTGAGTAATAATGATTAAAATCACCAATACAACCGCCTCAGTTCATATAAGTCTCTGAGTGAGTGACTATTTGATTGACATTCAAGAGATTTTGATTTTAATCATTACTACTCAGTAAATAGACATTTGTTACTGCCGCGAATCCTATCTATTTAACAAATATTTCGCGGGCTACGTTGTCGCATTCACCTGAAGCCCTTTGTAATCGGTCCAATTTGAATCGCGTCTATTAGTGAGGTCACTCTAACTAAGTCACATACAGAAGTCTACAGAAATGAGTCAATACTTAAATTACAATTAATTTAACAACCATACATCGACATACATGGTAAATAAAAATAAGAAGCAATTACACATTAAATACTTCGACGCTCCCAAGCAATAACCCGGTAATCGTAAAATCAAAATTTTACGGGAAAAAAGATTTACTGATTGTATCAATTCTTTTCAAGGAGAGAGACTATTGAAGTCATTGATGTATTAAATGAAAGCAATTTTTTCCGGAATATAACTGTGCCATTAATGTGAAATTCAAAACCTTAACTTATTAAAATAAAAGGTTGTGTCATGATATCTTTGTAAATATCATTAGGAAAAATCCGAATCCGAATTTGACATAACAGCATAAACCTCTGTGATGTAGTAGTTAAGTACATTATATTCAATTTGGTGTGTCTGTGAATATTTATATAAGACCTTTATTACACCAATTATAGTCAGTGATCACTCGGCATCTAACATGTCTCATTCTCCTTAGAGAATTATACACCATAATAGCACTTTACCGGGTTCTTGCTTGGGGGCATAAACTTGCGTTCTTAAAAGAAATTACTGCTCACAGTAAATACTCTATGCTTGTCACTGGGCATATCTTATAATACTAAAATACTCGATTGCTCACTCAGTCCACGAAATTTGTTCTTTTATAAAATTTTCATGTTTCGAACATATTTTTTATCTCACTGGTGGACTTAGCAAGCGTTACTTTAATTCAAATCAGAATTAAGCATGATTGTATTATACACACAGTCAGCACTTCAAGCTATTACAATCAGTCAAATTTCTTTAACTTGTTTTCAACTTTATCGCTAAATCATTAGGTTCAAGGTTGATTGAGAAAATTTGAGAACTTTGGGTAGTCATGTGCTAGCGTCTGTACTGACAGTGGCTATTTAAAATGCCGTAGGATACTTTGAGTGCGCTGTTGATTTTGCAACATTGGGTACCGCGCCGTAAGTTGAATATCCCTCACCACATTTCATATTTCGTCACCGGATGTATTACATACGGGTCACAAATGAACCGTGAATTATAATGCATTACAATATGTATCCTATGTGTTGGAGATCGTTTAGTTTTACATCATAATTTGTTTGTTGACAAAATAAAGACATTAATGACATCATTTTTCATCATATATGTTCCAGCTTCGTTTATAACAAAATGCCTGTTCGAATGTTAATATTATAAATGGTAATAATATTTCCACGACTTGAGGCAAACGACATAGCCGCCCAGCAGGGCTATTGCGTATCTTTTAAATGACAGTGGCTATCGTATTGTCTATGGATTAACTGTCACATTGGTTATGGTTTAGTACAAAATGGAACCATTTGACAGTAATTGATAGGCACTATAGGTTAGCCACTGTCATTTAAAAGATACGCAATAGCCCTGCAGGATGCTAGTCTAAAATTGCAGCTTTTGTAGAATCTTATTAGTGACTATTTTACGAATTGTTACGTAATTCATATTATTATCTAACGATTCACCTAAAGCGGCCTTTTTAGACCAAATCTGAGTCATGGATTCGAGAAGAAGAATCAGATAATGTTTCCTATAGTTTCATAGTCCCCTTCTTAAAAGGAGGCCCGTGATCCTTCACGCGGACCCAGAGAGAGGCAACATAATCATAACATAACATTACGCCGTTAATCCCCGAGGGGTTCACCAGAGGTGTACCAAATAGTACACCCACGGCATAATCAGTTTACCTAAAATCGCTGAAGTCTGTCTTCAGTTGTATAGTGGGCTTAGCAGGTTTGGCATCGAACAGAGTTCGTTGAGACGCCGCCGCGCGACCGGCCCGGGTGCTCGCTTGGTTCGCTTTGAGAGCGTTTTCTAATTTGTTGCGTAGCTCGGATGATTGTTGCATCATTGTTTTGAATTCCTGGAGATAAACGGAAGGCTTTACATAGAAGGCAGGCCTGATGTTAAGGTTATTTTAACTGGCGACTATACAAAGTGAAAGGCACACGCTAAAACGGTTACCAGGTATTCAGTGCAACATTCAGAATTTCCCCCACAAAACACACACACAAAACTGCATTATCTTCACGGTCAAAATGTACGAAAGAACTGATTAAAAAAATACATTTATTTGGTTACAGAATACCTGGATTGGAATATGGACGCAGTTTTTCGCGATTTAACGATTTGAAAAATTCATGATGTATAAATAAGATGCTATTTGATGTTATTCCATCTATCTAAACAGTCGCACGTACCTGTGGATGCTTAGGTCCGACCCTGGTGAGCCAGTGCAGCGCGAACTCGTGTAACGCACGAACATGTGGTGCGGCGCGCTGTAGCTCCGTACCCTCGCGTAGGTACGATATCACTATGGGTACTAGTAGCCAGAGCATCTTGATACCTGTAAAGAGAAATTATATTTCAAGTTATGTATTTTTAAAACTGATACCCGCGGCTTCGCCCGCGTGGATGTCGGTCAAATTATATACAAAAACCTTCCTCGAGAACCCCTCTATCCAAATTGGTGAAAACAGCATGAAAATCGGTGCAGTGGTTTTTGAGTTTATCGCCAACAGACAGACAGAAGCGGCAGAGGGCTTTGTTTTATAATTGGCTATTTGACTACTGTTAAAAATAACGCGATGTGTGAAAAAAGTAATAAAATCGATAAAATAATGGCTTAGTTTTTACAGTTCGAACAAATTATCTTGGCAGGTCCGAACTTCGTGCAGAACGCTGCGCAGTAACATTTATTAGGAACCAAATGGTGACATGAGGCGAAGTTCGGGGGGCGGTAGTCTAGGCTAGAGATGCACCTTACATAAACACAATCAATCCTTTATACGATCAAATATTGTAATCGATTAGTTTTATTTGGAATACGTTATTATTAGTATTTAGAAGATATTTAAGTGAATACATTAACTAAAAAAGTGAATTTAATAATTAATAATTGAGTTTTCGTCTTTTTTACAAAAAAAAATGTATAGTAACATTATGTTTCCTCTGTTAAAAGACATGATTTACTTATATTTTAGAAATCTATTACAGACTTCTTGAATAACGAATGTTTACGAACATTTAAAACCTCAATATAAAATTGAATAGAAACATCTTTTTATTACTTAATTTTAATCGATTCGAAGAATAATCGATTAAATGACAGCCATTGCACATGCACATGCACATCTCTTTTTGTTAACTTCGTGACCTTCGTGCAAGTTCGGCAATATTCGGTACGAGGTATTGTATCTCAGTCACACGACAGCATTTGTTTGGTGTTTGTGTTGCTATCTCTGTCTTGAGCACATTCGATTAGAAAAGTTTTTGTTTGTTGTTTTTAATATTACTGCTATTTGTTATTATTGGTTAGAAAAGTTAGTAGGCACTTATTTGCTCAAATATGCCACCAAAGCATAGTAGTGTTTTAAATCGCCAGGCGAAAAATTATTTACGATTTATCTCAGTTTAAGAAAGGCGAAAAAGAAAATGGAGTTAAAAATGTAGATTACGTATCTAAAAGTGTTTTGGTATTTATTTAATTTGTGTTTTCTCACTGGATTAGATATTTTCTGATCGTATATTTGTTTATCCGGCAATAACAGTTTTCTTCGCGAGCACACATGCGTAAAAGTTCGCAGAGCCTATGTTCAGACCTGTCAAGATAATTTGATCGTACTGTATCTCATTTTAAATGACGTGCTAGACAAAGACAGCGCCACAAAAATGTAACGTCACATCTCATACCGCCTTAGTTACGTAGTACAAATGGCCGTTTCGCGCGACAAGGATAGAAAGTGCCCCCACCAAAAACTTCAAAGGCATGCAGCTACTCAATTTCTGTATCGATGATTACTTTTTTCATTTTTCACACATCGTTTCACATTTTCGTGAATTTTTAACAGTAGTCAAATAACCAATTTTATTGTATTTGTGATAATTCAAGCACGTATTAAAAATGCTTTTAAAAATATTTATTAGTTGGTTGACAGTAACTCAATGTTTTTATTTCATTACCTTTCGGTCCCTCCTCTATAGCAGCGTAGAAAATAACAATGAGACAAATTAGTGTATTTGACAACTATGCAGTGCAGTCTACGAGAACAAATACTCCACACAGTATGAATTTTGATGACTTGAGCCGCAATCTAACATTTAAGTGCTCAACAACATGCTCGTGAACGGGTGCTATCAGTTGTGACTGGTCACCTCTTAGTTGCCACGGCTTGTTTGAATTATTATATTATTTTTAAATCGTCGTTTTGGCTTTACTGTCGACACTTATCGTGCACAACTTGCTACATCGTTCTCACATGATAATATACCAATCTCGATATGAATGATGTAACCAAAGTTTTGTAACAATATTATGATTTAAAAGAGTATCCATGAAGTTTCTTGCCATTCTTCTCATGAGACCAACGCTTTGGAATCGGCAACTACAGTACACTGACAGTTATTATGCCTTGTGAGTGGGACTGTAGCTTAGTTTATTAGCTTATTAAAATTTAGTATTTGTTCGACTATTCAAAAGAGCCTGTAACTGGCCAACTTGAAATAAATGATTTTGATTTGATTTGATTTGGCTACTTTAACGGTGGCTAAACAATCTTGCCGAGACACTATCGTTTAGCCTCGGTGTTCGTGGTTTGCACAGCTATGCACAAAACAAGAGCACTACTTTGCGTGCCCGGCTTAAGTGTTTTATACTTAAGGAGCTAACAGCACTGAAACTAGCGCCACCCACATCTTATTTATTTACTATTAATTCACATCAAATTTGAAAAATCCAAAACACTATCATGCTAGTAAATAACCTGTAGTATTTTTAAACTAACTTTTCCTGATTCTAGACTTCATAAATTAAAAGAATTAGGTACTTGTTACCGCCAAAAGTGGCTTTCTATCTTTAATCAGGAATAGGGGATCGGACAAAAAAAAACTAATTAGTCCGTCAGATAGATCTCCAAAAAATATTGGAGACGTATTTTTTCTTTTTTCACATAAACAAAAATTGAAGTCAAAACAGTGCTTCGAAAACTCGTTAACTCTTCGAAAACGTTATATGATAGTACATTTTTTAACTACAAATGACGTCACAACCACATCTTATCTTCGTCAATTTTGATTAATTTGATAAAACAAAAACACGTATCCAATATTTTTCGATAATCTAACTGACGGACTAATTAGAATCATTGTTTTTTGACTCAGTCCGATCCCCTATTATGTCGCAGCAAGCAGTTTAAAACAACAACGTTACATCACAAGTTTTTTTTTTTATTATTTAAATAATTAGACATAAAGAACAAAAATGTAGTCTATTTTGTTTGTATAGTAACTAAATATTGCTTATGACGTCATAGTAAGTAGTCAAAAAATGGCACGCTTGGTTTTCAAACTCAAAGCATTTATTTCAATCAGTCATTAACCATTACAGGCACTTTTGAATGTCAGAAGAAAACTCGATGTATACTCTTTTAAATCAATATAAAGGGTGTAAAAGTACCCTTAACGCAAACGAAGGGCACTTGTTCTCCCAACCACTGTGATCATTTTTTTTTTATTCTAGACCATAACTGGGAACCCCCTAGTTACGGAGATATTGGGGGTCAAAGTTCTAAATTTTGCTGTTTTTGTAAATACTAGTTTTTCTGGTTAACTTCACTTGAATTACCTCCCGTCCTTACATGACCCTTTTACTATTCAAAGCACTAGCACAATGTTTTAAGAGCTACATTGAGTATTACCGTAAAATGAAGTTTTGCGTAGGGGTACTTAGTTTGAGGTACATAATGCTTGGTTGACGTATGTGTTGATCTACACCCTGTATTGTAATAATTATTATTTTCATACGGAACGTGATGCTTGCGCTATCTAAGTATACCCATATCTGTGGTTGTTTAGCTTTACTTGCTCTCGTTTTCTTGTCGATCTAGAGTGCACAGACACCTTAACAGTGAACAAACTCACGTGCAGAATCCGGCGCAGCATGAACCAGTTCATCCAAGGCCGCGATTGCCGCGATGGCCGCCCGCGTGTGCGCCATGTCGCCGGGGCGGCGTGCGGCGGCGGCGCGCGCCACGACGCCGGCGGCCAGGCCGCGCGCCCACCACGACACGCAGGCCGGGGACGCGCTGCTGGACCACACCGAGCGGAGCACTGAGCAGCAGGAGGAGAATATCTGTGGGGAATATGTAATGTTGTTTAATGCTGTGTATTTCCTACAAAGCCCACAGAGTAACGTCTTCAACCAGTGAGTCCTGCCTGTTAAAACTTACGGCGCCGAAACTTGGATACACACGGTACGATTAATCCATAAATTTAAAATTCTCGAAGCTTGAAATTTCTCGAAGGAATGCAAAGAACCAGAGTTCTCGACATAACTCACATAACATGAACTGAAGCGGCAATGGCCCGGTAATATTGGCTGTAGAACAGAAAACCGTTGCGGTACACGTGTTCTTGAGAGCACGAATCGGCAAGCGTGAGGTAGGACGCCCTCAGCTCCGGTAGAGCGATGATCTTCACAGGATGGCTGATGGTACCTGGATGAATGTTGCGGAGAATCGAGTTGAGTAGCGTACGATTTAGGAGGCCTATGCCAGTAACTGCTTTTAGGTGATGCTCATGACCTTCTTCTTACTTATTCCCACACTCGCCACTCGCCCTCGTAGTAAACAACAGCCCTCTGCATAAGCAAAAGCCTGTGTCCCACCAAAGGGAAGAACACAGACTGATAACTTAGACTGTATTGGACAGATTAGTACATGCAGTTTCGGAACCATCCCTACCTCATTATCGTTAGTCTCGAGGCACTGTCGGAAGTGGTTGATGCAGGGATAGTGTAGTGGCGGCGCGGGCGTCGCTCTGTTCAGTACGACCGCCATGCCGCGTGCGCCTATTACTGGCTCTATGCGTTGCTCTGGCTCATCTGTGGAGTTAGTGATAAGGAATACTGAAGCAGATAAAATAATTAATGCTAATTATTATACAATCAGTGAAATGTATTACTTTCCCTTTCTTACAAAAAATATGAGAAAGCGAGAAGCTGGGCAATGACTGTACCTTCGGAAACGATCATCGTCGTCGATCGTCGGAATAGGGGATCGGACTGGGTCAAAAAAAATTGATTCTAATTAGTCCGTCAGTTAGATTATCGATAAATATTGATAAATTGACGGCGATAAAACGCCTAAAAGATCATGAGTGGGGGGTTGTGACGTCATTTTTAGGTAAAAATTGTACTGACATATGACGTTTTCGAGGAGTTCACGAGTTTTCGAAGCACTGTATCGTCTACATCTTTTGTTTGTGTAAAAATCGTGTTCAATATTTTTTGGAAATCTATCTGACGGACTAATTAGTTTTTTTTTTGTCCGATCCCCTATTGCATTTGGTAGCGAATCCACCAATAGACCATAGAATCTTAACGGAGCTGTTTAAGAGTAAACAAGTTAAAGGCACGTACTATGTAGCATAAATTAGTCGATTCACTAAAAAGCGACTAATTCTAAAAAGTTGTCACCTCACTAAATTATAGGTACAACCCTAAATGTTCTGTAATGTCACAATGGAGGGAGAACGTCACTCAGGACCTCCTTTAAAAACGGCTGCACGCATAGCTTCTGCCCTTTTTACATCAAGCGAGCAGCCTACTAGATAAGTCCCCAGTTATTGGGTAAGTGAACTCCGCCATTGTGTTCTTTTGCTGCTAAATTTATGTCCCGGCAAGCCATATCTATTTGTAATCTTTGTGTCTATTTAACATGGCTGCCGGCAATGTATTCTGTATTTAATATTAATTAGCACCTAGCTATTCACTATGCACATGTGCTCTAATTGTTTATATGGTTCTCCGCATGGCATGCATCCTATTCTATTCTCTATAAACTAAATCATGCTCATCCATGCTGTATCATAAACCGGCGACGCGAGTCAACGGTCAAAGAGAACCACGTGGCGCCACGCCTTGCCTTTAGTCTATCAACTAGTCGCCTATCAACTAATCACTGTAAACCACTGCGATGCGTGAGTACCCATCTTCCATCTTCTTCACTGCCCTGAGCTTGCCGCATCTAACGCATGGCTGGGACACGCACATCGTAGGGGCTTACAGGAACCATCTTGGAGCTCAAGCGCCCCCTTGGTGCTGTTTCAGGGTTCCTAGCGCTGGCTAGCCAACTATGGCTGCTTCGCTCACGCTGCACTGTTCTGCTGCTCTGCTGTGCTCCCGCGCATCTACCAACGCGGTGAGAAGCACGCATCTGCACGGCCGCCCTGCCGCGAGCCGCCTTTAAACTGTGACGCCTACGCGTCCGGCACCAGACGACGGCGTGGCCGTGTAGACAGCGGCCTGCCGCCGCTACCTACTGGCCGTCTGCGCTGCCGCTACCTGCCTACCACCAACGCTGCCTAGGGCTAGTTGCCCTGAGCCCGCTGCCCACCTGGTCGACCGCCCTGCCGCGCGTCCCTACCGACGCGTGAGGCCGCCTGACCCGGCCTACCTACCGTGCGTGGCGATCGACGTCTTCTGGTTGCTCAGGGCAGTACCGTTTTCCTACCTTCAGTGACAGTGCGTGACCTTAGACTCTAGAACCCCTATTTTGTATGTGTAGTGCTAAGTAAATGTATAACTAAGTCTTCCTTGTCTCATTTCTTCTACCCTCTAAAAACACTACGCCACAACTAGTTGGTGGGCGGGGTTAAAATGCGTGCTATTTCATCCGAAATCACGAGCGAAAGGGACACAGCTAAAACATGCGCTCGAAATTTTCTATGCAGACCTTTAGGGATATCATGAAAAATCTATTGAAGGTATCTGTTCAAAATAAAATTATTTGAATTTTTTAATAACTAATCTATCCCTGTATGGTTTCACTTTTTTCATTTTCAAACTATATACGTTACTTATACACCGTCAAACAGAGGAGTAATCACCATACTACGTTTGTATGGAAGAATGACTAGCTTGAACAACCTTAAAGGATCACGCTCAAAACACAAGCAGAGAAGTGGTGGACTTCAACACCAGGGAGAAGGCAAACCAAGGAGGCTATACGATCCGATACGGAGCTTACCAAAAGCTATCTGCGCCTGGATAGCAGATAGCATGCAACTGGTATCGGGGATCACCACAAGACACTACGCGCTGAAACGCTTTTCCACCCAGTTATTACTGACAGTCCGGTATGCAGTGTGCATGGAGGCGAAAGAAACTTCATGGACTTGATAGCGCTTGCACTACTCGAGTGCACTGGCTTCACCCAGATCCCCAAGGAAACTCTTAGAGTATGAAGATCCTGATGATGTCCTCAGAAGTCTGGGAAGTTTGTTTTTTTTTTAGAGATATGTGGTTGGACGGCTCACGTACAATGGTTCACAATAGGACAAAGTACGGAAACCAAATCCCTATCATAGAACATAGGGCTTGTGTATCATAACGTCCAGTTCACTTCCACAATGCCAAATTAAGTCAGGTAACAATGCTGTCATAGTATTTCGGCGCATACCATGTAGTATTTATTCTGCTAGAACATCAACTCGTAACACAAATTATAAAAAAAAACTCACCACTTTTAACCCTCTCCACAAGTTTAGCGAGCGCGCTCTGCAACAGTTGCGCGTGCTGTTGCTTGGTGTGTTCGTGCAACCTCACCACGCGACATTCTGACGCACGTTGCAGCAACACCACTCCTGCTTCAGCTGCGGCACCTTCGCCTTTACTCTCGCGAAGGATCTCCGTTGCGAGGTAGAGGATTGTTGGTAGGATTGATAGTGCACCTGGAATATTTTGAATGGGTTCATATACAGAGTTGATATGTGAGAGGGGCATTAAATTACACTACGTATACTATACGTGTTTAGTATTAATTAGATACGGTACAAAAATAAAAAGCACCAAAAATGAGGATTTTTTTTTTCAAATAAACTAAATAGCTTACATATCAGAGTAAAACGCAAACACCCTTAATGAATAAATTTAACTGACCTTAGATACCTAGCGCGCCAAAGCGGTCGGGCGGCGCAACACAGTGACCCCTTTCTATTTCTTTTACGCGCGGGATGTTTGGCTATGATTGTCACTGTCGTAGTGAAAGTGCACGTGTGTGTATTTATTTTGTTTCCTTGTTTGCATAGCCATCTTTTAGCGAAAAGATACATCGTGTTCAACCGGGGAAAAACTTAAAAAAATCATTTGCGACTAAACTACTGCTCATATTTAATTGATTTTTGGTACAGAGCTTGAAAATAGTACCTAGTTTATTTATGTATCAACTTAGTATATGATTCAGTAGGCCTGTTAAATGAGTTTGTCGAAGTGATATCACTTTACGTTTATCTGTAGTGAGAGATTTGTCATAGAGGCGGTTTAAAGTTACACCGGTGTCGTAGAAGTCGCATGTGTCATGTGAGCTATCCCTACAAGACTGATAATAGTTTACATAGATGTTTTTGGAGTTTAGCAGTGGTTTATAAGAGCGAACCGGAAACTGTTGCAGAAGAAAGGGAAAGTGTATACACAGCGCTGGGTGATTATGGTCTTATAATCTTATATTTTTAATTATGATTTTGTAGCCACTTATTCATCAGGCGTTTGGACTCTTTATACAGGGTGTAAATTAACTCTTCACACATACGTCAACCAAGCATTCTGTACATCAAACTAAGTACCCCTACGCAAAAATTTTTGTTGGGAAATGACTTTTTTTTGGGGTCAAAAATCTCATTTTACAGTAAAACTCAATGTAGCACTCTTAAAACATTGTGCTAGTGAATGCCTTGGATAGTAAAAGGGGCATGAAGGTAATTTAAGTAAAGTTATAACCTGAAAAACTAGTATTTACAAAACAGCTGTGCAAAATTTAGAACTTTGACCCCCAATATCTCCGTAACTAGGGGGTTCCCAGGTATAGTCTAGAACAAAAAAAAATTGCAGTGGTGGAGAGAACAAGCGCATTTCGTTTGCGTTAAGGGTACTTTTACACCCTTTATATGTGAGTAGTAGAGTAGAGTTTTTATAACAAAACATGTTAACTATTGTTGGATTTTACTTTCATTGAGACCGTTAATGATCTACATTAGTGGCCATTTTAAGTAAACTTTGATCACACACAAATTAATGTCCCAAAAAAATATTCAGCATTGTAATTCGTCAAAATTTCAAAGCTCGAAAATGCACCCCGATTCGAAATTGCAAGTTACATAATATTTCAGCATAAAACACCACCAACTCACCCTGAGGACTAGTCAGCGACGGAAGCTCAGACATAGCAGACAGACTCTTCACCAGCAGCGTATCTCCATGTACACCCAATCCTTTCGGCACTCCGATGACGCCCACAGCGCCGCCATGTTTCTTGGGTGACAACGCTGGCAGCCGCCTCACTAGGAGGCAGAGGCACGCCTCGAGGCATGCGAATACTACGGACTTGCCCGGAGGCAGGTCGCCTGTGGGACCTCCCTCGCCTAACGTGTGGACTACCTCCAGGACTGATTGAGGTGTCGAGCCGCCGGTGGCTTCGTTGGGTGCTAGTTCTGTGGTAAAGAAATAGAATTTGATTGATTAGTTTAAATAGGAGAAATATTTAATGATTTGCGTATAATGGCTTATGACCTAGGCCCATTTTTAGCACAATTTACTAATTGCTTTCAGCGCTTAAGTTTTTTTTTTGCAATTTGCAGGGCTAAGTGAAAGCTGTTGGTTGATATAATTCGAAATTCTGACACCAACCAGAATTTGAAAAAAAAAACATAAGAATAAAAGTTTACGGGCTGTTTTGGCGCTTCCACCATAGTGATTTGGGGTACAAATGAACGCCAGAGCGTAATCGCATTGGAGCCCCTCCAACGCCAAGGGACAAATACCTACAAAATAATTATTTTATTTTATTTGACACTAGTTTATTTTAAACAGTAATTAAAACGTTAAAAAATGACTTTTTTGTCGGCTGTAGCCGACCGTGGCGTGTTGGGCACTGTTACAACCCTTATTAAAATAAAGTCGACATCTGCACTTTATGGTCGGCCTCTCATTTTTCATTGTAAAGTAAAGGCTGAATTGCATTTGTCGCCCAGTAGCATCATTTTAATAAGTAATTTTGTTAGTTAGATTCTGGACGCCGTCAAGTATACCGATTTTGGTAACCGTCTCCAAAAACATAAGATAGAGACAGTCATTAAATGTTGGTGAATTTGTGCATTATTAGTTTGAAATAATAATAAAGGTGTAATTGTGGGTTTTAACAAATTAAACAAATGTTTGTGTAACTTGCCTTTTTAAAAAAGTCTTTCGGGGCCATCCGTGTAACAGCACGTTTTCATTTGTCGGCTATACCCGACCGTGGTGATCAAAAGGTTAAACATGAATGACATGTAAATTTAAGTAAACCTTGATGATGTTCAAAGTGACACAAATAGCATAAATAGCCTTTTTTTTTTTTTTTTGGTGGGTGTAAAATCATCGAATAACCCCTCCCGCTCTTGGGCAGAGCGAAAGGGAGTGTCAGACTTCTACTGACTAAAAACCACCCATGTTCCTTCTTCGCCCTCTATGTCGAGGCCGCGATAACCAGAGGACTACCCGCAGCCCCGACAGGCGTCGGCCCTTTCGGGCCCCTCCCATGTTGCTGACATCTCTTTGAGGCGCGCGTGGAACACGAACGCGCCGTTGACACGGCCTGTTTTCGTCGTGAGACGGACGGACGGCGAGTTAGCCCATCACTCACCGTCCACAGGCCCGCGTCTACGGTGGCCGGAGGTCATCGCGGGACCCCCGACGCCCGGAGCGCCTCCCGCGGCGGCTGGGACGAGAGGTTCTCTCCCTCTCGCGTTCCGCCACCTCCTTCGCTAGCATCACTGCTTCGCAGAAGGAGGCGACGGCGTCCCATTCCTCCTCGCCCCGGACCATGGCTTGCACCAGGGCCGGGCGCGAGAGGTCGCCGCCGCCGATCGCCGCTACGAGAACACGGCGGGGCTCCGCCCAAGCGGGGCACACCTCCGCTGTGTGCTCCACCGTGTCCTCCGGCCGATCCTCACAATGGTGGCATCCGGGCGTTTCCTCCCGCCTGATTCGGTGCAGGTACCTCCCGAAACAACCGTGTCTGGTGAGGACCTGCGTCAGACGGAAGGTGAGGGCGCCGTGGCGCCTCTCAAGCCACTCCTCAAAGAGGGGACTTACCGCCACTATCGTGGCGTGCCCTAGCATAAATAGCCTCGGGGCGTATTCATAACGATCTTTATTTCTCTTACCTTGAATCTTAGCCTGCATTTGTGCATGCAGCTGTTCCCTAGCGCCATCTATGACAAGTTTCAGAACATCGGCAGCAAGGAGTAAGGCCTCAATGCTCTCCTGAGTGAGGCCTGTTCGGTGGATGATTTGGCACAGCTCTATAGCGAGTGATCTGTAAACGACATACGTTATATGGGATGCAACATTGTTTTAGTACTTGGGATCCTAGTGGTTAAGTAATAGGCATCGTTAGTTTACGTAAAAGCGTACATCGTGGATAAACAAATTCCAATGTATATAGATTGATATCCAGGCATCAAAAGATATTTCTCTTCGCGGTATTGAGCATTGGGAGCTAGACAAGGTGGAAACGACACAGACAGAAGTCAATAAGAATACAAACATTTCTAGGTGGGGGGTCCATAATGATGTACTGAATACTTGGTAACCGTTTTAGCACCGTTGTTCCTTCTACCCTGTATATTGAATTTACGTTGGGTAAAGATAAGATCCCCCTGAGGTACAGTCCTCGTTGTGAAAAAAAAAAAATTTCGTTGTAAATCTCATTAAGCTCATTTAGCTTCGAGAAAAACAAAAAAATATCGCGTACGTTCAACTGATCGATTATAACTTTAAGTTAACGAAAATAAATAAAGATATAGTAAATAGATACGAACGTCACTCTGGTTTTTCTTTTACAAAACACTGCCGACAGAAAAAAATATACAGCTCTAACAACGGAAATAGCTTTTAAGCATAAAAGATGACTTACCTGTCTTTCAGTAATCTGGCTCTATTCTCGGGGGCGTCGAGGAGTGTCACTAGAGACAACAGCACTGAGATTATATTCTCATTGGCCATGTCCCGTTGCGCACAGAGGGCTTCTGTACAAATTCCTATAAAACAGCATCACAATAGCGATGTTTAAAGACTTTTAAAAATGTGATTCTAATCCGTCTGTTTAGGATTATTGAAAAATATTGGATACGTATTTTTTGTTTTATCAAATCAATTAAAATTTACGAAGATAAAACGCGTCAAAGACTTGAGTGGGGCTTTGTGACGTCACTCACAGGTAAAAAATGTCATACAAATAGCTTAGAATATGACGTCACACGAGTTTTCGAAGAACTGTATCGTTTTAATTGTTTATTTACGTGAAAAAAGAAAAAATAAGTGTCCATTTTTTTTTTAATCTATCTGATGGACTAATTCGTTTTTTATTGTAAACTGTGTGATTTTAACGGTATTATTTTGAAAGGCTAAGTAGGAATTTAAGATCTTACCGAATAATAGATGGAATCTTTCGTCGACAGGTTCGAAAAATTCAAAGTTTCCATTTTCAGTCTTCGTGGATCTGTTGTCCAAGGTGCCTTCAGATTTATCTGTGTTAAACCATACTTAGATTTTAAGGAATCAAAAAAACAACAACACAGACAAATATATCGCGCCCGTCGGTTGTATTAGGCCGGGATGTACCAAATAGTACATGCATATTTTGCCAATTACGATCAAGTCTCATGTAATAGGGCAAGTCTATTGCCATCAACCGTGGACCAATGTAGGCTCCGTGGCTCCTACTGAAAGAATCCTGATATAAAAACCTAATAGGACTCTGCCCGACTCGGGAATCGAACCCGGGATCTCATTCACAGCAGTCGCTTGTGACCACTAGCCCAATGAGGCAGTCAATAATCAAAAAACTTTTTAAACATATTTGCTTTATCTTTTACAACACAGAGTCGAAACATCAAGCTACCGAAACTCTCAAAGGATCATGTTTATAGATATATGGAATCCCGTACCAAACTGTGTCAACATCAAACTTTGTTTTTTATTGTCTACATTTATCATATTAACTCCTACAATAGTTCTTTTTGTCAACTAAATCCGAGTTTCGGAGTAATTAATAATTATAAAATCGAAAATAACCTCAAAACTAGGCAAGTAGGTATTGTAGGGAAACCTCTACGATGTGAAGTCAGTCGAACTGTCAAAATCAACTGACAGATCTAACAGAACTACTTTTGAACTGGTTGTGTGAACACCATGTCTATGGAATAAAACAATATTCATAATTCTATACTTTAAATTAAATTCCTTGTTCGAAAATCAAATCCCAGCCGCATAATATCGTAAAAAACTATGAAAATAATTACTATAACATTTTGATCTTGAAACATGAGAATTCTTGGTACGAGTTTCGGTCATTGTCTTTTCCCAATCTACCTTATACCCAATGCTTTAGTAATAGATACAATTAATTAATTAAACACACGAATAGACAACCTCCTCCTTTTTGGAATTCGGTTGAAAACTGTCGACTTGTTCTTTGATTTTCTCATTGTGGCTCGTAATAGTTTAAGTAACAAACAAAGACTGTAATTACCCGCTGCATTGTCAGTCTGTGGCTGTGCGATATTAGCGTTGAACCTCAACGACGCGGCATACAGTAGTGAGGGCCAGGCGCGCGCGTAATGTTGTCGGGAGGCCTCTGCTGTCTCCGCCGAGTAGAACGCGCCGCCGCCGTGAGGGAGCTGAGATGCGAACTCTGTGGATAATGTGGTGTCTTTACGTTCGGTATAGGTATAGGTTATATGGGATATTTCTCGAAAGACAGAGGCCCATAGGCGGGTTAAAACTCTGACATCAGGTAGGCACTAACCATACGATAGAGATGAAAGAATTTTAGGTCTACTTGTAGACAATAATACACTATTTCCAATATTAGTGCGTTAGGCGTGCTGTCGCTACGATAGCTCGGGCAAGACAGCTAGTGCGGTGCATCGCTCCGCAATAATTGTTTGTCTGGTCAGCTCGGTCGTGCAAAAAAATACCCTTGAAATCAGGAACAAAAACCGATCTAAATCCCTATTTAGATCGGTTTTTGTTCCCAATTTATTGGAAAGATTTTTATAATAATTTCACGCGGAGGATATGTTTGTTTTGTGATACCATTTATGCTCAAATCTTTACACACAGCTGTCACGTTATAAGGTTAGATTAAAAATGACATGATGCAATAAAGTATTAATAGCATAGTCGCAGGCAACAGCAAGTTTTTCAATACCTAATTTGGTAGACTCGGAGTTCCCCGAGATAAATAGCAACAAAAACCACTCACCAGGAGGTAAACTCAAAAGTGCATGATCCTTCAGCGCAGCAATCCAATTCTCCCCCAAACTCTCCAGCTCAGGCTCGACCAGCTTCAACAAACTCTCTCCTTTACTCTCAAACTCTCCGTACTCCTCATCTTCAGGGGTCTGGGGTTCTGCGTTGTCGATCTGGTTGTTGTTTTGTAGCAACTGGTTGCGCCACTTCGCGAGTTCCGCGCGGTTGTTGAAGGGTTTCGTGTCGAGTTGTTTTACGTAGCTGCCTGGGGCGCTTCCGTTGCTTACCATTGCTACTATGTATACCTGTAGGATTTTAATGAGAAATAGATAAGATGATTTACATAAAGAATAAAGGCTCCAGGTGGAAGGGACACTTATGAGGCGTCCTAATTGGCAACGGTCGTATGATCAAACGATGAGTTCATAGTCGTGCGATGAAAATGATCGTACGATGGTCCACCTAATAGGGGATCGGACTGGATCAAAAAAATATGATTCTAATTAGTTCGTTAGTTTGATTATAGAAAAATATTGGATACTTGTTTTTTGTTTTATCAAATTAATAAAAATTGACGGAGATAAAACGCCTCAAAGATCATGAGTGGGGGGTTGTGACGTCATTTGTAGGTAAAAAAAGTACTGACATGTGAAGTAGATCATGAGTGGGGGGTTGTGACGTCATTTGTAGGTAAAAAAAGTACTGACATGTGAAGTTTTCAAGGAGTTCACGAGTTTTCGAAGCACTGTATTGTCTTCATTGTCACAAAAAAGAAAAAACACGTGTACAATATTTTTTGGAAATCTATCTGACGCACAAATTATAGTTTTTTTTTTGTCCGATCCCCTATTGGCAACGATCGATCGTTGCGATGATGATGCGTTTCTTCTCAACTCGACTCACCTGTGCCGTCCACCGGCCCCGCGTTCTGCTCGCGCGATGACGCGTGACCAATCAGAAGAGATTTGTAATTTGGATTGGACGATCGTATGATCGTTTTTAAGCATTTCACTGTGGTCGCACGACCACTTACAAGCTCTATTAGGACACACTGAAGAAACTAGTGTGTTTAATGTCGTCGTGCGATGGGAACGACGACCGATGCCAATAAGTACGCCGCCTGACGCACAAGCACAATAAGTAAATCATTCTGACACATTTATAAACTGAAAATTGAATCAGCGAGCAAAACTCAACAAGATGTAATCCTGTGTCGATATCTTACCATGATCAAACAAAAAATGTTACTACGAGTACCATTTATGACTTTTGAACATCCGTTTTTTCGCGCTTTTATTTCAAACCACCCATGACAATCTTTTAATTTCAAATCAACCACACAAGACTCAAAATACAACAAAAACTCTCTTAGCCCTTTGTGCAGAGGCCGCGGTATCTCTTGCGAACAACCCGCAGCTATTTCGATACCCTTCACTTCTGTTAAATTTCGCTAGCTAATTCAAATTGCAACGCTGTAGCTATATAATTATATAATTGGCCATTTTAAAACAAACTAGCTTGTGCCAGCGGCTTCGCCCGCGTGGAGTTCGATAATTGTCCCACGGAATCATACTACCGTGATACGAAGTATTAATCCAGGTTATAAACTATCAGTGTTCTAAATTTCATCCACATCCGTTCAGTAGTTTTTGCGTATAAGAGTAACAAAAATCCATCCATCTATTCACACATCCTCACAAACTTTCGCATTAATAATATTTATATTTGATGTAAGCAATCAGTTAGTAACGTACCCCAGCCCACGCTTTCAAAATGGACAACTTCTCCAGAGTTGCCATACTTTCGTTGTAAATTAACGTGGTGTTTCCTTTGGTGTTTAATTTATCCAAACTGGAGACTAGCAGTTGGTGAACTCTGAAATCACACATACAAATAAAAGGTGTTATTTGCGGACAATATAGATCAACGATAGTTCCAAAATAAACTTTATTCTAATTGGAAAGGGTTGATTTTATGACAGCGTCATGCCATCTTACACGGGATACGTTTCGCTTTTACTGCCAAGGCGCATAAAGGTGTTTTACATTAAAAAACATTATATATGAGCTTGAGCTTATGAACTGAATTGAAATTAGTGTAGTTCCAAACATTTAAAAAAAACGTACCTTCTGAGATCATTGATATCTCTAGCGACCCCGCAGCCGATCCATGCTGAGCACACATCGCAGGCGGCCGCCGTTACATGAGACGCTGTATCGCCTGCAAAGGCGGGACGTACCGCGGCACCGACCTGCATTCAATACTGTATGTAAAAGATGTATTGGCCAGTCTTCACTAACACTGGAAAGAAAGTGGACCGAACTGCTTCTCCTTACCACCGGTTTTCATAACCGAGATAGGCGAGCAGTGCTCAACCATACATTTGCAGATATAATACTTATTTCGTAAACGAAGCCGTCACTTAATAAAGGTTTGACATATTTTTGTATGACAAAACTGTCAAAACCATTACTAAGTGACGGTCTAAGTAATCATTAAAGCTCTGAGTGCGGCAGTAATAGTGCTTTTTTCTGAGTATTTTTTTATTAGATTATAGAAAATCTTTTTTTTTTTTGGCACAAACATCTTACAACACAAGCACATTACGAGTTTAAATAGACGTAGAGTTACAAGCGGTAGCCATGAAGAGCAGCCATGTTATTTCAATGGTGCAAAAATATTTAGTCATTAATTTAGGTGTTTCGATAAATACAGCCATAACAAAAAAAAAAAGTTCTAAATAAATAACCAAAGTTTTTCTTGAGGAATAAGATTTTTTTATACGTAGCCATTTCTCCTATAACGTAGATACGTTCATAATTATTTAAATTCACAACACCCAGACCCGAAACAACCATCTGATCTGTATGGTATGGTCATACAAATATTTGTTCCGTGCGGTTATCGAACCCGCAGCAGTCAAGCGCTCAGCCACTGCGCCAACCGTGACAGTCGTGCATGCATCATCATCATCCATTAGCAGTGGTGAAAAGATTTTATAAAAAGAACTTATTACCCGTTAATTCTCTTGTACAGTACAAGGGAACTAACGGGTTATATAAAGTAACTAAGAGCAGTAGTGGCCCAGTGGAGGAGGCCCCGACTTACGAACAGTTGGTCGTGGGTTCGAACCCAGGCAGGCGTATTACTTTGTGTAATTTATTTCATCACCACTGCTCTCAAAACGGTGAAGGAAAACATCGTGAGGAAACCGGCATATCTTAGAACCAAAAATTCGAAGATATGTGACATAAAAATCCGCAGTGGGCGCGCGTGGTTGATTAAAGCCCATCTCTCTTAGAGAGGAGGCCTGAGTCCCTACAGTGGGTACAATATAGGCTGATGATAATGATAAAATAACTCAAAAATTCACAAAATTATTACAACTTTTCAATTGAGTAGGTACGGTCGGTTACTAAAGTGGATAAGCGAACGCACAAAGCAATAGCTTGACGTTTAGTTTGGACTTACGACCTTTTACTTTCACGACAGATATTGTCGTCACCAACTGATTGTGGTTCATAATTTCAACATTTTAATAAAAGTCACGATGGCCTAGCGGTTTAGCGCGTTCGGATAGATCTATAGTTAATCAGTAAGTAGTGCGTTCTAATCTCACGCATAAAATTTACACTTTTTGTAAGTATTTACTTGATTGGAGGTAATGAGACAGAAATATTATACTCTTTATCAAGATAAAGAACATAATATTTCTTTTATTTCTATTTATAATAATATTTCTTTACGAACTTCTTACTTGTTCGCTTTGTTCACCCATTTCGTAAAGTTTGAAAGGTAGATCATAGAAAAATAAGTCAAGAATTATAATTTCTGTGAGGTAGACATGAGTTTTATGAATATGTTACTGGATGAACGTTGTCTATTGGGTTATAGTTGTTGATTAGTGACGTGTGGTTTAATAGATAGCAGTATTGTTGTTGATATTTCTCAAAATGCAGGCACAGATTAATATTGAGGCGAGGGCGACTATTATTTCTCCGCATAAAAGTGATGTTAATAGATTACAATTATCAGAAAAAACCGGAATAAATGTGAGTATTATATTTAAGAATTGTAACTTAAACTGTTAGTAGAAATAAAGATAATATCGTTTGGTGACATAATGAATTCATTAATTGTTTTTTAAATTCATCATGAGGCTTAAAAGATAAATAATTAGTGTTTATTATTGGATTCATAAATGCAGAGCGAATGAAGTCTTTAGTATTTTATTATAACCGCCTAATATCACTTTTGTTTTGTTTTAGAAGAATACTGTTAGTCTCTGAATCAAAGATACGAGGAAGAGGGTCTCCTTGCTAATCGACAGCGAAGTGGAAGGCCGTCGCTTATTAGTGAAACGCAGCGACGGCGGTGACGACATAATAATATATTTATGGTCAAATAAAATATGGTTTCACACCTACGGGACGCTTCGCGGAATTATTCGACACCTCATCTCAAACTGTTCTCCTTGCCCTCCAAGCTAAAGGCTTGCATCATAGAAGACCAGCTAAAAAGCCCTTTCTGACAAATAGATATAATCAAGAATGATTACGTTTCGCACGCGATTATTTAGATTTTTACTGGAATACTACCATATTTTCAGATGACAAGACTTTTAAATCAAGTCAAATAATATTATAATATTATGAGGTCTATGCGCAAACGTTTACATGACTGCATTGAAAATAATGGGGGTTCTACAAAATATAAAAATGCGGTAATGTTTTGTTTTTAATAATTAAATGTGTAGTAACATATTTGATGATAATAACTTATCCGTAATTATTTACCAATCTTAAGTTGAGGTTTAGTTTCAATCTTCTTTTCTTCAAGAAAATGATCAATTAAGCTAAAACCTCAATACGACATTCATTGTGACGTTACAAAAAAAAACAGGTTCTTAAAGTCTAAATCATATTATTTGTCAAAAAAACTCTATAATATGTGGGTAAAATCAATTATATTTCTGTGATAAAATTATCATTTCCTTGTTAAGAATTGACTTAGTGGGTATACAATCAAAATGTTATACAAGAGAACTGTTTTTATTTAGGTAGGATTTGACGTCACAATTCTCATGATTGTTAATTAGTTAATTTTATAAATAATTATGACGAATAAAACATTGTCTTGTCATTAAACACGACTTTTTGTCTACCTTACCACCCAACAAACACCCGAAGTGATAACATAATCACAACCACATAAATAGTAAATAATATTACGTTGGGTTTATATTCTATATATTTAACTTCATATATAAAATAAGTATTCTAATGGGTTTATAATGACAAAAAGAAAAAAAATATTACAAAGAAACAAAAAGCACTATTTTGTGGTGTGTGAGATTTGAACTCGGACCCCATTGATCGTAGATCCACTGCTTAGCCCAAACAGCTATCGACACTTGTAAGTTAAACGCGAATTTTAGCAATTCATTAAATAATGCGTTTGCTGCGATTCTAACGAAAGAGACGGAAATATATTTTGTTGTGCTATTTCGTGGAGTGCGACGCCCGACGCGACTACGCCGACGACATGATACGATAGCGGGCGATCTCTGTGGCTGTGGTGTGCTTACTGTATAGAGCAAGAAGACTTACACATACAAACGCATGAACGCTCGCCCGTGCGCTCACAGAAATACAATCCTTAGCGTGCCCATGCACTTGTCTTGCCTTACTGTACATACCTGTGCTTGATACTGTTCCAACAGCAGATGTCCAGGGAAGTCAGGCTCGGGCGCTCTAGCGAACTGCTGTATGATCATCTGCAAGGTATTGAGGCCACACAGTCGTAGCGCGTCTGACTCTCCTGTGGCGCCCACGAATGCCATGCGGACGAGGTCTGATAAGTGCAGGGATAGGTAGTCACCTGAAACAGGAAGGTCATTGTGAAAAAGTTTGTTTTTTTTGTCAGGGCCACTCGCAGTGCATCTCTATACGGATGGATTACTGCAGGCTACACTCTAACTGTCGAATACTGAAACGCTACTCAATTTTAAGTTGCCCTTAAATCTCGTTCTGTCTCTGTTACTTCAGCATAGAGCGACCGAGACAACACTAGATTTGAGGGTTACTTATATTTGAGTGGCGTTTAAAAAATACGGGTCCATTCTAAAGAACTAAGTAACTTTGAAATGAACCCTACTCCCTTTAATATTCGGATTCATGAGTTTTGAAAATACATTCGGAGTATGGAGAACTGTCCAATCATGATGACGTTCTTTTTTTTAGTTCGGGTACCTAAATCTATGTTCATAAGTATCTTTGGCCGAAACTATGTGTTTCGTGTGTATGTATTGTAAGTTTTAATTTTTGCAGCTCATCCTTAACGGTTTTAAAGCGGGCTACAGTGAATTATATTCATATTAAATGAACCACTGTAGTAGAATAGATTTTGTTTTAAATCTATAGTATAGTAGTATGTGAGATAGTGCCCGTATAGGGGGGTCAGTGAACCTGCCAGTTTTGGATGCTGTATAATTTTATGC
Source organism: Diarsia rubi (assembly GCA_932274075.1). Classification (NCBI taxonomy): domain Eukaryota; kingdom Metazoa; phylum Arthropoda; class Insecta; order Lepidoptera; family Noctuidae; genus Diarsia; species Diarsia rubi. The sequence goes on along the minus strand of OW026433.1, from coordinate 11,102,208 downwards.
AGCTTTGGGGCTGGTGAATAGGGGATCGGACAAAAAAACTAATTAGTCCGTCCGATAGATTTCCAAAAAATATTGGCCACGTATTTTTTTCTTTTTTCACATATACGAAAAATTAAGACGATACAGTGCTTCGAAAACTCGTGAACTCTTCGAAAACGTCAGATGATTTTGACATTTTTTACCTACAAATGACGTCACAACCAACACAGTGGGACTCATGATCTTTCACTCGTCTTATTTTCGTCACTTTTTATTAATTTGATAAAACAAAAAACACGTATCCAATATCTTTCGATAATCTAACTGACGGACTATTTAGAATCATATTTTTTTGACTCACTCCGATCCCTTATTGAGGGAATCGGCTTTAGGTGAATAGTAGAGTAAACCATTGAAGAGTAAATCAATATTACCATCACGCATGTAATCCCTAAAGGATTAGACAGAGGTGTACGGTGTACAGTTATGTTTCTGTCTCATGTGAGTGTAAAGAATAGTTTTTTTCCTATACATACCCTCGGGATTATTCTGTAGCTTCTCCTTGGCTTTGACGAGGTCGAAGTGTGCGTTGTCGCCGGTCGCCTCGCACGCTCCCATTATCTTCTGAATGCACTCCATTGCGAACACCTTTGTAAAACAGATACATAAGCGGTCACTTTCAGTTACAGAGCGTTTATAAAGCAGTGTTATTGGAAAAGCAGTGATAGCCAAGCGGTGTGACCGTCAGACTGCTAAGTTATAGGACTCGTGTTCGAACCCAAGACACGCTCCTGTGATTTTTTTCATTCGCTTCTACAAGGTCTCGTAATGTGACCACTCGACTGCTAAGTCATATTCTTCTGATTTCATAGCAATGATTATCACTTGCTTCGCTGAAGTAAAATATCGTAAGGAAATCAGCATGTCTTACCGCCGTACTCAGAAAGCTTTAATGATTACTTAGGCCAGCACTTAGTAAAGGTTTTGACAGTTTTGTCATACAAAAGTATGGCAAATCATTACTAAGTGACGGCTTAAGTAATCATTAAATATCTTTGAGTACGACAGTTCGAGATATTTCTCGACGACATTTAAGCTAAGTCAGAGCAACATAAAGACCCTAACACCAAGTTAGAGACTAACCATGCGGTAAAGAAAGAAGTTCGGACTTTCTAGAAAATTCCTTGTGTGAGCTTCAAACACGGGTTTGTGAGTTGTTGAAAGCAAACACTAGAGAACTTATAACTGCCATAATATGGGTTTAATTCTGCCTATAATTATCTTCCAAAGAAAAATAACGTGACGCATATTTTTGTGTCTCACGATTAACACCCTAATATGTACATAATTTAATTTATCATTCCCACCCTTGTCGGCCATCTTGACTGGACAGCGGGATGTGTAGTAGTGTCAGATTCTGCATGAAACTCGGCTTGGTCGTCATCTCCTTCAGCGTCAAAGTCTATTTCCGGATTGTTGCTATCTTCTGTAAATGTAAAAAAAATAATGAAGTTAAAGAAAACAAACAAATAAGTTTAACGAGAGGTTTAAACACTATTCCTAACTCTAGTAAATTAGAACCAACACACAGGGTGTAAATTAACCCGAAACATGGTGCTGATGGATACATGGATTATTACAGGGCTTATGGAGGGATTAAAAATAAGAAGCGTCAAAGAAGACAATGTAAATATTTACAAGTTGCCAAAAAGTGTGAGTCAGACATAGTACTAATACGCGAGTGGAGAAATATTCAAGGTGTGAATGCAATTTCACGATGAGAACTGATGTCAACGATGCTTTCTGTAAATTAAAACAAAGTGTCACAGCGCAAACATTTTTGCTGGTTAACGACTTTTCTGGTATGGGGTACGTATAGTCCAGTACAAAACAAATGATTGCAATGACGGGAAGATCACGTGCCTTTCGACTCCGTAAAGGGAGTTTTACACCCTTTAGAGTGGTGAATTCGTGGTGGGAGACCCTTTAAGGTAGTAAATACTTAAACATGTATAATATAATATAATATAATATAATATAATACAATATCTATGTGGATAAAGCTATAGTTTAATTTTTTATTTTAATTGTAATTTTTTTTTGTGTGTTTATAGCATCGGTTTGGATACTCTGTAATGTTGCTATAATTAATATTAAATAAATAAATAAATATAAAGATTTGATTGCAGTATTTAAATATTTCCTAATATGATAGTCTCTCACCATGCGATGCTTGGGTGAGGTCAGTAACCAACAAATCCAAAATTACATTTCAGTCCAATGTCCAAGAACAGGTCTTTAAGATTATGTAATTATGGCTCAAAATACATTACCCAGTCTAATAGTAAGGACTCTCTTAGCCAGTGCGAGCCAGTCCCTGACACTGCGATGCGTGGCTGCAGCCAACAGGCAGCAAGTCAGTGTGTCACGTGCATACGACAACGCGGTGGGGTCTCGCTCACTGTCCAGGAACGCGAATAGCGCGCCGGGGAGACCAGTCTCTGTGATAACGACACCTGTAAAATAAAATAAAAAGTGAGATAGAACACTGAACACGAAAGTCTTGCAGAAAAAGTTATTGATAATACTACTACGTTTTCAGTGAAACATTTGTCCATTTTAAACCCAAGTGGGAAGATGTAACTCCATCCTCGTGAAATTAAAATTTAGAACACAGATAGTTTATAACCTGTATTAACACATAGGATACATCTTATCCCGTGGGACAAATATCTAACTCCACACGGGCGAAGCCGCTGGCACAATCTAGTTTAAAAAATGTCTTTCACCAGGAATGTACGTATGACGACAGCTTGATTAATCCAGATTTTAAGGTTTTTCATTACAACTTACCACAATACGGCTTAGCAGGCACATGATCTTTGGCCAAGAGCGCATATTTGCACACTTCAACGGCTTCCTTCTGCGACAGCTGACGGAGACAACAGAGGGCCGCGCGACGAACTGTCAGTTCCGAACTGGATAGGTCACGCTGAAAACACCAAAATGCATTCTAAGTTACTCTAACAGAAGCGGCTGGAAAGGACAGTGAAAGATTTATCTGCCGGATCAAAATGATACAGCTCATTTTGCCCGTAAGTACTCTTGTTTATTGAAAAAGAATGAGTCTTATAATTTTTTTTAAATGATCGACGAAACTTGATTTTCACCTTTAAATGAATTATTTAAATTGATTAGAAAATATTCGATTGCCAGTCTTTCATGTGAAAGTATAAGGTTTGTGCTATTTTAATATCTGTTCCGTTTTTCTTTTGCATGTTGTGTCAACTGTTAAAGATTATTAATTGAATTAATTACGGTCTTTGCTGGTAGAACTGGTAATACAGAAACCATATCTGAGTTCATTTTATTGCTTTCAACACTAATAACAATACAGAACCGTTTACTCACACAGAGATGCGGCACGAGCGTGTGCAGGTTGATATGATCGGGCGCGAACATCTGCAGCTGCTGCAGACAACCCAGAGCCTCCGAGCGCGCGCCCGCACCGAACTCGCCCAGCGCTGCGCACGCGCATACGAACCGCCCCACTGCTACCACTGTAGGGGAGGAAAATAGGCTAATAAATACTAGAGTAACCTGTTGTGTTTGTCAACTGAATAGGTCCTGTAGAATCAATTCATCCTTATTTTGAAAACATTGCCGAATCAATCGATGAATTCATTTCATTAATATACAAAGACAGAATGACCATGTTTCTATGAGACCTTTTTTTGTGATTTGTAAGAAAATTTATGAAGTTAATAAGCAACAATAGGGTATTACACCAAAAAAAACATACTTAGTCCGTCAGATAGATTTCCAAAAGTAATGGACACGTATTTTTTCTTTTTTCACTTAAACAAAAGATGAAGACGATACAGTGCTTCGAAAAGACGTGTCTAGTCGTGTGACGTCACTAGGTTAGTGCTTTTTTACCCACAAAGTGACGTCACAAGCCCCCACTCATGATCTTAGACACGTTTTATTTTCGTAATTTTTTATTAATTTGATAAAACAAAAAACACGTATCCAATATTTTTCGATAATCTAACAGACGGACTAATTAGATTTTTTTGATGAAATAGCCTATTCAGAGAATTATGGGTTGCTTCCTTTATAACGCTTCCCTGTAGTTGTAATGATTGTCCTAACAGTCATGTAGAACTCCTTTTACATCCCTACCATTTTTTTTCACGAATGTCATCTTGCAGTCAACCTAGAAGGTAGTTCCCATGATCCCTGGTGCAGTTGTAACAAGGGAAACCGGAACAGCGTGGTTTCGCGTCTGACCGCTTCATTTTCATCAGAAACCTAGATGACAATCTTGTTAACTTACCTTGCAACTCCGGACCAACAACAGTAATCAAAGCTGACAGCAATCGTCCAATGGACCGATGTAGATCCTCTTGGAAAGGCGGCGCACTGAATAATAACTTCAAGGCTAAGTTGAGGGTAGACTCCACGTGGCCTCGGAACATTGGGCCAGAGGCGTCTGCTAGCACTGAGAGGGCGTGGAGGGCCCAGACCTGAGATAAGGAAATAAGAAATTTATATGACGTCATAGGTAACGGATTACACATGGTCAAATTAAATTAGCCGGTGAAACTTAGCAGAAACGATGCATGACATAATTCAAAAAATCAGGGCAGCGCTTCTGTGCCCTTCTATTTTGCGCCCTTAGGCCAATATTTGTATTCGTCAGAAATAATATGTCCCGAATATCATATCTTTGAAATGAAGGGAGCTGACAATGGGCGAGGAGGAATGGGACGCCGTCGCGTCCTTCTGCGAAGCAGTGATGCTAGCGAAGGACGGGGCGGAACACAAGGGAGAGAACCTCAGGTCCCAGCCGCCGCGGAAGACGATCCGGGTGTCGGGGGCCACGTGACGGCTTCCAACCACCGTAGACGCGGGCCTGTGGACGGTGAGTGATGGGCTAGCTCGCCGTCCGTCCGTCTTATGACTACGACAGGCCGTGTCGACGGCGCGTTCGTGTTCCACGCGCGCCTCTAAGAGATGTCAGCAACATGGAAGGGGGGCCCGCAAGGACGGATGTTGTAAGAGATACCGCGGCCTCGACATAAAGGACTAAGAATGAACATGGGTGGTTTTTAGTCAGTAGAAGTATGACACTCTCTTTCGCTCTGCCTATGAGCGGGAGGGGTTATTTCATGATTTTCCATCCGCCAAAAAAAAAGGCCTTCTCACATTCGTTAGCTATTCTTTGACTTTTCAAAAAGTTATATTTTTGCGAAAGATTTTTAGAGAGATTTTGTTATCAATTAAAAAAAAAAAAAAATATTGATCAACAAATTCAGTGAGTTCAAAACAAAAATGACCGGCTTCTAGCTTCGTTTTTAATTTGATTGTGTATTCAGAACAACTTACTTGTAACTCAACAGCAGCCGTGTCTTGAGCGAGTGCTCTCAATACTGGCAGCGCTGCAGCGCTTGATGTAGCGCCTCTCGCCCGCTGCACAGCGCCTACAGCGGCTGCAGCGGCTGCACGCACCGACCTATAGATAGATAGATAGAAGATAACAGAGCTTTGAGGTTCATCCACGTAGAAATTCCCAATATGGTAAACTCGCTTTTTGCTGGTATAAAAAGTATCCTGTGTAACTTAGGCAGGCCGCAAACGTTCGGTTTCCGAATAGGTTTCCAGATTCGGAATTCCATGAGACTAGCGCAAACGTCCGGTTTTTTTATAGGCATTTTATACGACCAGTACGTATAGAGACGCACATGTTCGGGTTGAAGTACGGGATGTTCTTCGGCATGCTACCACTTGTGAAGATGTTATAATCGTTGTGAACATTCGGCTTCATCTATTTTGTTACTAACCGACGACGTCGGGTCCAGCGCGCTCGCGCTCGGGATGACGTCATTAGGTTTTTTCCGTTTTCACGATCCGAACGCATCAAACCGAACGTTAGGCTTTTTTCCGTTCGGAAAAAATAAGAATAATATGCGCCTTGTTGAATATTTTGTATGTAAGCAGAGCATTCAGGTTTCCGAATCTGAATTCCTAATTCGAAAACCGAACGTTTGCGGCCGGCCTTGGTAGTGTACGAAATCATCACCATCATCATCACCTTTCTGCCCTTATCCCTTGTTGTTTGAAGTAAAATCATCACATATGATTAATAACTAATATGGCTGTTTGCATTCGTATAAGAATAATTTTCAACTGAGTGGGTTCCAATTCAAGTTAGTTATACCATACCTATTGACCGCTGTTCGAGCTAAAGCGATGACCTTCTCCGACAAAGCTTGGCTCTCAGCTTCAGTGATACAGCCGCAGAGACGACCGGCACACGACGCGGCCGCAGCACGAACCGTTGCACTGCTCGCTGATAGGCCGTTCTGTTATAAACGTAGGTGGGATTACATGGTAGCGGATTTTTTTCGAAACATATTCTCATTAATTTTTTTACGGGAAAGTGACGTCACAAGTCCCCACTTATGATCTTTGACGCGTTTTATCACCTCCATTTTTAGTAATTTGATAAAACAAAAACACGTATCCGATATTTTTACTGACGGTCAGAATCATATTTTTTTTTAATCAGAAAACTACCCAATTGTCTGCAATCCAGTAGTTTCTTAAAAGTGATTTAAGCCACTCCTAACCTTGTTTTTTATAACAAAAGCAAAACAACAAAAACATGTTATACTCACAATAACAATCTCAGTAGCAATACTCTTCACAGCCTCCTGTCCAAGTGAACTCTTGAGTTCAGCCAAAGTCCTCAACGCTAACAGCAGAGCGGTGTATATGTTCACTTGTATCGCTTCTTGACGGGCACCTTTTGACATTTTGATGCATTCAGCAAAGTGCTCTAGCATTTGTTGTCTGTGGAAATGGGTAAAGTAGTCTATAGATTTTACAGTTACACCGAACAATATTATTAACTTGTGCATTGCTTTTTGGTATTTATTTCAAAGTAAGTTTTTGCATCGAGAAAGTACACTACACAACACATAGCGACACATCAAACCATACATTTAATGTATGACATGACCTCTCTTTGTATCGATTTCCCGTATAATAAGAGATCTGGTTACGCTGGTTTTGCTACTTTATTGTCATACGTAGGAGTCAAGATCAAAATGACAGGGTAGCCCGCGATAGAAAATAATAAAATAGTAATCAGTGGTGAATTTCTGGTTGAGTTGTAAGTGTTGTTGTTCTTATTATTAAATATTTAGTACACTCACCGATGCTTGTTGGCAGCTCTAGAGAATATCTGCGGGAACAGCGTGACGGAGGCGTCGATGACGGCGACACCTAGCGGCTGCGCGCCAGTGAGGCCGCGGTACAGGCAGCACGGGTCGTGTTCTAGCGCGCCCGAGCCGCTCGCGCTTAGAGGCGAGATTAGCTTCACCGCCAGGCGAGAACAGAGACGAATATAGTTATAAACCTCATTCATCTTCACACGATGATAGTACATTTCGATGTAAGGAGCCCAACTTTGTATTTGTGTTGCATTCGAGGCGGAATTTACAACCGAGCCAGCAGCGGGCTTCCAGCTGGCTTAGATTTCGTTCACACTGTGGTGGAGTAAGGAACTAACTGCACAGGGACACCTCGCTGTAACAAGTTAAGCGATGCACGGTGCAATGCTAACGGCATCTTACTCCCAAGATCTTAGAATGTATTAATCAAACCAGATTTCATTTTTCAAAGCTGGGTCAGACTATAGTCGCAGAATATGCAGAATAAGGTGTTTAAGGCGCAGCTCAGACTCATCCGTATCAAATAAAGATCAAATACGATTTAATATGTGACCGACCATGTTAAAAACTTGCAATCCAGTGTACATATTAACTGGATGCATATTTTGTCCAATTTATGTACCTATTATGTTGCCGTGGCCTAACCGGGTTTCATGTAGAAAATTATACATTTATAATGTAACAGCTAATGTACACATTAATGCAATAAAGAATTTGAGTTTGAGATTAAAGTAGCAAGTTACCTGTTCCTCAATTTCAGCGTGATCGGTGTCGTATATCCAACCTTCTTCGCCTAACAACATGGTGTCCCGCGGGTGCATCGCACTTCGGAGTGTACCTTATTACAAAACACAGGTTATTATTGTTATAATTTCTGAAGATTTATAAATTATTTACGGAGCCACATTGCCCTGTATCTAAATACTTAATACTTTTAAATACAGATCTGTTTAAACCGCTTAGAAATGTAATTTGTTGGAGTGAGTGATTTGCTAGTTGATAAAGACGGCAGCAAAAAAATTGTCGCAGCACAAATTAGGTATCATAAATACGATTCAGATCGTCAAATCAAGAAGAAATATTTTAAATGAAAACAGGTACATCTTATCGACAACAGCAACTCTTACCAGGGTGACCAAAAGTAATTCGGAGGCAGCATTTGCACTTAGCCTTAGTTGAAAAGGTTCTTTTGAAATATGTTCTTTGTAATCATCTTTAAATCATTTATTTCTCCAAGCTTACCTGTAGCCACATTAGCCCCACTGGGGTCGGCGCTGCCCGCCAGCTCGGCAGCCAAGAGCCGCAGCAGCGGCGCGGGCGGGGGCGCCGCGCCGGGCCCCAGCGCGCCGCACGCCTGGTACACGCGCAGGCGCAGCAGTGCCGCCGGCGCCTTCAGGGCTCCGCCGTATGACCGGACTACGGTACTCACGCTGGAAGAGGATGGCTCGTTTGGTTGCTGGTATAATGACGATGGAGGTAAGGCTACAGCTTTGGGGTGATCAATCACACTAATCACTAATATTATAAATGCGAAAGTTTGTGAGTGTGTGAGTGTGTATGTTTGTTACTTCTTCACGCAAAAACTACTGCACGGATTTGGATGAAATTTGGCACACAGATAGTTTTTAGCCTGGATTAACAAATAGGATAGTTTTTATCCCAATTTTACATTCCCGTGGGTTGTAGCGGGTGAAGCCGCTGGCAACAGCTAGTAGTAGATATTTCACTCGCAGGATGTAGGAAAAAGACTTAAAGCGTAGAATAAACAGAAAAGAAAGCAACCAGCACTTATCGATACTGTCCCCGTATTCACAAACGGTTCGATCAAATTGTAATTAAATATGTTATTGTAATTTTGTACGCCATATAAGTATTGGCAAAACATAGTGCTCATATTTTAACAAAGACTATCTGTTATACCTATGTTTTACAAGATAAATGATTTATTGATTAATCAATTTAGATTTGGGAAGTCGTCTATAATGTATATTTTCTTTTGGCATATCGAAAGCGAGCGAAATAGGCATACGACTATCCGAATCGAAGTCCAATCGAAGAGTTGGTGAATACTGGGGTTGATCGTTCGATCCAACATCATTGAGTATTTTATTGGTCTCCTTGGTTCTGCTACATGCCAGTGGTGTTAAATTCAATGAGGTTAATAACTGACATTTATATGTCAGAAAATTAATTAAAGTTGATGTTATTTCATTATCATTGATAACGTTATCTGTAAAACATTTTATTTTTAATGGTTTATCTTCTAAAAAAATATTACAACTACTTAAAGTAGTATTCCATGTTCGCAAAGTGACAGAACATTAGACAAACAAACAGAAAAATCAAACTTACTTCGTTAAGACAGCGATAGCTCCATCTATCGGTTGCGCCAAACGTTTAGCGGTGTCATCGTTGTTGACTAGCGAGGGACAGTGGATCAACAGACTGTGTAGTGCTGATAGGGCTCCAGCGCGACCTTCCAATGTCACCTGGCAAAGTAAAGCTAACGATGATATTTCATAAAAAATAATTAGAACTAGTATGAAAACAATAAAAATGAACTTAAGAAGTTTAATGCGACATTGGATAAAAGATAAAAAAGATAAAAATAAAAGTAGGTAGCTAAAAAAATATACATAATTTCAGTTCTATCAGAAACCAGAGTGTCAAAAACACAGCCGACAAACTGTCCTGCAGTTTGGCAGAAGATTTGTATTAAACCCACTCATGTAACTCTGTTGAAATAAATAAAAAAACTTGCAAGATTTTACCTACAGACAGACAACGGGAGAAGTGAAATTATATAAAAGCTTGTAATGAAAACGTCAACGAATTCACCTAGATATAAATAGCATTTTGTTCCTAATGTAACCTGTTATGAGGTAGGATTCACAAATAACTATATTAAAGTTGACAGGACCACAGTTGACATCACATGAACTAACCTGCCAAGTAAACGCATCTCCCCTGGACTTCTCGGATTCTAATTCCTTAGCGGAGCGAGGGAAACTGTTGCGCCATAAAAGCAACATTCTGGGTAGCAAGCCGCGGACAACGGGAACACCTGTGAGTTACAAAACAATTTAAAAAGAAAAGTCATAATAAAATTCCTTCAAGCCTGCAGTAGAAAATATCGCGCGACGACGCGTTTAACATAAGGAAGCAGCAAGGCGTATGGGTACGGGCTGCGGGTTGTTCACAAGTTACCCCGGCCTCGACATATAGGGCTAAAAAGGAACATGGGTGGTCATTAGTCAGTAGAAGTCTGACACTCCCTTTCGCTCTGCCTAAGAGCGGGAGGGGTTATTTGAGTATTTTACCCGCAAAAAACAAAAACAAAAGAAGTATGGGTATCAATTTTACGCTTTCATTTTCGTCAAGCCTGCTTATTAGACAGTTACCTAGCGTACAAATAGCGCCCACAATAAACCAGCACGCATTGGTCCTCGCTGCGGTCAGTCGACTGCTTTGCCCGGCAGATCTCAACAGCTGTTGTTCCACTGCATTGAACGCTACTTTGCCTCTATCGTTCTATCGTGGGGTACGCCCAGTGGGGAGAGGCGTACGGCGCCTAATATAGCTGTAAGTAACCGATTAAACACTTACCTAGCGTACAAATAGCGCCCACAATAAGCCAGCCCGCATTGGTCCTCGCCGCGGTGAGTCGACTGCTTTGTCCGGCAGATCTCAACAGTTGTTCCGCCGCATTGAAAGCTACTTTGCCTCTTCCGTGGGGTACGCCCAGTGGGGAGAGGCGTACGGCTCCTAGGATAGCTGCTAGGGCTGCTGAGAAACCTGTAAGGGTGAAAGAGGTTTTTCTGAAATGAGGTTTGACAATAAATAGACACTGTGCTGTTCTACATTTCATTATTGTTTTATGGCTAAATTTAAACATCAACATCTGGGTTATAAGTGATATGATATTTTTGACATGCTAAAAATAAGCCTGTAGCTAAATCGTAGATTTGTATTTACGTGGTCCACCAAAATACAGTCGGTAAAAATAAATCAACGATGAATAGCCATGCCCACGGAAGATTTCTGACTATACTGCTACTGGATTCTAGGATATTTTACATCAACATGGTTAGACTTAAGCTTTAATGTTTGGTTGGCCTTGTTCCTTTCGACAAAAGATTTGGCAAACTGAATGGACCACTAAAAACAAAACCTACCAGAGATATGATGTGGCGTAGGTCTAGCCGCGTCGAGTGCGTCCACACACTTGTCTATGAGCGGCGTGATCTGCGACGGCAGCGCCACGCACACGCAGCGGATACACCACGCAGCTGCCAAGCGGGCGGCTACGCATGGATGTTCTAGTACCTGATGGAAGGATTCGTTGTCTCAAAGACGCAGTTTGGTAAACTGTTTTAAACTTAAAGATTGGTATTGAGATGAACTAATTTCGGTTGCTAAGCAACGCCGCTCAAATATAGAGAAGAGATTAAAAAATAAATTAAATTGAAGTGTTCGTTACAAACGAACAGCTTTTTACCGAATGCTTATGAAAGCATAATTAGAAACAGTACTTTAGAAAATTTTGTTTTATATCTGTCTGTTTTTCCGGTTAATCTTTGAAACTGCTGGATCGATTTTTAAGGGAATTTTACTGGTAGATAGTTAAGGTCTGTTGCATAGCCCGTTCTAAGGAGTAACGTAGGCTACTTTAATTCTATTTTAGAAAATTATTAGGGTTACGTGCAGAAAAATTTGAACCGTTGAACTTGTTAAAAATCCAATTCAAATAGGTCAACAACATAAAATAAAACAACTTACGGTACAAATAGCATCGAGCATGTTCAGCGATGTATCAGACACGAGGTTCTGCACTGAAGTGCCAAGCTGGAGTGCCAGTTCACCTGCTTCCATCAGCGCGCACACTAAAAGGTGCTGGCTGAATAGTGTCTCCTGGAAAACATATATATTTTGTTTAGTGCAGTGTCAACGCAACCATAGGACATAACATCACGCCTGTGATCTGCCAAGAGGTAGGTAGAGGTGTACCTTATAGTACACCCACATTTCGCCTGTTGTGTTTAAAATGCTGTAAGAAAGTGCTTCTTGCCAAATTTCATGATTCTAGAGATTCTAGAGGAAATGCGGGAGGGTCTTTTCTCTACAGAAACGCCCTCTCCTGTTTTCTTTCTTGTTAATGACTATAAAGCTATGATTTTTTACAGAATAATAAATATTAACTACTTGTACGCCCCTATGTTTTTCCTATTGATGATACATTGTTTTTCTAAACACTAGAACCCTCAAAGAATGCTAAAAATTGCTTATTTAGATCGCTGTCAACAGAGGCCTAGTGTACAAATTTGACAACTATTAACGAAAAATAAAACATAGGGGAACATTATACATACTTGTTATTTAGTGTCTAAAATATCTTATAAATTGGGAGGAAATAGGCGAAAGCCAAACCTAGAAATATGACTTGTTACTTAAGCTATTGAGTCGGATTTGCCGTTGTCCTTTTCTGCCGCCCGGGCGCCTAGCTCTCGCAGAGCGACAACGATATTTTCTTCAAATACCTAAATTTCAATAGTCTCTCCGCCCGCATTTGCTCTTAATGAAATATTCCCTATAGGTTTTGATTCCCTTGTAAAATCGCAAAATATGCGATAAAAGCCGTCATAACTCTTGATCGCGTTAATTTGATTCAGTCGGAATAACGTAAATCTGCATTTGTATTTTTTTAAAGTATTAGTTTGCATACTACACACATCAAAAGTGTCTAGGGATCAAGCATTTTTATGCGGATTTCTTGAGATTGAGATGTGGCTTTGTAATAAATTTATGATTTTATAAATTTATATGGATCCTTTTTGGTGCATTTCATAATTTGAATCAGGAACTGTGAATCAAATTCGAGTAAAAGATGAAAATTTGCTGTCAATATTTTCCCTATAAAAACATACAACGCATTGAAGACATTATTAGTGCTACTGTTTCCCTACTACTGATTAAAACCAACGTTATTATGGAGCGGCGACGTCATTTAAGCAGGGAAGAAATGCTCAGAGCCGTGGGAATGATAGAAGCTGGTTCCCGGCAACGTACTGTGGCTTTAGCTCTGAATACAAGTCAGAGTGTTATCAGTCGACTTTGGACACGTTACCGAAGCACTGGTACCGTGGCTGAGCGCCATGGAGGACGGTATCGCTGCACCACACGGAGACAAGACCGATACATTCAAATCTTAACTCGAAGAGCTCCAACAATAACCGCCATGATGTTAGCCGTGAGGCTTCATCACTCTTCAGGGAACTTAATTAGCGACCAAACAGTCAGAAACCGCTTGCATGAAGTGAACCTTCATTCCCGAAGACCGCTACGGGTACCACCTATAGCAATGCACAATCGTAGGATTCGATATCAATGGGCTCTTGAACACAGAAATTGGGCAGAAGAACAATGGCGTTTCGTGTGCTTTTCTGATGAGTCTCGTTTTGGTATGAGACCGGATACAAGACGTATACGACACTGGAGAACCCCTGGACGCCAACAGCGATTAAAATCCTGCCAGGAAGTCCATCCTTATAGTGGTGGAACCATCATGGTATGGGCGGGTATTTGGATCGGCGGAAGAACTGAGTTGATTTGGATCAGAGGCAACCTCAACGCTCAAATTTATGCTGAGACGATTGTATCAGACGTCATCGTTCCTCTACAAGTGCAAATCGGTCCCTTATTTCAGTTAATGCATGATAATGCACGACCGCACACCGCAAGAGTTGTAAGACAGACTCTCGCCGCAGCTAACATCAATGTCCTGCCCTGGCCTGCTCAGTCGCCAGACTTGAACCCGATTGAGCATGCATGGGATATGCTACAGAGAAGAGCTCTGCCGAATATGGAGGGTATCCAGTCGCAAGAAGACCTTTTTTTGTTGTTGCAACGAACATGGGCGGCCATTCCACAGCGTGATTTGGATGAACTCATTTTGAGTATGCCAAACCGATGTTCTTGTGTTGTTAGTGTTCGCGGTAGAAACACGGATTATTAATTGTTTAAGTTACCCAATAAAATTTTAAAGAAAACTGTTATTTCAGTCTTTTTTTCGAACTTTAATGTTAGTGGTTCAAATGTCAAAAATCCCTTTATTAGGAAAATGGCAAATTTCTTTATTAATGCAAAGGTGACTTGGTTTATCGTTACTGTGACAAACGAAAACACTTTATTTGATGAATCCTTAAAGAAAATTTTAATTAATATCAATCAGGAGAAAAGTTATTGCAAAAATTTATGTTGATCCCTAGACACTTTTGATGTGTGTACTTTCCTGGAGGAGGATGGGGAGGGTCTACAAGGGTGAAGATGATCGCGTTGACTTACAAGTTTCCACAGCTCGAACGGGTACAGGAGCTGAGTTCTGTATTTGATATTAATTTCAACTTGATACCACCACGCGTTCCTGTCAAAACGGTTCTTGACAGACGAACTGGCGGACAATAAAGTGATCCAAAAGAAAATGTACCTGGTTACAATCCTTAGCGTTCTCGGGGTTGAAGTCAATGCTGTTCATCTGCTTGATGACTATCTGTATGATCTCGCGACATGCCGACGCCTGCGCTTTCTCCCCGAGCATCTTGCCCAGTGTGTTGCGAAGGATGAAGTTGATGCATTTTCTGGGAGGAACAGAATATTTATTGAAAGAAAGAAAAAGTTTTTTTTTTTATAAAACGTTACCCGACACTAGGAATTTCTCCTGTAACGTGGGTGCGTTCACAAACATTTAAACTCACACACACAAATACCCAGACCCGGAACAACTATCTGTAGGTCATACAAATATTTGTTCCATGCGGGGATCAAACCCGCGACACGCAGCGCACACGCAGTCCATTGCTTGAGAGACTTTAAAATAATGACGGCACGGTTGGCGCAGTGGGCGCCAACCGTGTCGTCATTATTTTAAAGTTAAGTATTTATTGGTATTGGTTGTTTTTGGTTGGTGGTTTTATTGGTTTATTGGTGTTTGGTGGTTGGTTTGTTGTATTTTTTGGTTGTATTGAATGCCTCACCGATTAAGGTGCTTATCATCATCTGCTAAGCCTTTTCCAAACTATATTGGGGTCGGATTCCATGCTTGCCGGACGCAGAAGAATACCAGTTTTTTACCTGAAGCTACTGCAACTATAGTCACTAAAGTAAAATAATAACCATAAAAGCTAGTATTAAAAATTGGAACTTTGACATCCAATATCTCTGCTACGGTTCCCAGGTATAGTCTGGAAAAAAAACAATGACAGGGAGAACAAGTGTTTTTCGGTTTCGTTAAGGTTATGTTTACGTCCTTTACTTAAATTAGGAATGCCTTCTTTGAGCTTCTTATTTTACCGTAATTCAAATTAAGTAAAACGAAAAAAATATTAATATCTTTGTATTATGAATATTTCATTGTCAGAACCTGGAAACAAAGCAATAATAGTACAATAATTTTATATTCACCTAGAATATACAGCGTCGACATGTGAACTAGCAGCCTTAGGATTAGCCACCAGGTCTAAAACATGATTCAGGAACGTTGTCATGTTGCGTTCCAGCCATACACCTCCCATGTTTTGGACGAACACCACGTACGCCTAAAGAAATAAGAACACACGTTATTATAACCCTCTTAGAACAGCTTGAAAAGTTATGGATGATGATGGATGGAGAGGGAGAGGAAGGTCAAAGAAAACATAGATGGTTTATGTTAGGAATTATATAAAACATAGATGTTTTATGTAAGGAATTATATAAAACATATATGTTTTATGTGACGAATTATATAAAACATAGATGTTTTATGTTAGGAATTATATAAAACATAGATGTTTTATGCGACGAATTATATAAAACATATATGTTTTATGTGACGAATTATATAAAACATAGATGTTTTATGTTAGGAATTATATAAAACATTATGTATTATGTGACGAATTATATAAAACATAGATGTTTTAATCATACAAGTGTCAAGAGTGATTATTTGATGAAAAAGGCATTATTGACACTTGTATGAACTGAGACGGTTGTTTTGGTGGTTTTAATCAATATTACTGAGTAAATAGACTATTGTTACTGCCGCGAATCCCATTTTATTTAACATACAACTTGACACTGGGAAATTGCAAAAAACGTAAGTAACGTACGTTTGCCTGCAGTGGAACACAAATAGCTGAAAATATTTTTTTTTAGTTTTTTTTTTCTTTATGACGTCACTATTTGGTCCACACAGTAGATTAGATTTCATCATGTCGATAGGACATGTACTATTATTTCTTTCTTGAACACATCTAACTAAGAGATATCCTGAAGAAGTAATAACACCGACTTCAGGAGACTTTCATGTACTCATACCAGAGACATGAGATAACATGAAATGCAAGAAGCCTTTCTTCTCATCTGTCTTTGTTCGAAGAACAATCAAGACTTTAAAGAAAATCTATAATACTCACATGTGTTACACAAACGCGCACTTCTCGGTTGACTCCGGAGCTAGACTTGATGATCTCTCCCTTAAGGAACGACGTGCCTCCGCGAAGAAACGCGCCCATCAACAGGTTTAACGCTTCATCTAGAGATACCACGTTCTTTGGTGGGTCTTTCTTTTGTTGGACTGTAAGTGAAGATGAAATTGGCTGTGTTACAAGAACTTTGTAGAGGGTGTATTTTTTAAAAATTTGAAAACACAAAACACATATACAGGAAAACATCCAATTAAAGAGCATATAAGTCCTTCGGGGTACCTGCGGGTTGTTCAAAAGAGATACCGTGGCCTGTACACAAAGGGCTAAGAAGAAACATGGGTGGGTTTTAGTCAGTAGAAGTCTAACACTCCCTACCGCTCTGCCCAGAGCGGGAGGAGTCATTTGATTTTTTTTGTTAATGTATCAACTTAATTGCTATCGATATAACTTACATTGAAAAATCTCTTTAAAAACTCTTGTGTTTGTAATTGAAACGTCTGTTTTTAACCGACTTCTAACCGCCTTTTGTTTAAAGGAGGAGTTTCTCAATTGGATTGGCATTTGTTATTTAAATAACAAAATGTAAACACATTTATTTAGATATAGATAACAATTGTTTTGAGATATAAGTAAGACTATACTAAATATATAAACTAAACTAACCTAAAAACAAACTAACTATAAAAGGGCATCGAAAAACTCCTCCTCAACGCTGTCAGCAGGTAAAGTGCCCAAGAGACTGGCAGCGTTGCCGCGTTGTATGGCAACACTTAGCCTCTGGCCAAAGAAAAAGCCAGCCCTTGGGTCAGAGGAAGCGTCAACAAGGCGTTTGGAAATATCCTTAAAAAGACTGTGGGCACTAGGACCCCACGGCCCTAGAGTTTCAACCCCAAACGGCTCGAAAATATAGTTTCCACAAAGGTTACTATATTTACGCCGCTTGAGGTTCTCTGCAGCCGCAGCGGCAGCACCAGCACAACACGAAGAGCTTGGAAGATGTGATGGCGCAAGAGTATCGACGCAAGTTGCGTCCCACACTAAAGGCCTACCCATCTTCAAAGGAAACAAGGACATGCCGTCCGGTCTTTTGCCATCGTCGCGTGCCAAGCCATTTGGCTCTAAAACAGCTGGGACGCCGACGGTAACAAGAGCACGTCGGATGATATCGTTTATGTTCGCATGTCGCGCAAAACGGCCCGCACTTCGGCTGCAGGACAGGCCATGGTGTCCGAGGTTGCTGACAGCTTCACCACATTGACAGCGATGAGGAGAGCAGCAAACGGCACCAAGACGTAATGCAGCAGCGAGGCGAAAGGTTGTGTCGTCAAATAAAGTGCCAATGCTTGACGATGGCAGTGCGTGAAGCCAAAGACCCGACTCCCATTCACCCACAGCCAGCAGGTTATAATATATAATATAATATATAATATAATATATAATATATAATATAATATATAATATAATATAATATAATATACTAATAACAAAATGAGTTGAGCACAAATCATAATATCTAAAACATCGTTGTGCTTTTGTTAATCGTGTAAAAAGAGACGTATAGAAGCGTTGTTCATACATATTTAGGCTTAAATGCATTTAGTGAGTAGTGGTAGAAAAATATGATACAGTACCTGATTGAGCTCCAACTTTCAGTTTAGAATTCAGATTTGTCACTTCACCGGCTTGCGTGATCGCTATCAACGCACCAAGCAACTCTGCTATAGCGCATCTGTTAACAACAAGAATACATGGCTATTACGATTTATAAGTGAATTACTCTACTTTGCAGCCTGATTTAGTGGATCATTTTGTATATCGTTTTACTCAAGCAATTACTTAAAACAAAAATATCCGCATGATGTACCTTCCCTCTAAGTACCTTGAATATGTACGAGATGAGTGTGAGATGCCTCCTGACCCTCAGCCTATTTATATTATGATCCATATAGATTATGATATATATTATGATCCATATTATGATTTATATTATGATCCATATTATGATTCATATAATGATCCACATTATGATCCATATTATGATCAGAGATCGCACAACATGGATCTCATAATCATGTAGCTACTCTATTTCTTGATCGATTTTATTACTGTTTTCACACATCCTGTTATTTCTGTTAGTTCTTTGAAATAACATAACATCAATCATCATCATCAGCCAATTATGTTTAAAGTCCCATGAAATAGGGGGCGATTCTATTACCATATTATGCGATCTCTGACTATAAAAAATCTCACCTTAAAGAATAATCACTGGAATGCGCAGCCTTCAAGCAAGCGGCGGCAATGGCATCCAAGTCGACTGGCGTCAACCGCATCAACGGCAATAGATGACGTAACGTGTGTGCAGCTGCGGCCCGTACTGCCGCCGCCCGGTCGGATGAGAGCGCGTTGCGGGCCGCACGAGACACCTCCCGAACCGCTGCAGGGGCAGCTGTGCCCATGCCGACGCAGATCTAAGAGAAAACTTGTCATTAAGGGGACAACTAAACACGAGTTTTATAATGCGTTAAAGTATATGATTCACTCAAATGCACTGCAGTAAATAAAATCAAAAAAATATATGATATTCTTCAGGATATACGCTAGTGCGCGTAGTGTGTTGAAAACATAATACAACAAATTTTACTCGATAAAAAAATCGCGTAGATACCTCTAAAAGTTTCTTTTAACGAGTAAAAACCATATTTAAATACATGTGATCGTACTGTTTTTTTTTAGCAATTAATTCTACAAGCAGTATACTAAGGTTATATTTTTTTAGTCCTATCAATAGTTTTTTTGTAAATCGCATATTCTTATTCCCGAACATAATTTTGGGAACTCGTTCCTGACTAATTTGCCAATGAAGGCAAAATATCAGAAGAGTTGGAAAGGAATGGGGGAGACTTTTGCCTAGCAGTGGGACACAATAGGCTTATTAAAAAAAACCCCTTTATTTATGTTTTTTTTTTTTTCATTTGTTGAGATATGGGTACCTAATTGAATAATCACATACATATTTGATATTGAATCTTCTTCATTTTGAATTGTGTTCATTGGCTGTATTGTTTTCTCAGCTATGCCATATTAACACACATGGTGATATAGGAACTTGTGTTGACAAACATTACATAACCAACAAACAGTACCAACTTGTTGGTACTAATCTTCAAGCAAGCCGAAGTCGGCCAAAAACATTCTTTACACTGTGAACTGATAACTGAAACTAATTTACATAATTTATTCGAATAAGTAACTACCTATTTACCGATACTTACGAGCTCGTAGATAAAAAAATTCACAGAGTTACGAGTATGAATAAAGGGTAAAAACTACCCTTTACAAAGTCTAGAGGCTCTTATTGTCCCCACCATTACGATATTTTTTTGTTCTGGACCATACCTGCGAACCTTAGGTATGCAGGGATATTAATGATCAATGTTCCAAAATCATCACAAGTTTATTTTTAAATACCACTTTTTAACATTACAACTTTACTTAATTTGCCTCCATGAACCGTTACTATTCAAAGCATTCTCCAACACAATGTTTTGAGTTTCGAGTCTGTTGGTTCGTGTGCTTCCGTAAAACTTGATCTTAAATCCCCAAAAAAAAAATATTTTCCAATAATCATTTTTGCGTAGAGTTATTTAGTTTGATGTACGTAATACTTGGTTGATCGCATCGAGAAGGATCCGTTTATATCCTATGTATTATAACGAAAAGAGAAAAATAATAAGTGGGTGTACTATAAATGCATTCTGAATATCTGACTAACTTTTATTTCTTTGCAGAGAGCAACCTGCCTTGCCTTTTACTATAATCTAACTTACTGCACTGTGAGCGATCAGTTCCGATCAACACGCGTATAATAATGGAAGCTTCGAGTAGACTGAGTTGAAATAAACGTCCGCAGTAGGGGAGCAGGGAGCGCGACCTTTTGCCTTTATGAGTAGCAATCACAAAACACAACCTACACGGTGAAGAGAGACCTTTCGACGAACCCGCCAACCAAGCATTCTGTACAAAAAACTAAGTTACTCTTCGCAAAAAAAAATATTGCTTGGAGACACCGTTTTTTGGGGATTCTTGTGAAAAAGTTTGAATTTTGATTTCCAATATCTCTGTAAATTAGATGGTATGGGGTATATTCCTAGGTATGGTCCTGGACAAAAAAAAATAACGCAATGACGGGGAGAATCTAGTGCCTTATCGCTTTTAATCCCCATATCATAATCCCGTGGGACAACAACCGAAAGCCACACGGGCAAAGCCGGCAAAAGATAATTAAAACTAAACTTTGAAAAAAAAAAGCTTGGACCTTATGTCTCTAAAGTATATAAGCGCATACTTTTTAAACGAACCTTTTCAAGAGTATTCATGATCTCAAGTCGCGTTTGCGACTCAGCATTCTTGAAGGACTTGACAAGGGTTGAGACGGTCTCCTCATAAGATCTACCCATCATCCTACCGAGTTTCTCGTACATACTGCCCAAACAGCATATGGCAGCCCTGGAAAAAATACAAAATGTTATGTGTAATGTGTTTTAAGTCCGCCAATGTACAGTCGAACAAGCTAATAAGTATTCAGCCAGCTAACTTACATTTTACTGTTAAGATTATATAGATACATTTAGAGACTGATGTCTAACGATACAGTGTTTGACATCAGTCGCTTAATGCGAAACGCTTTATAAAACAAAATTGCATTTGCAATCAATATTTTCCGTATAAAAAAACTCTACCTGTATACTTATTAGCTTGTTCGACTGTACCACACTTGTACATGAAGATTAAATAAATAAAATTTTAATAAATTTGGCGAAAAATGGGTATTGTGGCTGCTACACTTCTGCCTCAGGAAAAGCGAGGAGGAAAAGTGTGATGTTATGTACTATGTCATCATCCAGCTATGTTGAAATCGGTATCCAGCCAAACTGGATGCAGCTGAATACCATTATTTTGCATGGAGCGACAGCCTATCTGACCTCCTCAACCTAGTTACTACTGGGCAATACGATACTCCTTGGTAGGACTAGTTGTCTGATTTTCAGACCACCTCTAAGAGACTGTCGACGTAAATCTACATTATGACAGCCGGGACCAACGGCTTAGGGTGGCAATAAGAGTAGAGACCAATAAAGAGACGATGGTTGGACTGTTTGAAGGTAACATAGCAACAAAGGAAAGGTCTAAAATGATGACGAGTACTACATAAATAAAAAAAACTGAAAAGCAAACAACAAGCAGGCGGGGTCCATTCTATTTTTATTTCATTTCATAATGTAATGTTCAAATTTATAATTAATTTAAAATAATATTTTAGCTATATCTTTCCAAAAAAAAATTTTTTTGTTCTGTTTTGCACCAACTGTGTATTTTCTCTGCATCACCCTAAGGTAGACTGGTAGAAAATGCCCAAGGCATTAAGTCCGCCTTTGTACGATTTTTGTGCATAAAGTTTAATAAATAAATAATAAACACATAACCCTCCTTTTTGGCTTCGCCGCAGTCGGGTAAAAAAAGGAATAAACAGCTGCGCCGACCCCACAATCAATGGGGATACGGGCAGGAGAATGATGTCGACGACGCTGTCATTTAACCCCTTTCGAAAATACATGCATTTTGTTGTAGGTATGGAAGGAGTATAACAAGATTATAAATATAATCCGTCATAAGCTTATTATGGGCATGCTTTGTTTCTGTATTGTGTAATGGACAATGAGATCTAGTGGGTATTAAACATGAGACTAATAAGCTTAAATTGAAAACATGTGTATAATTAAAGAAAATAAAGACATCACAAATGTTTTAAGCTTCTCGTGACCCGACGCGAAGTGCTTCGAATACGGGTTATAATTATTATTTGGACTAGCTGAACCCGGCCATGCCTTGCAATGCTCTTTTTCCTACCTACTACCTGCCTACTACCTGCTTACTACCTACCTACCTACTAACTACCTACCTACTACCTACCTACCTACTACCTACCTACCTACTACCTACTACCTACCTACCTACTACCTACCTACCTACTACCTACCTACCTACTACCTACCTACCTACTACCTACCTACCTACTACCTACCTACCTACTACCTACCTACCTACTTACTACCTACCTGCCTACCTACTACCTACCTACCTACCTACCTAACTACCTACTACCTACCTACCTACCTACCTACTTACCTACCTACTACCTACCTACATACTTACCTACTACCTTTATACTTTTTTTTTTTCGTGTCGGTTTTTTTTTTTTTTTTTTAAAACGTTGCCCCACACTAGGAATTTCTCCTGTATCGTGGGTGCATTCACAAACATTTAAACTCACATACACAAATACCCAGACCCGGAACAACTATCTGTACTTAGGTCATACAAATATTTGTTCCGTGCGGGAATCGAACCCGCGACACAGCGCAGCAGTCCATTGCTTGAGCCACTACGCCAACCGTGCCGTATTACTTATTAGGTATACCTACCTATCCTATGTCCGTCTCCTGGTTCTAAGCTACCTCCCGACCAATTTTCAGCGAAATCGGTTCAGCCGTTCTTGAGTTATAAATGGTGTAACTAACACGACTTTCTTTTATATATTTAGAGATAGATAGCGGACCTGGCAGAAGACGTCCTGCCCGGACAGCGGCGCCACCTACCGGGTCTAATTGTAAATCGAAAAATCTAAACTATTCTCGAAACCAATTGATTAAAATGAACTGACAGAAATTAATGACAAAACAACATGCTTGTACTGTCAACACTGAAAAAAGTTTCAATTTGACAGCAAAATCCCCATTAAAAAAATGATCCGCCATTTATTGAATTCATTTGTTACAAAAAATGTGATAAATGAAGAACCGCTTGACCGACTTTGCGCAAACTTCACACAAACCATCTACTAAATAGTCCGAACATAGCCTAAACATTTGGTTTGGATAGGTAAGGTTCTTGAGTTATAAAATTACAACGAAAAGTGGCATTGATTTTTATTAGGGTGTAAAAGTACCCTTAACGCAAACGAAGGGCACTTGTTCTCCCCACCACTGCGATCTCGGGCTTCATAATTTGTCGTTTCTAGACTATAAAACAATTCATTTAACGTGTTATTGTTTATGGTAGTAACCTCTTAAGACCTAACAAATATGGTAAAATGCTAACAATAGTCTCTTTGTAAACGTATTCTTCATTACTGATGGTCGTGTCCTTAATGAAAGTCCTTCATAGATCTTACAATCTGTCTCCATTTCTCTCGATATTCGGCTTTGCTTAGAGCAGTTGTAACAGAGACCCCAGTAAGTGCGGTAACTTGATCACACCAACGGTTAATTAAGTGATCGGCCGCGGGTGTCTTTCCTTCGATCTCGCCCACGAATAATTTGTCTAGGTCATCATCTGGTTGACGACGGGCAATGTGACCAAAATTGAACAATAGTAAGGTCCTCTTATTTTTTCCTAAACATCTGTGATCTGATAAGGCATTTTAAGACTAGGCGACTTTAGTACTTAATTGCATTTATTAACTAACTTTTTACTGTGAACTATTTGCCTAGCCTTGGGTAATACGATACCCCTTGGTAAGACTTGTTGTCAGAGTTTGAGGCAACTGCTATCAACCTGTATAACGACAAGACAAATGGCAGTTAGGACCATTAGCATATAACCTGCTATTCGAGACACGGAGGAAAATCTGTATGTAATACGAGTAGGTGGTCATCCATTCACGGACCAACCTATGCAAGCGAGGGTTAACCTGAAGATCGACCCATCCGGCAGTTATTATTTAGCAAGTAGTATGCAAAAAAGCAGTGGTGACGGGCCCGACTTACGAACAGTATAGTACAGTCGTGGGTTCGAATCCAGGCCGCCGGCATTACTCTGTGTAATTTATTTCATCACCGCCGCGCTGCTCTCAAAATAGTGAAGGAAAACATCGTAAGGAAACCAGCATGTCTTAGAACCCAACCAAATTCTAAGACATGTGACATCTACCATACCCGCACTGGGCACGCGTGGTGGATTATAGCCCATCGCTCCTAAAGAGGAGGCCTGAGTGAGTGGGTACATTATAGACTGATGATGATGATGCAAAAAAACGTTTACTGACATACTTTTACTATCACCTACATAAACTATTCGCTATTCAAACCTATTGCCATTGTATAATACTGTTTTATCCGTGTGTGTGTATTAGCTGTGACCTTTTATTGGCATTTAGAAATTCTTTATAATCTATGGGACTATCAGGCCATTCCCGTGGGACACTAATTTGGCTGAGGGGTAACTTTATATGGCCCCAATATGCAATGTCTATGTAATTTATGAAGTATTTTGCTGCAAATAAAATTACAGTGAAGTACATCGAGACCCCACTCTTTGCAAATGCTTCCTAATGCTTGTATTTACGTATAGGTAAGTACTTATTAGGGCATGCATATCGGAATCTCGTAATTTCGGAATCTCGGAACTAGACGTACAATCGTACATTTTAGATCCTCGTGTAGCGCCGAGCGCCACAGCGCGCTACCGTATTCTGATTACCAGTTCGCTAATCATGCGATACAATAGCAATAAAAATGACAAGTGACATTGAAATATCGAAAAATAGACTAATCACTAAGGTGTAAACGCCACAAATTTCATCAAAACATCTAGGGGGTGGGTGGGGGTGGGTCTAGTTGTGTGGTAATCGATTGGCGTGGTATGGACATGTGATGCGAAGGAATGAAGAAAGTGTTGTGAGGAAAATGTTGAGTATGGATGTAGATGGGTATAAGAGTAGAGGAAGATCAAAGAAACGATGGATGGACTGTGTGAAGGATGTATGGCTAGGAAGGAGGTGACTACTGACATGACGAGAAATAGAGAAGTATGGAAGAAAGCGACATGTTGCGCCGACCACAAATAAATTGGGATTGGGAAGGGCAGGAGAATGATAATGAATGATGATGATCTAGGGGGTAAAAGCTACGAAATATATATTAGTTGCAGAATCTCGTTGTTTCTATAAATGTCATGACCAATTTTAAATTAATTTATGCATTTATTATGTCATGAATTTAGTGATTCTTCACTAATCATTAAAGGGAGAGAACTTTGAGGAAATAAAACTGCACTTAGTGATGCAGTAGGTAGGTTCTTACTACGATCTATTATGTGTTTAATCAAATTATGTTTAGTCAGTTTGGACAGAGAATAATATAAATACATACAATAACACTATTACAGTCGGTAAAAATGTTTTAAAGCTTACCCCTGTCATGAGTCGATGACATACAATGGCTTTCTAATGTTTAATGACATGCCTTCTGTTTTCAAAACTAAACTTAAATAAATTAATGCATATAAACACATTATTATGAAGACACTTGAGTGGTGTAACTCACACATTTTATGTTCATTTGTATAAATTCAAGTCAAACACATTTAAACTTTTCTAGAACACTATATATGGTGATACGGTAATCTTTATTTAAAGTCATGACTTAGAGTGAGGCCACTCGGTGCGCGGTGTGGCAGTGCACCACGCGCCTACGGTGGTAGGTAGGTATTATTTTTTACAAGAATTGGTTTGTATAAAAAAAAACGGGGTGGTAAATACCTTTTTTTTAGAAAATGAAATTGTGTTTTAGAAGTTTAACTTTAAAAGTATGGATCGATTGAGTGTAAAAAACTAAACAGAGCTACATTAATAAGTCATTTCAGCCTAAAAATGGCTTTTACGACTTTTCTACTTTGAAGTAACGATAAGTGTTTAAAAACAGTAAGCATACTTTGGTTCTTAAAAATGGCTTTTACGACTTTTCTACTTTGAAGTAACGATAAGTGTTTAAAAACAGTCAGCATACTTTAGAAGAACCAATGTTAGAATATGATTTAAAATGTTTTAAATTGCTCTCAATTCAACCTCATACCGAATTTGGCCAGTTTATAAATAAAATGTGCAATTTTCTAATGAAATAACGAAATTCCGATATATAACATCTCGCCTGTATTCCCCAAAGGATTAGGCAGAGGTGTACCTACCTATTGGAACACCCACATTTGGCCGGTTATATTTTAGTCAGATGTAAAAGTGGCGACCCTTTTGCCATTAACTGAGCACAAATACAGCTTTTGAGAAATACTTTGGCTGGCTCGGGAATCGAACCCCGAACCTCATGCTCAGCACCCACTAGAAGACAGTCTATGAGTAAAATTTAGTCACCATTTAAACAATAATTCATACTCACAGTCGCGTCGGCAAATAAGAAGGCGAATCATCTTTGACCTTGATGATATCATTGCACTTGTTCACAGTATCAAAGAGTAGAAACGTGTCCCCAACAGAGAACAAGGTAGCTAGGTTTCTGGCTAGCAACCTCCTTGCTGGCCCACCAAGGTTCTCACATAACAGGTTCACTAGCTGGGCCACGAGTTTTTTCTGGCAGCTTTTTATGTCAGACTGTTGGAAAATAATATACATGAATCTTTTTTAATGCAACTTAAGATAAACCAAATTCACAAAAGAGTTAACACTTTCTCTGCCATGTTCAAAAGATCAATTTTTATTTGTGTGCCTGAAACTGCAGGCGGGTTGTGGGCACCTAAATTAATTATTGTTGAACCCTTATGCTGGATGATTGGCTCCGAAAGTATTAATTCAAGTGACTAATTATTTATAAATATCCATTCAACATTACCAATAACAAATAGTTACTAAACAATAATACCTTATGTGCAGCCACAAGAACTTTATCAAGAAACCGGAGCCACTCGAATATAAAGTGTGGCTTCTTGTCATCTGGTAGCTGTTGTAGCGCTGACTCATTTAGAGTCAGAGAATGGGACACCTCCATTGTTCTACAAAATAATGAGAAATACACTGTCAAAGGACTTGTGAAATATCGTCTCTTAGTTTTAACTGGAGACACCACATAACCAAAAAAACGCATCTATACCGAAGAGTGAAAAAACTGCATAATGTAGATAGAAAGCTTTATAAAGGTGAAAGTCCATTACAATAACATTGATGATGAATAACATCCTAAAATTTGTGTATACTTCAAATTGGATAGAGACATTGCTTGTTTCTGATTGGTAGAAACAACATGTCTTCCGATTCTGTAGCAGTCCGAATCAAAATGCCAAAACCCCTCAAAGTTTTGGTGATGTTAGAAGATCAACTACAACAACAATCAACTAATGTAGACATAATCTACCATGTTCTGAGACCCAAGCTATTACTGGGCATTTTGTAGGGAGCTGGGGCTGATCAAATGATAAATTCTCCCGCCTGTACCTACACACTTTGGATGTGGAGTTTAGTTTTTTTTTAATATGTTGCCCCACACTAGGAATTTCTCCTGTTTCATGCGTACACCAGCCTGTTATAGATTATAATATACTATACTGGATGTTTTTGAGTACCTAATGCTTTTCAGTCTTAGAAGATAATTATGTGAAACTTATTCACTTGGTAAGCTCGCAATTAAACTATACTATACCTTTTTTTTTTTTTTGGTGGGTGTAAAATCATCGAATAACCCCTCCCGCTCTTGGGCAGAGCGAAAGGGAGTGTCAGACTTCTACTGACTAAAAACCACCCATGTTCCTTCTTCGCCCTCTATGTCGAGGCTGCGATAACCGTTGGACTACCCGCGGCCCCGACAGGCGTCGGCCCTTTCGGGCCCCTCCCATGTTGCTGACATCTCTTTGAGGCGCGCGTGGAACACGAACGCGCCGTCGACACGGCCTGTTTTCGTCGTGAGACGGACGGACGGCGAGTTAGCCCATCACTCACCGTCCACAGGCCCGCGTCTACAGTGGCCGGAGGTCATCGCGGGACCCCCGACGCCCGGAGCGCCTCCCGCGGCGGCTGGGACGAGAGGTTCTCTCCCTCTCGCGTTCCGCCACCTCCTTCGCCAGCATCACTGCTTCGCAGAAGGAGGCGACGGCGTCCCATTCCTCCTCGCCCCGGACCATGGCTTGCACCAGGGCCGGGCGCGAGAGGTCGCCGCCGCCGATCGCCGCTACGAGAACACGGCGGGGCTCCGCCCAAGCGAGGCACACCTCCACTGTGTGCTACACCGTGTCCTCCGGCCGATCCTCACAACTATACTATAATAATAATAATAATAATAATAATGATTTATTTCTCTCAAAAAGGTACAGACAATGGTTCGTATTATATCAAATCAAATTAAATTTGTAACCTTTGTGAGAGCTGGAGTCTATAGTGGGTTCAGGACCTGTATGACAGATCTCCAGGCTCTCACCCTCTTAAGCAATAGTGTTAAGTAGGTACTAATTTGAACACATCAAGGCAAAATCTGCGAGTTTGTAGTGAATGGTGTACCTGAGAGTGTATGGTGTGTGTTGTTTGTGTGTGTGTGTGTTGTGTGTGTGTAGTGCGTGTGTGTGTGTGTGAAGGTATATTTGTAAGAGTGAGTGTAGGTATGTGTCTTGAAAACTATACCTGACTAGTCTTTATTTAACTATGTTAAGAATAGCTTACGGTCTAATCAGATGCAGCTAAATACCAGTAATGTAATATTACACGGAGCTACTGACTATCTGTCCTCCACTGAACTGTTACTAGTTACATGATATTCCCTAGTCGGACTGGTCAAAGCAGCTGGAATTCAAGCAAGTATTTTCAAATTTACACTGAATACTCCTCTCCACTCCTTCCTATAGAGAGGAGGCATGTGTCCCAGCAGTGGGAACATTATATGCTGATGATGATGATACACTATATAAACTGAAAAGTCAGTATTCTATTGCTGATGTTTTAAATAGGATAATGTGTAGGTTGTTCTTTTTGAGATCCTTTGTTAATTAAGTAGGTATCTTTGTTATTGTTCAATTACATCAAGTGTTTACTGTGTTTACTCAACACCTGCCACAGTAAACCTAGTTTCATAAACTTGCTGTTTTACTACGTGCGAAAACAGAATAACGAGCGTAGCCTCAATGCGCATACACAGTGAAGATGTTTATTATAGTTAATTATACCCAGCAATGGCGTCAACGCGATGAATCAACCGGAGACTGATAATATTACACAGAAATCAGCACAGGGTCATACAGCACTATTTAGGATGAAATATAACACCTGTAATTACAAACAGAACTACTTAAAGTGTTACAAACCAATAAACGTAGGTAGGAAGTCGTAGAAAATGCAACTTTCACATAATAAATTAGAAAAAACAGTGAAACAGTACAGCGTCAAATCACTATTTTATATCTGAATATTACAACTGTTAAACGGGCACGTATTCACGAGTTCACGACACCACACTTGATAATTAGTAAATAAAAATACACAAAATCTACTGATCGCTCGAATCTGATTAGCAACAGCAATTTGTGACAGGCGTGACAGCTCACAGCTCACTGAGCTCACAGCAGGCAGACGACAGCTAATTGAGTGAGTGAGTGGAAGAAGCAGAAGAAGGCATGGATGGCATGGATTCAAGTTTCAATAGTTCAATCAAATGTCGCAAACAGAAACATGATTGGAAAAAAAAGCGCGGGAAACTTCTAACTTGGTGGACGCGTCCTTTTTGATCTTTCATAAAAAATATTTTTAATTATATAATAGTATCAGTAATCGTAGTTTTAGTGTCGTAGTTTCTTTATATTTAATCTTAATTTAGTTGTGTAGGTATATTCTTCGGTAGGGGTAAGTTTTTTTTACTAATATAGATAGGTGGTGACAATGAATGATCCGCCTGATCCGGGGGGCTTTGTCCCCCCGGTAGGCAGCTATATAACCATTTCAAATGAATCGGGTATGGATACCGATGGGTCGTCTACGACCAAATCTTTAAAAAGAACTCGCGTGCATGTCTGTAAGCACTGTAATAAACGTCGTCGTACCCGCAAAGGCCATGGATCCGAATCTTCGGGTTGTGGTTGTGTAGTAGACTCCACCATAAGCGCGGAACAAATATCTTCTATAGTTACTACCTCTACCATAAACGCACCCACCAACTTAGTACCGATTACTCCAGCGCCTTCAGTTCCCGCTCAAATTGGGCGTAAAGTTTACGAAAAGTCGGACATCGCGCCATTTATAATTCACGTTTCTAAAAGTTCTATTTCGGAAAATGATGGAACCACACTGCATCCCATCACATTTGGGAAGTTTTTAAAAATAAATGCCTTCCATAACATTATTAATGGCAGTGTCAAAAAAATCGGGCGTAATAGAATTAGTATTTCATTTTCCAATTTCTTGGACGCAAATTCGTTTATTAATAGTAGTAGTCTTGCGAAATATGATTACAAAGCTTACATACCCACTTATAATGTAACCAGAATGGGCTTAGTGCGTGGAGTTCCTGCGGAATGGTCTCCGGAGGAAATCATTGAGAATATTTCTGTACCAATTGGCTGCGGGCCCATTTTAAAGGTG
Source organism: Diarsia rubi (assembly GCA_932274075.1). Classification (NCBI taxonomy): domain Eukaryota; kingdom Metazoa; phylum Arthropoda; class Insecta; order Lepidoptera; family Noctuidae; genus Diarsia; species Diarsia rubi. The sequence goes on along the minus strand of OW026433.1, from coordinate 11,071,120 downwards.
AGGCGCCTTAATTTTAAAACTGTCGTGGATGGCAGTACCATATGGAAACCTTCCCAATCGATTGTGGTTACTTTCGATGGACAGATTTTACCAAAAAGAATTTTTATGTGTTATAATGCATTACCTGTAGAATTGTATATTTTCCCCACAGTTCAGTGCTTCAACTGCTGTCGTTTTGGGCACACAAAACTCCAGTGTAGGTCGAAGCCTAAATGTTATAAATGTGGTCAAGGACATACTGGGGATAGTTGTGAAACTGCCCCAGAAAATGCATCTTGCTGTCTTTGTTCTGGGTACCATTTTGCAACAAATAAGTCTTGCCCAGAATTTTCTAGGCAAAAATTAATTAAAACATATATGGCACAAAGCGCTGTATCATATGCTGAAGCAGCAAAAATACATCCTCCAATATCAAAATCTTACGCAGACACACTCATGGCTCCACCATCCAAAAACTTGCATGATACTCCATCAACGTCTTTACCTAATAAAACGTCACCAAGTTATAAAAAGACTGTCTTCTTCAAACCACGTTCCCCTCCTAAATCTGTACCAGGATATAATAAAGAAGCTCACAATGCTATTATTAAAGATTTTAATATTCCTCAACCATCAGATGGTTGTGCTTTTTCCAATAATAACAATATTTCAGATAAAGATGTAAATTTTTCTATAAATGATTTTCTTTCTGCATTACACAGTCTTCTCTCTCAGTTCAACATTTCACCGTCCAACGTTGCCTCTTCTTTTAATGTACCTCAATTCATTCATAATGGACCACACATCCAAAATAATCCAGTGGAACTGCCGCAGTCTAATAAACAAAAAGAGTGATATTATATATTTGTTAAATAAATTTGAACCTATTGTCTTTGCTTTAGCAGAGACATGGCTCAAAGCTCATCATATTTTTAAAATCAATGGTTATTTAACCATTAGAGAGGATAGATCTGATGGGTATGGTGGAGTAGCTATACTTATTAAGAATTCTATCCCTTTTTCCATAATTACATTACCACCTCATAATGAGGAAATTTCAATTGTAGCTATAAAAGTGTATAATACTTGTTTTGTCTCTATATACATTCCTCACCCTTCTTCTTCTGTACTTCAAGAGATGAATAATCTCCTTTCTTCTCTACCAAAACCATTCTTAATACTGGGGGACTTTAATTGCCATCACCAATCATGGGGTTGTTCAATTTCGAATAGTTATGGGGATGAATTACTCGATATAATAGATGTTCATAACTTATGCATCTTGAATTCAGGAGCACCCACTCGACGTTCTGATCCTAACCAAAACCAAAGCGCAATTGACCTTACTATCTGTTCTCCTAACCTTGCGTCTTCCCTAACTTGGTACACTCTGTCCTCTACCTTTGGTAGTGACCATTTTCCAATAGTCATCTCTTATCCTCTTTGTAAAGCAAATGCACCAATTAGGAGATCAAATCTAAAACATAAATTACCCCATGGTAATAGTAGTGACTGGGACAAATTTAAGGACATTGTTGACAGAAAGCTTTGTTCTTTGCCAGTTATTTCTGATGGTGATGAAAACAGTTGTGCTGAAGCTTTAGCACGCTTATTAATTGCAGCGGCGGATGAGGTTTTTCCTGTAAAAAAGAATAATATTAGTTCAATTCCGTCGCCTCCCTGGTGGGATTCAGAGTGCACAGAAATGATTAAGAAACGTAAAAAGGCTGAATATAATTATAACGTTGAAATGTCAGATATTAACTTTGAAATTCTTACTAGCATAATTTTAGAAACCCGCAAACTATTTAAAAAGAAAAAATTTGAATCTTGGCGTAACTTTTGTTTAACTATTTCACCGAATACTCACCCTACGATTGTCTGGCGCAACATTCGTAGATTTAGATCCATCTATAATAACCATTCTCCTATCCCTGATTCGTTAGCCAGCGAATTTTTAAATAAATTAGCTCCTCCATGGGTTCCCGAGGCTAACCTAGCTTTCATACCCAATACCCAAAATATTCATTCGTCGCTAGATCGTCCCTTCACTCTCACTGAATTGAAGGTTGTTATTAGTAAAACGCAGGATTCAGCCCCAGGCATTGATGGCATACCATATTCCTTCTTTTCTCATTTAAATGACGACGTTCTCAATTACTACCTAAAGCTCATTAATTCTATTATGGTTACAGGAAACGTTCCTGTAGAATGGAAACGTCAAATGGTGTTGCCATTCCTTAAACCAAATAAAACTCCTTCTGATGTTTCTTCATACCGTCCCATTGTTTTGTCGTCAATTCTGATAAAATTAGCAGAACACTTAATTAAAAATCGCCTAGAATGGTTTGTTGAAAGTAAAGGTCTCCTGGCAGAATCACAATATGGCTTTAGAAAAGGTAGAAGTACCAGTGACTGTTTAAGCATTTTAACATCGGATATTCGGATTTCATTTTCTAATAATCAATCCACAGTCGCGGTTTTCCTTGACATTAATTCAGCTTATGATAATGTTGTATTATCAGTTTTACAAAATAAATTAAAAGCCTTACAAGTTCCAATGAACTTGTTGAATTTCATCATTAATATCCTGACTGAACGCTCTGTTATCATGATAATAGGGGATCGTGAGGTATCGCATACTGTATGGAGAGGTCTCCCACAAGGTTCTGTGCTCAGCCCCCTTTTATACAATATTTACACTTTTGATTTAGACTCGTCCTTGCCTAATCCTGTGAAAGTTCTTCAATATGCCGATGATTTATTATTATATGCTACAAGTCAGTCTATTGAGCAAGCTAGTTGTTCTATTAATTCTGCTCTAGGTGCTTTGGATTCATGGTTACATGTAAACGGTTTGGAGTTATCAACATCTAAAAGCGCGGCTGTTTTCTTCACCCGGAAGAGAAACATTCCCAGAGTTAATCTTTACTACAAAGATACACCTATTCCAGTCAAAGACAATTTCCGATATTTGGGTGTAATTTTAGACTCTAAATTAAGCAGTGTTCCCCATTGCGATTTTATTGTTAGTAAATGCGAAAATCATTTAAACATGCTTAGATGTTTGTCAGGTGTGTGGTGGGGTGCACATCCTTTTTCTTTAAAATTAATATACAATGCTATAATTAGAAGCACATTAGATTATGGGTTATTTATTCTTGAACCGGGCAGTGTTACGGCTTTTAAAAAATTGGACCGTGTCCAGTCTAAAACATTACGAATTATTGCGGGTGCTATGAAGTCGAGTCCCATAAATGCCTTACAGGTTGAATGCGGGGAAGCTCCTTTATATCTTAGAAGACAGTTCCTTTCTGATAATTACTTGTTCAGAATTATTCAGTTCTCAACTCATCCTCTCATTTCTAAACTGAACACTTTAGTGTCGCTGATTGATTCTTCAGATTACTGGTCCCATAAACCTGCTCCTTGTTTGGTTATAAGCTATAAAAAATACCTTTCTCTATCTTCTCCAATTCACCGTTCAAACAAACTTCCCATATTTAGCAATAGTTATGACAGTTTACATTTCAATCCCATAATAAAATTTCACTGTACTAGTAAATCTGACCCCGTTTGTCATCTAAGTTTCAACAATTTTCTATCCGAACACTCGGAATATCACCACATTTTTACGGATGCTTCCAAGCGTTCTCCGACGGGTTGTGTCGGAATTGGCACGTACCACTCACAATACAACATTGTTCAAAAAATTAAACTTCCTCCGGAGACTTCCGTGTTCACAGGAGAATGTTTTGGTATTTTAAAAGCTATTGAATATAGTCGGGTTTTTAAGCTTAAGAACGTTATAATTTTTTCAGATTGTCAAAGTGCTCTTCTAGCCATCAACAAATCTCCACTGATACATAAATCCCAGTCTCCGATAATTTCTTTGATAAGAGAATTTGCGTACAGAACTTTAACTGAAGGTAATGCCTTGCATTTCGCGTGGGTTCCAGCCCATGCTGGAATCGAGGGCAATGAAGTGGCGAATTCTCTCGCTGGTGAAGCGGTGCAGTGTGGGGACATTGTTCCATACATAAATTTCAACTATGATATTGTGAACTTACCTAAAACTTTTCTCTTGGACACCTGGAAGCAGGCCTGGGAAATCAGTAGTAGACAAAAGGGTCGGTATTTTTCTTTCATCCACCCCGATGTTTCTGAAAAACCGTGGTTTGGCAGGGCTAAGTTTGGCAAGATGGAGACCTCCGTTCTCATACGAATGAGAATTGGTCACGTCTGCTCTCCTGCTCATCTTGCCAAACTTAAAATTATAAGTGATCCCAGTTGTTCCTGTGGCACAGATGTGGGCGACATGAACCACATTCTTTTCTCCTGTCCCCTGTATGACCGTTCATCCTTTTTCAGTGATCTATTATCTCTCCGTATTCCTTTTCCTACTTCAGTTCTTTCTTTATTATGTACAAATAGTTTACCTGTATATAAATGTATAGCTTCATTCATCTCCATTAATAATATTAAATTGTAATATATTTTTGAATCTCATCATACATTTTCAATATAGTTAGTAATATTACTGATCCTAAATCCCAAATTCCGTTTTAAATAATGAATAATTTTAATAAATTCCAGTTTCCCTACCTTTGTCTCCTACAATAAATTAAATAACCTGACATTGGCTAAATGCACAAACCGTGCGAAGCCAGGAAAAAAAAAAAAAAAAAAAAAAAAAAAACATGATTGAGTTTTCCCATAGACATTGTTTTTTCTATCTCAATGACTTTTCCGAATAGAGTGGCGCTAGTAGAAGATTTTATCAATTTACCATTTCTTTTCCCAAGTTTGAAGGGATAAACTTTCAGTATTTGCGGAAAAGACATTCAATATTTACCTGTGATATACATCGAATTGTCGGAACTTTAAATTGAATCGAACCTCCTCAAACATTAGTAATGGTATAGTGTACCAACACCTTTATAGCTTTTTATTTCTACACAAGCACCAAACAAACTATTCGTATTGTCTATGACCCTCTTTGCTTGTCAAACGTCACGTCAATGTCGTCGATTGTCCGATCCGACGCTTTCGAGAAATAGTTTGTAGTTAGAATTATAATCTCGTTAGCAAAGTATTAAAGTTTCTACCCCTTAAACCAAATAATAAATTAACACATGGTTATGTGATCTGTTTAACTCTATGACAAAAATACAATGAATTTAACCTTACACACAGCCTACGTGTATTGTAAGAAGCCAGTGCAAAAGCTTTAGAACAAGATCAATGATTAACATGAGTACCCAGCAGAGCCCGGCGAACATGCAGTCCGTGGACAGGGAAAAAATATTTACATGGATCCTGGAGTTGTGCAATCCTGAAACGCGAGAAAATGCGTTACTGGAGCTGAGTAAGAAGCGCGAGAATGTGCCGGACCTAGCGCCCATGTTGTGGCACAGTTTCGGCACGATCGCCGCGCTGCTGCAGGAAATTACCAATATTTACGTGGCCATGATCCCGCCGACGCTTACGGCTCACCAGAGTAACCGTGTCTGCAACGCGTTGGCGCTCATGCAGTGCGTCGCATCGCACCCCGAGACCCGTTCGGCCTTCCTACAAGCACACGTACCGTTATTCCTTTATCCTTTCCTCCACACTGTATCCAAAACACGTCCATTCGAATACCTACGCCTTACTAGCCTCGGAGTGATTGGAGCATTAGTTAAAACAGATGAACAGGAGGTCATAACATTTCTGTTAACTACTGAAATAATACCACTGTGTCTACGTATCATGGAGAATGGATCTGAATTATCCAAGACTGTGGCTACATTCATTTTACAGAAGATATTGCTAGATGACAGTGGACTTTGTTACATTTGCCAAACATATGACAGATTCTCTCATGTAGCTATGATATTAGGAAAAATGGTATTATCACTGGCCAAAGATCCGTCTGCACGCTTGTTGAAGCATGTTGTGAGGTGCTACCTGCGTCTGTCGGACAATGCAAGGGCTAGAGAGGCATTAAGACAATGTCTGCCGGATCAATTGAGAGATTCTACATTTGCAGCATGCCTCCAAGAGGATAATTCCACAAAGCACTGGTTGGCTCAACTGATAAAGAATTTAGAAGCTCAGCCCCCACCAGCCAGTCCAGCGCAACAACAAATACAGAACATGTGAGCCTTGACTTTCTGACAAATGCCCACTATGGACAATATACAATAAGTAGTGCAGTTTTATATACTAGTTAAATAAAATATAGCTAGCATAATTACACATCACTGCTTTATTAATTTCTTGATGGTAAAGTGTATATTTTATTGCAGAGATGTATGAAATGAAGCCTCAATGAAGGCTTATACGATGATAGCATTTGTTGCACAAGTGTGGATGTTGTTTTCTAAAACAAGCATATTCAAAGCTTGAATAGACTGACTAGAAAATGATCACATGCTGTGCACATGTAGTCTAATAAAGAATTGTATTAGGTCCTTAAGGAAATTCTGGAAATTTCAATAAGGTTCGTTAATTATATTTGATTTTTTAAAACTACAAGTACTACTTTTTGTTATTGTTTATAGTGGGCCTTTGGTCTTTTTACAATTCCCAAGATCAAATCTGTGTTTACATATGGTATTCTACAGATTTGGACTGTTATTATATTTACTGACATTTCCATTGATATTTTCAAATGATTAAATTCATAATTGTACTGACATAATTTTGCCTTTTAAATATTATGTATTTGTCTCTTACACGTTATTGTATTATTTTTTAGGTACAAAACAAGGTAAAATTTCAAGGAATGCACTAATTTTATATGCAGTCGTAGTGGACTAGGAATAAACTTTTTATCATTTCAAAGCATTTGTTTTCTTTTACATTACACCATTCCCACTTTATAATAAAATTGTATACACAATTTCTTTTAAAATTCAATAAGATTTCGCAGAGACTTACATGAGCACTTAGACACAGAAAAGGTGCATAGTGGGTTGGTCTTTCCTATGGAAAAGAAGAAGTGGCAAGAAACTGTTTCAACTTTTAAAGTGATTGGTTTTACATTACAGTATTAGTACTTAGGTATGGGGGTTAAAAAGTTAGACACAAAAAACGAACAGAGTGCTGGCAATGGGTGCTTCTTTCTCGTCTGTTGAAGGAAGACATCACCTGACATTGAAGCTAGATTAGAGTCCACTAGACGCTTCTAAAGAAGACGTGACTTAAATGGTATGGAGCGTCACATTAGCGTGGGGGTGGAATACAAAATACGTAAACATGAATTTCAGAATGACCCACAAACAGGCCATATTTTATTTGAGTGTAAATAAATCGTTTTTAACGCACCCATTTCCACCTACCTACATCCATTTAATTTATTAGTAAGTACTCTGCATGGGTGTCTTTTGCTGTAGGTGGCGACGAACAGTGAGTGATACCTACATTTTTAAAAGTTTGCATCCCATAAAGGTCTGTTGTTACACATGCTCTAAAATAGCGTGCTATTGTGTATGCTCAATACGAGCAAGCTTTGCTAGCAATATGCATGTTAGTTTTAAGTGTGCTCCTGAATAAGCATGCTCAAAGCAAACATTCCAAATACACATGCCATTTTATCTTTTTCTTATTTACTCGCTCTCTGTCAGTTTAAAGTCATGGACAATCAAACAGCTATCCTTAAGGAGCTGAAAAAGATCATCCTTTTGCTGGCAATGCAATGCATCCAGAAACTTATATCAGTTCGGCAAAAAAAGAAAAGAAAGAGAAAGATTTGGGTCCTTGATTGGATTTCTATAAGACAGGACTTTAAAGCAAGTGCTTTATTGCTCACAGAATTGCGAGTAGAAGATGCTACGGGTTATAAAAACTATATGCGGATGCTACCGCATCAATTTGACTGTTTACACATACATAAACTCACGCCCTTTTCCCATGGGGGTAAGCAGAAACCACAGAACAACGACGTCAACATTATGCAGACAATGATCTCGAAAGAAAACTATTATGACAAGACTAAATCATCGTTGGTTTGCGCTCCTATTGAAGTTAAGTTAGCTCCCGTCGCGTCGGGGCTACGGGTTGTTGGAAAGAGATACCGCAGCCTCGGCACAAGGGCTAAGAAGGAACATGGGTGGTTTTTAGTTAGTAGAAATCTGAGTGTAGGTACGTTACTCCAGCAAGAAAGTAAGTAGGTATCTCCTAGAGATATATGAGTAGAACGTATAGTTGGTGCCTTATCTGCTGTAATGTAAATGTGCCCCAACATAAAAAATGTGTGCCCCCTGTCGTTTTGAAAAAAAACGGAAAAACGATTCTTGCTAGGGTAACGTTTTTCTAGCAGGAAAATTCTAAACCAGTGATCGGAGAGAGAAAAATTGTGCATGGCCAGAGAGCTTATATGTGTGCCACAATGTGCCCCCAAAAATAAAATCTGTGCCCCTTCAGATTTTCGTGATTTTGCGTTTCCTGCTGGAGTAATGTTTTGATGAATCGTATATCCCTAAAACCATTGCATGTGCCCCTGTAGAATAAACATACACGAGTAGCTCTTAATGTGTGCCCCTATGTGCCTCAATTAGATTTAAGAAAATATTTATAGTTTTCAAGTTATCGCGGTTTTATGAAAACCCGAAAAAACATCGCAGCGCCTAAATGAGACAAGGCATAAGTTCGCTGAAAACTGTAGGTATTCAGTCCTTCTTGACGCTAACAATAACCATACAAAGTTTCAAAACGCTTCATGCATGCGTTTTTGAATAATCTTGCTAAAAGTCAAAACGATGGTGTCATAACTTTGACGGCAAAATACAAGGAACTGGCTAAATCTCAGATGTGTAGGTGTAGGTGTATGTGGTGAAAATATTGAGCTTGGAATGTTTCGCATTAAGTAAATATAAACAAAAAACCAAATTAAGTACACAACGGCTGGTTATCCGACCAACTTTAAATGACTACTAAAAAGTGACGGATTCATACATATCGATGACCTTCTTTACTTTACTCACTAACCGGTTCACACGTGTTGTGCCTGAGTACACTGAAGTAGAAAAGTAATAAATAATAAAATAAAGTTGTTATTGGATTAAGTACATTATAAATAGTGCAAAATAGTATATTACTAGTGTAATAGTGCTAAGTGCTATTCCAAGGTAAGCTATCTTCTCCATTCTAAATTTCATTAAAATACATCCAGTAATATATGTGTGAACGAAAGAAATACTTCCAGATATTTGCCATTTGCTAGGTCTTTGACCAAAAATTTGATTGGTCCCGATGTTTAAAAAAAATATAGTTCATGAAATGTATGATGAATACCTACTACTACTAAAAAGAGGTGGCTCTTTTTGTATATAAATAAAAAGCCCGTATTTGTCTTTATATATATATTTATTGATAAGCAGTAGGTTGGATAAATCAACAGTAAGTTTTTCATCATTATGTTGATTAAAATATTATTTGCGTCTGTAAGACTAATGTAGTTACAGAATTATAATCATCAAAATCACCAAAACAACCCTCCAAGTTCATAAAGGTGTAGGAACAAAAAAAAACAGAAAAAGTCATTCCTGCAGCTTAATGAACTTGGAGGGTTGTATTGGTGATTTTGATGATTATAATTATGTAACTACATACGTCTTACAGCCGCGAATAATATTTTAATCAACATACAACCTAGCACTGGCCTGCAAATTGCGAAAAACGCAAGAAATTTTGAATTTCGGGGGCTGGTTGGAGCATTCCCGTTAATAGAAGATTCCCTTTTTTCGCCTCCCCACACCGCTGCATATCGTCGGCTAAGAGTGTAAACCTGCTAACTCCACTTTTGACCAAAATGACATTTTTATACAATCTGTAAGAGAAAGTTAAGCCACACGGACTGTAAAACCAGCTAAACTCACTCTCAACGTAAAATCGGCAAAAAAGTGGGATGCGTAAAACAGCCAAATCCATTTTATTCAAATTGCGCGGCTAACTCCATGATTGACGCCATTTTGTATTGAGTCTTCGGCGTTACAACGTTCCGTGCAATAAAAAATAGTTTTCGGTCAAATAACTCAATTGTTCCAAGATTTCATGGTTGAAATATAGCAGAGGTAAGCCTTTATTATTACTATTAACTTTTCGTTTTACGTCTAGTATTCAATAAATAAGTTTTTTTTTTATTTCAACTTGGTAACCTCTATAGATTTTTTAATGCAGGAGTTAGCAGTTTTTCTTAAAGTCGTTTTTTTATGATTTGGGAGATAGCAGTTATTTTGAATTGCTTTTAACTATTAAAATAAAACTGTTTACTTATCGTAATAAATTGAAATAGTGGATTGTTATCAAAGGGGTGAAAGTTACTTATTTAGTTCCGAAACGGGGTTTGGCGCCCGTTACGTAGTGAGGACGCTAATAGTTCGAGGGACAAAATAAGTAATTTACCCGAGGTAAAAACGTTGCTTTTTTTTCAACTAAAAAACAAATAAATAATTATATTATTAATTTTTATTGTTATCAGGTAAATAACTCATATGGGTGTATTTTTTGTTTTTGTTTTAGATGTCTTCAAATCAACTTTGGCGTAGTAAAAAAATTATTGAGTTAGTGTACAATAATAATGATGAAACTTACAACAGAGTCATCCCTGAATCACCGTCTCTTTTAAATGAAGATAATTTGATGGAAAATGTTAATTTTGAATATATTAATAACCTACCAATAGTCTTAGCTTCTGATGTCAGCCATTGCACGCAAACTGCAGCAAATATAGATGTTCTTGGATCTGATGACTGCACACTTAGTGTGCTGATGACGAAGGGAAATGACGATGATTCTACTTTAACGGTGTTGTATAATGACGACGGGAATATGTTGACAAATGAAACTAATGACATTAGCGAAAATTCTACAAGTCAAGTCCAAATAACCGATGCTCCAAATGATTATGATACCAGAGCATGTTCAGTTTTGACTTCCGATGCTATTGAGACCGGTTCTGCTGATGTGGTCATAGTTAACGATAACTGCACTGTTAGTATCGGTTCTAGCTCAGTAGGTACATCTATCAAATCAGATTGAAGACTGCATATCCGATGAAAGTGACCAAGAAGCCTTGGTACAGTTAGTACCTTATGACATAAATTCTGAGTCAGACTCTGGTTCTGATGATAACTATCCAGAAAGAAATACTAAGCGAAAAAAACGAGCACAGGTTAAGAAATCTAATTGGTTTGCAGAAAAAAACCGAAAACTACGAGAGGCAGGCAAAAAATATTATGGAAGGAAAAGAGAAGAATCCTGGAATTATGAGGTTCCAAGAGAGTCACGGAAAATTAAAGCTAGATGCAATTGTAAAGAAACTGTAGCAGGTGTACTTAAGTGTACCAATTTGACAGAAGAGGACAGAAAATATATCTTTAAAACCTTCTGGAGTATGAGTTGGCCTGAAAAACAGATTTATGTCGACAGTCTTGTGATATCTGCACCAGTACAAAGACAACGAGGTAGAAAAAATGCTGAGGAGTCTAGAAGAGCTCAGTCTTTGATCTATTATCTAAAACTACAAGATCAACGACTACGAGTTTGTAGAACAATGTTTTTACATACTCTTGGCATTGGAAGATGGACGGTCTTAAATTGGAAGAACAACGTTTTAAAACGATGCAAAGACAAATCTCGAAGAAGAAAAGAAAAAAAGAAGATTCCAGATTATTTAAGTTTTGTTGTTCCATATTTTATTTTGTCAAAAATTTTTGATTAAAAGACTGATCTTTAAGTATTAGCCAAAAATATAACTGATGATTACTAAGAAATAAATAGACTGATTAACTAAACAATTAAATTTATTTTACCTTTCCTTGAAATCTTTCGAAAAACCTGCTATGTCCACAAAATAAAGCGTTTGCTACCAAAAAAACCTGCTAAGTCATTAAAACACTCATAACTTTTTAACGAACAAATTTAATTATTTTATTAGTTTCTAGTAATGTAAAATTTCCAAAAATACACCAACTGTATTTTTGGTTTTAACCTAAAATTGTAAAATTCAAATTTATTCAGTTTTATTTTTCTCCTGTAAATTTGGGTTAAAGTGAGTTAGCAGGTTTACACCCTTAGCCGACGATATATCTCTGGCCCCGCGGCATCCGCTGACGTCGTGTCGCAAGGAGTCGCTTTGTCTAGCTTGGAGAAAGTGAGACAGTTAGTACGCGTACGGTGTTAGTATGACAGAGACAGTTACGTGTAACGTCACTCTATTATGAATAATAGGTACAAAGTGTTTATTGACTAGGAAGTGCGTTTGTATTATTACTTGTTATTGGTAAACAGTTGCAGTTATGTTACGACGCCAAAGACACTGTTATGTTGCGTCACGCAGTTGCACTGATACTGTTTGTTTACTTTTTTTAAGTTGGTTGAAAGTGGCGTATTTAATCATTTTATAACAGTTATGTGGTTCTTATGGTGAATTTTTTGGCACTATCTGCGGTGGTAAGTATTTAATGGCATTGTTTTGACTTATTTAAAAATACTTGTACCTTATCAAATAGTTGGATTTTTTTCATTAATAATAATAATAATAATATTTATATTTTATATTTCATTACTAATAATAATATTCCACAACTATCACACAACGCCATCTAGTCCCAAGCTAAGCAGAGCTTGTGTTATGGGTACTAGACAACTGATAAACATACTTAAATATTTCTAAATACATACATATTATAGATAAATTACACCCAGACACAGAACAAATGATCGTGCTCATCACACAAACATTTGTCCTGGGTGGGAATCGAACCCACGACCTCCGGCATAGCAGTTAGGGTCACTAACCATCATTAAGTACTTTACCTATTTATTTATTTTTTAACCTAAATGTTCTAAATCATGGGTGTTTGTTTTGTTTTCATCTGGAAGGATATACATACTTACCTAACTTACCGATTGGCCCAATAGAAATTTCATCAAAATCGATTCAGTAATTAATAGTTTTCTGTTTGTTTTGTGTTTAATACGTATTTAATTCTCTTCTTGTGCTAGGTTGATAACATATAATCCCTTAATAACTTCAAGTTACAATGTAAAAAAATAATTCATGACAAGAATCCATGTCTCCAAAAATAAAGCCCTCTACACACAGCGGGCGCGGTGGCGACGCGCCGCTGCGCTGGTGCGACGGCATTGGCAGCCTTCACACTGCGGGCGCGATCACGTTCCGTCCTGCAGCGCCCCTTCACTTTAAAAACATTGTTTTTATATTCCTTAGACTCAAATCGTACAAACATACGTGAGCATGTACACATTCGATTAGTTTTTCGACATCCATTTAAAATAATACTAAATCACATTCACGCCCCGCCCCCGCCGCTTCTGACTTGTATTCCTGCTCGGCGCGGTGGCGGCGTGGCGCGACGTTTACGTTCACCGTCGCGCCGAGTGGGGCGGCTCTGTGTGGCGTCGTCCGTAATATCCAGTACTTTACAACTGCTCAGTGTCGCGTCGCCGCCGTCCGGTCCCGCCGCGCCCCGCGCGCTGTGTGCAGAGGGCTTAAGGTGGAAGCTCACATTTGGCCCGCGAAATTCTAATTTTCTTACGTTTTTGGCAATTTGCAGGCCAGTGCTTGGTTGTATGTTTATGAAAATTTGATTTGCGACTGTAAGACGTATGAAGTTACCGAATTATAACCACCAAAATTACTAACTACTAAAGAACGACGACTAAATTACAACATGCAAATTATTTCTAATATTTATACGTAGGAAATTTCATCTGTGATTTGAAGCAATAATTACTTTAAGAATTAAAATAAGGGAAGAAAAATAATAATTTCCAAATCAACAAGCTGTTTCATTAATATAGTTACGAGGTGCATTTAATATATTTTTTTAGCCCCGAAAACTTTTGAACGCAACCGTACGGACAACAGCTTAGGTATAATACGTCCAATAAAGAAAGTCATCGATATGTATGAATCCATCGCTTTTTAGTAGTCATTCAAAGGAGAATGGGCAAAATCGTACGGCACTTGGTCTATCAGCGGCCAGGAACATTTTATTTTTTTTTGGTTTAATATCACCCTACAATAACGGGTTCAAGAAGTTTTATATCTGTAGTGTCATTATTAATGGAACTAAATACATTTTTATTTTAGATATGTAAGCCTGTGATTTAGCGTATTAATTACTAAGATTTAGTCTTAAAAATAAGGAAATAAAATAAAATGACTTGTTTACTTCAATACATTTATTTTACATACATTTACATACATAAACTCACGCCCTTTTCCCATGGGGGTAGGCAGAAACCACAGAACGCCACTTGCTACGATCCTTACATACTCCTTTTGCCTCGTCCACATTCATACATTTAATGTACAATAATAGCACTGAGTTCTGATGCCGGTAATAAAATATCCTCGTCTTGATGTCTAGCCCATGCCAGATACCACACTACACACATAACGTGTGCGCAACAACCGATTGTGCGCCTTCCACTCAAACAACTGCAATAATAATGAGCAATTGCTTCTCTATTTTGTCTTTGTCGGTTAATTACAATATAAGAATAATATATTCGGGACCTTACATGTCTAGATTGTATTCGCACACGTAATAACCAAATATCTTCTTCTTCAATAAAATCTCTGAGCTGACTTATTTGTCGCTCCCGGTATACTTCGATATTGTATAAGCCTTCAATTAAGTGTTCAGCGTAGTAGCTGCGAGCCAACTTGATTTGGTATGTGCCAAGTGCAAACAGAATTAGGTCTTCTTCAGAAAAAACCGGAAAGTCTTCAAAAATAGGTTGGTCGCTGCTGAGTCTTTCAAATGATGCCCTCTGTCTATTTATGTTATGACGGATAACATAGTCCGCTAAGAGGTTCGGTATTTCAAAACGTTCATTAATTATATTTACGAACGATGATGCATGAATACTATCTTGTATTGGTGTTTGGAACGCATTGATGAGTGCCGCTGCGTTTTGAAAGTCCTCAAACATGTGACTTAAGGCGCGATTAAAATATTCTTGCCTAAACAATTTGAAATCTCGCTTGAACCTGCCATTTATAACTTCCACTACCCAGCGGCATAGAGTTACCAGCCTAGTTCTATTGGCCTGTTCAGTAGTAAGCTGGTCTGCACCGCGGTCTTTGGTTTCTGGCATATAGGCACTGTAGTTGCATCGCTCCAAATCGCCACAGACGTCTCTAAACCCACGATCTAAAATGAATATGTCGCCAGCCCGGTAAAACCAGTGAAATGTGCCTTCTTCGTCATTTATAATTCTTTCCAAAATACTGGCATCTGAGTCGGTAGCAGCATAGGGCCCGCAAACATCAATTATATGCCCATCGGAACACACCATTAAGAACGGTTTTAATAGATTTTCGTATTTGTGTAGACTGTAGGTCTGTCGCTGGAACGAAAAGTTGGAGCTCTTCTGTATATAAATATATGTTCCATCCATGATTGTTACTGCCTTCCTTTCTTCTGGAGAAGACTCGGGATTTCCAAATAACGCGTTTGGTACAATAAGATTACGGTCAGCGACCATTCTTCTATTTAAATGGTCGAGTCCCAGGTGTCGTGGCTTAAAATCCAGAGATATAGCATCACGCGCGGTTTTTAAATGCCTTTCTAGAGTCCTTCTACTTATGTTAAAGAGCGTGGCTAATCTCTCGTTGCTATCACCAGTTCGCAACTTCATTAAATAAATGGCTAGTTTTGTTTTGGCGTTTGACTCAGACAAAGAAGGCGTTTGTTCCAAGATTGTATTGAATTGATCTCTGCTAACGCCCAATCGAATATGAATCTCATTAGGATCCATATTTGCAATATCTTCAAAGTCCAGAATATTTTTATTTAAAACAGCTTTTTTAAAAAGCTCTAGTATTTGCACAAAATGAGAGCTGTTAAAATCATGTCTGAGATTTGGACTATCAATGAGCTCTTCCCAATCATTTGATGTTAAATGTGCATCACATATTCTGGCACTGTCTGGTATGAATAAGTTAGAATGTAACATAAGAGTAATCCTTACATTCTCAGGCATTCGACGACGTGAAACACTACGGCATCTGTCAAACATACAGTTTGCCGAGGTGCTAGGCACTCGTGAATATTCTTCCACTTGAAGAACACATTCGTGCGGGGCAGGGTTATTGTTTGGCTGCACAGCCCGTTGAGCTCGTTGCCAACAGGGTCGACAAACGTATTCTCGGCCGTTGTATTCAACCTGAAAAGGAAAATAGTTTATAACATAGTATTTAAAACTCACAGCAGTTTCAGTTAAATCATGTGTTGTATAGTAGAACATGCCGAGCTCTTTTTCAACGTGACGAATGAGTCATGCTCATACGCATTGTTAATGAGTGGTTGGCCTCTATTATATTTCGAAGCTAGATAACGTTGGCTCTGTTTCCATATGCACCATGTGTGTAAAAGAGAGAGAAGATCTGTTTTGACTATAACTTAAGTATTGTTAGAAAAGAACCATACGCTTAAGGAAATAACATAATTCACTAAAAGGACGTACATAAAAATACAATCAAAACTGTAACGTGGACTTTCAATAAAGAGCCCACACTTCACCCAACGATGTGTCGCATATGCACATCGTGACACAATATTATGAGGCCATCACCGCTATAGGGTGCGTACATACGGGTAAAAACAACCAAAAAATAGTCTAAAAATACTTACTTGCTGTGGAGCTATAGCTTCAATAATATATTGAGCATTGGCAGCATTTTCCTCAAAAAGAGCATGGGTTATTTCTAACCTTCTTCTATTAACCACTGATCGATTGCACAAAACACATATAGGTCGATTTTCTGCCATTTTTCAATAATGTTCCGTTGGCGTACACAAGTCCAGAGTCCAAGTACACAAGCACAAACGTACAGAAGTTCAGAGTTAATAGCCAGGTTATCAGGTTAGGAAGAAACACAGTTCTGAGGGTAGCCAGGGTCAAAACGTTTGAAAAAGAATCCGTAGATGAGCGCACAGTACACAACTTCACAAGGGTAAGCGAAGGACTGCGCCGAGTGACGCACACGCACCCCACACCTCGGCTCTTTTGTTTGCACTCGAAGCTGATTGGGCCGTTCGAACTCAGGTAGTCCATGTAGTAAACCCATTGTTGAGCTGAGTCTTGTAAACGGTATGCTGACAACGTTTTGAAATACTTTTGAAGACATAAACTAATGTTAATAAGTATTTTATAAAATGGGTTTGCACATTTTCTTGCACTTATTATCTAAGTATTTTACCTATATGTATTTTTTTTTCTAAATGAGCTGCAATGTTACGTTCATAGTAAAAGTTAGTCCTTAGTAATAGTACTTTCATTTAATACCTATTTCGTTGTTGGCCGCTCATAGACCATTTTGCTCTTTCTCCTTTGGTCGGATAACCAGCCGTTGTTTACTTAATTTGGTTTTTTTGTTTATATTTACTAAATGCGAAACATTCCAAGCTCAATATTTTCACCATATATTTTTGACTAAAGGCACATGATTTTGGTTTACACCTACACATCTGAGATTTAGAGAGTTCCTTGTATTTTGCCGTCAAAGTTATGACACCATCGTTTTGACTTTTAGCAAGATTATTCAAAAACGCATGCATGAAGCGTTTTGAAACTTTGTATTGTTAGCGTCAAGAAGGACTGAATACAGTTTTCAGCGAACTTATGCCTTGTCTCATTTAGGCGCTGCGATGTTTTTTCGGGTTTTCATAAAACCGCGATAACTTGAAAACTATAAATATTTTCTTAAATCTAATTGAAGCACATAAGGGCACACATTAAGAGCTACTCGTGTATGTTTATTCTATAGGGGCACATGCAATGGTTTTAGAGGTATACGATTCATCTAAACATTACTCCAGCAGGAAACGCAATATCACGAAAATCTGAAGGGGCACAGATTTTATTTTTGGGGGCACATTGTGGCACACATATAAGCTCTCTGGCCATGCACAATTTTTCTCTCTCCGATCACTCGTTTAGAATTTTCCTGCTAGAAAAACGTTCAACTCAAACTCAAACTCAAAGCATTTATTTCAATTAAACCTTTATAGGCACTTTTGAATGTCAGAAGAACAATTCATAAAAACAAATCTACGAGTGCAATACGTCATTCCGAAAGCCACCACGCCGAATCACACGCCGCCGAATGCCAGCAACAACGAGCACTGCGAGCACGAAAGCACGCAACGACGCACACCGCTACAACGAATGCACGAGACCCCGAATCACGGAACAACGAATGCAATGCGCAACCGTCGCCCCGCAACCCGGAGCCCCGCGCACCCGCTACCCTAGCAAGAGTCGTTTTTCCGTTTTTTTTCAAAACGACAGGGGGCACACATTTTTTACGTGGGGGCACATTTACAGCAGATAAGGCACCAACTATACGTTCTACTCATATATCTCTAGGAGATACCCGCTTCCCGCATTCCCGCAGAACAGATAAAAGAGGTAAATCCCGACTTGTCATGTCGGGCAGTGGCAGTTAGCAGCCCACCAGACAGACACAACACCCGTGTGGTACTGTGGTCGGAGGATCCTCCCTTTTCTACGGGGGATGAGGAATTTTATACCCCGTTCCCCCCCCCCCCAAACTTTAAGGGGCTTCTGTGCTCGCGAGGACGCATTTTACAGACCACCTATATAACTGTTTTTTTTTAAATTTACCGATCAGTGTCAGGTTGTAATAAAATAAGGTTCACGACGTAAATAATGTGATTTGACTTAATAATAATGATAAAAATCATCAATACAACCCGCTCTGGGGTCTAAAATGACCACTATTGACATTAGCAGATCATGGCATCATGATAAGAATTACGTTAAAATTCGTAAAAATCCCGTCTGCGTAAAAACTAATTTGAAAAATACGTGAAAAAATTAACTTAATCAAAACTTAAAAATAAAGAAACAAGCCCAGTACTTTAGAATTCTGATAAGTAATAATAAATAACTACACAATTGAAATAGTTTTATAATCGATACACACATAAAACAAATCATAAATTCTAATGCAGAACAGAACGACCCACAGTCAGGGCCCAGGCAGGGCCCATTGGGAAGATTTGATTGGTAAAATTTAAATGGGCCTGGACAGGGTTGCCAACTGTAAAAAAAATCAAACCAGCTCGTACATTTATATTGCATCGAAAACGTCATAAAACCAAAACTGATGCATGATTGACAACATTTCATATTTTTAACTTGTGAGTATTATTAAGTAATATAAAAGCAAATCCAAAACTAGGACACCCATATTTTTTTGTTTTTCGAAATTATGTACTTTTCATTCATAATTTTAAGTTTCAAATTCGGCGCGTTCTAAAAAGACGTAAGCGCCAAATGACGTCATTCTTACGGTGGAATGGCGATATAACCTTTGCTTTACTGTGACACGACAATAAAAATTGAAAAGTGTCACACTTGTCTTGTCGTTGTCACTTTGGCAGCTTGTCATACTCGTTGGCGCAGGCTGGTACAAAACAATATTTTGGTTCCTTTATTGGCGTATATGTTTTCTTGGGATCCATTATATTGGGGAAATATCAATCAAAAGTTCATAATACTAACAGTAAGCGTATCGAGTTTGAAAAATAAATTGTTCAATTTTATGAAAAATGTAAACTTCAGTGACATTCATCATTGACAAATTGACGTCTTGTTTGACATTATTGTTTTCATAAAAAATATTGAATGCTTAGGCAAAGATAACTACATCATTCTGCCGTATATATGACGTCATCACATGTTTTTTGGTTTTCATTTTTTTTTCTCAGAAATAAAGAAATCAAAAAATAAATAAAATACATGTATGAACTCAGTATACGAAAATAAAGAAATGGTATTTTTATTTTAAGGTGGTGTCAGTTTTGAAATGTTGTGAATTAATTACTACATTTAGAACTTTTTGAAATTAAACAAAAAATGTTTATTAAAAGTTGTTCTACAAACCAACGAATGGAACACGTAAGAAACAGCAGAGAAAGAAAGTAGAAATTTGCGCTAAGATATAGACAGTCATCGCGTAAATGCGGCAATGAAATTTTGGTGTAAGAAGTTCATACAAGTTCTGATGGATGACACTAATTTTTATTATAATTTATTAGTGATGCAAAATGTTCGTATGGAAGTTCTCTAATATCAAAATCTCGTACATTTCGTACGAGGTTGATAGTGTCCTCGTACCTCGCACGGAAGACCACAAATCTCGTATTGTACGAGGAACCTCGTACGCTTGACAACTCTGGCCCCGACTGTGAGTTGTTCTCTATATAATATAATGTACTCTGTGCTGTTCTGTTCTGCATTCTAAAATTCAAGCAAATCATAAATTCTTGATTTGTGTTGTGTGTATCGATTAAAAAACTATTTCAATTTTGTAGTTATTTAGTATTACTTAACAAAATTCTAAACTACTGGGCTTGTTTCCAACTTTTTAGTTATTTTGTGTTTGTTCTTTTGTTGGTTGCGTAAAATTCTTCGCAGATGATTTAACTTTTGTGTTTGTTTATAGGTTTTGTGACTTTGAATTTCTTTTAAACATATAAGTGTCGTATATTTTTGTAATCTCCTTTTAAAACCCTTCATTTTGATACCCTACTCGATGGTAATGGTTTTTTTTATTTAAATCCGCGATTTGGCCAGCAAAATCCGCAATTTTTTTTGTTTTTTTTTTTAATGTAGCCAGTGACACTCGTGCCATCAAGACGAATCTAACAACGTATATTTTATTCAAATCCCTTCCATCCGTATAGGAGTTATGAGGGAACAAAGAAACGGACATACATAGGTACATAACACGCCAAACACATAACCCTCCTTTTGGGCTTCGCCGCAGTCGGGTAAAAATCAGCACTTTGAAACTGGGCTTATCCCATTGTATATGTCCCTGTGTGCCTATTGGCTTTGTTCTGTTCTGAATTCTGCTGATATGGAGGGAAGTGAAAATAATGGTTTTCCTACTCCTCCGCTATTCTTTTCTGATTAATTTCGTTTTTCTCGAGGACTTCGTCGAGCTTCATTGTCTCGGCGCTTTTCTTGTGGTCGGTACTGTTGATTCTGACTTTCAGAAGTTACAGTGGTATGGGAATAGTGTGGCGGGCTTGTCCCATTTTTAAGCTCTTTATAAGAGTGATTGGTAACGTTTCTGGGCGCAGTTTTTTCCTTAGGTAGGCATTGTTCTGTGTAGGTAAAATATCTATGATGTATTGTTTAAATTGTAGCGAAGCTTCAGGTTAGGTTGTATAATATGCGAATATTGAGGTAAAAGTAGGTAAAAGCGATTACAGGTAATACATTAATTTATTGTAATATATGATTGTCCACCATTTCTACCAAGTTATGTCGGTGATGTTTCCTTTGATTGTCGAACATGTCACTGGTACTAATAATATTGTATGCCACAATCGACAGTAGTAGGTAGCGAGTTTCCCACTCGTACAAGCGTTATCGTAACATGCATAAGTATTCATGGATTCTAATTGAACTGTCTTACAATTAGTATTTGTAATTTCGCAATTTGGATGTATTATGTAGTGTCGCGGCTTTCCCGTTTGCGAATGTTTGTAATGCATGCTTTATCACACATAGAAGGTCCAGCCATACCTGTGTTTCCTTCTCTATACTTAGCACACGATGCTTCGTGACGACTGGTGGCTCTAATTAAACCAATGATATCTGTGGACGTTCTTTGATCTACTGTATTCGGATTTCGGTTGGTCGAACTATTGTAGCTGTTAGGTGGATGTTGAGATGCATTATTTGTTTTTTGTGGTATTATTACCACATATGCTTCACGATTGGGTACTTGTAAGACAGGCTCCAAAATTTCATCACAAAGTTTCTGAGCTATAGACATTGGAGCCAGCCATTCTGAATGTTTCATTTCTCTACCTTGTTCTTTCGATTTCTTAGCTTATTTTATCTGTTAGGTCTGTTAGAATAAACAAGGCTTGTGGATCAGGGTGACTTACAATGGAACTTTAGACCTCTATTAAATTGGCTTTTGTGGAAGACATAATTTTGACATTTTTAAGACATTTTTTAATACAAATGTAATGTCATTTTAAGTTTCTTGAGTATTATAAGACTGAGGCCACACGGTGCGGTGTGGCACTGCAACGCATCGTGTGACTTGGCATAGTGATCTGTACGTAGGGTTTCCATGGGGCATGGGGGTAAGAAAAAACCACAGAACGCCACCTGCTATGATCCTTTACTACAAGGAGTACCATAGGATTATAGCATATATTGCCCTTAAGGTCATAAAAAAATAAGACACCTTGTACTGCAGCTAAACTCTACTACCTACTACTCTAACTCTTATTCTTCTATTAGACTTTCCTATCAAACTAAATAGGTAGGTACTGTGTTCAATTCGTATCTCAAACAATTATTTACCCCCCGTTGTTTAAAATAACCACCATGATATGGTAAGAAAGAAGGTGTCACATGAGATGACGAAAAACAGAGAGGTTTGTAAGAGGAAGACATGCTGCGCCGACCCCAAATGAATTGGAATAAGGGCAAGAGAATGATGATGATGTTTAAAATAACCACGCTGAGAAGCAGGTGCTTAGCTAGGGACACATAAATTATGCAAAGCCAGTATACCGCTATGTATGAATCTACTGCAGTAGGTACTTACTGACACTCTCAATTATGTTTGAAAAAGGACAAGTTTGTCGAGTTTACAGTTGGCAACCCTGGTAAACTTTATACACGCAGTATGTATGTGTATAATCAGTATAATCCCAAATTATTTAACGTACAACCTGACACTGACCAGCAAATTGCAAAAAGCGTGTGAAAATTCGAATTTCGCGGGCTACCTTGGAGGTTAACGGGACTTACAGAAAAGTAGAATAATGAACATTGCCACATTGAAAGCAAGTGTCTTTTAGTGCAAAGTTTAATATATATTAAACTTTGCACTAATAAGTAAGTATAAGTAAGTAAGTAGTAAGTCATAAGTCCATCGGTAATGAACAATACACTTTGCATATCCTACTATGAGTGAGTTTGTTTCTATTTTCAATACGTACAAGGCAGGAAGCGGTTCAGTTTTTTTTTAAAGTGTTTGACCAGAGTATTAGTAAACTCCATTCATCGTTAGTATTAATTGACTCTTGCAGGTATCGAAGAATTTAATTTGCGATCTTGTTTAGAACTAACACTACATTCATGTTTTTATTTCTACGTTGCACACTTGTTTTTCCAATTCACTGGACAGAATAGTCGACATCGGCTTTAATTGCCATTAAACAAAAATAGAATAGAACTCTTGCTTGACAGTTGACAAACCGATTTATTGACGTTATCTGTATCTCTCATATTTCAAATTTGACGTTCACGCGCGCTGTGTTGTGATTTGAGTTTTGACAAATTTAAGTAACAAGAAATGTTCACAAAGTTCCTATTTCATTGACTCAACCAACATTTTACAAACGCTTAGTCAATAATATTAAAAAATACAAACACGATGTGGGTCTTTGGCTACGGATCTTTGGTATGGAAAGTAGATTTCAAATATGAATACAAAATTGTAGGTTATATAAAAGGTTACTTGAGAAGATTTTATCAACACAGCATTGATCACAGAGGAGTACCTGGGAAAGTAAGTTTTAAATCGAATAAATCCGCCCCTGAGACGACCCACTGACCCCTTGAATTCCAATGCAATGAATTATACAACGTATCTTTGACCAATAAATCAATTTCCACAGATAATGCGTACTTACGCCTCTTGCTTCGTTCACATTTAATTAATTAATCTAACATTGGCGCGATGCAAGTGTGGAGTTGTGGTTTCTGGTAAGATTTCCAATATTCATTGTCACTAGAACAAAAGAAGTATAATTATGAGGTTTGGTCAGAACAAAATCGTGGAGGCATTTTATATCAAGTTTTTATTATATAAAAACATCTAGAAACTGCAACACAGTGTGCAAAGAATGATTTCAGTTCTCCATTCCATGTTTGTTCAATCATTTAGATCTGAGAGGTGTTAAATGTTTCCATCATTTGACAACTCACAACCTAAAACATTGCGTCACTGAGTCTGACAAGTTCCTTAAGTGATTTTTGTAGGGTATGGAGAGACAATAAAAAAACGTGTTATTGAATTAATAAAACGGAAACATTGCAAAATTATTGATGATTAAGGAATTAGTTCAACTTGTTCCTAGTATGAATATTACAAATAAGGTAGGGTTCAAAAAATAAAAAAATGCACATTTGTAATTAAGTTTGTTGACAACGCAAGCATATTGATAACATATTAAAAATATTTAATATGTTATGTGTGTGTGTGTGTTTGTGTGTGTTTATTTTTTTTATTTTATTTTATATAATGTTATAAATAAATAAATAAATATTAAAATCATTTCTGAAATTCAAGACGGAGGCCCCGTTGGGGCTGCAGGTTGTTCGAAAAAGATACAGCAGCTTTGACACAGAGGGTTAAGAAGGAACATGGGTGGTTTTAAGTCAGTAGAAGTCTGACACTCCCTGAAAGGGGTCATTTGATAATCTCCCACCTTCCAAAAAAAATGTTTAGACAGTGTACTTACCTTATAGTTCAACCACATTTTGCAAGTATTAGTATTATTTACTCATCATCTCATCATATAGCCTTTTCCCAATATGTCGGGGTCGGCTTCCAGTCTAACCGGATGCATAGAGCGACTGCCTATCTGACCTCCACAACCCAGGTACTATTACTAGGTAATATGATACCCCTTGGTAAGACTGGATGTCAGACTTTCAGGTCACTGACTACCCGTAACGACTGTCAAAGATTAGTATTATTTACTAAAGGCCATATAATAGAGGGCGAGCCTGTTGCCAACGACTGGGCACAAATCCAGACTCCCGACTGCTACTAAAAATATCTGATGATTTTTTATTTATTTTTTTCCATTTGCGTTTGGTCGCCAGACCATAAGCAAGTTAGTTACGAGAGTGTATGGCATTATGGTGGAGCAACCAGCGCTGCACCTCCCAATCAGAGTATGTGGTCTCTTTTCAACCTTCCGACCACAGATGACGCATTCAGCAACTCAGCAATGAGTGGGTTTGGATGACGAGATAGACGTTCTTTGTGCAGTTTCTTATGCTTGTCAATTTCTGATGCAACTGTTGTGATTTTGAGATGGTCGTGCACCTCATCATTTTTTGTGAACCAAGGAGCATTACTAATTGCCCTTAAAATGCTATTTTGCGCCCTCTGTAGGCAGAGTATGTTGCTTTTACTTGCAACTCCCCAGATCTGGATTCCATACGTCCAGATTGGTTTAAGAACTGAGTTGTATAGCAAGAGTTTGTTGTCCACAGACAGGACAGAGTTTCTCCCCATCAGCCAGTACATAGAGCGAAACTTGTGATTGAGCTGTTCTCTTTTTTGCTTGATGTGGTGCTTCCAAGTGAGACGCCTGTCAAGATGAAAGCCAAGGTACTTCACACAGTCGCAGTGTGGAAGAACATCATTCCCCAGTTTAACGGAGGGGCAGTTTCCATTCCTCAGGGCAAAACTTATGTGATGAGATTTGGCTGGGCTAACACATATTCGCCACCTATTAAGCCATTTTTGCGTGTCGTCTAGCTGACGTTGAAGGTTGCTGCTGGCAATTTCTGGATTGTCTTCGACCGATAGATATGCTATATCATCAGCGTAGGTTGCAATAGTGATGCTGTCACATACAGGTAAATCCGAAGTGAAGATGTTATACAGCACTGGACCAAGAACTGAACCTTGGGGTACTCCAGCCTGAACGCCGTAGAAACTTGATCGTGCTTCTCCTTGTTTAACTTGGAAGGATCTTCCACAAAGATAAGATTCGATAAGGGGATACATCGAGTGTGGTAGTCTTTCTTTGACTTTTACCAGCAGTCCTTTGTGCCAGACGCGATCAAAGGCTTGCTGCACATCAAGGAAAGCCGCCGAGCAGTATTCCTTTCGCTCGAAGCATTGTCTCACAGTATGGTATACTCTGTGGACTTGCTCAATGGTGGAGTGAGACTTACGGAACCCAAACTGGTGAGATGGTAAGATAGCCGAGTTATCCATGGCCGATTGCACTCTGGTTAGAAAAATTCTTTCCCACAACTCAGAGAGAGCAGGCGTAAGACTAATGGGTCTATAGTAACAGGCTTCGTGTTCAGGTTTACCCAGTTTGTGGACCATGACCACTTGAGACACTTTCCAAACTGCCGGGAAGTGAGAGACCCTGAAGATAGCGTTGAAAAGACTGGCTAAGAAGGTTATGCATTTTCGCGGTAGATTCTTTAAGATTGCGGGGGTAATCAAGTCAAATCCTGGCGCTTTTCCTGCTTCCATTAATTTTATTTCCTTCGCAATTTCTTTTGGTGAGGTAGGCTTGATTGGTAGGCTCATTTGATAGTCTTGTGCGAGAATGTCATTTAGATCTGAATCATCATCTGCGCTCTGATTAGGTTTAAAGACATCAGATAGGTGCTTCGCAAAAACTTCTGCCTTTTCCTCATCTGTCCTGGCCCAGGAGTTTTGTGTTCTGATTGGAGGAAAGGATTGTTGAGGTTTGTTGAGGCCTTGTGTAGCCTTCCAGAGAGAATACTCATCAGTACAACTCGGAGACAGCAGTTGGAGTTTGGTTTGAACCATATCATTGACTGACTTTTTAATGGCAGCCTTTAGTTCTTTCGCTGCTTTATTCAGCGTGCTTTTGTCCAAGGGACGACGCGATAGGTGCCAGATCCTCCGCAATCTACGTTTGTCCAGAATCTTTTGTTTTATATCTAAAAGGTTTGAAGGAATATCAATTAGTCTGTCTTGTGACGGAGTGTTAGTCCACGCCGCTACTTGGATGAGGTTAGTCAAGTCTTTACAGGCGTGATCTATGTCCTCGGAAGTTTTTAGAGGTACAGCTAAGTTCATATTGTCCTCTAGAAAGCTTCGGAATCCCTCCCAATCCGTTCTTCGATTTGTCAAGGTCTCAGTCTTGCCTCGAGACAGTGCACTAATACTAAGGTTTAAAATGGATGGTGTGTGGTCCGAGGATCCATCCAGACTAGATTCAACATTAGCATGTAAGAAGCTCATGCCCTTAGTAATAAAAAAGTCGAGAAGATCTGGCAATTTTCGTGGATCGCTGGGCCAATAAGTAATAGGTTCACCTGTCGAAATCGGTTTGAGGTGATTGATGTCAACACATTTTTTTAGTTCCCGGCCCCTGGTACTGGTACAGCGGGAGCCCCAATAGGTGTGTTTGGCATTCCAATCGCCACCTGCCACGAATCTTGGGCCTAGAATCTTGAAATAAGAGCTAAACATGTCAGCAGTGATTCGGTGTCTAGGTGGGCAGTATATGGCAGAAAGGGTGATAGGACCAGCCCGATCCTCAAGCAAGACAGAGGTGGCCTGGAGATGCGCTGCCGAAAATGGAGCCAATGGTGAATGCTTGAGACTTCCTCTTATAACAACGGCTGCACCAGCGTGCGCTCGGCCGTCGGGGTGCGGAGTGCTATATATATTGTATCCTTTCATACGGAAGGAGCTTCTTACGGTTGCGTGTGATTCCGAAATTAGAACTGCGTCCAGTTTGTTTGCTATAATTAACGTCTCTAGTTCCTGTATATTCGGAGCAAGGCCATTAATGTTCCAAGTTGCGATTCTTAGAGGAATCATTTATAGTACCAGCTTGGAAACTACAGTTGTTAGTGCTCCCAGTAAGGAGCCTATTTGTTGAAGGAGTTGGTCAATTTTTTCATTTTGTTTTATTAGAAGCTGTTCAAGGAAGGTGCTTTGTTGATTGTTACTTGTATTTTCACTGTTTTGGTCCAGAAGGTATCTACTCCGTCCAGCTGTTACGTCTGAGTATGTTGTTTCCGGTCTAAGTCCTTTGTCGGGTCTGGGTTGGATATTTGGTTCGGAACTGAAGTCTGTTGGTTGTGAGGAGGTGGTTCGGTTTTTATATGTCCTGGGTGCTGGCTTTTTAGGATACTGTTTTCTGACAAGTATTTCTTTATACACCTGACAACCTTTATAGTTTGCAGGATGGTCACAGGAGCAGAGGGCACATTTTGCAGGACTATTTCTGTCTTTTTTAGGGCAGTCTGAGGTCTTATGACTTTCCCCACATTTCACACATCTGTAAGTTCTCATGCAGTTGTTTTTGGTGTGACCGTACTGCTGGCAGCGCTGGCATTGTACTATTGAGTTGCTCTTTCGTGGATCTTCAAATTTGACACGATGGTGGTAGATATATTGAATATCTTTAACTCGTTTGTTATTGCTGCTAGGTTCCAACTTCACAAAGAAAGTAGAGGTGGGCGTTTTATCTGGACCACAACGGGCATTGATAATTTCATCTCTCACTTTATTTCCAGACTTTTCGATTTCCTCAATGATAGTGTCATGTGGTGTGGTGTGATGCAGACCCCAGAAATATCTGATGGTAACATAATTTGCCTGACCAGGGAATAAAACATAAGACCCCATGCTTAGCAGTTGTGCTTACAACTGCTATACCATGGAGGCAGTCAGTGTGCTGACAGGCAGTGTATTGATGAGTGGTGAATGAAAATTGGAGAACGTTTTTAGATCTGTGAGGATAGGATCACAGTAATTTTTATCACAACACCTATTTGCTAACTCTCTCACAATGACTATAGATTTGTTTTTATAGATATTGTATCTGTACAGGTTGATAGTAACAAGTTTGCCTTTTATTTATGAGGAACTTAAAACATAACTCGTCAAATGTGGGTGTAATGTTAAATACACATTTGCTTAATCCCTTCAACAATTACTTGATTTTATTTTATTTATTTGGGACAAAAAACAGTTACACATTACAATATTAATATAAAGTATATACAAAACAGTAAACAAACGCATAACCCACACTATTGTCCACGAAATCATGTCGGTTTAAAGAAAGAGATAAGGAAACGGACGCATACAGAAAGGGACAGTAAGAAAATAAAAATAAAACCTGAAAAATTACACCGGACTTAGTTAGAGACCAATTAAACCACAACCACACACAGAAGCAGTCATGGTTAAGGATGACTAGCCAGTAATTCCATTGCCATTTTTTTAAATTGGGTCTGATTATGTGCAAAAATATCGATTTTTATGAAATGCGTGTTGTACGTTTCTAGTAATCGGCGGAGAGGTGCTCGCTCGCCAATAAAATATTTTTGCAACTATTATATTAAATAAGATTCAAAAACAAGGGTTTTATAAAAACTAAAAACTAACTCGTTGGGTAAAAGGTAAGCCACACTTGGCTACGGTGGTCTGTGGATGGGTGACCACTCATTACATACCGAGTTTCCTCCGGGCTTAGGAAAGCACGTTAAGCTGTTGGTCCCGGCTGCCATATATAGGTCTTTGGCAGTTGTTACAGGTAGTCAGTGACCTGAAAGTATGACAACCAACCATCTAAATGTCTTACGAAAGGGTACTGTATTACCCAGTATTAACATGGTTGTAGAGGTCCGATAGGCAGTCGCTCCATGTAAAGTACTGGCTCTCAGCTGCATCTGGTTATCCTGGAAGCCCCCAACATAGTTGCGAAAAGGCTAGGCAGATGATGATTCGTTTTACTTATTCGCCACAACTGCTATTTTTAAGTTTATTCGTTACATACAAAAATACAAATCCTTTTCCTCTTTTTAATATTAGTGTAGAAAAATGAAAAATTACTAATTTCAGCCAGGCAGAGTGGTAACACTGATCCAAAGTGATGACCCGAGCAGCAAAGTATGGGGCGTAGCATACAAAATAAGGAACGAAGATGTCAACGAAGTTACCAACCACCTGGACTACCGAGAAAAGAACGGATATGTCAAGAAAACTGTCACTTTCCACCCTAAGGAAAATCTTGAACCATTTAATTTGACACTGTATGTGGCGACGGAGGAAAATGAATCTTATGCAGGTAAGATAGGTCTTTATTTTAAGAGAGATGCATTACTCATTATCAAAAGGTGTCATCTAGTGATTACAGAAAATGCAGTTTAATTAACTGGATTACAAACATTACCAAAGATTAACAAAAGATAAGGTACCATACAAGGTCATTGAATGAGATACTCATTATTAGAGGTCAAAATAATTGAAAAAATAGGCCAAAATAATCTTTGTTTTTTTTTTTTATATAACTGCTGAAAACAGTGCAGAATCCTGTATTTAATATAAATTAAAGCTGGCACTTGGACATAATAATGTAGCAGTAAATTAAATACAATGTCTTGTAACAGTTCATTATCATCATCCATAGCACGAACTCACCCAAAATTTAGTTCCTGCTAAAAAAATATTGTAATCTACACTAATATTATATATATATATATACAAACAGGAAAGATTTGTTTGTTTGTAACGAATAAGCTCCGAAACTACTGGACCGATTTGAAAAATTATTTCGACGTTGGGAAGCTACACTATCCCTGGGTGACATAGGCTACTTTTTTCCCTGTATTCCCACGGGAACGGGAACTACGCGTATGAATGCGCATCACGTCCGCTAGTCTCATATAATAATGGTTTCTGAATGGATAACATTGCTATTTCATTTAAGTAGGAGCACTGAACATGAATATTTTCAATAAGAACATGTTTTTTAAACACCCTGCGGCACAGTAGTAGTTTATCCTGTATTGTAGGTGTGTTTATAAACATTTTAACTCAACAAACAATCAGACCGGTCATAAAAAAAATTGTTTGTGTATTGTGATGAGAGGGACTACCGAGTTACTGACGGACAACCACTTTTGACCCTTAAGAACTGTGTTATAAGGTTGAAAAGTGGTTTCCCGTCTGTGAATGCTTTAGTACATAGTAATACAGAAAATCCAGTCTATTTTTGTAATTTTCATTCAGTGTTCTGTGTTATGCTTTGCAACCACATAATGATAATATTTACATAACAATAGGCAGGTAGTCAGTCTGTAATACATTACATTATCATGACTTCGCTTACTTGTGTTTGTATGATCTGTGTTTTTCCTATTCTTGATAAATTGTATTGAAAGATACAGAAATGACAATGCGTTTTTATACACATTTTTAAATTGACAATGGGTCTCCCACCGACAAAAATACTTCTATTTTGACTAGTCTTTTTAAAAACGCGTGCCCCTACGCAATCTGTTCACATATTACATAGACATACCATTACGCGTGTAATCCCCTAAGGGATAGGCAGAGGTGTCCCTAATAGTGCAGCCACATTTGGCCAGTTATAGTTAAGTCCCCTTTCATCCCTGATGAAAGCCCCAATAACACTTAGCCCGGCCTGGGAATCGTATAGCGCGCTTGTGACCACTAGACCGACGAGGCAGTTGAGTTATTGTATTTGCATTCCCGAACACGATGTCGTCTTCTCTTTCAATGTTCTCTCTTCATCTTCAGCAGCCTTCAGCAGTCTATATAAGTATAATTATAAGTACAACGGGCTGGTGTCCGCAACTCCACGCCCAATGCGCGTATTTTGCGTGCGGGTGGGAATATCACTCGATCCACCCCAGCTCCCCGAGAAAAGCCAGCAACGCCTTGGTGTTACTGGCAATCTCGCGGAGAGTACCTGGGTCACCGCACCGCTTCAGCAGTCTAGAGCTGGATAAAGGCTTAGCGGATCCAGGTTTTTTTTTCTGGGGGAGAACATGTAGTCTTAAGTCAATAAGTGCTTTTTAAGTTCAATTTTTTATCTCCGCCTCCAAAAAATATGAACGAGGTGTCATTCGATGCCCGTCGGGGCAGCGGGATGTTGTAAGAGATACCGCGGCCTTGACGTATAGGGCTAAGAAAGAACATGGGTGGTTTTTAGTCAGTAGAAGTCTGACACTCCCTTTCGCTCTGCCCAAGAGCGGGAGGGGCTATTTGATGATTTCCCACCAAATTTCCAAATTTAGCACAGCTGTTTTTGTAAATACTAGTTTTTCAAGTTATAACTTTACTTAAATTACCTCCATGACCCTTTTACTATTCAAAGCATCCATTAGCACAATGTTTTAAGAGTGCTACATTGAGTTTTACCGTAAAATGAGACCCATCTTCTCGCCGTCACAACCACCAATCACAACAATTCATTTCAAAATACTTACGAAACACTATCTATTTTCAGGAGAAGCATCTATAGAAGAGATAGCGAAGCAGGTCACGAGCTGCGATGGTCCCAGTGGTCCGAACAAGGAGTACGTATACAACCTTGCTGCAGCTATGAGGGAACTTGCACCAGATGTTGAAGATGACCACCTGTTCTCATTGGAGGCAGCTGTAAGGAGGCTAGATACCGATCCCAAAAAGACTTGAGTGTGATATTTTATTATTAAGTAGATCATTTGCTATGAGCGTAGCTTTGGTGTTGATTTTTTATTTGAATTTAAAAGCAATTGTATGATTAAGGTAGAAAAGGGACGCCTATGCTAAAACGGTTACCACATATCTGGGGGCACGTTACGGCAGTGCCCCCGCCAAGTCGAGCAATAAAGCGGCACGGTCGTACAATGCTTTTCTCGAACCATTTTCGACCTCCTATGACTTTGTTGTGGTTAAAAAGAGAAGCCTGGTTTTTATTTCAATGCGATGTCGATAAGCTATTAGAATGGCCTGTTTAAGATTGGCGAATGCGATGCGATAGCCAAGTCAATCTATTTATTTAAAACATCAAAGATTTGTTATGTAGGTATAGGGACTGAATAAAATAACTGACTTGCTATTACATGGATCTCACTACTTTTTATTACGGTAGAAGAACTGAGTTGCGCGACTTGGCGGTTTTTTACAAATTCCATTGAACTCCTACGACTAACTGCCTCTTTGGTCTAGTGGTTGCAAGCGCGACTGCTGAGCATGAGGTCCTGGGGTCGTTTCCCGGTTCGGGCAAAGTGGTATAGCGTTTTTCTATCAAGAATTTGTCAGTAGCAGCCACGAAGTCTGTATTTTTGCCCGGTTGATGGCAATAGGCCTACCCCCAGTTACATGGGACTTAAATGTACTTAACTGGTAAAATATGGGTAACCTCTGGATAAACTTTCGGGAATTACAGGCGTAATGTTATGTTATGTTACGTAATTGGTCAAAATATATGAAACAGCATAATATATTGTTTTAAATAACTGATAAAAATTCTAGAATTAAAGGGGTTCGGAATGATGTACAGAATATGTGGTGACCGTTTTAACGTGGGTGTGTCCCGATCACCAAGTATGTAAAAAAATGGCTTAATATAAGCAATCGGCAAAGCATACTGCTTGCTTTATATGCAAATGCTTTTACATAAGTACAGTAGAGTATTTTGTAATAAAAAACATAACATAACACAATTTTTTAAAGATTCAACAGCATGTGGAACTCCACATGCTGTTGAATCTTTAAAAAATTAAAGGGAATTTTAAAATATTGCTATAGTTAATCACAATTAAGACCTTGCTACGCTCGTTTTAGATAGTACATGTATTTTAGTAGCTTCAATGTGATTATAAAATTGTATTTAATTATTTTTGTAAAAGTATTGAATATTTTTATCAAAGGCCTGTTTACAATATGACTGGAGTAAACCTTGTAGGAAAACCCGAATAAGATCGTTAAAGTAAATAACATGTCTATGTCAACTTGACATTAAAAGATTAACACTACTCAAACGAAGCAAGTTTTTTAATAAAAACTTGTTAGATATTACTTGTCACTAACAAGTTATTGAAGAGTAAGAAATATATTTAAAAGGAGAATCTTCTTAACCTTAAAAATAATACCTGGAGTCCTGTACATAAAATAATTAAAAATTCCGAAATGTTAGCTACTTCTGTTGCTGGCCGTACACTCGATAAACAACATGTTCCTAATTTTGATATCAAATTGATGACTAGGTTTGAAATAATCGGAATAGTGCAAACAAAAATACACCTTATGGTGTGTTGTGTATCTTATTTATTAATGCATCGATGCTTATTCAGGTAGACTAGAGCCGTATTGTCGAAGTCATAAGCCGGCTTTTAACTATGGGATATATACTACATCTTGGGATATAATATTTTATCGCTCGTCATACATTTTTTACGTGACCGTTCACACTGTGCTATAATATACATAATCTCAAACGCGGGATGTAATATAGCTCAAGATGCATATATATTACATCCCATAGTCAAAAGCCGGCTTAAAAGTTCAAAAATGATCGGATTTCGTTTTTAATTAGAAAGTAGACGAACACGATTATGTCTACCTTTCGTGACCGAAACGGGTGTATAGTCTTGTAAGATGATTATCTGTAAAAGCAATAAAACGAGGTTTCTTCGAAACTACTTTTTTTAGCGTCCGGGCCATTGTCTCCGACTCAAATATTGTTGTAAACAGGCCTTTATGTCTTAGCCAGTAGAGTACTAAATCTATATATCTAGTTGCAATTGATAGTGACCACTATTTATTTTACCTTATTATTTATTGTAGAATATATAAATATGTATATTATACTGTACTGATGTACTTAATATTTATTTAATTGTACACTAGTATTGATAAAATAGTTCTGTACCTACAAGCAAATATGTGAATACATTTGGCAAACTTAAAAGCTATTTTCTTGTGAAATGCCGGTTTTTAGTTTGTACTTTGAGATAGGATCTATTTCGTAAAACTATGGCTTCTAAAATGCTACGTTCGTGAAACGTTAATCAACACAACAACAGAAAATCACGTTTAAAAGTTGCTTTATTTTAGTGCTCGTAGAATAGAATACCTAGCTAAAATGTTCGCTAGAATTTTGAATGCCGAAATCATCAAAAGAATTGTATAGTTGAAATACTAGGTTACTTGTTCTAGTCAAGCATATTGGATTGTCAGTTAAATATACTATTATGTATATTTTGGACAAACGCAAGCCTGACAAATAAAATTATCTCTTGCCAGTGTAAAAGATGGTGTGGGCTAAAAGAGATGACGATTAATAGAGAAATGTGAGAGGAGCAAGACATGCTATGCCGACTCTAAACAAATTAGGATAAAGGCAGGAGAATGACACCGATATGAATTATTGCATGGATTTAAAACAAAACGTGCTTGTACTCCACGACGTAGGCTTAGGCTATATATCACCCTGTCGGGGCTGCGGGATGTTGTAAGAGATACCGCGGCCTCGACATAACGGGCTAAGAAGGAACATGGGTGGTTTTTAGTCAGTAGAAGTCTGATACTCCCTTTCGCTCTGTCCAAGAGCGGGAGGGGTTATTTGATTTTGTTATTTGATGGCTAAATATCACATATACGATTTTTCTGTTTGTTAATGTTGCAGAGACCGATTAATCGGGTTAATTGATTAGACCGTGTATGACCCATGTTTGATTAACCACTACACGGGTTAAACCCTTTTAATATATGGGTTAACCATCTTAATATTGCACCCAGGGCGGGCTAACTTCGTCATTTTCTTGCTGCTTTTATATTTTTTGTATAAATTGGAACGCTATACCACGGGTTAACCTTTACTGTAAAGTTTTTCATCGAACCCTAAAGAATAACCCGCTTAAAATCTGTATACGGTTAACCTTTTCGGTCCCTGGTTAATTGACTAATCCACTTTAATAGAGCTGCTGCAAAATGCTACCTTGTAAAAACTTAAAGCGCCTTATCTATAACATTCCTTACTTACGGAGTTATTGCTATTTAGTATTTGCAGGCAAATAAGAAACACGGCGGTTTAAAGTAGTAAAAGGTACAGGTCGCCAGCGTATAAAGTTTCTACAAACTGCCAAATTTCTCCAAATGATTTTCATCCATAGAGTCTTGGTGGTTACGTTTAAAATCGAATGTAAAAATTTGATAGTTCATGGTAACTTGTTGCGCTGCTGGCGACTATACTTGTAACTTATCACTGTAAAACTTTAGGCAGCTAATATTTCGCAAGTTTTTACTGTCGAAGCCAAAGTAAATATGTATATCGTTATAAAGTCATATCAATCGGCTAAATTTTATCATGCAGAGTTCTGCTTTTAGGTCTCAAGTTTTTAGATTATGTATTTGAAAGGTTATCAACATTTCTGAAACCTACTGATTCAATCGAATAGTTTTAGTATTTTTACACACGCTGTCTTAGCAGGGACATGCAGGAATATGTAATTAGGAAAGTGGATTTTTTTTCCATTCCATATTCTTCTGTATGTTTGTTTTTAAGTTTCTAAGTAGGGCAGATCATTAATTCCTTTTGTAATTATATTTATCAAATTGTCGACTTGAAACAAGCATTTAAATGAGCTATTTCCTTGTTCTGTCGGAAAAAATACAAAATAAATACATATAGGTACCTAATAATAAGTTTGTACAATTATTTTGTGATATTTTTGTTGTAATTAGTTAAAAGAATAATTGCGTGTTCACATTTCCCTGATGCTTATCCAATAGGTTTTTTGTTAAGTTACATATTTTTGTATGTATTACGTTTTATTTTTAGACCGTACGCAATTAGCTTGCAACCATTTTCGACAAAAAAGGTGTCATTGAATTTGTCTCAGTCACGCATATAAACTACAATGGTGCATAACAATACTAGAATGTCGGTCGAAAATGTATGTTTTTGTGCATAAGTTCTAGTTTTTATTTCGTCAGTTCGTACCTACTGTCTGTGCTACTGTTCTAAGTATTAAGCAATAAAGTTATTGCAAATGGCAACAACAACTGGCTGGCTATATTAGATAGAATGCTAAATAATTAATTAAAAAACCAATTAATTAAAACACCAACGTATTTAAAATGTCATTTGTGTTTGACTCGTTTAGATATGCAACATTGAAATACCATCAGTTAATTTATTTTATACTTTGTAAGAAAAGCACTGTGATATTTATATGAATGTAATATATCATTATATTTTTTTTTTCTGAAATATAATTTCATCATAGATTCCTGTGTTTCTTTTTACTTGTAAAGAGTATCAATAAAATTCATTTATTAAAAACAATAAAATTTATTATGAAAATATTTGGTTCGAAGGCTCACTAGCTTATAATCTCTGAAGTATTTGTATGGGAATTGTAACATTATTATATGGAACAAGTTATTAATAGCAGTGATAAATGACATCATAGAATTGTACCTATTGATAAACTAAGGCACGTTTACGGAAAATTTACAGGATGTCAAGTATTCATATAATTAAACAAATAATAATAGTAGTAACAAAATATATAACGTTAATAGCACAACTATTAAAATTCTTCTTATATACTAGTTATTCACATAAAACATTATTTTGTTATAAAACAGTTTGAATTTGGCAGATAGGGCGTGTCACATGGCACTTAGTTTTATCAGCTAGTGATAACCCAACCAATGCATTACGATAAAAAACAGAGGAAGACTGGCCTTAATTATTTTAGATATAAATAAATCTATCGGTTTATTCCTTTGCGATATAAAGAAATATCTACATATCAAAAGATTACAGAAATGACGTCATGCTTCTTTTAATCTTTGGCTGTCCTGCATTATTTGCAGTATATTCAATATCACATCAATGTTATAATATATTACTATTTGTCCTTCTTGCGACCTAGCAACTTGTCTAAGAAACTACGTTTTCGCTTCACCTTTTTCTGCATTTTACTCGTACTTTCCAGGTTGTCAGCCTCAGCAGTCATTTTCTGTATCAGTGCAGGTATACTTAAATCTACGATTTTGTTCTCTAAGGGCTTTTTGGCAGACTCTTTACTCAACTGTCTTTGAATTGTCGACAGCTCAGGTACTTGGTCTTGTTTCTCGTCTAGTTCGGATTGTGATGTTTTAGACTCGCGTTCCTTGGCGGCAGCGGCCTCCGCACTTAACGATCCGGGCCCGTTTTGTACGACCTCAGCTTTCACTTCCACGGGAGTGTTCTCGGATTTTTCAACAGAATTTTCACTAAGAACAGCCGCTGCCACTTCACCATTTTGTTTCTTCTCAAACACGTCATCATCAACTTTTTCGTTTTTGTCGGTCTTATCTCCACTGTCAATACTGTCGGCCACACTAGAATTAGATTTAGGAACAGACGCGACCACCCTGGGCTTGGTGGGAGGTAACTGCCAGTCGACTGGCTTCCGCTGTGGGGAATATCTCTTCAGTATCTCCTCAAATAACTTTTGCTGATCTAGTTTACTGGGCGATTCATGCGGCATGCTCTGATGTCGTACTCTCTCTGGATCTTGGTTCTCCTTACCGCCGCCTTCTTCTCCATCGGCCGAGCCCAGATCAACAACCACTCGACGCACCGGTGTCGGCGTCGAGTAGGGCTCCGCGAACGGGAACTTGTATAAATTAGGACTTTCAATTTTATATTTTAAAGGCGAGGTGTTAGTGTGGGCTGGCATGGAAGCCCGCGTCCCGGAGCGGTTGAAGGGGCTCGGGCTGGTGGTACCTGGCTCGTGGATGTTGGAAGTCATGAAGTCGCGCCGCAGCTTGGAGAGGCGCCGCGTCCTCTCAGTCATGGTGTGTCGGTACTCCACATCGTCGCTCTGGTTGAGCTCCGAGGTGAAGTTGTCGGAGTACTTCCTGGGGCGGAAGTCAAAGACGCGCTCTTCGGTGCGTGACTCGCGCATGCTGGAGTATCCGGGCGTGTTGCGCTTGAAGTTAGCGGTGGTCTTGCCGTGGTTTGAGGTGACGATGGGCTCCACTTCGCGGTAGGAGGCCGGCGTGGGCGACGCGGGCGGCAGGAACACGGTATCGTGCTTGCCGAACACTTCGCGGCGCTGACTGAACTGCTCCTCGCCGATCATTTCGCGCGACTTCACACTCATGGTAGGCGATGTAGCCGCCATTTCCGTTCAATTACAAACCGCAACACTTTGTTATTGATACTATTTTCCTGTAAACACTGTATTTCTATTTTTGTACGACGCACATTATGAGTTCACCGGTAACATCGCGCCTATTGCAGCACACGTCTGTATGTTAAATTGGACAATAAAGGTGGCACGGTCGTCCGTATAAGGCGAGCCGTTCGCGATATGTGTCGAGTGATCAATAGAGTGGATGCGATAAGATACGGGCGTCGTGTAGCGCGCCACTTTAGCTATTTCTTTATCTTTCAGCAGTCGAAACAGTTGAGTAAATATAACCGACTGAACACAATCGTGTACGTAATTAATAGCGTACCGAGTGAAAGCGCGCAAGGCGGCGACCGATCGCCGACCGCCTCATTATATAATGAATATTAAAACAAATGTCCCAAATCCGATAGAGCCACTTTACACTGCATTGTTAATATTCACGGAACATTAATTTATTTCTGGAAACACTTTTTTTAATGAATGTCAATATTTACTGGAGTCTTGGCCTTTATCACTAATAATTCACAGTCATTAGATAATTAGTAACTGAATAGAAACCTAATTCTCACAAACAACGAGATTATTGTTGCAACAATATCTTACAACAGATAACATAGATTATTCACAGTTTGAGCGCGAGCGGGATTTAAACAAGTATTGCACTCTCGTGTAGAGACTAGAATCGAATGCACATTGACGAGTCCGTATATTCACCTACTCGTACGAGTTTCGTTGGAAGCACCGTTAGAACGAAAATTGTTCAGGTTGTTAGCGTCTGCGGTGAGAAATATTTGTGTGATACAATAGATTCCGAACACAATTCAAGTCTGTCTCACTTTTTACCGCAACGCGAGCACGTTTTCGAATGATCTTCATGTTTCTCGATTTTACTGAAGACACAGTCTCACTCATCACATGAAATTACAGCGGGATCCGTGGAATCGCATTATCTTAACCTTTTAAATAAAAAAACTCCGTTTCTAATCCTTGAATACGTAAGTTGTGACACAAGAAACAACACGTACCTCTAAGGATGAATTTATAACACCCTTCAGTTTTGACGGCGGATAAATATATCTCGCCTAATATAGCATTAGTTAGAAGAGTTCATAGTACGATATAAGCTACAAACGAGACACTGCTAAGGTGAAGTATTTACAGATCGGATTGTTGCAGACTTCCGGGATTTCGTTGCATAGATTGTATGCTTATGACGAGACTTGGTCTCGGAGATGTCCTCTAAATATTTCTCTGCGGGGTATCTAAACAAACACAGATGATGCTTGCATTAGTAACCCTGATTCTAATGATCGAACTGTTACTTATGAATCAATTCTCGATAGGGATGTTTACTGACTTAAAAAAATGTGATTCTAATTAGTCCGTCTGTTAGATTAACGAAAAATATTGCATAGGTACCTACGTATTTTTTGTTTTAACAAATCAATAAAAATTGACGAAGATGAAACGCGTCAAAGATTTGAGTGGGGATTGGTGACGTCACTGACCGCTAGAATATTATACTAATATCTTAGAGTATGACGTCAAACGAGTTTTCAAAGCACTGTCCTATCGTCTTCATTGTTTGTTTACGTGAAAAAAAAATACACGTGTCTAATATTTTTTGGTAATCTATATGACGGACTAATTAGATTTTTTTGTTAACTACCCTATTTTTTATCGCATACCATAGTTGGTAGGAAAATAATTATACTGGTCATAAATTATGGATCCTGTTGGGCACAGCATAGCAAGTAGGAGAGAGGAGAAAGAGCACTGGGTGTTTAATATACTCGTACCTAATTATTTTATTGAAGTTCTAGATCGTTTGTATTGGAATAGATAATTAATAAAAACATCGAACGGTATAATACATACAATTCTGAGTAGATACTGATACACACTAAAGTGCTAACAACAATTGAATTATGTTGAAAGGCATAATACTTGTAGCGCTTACGCGTGTAGGTATAATATCCAATGATAAAACCTACAGGCAAGGTAAGTTACAAAAGATAATACATACTAACACAGATAAATCACCTAGCTACATACCTTTTAAAACAAGGTTGATTTATTCACACATCCATTTTTGTCATAGGCCTGCCAGGATGATGAAATGACAGAAAACTACCAGCTACCTTCCTAATTTACTTGAAACTGTGTTCTTGAGATCAACAAAAGAAAAATGATGAAATCATATACCTTGATACAAAAATATTTTAGCAACAAAGCAAATAATTGCACGTTGTTGTGTGCACAAACTGACGATTCAAACATTTTTCCTCTTGCTAGTGCAGATTACCTCACATTGAATAGGTACACTGAAATTATTTTTTAATGAAGATAATAAAAGGACAACGTCTGATCTCTGCTTATAAATATGAACTAGATATATACGTACCTATATGACCTATAAATGCATATCTATCAATGACTACCTAATTCGCGCTTGTTAATCCCCATATCGCATAAAAATATCATGTTTTGGTATTACAAGAGCACCTTCTATCAACGAAAACACCTGTTTGTGCAGTATTCAGTAAGTAGGTGAGCAGGTTAACGGTTGACCTTATGGTAATTAATTGTCGGCGGCTAACAAGACTGGAGACACTCATACGGGCTAGAATCATCATCAACTTTCGCTCAGGCCCGGTACACTAGAAAAATCTAATTTTATTGGTCCCACATAATTATAAAATTACCCACTATCAAGCCACGCGAGCAGCCGCTCGGGTTGATCTTCAGGTAAGGCCGTGCTTGCCTGGGTTGTTTCGTGGATGGGTGTTCATGCTGAGTTTCCTCCGCGCTAAGGCACGTTAAGCCTTTCGTCTCGGCTGTTAACCAGTAGTAGTTGTAAAATACTAGTATTCAGCTGCACACGTTAAGCCGACCTCAACATAGTTGGGGAAAGGCTAGGCAGATGACACACATAATAAAATGAACCCAACATTGATATAAGAATAGTAGGAAAACAAGGGGACCGGATCCCGCGGATATCCGAAAATACACCCACAAGCTTTATAAAATTAGAAATGTGATGTTATTTTCTCAAACGACGACATGCTTGGGAAATACTGTTAGCACCGACCTGTACATAAAAACACCATTGTTTTGTGCTAATGAGATGTGTTAAAAGTCTTTAAGAACGGTACTTTGTGTTTAAACAAAGATGTTATTAAAACACTTATGTTAATGAAGCTCTGGACTACATTAGACCCACTTAGACGCCGAATCAAAGGTAATTCTAACGTCCATTAGTAGAATACTAAATAAAACAACAAAATAAGAACGAAAGGTGACGAATACATCTAATCTCTAAAACATAATAATCAAATTAAACTAGGTAGGTATGTTTTATCAGTTCAAAATGGTTCTGAACATTTTATAATGGAATACCTACTTTCTAGACAAACGTACTGATTCCCAAAGATAAAAAAGTCGGTGTTTCTTTCATGCCATTATTAGTTTCTTTGTAGATATGCACGCAATGCTTGCAAAAACGTTGAGGTTTTAACACAGGGCAAAACGTGCCAGAACGATTATGCGTTTATTCAGTAAAACAAAATCGTTGAACCCAACCTTGGAGCGATTATTCGATGTATGCTAACTGTTGTTGTCGAATAGCTACATTATGTACCAAAACGCGAAGGTC
The DNA here is from genome assembly GCA_932274075.1 of Diarsia rubi. Taxonomy (NCBI): domain Eukaryota; kingdom Metazoa; phylum Arthropoda; class Insecta; order Lepidoptera; family Noctuidae; genus Diarsia; species Diarsia rubi. The sequence continues at coordinate 11,028,720 of OW026433.1, read as the reverse complement.
GATATCTTCACAATGTGGTGATCTCATTCGCGTTTAATTTGCATATAGATTTGGGGTTTGGCCTCTCTTGTGACCATCATGACTGGCCAATGACGCCTACGTCCAGAAATGCTGCAATCCATTATGAACCTAAGCATGTAAGGTAGGTACTATGTTCTACCTACCTATTGCATCAAGGTCAGTATCTTTTCAAGATCCATAAGCTTCAAAATGGAATGTAGACAGGTTTATCCAGTGTGGGTGCCAGTATAAACAGTAGCGCTTGATTTCACCGTTCTCGATATCGAATGACTAATACGGCAAGTCATGCTTAGAATTATTAAAATATATTTTCGGCTGGATAACCGGAAGAAATCGTGTCAACGATCCCTATTGATTTTTTTGTCGTATCCTGTCTTAGATTGAAATGCGAATACTTTTGCTATCGAGTAGCCTACACAAGTACACACCATTTGATTCTGTGGTGTACATTATTATGTGCAAGAACGTGATCGACAATCATTGCACCTACAGACAGATGTCATCTGACAGGGAAGGTAATCTTGACAGGTAGGTACCTACTTTGTAGATAATCGCTTGTTACATTGTTGCCTCGTCTAGACTGCTACTAGTTTATTTTAAATGAGATAAGCCGTCATATTTAACCCAGGTAGCGCAGTGCAAACAGTTGCGGCTTTCCGAATAGTACAATCAAAGGTTTGAACCTAATCTGGCATTTGACTTTCTGTCAACGATTTTATCACTTCTTTTCTCAAAACAGGGTGAGAAAACGTTAAGATGAGAATGTCTCAGAAATTTCGAAGGCATGTAATATCCATCAACCACTTCGGGTTCGTGTAATTGGATTACATACCACTCCTTCTCACAGAGAAAAGGTCTCTACCCCAGCCGAGCGAAGCGTTAAAGGCCGTTCCTATTCTAGCCCTCTGCTTGGCAAAGGCCTGCGCCATTTCGTTCTAAATCTCCCGGTGTTTTTCCTTCTCTGGTAAATCAATCGGGAACGACTCCAAAACGTCACTCCAGTGTTTCGTCGTGACGTGGCGACGATCGTCTTCAGGTACCCATTGTGTGACTATTCTGGTCGATTTGTCCTGACCCATCCTGGAAGTGTGATCCACCCAGTCCAATGTTAACTTCGCAGGCTTACCGCCAACATAGATTAGGTGACGGCTGTCTTGAAGCGTATTGTGGTGTTACGTATTCGATCGGTGAGTGATGTTTAAAATGCTACGCTCCATCACTGTGGCAAACCTTAGGTTTGGACTTCTGAGCCTCCATCAAAGACTAGGTCTCGACGGTATAGGTTAGGATGTAGATTATGCTTCTTTTATTAATTAGTAATCTTTCATTTGCAAAGATAAACGAACTACATTTCCTAGTTTAAAATTTAATTTAAGGCAATATAATATCTATCTAGCCATTTTGGTTCTTAACTTTTCCTTATCGTAACAGCAATTAATTTGTTTCATCTAAGCATTCAATTTTTCTTTTTAGTTCCATGAGATTAGCTGTTAAAGTTACGTAATAAAATAATAATTAAGTCCGCATAGTTACGACCCCTGGCGTGCAAACTCGATTGTGGAGTAGTCGATGGAATATTTCTTTTGTCTTGTTCAGTATCGCGTGACTGTTTACAACGCCTGTTATTTCATAATAAGTGAAACATTCAAAATGATTTTCTGTATGAATACGTGTGGATTTCTTCGATCAATATTGTCTAGAATTAACGAATGGTCAGCCATGTGCCTAAATTACAAAAACTTATTGCTGATAGGTACTATCACGTTCACTGTGACGGTCGACCACTTTTCATGCCATAAGCCCTGAGTAATCTTCATTCTTTTGCTTTTTTCTCAATTCATTCATTTGGGGGCTGCCGGCATGTCTACTTCTACCATACTTCTCTGTTACTCGTCATCTTATCAGACATCTTCTTTCTTTTAACGAAGACAGACAGAAGAACAGGAGAGAAGACAGGTGTCCCCTTAACTTTCATAGAAAATGGAGTATGGGTACCTACGTATAAGAGTAGAGGAAGACCAAAGAAACGATGTGTAAAGGATGATATTATGACAAGAAAGATGGTAAAGAACTTCCTTACGAGATTTCCCTCATTTCTCCGCATTACATGCCCATAACTCATCCTTACGGCCTGAGTAACATGGTTGAAAAGTGATGTAAAATATCTAAATTCCAGATAATAAAGCACAGTAATATTACAATGCGTTCCTATTTAATGAGGCGTCAAATAGTTGTTGAAAATTAATGCTACTTGAAACTTAGACACTCGACTTGATTGCTTGCAGTACCTACATCATGTCATCACCAATATTAATTTAGCATTTATCGTGAATTATTGCTGTGTTTTTTACAATAGTCTCAATATGACTAGCAGAATAAATAATGTTCTTTATTGCTAAAAATTGCACATCGATGGATAACTTATTTTAACAGACGCCAGACACCGAGGTATTTGCCAATTTCTTCAATAGGTTTTTAACGTTATCGCTCAAGCATTAGGTTCAAAATTTTAGTTTTGGGTTGCTTGATGTCCTAGCGAAATAAAAACACAAATGTTTATGAATGAAAAACCGTCAATTATTATGTAATGTAAGGATAAAGAACCTTTAGTACGCAGATTCTGACACTTGCGATAAATTTCGGAACTTTTATATGATAGTGATAACACTGTTATGATTGCCGACTGTATCTAAAATGTGCAAATGGACGTACCTACCTACATATTCTACAGGAAATCTATGAACGGGCAAAGGTCATACACAGTAGGAAAAAGTATGAATTAATTAAACACAGAAGTCATATGACTTGCCATTTACAGAATATAAAATAAACACTGCACCTATCATTTTACAAGAAATCTATATGTGATTAAGATACGTGCTTATCGCGATAGTGTTTTGATATACAGTTGATAAGGCCGAATGGTTATGCAATTAGAACATATATAATTATTGCAAGATAGAAACAATAATTCTAGAATAAGCTGACGACGTCGACGTACAATAAAGCTATACAAAACCAGTTTATGCGGACCTCTCGAGTGTTCCAGAAATCTGTACAAAGCGAGGCCAAGTTATACCTGGAATATATAGCTTGATGTGTCACTGTTTGTACAATAACACTCTATGTTGTTGCTAATTATTGATAACTATTTCGTACAGGGCGGGGTGGGAATATGCGTCAGCTGTAATCTTTTATTTAGTAAAAACCTCTTACGTCTGCCATTTATACTACCGTTCAAGGTTGCGTTCAATTTACCAATTGGTACTAAAGGTACGTTCAAACCTTATAGACAACCACCTGACTAAAAGTTTCTGTGGATTTATTCTATGTACAAAACTAAAAATTTAAATGAGTATGTTTCGTTTGGTTATGCGTATGTCCAGATGTATGAACACGGACGAGGCGGACGACACGGTGTAAATTAACCCTTCACACATCCGTGAACCAAGCGTTCGGTACATCAAACTTAGAAACTACGTAATTTTTTTTTTCTGGGAAACGACTTTTTTTTTGGGGTAAAAAATCACATTTTACGGTAAAACTCACTGTTGCACTCTTGAAACATTGTGCTTGTGGATGCTTTGAATAGTAAAGGGGCCATTAAAGTAATTTAAGTAAAGTTATAATCTGAAAAACTGGTATTTACAAAAAACAGCTGTGACAAATGTGGAACTTTGACCCCCAATATCTCCGTAACTAGGCCTCCCAGGTGTGGTCTAGAACTAAAAAGTGATCGCAGTGGTGGGGAGAACAAGTGCCTTTCGTTTGCGTTAAGGGTAGGGGCAAGTGCTGTACCTATGGACGCTTTTACCTGTGGACACCGTTAATTCTGGAGAAACGGGCAACCCTAAAATTCTAATTTGAACGCAGCCGTAAGCATTTGTCTATGGTTGACAGATTTGACGTATCGCCATCTTTTTTTTCCGTTTTGTTTTTGTTATGCCGGCGCAGAAAGTTTTTGGACCGAAAAAGTAAGTTTTTTAGCTGTATTTGATTAAGTTTTACAGTGAAGTTATAGAACATAACTAAAAGATTATATGTGCAATGTGGTCTCTGTAGTTTCTATCTTATTTTCTTGAGTTTAACTAATGCTTTAACCAACGTACCGGTGGACATAGACCTATTATGTTTTTTTTGCGGAAATTTGTACCTATGGACAAACAACTGTGTGTACCTATGGACTGTCCACAGGTACAAAATTCATAATAATCCGCGAAAAGCTGCTGCACGAGGAAGAAAACCTGGAAGAACACGAATTTTAACAGATACGCCAGAAAAGGATGCTATATTAAATGACTCTTTAAAAAAGACCACTAAGAAGAAAGCTAACAAGAAAATCACTAAAATTACCTCTACTACTATAGATATTTCTCAACCAAGTACTTCTACAGCTAATACTAGTTCCTCCACAATAACGGAAATCCCGCTTTCAGTTGCCAGTTGCTCAAAGTCTTTTACCAAAAATATTGAAATATTGAAACAAGAAAAATTATCCTATGTTATGTGTTCGAAATGTAAAATTTATGCCAAAGATAGTAAAAAAATGCTTAAATGTAGTATATGCCATCATAATTTTCATATTAAGTGTGTTCCACAGTCATACAGACAGAATTTTGATTCTGACGATGAGACTGAAAGTTTTGTATGCATGGCTTGCTTCGTATTAGCCGATGATAGCTTTAGTGATGAATCTACTAATAATTTATTTGAAGAATGTCGTAAAGCTTATGAATAATATTATTCATCAATAAAGCTATCATCGGCTAAAACAAAAACTATTGGAGGTAGGTATATTGTTTTGTTTTCTTTTATTTAATTTTATTATATTAAAGAGTTCCGTCCCCAGGTACAACACAGTCCATAGGTACAACTTTGCTGTCCATAGGAACAATTGAGTTATGAACCTGTGGACAAAACCGTAGTTTTTAAGAAAAGTTGATTATTTTCATGAGTATAATTCATTTCGAGGTTTAAGTTGATTTTTAAGAAAGGCTGATTATTATGTAAGACTGGTGATTTATTAAAAAATAATAAAAGTTATTTAGTTAAGATTTAAAAAATGTTTTATTTCGTTTTTTGGAAAATGTCCATAGGTAAAGCACTTGCCCCTACTTTTACATCCTTTATATCGTAGCAGGTGACATTCTGTGGTGTTTGCCTACCTCTATGGGAAAAAGTGAGTTTATTTATGTATGTATGTGTCTGTTAGTGCCTTTCCGCACCGGTGTGATCTACCCTATTCAAACAAAACAGAGTTATAGAGAGGTGTTGGGAATCTTAGGGCCAGACTCCACCAAAATGCAGACGAGACGAGAGGAAAGCTGTTGTAAACCATCTATAGAATTCCGTTATTCACATTTCTCCATATTCAATACGTGAACTTTATAAGGAAAAAACTGTAATCAGTTTGATTATGTCAACTACCAAAAGATATTTTGCCAAATGCCAGTCACGAGGTCAGCTCATGCACTTTTGTGCAGGATATTTTTTGCGAGGTCTTCGTGAAATAGTCCTTCATTTCACGAAGTTTATAATTATGTTGGTATTTGTAAACCCCTTTTTGGGAATAAGAAGAAAATGGCGCGTGCGCAATGGAAAGAAAAACCCTTTTTTACTTTGTACAACATTTATTTGATCAATAAACTTTGATTATATAATATCAATAAATTAAATACGGAAGTACTTTAAGGCTTTACACTTCATCATGATTACAATTTTAGCATTCAAAATTCAAAATCAGAAGTAAATAGCTGAAAGGACTACGTACAACGACCAATCAAGCAATACAAAACCAGTTCTTGCGGATCTTTCATTGTATGGGAAATATTTATAAAGCGTGACCACGGTATACTGGAAATGTATAGGTATAGCCGTGTGTATATAATATATTTAGTTCGTCTTTAATGCACATTCACGTTGTATAGTATATGTATTTAGGTAAAAGATAAAATATATTACTGCAGTCTTAGATATGCGCGACAGATAAGATTGCTACATTAAAATGAGTCAATGTCATATGGAGTCCATTTTTGTTACTATCTAAATCGAAAAACATTAACGAATATAGTATAATAATAAATAAATTTACGCTATGTAATATTTTTGAGACTTATTATAAGAGTTCGGAATATGTAGTGTTTATTTGCATAAACATCAAAGATAACGCGTAACGTGTGTTTATTACCTCCCTCTGAATTAACAGCTTTATTTCGGAACTCATTCCGGTGTTATCCATGTTATTTGACAAAATAAAGCTTATCTATTCCGACCTTTGCTTATTATAAAGGGTGGAAGGGACGTGACCCACAAACGGATATTACACACGAAATTTAGCAAAAAAATTAAGGACTTTTATACAAACTTGCGAGAGATAAAACACGTCGTAAGTTTGTATAAAAGTCCTTAATTTTTTATGCTAATTTTGGAAGGGACGTAGTTTATGGTTAGTAGGAGTTCGCTTAGAACGATTTTTGCGACTAGTTTCCTAAAAGTGTTTTTTTCTAAATTTCCGATGAAAAGTTTCTGGGGGGTTCAGATCGATGTACTGAATACGTGCTAAATTTGCGTGTCGGCCCCTTCTACCTTCTATTTCGCTCGACAACTACCTACTAACAAGTTGAAAATCCTAGTTAGTCAGTTTACAAATTACTCGTTAACTTATGAAGGTTAGAGATTCACGCATATGTCGCATCACTGGTGCTTATAAATAAAGCTCTTGCTGTCCTGCTCAAGCCAATTCCTAAATAACCTAAGTAAGGCTGCGGTTTCACTTAGGCGGAGCGGAGACGAGCTGTGCCAATAACGCCAATCGCATGGCTTGAAATTCACATCTGTCTGGAGAGATGTGGATTTCAGGCCATGTGATTGGTGTGATTGGCACAGCTCGTCTCCGCTCCGCCTCAGTGGAACCGCAGCCTAACCTAGCTGTCATTTGCATTATTATGCAGGAACAGTCCTATATTTTTTATTATCTGTTACCCATTGGGAATGGGTAGAAAGACGGTCGACCAGCAATTATTAATGTCACAATTTAGGAATGGTTACTTATTTTACTTACGACACTAACAAGCTTATGATTTCGATAAAATTTCTTTCATAGCTAGTTCTATTTTAAGTTGTATACAAGCAACCCTTTCTTGGAAGATCTGGTTGATGAGGTTAACTCTCTTTTGTTCTAACAACGCATTTTCTTTTATCAGTCTTTGTTTTAATTCTTGTTCTTCTGGTGTATTATTTTCTTTATTATCCTTGGCACTTTGCGCGCCTTCTGCTTGCTTATTCTTCAAAGCAACATGACTCTTAAGTTTGACGATTTCGAACTGTTCAGAGTTGATTTTCGCTTGGAGTAAAGACTTTAGTTGTAAGTATTCAGCGTTTTCAAGTTCCAGTCTCAATACTTTGAGTTCTTTTTCGGTGAGTTTAGGTTTTTCTTTGACAGGTTCTGCGGGAGGGATCTCTTGTTCAGGTGTTTCTTTTTCTTTTTTAGTTTCGGGTTTGAATTCGAAATTGTCTTCGAATTCTGCTTCGAATATTGGTTCTGTGCTGGGGGATTCTTTGGGCTCTTGTATTGGTTCATTCGGTGTCTTTACTTCAGTAGTTTCTTGTGGTGTGAGTTGTTGTATTTCTGTCGTCTGTAATGGTTGACATGGTTGAGAAGGTTGTGAGTTTCTTCGCGCGGGTTCTTCCTCTGGCTTGCTTTCTGGTTTTTCGTCTAAAGACGCGTGTTGTGGTTGTAGTGAATTGCCGGGTTCTACCGATTTCTGTACGGAGCGAAGTTTTCTCTGTAATAGAAGGCTTGTATTAGAATATAACTCATTTGTATACGTCCTAAACACCGTAATGTATACATATTTTTTATTATTATTTAAAAAACATAAGCAAAAAAGTTAGGTGAAACTCTTTAGTTAACTTCAGAATAATAAAAAAAAAGAAACGAATCGATGATGACACAGAACAGACAGAATCTATCAAAAATCTTGTTACAAAAAACGTTGAAAACATTGTCTTTGAAGCTTCATTAATTAATTTAATACGCTAATGCGAAAGATACTTTCGATTCGAAACAAGTTTATCTTGTTTATTCGTTACGCAATTCGATTCCGAATCCATGACGCTCATTTATTTAATGATTTTTTCAATGATCTGATACTGTGAGAATGTTTTAACAGTTTTATGAATATTTTTAAATGATTATTTAGATGTTATTTGTTATTTAAAGAAGAGTCGTGCCGTGAGTTTTTTTTATAAAAGGATCTATGTACTTAACTATTAATTGATAAGAAATGGGATATCACTCCATGTAGAATATTGATATTCAGCTGTATCCAGTTAGACTGGAAGTCGACCCCAACATAGATGGGAAAAGGCTAAGGAGATGATAAGAAATGAGTTAAAAGAACTACTGAGAGGGTCCCCAACGAAGATGGGGAGACCACGACCTTAACAGAAGAACTGACCCGGTACTAGCTAAGGTGAAGGCGACGAGGTAGCTCGCGAAACTCAAATTTCCTTGTTTTTTGCAATTTCCCGGTCAGTGTCAAGTCGTATGTTAAGAATGCCTTTTTCATTACTCTTGACACTTGTATGAACTGAGACGGTTGTTTTGGTGGTTTTAATCATTATTACTCAGTAAATAGACAGTTGTTACTGTCGCGAATTCCATTTTATTTAACATACGACTTGACACTGACCGGGAAATTCCAAAAAACGTCGCCTTCACTTTAGACTAAATTGTGTGGAACCGAGAGAGAAGCCTTTGCCAAACAGTAGGACGATACAAGCTAGTTGTCACGGGCACTAAAATGACACACTTCTCATGGTTGGCGATTGTAACTGCGAGAACTAGAGACCTTTTTCATAATAGTATAGGGTCCAAAATATTATGTTCGTAGCAACGTAAAATTGCAATCAATATAATTGGAGAAAAGCACTTAGAAGTTCCTACGTGTATACATATTATCGGTCACTCGTGACTGAACACGTGCACAGATTAGTAAACTGACCTTGTGCTAAGTCAAAACTCAGTTTAGACAGCAATTGTGTAGTTAACAAAAAAAATCTAATGAGTCCGTCATATAGATTACCAAAAAATATTGGACACGTGTTTTTTCATTTTTTCTTTTTTCACGTAAACAAACAATGAAGACGATACAGTGCTATGAAAACTCGTGTGACGTCATACTCTAAGACATTAGTATGACAATTTTTAGCGGTCAGTGACATCACCAACCCCCACTCAGACCTTTGACGCGTTTTTTCTTCGTCCATTTTTATTGATTTGATCAAACAAAAAACACGTATCCAATATTTTTCGATAATCTAGCAGACGGACTAATTAGAATCACATTTTTTTTTAGTCAGAAAACATCCCTTTATAGAAGACAGAGGAAACTCCTTTCAAAATCAACACAACATCATATCCCAAGCCTTTTCCTAAATATGATGGTGACGGCTTCCAATCTAACCGGATGCTGAATACCAGTATTTTACATGGATTGACTGCCTAGCCTATCTAACAACCACAACCCAGTTAACTCAAAGATCGATCCGAGTGGCAGTTAATTTCCACGAGCTCCTCCAAAATCATCACAAAACGATCACGACCGGAAATACTTTTTGAAATCGGACTGAATTGCTCTAAATCTAGTCACTAGTCTTAGTAGGTAATTATTATAAGGTTTCTCGTTATTGTACGTATTAAAATATCTATTAGTTTATTTAATTCCATCTGTATATTTATGTAATAGTATGCACCAATTTATGTATTGTTTACGAAATGGTATTATCCTTTTTATTTTTTATTGTATTCGACCACAGTGCTGTCCTATTTGACCCAAAGGTTGACTGGTAGATAATGCCTTGTGGCATTATTAAGTTCGCCTATGTACCACTCTTGTACATGAAGTTTTAATAAATAAATCACAAATGCCGTTGTCAAGCGAGGAGATAGTAATAGCAACATACCGAGAAGATTAGGTAATTCGAAGGTCCTAAGGGCCTATAAGGGATTTAATTATTAAATGATTTTGACCTCTAATGATTAGAGATTGAATGTCTTTGGCGGTGAATTTCCGGGATCAAAAGCAATGAAGTTATTTTATTTGTAGAGCTAATAATAGTCAAGTAAATTGTAGACGACCGCGATAAGAAACCGGTGTGACTAATACGTTTGTCATAATACCCTCTAGCAAACATGTACAGTATAGTTAATTAGTAAATGTGATATATACACAAAAGATGAGGAAAACCACGAAATTATGGCAATGTTTTGTGTTCTATATAGAGTTGGTATTGTTGATAGTTTGTTTTGGAATGTGTGTTAAATTTGCACAAAATATGTTGAAAGATTTTTAAAATAAAAGGATCTTATTTTCTGTACTTACTCAACTTTGTGTTGTTGTGTTGAGAAAGTTAAAATTTTAGATCATAATAAGTCTCATGTTTACATCAACCGGACCCAAATCTAGACTCATAGGCTGGTACTGAAAAAATCCTAATGGAAAAGGCCAATAATACTTTGCCTAGCTGGGAATCAACTCGGGACCGCCGGACCGCCGGTATCGCAAGTTCCGAGGCAGATATACGTTAATTAAATATACGTTTCTATATTTAGGAGCTGTACATTAAACGTCAATGTGCTCAAGAAAAAATGGCTGGTTTGTGTGATTGAAGAAGTAAGATAATGGTTGGTCTGGTGCAAGTATGGAAAGGGAACACCGGTCTGGTCTTTAGTCAGAGCCTGACAGACCCTTCCGCTCCAGGGGGAGGACATCCATGAGGATTTTCCCCCGCGGAACGAAATAAAAATATGACCTCAAGTAATATAGGACAAGGATGGACGACAAAAGGTAAATCCTACTAATATTATAAATGCGAAAGTTTGTGATGAGATGGATAGATGTTTGTTACTTTTTCACGCAAAAGCTACTGATCGGATTTAAATCGAAAATCAAAATCAAAACTCATTTATTCAAACTAGGCTGATAAACAGCACTTTTCGAATGTCAAAATGTACTTTACTTTACTTATTTACAAGAGACAGTCCCCCAAAACGCCCTTCGACACTTCGTAGTGTTTTTGCTGGAAGGTGAAAGTAGACTGGTAGATAATGCAGATGGCATTAAGTCCGCCTTTGTACGGTTTTATTACTTGTGCGTAAATTTTTATTAAATAAATAATACTGGAATTTGGCACACAGGTAGACGTACGTGTTAATCTTGCTTATAATCATAAGCAAGATTAACACGTAGGATATTTTTTACTCCGGTAGTACGCTCTCGTGAGACAATTACCGAACACCACGCAAGCGAAGCCGCGGGCATAAGCTAGTACATATATAGTTATTAAAGTAACTTACATAGGGTATGGAATACATTACACAAGCTCTAAATTAAACCACGTTAGGCAACGTTTTGGCATTCAGAACTGTCCGTGAAATATACACTGCAAAACGAGGACGTTGATATTTTCATGCACGGCTAATGAGTCGAGTATTATCAATTTGAATAGTGGTAGGCATGCACTCTTTTAGCATACCATTCTTTGTCAAAAAGTGAGATATAGTGTGAAGAATCGAGCGATTTTGAACCGTGCTTATAGTAACTATAAGAATTATTTTCTCTTGCGCTGCTGCCTGTAAATGATTATGGTGCTTGCTAGATCTGCTTTAGGAGTGATAAGAAATAATTGAAAATGACCAAATGACATATATCATTGCGGTGACCGCAATAAAAGAAGAGAAATGGTGATTGAAATGGACTTGGATGCCGATCAACTATCTATCGTAGTGCCCTAAGATGATAGAAGTGAAATAGATACATATAGAAAAAGAACAGATTAACAAAAAAAGTGTAACTCGGTTCTTTGATTGTCTCATTGACTTTTTTGCTAACGACATCCGAAAGTAAAGGTATTTAAGACATTCTTTTAGTTTTTGGTTTGGATGCCCTTTTATCATTTAATTTTGTAGTTGTAGTATGCCACACAATTTTTGTCACGAATTAATTTTACTAACTTAATAGCAATTCTAGGTAATGTGAATATTTAGTTAGCCTTTACGGAAACATGCCCGAACGCCTGATGAAAAACTCGTATCAAATTCACTCGCTCGAGCTTTGTTGTAAGCCACTTCGATGCAGAATCGTCGGCTGGCTATGTAATAGTTACGGCTGTTCTAGCAGTCATCCAGTGTTAGCAAGGGATATCTGTGGAGGATGGGAAATCCGCTCTGAGCGGAGCAGAAGGGAGTGACAGACTTCTACTAACTAAAAACCACCCATGTTCGTTCTTTGTGTCCGGGGCCACGGTATCTCTTTCGAAAACCAAATGAATAATTTGATTGATTGATTTTTTTTGTTTTTTTTTTTGATTTGATTTGATTTTTGTGAATAATTGTATTCTTTTTGAGCGAAATAAATTTCTTAAACCGTAACAACCCGCAGCCCCGACAGGAACGGTTACACTAACTCAGATCAGATTCAGAAATTGGCTATTTGACTACTGTTACAAATAATCAAAAATAATAAAATCGATCAAAACATGGAGCTACATGCTTTAGAAGTTTTTGGAAGGGGGCACTTTCTACCTTTATGTCGCGCGGTAACGGTCATTTGTACTACGTAACTATGGCGCTATAAAATGTGACGTCACGTTTCTGTAGCGCTGTCTTTGTCTAGCACGTCATTTAAAATCAGTTAAAAAGCAGGGCGTATCTTTTTAAATGTCAGTGGCTATCATAGTGTCCAGCGATTAACTGTCAAATTAAGCCATTTTTTTATTGATTTTATTACTTCTTCGTCTGTTGGTTCTTTGAAATAACATAACATTTTCGTGAATTTTTAACAGTAGTCAAATAGTCAATTCGGTGTAGAGGTCAGTTAGAGAGTCGCTTCATGTTGAAATTGCATCTAAGTATACTTAATGTCGACTCCAACATAGTTCACCAACAACCACAACACCCACAACTCAATTAATATTGGATAATATTATACAGCGAGCAGCGGAGCCCCAGTGGTGGCGGCCCCCACTTACGAACAGTAGGTCGTGGGTTCGAACCCAGGCAGGCACATTACTTTGTGTAATTTATTTCATCACCGCTGCTCTCAAAACGGTGAAGGAAAACATCGTGAGGAAACCGGCATGGCTTAGAACCAAACATTCGAAGACATGTGACATCTGCCAATCCGCACTGGGCCTGCGTGGTAGATTACAGCCCATTCCCTCTCAAAGAGAGGAGGCCTGTGTCCCAGCAGTGGGAACATTAATAGGCTGTTGATGAATATTATACCGTGGTTAAACTGGTAGTCAGACTTTTGGTACACTGACTACCTGTAACAACTATCAAAGGTCTTCAAATTACAGCCTGGACCAACGGCTAACATACTTTCCACGGAGCAACCTAGCCAAGCGCAGCTTAACCTGAAGATCGACCCTCAATGATGATCTTACCTTTAGCTGAGTAACAATTCTCTGTGCCTCCCACAGCTGTTGATCCCTGGCTGGTGTGATGAAACCGGCGTGCATTTCAGCGTGTATCTGATTCAGTAGAGATTCTTGTTTGCGAAGTTCCTGGCTTATCTCTGGAGCCGTTTCGGGGAAGTCTGGAGGAATTGATGCGAGTGGTGGCACGTATCTGTGAGATAGAAAATCGGTTTATTTAAGTACTAGCGGGACGTCACGCGATTTCACCCGCGTAGTTCCCGTTCCTGTGAGAATACAGGGTAAAAAGTAGCCTATTTAACCCGGGGAGCTTCCCAACGGTAAAAGATTTTTCAAATCGGTCCAGTAGTTTCGGAGCCTATTCGTTACAAACAAACAAATCTTTCCTCTTTATAATATTAGTGTAGACACGCATCATAAAAAATACGGAAAAAGGTCTTAGAAGCATGTCCTATAATTATTCGTATGTTAAAAACTTTTCGAATTGTTCTGGTACTCCTCTAATCATTGATCTGATGATTGATAGTATGAGGGCAATGTGAGTCGAGTTGGCTTGTGACTACGTGTAAATTCGCTGAAATTCTTGATTGATTATGGTTTGCCAGTTCTCATAAGCATATGCCCCTAAAAGTTCCCAATCCAAGCGTGCTTTCTGGCTGGAAGCGTGCTCAGTCAGTCCCGTCCGAGCGGACCTTTTTTTTTTTTTTTTGGCCGGTGGAAAATCATCGAATAACCCCTCCGTGTGAGAGTGTCAGACTTCTACTGACTAAAAACCACCCATGTTCCTTCTTAGCCCTCTATGTTGAGGCCGCGATAACTAGTGTACAACCCGCGGCCCCGACGGGTCCGAGCGGCCCTCAAGTCAACATTTCCGGAGAAACCCCGTGGAAGGGCGAAACACGTGTCGGTTTTCGCTTCGCCTGCATTTTCACATTTTTGCGTATCCAAGCCTGGCTCTACATAACATAATATCACGCCTGTAATTCCTGAAGGGTTAGGCTGACCTGTACCTAATAGTACAGTTATGTTTAAGTCCCATGTAATAGGGGGCGAGCCTATTGCCATCAACGGGGCACAAATCCATACCTCCGGCTGCTACTAAGATATTCCTGACGAAAAAACCAAGATATAGATAGACCTAGATAACGCAAGAGCAACTACTTCACGTGCCTAGCTTACGTGCAAAAATCGTAAGACGCCACTTTCGCGCTCAGTCTGCATTGGTGTATAGCGCTAGTCGGACGTCGGTGCTGGTGCAAAAGGCGCTTGTTGGGGCGAAGGAGGCGCCGTACGCGGCGGCGGCGGCGTCTTTGAATCGATTTGGTATTCCGATTTTCCCTGCGTGTCATACAGATCGTGATACTTGCGTGGTCTAGGTCTATCTATATCTTTGAAAAATACCAATAACAATTTCCCAGGAACCTCATGTTCAGCAGTCACGATTACGAGATAAATCACTTATTTATGTGTATAACTTACTTAGTCAACTGGACATCTGGGAAGAGTTTGTCAGCCTTGGAGATGAGGTATGTGAGTAGATTGAGCGACATGTTGAGTGCAGGACCCATGGCAGTCGCTATCGTCTGAATGTTCGCGTGGTTCGACTGGAAAGAGGAAAAACGTTTTTGAATTACAAGTTATAATGATTTTGATTATTTAAGTTTCGACAATAATCACCAACTGGTAAAGGGTGTACAAGTAAGTACCCTTAACGCAAACGAAGGGCACTTGTTCTCTCCACCACTGCGATAATTTCTTGGTTCTAGACCATACCTTGGAACCCCCTAGTTACGGAGATATTGGGGGTCAAAGTTCCAAATTTTGCATAGCTGTTTTTGTAAATACTAGTTTTTCAGGTTATAACTTCACTTAAATTACCTCCATAACCAGTTTACTATTCAAAGCATGGATGCTTTGAATCAATGTATCAATGTGTGTGTGTGTGTGTATGTAATGTGTCTTTGTGTGTATGTGTGAGTTTTACCGTAAAACGTGATTTTTGACCCCAAAAAAAAAGTCGGTTCCCAACAAAATTTTTTGCGTACGGGTACTTAGTTTGATGTACAGAATGCTTGGTTGACGTATGTGAAGGGTAAATTTACACCCTGTATAGCAGTGAAAACTTAGTGGTTTTTCAGATCCACGTGCATATTATAAAATGATCACTTGTTTGGTAAACGGAAAACATCGTGAGAAAACTAGTATGCCTGAGAGATATTTCTGTACATATAAGAAAACCAGCATGCCTGAGAGATATTTCTTTACATATAAGAAAACCAGTATGCCTGAGAGATATTTCTATGCATATAAGAAAACCAGCATGCCTGAGAGATATTTCTATACATATAAGCCAAGTCAAGGGCCGTCGGGGCTGCGGGATGTTGTAAGAGATACCGCGGCCTGGAGATATAGGGCTAAGAAGGAACATAGGTGGTTTTTAGTCAGTAGAAAACTTACACTCCCTTTCGCTTTGCCCAAGAGCGGGAGGGGTCATTTGATGATTTTCCCACCCCCAAAAAAAGGGTCATAGGCGGCATCCCGTCGGGTCTGCGGGCTGTTCGAAAGAGATACCGCGGCTCCGGCACCAAGGGCTAAGAAGGAACATAAAACCACTCGGTTTTAGTCTAGTCAGTTGAAGTCTGATACTGCCTACCGCTCTGCCCAGCGGAAGGAGTCGTTTGATGATTTCCCACCCCCCAAAAGAAAAACTTTTAATTGAGAGAGATCAGGGCGTTGGTCCTGCACCACCGCCAATTACTTAACTCCGGTCTACTCCTGAGAAATTTCCATTTTTTATTTTTTTTTTCAATATTTTTTGAACTTGGCTCTATTAAGACTATAGTGTAATGTGCCCACCTGTTCGTTAGCCACAACGCAGGCAAAGTGCGTTATGAGCCAGCCCAGCAGACTGTAGTTAGGCGGCGGCAGCTTGCCTATGAGAGACAGCAAGGTTGCCTCGCGCTGTGGCTCTGTGATCGCTGTTGCTTGTTCGAACTGACCGTGTAGCTCTTGAGTTAAAATAGAGTCCGGGAGTTCGCTGGAATTGTCATAAAAGTATTGTTTAGAATTAAATTGTTCAGGTAACTGAAAAATAACGATCATCACCTACAGTATCAGGTGATGATCACAATAGGGGATCAGACTGAGTCAAAAAACAATGATTCTAATTAGTCCGTCAGTTAGATTATCGAAATATATTTTTGTTTTATCAAATTAATCAAAATTGACGAAGATAAGATGTGGTTGTGACGTCATTTGTAGGTAAAAAAAAGCACTGTATTGACTTCATTTTTTGCTTATGTGAAAAAAGAATACGTCTCCAATATTTTATGGAAATCTATCTGACGGACATGCTTTAGAAGTTTTTGGTGGGGGCACTTTCTATCCTTGTCGCGCGAAACGGCCATTTGTACTACGTAACTGTGACGTTACTACGGCGGTATTAATTATGACGTCACGTTTTGTATAGCGCTGTCTTTGTCTAACATGTCATTTAAAATCAGTTAAAACTAAGCCATTTTCTGATCGATTTTATTGCTTTTTATACACATCGTGTTATTTCTGTTAGTTCTTTGAAATAACATAACGTTTTCTTGAAATTTTAACAGTAGTCAAGTAGCCAATTACAACGAAATTTGCCACTGAAACCGAACATCATCTATTACTTAGCCTTTACCCAACTATGTTGGGGTCGGCTTTTAATCTAATCAGGTGCAGTTGAGTACCAGTATTTTACATAGAGCGACAGCCTATCTGACCTCCTTGTGGAGGTTACATAGGCAGTCGCTCCCTGTTGGACTACTTGATAGCCCTAATTTCAGGCCGGAAATTTGGGGTAAAATAGGTGTAGCCCATTTCACGAACCAACCTAGACAAGCATGGCTTAACCTGAAGATCGACCCAAACGGCTGTTCTTATTTCGCTAATGGAGCGCAGTATAATAGGTGTTAAATTAACGGATCGTGTTCGAAATGCAATATTGCGCTCCAAAACAAAGCTGACGTGGCTCAAAAGGCTGCCCAACTCAAGTCTGGGCAAGACGCCTACCACATGCAGGACAAACTGTGGGCAAAAATAGCAGGATAATGGTGCCACGACAGAGTGAGGCGGGGTCGCGGCAGGCCACGAAGGAGATGGCGGGTCGAATTAGACAGGTTCCGCCAGAACTGGCAGGAGGACGCACGGGATCGAGAGAAATGTAAGGAGTGGAGGGCCCAGGAGTGAGAAAAAAAAACTAATACTGTCACTTCAGAATATTTTTGCCATGAACGCGGGATGACTTGCAACAGTGTCGAAAAATCAGCTATTATAGGATGATTACGGAAGATATGGCGTAAGTGACAGTTTTAGGTTAATTATAAACCGCGGAACCTTAAACAGGAGGAAAGATTTCAACATTTAACAAGTCGGGTAAACTTTGCAGCGCGTTTAGACAGCTATGTTCAAACCTCCGTGGACCCCGACTTCTCCACGAAACGCAACATTTTTAATTGTATCAAGGTCCCCTTTACGACGGTTCTTACAAACAAAAAATTCACTAAGCAAACTGTTTGTTCGACCCTTTTGTGTCAACTATGTGAAGACCACACAAATATGTGACTGGCCTGTTGGTCTAGTGGTTAGTGACCCTAACTGCTATGCCGGAGGTCGTGGGTTCGATTCCCACCCAGGACAAATGTTTGTGTGATGAGCACGATCATTTGTTCTGTGTCTGGGTGTAATTTATCTATAATATGTATGTATTTAGAAATATATAAGTATGTTTATCAGTTGTCTAGTGCCCATAACACAAGCTCTGCTTAGCTTGGGACTAGATGGCGTTGTGTGATAGATGTGGAATATTATTATTATTATAAAAAAAAAAAAAAAAAAATATTTAGGCGAGAATTAACCCTAATGTTGCGTGAACCGTATTCGAACCTATACCAAGAAATCAACCGAATAAGGTGCATTTTCGCTTACCTAATAAAGCATTTCAGTATAGAGCATGCCACAGCAACGTCCCAATGATAAGGGAAGGTAGGTCCTCGATCCGTGAACAGTTTCTTCAGTTGCTGGAGTTTTATTTTATCAGGTTCTTGTCGGTAGATCTGGTTTGACTTTAGGCCGTATGCCTGAAAAAGTAAAAAAAATAATTAGTTGGGACATTGTCTACAGGCAAATAAATTACGCTTGTAATTCCCGAAGGGCTTGACAATGGTATACCAAATCTACACTAATATTATAAAGAGGAAAGATTTGTTTGCTTGTTTGTAACGAATAGGCTCCGAAACTACTGGACCGATTTGAAAAATTCTTTCACCGTTGGGAAACTACACTATCCCCGGGTGACATAGGCTACTTTTTATCCCTGTATTCCCACGGGAACGGGAACTACGCGGGTGAAACCGCGTGACGTCCGTTGTACCAAATAAAGTAAAGTAAGTAACTTACTTATACTAACACGAATGTTATTAGTATGTTTATTAGGTTAAGATGTCTATAGGTCTTTGTTACCTGAAAATAAATGTATTCTATTCTATTTTGAGAGCAGTGGTAGCCTAGAGGTGGCGGCCCTGATTTACAAACAGTGAGTTGTGGGTTCGAACCCAGTCAGGCGCATTATTTTGTGTAATTTATTTCATCACCACTGCTCTCAAAACGACGAAGGAAAACATCGCAAGGAAACCGGCATGTCTTAGAAGCAAAAAATTCGAAAACATATGACATCTACCAATCCGCACTGTGCCCGCGTGGTGGATAAAAGCCCATCCTTCTCCTAGAGAGGAGGCCTGAGTCCCTGCAGTGGGAACATTATAGGCCGATGATGATGATTCCATTCTATTCTAAATCCCATGTAATAGGGGGTGAGCCTATTGCCATCACCCTATTGAGAAATTCTGAAGGAAAAACCCAATAACTCTTTGCCTGACCGACCTAGGAATCAAACCCAGGCAACAATCGCGTTTGCAGCACCATAGACAAAAAAATCTTTCCTCTATAAACTGGTGGATAAATAAAAAAAGTAAAGGGGTTTGGGCATCTCGAAACAACAAATATAACATCATTAGTACGATTTATACTTCTTCCTACTTCCAGAAACCGGAAAATCAGTGTATTTTACACTGATAAAACAAAACATTACACTAAATTTTTACACTAATTTTTTTTTTTTTTTTTTTTTTTTTTCCCTTATCTTAGGGCTCATCAATAGGATGGACCCTAATCTTATTACAATCTAGCCTTATAAATAGGCTAATAAGTAATTAAATTATAACCTAAACTAATAAATTGTCTTTACTAAGAATGTGTCCAATAGCACTTTTCTTATTGTCTCTATTAAGGCGAATACACTTCGTTCTTGTGTTCGTTTGGTACATTTGTACTTTACACTATTCACTATCACTAAACACTAACTCGAACGGTTTTGTTCTTTTTAGCCTTCTCACTATGTTTGTGTGGTCGAGAAGCTGGATTGCCTCGACGTTCACATGCTGATGAAGTCTCTTTTCGTGAGCTTCTGCAAATTTCTGGATCACTTTTTCGATGAACTCAACTTTTAGGTCCCGATGTAGGTCATCATTTCGTATGTACCAGGGTGCATTTACAATTTCCCTTAGCACTTTGTTCTGGAATCGTTGTATAGTTAATATATTGGTCTGTTTGGTGCAGCCCCACAGCTGGATACCATAAGTCCAAACTGGCATCAGGACTTGCCTGTATAGCAACAATTTATTTTGCACGGACAGCGTGGAGTTTCTTCCAAGCAGCCAATACATTCTTTTAAATCGGTGGTCGAGTTCATCTTTTTTCTTCTTGACGTGGGCTTTCCAGCGTAATTTTGCGTCAAGGGTCATACCGAGATACTTGGCTGTATTCTCGTATGGGACTTGTTTAGTGTCAATGTAAACTGGAGAATACTGGTGTTTTTTGTTGGAAAAGTCTATGTGAACAGATTTGGATTCATTCAGTTTAATCCTCCATTTTTTGGTCCAGTCATAAACTTGATTTACAGCCATTTGAACCTTTTCTACTGCTTCTTCGTGGCTGTTTCCTACAGCCATTATGGCTGTATCATCAGCAAAGGTCCCAACCGTGTTTTGCTCTAATTCAGGAATATCGCAAGTGTATAGTAGGTACAGGACCGGACCTAACACACTTCCTTGCGGTACGCCAGCGTTAATTTGTTTCAGTTCTGAGTAGGCGTCTTCTTGTCTTATTCTAAAGACTCTGTTCAAAAGGTAAGATTCTAATATATCTGCAAACTGCTTCGGTAATAGGCTCTTCAATTTATGTATAAGGCCTTCATGCCATACTTTGTCAAACGCTTGCGCCACGTCTAGGAATACAGTAGCACATACTTTCTTGTCTTCGAGGGCGTTTTCTATTACGTCTGTGATTCTATGCACTTGATCGATGGTAGAGTGTTTTTCTCGAAATCCAAATTGGTGCTCTGGTATTATGTTTTTACTATCTATTATTGGTTTAAGTTGTTTGAGTAACAGCTTTTCAAATAGCTTCGACATGATTGGTAGTAAGGAAATGGGCCTGTATGATGATGTTTCGTGAGCCGGTTTCCCTGGCTTAGCTATCATAATTACTTCAGCCACCTTCCATAAGTCTGGTACATATTTTAGCCTTAGTGCAGCATTGATAAGGGTCGTTAACTTAACCAGACCCTTTCTTGGGAGGTTATGAAGTACTTCTCCTGTTATTAAATCATAACCTGGTGATTTTCGTGTACTTATATTATATTTTATTTCTCGTGCAACTTCTCTCGGTGTTACTAGTTTTATAGTAACTTCATTTTCTGATGTCACCATATTAGGCAAAGTGTGATCTTCAATGATTTCACTGTCATTGGGTTGAAATATATTTTCTAGATGCTCTGCAAACCTCTTAGCTTTTTGCTCATTACTAATTGCCCATTGCCCGTTTTGACACTTAATAGGTGGGATTTGGGTAACCGGCCTTTTTAGATACTTAGTAGCCTTCCAGAGGGAGTACTCAGTCTTTAGGTCGTTACTTAGATTCCGGAGATAGGTATTGGTTGAGTCATCTTTAAAGTTCTGAATTAGTCTTCTTACTTTTTTTGTCAGGTTATTTAATTTTCGTTTGTCATCAGGGCACCTAGATTGATGCCACGTTTTTCTCTGCCTTCTTTTTTCCATAATGAGCTTCTTAATTCTGAAGGGGTATGTATTTCCCTTCGTCTTCTTATTGAAGTCAGGTGTATTTTCCCACGCTGCTTGCTGGATGTGCATTATGAAATTCTCAACTTCAATGTTCGGGTGTTTTTAATGGGACTTTAAGGTCTATTTGATCATTCAACCTGATCTTGAAGCCCTCCCAGTCTGTACACTTATTGACAAGAGTGGGACTATTTTCTTTAAACAAAATGGTCTCGCTAATTTCTAAATAGATTGCGGAGTGATCCGAGTTCATGTCATAGCTTTGTTCCAAATTTATATAACCAGTTGATAGATCCTTGGTTACGAAAAAATCTATTAAGTCCGGAATTTTATTTGGATCTTTTGGTCAATAGGTGGGCTTTCCAGTTGACATGACATCACATTTCAGCTCTTTTATGGCACTCAGTAGTTCTTTGCCCTTGGTAGTTGTTAGTCTGGAGCCCCAATACGTATTTTTAGCATTGAAGTCACCTCCTAAGATGAATCTACTTCCAAGGCGAGTTAGAAAGCTCATAAAGTGGTCTTTTTTTTATCGTATACCGTGGTGGACAGTAGATGGCAGAAACTGTAACAGGATATTTTTTGGTTTGTAGACAAATCGCGACTGCTTGGATCTCTTTCTCTTCGTATTTAAACTCTTCATAGTGCTGAAGATTTTCTTTTACAATAATGGCACTACCGCCTCTTGCAGAATTGTCTGGGTGAAGTGCATGGTATACTTTGTACCCTTTAAACTTAATGTGAGATTGCTTTGTGAAGTGAGTTTCTGATATCAGGCACACATCAATTTTTTCTACGTCTAATACTACTTGTAACTCATTTTGATGTTTTTGTAACCCATTTGAGTTCCAAGCCATAAGTTTCAGTGTAGTATTCATTTTTTTGGCTTAGAAGTAGCGACTTTGTTGCTATTTTCAATTTTTTTCAATCTCTCATCAAATGATGACATTAACTTTAAGATTTCATTCAGCTTTTTGTCACTGTCCATGTCAGCCAAAGGCGCCTTCGCTATACCTCTTGTAGCTACTTGGGCATAAGAGACGTTTTTAGCTGTAGTTTTTATTGTGCTTTGACTTCTTTGATACTGACTGGTGCTTTCAACTCTTCCAGTAGGTGTATTTTGTTGAGGGGTTGTATTATTGCCTTTCGATTTTTTGTTTCGAATTTGCTGAATTTCTTTAGCTACGATACATCCCCTGTAGTTAGCCGGATGTGGAGCTCCACAGTGGACACACTTTGGCTTTTCTTCTTTTGATTTTCTGCAATCCTTAGTGAGATGTTTGCCTGTGCACTTTACGCACCTCGGTTCTTTGGAGCAGTACTTTTGCGTATGCCCGTACGCCTGGCATTTTTTACACTGAGGTACCAGTTTTGTGGATTTTACCGGTTGTATTTCCACATTACATCCCAACACAGTTTTGATGGTATATATTTTGCTAGTTTCTTCATCATTTGAAAATGTTAGCATGAACATATTGAGTGGTTTTTTGGTTTTCCAACTCAATTTGTTGACTGCTTCTAATATCTTGTAGCCTTTGCCACGCAAGTCTTCAACAATTCTCTCCGGAATGCATGTGAAATGCAATTTTTTTGCCATTACTCTAATTGGCCTCTCTTGCTTGTTCTCATACGAGTGCCAAAGGCAATTGTTGAGTGAGAGGGCCTTTGTTATTGCCCTGTATGAATCTTCGTTTTTGGCATTTACTTTGACAGTATCGCCGTTCATCATTTTGATGCTGAACGCGTCAGCTGCTTGGTTCTCTGATAGAAAATCATAGAATTTCTGGTAGTCCTGGATACCATCTACTACAATAGGTGGTGGCAAAGGAATTTTAATGGGTTTTTCCTTACCTTTATTCTCTTCACTTTCGTGTTCATTCGGATTGGCTTGGGCGGGTGAGGTGTTCAATCTTCTTTTCTTCCTGCTTTTTTGCCGTATCCATCCTGTTTCTCGAGCTAGTTCTTCTTCGTCCGTGGTATATTCAACACGCGGCGGGGGAGAAGTCTCAATGGCGGTTGTAGTTGCTGATTTTGGTGCGTTTTCCGCTTGAAGTTTCAGCTGTTGCTGGAGATATTCTATTTGACCTGTTAAGTCATTTAGGTTTTTTTGCAGCTCTTCACGCTGTTTTTGTTCTTGACAGAGGTACTTGTACAACAGATGTTCAGTTTCTGTTTTTAAGTTTACTCTAATAGTGTTCAGTGTTGGCCTTTCCGAACCCATTGTAGAAGTTAAGCGAGTATTAACTTCGCCTTAACAATAATATTCGCTGACAGCCGTCAGCATTACGCAATAACTAGGTCATTGCGGTGCATCCGACTGGACGGCGTTATTTTGATGCGTAAGCACTTTTACACTGCGGTACGCGCGCGGTCGCATGTAACACAACTGCTCTCAGCAAAAATCGAACGCCGTATCCTAATTTATTAAAAAAAAAAAAAAAAAAAAAAACAATCATGATACTATTATCAAGATTGTTTTTTTTTTTTTGGAGTGTGGGATGTCATCAAGGGATGTCAAGAGCGGTAGGGAGTGTCAGACTTCTGCTGGCTAAAACCACCTATGTTCCTTCTTAGCCCTTTGTGAAACTTCAGTTATGTTTACAACAATGCCTGAGTTTAATCGGCTCACGAACCGTATATCCTACTAACCGTAAGTTCATAGGTACTTTGTCCGTTTTACACAATATCTTTGAATGAATGGATAAAATAATGAAGGAAGTCGGCTGCACTAATTTATAAAAATATTTTGGCATTAATAGGTAATACTTTGTTTGATTATGTGCTTCGACACACGTATCGGCTACCGGGATAACGTATGTTAAGCTGGGCATTTCTTTTATTCGGATGTGCCCGCCACACTATTCAAAAACCACTGCAACTCTGACACTGAAAGCTAGAATCAACAGCAGCGACCACCAGAAAATCGCCGAGATAATGATGCGACGAAGTCCCAAAGCAACAATTTTACTGTTTTGGATCCCGCAACGAAATTAACCAAAAAATAATAGCGGAGTAGGAAAAACATCACATTTTCACTTCCATTTATATCAGCAGGCGACAGAACAGTATAAGACCTAAGCCACAAAGGGACGTATACATTCAGTTAAAAAAGTTATGGGGAATGGATGATTTGTTTATGGTTCCAAATTTAAATTTTTGTTTTTTTTTTGTTGTTGTTACATTGGCACAACTGTTTTCCAGTTTGGCGCGGAGTTTGAATTGCATCTGTTATTTATACTAAATACAGTGCTGTTTTTAGTTTTTTTTTTAGTTACTTATCTAGTGTCTATAGCAAATTTCACTATGGACAAAAACATTGAACAAAGAGTTTGTCTTAAATTTTGCATCGCCAATGGAATTTCGTGTTCGGAGTCACTGAAAATGTTACAGTAGGCTTACGGTGAATCGACTTTATCAAAAACACGTGCTTATGAATAGTACAAAGCGTTCAAAAGAAGTCGAGTTTTGATGGAAAATTTGCCTCGCTCTGCTAGGCCATCAACGTTTGCAACTGAAGTTAACATCGCAAAAGTGAAGAAAATAGTGACTGAAAATCCTCATTCAACTTTGAGAGAGATAGCCGCCGAACTTTCTGTATCTCGCGAGTCGATCCGTACCATTTTGACTAATCATTTGGGTATGAAACATATTACCGCTCGGCTAGTCCCTAAAGACCGGAATTTTCTCCAAAAACTCAATCGCATGCATGCACACAACAAATACCATCGAGCAACCACCATATTCACCAGATATGGCTCCAGCCGACTTCTTTCTTTTTCCTAAACTCAAATTACCACTTCGTGGCACCCGTTTTCAATCGGTAGAAGACATAAAGAAGAATTCGCGGCGAGAACTGATCTCAATCCCGGAAACAGCGTTTAAAAAATGTTCTGATGATTGGATTATTTGTTGGCCTAAGTGAATCGTTTCTAAAGGAGCATACATTGAAGGTGATAAAATAAATTTGGATGAAACAAACCAAACAATCAGACAAACATTTTGTGTATTATTGATCTTTACTTTTTGACAGACAGTACAAATGGGCCGCGAGCCCAGTTGATTGGTACTCGGCCAGTAATAGGGTTAATTTGATTAGGTAGTCACTCCTGAGATGACAACTAATAGAGACTTATGGGAAAAGCAGACATGCTGCGCTGATTCCAAATGAATTGGGCCAAGGGCAGGAGAATCGTGAGTGAAACGCGACAGATGTGATGGGTTTTTTTGAGTGCATTGACTATTGGAAGTAAAGTAACTTATTTAATACAGATCATATCTGCTGAATTTCGCTAGCCAATGCCAAAATTTCGACTCTATACCTGCCCCGCTCCGGGAGTGGGGCAGGTATTCTATACCAATTACAGCGTGTGAAAAGACACAAACTACGCATTTACATCATAGGTATAATAAATTACTGCGTTGTATAGAAGAACAGTACTGATAAATGACCATCGCGACGAAACATTGAGGCTGTCACTCAAAATTACCGTTACGTACTAAAACTAGGTCGACTACGCAACCTTCGTACGGGAACTAATGACACCCGGTAACAGAAAGGCTTAACCAATTTAGTTGGTTGCGAAGTCTTATGTCTACCTCTATGATTGAATGGTGAGACTGCGGTTAACCAATCAGCAACGCTAAAATGTGATCAGATACCAAGTATCACTACATATTATACAAAACAAAGTCCTCTGCCGCGTCTGTCTGTTACTTCGCGATTAAGTCAAAAACTACTGCACCGATTTTAATGCTATTTTTATTATCAATGAATAAAGTGGATCTCGAGGAAGGTTTTAGTATATAATTTGTCCCTGGAAATCCTAGAATAGGTTCCCATGGGGTGCGCGAACGGGATCAAAATTTTTTGATTACTTTTGGCCCCGATAACAGATATCCACGCCGGCGAAGTCGCGGGAATTAGCTAGTAAACTATATTGTTATTGTTACTGAAGAACATCTATTTTCATTTAATGCTAAATAATCAACCGACGACATCGTTATAGTCGCGGGTAACCGATGGATGCAAGCGGCAGATTGCCGTTCGTTATGGCGTTCTATGGGGGAGGCCCTTTGTCCAGCAGCGGACGTTGACGTTGTTGTTTTTCTGGCTGATGATGATGAATCAATCAAAAATCGAAATCCACCTCAATCTTGTCTTGAGGACAGAGATGAGGTGAGGTTGACGAACTAATCCAAAAGAAGCCTAGGAACTCCCGACTTTAATAGATTCGGGTTATATGAACTCGGGAACACCGACGCAGTTCATAATATAGATTTTAGACTTTTAGTTTACTACTATTTGGCAGTTTGTGTAATTTTTTTACGCCTATTTTTATACTCCTACTGGTGGTAATGTTGGTTATGAGGTCACTGAACTGCCTCAGGAGTTGAGGTGGAGATAATTATCCTCTCCTGAGACAGGTCGACTGAACAATGTCTGGACTTTAAAAGAGATCTTCACTGAGTTCGTTATGCCTTTCAACTGCATCTAGAGATCTTCGACACAGGTAGGGATTTTCGGAATTAATAAATTCATTTTTATTTCTTACTGGAACTGATTACTATCGAAAACTAGTGGAACAGCTAAGGATTTAACATTATGCATATTTTTAGACTAGACAAATCTTTTTCTTAGCGTTTCCAGAGCAATCTAAATTGCGTCTAACTAATCCAGCGTCCAGTCAGTTCTTGCAGAAACCAAACAAAAGAACACAGCAACACATTTAAGCTCCAGGGCAGTCATTAAATAATCTCCACCTTGGAAGCTTTTCCCTGCTGAGACCGGAGTCTATTTAAAGACTTCCAGGTGACTCATGTCCAGGTGGCAGAATTTCAGCAGGCGAATTTGTTAGGTAAGGAAATGTTGTCATCTAAGTAGTAGTAAAAGTTACCTGTAAATAATCGATGCTGTCGCGCACAACGAGAGGCAGTCCGGTATCGTCGTGACATCGTGAACGCTCCACCGACTGCGCTAACGGCACGCCGAATATCGGTAACGCCACTGAAACAGGAAGTAATCAACTCGTCACAAAAAACTTAGAAGTACTCTGTGGACACTATTGCTTAAAATATACTGATGAAACACTTTTAACACTGCTATTGGAAATGAGGGTAAGAATCGAATGCTGTTTGAATGTCAAAAGCAAGGATCGATAAATCGGAAAAGGTTAAAAAATATACAGGGTAACCTTTAGAGTATATTGGTTGACAATAGGGGATCGGACTGAGTCAAAAAACAATGATTCTAATTAGTCTGTCAGTTAGATTATCGAAAAATATTTGATACGTGTTTTTTGTTTTATCAAATTAATCAAAATTGACGAAGATAAGATGTGGTTGTGACGTCATTTGTAGGTAAAAAATGTACTATCATATGACGTTTTCAAAGAGTTCACGAGTTTTCGAAGCACTGTATTGACTTCAATTTTTGTTTATGTGAAAAAAGAAAAAACACGTCTCCAATACTTTTTGGAAATCTATCTGACGGACTAATTAGTATTTTTTTGTCCGATCCCCTATTAAAATATTGCTGATAACCAGACTGGAATAGACAAACCGCAGAGCAAGGGAAAACTCCGCGTCATATTCTTGCATATTTTGTATTTACATGCACCAAGAATCCCGTTCAAAGTTGATTGGGAAAATCTGACAGAATCGAGTAGCTAGATGTGTATGGCGACTGTACAAAAAAAATACGGTTATTATAGGCTGATTGTATTGCAGAGTTAATCTTTACAGTAAGGTTTTGCACATAACCTTAAAAAAATACCGGTCGAAAGTTACAAATGAAACCCCACGAACGAAAACCTAGTGTTATTAAACTTTTAGATATTCTGGCTGACGAGGCAGCTTCTGTTCTCTTGCAATCACAGTACACAAAACCCATGCTTCGTGAATCCGCCAACCAGTCTGTTATTAAAAGAATGCCCCCACATTTGAAGGATGACATAGTACATTTGTGTAAACATTATTCAGTCGTTGCGATACCCGTATGTTACACATAAATGGTAATTAAGTTTACCCTAGAATAAGTTATATAACGCTACTGATGCAGCATTTGAGTCTGATTTTCTGGACCCGCTTGCTACGGGAACCATATTAAAATTTTGAAGAAAAAAACAATTAAAAATGTGATTTGGTCGACTGATCCCGGGGATCCATTTCGAGGGGGTCCAATTGACCAAATACTCTTACTTGAACGTGGCTGCCTACTTAGTCCACGTAATCCATTAAAATAGATAAGTGAAGTTAGTGCTACTTGACCTCACCTTATAACAAAGAAAAGAAGGTCAGATAATGCAGGACATTGTCTGTAACTCTGTACCTACCATCTATTCGAAAAGAAGGGGACTATTAACACCCGTAGGGGCTGCGGGTTGTTCGCAAGAGATACCGCGGCCTTGACATAAAAGGTTAAGAAGGAATATGGATGGTTTTTAGTCAGTAGAAGTCTGACACTCCCTTCCGCTCTGCCCAAGAGCGGGAGGGGTTATTTGATGATTAACCAACCCAAAAAAATAGGTACTACTAACATGGTTTTACAAACTATTTAAACATTGGACACTCATATAAAAAACATATTTTGAGATCTAGTTTAACTTGCATAACGCACAACAATAAAATTGATGATTCCGTAAACCACGTACACAAGTAATGAAACAGATTAAAAATGCAAACCAGAACACATCACGTCACATATCGATCAAAACATTTCCGTTGTACACGCGCTCTTTTGTTTACATCCGCTATAGTAATTTTATGGTATTTTTATGAGCTGTTACTTGGCAAAATGTCGTGAGGAAAGTTTTTAGTATGAATCTGGAGGGGTTTATGAGGAGAAGAAGACCAAAGAAATGATGGATGGACTGTGAGAAGGATAATATAGCAAGAAATGAGGTGTTTGAAAGGATGACAATAGACAGATAAAATAGAGAATTATGAAAGAAGAAGACCACATGCTAATGAATTGCCATAAGAAAGGGCAAGAGAACGACGAAATTATAACTTACTATTTAATTGCATCTTATCATTTTCCTATTGTGCTTGACTAGTGGGTTGAAGAACCTAAATCGATCAAGAAATGTTTTTTTTCGTAAAAAAAATGCGACAAAGCTTTGATAAACATGTGACGTGTTCTAAAAATAAACATAAAAACTTACCGCCTATAGAAAACCCGTGGATAAAAGGGTTCATAATTAAGAAAAATAATAACAAAGAGCACGAACAGTGCGTTAACTCGTGAGATACTAACAGACGAACGCAGACAATACTCCTAAAGAATTCATGTTTACACGCCGTGTTATCATTTACCTTGAAAAGAATGTCCCATTTAGGCATCGCAGATAATTCTGGTCAGATTATGGCTTTTCCGATAAAAGTGAACGCGCAAAAATCAATTTTACCGCCGATAACAAAGGTGTGTAACAAAAACATTTATGCAACTAACGGAAATTCAGTAAAATCAATATTATTATTTTATTTAAAATAGGCCTACATGGGCACTTATAAAACGTCGACAAATGGTTTGGGATTGTCGCTTCCTATGGAGAAGAACTGGCAAGAAACTCGCATGGTTACGGATACATAATATAACGCCTGAAATCTTCAAAGGGATAGACAGAGGACATATTACATGTACACATTTATCCAGAAATGATTTAAAGGGAACAGGGCCTGCGATATATACATTGACAACAATTTTTGAATTGATTAAAGGACTACCTGAGATTCCAAAACGATTGAACACAAAAAATATAGGAAAACTGATATACTCCTCCACAAAAATAAATGAACACAGACATGCATAAAAAAAAAACAAAAATAATTGCTTCGGTTGAGTTTTCCAGTTTTTTTATATTATAACTTTACTAGCTGTTGCCAGCGGCTTCACCCGCTACAACTCGAAAATTATCCCACGGGAAGATAAAATCGGGATAAAACTATCCTATGTGTTAATCCAGGTTATAAACTATCTGTGTACCAAATTATATATAAATCCGTGCAGTAGTTTTTGCGTTAAGAAGTAACAAACATACACACTCACAAACTTTCGCCTTTATAATATTAGTGTGAAGTGTGATTTCCACGGTCCCTGCAGAATTCATTGCACCAATCAATCAGCATGATATTTTGAGTCCGTATGCTGAGTCCGTCTACGAAAAACAAGATGTTTCACTACCAAAATCGTTTCCCAGCAATAATTTTGCGTAGAGTTACTAAGTTTGATGTACAGATGCTTCGTTGACGGCCTCGTGAAGGGCCCGTTTACAACCTGAACGAGTACTGATTAGCAGAAGAATTTAAAAGTTAAAGTCAAACATAGACAGATGTTTACCTTTCCTGTGCGTCATTTTCAATCAGTTGTTTCTGAAACACTTTGATCAGAGGCCAAAACATAGTAGGCGGAATGTAATAAAAAACAAACTCTTGATTCAGACTGGTTTGAATTGTTAGAAACTAGATTGTGCTATCTATGTTGGGCCTGTTAAAAAGTGCAAAGATTACAACAGCTGATTATGAAAGTTTTGCTATACCCTTTTTACCCGACTGCCAAGGAAGGGTTATATTTTTGCCGGTAATCTTAATGGATATCCTCTACCATGGGAGAATGGATGGACGATGGATCGAAACGGTTCCTCGATCTAGCTAGTTAGTTTAGGTCGAGAGCAAGAGTAAACTGTCTTGTTGGTCTAGTGACTGACAGGACAGGTAGTCAAAGCTTTGCCACCTTTCGGTTCAATAGGGTAGTTAACAAAAAAAAAAACTAAATTACTCCATCAGATAGATTTCCAAAAATATTGGACAAGTATTTTTTTCTTTTTTCACGTAAACAAAAAAATTAAGACAATACAGTGCTTCGAAAAATCGTGTCAAGTCAAAGTTTGCCACGTTTTTTAGTGAAGTGACGTCACAAGCCGAGTCACGATCATTGATACGTTTTATTTTCGTCAATTTTAATTAATTCCATAAAACAAAACATACGTATCCAATATTTTTCGATAATCTAACAGACGGACTAATTAGAATACATCCCTATTCCTAGGTCGGGCAAAATTTTTCCCAGGTTTTTCCATCAAGAATTTCTCAGTAACAGCCACACAGTCTGGATTACATGGGAATAAGGTAGTTAACAAAAAAATCTAATTAGTTCGTCACATAGATTTCCTAAAAATATTGGACACGTATTTTTTTTTATCAACGTAAAAACAATGAAGAAAATAAAGTGGTTTGAAAACTTGTGTGACGTCATTTTCTGAGACATTAGTATGACATTCTTTAGCGGTCAGTGACGTCACAACCCCCACTCAAATCTTTGACGCGTTTTATCTACGTCAATTTTTATTGATTTGATAAAACAAAAAATACGTACCTACTTAACCAATATTTTTCGATAATCTAACTGACGGACTAATTAGAATCATATTTTTTTAAGTCAGTAAACATCCCTATTAAATATAACTGGCCAAATAAGGGTGTAGTTATTGGGTAGGTACTCCTATGTTTATTATAACCTTTCTGGGATTAAAGGCGTGATGTTTATGCGAGTTTACCCTATAGTCGCTCCAAATAAAAACTTTTTGGACAATACCGTGGCATTAGTTCATTGAATTACTCCGACGATAATACCCAACACAATGTATGACCAATCAACTTACAGAACATCTGTTCAACCGTACTAAAAGTGACCTTTGTTAAACACCTTACTAACACAAAAGACGAGTTTTAACTCTTGTTATCTAAATCCATTTTATTAGAAACTTGAAGGTAGATTTGACTGTGTTTTGTTTTCGTGTATTGATAAATACTATCTGATTAATACTGATTAGTGAAGCAGCTAGTTAGAAGACGACGTGGAAATTTTGTCACCATGACCACGCAAAGGATGTATGTCATGGGCAAATGTCGGGTAGTTGTAAATAATAATAAATGGAATAAGACATGGTTCGCTTTGTTAGTAGGTTCCACTCTTAAGTGCCTCGAGTTGTAGCGTGCACCAGTATCGTGGATCCTGTTGCATATAAAAATTAAAATATTGTGTGAGGAAATACGACGAGCTGTGGGCCCATATACCCACGTTTTGGAGCCCCGACACAGCCAGGAGGTGACGCGGTAGACCTCCCAGTAGATCGTGGGACGAGCTGAACAGAACCAACGGCCAGTGGTCCACATTGGCTCCGTATCGAAAGATTTGCAGGCCATGCAAATCTTTCGATACGGAGCAGGCCTTTGACCAGCAGTGGGATGACACAGGCTAACAGTAACAGTGAAGAAATAAATAATAGAAAAATAATATTGCTTACCTCCTAAAGTAAATATCTCTTCAAATGGAATCCCGCAAGTAAAAGTAGAAGGAACTTTCGTCAGCTTCTTATCTTTTTTGTCCTTATCCTTTTCCTTCACTTTTTCCTTTTCTTTCTCTTTGACTTTTTCTTTGTCCTTATCTTTTACTTTATCTTTCTTCTCATCTTTAAGTTTCTCCTTAGATTCTAACTTGAATTTCGCTTTCTCTTCTCTTTCCTGTTTTGAAAACAACAAACTATAAAACACTGGCCGATAAAAAACATGTGTTGCAAAAAAAAATTCTTGTCAACAAAAGACACGACAACGTTACAATCAAACTAGCACAAAATAAAAATAGCACTGCAATACAATCGTGAAATTGTAAACAACACTATAATATTCCCAATAGGTACTTTGAATAAACTTAATAACCGATGCACATCCACCAGTTTACATAAGTATATCAACTTTCAATGCATGATCATGACCGATTTTATTTCACAGAACAAACATTTATTAATTTAAAAAAAAAAACTCGTTCTATGACATTAGAACCTCATTGACAGAAAAAAAAATAAAAATCAAAAATCGAACACGAAAATTCGCGCACCTTTGAGAAAACATTGCGTAGGTGATGCATGACGCGCATTCGAGACCCAACTGAGCAAAGCATGACCGTTCTGCCGCGGTTTATCCAAGGTCGGTACTACATCTAGTGAACAGTGAAATTATGCTAAACTTATCAACTGTTGAACCGCGAAAATTTAACCTGACATTGTGGTATTGTTCTACACGTGGCCATAACATATACTCGTAGACAGTTTCTGCTACATAAATGCATGCTTTTGTTATGTGGGTAAGCAGAAACTACGGAAAGCCACTACGATCTTTCCACACTCCTTTTGCGTCATCAGTGTTCATACATTTGGCTGTATTAAGGGCCTGCTGCACCACCATGTTTATGGTGGGCGGG
Organism: Diarsia rubi; assembly: GCA_932274075.1. Taxonomy (NCBI): domain Eukaryota; kingdom Metazoa; phylum Arthropoda; class Insecta; order Lepidoptera; family Noctuidae; genus Diarsia; species Diarsia rubi. The sequence continues at coordinate 10,994,832 of OW026433.1, read as the reverse complement.
AAATCATCAAATGACCCTTACCGCTCTAGGCGGAGCGGAGGAGTGTCAGACTTCTACTGACTAAAAACCATCTATTTGTCTTTTCGGAGATCGTGAAATAAGCCTTCAATCAAACAAGAAAAAACAAAGATAGATCTACTACACAGTCATATAAATGCGCAGAGTGCAAGGCTACTGTGACAATAGATGTGTCATGCTCACGTCCCTTCAGTTTATTTGGATCCTTATGTGAAAGGGATAAGCAGTATTTTAGCTGCTAACTGAATGCAAGGTTGAACAATGTCTTAACATTTGTCCTGGTGGTTTTGTAAGAAGGTTCATTAATATTTGTTGTGATCATTAGCTTGTCTACATTTATTTTGGTTGTAATATTTTCCTTATTCAAGTTGAATTTTATTTTTTGTTCGGCAGTAAAATTGTTGTCGTTTTCTTGTTAAAACAACAGTTCAAATTACGAACGCTGCTACACAATAGAAAGAGAAGCCAAAAGGAATCGTGACATATGAAACCTTGGCTATTATTTCAGACAGTATACAAATAGATCTAATTGGCTTACCTATAATGAGTATAACTTCTTCATTGTAATGATTCAAGAACTAAATACTTGGGTCAGCCATATTTTCTTTTTGAAGTAATATCACGATATACGGTATGGTAAGAATCTCTATGGGAACAACTGTAGTAAACCATTCGTACATACAGGCTATATTTTTTACGTTTATCTATCAGTGTACCTTCGTCTGTGTGAAATTATTATTAAAAAAACACATTATAGATCAAAAAAATTACCATTCAGCACACTCACACACTAAATGGTTTTTTTATTATTATTTTTTATTCTTTTTATTTATGTGGAACATCAAACAGCTACAGTATATAGTATAAAAAAGAGGTACACAAAACACAAACAATACTGTATAGCCCACAACGATGTTCACAGATTAGCTGTGGAATACTTACAAATAATTAAACGCTAGGATAAACAATAACTAATACATAACAAAATAACAAACTAAACTTACTGGACTATCATGCTTACAATCTATAATTTTACACACTGTACATAAATCAAATCAAAAGAGCTCCTTGAGTATAAGCTCTTTGAACTTACTAGGAGAACTTGCAAAAATATCAATATGTTCAAAGGCCAGGTTTAAAAAGAACGTGTTTTATGGACAGAAGCCAGCATATCAAGCTACTACAATCTGTCAAATTTCTATAATATACTTTCAACTTGATCACTGAAGCATTCGTTTCAAAGCTGATTGGGAAAATTTGACAGTGTCGTGGTCTGTTCGTGGCTTGCTGTGGCTGCCTGCACACTTATCTTATTTGATCACAGTACCTTTGTGAATGGCAACGCATTATATGAGTAATTGAACTATGAATACAACGCCATACAGTACTACATAATGTACACCATAATCATGTGATCACAATCAAATGAAACAACTCACAAATGAAGCAGGACGTGGATTATAATATTTACGACTATTTCTATTTTCGTGGCGACCCACCCCAAGTAATATAGGACAACGGCAGGAAAATGATTAATGATCTGTTAAGAAACTAAAATAATGCGAGATCTTCTCGCATTACTTTCATGGGACAGGCAAACTACCACGGGCAGCGGAACTGTTCGAAAGAGACACCGCGGCCCCGGAACTCAAAGGACTACGGAAACACATAGGCGGGTTTTAGTCAGTAGAAGTCTAGCACTGCCTTCTGCTCCACCCTGAGCGAGAGGGAGAGGGGGGGGGGGGATTTGATGATTTTCAATAAAAAAAAGGCAGAACCTACCTACATGCTAAAGACCTTGTAGCATGTTAAACACTAAAAATCAAATTAATTTGAGTATTTTTGATTTTATTCAAGATTTTTCTGCAGCAGCACAATAAACTCATGGATTTCGTTTATACTGAAAAGCTATGGCGGATATTAAGTACCTATGATTCTAAATATCTGATCTACAATTTTTTTTAAAAATCTTTGTTGTTTAATTAGTGGTAATGTTTCTCCCATAACAGATACAGTCAACAACTTGAAACTAAACAATGGGTAATACACATTTATTATGATAATTATAACCTCTTATTTATGTCCCTATTCGTTCTGGTAAATAACCAACAACAGCCGACACTCATTATACTGATAGTGATTATCATTTATCAGGATCATTCTCCTGCCCTTATATCAATAGGCTATTTGACTACTGTTAAAAATTCACGATAATGTTATGTTATTTCAAAGACCTAACAGAAATAACACGATGTGTGAAAAAAGTAATAAAATCGATAAAAAAATGGTTTAGTTTTAACTGATTTTAAATGACCTGCTAGACATAACAGAGCTACAAAAACTGTGACGTCTCCGATCTGGATAGGAGTGGATGTTACATGGGCATTCAACATGACCTTAGTTTTGTTCATATTCATTATAAGACACACTAACTCACACACTCACTCACTCTTTCGGAAGCTCTACTGAGGTCATCGGGCATTGTACTGAGGTCCTCCATGGGAGACCATGGAGGACCTCAGTACAATGCATGGTTGAGAAACCATGACCACTATATCGTCGGCAAACTGAAGGTGAGTAATGTACTCGCCATTGATGTTGATGCCTAGTTCTCTTAAGTCCAGAACCGTGAACAGCTTCGGAGATATGACGTCTCCCTGTCTCACACCTCGCTGCAGAAGGATAGGTTCCGAAGTCTGGTCCCGAAGTCGGACTGACATGGTGGCGTTTTTGTACAAACATTTCAACACGTACGTGACGTCTGACAAGAGAGAACAGAAGAAAAAAACGTGTTGCGCCGATACTAAGTAGAATGGGAAAAAGATGATGATGAATCCCTATATTCTATTACTTTAAGCCGGGGTCCACAGCGTCATGATATGGTGTTTTACTTAAACACGGTTTACTAAATGTATAATGTCTTCAGCGACGAACAGATAGCGTGTTTTGTTAGAAAATAGGCTTAGTATACTCGACTTTAGACGTGCAAATCAGACACGTATTTACGGACATGTAGTCTCAACGTCGCCCATGTAGCTATGGGACTAATGGGACACCTCAGCCTAATCCATCGACGATTGCAGGCGTGATGTTATGTACAAATTTGTTGCTCCATTGTTGCATAGTAAAATTCAAACCAACATGCAAGTTTATAATTAATAGAGTAACTCACCTTAATCATACTACGTATTTTATCCTTCTCTTTCAATTTCTCTCGTTTTTCTTTCTCTTTCTTTTCTCTCTCCCTCTCCTTCTCGCGTTCCTTTTCTCTTTTCTTCTCTTTTTCTTCCCTCTCTTTTTGCTTTGCTGCATCTTCTAACACTTTTTCTTTATCACGAGATTTCTCACGTTTCTCCTTACTTTTTGTTGGGAATTTAAATGATTTTGTTTTTTTGGATTTCGAAGGACTTCTGGCGAAAAATGACTTATTAATTTTGGAATTATATCATGCATCTAACCTAACGAGGGCAGTAAAAATATAATATTGAATTACAGAACTATTGAGTTATTGCATTATTCTCAATTTTAATTATTAAGATATTGTCATCATCTGCCTTGCGCTTTCCCAACTATGTTGGGGTTTACTTCTAGTCTCATCAGATGCAGCTGATATAAATTAATAACTCATTAATGCCCGATATATGGACATAATTAACAAGTTGTGTCACCTAAGCAGGATACATAGGTAAAAATATGTAGTAGAAAACCATTTCGAAAAATACTATTACAGTTTAATAAGACCGATTCTAAATCTTCCATACAAACCGAAAGGGGTTTGAACTTTTTTGTATGGAAGCTGGCATATTGACCCAACTGCAATTTCGTTTTTTTTTTAATTACCACCCACTTTGTAATTGGTATGTATGGTTAGCACACCTAGATAGTAACGGGTCTCTGTAACGTGACACATTGGGGTGCCATGGTACTGGTAATTTTTCGTTCATCTAAATGTCCTCTACCCATATTATATACCACTTTAATTGTGGGCCACGATTTAAAAAAAAAAACAAAATAGCAGGCAGGTTGAAATGTAGAATACCAGTATTTGACATGGAGCGACTGCCTATCTAACCTGCACAACCCAATTAGTACTGGGTAATACAATTACCCTTTGGTAAAAACAGTTTTCAGACTTTCAGGCCACTGATTACTTGTAACAACTGCCCAAAATCTATATATGGCAACCGGGTCTAACTGCATAATGTGCTATCAGAGGCACGCATAAAACTTGGTATTAATAGGTGATCGACTCAAGCCGCAGTTGTTATTAATTCACAAGCTCCTCAGATAAATATTAAAATGAGTAGGTATTATAACTGACTTAGTATCAGTATCCTCCTCTTGAGAGCTTTCTCCCTCTAGAGCGGCATAACCTCTATCTTTCTTCTCTTTCTTGTCTTTGCGGCGACCTAAGAGGTCCTTTTTGCTCGGCTTTTCATGATCAGCACCATCGCTAACTAGAAAAAAAAAACTTGTTTAAGTGCAGTATAACGGTTGTTTTATTTAACAGATCCATAGGGGGTTTCTAGACCTAATCAAGGATATTGGGAGCAATGCAGTTGATTTCCAGACAGGACAAATTGTTATCGGGTTATTTCCATAAAATTTCTCAATAGGTAGCAGCCAAAAAGTCTGGATTTCTGTCCGGTCGACTGCAAAAGGTTCACCACCTATTAAATGGCAACAAAACTGGTGAAGTGTGGATGAACTATTAGGCACGCCTTTGTCTAACCTTTCGGGGATTACAGGCGTGATGTTATGTAATGCTTGCTTGATAGTTTTCTTGAAGTTAGCATGGGTCACGAAGTTCTAGCGAAGAATATAGTGAATACACGTACATTCATAACACGCATACTTACAGTCACTTTCATTACTTTTCCTGCCACTTTCAGACGCGTACAGGCCTGGAAAATCTTTTTCTACATCTGGGCTTTCAAAATCCATGATTTGGATTGTGAGAATCCACTTATTTCTTCATTTAATATTGTAGAATGGATAACAATTTTCGGCAAAACAAGAATTCACTTTATTTGTGTCATAGATTGTCATAAACACAGACACTCACACTGACAATCTGACATCCATAAATAGAGATGCTACGCATCATACGCTTGACACTTTGCGGCGATGTAAATGATGATGGAAATTGAAGCGAAATTGGACGGAGAGATAATAATAATAAATAATAAATTTTCGTTTATTTTCTCCCACAAGATACATACACTCAATGAAAATTTAAAATGCTTATATATGGAAGGGAGACAGGAGCCCAAACTAAGTAAAAAACTTGTGTCATGGGTCTCCTGGCCTCCTTAACCCGGACAGTTATACGTGAATGAGCTAAATGAGTAGTTTGTTGCTGAGGGAGTGAGAATGTGCATGCATAATAAGAAGTAATCATGCATGTGTATAGGTGTGTGTGTGTGTGTGGGGGGGTGTGTTCGTGAGTGTTTGTGTGTGTGTTTGTGCGTGTGTTTATGAGTGTTTGTGCGTGTGTGTGTGCGCTCGTGTGTATGTGTTAGATGTTTCGGTGTCTACAGAGAAGTTTCTCTGTCTCCTCGTACTTAAGTGTCAGAAGCCATTGGATGACCTTTTTCTTGCAATCTTGTTTCGAATTAGCGTAAACAGAGAGTTTCTTATTAATAAGGTTATAAAGATGCGGACCTTGTGACACGAAAAATTTGTCGCTAAAAGCTGTTCTGGCTGGTTCTGTAGGGCAAATTTGAAAATTTCGACGCCGAGCTAATGTTGGGTTATTTGGGTTGAATTTTAGAAGCCTATGTTGCCTAAGTACGACGGCAAGAATGTAAAGTTGCCTTACCGTTAGTACCTCAGCCAATTGATATAGTTCCGACGTAGAGAATAGTCTTGGTTTGAATAGACTCACCTTGAGTATCAATCTTTGAGCTCTCTCTAATTCTATAAGGCAGCTCTTAGCTGCTCCACCCCAAGAAGAAATACAGTAGGCAAGGACAGATTGACAGAGGGCCAAATAGACCATTTTCATGACTTTGGAGTCTGCCACATGTCTGAGCTGTTTAAATATATATGTCAATTTACGAACTCTCTGAGCAACATTGCTTATGTGTTCAGAAAAACTCAGATTTTGATCAATGGTTACCCCCAAATATTTTGCAGATTGGACTTTCTGAATATTTGGACAGCTACATTTTGAGTTGACAGATAAATTACAAGAATGTGCTATGATTTGATGTAATGAAGAAACGGATTTTCGTAAGGAAAAAGTTATATAATTAGTTTTAGTTGCATTTAATGTAAGTGAGTTGTTAGTTAACCAATGACATACTCTATTAAGGCCTTCTTGAGCATATTTAAATACTTTTGTCCAAGACTCCCCAAAAAAGGTGAGAGTTGTGTCATCAGCGTATGAAATTATTTTACAATTTATAAGATCAAGTTTACACAGTTCGTTGATGTAGCATAAAAATAGGGTAGGGCCCAATATACTGCCCTGGGGTACTCCAAAGTCAACAGGACATTCCGCGCTCAATGTGTCGCCTATCCTGACCCGCTGCGAACGACCTGACAAGTAGCTTCTGAATAACGAAAGTTGTTTGTCTCTGATACCGAGGCCTTCAAGCTTCACCAGAAGCTTGGAGAGAGAGACCGTGTCAAAGGCCTTAGCAAGGTCTAAAAATATTGTAAGGCATTTGTTTTTGTCGTCAAGCTTTCTCGTGACAAAATCGGTAAATGTGTGTACTGCATCATCGGTTGATCTACCCTGTCTAAAGCCGTATTGTGCATCAGAAAGTAATTTTTTAGATTCTAAAAATTTAACGAGCCTCTTGTTTATAATCGTCTCTAATACCTTTGATAGCGAGGGTAGTAAAGATATCGGACGGTAATTATTGACACAGTCTCTCTCGCCACTCTTATGAATGGGTACCACAATTGATTGCTTGAAAGCATCGGGAAATACGCCAAGGTCAAAGCAGCTGTTGAAGATATTAGTCAGAGGGGGTACAATGTACTCTTGGATCAATTTAAGCAGTTGGCTAGAGATACCGTCAATTCCAGTACTACTGTTTAACTTTAAGTTGGCAATGACACTCCTAACCTCATCACAATCTGTCTCAAGCAAAACAAAGGACGCCGCAGCGGTAGCAACATAGTTTGTGTCTGATGTCAGCGAAATAGGAATTATTTTGCTAGCCAGATTTGCACCCACACTAGCAAAAAACTCATTGACTACATCAACAGCGTCAGCCGGTGTTCCCTCAATAGATAGTAATTCACAACTTTTACGTTTAGTTTTGTGTGAATTAGTAATATTCTTAATACTATGCCAAAGCATCTTACTATTATTTTTTGCCTTTTCTAATTCAGTTCGTTCGTATTTTATTTTACACTTTTTAATTATGCCGTTACAAAAATTTCTGTATCTCTTATAGGTTGAGACAAGTATGGTATTATTTGAATCACGTTTAAGTTTTTGATGCATTCGATCCCTATTTCTTATACATCTTAACAATCCTACCGTAATCCAAGGCTTAAGTGTTAATTTATTTTGCGGAATTTTTATTTTTAACGTGTTACGTATTATTAAATTTTGTAGATAATTCACAAAAATATTGGTTGCTGCGTTTGGATCTCGGTTGCACAAAAGTTCATAAAAGTTAGTATTTTTGCATTCCAAAACAATATTGTCAAAATTGATTTTATCCACAGTTCTATTATTAGTAAAGTTAACTCTTTTATTTTTAAGGCAAAATAATGTCGATGCGTGATCTGTTATAGTTGTGTTAAGCACAAATGACAACGACGGTTGATTCGTTTTTAAAATTACGTGATCAATACCTGGTCCCGTAATGTTCTAGGCAAAAAACAGAGACACACGAATGACAGCGGGAAAATGATATATGACGTTTGTACCCCCCCCTGCAACTCCTTCATGCCCCTGTGACGCCTGCGGCTACCCCGGCCGTCCGTCCGCCTCCTCCTCCGCCATCTTGTTGCTTGTTTGATTGTTGTATGTCGGCATCATTCGCGGTAAACACATTGTTTTTCGTCATATTTTTGATTTCTCCGCTAATTACGTTGAGTTGAGCCCTAGTTCCTCCGTATTAGCGTCGAGACTTTCATAATGCGCTATAACAAGTGTTGTGTACCGGGCTGTAGTAATACGCGACAGGACGCTTTATTATTACACAAGTTCCCAGCTTGTGAAAATAGACGCAATAAGTGGTTAGATTCTATAAACTGTGCTTCCCTGCGTGCTTTGAGTGTGGTTGAATTGGGTAAACAATGTGTGTGTCATAAACATTTTGAGGCGAGGTTTCTTACGCAGAAGTCACGTCTTTTGATGCAAGCCTATCCTACTTTGTTCACTGAACATGAAACCTCTACTGGAGTTCCAACACATTCTAACTCAGGTAATTGTTTTATTACTAGCTGTAGTTACTGCTAACTGTTACCTTATTACATAAACTGAAGATTTGTTTTGTGATTTATGTAACTTACCAAATTAACATAATTATTCTCCTGCCCTTATTACAATTTATTTGGGGTCAGCGTCAGTGTGACCGTTTTTGGTATATTTGAGGCTCCGAAGAATGACGAGCATAAGCATATTTTTAGTAGACTAAGTATCGGTATAACATTGGTACAATTTCAACTGTCATGGTATTGTTTTGGTATACTCACCTGGCAATAGCTGAAAAGGAAAATACGTAGGTTTATACAATTAGAAACGGTCACACTGGTCAGTGCAGCAAGTCTTCTTTCATACATCTCTACCAGCCATTGTCTCAGTATTCACACCTTTGTAGCCATATCATCTTTCACACAATCCACATGTGTGTGTTTTGCTGACATCAACCCAAATAACTTAAAAATAATAAATAACTTGAATTATATATTTTTCCAGAAAATCAGAACCCAAGCTCTGAATTAGAACACAATTATTGCCGCACTCTACATGTAGATCACAACTACGCTGCTTCGAGGCCCACAAAAGGTTGGTGTAGGTGTAACTTATTTTGTTTTGTTTGTTTATATTTGTGATTAATTATTCAACCTTAAAAGGTTGAATAATTAATCACGCCAGTCACAAATGATGACAAGACAAATTGTGTCTAGCAAGTAACAATCTTAGTGTTTAGTCATCACAATGATAATGTTGGTGGCTTTGACGGGCACAATACAAAGAAACTTGAAAAAAAGTTAAAGCCGACTTTTAAACTAATTTTAATGTATGTTATTTCTCTTTCAGAATCAGTTCCTTCAAGGGCACCACTTGCAAGCGCTAACATCAATGTTATGCAACAAGCTCTTGCTTATTCATCAGCTATTGAAATGTGTAAGTTAAAAAAGATTTTAAGTTTCATTAAAATTTCTAAATGATATTTTATTATGACTTAACACATAAAATCCCAAGTAAGACACAATTAATTATGTTGTTCTTGACCCAATACGGTTAGTCTGGGACGAAAGCGCTTAACATAGCAATTAAACAAGAAACTTTAAAACTCCATTAAATATTTTGCATGCACGTTTCAGACCCTGTTCCTTCGACATCAAAGGCACCCATTGAGTTCTGCAACACTCGAGAAAAGTTTTCAAATGATGTTTCATTAGCTACCGTTTCAATAACTAAGTTGGGGCAGCAAACTCCAAAGAAGAAAAGATTGACCGCCAAGTACCTTAGTCCAACTTGCAAGAAGCTTTACATGGAGTACAGAAACTCAAGAAAACTACTTAGTTTTCATCGTAGAGCCAAAAAAGCTCTTAAATTTTCAAAGGAGCAACAATTTCAGAAACTGACTGCCAAAATGAATCCTGCAGCAAAAGCCATAATGTGGATGCAAATAAAACAATGTACAAAAAACAAAAAAGGTAGAAGATTCACGCAGGAAGAAAAAATAGTGTCACTGGCAATTCAGAAGCAAAGCCCTAAAGCCTATAAATTTTTACAAAAAATATTTATATTGCCATCTGAAACTACATTAAAAAAAATGCTAGCTAAATTAGTCATTGGACCTGGCATAAATTCACAGATATTTTCATCAATAAAAGAAGAGGTACCTAATCACACCATTTATTAATATCTGACCAATAAGATCATCTGTATGTTTTATCAGATTGCAGTGAATACCAAATAAAAAATAATATACTTTAATATTTTCAGGTATCCAATTGGAAAGAAGAAAAAAAGTATTGTTCAATTTTATTTGACGAAATGGCACTAGATACAGCCGTTACATATCTACAGAAAGATTTTATTAATGGTTTTGTTGACCTCACAGAACGTAGCAATGACTTTGCAGATCATGTATTATGTTTCATGATAAAAGGAGCTGTATATAAATGGCAGCAAGCAATAGCTTATTATTTCTGTGAAGGTGCTACTAAAGCAATTGAGCTTAAATCAATACTGCAACTAGTTGTGGAGGCAGTTGGAGAGACTGGTCTCATTCCAATTGCATTGATATCAGACCAGGGTGCAGCATTCCAGTCGGCCTTGAAAAGTCTTCAACAGGACACTAGAAGGGAGCAAATACTTGCAGAAGAACACATTGGTAATTTGTTTTTATTTAAATGCTCCTGAACTAATGCAATCTTGGATAAATTTAGCACATCTCCTTCATAGTGGTGTAACAAATATTTGCAACTCCATGTGCCACATTAGCGGCCTCATACTGTACAGATGCATTTGTTTATTATTTGTGACATCACTTCCTCATCATAGAAGTACTTATTATAAGATTTTATTTACTATTTTGTTTCTCAAACCATTTTTTTGGATTTCAGATGATACAATCCACATTGATGGTTATCAATTAAACATTATATTTGACCCACCACATCTGATAAAGGGCATACGAAATAATTTTTTGAACAAAAATATTCTACTAAATGGGAGCATAGCAAGATGGTCAGACATTGTTGATGTTTACAAAACTGACTGCCTACATGCTGAATCACGCTTGCTTCATAAGCTTACTGATGAGCATGTTATACCAGAGAAAATAAAGAAAATGAAGGTAGGTTATTCATTTAAATTATAAATGTAAAGAATCATTACTGTTTATCAGGCATATAATTGTTTTCATGCTTCTATCAGTATCTGATTGCACCATTATTATGGCATTCAACATTAAGGAATACGACTTGTGGCTACACTAGTACTTATCAAGCCATTAAATGCGCTTAGTCTTTAAGAGCGTTTATTCCGTGCGGGCTGGCAACGTCGCATTTCTGCAGGTTTTTCGTGATTATTTTGAATAAATTTAAATAAAATCGCAATTTTTTGTCATCTAGATTGTTGGCATTTACAAGTATGTATGCTGTTTTATCAGTCCAACGATCTAGTTTAAAAAAATGTAATGTTATATAAATTTATTGAAATAATCACGAAAAGCTTCCAAAATGCGACGTTGTCAGGCCGCGCGGAATAAACGCTCATAATGTGGCAAAAAATCTACTAGCTATTTAAGTTATACTTCAATATCTAATGCAGACAAATGTTACAATATTAATGCTTGTAGTAAAATAATTGTTCTAATTATAATCCATAATTATTCTATTATATTTTTAAAGTTATTGTGTTAACTTTTCAGGTTAGAAATTGTGCACAAGTTTTTAGTCACACTATGGCCAGTGCTTTGAAATACACTACTTCATTTTGTAAGTATTTATTCACTCTCTCTCCCTCTATAATAAAGTTACCTAGTTTAATCCCTGACAAAGCAGTTATGCTTTCTAGGATTTCAATATATTCTTTTTTTGTTTTTGCATTTATATCTTGTAAGCCCTTGCAGTGGCAGTTATATCTTGTCTGATAGACTAAAAAATATGAATTCTATGTTTATCAGACAAGATATAACTGCCACTGCAATGGCTTACAAGATTTATATAGAAAAACAAAAAAATATATATTGAAATCTTAAAAAGCATAACTGATTTGTCAGGGATTAAACTACCTTACAGCAAAAACTTTTGCTTCATAAAATAAAATTTATTTTTACTGAAAAAAATTATATGAAGTAATACTTGCCTTTTTCCAGCACACTATGCAGATGGCAAAGCAGTGAGTACTACATTGGGAAATACGTCCCAAGTAGTGACCTTCCTCGACCAACTATTCGACAGTGTGAATGGAGCCAGCACTTTCTCAAAGAAAAATAAAGGCAAAGAATTACGGTGCACTGTAACGAAAACGTCACCTCACCATCAATTTTGGCGAGAAGCTATTACAAAATTCGAAGAAATGAAATTTATTGATAAAAATTCTAAGGAAGTTACTGTACCTAGCTTAAGAAACTGGCTTGTAACTCTTAGAAGTTTACAGAGACTGTGGCAATTTTTTGAAGAAAAAAAATTAGAAATAATGCGTCCTAGATATTTTAATTCGGATGGTCTAGAAAATTTTTTTGGAAGGGTTAGGGCATATAATTCAAGGAATAATAACCCAGATTGCCACAGTTTCACAAATACCTTTAAATCATTGCTGATAACAGGATTCATAAAATTTCATTACAATTCATTTAATTGTGAAGATGAATCCTGTTATCAGTTATTAAAAATGAAATCACTGTTTCAAACAAGTGATTTTGAAACAGTTAGTGAAATTGTAGACAATGATAATGATTTACAATCAAGTAGTCCTAACAATGACTCTGTAAACCTTTGCACTACGGCGAGACGTGAACGCTTGAATGTTCATTCAAGGGCTTACACTGCCGGCTGGGTAATAAGAAAAATGTTAAAAAAATCGCAGTGTCGGCAGTGTAAGAAAGACTTAACGTCTAATGAGTCGGGTGTACATAAGTGGGTGTCTCAAAAAGAGTATAAGAGCAAAAGGGGTTTACTATATGCATCCGAACATTTTATTATGCTTTTTGGCACAATTTTTCAAGAAACAAATCTGTTTTTGGACTCAAATGCACACAAGTACAATCTTGCGACCAAAATTTATAATATAATACAAAGCAAGTGTGCATTTGAGTTCATTACGTGCCAAAAACATAAAAATGACATCATTCAGGCATTCATTTCTCTAACAACAAAATTAGCCATTCATAATTGGTGCAATATAATTAATAAAATATTAAAAGGTACAGACATTGTTAGACTAGAAAGCATGAGTAGCAAGCCAGTTATGCAAGCAAAAGCTTTAAGGAAATTTAAGAAAAAACTTAAAAAAAATCCCAATAAATAATATTATTTATTGCAAAACATCTAGTATTTTCATTTACCATCGCCTTTTCCTTGAAGTATGATGAAAATTTGAATGAAAATGGTCTGGGTAGTTTCTATAGCTATACGTACGTAGCTGTATTAATACATCTATTCTAAGCTGTATAATGCATGTCTTTGCCTAAGTACAGGAAACAATAAAAAATAACAACAGCTGTCAAACATCATTTTCCCCTAACCAATCAGAAACGAGTCGCTGTGTCCAATATTTTTTCTATGGGAGTTGTGCATCTGAACCTGTTCTCTATATAGTCTGTGATCAATACAACTTTTACCCCTTGTTGCAAAGTTGTACGCTGGAATAAGGCCATGAAATGATAACAAATCTAGATGAAAGGTTAAAAGATATTACAAAACCCATAGGGAGAAGCTTTTTAAATTCTTTTAGACCTTTGTACAAAGGTCATTTGGCACATATTTTAGAAATAAAAAAACAATAATGGTTAGTACCCTTTATTAATCGACTAAAAGATTAAAAAATCATTTATTTATTGTTTTACTCTGTGGTTTCTAGTCAATCAGTGACATTGAGCTGGGAAAACATGGAGGCACCGCGACATTCTATAGATATATTTGCTTATACAAATATGAGTGAAATAGGATACAGAATGTGAAATATCTTTTTGTTTCGTTCTTTCTAATGCAGTAATCATATTTGATGAAAGAGACAACAATATTTCAGTTGTTGCGAGTGACACAATAATAGGTAGGTGTCGTATTCACCATACTATGCGACAAGTTTCGAGGTAGTTCTGCTGTCAAATGGTTGTTTAGTTTTTGTTTTATTGCGATTTGTGAGAAAATTGCGAGGAGTTTACCTTTAAAACTGCATGTTTTTGTTAGAAAACAGCAAGTCAATATGCAGGCGCGTGTTGTATTGTGAAGTGTAGTGCAAGAAAAAAGGAAAATCAACCTCAATTGTCTTAACACAGGTTAGTAGCCGTTTTCATGCAATAGTATTTAGGAATAGTACACTTTCGATGAAAAAATATTACTTGATCATTAATTTATTGCTAAACTGTTAATATCTGGGTTTATTTCCGTCCCAGAAATCTTTTTGTTAATTCATAATTTAATTCGTTTGTTTACAAACATGAATAGTGTTGTACCGTTGCCGTAATAGTTTCCGATACTAGTTCCTTCGCTGCGCTGAAACGATATCTGTTCGAGTCACCGTACCAGGACCGGTCCGGCCCGTGGTTCACAGAACCGTGATCTGAAAATAAGACATCAGCATAATTCGTAACTTAGCCGATGTAGAGACAGCCCGATTTGTGTTCTTCAGTTATTTTCATAGCGTAATGTCGTACGGTATTTTGTTTTGGGGGAATACCGCCAACATTCAGACCATCTTCGTTTTGCAGAAACGGGCAGTTATATCAATTTTCAAGTTATATTAATTTAATGACTGTTCCTTCTCAGTATATTTATAAAACAATTATGTATGCTCACAAAAAAATAAAGATGTTTAAGAAATAAGCATATTGTACCCACAACAAGGCTCAAGAAAATAGGTGAATCATTTAGATGCCAATGTTTTTATAATGAACTTCCAAGCCACATTCAAAATGTAAGCCTTAATAAATTAAAATCTTTTTTAAAAACGTCAACTTGGCCAGAAAGTTTGAAATGCTGGATTATACAGATTTTAAATTAACCCTTCACACATACGTCGACCAAGCATTCTGTAAATCTAAGTACCCTAGTCTAGTAAAATATTTTTTGCGTAGGAGTACCTACGCAAAAAATATTGCTGGGAAACGAAACTTTTTTTTGGGGTCAAAAATCTAATTTTTCGGTAAAACTCAATGTAGCACTCTTAAAACATTGTGCTAGTGGATGCTTTGAATAGTAAAAGGGTCATAGAGGTAATTTAAGTAAAGTAAAAAAAAAAACAAAAAGCAGCTGTTCAAAATTTGGAACTTTGTATCTCCGTAACTAGGGGGTTCCCAGGTGTGGTCTAGAACAAAAACATTATCGCAGTGGTGGGGAGAACAAGTGCCCTTTGCTTGCGTTAAGGGTACTTTTACACCCTTTATATAGAGGACCAAAAAGCTTTTTTAAAAGACTATCTCAGACACTAATCTACATAGTCTTCATGTGAGTATTCTAAGATTATGTGTGGACTTTTATATGAGACACTAACATTAATACGACGATAGCCACTGACATTTAAAAAGATACGCAATAGCCCTATAGATATAACCGAAAGTACAAACGTAAAAAGCATTCTTTAATAATTTTGTTATTATTCTCAGGTATCAGAAGATAAGTAAATTTAATTATGTGTTTTAGTTACAACGGGCTGTTAAATATAATTCAACCGTGATATCTAATAATACTCGTATTACTATTATGTAGTACTAGTAACGATACTTGTTACATTATTATTATGTTCCATGATTGACACAACCCTAGCATTGGCAGCCATTTTATGTTCCATTCTTGGTTGTAGGTATGCACCTTTTTTTTGTATGTATTTCCAGTCCACTCTTTTATAAGTCTATGGTCATTGAATCCATGTTTACGTGTCAACTGTCAAGTGGCGGTTTGTCATAGAAGATGTTTTGATTTCGGACAAAAAAAATAAATCTGAGAATCTTTTACATAAAAATCACCCTCGGCCCCCCATTTTCCTAATGCCCGGTAAGTATATGAATTTTCTTAATGTTCATTAATTTTATTGTAAGATGCGAAGGAATTAATGACATAAAAAGTGCCGTTACTATTGCTTTAAGCATAAAATAATCATTATCAATGGCATGGTTCGCGGACCTTGCCGGGAAGGCGGAGAACCTCCTTAACAACCTGGATGAGCAAACTGGCGCGGCTTTGCGGAACCATAAAGTTGCGAGAAAAAGGTTCGATGGCCACGGAACAGATTTCGGTACATCTCATAACAACACAGAAACATGGGTGCCAAGAAAAAGACTCACTCGCAGTCCGAAAAGAGCCATGCCTATACCAGACACGATAAAGAATTATACACCCACTCGGAAATCTTCACCTCATCGTCAATCACATGTTGTGATTAAAGAAATCCAAGATTCTTCAAGGAACAGTTCGATTAAGACAAGAAAGTCCCCAACAAGGAATTCTAGTCCATCACGACCATACAATCTGGAACATTGTCCCAAGACATTGGTGCGAGATGTTATGGCAAAGGACACAGATGTTTTAGATCAGTTTGCAGAGATGTCAAAACTTAGAAGTAAGTAAAAACCACACTATAGCTCTTTTTTAATTTACAATAATTTATTCTATTGTATTATATTATACTAGCGGACTTCACGCGGTTCCACCGCATAGTTCCCGTTCCCGTGGGAATACAGAGGTAAAAAGTAGCCTATGTCACCTGGGGGTATTGTAGCTTCTCAACGGTGAAAGAATTTTTCAAATCGGTCCAGTAGTTTCGGAGCAAGATGAAGGATTTGTTTGTTTGTAACAAATACCCAAACGCTGTCCAGGCGAGTCGGATTCGACAATTATTGACCTTTTTCTCAAAGTTAGACCTACCCAACTGGACCGTTTGTCCCTAGTAGTTTGAGTGTAGTGTCCCTGATCTTGATAAGAGTAGGTGTTACATGAACATTCAACATAACCTTGGTTTTGTCTACGTTCATTTTAAGAAAAATACAAGATTTTAAATAATTAAAAGAAGCAACACAACAGAATAAAAAAATTATCCTTCATGTTTGTAGGGCGGAGTTTACCATCTGATTTGGAATTAATATCCACTGAAGAGTTCACATACAAAATGCAAAACATGGAGGTAGAAAATGCAATGCTGAAGAATGAACTCAATGTCATGAACCGAGAGGTCACTGAACTGCTTGAGAGGCTACGCAAGACAGAGGATGGTAATGATTTAGATAGTTCAGGTAGATAAACTTTCTATTGATTTTATTGCATGTGCCATGAGTTCTATAACTTCTGTGTGACTGATGATGATGAGGTTTGGTGATATTTTATTTTTCATTACTTATTCTTTTATTTTGTAAGTGTTCGCAATTTTGTATGTGAGGCGAAGCAGCTATCTATTTACACATAAATAGATTAACCAAACCTTTATTAAACATTTTGCACAATAAAAATTTGTATATTAAAGCAGTATGAATTTCCTTTCACATAATGGCTGATCGTAATCTTTAGTGGTTGTTACCATAAGGATTTTATCGATAATTAACAATGTTATCAGGCTATGTTATGTAAGCTTAATGTGAATATGCAAAATAGTTTTTTGCTTTATATTTTTTTTATATTCCCTTGTTCTTGTACTATGCCCATGCTTTTTGTAGATATGCTGAAACAGGATTCATTAGAAATAAGGATCATCCTTAGTATCTTTCTTTCAGTGTCTTTTCTGTTTTTCTGTATTTTTTAGCAAGTACATTAATTGTTAAATAAAACTCAACAAATCAATTCTCATATCATACATAACAGAAACTTTTTCTGTTCCCACTGCTGAATCCCAGGCCTCCTTGTTGTAATCGTGGTTTCATGAATATTGTTCCCTTAAAAAGTTTTCAACCATGTAACAGAATATCAGCATGTTGCTAGCAGCATTATATGTAGCCAGCAACATGTTTCCCGCGACACAGAAAGTTATGGCCGAAACTATACTGCACAACTTTTTTTTTGGTGTGTGGGAAATTATCAAATGACTTCTCCCACTCTGGGCAGTGCGGTAGAAATTGTCAGACTTCTACTGTCTAAATTCCACCCATGTTCCTTCTTAACCCTTTGTGTCGAGGCCGCGGTATTTCTTTCGAACAACTCGCAGCCCCAACGGGATACTACACAAATTAGTTTCTATCTTTCCATGGTTAAATTCAAACTGATCATAATTACTTGCCAAAAATGTAATAAATCCTTCTTTGCGATTATAGAAATAACAGAAATCCGGGTCAAACAAAATACTTCAGAAGTCTTAAATCACCATCTAACCTTGAAGAACCAGTCTTTGGCGTCACAAATGGAACTGCTGTCAAGGAAGATACAAGAGCACACTAATGCTGAAGTTGCGAAGTATAAGGATTTAAACCAAAGATTAGAAGCTGAAATTGCCATTTTGAGAAATAATAATTCTGATTTGGAGGAAAAGTAATTACTTTTTAAATGTTTTTTGTTGTAGTAGCTATTTGTTCCTAAAAGACTATGTGTAATACGCGGCTATAGCCAGTTCGGTTCGTACGATAGGCCATATAAGAAAGTTGGCCCTAAGGCCCTAAGTCCCAAAGGCCAAATGCTCGTAGTTATTGTGGTCACAGCGGCCTTGCAACAAGTGGTTCACACGACACGTGTATACGCACATCATATTTTCTTGTTATAGAAACTAGACCTGTATCGCCTATTCCACATACATTCTAATGTGTATACATACATCTATCATTTAAATCTGAGGACAGGAGAAGGAAAATTTATAATGTCCATCTTTGAACCTGATAACCTCCTCCTGTTTGAAGTCGGTTAAAAAGAAAGAGAAACGCTCAATTTGATTTACACTTACGTTTCTAAATCACAATATTTTGCAGATGTAAAAAACTGCACGAAAGCACAAAAGATAAGGAAGCTGTACAAACTAAACTCGAAAACGACTTAAGGCACGCACAATCCACCGTCAATGATCTGCAAGCGAACTTGTTGAAAACCACTGACGAGTGTAGAAGACTAGAGAAAGATTGGGAAGCTTATAAACTTAGAGTGAAGAACATGTTGCACACCAAAGATATAGAATTGAAGAAGTTACAAGAAGGGATTAATATCAGTGAAGATACTAAGGCTATGATGGAGCAGGTGGTGCATTTGAAGTGAGTTATTGTGTTGATTTTTTGTAAAGAATTTTGGATATCTGCCACATGTTCAGTCAGTCTCTCTAGGAATTGGTTGTCTCCGAATTAAAAAAGAAATAAATTAGAAGTATGTAATTAATGTTTACTTATATCTTTGAAGTTCGTGTTATTCCTCCATAATATTGTTTTCATCTTTTAAGTTAGCTTCCTATGCAGCCGGATTTTTTAATTTTTAATTTTTATACATTTAAATTATTTTAGAGTGGAGCGCGACGAACTGCAAGACGCAATCGCGAGCGTTCGGTCTGAATACGGCGACCTGAAAGTGTACGTCCAACAAGTAGAGACACGCCACAGTGCAGCCGAACGTGTGGTCGCCGCACTACGAGACGCGCTGAGAGAGGAACGCAACGCTCGCAATAGAGCCGAGGCGAATTGCGTCGCTGTCGCTAAGGTAACATGCACAGGGTAGTGATTTAGGTTGCAAACACATCAACACGAACAGATCAGTACAATCTTACATCGCTTTCTCTTCTGTTGTCACATAGAATAGGGATGTTTAGTGACTTAAAAAATATGATTCTAACTAGTCCGTCTGTTTGATTATCGAAAAATATCGAATACGTTTTTTTTCTTTTATCAAATCAATAAAAGATGACGAATATAATACGCGTCAAAGATTTGAGTGGGGGGTTGTGACGTCACTGACCGCTAAAGAATGCCATACTAATGTCTCAGAAAATGACGTCACACGAGTTTTCAAAGCACTGTATCGTCTTCATTGTTTGGGAGGGAGGGGGGAGGAAGTTGCTCGCGTCCGTAGGATTTACCATCTTTTCCTAGACCCACCCTACACGTCTCCCCCGGGTGGTGCTAAACGAGCAACAACGCCGGGTCTCGGGCGGCGGTTACTAACCCGACTCAGATTGCTTAACAAGCAGTTTCTTGTTGGGGGTAGGAAATGACAACCCGTAACTCCATTGTACTATGGAATCGGGGGCATTGACTTTACCGCCCGCGTCAAGAGGTAGAAAGCCTCTCTAAAAATTCACCCTAATCCTAAGGTTGGCACCGCGCCAATAGGATGAATGGCTTACAGGTAGTAAGTTGCTAGCGCCAACCTCAACGGACCTGGCAAACGTTGTTGTATGAGCCTTCTTGAAGGAATAGGCGTCACCCTTCAAGTGACTACTTATTTCGACCTTACTCGTGGGAACGACATGAATGAAACCAATAAAATACCAATTAATCCTAACAATATGATCCAACAACAATTTCACAAAAGTATGTTTATCAGAAATCGTAGTAACAGCCTGCCATCAGCTGCAGCAGTAAAACCAGCGATAAACAACCTGACAATAATAATAATAATATAATAATATTCCACAACTATCACACAACGCCATCTAGTCCCAAGCTAAGCAGAGCTTGTGTTATGGGTACTAGACAACTGATAAACATACTTATATATTTCTAAATACATACATATTATAGATAAATTACACCCAGACACAGAACAAATGATCGTGCTCATCACACAAACATTTGTCCTGGGTGGGAATCGAACCCACGACCTCCGGCATAGCAGTTAGGGTCACTAACCACTAGACCAACAGGCCAGTCAATGCGAATAGTATAATGCGAAGAGTCCTATAAACCAGTGGCAAAATGATCAGGTACCTCCTCAAAGGCAAAAAAGAAAATAAACAAGCCCAGTCTGCAGTGACAATACAAAGAAGTCGAAGAGTACACCTACTTACGCAGTGCCGACGCACAACAAATTCGACATCCTCAACAGTGAAGAAACTGAACAACCGGTCATTGATGTCACAGCATTAAATGTCACTCTCAATGAAATTGTTGATAATAAATCATACCAATGAGAACATTAAGATCCGGTCATATCATAAAATTAATGCCGAAAGATATACAAATTTATAAAGCCATCCGAGAGCAGTTTATAACAAAAAATATATCACATTACACTTATCAATTAAAATGTGAAAGAGCATACAGAGTAATACTACGAGGACTACACTCCACAGAAGACACTGCGCTAATTATACAAGAGCTGAAAGAACAAGGCTATGAGGTTCGACAAATAGTTAATGTTTTACATAGGTCTACCAAAGAGGCATTGCCCGTTTTCTTCGTAGATTTGGAGCCAAACAAGAACAACAAAGAAATATTTAAATTGAGGTACCTTAGTCAAATGAGAGTGACTTTTGAAGCTCCTTATAAGAAAAAAAGAAATAATGCAATGCAAGAGATGCCAGAGGTTTGGGCACACTAAAAATCAGTGCTTCAGACCATTCAGATGTGTGAAATGTGGTAATGATCATCCCACTACTACATGCACCAAAACACCAGTGACAGATGCTACATGTGCAAATTGCCAAGAAAGACATCCTGCAAGCTACAAGGGCTGCTTAAAATATAAACAATACAAGGAAAGAATATTAAAAACTAAACCAACCATTAAATACAACAACACAGCTCTGAATACAAATCAGATCAACATATTGGACGAGACAGCAAACAAAAACTTAACACAAAATAGTCGAGAAGCTATACGGATGCAACAAAAAACCGACTACCAACTGAAGGCATACCGGACCCATAGAAAGGTTCAGACAGATTAGAACAAATGTTCGCCAAATTCCAACAAATCATGATCAGCATGATGGACAAAATGATGGATAGAATGATCCAACTCATCTCAAGCCTAATAACAAAATGATTAACTCACTTCGAGTAGTCGCTTGGAACGCCAACGGCTTGACAGACCGACGTCAGGAGCTTCAAACATTCTTTCAGATTGAAAAAATTGACATAGCTTTAATTTCTGAAACAAGGTTCACTGCAAGATCTCACTTCACTATACAAAACTACACAGTGTACACAACAGAACATCCATCAGGAAATAGTCATGGCGGAACTGCAGTAATAATTAAAAACAATATTAAACATTATGAACTGGAAAAATACCATACGGATAAAAAACAAGCCACGTCAATAAAAGTCATATTCAATGATAAAGTTGAGACCACATTTTCTGCAGTTTATTGTCCACCCAGACATACGATAACTAAAAATGACTACAACACGTACTTCTCTTCACTCGGCTCCAGATTTATATGTGGTGGAGACTGGAATGCAAAACACACTTACTGGGGCTCACGATTAATCACACATCGTGGAAGGCAACTACATGGTACAGTACAAAATCTAAACCTTGAATGCATGAGTTCTCGACAACCAACATATTGGCCAACAGATCTAAAAACATAGGTCGTAACTACATGACCACTGAAGCGTGTACGGATCTATCTTCTGACCATACGCCAGTCATTTTAAACCTGAGCTCATCAGTGGTAATGGTGAACCCCAAAGAAAGACTTTACAACAAAAATACCAACTGGGAGTTGTACAAGGACAAAATCATGAATGGAATTAACCTCACAAATCCATTAAAAACAGTGGAAGATATAGAAGAGGCTATTGAAAACCACAATAAAATCATTCACGAAGCAGCCACTATCTCCACAAAATTGCGAAAAAAGTTACCCAAAACACTTAACCAATATCCAAAGACGATCAAAGACAAAATATCAGAACGTCGTATACTAAGAAAGATATGGCACGATTCAAGATATCCGGCTGACAAAACAGCATTCAACAGATCGTCGAATGAACTAAAAGACCTCATTAAAAGCTTTACCAACAATAACCTTCAAATATTCCTTTCAAATTTACCCCAAGTTTAGACACAAATTACTCACTGTGGAAGGCAACAAAGAAACTAAAACGACCTAATCGTCAAATTCCTCCTATCAGACTAAGAAACGGGCATTGGGCCAGGTCAGACACGGAGAAGGCGACAATCTTTGCTGAACACCTTAGCAATGAGTTTCAACCTTTTCCTGAATCGAGGCCAGCAGGGCTATTGCGTATCTTTTAAATCACAGTGGCTATCATATTGTCTATGAATTAATTGTCAAATTGGTTATGGTTTAGTACAAAATGGAACCATTTGACAGTAATTGATAGGCACTTTAAGTTAGCCACTGTCATTTAAAAGATACGCAATAGCCCCGCAGATCATGACGCTGAAATAAAAAAATATCTCAAAAGTGCACAGCAAATGTGTCTCCCATTACAATACACGAGCCCTACCGAAGTAACTGGTGAAATAAAACACCTCACAGATGGCAAAGCACCAGGCTATGACCAAATTGACAGCGTTATTTTAAAAAAATTGCCTAAAAAGGGTATAGTAGCAATTGTCAACATATTTAATGCCTGCTTAAGACTTAGCCACTTCCCGGGACAATGGAAGATAGAGTAATAATGTTACCAAAACCCGGTAAACCACCTAATGACGTAGCGCCGTACCGACCTATAAGCCTATTGCCAATAATAGGGAAACTCCTCGAGAAGATGTTACTGAAAAGAATGAAAGCGCGACTAAGTGATATCATCCCGAATCATCAATTTGGATTCCGAGAGAACCACGGAACGATCGAGCAAATTCAACGTATTGTAGAAGTTATAGGCAGATCTTTGGAAGAAAAAAAATATTGCTCGGCTGTCTTTCTGGATATAAGCCAGGCATTCGACAAAGTATGGCACGAGGGTCTTTTATACCCTGTCGGGGCCGCGGGTAGTCCTCTGGTTATCGCGGCCTCGACATAGAGGGCGAAGAAGGAACATGGGTGGTTTTTAGTCAGTAGAAGTCTGACACTCCCTTTCGCTCTGCCCAAGAGCGGGAGGGGTTATTCGATGATTTTACACCCACCAAAAAAAAAAAAAAAAAAAGGGTCTTTTATACAAAGTCAAAAAGATGCTACCACACTCGTTTTACAACATAATAGAGTCATATCTCAGCAAGCGATGTTTTGAAGTAAAGTTCAATGATGAATTTTCCGACTTACATGAGATCAAATCAGGGGTACCTCAGGGAAGTATTCTGGGACCGATTCTCTACACCATATATACTGCCGACTTACCAACATCAGACAAAACTACGGTTGCAACATATGCAGACGATACAGCATTACTATCTACACACACGAACCCACCAACCGCCTCAGAACAACTACAACAACACATTGACAAAATCGAAGAATGGCTCAAAATATGGCGAATACACGCAAATCGCAGTAAATCAACGCATGTGACCTTTACCCTCAGAAGGGACACGTGTCCACCGGTTATACTTGACAACGAAGAAATTCCGCAAAAAGATAATGCAAAATACTTGGGCATGCACTTGGACCGAAGGCTGACATGGAAAAAACACATATGGACAAAGCGGAAGCAGCTAGATTTAAAACTACGCAGTATGTACTGGTTAATAGGACGACACTCACAAATGAGTACAGACAGCAAGTTGACAGTGTATAAAGCCATCTTGAAACCAATATGGACCTATGGCATACAGCTCTGGGGCACGGCTAGCAATAGTAATATAGAGATATTGGAAAGATTCCAAACCAAAACACTGAGGACCATTTTTAATATCCCTCAATACATCAGTAACAAAATCATATACCTTGACCTAAACGTGCCAACTGTCAAACAGGAAATAGCAAAGTATAGTAGCAACTACCAGAAAAGACTCTCAAACCATAAAAATGAGCTTGCCCTCAAATTCATTGGAGATCAAGCCCTTCAACATAACAGGTTGAAGAGACACAGTGTCCCAACCTTAAGGGACAGATTCACCAGGATGGATTGAGACGCCCACCAGAGAAGTGTCTCACCAAGCTAAAAAGCCTTGTCAGATGCACTAGTATCGGACATAGCAGTGACTTATTGTTGTGACCAACAGATTGCCATGATAAAGGAAAGAGAAAAAAAAATTGTTTGCTTACGTGATAAAAGAAAAAGTACGTGTCCAATATTTTTTGGAAATCTATCTGACGGACTAATTAGATTTTTTTTTGTTCTATTGCAAATCAGAAAGTAGTTCAATAACACGTTAATATGCTTCCGATGCTGGTACTTGACTGTACCAAACACGCCTTTCCGTTACGGAATAATTGACACACTCGAACACGCAGATCCGTGCGTGCAAATGTGATTTTACCCTTAGTTACCTGGATCCGTCATTCCAAAGAACATTGTACAACTTACGCTGGTGTCAACAATTTTAATGCATCCAAGGCATTTGATTGTGTGAATCACGAAATGGTGCTTGTAAAGCTTGAGTATTACGGACTGTGTAAATAATCAGTTAGATTAGTTAAAAGATATTTGAGTGCTTGAAAAAGTAAGTAGAAATAAACGGCGTAAATATGTTAGGTTTAAAAAGAAAAATAGGGTTACCACAGGGCTCAATATTGGGCCCGCTCCTCTTTTTTGTATATATCCTGTTTTCATTCTAGTTTGCTATTGAAAGGAAATTTTATTACATTTCAAAGAAAAAGTAATTTTAATTATTTACTTTTTACAGGAGATGAAAGCCGCACAAATGGAGACAAGTCAAACGATAACTAGTTTACGAACAGCGTTAAGAGAAAAAGAGCAGGAATTGAATCATCTTCGTGATGTGTCTACGGTC
The DNA here is from genome assembly GCA_932274075.1 of Diarsia rubi. NCBI lineage: Eukaryota > Metazoa > Arthropoda > Insecta > Lepidoptera > Noctuidae > Diarsia > Diarsia rubi. The sequence goes on along the minus strand of OW026433.1, from coordinate 10,969,239 downwards.
CAGATCACAGACTCGAGTGCGCTGAACGTTGCGGATTATGACACCATAGACAATAACAAGGTTCACTATCTGACACAAACACTCGTGCAGAGACAAACGAAGATCGACAACTTGCTGGCCGATAATAATATGCTTAGGATACAGTTGGAAAAGTTAGAAGTAAGTATAGTATGCTTTTGTTTTGTGATGATTTAAATTTGGTGTGCTGATGATTTACAACAAAGATGAGAAAAAACTATCCCCAGCTGTAAGAACGTATAAGTATACGATATGTTGAATCTCGGCTGATCACTACCGTCTTTTACTTACCTTTTTCTTCGTTGAAAATGTTTCAATTTTTCCACAGACTAAATTCAAGGCGGAACAAACGGCAAAGCGCGAAAGATTCTCGCATAGTGTGGTACACTTACAAGAGAGCGAGAGTCGCCGAGTGCGGGCGCATAATACGCCCTCCACGCTTTCCGCGTTGTCACTAAGACTTGGCGTCATGGTGAAGCGGTACCCCATATTCAGAATGTTTATCATTGGTTACATGGTAAGTGTTTTTTTTATTACAAATTGGACCAGCTCGTGACCTCGATCACGCCTGACGGAAAGCGAAGGGCATGCTCGTTCCATCCTAGCCTACTATGATGGAACGTGCCCAGAAGATGCTGATTCACTCTTGCTTTGAAGGAAGACGGATAACATTTTTTAAACGGATTCGTTTAACGGGTAACGGGCAGACGGGTAAAAATTGAGAACACAAATCTGCCGGCAGAGAGTCCCACATTAGTTTTTTTTTTTTTGGGGCGGTGGGAAATCATCAAATAACCCCTCCCGCTCTTGGGCAGAGCGAAAGGGAGTGTCAGACTTCTTCTGACTAAAACCCACCCATGTTCCTTCTTAGCCCTATATGTCAAGGCTGCGGGATCTCTTACAACATTCTGTAGCCCCGACGGGCATCCCACACTAGCTGTGCGCATAAAAAACGTGGAGAAGAAGCGCCGAGTACGACTCTTCGGGATGTCAAGGTCAACCAAGATCTAAACCCTATTTATATCTAAAAAAATGTAACCGCACGTCAGTGTGACCTACTGTCATGATAAAAATACGCTGACTGTGCAGTTAACCATCAGTCCATCACACTCAACAGACTACTGTCTGTTGAGTGTGATGCCTTGCTTTATAGCTCCTGATCGAATTAGGTCATCATCAGTGTTTTTTTTGTCACGGGAGTATAGCACCGCTATCTTCCTAACTCTGGACTGCTACTGAGATATTCTTAAAGCAAATCACGGAAAAGAAGCTTTAAATCATAGTTTCCTAATCATTCAAGACAAAAGTACTATTCGCTTTATTATTTTATTTCTATTTCTTCGACAGTGTATTGAAAAACTTTATTTGATACACGTGGGCATTTGTTACTGCAGTTCTCGGCTCCGTAACAACCTTGCCTGCGGTTCGGGTGTGAATTCCGCTTTAAATGCAATAACAAAGTTTCCCTAATTAAATCGAAATGTTCTATTTGTGTTTCTGTGAAAGTAAAAGCACTGATATTGTTTTGTTTTGTCCGCAGGTCTGTCTTCATTTCTGGGTCCTCACTGTACTGTTCACAAGCACGCCAGAAGATTACGTCCCACCTTCTAAATCTTAGTCCGTAGCCATTACAAAACATAACTGTATATAATTATAATTCCATTGGTATGTACCTATTAAGAAATTGGTATTCGATATGAGATTAAGAGCCGGACTGCATCGAAGCGGAGATGCGACGAGAAAAGAGGGGAGGAGATGTGTTATAAACCACCAATAGTTACACTAATTAGTACGTCAGATAGATTTCCAAAAAATATTGGTTACATATTTTTTCCTTTTTCACTAAAACAAAAAATGAAAACGTACTGAAACGTCTCTCACTACAGTGTATCATCTCTCTAAGATGATACACTGTAGTGAGAGACGTTTCAGTACATTTTTTGCCTAAAAGTGACGTCACAAGGTCCCACTCATAATCTTTGACGCGTTTTATCATCGTAAATTTGTATTAATTTGATAATACAAAAAACACGTATCGAATATTTTTTGATAATCTAACTGGCGAACGAAACAAAATATTTTTGTCAGTCGCCATCCCTATTGAGTTATTTACAGTTCTCGCTTAGCTTCAGTGGAAACTGTGGAGCAGAGATGAGAGGAGGTGTCTCGTAATTGTTTAGGCCAGCGGAGACAGGAAGAGCGGTGGGTGACGTGTGCTGTGAGCGGCGTGCCGCTTTGCACATCCTCGCACAGCTTCGGTGATGGATTAATACACCCTAGCTTTTACGCGTCGCCTCTCTTCCTCATTCCGCACATCTCCGCTCGCCTTCGCTTTTATTAAGTAAGGCCCATAATTGAAAAGTTATAAAGTAATGATGCAGCTTCTAGTTTCGGAAGAGAATGTATTTGTAGTTTATTTTGGTAGACATATTTTTTTCTAGAACTTTTAGTCTAAAAGTTAGTTTAGTTTTCTGACTAGTTAACCTACAATTAGTCGTTTTACGGTGAATTTAGCCATCTTTGCATTACTGTCGAAATCTCTGTGATCTTTAATTTCGATACAAAAAAGTTCCTGCTACACTGACAAGTCTGTCAAAAATCACAATAGGTTTTATTTTGATTGCTTAGAAGGTTGTTTCTAGGTCATTCTAGAATGTAGACATAGTGGGTGCCTGAAGACGGCCGTCGTAACCGAGGCAGGCCCAAGAAACACTGGTTTGACGATTGAAAGCTGGAAAGCTGTGGGAAAGGCTTTTGCCCAGCAATGGGACAGAGTGGCCTGTTGTAAAAACAAATGGTAATGTGATTTATGGAAGATTATAATTATCCTGGTATAGTGTGTGAAGGTTTGGCAAACAATCAAACATAAATTATGAAGTAAAGTAAGTAAACATGGGGTTGAAGAAAATATTCAAATAGAGAAGTATTTTTGTATTGCCAGTCAAAGTTCCAAATGTATTATTTAAAAAAATATATCATTATTCGATTAGTTTTAGTAATTAAATTTCCTATTTAGTATCTTGATTCGTGGTGCTAAGAGGATGTGAAATAGTATATTAAAATTATTGTGTATCATATTGTAAATAATAGACGAATCTCGCCAATACTTTATGAAATAATTGGCCATAATAATGTACCTAATCTGTTGTTTTTTTTCCGTATTAATTTCTACTGTTGAACTTGATTGATGTTTTTTTAGTAATTTTGAATATTTATTTTTACATATTATTATATTGTTATTTTGCCGTCGAGAAAATGGGCTAAATAAAGTTATTATTGCATTATATTAGTATTTCATTGTTTTTTTAATCACTAATCATCCACAACCTCAGGCGATACGACTTTGGGACGTGAGTAAGCCAAGCACACACGCGTTTGGCACTTGCTTCTTTACAACATGGCCAAGTAAAACCGCTGTAGCTGAACGAGGCGAACGTCGTTTCGCCGTCCGCCGCTACGAGTGGGATCAGTAGGTTGGTAAGTACCTACATTTCTAGACATTGTGTTTAAGGGTTGAACTGCTGTACGCATCATCGATGCTGGTGCGTGCGAAAACCCGCTGTTTCTCGCTCTAGCAAATAACGGTTCTGAACGTCAGAAAAGGATAGGAGCATGGAAAATGCGATTCTATGCTGATCGATGTGGTTAAAGAACAGTAAGTGGCTAGACTAGATGTTCGCCGCGTGTACGCAACGCGCGAGTTTTCGCTGTAGCAAATTTTCCGTGGCCAGGCTTCTAGCCGGCCGGAATAGCGTCGCGTCGCGGTGCCTATAAGCTACTTCTTTCCTAACACGTGTCGTATGAGGAGCTTGTCCCTCGTAACCCGGCGTCACGTCTGCTTACTTGTAATTATGTTTACAAACAACATTTATTTTATAAACGAATTTAATTAATTTTCTGTATTCTTATCACCGGCCAGAAAAAATACACAAAACTTCTCGTCAGAAAGATATAAAAAATGAATAATATTTTCCTGAATGGTGACGAACTGTTTTGTTAAAATTACAAATCGGAAATAATAATAAAGATTTCTTAGTAATCGCTGAATGAACCGTAGACTCATGTGCCAATATTATCGAACTAGCTTTTGGCTGCGGCTACGTCCGCGTGAAAATATCGATTTTCCCTACAAACTTTCATTCCCTGTTTCTACCCTTTGGGGTTAAATTTTGAAAAATCCTTTATTAGTGGATGTCTACGTCATAAGAGGAATACGTCAGTCAGTCAGCTTTGCATTTTATATAATTATACAGATAAAAGCAGAGGAATAAGTTTCTTCATCATCCACAGATTGACTGCACCCACAGCTGGGTATAGGCCGTTCTTTGCTTGTGCTAAGCTCTGCGCTCTTGTGCCAGCCATGGTAACAATGTCGTCTGCTCATCTCGCCGTCGCGTCTGACGTGCAACACTTCTCTTTCCGTTTCTTGAACGTCACTCGGCTTTACTTCACCTGCATCACAAAGGCTTGCTAGGTGGCCTGCCCAACTCCATTTTAGTTCCATAACGCGATATCTTACCAATATCGAAGACCTGCTAGAACATACGTCTAAGTTTTTAAATCATCAATTATTGCCATTGTGGTAACTAAAGTATTTTGTTTACTGGAAGTGTCCTACCTTACGAAATAAATAAATATAAACGAGCATTATCTCTGAGTATATACACACACAGGTGTGTAATCATTACCCAATACTTAGGTACGGTCAGCAACGAAAATTGGTGAGTATTGGATACTTCTACAGACTCTAAATTTGCCCAACATTATTATTTAGTGTTTCAATTGTTTTTATGTATTTTTTTTTTCATCCATGTTCCTTCCTAGCCCTTTGTGACGAGGCCCCGGTATTTCTTTCGTAAATCCCGCAGCCCCGACGGGATTGTATATAATCTTGACACACATACACAGTATACAGTTACCTAACGTTTTAAAAAAAAAAAAAACAAAAACAACATTACAAAAAATAAAACCAACTCCAAAAACGCAAAAAAGTGAAAAAGAACTAACTTTAGCTTGTGAAGTCGGTGACTTTTGTTCGTTCGATTCAGTTTTTCGGTGGCTATTTACTAGGTACCCAGTTATTCACGGTCTCTAAGTCATAGGAAAATACAAGTTCTAGTTCGAATTATGATAAGGTTAAAAAACATGGTATTGTTAACTAAAAGATTGCAGTGTGATTTGTATCGGCGTTTCCGATGAGTCTCGAGTTTTCGTAATAAAAACGAGTATACAAACATCAATATTTGGTTCCGTTCTTACAAGAGTTTTATTTATTTGTTTTCCTTATGTATGTGTACAGAGATCTTTATTAAGGGCAAATCACATTGCATATCACATTGCTTGCAGAAGAGATGGCCTATGGGGTTGGAAAGTTCTGGAGTGGCGATCGCGAACTGGTAGACGTTGCGTTGGAAGGCCTCTTTGTAAACCATGACCTACTAAAAGTTGCAGGGATCTGCTATATGCGAGACGTAAATGGTGCGGACGAGCAATGTGGCGGTACTTGCAGGGGAGTTCTACTTATTTCCGGCAGTGGATGTTGTCGTACGGCTGTAAATTATGTCTTAAGTATTTACAAAACTGGGCAATGACATCTTTATGGAAAGGCCTGTCTTATATTTTTATGGTTAAAATATATTTATCATCAAAATAGTGTCGACACAAACATTGGTCAACCAATAAACTTTCCAAATTTAGGCACTACGAGCACAGTCGGAATAATCCGAACAGGAAAAAGAAAAAAATATCATCATTAATCAGGTTTCCAGGGCCAAGGAGCATATTAGTATTAAACTAACAAAACAAAGAGTTCAACAGCTCTAGCCGGGGATCGTGAAAGGCGGACTAGTTTATAATCCTCGGTGGAAGCGAACACTGGGGTGGTTCTTAGTCAGTTATAGTCTGACAGACCCCTCCGTTTGCCTAAGGACGGAGGATAATCATGAGATTGGATTGGGATTTGGCTGACTACCGGATGCAGTCGGGAGTCCCTTGTAGTACGGAAACCGTGTTGGAAAAACCCGATCGGGCACCGAATGGGAATCGAAACTTATAAAGGAGTCCATTCAAGTACTGGAGCGTGAAATTAGTTGTGCACGATGGGCAGGAGAGACCGAGAGACGCTGTGGTATATCCTGTGTTGGGGCTCCACACTCGAATTGTGTCCGAGATAAGTGTAGATATATTATAGTCAGCTGCATCTCAAACCTACACCCCTGCGTCTCAAACCTAATACCCCTCCAGAAAGCCCGGAGCATGTGATCAATCCAACATGTAGCGTGCCCAAGGGCTCATTCCCGAATCCCGCGCACGCACTCACTAACCCTATTCCCTTTGATTCTCTTATTTTGTTATTCTGTTCACTTCATTAATTTTGTAACGTAAACTCATTACTTTTGTGTTCTATTAGATTTCTTTGTGCTGTATTAGATTACTTTGGTGTTTTAATAGATAACTTTTGTGGTGGAAAGTGATTTAATTTCAATTCCTAAAAGTATTATGACCCATCTAGTCAAATTAGATCGGCAACGACACCTATACCTACAACTCTGCCGGTCAACTCTACTGCTTTAAATGTGACCGGGTATTTAAAAACAAATTCGGCCTGGCCAGCCACATAAGAGCACACGCTAGGAAATAGCTTGTAAGTGTCGCCGTTACCGAAATCGGTAAGGAGGACTAAGTATATATAATATAACTTGATTGAATTCTCTAACTATTTAATAAAGGAGAGGAAAAATACAGGTCAGTAGTATCTTCATACTACTTACTGACCGAACCAGTGGTGATGCGGTGGTCTGATAATTAATATTAAGACTTAGGTTATTACGTTGCAGGTTAACTCAATATTATTAACCGTTAAAACCCAATACCGGTATACAATAAACCACAAACGACCCACTTTGTTTATGATGTGGGCTATAAATAATGCATTTTTATTATGAGGTTACGATACCGTTTTATCATTTACGTAAACCAGTTGAAGGAGTCTGTGTGATCTCCTTTCCAATGTATGTAGAGTAGGTCCTGTCAGTATGATCCTACCGTTACTTGTATTATTTTGGTACAATGATCTGTGTGCCGAAATTGTATTGATATTTTCTCCCTTCTTTTACTCGCATGCATCTCTGGGCTGCACGATGATCAACCAGCTTTTATTTTTTTAGTGCCAGACAATCCAACTGTCTGGAGATGTTGGTCTGCTAACACTTTTTCTACCGTCTCCCAGTAATTCATGAGTGAACACTATCATTGCCCATCGGGGCTGCGGGTTGTTCACAAGTTACCGCGGCCTCGACATAATAGGGCTAAGAAGGAACATGGGTGGTTTTTAGTCAGTAGAAGTCTGAAAATCCCTTTAATGAAAAAAAAGGCACACTATCATGCCATCAATACAGTCATCTATCCAAGGATTTCTGAGTTACGAATGTTTTAACTATTGCTGGGCCTGCAGTCTGTACAAAGATAGCGATCGCTTTACGACAAAATTCGGTCGCAAAGCTATAACGATGCGGATTTAAGTTGGTAGCTAATACCGGCGGGTCGCGTCCGGCTCACGTCCACCTTAAATCCGCATCGTTATAGCTTTGCGACTGAATTTTGTCGTAAAGCGATCGCTATCTTTGTACAGACTGCAGGCCCTGAACTTAATAGAACGGCACCTACACACGGAACGGAACGGAAGGGCACGTTATAGGATTATGTTAAATAGATTTAAGTACTAAAACACTAGCATAGCATGTAAGCACAGTCTGTTACTAACCACTAACTACTTATGGACTGCTTACAGTGCAGTCTTTTGTCTGCGGAAAAAATCCTAGTAAGAAACGAGATATTTGTATAAAATATTTTTTTGTGACCTTTTGACCTTGATAACTTCTTTGGCCGGCACGATATCAATGTCGATTTTTCACATACTCATTTCAAAGCCGTAATGAAGGTGTATACAAAAAATCAGCTTACTAGTATTTTTTCCGCAGATTGGAGTTGAAAATTACTGAACTATCTGAGCTCTGAAATAAAGATTTTTTAATTTTATTTATAACGATGCAGTATTCCGGATAAAGCATGAGAGGTGATGAGAGGAGGTAATATGCTTGTAGGTAGCACTGCAGAAGTAGCTAGAAATAAACGAGGAAAGACCTATATGCGGGCGTGGGATTAATCCCTATGTGGCGCTTTCCGCTTCATTTTCCGGGGTTTACCCGAGAAGGTGGCAGACTCAAAGGCAAAAGTAAACCACAATACTGGCGCCATAAAACAGTGAGTAATAGTACAATTACTTCTAAAAGTAGGTAAACTAATCAATAAACACACACATATAAACTTAACTTAATGAGCCTGATCCCTGAAGAGTTAAGCAGAGGTGTAGTATACCAACATTGCGCCGGCAATGATACATACCTAAGTTCTATGTTCAAAGAGCGCGAGGCCATAGTCATCAATCAGATACAAATCCAGACTCATTGACTGCTACTGAGTATTCCTAACAGGAAAAGTAACACTTTGCCCTTCTTGGAAATCTAACACCGAGTTCCCCATATACCAGCAGTAGCCCTTGAGACTACGTCAATAAAAAGCTTTTGAAAGTGATGAATTTATGATACGTGATTTGGATTGAGTAAGTACGATAATGTTTTATCTCGATGCTAAATGTATCGTCAATCTGGTAAGGGTAGTGACGATTGGTAAATTAAAATTTTAAGTGACGTAAATAATTAATTTAGGTCATAGAATTACTAAGTGAGCGACTGACTGCGAGTGGCGAGAAATCAACAGAACAGCAACTAACAAACAAAAAGCACTTAAAATACAAAATAAGTAGCTTCATAATATTTGAGCGACCTTATATTTGTTTGAGTGTCAACGTTACGTCCTGAATTTTTTTCAATATTCAACCAATAATTTATTTGTAATAAGCGGGATTTTATCTTAAATGATGATGTGTTTCGAATAGAAAAACTAAGAGTAATATTCAAATCTACAAGGACTGCAGAGCGGGGTATGAGGGATTTACCTTATTACTTACATCTATCAATAACAAGAATCTAAAATACACATGGTCAAAAGTTCCACTAACTACTAACTACATAATATATTAATTGTAAGCATCGCAATCAATACTATTTATCAGGTCACGACCCCGATAGGTATCTGCATACCATGGGTATTATATTTCAGCACAGGGAGAAGTAATTTAATTTTGATGATTTCCCACACAACAAAAAAAGAAGTGCTGAAATTCCCATCTAAGTGCATTTAGTTTTTATCTGATAAGTAAAAGGTTAAGCTGTATTCCAACCCACTTTGATTACAGAAAAACCCTGAGGGTAAGCATGGTTGAGTGATAGGTATGCAGGTACCTATCGGTCGTGATCTGTGTCAGACTTCTACTGACTAAAAACCACCCATGTTCCTTCTTAGCCCTTTGTGTCCGAGGTCGCGGTATCTCTTTCGAACAACCCGCAGCCCCGATAGGATTTCAGCGCCTTTTTTATGTCAAAATGACAAAGCTACGTACTTGGAAGCTTTGGCATATGAAGAATTCGAAGGTTGATCAAACTGTAATATGACAAACAGAAATTAATTTTATGGATATAACGTAAACATTCCCTCCTAAACTATTTTACAGAGTTAGACCACCCATTGGTAAGACGACACGTTTGGCACAGTGGCTGAGCGATTGCTGCGCTGTGTGGTGTGTCGCAGGTTCGATTCCCGCACGGAGCAAATACTTGTATGACGTTGTCTCGAGTCTGGGTATTTGTGTATGTGAATTAAAATGTTTGTGAACGCACCCACGATACAAGAGAAATTCCTAGTGTGGGGCAACGTTTAAACGGCTACTGTCTGAAAAATCGAAGTCCACCAAATGCAAACCGCCTTTTACGGTAGCCGTAGATAGAGTGGTTTAGACCTTTGCCTAGTGACCCGGAAGCATATTTTGTAAAGTTGTTTCCAGTGTGGCTAGGACTTTGGAGGCTTGAATCATCTGATTGACTGAAAAAAAAAGATGATTCCATGCTTCGAAAGGCCGATAAGTCGGTGGTCCCGGCCGCCAAGTAGCGGTCGTCAAACCACGTCCCTTGAGGTGGTTTAGAAACTCTGACACTAGGGTGAGTGGGGTCGTTAGACCTTACTACCCACACAATAAGAAGAAGAAGAAGAACTGAATCCCCCATTTCCCCATTCATGGGGTGATGAGTGAAGAAACATAACAATCTCCACATTTGATAAACAAATTCCATATCTAAACAGCACTCGATAGAACTACTTTTCTATTACATTGATTGTTAGACCAACTGACGACCACAAACAAATAACATCGGACTTGGTCGATAGCGTTGATACAACAAAAAATGTATGACTCACTAGGATGTATGGTAGATGTAGAAAGAACCTTTTACAGAATCTCGGTACTTTAAATTGTCTGCCAAAACCGTTCACTGAACCGAATTATCTTAAAATTCCAACTGTTTAAAGAAGTACTGAAACCAATCCAGTTTTTGCATTTCAAGGTAATTTGTGGCGGTATCCAGAGATGTATACATATAAAAAAAAGCGGAATAAAAACAAACAACGGCTGATTATAAACGAGTGTTGGACCTTATGTATCCGCCGTCGCACGTTGATAAACCGGTTGCAATGTCAGAAATGTAATGAACCTTCCTCTTCAAACCGTGCGGTCAGAATTTAGTATTCAGTCCTGTGATTCAGTCGTGGTTTGCGCTCCCAACGATGTACTCGCGTTGCGATAATGAGCATTAAATAAATGTTAGTGCATACATAGTTGTAGTGATAATAGTCAAATGGTCTCAACGTAAAGTCCGAATTATTTTCACCTTGACCTTAGGTTTTTTTTTTACTGTAATTTGTGGTTTACCTAGTACTTCAAGAGTGATCGCGATGGCTTCGAGAATTTTGGTGTTTTTTGCTGGTAAGTTCATGTTTACTTTATTATTGAGATCCCATATTATATTTGTGTAGAATGCTAATAGTTAACCAGTTCTAGCATTTGTTCGCGTAAAACAACGTTGTTTACCCTTTAAAATGGTAAAAGGTCATCGTTATTGATTGTATTATGTATGTACCTACAATGGGTACTTTTAACAACTTTGTTTTTTGCAAGTTGATGTCAGAGATGATTTTTAGATGCGACAGACAGATCTGACTGTACTATACCACATCATTAAGTTTCATGAGAAAAGTTTTCATAAATGGTAGATATTTCACCAAAAAAATCTGATTAGTCCGTCTGTAAGATTATCGAAAAATATTGGATACGTGTTTTTTGTTTTATTAAATTAATAAAAATTGGCGAGATTAAAACGTGCCAAAGATCATGAGTGGAGGCTTTTGCGTCACTTTGTGGGTAAAAAAGTACTAACCTTGTGATGGCACACGACTTTTCGAAGCACTGTATCGTCTTCATCTTTTGTTTACGTGAAAAAAGAAAAAAATACGTGTCCATTATTTTTTGGAAATCTATCTGACGGTCTAAGATTTTTTTGGTGAAATACCGTTATGTGACAAAAAGAGCTGATAATTATCGAAACCACTAGGATACTTTTTCGATCTACCTACTATCTGAAAATAGTAAGAAAGTTTTGGAAGATAATTTAATGAGACGTGTTTAGCGACCCGGAAACGGAACTACTTCGTTTGAAGATTTATAAAGAAAAACAGTAGTGATGAATAAAAATGCTAATGGATAGACAGGGAGAAAAATACTAAGAAATTCATGGATGGGTTTTGTGAGGCAGGATATGAAAGAAAATGGAATAAATGATAACTTGACGGTTGACAGTGTAGAGTGGAAGAGAAAAAGAACGTGTTACAAAGACCTCAAGTAACAAGGGGGCTGCCCTTGCGGCAGCAAGATAACCAAAGATAAGTAGTTAAAAAGATGAGTTTGGAGTTCTTGACGTAAGATGGCACCAGACGTCCACACGACAATACAATAATAAAGTAATCTGGAATTCACAATAAAGAAAGCAGAGAAATTGGTCCGAGAATTGGGAAAACATTACTTAAAGAAAGACGGTGATAGAAAGAAGAAGACTGCTGAAGGCAATGCTGAAGACCTGCAGAGTAATTAACCAACAGAAGTTCAAGAAGAATTTGCAAGGATCAGTAACCCTTGCCTCATATCTCATGCTTATCGCGTTACCTCCGCCAAAGCATTGAAACTTAGGTAATTCGAAGCTAAACTATTTTTGGGAGCATGAGATGCCTATATGAAAGCAATTAATAACCTACGAGCTGATGCCCGCGTCAAATTATATACTAAAACCTTCCTCGAGAACCGCTCTATCCATTTGTGAAAGCAGCATGAAAATCGATGCAGTAGTTTTTAAGTTTATCTCGAACAGACAGACAGACACACGCGGCGGAGGACTGTGCCGTTTTATAAAATGTAGTGATGATTTATTAAAAGTTCTCCTAAAATGGATATATACACATTGAAATATAGAAAACTGATATTTCCAAACAATGTAAACTTTTGCAGGTTGCTGAGATGTCTGTTCAAAATTCAAGAGACACAAACAGTTTACATTTAAAAAAAAACACGTATTGGGAAAAACCAAAAGTTCCGCATCATTTTACAAACACAAGTGAATTCAAGTTTTTCGAAACCAGTTCTCTACTAGTTTGTCTGGTTTTAGCGTAAATTGCCTATAAATCCTACTAATATTATAAACGCGACAGTTTGTAAGTATGTACATATGGATGTTTGTTACTATAAAATTTTGTATACAGATATGTATACCAAATTTTATCCAAATCCGTGTAGTAGTTTTTGCGTGAAAGAGTTTAGTTTGCGTTAATAAACTGAATTAGGATAGTTTTCATACCGATTTTATGTTCCCGAGGGATAATTATCAAGTTGTAGCGGGCGTTGCCGCTGTCAACACCTAGTATTTTACAATGTTTGATACCATTATTAGGTAAAGAAGCGTTTCGTCGCCATAAACAGAACAGCAATTTGTGTTGAGGGGTATTTGTGTATATTTGACAGTACTTATATTCATATCTTCATTTCCATTTCATAATATTGAGTGCAGATCTTTAAAATATTTACGAGTAGTAAGAAGCCAGAAAGCCTGACAATCAATCTTACCAGTAACTAAACTGTGATTTCACCTGGTGACAGGTTTCAGGTAAGTAGTTGGGTGCACTACGACCTAATCCGCGCTTTTCGTATCCTGCAGATTCCTGTGACCTTCATCAGAAATCCAACTTATGAGCCAATACTGTATTATCAAGTCTATATAAATTCGCCAATGATCACCAGTTGCCAAGACCGTACTTGATTTAGGTATACCACCAAACGCTCTTGGAAATTGAAGATATACGTGACCGGAATTCGTACAACAATAATTTTGATTCCAAGTAATATGTTTTGTTTGTTCGACGTCAACGTCATCCTTAAAACTCGACGTGGAAGTTAATTACATATTAATTGCATAGTAATGGTAAATCAATTAAGTTAGACAATGGAAACCACGTGATACCTGATTGTGGTTTTGTTTATCTTATTATAGAAACGAGTTTAATAACATTCCGAGTAGCAACTGTAATAACGTTTGCAGTTAATAAATCTGGTACTTCAAATTGAAGAGTATCTCATCTGGAAACTTTTTTGACTTACGCTTCAAGTACCTGAGTGGTTCGTGTTGTCAGTCTGTCCACTAGATGGATCCCACATGTTTATCCTATTGAAACTATTTTTTTTTGGGTGGTGGGATATCATCCAATTACTCCTCCTGCGCTCTGGGCGGAGCGCAAGGGTGTGTCAGATTTCTACTGACTTAAACCCACCCATGATCTTAGCCATTTGTGTCCGGGGCCGCGATATCTATTTCGATCAACCCGCAGCCCACGTTGATAATTATCCAATTAAGATTCTGCCAAAGCGGTAATTTTAATCCCCTAGGGCGTAGCTGATGGCGCTCAGCAGTATCTCTGTCTACCGCTATGGAAAACTGGGCTTGAGTTTTGTATGTATTGCGGTACTACGTACTCGTATGTGTGAATCGAGCCCATAGATATCACGCCTATCGTGGTTTAAGTAAAGCATGTGTGAGGGTCATTCATTTGGGCACGCCACGATAGTGGCGGTAAGTCCCCTCTTTGAGGAGTGGCTTGAGAGGCGCTACGGCGCCCTCACCTTCCGTCTGACGCAGGTCCTCACCGGACACGGTTGTTTCGGGAGGTACCTGCACCGAATCAGGCGGGAGGAAACGCCCGGATGCCACCATTGCGAGGATCGGCCGGAGGACACGGTGGAGCACACAGTGGAGGTGTGCCCCGCTTGGGCGGAGCCCCGCCGTGTTCTCGTAGCGGCGATCGGCGGCGGCGACCTCTCGCGCCCGGCCCTGGTGCAAGCCATGGTCCGGGGCGAAGAGGAATGGGACGCTGTCGCCTCCTTCTGCGAAGCAGTGATGCTGGCGAAGGAGGTGGCGGAACGCGAGAGGGAGAGAACCTCTCGTCCCAGCCGCCGCGGGAGGCGCTCCGGGCGTCGGGGGTCCCGCGATGACCTCCGGCCACCGTAGACGCGGGCCTGTGGACGGTGAGTGATGGGCTAACTCGCCGCCCGTCCATCTTACGACGAAACCAGGCCGTGTCGACGGCGCGTTCGTGTTCCACGCGCGCCTCAAAGAGATGTCAGCAACATGGGAGGGGCCCGAAAGGGCCGACGCCCGTCGGGGCCGCGGGTTGTACACTAGTTATCGCGGCCTCGACATAGAGGGCTAAGATGGAACATGGGTGGTTTTTAGTCAGTAGAAGTCTGACACTCCCTTTCGCTCTGCCCAAGAGCGGGAGGGGTTATTCGATGATTTTCCACCCGCCAAAAAAACATAAGGGTCATTCATTTCTCACAAACAACCTGGCTATATAATAGACCCTATTATAGTACCTAGGGTATTGTTTATTTTGAAATACTGAGATTAAAATCTGCTTGACCAAGCGTTCGTATTCACAATATAAATATTGAAGTGAAAGATTATTAGCGTGTAATGCACGACTAATATGACAGGTTATCGATGGGTCAGCTGGATGGCGTGTGAGCGATACCAGAGATGTAGGTCTGTTGGTAAACGTAACAACATATCGTAATGACAACAATATACGGTTCAGAAAACTTGATTTACAAAGAACAGTTAGAAGGCTCTGGAATGAAGGGCTGATCTTAAACCTTTGCGAAGCTTGTTTCTAAGCTAGTCCAGCTATTCTACGGTCGTCTCTGCGGAGGGCTGTTCCGTACACCCTATGACCATGGCTATTTGGGGACACGAGTCAAAGCGGCACAATGCACCGGTGAACGGATAAATCGATCCACATAGGTAGATGACCTACAGCGGATCGCTGACAAATCAAGGTGCCAAAATGTTTAACTTTTGGAGCCATTTTTCTTAGTATACACTAAGGTGTAGGATAATGTTATATTTATAGCTTTAGCCCACGCGTTTGTTCAGCCTAAGTGGACTAACCTAAAAAATGTAGTTATAGTTATTATTAAAGTATCAGACATTTAGGATTAGAACATCGACTTTGCCTTTGATTGATTAATCACGAACCGCCAAATAAATTTGTAGTAATCGTAGTCCACTGTCTGATGCTCTTAGTTGTGTGAGTTAGAAAAAAAATGCTTATTTAAAGTGTTATTAATGGAAAACCTATTCCATTTGCAATCGCTACTCTGTTCGTCTGTGAAATTAAAACCCAGCTTATGATTCCTACATAGAATTCAAAACGTATTAGGTCAAGCCATGGTGAAGCCCCTGACAACTATGAAAATGGGTAATAATAAGGCAAACGAACCGAATATTAACGTGAATAATAAGTGTGTTTACCTGGGCCTGCAGTCTGTACAAAGATAGCGATCGCTTTACGGTCGCAAAGCTATAACGATGCGGATTTAAGTTGGTAGCTAATACCGGCGGGTCGCGTCCGGCTCACGTCCACCTTAAATCCGCATCGTTATAGCTTTGCGACCGAATTTTGTCGTAAAGCGATCGCTATCTTTGTACAGACTGCAGGCCCTGTAGTAGTTTAACAGTAATTTGATGTATTCGTATATTTGAATTATTATTCGGTGAGCCCAAAATGTTCTGATGACATTGTGAAGACCGCAGGATACGTTAGATGCCATATGGTGACGCTAAGGGACACATTATGCCCAACAGTTCATCTTTGTATCATATCGATGACAACTTCAATTGAATCAGCCCAATTTTTGGCGACAAGTTTGGCACATTCAGCAGCATCCATTAGCACCGTCCTGTGATTAGCAAATAACAGGACCGGCAGGACACGATACTAAGTGTCCCATCGTTTGTGGGGCAACATGAACAGAGGCACCATGAACAGGTGGCGGAACGTGAGAGGGAGAAACCCTCTCGTCCCTGCCGCCGCAAGAGACGCTCCGGGCGTCGGGGGCCACGTAACGGCTTCCGGCCACCGTAGATGCGGGCCTGTGAACGGTGAGCAATGGGCTAGCTCGCCGTCCGTCCGTCTGATGACGATGACAGGCCGTGTCGACGGCGCGTTCGTGTTCCACGTGCGTCTCAAAGAGCTGTCAGCAACATGGAAGGGGCCCGCAAGTGCCGACGCCTGTCGAGGCTGCGGTTATGGCCTCGACATAAAGAAAAGGCATCATGAATAGGTTTTCCTTGATTCAGTCAACATGTGTCCGGAGTCTATTCAAATACTTCTGTCAGACTGGCGAACAATAAAGTGAACCTATAAGGGTTCGAGATCCTTTGATTAAACCAGCATGCCTGCGGGATACTTCTTGACGATATTCAAATTCAAGTCAGAGCCAGTTAGGCACTAACCACACGATATAGAAAGAAAGGGTTCCTTTTTCGTCATGAGGAACGAAACCCGAAACAAAGCTATCACTGTGCACACTAATAGTGCACGTGTGTAGCTTCTTGTAACTGCACGGTTTATTTTGCACGTGAATCAAGTTACTTGCTCCGGCCGATAAATGGTTTCCCCAATGGGAAAATCCGCACTTTTACAGCTGGTATCTTTAACGCATGTATGTAGCTAAAACAGTCATTAGTCATGGTTTACGCATTTAGGTCAGTGACATTTATGACATACTAGTTGAGCCCCGCGACCTTTGTGCGCGTGAAATTACTGCAAAGTTTTCTATTACTACCATTATATATTATACAACAAAGTCCTCCGCCGTGTCTGTCTGTCTGTTTGCGAAAAACTCAAACACTTCTGCACCGATTTTCATGCTGTTTTCAATAATGGATATGGTGGTTCTCGAGGAAGGTTTTAGTGTACAATTTGACGCGGGCGAAGCCGCGGATATTAGCTAGTAATAATATACTTAATCATTATTCGAAAGACACGTGGTGCAACCATTCAGTGTTGCCTTTTCATGCCGTAGCATTGGCATATTTTGTATCTTTTTGAAGAGCCGATTCGAGAATTCACTGGCCATTCCTGTTTCTCATTTTCAGGTCAAATTATGCCTTCTAAAATAGCATATAAGCAGTTTTTTTTATTAATTATTTAAAATCTCATTTTGAGGTTATGTTTTTATCATTTTTTTGTTAAAATAAACCTCATTTATGAGGGGACAGAGTGCGGGAGGGTAGTAAACTCCCTCCCCTTTGCCACTCACCTCGATGGAAGCCCAGTAGATGGATCAAAGTTCTTCTTTTGTTATTGTGTTTTCCATCAGAAACTCAGTAACAGCCACGGACGTGGCTGTTACTGAGTAATTCTCTTGATGGAAAAAGGGCCCTCTCTGTTACACGGGACAAACAAAACAAAACTTAGCGAAATGCGGGTGTATTATAAGGTACCCTTCTGCCTAACTCTTTGAGGCATGATCTTATTATCAAACTCCATCTATTTACTCCTATAACAATTACTGAGTCAAAATCAATTTGTCCACAGCGTGCCTCGCGATATGTGCAGCATCAAAGGACCAAAGCATCGATTCTCAAGTCCTACACGACGTGTTCGGTGACTTCAACTCACGAGGCTTGGCTGCCGCGCCCAGCGTCCAGGTTTCAGCGGTGACTCCTGCACCTGATGGTACCCTGGTCGACCTGGACTACTGGGATGCCGATATCTTCAACCCAGCTCCTGCTGATTATGATAAATTCGACTGGACGATAACTAAGGTGAGACTTTACACATACTGCCATTTATTTGTAGGGTGAGAAATCATCAAAGGACTCCTCCCGCTCCGGGCAGAGCGGTAGGGAGTGTCAGGCTTCTACTGACTAAAAACCACCCATGTTCCTTCTTAACCATTTGTGTCCGGGGCCGCGGTATCTCTTTAGAACAACCCGCAGCCCCGGCACACTTACAGTCTGTAGATAGCCTATTTCTATTGAATAAGTAAGTAGACAGCATTGTTGATCTAGTGGTCGCAAGCGCGATTGATCATCATCATCAGCCTAAAATGTTCCCACTGCAGGGACTCAGGCCTACTCTCTAGGAGAGAGATGTGCCTATAATCCGTCACGCGGGCCCATTGTGGGTTGGTAGATGTCACATGTCTTCGAATTTTTTGGTTCTAAGACACGCCGGTTCCCTAACAATGTTTTCCTTCACCGTTTTGGGAGCAGTAAATAGCGGCTCTCATTTGTGCCCAGTTGATGGTAATAGACCCATCCCCTACTGGGGAAATGTGGGTGTACTTATGGGTACACCTCTGCCTAACCCTTCGGGATTTATGGGCGTGATGTTATGTTATGAAAGCAGGTAGTTCGATCATTCGGTTAAATTATAAGGGGGATATCGATCGCAAAGATCTGATAAGATAAAAGCCGTAATCTGAAGGGAGTTCTTTTGTAGATGTTAAAAATATTCTAGTTAAGTCTGGCACTTTTCGGATTTTTTGCTAGTTTTTTCACTCTTATGCCATAAGTAATAAGGTTAAAAGTCGTCGGCCGTCAAGATCCTAACTGGTACCTAGTCTGCAGAAAAATCCACACAATTATATTTATTTAATTCGATGTACATTTTATTATAAGTTCTTAGGTCTATAGAATCACAATTATCTTGGGAAAACCTAATGATGTTACAGGCCTTAAAATGGAAAACCATATTTGTCGATACCTAAGGTTGGATTATCTCACGAGTACCCTTCGAATTAAGATGGGTAATTCCAATAGTTTTATGATGAACAAATAGAATGCAAACCGAAATATAGGACCGAAAAGCATAGTTTATTTATACCCATAAAAAAAAAAAGATTTTTGAAAAAGTCAAATCGAAACCGATTTTGTTTTTCTTTTTGAAACTTTTTTTGCAAAAAATGGCAGTGACTTTTGTAGATTCAGTTTATTTTGCCAATATTGCATAGGCCGAATAAAATAACATTCTTTAGCTCAATAATACTCGTAATAGCATCCTAGATCTTACTGTACAATGTATTTTCTAAGAAAAAAAAAGGAATACCTATAGTAAACTAACACACCATCTTGATCTTTCAGCGCGTCGCAGCGTCGTCAGACCAGAACTTCCTGCTATCACCTCTGGGTCTGAAACTGGCGCTGGCCATCCTCACAGAAGCCGCCACAGGAGTCACCCAGAACGAGCTCTCGTCCGTCCTGGGCTTCGATCTAGACAGGAATCTCGTCAGGAGGAAGTTCGCCACTATCATTGATTCTTTGCAGGTTCGTAACTGACTTATATATTACATAAAACGGACGTAGAAATGCGCTTAACGTTACTGAGGGTAGGTAGACAATTATCCTGGTCTCCCCTACCCACCCTCTTGTTGTCATTGTGTATTTTTTACCCGACTGCGGCGAAGCCCAAAAGGAGGGTTATGTATTTTTACCCGACTGCGGCAAAGCCCAAAAGGAAGGTTATATGTTTGGCGTGTATGTTTGTATGTATGTCCTTTTCTTTGTTCCCTCATAACTCCTAAACGGATGAAGGTGAAGGAATTTGAATAAAATATACGTCGTTAGATTCTTCTTAATGGCGCAAGTGTCACTGGCTACATTAAAATTAAAAAAAACAAAGAAACTTGTTTATTTTGGGGGCCATATCGCGGATTTCAAAAAACAAAAAAGTTCCATTACCATCGAGTAGGGTATCAAATTGAAGGCTTTTAAAAGGAGATTACAAAAATATACGACACTTATCTGTTTAAAAGAAATTCAAAGTTACAAAACCTATAAACAAACACAAAAGGTAAATCATCTGCGAAAATTTTTACGCGACGAACGAAAGAACAAACACAAAATAACTAAAAAGTTGGAAATACAAAAAAGTAGTTAAAAACTTAAAAACCCGACTGAAAAAACAGAAAAGTAAAAAACAAGCACATTTTAAATCAAACAAAACTTGGAAGCAGGTGGGGTCCATTCTATTTTCATTTCATAATTTAATATTCTAATTTAGTTTATAGCAACTTTTTTTTATTTCCAAATTTTTAGTTCTTTTGTGTCTGTTCTTTCGTTGGTCGCGTTCAGTTGGGTTTTTTAGTTGTTTAACTACTTTTTTTAGTATCGGAATATACTTGGAATACGTTTACTGATTTCATTAAGAAAGTAGCTCATCATTATTCTGTTGCCCTTATCCCAATTCATTTGGGGTCGGCGCAGCATGTCTACCTCTTTCATACCTCTCTGTTTTTTGTCATTTCATGGGACACCTCCTTCCTGACCATATCATTCGTAACACAGTCAATCCATCGTTTCTTTGGTCTTCCTTTACTCTTATACCCATCTACATTCATATTGAAAACCAAAGTCGCCTAGAGATAAATAATTTGAGCTCAAAGTAACTTATTTTTCAATACACCTGCTCATAAAATGGCTATAATTTTACCGCAAATAGGCACATAAGTACACCTGTAATCAGACTGTGACTTTTTCATTGCTATTATTCACTAGTGAGTGAGTTATATTGGGTTTTTTATTTTAATGGTTGAGTTGCTTTGTTCTTAATTAGTTTCAATACCAAAAGATAGTGTTCAATAGTATAAATAAATGAATGAATGAATGGACCGGAAATTTGCTCATTTCATGCAACTTCGTATTTAAATAGATAATTTCAACTTGTACGATTTCAATAAATAAAACTTTCACTCAAATATAACTTTTGTTTTCTCTGTAATAAAGAAAACTTTGAAAAGACAAAACAAAATAAACCACATTATTTTAGTCTATGGCCGATCGCCATTGTTAGATGCGCGATCATAGGACAACTGAATATTCTTTCCCGCCATTGCTAATTTTTTTTCAGAACTCCTTTTCACTGTTGAAAAACGTCGTACCGTACTATTATTCTGCCATTAATTTCGACTTGGTGACTAGCCCATCCGCAATGTTTCATTCGCGGATATAAGCACTAAAATTCGGCATTCAAATTCTATATGAAATATTGCTAGATGATGATGATGATGATGATAAATGTAATGTAGAAGCTTAGAAGAAACACGCATTTGTTGTTGGTAATGGCAGGTGTCCCATGTCACTAACATTGAGTTCATTGCTCTTAGAAATGATATCGAGGTATTTGGACATTTTAATTTATTGAATTACGTCAGCTAGGTTAGAGATTTTAAAATATTTTACGTTAGTTGTAATAGATTTGTTTTTGGTCTTGGTCATTTACTGGTAATATTCTTATAAAGGGTGTAAAAGTACCCTTAACGCAAACCAAGGGTACTTGTTCTCCCCACCACTGCGAAATTTTTTTTTGTTCTAGACCATACCTGGGAACCCCCTAGTTACAGAGATATTTGGGGTCAAAGTTCGAAATTTTGCACAACTGTTTTTGTAAATACTAGTTTTTCCGGTTAAAACTTTACTTAAATTACCTCCATGACCCGTTTACTATTCAAAGCATCCACTTGCATAATGTTAGTGCTGCATTAAGTTTTCAATTTGTTATCAAAAAAAGTATTTTCCCAGCAAACATTTTTGCTTAGGGGTAAGTACTTAGTTTGATGTACAGAATGCTTGGTTGACGTATGTGTGAAGGGTTGATTTACACCCTGTATGTAGAAGAAAAAGACTTACCTATCTTGGTTTGTTTGATCTTACAGAGTCATCCCTAAAAATGTAATTTATTCGAAATTGCTGTACTGTGTAAGCACACAGAACATCGCGTCTGTAATCTCTAACGGGTTAGGCAGAGGTGTGCTTAGTAGTGCACCCATACAGTTATGTTAACTCCTACGAAATATTGGTCGAGCCTATTCCCATTAATCGGGCACAAATCTTGATTCTGTAGCTGCTATTGAGAAATCCCTGATGTAATCACGGGGATCGAACCCAGGACTTCGTGCTCCAGCAATAGTGCTTGCGACCGCTAGACCAACGAGGCAGTAACAATGTTTATTGGGCATCAATGTTGGCGGTTAGCGCAGTGGCTGAGCGATTAGACTGCTATGCTGCGTGTCGCGGGTTCGATCTCCGCACGGAACAAATATTTGTACGGCCTACAGATAGTTGTTTTGGGTCTGGGTGTCTGTGTATGGGAGTTTATATGTTCGTAAACGCACCCACGATACAGGAAAAATTCATAGTGTGGGGCAAAGTTTAAAAAAATAAAAGAATGTTTAACCATCAACACGTGATGTACAATGACCAATCAAGCGTAATGCCTAATTGGTAATCGGTAAAACAAATCGTTTCAATAGTTAAACAATATAAAGTTAATAGCCTAGTCGTCTTGTACTCATTTAACTATTTTGATTTTTATTAGCTGTTAGTGATTTTAATTGACTAAATGATGTATCTAGCCATGTGCCTAATGGTAAAAAACCAAGCTAGTATAAAAAAAAAATGAAAAAGCGTTTATTCATGGTCACATCCGTGTTACAAAATATATTACTTCTGCCAAACTGTATTACAGTTTGTTGGTAGTTTGTTGGTTGTTGGCAGTTTGTTGGTTGTTTGTTGGCATTATTACTGCGTGACCAAAACGATATGTTGTTACCTAGGAAATACGATGTTGTAGTAATTACGTAGAATTTAGTTTAAATTATAGATATTAAAATTGTATAAATATTGATATCATCGCGATTTATTTCTTAACGTGAAGCATAATAGAGGTATTTTTTAGAGAGAGACTCCAATCGCGATCAATATATTCAGGACCCTCCACTAGAGGTCGTAGAATACTATAACATAATGCCATTGTAAAACCAAATATTTTTAAAAGAGTAACTTGCCAGTTCGACTCCATAGAAAAAACCAACTCGACCCGTCCACCTTTCCTTGTTGTTTTATAAGTACCCAAATAAGTCTATGTGTAACTTACCGTTTCCATAAAGCCACTTAACAATTTTCGCTAATTGCCAATCATTTTGACGTCAATGAAAATTCCCAGGTTACAATTTTTTGCACTTCTACTAGGTATTAATCAAAATACACATTGAGTCAGAAATACCAGATTAGAAACCACAGAATCAAGTTCTCATAACATTATGAGTAATAATCGATTCTATAACCCTGCTTTTGGGCTTCGCCGCAGTCGGGTAAAAACAGACAGAAATCTTTTTCCTTGGACAGTTTGTAAACAAATATTATAGTTTAATAGACATTCATGCTATGTAAATTTAATTAGCGATGATGCAGACGGGACAGATTTTCCGTGAGTATAAACTGGAAATATGTAGCTTGATGCATATTCGTGCATACGTCCCATAATATATTAGAATGCAGTATCAGATTTTGCTTTGCTCAAAATCAATAAATAGTCGAATGATAGAGTTGGTAAATCTATGGAGAACCGCGCTATCACAGCTCAAAAATAGTTTATCAATTGTTTGGTGGTCTAAAAGGGTTCTACTAGAACTACCTTCATTCTTCATGAAAATCTGTTACCGCCGTGTTCAAATGTTACACTCGATATCATCAACGTTGGCTATTTCCTAGAATCTCACGCAACAAGTGACGTCACAGACGATGGCAAACTACGGAACATGTAAAGTTGAAAATCGCATGACTAGTCAAATTAACGATTATTTCCTTACTCGTACTAGGAGGTAAAACTGCGACTATAAATAAAATAATATAACTGCATTCGTTACTCAGATATGGAGGAAGTACTACTGACATTATTTTTAAAGTATAATTTTATTTTTAGCACATTACGTCAGATATTGTTTTTGTATATTTACCAATATACCAAGAATCGTGGCGGTTAATGAACACGTATGACATGTAATTCTTTATAACCAAAAGGTTGCAAATGGCGGTGCTATTTTTAGTTAAAACTAGTCTATCATACAAGGCCAAATAATAACAGTGCTTTCCAAGCTACAGCTAGTCAGTGGCCCGAAATTCTGACAACCAGTCTTACCAAGGGATATCATTTTACCCAGTATTATCACAGTTATGGAGGTCAGATATAATCAGTCGCACTATGTTAAATACTGATGCATACTATTAGACTGAAAGTCGATTCTAAGATAGTTGTAATGTAGACTAGGCAGACGACGTCTATCACAGTACTCCCTACGATAACTGACTATGACCTCTGGTGCTTGACTAAATTCGATCTAAAGACTTATTTTAATTAAGTATGTCTTAGAAGTTGAGTATCTAATCCAAAGCCAACATCGCTTTGGCTACCAAAGGAGAACAGGAAACAACAAAACGATGGAGCGAGGCTAATAAAATTATATCTAAGAACAGCGACTTTTTTGTATTAATAGGCCTTGACTTTAATCTTGTACTAAGGACAGACGTGAGGTCGACAATAAATAGCTAACATAACATATAGCTAATGTAATAATACCCATCTCCTTTTACAGAAAGAATCGCCACAGTACATCTTGAACCTCGGCAGCCGTATCTACATCGGTGACAATGCACAACCGCGCCAGAGGTTTGCCGCCATCGCACAGCAGTTCTACAAGACTGAGCTGAAGACCGTCGACTTCCACAACCCTGCGGTTGCGTCGAAGGAGATCAATAACTGGGTTTCTAATATCACGCAGGGACGCATCCCTAGTCTGGTCGATGAAGGTTAGTATGCACGACATAAGTCCTCATTTACGGAGACGCGGGGCGTCGCTCGGCGCGTTGTGCGTTTTTAATTCAAACACATGGCGATGTATGAAAACGGTAACGATTTCAAACGACGATTTTACGAGAAACTATTTTTCGCTCGTTAGTTTAAAATGCAGCGTTTGTTGCGGTGGACCCGCCTCTCAGTAAATTAACAAAATAGCACGCAACGAGCCTTCTGCACGCGCCTCGTGACGCCCCGCGTCTCCGTAAACAAGTCCTAAGATCTAGTTGCAGGATGTTGGCAAATCGTGTGTTCATCTTCCTGCCTTTATCCTTTGTTACATGGTCGGCGAATCACTTATTTTTCTTCCACTCTCTTCAGGCATCCATCACGCTATCAATTATCTACTCTTTCTTCTTCCATATCATAACTCACACAATCTATCCATCGTTTCCATGTTCTTCTCCTTCTCCTTCCAACAACATTATATTCAATTTTTTAATTACATGCAATTCGTGTGTTGGCAAATCGTATGTGTGGTTCGCTGAAATTAATATAGTGGGATGAATAGATTTGCAAATGTTTGAATAAATAAGAAAATGGAAAGAGGAAGCAGGCAGATAAAATTTGGTACTGCCACTGGTTGATTGATGCATGGATAGATGAGAAGCTCTGGCAATGAATCTTAGTAATAGGTGCTTTATTGCATGAATCACAATGGTGGTATGTTCCTTGGTTTAATATTGTATAATAGGCATTGCAGTTTTTCTTCCTGGCTTTACTGTAACCGCATTAAGTGACTCAATTATTGTCTACTTCAGTGAATGCCCTGTTAAACAGAGTCAGATGTTGATATTGTCTGATCAGTGTCTCTGCATTATACAAAGCGTAGAACCTGCTCTATTAATCATCACTTTGAACTCATGTATAGTGTATTTGGTTAGTTAAATGGAATTGAATAAAAGGGAAGTGGTTACCGGCTTATAACTACTTCACATACATACAATACAACCTTAATTTGGAAAATACGTGGAAACGGCTTTGTATAATTTATGATGTTTGAATACACGTTTCATTCATTCAGTTTTATATGTGACGGATGTAGGCAGATACAATGCCATAATTTGCATGGTTTTGTGAAAGTCTTTTATGTTTACAATAACAATGCTATGCGTATCTACAATCCGTCTGGGTCACGGTTATCCCAGATTTCTAATCCTTGGTCCAACCTCGATCGGATCATGTGATTTGATTGGATGCTGTAAATCACATTATTCGAAAGTGATTTCGTTTATTTATATGTTGATCAGTGTGAAACTGGTAGAAGTAGCACAATAAATGATGATATGCACATAATTAGAGCGATTTAACATTATGGTTTTATGAGATGTATGAACGGATAAAGACGAGTTAGGTAGTTATAATGCACAAAATACTCAGTGTATTTTACCTATCTTCAGGGAAGAATAGAGAGTTTCAGAACATTGGGATTGGTGCCTACTAAGGATACATTTAAATCATCATCAGATTCTTCTAACCTCCTAATATCATTCTTTCCTCGAAGTGTTGCTGGAGATTGGTTCTTTCTTTCCCATTTAACAGCTTTAACACTAGGACGAGACGTTGAATTAATTAGTGTTCAGCACAACTTGAGTAAATTAGTTTTGATTACAAAATTGTGTACTTCTTTATCAGTTTGTTCATCATCAATTCCGGACAAGTTGCCTTAAAGTAGTGATACTACTTTAAATTCCATTTCTGTTATTTTATCCATTTTTATTTCGTTTCTTTTGAGGAGCTGCAAATAACAACTGCCGCTCGGGTCGATCTTTAGGTTACGCCGCGGTTGCCTAAGTTGGTCCATGGATGGGTGACCACCCATTACAGACCGAGTTTTCTCTGTGCTTCGGAAAGCACATTAAGCCGCTGGTCTGGCAATCGTGACAGGTAGTCCGTGACCAGAAAGTCTAATAACCAGTCTTACCAAAGGGTATCGTATGATCCAGTGCTAATTAGGTTGTGGAGGTCAGAAAGGCAGCTGATCCATGTAAAATACTGGTATTCAGCTGCATCCGGTTACACTATATAAGCCGGCCCCCACATAGTTGGTAAAAGATATAATATGATGACATTAAATTCCATGTCTAACCCTTCATTTCACTTCCCAGATGACGTTGCTAATATGGTGGTCCTGATCCTCAACACGCTGTACTTCAAGGGTAGCTGGCGCCACCAGTTCGCTCCCAACGAGACCAAGACTGGCCAGTTCTACGTGTCGCCCAAGATCCAGAAGAACATCCCGTTCATGAATGTCAATGACAAGTTCTACTACACTGAGTCTGCGAAGTACGACTCGAAGATCTTGAGGATGCCTTACTTGGTGAGTCTTCTCGCGAGGAATTTCTTTTGTAGCTTATGTGCGCTTAGACATTTAAACTCATACACAACAAGCCAGTTCCGGAACAACTGCTTGCCAAATATTTCCCTTGTTTGCGACAATAATGGCTTAACTCAAAAAATAAGAAATACATGTCGACGTTTTTAACCGATTTCTTTATTTATCACTAGCGCACGACACGCGGTTTCACCCGCGTATTTCTCGTTCCCATGGGAATACAGGGATAAAAAGCCAGCCTAGCCTATGTTACTCACGGTGAATGTAGCTTTGTAACGGTGATAGAATTTTTGAAATCAGCGCAGTAGTTTTTGAGTTTATTCATTACAAACATACACACAAAAATACAAATCTTTCCTCTTTATAATATTAGTGTAGATGTAGATAACATCAACTCTGTAATCCGCAAAGTGTTAGACAGAGATGTAGGTACCTAACAGTACAACCACATTCCGCCAGATGTTTAATTTGCATTTAAGGAGCCTATTGCCGTAAACCCAATAATACAATGCAAGACCCAGGAATCAAAACCAAGACTGCTTGTGCTTGTGACTACACGAAAATTGAGGCAATAGGGTAATTAACAAAAACAATCTAATTAGTCCGTCAGATAGATATCCAAAAAAATATTGGACACGTATTTTTTCTTTTTTCACGTAAACCAACAATGAAGACGATACAGTGCTTTAAAAATCGTGTGACGTCATATTCTAAGACATTCGTATGGCACTTTTTACCGGTTAGCGACGTCACGACCCGCCCTTAAATCTTTGACGCGTTCTATCTTCGTATTTGTTTATTAATTTGATAAAACAAGAAATACGTATCCAATATTTTTCGACAATCTAACAGACGGACTAATTAGAATCACATTTTTTTTGTCAGTAAACATCCCTATTATCACGACATACCCTTAACATTTGCTATTACTTTTACAGGGCAACAAATACGCGATGTACATTATAGTTCCTAACTCCCTGATGGGTCTGCCCCGCGTGTTGAACGACCTCAGTGACCTTCGGTTGGAGCTGAACAACCTTCGCGAGTACCAGGTTGACGTCACTATGCCCAAGTTCAAGTTCGACTACACGTCACAGCTAGATGGTCTCTTGAAAGAGGTAAGTAGCATGTAAGTTAAGACAAAAAGGCAAAAACAATAGTATAGAGAAGACATTGGATTATCGCTAAGCTGTACGATTATGAACCTTAAAATTATGAGAGATAAGATTGTACCTTCTGTACAATCTTTTATTTCCTATATTTCAAAAATAGACAGCATCTATACTGCTAGCATTTGAAGCTGTTGTTGTATTCTGAGTGTATAATTTTCGAAAGTAATAAATTAAGTCAGCAAACAGTCGTTTCTTGTACAATACTGGTAGGATTAATTAGCAGCATTTGGACTGAACCCTGAAATAGTTGGCAAAAAGCCAGACGAGTGATGATGACTGGGTATGTAGGTACATTGCATGAAAATAATAAAATATAAAAAAATGGGGCAAAGACTACCTGATACTGCATCCCAAAAGGTGGTTACACAGGGCTGTGTAGCGTCTCCTTGACTCTTTAATCTATTCATGGATAGTTGTTTGACACATTTAAAAGAAAGTGAGTGTGAATTGCGAAATTTGCGAGTACTGAGTGAGTTGCCTGTCAAATGTCTTCTATACGCAGATGATAAAATTGTTCTTGCAACGTCAGCGGAACAGAAAAGATATGCTACCTGTAATGTTTTAAGCATATAAGAGAAAAGGGATGAACGTAAGTGTGAAAAAGACGAAGGTGTTTGAAAGACAAGATGAAGTATATACTTAGACGGTGCGTGATGTGAAAATAAATGATAAGAATGTGATGCAAGTATTAAGTTCACCCATTTTTCACCCATTCGGGTTAGTATATTTAAGCAGTATATTTACACGAGATGAAAAGATTGATGCAAATGTGGAAAAGAGAGTACCAATGCGATGAATAAAGTAAGAAATTCCGGATGGAAAAAACCAAAAACGTGTTTGCATTTTTTTTTTGGGTTCGCAAATCATGAAATAACCCCTCCCGCTCTTGATCAGAGCGAAAGGGAGTGTCAGACTTCTACTGACTAAAAACCACACATGTTCCTTCTTAGCCCTTTATGTCGAGGCCGAGGTATCTCTGGCGAACAACCCGCAGCCCCGACGGGATATTTTTTTTTTTTCGGTGGGTGGAAAATCATCAAATAACCCCTCCCGCTCTTGGGCAGAGCGAAAGGGAGTGTCAGACTTCTACTGACTAAAAACTACCCATGTTCCTTCTGAGCCCTATATGTCGAGGCCGCGGTAACTTGTGAACAACTCGCAGCCCCGATGGGGTAACACTTTGCATGACCTGAGAATCGAAATCACACTCATGCACAGCATTCCCGCTGACCAAAGAGGCAGTCCAAAGTCATCTACAATTAAATGTTTCGCTATACAGCAGGTTTTAAGTTCAGGCTTTAAGACTGGCTATAATAAGCCAATTCCAAATCACAAAAAAAATAATAACTAGTTTCCATATTATGCGATTTCTCAAAAAACCCGTTTTGTTTGAAGTTTATTGTAATTTAGAATCACTTTATGATTTCGACGATGTCTTCAAATATTTAAAAACAAAATGTGGCATACTTAATTAGTTTTTAATTGTTTTTAAACGTCGAATGTGTCTCATGGTTTTGGATCGCAAATGAGAAGTTCTTAATTCTTGGTAATTAGGCAGACAGTTGCGGTTTGGCAGTTCATGAGAACAATACTTAATATTCAGTGACTGATGACCTTTATATTTTCCTTAAGCACACGGTGACTTAATAGTAGAAGTGCGAGAGAACCCGCCAAATTCAATTTTCGCGTCGGAACATAGAATTCTTCTTTCGAGTATGCAAAACTCTTATATCAGCAGTGATGTCAGCAGATACAGTTGCCAATCGCTATTAAGAATCCACGGTAACACGACTTGTTGATATGTAACTCTGTGAAAATGCTTCCGACCGACGCGACGGTCCGTTTCATCACCATTATCATTCAAAACCCGACTTCACCAATTGCTGGGTGTAAGCCACTCTTTGGCTATGCCAAGCTCCACATCTTGTGCCAGTCTCATCTAGGATATTCCTGCGATGGCAACAATGTTGTCGGAATTCCGAAAAAAGTCCGATTATCCGTCTATTTTCGTATTATTTTGTACCATAACTGGAATCGGTGATTATTCTGTTATATTTGTGTTTATAAATTGTTTTTTTTTGCCAATTCTGGCAAAACCACCGGAAACTTTTAACATTTACCTACCACCGTTATGTGAAAGTGATTGTCCTAAAAACCTATACAAGTTTTCTTATCTAAAACTTAAGGATTTCAATAAATTATATATGTATTGGCGTTGATTGTAGCATTTAAAGACTAGATTAGATGAAATAGAGTTCTAGCTTTAATTCTTTATGCTCATCTTTGTAGCTTGGCATCAGAGCAGCTTTCGAGCTGACAGCCTCCTTCCCCGGCATTGCTCGTGGACAGCTGTTGAACGAGAGACTGATGATCTCAAAGGTGCTGCAGCGATCTGGCATCGAAGTCAACGAACTGGGCAGTGTTGCCTATTCAGCCACTGGTAAGTGAACATCAATGTTGACTTTCTCTTAGTTAAGCAGGTACCAAATACTATTTCGGAAAGATGACAGAATGTAAAAGTCGGCCTGTATGCTAGTCTTTTTGGGTTATGAAGGCATTTTTAAAGATATTTCTGGGAGGATATTCAATATATAATCGAACCCAATTGCCAATGCATATATATTTTTATTATGCATATTCCACTTGTGGGAATTTGTCTCACGCAACAAGAGCTTGACCACAAGTCCTGCCTATAGACTTAGAAAATAGTCTACACTCATTTTATAAAGAGGAAAGATTTGTTTGTTTGTTTGTAACGAATAGGCTCCGAAACTACTGGACTGATTTGAAAAATTATTTCTCCGTTGGGAAGCTACACTATCCCCGGGTGACATAAGCATTTTTTATTCCTGTATTCCCACGGGAACGGGAACTATGCGGGTGAAACCGCGTGACGTCCGCTAGTTCATAAATAAAGAGAAAATTCATTTATAATTCCTCTTCCTCCTTCCAGAAATTGCCCTGGTGAACAAGTTCGGCGAGGATATACAAGCCAACGCGGAGGTAGTAGCCAACAAGCCATTCCTCTTCTTCATCCAGGATGAAGCCACGAGACAACTACTCTTCACCGGTCGCGTGGCTGACCCGTCTCTTGCTGATGGAGCCTTCAAAGTATAATCATTTTGTGATGAGCCGTCTTTTATGTTAAGATTTTTTTTAAGAAACAAAAGAAAATGACAGATGTTTTGATATTATAGTAAAATTTCAAATAAGAATTTGTAATGCTCAAAAAACTATTCTATTTGAAACTTGTTGAAGACAAAATTAAATTAATAAGGGAAAGATTACTATACTCACAGTTCACAAAAAAATGACAATTAAATACAATTTTAATTTTAGATTTAAGGATAAATAAAACACATTTACATTGAATAAATATTAAATGTAAGTGTGTTTTATGATAAATGATAATTTTGATACTTCTCACATTCATTTGAGACGAGAAAATACTTGAAAAGTGCCATTTGTATATCTTTCGATTGATTTAAATTAAATGTGCGCAAATATACCATGATTGTGATTTTATTTTTACTACAAACGTACAAACCATTTTTTTAAATGGGATAAGTCCGCCACACTATTCCCAAACCACTGTAACTCCTGTAAGCCAGTATCAACAGTGGCGACCACAAGAAAAGTGCCGAGACAATGAAGCCCGACGAAGTCCCAGAGAAACGATTTAACTGTCTTGGATCCCGCAACGAAATTATTCAGAAATTAATAGCGGAGGACTAGGAAAAACATACAAACCATCTTAAAATTACGAATTTCCTTACTAACATAACATAGCATCACGCCTAATCGAGAGCTTGTTGCTATCATCATCCACACTTTACAAACCTTACAATTTTTATTAATTTTATAAAACAAAAAAAAACTAAACTAATATTTTTCGATAATCTAACTGACCGACTAAACAGAACAGACAAACTAAACATGTTTTTGTTTAGTCAGGAAACATGTCTACGAAAAATGAAACAGATGGTGGTTCTTTTGCAGTCTTATTTGCCTAGCCTTTTCCCAACATCATCGAATGCTACAAAATACCAGCATTTTACAAGCAGCGACTATTTATTTGATTCCCACAACCTAGTTAGATGGACATGGTTTTATCTAAACCCAGCGCTTTCTACGGCTGAATGTATATCTAGAAACGGGTTGCGATAGACTAAACGATGCTCCGTTCTTCTGAACCATAAAATATCTAGCAGCAACATGCTTAACAGATAGCAATTAGAAAACTTTATATTTCATCTTTATTTTATTTTTTTGGGGTGGGAAATCATCAAATAAGTCCCGCTCTTGGCCAGAGCGAAAAGGAGTGTCCGACTTCTACTGATTAAAAACCACCCATGTTCCTTCTTAGCCCTTTATATTTCGTCTAAATCAACAAACAGTTTTTGAAATAATAGGGTAGATAACAAAAAAAAAATCTAATTAGTCCGTCATATAGATTATCAAAAATATTGGATAAGTAGGTACGTATTTTTCTTTTTTCACGTAAACAAACAATGAAGACAATACAGTGCTTTGAAAACTCGTGTGACGTCATACTCTAAGACATTAGTATGACATTTGTTTTCGGTCAGTGACGTCACCAACTCCCACTCAAATCTTCGACGCGTTTTTATCTTCGTAAATTTTTATTGATTTGATAAAACAAAAAATACGTATGCTAAAGGGTGTAAAAGTACCCTTAACGCAAACGACGCCAAAAAAATAAAAAAGGGCATTTGTTCTCCCCACCACTGCGATCATTTTTTGGTTCTAGACCATACCTAGGAACCTCCTAGTTACGGAGATATTGGGGGTCAAAGTTCCAAATTTTGCACAGCTGTTTTTGTAAATACTAGTTTTTCAGGTTCTAACTTTACTTAAATTATCTCCATGGCCCGTTTACTATTCAAATCAACTACTAGCACAATGGTTACACGTTAGCTGCGGCACCAATTTTTGCAAACTTTCCGTTCCTGCGGCACGAGGTATTATCGGCCCGCACCGTAACCAGACGTTAGGGCGACACGCGGTCTATTAGACCCCACCTCCTTTATCAAACTAAATTCCATTTTCTGGCGCGAAATCAAAGATAAATAAAAAATTTGGTCCTTATCGATATAGACAGCGAATTGATGAACCCTCATCTACCGTCGCCCCGGGATCTGATAGCTAGTTTAATAATTATTGGCAAAACAAAATATGGGATCTTAAACACCTCGTAACGCACTGAAATAGGGTAAATTTTTGCTAAGATAAAAATAATATCGACGCAACGACGTTTATCTATTTTTGTGTGAAAATCTTAATGCGGTTCACAGAATAGAAAAAAATAAAAACCAGAAGTAAAAAAGAAACCATCCTATTTATTCTGCCTCGGGCTTTAAAAATAGAAAGAAAGAAAGAAGAAAGAAAGAAATATTTATGAGTGTTTTTCATTGAAACAGCGTAGACAATAAGATTTTTTATACTGAGAGCACTGAGTCAAAATCTTTTTGGATTTTTTGTCAGCTTCACGAAATAGTAAAAATGTGCGTAGTTTCTAGTAACAACACACACCACCTTCACCACATCTTCTTCTTTTTTCACCCTTTTCGAGGCAATGACGTGCGCTGCTTTCAGGTGCTGAAAAATAACAAAAATGTAAAGATAACGTAATAAAACTGGCATTGTTACTTAGGTTAGATCGTAGATGAGAATAACAATGATAATGTATAACTGCATTAAATGAATGTGTTTGCTTTATGCTTAAAATGTTGAAAGAGTAGGTAGGTAAGGTAACTTAAATTCAAAATAGTTTAATTTTGCAAAAAGGAAATAATAATAAATAACTTAATAATGACCAAATGTCAATAATGACCAAATTACATTACCTGGGATCTCATCGATTTCCTTTTTTATAAAAGATTCTATAAGTTTCTCCACAAAGAGTCTTTTTGGTAACATTTTTCCATCAGTTTGGATTGAATTAAACACAATCCAGGCATTAATTAGTGCTGTACCGAATATTAGCTCCATTACAACTTTTCTCCACTATTTGATTCCTCTCTTCAACGTTGTATAATAAGATGACATCTGGTCAGAAAAGTCAATGCCTTTTTTTGTTTTATTGTACAGCAGAACACATCCTGGTTTTTTTATGCATTCGTCGGTTCCTCTCTTCTTTTTTCCAGTATCTATCAGGTTATCATCGTGATCTTTGCACGTAGTCAACATCAAAACATTCCGTTTATCCATCCATTTCATTACCTTTACGCCCTTTTTGTTCATTTTTGCAATAATTTCGCCTTTCTGCTATTTGTAACTAGTAACTTGCTTTGGCAGATATTTCCGTATTATATTAAGTGTTCCGCATATAAATGTTTTTTGTGATAGAAGATCTTCTGCCAGCCCTAACGAAGTGTAGTAATTGTCTACCACCAAGGTACCAAGGTAGGTATACCACCGAGTCCGGGACCATTAGCGCGTCTCAAATATATATTTATCTCTTTTCTACACTGGACCAAACCAAAGCTATGCTCTTCGCACGACAGAGATGTTCACGTTTTTCCTTGCCGCACCACAAGGAAGTTGCATGAGGGGTGATTTAGGCCTCGTTTCGCACTTAACGTGTTGAGTGCTACATTGAGTTTTATCGTAAAATGTGATTTTTGACCCCCAAAAAAAAGTCGTTTCCCAACAATTTTTTTTGCGTAGGGGTACTTAGTTTGATGTACAGAATGCTTGGTTGACGTATGTGTAAAGGGTTGATTTACACCTTGTATTTCGATAATCTAACAGACGGACTAATTAGAATCACATTTGTTTAGGTCAGTAAGCGTCCCTAAATGCAGGTAAGCTGGAAAGACTTGCCGTTAAACACTGTCAAGCATAATTGCGCAGCATGTTTCTTCTATATTAATTACTTCTCTATTTCTTGTCATCCTACTAGATATATCCTTTCTTGTCATTTAATATCCTTCACACAGACCATCGATCGTTTTTAGAAACGATTCTAGATTCGTCCTCTACATTTTTCGTACTTTACATTCTCCTTATTCCTCCGCATCAATCACTGTCAACCATTCTAGTAAATCCTTCTTTATAAGACTTTTTCAAGTTACTAACATTTGCAGCTACCTTATTGCTATTTGCAGACAAACTCACGGACGGAGGGACGGATGCTGGAGGTTTTTTGGCTTATTTTATATATTATGCATACATGAAAAATAGAGATATGTCATAAATCATAACACTAATTTGTGTAGGTACGTATTTGCAAAACATTCTATTAGGCCTTTAAAAATGAAATCCCGTCCGAAGACATAAAAAAGGCATAGACTAAGACCTCGCTTTGAAAATAACAAAAAAAATATGAAACCTGATTCAAATAATGTTTTAAATTGTACATAAATACCTTCAGCTATAACTTGTTTTATGTTTAAAATTAAAAGGTCGTAAGTATTAGTCATCTTTTTGCTTACGTCACTCCGTGTATCTCACTGGTTCTCTTAGCAATACAAGTCAGTGTGTTTATTTGACGTCTTGCTTGTGGTCGTCAGATCGTCCACCAGAGACGCATATCGGTTGTGTTATTTTATTATGTAATAAATAGTCGCAAAAAGCTACAAAAATGCGAACCATAATAGCTGCTGGTAAGTCGTTTTGAATATTTGGAAGTAAAAATGTTCATTAATTTGTTTTTTTTTACGATGTTTTGATCTCACGTTGTGTTCTGAAGTGGTTGTAACCAACACTTCGTCAATACATTTGTGTTTTTTTGCATAGGCATGCTCAAATGACACTTTGAAATTGATACAATTTTTTAATGGAATTTCAGATCAACAATTTGTTGAATATTTTATACCATAACCTTGGACTTTTTCCGTGTAATTAATGTGCGTGTGTAGTTAAGTAAACGTTCATTTTTAAGATCTCGTGCTTATACATAATGCACATGTAATCATTTTCTCATAGAAAAAGATAGGAAATAAGTATTTAATATCTTTAGAGCGACCTCTATCGTTTTCCTTTTATAAGAAACCGGTATCATTAATCTTTCCGAGATGTTGTTGCTTCAGAATAAAGCTGATGTTTTATAAGGATTTGCGAGAAATGTTTTGAATATGAATGCACATCCGGTTACATAGAGGATAATTAAAGAAACGAAGAATTCTCGAATGAACGATGATTTCATTTTTAATATATTTTGTTGTCGCAGTTCTGCTAGAAGTTTCATTTGATATAAGCTATACTTTTTACTGTAGTTACCTATGTTATGATGTTTCCTTAGGCTTTCTCTTGTGTGTGCAGTCACGAGCAACAATATGCATACACTTGGTTAAGTTCAAATGCGAATTTCTCGTAAAATAACGATTGCAACTTTGAGATATAACCTACTTTATGATAATACTAGCTATTGCCAGCGGCTTCACCCGCTACAGCTCGAAAATTGTCCCAAGGCAAGATAAAATCTTGACAAAACCTATCCGATGTGGTTATCCAGGTTATAAACTACCTGTGCACAAAATATGAGTACCAAACATTCATTCCTAAATACATACATACTTACATACTTTCGCTTTTATAATATGAAGTAGGATGGGTTCCAAAATATTAGTTTATTTACGTAACATCAAAATGAAATCAACACAGTGTGCGAAAACTGTTTCTTCACGTTGCTAAGTAAGTAAGTATTACTTAGTACCTAAATATGAATGGAATGAGTTACAGAGTCGGTGAAAGATGATTTGGCTGGAAAGGGGATGCATACTAAATACACTTCTCATCAAAAAAATCGAAACACCTCGCAGTTTATGATTTGTTAGGGATTATCAGAAAAATGTGTATATTTAGGAATAAATGTAAAATGTCATTTTATAGTGAGTAGTATGAGGTTTTTAAATCCTAATGTTAATGTTCTAAATTCAAATGAAGTCTTCATAGGTTTCGTATTTTGTATAATGAGTAATTTTTACCCTGTATGGAATATGAAGGAAATGGGTAAAACAACACGCGTAAATGAAAAAAAAATGTAAGAAACGTTTATTTAATAACTTGTATTCCCTCCGCGAGCTCTTATTACTGCTTCCATACGGTTCTTCATCGATCGGATGAGAGTCACGATCACATGTTGTGGTATATTATCCCATTCCTCTTGGATTGCATTTTGCAGCTGGCTAAGTGTTTCTGGGGCTGGATCTCTTGCTCGAATTCGTCTCTTTAATTTATCCCATAGATGTTCAATGGGATTCATGTCCGGGCTTCTTGCTGGCCATACCATAATGGAGATACCGACTTCGGTAAGATAATCTCGTACGACGCCCGCGGTGTGAGCTCTAGCATTGTCGTGCATGAATATGAAGTCGTTGCCAATAAAATGTGCATAGGGCATCACATGAGGTTCAAGACACTGTTCGATGTACCGATGAGAGTTTAGTGCAGGCAGCCGTGGCCCAGACACAAAGGCAAGTTCTGTCTTACCGTCGGCGCTGATTCCTCCCCAAACCGTCCACGAACCGCCACCATAGCTGACCTTTTCTTCAATGCAGCATTGTGCAAAGCGTTCTCCATCTCTTCTGTAGACCTTGTTCCTTCCGTCGTTACCATACAGCATAATTTTACACTCATCAGAAAACAGTACTTTGCTCCACTGAAGGTATGACCAAGTTAGGTGCTCGCCTGCAAAGTTAAGGCGCGCTCTTCGATGGTCTGTAGTTAATTTCGGCCCATTCGCTGGCTTATGCGGTGCCAATCCGCGTTCCTTCAACCTTCTTCTTATTGTAGAGTCACTTACAGCTACTCTTCGTACAACGCGAAGCTGCTGCTGCAGTTGAAAAGCGTTAAGGCGTCGATTTCGTAAAGAAGTTGTTACAATAAATCGATCATCTCGCTCAGAAGTGACCCGATTCCTGCCAGATCCTGAACGGCGCGTGAACGAACCAGTCTCCCGATAGCGTTTGTAGACTCTATGAACAGATGATAAGCTTAGATGCAATCTTGCAGCCACAACACGCTGACTAAGTCCAGAATCCAGCAATGCCACCACTTGGGCGGCTTCTGCGGGCGAAGTATCCATATGTTTTAGAAAAAAAAGTTTTTTCAGACGTCCCAAAGTCACAGTAAATGAAATAAGAAACAAAAAGTTTAAAGACAAGCGCTAATTTTTAGTTTTTAAACGAGAAACGTACTCCAACCCTAAATACACATTTGTCTCAAAACAGTGATTAATTTCATTTATAGGATAAACAAATGAAATTCTAATTTCGAATTATGATTTTTTTCTTCTTACTGTAATGACCAAACTGCCAGCTACACAATAATGTTTTTTTTTCATGGAATTAATTCTCTTTTGTAAAAAATTAGGACAAAAACAATAAAAACGAAAGTGTTTCGATTTTTTTGATGAGAAGTGTATCACTAAACAACATCTTGTTCAGTAATACAATCACAAGCGTCAAAATTGCCAAGCAAAAAACTGTAATATTCAATAGATAGGTCCATCTGAACATACACATCGGAGAATACACAAAAAATACAGTTCATCCGAAAAATTTTAGAGAGAGAAAGATAAGAATTCGTTTTGCCTTTTTTTTTTTGGCGGGTGGAAAATCATTAAATAACCCCTCCCGCTCATGGGCAGAGCGAAAGGGTGACAGACTTCTACTGACTAAAAACCACCCATGTTCCTTCTTAGCCCTCTATCTATGTCGAGGCCGCGATAACTAGTGTACAACCCGCGGCCCAACTCGTTGTGCCTGCATTGGTATTCGATATAAAATACCAATGCAAGCAACGAGTAAATAAAGGTTTATATTTAATAATTTAAAAGAAGAAGAAATAATATATGGAAAAATACCTACCACGGTCCGCACACTATCAAACATGTTTATTGACCGCACAAAAAAGCTATTTAAATTATCATTTTCCTCATTTCAGTTTTGATCTTCGCATCATTCCAAAGCTTAGACTGTCTGTCAGGCGCTTCAAATTCACGTCTAAACTATTTCGACATCGACCTCCTTCGATATGTCGCTGAAGGGAAGAGCGGCAACGTCATGGTTTCACCTCTCAGCATCAAATCAACCCTGGCGATGTTGTTGGAAGGTGCCCGAGGAACCACTGCTGCAGAAATCAAGAATGCTTTAAGACTGGTGCCAAATACAGAGGACTATAGGCATCAGCTGAACGTGTTGTTGAAGGATTTGCAGGTAAATTACTGACTAGACCGAATCGTGTGTCATTTAAGGCGTACACGTGAATTTTATTGGCCTTTTTTAGGATACATTAGAACCTTTTTTTCTGCAATCTTCAACAGATTTTTACAAAAAAAAAAAAAAATTCTACACAATCTTGCGCATGACTTCAATTAAAAACAAAAATAAAAATAAAATTTAAACTTCGGTATATATGCAAAGTAGCCTCTGTTTTTGTAACAGTTACATTTTTCACCTAAACTATCAATCGATATTTTTATTGCCATCGATATCTACACTAATATTATAAAGATGAAAGTTTTTTTGTTTGTAACGAATAGGCTACAAAACTACTGGACTGATTTGAAAAATTCTTTCACCGTTCGGAAGCTACACTATCCCCGGGTGATATAGGTTACTTTTTACCCCTGTATTCCCACGGGAACGGGAACTACGCGGGTGAAACCGCGTGACGTCCGCTAGTATTATATAAAATCATGCCGAGGGGACCTTCGGCTTATTTTTGCCAATAACTTTCATAAGTCTTTATATGGGTTTTTTACGTCATCGTTACTCGCGAATCGCGTAGCTACTATCCCTCTGGTACCCAAAAAATCGGTTGCGAGTGGGACAGTGGGTGAACTGTCAGTGGATCCAGCCTCTTAAAGGAAAAATAACACCACGCTTGTAATCCCCGAGGCTGAAGTTTAGTACACCACAAACATTTCGCCAGTAAGTTTAAGGCCGTACGTAATAGAGTAAGATTATTGCCATCAACGGGGCACAAATCTGGACTCCGTGCCTGTTACTGAAAAAATCCTGGTAAAAAAACTACTCTTTGCAAGACCAGGTTATCGCCTCAGGACCTCTTTTTTATTTTTTGGTGGCGTGAAATCATCAAATAACCCCTCCCGCTCATGGGCAGAGCCAGAAAGGTAGTGTCAGACTACTACTGATTAAAACCACCCATGTTCCTTGTTAGCCCTTTATGTCGAGGCCGCGGTATCTCTTAGAACAACCCGAAGCCCCGACGGGCCTTTCTATAATACTACGATATAAATCAATTCGATTTGTTTTTCATGTTCCTTCACTTGCGATGAAACTGTATGAATTTACTCGTAGTTTATTAGTAGGTATAGTTGGCTAACCCAAGGCCTTATAAACCTTACGGAAAATTCCCAAGACATCATACTCTCTCAGGAGGCTGATTCGTAACCTGTTTTTGGTTTAACGTTCATAAGTAGCCCTGTCTCCCTGAGTGCTATTTATGGATTTGTTAAGGGTATTCCCACACTTATTTACGCGAAGTCGAGTGTAGCAAGAATATTGCGACAACGGATTATTGTAGACTAGCTTTTGCACGCGACTTTGCCCTCGTGAAAATATTGATTAGAAATTTTAAGGTTGTAGCTCTAAGGGTTTGGCCTGTGCGTTGATCCTCAGTCAGTCTGCTTTGCCTTTTATATATTTAGATAGTTCCATTAATTATGTTAGGGGATCGGACTGAGTCAAAAAATATGATTCTATTTAGCCCGTCAGTTAGATTATAGTTAAATATTGGATACGACCGTGTTTTTTCTTTTAACAAATAAAAAAAAAATGGGTGGGGGTTTGTGACGTCATTTATAGGCAAAAATTGTACTGAAATGTGACGTTTTCGAGGAGTTGACGAGATTTCGAAGCATTGTATTACTACTAGTACTTCATTTTTTGTTAATGTGAAAAAAGAAAAAATACGTGTTAAATATTTAAAAATAATAAAATTGGACCCAGGATCTCATGCTCAGCAGTCGCACTTGCGACCACTTGACCAACGAACCAGCGCTGATCCAAACACCACATTTAATTTCAGGTGAACACACCAAATGTCACAGTTCAGAACGCAAACGGGTTGTTCG
The DNA here is from genome assembly GCA_932274075.1 of Diarsia rubi. NCBI lineage: Eukaryota > Metazoa > Arthropoda > Insecta > Lepidoptera > Noctuidae > Diarsia > Diarsia rubi. The sequence continues at coordinate 10,927,622 of OW026433.1, read as the reverse complement.
TCTCCAAAAAACTGTCGCTTAAGAAAGAGTACGAACAAATGGCAAAGCGCCTCTATTACTCAGAAGTGACCAATCTGGACTTCAACGATCCAAGGATTGCTGCCGACGCTATAAACGAATGGGTGAGGACCAACACCAAAGGACTCATTCCGAATATTATTGATCAAGGTATGTGATAAACTTTATTGATAACAAGAGTAAATTAACTATGTACATTAATTAAAAACTATTAAATAAACTAACAAGAAACTAAAAAAAGGCATCGAAATACTGCTCCTTAACGCTGTCAGCCGGTAATATGCCCAAAAGACTGGCGGTATTGCCACGTTGTATGCCAACACTTAGCCTCTGGCCAAGATAAAAGCCAGCCCTTGGTATGATGGATTAACTTGTTCAGTGTCATCATCATTTTCTTAATCTCTCTCTTTAAGTGCCTCTCCAACTAGTGAAAGTTGGCAGTCAGCTCCGCATATCCGACTCGGTCTTTTGCTAGTCTAAAAAGTTCCGCGGCGCTCTTAACTCCCATCCATTCCCGGATATTGCGCAGCCACGATTTCTTTCTACCATCCACTGCTCTTTTGCCTGCGATATTTTAAGGCTACGACTGCAAAGAACCTTCCTCATGTCATTGAAGGCACTACGGGCGATTTCAATACGGGTTCTTATTTTACAATCACTGTCCCAGTCTTCATTCACCCAAGTGCCCAGATACTTGTATTTACGCACCCACTCCAGCCTCTTGCCTGCCACAGAAATCATGGGATGTATAGTCTCCTTCTTAGAGATCACCATGACCTTCGTCTTAAAGACATTTATTCGGAGACCCGTCCTTAGACTGCACTCATTGACCCGGTTAACCATAACTTGCAGTTCAACTTCTGTTGTCGCGATCCAGAACTGTGTCGTCGACATATCTGAGATTGTTTATAATCCGCCCGTTAATCTTGACTCCACAGTCCATCTCCTCCATGGCTTCAGCAATGATTGCCTCCGAGTACAAGTTAAAAAGTGTTGGTGAGACTATGCAGCCCTGCCGGACTCCTCTTTTTATATCCACCTCATAAGTTTCAGTTCAAATTATTTTTTTAATATTTTCTTAATAACGGGTTATTATTGTCCTGGTACTGAACTCCCTACCTCGTGCATACTCTGGGTCATTACGACTGTGTTCAGTGTAAGTCGCGGTATTTTTCACTCATTTCAAAGCTACCGAAACTATATAATTATGCTGAAAAGAAACATTGTATAGTCAGTTAAAATTACTAAAACTTAAAAACTCGATGAGGTTCTGAGGCGCTAGCAAGGTGAAAAACCATAAATCAGGTTATAATTATGTATCTTACACAAGGAAAAATAAAAGATGATTCAAAATATTAGATACCGTTTTGACTATCAAAGTAAAAGATATTTAATACCTTCAATAATGAGAATCTGGCAGGTAGGAGGAAGTTATTTTATACATACTTACAATCAAGCGTCCAATATAAATACAAAAGTGTCTGTCGGTTCGCATTTCTGCGGATTTGAAAACAATTTGCCAGGCAGATAGATACACAAACCACGACCATGAAAACCTTTTAAAAAAAAATCGGCCTTCACGAGGGCGAAATCGCGGGCAAAACATAGTATACAGTTTATATTTCTTTAAACTGGTTCTCATCTGTCTAGCTTTTTTTGCGACTACGTTGGGGTCGTCTAACAGTCTAAGCAGATGCAGCTGAGTACAAGTAATGACTGCCTATCTGGTTTTCGCAACACAGTTAGTAGGTACTGTGTGATACGATACCTTTTGGTAAGACTGGTTGTCAGACTTTCAGGCCGATAACAACCTGTATAACAACCTGACAGCCAGCAGACCTACGGCTTATCGTATTTTCCGAGGAAACTTGCTAAGTACTGGGTAGTCACTTATCCACGGACGTAGACAAGCACGACTTAACCTAAAGATTGACCTGAGCTCCAGTTATTATAAGCCGTGTACGGAAGGGGAAATTATGTTTTTCCCACTTCGCTACTACGCTAATCCTCTCTGATTCATTTCGTTGCGGGATCCAAGACAGTTAAATCATTTCTCTGGGACTTCGTCGAGCTTCATTGTCTCGGCGCTTTTCTGGGCCACCACTGTTGATTCTGGTTTTCAGGAGTTACAGAGTCAGGAGAGTTATATTCAAGTTTTCAGTGATTTTGGAACAGTGTGGAGGGTTTGTCCCTATAAAAAAACCACATGCTCCTCAGCATAGTATCCTCTCGTAATGCTCTTCGTTCCTTTCATTCCAGCACACATCACACCTCAATTGGAGCTGGTGGTAACAAACGCCCTGTACTTCAAAGGCAGCTGGTTGCACCAGTTCGATTCCAGACCTCCCGATTGTTTCTACAGAGATCATGTTTGCAGGAAGGTGGAGATGATGGAGTTGGACGCTGAACTTAATTATGCGTATGTGGATAACCTGAGAGCACATGCTTTGGAATTGCCTTACCAGGTAACTTTGATGATGAATTTTGTAATACTTTTTACCTTATCGAGTTTAACTTGTTGGTTAACTTTTGACCACAAAAACAGAGAGCCAAAACAAAATGTACCCTATAATTATCTCGAGAATGGCGGTGGTCTAGTGGTGGCAGCCCAAGGCTTACGAGCGTAAGACTGTGGTAAGACTGTGGTACGGTTTGACGTGCGGTTCGAACCCAGACAGGCGTATTACTTTGTGTAATTTATTTTCATCATTACTCTCAAAAACAGTGAAGTGCAAAAAAAAAGACATGTAATATCTATCGCCAGCATTTGGCTCGCGTGGTATATACGAGTATAATCCCTTTTCAAAAAGAGGAGCCTGTCCTAGTTGTGGGAACATTATAGGCTGATTATGCCAAACCCTAAATATTGAAAACGGTGAAGTAAAAAATCGTAAGGAAACCGGTATATATCTTAGCATAAAAAAACTGATGTTATTGATTCACCGGGCCCGTGCGATGGATATGCTTTGCTTAATAGCTGTCTAATACAAAAACATTTTCTACGAAATCTATATAATAATTTGGATTTTCGAAAACAGTGTGGGAATCTGCTTATCTAATACAATATATATGTAATTGAAATAGTACTACATATGATTATGGTCAGGTTACGTAAATCTATAACTCACAAAATTATTGCATACTCGGAAGAAATAAAATAAAAATAAATGTTTTATTAATCCAATAACTTTAGATTACACACAAGACAAAAAAAGAACCCCAAACAAGACAAGAAATGCCTGAATTTTGTGACTTTATTGAAATTAAGTTATTATTGATATGTTCGGGCTTATTCCTTATTTACTGTTACTTACTTACTTTCAAGTCAATCCTCTTTGGTTTGTTTCATTGTACTTAATAATTATTAAAAGAAATAATTGCTATTAATATGTATTTTATGCCTTATTTAATAAGAATCTAGTCATTAAAGCTTTATCTACAAATCAATGGTAATCTCTTTGGAATGTTTTAAGTATTATTTCTATGAACCAATTTCATTGAAGTTTTCCGTAGACGCATATGCTTTATGCAAGGTACTCTTGTGACAATTTCTTAGTACTTAAACGACTTGAATCACTTGGTATGTGACTCAGATCATTTAAGTACGATTTTATATGAAAAATGATTAGATAATTATTTATTTGGGACTACGGTTTTGCTAGAGAGCTATGCTCGGAGTTTCTTTGTGCGACAAAATCCGAAATGAGGAAATCGCCGAAGAACCAGGGTCAGCGACATAGCTCTCAGGATATGCACGCTAAAGTGGCACATCGCTCGAAGAACTGACAACTGATGGGGAAGAAAGGTTCTCGAGTAGCGACCACGAACCGGTAAAAGCAGGGTTGGTAGGCCTCGCACCAGGTGGACCGACGACATCGTAACAGTCGCCGTTCGTTATGGTGTTTTATAAGAGCGGCCTTTGTCCAGTGGACATCTTATGGCTGATGATGACGGTTTTGCTTCAAATCTTTCATGCAGACGTATTTTAGAGCTTACAGACATTTTATCAGCGAAAATGTGGATGAAAAAGTAAAAGAGTAACCTATTGGATTGACACATGTATACATTCCAAAAGTTTATGCCAATCTCGTTGCAATTGCGATGCCAATTGCTTTGAATAAACAAACTAAACAACATTAAAACTGTTTTTTTTCATTATATTTTAATGAAGATCAAAATTTACTCAAATCGGTTGTGGAGTACGGCTTCACACCCGACTGGAACGAATTGCAATTGGCCGCTCAGGGCAAGTGTCTGCATACGCGATGACACGAAGTGCAGTACGCACTGTATGGACACTGCATTGAAAATATATGTATAGGAGACGAACTGGAAGCTAACAATCACTTTCCGCTGGAGGTCACTGTTCACCTAATGATTAATCAATATAATTATAAACCTATATTGTCCCACTAAAGGGCAAAGGCCTACTATTCCCTCCTTCCACTTTTCGGGATCCAGTAGGGTTTAGGCAAACCCTTTGAGGACACAACCTATACAAAATGATTTGCCTTTCAGGGTAACCGTCACTCAATGTTCCTGCTGGTGCCTTCCGACCTTGAAGCTGGCATAGCCCTCATTCGCGACCTGCCTTACATCGGGCTGCTGGAGATATCCAACCAGATGCAACCCTCAGACGTCATCCTCACCATGCCCAAGTTTACTGTGGAGTTCGGCGCAGACTTGGTTGGGGCCTTGAAAAATGTAAGTACAGTAACAATTTTTTTTTGTCACTTGTTATAAGAGTAGAGGAAGACTGATGATATGATGGATGGACTGTGTAGAGGATGTGACGAGTAAGAGAAATGTGAAAGAAGATACCTATACTGCGCCGATCCCAAATGAATTAATAGGATAAGGGCTAGAGAATGATGATGGTACTTGCCCCTACTTCGCACGATTTTTACGACTTGACTGAAAAGAAGATATGGAGAAAAATCTATGTATATCTAAATCTATATATTTTTATCGTGAAGTTTTGAAAATGAATGTAGAAAGTATCTTGAATAAGTGCAATCATCAATTCTTTCTTTTAATAGGGATGTTTACTGACTAAAAAAAATGTAATTCTAATTAGTCCGTCGGTTAGATTATCGAAAAATATTGGATACCTATTTTTTGTCTTATCAAATCAATAAAAATTGACGAAGATAAAACGCGTCAAGGATTTGAGTGGGGGTTTGTGACGTCATTGACCGGTAAAAAATGCCCTACTAATGTAGATTATGACGTCACACGAGTTTTTAAAGCGCTGTATCATCTTCATTGGTTGTTTACGTAAAAAAAAAACGTGTGCGATATTCTTTCGAAATCTATCTGACGGACTAATTAGATTTTTTTTTTCACTCATTTGTAGTCCGAATAAATAAATTATTAATTTATCGCCATAGAAACAGGTTTCAGAAAAAAATGAGATTCCAGACCTAGGTTAGATACCTGTATTTCAAGAGCCAAGCCCATGAATAAGCCATAACAAAAACCGAGTAATAGTAACCTGAACTAACATTTGATTTAACTTCCAGATGAAAATCAATACTCTATTCACTCGTGCTGCCAACCTATCTGGAATCTTTGCAGACCCCAGAGCCTCTGGTCAAATAAACAGCGTCTTTCACAAGGTGTACATGAAGGTAGATGAGACAGGCACGGTAGCTGCCGCAGCCACTGCTGGCCAGGTGGTTCCCCTCATCAATAGTTTTGTGAACCTGAGGGTTGATAGACCTTTCCTCTTCTTCATTTGGGATAATGAGAAAGGAGTGGTGCTCTTCGAAGGGAAAATTGAGGAGCCTACTGAAGTTGTTGGTGCCATTAATAATTTTGCTAACAACAGTAACATCGGTAACAATGGTATGTAACATCTTTTTTATATTGTTACTCTAGTTAATTGGTCATCGGCTAGGCAGCGTTTGGGAAGCTGAGTAGTATCTTGTCGTCCAACTTACCAGAGTGTTTCATGACGGAAGTCTATGACCAGTGGATTACATACGGGACCGAAACGTGGTCGCTCACAATGGACCTCATCAGGAAGCTCAAAATCACCCAAAGGGCAATGGAGAGAGCTATGCTCGGAGTTTCCTCGCGTGATCGAATCAGAAATGATGGGCATCCGCATGAGAACTAAGGTTATAGACATAGCCCAAAGAATTGGCAAACTTAAGTGGCAGTGGGCAGGGCACATTGCTCGCAGAACGGATGGCCGCTGGGGCCGGAAAGTTCTGGAGTGGCGACCGTGAACCGTAAGACGTTGCGTTGTAAGGCCTCCCACTAGGTGGACCGATGACCTGGTGAAGGTTGCGGGGATTCGCTGGGAGACGCACGGGACCTGTCAATGTAGCTACACTTAGGGAAGGCCTATGTCCAGAGTGGACGTTTTTCGGCTGAAATGATGATGATGATGATAGTTTGTGTGTAATTTTAGGACACTTACTTATAACTAGATTCATTCAATCAAATGGCTTGAATCAAGTTCTTTAAGTTATGCTTGAGTAATGATAGTTTGAGATACAGGCCTTATCCAAGTTATACGTGAACGTTTAAAACTAATGTTTTTATTTCAGGTCAGCAGGGTGTTATATATAATCCAATCCCGGGTTCGATAAAAGTTCAATTGCCTTCAGGTGGACCATATGTAGGTCATTCGGTCCCTAATCAACACCAAACTCCCAATCAATATCAAATACCTAATCAACCACAGATTCCTAATCAATATCAAATTTCTAATCAACCACAAACTCCGAATCAATTTCAAATTCCTAGTCAACCACAAACTCCTAATCAATACCCCACTCCTAATCAACCACAAACTCCTAAAGAACCACAAACTCCTAATCAATACCAAACTCCTAATCAACACCAGACACCCAATCAACATAAATTTCCTATTCAACACGAAACTTCTAATCAACCACAAACCCCTAATCAACCACAAACCCCTAATCAACCACAAACTCCTAATCAACACCACACGCCTATTCAACACCAAATTTCTAATGACTATAACTTCGAGAGCCGACCGATATCCTTTGAGCCGATTCATCTCAGCATAGGCCAACGTTTCAACAGCCAGCCCAACCAACCGATTCAGACCACAAACCAGCCGATTTCGACCCAGCCAATTACGGAGCCACCTACAACCACAACAGCTAAACCAGGGTTTTTAAAAAAAATTGGTAACTTCTTTGGTTGGTGATTTGTAAATTCTGTAGCTTAAGTTCAGTTTTAAGTACTATTTTTAGCCGTATTTTGTAATAAAAATAAAATGTTTAAAAGGCCCAATTAGTTTTTTACTTTTCTCATTCAAATTAAATCAAACAATTTCAGTCAGAACTCATAAATAATATTCTACTTGGTCATAATAATGTGACATGCAATCTTTTGCGTTTATAATTCTCATTATTTTAAAGTCATCATTCATTAATTGAGAGGCAATGCTGTTAGATATTTTTTTTTCAAATTACTATTATATTATGCGTCTATATTTCGTAACACTTAAATAACTTAAAAAAAAAAAATTGGTAGCCGTTTGACGGGATCAATAGATTTTGGATCAGCTTGGCAGTGATTGACTTCGATGGTGCCCTTCGAAGTCAATCACTGGATTGACTTCGAAGGGCACCATTGCTTGACGCCCGCCGGGGCTGCGGGTTGTTCGAAAGAGATACCGCGGCCTCGGCATAAAGGGTTGAGAAGGAACATCGGTAGTTTTAAGTCTGACACTACCGCTCTGCCCAGAGGAGGAGTAGTCATTTGATAATTTCCCACCATACAAAACAAAACAAACAAAGGGTACCATTGCTTAGTAATTTTCCAGTTACGTAAATAGTACGCTAGGTTTTAACCACCTAGGTCCACGGTTTTTAGGTATCCTGGGATCTACTGAATCGGAATTGGTTGGTTTGTTGACTGTATGAGTTGGGTGGTAGGCTGAGTCAGTTAGTTCTTTGGTAGCCTGGTTATCGTCATTCTGTCTAGCAATAGATTCAATTGGGGCTTGCTTTGAATGTAATAACTGAAAGAAGGTCCTTCTGTAGTTGACGAACAGTTTACCGGATTTGGGATCGGCTAAACTCAAACACCCTGCTCACCATGATGTAGAGCATCCCAGGATCCGGGATGGTAGTCATATTAACTTACAACCAGATATTAGGACACATTTACTAGTACATGTTTCAAAACAACAGTCTAAATTTCAGGTCAGGAGAGTGTTAAAGACAAACCAATCCCAGATCTGATGAAGTCTCAGTTGCCTGCAAATGGATCAGCTTTCAATGGTTACGTTCCGGTTTACCAGATTTACCTTACAGACCCCAACGATGACCAATCAAACAAACCGATCCAGTCTGTGAACCAACCGATTTCGCTTCAGCCAATTAAGTCGGCGAACCAACCAATTTCAGTTCAGCCAATCCAGTCGGCGAACCAACCAAATCTAGTTCAGCCGTTCCAGTCGTCGAACCAACCGATTTCGCTTCAGCCGATCAAATCGGCAAACCAACCGATTTCGGTTCAGCCGATTCAACCAGTTGTAAACCAACCCATCAACGACCAGCCGGACCAACCGATTCATCCAACAACCCAAACGATTCAGCCAACATTTCAACCGATTCCGACGCAACCGATAACAGAGGCAACAACAACGGGCGCCCTAATTACTAAAAAAAGTGAAATTTTTGATTGGTATAAGAGACGTTCCAACTACCATTATGGTTGATTTATAAAGTTCTGTAGTACTCGTATTAGACATTTGGTGTAATATTAACTTTTTACGTAATTTTGAATAAAATATTTAAGCGAAATAATACTTTTTTTTTGTTTATATCTAACCTTACGTTAAGCCTGTTCTCGGCTTTACCGATAAGTGGCTGGCATGATTGACGATTTTCCTCCTTCTTGGGTCGAAAAAGAACAATATATTATTCATTTATTCACTTGGATTTATCCAGTCTTATTAAAGTAATTAATTAATTAACTTAACATGAGCACAGTAGATTCATCGTCACCTACCTTGGACTTTTCGGCGTCGGCACGGTTTCATCTGATTCACCTGAATCAAATTCAATTTAACATGGAGTGACTGTCAGTACCGGGTACGGTACCCCTGGGTAAGACTTGGTTGTCAGACCTTCAGGCCACTGAATACATAGTTTAATTTTTTTAAGATAGTTCGAAATAGGCAATTTAGCGCAATGTCATTGACATGTCTAATCTAAATAAAATCGCAAGGTTAGTTTTTTTTGCATTTTCATATTTTTCAATACATGCGATTGCTATCACAAAATGGTATCAATTTAGTGTACGTATGATATTGTGACATGTTTATCCGGTGTTGCAACATTATATTTTAACAGATGCTATTACGGATAACCTGATTACACCATACAATGCTGAAAATTATGGGATTGGAGAGATGAACCAATAAAGGTTGTAAAAGTACCCTTAACGCAAACGAAGGGCACTTGTTCTCCCCGCCACTGCGATCATTTTTTGGTTCTAGACCATACCTGGGAATTTGGAACTTTTACCCCCAATATCTCCGTAACTACCCTAGTTGCACAGCTGTTTCTGTAAATACTAGTTTTTCAGGTTATAACTTTACTCAAATTACCTCCATGACCCGTTTACTATTCTAAGCATCCACTAGCACAATGTTTAAAGAGTGCAACATCGAGTTTTACCGTAAAAAGTGATTTTTGACCCCAAAAATAAAAATCGTTATCCAGCAAAAAAATTGCGTAGGGGTACTTAGTTTGATGTACAGAATGTTTGGTTGACGTATCTGTGAAGGGTTAATTCACACGATGTATATTTTAATAACAGGTAAGTAAGTATCTGAAATTCTGAAATATCTTTTTGAACTGAGTTTTCCAGGAACCAAGTTTAACTGGCACGTAGGTCTAGTGGCCGCAGGGCAAAGTGTTGTTGGATTTTTCCACCCGGTTTTCTGAATAGCAACCTAGGCTATTTTAGTGCCCAATTGAAGGAAATAGGCTTGCTCCTTATTACACGGGGCTTAAACAGGCTGGCGAAATGTAGGTGTAGGACTGTAGATACTGTTAGGTGTGAGCCTAACCCTTCGGGAATTTCAGGTGTGATCAAAATCAAAATCAAAAGTCATTTATTCAAATTAGGCTGATAATCAGCAGTTTTCGAACGTCAAAATTTACTTTACTCTACTTATTTACAAGAGACAGTCCCCCAAAACGCCCACCCTTCGGCACTTCCTAGTGTTTAGCTGGAAAGAAGAAGTGACGGAACAAACTCCCCAGCAACACATTCTGTCTGTTATGTTGGTTAGAAGAACCAGACTCGATACAATAGTAAGGTGTAAGTTCATTTTAGAGTTACTACAGACACAAATCAATAATAAAAAATTATATAATTATAAACAATGTAAAAAATAAAAAAGTACATAACATATCAATTAACAAATTTTTGTAATGTTTTGATAGCTATGTTATCTCAGGGCCACAATTGGGTAGGCAGAAAGAGATCACCTCGAATTAGAATACTTTAAGAGTATGATGTTGAACAAGGAAGAAGCTTGAAAAGGAAGAGCAGAGGGTTCTTGTCAAGATTAACCATACAGAAAATGTATTTAATTTGTTTTAACATTTCTTTTTTAGAGAAAAAATTGCTTATTTTTCTAGGACAAAGATTTACTTGTAAAACATAGAAGTTGGCTATTATTTTAATCACAAGAGAGAAACTAAAAGCAGTTTAGGGGGTCATTAAATATTTTCAGACGATTAACATTAGTGCTTGCAAACAGGCTTTGGTGTACAAGTAGAATTTGAGCACAAAAGTTCAAGGTTCCACGGACCGAATTTTTGACGTGCAAAAAATTAAATCATCCGCTTTCATGAAATAATAAAAGTGTTATGATTCGTTTGCTTTTAAACCGACTTCCCAAAATGAGGAGGTTCTCAATTCGATCGGTATGTTTATATTTTTTTATCATGTTGTGTTGTACTAAGTACTACTCCTCAACAGGTAAGGCGTTGAAAGCAATAACAAGGGAATCTTGAAAGTACAGGCTTAGGTTTCTTGGTTGAATGTTAAATGCACAGTAAATTTTTGTATAAGATATTACATCCAAAAATTTAATAAAAACCGAATTATTCTTATTTCAAGTGGGTAGATACCTACTACTAGATACTACCTCTTCTTAATTTTTTTAAAAAGTAATTTAGTGTGGAAACTGCAAATTTTGAGTAAGTATTTCAATTTCGTGCACGTTATGAGGTCTTTTTCTTTTTATTTTTTTGGCTGGTGGAAAATCATCAAATAACCCCTCCCGCTCTTGGGCAGAGCGAAAGGGAGTGTCAGACTTCTATTGACTAAAAACCACCCATGTTCCTTCTTAGCCCTCTATGTCGAGGCCGCGATAACTAGTGTACAACCCGCGGCCCACGTTATGAGGTCTTGGATTCGATTTCAGTTTTAATAAACTAACATTACAATAATGTAAAACGATTAAAGCGCCTGAAATAAGTAGGTACGAGTAAGCTAAGCTAACAACAAATTATAAAAAGGCATCAACAAACTAGTCCGCTACAATATCTAGGTAATGTGTCAAACAGACTCGCAGCGAACTTAACCTCTGGCCAAGTACAAAAGCCACGCCAAGGAGTTAAACCCAATCCAATCCTTGGGTCACGGAAAGTGTCTACTAGGCGTTTAGATTTTTCCAGGTATAATACTACCCGGAGGAGGTTCTCAACTCGAACCGAAACGGGCCAACTCTAGCACAATGTTTTAAGAGTGATATATTAAGTTTTACCGTCAAATGTGATTTTTTAACCAAAGAAACAGTCGTTTTTCTGCAAAAAACATTGTTTAAAATGCTTCGTTAACGGCTTCCTGAAACCCTCGTTTACACCATTCATTCCCCAATCTATGATATGACCCCTCATATGAACTCGGGAACACCGAAGCAGGCAGGGCAGACCGAACATTGAAAAATTTAAAATAAAGGAAAGAACAGTCTCGGTATTCGCTCACATATACTTACTACACAGATCTACGTATTTAGGTAACAAAACAAACCAATTAGGATTCCGAGAAGGGCATAGAAGTTAAAGAACGCGCCTCGAATGCAGGTAGACGAGACGGCCATCTTGTTTTATTTCCTTCAACAACGTAAACAACACTATAAATAAGAAATACATTCCTTTAGTGAACTTTGAACCTTAAAGGTGGTTTGGTGAACGAACTTGAACGTTAGGACTTGAAAGTCGTGCACTACTCATTTACTTGATAGTAGGTCAGTTTAGACAGAATCAAGTCAGAAAGTGACAAAGCGGGACGTAGCTAGGGTTTGGTTATAAAACTTTTAATGCGTAGATAAGTATGTGTATAAAAATAAATGTAACTCTGATACAACGTAACAGTATTAACTGGGTTGTGACAGATAGACAGTCGCTCCATTTAAAATACTGGCGAATAAGATGATGAAAATTAGCAATAGAAAAACCAAAAACTTTAGACAATTTATTGCACCTCATAAACGAAACGCGACAATGTGATAGCATGCAATATTTTAATCCAACGCTGCATGGAGAATCGAGACTTCATCAGATTGTGGTACAACTTTCTGTAAATATTTATGTTTGTGTCCCCGATTCTTGGTCATCAGACTGAATCTTTATATACGTACCTACTGACTTCTTTTGATTTGTTTGAAACACAAAGTTTGGTGATCTGATCTAGGTATAAGGTAAGTTTGTATCTAGGGGTAATGTTCGGATCGAGAAGCTATCACTATCCCCGCGTCTCATAAGGCGGTGAAAACGTTCCCGTCTGGAGCGAAGCCGCGAGCGAAAGTTAGTAGATTATGAAAATAATGATAGCGTAATTATAATCAATTCACATATCATTTGCATTTTGCCTTCAGGGATGATTGCCTAAAATCCATGAAGGCGTTTAACAAGGTAATAGGCATATTTAATATTTCATAATTATATTTTCTGTTGATTCTACCTTGTTTAAGTGGGTCAGTATGTGTTTGACCAGATGCTACACAGTACACAGTAACAATATTTTACATTGATTACACCTTACACCATTCAGTGCCTACAACTTGCACACTGTTTGTCCACAAATATACTTTCATTTCAGAAAAAAAATAAAAATAATTGTAACCAGTATTAGTACGATTAATAATAATAAAGGTCAAGGTTTTTATCTGGTCAGATTTGTATCCTGAATGCGTTTGAAAATGTAGCAAGGTTAGAATCTACTAGGACCACATAACAGTAGTTTTTTTTGAGGTGTGAGAATTCATAAAATGACTCTTCCCGCACTGGGCAGAGCGGTAGAGAGTGTCAGACTTCTACTGACTAAAAACCACCCATGTTCCTTCTTAGCCCTTTGTGTCGAGGTCGCAGTGTCTCTTTCGAACAACCCAATAGTAGTCGTCGACGACGATCGACGATACAATGCTTCGAAAACTCGTGAATTCCTCGAAAACGTCACATGTTAGTACATTTTTCACCTACAAATGGCGTCACAACCCCCCACTCATGATCTTTGACGCGTCTTATTTTCGTCATTTTTTATTAATTTGATAAAACAAAAAAACACGTTTCCAATATTTTTCGATAATGTAACTGACGGACTTATTAGAATCATTTTTTTTGACCTAGTCCGATCCCCTATATTGCCCGAGTTTTTACAGGTTTAATACAATTCAAGTCTTTGAAATACTCAAATTGTTACGGTTAGCCTACATCACTTAATTACTGGTTAAATACCTCACCCTGTGACCTACAGCTCCTGTTCAGTCCAGTTCGAATCAGCACGTGGTCTGCAGTGACACCTTTTAGCTGTGTTACTGGACAAGGAGAAGAAGACCAAAAAAGGATTGATGGAATATGTTGGAAAAAGGTGTAAAAGATAGCGTGACGTACGTAAGGGAAAATTGAAGAAAAAAACGTGATGCGCCGACCCCAGATAACATGGAATAATGTCAGGACGATGATTAATACTCCTATAGAAATACAGATGACGTGACCTGCCCCGTTCAAATAAGTTCAGTAATCACAATTAAATTTCAGCTTTGCACAAGCGATGTCGAAAAAAAAAATTGTTTCCCATTTTTGTCGATATCACATAAACATAATTATTATAAAACAAAGTCCACTATAAAAACTACGTCTGTCTGTCAGTCTGTTAGCGATATACTCAAAAACTACTTATGCTGTTAATTTCACAAATGGATAGTGGTTCTTGAGGAAGGTTTTAATATATTATGCAGTTTTTCGTAATTCAACCCCCAAAGGAGTTAAATTGGGGATAAAAATTTGTTGGGATATTTTTCGACATCCACGCGGGCGAAGCCGCGGGCAAAAGCTAGTAGTTTCTATTATAAAACGACAAATTGAAACAATATTTCTATGTTTCCGAACAAGTTAATAATGACAATGACTTAATATTAAACGCGCCATACATAAAATATCTTTCCTTCATCTCGCCAACACAAGGAAAAGTTAAGTTCCTGATGCTAAGATTACAGTTGCACATGCAATCGACCAATCAACGGTAATGCAGCATGTCTGTTGTGCTGTTAAAGTAATTGTTAACCAGACAACAACAGTTTCCTAGTTACATTACTTTGCCTTCCGCAGGAAGAGGTGACAGGCGAGATAGAATGAGGAATAATTAAATAATTAAGTTATGGATGTGTATTTAATTTAAATTGGACTTTACTGCTCGGGATATAGTAGGCTATATTGGGAGACGCTTATGTCTATCCTTTGAAGGGTTGTGATTTGCAGAGAAAAGTCAAATAATGGCACCCCTTTTTATAATGCCCAAAAAGGTAGTAGTGAAAAACAAAGGGGCTTTTATCAAAGATATGTCAGTCCCATCGTACCTTTTTACATTAATTGGCTAACATGAATAGAATTAGTTTATAATATTACTTAGAAGCTAATGAATAAGAGTTATTCGTGGAGGACAGTAATTAAATGGCACAACTTTTTAATAATATCCGAAGATGGTACAGACAAGATGGATTGGATTATGCCTACATCAAATTTATTTATTTTAAAATCATTCAAGAATAACTCTCGTTCTACTCTATTTCGAGCACACTCCATCAGCAAATGTTGTACGTCTTCGATTTGATTGCAAACTGTGCATTAAGAGAGTCAGTCTTTTTCATAAAAAATGCGAATGTTGCCTATGTGATAGTGCCCAGAACGGAGTCTTAATATCAATTTAACATGATTTCTGTCCAATTTAGTATTCTCGAACCGGAATTTCTGACATTGTCACTAACATTATCACTTAAAACGGGATATTTATCATATTTACTATTTTGTTTCATATATAACATTGACCGGCCCTTTAGTCTAGCGGACGTAAGAGCGACTGTTGACCAGGAGGTCCTGTGGTATCGAATGCCTGGTCGGGCAAAGTGTTATCAGGTTTTTACCATCGGAAACCCAGTAGCAGCCACGTCATCTGGATTTGTGCCCAGATGATGGTAATAGGTTCCCTCCTTTGACAGGATCATAACATAACTGGCAAAATGTGTGTTTACTATAAGGTATACCTCAACCTAACCCTTCGTGGATTACAGGTGTGATGTTATGTAAGTTTTAATTGTGGCCCTTATTGAGAGAATTTTAAGTCTTCGCAGAGATGTGATCCAGGGAGTAAAATCAAATAATGTCATTAATTTTATGCCTATAAATATTGAAGTGTGAAATACGGAAATTGTAAACACTATTTATTTATTTATTTAGCCTTTATTTGCCTTAACAATTACATATCGTACAATTCCACTTCAGTTAACATTTCATTTAACTTCACATTTAGCAATACCTTTAGCATTTCATTAAAAATTACATGTAACAATAACAATACGAGTACATTTAATATTGGATTTCGTTTAACATTACGTTTAGTATTTCATTTCATTAAACCTTTTCCTTTCATCAAACATTAGTAGTGTGTACATTACATTTATCATTTCATCAAACAAGTATTTTTTTTTTTTTTTTTTTTTTTTTTTTTAAGTATTTTATTAAACAGTATATACATTTCATGCGATTCATATTATTTCTTAAAACATTAGCACTATAATCTTTTAACATTTATTTTCTAAAACATTAAATTTTACGTTGCATTCTTTACATTTTGCAGAATATTCTATTGGCAGGTTATATATATATTTTTTCGTTAAGGCCCCGTTTGGGTATAGGCCTCCTCCAACTTTTTCCATGAGTTTCTCTCCTTCGCTTGCTTTGTCCAGTCCTTTCCGGCAATATGATTTATTTCATCTACCCAACGTTCTCTCGGGCGGCCTCTGGCCCTCTTGCCGCTTGGGCCTTGCCATTGCGTTACCAATTGTGTCCATCTTCCATCTGTCATTCTCGCCACGTGTCCAGCCCACTTCCACTTCAGGCGTTTCGTATGTTGAAGAGCATCTATTATATTAGTTTTCTTGCGTATGTTTTTTGATTTTTGCTTTTCTTTCAACCTTATATTCAGAATGCTTCTTTCCATCGCGCGCTGGGTTTTTTGTATTTTGTCTCGTGTATAATTGTTGTAAATCCAGGTTTGAGACCCGTAAGATAGGCAGGGTAATAAACACGAGTCCATGACTTTCTTTTTTAATTTCAAGGGTAATTTTGACTTTAGTATTTCTTTTAAACTCCAGAACTTATTCCATGTCGAGTTGATTCTCCTATCGATCTCATCTTTGTTTCTCGAATTGCTGAAAGAAATGCGTTTTCCTAAATATATGTAGTTTTCTACATACTCTAGTCTATGTGTTTCATTAATTAGTATAGGATTTTGAACAGCGTTAGTCATTACTTTTGTTTTGGCTGTGTTAAGTTGTAATCCTATCTTGTTGCTAACCTCGCATAATTCTGCTATCATTTCTTCCAATTGGCTAGATGATTTTGAGAAAAGAACTATGTCATCTGCGAATCGAAGGTTGCTGAGGTATTTTCCGTTAATATTAATCCCTTTTTGTTCCCAATTTAAGTCTTGCATTATATGTTCTAGAACAGATATGAAGATTGTAGGTGATAGCGGATCTCCCTGTTTTACGCCTCTACATATTTGGATTTTTGGCCCCAACCGGTCTAGCTTTACGCGACTTACGCTTTTGCTATAGATGTCTTTTAAGATATCTATATACGTTCTTAGTATGCCTTGATTGTCTAGTGCTTGCCATAAGCTTTCGTGGGATATGGAGTCAAAAGCCTTCGCGTAGTCGATAAAAGCCAAGTATAAGGGTTGTTGGAGTTCTTGGAATTTTTCGATGACTTGTTCTAAGGTATGAATATGGTCGATGGTACAAAATCCTCTTCGAAAGCCGGCCTGTTCTATAGGTTGGTGTCTCTCAATTTCTGGCTCAAATCTCTTATTTAGGCAGGCTGCGAATAGTTTGTAAATAGACGGCAGAAGGCTGATGGGCCGGTAATTACTTACATCTGACGGGTCTCCTTTTTTATACAGGAGTACTATTCTGGATTCAGCCCATTTTGTGGGCACTTTCTGTTCTTCAAGGATTTTATTAAAAAGAATTGTGAGCGGGCTAGCCAGAATAAACTTCCCGAGCTTGAGGGCTTCGTTTGGTATATTGTCATGTCCAGGGCTTTTTTCTTGTTTAAGTCTGTCTATTTGCATTATTATTTCAGGTTCGTCGAAAGGTTTGACCGTTAGTGGTGGCTTTGTGATTTCTTCTAGATTTTCAGGTGGTTTTAGTTTTTCATTTCGGCTTTGGTGGCTGTAGAGGTCTTTGTAGAAGTCTGAGGCTATTTTGACAATATCTTCCCTTGTTTGCGTTCCTTTTTGAGGACTTTTTGTTCTTAGTGTTGGTATCCATGTTTTGTTGATGTTAAGTTGTTTGTACGCTCTTTTTTGGCTTCCAGATTTCAGCAAGTTGGTTTCTATTACATTCATTCTATGGTTTTTGTAGTCTTTTTTGAGAAGTTTGTTTGTGTTCTTGTATAGGTTTGAAAGTTCTTGCTTGTCTTCTTTACTTTCTGCTGGTTTGAATTGTAATTCAATTCGTCTCTTTATCATATCCTTTGTTTCCACTGAAATTATATCTTTTGTTTCTTTTGTGAAACTTGTTTTATTTAAGCTCTGTGTTATGGCTGATTCTAGTTTATTATAATAAGTTTCTACGTCGTCAGTTTCGTGGCAAATTTCTGCGCTTACTGAAATCTTTAGTGCGTTTAAGAAACTATTTATGTTTTCTTCGCCTTTCAAAAAGGTTCGTTTATTACCGAATTTGGATCTGCTTTTCTTCTGGTTTCTAAATATAAATGTACCTCGTATTAGCCTATGGTCGCTCGGGAATAGGTTGTTGTTTACAGTTTCTAAATTTGTAAAATTTTCTGGCTTATTACTGAGAATATAATCAATTTGGTTTTTTATGTTTCCATCTGGACTAATCCAAGTCCAGAGAAGTTTTTTATTTTTCTTAAATTTTGTATTTATTACCGTTAGTTTGTTTTCCAATGCATACTGTAGTAGACGAGCGCCGCTATTATTTCTGTTTCCGTAGCCGTACGGTCCCATTACTATATTTTCGCCCTGCTTTCGCTGTCCAATTTTTGCGTTCCAGTCACCCATTATAATAAGTATTCCGTTAGCAAGGTTTAGAGCTGCTTGTAATTGGTCATAAAAGGATGTTATTTCTTCTTCGGGTGCCTCATGGGTAGGAGCGTATACTTGTACTATTGATATTTTTTGGGTATCAAATTTTAGGTTGAGTAAACACACTCTTTCTGATATTCCTATGTAGTTTTCAATGTTTGACTTATATTTCTTTTTAATCAGAAAGCCAACTCCGTACAGCCCTTTTGTTTCTCCTGTATGGCAAAATATATGTTTTTCTAGTTCTGTTATGTTAATTCCAGTTCTTCTGACTTCAGCTAGACCAATAATATCATATTTAATTTTGTTTAAGGAATGTTTGAGTAAAATCATTCTTTGTGGAGATAGTAGCGATCTTACATTATATGTGCAGATGTATAGTTGTTGGTGTGTTGGAGGGTTATTGTCTTTATCTCCCGCGGTGACAGGCCGTATTGGGAGAAGGTGAGAGGGGGCCAGCTGTGGTTGCTATATGACTTGGGTATTTTCTTCTTCATGAGAGTGGAAGGTAAGCTTCGGTTTTTGTATTATAAACTTTTCCATATTCATGTTAACTGTTTTGGTCTTTTTATTCGGTTGTTTTTTACTGTTATGCTGACTTTCTTCCCTACTATTTTTGGTTATTTCTGGTGATTCAGACAGGTTTCTCTTGTTCGTGAAGTTTTGTGATGTGTTTGTGTCTTGGTTGTTCACTACAATTAACTTATCATACTTAATAAATGCTTTTTTTCCCAGTTCTTTTTGAATTTTAAGTTGGGGTAGTAATTCTTTGCGTTTGTTTAATACTTCCAGGGGATAGTCTTGATTTATATAATATGGTGAACTTTCGAGGCATTTGCCGTTTTGCTGGATTTTTAATTTTAACCCCATTGTAGTGAACGTTATTACTATTGGTCTGACTTTATCACTTTTTTTCCCTAATCTTCTAACCGCTTCAATGCAATTATTCTCGTATTGAAAGCCAAAATATCTGTTGATTTTCTCTAATATAAGTTTCTCTAGCTCATGGTATGATTTTTCCTGTTCTTCGACCCCAAATATAATCAGATTTTTACGCCTTATGTATCGTTCGAAGTTGTTGATTGCTATAGTCTGTTCCTCGACTTTCTTCTCTAAGAGTTCGTTTTTGAGTTCTAAATTTTTAAATTTTTCGTTGATGTTGTTGTTTATTGTGCTTTTTATATCTTCTTTCATTTCCAACATGTCCGTTTTTTGTTGCCTTATTTCTTGTTGCATATTTTCCAAAAGCTTTTTTATTTCTTCCATTGTTATTACTGGGAAGAAATGTTTGATCAAATATTCTGTAATTGTGAACCGCGCCCTCTTTCGCAAAATTGTTGAATTAGTTTGCTAGGTATACGTAGCTCCGATTGATCGTAACGTAATCGTATTGTAAACACTAACATTAGGTTTATTAAGTACTAGCTGTTGCCAGCGGCTTCACCCGCTGCAACTCGAATTTTATCCCACGGGAAGATACAATTGGGATAAAACCTATCCTATATGTTAATGCAGGTTTTAAACTATCTGATGTGTACCAGATGTTATCTAAATCCGTTTTGTAGTTTTTGCGTGAAGAAGTAACAAACATACACACTCACAAACTTTCAATTTTATAATATTAGTGTGATTAGTTTAATTTTGTTGAACATAGTTTTATGTATCGGGTTAGTTAGTTTGCTTTTTCTAATGAATTAGTATTACCATGTTTTCATATATTGTGGTATTGTCGGCGCTACCCTGTATGAGTGCTCAAAATATCGCTAGTCATTGACCCGACACATTGTATAAAGCATTGACCATGTTATCACAAAGAGGTCTTAATTTTCCAAAATCTAGTAAAACCTCTTAGGAAAGAGTACACGGGGTTTAAAGAACGAGTTAAATGTAGGTAATGAGGCGTTAATTAATGCAGTAATTGCTTGTCCCGACACTGGGTTAGCACGCGCAGAACCAAGATTAGCCACGACGAGAATAAGTACGGAAAGATGAGGCTGCAGTTTGCCGTTTGGATGCTATCAGGGAAATTAAGCAAATTAACAAACAACGGCAATTTGTCGTGGGAATTGACAGGGAATCGACTGTCGTGATATGGGCATCTGATAAGGAGGGACGAATAAATGCAACTAAATGAGTGATTAACAATAGTCCTACATTGTTATCCTTGGGGTGAAAGTTAAGTACTTTATATTTACTCCCGAGACGAATTTGTGAATGAGTTTGGCGAAAAGTTTGAGGGACTAAATAAGTAATTCACCCGAGGTAAACACTGTGCATTTAAAAAATGTGTGTTACTCGGATTGTCGCTTTCCCGCTTATTTTGTTTTTTTTTATTCTCTGGGAGTTTTAAATGGCCACTTTAGCAGATCATAATATGAATTGCGTTAAAAATCGTAATATTGACCTTTTTTTGGATGAGCTGATGAGTAATAGAGAATTATAGAATAAGATGATGCGCCGAACCCAAATGCAAGAAAATGATGACTTATGGAGTTCGAGGATTTCGTTGATCTTTTCACTGTTACGAAAAATAGGAAGACCCACTAATTTTAAAACATAACACTAAATTAGTGGTGAACGAGAACACGTAAACTTAACTAGAAACCAAACATGAAAACCATGGCACGGGCCACTTTTAAAATCGCCTTTTTATCAATAAAAATGACTTGTCCAAGATAAATAATGAGAAGCAATAAATAAGAAAGAAATTGAGTGCTCTTAAAGAAATAAAGAATTAACCGACACCACCTAAAAACGGAGTTTTGAATGCTAGTCGCTGAACTTTAAAGTTTATTTTCTCATGGTTATAAGACTGTCGCTTGAAACTTTTTCTAAACGCCATCAAATTGATAGCTCGTTATTCGAGCATCTGTGTGGCGCTTAGTTTCGCGGACCTTTCTACCATTGGCGATTTCTTTTGTTGCAGTTATCGGCTTCGCGTGCTCGATATCCCGGGACGGTGTAGACTTGATAATGTTTAGAATACGTCACTTTTTATTTTGGAGATGGATGACTTTGAACAGTATTCTAACGCCAGTCAGTATCTGTCAAATAACTTTAATTTTCCAACAAAATTTTGCTAAATCATTAGGTTCAAGAATATTTAGGAAAATTTATTGTTTATGGTCTGACGACTGATTACAAATGGAAAAACAAAAAAAAATAATGTAAATCTTCACAGACGCAGAGTCTGTTAAGCTTTTACTTAATTAAAAGCACTTCTTCCTCTTATCGAGTGGGCACACACCCTTATTTGCAGCAATTTGGATGGTTTAAAGTTAGGTTATAAAGTTAAAACTATAGACCCCAATGTCAAACACCTATCATAACGCCGCGCCGGAAGAACGAAAAAAAATAATAGAAATGCAGCATACGGCACCATGGCGCCTATTCTATGTCCACTATGGCTTCTGCAAACATAACTGTTTAATGTCTAGATATAAACGCGCCCCGCCAGCTTCCGGGCACGTCATTCTCTATCGAGCTCGGCCCAAGCGCAGCCGTATGTTCCCGCGCTTTTTTGACATTTGCAATTATTAAAAAAAAAGTGTTTTTTTTTCCTTTTTAATTAGTGCCAGTGTTGCAAGCCTACATGTAAGTAGTTTACTTATTATTTGAAAATGGCCGTTGACATTTAATGGAATGTAGGTCAATTTAGCTTTGTTGTGCACGGTTTAACGGACCCTGCCTTCATGGTTAAGCCTTTATCAAATTCGCATTAGAAGGTTCTGTATTTGTCATAATATGTAGATTAATGGTTAGGTATCGAGCATTCTTAACGATAGCGGCCTAAACCAAGTTTTATGCGTGCCACTTAAATATTGTTGACATAGTTGTGTGTTCTTAATTACAGTGGAAATTGGGCCATGCGATTTTCTTCAAAAACAAAGCTTTGTGTAAGATATTTCATTTATATAAAATTTACTTATTAGCTTTTATTTTAAAACAAACCCACTAGAACTTGGGAAGAACATGAATGCATAAAAAAACTGGCCACTAACGAAGTGGGACTAGTTTTTCTTTTAATTCTTTTACACATTTGACAAATTGTCAAGCCTTTATTTTAGTATAAATTTTTAGTTAACACCTCGTCCTCCTTGAGTTGGTTATTGTTTATCTTATTTCGGTAGACGACGATGTGTGAGGCTGTATCCTCTGACCGTGACCGGAGTTATTCTTTATTTATTTTATATTTAAAAAACTGGGAAGGTTAAGGGCTTGTCATGGCTGCTTATATCATAAACACATAAACATATTAATAGTGTTCTTAATTATAAATGTTATTAATAGGCACGTCTCTTGGTCAAATGATCTCTGATTGAGGTTGTTCATGAATATTTACAATATAATATTCCTTCATAACTGGTGATGCATGGGTGTACTATGAAGTACATCTCTGCCTAAGAATTCAGGGTTAATAGGCATGATGCCATCATAATGTATTCCTTAATTTTCTCATTTTTACTGAACGTTTTAAAAATATGTAGTTTTGTCTTGTGATTTTTAATTTTATTTTGCCTGACTTTGTGGCTTAGCCCTATGATACTCGTATATGGTGCCTCTTTTAGGTATATATTTAGTTGATAAAAGTTCAAGGTCATCACTTTATTGTCAATAGATCAGCTTTAGTAATTGGTACGCTTATAACTCGTTCCTACACCCAAATTAATTTCAACTTAATCATCCATACACCCACGTTTCGCCAGTTATGCTAAGTTTAAGTCTCATGAACTCCCATATAAAAGGGGGCGAACCTATTGGCATCAATCCTCCTCCAATAAGTCGAGCTCGACAATAACTGACAAATGCTTGCACTGACTGGACGGGTCCACTCAAATCTGTGTGGTGCTTTCGTCAAAAGACCATCTCAGACACAAATCTGCATAGTCTTCATGTGTGTATTATACCAAGATTATGTCTGGACCTTAAACTTATTGTTAACCCAAACCAACTTAAAAAATTAAAAGAGTAAGTAACCTTTTGGAGTTTCTTGCCGGTTCTTCTCCTTAGGAGTCGACCAATGCACCAAACCGTGCCCCTTTTTTATTGACGTTTTACAAGTGCCCATGTAGGCCTATGTGAAATAAAATATTTTGACTTTGACTTTGAATCAGATACAAATCTAGACTCCATGAATGCTGCTGAGAAACTCCTGACGGAAAAATAACATTTTGCCCGACCGGGTAATCGGACCTCATGCTCCGCCACATGAGACTCACAAGGCAGTCTCTTGTAATTAACTCGTTTATAATTTAATTTTGTTTTTCATTCGGCCACAAATATTTTATTACGTTTTAAATTAATGTGCGCATCGCATTTTCTTAGCTGAGGTTTTTCTTTAATTTTATTCGAACACTTAGTTTTTTAATTCTGTGCTAAGAATCAATGTTCGAGAGGTATATACTTATATTAACTATGATGATCTAAGATAGGTATTTTATTTCAAATAAACAACTCATAAGATAATTTATTTTATTAAGGGCCGGTTTTTCAATCGCCAGTTAACTTTTATCTGACTATTAAGATTGTCATTTTGACAGTTTTTAGGGTTCCGTACCTCAAAAGGAAAAAACGGAACCCTTATAGGATCACTCGTGTGTCTGTCTGTCTGTCTGTCCGTCTGTCACAGCCAATTTGCTCCGAATCTAATGGACCGATTAAGTTGGAATTTGGTATACATATGGATTTTTGTGACCCAAACATGTACGGCTAAAGTAAATAAATGAATTTTGAATATGGGGGTCGCTTTTACGGGGCAAATAAGAAAATTAAAAAAAAAGTTTTGCAAACTGTACCATGTGACACATCAAATGAAAGGGCTTACTGTGAGGGTCTCAAATATACTTTTTTAATAATTTTAAAATAAATAGTTTTAAAGTTATTTAAGAAAATAGACGAAATTTGACCGTTCCCCCACCCTTATCTCCGAAACTACTGAGCCTAAAATTTTGAAAAAAATACAGAAAATAGTTCTATACCTGTAGATTACAGGAAAACCTATAAGAAGTCCATGGTCTAAAAATTACATGGTGAATTTATATATATAAAATTCAAAGTCCTGACTGACTCAATGACTGATATGACTGAACGCACAGCCCTAACCGCTGGACCTTTTTTAGTTACCACAAACAAATTTGGGTCAGATTTAAAAAAACATGGTAGATATATTATATTCATCGTACGGAACCCTCTTCACGCGAGTTCAACTCGCACTTGACCGGTTTTTGTATAGAAAATCTGTCAAAACCTCACATTTATTCACCAGGTAAAAGTTAACTGGCGATTGAAAAATCGGCCCTAAGTATATTATAGATTCTCACTAATAGTCTCAGAATGTATTTGACTGCTCCATTGGCTGCTCGTAAACGAGGTTGTTCAGCAGATAAGAGGTCCTGAGTTCGACTCTCGGTCAAAGCCATAATGGATTTTTCATCATGAATTTCTCAGAAGCACCCACGGAGCCTGAATTGGTGTCCGGTTTATAACAGTGGGCTCGCCACTTAAAACATGGTACGTTGACATAACTTGCAAAATGTAGATGTACTATTAGGTTTCTATTCCTGACCTTTCGGGACTTACAGGTGTGAATTCATAATTCCATCAGAATCAACTCCTAAAAAGGTTGGCTAAATAAAACTTATATCAGTATTAATTACGTTCTTTGTGTATTTAAATTGACACAACTAAATGAAACCCCATGAATTACTTCATTCATGAACTTATAATACATAAACGCAAAGAACTGAGCTAACTTCTACTTTCTTTTATTTCCAGATCCTAAGAATAGCTGAAGAACAGTGAAAATGCGTCCGTTACTTTTACGTAAGTGTATTATC
Organism: Diarsia rubi; assembly: GCA_932274075.1. NCBI lineage: Eukaryota > Metazoa > Arthropoda > Insecta > Lepidoptera > Noctuidae > Diarsia > Diarsia rubi. Next base: position 10,902,144 of record OW026433.1, on the reverse strand, counting down.
TAAGCTTATCTACATATATCCACATTGACATGCTAACTCGCATGTTTATTTCACATAAGTTTATCGTCGAAAGTTGGTGAAAGTGAGGTTTGAAACAAAAGATGACTATAACTTAGAACCATTTATTTAAAATTCAAATAAATCGAATCGTAAAACAAAAGAGAAACGGTGGATTAGAACAAATACTTTTTAATACAATCTAATGTCTCTTCACAAAATTAAATAATGTATAACATAGAGCTTCATATTACGGTTTGTAAGATAGATACTAATGTCTGAGGAAAACCTGCATAGCAAATCACCAGTCTATAAGATAAGGGAATTTTTCTGGAGGCCCTCTGGCCTAGACAACTAAGCAAGTATGTTTTCTGGAGATCTTTAGGAGTCGTAACGGTTAGTCAATGGCCCGAAATTCTGACAACAGTCTTATGCGGCGTCCTAATTGGCAACGGTCGTACGATCAAACGATGCTTTAAATGATCGTACGATAGTCCTATTTGGCAACGATCGATCGTACGACCAAACGATGCGTTCTCTTTCATCTCGACTCACTTGTGCCGTCCCCCGCCCCCCGCGTTTTGCTCGCGCGATGACGCGTGACCAATCAGAAGAGATTTGTACCTTTGATTGAACGATCGTACGATCGTTTTTAAACATTTCACTGTGGTCGCACGATCACTTGCAAGCTCTATTAGGACACACTGAAGAAACTAGAGTTGTTAATCTCGTTGTGTGATGGGAACGCATCAATTGGTCGTACCCAATCATATCGTTGCCATTTAGGATGCCGCCTTCGTACTCGGTACTCACAGGGTTGTGGTAGAGGTGAGTGGGTGAGGGAGGGCATCAAAGAATAAAATCAGATAGGCAATCAGTCCATGTAAAATACTGGTATTTAGACTGGAAGCCGACCCCAACACAGTTGGGAAGAGGTCAGGCAGATGATGATATTGCATATCAATATATTATTACATTTATATTTTCATTTACCTAACTACTCGTGCCAACGAGTGATGTTACGCCTAGTTCACAAGTGCGTTGTCAGGACATATTCTATTTGTGTGTATTATCTAAGTTATGAGCTCATCACCAAGATTATATAGATGTTTTTTATCACACGCTTAAGGGGAATCTGAATTCCGATGAATGTTTGTTTTGTTGACATTGCAAGTTGAATATGTTCAAGTAGAACCGTTTATAGAGGAGGTGGATAGGAAGCTGAATAAATTAATCAATATCACTACATAGTATAAAACAAAGTCGCTTCCTCTGTCCCTATATCCCTTTGTATGCTTAAATCTTTAAAACTACGTAACGGTTTTTGGTGCGGTTTTTTTAAAATAGAGTGATTGAATAGGATATAGAATGCACGTGTGCATTATACATATAAACCTTCCTCGCGAAGCCGGGGCGGGTCGCTAGTTAATACATATAAAAATCAATGCCACTTTTCCTTGTGATTTTATAACTCAAGAACGGGCTCACCTATCCAAACCAAATGTTTAGACTTTGTTCGGACTATTTAGTAGATGGTTAATGTGTAGTTTGCACAAAATCGGTCAAGCGGTTTATTACATTTTATGTAACAAATGAATTCAATAAATGGTGGATCATTTTGCTAAAGGGGATTTTGCTGTCATGGACCCGGTAGGTGGCGCTGCTCTCCGGGCAGTACGACGTCTGCCAGGTCCGCTAGTATTACCTAAATAATGTTGCCCTAAGTTTGATGCAAATGCTTTTAAAGAAATATTTAAAAAATGGTGCCCAGGTATACGCAAAGTGAGTAGAACAGACTGGATGCTGATGACGAAGGACTGGGTGGGTGTCCAAATTAATGTGGTATTGGTAGAAAGGGTGGTCACCCATCCACTGGTTGTTATTATTTAGCCATGAGCTCTTCAGTTATTAAGTGATTAATAAACAAATGCATCACCATAACAACGCCGTGTTATTAAGTGATGCCATAATCTACACTATAATTTAATATTATAAACAGGAAAGATTTGTTTGTTTGTTTGTAACGAATAGGCTCCGAAACTACTGGACCGATTTGAAAAATTCTTTCACCGTTGGGAAGCTACACTATCCCCGGGTGAAATAGGCTACTTTTTATTCATGTATTCGTCAAACCGCGTGACGTCCGCTAGTATTAAATAAAATACATTATGATAATTGTTTATAATTCTTGCGAATTATTACCATAATTCATAGCTAGCTACTAATTATTAGCAAGCGACCTTCGTTTATTGTTGTAATTGAGGTAGGTTTAGTGCTGCGTACATAATGTTGCACACAATAGTGTCAAACAACGTGACTTATCAACCACGACTGATTAGTTATGTTCTAAGTTTTACAATAATAGTCTCTGTGAACCTATTGACCTAGTTCTCTTCTACCATTTGCTTGATGTGGTGGGAAGTGTCTTTACACTTTTCTCCGTATCATGTTTTAGAAGCTTTAGCTTGCCTAGCTTTTTTTTAATCCCCATCATCGTCTGCCTAGCTTTTCTGGCACGACATTTATTTCACTCTTTTAGACGAGTCTGTTGCCAACAACCATTGTAACATTTGTTTATAAATAAAATAAATAAATGATTGGAAAATAAATGTCGAACACAATTTATAGATACTTATTTATTATTTTCAACCCAACCAGTAAGCTTCTCAGAAGGTGGTATTGGTGGTGGTGGTGGTATTTGTGTCTGTAAGTTTAAATGTTTGTGAACGCACCCACGATACAGGAGAAATTCCTAGTGTGGGGCAACGTTAAAATAAAAAGAAAAAGAAGGTAATTTAAATTTCAATGAACATCCGTTCATTTAGTAAAAACTTCGCAGACAAAAGGAGACAAGTCTTTGACATAGCTTTGGTACGTGACAGTGTTTTTATCTGAGGCTGCATCTGTTGCCGAAATAGTTGAAGAATGAGAATTTGTAAGATTTTTTCCCAGCACGAGTTAGGTACACCACACGCTCGTGCTGTCACCTCGGCCCTTACTGCCCTGTCAACAAAGTCCAATCTGTTATTTCCTTGAATCAAATGCAGTTAATATATATATTTATATTATTTTTAGGGTTCCGTACCTCAAAAGGTAAAAACGGAACCCTTATAGGATCACTTTGTTGTCCGTCTGTCTGTCTGTCTGTCTGTCTGTCTGTCAAGACCTTTTTTCTCAGGAACGCGTGGAGGTATCAAGCTGAAATTCATATCAAATACTCAAGTCTATGGTCTCTAGGAGCTGTGAAAAAATCAAACTTCTAAGTCAACGCGATCAAAAGATACTCCCGTTTATGCCGCAAATTTTCGACACTCGCAAGGGAATCAAAACCTACAGGGTACTTCCCGTGAACTCAGAATCTTGAAATTTGGTACGAAGCAACGTCTTATAACACAGATAAAGGAAAAATTACGAAAAGCATAAATTTTTAGTTACATCATATAATAAAAATATTTTTAATAATTTTAAACTTATCTACGATGGTACGGAACCCTTCATGTGCGAGTAGGACTCGCACTTGGCCGGTTTTATTTTTTTATTTTTTATATTATAAAGCTGAAAGTTTGTGAGTGTGTATGTTTGTTACTACTTCACGCAAAAACTACTGAACGGATTTGGATGAAATTTGGTACGCAGTTAGTTTATAACCTGGATTAACAAATAGGATAGTTTTTATCTCGATTTTATCTACCCGTGGGATAATTTTCGAGTTGTAGCGGGGGAAGCCGCTGGCAACAACTAGTTGTCTATAAGTTTAAGTTATTCATCATCTTCTCTAACATGTGGTTAGTATCTAACATGGCATCACTATTTATGCCGACCATGTGCCTCTGAAATGGCTTTACATGCTGTCGAGAAATATCTATTATATTTTTCGAAAAATTACATTACAATTATATTTCGTATCTTTTAAATGTAAGTGGCTATCATATTGTCCATGGATTAACTGTCAAATAGGTTATGGTTTAGTACAAAATGGAACCATTTCACAGTTAGTCCATGGACAATAAAGGGCTAAGAAGGAACATGGGTGGTTTTTAGTCAGTAGAAGTCTGACACTCCCTTTCGCTCTGCTCAAGAGCGGGAGGGGTTATTTGATATTTCCCACCCCCTCCCCGACAAAAAAAAGGTATACCGGTTTCCTCACGATGTTTACTTTCACCGGAGCAAGTGGTAAAATTATGCAATGCGTAGTATCTACAGTTACTTTAGTTATTGTTCATTAAATGCCAAGACATAGGATGAGACCCAATTGAGAGTCGCACAGCAATGGCAATGATGGTGCTAATGGGATGATTGATGAAGGTGAAATGCTCAAGATCTTTTGATTAAAGTCACAAATAAAGTCAGTATAACAGACATTAAATTCGCAAGTTGTCGTTGAATAGGCAGTAAACGCAGTGCGCAGGACAAAGATGCTATGAGCGCACGCGTCGAACTTGTCGCATTAATATTAATGTCTATGGAACGAGTGTGTAATGCTTAAGTACTGTATGGGTGTATGCTATAGTGTGTGAAACTTGCATTACAATGTGCTTGTAGGTGTTTTAAAGTCAGAGACGTCTCTAGCCCATGTATCACCCGTGTGCAAATATAACCCTAGCGCCCCTAGTAAGCACACGGTCAATAAGAAAAAAATGTTTTATTTTTGACTTTTTTTAATTTGGTTTTTTTGAAATCGTTTTTTTTTGCAATTTTTTTATTTTATTTTTCCATTTTTAGTTGTAATCTTATACAAATATTTACTATGCATTTAACACTCAACCAAAAAACCTTACCCTTAGCCTTCAAGATTCCCTTATTATTGCTTTCAACTCCTAACCGTTGAGGAATAGTACCTTCCACAATCAGGTATTCAGCTCACCTCGATAACCTGAAAGAATTCAACCATATATACGTCCCTATGATATGTTATTAAGGAATTATCCTCCAACTACTCCAACTTTTTTTTTTGGGGTCAAAAATCACATTTTACGGTCAAACTCAATGTAGCTCTTAAAACATTGTGCTAGTGGATGCTTTGAATAGTAAACGGGTCATGGAGGTAATTTAAGTAAAGTTATAACCTGAAAAATTAGTATTTACAAAAACAGCTGTGCAAAATTTGAAAATTTGACCCCCAATATCTCCGTAACTAGGGGGTTCCCAGGTATGGTCTAGAACCAAAAAAATATCGCAGTGGTAGGGAGAACAAGTGCCCTTCGTTTGCGTTAAGGGTACTTTTACACCCTTTATGTGCCCATAAAATTTGAGGGTTGCCCTCAATTTCTCAAGGGTACCATCATCAGATATCGAACACAAATAATTTTTCAAATCGGTTAGCAAGTGACGGAGTTATACCCGAACAAACATAAAAAAAAAAATTAAACATCCGAATTGAGAACCTCCTTCTTTTTTAAAAGTCGGTTAAAAATGGGTACAAAGGACAAGTAACAGCACATCAAGTTACCACAAACTGTCAAACCCCAATCTGTGGCGTAGCGTGAGTTGTTGCCGCTGGGGGCCAACACTTATTTGGCCGCCCTCTCTATTTTCATCATTGGTCAAGAAAGGTAGCAAAAAGACCAAATACCCGAACAAACATAAAAAAAAAAATTAAACATCCGAATTGAGAACCTCCTTCTTTTTTAAAAGTCGGTTAAAAATGGGTACAAAGGACAAGTAACAGCACATCAAGTTACCACAAACTGTCAAACCCCAATCTGTGGCGTAGCGTGAGTTGTTGCCGCTGGGGGCCAACACTTATTTGGCCGCCCTCTCTATTTTCATCATTGGTCAAGAAAGGTAGCAAAAAGACCAAATACTTTTATTTTGGGTTTAATTATTTTTCATTACTTATACTCTGAAAGTAGGTCATAACATGCCTGCGGAGCGGGTTGAAAGTACTACTTTTCAGCCCTAGGGAGATTCGCTTTCAACTGACAGCTGTCAAGTTGAGGCGCGCGTGGGACACGAACGCGCGCGTGGGACACGAACGCGCGCGTGGGACACGAACGCGCCGTGGACACGGCCTGTTTTCGTCGTAAGACGGACGGACGGCGAGTTAGCCCATCACTCACCATCCACAGGCCCGCGTCTACGGTGGCCGGAGGTCATCGCGAGACCCCCGACGCCCGGAGCGCCTCCCGCGGCGGCTGGGACGAGAGGTTCTCTCCCTCTCGCGTTCCGCCACCTCCTTCGCTAGCATCACTGCTTCGCAGAAGGAGGTGACGGCGTCCCATTCCTCCTCGCCCCGGACCATGGCTTGCACCAGGGCCGGGCGCGAGAGGTCGCCGCCGCCGATCGCCGCTACGAGAACACGGCGGGGCTCCGCTCAAGCGGGGCACACCTCCACTGTGTGCTCCACCGTGTCTTCCGGCCGATCCTCACAATGGTGGCATCCGGGCGTTTCCTCCCGCCTGATTCGGTGCAGGTACCTCCCGAAACAACCGTGTCCGGTGAGGACCTGCGTCAGACGGAAGGTGAGGGTGCCGTGGCGCCTCTCAAGCCACTCCTCAAAGAGGGGACTTACCGCCACTATCGTGGCGTGCCCTGCACGGGGTTGCGACAGTCGCTGTCTTCATGTCGCCATGAGATCGCACTGGAGGTCTGTCCGCCGCGCAGCAATTTGCCGCGGCAGCGGAGTGACCCCCCGGCTCAGCACCTCCGCGCGCCATTGATGCAGGCGCGCGAGGACTATCGCCTCTAGATCCCACGGCGGCAATCCGGCAAGGAGGTTCGCCGCTTTGCGGGAGATCGTGCGGTACCCCCGTACCATCCTCACGGCCATGACCTTTTGGGGCACGTTCAGGTAGTGGGCGGCCCGCCTCCTCAAAGCAGGCGCCCACACCGGGGCTCCGTAAAGGGCCATGGACCGCACGATCCCTCCATAGAGCCTCCGGCAGGAAGCGTTTGGTCCCCCCAGATTGGGCAAGAGCCACCTAAAGGCAGCCCCGGCCCGCTCCAGTCTGGGAGCCAAACGTCGGAAATGCTCTACGAAGTTCCACCGGCTGTCGAGGACGAGTCCTAGGTACTTCAAAGTACACTCGACGCCGATGGGAACCCCTCCCACCATTAACTGGGATCCCGACGGCAGCGCATTCCCACGTCCATGGAAGAACGATTAGCGCCCTCACTACGTTACGGGCGCCAAACCCAGTCTCGGGACTAAATAAGTAACTTCCATCCCTTGGGTAACAATGTACTATTAAACTCAAAATCTTTTTTTTAATACGTACAATTTCAAAATAGCTTCAACTGCGGTACTCAGAGATATTTAATGATTACTTAAGCCGTCACTTAGTAAAGATTTAACATACTTTTGTGTGACAAAGCTGTCAAAAACTTTACTTAGTGATGGCCTAAGTAATCATTAAAGCTCTCTGAGTGCGGCAGAAAGTGTATTAAGATTCGCTGTTCCGAAACCCACTGACCCACTGTTTTTACAGTGGGCGAGCTCAAACGATTCTGGCAAATCGGATAAATGAGATGAGATGATTCTGTTTAGAGAAGTTTTTTACTTTTTTGTCTTTTTACTTATTAAAAAAAATACAATATTAAACACATCCATGTTATGATTAATATTATGATCCATGTTATGATTCATATTATGATCCATATTCTGATTCATGAATATTATGATCTATATTTTGATTCATATTATAATCCATATTACACTTGCCAACTAACGTTTCGCAGAATTTTATTTCGCCAAATAATCATTTGCATATAATTTTGTTTTATTTCCCAATGATTCATAATAATATTATGATTCATATAATGATTCATAATATGATCCATATTATGATTCATATTCTGATTTATATTCTGATTCATATAATAATTCATATATCATGATCATAATGTGGATGATCCACATTATGATTCATAATATGATCTCACCCAATCAAATGTGTTCAAATATTTCAAATGTCACACTAAAGGAAGAATGCTGTTACCATCCTTCAATGTAGTCATAATAAATGTAGGTACCGAAGCAACTCGTGTATTCTCCAAGAGGGCGCTAGTAATGCTCATAGCACTTCACCTTATGACCGACCATTTTAACGGTCTCTGTCGAGGCCCTTCTACATTAGTGGGCGAAGGCATTGGATGGGAAAACTAGAGGTAATTTTACACTTGACCTTTTGCTTAGGGAAGTGCCAATGTAGACAGCGAAGCTCCAATTTCTTAATATTTTAGTAATTTGTAGGTCAGTGTCAGGTTGTTTGTTCACTAAAATATAATTTTCGAAAAAACAAATATGATGATTTTATGAAATAAAATGTTTGGGACTGACAAAGCTACCGCATTTTGTCATTCTAATTATAATTCGTTGTAGAATGGTTTATAAAAACCTTGCAAAGTGGTAGACCTTGTAAATAAAAAAACAATCTAGGATTTCATAAACCTAAAACAGTTTACTCGTATATTAAAGGTGCAACATGACTGTCACCCTTCTTTCTCAAAAGACAATGTTAATGAAAGTTTGAAGAAATGTACGAAGACTTACCTCTAATTTAATGACTACAGACTAAAAAAGAAGAAAACAACAACAGTTCCTCTATAATTTATTTCTCTCTGTACATTGTTTCTGGCTTGGAATGTATAATATGTGGGTGTGCAGTCCACATGCAGTAATATCTACAATTATACGAGTATGTGCAAGCGCTGAGTATTACAACAAAGTTTATTATTTTACTCTGTGCCTCGTTGTGATTACTTTCGAGAGAGGTATGCACTTAGAGAGCTGGGTACGGCTTGCAGAAAATAACTCTATTGAAAATGAAAATTAAAATAGAAGAAAAGAATCAAAACATATTTATTTGGCACATGCCACAAGTACATACAACAAAGTAAAAAATAATAATAAAAAAAAACTAAGAATTAAACATGAAAAAGACTGTGTATATCACAGCTGCGCCAAACAGGACCAGTTCAGCAAAGTGCCGAATAACTAGTGCCCGAAATGTATTTTCTTAATTTTCCTGGTTTATTAATTATTTTTTTTTGTTCTTAATGCTTAGCAAAAGTCTCGGGACCATTCCTATTTTGACCAGAATGATACCTATATGTATAGCTATATAATTTGTATTCAAAAGTTACATTAGAACTTCATTTTTCCTTAGAATTGTAGATTTACATCGTGATTGGTTGAATAAATAAATAAAATCCAGCCAAGTATAAAAACGTATGAAATATAGTCTTCTCACAGCCTTTTTACCCAAATTTTGATATTAACCTAAGATGCAACCCACCACGAATTAATGATATCAACGAGAATCATCACAGTAATCGTGCCGTGCCAATGACAATCGAAATCAGACACTAAATAGCTATGAGGATTGTTTAAACTTCAGTTTTCAGAAACTCGGGGTTAATATCCGACAAGATTATTATGACAGAATACATTGACATTTAAATACGGTTTGAAAACGATAACACTCATACATTATCATCACCATCTTGCTAATGTAACGTTAAGTGTAGAAGAAACTTAGGGTTGCCATTTCTCATACGTACGGAATGTATCGGACATGTCCGGATATTTGGCTCAGTGACCGGTAAATGCGGAGGGAATTAACCAGAATTTCCAAAATTGAGATATAAACACAACTATGTCGATGTTTTTAATGATTTTATTGTATTATTTTAACTGAGAGATATGTATGTTCTAATTTAGAAAAGTGAATAAGTTAAAAAAAAAAAATATGCGCATAAAAAAATCCGGAATTCTTGTCAAATGTCCGGAATTTTCTACAGAAAAAATCATACATCTGGAAACCCTACCACACTATTCTCACTACCTATTCACATGTTGTTTGCTGACGGTACTCTAGCACAATGGTGTAGGGTCAGCGTAGTGCGTTCACCGCGGCGCGGCGTGCTTTACTTTACCTCACATTGGAGCAATCGGCGCAGGCGCATGCCTTTCCCAGCTTAGTACAATCAGTGACAAGCATTACCTGACCCTTCAGAAGAGGGTAAATGGTGTGCGAAGAAGGGTCTGGTAATGCTGGATAGTGACTTCGAAAAGAAATATGGCGAAGGTAAAATATTGGCAGAAATGTCTACTTTTAAATAATAGGTTATTGTTGAGCACGCTTGTGGAATGCATGATTACGATTTAGTCATTGACGTGAAAGATCAATCGAGGTTATTTACATGATAACTGTTAATTCTTTCAGACAGTAAGCAAGTATAATAGGGGATCGGACAAAAAAAAACTAATTAGTCCGTCAGATAGATTTCCAAAAAATATTGGAAACGTATTTTTTCTTTTTCACATTAAACAAAAAATGAAGTCAATACAGTGCTTCGAAAACTCGTGAACTCTTCGAAAACGTCATATTATAGTACATTTTTTACCTACAAATGACGTCACAACCACATCTCATCTTCGTCAATTTTGATTAATTTGATAAAACAAAAAACACGTATCCAATATTTTTCGATAATCTAACTGACGGACTAATTAGAATCATTGTTTTTTGACTCAGTCCGATCCCCTATTATTTCCTCCTAATTAAATTATTATCAGTGCTTTATTAATATAATTACCTTTCATTTTCTTTAACCTCACTCTGATTTTCTTTCTTCCTACACCTTATTAGCAGTAACTATGTAGTATGATATCATATCACACTACTGCTCTTACCGTTGCATCGCTGCATCGCATCTCAACCGCGACGTTGCGCCCGCGCACCCGTATCGTCTGTTGCCGCCGCAGTATAAAGATAAATCAGCAAATCAAATAGGCCACGTTTGTCAAATCAAAAGCGGGTGTTAGGATTCATAACATTTTTTTGTCAGCAACATTCAACGTAACCATTAGTTTTCATGAGACAGCCCAGACTTATTCACGACTAACATGTTTTTTTCTTCGTATCACAGACACGACATTATAATTTATGGTTCGCACACGAATATTTTCTCAAAGAATGCTTAGAATTCTTGTAAATCCTTTTTTTAATTTTTTCGTTGGCCCACACTAGGATTTTCTCCTGTGGGTGCGTTCACAGACATTTAAACTCACATACACAAATGTCCAGACCTAAAACAACTACCTGTAGGCCATACAAACATTTACTCCGTGCGGGGATCGAACCGACGACTCGTTGACGTAGCACAGCAATCAACTGTTTGAGCCACTGCGCCAACCGTGCCGTCAGTCAATTTCGAACTTTATTCCTAGTTGAAATACTTAAGTTCAATCTAGTACGTGTACTATGGTAGCGTCTCCTCGCTCATTGTCGATGATCTCCGCGTAATCAGATCCACTCCGGCGCAATTAGCGCCGTTGCACTGCGCACAGTAATGCGCTTTTATATGTATGTATATAAATATATAACTATTTATAACTATCTTATAAAATGGTAACTCTTTAAGATAAGATAGTTGATTTCACTTTAAATGTAGGACATTAGCTGAAGTTCATTGATTTGATGCAACATATATTTTATCAAAAGGAATATCTTATATACCTTTAAAATAAAATAAAATATACCTTTTGTGAACAGACGCTAGTACATCAAACTATTATAATCTGTCAAATTTCTCCAATAGATTTTGAACTTTATCGCTAAAGTTTTAGATTAAAGGTCAAGTGGGAAAAATTTACAGTTTCGTGTAGCTTAACGTCCTGGCGTCAGTACCGACCTAGGACAAAGTCGTTTATCTTTACTAATATGGATAGAGAGGTATTTGTCTGTATGTTTGTATGTAGAATAATCTCCGGAAATCATGATACAATAATTGTAAAAGTTTTTAAACAACTAATTAACTAGTTAAGTAGTAGTTTTATTATTTCAGTTCATGTGGGCTAATCTATTTTGAAACTATGGTATGGCTTTTTATAATAATATCAGAACGGCTTTTTTAATCTAAACAGCCTCTTAACCTTGTTAGCAATAAATTATAATTTTATGCATGTTTATCGCGAGACGATTTTATGTGAACAATAAATTGGAAAGTTTCACGAAGAAGAAATCGCTTTCTCGAGACTAGTCCATTATGGACGATGGGAATATGTATCGGAACATATTTTGTTACTAAATAGTTTTATACCACAAAGTTTCTATTCATAAGGCTGATATTTTCTCATTTATGTTGTGGTCTGCTTCTTAACTTATAAAACTTAGTTCTCCGTTGAATGCTAGGTCATCTTCCAATGCATTATTTAAAACTAGGTGTTGCTCGCAACTCTAGTCGCGTGGAATTTATATTTGGAACGGAATCCTAATTCTTTTTATAAAAAACCCTATTGCCCATGAAAATCCCGTCGAAATTGGTTCAGCCGTTTCAGAGATAGCCGGATCAAAGAGACGGACAATAAAAAAAGATTTTTCTTTTAATACCGTATTATATACTTTCTTATGCATTCAGTAAAAAATGGTTTTCATAAATTCACACGTTTTTTCTTAGCGTGTCGATCGATATGAATCTAAATTGTGCCGACCCAATCCACATTGATAATGCGAAACGATGAAAAGATCTGTACTCTGCCGTCTTTCATGGCGTCGGTACAGCTAAACGGATCACAAAGTTTGTTACACAGACCGACCATTACCTGGGTCAGTATGTAGTATACCATGGGAGAATTCTCGAGACACACAAGCAAAGAGCTTTAGCTTGTAACTTCTAAATACTCGTATAAAACAGCAACACACAATCGCCCATTAAATACCCAAGCATGCACTGAAAGCTCAATAAAGCCGTAACTCTCAATGTAAACCAGGCCTTTAAGGTCTATAAATAAAGTGTCCTGCAGCAAACAGTTACAAATAACTACACATGCATCGATACCGCTACATGTTCTCGACCCACTTGCCGAGATGTCTCGAGAACCAGTCTTAGGTCGATACCGGGACAGTTATATCGAGAGTATCGAGAATTAATCGAGTCGGTAGGATATTAACTTATTGACAACTTGCAAATGAGGCTAATATGGTGAATGTCAGTGCTATTATAGATAACTGGCTTATGCCCACGGCTTCGCCCGCGTGGAGTTCGATAATCGACCCACGGGATCATACTAATGGGATAAAAAGAATCTCATGTGTTAATCCAAGTTATAAACTATCCGTGTGCTAAATTTAATCCAAATCCGTTCTGAACTTTAATTCTCTTTTTCTTTTTTTTTGAAAAAAAATTCTCCTGTATCGTTGGTGCGTTCACAAACATTTAAACTCACACACACAAATACCCAGACCCGGAACAACTATCTGTAGGTCATACAAATATTTGTTCCGTGCGGGGATCGAACCCGCGACACGCAACGCAGCAGTCCATTGCATGAGCCACTGCGCCTACCGTGCCGTCAATTTTTTTTTATTTTTTATATTAATTAATTAGTCGTCGGTAAAATCCGTAATTAATTCAGTAGCAAGATTTTTATTTTGAAACAAATTTACATCAGTCTATAACTAAATATGAAACCGCTTTCACTGTTTGTCTATGAAAAGTTAATATCAAGTAAAGTTAAGTTAAAAAATGGTTTAAATTCAATCCAAAAATTATTTTTTACCTTTATTTTCCAGTATTGTTCGTGGTGGGCCTAAGCAGTGCGAGGTGGCTTCGTGGAGGTCGCTCCAACCAGCCTAAAGACACCAGCTTCGTAGGCGAAGCGACCAGTGAACTGTCCACAGCAATCTTCCAGGTAATTATTATCAATAGCCTCAAGGAATTTGGTCAAGTGGATTTACTTGAACTTTTTTGTCCTGAAATTTGCTTAGGCCTGGGTGGTTCTTATTTTTTATAGCAAATTGGTGTGATTCAAATCATTGGAGACATTTGTTTGACATTGCACAGGTTGTCATTTTCTGGATCACTCCTTGATGACCGCTAAAAGCTGAAACGATGACAATGAGTTTAAATGGCAACTTATAACAGTACCTAATTCAAAATATAGATTACTAAGTTAAACACCGTATTGGAAAATGTTGACATATTCCAATCTTCTATTCTCCTTACATGACTGCGTACACTCGCCCCCAGCGGTGTGGTCTATTGTTGCTCAGACCACACGGTGCAGTCACGAGCAATAATATGTTTACACTTGTCCAAGTTCAAACGCGAACTTCTGGTGAAATAACGATTGCATCTTTGAAATGTGACCTACTTTATGATGATTTGGTTCCAAAATATTAGTTTCGTTACTAACATGAAAATGAAATCATTAGAGTAGGCGAAAATTGCTTCTAAAGTTGGCTAAGTGTATACATATTGTTGCTGCTGACTGTACACGGCAAGATTTCAAGTCAATAGCGACACTAATTGCATCGCTCCAGGCCTAATAGTTGTCGAGTATGTCCAAAGAGTACACACACGAGTATGTAGTTACAGAGGAATGTGGAGATCGAGACGACCGCAGATGTTTCCTTAAACGCTAGCGTTCGTGGCTATAATAATACAGCAACAACAAAGATGGTTGGTTGAACAAGACTAACAATGTAAACAATAAAAAATAGTTTTTTATCGTCTAATCTAAAATTTATGTTGCTTACGATTTCTAGTCGACCCAACGTTCAATTAGAATTGGAATCTATATAATTAATCGCTTTATTAAGCCTACTGCAAATTGCACGTCTCATTTCTTTTATGCTATACTTCTCTTGTTAGTACAAGTTTTCACTCTCATTATTCTTATTATATTTGCAGGGTTACATCGACGATGACAAGAACATCGCTTTCTCACCGCTGGGTTACTCAGCCATCCTGGCCATCCTTGCTGAAGGTGCCCGTGGAGAAACCAGAGAACAGCTGGTGTCCGCCTTACACCTGCCTCAAGACCCCAACCTCACCAGGAAGACATACAAATACATCATGGAGAGACTGAAGAACAATCATGAATACAAATACAACCAGCCTGAATTGAAGAACTATTTCTACATCTACAAGAACTACACAATCAATGATGATTATAAGAAGATTTTAGAAGACTACTATCTTACTGAGGTCAGGTCTGTTGAGCGGTACAACCCTGATCTACATTCGGAGGATGATGATGATGACGACAAGGGTGAATTCACCATCGAGATCACCGACAAGACTGAAGACCACAAGAATGAGGATATCCCTGAAATGATGCCTCCTAAAGAAACAGATGAGAAACTTATCTCTTTTGCTGTTGATGACATTCCTGAGAAAGTAGACATCTCCCACATGGAATACAAACCTGCGAAGAATATCAAGGAAAAGATCAAGCTAGTAAAGACTTTCCCTAAGAAGACTGAATCTGAAGATGATGAAGAAACCATGGTGGCTGTTGAAGCAAGAAACCACGCTAGGAGTCTTAAAACTTTGAACGACGTTCGTGATGTATCGTCTAGCCTTTCCGTGAACAGTGTTGGGAAGAAATCCAGTAAGTCATTTTGTATCATGAATAGTAGAAATGTGCTGTTTTTCTGCAGTTTAAACCTGATTCAAATGATTGACTAGAATATGAAATACCCCATGTGCAGTAGGAAATTGAATTGATAAAAACAGAACCTAACCTTTAAATTTTCTATTGCAGCCTCGGTGTCCGAATCGCTAATGATCATCTTCAACGGCATGTACTTCCGAGGATCTTGGAAGACTCCCTTCGATTTCGTCGAGCCTGGCTTGTTCTACAAGTCCAACACCGAGAAGAAGCAGGTCTCTATGATGAAGACCAGGGGATCCTTCATGACTGGTTCATTGCCCGAACTTGACGCTGAAGCAATCAAGCTACCTTATGACGTAAGTATTGTGAAAGAAAATAACGAAATGATAAGGTCGAATTGCGGGTATGAACTACAGAAGATCTGAATAGTGACTATTTAGAGCTAGATCGAAGAATAAAGATACCTACACAGTATTAAGATTGTCGTGGTGTGCTATCAACTTTGTTTAAAAACTAAGAGCATTCATATCTCCAAGGTATAAATTGAAATGATCATAACTTCATGAAAGATCTGCCGGAGATTTCTGAGAGCCGAATGGTACCCGTGGTAACCTATCTCTATAACTATTTAATCTAATCAATTTTATCCTTTCAGGGTGGACGTTACGCACTGCTGCTGGTGGTACCCCGCACTCGTGATGGTTTGACCAGGCTGACTGCTGATCTGCCCATTGCTCCGCTCTCCGACATCCTTGACAGCCTGAAGGATGAAAATATGCTAATTTCCATTCCTTCATTCTCCGTGGAGACCACGACTAAGCCCGTCGCTGCGTTGGCTAAGGTAAATGAATGTTGAGATATAGGATTCTGGTGTTAAATAAAAGAGTTTGCTAAAAATAAGGTAATGAAGCTAAATTCCACACTATCCAAAATAACCACCAAGTTTCGTTATTGTAGTCCTTATATTTTTATCCTTTTCTTTCTGATAAAGATTGTAACAAAAAATTCTGACAAAATTTAAATTACTTACCTTCACAAAAAATAGGTCAGGCAACAAATATTCATTGTAACATGTTGTTTTAATCTAATGCAAATATTTTCTATCTAAATCCAGTTCGGAGTGAGCAGCATCTTCAGCCGCGATGCAGACCTGACCGGTGTGTCTTCAGACGAGGGACTGTTCGTGCAGGAACTGGTGCAACACGTCGCCGTAAGAGTCGATGATGCTGAAAGCACAGCTTCACAAATGGGAGGTAAGGATATTATTATTATTATTGGACGCGGGTAGTACACTAGTTATCGCGGCCTCGACATAGAGGGCTAAGAAGGAACATGGGTGGTTGTTAGTCAGTAGAAGTCTGACACTCCATTTCGCTCTGCCCAAGAGCGGGAGGGGTTATTCGATGATTTTCCACCCGCCAAAAAAAAAAAAGGATTATTATTATTTAGTTTTTTTTGTTCTTGCGTGGTGTGTCGCAGGTCAACCAACAATAAGGCTGGCTTCTGGATATCTTGAAGAGGCGTAAAACTGAATTTAGACTAAGTGACTTCTTGCTAAGGGCACCCCCTGTGGGGTACGGACCTCGCCTTAAGGCGTCACTGGTGAGGGTAGCAAAGGGACAGGCTGGATCAGAGAAAGATTATTCAGACAAGTTTTGGGAAAAGTTATATTCATCTTTAGCTGACATTAAGATGACAACGACGATTTAAACTGATTCTAATAACGAGATGACTCAACATGCATCGCCATGGCCCGTGTTATAATTGTTGCCGTCGTTATACATACAGTTGAGAAATCATTCGAGTTAATCAATAGTCAGTACTTACAATTTTTTTTTTGTTTACTTTCAGCCGCCAACACCGTAATGGAATTGTCGAAGACCCTACCACCGGAACCACCCAAGCCTGTCCGCCGCTTCAACGTAGAACATCCCTTCATCTTCTACATCTTAGACACCCTCGACAACCTCGTCGTCGTAGCTGGCAAAGTCATTGACCCTGAGAAACCATTCATGGTTGATGACGCCGTACCTGTTTGAAAGATTCTGAATTTCTAAATTTCTGTCACCAACACTTGGTGTTTCTTTTTCGTACTCTGAAGAGTCATCGTCTGCCTTCGGCATTCTCGAGAGCCCACCCGTTCTACTCGTATTTATTTATACATTTTGATGTACTTTATGCCTTGCAGTGAAATTGTACAAGTTTCTTACAACAACCAGATGCATTTGATTATGAAAAAGTACACAGCGTAGTTAATAAGTTAATTTTAAGTTATTATTTATTTTTTGTAATGTTGTGATATGGTTAAGATTAAATAATTTATTTGAATTGGCCACTTTTGTTTTACTCAAAATACCCTCAACGAGATTAATAAAAGCGATATCTGAGGTAATGAGGGTAATTTAAGTTCCTAACAGCACAGCTTAAGTTTCTCTCATACTAACGGTCATGCGGGTCGTGATCGAATGTATTTAAAAAGTTTCAATCATTGTGTAAGTTATAATTTAAATAAAATGGCGTCTTCACGACACGACGCTGATAAGGAAAATGTATCTAGAACAAGAATACCGTTGCCGAAAGATCCTTTACCAGCCTTGCCGAAATATTTGTTGGTGGACAATAAACTGCATCATAAGCCAGAAATTCCTCATCGCCGTCCTTTGAAAACCCTAAATGGACAAAACACGAGTATACCTAAGGCTGGTCCAAGTAAAGTAGTACCGCTTAAACCGAAACATCCTTTGAACATTGACACGAAACATGTTACGATGAGGCAGAGGAGTGAAGACTTAGACTGGAATTACATTGTCTTTAATGATAAGCGTCCAGCAGACAAAAATGCGAGTGTTATATCCATAAGTGATGATGAGACATACTTGGACACTAAATATTGCCGACGATATTTTGTTGACAATAAAACAAAAAATGTATTGTGCTCAGTGTCGACCGCTGCAACGCCAGATATTAATTATTTAGAACCGAACCGTGTGAGGAATATCAAAAAGAGTCTGAAAAGACCCCATAGCCGTGAGTTGCAAGGTTTGTCCCCACCTGTCAATAAACAGAAGGAGTTTGATGAAAAGGTGAAACGTCGTCTGAAATTCAATGAGAGTATTCCAGACAGATTAGTAACGCCTGATTACTGTAAGTACCAACGAATACTAAGCTCTTCTATAAATACTCATTGATGAGGTATAAACTAATGCAGCTGTTTGTTTAGTATCATAACCGGTCATGTAAAATCATACAATAGTTTGCCTTGTTCGAATAAAGCGATGACTAAAGCCTCGTATCCACTAGGCAACATTTGACGCGCAACATGTTGCTCAACATGTTTTGCAACTTGTTGAATGTTGACGCGGAACATTTGTTTAACAACGTTGTCTGTCCACACATTCTCAGTCGTCGACAACATGTCGCCAGAGGAACTTGTGTTGATTTCAGCGGCAGTGGTTATAATATTATACGGACATTGTTGTGCGTCACGTCTCCACTCGACAACAATTGATGCTCAACTAACGATGCACTAAAACAAACAACAAGCCGCGCGTCATGTTGCGCGGCAGCTGGCAACGTCGCGCGCTGTTGTGCAGCGTTGCCGTACATGTTGAGATTCACGTGTCGCGCGCCAAATGTTGCCTAGTGGATACGAGGCTTTAAGTGTAAAGTAAGTAAGATAGCAACAAATATTTCGAAAGAAGGAACAAAGTAAATGAATATAGTTTTAATTTTTAGGTTATTAAATGCCATATAGTTATTAAAAGCAAGGAAATTTTCATTGCGTGCTATTATTTGGTGCGGTTATTTTTTCAAACCCTCTTGCCAGTGTTTCTTCAATACTGCCTGGATGCATCGCCTTCTAAATACTATTTCATCATCAGCCTATTAATTTTCCCACTGCTGGGACACAGGCCTCCTCTCTTTGAGAGGGAATGGGCTAAAATCTACCCCGCGGGCCGAATGCGGATTGGTAGATAATTATGTCACATGTCTTCAAATTTTTTGGTTGTAAGACATGCCGGTTGCCTCACGATGTTTTCCTTCACCGTTTTGATAGCAGCGGTGATGAAATAAATTACTCAAAGTAATGCGAATGTCTGGGTTCGAAACCTCGACCTACCGTTCGTAAGTTGGGGCCGCCACCACTGGGCCACCGCTGTTCTGTAATGTATTTTTATTTCTTTTCTTTAGTATTTTTGCGTCACAGAAAGAAAGAAAAAGTAGTAGTAGTAATTAGATAAGATAATTAATGTACTGTAGGTAGTAAATCATTGTTGTTTTAGGTAAAAGGTTAAGGTTGCTATATAACAGCAGGCCGTGTATGACAAACTGGGATTATACTGAGGATGTGTTCGAGTACCTTCTGGCAAAGGAGATCAAGCCGTTGGACATACCACGAACTTCCAGCATCACGAGGGCTTGTGTTATCAACTGGCTCATGAAAGTTAATGTAAGTGGGCTTTTTACCCGACTGCGGCAAAGCCCAAAAGGAGGGTTATTACGCCATATTTATTTATTATTTAATTATCTTTTATTCACAAAATCCTCAGCTCTTTGAAATTATTTTTAACTTTATTTTATAGATACTTATTCATTTACTAACACAACGAAAGATAACATCATGCCTGTATTACCCAAAGGGTTAGGCAGCAGTGTACCTAATAGAACATCCACATTTCGGTAGTCATGTTTTAAGTCCCATGTAATAGGGGCATAAGCCTATTGGCATCAACCGAGCACAAATCCAGACTCCTTGGCTGCTAATGTGAAATTATTGACGCAAAAATATTTACTTTTTGTTTTGTTTAATTGGGCATGTCCAGTCTATGGGATGCTTGTGCCTATATATCCGCTATCTCTATTAATTACTCTGTTTGAATGGAAACTCTTCGCGCTAAATTGTGCTTTTAAAATGTTAATGAATACAGGTATACTGTTTAGCAGGTAATTAAAAAATCTGGCCAAGTGCAAGTCGGACTTGCTCATGAAGTGAAGCTAATTTCTGTTTTTTTCCGAATTTTAGGCTCAGTAGTTTCGGAGATAAGGGGGGGGGGAAAAAAAAAAAGCTTTTTTTTCAATTTTGCTGAAGAAAACAAAAATTGTTTTTACAAGAAGATTATCTTGAGAGGCTGCCTTTGTTGTCGGTTGCTCCTAGTTTTGTTGTATCTCTCTTTGCATTAACATGTAAAGAGATGATGTTTTGCGGTCCTTCCTTGTTCATTGTATATCTGCAATAACGGTTTTATTTTCTACATAGTTCATCGTTGTGGTACGTACACAATATCCAAAGTAAAACAAAAATAAAAGTTTATTGAAAACCAGATAAAATTAGATAAAAAATAAAAGGGTAAAATCAGACATGAACGTGGACGATTCAAAAGTAGTATGTAATTATCGTAGCATATAGATACCGATGTATCGTGCTAGATATATGCCATACCCATAATGATACTACCTATAGTTTGGAATAATTTTATCATCTATTATGAAATAGCAACAAATAGTTGTCAGTAATATTAGAATGTTATTCCCCTGAAGAGTTATTCATACGAGTTAAATGAAATCACGCTAATTAAAGCGGGATTTTTCAGACTGATAAAACTGTAGGTTTTTCAATGAATAATAAATGAAAAAGCCTCAAGCAACTTTGTAAAAATAAAAAAGGGGACTCGCGGACGAAGGGTTTCGTACTTCTTGCTTACCTTCTCTGATTGTAGGGTGCCGCCGGGAACCCAGCCATCATCCAGGCAGCGTGCTGGTACCTGGACTCCATCCTGGGCATAGGCCACGTTCAAGTAAACAAACTTCAGGTCGTTGCAGCAGCTTGCTACTGGATAGCTCAGAAGCTCAATGGTCCCTACACACCTGCTGCAAGACTGGTCAGATACTCCAATGAAGCATTTACGGCTGATAAGTTACTGTTTGCAGAGAGAGCTATATTGATCGAATTGGTATGTTGTGATATAACTTTTTAAACTTGTCAAATTATATACTACTAGCGGACGCCACGCTTTTTCAGCCGTGTAGTTCTCGTTTCCGTGGGAATACAGGGATAATAAAAATAGCCTGTGGGGATAGTGAAGCTTCCGAAATATGAAAGAATTTTTCAAATCGGTCCAATAGTTTCGGAGCCTATTCGTTACAAACAAACAAACAAATCTTTCTTTTCTTTATAATATTGGTGTAGAAAACCTAGGGACCAAGAACGTGGTCGTATTTTTACAGGACCTTTTATTAACTTCCTAGAGGTAAGGAGAAGTTACAATAAAAATACTTCGTTCCACATGTCTAATTGCACTTGACTGATTCCATATACTGAATATATATATTATGACAAAATTGCTCGTGGGGCATAAATCTAACTCCTTTAGGGGATGGATTTACAAAAATTCATCTTCAATGTTCATCTTTGTTAGACAAAAAAGGTATAAAAGTACCCTTAACGAACTCGAGAGGTAATTGTTGTCCAAGTCATTGCAATATTTTTATTTCATTATTTTTTACACCAAAAAATATAAGTCGTTTCCCAGCAATAATTGTTGTTGGGTTACTTAGCTTGATGTACCATAATGGTTGGTGGACTACTTCGTGAAGAGTCCGTTTATACTCTATATAAAGTCATAAATTACAAAATGAGATTATTTTATGTGTTCACCAATTTACCATGACAGTTCTATTGAATTTTTGCCTACTAGACGTTGGCATATGAAGTTTCTCAGTTGGCAAAAAGCAACGAAAACCAGTCAGTTTTGTAATAGAGTGTAATTCCTTCCTCATACTTATAAATTTAGAAGAAAATCTGGTTTTATCAGAATTTATCCTCAATCATTTGGCCCGTGCCACTTATAGAAAACAGTTTTTGGTTCAATGTTATCACAAAATATACAGTGTCGCTATTCATATACTTAATTTAAACCTGTTAGTGCTTATAAAATTATAATTATAACGACCACAATTTTTTCACTTAGATTGATTTTTTTTTAAATTATAATTATGTGGGGTTTACACAAAATATAATTATAGTTTATGTTACATAACTGCACAAAACACTAACAACAACATCTCTAAACTGGTGACCCTGAGTCGAACACAACTAAAATAATGAGTGATAGCAAGTCCGAGCATACCGCGTCGTCACAGTCGGTGCAAAACGTGACACGAAGACCGCGCACAGCAAGGCGTGTGTCCATTGTGGGGACGCACGAGATTTACCGTGCGCCCATAAAGTTACCACCATTTTGGCCAGAAGGGTCAGACATGTGGTTTGCGCAAATAGAGGCTCCATTTGCAAACGCAGGAGTGACTGATGACGTCACAAAATTCAATCACGTGTTTGGTCACCTTGACCGACAATTTTTCAAAGATGTGAAGGACGTCATCATGTCCCCTCCAGCCACCAACCGTTACATCAAATTGAAGACAGAATTGGTGACGCGCCTCTCCGTCTCCCAAGAGAAGAAGGTGAAGACCTTCTTCTGAAGAAGCTGCTTCCAGCTGCTGATGCATGAGGAGCTGGGAGACCGGAAGTCGTGACAGTTTCTGCGCCACCGGCAGAGCCTAGCTGGTCCGACCATTTGGAGCAGCCTTCCAACGCGACTTCGTGCGCACCATTTGGAGCAGCCGACTTCCCAGCAGCATCCAGTCCCTGCTGGCATCGCCGCCAGACAGAACCCTGGAGGCGTTGGCCAACCTGGCCGACCGCGTCCGGGCCATTGTAACACCGGGTCATTGGCATCAACTTCAGCAGCAGGGCCAACTGTGAATGAGGTCACGGTGTCAATTGACCGACTAAAACCAGCCCACTGACAAAACTGACCCTCAGTCAGTCAGGTCAGATCAGGTTTCCAGATTTTTATCGCCCTTGACGGTCTCTGGAAGGGGATGGTGTAGGGTTAACACCTAATATAATTATAGTTTATGTATTTATGTTACATAACTACACAAAACACTACCAACAACATCTCTAAAATACGAACTAGTAGGTCGTGGGTTCGAACCCAGGTAGGCACATTACTTTGTGTAATTTATTTCATCACCGCTGCTCTCAAACCGGTGAAGGAAAACATGAAGGTATCAAAGTTGCCTTAATATTCAGACATTATGAATGTTATGTTATAATCTACTTAACAGTGCCTAAAACATATCTCTTTATTACAGAAATTCCCCAACCAGCCAATAGTCGCACAGGACTACATCACCTACCTATGCTGGTGGTGCGAACAGGAAAAAGCTAGTGACATCGAAGTGGCAGCCACCTTCCTCGTCATGTGCGGTATGATGGTGGACCGCGTCCTTTGCAACGAGTATCCCTCGGTCATCGCGGTGGCAGCTGTCAGAAATGCCCTGTTGCTGCTCAGGAAAAACGACCTGATGTCCCGACTGCAGATATGTAAAATGTAAGTATCATCATCAGCATATAATATTCCCACTGAGGACTCAGGCCTCCTCTCTAGGAGAGAGATGGACCATAAATCACCACGCGGGCCCAGTGCGGGTTGGTAGATGTCACATGTCTCAGTTTTTTTTTAGTTTCACGATATTTTCCTGCACCGTTTTGAGAGCATTGATGATGAAATAAATTACACAAAATAATGCTCCTGCCTGGATTTGAACCTACGACTCGGTGTTCGTAAGTCGGGACCACCACCACTGGACCACCACTGCTCGTCAAATGTACGTATACGACTACGGTTTAAAAAATCGCTTTTATTGAATACAGATCGTCGTGACTTCGAAGACTTCGAACCCAGGCAGGAACTTTATATTACGTCATCACTGCTTGTAAAATGGCGAAAGAAAACATTGAGAAATCTGGAGTAAAAAATAAACGACTATAGTTTTTTCACAAGTTATTATGCCTTGTGACTGACTGCAGCTTCGTTTTAGTTTTATTTGTTTTTCTGACATTCAAAAGTGCCTGTAATGATCTAATTGAAATTAATTCTTTGAGTTGAGTTTAAGTGGCGTGCAGTTTAACACATCTTTCATGTCAAGTTTGAAGAAAAAAGAAAGAAAGACAATGTATTTATTGGTCTCACACAAGACAACACAATTTGATAGAAAAGCAATAATTTCAATAACCTAGAAAACATAATAAACAGTATCTATAACATCTACCTTATAACATAATACATTAAACCAAACTTAGTCCAGCAGGGCTATTGCGTATCTTTTAAATGACAGTGGCTAACCTATAGTGCCTTTCAATTATTGTCAAATGGTTCCATTTTGTACTAAACCATAACCAATTTGACAGTTAATCCATAGACAATATGATAGCCACTGTGATTTAAAAGATACGCAATAGCCCTGCTGTACGAAGCCAAAAGGCCACTATCTCAGCATGGTGCTGTAACATTTATGACAAATGTCAATGTCACAGCGCTGGTATTCTGATAGGGCCCAAAGTTTGCACATCTCCACCCAGCTTCGATGGATACACCCTAGCATTCACGCGTTGCACATAGTCTGTATTTGTCCCACAATAGGGGCCGCTATATAATTGCTTGCCAGACTATTTTTAGAAAGTAGAAAGTAACTTAATAAATAGATAACTCATTTCCTTTCTTTTGATAATTTCGTGTAAATACATATAAGTAACTAAATTACATTGGTAGATGATAGATGTTTTAACAAGCTAAGCAGGTATATTTATATTATACTCAGTGTAGGTAGCAACACTTCTTGGGTCAGAGACAAAGGAAAATCATAATAATTACTATTAATTGGCTAATTTTCATAGGAATGTTACTGTTGGAAATAATTTATATAACAGGTTCCTTAGCATTCAGAAATCATGATTTCGGACTTTAATTGCTACCATTCAGGTTTTTGTTGATAAAATAATAGTTTTTTGCGTATTAATTGGCCTTACTACGACAACTGATAATAATTCTATAGAAAGGAGGTGGACTTGTGAAACTTGTCATTCATCTTTAAACCTCTTCATAGCCAGAGGGTTTTTTTCTGTCTAGATTTTTTTTAATATTTTTGTTTCGATTTACAGATTCAGAAAAGCAGAGAAAAAAGCGACAAACCTGCCTTACACTTGTTCTGTTCTGCGCCGGGCTGTTCGTACGGTGTCTGCTCCTTTTTACGAGTATAAAGCACCGTTGGAACTTTATGGAATTCCCCCATGTCGTATTGCACAAAGAGTTATTTCTGCCGCGAATGAACTGTCGCTTATCGATGCTAGAAATACTGAGGGGCGTTAGGTTAGCGGCTGTTCACACTGCGCTATCCTACACAAAAATTTACGGCAAAAAATTTGGATCACGGTTGGAAACAAATGTAAAATGGAATTGCCATGTGATCCAAAAATTATTCAGCAGGAACGCATAACGTACTCACGATGAACAATCAAGCAATACAATACTAGTTTATGTGTATCATTTAGGACATCTATAGATTTTCTATATCTATCTATGGATATCCTGAACATTGTATAGCATGATGTGCCACCGTGTGTACAAAGGTCGTTTTAATGGAGCCTTAGGTTCAGTGTTAGTTAAGTTATGTTTTCATTACATCAAATACAACAGGACATACCTAAATATTGAGAAAGGACTGAGACATGAAAACATTATGTTACTTTTACATACAATCGAGCAAGAGAACGACAATGACAGTTTACAGACCTAAAAATAATTATGTTGTAATGGTTACGTTGAATGATTTTAAAATATCTGCAATATTGTGACTAACTATAAAATAATTGTGACTAGAATTTTAACGGACAAATTTATATGACTATTAATAATTTTGACTAGCCGAAAGAAATAACTGGACTTATTTGTTGACTGACTGGACAATTTCACAAAAATCAAAGACGACTTAGTACAATTTGTGCCTACTGTAAGACAAATATTTTAACACTTGTATAAAGTAAGAAAATCAAGAAAAGACAGAAAGAAAAATGGAAAAGCGTAGAGGGGAAGGAGAAAATGAAGGAATCTTAGAAAATATTAGTATATTTTAATGTTGTGTCAATTAGTTTAGTTTGTTAGTACCTAATGTAAATATTTAAGTCTTATTAATCACTGTTCAAACGGTAAAGTTAAAGTCAGAAAGAATATAATAAAAAAATCAGAATATATTACAGTTTTATTCTCGTTGTCCATACCTATGGAGATTTTGCGTAACTGTTACGTAGGTCCATAGTTACCACAGAGTAGGGGTCTAAAATGGTCACATTAGCAGATCATGATTTGAATTGCGTTAAAATTCGTAAAATGGTCTCAGACGCAGTTCTATTTTACGCTTTTTAACGCAATTCATATTATGATCTGCTAAAGTGACCATTTTAGACCTGCAAAATCGCAGTCTGCCCAGTTGCGACCGAGAACTATATGGACGCCCGTGCTCTTCACTGTGGTAAGCAGATCTAGATGGATGTTACCTTCATTATTTACGAAAGATTTTTCTATAAGTAGGTACCCAATAGGAGATCGGACAAAAAAATAATAATTAGTCCGTCAGATAGATTTTCAAAAAATATTGGACACGTATTTTTCTTTTTTCACATAAACAAAAAATGTAGACGATACAATGCTTCGAAAACTCGTGAATTCCTCGAAAACGTCACATGGTAGTACATTTTTCACCAACAAATGACGTCACAACCCCCCCCCCCCACTCATGATCTTTGACGCGTTTTATCTTCGTCAATTTTTATTAATTTGATAAAACAAAAAACACGTATCCAATATTTTTCGATAATCGAACAGACGGACTAATTAGAATCATATTTTTTTGACCCAGTCCGATCCCCTATTAGACCAATAATTATTATATCTTTTTCAATAGCGCGTTTGGAGTAGTCACAAAATTATATGAATATAACTTTCAACTTTTCCCACAGACCAAAATAAAAAAGAGCCTAAAGTGACTAGTATAAAACATGACTTAACTCATCCTTGCATTTAAACTTGAACCGTTTTGGACATTTTAATTATTACTTCTCAATGATTAGTTAATGTTTCTTTTTAAAAACGAAATACAAAGACAGCTTTAAAATAAACAATTTAATCATTGGAAATGTTGTGTTTTATTCTAGTTATCGTACAGAAACTTTTATTTTTATTTTTTGGCGGTTGGAAAATCATCAAATAACCCCTCCCGCTCTTGGGCAGAGCGAAAGGGAGTGTCAGACTTCTACTGACTAAAAACCACCCATGTTCCTTCTTAGCCCTCTATGTTGAGGCCGCGATAACTAGTGTACAACCCGCGCGCCGAAACTCTCGCATTAAAAAAGAAACAAATAGGTATATTGTATACAATAATAGGGTATTTCACAAAAAAACATCTAATAAGTCCGTCATATAGATTTCCAAAAAATAATGGACACGTTTTTTTTTCTTTTTCACGTAAACAAAAGATGAAGACGATACAATGCTTCGAAAAGTCGTGTCAAGTCGTGTGACGTCACAAGGTTAGTACGATAATGTAACTGACGGACTAATTAGATTTTTTTGGTGAAATACCCACAAAGCTTTAATGCTTCTTAAAAACAGATCGAGATACGGCTCCTGAGCAATCAGAGCGTTTAGCATCACCTGGGTTTATATCATTTGAGTTAAGTATAGGACAACATAGTCTTTTTCTACTGGGGCATTTCTATTAAACTTTTAAGTAACATAATCGACATTGTAGCCCCCTGTCTTGCCGTTACTTTCAATAAATGCGTCGATTTGGGGACTTTCCCTGACCTTATGAAGAGCAGTAAAGTCATCCCTCTATTTAAATCAGGCAGTAAAAACGATATTGGTAACTTTAGACCAATTTCTATTTTACCTGCTTTTAGCAAAATTTTTGAAAAATTAATTCTCAAACAGTTGTTAGTACATTTTAATTTAAATAATCTCCTTCATAATGATCAATATGGCTTTACAAAGGGTCGTTCGACTACGGATGCAGGTGTTGCTTTGTTGAAACACATATTTGACGCATGGGAGAACGCGCAAAATGCAATCGGTGTTTTCTGCGATCTCTCTAAAGCTTTTGATTGCGTACATCACGACACGCTTTCACGGAAACTGCGTTATTACGGTGTTCAAAATGAGGCCCTAAATGTGATAGATTCGTATTTGCAAAATAGATTCCAATGTGTAGACGTAAATGGCGCGAAATCTTCCGGGCTACCGGTTCGGCTAGGTGTATCTCAAGGTTCAATACTGGGTCCGTTTTTATTCTTGGTTTATACAGTGTCATTCTTTATAATGTGCACATATCGAAATGAGGGAATCTATGCTTAATTTTATCGATGGAAAAAATATTTAAAAAAATCTAAATATTTTTTATGGAATTTTCAAAAATGTTGTCCGCTGTTGTGACCCCAATGTAAACAAAACGGTGTAACTTTTAAACTAAATTATCTATCTATATAACTTAACTATTTTAGTTTTCTTGGCATTCCAAGAAAACTAAAATAGTTAAGTTCGCTTTACCCAATGTTAGAAATCTAGGTTCCAATATTATCCTCGCCAATCAGGAGCTGGAAACTGCCGACTCTGCTGTATTTCTGGGCATAACAGTAGATGCAAAATTACAATGGGGTTTACATTTATCAAGCCTAGCGGGAAGGCTAAGTTCAGCCGCACACGCCGTCAGAAAAGTAAGACAATTCACTGACGTTGATACAGCACGGTTAGTCTACTTCAGTTATTTTCACAGCGTTATGTCATACGGTATTCTGCTGTGGGGCAAAGCTGCTGATATTCAAAATATATTTGTTCTGCAGAAGCGAGCGGTTCGTGCAATTTATCAGCTGGGTGCCCGAGTTTCTCTTAGAGATTTTTTTAAGGAGATTGGTATCCTCACTGTTGCTTCTCAGTTCATCTTTGCCAACATTTTAAATATTAAACAAAATATCCACCTGTACACTAAAAACAGTGATATTCACAACTTTAACACTAGAAATAAGCATAAACTACGCGCTCCTTTTTACTGGCTTCACAAAGTTCATAATTCATTCGTCGGGCTTGGTATAACATTTTATAACAAACTGCCATCTTCTTTTCTAGACTTGCCATTTAATGCGTTTAAAGCCAAAGTAAAATCTAATCTTTGTTTAAAAGCGTACTATTCCATTAACGACTATTAAATGATAAGAACAGTTGGTCGCTGAGTTGAACACAAGACAATGTTTGTTATTTATTTATGTTCTTTCTCCAAGATTAGTTTACTGATATGTTATGTCTTTTTTTATTATTATTATATACCTTTTTATACTTGCCTTACTATTGTATCGAGTCTGGTTCTTCTAACCAACCTAACAGACAGATGTGTGCTGGGGAGTTTGTTCCGCCACTTCTTCTTTCCAGCAAAAACACTAGGAAGTGTCGAAGGGGGGGCGTTCTGGGGGACTATCTCTTGTAAATAAGTAAAGTAAAGTAAATTTTGACGTTCGAATAGTGCTGATTATCAGCCTAGTTTGAATAAATGAGTTTTGATTTTGATTTTTGATTTTGATTTTCTGCAGCCCTGATACAGCCAAAAGGCGTGCAGGCCTCGTGGAAGATAGCGGACCAAGTTGCACAAAACCAACGACCAGTCCACATTAGCCCTAGATCTTAACAACTGGACAACAACAACAACAACACACAACAACAAAAACAACAACAACACAACAACAACTGGACTGACACGGAATAACAGTATCAGCATCAGTTTTCTCTCACATTTGTCAAATGAACATAGACAAATGAACATAGGCCCATAGCCTATGACCCAGATTATAACTCAATAGCACCTACTTCGCCTTCCAACCTACATTGCGTTATTTAGGACTCTAGATATAATATCAATACCTGTGGTCCCTCGCCTTCCGCATGTCTGACAACCTTAAAAAATAAAAATCAGTGCAATCTTCTTTGTGTTTTTTTAAGTCGACTTTGGACCGGTCCGGTCTATCTGTGTAGCATTAAGTTCAAGGTTTTAATAAACTATGGAAATCAACCTGATCCTTTGCCTTCTCATTTTTATAAATATATGAAAAAACATTGCATGTAGTCACATGTAGTAGAGATGATAATGTTAACATGGATCTGTGGTGTGACCAGCAGGGCTATTGCGTAACTTTTAAATGTCAGTGGCTATCATATTGTCCATGGATTAACTGTCAAATTGGTTATGGTTTAGTACAAAGAGTATAATAATATGGTTTAGTACAAAATGGAACCATTTGACAGTTAATTGATTGATAGCCACTGTTATATAAAAGATACGCATTAGCCCTGCAGAATGGATACGAAGGAACGAGTAGGTATATGAGACGATGTTTAAAAGGTGCGCGTATAGCGGTTCGTACAGAAAAGTTAAATGGGAATCGACTGTCTTAGTATAGACATGTGGTGAGAAGGGACTAATCGCAAGTGACTAAAACAGTCATGAATACAAATTTTAATGCGCGGAGAGGATGAGGAAGATCAGAGATGGATTGTGGGAGGAATGATATAAAAGAAGAAAGAGTAAATGATAGCGTGACGGTTGATGGAATGGAACAAAACAACGTGTTGCGCCGACCCCAAGTAACATGGAAGAAGGGCTGGAAGATGACGCTTCCATTTTTAGATATTTTCTTAATCACCCAAAAAATCGAATTAGTCCGTCTGTTAGATTATCGAAAAATCATTACCCTTCCTTTTGGCTTCGCCGTAGTCGGGTAAAAATATTATGTATATAAATGTTAAATTCTCAAAATATCAAATTCATCTTTTGTTTACGTGAAAAAAGAAAAAAATATGTGTCCATTATGTTTTTCCTACTCCTCCGCTATTCTTTTCTGATTAATTTCGTTGCGGGATCCAAGACAGTTAAATCGTTTCTCTGGGACTTCGTCGGGCTTCATTGTCTCGGCGCTTTTCTTGTGGTCGCCACTGTTGATTCTGGCTTGCAGGAGTTACAGTGGTTTGGGAATAGTGTGGCGGGCTTGTTCCATGTAAAAAAAAAATGTGTCCATTATTTAAAAAAAAATCTATCTGACAGACTTATTAGATTTATTTGGTGAAATACCCTATTCAAGCATTATTTTACCCAGATATTGACTTTGATTTTACCGAAATCTGATTTACGATTTGAGTAATACTCTTATATTGCCCAAAGACTTACTAACTTTGACAGGTAAAATTTAAGAAAAACCCGAGACAAAAAATATAAAGGGTAAAATTTAGGAAACAAATAGATGACAAAGCTGTAGATTTTCTTTTAAAATGTGATAATTAGTCATGTGGATTGGTGGTCCCAGTAACAGATTTTAAAGTAGACGATTTAGATCCTGCTAAATCATGAATGTTTCCACCATATTTTTTTTTAGTGAGTAGAGTAGTCCTGGAAGCCGACCCCAGATGCTCATAAAACACTTTATAATTATGTAACATATTATTAATTTGTCAAAGTACGTTGACTAAAACTTGCGCGTCTGGTAGCCTGTATTTTATAAAAAAAAACATTATTAAAATATTTTTAAGTAGGTATGTACCTATTAAGGATTGCCAAGGAAAAACACAAACCGGCTGTTCACGGAAAAACCAAGTCTGTGGATTCGTCTTCAACATTTCTACTTCTTTTTATACAAATTAAACTTTATCCTTATGAATTCTACGTCTAAAATCGAATATTAAGTCGAATAAGCATCACATAACACAGCAGTGCTTAAGTACAATGTGAATGTAACTTTATTTACTGGAACTAAAACGTCTATAATTCTTTGACCCTTGTAAATGGCTTTTTATTGGCGAGATCTTGTTTACGGTCACTCGCCCGGTAGTGTTAGTGGACAGTGCATGTAAACTGTGCTCTTACGCACTGATAAAGTGAATTTAAGTAGAAAATAATTGTCTACACGTGACCGAGGTCAAATGTGATAAACGTAAACAACTAGTCATTTAAAATTGATTATCATCAACCATGTTACTAAAATGTAAGTATTCAACATTGTTCTTATATGTAGATAACTGGTTTTGAAATAGACAGCGTCAGTTTTTTTGAAAAAGAAGAAAAAATGGTTATGTAACAGGATTTTGAAATGTCTCAATAGGACGCAATCATTTAACCAATTTGGACATTAATAATGATTAAGTAATTCAAAAGGTCAAAGGTCAAATTGAGGAAAATAAAGTCCCAACGCCATTTGGAGAAAGGAGTTTTGTAAACAATCGATATTTTGATAAACTGAGTGATTCACTGTTATCTTGAATGACGTCATACAAACAAAAACTCGTTACTCATGTTCCGTGCCCTTTCATATTACTTCTTACTGCTTTGGCCGGGGGGTCAATAGCAACGGCTAGGTTATTTCCCACCAAATACAGCGAAATTCAAAGTGCTAAATAATAAAGTGATTCATTTTACAAGGAAAACGTTTTAGGTCACATCCTCATAATTATAGTGTCAGAAATCCGACATAGTAAATAGAATCTAATTATAACTTCATGTACTTACTTCATTACAGGTATAACGCTATGTTGTATGCTGATAAACGTTCAGACACAGTTATCGCCAGATTATTCGCAGTATGGTTCGAACCCAGCTATTTTCTATCCTGGTCAATATCAGCCAGTGTCCGTACCGAGTGCTAATGATCTGGAGTATCAATCCCAGCAAACAAGACCATCAACATCAGTGGAAATCCAAAAGAGCCAAGTATCCGAAATTGGTCAGTCTTACGAACAAGCACCGAACGATAATAATCGAAATTTGGTCAACAGACAAGTATCAACACCAACAACACCAAACAGACAGATAGCCCAGTTTGGAGCACAGAGACCAGGATTAGGTCAGACTGGTAACTGGCAATCTGCACCGCAGACTCCGTATGCTAGTCCATTTCAGAAAACACAAGAAGGGCAGAGTAAGCCTGCAAATACTCAACTACCAAACTACGGTCAGTCAGCACTAAGTTTTCCGCAAGGTGCAGTGGCTTTATCCCCAGATGTTTCGGATAGACAGTCTGATGGACCCGCTGGATTGCCAACCCCTTCGAAACCGCCGCCCGGTTCGTCTAATTTCAACTCTGTGCAAGCTCCAGGTTTTAACGAATTGTTGTACTCGGTGACGAACTTCGGAGTTAATATGCTAAAGGTAATATTGTTTTCTGAATTTTATTAAGCACTTGCTGTTACCCGCGAAATTATCATAAAAAAATAACATCCCTATTTGAATCGGATTTTGTTAACAATGCCTGAATGTGCTGTCAATATCGATCCAGTGATTTCGAGAATAGCTGGAATAAACACACAGACAAAAGTTAAAAAACGTTTTTTGTTGAACCGTACCTGTATAATTTCATGAGCATTCAGTAAAAACTGTAATTTTGAAATTACAAACAGAAACTTAAATTTAAAAAAATCTGTATATTGTATACCTCACATAATTATTCATATTTCAATCACTAATAAATTAAACCATTTCAGATTATCGATGGTTTGCATCCGGGCAACATAGTGGTATCACCATTTTCCATCACCTTGCTCCTGGGTCTGATACAGCAAGGGGCATCGGGACAGACCCAGGCACAGATCACAGAAGTACTGCAAATGCCTCCGAAAAGAACTGCTTCAGAGTATCGCAGGGTCGCTGAGAGCGTCCGGGTAAGTTCTATGGTAAAAAAAAAACTGGCCAAGTGCAAGTCGGCCTTGCACATGGAGGGTTCCGTATCATTGTAGTAAATATTGAGATATTTTCTGTGTAATTTTAGCACCACAGATTATGGGTTTTCCTGTATTCCGAAAGTGTTGAACTAATTTCTGTATTTTTTAAATTAATTTTACGCTCAGTTTCGCAGACAGACAGACACACGAGTGATCCTATAAGGGTTCCGTATTTTCCTTTTGAGGTACGGAACCCTAATAATTACGTCGTGATAAGAAAAGCATGAGTGAAAGGAATTTGTCATGATCGGTAGTCCTAATAGTGGCAGATTTATTCCTTGTGAAATACTTTACAATTTAAAACATTTTCATTTTCCAGGCCCGCAATTCCCGTAACCTTCTGAAGGTTGCAAACAATATATTCGTATCAGATAACTTTGGTACCAATCGGAACTTTAGGAAAGTGGCCGGAGAGAGCTTCAATAGTGAGGTCACGACTCTTTCCTTCGTGAAACCAGATCAAGCTGCTCGCCAGATCAACAGCTGGGTAGCATCTAGAACTGACAACAAGATTGAACAACTTATCGGACCAGGTACAGGAATTAATATTTTTTTCATCAGCTTGAATAATTAGTAAACCTTAAATAATAATATTACTAGCCGAGTCCTGAGACATTAGATACTACTAAGAGCACAAGAAAATTATTCTTTGACATATCATAGCGTTTCGTTTGCGCATAATAATAAAACCAAACCTAAAAAACCTTAACCTAAACCTTGGAACGATAATTTGTGTAAAATTTAACGCCCAAACACGTGATAAGTCTATTTTTAATAATTGTCGTTGTAGTCGTTTGTCGATATTTACCTTCGAATATCTCGGTGACGGAACACTTTGAGGGGACCGTGTTACTGGGCATTTTTGTTCGTCTTATGTCCTCTATTCATACTGTATACCACTTTCATAGTAGGCCGCGATTTCAAATAAATAATAAATTGGCGGGCAGGTTGATATGCCACATCGGTTCTATTCCTTTACTTTATCATTTATGATACTTATAGTCCTCCAGACCTTGTTTTTACTGACCGGAACCCATCCGTGTTCCTCTTAAAGCCCTTTGCGTTTCAGGGCCGTGGCGACTGTTTCGAACAAAGGGGATAGAACCGACGATGTGGCATATCAACCTGCCCGCCATTTTGTTTTTTTTTCGAAATCACGGCCACTCTGTATACCACTAACATCGTGTTAGTGGTATACAGAGTTGATATGAGAGAGGGGCATTAAATTACACTACGTATACTATACGTGTTTAGTATTAATTCGTTAAGGTACAAAAATAAAAAGCACCAAAAATGAGGTTTTTTTTTCAAATAAACTAAATAGCTTACAAATCAGAGTAAAACGCAAACACTCTTCATGAATAAATTTAACTGACCTTAGATACCTAGGTAACAAATTGGCAACGTCGCACGCGCGCGTCGCGTCAATGCGATACGGGCGGCGCAACACAGTGACCTATTTCTATTTCTTTTACGCGCGGAATGTTTTGCTATGATTGTCACTGTCGTAGTGAAAGTGCACGTGTGTGTATTTATTTTGTTTCCTTGTTTGCATTGCCATCTTTTAGTGAAAAGATAGATACATCGTGTTCAAACGGGGTAAAGACTTAAAAATCATTTGCAACTAAACTACAGGTCCTATTTAATTGATTTTTGGTACAGAGCTTGAAAATGGTACCTAGTTTATGCTGTTTAAAAGAAAGCCTCTCTGTCGTATCAACTTTGTATATACACATACCAATTTCATCGTGGGCCGTGATTTCTATAAAAAAAAAACAATATGGCGGTGGGTCGATATGCCAGCTTCCAAAAAAGCAAAAAAGTTCAAACTCCTTTCACAATCCTGTCAGTCCTCCTGATCTGCTATGCTGTGTATGACACAAGGGTAGTGTAGTGGTCGCAAGCGTGACAGCCGAGAATGTAATCCTGGCTACGATTCCAAAGTCGGGCAAAGTTTTATTGGATTTTCCGATCAGGTATTTCTCAGTAGCAGCCACAGAGTCTGGAATTGTGCCCAGATGATGGCAATAAGCTGAGCCTCGCCTCAAATGTAACTTTAACATAACTGGCGACATGTGGGTGTACTAATAAGTACAATCAGCAGCAACAATATGTAAACACTTGGCATTAATTAGAAGCATTTTTCACATATTCTATTGATTTCATTTTAATTTTATTACGTAACGTAAATAATATTTTGGAACTTAGTTTATTTTAAAGTAGGTCAAATCTCATAGTTGCAATTTTTACATCACGAGAAATTCGCGTTTGAACTTTGCCGTATATATGCATACATACTATAGGGTTGTTAACTAAAAAAATCAATTTAGTCCGTTAGATAGATTTCCAAAAAATATTGAAAACTCGTGTGACGTCATATTCTAAGACATTAGTATGACATTTTTAGCGGTTAGTAACGTCACAAATCCCCACTCAAATCTTTGACGCCTTTAACTTCGTCAATTTTTATTAATTAATTATTATTAATTTTTATTTTTTTATCAAAATAAACAAAAAATACGAATACAATATTTTTCGATAATCTAACAGACTGACTAATTAGAATCATATTTTTTTAAGTCAGTAAACATCCCTATTGCTCATGACATGTACTCCTCTGTTTTACCTTTCGGGGATTGCAAGCGTGATGATACCACTTTTTATCATTCCAGATGCAATCGACTACTCAACCCAAATGGTACTAGTAAACGCCATTTACTTCAAGGGTCTGTGGGAAGTTCCATTTAGAGTGAAAACAACTAGCAATAAGGAGTTCCACCTTAATAGCGGTCAAATAAAAACAGTTCCATTCATGCGTACGCGAAAGTTGTTCAAGACTGGAATGGATTCGATTACTAATGCTCAAGTGATTATACTGCCTTTTGAGGTAAGAGAAGAAAGTTTTGTAAGTTCATATGAAATTAAGGAATTTGCAGAACCTGATAATATGGGAAAAATCTAGAATTAAGTAATAGAACTGGAGCAGTCGTGTAGTCAAATGAAATAGGCTTTATACTACACCTGCTTGGAAAGTACCTTGATACTTTATCAAATTTACGGTAGAAAGTACGTCATTGCATATCGAACAAATATGCGGGGAGAAAACGCATCTGAGCGGGAGAGAAAAGTGTATGAAAATCCATTTCTTACGTGGTTTTTTTTTTTTAATTTTGGGTAAGACTATGCGCCGGTAACCTAAATATCAAAAGCCAAAAAGTATTTACAGTGAGTTTTTATCTCCAAGTTCGCAAAATGGCACTGGCCACTAGCTGTGTGTTGGATGGGGTCGGGCTGGCAGTGCGACCCTGCGGCGTAAACAATTTGAAAAAAGAACATGTAAAAATTGCAGACGCCATTGGCGCCATTTTCAATTTGTGTGTTGTTTGAGGATTCAGTTTTCGTAGAAAGTAAAATAAAACTATCAAAATGATAAGTAGTGATAGTGATGATGAAGATTTTTCAACTCCGCCGCAGTTGAAGGAAACAGCAAAAATACTGATTGATAACCTTTTACCACAGAAATCAATTAAAAAATATAATAAAACATAACGATTTTTTGCAATGGAAAAGTGAAAAAAATGCGGCATCTTTTTCTGAAACAGTTTTGCTAGCTTATTTCAGTGAAAAAGCGCAAAAATACAAACCAAGTACGTTATGGTCTATGTACTCAATGTTGAAAAGTACTATATTGACAAGAAACGACATAAATATTCAAGAATACAAAAAACTTACAGCATTTCTGAAAAGAAAGTCGGAGGGATTCCGTAGTAAGAATTCAAAAGTGCTTACTACAAAGGATGTTTATTCCTTTTTGCAGAATGCTCCAGATGACAAATATTTGTTGATGAAGGTAAGTTTATGAACAAAATGCACTGGTTTATGATTTATTACGTACCTATTTATGAGTAGAAATCTAATAGGTTTTCATGTTTGATATTTTTGTTTACAGGTTATTTTGATTTTAGGAGTAAATGGGGCCTGTCGTTCGCAAGAACTTGTGGATATGACAACAGACGATATCGAAATCCTCGAAAATGGAATAATTGTCAATATTCCTAACACAAAAACCAAAATTCAGCGATCATTTGTTATATCAGGCTTATTTTATGAGATAATGAAGAAATATAACGAAATTCGCCCCAGTGACCCCAAAACCAATCGGGTTTTACTACAATATAAAAACAAAAAATGTACGAAACAAGTAATTGGGAAAAACAAAATAAGTACTGTGCCAAGAGAAATAGCTTCCTACCTTAATTTACTCAACCCACTAGAATACACTGGCCACTGCTTTCGCAGAACTTCAGCGACTATTCTTGCCGATACTGGTGCTGATTTAACCACAATAAAACGCCACGGTGGTTGGAAATCGTCCGCTGTTGCAGAAGGTTACATAGAGAATTCCGTAGGAAACAAAACACGAATAAATAACCAAATATCGGGATCGATTAATGTGCATCAAGACTCATCTCCTCAACCATCAACGAGCGCGGCGATGCCAAATGCTCCTCAGCAGCCAGTTGCCCCTTTGGCACCACAGCCTTCTACGAGCGCAGTGCCAACAGCACAGCCAGTTATTCCTCCTACATTGTCGCAAACATCTCAAACAATCATTAATGGAAAAAGTGTTACATTAAGCTTCACTAACTGCAACAATTTCAATATAAATTTCAATTAGTAAAGATTTAGTTTTTTATTTTCCTCGTAGGTGTAGTATAAAGCACTATGTATCACTCGAGAGAAAGCGCGATTCCCGATCTCGGGTGTTTTAAAGCCCTCCCCTACGGCTCGGGCTTCAAACGACACCCTCGACGGTAATCGGTCACTTTCTCCTCTCGGTGAACAATGTACTATTGTTATTTATAATACATAGAAGAACAAACTAATCTGCATGATCCTCATATGCATTTTTTTTTGGAGTGGGAAATCATCCAATGATTCTTTCCGCTCTGGATGGAGCGGAATGGAGTGTAGAGCTGCTGTTTTCACCAACGGATAGAATGAATCTCGACTAAGGCCGGTGAAACCGCGTGATGTCCGCTAGTATAAAAAAAAAAAATCTAAATGTTGATTAGCTACAGCAAATTATTTACGAGGTTCTTACTATTTAATTTCCAGGGCAACGAGTACCACTTGATGGTGATTCTACCCTCAATGCTGACAGGGATGAGAAGGACCCTTGAATCGCTGACCGACGCCAGGCTACTTAGCTACCTTAGCTTTACAGTATTAGACACAGAACTTTTGTTGCCCAAGTTCTCAATAAGGGCTGACACGGATTTGGCCGCAATTTTGAAATCAGTAAGTGGTCATTTATTGACATATTATGATATAATGATATATGATAATGACGCTTAATCTTTCGACCCGCGAAGCCGAATACTAGTATTTTACATGAAACGACTGCATATCTAGGGGTCTAAAATGGCCTTAACTTGAGCAGATCTTAATAGGATCATAATATGAATTGCGTTAAAATTCTTAAAATGGTCACAGACGTAGATTAAAGTGCCCATATTACACCCCCTGAACCCAGTCAATTTAATATTACTTTTTTGTAAAATAATAATTCACATTTTCGATAACTTATTTGTATCCCTTTTTTTTCGAAACTGAGTAGGTATTGCTCCAAACGATTACTCGTAGAATTGAGCCTTCTACCATGAACTAGCCTTGTATATTGCATTTTCCCGAATTCCGGTGCACTCGTGCAAAGCGATGTTGAAATAGACCGTAGTGGTAAGCGCAGAATTAGGAGCTGGATATACACCACTGACATATCACCCTCCCCCAACTGATTTATTGGGCGCCAGAGGGGTAGTAGCTACGCGATTTGCGAGTAGCAATTGCGTAAAAAAGATCCATCTACAGAATTAAAAGAGTTATTGACAAAAATAAGCCGAAGGTCCACTCGGCATGACTTTATACAGGGTGATTGGAAGATGGGTGCAAAGCTTTAAGGCGAAGATAGTACAGACAATTTAGAA
This sequence comes from Diarsia rubi, assembly GCA_932274075.1. NCBI lineage: Eukaryota > Metazoa > Arthropoda > Insecta > Lepidoptera > Noctuidae > Diarsia > Diarsia rubi. The sequence goes on along the minus strand of OW026433.1, from coordinate 10,862,170 downwards.
CCATTTAGGCCATGGTTGTCTTAGACGAAGTCTTACCAAATATTTTTAACCAAATTTTTAAGTTTTTTTTCGGAAATTCTCAAAATTTAATGTAAACTGCATAATTATGGCCAAATTGAATGATAAATGAATTCATTTTTTATTTATTTAATTAAAGTAATGTGTAAGCAATCAAGCAAAACATGTTTTAGGCTTCTGTGTCATTAGACATTTTTTTTACAGACATTTAAAGATCAGAAAAAATAAAAAAATTGTACAATACGTCTTTTAAACCTTATTAAAAAAAAAAACGGAGGGTGCTTTTTTTGTTCAAACCTTTTTGAAGACATGCTTGATAATCGCTCTTTCTTTTGAGGTATCATTTATGCGGATATCTTACAAATTATTGAAATTAGGGCCTACAAACCAATTTGAGGGAGATTTTATTTTATTTTAGGCAGACTAATTAAAACAACATTTGAATTAAAATTATTTATTTTTCATGTTCAAAATGACGGCCGTGATTCCTAATACAAGCACGGCCCCGTCTTCTAACTTCTGTAGTCGTTATTTTCAACATCATCTCCTGCTTCATTGTCTCAAACGCTGAATTTATTCTTTGTATCAATTCTTCTCTAGTGTTAATTTCTTTGTTGTTATACACCAGTTCCTTGGCCCGGCCCCACACGAAAAAGTCCAACGGGGTCAGATCTGGGGAGCGAGCGGGCCAAGGGATGGGTCCATCCCTGCCGATCCAGCTATCAGGAAAGCAATTGTTGAGGTGTTCCCTTACATTTAAAGTCCAATGCGCCAGCCAGCCGGGACAGCCGTCTTGCTGAAAGATGACTGTTCGGTCTCTTTCGAAGATCGGGACACCTGATTCCTCTACCAGCAGTGGTAAATCAATTTGCAGAAATTGCAAATAATTTTCGCCATTCAATGGATCAGGCAAAAAGTGGGGCCCAATCAATGTTCTGCCAATTATTCCAGCCCATACATTCACAGAGAATTTCATCTGAAATGACACCTGCTTCTTAAAATGTGGATTGTTGTCTACGTCGGCCCATTCATGGATGTTGTGAAAGTTTGTAATACCTTCCCTTGAAAATTTACTTTCATCCGTCCACAAGATTGATTTCAGAAACCACGCATCTTCGATGTCTCTGTTGAGGAGGAAACGGCAGAACTGAATTCTTCTTTGAGGATCTTGCTCTACTAGACCTTGCACACTCCTGCCATGGAACGGATACTTATCATTTTGGTGCATTGTATGCCACACCTTCCATTGAGAAATGTTTAAATTTCGAGCTACTGCTCTAGTACTGGTAGTAGGTTCCGCTTGAAATGCTGCTAAAATGTCTTCGTCGACGGCAGTTTCGTGTCTGCCCGGGTTGACTCCAGGTTCCACGCGGTGAAACCCATCTTGGGCAAGACGACGAAACGTGTTGTAAAACACTCGGACATTCGGTATCCTGCGATTCGGATAGCGCTCTTGATACATCCGTCGCGCCAAAGATCCATTGCCGTCTGCTCTACCGTACATAAATACGATATCCGCATATTCTTGATTGGAAAAAGTAGCCATAGTCACTTAACAATTAAGAAAAACGGCGTAGGAGCGCACTAAACGTCAACTCAACACAATTAATTCAAAAATCAACACGTGCAGGAGCGCGAGGCTACGACTGGACACGGTGAAACAAAAAAGTTCAAAACTAACGCAAACAACACGTGCAGGAACGCAAAGGGCTACAACTGAACACGGTAAATTGTGAATCAACACGACAACGTCCACTCACAAGGGCAGTAGTTTGACTAATAAGTAAAAGATTTAACGGCTTCATCACAGACCGACTGACCCTGACTAAAGAAAAACGACTTTGTTGCCTCAGTAACTAAGACCATTTTGCTGTAAAAACCAACTCTTTATCGCTTTTTGCTATTCATTGGGCGTTCTACCTGGAAATGCCGTCGCACCGCGCTCGGTGGCCATTGTTTAGAGAATCCCCTCAATGGGTTCCCCTCAATTGGTTCCTGCATGTGCCAAAAATTCTTAGAATTGAACAATGTTATCATTTCGAGCACATAAAGTATTCTTTTAAGCAAAAATTTTGTGTTTTGTTAGACTGCCTAAAATTTAAAATTTCTCCCTCGATTTGGTTTATAGGTCCTAATTTCAATAATTTGTAAGATATCCGCATAAATGATACCTCAAAAGAAAGAGCGATTATCAAGCATGTGTTCAAAAAGGTTTGAACAAAAAAAGCACCCTCCGTTTTTTTTTTAAATAAGGTTTAAAAGACGTATTGTACAAATTTTTTATTTTTTCTGAGCTTTAAATATCTGTAAAAAAAATGTCTAATGACACAGAAGCCTAAAACATGTTTTGCTTGGTTGCTTACACATTACTTTAATTAAATAAATAAAAAATGAATTCATTTATCATTCAATTTGGCCATAATTATGCAGTTTACATTAAATTTTGAGAATTTCCGAAAAAAAACTTAAAAATTTGTTTAAAAAAATTTGGTAAGACTTCGTCTAAGACAACCATGGCTTAAATGGTCCTAAATTGTCTATACTATCTTCACCTTAAAGCTTTGCACCCATCTTCCAATCACCCTGTATAATATATTGATGTCAATAAAAAGATCCTATGATTGATAGTTTACGAGAAAAATGGTAGTAAGTTACAACAACAGAGGCTACTTTGCATATTTATTTATGATGTTTAAATTTATTTTTTGTTGAACTGAAGAAGACATGCTCTAGATTGTGTAGACTAATATATTTACTTTGTTAACAAATCCGGTGATAGTTGCGGAAAAAAAAAGGTTCTAATGTATCCTAAAAAAGGCCAATTCACGTATATCCACACTACGGGATGGATGAAATGGCGGCAGGTCACGGGAACAATCTGCGATTTCCGCATTCCTCTTAAACTAAAGGGGAATATTTGTAAAACAATGGTTAAACCGGCTGTCTTTTACGGATCAGAATGTTGGGCCACAAAAAGATAAATGAAAAATTTACATGTGGCTGAGATGAGAATGCTTTAGGGCTATGTGCGGTGGCCGCGGGTTGTCCACAGGTTATCGCGACCTTGACATAGAGGGCGAAGAAGGAACATGGGTGGTTTTTAGGCAGTAGAAGTCTGACACTCCCTTTCGCTCTGCCCAAGAGCGGAAGGGATTATTCGATGATTTTACACCCGCCAAAGAAAAAAGGGCTATGTGCGGTGTTACGCGAATGTATAAAATGAAAAATGAGTTCATAAGATGAAATCTGAAAAGTTGCGTGGAAATTGGTTGTCGTGGTATGTGCATGTGATGGGAAATGGGGAAAATGACGTGAGGAAGGTTTTGAATGTGAATGTGGATGGGTATAAGAGTAGAGGAAGAACAAAGAAACGATGGATGGACTGTGTTTAAAAATGATAAGTATGGTAAGCAAAGAGTTTTTACATAAGATGACGAGAAACAGAGAAGTATGGAAAAAGAAGACACACAAATCAATTGGAAAAAGGGTCAGAGAATGATGATTGCATTTTCCCAGTTAGACACTGTATATAGGAAAGAAACATGTCCAAAAAATGCACAATAGCCGGTATTAGTTCAAATATACATTTATGCAATTAGAATAAATATCCATTTACATCTAAGCCGGCCTCTTAAGTTTAACAACAGTCACTTTCGGTCTGTTTTTTCTAATTTGAACCTTGTCTACTTTCGCCTGGTTATAAGAAATGTTAATCAAAATTTCTGCGAATAACGTAAGAAGAAAATGAAAACATACGTAATACAGATGACTTCTTTGACATGGTGCGGGTGGCTTCCTATTCCATTTAAATTTTATACCAGTGCATAGACGTAGGATACGCGGGCGACAAAATGGCGCGTCATATCCACGCCCGAGCCAGGACATTCCGTGTATCCTAAATTACGCTTTATTTCTATGAGGCTACTGTTTACCTCGCCCGCGCCGCGCCACCGCCATACGGCATACGCTATTTATGCATTTGACCTACACCTTAGGTATAAATCTACAAAACGTTACCTATAAATCATTGTCATTGACGTTGTTTTTTGAGATAACAATTTTAATTCCGGACGCAGACAACATTTTACGTAACGAACAGGTTAATTATTTAGAACATTTTCCTTATAAGTGTTGCAACTGGCTTCATTTTGTGTCTTTTGAGTTCTAAGATAAAATTATATTTTAGTGGCGGTCAACTTCTTACTTTATTCTTGTATTTTCAGATGAATGTTACTGACATGTTCCGTAGTGATATTTCTGAGCTCGACGGAATAGGAGATTATGGTCCAAATATCCCGCACATCTCTTCAGCAGTTCACTCTGCTACCTTGTCTATTGACGAAAAGGGAGGAACTGCAGCAGCTGCCACAGCCTTCGCGGCCGTTGCTTTGTCCTACGACGACCCTGAAGTGGAGCTCAACGTAAACCGACCTTTCATCGCCGTCCTATGGGACCAACAGAGTGCCCTGCCATTATTCATAGCGAAAATTGAAGATCCCCTACAGTAGAATACACGAGAAGTAATATTTGTTTAACTTATTATAATACTCACTGTTTAAGTTTAAGAAAAGACAACTTCAATCAAATCAAAATGAAATTCATTATAATTATTTATATTAAACAGAATTGGATCTAGTCTAGTTTGTTCTTAGTCTAAAATTATATATAATATACATAGTAAAAAAAACTATTTCTTTTTTCTGAATATGTTTATGAACCAATCATCGGCAAATGTTCTGAGTCTTCCTTGGTAGTAAGATTCAATCTCTTGGAGTGGTTTTCCTTCAGTTTCGGGCAAGAAGCAGTACAGGTAGATGGTACCGAGATAGCCGAAGGCGGCGTATGTAGCGAAGGCTCCTGTGAGTTTGAACTGGGTCTCCAAGTCTATTAGGGTCTTGGCTCCGATGAAAGTGACTATGTAGTTCCAGGCAGCTCCAATTCCCTGAGCTGAGGCTCGACTCCTGAGAGGAAGGTTTTATGAATAAACAAAAGTTGGAAAACATAAAGACTTTGTGGGGGTTGATTTTGGAAAATGAGTAGTAACAACATCACGCCTATAATCATATCCATTAGTACACCTACATTTCGACAGTTATATTTAAAACCCATGTAATAAGGGCTATAGCCATCAGCCGGGCACAGATCCAGACTACGTGGTTGCTACTGAGATACTCTTGATGGAATTTACTTTACCCCAACCTGGGGACCGACCCCAGGACCTCGTGCACCGCAGTCACTCCTGCCACCACTAGACTGAAAAATAATAACAGTTTTAAAATCAAAATCAAACTAAAGTTAACTCACCTGAAAGGGAACACCTCTCCGAGAATAATCCAGGACACAATAAGATTAAAGCCAGTGAACACCGTGAGAAGATAGAAGAATATCAAGGGAACCACGCTCTTCTCTTTAGGGAATGTCGTAGGGTCGTAGGAGAAGACGTTTTTGTCCAGATTTGCTTCTGCGTAGACGCTGAGGGCAGTGCAGCAGATGGCCGAGCCAAGCATAGTTGTGATGCCTATTTTGCGCTTGCCTAAAGATTTGATAATGCCAATTACGACGATGCTTGCTATTAGTGTTATAACGCCAACCATTACCTGAAATAGTGGAAGTATACAATCAAAAGAATAAAATATCAGAAGTCAAAATTGACAATGACTGTGACTGTGTTAAGATATCACGATTCAACAGAGTGAGCTGATTGTTTTGCAAGCATTGTTAAGACTAATGATAGCATTCAATTGTTCTGATTTTTATTACTTCAAGTTAGGACATCAGTTTGCTCAATGTAGCAAAATTCATTTATGACGAACAAGAGGTTTGGAAACAATACTAGTGCAGATAAAACATAGTATTTTCTACAAAGTAGTAAAGGTGAGTAGCTGTATTAGAGGTAGATGTATTCTAGATTGATGACAATAAAACAGCAATTCGTCACAAAACATAACTTGTAAAACCCCATAAAAAATTATGACAACAATGAAAAATATGTCGTGGACAACGATATCGTTCTAACAAAAGTTGCTCAATTGATTATTGTAGTAGAGGGGCAAACGCCGTGACGTTATTTTTGTAATGGCGGCACGTGGACAGAGTCGTTTTGGTAAGTGCGGATTGTCGAACGGTCACTTCGCATCGAGGCACCGACCGAGTCACTTCTCCAAAACGAAACTGTCAGTTTGCCTAGTAAAATTATTATTGCCACTTGGTATTGTTTATCAAGTGTGTTAGTTTTGATTAATATAATAATAATAATATGTTATAAAATGAATAAAGGAATAATAATAATATTCCACAACTATCACACAACGCCATCTAGTCCCAAGCTAAGCAGAGCTTGTGTTATGGGTACTAGACAACTGATAAACATACTTATATATTTCTAAATACATACATATTATAGATAAATTACACCCAGACACAGAACAAATGATCGTGCTCATCACACAAACATTTGTCCTGTGTGGGAATCGAACCCACGACCTCCGGCATAGCAGTTAGGGTCACTAACCACTAGACCAACAGGCCAATCAAAATTTATTACTGATTAAATGTGAGGTCATATTTACACGTTGTGTTATAATCCAACGACACCTACAAAGTGAACCCTCTACCACCGAACCAAGATGGTGACGACCCCATCGCTCCGCCATCGCTGGCGTCGTCAAATATATTAAAGTTGAACAATGCCTGTATAAAAAGTGCCGAAAACAGTGGTTAATAATTTGATAGTCAATTTTATTCTAATGGCAATTATAGTGATAAATTTACTAATGACATAGATAAAAAACTTAATTACAAATCAGATTATTAGAACAAAACATTTTCTGATAGTGGTATTGATAAACAACACGCTTACTACTTTGTCTAAGCTACCGGTGGTCGGGGCTCCAGAGAAAGAAATCTCTAAACAAGCCGTGTTCAGGAGTGTATCAAGCCACTGTCTGTATCAAGCCTTTGATCCAGCAGTCTAACCACAGCCTTCTCAGGAGGGTGTTGATTGAGGCTCATGGCAATCAAGTTAATGGCAGATACGACTATCGGAACAATGATCACTGAGTCCATGGCAATCTTGCAAGTCAAGTCAAGATACTTAAATCAAAATGCTTACCACAATGTTTTTGCTGTCATCCGCCATTCCAAAGGCAGAACAAACGTTGACCATGTTTGGTTTGACCGGGGTGAGCCCACTCATGACCATGAAGGTAAAGTAAAGCATAGTTAGGGACAATGGTCTCAGGGTTTCCTTGCAGAGCATCACTATGTTGAACTTGGTGAAAAATCTAAAAAAATTAAGACAATATTTAAACATTGCCTAAAGATCGATAAAAGTTTAGACATAAATCCTCAACTGCTTGAAATAGTTTCTACCCAAAGTGCTAAAGGATAAACCAGGAAAAACTTCAAGGTCATTACCAGATGAGGAAAAACGATGAATTCATGTTAGTTAGGTAAGTTGTTAGATGAAACAGTTCTTATGATAACAGACATTGAGCATAAAGTATGAAACGAAATCCATATTCCTTTAATTCGGACTATCACAACAACAGTGACTTTATAACAACATCTTTGAATCCTCTTCTTTTTCTCAAATCTTTGACGGTATCGTTGGTCTATTGGTTGCAGGCACGACTGGTGAGCTTGAGGTCCTGGGTTCGTGGTCTGGATCAGGCAATATGCTTTTGGGTTTTCCATCAAGAATTTTTTCGTAGTAGCCACTGGAGGCTGGTATTGTGCCCGGTGGCTGGCAATAATCTAGCCCCCTCTTACATGGTACTAAACATAATTGGATATGAGGGTGTGTAGCATTATATGTGTAGCAAATATAAGGCGTCATATATAATATTAATCTCTGAAATCAATCATACAAGCAACGGCTGACGGCTTCGTGAATGGACACCCAATCACGAAGCCGTTAGCTGTTACTGAGAAATAATTTGCTTTTGTAGCGTAAAATCACGTTTTAGGGTAAAGCTCAATGTAGCACGCTCAAAACATTGTGCTAATGGATGTTTTGAATAGTAAACGGATTATGGAGGTAAATAAAATAAAATTACTATCTTGAATTATTATTTTGTGAAAAATTCGGAATTTTGATCCCCAATATCTCTGTAACAAGAAGGTTCCCAGGTATGGTCCAGGTCCAAAACAAATGATCGCAATGACGGAGAGAACAAGTATCTTCCGGCTTCGTTAAGGGTAGGTACTTTTACACATTAAATACATCATCATAATAATTTCAGCCAAAAGAAGTCCACTGCTGGACATAGGCCTCCCCCAGGTGTCGCCACATTGACCGGTCACGTACGTCTCGAATCCAGCGGGTCCCCGCAACCTTCACCAGGTCATCGGTCCACCTAGTGGGAGGCCTTTCAGCGCAACTATATTCCCCAAAGCTCCATGACTAAATATTGAGACTGACTTTACCTCTTAAAAACATTCATCTTATTATGATCACATTCTGACTCTTCCCTTGACTCTTTCCAACAGATGACGCAGCCGTCTATGCTCTTGGAGTAGACCACCAGCTTGTCAAACTCCTCCTTCACGTTATCAGCCGTGGTCCATCCACGAAGGTACATGAGAGACTTGAGAGCATCCTTCTCCCGTCCTTCGGATAGTAACCATACTGGTGTGTCTGGCACCTGAGTAATTACATTGAACTATTAGTTCTTTATGCCAAATAGGCCTTCTCTTGTCCTCGATCACGCCTGATGCAAAGCGATGGATGAGGTCTATGATGGAACGAGCGTACCCGAAGGTGAATGTTCACTCTTGCTCTGAAAGGCAGTTTCGAAGAAATATTTTTTAAACGGTTAGTGGATACTTCACGTGATCCAAGAGCTGACTTTTATGTTGAAAAGAGGTTGGTTTCCAGCTAATGGTGTTCAGTAGGATATTTTGATGCTGTTTGAGTTTTGTGTGTGTTAGTTAAGGTTATTTCGTTGTTTTAATTATGTGTACAGATACAAACGAAACTATGAAATATTCCCAATCAACCTTTTGGGTACCTAAAACTTTAGCTATAAAGTTGAAAATCTCAAAAAGATTGCAGTTGCTTGATGTGCTAGTGTCTGAACGTATATTTTGTAGTATTTAAGTGTAGAGACATTTTTAAATGTCTACAGCTTCGATCACGTGGCTGTCTACGCCACGTCACGTGGCTTGTTAGATTATCTTTTAAAAAATATCTAGTAATTTTATTCTCTTCTCTAGCATTTATTTTTAAATGATGACTTTTACTTTTAGTAACAAACTCTTTTATTATTTGGCTGTCTAGTTTTAAGTTTAATTCAAATAACGCATTTACTAACTGGTTCGTCTGAATATTCGTGATTGTGAGTTTCAACTTCAATCCGGCTTCCACTGTTTGGATATGGTGAAATACAGGCGAATATACCTTGGCTATCCCTCATTTCAAAATCAAAATCAACAAAATCAGACATAAAAATATTTCTGACTAGCAGTTGGCCCGTGACTTTGTCCGCAAACATTGTGATAGCGCGGCTCATATGGATGATAGAAATTTAATTTATAGCCTATAGCACCCTCGAAAAATAGCTTTTTTTGCCAGTGAAAGAATTTTTATAATTGGATTATCAGTTGCGTATATTACCCCTACATATAAACAAAAGGAGGTAACTCTTAATAATATCAGTATAACATTGGTACAAAGCTTATACTTACAGCCCCACACAGCACCAGGAGCATAGAAGTAAAGGGTATGGAGATACAGATGATGGCAGCGACGCGCCAGGTCACAACGGAGCCGAGGAAGTACATCGCAAATATACCAATTGAGAGGAATAACTGGGTGATAGTGCACAGAGCTCCACGGATTGAAGGTTCACTGAAACAAATGGACATTTTCATGAAAACATCTATCTGTGTTACTGCCTCGTTTTTTTTAAGCTCGCAATGTAAAAGTTAAGTTAGTTGATAGCCTAAGTTACGCCTTATAACATTTACTATCTGCCAGTAAAAGTTTCGTCAAAATCGGTAACTGACCCTTCGATTTTGTTTATTTCCCTTTCGACATTCCGTTTAGCGTGCGTGCTTCCGAATTCAGTGATTATTGTTTCTTTGTTTACCTGATTTCTCCAACATAAGAGTTGATAGGCGCTTCCATGATTCCAGTTCCAATACCCAGCAATGCGTTCCCAATAAATATGGAAGGAACGTTCCACGCAAAATACATGATGATCCAGGCCATCACATGGGGTAGGTTCACTAGAAAAGTGGCCTTTTTTCTACCGACGTAGTCCACTAATGGTCCTGACATTAGGGCTCCGATTGGCTGCGTGAGGAATGAGAGACTGCCTGTAATTTGAATACTGCATGATAAAAATGTTATAAAGGGAGATCTGCAGGTTTATGCGTAAAATGAACCTTTCATAATGGTCTACGGCTGTGACCATGTTACGCTTTTTAACGCAATTCATATTATGATCTGCTAAAGTGGCAAGTTTAGGCCCCCTGTTGAGTAGTTAAAATCTAAGATTTATCAGACAAATCTGTGACAGAGGTATGATAAGTTATAAGAAAAGGTGTCGTCCATTTTAGAGTCAAGGAACTGCAAAAAAGGTAAAGTGACAAGAGGCTTGAATGGCTGGCCCATATGTCAAGTTGAGTGTTCAAAAACTTGAACAGCATGCAGAGTTGTAGATTAAATTGGTAAGTCAGGGTTTTAGATTTGCATTGAAGTATCGCCACCTGGTGAAGGTTGCGGGGATCCGTTGGATGCGAGACGCACGGGACTGGTTAATGTGACGACTCTTGGGGGATGCCTATGTCCAGCACTGGACGTCTTTCGGCTGAAGTGATGATGATGATCGCTCGCCACTTGGTATGTCAGTAACTACCCTGAATCTCTCGGGCCTCCGACTTGTGGTAGTGGTAGGAATCGTGGGTTTGTAGCCAATAGGAGTTCAAATTAATCAGACTCTAGGGATCAATAAAGTTTTCCCCACATATTTATTTAAAAGGGTAAGCAACTACTTACCAAACCATGAGGCTTCAGTATCTGTAAATGAAATACCCTCTTTGGCATTCAGTAGATCTGGTATTACTATGGTGGCGAAACTGATGGCCATGCCCAGGTCCAAGAGGAGTAGGTTTGGTGCCATACTTGCTAATAGCTGTAACAATGTACGATATTAAAGCAGTGTCTTGGTTTCATCGGTATGTTATGTGGCAAATGGCTTCGTGAAGGGTACATTACGTAAACTAAGTATTATGTACATCAAACTAAGCACCCCTACGCAAAAGTAATTGCTGGGAAACGTTTTAGGTTACCAATTACATTTTACGTTAAAACTCCATGTAGCACTCTTAAAACTGTCCTTTGAATAGTTAACGAGTTATGGAGGTAATTTCAGTAAAGTTATAACCTGCAAATATTAGTAAGTATTAAAAAAAACAGCTGATGTAAAAAATTTGGTACTTTGACCCCCCAAATATCTCCGTAACTAGGGGAGTGAGTGACGGGTAAAACAAGTAGGGATCTTTCGGTTTCGTTAAGGGTACTTTACTACCCTTTATATGAAATATATATATAAATATAGCAAGTTCATATGGTAAGCAGACTGTTCAGAAACCCAAGCAAAAGCAGAAGGGCAAGCCATGCTTGTAGGTTTTAGTGTGTGAGTGTGTATGTGTTACTTCTTCACGCAAAAACTACTGAACGGATTTGGATAAAATTTGATACACAGATAGCTTATAACCTGGATTAACACATAGGATAGTTTTTATCCCGATTTTATCTTTCCTTGGGATAATTTTCGAGTTGTAGCGGGTGAAGCCGCTGGCAACAGGTAGTAAGTACTAAATTATCATCTTCGTCGGCTTCCAGTCTAACCAGATCAGCTGTGTACGGCCAGCAACAGAAGTAGCTTAACACTACTCAAAGTTTCAAAGCCGAAAGAAAGAATAAAAGAGTTTTATAATAAAAACTTGGTAGTTATTACTCGTTACTAACAAGCGGTGGCCCAGTGGAGCAGCGGTAGCCGACTTACGAACAGTAGGTCGTGGGTTCGAACCCAGGCTGGCACATTACTTGGTGTAATTTATTTCATCACTGCTGCTCCCAAAACGGTGAAGGAAAACATCGTAAGGAAACCTTAGAACTTACAACAAAAAAATCGAAGACATGTGACATCTACCAATCCGCAATGGTAGATTATAGCCCATTCTCTCTCAAAGCGAGGAGGCCGGTGTCCCAGCCGTGGGAACACTGATAGGCTGTTGATGTTGATGACTAACAAGTTATTGAAGAGTAATGAATATTTAAAAGAAAAATCTACTGAAACATTAAAAATAACAGCTGGAGTCCTGTACATCAAATAATTAGAAACTCTGCAATTTCAAGCTACTTCTGTTGCTGACCGTACCTACCAGTAGTTCACAGTTATTTTGAAAATACAAACAGACACTCTTTAATTTATTTGCATAGAAATACTCGTAGACTAGATATAGATTTCAATAAGTCTTCTTAAGTATATTATGTAAGTTTTTAATTGTTATAAAGCCACACCTTGTCACGTGATTACATGACCTGATGTGACTGCAAAACGTATAAAAGAGTTTATGGCAAAAAGTGGAATGAATAAAATAAATAATTTTGAAGTACTTCTTCGGAGGCAAATGCGTTGGTACCTGTTCCGTGCACAGCAGAAAAAACGTAGGACCAATGTCATATGTTGGATTTATAAGCAACTCGACAAACCATTTATGTACTTAGTAGCAAATACTTTTAATTCGCTGTATAGTACAACTTCCAAAACTATGTTCTAAACCTATATCACTACATATTATAAAAAGTCCAAGTCCAAAGTCCTCCGCCGCGTCTGTTTGTCTGTCTGTTCTTGATAAACTCAAAAATGACTGCAACGATTTTCATACTGTTTTCACCAATGGTTAGAGGGGTTTTCACGGGAAGTTTTAGTATGTTATTTGACGCGGGCGAAGCCGCGGGCATCATCTAGTTAATATTATAAAGAGACATTTGTGGGAGTTGGTATGTAGGGCGTAATCTTCTGAAGTACTGCCGTGCTATTCACAAACAATCGAATCGAAACCGAATCGAATATTTCGTATGTCTATCTCGCTCGCTCTCGTACTGCCAAAAAAAGATAGGCACAATTATGATATTTTTGAATTGGTTTCGATTCGATTAATTGTGATTAGATGCTATTTAATTTAATTTTAATTTAAGTTTCTAATTACACTATCGACGAGTGTCGTAGGCTACATTTAAAATCTTCTCGTGTGATAAATTCCGTACATAATGGGAGAGAAGCCAAGAAGGAGAAGAAGAACTATCAACCACACACAAATTCAGATCCACGGCTGGTTTATAAAAAATCCTAATAAAAAAACCACTAGCCAATAGCAATAAGCCCGACCTGTGTTCAAAGGACAGGAGGTCCTTTAATAATCAGCAGTTACCTGCAGCTTCTCCGACCAATGAACCGAGCTTCAATAATAATCATAAGACATAAGAGACGACTTTATCTAAAATCAAATTAAAATAACTGTATCAGTTTCCAATCAGTCATCAGCAGTTTCCTAATGAACCCTACGGCCAATAACCATTGAGTGCATTGTTACTATGAATGCATAGACCACAAGATCACAGCACGGGTGGCAATCTGTAGTATTTGAAATCAAAGGTTCATCTATCCGTAATCTTACCAACAAGGAAATCTTATGTGAATCAACTCCTCAATATTGATGTTGCTATGTGTTACAACAGCCTGCTCACAGCGTGCAACCCTAGCCAGCCAATGACAGCTAACCATAACCATGCCACTCTAGCAAACCATAGCCTTGCCACTCTAGCATACCATAGCCATGCCACTCTAGCATACCATAGCCATGCCACTCTAGCCAGCCAATGACGGGCAACGACTCGCGAGCCAATCACAGTCAAGCGAAGACACCGCCATAACCACCGGATGCCTCCGGTGGGGATATCAGTCTATATAATGCCCTGTAAGCTCAGTTTCGAGGTCTGGTCGCGCTCGATTGTGAAACCTGTAAGTCGAGACTCTGTCCGAATAAAATAATGAATCAGTTCCTGTCTATTTTTTACCACTGTCGTTACAGTCAGAAGTGGTATCGAATAAAAAAAACACCTACGATAAAACGACGCTCTGCTACTTAAAAGTCAACGGTCACCTACTGTGGAGGACGACGTCTGAAAATTCAAACGAAGAACGTTGATGCACACCGCCTGCAAGGAAAATATTGTCTCCCATCCCAGTATCACAGGGCACAAATTGAAAAAGCAGGCCACAATCTGGATGGAACACGAAGCGCCTACCCTCAGTATCGCATCGTTCATTCCATAATTTGACCTTGAAAACGAAGACTGCGGCCAGTAACCACCTGTGAGACACTTTGAGTTACAAGAAGTATCCATCTCTCTGCCAGCAACGGTTCTACGGTAAATTAAGACTACCTAAAGATTGTCAACAGCAACCAAGGACATGGAAGGAAGGAACCGACCTACTTCACGCTGAGAGCTGCCAGGAACCATGCATAAATAACAAGGTCAGTAAACATGCCAATATTTGCCAAATTAGCCAAATGCCATTAGCCAAATATATAAGCCAAATGTGTTTTACCATGGAGTGCCCCATGAGTTGATAATTATGCGAATCGTAGACAAAATAATTTGGTAAGCCCGATAAGTAAATCTAATAGTCAGTTAATCTGTATAATATTATCCCGGTACAAAAAAATGTTTTACGAGTAGGTACTAGTTGTGTACTAAAGAGTTGAGAACTTAAAATGTACATATTTAGTTCAAGTGCGCATTAGATTATCCAACAATAACAATTCCAAAGTAAATCATGTAGATCAGATACTTATAGATAGCTACAATAATTTTATTAAACTATTATCAGAGATATAGATAGCATTCCTTGGCGATCTCTTGCTACCGCCAGCCGATATTCAAACAGTTTTAGACTTATTGGATAAAGTTCTTGACAGATTGAAAACGAGGAACTTAAAATTAAATATGAGGAACTGCTAATTTTTACATATTTCTTAATTAGGGTATAAAACATCATGACGCGATGGCATTCAACCAGGTGAATTTAAGTTGATCGTCTTAATTTCTCATCCCGAGTAATGTAAACGAAGTGCGTCAGTTTATTCTATCTAGTTCTATCTAGTTACTAAAGAAAGTCCATTCATAACTTAGCAATAATAGCTCGCCCGTTTATCAAACTTACAAAAAAAAAGTACGATGTGGGTATGAGGCAAGTCACATAAATCTTGTTACGGAAAAAAAAAAATGTTATAGGTCGGTATTAGTGATTATGTAGGTACGATCCTAGTTTTCCAACAGAAATTCACACGTATTGCAGGTATTGCACGTATCTTTTATAAAGTAGATTGACGGTAGTTTGCGCCCTGTCTTTTAGTTTAGTCGCGTTACAAGTCAGATAGTGTTTATCATGATTTTGGGCTTGAATCCCTTGCGGTGATAAAATTGTTGCTAAGATTTCGTATTATGACGTGTTATGTAAAATGTAATGTAATTCGGACTGTACTGCAGTACGCGATACAATGACTAATCATGATCTTATGCCATGTATTGCCCGATATTACTTTTCACTATGGTGACCGATGAGCCAAAGCCCAAGCAAGCTAAAACGAAAAGCCAAAGTCAAAGTCTATGCCTATCTTAGGTAAGTAGATCGTTCGATAGATGCCGTTTATTGTGTACCATTTAGACGTGAACGATTTGTTCAGTACTGTGCAATGACAAGATGAAAAGCCGAAAAGTAGTATTGTTTTACTGCGAAGTGGATGTACAGATACCTATAGTGAGTAATTGTGTAATCGTTGATGGTAGGCTATAACGTAAACAAACCTTTACGGTACCAGATTAGTTGCGTGAGTTGTGTCAAACTTCGCGCGATGGAAAATATTACAAAATGCATCATGACAATAACAAGGAGTAAAACGAAGTTCTGAATTTTATAAATATCAACAAAATTTCTGATTTCCAAAAATAACCCGATTTATAAGTAAATATTATTATGTGACGTCATGTTTACATTGTGCGTACTGTAAAGGGGATAATGTAGGAAAGAGGGTTAACGACATCCAATTCTAAATCTAACTTAGCTCTGATAATACATGACAGTAGCAAGCTAAATTTTTATTTTAAAATGGTGATAAAACTGATGTCCTGAAACGAGGCTGCGCCTGTGGGTATCTTGGGGGCCAGAGTGGCATTAACTTAACATTAGTACTTAATAGCTTTAAACACATAAAATTCTATTGGAAAAATAGAAAAACGTATTCTTGTGTAGTGTGTTAGTGTGTATAAGTAATGAAGTTTTGCCATCGACACGCTAAGAGTTATGTGTGTGAGTATGTACATGTATGTGTGCGTGCGTCTTAATGGTATGATGTAATTAACTTAAATTGTTTCTTCCGTTTCTTCAAACGATAGTTTGGCAAAACAGTTTATTTATATTTTCTTACATGAAAAATGTTTCATGTTTTTAATGTCGCAGATAATATGGAGTTCTTATAATATTGTTAATATTACAACCGGGTACCTATAAGCCTTACGATTTATCCCAGATCGGGTTGCTCCAGGCAACCAGGGCAATCTAGGCGCGGTAGGGTTATCTCGGAAATGGGACGTAACTTAGATACAAGGTGAAAAATGATAATTCAAATTCAAACTCTTTAATTCAGACAAGTGTCCATAGTGTTAGTAACAACAAAATAACTTAACGACTAGGGTTAGTAAACTTAGTGATAAGGCAAAAGAAAAAAAAAAAGGAAAGGAAATATGTTAATAGTGTGATTTACAAAAAAGAAAAACTATGATTATGTAACTTTGGCGCCAGGCGATGACTACTGGCGGCAACAAGGTTTAATGCTTTTAACATCACGCATGTAATACCCAATGGGTTAGGCAGAGGTACCTATACTCATGAGTACACACACATTTCGCCAGTAAATTGAAATGAATTAAAAAGTGTTTATTCATGGTTACATCCGAGTTACATGGTATATTACTTCTGTCATACTGTAAAACAGTTATATTTAATTTAAATGTAACAAATTGTTGGTAGGTTTCCATCAATAACAACGTCACTTTTACCTACAACTAAACACATTTATTGAACACAAAAGTTGACTATAAAGTAATGCTACAACATTTAAGTTGCGTTAAAACACTTTAATTAATGGCGGTGAAGCCGAAAACATAAGCTAGTATGGCATAAATATATTCTTATACAACAATAAATAATCATAAATGGAATCTACACATCTCTTGTAATGAGGTTTTTACATAGGTGTTAAAAACAAACTTTCCTAATTTCTTTTAAAAGACATTTTCGTGGTACAGCTATTTTCTAAATCGTAAGGTATGTCGTTAAAAATTGTTGGTACTAAGCATTTCCTACATCTTTGCCCATAATAATTAGTACAAGTGGGTACCTACTACAAATCTTCTTATGCATTTATTCCTTTTCCTTCAGCTTAAAGTTCCATGCTATAGGGGGCTAGCCAGGTTAACTCTTGTTTGTTAGAAGATTGGTTTTCTGGCCCATATTAAATGATATTGAGGAGTTAGGTAATGATTGACATAAACTAAGAAGTGTGAAAGGTCATATTAAATGATACAACGGGTTTATAGGTTTAGTATCCGCTGTAACATATCGTAGCAGTGCTTTTGTCTGATAGCACCAGTAGTGTGAAAGAACAATTGAAAACCGAAGATTTCATAAATCTCCTGAGAGGTCTATTGCCCCATTTTAACTTGGTTTTTCTGAGCTGACTTGTAATCACTGTTTTCTTGTTTCCATTGCGGGAGCAATTGTTCCAGGACGGCCGAATGTTACAACAGCCTGCTCACAGCGTGCAACCCTAGCCAGCCAATGACAGCTAACCATAACCATGCCACTCTAGCAAACCATAGCCTTGCCACTCTAGCATACCATAGCCATGCCACTCTAGCATACCATAGCCATGCCACTCTAGCCAGCCAATGACGGGCAACGACTCGCGAGCCAATCACAGTCAAGCGAAGACACCGCCATAACCACCGGATGCCTCCGGTGGGGATATCAGTCTATATAATGCCCTGTAAGCTCAGTTTCGAGGTCTGGTCGCGCTCGATTGTGAAACCTGTAAGTCGAGACTCTGTCCGAATAAAATAATGAATCAGTTCCTGTCTATTTTTTACCACTGTCGTTACATATGCGAATGTATTGCGTTGAATCAAGTTTGGCATACGTAATCTGGGTTAGTGGCAGTTTTGGCGAACATCATATTTTATTAATCAAAAGTATTATAATTTATGCTAAAAATATAGGCCAGAAATTATGTTAAATTATGGTGAGAATAGGCGTATAGAAAAGCTACAATAATACGTAGTTTTGGTAGCTAGTAGCTACCTACATCATCATCTGCTTAGCCTTATCCTAGCCTATGTTGGGGTCGGCTTCAACTCTAACCGGGTGTAGCTGATTACCAGTATTTTTCATGGAGCGACTACTTTTCTGACCTCCATAATCTAGACAGTAGCTCGGGGCTGCGGGTTGTACATACACAAGTTGTGTTACCGCGGCCTCGACATATAGGGCTAAGAAGGAACATGGGTGGTTTTTAGTCGCTCTGCCCAAGAGCGGGAGGGGTTATTCAATTTTCCACCCGCCAAAAAAAAAAGGGGGCCCCGAGGTGGAGCGACTTACAGTGCGAAAAAATGGGGTATTAAACAATTTATACTTTCAACTAAGTATAGAATAATAATGTAAGTATAAAAACGTGCTTTCACGTTGCGCGTCGTAGTCAGGTTTAATAGTAATGAATACCATTATTTTTTATTAATTCAACATCGATCAATGCAAAAACCTAAGCGACTCTAGATTTGTGACGTAAACTCTTCACGTGACTATCATCATCTTGTAAGATACTGGTTTATCAAGTTTAAGTTGAGACTCATTGCCATCAGAATAATTTTATTATTGTAAACAAAAAATAAACCGCTATTGATGGCCTTAGCTGAGTGAGTACACTACCATCATCATCTGCCTAGCGTTTTCCCACCTTTCTTGGGGTTGGCTTCAAGTATAACACCGCCTGCCCCAACATCAGTCCCAAAATATCTATTGGACATGACTTAGCAGGGAGCAATGGTAGCAGCAATTGATTGATGACAATAATAGAGGATGTATTTGCTTTACGTTCATTGTCACTATCAGTGCGTAAAACTCTTTGAGGAAATCATCAGGAAAACCGTACGGAAGATTTCAGAGGTAGGTACTCGTACTAACACTGTTTAGAGCGCTCTCTTAATTGAACCAAGACGACCTTATTGACTGACTGTTTTTATTATCTGATAATAATGAAAAAACGTAATTCGTTTAGCAGCGACAGTGTGTTTTGCTAGATAATGGGTGTAGCAGTAACTTGAACAAAGCCGAAAGGTACTTGTTCTAAACCATACCTGGGAACCTCTTGTTACGGAGATATGGCCAGTGCCATTGCAAGTTCAAACTTGTTCATAAGATTTTTTAACACATTTTTTGATGTTATATATAACTTTACATTAAGTACCTCTACGACCGAACTATTAAATTCATCCAACAGTACAATGTTTTGAACGCGTTACATTGAGGCCAGTGACTTTGAAACCCAAAAAAAGTAACTTAGTTTGATTTAGCTTTTTTGCTTGGTTTACGGTTTATTGAATTTATACGAGTATCTTGTAATAGGATTCATTATTTTAATCTGGAATTGAAGGAATTATTCGAGGAATTACCCTTTTTAGCAAGTGAAGGAACTTCTTTGTATTTCTCCTTTGTCCTTTGTTTGTCTCTCAGAATTGCATAGACCATCCTAATTTTCCGAAGTATTTCACTCATGCCTGTAGTATATAATACTTGCACTTCACAATGTAATGGGTACGAGTGCAAAACAATGAGAACCTAATCCATTTACATGTACGTTCCACCTTAAAAGTCAAGTGCATTGTCTTCGAAATAGCACGGTTTACACAAAGCCGAGGCTAAATACTATATAACCAAATAGTTAGCTATTTACATGCATATCTTTGAAATAATTAGGAACAATCTTCTTGTTTGCCTGGAGACTTTGTCTGTGGCGCTGGTATAACTAATGCAGGGCTGGCAACCCACTGCGTGGTTCGGACTACCGTATAACATCGAACAACTCATCGAACACTCTGAAGACAAATAAAGAAAAGACCTTTGTTACAACTGTGATAACATTATAGGCCGATTCGTCATCATCTGACTAACCCCATTCACCATCATTATCAACAAACAGCCTATTGATGTTCCCACTGCTGGGACACAGGCCACCGCTCTTTGAGAGGGAATGAGAATCTACCACGCGGCCCCAGTGCAGATTGGTTGATGTCACAAGTCTTCGAATTTTTGTGCACTTGCACATCCTCAAGATGTTTTCCTTCACTGTTTTTGAGAGCAGTGGTGATGAAATAAATTACACAAAGTAATGCGCCTGGGTTAGAACCCACGACCAACTGTTCTTAACTCGGTTCCGCCACCACAGGGCCGCCACTGCTCTGACTAAAAAAATCCAACTATTTTTGGGTCGGATTCCAATATTTTACGGGGTTGTGGAGGTCAGATATGCAAGTGCTCCAAGGAAAACACTGGTATTCTCCCCACTGGACTCCAATGTAATTGGGGATAAGGTTATATAGTTGGTTGGGTAACAATTGTTTCTTTGGCCTTCTCAGTCCCACATTAATTTAACACGGCGACAGTCAAAAAATCCTATGGCCGATTATTTAGATAACGAGATTAATTCTTCATAAAACCTCAACGTCCTAAATCATAGATGCACAATTGTACTGCCAAAAGGGGCGTATTCAACTGCCATATTTACCATTGATAAATTTAGTATAATTGAATGAGAGGAATAAGTACTGACAATGTTGCTAAGCTATGTTATAAATGCAACAGGCACATGTTACGGCTTAAAATTAAATACAGCAAACATATACATATAGACATTGTTATATGTATAATATCATGCCTTGTAATCCTGCTAGGGAGAAACTTTTGTAGGAAAACGCCGACAAATCAAATCAAATATTTCGCATAATATGGGTACATTACATAGATGTTACTTATGTGCATTACGTAATACAGTTCATATTAACCATTTCTGGTATGCGAAACTTTAAACCTGCCTGACCCGGGTATTGAACTTAGAGCCCGGGATTTAACTCAACAGTCGTATACACAAACACACAATTAAACAATAGGGGATCGGACTGGGTCAAAAAAATATGATTCTAATTAGTCCGTCAGTTAGATTATCGAAAAATATTGGATACGTGTTTTTTGTTTTATCAAATTAATAAAAATTGACGAAGATAAGACGCGTCAAAGATCATGAGTAGGGGGTTGTGACGTCATTTGTTGGTGAAAAATGTACTACCATGTGACGTTTTCGAGGAATTCACGAGTTTTCGAAGCATTGTATCGTCTTAATTTTTTGTTTATGTGAAAAAAGAAAAAATACGTGTCCAATATTTTTTGAAAATCTATCTAACGGACTAATTATTATTTTTTTGTCCGATCCCCTATTACAACACACTTACTTTTTTTTCGCAATTATTGCACTATTAATCATTGTAATGCGTTCTAGTCATTGTTTCCTTTTTGAACGCTGTTTATTGTTATTTATCTTTTAAAACCATTCATTGAAGTAGTATAAATTGTCAAGAACTCAATCGGTTCAGGCTCTCTTTTGGCTGAAACAGGCTTTAGGACACGAAACTTTTATATCTTATCACACCCTTAACGAAACCAAGAGGTACTTCTTCTACCCGTCATCCCCCCTTTTTTTTTTGAAGGCTGGGAAATCATCAAATGACTCCTCCCGCTCTGGGCAGAGTGGTAGGGAATGTCAGACTTCTACTGACTTAAAACCACCCATGTTCCTTTTTGTCCTTGTCCAAGGCCGCGGTATCTCTTTACAACAACCCGCAGCCCCGACGAATACCCGTCATCCCTGGGAACCTCTCGGTTACCCAAAGTTCAAGATTTTCACGATAAAAAATAAAATTTACAATATTTTAACTTTATTGTAAATATTTACTTTTCTGTATTCAATTCAACCATCGCGTTTTGGACGCGTAACATTGTGATAGTCCCACCGATAAACTTGTTTTTTTACAAAACAAGTTTTTTTCACGTAGAGTTGCTTAGTTTGGTGTAAAGAATGCTTGGTTGTCGGCATAGGGATGTTTACTGACTAAAAAAAATGAGATTCTAATTAGTCCGTCAGTTAGATTATCGAAAAATATTCGATACGTATTTTTTGTTTTATCAAATCAATAAAAAAATACGAAGACAAAACGCGTCAAAGATTTGAGTGGGGGTTTGCGACGTCACTGACCGGTAAAAAATGCCATACAAATGTCTTAGAATATGGCGTTACACGAGTTTTCAAAGCAGTGTATCGTCTTTATTGTTTGTTTACGTGAAAAAAGAAAAAATACTTGTCCAATATTTTTTGGAAATCTATCTGACGGACTAATAAGTTTTTTTTTGTTAACTTCCCTATTGTGAAGGGTTCTTTTACTGTATACTTGATTTATGTTCAATTATGTACTTACTTGTGCTGTAAACGATCTTATCCTACCAACAGGCAGAGGCACTTCCGTCATTTCTGTTATTTTGTACACCATTTTTAATGATTTTATTATCTACTTTAAAAACTAATTTATAAATTAATTTATTTTTATTTTTAAAACACTATTTAAACTCCAAATAATCTCATATTGCAAATTAAAAGTTTTATTTAAAAAAAACAACTTTTATTTTTTAATTCGACAGCACGCGCCAGCCTTGCACTGCCAAGGCGAACTGAATGTTCACTGTTTAAAAGTGGATCTCTGAACTAAATGGCAGTTTCTTAATCTTAATTTGTGCCAGCTCTTTACATCATTTGTGAAATAAGCATCCTTTTGGACATATTTACGGATGCAAGACTTTGGTGTTGTGGTCGTTAGGGCGACGTTGCGTGAGGTCATAATATGAATTGCGTTAAATACGTAAAATGGACTTTGTATTGTACTTAGTAACTACCATTTAAGAACATAGATCATAATAGGAAAATAATATGAATTGGGTATAATTGATAAAATAGTCATAGAGGCTGTTAAGACGAGGACAGGTCCAGGGTTCGATTCCCAGTTCGGGCAAAGTGTTATTGGGTTTATCCATCAAGATTTTCTCATTAATTAGCAGTCACGGAGTCTGGATTTGTGCCCGTTTGATGGGGATAGGCTCGTCCCCTTTTACATAGGACTTGAATAGAATTGTCGAAATGTGGGTGATTGATGAGAATTGAGTACATCTCTGGCTCACCTTTCAAAGATTGTACGAGTAAGTTTATGTTACCGATTCAAAATGCTTGCTAAATGCATTCGTAAAATAATTCTTGCGCTGCCTGCACACCAATGCCCAAGTATATAACAATCAATATCAACTTAGCCTAAGGTACTTCACTGATGGACATAAGGCTAATCCACATCCCACGTCCCACAGACGTATCACACCTTGTCTTCCCGGCCACCTTGTTTTCACTCCAAAAATCATTTGTGTCAAAAGTAATAGGTAGCTTTTATGCGGCCGCCGCACTATGCTCCTCGCGTAGCTCATCCCTATGTTCCTCGCGCTGCCGCTATTTGCCGCGATGTTGCCCGCTCTGCCCACACTGCTCTACTCGCGCTATTAATCGCGACGCTCCTACAAAAACAAAAACCGACAACATAGGGAGCGATGGGCAGGACGAGGAGCATGACGTGCGGCATGACGAGTAAAGTGGCCACACTATGTCTCTGCCTCCTTTCCTCGCTACTTCCCATGACACTCGTCAAGTGTGTGGCGGCCGCATTATTGATCGTATGTTCAATAAAAAAAAATATTTTTTGTTCATTTATATAATTTTCTATAAAATACCCAATCATATCATCTGCGTAACCTCTTTTCCCGCTATGTTGAAGTCGGCCTCAGACGAAATCGATACAGCGTGGTATCAAGGGAGTCTAAAATGGTCGCTTTAGTAGTTCATAAGGATCATAATATGAATTAAAAAAAAAAGACTCAGTTACTATTATGATTATGAATAGTCAATTAATTAGTAATTCATATGATGATCCGCTAAAGTGGACATTTCATACCCCCAGTATTTTACACGAAGTGGCGGCCTTTCTGACCCAATTAACTTACTGAATAAAACGATGCCTCTTGGTAAGCCTGTTTGTCAGAGTTTTAGACAGCTGGCTACCTGCTGGCTACCTGCTGGCTAGCCTGCTTTGACTGTCAAAACAGGTAGTTCTAAAGCATGGAGGAAACTCGGTATGTAAAGAGTGGTCATCCATCCACGGACCAACCTAGTAAGCCTAATAGGGGATCGGACAAAACTAATTAGTCCGTCACATAGCTTTCCAAAAAGTATTGAACACGTATTTTTTCGCATAAACAAAAAATTAAGACGTCACATATTATTACATTTTTTACCTACAAATGACGTCACACACAACCCCACTCATGATCTTTGAAGCGTTTTATGTCTGTTAATTTTTAATAATTTGATAAAACAAAAAACACGTATCCAATATTTTTCGACAATCTCACTGACAGACTAATTAGAATCATATTTTTTTGACTCAGTCCGATCCCCTATTAGCATAGTCACGCTATCGAATTAAGCTAAAGACATTTTAAAGAGAGACTGACACTATTAGTGATTGCAAAATGCTATTATTCTGTAAATTACTTTTTAATTGGCACTGACTAAAATAAGTACTTATTGAATAAATTAATTGATTGTAATTTAATGAATATTGATATACCTAATGATGTCTTTGTTTAACTTATCTATTTTTATTGTCATTGAACGGGCTAGGCCTTGTTTTTTTTTCCGGTGTATATTCAGAATTTCAAAGTTTACCCAAAAAACTTGGGTAATCTGGGGAAACCTAGGTTTACTTCTAACATTAGGCTTACATTACCGTGTAACATACACGAAACCTATTTGCCCTACAACTGTAGGTAAATAATGTTACCAAGGTACCTTTTTTGTTGGCGGGTGGAAAATCATCAAATGACTCCTCCCGTCTGGGTGGAGCAGAAGGCGATGTCAGACTTGTACTGACTAAAAACCACTGATGTTCCTTCGGTTTCTCTTTCGAACAACCAGTAGCCCCGGTAGGCGACGGCCCTTGCTGGCCGGATGTTCCTTTGAGGCGCGCGTGGAGCAGTAACGCACCGTATTCGACACGGCCTGTCGTCGTCTCCAGGTGGATGGACAGTGAGCAAGCCTAAGGGTGGCCGGAAGCCATCACGTGGCCCACGGCTCCCGACGCCGCGGAGTGTGTTCCGCGGCGGCTGGGACGAGAGGTTTGGCCAATGACGTATTATATATAGACACGTCATGAACTAACATGGCGCGCGGCCGGCGCTTCAAAACGGCGAAAATATTATATAACTACTTTTACGCGTAAAGAAAGGGAAAGAAAATATGACACCGTACAGCGGGATGCCTGCCGGGTTGTCTTTATGTTTCGCGCAGGTTTACACACACGATTTAAATTAAGAACAAACGTAGCATCGCGCGAGAGGTTGGTGCGTAACTAAACGCGATGTGGCCAATTGGCTTCATTTCATGTTGTCATTTTTGAGGGCGGACAACGTATCTATAGTTTTAATATATCATTGGGATTCGCGACGTCCTTTGCTAGCATTAGTGCTTCGCAGAAGGAGGCGACGACGAGGGTACCGACCCCAGAACTAGATGAAACTAAAAAAGTAGTCGTAGCAAGGAAAAACGATCTCGGTCAAGTACAAGACATTTAATTTTTATCCTCATACCATCATCTTATTGTCCCATTATAAGTAGCATTATCAAGGTACAGTATACCGTGAACTGGTTTAAGATTACTAAAACTAAAACATGACCCACTTTACCGAAATTTTATCTCGTTAGGATAACTAAACGTTGATTAAAATAAAGTAATTCTTTTGACTAACATTTCTTTGAGATTATATAGAACCTTAAGTGTTAACTAAATCTCAAACAAATGAAGCAGTTTGTCACTTTGTCAATAAACATACATTCTTGTATTGTCACTGTGTTATCGCTAGACATCTAAGATGTCACTGACACATATTGTATTATCGGGATTGTTACGTAGGTACTCTTTGGTGTTTTATACTTTTTCTTTATTATTTCAAATTTAAATTGTATTTCTACATTCTGTCTATGTTTCGGTGCTGTGTTACTGTCAAAAGGTGTGATTTTCTTTATATTCGTTAAAATATTAAAATATATTTATTTATATTTATTTCACATACGGATAACAGCCCACATCCTCATCTTTTTCAGGGATTATCTTTACAATTAATGTTAAAATTAAAGATACTAAACGTCTTCGGTTTAGCCTTTTAGCTCAATCAATAAATTAACTCGGCTCTTTTCCTGGCTGGCTGCATCTTCAGACCTCTTTCAAGACACTATAACACCTTTTCTTTCTATTTCCGAATCAAGTCTGTTCCAGCTAACTTTAAAATTCCATGTATCTGGGTGGCGCCCCACGGCAGCCTTGCCAATACTTGGTCTGCAGTCCAGGATTTGTTTACTTCAGCCCTTTAGCTATTATCAGCGCTTATCATGGAAATTGGCAGCAGTGGTGGCGTAGTGGTGGCGCTTCCGACTTACGAGCAGTTGGTCGTGGGTTCGAACCCTGGCAGGCGCATTAATTTGTGTAATTTATTTCATCACCGCTGCTCTCAAAACGCTGAAGGAAAACATCGTGAGGAAACCGGCATAACTTAGAACCAAAAATTCGAAGATATGTGACATCTACCAATCCACACTGGACTCGCGTGGTGTATTGCCCATCCCTCTCCTAGAGAGGACGCCTGAGTCAATGCAGTGGGAACATTGTAGGCTATGATGATGATGGAAATTGACAAGAAAATTCTTCACAGTGGATGGTTGGGGAATTATTCAGCGTTTATTTATAATACGTGGTTTCAACGGAGGCTCAATTGTTTTTTTAACCTTGACAACAAAATTACAATAAAGTATGGTGGTATAATCGTGTAACAAAGATGGAAAAGTTGACGTGTGTTTTATTTTCAGTGTTTGCAAGTGTTCAGAACGTCCGTTCTTTGCACGCCTTGTTCGTGGCTTGACGTCTTTACTTGACGTACAGTAACAATAATAATTGCGATTACGAATCGCAGCGACGAATACAGTATGACCACTTTAAGTGTGCAGTTTAAAGTGGTGTTGCTTGTCATTCAAATGTTAAAATAATTTCCATCGATATGTCCACAGGATATTATTATCAAAAAAAAAGAAAGTCAAAATATTTTATTTCACATAAGCCTACATGGGCACTTGTAAAACGTCGACATAAAAAAAGGGGGCACGGTTCGGTGCATTGGTCGATTCCTAAGGAGAAGAACCGGCAAAAAACTCCAAAGGTTACTCTTTTAATCTTTTAAAATGGTTAACAATAAGTTTAAGGTCCAGACATAATCTTGGGACAAACTTACTTAACTAATGTAAAACTTGGTATATCTAATGTAGTTCTGTGTTTTACCGCCTGCACAGATAACTTGGTTGAAGTGTACTAAGTACATGTTCTTAGCATCTAGAGCGAAAACATAATTAAGCAACATTCTGGGGTTAATTTTGCTCTAACATTGTTTTAAATGTTGTGTAAAATTTCGTTATTTCAATTATTTTTAGGCAAATTTTGCTTTTTTCCAATTTGATATATTCGGCGTTTACCCTTGAAATAAAACCATTATCTCGTGTCTTAGTCCCCTATACAAATTAATTAGCATTTCATTACCCATACCCTAGATCTGCCGAATAAAAAAACAAGATGGCTGCTATTCGTGAAGTGGTGGGTTAGGAGTATTTATAAGCGTGTTTTTCTCAATAAAAATAAGTATATAATAATATGTCCTTAAAGTATCGGTAACCGATAACCAAATATACTGTATTCTCAGCGATATCAAATTAGTGAGATGTTATACAGATGCTTATAAACAGGTTAACATAAATACTTGTATCTCATTTTAATAATGTAGAACATTGTTGTGGAATTGTCTGTGACACTTTTTAGAAGAAAATGGTTTTTTAAAAAGCTGTCATTATAGAAATATATGAAAGTATGAAAGTCTACTATTTTTTTCTGTGATCTTTTTTCTTTACAAGTAAATCGTTGTAGTTAATAAAGTAACTCCCGACCCAATTTGTATCATTTGGCGACCGTGATAATGGATAAGGCAAAAGAGTCGAGGAAAATTATACGTCAACGGTTTACAAAATGCGTGAGTAAAGTTGAAAATATTCTGTCTCAGAAAGATAAAAGCGCATTAATACCCGAGTATGAAAGGCTAGGCAAACTGTTCGGCGAGCTCTCCATCGTTCAAAATAAAGTGTTAGATATGTGGTTGGACGATGATCAGAGGGATGAAAAGCTGTTGGAACAAGATATAGATGCCTCCGATTGTTACGAAGCTCGTTGGTATGAAATTAAATATAAAGTTAAAGAATTTTTAGATGAAGAGGCGCAATGTTCCAATAAAGGTACTGTTAAAGAGATTGATAAGACTAGCAATTCATCAGAAACTATTAATAAGCATCGTAATTTTAGACTACCCCAACTGCAGCTTCCATCATTCGATGGAGAAATAAAGAATTGGATTGGTTTTTTGGTCTCAATTTAAGAAAATTCACTTAAATAGCGACATTGACAATGATGATAAGTTCCAATATCTTCTACAATGTATGGAGCAGGGTTCAATTGCGAGAGAATTAGTAAAGAGTTTTCCACCAAATGGAGAAAATTATCACAAGGTCGTAAAGCAATTAAAGGAACGATTTGCTAAAGATGAGCTTATTATTGAACACTATGTTCGTGAGTTATTACATCTAGTGTTAGCTCAATCCAAAGGTCCAAAAATATCATTAAGAGCACTTTACGACAAACTCATGACGCAAATTCTGGCGTTAGATTCATTGGGTGTAACTCAGGAGAAGTATGCAGCATTTTTGTTTCCATTAGTTGAGTCGGCCTTACCTGAGGACGTATTAAAGGCTTGGAACAGATCGCATACTCATGTAGGCCAAGAAGGTAATACGCTCACCAAGTTGCTTACTTTTGTGAAATTAGAGGTGGAGTCAGATGAGAAGATACGTATGGCACGTTCAGGATTCTCAGAGAAATATTCAGACGCTGAGCCGACCGCAGCCTGTTTTACCACTACTGATAAGAAGAATGAGAGAAAGCAACCACAAAATAAAGTAGAAAAAACCGATAGAAAGTGCTTATGGTGCGACAAAACTTCACACGCTAGCTCAGAATGCCTTGTGGCCATAAAGAAAACGCTAGAGGAACGAAAGGACTTTGTAAGGAATAAGAAAGCTTGTTTTATTTGCCTGACAATCGGTCATATGTGGAATCGGTGCAAAAGACACCCTAAATGTGTGATCTGTGGTAGAAGGCATTATCCCATCATGTACGGTGGCCTGGATAAAGACAAGGACACAATCACTCAACGGACCACTGACAACTCTAACACACAAGAAACTGTACTAAACCAGTCGTCTTCATCAAAGACCGTTTTGTTGCAAACTTTAAAGATTAACCTTGTGCACGGCAGTAATAAATTGACAGTAAGAGCTTTACTAGACTCTGGTGCACAACGTTCATTTGTAACAAGCGAGATAGTTAAAAAACTCAAACTAGAGCCTATTGACGAAGTAGAGTTGAGTCATACGTTGTTCGGAGGAGCTGTCACCAAAAAGCAAAAACACAAGTTATATGACTTCAGCGTAAAGAATTTAAATAACAGCTTCGTATTTAAGATACAAGCTTTAGAACAAGATGTAATCTGTGGAAGCCTTCCGAAACTGAATAAAAGCGATATAATTGTATCTCTATTGAAAAAGAAAGGTGTTGTGATCACTGATTGTGTAGATGGCAATGTTATTATAGATTTATTAATTGGTTCTGATGTTCTAGGTTGCATTATCACCGGTCGATCGGTGCGAGTGGACGAAAACCGGTTGGCTTTAGAAACACGACTAGGTTGGACTGTGCAGGGTCCGGTGGTTGGTACATCTTGTTCGATGTTTTTGATTTTTGATGATTGTTAAGGCGGAGAGCCTAACTACCAAGATTAGACCAGTATTTGACGCGTCCGCAGTGGACAAAAATGGTCTGTCTTTAAATATGTGCTTGGAGAAGGGAACAAATTTAATTGAGCTAATACCAAAATTGATAATAAACTTCAGGAAAAATGCTATTGGCATTACATCTGATATTAAGAAAGCATTTTTACAAATATCAGTATGGCCTGAAGATCGTGAATATTTCAAGTTTTTGTGGTGGAATAATATTAAAGACCAAAATAAAAAGTTGATAACATTTAGGCACCAGCGTGTTGTATTTGGAGTTACAACGAGCCCTTTCCTACTCGCAGCTACAATATTTAAACATTTAAAAAAGTACGACTCAGAGACTGCCGAGATGTTGAGAACATCATACTATGTGGATAATTGTGTAACTAGTGTAAATAGTCTGGAGGATATGCATCGTTTTATACGTGAATCCAAAAGAATCATGCTTGAGGGCAGCTTTGAGCTTCGATGCTGGGTGACAGGTCCAGTCATCACGGATGAAGAGGTCGTCACCACTACAGTATTAGGTCTTAAATGGAACCCAAGAGATGATACACTTTATTGCAAAACTTCTTTATTAACTAAACATAATAAGGACAAAAATATTACTAAGCGATATATGTTATCTATAGCGCAAAGCGTTTTTGACCCAATTGGTTTTCTTTCACCAGTGACTATAGTGCCTAAAGTTATCATACAAAAATGTTGGATACGTAATATTGGCTGGGATGAAACTTTACCGGAAGATTTAATCAAAACGTCAAAAGATTGGTTACAGGAGATTCCGCACATGGGCCTAGGCATGTAGAGTTCCACGGCGCATTAGTAAAGCCGATTTACGTGATAGTCACAACACTATACATGTTTTTTGTGATGCAAGTTTGGCTGCCTATGCATGTTGTATATTTTTACGGTCCGAGTTTACTAACGAGGTCACAGTTCAGTTGTTGACAGCTAAGTCAAGAGTGTGCCCAAGTAAAGCAGTGACAATGCCTAGGCTGGAGCTATTAGCTGCTTTACTTGCTGCTAGAGTAGCCGCTGATATTAGACGGGACCTAAACTTAAACTGTCCGGTATTCTACTGGACCGATTCGTCTATAGTGCTAGCATGGCTTAACAGAAAGGTCAACTTGAATGTATTTGTAAATAATAGAATTCAGGAGATACTAAATAAATCAGTTTTGCACGAATGGCGTCATGTTCCAGGAGATTGTAACCCTGCTGATTTGCCATCGCGAGGCTGCAATGCAGAAAACCTTCTTAAAAGCAGATGGTGGGAAGGTCCCGAGTGGCTAAAGAAATCTGAATCACAATGGCCTCATATAGAAGTGACTCCGGATGAAAATGAGGTTTTTAGAGAGGTAAAGAAGTCGTGTTTGTGTGTAGTGAACACAACAGAGTTTTCAAAAAGCCTTCTTTATTTTGGGAAATATTCGAAGATAGTAAGAATGGTGGGCTGGTGCTTAAGGTTCCGTACTAACTGTGGATTAAGTTTGAAGAAAGAACACAGGAGAACAGGAGACTTATCAGCAGAAGAGTACACAGAAGCTGAAAATCACTTACTCGCTGTGCTTCAAGGAGAATGTTTAGTTGATTTTTCTAAAAACAATAAGAAGTTACAAACCTTTTTTAATGATAAAGGACTCGTTTGTGTTAAGACTCGTTTAACAATGAGCAACGACAGCGATGGTTTCATGTCACCTATATTACTGTCAGGTGATAATATTATTATTGAGAGAATTGTTCAATATTTCCACGTAAAATATCTTCATGCGGGATCACAAACGTTAATTAGTAAACTTCGTGAAAGATATTGGATTATAAGCATACGTCGTCTTGCCAAAAAGGTTGTGCGGCAATGTGTCGTTTGCAAGCGTTTTAGCAGCAAGAGTTGTTCAGTACCTTCCGCACCGTTGCCTACAGACAGGATACAATGTGGCAGTCCATTTGAGGCAACCGGTATAGACTTGGCTGGGCCACTGTATTTAAAGACGGGAGAAAAATGCTGGATCGTTTTATTCACATGCGCTACATACCGTGCAGTCCATTTAGACTTGTGTTCTTCACTGTCTACAGAAGACTTTATGCTAACGTTCCGCCGGTTTGTGGCAAGAAGAGGTTCCGTAAGGATAATATATACAGATAATGGAACGAATTTTCGCGGAGCAAGTTCAATACTTAAGAACATCAAGTGGAATGAAATAGCACAGGAGACCTCTACGCAAAAGATTGAATGGCGTTTTATACCTCCTTCAGCGCCATGGTGGGGAGGATTCTGGGAACGAATGGTACGTACGGTTAAAGAAATGCTAAGGAGAGTGCTTGGTAGGGCAGCGCTTAAATATAATGAACTGTTGACTGTGTTGTGTGAAACCGAAGCAATGATTAATTCTCGGCCGCTAACCTATATAGCAGACACTACGGAAAATTTAGCTCCGTTGACTCCTTCAATGTTTTTACATGTAGGAAAAGAAGGGAAAGATGTCCTGAATATGGGTCATATTGATGGTCAGCTCTTGACTGGACGTTGGCGTTATATTAAAAGTTTATGTGGCGATCTGAAGCAGCGCTTTCGCAGCGAATACCTGGCTCTACTTACTCAGAAATCAACAGCTAATATTATTAATACAGTTGAAATCGGGGACATAGTTTTGACAGGGTCTGATGATGTAAAGAGGGTTAAATGGCCATTAGGTATTGTTGTTGAGACGTTACAAGGGGTGGATGGTCATAGGCGTGTAGCGCGAGTTAGAACCGCAAGAGGTGAGTTAATCAGGCCTCTGCAGCGCCTATTCCCTTTAGAGGTTCGTCAT
The DNA here is from genome assembly GCA_932274075.1 of Diarsia rubi. Classification (NCBI taxonomy): domain Eukaryota; kingdom Metazoa; phylum Arthropoda; class Insecta; order Lepidoptera; family Noctuidae; genus Diarsia; species Diarsia rubi. The sequence continues at coordinate 10,829,087 of OW026433.1, read as the reverse complement.
AGGGATGTGCCAACCACTGCACCTGTACAGCAGCTGCCCACTAAAATGCACGTTACTCGTTCTGGTCGGCTGGAGAAGCTGCCCACTAGGTATTTATTTTAACGATTTTATTTTACTTTATTATTCCCGATTAGTGTTTTAGTTTTATATAGATTTCTTCCGCTTTCTCGCGGGGCCGGAGGATGTTGTGGAATTGTCTGTGACACTTTTTAGAAGAAAATGGTTTTTTAAAAAGCTGTCATTATAGAAATATATGAAAGTATGAAAGTCTACTATTTTTTTCTGTGATCTTTTTTCTTTACTAATCGTTGTAGTTAATAAAGTAACTCCCGACCCAATTTGTATCAACATAGTGATTAATGTGATCAGTAGCAAGAAATAGATAAGATTTAATTGCAACATAGATTTTGAATGGTTTTTCCGAATTTTCGACGTCTACTAAAGGAGTTTTGAGTCCCTACCTCGGAATGCACGCCGGCTGCCATTTATAGGTTGTAAATCAACCCTTCACACATACGTCAACCAAGCATTCTGTACATCAAACTAAGTAACCCCTAAACAAGATTTTTTGCTGGGAAACGACTTTGTTTTGGGGTCAAAAATGTCATTTTACGATAAAACTCAATGTAGCACTCTTAAAACATTGTGCCAGTGGATGCTTTGAATAGTAAAAGGGCCATGGAGGGGATATAAGTAAAGTTACAACCTGAAAAACTAGTATTTACAAAAACAGCTGTGCAAAATTTGGAACCAGGTATGGTCTAGAACAAAAAAAATATCGCAGTTGTGGGGAGAACAAGTGCCCTTCGTTTGCGTTAAGGGTACTTTTACACCCTTTATAGATCTTTGGCAGTCGTTACAGGTAGTCTGTGACCTGAATGTCTGACAACCAGTCTTACCAATGGGTATGGTATTACCCAGTTTTAACTGGGTTGTGGAGGTCAGATAGGCAGTCGCTCCATGTAAAATACTGGTACTCAGCTGCATTCGGTTACACTGGAACACGACCCCAACATACTTGGGAAAAGGCTGTGATTATGATGAGTAAAGGAATTTCGAACGGACAAAGAGCATGGCAATATTTTTCCCACGTAATTGAATTATCTTTACACCTCTACCTCTGTTCTGGTTTTTCTATAAATGTATTATTATTAAAAATATGAGATGAAGTAAACGAGGCATCATTTACTCCATTGTCTATCATGTAACTTTTTTAATAATAATACATTTATCCCTTTTGTCTGTTGAATTTATACTCTTTTGTTTAAAATAATAATAATATACATTATCATTTAATTGCGCTACATTTTTTTTCCAGGAAGAAAACAGGGGGCCATTTAAATCAACGCCGCTAGTATTTCCTCTTTAAATTCAAACTGCTGTCAGTGATATCTTCAACAAGAGGGACAGTATGCTATAATCCATCCACCAAGCTGCATAAATCTCGAAACATTCCACTTTATTCATCAGCAAACAAGAAAATAAATGTATTTCCTAGCAATTAAAAGTACACACAATGTAGTCACAAACTGGTCTGCAAAGAAGTGAGCTATGAAGTCAATTTACTTTACGATTGTTTCAGCGAAAGAGTTATAAATATTTTATTGCAATACAACATCGATAGTTTATAGTCAGCGGCTAACTGCCATTCTGCTGAAACTATACATTAAACAATGTTTGGATAAAATGATCTTGTTTATATTGCTGGGTGAGATTTTATTGTATTTTTTCATCTAAAGAAATAAGCAAGTCTTTATTATATTGTTCTAGTTAATGACTATTTCAGTGATGTATTTGAACACCTTTGTATTATAATTTTAAGACGGCACGGCTGGCGCAGTGACTGAGCGATTGGACTGCTGCGCTGCGTGTCGCGGGTTCGATCCCCGCACGGAACAAATATTTGTATGACCTGCAGATAGTTATTTCGGGTCTGGGTGTGTTTGGTGTATTTGATTTTAAATGATTGTAAACGCACCCACGATACAGAAGAAAAAAATATCGTAAAAGCAATTTGCTTTGAGTACGTAACTGTAGCTTAACACGGTGACAATGTAATGGAATACAAATTGTAGACAATCAAATACATTATTGTCAATATTTACATCTCTTTTATGGTGACTGTACCATTCATACGTAGTTTCCACGTGTTTAAGTCGGAGCCTACCTATTCAAGATGTGGCTTGTTTTGTGTGGGAAAAAAAGCGAACACGGCCTTAGATTAAATTATATTTTAGGTAACAACATAAGCCGGCCGGCACAATTCGAAACATGGGACTACAATGATCAGAATTGGCCTGTTTTTACAGTCAGATTTTTTATGAACAATTTTTTTTATTTCAGTACTCACATCAGCACATTGGACAGAGCAGCATTTGTCATACGTAATGTTTATTTTTACTTGTATTTGTCATAAAAAAAGAAATGGTGATAACATCTTTTGTGTGCCCTTTAACCACCATCAGAAATCTAATGTTCTTTTCTTTATCTTATACGGATCCATCTAAACAGTATGAGAAAGAGCGAGAACACAATATGTCTTGGCCATCTGAACAGGGGCCCTGAAATGGCCGCTTTAGAGAATCGTAATATAATGGCTCACGTAAAAACTAAGTAACTCTACGCAAAAACTATTGCTCGGAAATATTCTTTTTATGGAGAAAAATCAAGTAAAACTCATTGAAATAGTATGGAGAGTGGAGTTTTTTAAAGTAAAGTTATAACTTATTAACTTTTATAAAAATAAAAATGACCCTCCAATATGTCCGTAACAGCCAGAGAAACTAAGTACCTACCTTTCAGTTAGTTTTAAAGACACAAATGTTAAAGTCAAAAACTTGGTAAGTAATACCAGTACCTAAACATGACTAACTGTATTACTGCAAAGAGCGTAATGGTGAGGATACGTTCCATCACACCATGACAGTGCAAAGACAGTATAATAAACTAGTAATTATTGTTCGCGCGGCCATTTGCGATCATATTTGTCTAATTAAAAACTAAGAGAAACAGCTTATTTTAATTTTTATACACTGCTTTGTTAGGTACTATAGGATTCGCTGACTTGTAATATAATTACGAATAACCCGTTGTATGCGTCAGAGGAGGCAGGCAAGGTTGAAACAACACTTAAAAAGATGTTCTTCGTGATTTGGCGATACGATTCGAATTGGGTTATTCCCAATACCTAGTTTAAGAGACGGACTCAAATTGTAAGCCGCCAGTAGAATTTCTAAATTAGCTTCACTGGAAACGGTTGAGCTGGGATGATAGATTTTGAGGTCTCATAATAGCAATGTGTAGGCAAGCCTAGGAGGAGAGAGAGAGGAGATCCTCTCCTCTCGGCTTTGCATGTCTCCGAAGAGCTTCTGAGGATGGACCCTAGCTCTTACGTATCTCGTCTTTTTTTTTTTTTTTTGGCGGGTGGCAAATCATCGAATAACCCCTCCCGCTCTTGGGCAGAGCGATAGGGAGTGTCAGACTTCTACTGACTAAAAACCACCCATGTTCCTTCTTAGCCCTCTATGTCGAGGCCGCGATAACTAGTGTACAACCCGCGGTCCGGACGGGTACGTATCTCGTCTCCTTTCCGCTTCATACATCTTCGTTCGTCTCCGTTTTGGTGGTGCTTAAAGAGATTTACTCGTACGTACCCTACGAATATTTATTTCGATTCTGAGTGTTTCTAAAATCTGTAACCCAATGTGGGGTTTGCACATAAAACCTCAACGCGGTTTATGTACGCCGCATCAATCTTAAAAAATGATTATGATGTGCCCATACTCGCATGTCCCATAAGCGACGACGGATACAATTTACCATGTCAACGTCAATATCGACGAAAATGTACTTTTATAATTTTCTTGACAGAAAAAAATGGATTTTCTGCCAAATTTTCGATACCTACCGCAGGTATCGAAAATTTGGCACAAAATCCATTTTTTTTTCTGTTAATACTTAATACAGTTTTCCCTATAAATAATGTTAACAGTTTTCTGTATAGGTTGAACTTATGATATCCTTTTGCGACAGCCAGTAAACTACTGCCAGCTAGCTGCAGTGTGCGTCCACGACCATAGCATGGTGTGTGCCGCCGCTGAGAATGGCTGCACTAGGAGGACGTTCCTCGACCAGTGCGACATGTACGAGTATAACTGCGATTTTGGTGCACGTATGTATCCGCTACTATTTACTTTATGTTTAATATTTCAATTATAAATATGTACAGAGGCGGACTTAGTGCGTCTTTTATTTCTCGGACTCCGGGCTCCGTTACGAAATGCAAAGATTGCCAACATCCCAGTGTGCACCTTACACGCAATGTAATAAAAGATTTATAACTGAATTGGTCATATATTTACATTCATAAACTACATTTCAAGTTGCTTTTTGAGGAAAAATTTTACTTGAAGTGTGTACTAATGAGCCCTAATAAAATGTATGGGTGAGGCTCTCAACATAATTAGATAGACGTTTGCTCTTTCACAAAAACGAAAGTAAACAAACATAATATAAAAAAAATATTATTTAAAACAATCGTCAATCGAGTAATAAAATGGAGCTGAAATAAGAAAAACAAGACGAATTTACTACGTTAGCTACATTGGATCTTAGATATTAGATTTAAATCTCAACGTAGATGTAAAAATTAGAACAGGGTAGTTGCAGTCGAATAAGTTCGGACGAATTGTATTCAGCCTCAGTCACACACATAATATACAACATGTAACTTAATTAACGCACATCTTGAAAATAGTTTGTTCAGAATCGTTTACTGAATCGATTTATAGCATTTATAATATAGGTAATTTTTTATCTCAACAATAATTAAAACTACGGAAATTATTGCCATATTAACCCTGTACAGTCCAAACAAATTGTAATGGACCGTAAGTCAAAGTAATAAGACTTTTACATACAAATTCCTTCATTCAATACAAAATAAAGAAAAATAAACCTTAAGACCAAAAAGTTCTCCAAGAATTGGTAAAGCTAATTTAGTAAATAACATTGCAACTACATGTTAAATTAAAAATTCAGTGTATGTATTATGATTATAACTTAATATTCTAATTGGGGTGTCTGAGGGTGTGCGTTAATTACGTTACATGTTGTATATATTACGTTACATGTTGTATATGTCATTCGGTCGGGCAAAGTTTCAGTAGGTTTTTCCATCACGATTTTTTCAGAAGCTGCCATGATTCTGGATTTGTGCTCGGTTGTTGGCAAAAGACTGGCCCTCTGTTACATGAGGCTTAAATGTGACTGGTAAAATTTGGGTGTACTATTAGGTACACCTAACCCCTGTGCCTAACTCTTTGGGGATTGCAGCCGTGCTGTTATGTTATGTGGCGCACGCAGCCGGTTTACAATTTGTCCCTACCAGTTTGGCAGGTTCTTAAGATTAGTAACTTCTATACCTATACGTGGTTCGAGCGGTAGTATCACGTGCTTTTTTGTATTTTTAATGATAAACCAAAGAAACACGTTTCGGTTGGCAATTAAGTCAAGTGTGGCAATGGTCCAAAATCCCAGGGCCAGTCAGCTGACTTATCTTCTGATTAGCATAATGTCATTAATGAATAATTGTACCGATCTATGTTCTGTGAATATGCGTTTTTAACTTGTGTTGACGGTCAATTTTGAAATGTAGTTTTTAAAATTTTCAATTTGTTTGTATTTTTTTAATAGTACCTATTGAAAAAAAAACTAAAAAATAAAAGAAAAGAGTAGTTTGTTTTTTTTCTTTTAGGCCTATGTTGAGATGATGGTCTTTGACATGACACTCACAAGAGTTGTGTGGTGTAGGTCTGGCGGGCCAGGCCCGGAGTTCTAACTTTACGATTTAAATTGCACAATAATCTTGTCATTTCAACCATTTGCATAACTAGTCTTTAATTTTGGTTCTCTTTTTAATACATTCTTGTATTAATTCTTACTAAAACACAATAATTCATCTATAACTGGTAAATAAGTATGAAGTGTCTGGGTTTTTAAAACAACATAGCTCTATTGGTTACGTTTTGTTCCCCCAAACCGAGGTCATGACTCTATAGGGAATACTTTTCATAGAAATTCCTGAAGTTTAATTTACCCTGTCGGTACGAACATATAAACTCAGAATGGTCAACGATAGAGCATGGCAGAAAAATAGCGCTAGTGCTTAAAAAAACAAGATCCTACCAACCTACTGCTAGGATAAATTTTGGAGTAAAACTATAGATAAAACATTAATAATAGTACTTATTGTGTTATTTATCCTATTTCAGGGTACAAAAAACACTCTGCAGCGCAAGTTACCCCTTGTCTGAGCGGACAACAAGATTTTGGTTGTAATTAATGTCTTTTATTAAATAAAAATCATTAAAAATGTATGTTTGGTTTTAGTTTTACTCCAAAATATTAATCCCTTATCATCTATTTATTAGTTAGCAATTTTAAGTATAAAAGAATTTAAAAATACTGTACCTAATATTGTAAAGAGGAACGGTTAATATTTTTTCATTACTCATACTCTGAAAGTAGGTCACAACATGCCTGCGCAGCGGGTTGAAAGTACTACTTTTCGTCCCTAGGGAGAATCGCTTTCAACTGACAGCTGTCAAATTATTAAAAAAAACTTGATCTATTTCACATTTTCATTGAACCATGTTCCAACTTTTTATACAGCCACTCAATTACAGCGCGATTTAAAATTAAAATAACACAAAGTTCTTAAGAATAAATTTATAGTAAGACTTTAATATAGTTAAGTTTTAACTATTTCTCTAAAACGACATAGATTTTGTTTTTTTTTTTTGCCCTTTTTTAATGATGAACATGAAAAATACTGACTGTATAGCTGGACGGCCAGAGGAAAAAAAAAACAAAATAAGCGGAAAGCGAGAACATCCGATCAACACTATTTTTTTCTTTATTTAATAATTTATGTTCTTATTTTCCTCGTATTCGTAATGAAAAGCATAGTGTTTACCTCGGGTAAATTATTTATTTAGTCCCTCGAACTATTAGCGCCCACGCTACGTTACGGGCGCCAAACCCCGTCTCGGGACTAAATAAGTAACTTCCACCCCTTGGGTAACAATGTACTATTGTATGTTAGTAACGAATAAACTCAAAAGGTACTAGACCAATTACAAAAATGCTTTCACTGTTAGAATGCTATAATATCCCTGAGTAACATAGACTATATTTATTACAAGTTTAAAAATAAATGTCTACCCCGTGCAAAGCCGGGACGGGCCGCTATAATACTTAATGGTGTTGTATGTATGTTTGCTGTACAACGAAAAACAATTTCTTACATAAATGTATACATTTTCAGATTGTCGAGAAACCTATAAGCTATTTTGCCTAGGTTCAGAATTGGATGTACAGAACCCACCCCAACTCTCTTACCATCCGGTATCTCCTGTTAATTATAACACTGGAACTGTTCCACAAATGATGGTCACAACAACGATACCAAGTGTACCACATAATATGCCTTGCCCCTGTGTGACTGTACCAAACACTACGCGTAGGACTAGTGCGACTGTACCCAACACTAAACCTGCGACGTGTATAACAGCAACTACTCTTACTACTACATCTTCAACTGAAGCACCAACAAAGAAACCGAAGAAGAAAAAGAAGAAATGGGAGGAGAAAAAAAAAACGAAACGAACGAAAATACCAAAACAAACTGTTTCCCCGCCACCATGCATCGTTTTCTCACCAAGTACGTGCCCCCAACCAAGTGCACCGCCGACTACATGGGTAACTCAGCCGTCAACGACTACAGCAACAAAACAGTGGACATGGTGCCAAACACCATCTAAAACCTTGCCACCGTCACCGTCTCAGGATACTAAGTCTCCATCAACAATAATCTGGCCACCAAAACCGCTATGCAGATTGCCATCCACGTGGGCCTCCCGGCCACTAACAACCACTCCCACAATGACGTGGCCATCTCGTACACCGTACACTTGGCCATCTCCGCCATCAAAATTATCCCCAAGGGTAACTCGTCCACCAACAACTACGCCAACCACCCCGTGGATATGGATTAATAAAATATCAGAGAGGCCAAACCCACAGTCATGCGGAACTATGCCACCAATAATATGGCCCCCATCACGGTCATTCGCATCGTCTTCATTGTGGCTTCGTCGCATGGCATCATGGTTGACTGATTTGCCTTTACATCAATCAAATACGACGCCATCCAAGCCATCATCACTCCTGCCAACATCGAGTCGGCCACGGACAACAACGCCAATTACATCGTGGGGCATATTTCCCCAGGAACGAGCCAAATGGAAAGAAACCGAACCAGGCACCATGTATTCAAATAAGTTATTACAAAAGCCAAACAAGGTGCCAAATATTCGTTATACAATGCCGTCTCTTGACATATCGACATCGTCAACAAAGTTTATTTTACTGGCGCATAATTTTGAACCTGTCGCAAATGATTTACCTGATTATTATTATTCTATACCAATAAAGCAAGAGCTATCACAGGAAGATGTTCAGGCCTCAGAACAGGGATATATTCATTCACCAGAACAAATTATTGAGTTTGATCGATCAGCAGAACCGTCACGTGAACATGGGAGATCACCAGTACAGTCTCATAAACATGAAGGATCACCAGAACAGTCTCGTGTGCATGAGGGATCACCAAAACAGCCACATGAACATGAAGCATTATCAGAACAGCAATATGCACAAGAAGCTTTACTAAATCCGCCAGCCAGCAAATATTTCGATTCACCACAAACACCCCAATTAGATACTAATCCATCAGAACCGCTACATAAACTTATTACATACGAGTATTTACCGGAAAATATATCTAAAAATTTTCAATCAACTGGACAAATTACTGAAAATGTTTCATCACCAGAGGCCAAAATTCAAACGTCGGCCTTTGAATATTTAAATTCACCTCAAACCCCACCAACATATACTTATCCACCAACACCAGGATCTAACCGTCATAATCATTTATTTTACTCATCGGAGGAAACGCATGAGTATGACCATGCCCATTCGAGATTAGGGAATACAACTAAAATAATAAAAAATAAAGGACGAAAACATTTTAAAAAACCTGTAATAATCTCCTTAAATAAGAGTACAACAATAAAAAACCTTTTATCAAAATATTCAAGACCTTCGAAAAAATCTACAATCCACGCTCCGATAGTAAAAGTTAAATCAAGAATTGGTATAGTCACTCTTGGCCCGTGTTGTGACAGACCCAAAGATTGGGTGACCAGACAAGACGTACGGTTAATTACTACCTCAGCATGTTGGACGAATAAGGAATTATCAACGAAACCTACAGAACTGCCAACTGCACCATGTGAACACGAAAAATGTAAGCTTTATTTTGGACACAACCAACATAGCGTTTGATATTTCTATTCTTTCTTTTTTATTTAGTGCAATAATTAATTTATAATTCTCGAACTGTGGCTCTGAAATGGCAACATTTAGATTGAGAGCGATTAGGTAATATTTAGTTTGTATATCAATAATGGATTGGCGTGCAGTTGAAACAGATGCATCAAAATAAAAGAGTTAAGTGCTGGGAATGGTAATTTCCTCATATTGATTTTGTAATGAGTCGACGCAACAACTGATCTGCTATTTCGGGGTCACGATTATTATTTATTTGTTTAACAATAAATCCTCTAAGTGTCTTTTCATATGAAGTTGCTGTTTTATCAAACAAATATTGTTCCGTAATGTTTTGGATATGTTAATAAAAAGTAATACAGGACAACCAAAATTATACAATACAATAATTAGAAGAGCTTTTTTTATTGTATATCGCTTTGAATGCAACTATCTCTATGACCACATAAGGACTACTTGAAATGCGACTTTGTCATATCACTTTGAAAATATTACTTTTAACTTAAATAGGTACGTTCAGATTCATCAGATCCTTTTTATCGTCATAAGTGCTCCACAATTCCTTCCGTAAATCGCCTATGCATTTGTACTTGTTCCTATCATCCTCCATGCACTTTACAAAACGATATTATAGCTCAAAAATTCTTAACCATTATTTCATTCATTTTCATGATCACTGACGAAACTCTCTGGAGATTAACAAACATTGAAAGGGCATGCAGTTAAGAAAAGGGATCCATTCAAAACAATGGCAACTTCATAGTTAATGACCTAATATTTCCTTTTTATTCTGTTTTATGGTTAATATTTAGTCCACTTGTTAGGTTTCAAAAAATAGACACATCCACCACTTATCCAAGACTGCAAGTTGCGGCTGTAAAATAATAACCGTTTAATGGTTATTATTTCACAGTAGCTGCATAAAATAATCATGTTGTGGTTTCCAACAGCCCATAGGCAGTACCCCCAAAAAGTTGATGAATTTTCTAGGAAACTATGTTTTATCAAGGATGTTAATAATAGAGCAAACTCAGTGTTTGTTTCAAAACGAATTAATAATATTATCTACTAGGAGCTAAAAGGATCTAATTTCCTCATGATTACTTTGTTGGCGAAGGTGGTAAAACAATCTCTGTCATAAATTAGCACTAATTGAAATGTTCTATATTATTATGTAACAACACGACTTCTGTGCGTGTAAATCTCATTTATGTAGTTGGCATTACTTTCTGCGACAAATAGCTAATACAATTTTGTTTATTTTATTTTTGTAAAACAGCTTCTTCGTCAGAAAACTTCTTTCCGTGTTACTACACACAACCTTGCGACAGACCTGCATCGTGGTTAACTACTGTAAAAGAAGAAACAGATTTTTATACACCAGAAGATCCCAAATTTACGGAGACATGCAGGAGTACTGTTGAAATAACTGCAACTTCTTCTTCAACAACTACTACAACACCTTCGTCAACAAGTTCTACAACACCTTCGTCAATAGCTACTACAACACCTTCGTCAACAACGACTACAACACTTTCGTCAACAACTAATACAACACCTTCTTCAACAACTACTACAAAACCTTCTTTACTAACAACTAAAATGCTTTCTTCAACAACGACTACAACACCTTTTTCAACACCTACTACAACGCTTTCTTCAACACCTTTGACAAAACCTTTTTCAACAACTGCAAAAGCACGTTCGACAACACCTGAAAGAGTTCAATTAAAGGGAAATATATCGTCTGATTATTATGAGAATTATGATTATTTTGAGGCTGTGACTGCTATTGTTGACCCTGATGATGAGCTAACGACTTATACTGAACCTGGAACGGAGATTATTTCTTCAGAGGAGTCGACTTCCACTGAAAGAATAACTGGTGCTAAAACTACAACAGAACCCATAACCGCAGTACCATCAACAACAACAGAAACATTTACTTCACCATCGACCACAACAGAACTATCTACTACACCAATATTGTCAAAAACGGAGTTAATAACTAATGCTGCTGAATCAAAAAGTTTCAGACGACCAATATATACGGAAACATCGTGGTGGTACCCAAGTTGGTGTAGAGATCCAAAATGTCAAAGACCTAATACTTGGTTTACCACTACGATGTATTACAGAAAACAAAGATTCCCTGGATATCATGAATAATGTATGTACGAATTATCATTAAGTTAATACCGTTAATACATTGAATTGGAACACGGCTTTGTGTTATTATTTATAGACCAGTTTTTGAAGAAAATAGCAATGGAAACATTATGAACATCACTACTAAATAGTGAACAATAAAAAATTTAATAAAACAAACGATTAATAAGATATTATATATTTCTCAGGATTCGCGAAAATAAGCTGGGCAGAAGAGAAATACTCCAAATTGGCAGTAACTGTTCCGGATTATAACGCAGTGCCCATTGACTCACCAGAGTCAGACTATCTAGAAAATTATGAGGAAACAAATTCAATCGAGAAAAAGAAAAAAGTCTTCTTTCCGTGTAACGAGAAACCTCCTTGCGATAGACCTGCGTCGTGGTTTACTACTGCAAAAGAAGAAACTGAGTTTTATACGACAAAAGAACACACATTTTCGGAAACAAGCAGAACTACTGTTGAAATAACTGTAACCCCTGCCACAACTCCATCTTCAACACCTACTCCATCACCATTTACAAAACCTACTACAACACCTTTTTTAACACCTTCTGCAACACCTGCTGCAACACCTTCTTCAACACCTACTTCAACACATACTTCAATACCTTATTCAACACGTACTACAACACCTTCTTCAACAGTACCTTCAATACCGCCTGCAACGCTTTCTTCAACACTTTTAACAAAACTTTTTTTAACAACTGCAAAAACACTTTCGACGACACCTGAAATAGTTCATTTAAAGGGATCTGAATCATCTGATTTTATTGAGAATTATGATTATTATGAGGCTCTGAGTGCTAGTGTTGATCCTCGTGAGGAACCAACGACTTACACTGAAGTATCGTCGACAAGCAGTACTTCTACCAGCCGCACTGAGACAACACCGCCAATGGTAACGACTACCACTGAAAGAGTAAGTGAAGCTAAAACTACGAAAACAAGTTTTACGCAAGAGTATTCGTGGTGGTACCCAAAACCACTGTGTAACAGTTTAAGATGTCAGAGACCAGTGACATGGATCACAACGACAAAGAAACGAAAACAATTTCAGGGTTATCATTATTAATGTTGTGTTGATTAAATCAGTAAATAATTATGCTTTGGTTTTATTAGCTACCTAGTCAAATATTTTGTATGACCTTTACTATTGGCATGAGACCAGCGCCACTACTCGAAAGGTCGGTTAAAGCTTAATTTTTGTTTACACTTCCTCTAAAACTAGCTCTTATTAGTGAGTTTATAACAGATAAGGTACTTACATGGTATTTAATCAATTTTATTGAAGGCTTACAGACTAATAACAATAGAGATGTTTCCTGATTTTATAAATATGATTCTAATTAGTCCGTCTGTTAGATTATCGAAAAACATTGGATACGTATTTTTTGTTTTGTCAAATCAATAAACATTAACGAAGATAAAACGCGTTAAAAAATTGAGTGTGGGCTTGTGACGTCAGTCACCGTTAAAAAATGTCATACTAATGTTTTTTAATATTATGAGACATCACACGAGTTTTCAAAGCACTTTTTAAACGACGGCATTGTTTATTACGTGAAAAATGAAAAAAACATTGTTTCCAATATTTTTTGGAAATCTATCTGACGGACTAATTACATTTTTTTTGTTAACTACCCTATTATAAATATTATATAAGTAGAGACATTTCCTAAAGCCACTTGGATTGATGTGCTGCGGCTGCGGCAAACCCAAACAAACAGCGATAAGTACAGTATAGTGATGGTAATCAATCATTTTACTTTTTCTAGAATACGAAATCTGTGATGGAACTTGCGATAACAACGATAATTCAAAAAATTATAAAGAAATAAATCCTTACGACGACTACCAACCCAAGAAAGTGGAGGTTCAAAACCCAGAAGTAATAACAACAAAATTTAATGAAGAAGTAAATCCTAACGACGACTACGAGTACATGCAAGGGGAGATTCAAGACAAAGACACACAAGTAATAACATTAACAACTAATAAAATAGTAAATCCTAATAAGCCCGAATTCATGAAAGGGAATGAGGAGATTCTACTATACCCAGAAGTAGTAACATCAAAATGTTGTGCAAGACCAAAGACGTGGTTGACAACAGCAAAAGGAGAATCCAGAGATTTCTTTAGGATTTTACAGAAGTAAGACTTCTGCAAAATCGAAGGAATAAGAAGAATAAAAAAAAACGATGAGATTAAAACACTATACTATAATAATTTGTTTTTGTAGGTATTTACTATAAGGCGGTTACACCTTGTATTGCCTGAAGATGAGTCAAAATGCTTGGAAGACCTTTTAGGTATAAAGGGAAGCCTTTCAATGCGTCGTCGTCTCTTATGGTTAGATAACTTAGATTTCCTTTTTTTTAGTTTTGTTATTGCCTAACCTGGAGTTAGTTTCGTCCAATGACACTTAAAAGAAAACTTATTGTAGCTTTAACTTACTTTGGGCCGCGGCATTACACACTTGCACCATGATTGGTGCAAGGGTGTAATGTTGGTAATTACCACTGAGGCGCCATTTAGACCCGAGCCGTTAAGTGAGGGTCTTAAGAGAGCCAAGGACGGCAATCATGAATACGTATCATACAATGTTTTTCAACATACTTGTGAAGAAAATAATACTAAAAAATCTTTTACAACTTTGAAAAGGAATTGTGAAAAAGATTTCGCAATGGCGGGTAAACTTATTCAGTTGTCCTATACGCGCGCATCTAACAATGGCGGTCGGCCATAGACTAAAATAATGTGATTTCTATTTTTTTTTTGGCTTTTCGCGGAAAGCATTTTAGCCACATTAAAAATCAAATTTTTCTTTATAATTTAAGAAATAAAAAAGTTATATTTGAGTGAAAGTTTTATTTAATAAAACGTACAAATTGAAAATATCTATTTAAATACGAAATTGCATGAAATGAGATAATAATAAGTAGGTACATTAATTTATTTTTGTACTTTTGAACGCGATCTTTTTGTATCGAATTTTTTTAAGAACAAAGTATAACTTGACCCATACAAAAACCTATATCTCACTTGTGAGTAATAGTAATGTAAAAGTCAGTTTGATTACAGGTGTCATTATGTGACTTATTGTGGTGAAATTAGAGCCATTTTATGAGCTATAATAGTAATGGGTTCATAATAATAATGTGACATAACGTCAGAGGTAAAAATTTCAACTGATAAGTTTTGTTTGGGAGGTACAGATCGCGAGAAAAACCCTACTCTATGATTCATTACTCAGGTTACATAATTTGCCAAAAAAAATTAAAACTTTTATAACTTTCTGAATATTATATCGACAAATTTGCGGCTTGCACTGTTAGTGTTATACAAATTCCTTGTAATGTTGACGTAGTCGGTATGGGAGGTGAACAAGAAGAAAAAATACCAATGTGGGTAAAAAAACAATATTTATTTTAAAATATAGCAACAAAATTTAAACACATTTTACACAGACAGATCAAGTTATACATTTCCAGTATAACATGGCCTTACTTTCTATATATTTTCGGAACGAAGAGAGATCCGTTTATACTAGTTTTTGTTTGTATGCTTTTTTTTTGGCGGGTGAAAAATCATCGAATAACCGCTTCCGCTCTTGGGCAGAGCGGGAGGGGTTATTCGATGACTAGTTTAGACTTCTACTGACTAAAAACCACCCATGTTCCTTCTTAGCCCTTTATGTCGAGGCCGCGGTATCTCTTACAACATCCCGCAGCCCCGACGGGAGTTTTGTAAAGCTCGATTGGTCGTCGTGCGTATTTTCAAATCACGAACCTATTCTCTGAGGTTTACTAATAATTTTCTAAATACAGTTTTATTTTATCTAAATCATAAGAAGTTAATATTCAAATACAAATTAACATTCGTTGGTACTATGTACAAATGGTACAACAGCATTTAAATGCTTAGGTATACATATTTCGGAACAGTCAGTTTTTAGGGAACTACATAAATAAAAAGAACATTATACTTGTACAAATTATCCTAATACTGTATTAACTTATTAAACATTTTAAACGTAAGTTGTTTTCAGGCGAAACAACTTACGCTTAAAATTAACGTAATCTAAGCTAAATATTTATTTATTTAATACTACGTATACTTCATTGAAATCTTTATTTTCTACTTAAACCTGTGGTAGTGTAGGGAGGTTCTACTTATTTTAATACCTCTGTATGTTAACGTATAAAAAGAGACTGACTTCAGGCCTAACATAACTATTAAGCTAAATATGCAGAACTTATTGGTCCATGAACCACTTTCGAACTCAAAGGTTTGATGATTTTGAGTTCATCAGTAACAACAGTAAATCTCTCTCCAATCCATCCAAAATAAACACCATCAACGTTAAGTTCGATTATTTAAAATACTACTTAATCTAATATTCAGTTTATTGATTTGACTAGCATTGGCTTATTAGCATCACCGTTCATACGTTTCGTTTTCCTAAAAGCGTTTATAACGAAATCATCAGCGAATATTTTTCTGTCACTTTTGTAGAACGCTTCGATTTCGGCGAGAGATTTTTTTTCAGTTTCGGGGAGGAATAGGTACATGTATATTGTTCCTATGAAGCCGAAGATGGCATAGAGGCCAAAGGTACCACTGAGGTGGAAGGCATATTCTATGTTGTAGTTTGTTTTGGCTGCTCCGAAGTAGATGATGTAGCTTGAAGCTGCTGCAAGAGCTGTGGCTATTCCCCGACTCCTGGAAATACAGATTTTAGATATAGTACACTCTATAGAGTTGACATTCAACTTTGAGCTCCTTGAGTTATAAGTCGAGCTCCACGATAACTGACAAATGCTTGCACTGACTGGACGGGTCCACTCAAATCTGTGTGGTGCTTTCTTCAAAAGACCATCTCAGACATTACTCTGCATGATCTTCATGTGTGTATTATACCTTATTGATAACCCAAACGATTTTAAAAGATTAAAAGAGTAACCTATGGAGTTTCTTGCCAGTTCTTCTCCTTAGGAATCGACCAATGCACCGAACCGTGCCCCATTTTACCGACGTTTTATAAGTGCCCATGTACGCCTATGTGAAATAAAAATATTTTGATTTTGATTTTGATTTTGAACAAGCTGGATTATGGCCCATTTCTTCTCGCAGACCTTGTGTCCCAGCAGTGGCAATATCATCATCAGACTGGTGATAATATGCTAGATTCCTCCACAGTCATAATTTTATGCTAATAACATTCATAGACCGAATGTAATACTCGCATTCATTATATCAAAGTAGAAAAATGTGATCGCTATTGGTCCAAAACATGGTAGAATGAAAATTAAAGTAATAGAACAATAATATGGCCAATCAAAAAAGCCCTTCAGATGTGAAACATCCAGTTACACAGTTAATATTACATTAATTATTTGCTTTTATCGATATCATAACTAAATGTGTAGTGTCGAAAGACGATTACGAAAGAGATTATTTCTATGGAAAAATAAATTTGAATTTACGTGCCACACAGGAGGCGTCACGCCATGACAGTGTCTTGCCATTTCCCATCGCGGCATACAAGTTTTACTGCCAAGGCGCGCATACAGATGTTTCAGATCAAAGACTAACACAGAAAAGCTTTTACTAAAACTTAAAGTACTCAATAATAAAAAAAAAAAACACAAAACTAACTAAGCAGTACCTTTGTGCTTCCCTTTTTTATATTTTTATCCTTTTTTTGTATTATGTGTGTACATAAATAAATAAAACTTACTTAAAAGGAAAAACTTCAGACAGCAACACCCAAGGTATTCCAAGACTATTAAAGCAGATTAGCATCAGGAACAACACCAAAGGCAGGATCTCCTTCTTATCAGTAAACGTCTCCTTCTCATAAGAGAAGACACTGGAAGGAAGGTTGGTCCTGGCGTAGATGCTGATAGCAACGCTGCAGCAAGCAGTTCCTAACATAGAACCGATGACTAGCTTCCTCTTGCCGATAGTTTTGACTATAATAGCTGACAACATGCTCATAACGATGAAGAGTGCGCCTATGACAACCTGGAATTAAGAATGGAATTTATTGTTAATGGAATTTTCATCTTGAAGAAAATGTATTTGATTTTAAAACCGTTTTGAATTAACGATAATAACTAGTCAAGAAGTTCATCGTGGGTGCGTTTACGAACATTTAAACTCACACACACAAATACCCAGACCCGGAACAATTATCTGTAGGCCATACAAATATTTGTTCCGTGCGGAGATGTAACCCGCGACACGCAGCGCAACTGTCCAATCGCTTGGCTTGGTATTGTCAATATTGTAATAGTGCAGTGGCTAATGAAAAGATGTCGCTAGTAGTAGAGTCAGTGAGTGCATGAATTGAAACAGATTATTTATCGAGCGTTCTAATAACTGCATTACAGTTCATTTTAAGTTACTTTGAATATGAAAATGTCTCAGTCATTTTGTTATGAGGCTTTGAATGTGACTGTAATCAATGTCAGTCTTGCGTTAAAAGGCTTCTTTCGGGTTGGCACGTTCCAATGTCGACCTAATGTCTGTCCTCAGATCAAGATAAAGGTTAAAAGTAAGCCCACTTAATATAAAAAAAGAATAAGTGTCAAATTTCACCATTACCTACTATCTGCCGCACTCAGAGAGCTTTAATGATTACTTAGGCCATCACTTAGCAATGGTTTGACAGTTTGTCATACAAAAATATGTCAAACCTTTACTAAGTGATGGCTTAAGTAATCATTAAATATCTTTGACTACGGCATCGGCAGTATGCTATATTATTATTATGTAGAATGAAATTGAGAAGACCAACTTTTTGTAAAAATTAATCGATTTGCCCTCGAATTTGCTATTATGTTGTTTAGTTAATAATCAGAAACGCATTCTTAAAAAGATAATTATGTATCAATTCCGGTATTCTGTAAATAACTAGTTCCCTAAGGTTAACTACAATTCATCTCGGCTGTTTAATATACAAATAAGTGCATAATTTCTTATTGTTTTTGTCGAAATCTACCTAATTTTATTTATAATGCTTCATGAATTACAAATAAGACATTTTTAATAGGTGAAACGGGTCTCTGAATGGCAAACAATGTATAAAAAAGGGGAATTATAAAACGAAAGAATAAAAAATTAAAAGACTTAGCGACTGCTGATGAAATACTGTTTAAATAACTGGAGCGGTATGAATTTGAGTAAGCGAAATTTAACTAAACTAACGACGAATATTGACTATTAATAAAATCCAGAACGAGCTTACAAAAAGTTTGTTGTGATGAATCCATTTCAGATATTAAAATCAATAAGTGAGCGACTAGAAATACAGAAAGGGTAACTGACATAGTTTTACTTCTCCATATTTACATCTATATTTCAATTAAAAATTCCTTGTGTTTTATTTTCACACACACAATCTCAATCACTCACACAAACAGGGCGGTTAGGGAAGCGAGCGAACTGAGATCTCGACATACCCTGTGAACCCGCTACTTGGAAAACTTGAATGCAAGAGCAAGCGAAGCGAGCTCGGGACTTGAGGCACCACAACGTTTTTTTTTAAACCACCCAAAAGCAGGGGGGCTACTACTGCGGGGGTTCAGCGGGGCTCCGTCGACTAGGTCAAGGGGAGTTAAGTGGTTTTTCTATTCGAAACACTTCATTTAAGACAAAATGCCCTACAGTATAAATAAATCATTTGTTAAATATTGAAAAAAATGCAGGACGTACCGTTGACACTCAAATAAATATTAGGTCGCTCAACTATTATAAAGCTACTCATTTTGTATTATAAGTAACTCAATTTTTTGTTTGTTACTTGCTGTTCTGTTTATTTCTCGTCGCTCGCAGTCAGTCGCTCACTTAGTAATTCTATGACCCAAATTAATTATATTTGTCACTCAAAACTTGAATTTACTGTCACTCGTTTAAATACTACCATAAAGAAAATCGTTTAAGAAATCGCTTACTGTTTTGAAGAAATGTACCTTATTGATGAGTTCCTAACGACCACTATTACTACAGAGACGATAGTTCCTAAATTAATCTGTGTATCTGCAGCACAAACCACTTAACCATTTAAGAAAATGGTTTCTGAAAGAGGTGTGGTAGTCTGGAAATACTTACTACTGTCGTCTTTGGATCATACTTCATGCCCAACGCTTTGCAAACATTCACCATGTTCGGTCTCACCGGCAGCGCCCCACTCATGGTATAGAAGAAGAAGTACATTATCACCAGCAAAAATGGCTTCATGGTTTCCTTCACGAAAAACACGTGCTTTATCTTCAAGATTATGTCTTTAATAGTATTTGTTCTGTAATGCTCGCAAGGTTCCACAATCTTTCCCTCTTTGGCACATAAAACACATCGATTTAATTTTTCATAGTATTGGAGGAGTTCGTCAAATTCTTCTTTTACGTCTTCAGGTTTCGTCCAGCCTCGTAGACGGCAGAGAGAACTGAGAGCTTCTTTTTGACGGCCTTTAGATAGCAGCCATATTGGTGTTTCTGGTACCTGGAATTCATAGAGCATGTTTTGAGAATTTGGACTCGGGCATTTTTTTGTTTAAAAAATGTGTGCATTATGACTGATAAATCCAAGCTACTGGAAAGACAAAAGAAACATATTTCAAATCAAGAAACCGTCTTCTCTTGTGCATTACTTTCACAGAAGAAGCACGATAAATACTTATATTTCATTCATTCTATCACAGAAACAAACATTCACGACATAAAGGGTGTAAAAGTACCCCTAACGCAAACGAAGGGCACTTGTTCTCCCCACCACTGAGATCATTTTTTTATTCTAGACCATACCTGGGATAGTTACGGAGATATTTAAGATCAAAATTGCTGAAAAACTAGTAACTGAAGCTGAAATACTAGTTTTTCAGCTTATAACTTTACTTAAATTACCTCCATGACCTGTTTACTATTCAAAGCATCCACTAGCACAATGTTTTAAGAGTGCTACATTGAGTTTTACCGTAAAAATTAGATTTTAAACCCAAAAAAAGTCGTTTCCCAGCAAAAAGTTTTGCGTAGGGGTACTTAGTTTGATGTACAGAATGCTTGGTTGACAGCTGTGTGATGGGTTTATTTAATATTACGTCTATCCCTCTCGAAGAAAATACATCACACTCCAGTATCGATGTCAGTAGAGCAATGTTGAATAACATTGCACGATCATGAACAAAAACACAAAGCAGGATTAATCTCGCCAACTACATAGCCCACTATAATACCTTTCTAGTATTTTTAACATGCTCTCATAGAGGAAAGGCTTTTTAGTTCCAACTGAGGGAGAATTAATATAACAACCAGAACAGTGATCACTACAGGTATGTTGATAGGAATTGTGCCCATGACACGACCTTTAGCTCTGCAGCCGTGCTGACCACAAGTAGGTTAATAACACCTACTTGAACTTAATGACATACAATTGTAGTATGAAACAGCTGGCATTGAAAAAGGGCTAACGTTTACGGTAGCCTTTTTATAAAAACTTATGGTTAACATAAATATTATGGCCAGAACGGAGGTGACTGCTAAAAAAAGAAGCATGGAGGAAGAAGAAAATGCTGCGTCGACCACAAATAAATTGGGATAACGGTAGGACAGTGATGATTTATCTTGATGGTGTCTAGTTTTTTTTTTTTTTACTAGCCTGCTCTGTCCCACTCCAGGGCAAAGGCCTCCCTCCACTCTTTCCACTTCTCTCGAACCCGCGCGTCCTCCTTCCAGTTTTGACGGAACCAATCCAGTTCATCCCGCCATCTCCTTCGTGGCCTGCCACGACCCCGTCTCACTGTGTCAGGGCACCAGTTTCCTGCTATTTTGGCCCACAGATTGTCTGTGCGGCAGACATGTCCTGCCCAGTCCCATTTGAGTTGACCAGCCTTTTGGGCCACGTCAGCTATTTTTTTTGTGTTTAGTAGGTACCTACTATTAAATGTGATTGATCCAATACTTCGCAAAGTCGGTATCGTCGGTACCAGAGTAAAGATCACTTTGATAGTAGTGGGCACAGAAGGTTCACCAAGAATAAAGTTTCATAATTTAAAAAATATTCAATTTAATAAATTGACAACACTGCTAGTACACACAGTCTATGCGGATCTTTCATTGTATGGGAGATCTATTCAAAGCGAGGCCATGTTATACTGGTAATGTACAGCTTGATGTGTACTTATATAATTCCGCGTGTTACAGAGTACTATTCATTCATCAGACTTTTAAATCATTTTATTGAAACTTGTAAAAATTTCAACTCTTTCATGTATTCCTTATCAAATTAGATATAATGTTTTTTTGCAATTTGAACACTGGATTCCATTGTGTTTTGACATACATAATAAAATCATTATCATGAAGATATAAGACAAAACAACGTTATAGTGTAAACAAAGAATGATAAAATTATTAGATGTTTGTGTACATTTTTGCTTATTAAATGATAAAAAAACTAGTTCATTCAATTAAAGAAGGTTCAATAACCTGCATAAAAAATTAATTGATATAATATAACACCACTAACTAAAGAAAAAAACTCAATATTTTTATGTAAAGAAAACCAATTTATAGGACTGTTAGGCTTCAAAGTACTCCTCCACATTGCTGTCATCGGAAAATGTGTCTAGAAAACTGGCACCATGGTGCTTTTTTGTTTGTTTCGAAGTGGGGCAGACGGTCTTGCCCCAATTCGAATTTAAGAGATTCTCCGGTGTGACTCGAACTAGAGAAAAACCGAGCATTTAATTTATTCTACGCATATGATTTAACCATAGCTGTTGCCAGCGGCTTCGCCCGCTACAACTCGAAAATTATCCCACGGGAAGATAAAATCGGGATAAAAACTATTATGTGTTAATCCAGGTTATAAACTACCTATCTGTGTACCAAATTTTATGCAAATCCGTTCCGTAGTTTTTGCGTGAAGAAGTAACAAACATACACAGTCACACTCGCACAAACTTTCGCCTTTATAATATTAGTGTGATAGTGTGATTACAACAGCTTCAATATTAAAGGTGTGACAACTAGGCCAAACATGCCAGAAAAGCCTTACGTAACAGTAATACGGAAATGATGAACAGACGGAAGTCTCGGAACAGCCTTTGTAGTTTGACCGATATAGTTACCTGCCTGACGACTGTTTTGGTCAAGGTTGAGATGAAACTTGAAGGCAATCTTATTTACTGTCGTAAGATTGGAATCTGATATCATAAATCATCATTTCATCATATTTAAGTCGATTTGTAGCTTTTGAATCATCGGAATAAGGAACCCTAATATTATTGTTTGTATAAGTACCTAGTTCTCTGGGCAGTATGCATGAAAGAGAATTTTCTACAATCACTGTAAGGATCATGGCTTAATAATAACTGTCACTCGGGTCGACCTTTAGGTTAAGCCGCGCTTACCTAGGTTGGTCTGTGGTTGGGTGACTACCCATTACACACCGAACTTCCTCCGTGCCTCGAACACGAAAGCACGAAACACGTTAAGCTGTTAGTCCCGGCTGCAATGTAGAAATCTTTGGCAGTTGTTACAGGTAGTCAGTGACCTGAAAGTCTGATAACCATTTTTGCCAAGTGGTTATTGTATTACCTAGAGTATTAACTGGGTTGTGGAGGCTAGATAGGCAGTCGCTCCATGTAAAATACTGGTATTCAGCTGCTTCCGGTTAGACTGGAAGCCGACCCCAACATAGTTGGGAAAAAGGCTAGGCAGATGACGACTGTAAGGCATTTTTTAATACGAAGGACTTTACCTAGCACAAAAAAAGTTAATATTTTCAAGTAATTGTTATTAATTTATTTTTTACTACCTGAACCTCACAGCAGTGCAAACGTTTCATTCCCATCTTTCCATAGGGCAAGAATTTTGGCTACGGTTAATAGGAAAGTACTTACTTAATTTTTTTTTTTGAAATACGTAACTAAGTACATAATGATTTCTTAATTGAAATTTAATAGTGTCTTCAATGGGCACACGAGTATCAATGGACTCAATTGGACTGTCGACAAGCAATTATATTTATCGATTGATCTAATCAATCATTCACAAGCCTGACGACTGACGTACAGTGTGTGATAAAAAAACACAACTACACAATCTTGATTTCAATGAATGAATAAAACGTGGACAACGATACTTTAAAAATTAAATATAATGTTAATATACGTGCAGGCGAAGCAGAGCTGTGTGTGTTGGCCCAGCTAGTTCAGCTAACAGCAACACCTTCACGGCAAGATGTAATCTCTGCTCTGGCGGAAGCTATTTAAGCCCCCTGATGGCTTTACCGAGGCGTCTGAAAGCTTTCCACCTAAGCATACTTTGCCGTGCCCGACTTGAAAATATTTAAATTGATTCCGAACCCAAGTCAGCCATAGGAAAGATAATCTCTACAGATGGGGATTCATCAACTGCTCAGATCCCAAGCGGCATGTCTTCACACGCAATGGCCCACATTCTATCTGCTCCTGCATGCCCCGAAGCATGTGCACATGACGACACACAAGATCTTATGACTGTATCATTAGCGAGTGGAGTTCGAATAGCTGAATTTTGGCCATAATATGAAAATTTGACATCGACTCTCTATAAAGAACTTGCACTGGTGTGATGTTTTAAGGCCCACTTGTCACAGATGTCTATCTCTGCCTCTCTATGTCTGGTGCTCTTTGTCCCTATAACCTGATAATGCCAACAGGTGAATGATTTTTTTTATCAATTAATTTTTTCATCCTTGTTCAACTTCATTATTTTTAGCCATATTTTAAGATATTCAATGTCTCAACCTTCTCTTCAAATTGCGATGTCAGAAAATATTGCCAATATTTTAAAAGATGCATTAGTTCGCATTAATATATCGTATTCGAGTAATTTTACTACTAAAGAGAGTGCCTTATCAATATAATATATTAAACATATGCATTAGTGACAAGCACCTACTTCTGTAAATTATTTATTAACCGCTTTTTATAAATATTCATAGTAAATGGCGACAAGACCTTGCCCACCAAAAATATTACTCTAAAACCAATTAATTAACAGATAATTGCCCAAGCTAGAGTGTTTAATTAAATAAGTACCTATTAAATATTATAAACTTTTGTTTTTTAAAATAATATTTATTAGCTAGAATTTGTGGTACAATTTGCTTTAAAATTCAAGTAATAGGTCACCCAACACGCATTTCCGATTCGTCGGATTCATGTGCGTAATGTATATTTATCATTTATTTCGGTGAATGAAAACATCGTGAAGAAACTACCATATACTTATATCTACAGGGTTATTTCTAAAACACCGTTAACCTTGCAAGACTGTATTACTATCATCACAAACAACAACTTTTGTTCTATGACTTTATACAAAACATAATACATTTACCAAAAACAAAAGTTCAAGATTTCGTTGTCCTATCTAACACATTTCAACTCTGTATTTTGCTGTACCTACCTACGCCTGTCGCGCACTGTCGTAACTCGCTACGCTACGATTACCCCGCTCCCCTCGCTATTGTACTATCGTTTTCTTTTGCTTCGCAGACTTGGTAACATTTAGAGCGTTACAATTTAAATATTTTTATTTTTGTAAGTAAATCTGATGAACTAAAATATGATGAATTTTTAAAAGTCATAGAACAAAAGTTGTTGATTATGATGTTAGCAACTTAGTCCTGAGGGGTTAACGGTGTTTTACAAATAACCCTGTATATTTCTCGACGGCATGTATGTAATGCCACTTACCAAGTTGCACGCTAAACCCACGAGAAAGAAAGAAAAACAGTATTTTGTTCAATGCAAATGCTTTCGGCGCTCAAAGGACGTTAACACGCTGTTGATGTAGGTTTGTGTAATGTAGGTATAACAATAGGGATGTTTACTGACCTAAAAAAATATGATTCTAATTAGTCCGTCTTTGAGATTATCGAAAAATATTGGATACCTACGTATTTTTTGTTTTATGCGTCAAAATTCGTAAAATGTATAATTCATAATATTAACTGCGTCTGTGATCATTTTACGAATTGTAACGCAATTTATATTATTTTCCTATTATGACCTGCTAAAGTAGCCAATTCAGGCGCCCTTTGTTTTGTTTTTTGGTCGGTGGGAAATCATCAAATGACTCCTCCCGCTCTGGGCAGAACGTTAGGGAGTGTCAGACTTCTACTGACTAAAAACCACCCATGGTCCTTCTTAGCCCTATATGTCGAGGCCGCGGTGACTAGTGTACAACCCGCAGCCCCACCAGTCGGTGAAAGCCTTGAGGCTTGATTGACGCATCCTATTATTTTTAATGTTACAGCATCAGACATGTAATGTTAGTTCAACGAAGCTACAAATTACCCATCCACATAATATAATGATTGACGCATTATGTTACTAGTTGATTTGTTAGTTTGATCTAACAATTTACTTAGATAGACAAAAAAGTTGTTTTTCAGTTTTAATTTAGTTAGGTAAGTAGTTAGCAAATATCTCAACTGATAGATTGATGTATTTTTGTGTATTTTATAGACCTTATGTCGCTATTTCTTCTACACACCTAAAATATTAAACGGTGAAGTAGGTACGATTTGATGGTTCTGTCTGACCTGACGAACCTAATTTTGAATCTCAAAAGTAAGTAGGTACGCTGTGCACAGCACAGCGTAGGTACTTACTTCGGTAGACTGGATGAAGTCTTAGGTCTTATGGTAATTTACTTACCATAGTACCTACCATCTGAATTATATTTGAATTAATAAACAGGATTAATAAGATTTTAGTATAGGTAAGTTATTGATAACGAAAGTATTAGGTATAGGTACTTAACATTAAAAATAAAGACAGGTCCTTTAATATCTTATCTTTGATCGTTTGTTATTTGTATTTATAAGTAGTCAATACCGATATTACGTAATTTCATATAACACAAATGTTTGTCAAAAAAACTTTTTTTATTAGAGGAAAAACTACACCACCTTACACGCTTTCTGGCCTTTGATCTTAAGTGTGTATTAATTAAAGTTTATCGCCTAATTCATCAACAATTAAATAGTCAAGCTTTAACTATTTCTTACCTGATGTATAAAAATAGAGGATTGTTATATTCAAATACAATATAGCTGCTGTTTATCACATGCATTATAATTTTATTTATTCACAAAAGATATTCTGATTAATTTGTGAGACATTCGAATGGTTTACCATATGTATAGAAATTGATCATTACCAAACCAAATTAAATGGAAAATAATGAAATGTCAAATTAATTTAAAGCTTTTAAAATAAGTAATATAATCCAATTGAGTGAATGAGTCTATTTGGATAAATGTTATAGCCCATTCTTGGATAAAAATCTGTTGAGTATTTTTTTTTATATTTAATAGATCTAAGTGGATGTCTTACGTATTGAATTGATTTAAAGTTCTATTTATAACTTGTACTTGATTATGATTTCATTTTGTTAGCTTATAGACATCAGACCAAAATCACTGGGCAAAGTTCATCAGATGCTTTAGGTTTAGAGTTACCACAAAAATATATATTTGAAAAGGTCAAATATAATTACGTAGCACAGACCCTAGGTACCTATTTTGAATGAAAATTGTGACGTTAAACCACGTGTCATAGAGACAAGTTTAAAGATAATTAAGATTTTTAAGTAATTGTTTTGTCCTTGAAATTCTAACTTTTCTTTCGCTACATTAGAATCAGATTATGAAAAAAAAAAAATTTTCTTGTTATAAATAAATAATATAACAACATTAAGTCCTCAACAAGTTTTAAAAAAATATATAAAAAATGACGAATAATATAATGACGATGATATATTATGGGCAGTACCTATATTTAAATAATCAAATAAGTTGACATTTGTCGTTACTCATAACTTATGGTATAATGCGGTTTACATATTGAATAAAAGGGACAAACAAATAAGATCAATCTCATATATAAGATTAAATAGGTACTCTATTTAATAATCAGGCTGACACTACCATGGAATATTATTTAATTTTATTTATTTTAGATATAAATGTATTTTCGTAGTATTTTGGACACAATAATATTAATAACCGATTAGAATAAACGATTCCCCATATCATTAATTCAAAACACCCTATATCATTAATATCTAGAGATTGAAGACAATTTGACGGCACGGTTGGCGCAGTTGCTCAAGCAATGGACTGCTGCTCTGCGTGTCGCGGGTTCGATTCCCGCACGGAACAAATATTTGTATGACCTACAGATAGTTGTTCCGGGTCTGGGTATTTGTGTATGTGAGTTAAATGTTTAGTGTGGGGCAACGTTTTGTAAAAAAAAACTCATACTGGCCGGATATAAAGTATAACTATGAAAAAAAGAACCTTGACACGGAGTTGTATTCAAGATTTTTTACTCCTCTAGCTATGTTACTATGTTAAGAAACACAACCAGCCAGATTAAAAACTAAGATGCACTTATTATTTGCGAAAAAAGCTGTTCAATGGAGGCCTGTACCTACTGCAAGAAGGTTCTGTGTCCGAGGATGTAATCATTTAAATCAATTTTATTAAACACTTATGAATCAGTTCACAAAATTTGCCTTGTTTCTGTCGATATAGGCTAAAAATTAGGAACGTTTTAGTTGTTCGTTAAAACTATAGGTACCTTTTTATTAATTTATTCTGATATTCATCTACAAACTTTTAATTCATGCGTCAGCCAGTTTATAATCAAAATTAATTAAGAACAAGTTTTACAACATACTTATTTTAAATAATAATTTTATATTAAGCTGTAAAACTTATACTTTATTGTTTACTAGCTGACCCACGCAACTTCGTCTGTGTCACAAAAATAAATAGCTCAAAACCTTCCTGGATAGATCGACTATCCAACATTGTAATATTTTCTCAAATTAGCTTTCTAATGTTGAAAGAATTTTTTAAAAGTTTTCAGAGCGATATTTGAGTTAAATAGTAACAAACAAAAAATCTAATCTTTCCTCTTTATAATATTAGTTTAGATTACCTTAGATTATATTATTGAAGTGAGAATTACTATAGGTACCCATCTCTTACTGAAAATAATTCTATGTAACCAAACATTTTAGTAGTAACAATTGGTTACAGTGAGTCAATCATAATCTATACTAATATTATAAAGCTGAAGAGTTTGTTTGTTTGAACGCTATGATCTCAAGATCTACTGGTTGGAATTGAAAAACATTTTTTGTGTTGGATACTCCATTTATCAAGGAATGATTTAGGCTATATAACTTCACGCTACGACCAACAGGAGTGGAGCATAAATGAAAAATGTTGCAAAAACGGGAAACGATATTCCTTATTGAGAGCTTCCGTTGCGTGCGCTGCAAAAATGGTTTAAGTAATGCAAATATCATGTACGAAAGAAATGTTCCCCTTTAAAAGTTCTACAACAAAGTCCGCGACAGCATATATCTATCTATTAAGATTGACTTACTGTAACCGTTTTTTACTATTGAAATGTTAGGTTAAATAGAATTATTTATTGCGGAGCTTATTTAACACGGTATTAATATATATCTAAAAAAATGTGTTTGTTACAACGGAAATTTAATATAGAATATTTGTTTATTTTACTCTATATAGTTTAAATAAATATCTTATAAGATATCGCAATGTTAAAATGTCCGCGAGACAAAATAATTACGCGGTCCGCTGGCCCTTTTTTTTTGGCGGGTGGAAAATCATCGAATAACCCCTCCCGCTCTTGGGCAGAGCGAAAGGGAGTGTCAGACTTCTACTGACTAAAAACCACCCATGTTCCTTCTTAGCCCTCTATGTCGAGGCCGCGATAACTAGTGTACATCCCGCGGCCAGGTCCGCTGGCCCTCACGTCCCGATGTAGATGCGTGGAGATTCTGGCCTCCGGGAAATTCAAATTCAAATTATTTACTGCACCATATTATTTACAAGGTGTTTTTGTATTTGTTTTGTGAGTAGTGGTGGCCCAGTGGTGGCGGTCCCGACTTACGAACAGTTGATCGTGGGTTCGAACCCAGGCAAGCGCATTACTTTGTGTAATTTATTTCATCACCACTGTTCTCAAAACGGCGAAGGAAAACATCGTAAGGAAACCAGTAATATCTTAGAACAAAAAATTCGATGATATGTGACATCTACCAATCCGCACTGGGCCCGCGTGGTGAATTACAGCCCATCTTACTCCTAGAGAGGAGGCCTGAGTCCCTACATTGGAAACAATAAAGGCTGATGATGATGATTGTATATTTAACAGTAAGAGATAGGTAGGTAATTATAGTCATTCTCACTTTAATAATGTTTGTTTTCATTTTTTTTTTTTTTTAAAGCGTTGCCCCACACTAGGAATTTCTCGGTGCGTTCACAAACATTTAAACTCACATACACAAATACCCAGACCCGGAACAACTATCTGTAGGTCATATAAATATTTGTTCCGTGCGGGGATCGAACCCGCGACACGCAGCGCAGCAGTCCATTGCCAGAGCCACTGCGCCAACCGTGTCGTCAAATGTAATCTAAGGTTCTTTCTCACAGAACAAATAAAAGAGGTATTCTCCTTTCGGTATTTCTTTTATTTTGTTCTGTGTTCTATCTATTATTATAGAGAGGAAAGATTAGATTTTTTGTTTGTGGCGATTTAACTCAAAAATTACTCATACGATTTTGAAAATTCTTTCAGCATTAGAAAACGAATTGAAAAAATATTACTATGGATAGTCGATCTATCGAGGAAGGTTGGAAGTTATATAAGTATAATTATGACGCAGACGAAGTTGCGTGGGTTAGCTAGTAGGTAGATATATATATGCTGTCACGTACTTTTTTGTAGAACTTTTATAGAGGAACAATTTCATCGCATTTGTGTAACTTAAGCCGTTTAAGTAGCGCACGCAACGGAAGCTCTCAAAACAAATAATATTTTCCCGTTTTTGCAACATTTTTCATGTATGCTCCGCTCCTATTGGTTGTAGCGTAATGTTACAGCCTAAAGCCTTCCTCTATAAATGGACAACCCAACATAAAATAATTTTTCTATTCCAACCAGTAGTCCCTGAGTTTACCTTGTTCAAACAAACAAATAAACTCTTCAGCTTTATAATTTTAAGTACTTATATATTAAAATATATGAATTTTAACTAGAAACATAAAATATAATTTAGTATAGGCGATTTTGTAAACAAACTAACTACCGTACTCAGAGATATTTAATTATTACTTAAGCCGTTACTTAGTATAGATTTGACATACTTTTGTATGACAAAACTGTCAAAACCTTTATTATGTGATGGCCTAAGTAATCATTATAGCTTTCTGAGTGCGGCAGTAAAACGAACAACTAAGCCGTGAAAAAGAAATCAGGTTTTCAGAGAACCTCTTCTTGCACGCAATTTAAATAAAAATAGAACAAGTGTTGCTAGGCAGATTTTTGTCATTTCTACATCTCAATGAATACTAAGTAGAAAAATATGTTGTTATTATGTTCCGTAGATCCTCCTAACATTCATGTAAGTCATTAGTCATTTATTCATAAACAATAAATTGTATTTGAAATTACATGTTAATAAAAATAAAATAAAATTATATAAAGAAAGCAAAAAAATAAAAATGAGTAACAACACATAATACAAACAAGCCAAAACATTTCAACATCGCACAAAAAACATTACCACAATACAACATTATTTTATAAAAAATTCGCTAAAGTTCTTCAACAGCATATAGACACTTATTCAACAGGAAATTCTTAAGCTGTTTTTTAAAAGAACTTGAGTAAATAGCGCTTTTTACATGTAAAGGCAACTTATTAAATATTATAACCGATTGGTATCTAGGACTGTGTCTCACAATATTCAGGTTTGGCTGTACCTTGTAACGTACAATGTCTTGTTTGCGTGTGCCTTCTCTAATTTGTCGTTCTTCTGCTGTCTCTTGTTCATGTATATATTTGGCCATGTTACTTAGAAGTACAAATACATAAATGCTCGGCACTGTAAGAATATTCAAATTTCTAAAATGTTCACGGCAACTCTACGTTTGCGGAATACGGATTATTGTGCGAATGGCGCGTTTTTGTAACACAAAAGCTCTTTTTATGTTATAGTCATAACTATTTCCCCAAAACATTATGCTATTTCTGATCTTGGATTCTACCAACGCAAAATATACCATTTTTAATTGCTTAATGCTAATTTCTGTTCTAAGTGACCTTAAAGCATAACATGCAGAACAGACAGATGCATTTATAGCGTCTAATTCTGCCTTCCAATTCAAATGTTCGTCTATACGTATACCTAAAAATTTAACCTCCTTGACGAGAGCAATTTTCTCATCCTTCAAAACTATCCCTAAATCGTCCTTATTACGGGCTGTAGTTTTAAATAATATAATGTTGGTCTTTGCAGTGTTGATTAACAATTTGTTTATTGTGAACCACTCGTGAAATGCTTGTAAGGCTGCATTTACAGTCTCAGTTAATTTATCTATGTCATTTGCTGCTACTATGGCATTTGTGTCATCTGCAAAAATAATTATGTCAATGTCAGGTAGAATTGTAGTCATGTAATTAATTAAGTCATTAATAAATAAGATGAATAAAATAGGTCCTAATATAGATCCTTGCGGGACGCCTGAAGTCGTCATTCGGGTTGCTGATTTGTAAACTTTTTTGGAGCCATCTTTCGTTCTGTCAATTTCTACAAACATTTTTCTATTTTTCAGATAAGAAGCGAATAATTTCAAAGCTTTACCTCTAATACCATAATGCATCATTTTTAAAAGAAGTAATTCGTGGTCTATAGTGTCAAATGCGGAACTTAAGTCCAGAAAAATTCCAGCTACTCTCATTTTATTGTTAATTTTTCCTATCACATCATCAAGTAAAGTATATATGGCGTCAGAAGTGCCAACACCTTTTTTATAGCCAAACTGTCTTTCGTTTAACACTCTATTTACACGCAGGTAAATTATTATTCGTTTATTATAATTTTTTCAAATATCTTTGACAGTACTGGTAGCAAGGAGATGATGTAAGTACTTACTATAGATCCCTTGGGAACGATCTACATTCCTGATTTACCTGGCGCTTTAATATCTAAAACAATAAGAGGGAATTTCACCAAAAAAATCTAATTAGTCCGTCAGATAAATTTCCAAAAAAATAATGGACACGTATTTTTTCTTTATTCACGTAAACAAAAGATGATGTCGATACAGTACTTCGAAAAGTCGTGTGACGTCACAAGGTTAGTACCTTTTTACCCACAATGTGACGTCAAAAGTCACTCATAAGATGACACGTTTTATTTTCGTTAATTTTTATTAATTTGATAAAACAAAAAACACAAATATCCAATATTTTTCGATAAGCTAACAGACGGACTAATTCGTTTTTTTTTGTGAAATACTCTATTGTGTCAAGTATTAAGATTTTCACATCAATCAGTATACTTACAAAGAGCACCAACACCATAGTTGCGAGAGGAACAGTGAGAGCCACCAGCGCTGCCTGTCTCCAGGGTAAGACTGTGCCCAATAGGTATGCTACGAACATGCCAATGGCTGTGAACCCGTTGGTCAGGGTCGTGAGAATGCCTCGGACTGATGGGTCACTGGAATGTTAATAAAAACGGTTCGATGAAAAAAACACTTTTTAAATTATGAGTTCATGACGCAAGCTTAGAAGTATCAATCGGTTTCAAAGCCGTATGTCCAATCTCTAAGACGATATTCACATTTGTTTTTTTGGATTCAAAGTGAATACATATTTTTCTTCATTATAATATCGCTTCTTTTCCAGGTGCTATGGACCCGACTTACGAAACCTGAATACGTCTATTAAAAATCAAATAATCGTATCGTTAATTATAAATCAAATAAACTTGATAGTCATACATCTTAGTTTTAATAAATGATGTCACGGTTGGTGCAGCGGCTGAGCAATTGGACTGCTGCGCTGCGTGTCTGCATGTCGATCCCCGCACGGAACAAATATTTGTATGGCCTACAGGTAGTTGTTTCGGGTCTGGGTATTTGTGTATGTGAGTTTAAATGTTTGTGAACGCACCCGCGATACAGGAGAAATTCATAGTGTGAGGCAACGTTTTTAAAACAACAAAAAAAAGTGATCCGTTAATGCCCTTAGCATAAGCACACAGGAGGCCCAATCATTTGACACTTGCTGGCCTGATTATTAAGCATTATATTCCTTCCTAAAATATTAAATATATCATAAGATACATATTTGAACATTTATAATCTATTATGTGTGTCTATTTATTATTATTCATTTAGATAATTCCAGTTCGATCCAGTTATGAGTCAAAAATCAGTCACACCCGCCAAACGCCCGTTGTAATTCAATACATTATTGAATTGGATCCAAATCAAGGTCTTGTTTATTCAAGTCAAAACAGTCATAATAATTTGCCATGTTAATAAAAAGTAGGATGTGGAATGTCAGCATAATATATTTTGTCGGTGATTGTGTCACAAAAACGTATAGCAACAATGAGGTCGGTTAAAAAAATTGATGATCTAAGCTTTGTTTTATGTTAAATTGTAACTTATCTTTGTGTAGCATTAGGGTCTGTTCACACCGACCGGCTCGGAGAAGAGAACAGATTTTTATCACATTTAAAACAGAGCTTTGACTCATTGTAACAAGATTTATTTTGACATGTCATTACGCTCAAGAACAAAATAAAAAATTGATCTCAAAAACAAAAAAAAACATTCAAAACTGCGTAATAAAAAACTGCTCTCCTCTCCGAGCCCAACGGACCCCTGTGTGTATTACAGACCCTGTAGAATAAACGATTCCCTATATCATTAATTCAAAACACCCTATATCATTAATATCTAGAGATTGAAGACAATTTGACGGCACGGTTGGCGCAGTTGCTCAAGCAATGGACTGCTGCGCTGCGTGTCGCGTGTTCGATTCCCGCACGGAACAAACATTTGTATGACCTCCAGATAAACAGTTGTTCTGGGTCTGGGTATTTGTGTATGTGAGTTTAAATGTTTGTGAACGCACCCACGATACAGGAGAAATTCCTAGTGTGGGGCAACGTTTTTTTATAAAATAATAAAATTAAAAAAAAACATCCCAGACGGCATGGAGCCCGGACAGCTGGAACCTGGCGGGCCTGAGAGTAGTCAAAATCTTTCTATCAGTGAGTATGAATAACGATAATGGAAAAGTCTAAACTTTATTTTCTTAAAATTATTTCTACTTAACAATCGATATCATTTTTTGTGCACTTAAGCTGTTTCGTACACCTAAAATTATAATTTTACATAATTTAGATATTATTATACTTATTTTATTTTTGTAAATAACAATTTACAGAAATAAACTTTAAAATATACGAGTATACAAGTATCAAAAAGAGAAGAATTACAGGGCGTAAATTAATTAAGTACGTAACGTTAGGTTCACAGCTGCGGTTGTTTGGGCAACGCCAGAATGTCAGTCTTAGTTTCCACCGTGTATTGATTGATACCGTCTTCGCCTAAGGGCTCGTTTACGGAGACGCGGGGCGTGCGTCGCACGGCGCGTGCAAAACGCTCGTCGCGTGCTATTTTATTCATTTACTGCATTTTTTTAGGCAGGTCCACCGCAACAAACGCTGCATTTTAAAATAACGATCGAAAAAAACTTCTCGTAAAATCGTCGTTTGAAATCGTTAACGTTATCATACATCGCCATGTGCTTGAATTAAAAACGCGCGTCTCCGTAAATGAGGCCTTATTCTCTACCAATGTGAGTGTGAGCCACAATATTATCTCTATTTGTTCGCTGTTTAGTTTTTTTTTTTTTTTTATTGTGTGTACTTGTGGTATGTACCAAATAAATCTGTTTTCTTTATTTCTTTCTATAAGCAGGTACTCATAAATTGCAAGTGCATATTAGTTGACCGACCATTGCTACGATGGATGTGCACCTTTTGCACGCGTGATGTTTGCAACATTTGTGTGTCAGTCATGGATTTATGAGTAGCATTGTGGTGAGTTGCGGGGGTTGTAGCTGATGATCCCGTGCGAAGTTTAGCCCTTAGGTCTTTCCTACAAATGTACATGAAAACACGCTATTTTTCGTGGGCAAAAAATAAAAAACGCTAGCAGCTGCAATCCTAACACACTCATTTTGCTTCATCGGCGGTTATACATCAA
This sequence comes from Diarsia rubi, assembly GCA_932274075.1. Lineage (NCBI taxonomy): Eukaryota > Metazoa > Arthropoda > Insecta > Lepidoptera > Noctuidae > Diarsia > Diarsia rubi. Next base: position 10,793,324 of record OW026433.1, on the reverse strand, counting down.
GCATGAGCATTCAAACTGTGTATGTATCCTCACCACAGTTATATCTGTGATCCTCACCTTATTTCCCCGATATAGGTAATCGATGGTGCTTCCATGACACCAGTCCCAATGCCCAGCAAGGCATTGCCAATGAAGAGCGAAGGCACATCCCACGCGTAGTACATGAGTAGCCATGCGACCACATGTGGTATGTTGACCAGGAACAGAGCCTTCTTGCGACCGAAGTAGTCTAGTAGCGGCCCGGAGAATATGCTGCCCAGTGGCTGGCATAGAAACGCCATGCTACCTGGAAGAGAAGAATTGGTCACGTCAAGTTATTATAAAATAAAGGACATACATATGTGGTATTTACCGTATTTAAAACACAATTACAATTAAAACTGCCAGCGACCAAATCGGTTGCAAGAATAGTTAAGTTTCTTTTTTGGCAAATCTTGACCTAAACTACATAGTCGTGGATAAAGTGGGTTAACTATTAGGTACCTACACCTCTGCCTAACCGTTCGGGGATAACAGGCGTGATGGTATGTTAAGAAAGTATTTTTTTAGACTATTTGAGGATAAAGTGCACGATGACGAACAAGAACACCTCATCGACATTTTTATTAACATAGCTGAAATCTTTATCATCCTCGGTAACCAATGGATCTTAAAAATACCTGATTATAGACAAATACGTAAAAGCTTTTTATCTTTCTTTTTTTTTGGCGGGTGGAAAATCATCAAATAACCACTCCTAGCCTACATCTCTATGCTTCAGACTGCATACATATTGTATAAGTTATCAATGCAAATTGTAATGCGATCTCAAATAAGCAATATAATCTGTGTTATTGACAATAATCTAGATGCTAGAATCAACATTATGCTAGTCTCAGACTAGTTTATTTAAGTAGGTATGTCTAGGAATTATATATTTATTGTTATTTGTGTAACATGGTATTATTTAATACAACAATTGTCACTATTATTCAGTATTAAACAAACTGGGAAAGTCCTTAATTTATAAATGTAGGTTACGTGGTACGGTTAGTGTGGAAAATGCAGTTTATTTTGTGCTACATCTCTATGCATCGTAACTGCAGTTTCCATACTAGTTCCCCCTAGTTTCGGAGATATATTGAAGGTCAAAGTATCACATTTTTTACAGCTGTTTTTTTTTAAACAATAATAGTTTTCAGGTTATAACTTTACTTAAATTACCTCCATGACCCGTAGTATCCACTAGCATAATGTTTGAAAAATAATGAATTTGATTTATCACCCGAAAAAAAAATTCGTCTCCAAGCATTTTTTTTTTTGATGTTCATAATGCAACCAATTGACGGCTTCGTGAAGGGTTCGTTTACACCCTGTATAAATACTTTTTTTAATGATCTAAGAAAGTTAATGTTTCAACCTTTTTTGTACTATTTATTTAGTGCTAATTCGTTTTGACAGTTGGTTGTTAGTTTTGGCTTTCGAAAATAGAATCATGAAGTTATGTAGGTCGGGCACTTCACTGAACGAAGTTATAAATTAACATAACTAATAAGGTAGGTAATTACAAATAATGTATCGTTAGACTATCGAGTGAATTGTTTTTTCTACATGTGCGTATTTTTTGCTAAATATGCTGTAACTGGCCTTCTATTAAAGCATACCGAGGTATTAAATAATATTGATAATTTATTTATTAATTAAATAATCGTACCACTCTGTGAAGCCTCTGTGATTTTGAGAGCCTATTTATCTGTTAACTTCGGTCACTATTTTGGTTTAGAATAACGAAAATACATACCCTCTGTAAGGTTCCATGGACCCAAAAGTATAATGCTTTACGCGTTTACCGTAAACCGCGGGGTTTAAAATATTAAATTGTTGGCACGTAAACAGTGTTAAAAGAAACTTAATTTAATATAGTACCTACTCGTATTAAAAATGCGCTGTTGCCTACTCTGTGACGGGTCTTTTTAAACCCTGTAATATAATATTTCAATACCTACCATAATCCAAACTGCTAGTGGAAAAAGGTAAACCTTAAAAAAAACTGGTTTAAATTTAGATTTTTGATAAAATGATACCAAGCAATGATGGTAGATTGACGGTTTTCTATTTCAGGTACAACTGAAATTGAATTAGTCTAATACACAAATTATGCTAACATGGATCATTAACATAAGGAAGATGGCGTTTATTTCGAAAAATAATATCAGTTTATTCTGGGTTGATCAAATTTAGATGCATCCTTACGAGATAAGATAGCTGAAATGTCAAACTATTCATTATATTTCATTTTCTATTTATACGCAAAGTTTAAAATATACGACGCGCGTGACCAAATTCTTATTGATACGATTTAGGAGGTGGTTGGTGGTGGAGATGAAATAAATTATACTTACGTAGTAATGCATCTAACTTTGATCAAGTCAATACAGCTTAAAACGTTTTTATTGCTGAAATAGAAGCCTTTTTTTTTGGCGGGTGGAAAATCATCGAATAACCCCTCCCGCTCTTGGGCAGAGCGAAAAGGAGTGTCAGACTTCTACTGATTAAAAACCACCAATGTTCCTTCTTAGCCCTCTCTGTCGAGGCCGCGATAACTAGTGTACAACCCGCGGCCCCGACGAGCGTCGGCCCTTTCGGGCCCCTCCCATGTTGCTGACATTTCTTTGAGGCGCGCGTGGAACACAAACGCGCCGTCGACACGGCCTGTTTTCGTCGTAAGACGGACGGACGGCGAGTTAGTCCATCACTCACCGTCCACAGGCCCGCATCTACGGTGGTCGGAAGCCTCCCGCGGCGGCTGGGACGAGAGGTTCTCTCCCTCTCGCGTTCCGCCTCCTCCTTCGCTAGCATCACTGCTTCGCAGAAAGAGGCGATGGCGTCCCACTCCTCCTCGCCCCGGACCATGGCTTGCACCAGGGCCGGGCGCGAGAGGTCGCCGCCGCCGATCGCCGCTACGAGAACACGGCGGGGCTCCGCCCAAGCGGGGCACACCTCCACTGTGCGCTCCACCGTGTCCTCCGGCCGATCCTCACAATGGTGGCATCCGGGCGTTTCCTCCCGCCTGATTCGGTGCAGGTACCTCTCGAAACAGCCGTGTCCGGTAAGGACCTGCGTCAGACGGAAGGTGAGGGCGCCGTGGCGCCTCTCTAGCCACTCCTCAAAGAGGGGACTTACCGCCACTATCGTGGCGTGCCCTTGAAATAGAAACCTCCTCTCTGTTTCCAAGAGGAAGTTATAATGCACCACGCGGGTTCGATGCGTGTTGGTTATTGTCACACGTCAACGATAATCTACTTACTGTAGAATAATGACCATAAAAAAAATCTGTCTACCAGCAATGTGAGTGCTTAATCCTTTTTTTTTTGGGGGTGGTAAATCTCCAAATGACTCCTCCCGTCTGGGCAGAGCAGAAGGGGAGAGTGTCAGACTTCTTCTAACTAAAAACCACCCATGTTCCTTCTAAGCCCACTGTGTCAAGGCCGCGGTATCTCTTTCGAACAACCCGCAGTTAATCTTGGTTTCCACTTAAGCAGGAAGAACGGCACAGAAACTTGCAAGAGTAAACCAACCACAAGAGAGAAGCGAAACACGAACTGAACTCGAATCAATCAAGGTAAGTTAAATTCCGCACGCACCCTCACCGTTCCGCTTGTTACCACTTTGGAAACTGTGCCTAAGTTTACAGAAGGACAATAGGGATGTTTACTGACTTAAAAAAATGTGATTCTAATTAGTCCGTCTGCTAGATTATCGAAAAATATTGGATACGTATTTTTTGTTTTATCAAATCAATAAAAAATGACGAAGATAAAACGCGTCAAAGATTTGAGTGGGGGTAGGTGACGTCACTGACCGCTAAAAATGCCATACTAATGTCTTAGAGTGTGACGTCACACGAGTTTTCAAAGCACTATATCGTCCTTATTGTTTGCTTACGTGCAAAAATAAAAAATCGTGGGCAATATTTTTGGTAATCTATATGACGGACTAATTAGATTTTTTTTGTTAACTACACTATTACTCTAACCGAATAAGCTGTACTCACCAAACCACGATGCTTGTTTCTTAGTAATAGACAGTCCCTCTTTGGCACCCAGCACCTCAGGTAACACCATTGTTACGAAACTGATAGACAGGCCCAGCCCGATCAGTAAGAAATCCAACGCTAGGCATGCTACTACCTGAAAACGGATAATAAATTATATTAGGATAAATAAGTAAAAGAAAATCATCAAAAAAGCATCAAAGAACTCATTTTCAAACTTAAGCGCAGACAGTGTAAATCTTGGCCGGTGATAGCATGCTTCAAATATGTAAAACATATTCAAAGCACGATCAATATTAAGGTAGAAGCTCACATCCGGCCCGCGAAATTCTAATTTTCTTACGTTTTTGGCAATTTGCAGGCCAGTGCTTGGTTGTATGTTTATGAAAATTTGATTTGCGACTGTAAGACGTATGAAGTTACCGAATTATAACCATCAAAATTATCAATACAACCCTCCAAGTTCATTTTCATGTCAAGATTGATTTTTGCATGTAAAAGTCATTCTTTAGTAATTTAGTCGTCGTTCTTTAGTAGTTAGTAATTTTGATGGTTATAATTCGGTAACTTCATACGTCTTACAGTCGCAAATCAAATTTTCATAAACATACAACCAAGCACTGGCCTGCAAATTGCCAAAAACGTAAGAAAATTAGAATTTCGCGGGCCAGATGTGAGCTTCCACCTTAAGTAGAACATTTTAAATATTTGTATATTAGTATTTAAAATGTTCTATTTATTATTTATAGATATTTTTCAATGCTAATTTAAATATTTCGAGAGCCTAGAACAGACGCGCGGAACGTAATAACCGTAACGTAAATCCGAAAGAAAAGTCTTCGTTTCGCTCATTTTTATTATTTAGTTCCAAGGCTTTATTTATATCGCAACGCGTCGGGGGCCACGTGATGACTTCCGGCCACCGTAGACGCGGGCCTGTGGACGGAGAGTTATGGGCTAGCTCGCCGTCGTGTCGACGGCGAGTTCGTGTTCCACGCGCGCCTCAAAGAGATGTCAGCAACATGGGAGGGGCCTGAAAGGGCCGACGCCCGTCGGGGCTGCGGGTTGTACACTAGTTACCGCGGCCTCGACATATAGGGCTAAGAAAGAACATGGGTGGTTTTTAGTCAGTAGAAGTCTGACACTCCCTTTCGCTCTGCTCAAGAGCGAGAGGGGTTATTTGATGATTTTTCACCCGCCAAAAAAAGAAGGCTTTATTTATATCTAAGAATAATACGAAGCAGATAGGAGTGGAAGGCTATGGGGAGGTCTTTGCCCAACAGTGGGACAATATTATAGGGTGAGCAAAATAAATATGGTACTTATTGTGGTTGTAAACCAAAATACTATATGAAAGGGTGGAACAGAAAGTCGCGACTTTTTTTAACTGTTTTCGCGGACTTTCTACCTCTATTATTTCACCTCTATTTTTCTTTCTATATCTTTATTGTTCTACTTTTTGAGTTTTTTTGTCTAATAATTACTCTCGACAATTTTGATGCCTACTTATTTATGGTGGAGAAGATCCGGCTGTGTAAACATTTTAGTCCTCATACATTATGTAACATAGTTTAGATATATTAAGAAGTTTATGCTAAATTGATAGTCCACAAATTGAAATAAAATTTAAAAATTCTAGACCTTGGTTTTTGAATTACATATTTAATTCACTAATAAATAACAACTAATTGAATTTAAAGCCTTACTTTAGTCTAAGATTTGCATTTAACATGATTCTTATCTTTGATGTCCTCACTTTTTTAGATTTTGTGCCTTTTTTTAGAACAATGCACTGGAATGGCAAGCAATCGGCAGATTACGCCAATTACATCAAAAGATTCAAAAAATATAAAGATACTTAGTAGGTAATAATAGAAAATAGATAGTTAATAGATATATAAAGTATACCACTAAGAAAAAAAAAATACCTGAACTCTATGCAATTACATTTGGGAGCAAACGGCAGATTACGCTAATAACATTTTGGTCGTTCCGTTTCGTTGTTTGCAAGGAGTTCGGGTATTTTATTTTTTATAGAAGTCATCTGTGTAGTTTCTATCTTTTAAAGTAAAATAAAGTTGTGGATCTACTATCCACAACTTTATAAGCCAGACTCCATACTATAATTATAATTAAAACCTTATTTTCGGCAGTTGTTGAAAGTAATACCTGAATGGCCAACCTACCTTTAGGAACTGAGTACTAAAACTTTGAGAGAACACTAGGCACGCGCACCAAAGTGAAAACTTGTCTGGTGCATACGAACGGTTTTTAGGGTTCCGCAGTCAACATGGAACCCTTACGGCCTTATTACAAAAGTCGTTAAACCTGGGTTTAACTTAGACTTGGTTTATCTTGCATGCCACTTTCACTTTTTTTGGAATATTATCGAAGTGAGACGGCATGCGAGATAAACCAAGTCTAAGTTAAACCCAGGTTTAACCACTTTAGTAATAAAGGCCGTTATACATAGTTTCGCCATGTCCGTCTGTCTGTCTGTCTGTCCATCCGTTCGTCCGCACGATACCTGAAAGATTTTTAGTACCTACTACAAAGCTGAAATTTAGCATGAATAAACAAATGAGTTACGCCGACGAAATGGTAAAATAAACTTTTGATTTTTTTTTCGCGTGTAGTCCATTGTGTAGGGTGTCGTTAGATAGGTCTTTTAAAAATATTGCGAGTTTGCTCATCCACTTTTTCGATTAAGAAATTCGTTTGTGAAATATTAACATAATAGTGCAAATTTTTGTTACACTCAAGTCTAACGTTTGGGCTTCTGAAAAAAATCATGGTAGTAGTATAAATAACGAAAATAAAAGGAAAACTATCGCAGCTGAGTAGGCTTTACAAGTTTACGAGTAATAGTCGACCAACTTTTATACACAATGACATTGTTAACTTTTTCAAGTATGATACTAATTTTTACTTTTTTGACCAATATTTACTTGTTACTTAAATATTTTATTTTTATTTTTTAATTTAGTTTTGTATTTTTTTTTACAATCAGTGGCTGCGCGATTGGAATTAATGCTGCGTTGCGTGTCGCGGGTTCGATCCCCGCACGGAACAAATATTTGTATGACCTACAGATAGTTGTTCCGGGTCTGGGTATTTGTGTATGTGAGTTTATGTTTGTGAACGCACCCACGATACAGGAGAAATTCCTAGTGTGGGGCAACGTTTTTTATAAAAAAAAAAAAAAAAACTTATAAAATGTACTTGTATAAAATTATTTCCTATATAATGTATGGGAGCGCAGGTCTAAAAACTGCAAATGGAAGTTTGTTTTGACAAAAAAAATCTTAGTTCGGAGACAAGTAAGCAGACCCCTGCTTACTTGTTTTCGAACTAAATAATAAGTCAGTTTAAATTAATTAGTTTAGTAAGTTCATATTTTTCACGCCGTCTGTCTGTCCGCCCGTATGCCACAGCCACTTTAGGACTACACAGTTGAAACTTGGTAGGTTGGTGTGATTTTTATATAAAAAACTAGCTGAACCTTGTATGCGTTGCATTGCACCTTTTCTTACCTACCCTATCTTTTTTGATTTGGGGGGGGGGGGGGAATTCATCAGCTAGCCTCTCCCGCTCTTGGGCAGAGCGAAAGGGAGTGTCAGACTTCTACTGTCTAAAAACCACCCATGTTCCTTCTTGGCCCTTTATGTCGAGGCCGCGGTATCTCTTGCGAACAACCCGCAACCCGTCGGGGCTGCGGGTTGTAAACTCTCCCGAAGGTTACCTAGGGAATACCTAACCTTCGGGAGAGTTTAGAAGGATGAAAAGTACTTTACGACCCATTCTGATACCTACTGATTTTACACTCAAAATTTTATAAAAGCCGTTTTCGAGGAGTATGGCAATGAACCCTGTGTGTGTATGTGTGTATATTTATTTATATAGATAAAAGATTTAAGTTTTAGGATTAAACTCTCTAAAGGGTGTAAAAGTACCCTTAACGCAATCGGAGGGCACTTGTTCATTGCGATTGATTTTTTCATTGATATTTTATTGTTCTAGACCATACCTGGGAACCCCCTAGTTACGGAGATATTGGGGGTCAAAGTTCCAAATTTTGCACAGCTGTTTTTGTAAATACTAGTTTTTCAGGTTACAACTTTACTTAAATTACCTCCATGACCCTTTTACTATTTAAAGCACATTTGATTTTTACCGTAGAATGAGATATTTGACCCAAAAAAAAAATTGGCTTCCCAGCAAAAATTTTTGCGTAGGGGTACGTAGTTTGATGTACAGAATGCTTGCTTTACGTTTGTGCGAAGGGTTAATTTACACCCTGTATACATATACTTGACCCTTATTTTTTGCATCAAACCTATGTGTATGGTTAAGTCTATAAGTATATGTCTAATTAAATTTTATAAAAGTCAAATTGTTTCAAAGATATATACTTCTTTCCTTTAACTTTTCAACATAAATATATGCTCTACAGCATATATTTTTTAAGATATTGATTTTCTCGCAATAAAAACTTTCAACCGAAATTGGTTTCAACGAGAAACTCGTATTATAGTAACAAGATTTTGAGATATAGCACATTTAAAAAACCGCAAATATAAATTTGTCATTCATAAAAAAAAGCAAACTTATCACTAAATAAGTATTTCTGTCGCCGATAAAACCATAAATAATACAAAATACTACTACTATGATGGTACGGACGGAACACTTTATGTGCGAGTCAGAGTCGCACTTGGCCACTTATTTTTTTATATGAAATGGGTCAAAAACAAAAAGGGTGAAGACGAATCATACTTATTATCCCGATACTACTGTTTCCAAATTTCCGGGTTCCACGCGAGCGAAACCGTTTGCATCAGCTAGTGAAATCAAAAGAGACAAGTTGTTATTATACTTAATTAGCTGATGCCCGCTTCACCTGTGTGGATTCCTCGAGAACAACTCTATCCATTGCTGAAAACAATGAAAATCGGAGCAGTAGTTTTTGGGTTAATCGCGAACAGACAGACAGACGCGGCGGGGGACTTGTTTTAAAATATTATGTAGTGATGTAATTTATTGATTGAGCTCTAAATATGAATTCCTGACAACGATTTTAAGGTCGTTTACGATGTCTTAATATGTGTAATTATTAAGCGTGCTTGTATTATATTTTAATTTCCTTGTTTTATTCCATAAAAAGCCTTCTGGCCATAAAATACTTACTCCTATTAGGGTTTAAGAATGGATAGTTATATTCATGTCATGGCTTTTAATAAAAATTACAATTCCATGTTTGAACTTCACTCAGTTTTATACTGTCAAAGCAACAGTTTCTCCTCGACAAGGTGGCCCGTGAAAGTCGATTTTAATTACGTTTTTGTATTTTGCCGGTGAGTGTCCTGTGTCAGTTTGTATCTACACTAATATTATAAAGAGAAAAGATTTGTTTGTAACGGATAGGGTCCGAAACTATTGGACCGATTTGAAAAAAAAATTCACCGTTAGGAAAATACACTATCTCCGGGTGACAGGCTACTTATTTTATCCCTGTATTCGCACGGGAACGGGAACTACGGGGGTGAAGCCGCGTGACGTCCGCTAGTGTAAAATAAAATAGGATTCGCAAACGTAACAAATGTGACTTTACACAGTAATAAGGATTAAAATCACCAATGCAACCCAGTTCCTATTAATATAACTTCCTTGAATGCCTTTTTAATCAAATAGTCACTCAATGGAACTAAATCAACTCAAAAAGATTGTAAGTATTAATGATTTGAATGACTCTATCTCTATAAATACATACGCATTATGTGCGCGAATCATATTACCTATATATTAATAAAAAAAAAACCTGACGTTTACCGGCAAATAGCAAAAAACGTAAGAATATGTGAATTTCGCGGCCTACCTTAGCGTATCCACCATAAGTGAAGACTTAACACTATACAGGTATGAGTTTGAAAATGCTATATCCTTGTCGACGTAAGGTAACAATCATTAGGTACAGTAGGAAAACCTCAGTATTACTAGTTAAAATTAATTAAATTAGTGCTCGTGACTCCACAGGAAATACTAGTAAAAATTTTACTTTAGGATCGAATAACAGTTATTGTCAAGTGATATAGTGGTATATTGAATGTCGCAATATTGTTAATTTGTAAGCTATCAATCAATCGATTACAAACTGACCTCATTATCATCAGCCTACGTTCCCACTGCAGAGATGGGGCTATTATCCACCACACGTGCCCAGTCTGGGTTTGTAAATGTCACATGTTTTCGAATTTTTTGGTTCTCTAAGACATGATGACACGAGATTATAAGACACGATGTTTGCAAACTGACCTATGTTCATTGAATGTTATAAAAATAACACGCGACAAAGTGCTGACGTATTTTTTTATCATTTTTTATTTATTTGGTACCTATATTTACCTACTAAGTGCAACGACTTCTTATCTTTGTAGTAGACTATCACTTCAAGTCATTCGTTTCTAGTGACAAAGTTATCGGAACTCGATCTTATTCATTTGTTTTTGAACAAATACCTATTCACTATTTATTTTATATCTACATAAAGATAATCTAAAATGTTTTATGGTCCGGCCTTATTAGCCCTAAAACCGGTAACCATTAGGGTGTGACGTGTTCTTGAGAACAAACAAATGTAAGGTGGGACGCCCTCAGGCTAGCTACCTAGCCTTTTCTCAACATTGGGGTCGGCTTCTAGTCTAACTGGATGCACAGCTGAGTACCAGTATGTCACATGTAGCGACTGCCTGTCTGACCTTCACAATCCAGTTGGTACAGGGTAATATGCTACCCTAAGTAAGACTGCAATGGTTGTTTGACTTTTAGTTTTTTGACTGATTACAAGTAGCAGTCAGGACCTGAGGCTTTACGTGGTTTTCGACGCACGGAGGAATCTCGGAATGTAATGGGTGGTCACCCATCCACAGACCAACGTACCTAGGGAAGTGCGGTTTAACCTGAAGATTGATCTTAATTGATCCCAGTGGCAGTTATTATCTAGCAACGAGCTCGATACCAAACTATTTTAGTAGGAAAATCATTGAAGTTACCTACTTCATACATGCTATTGTCTTGGAGTTGTCTTTTTGTAAAATATGCATCGATTCATTCACAATTTTATACTGATAGAGATCACTATTAGGTACACTAGTTATTGAACATTGAATTGATAGATTGTTAAATGAGTGTCACTGACCTCAAATTGATTCTGATCTCTAGCAGGCTAATAAAAATTTATAATGGTTATGTGCGTAGCCTGTTGTGTGAGATAAAATCGTAAGCTGTTGTCGTACCAATTGAATATTGTTTTACCTTGTGATTGACGAAGGACGGAACCGTCAGTTTTGTTCATAAAACATCGATTATTTATTAGTAATCAACGGATATTTTATTCTTGATTGCACTGATACTTCGCAAAAAAATACTATAAAACATGTAAATATTAGTTTTCTTCCATAAAAACTTTTCACACAACAAAAACAAATGAGCGCGACTGAAATTACATAACTATTTTTCTTCTTTAGGGTGAGGCCAAACGAGCGTAATTTTGTGAGTCGTCGCAGAAATTCTGCTGCTATAGGTTTCATACAAAAGTCCTATTTTATTCACACGGCGACGCAAAATGAGTTGTCTCAGTGAACACAACACACACAATTTCTGCCACCGAAATTCTGCGACTCTCGTCTCACAAAATTACGCTCGTTTGGCCTCACCTTTATTGTTTCCCGCGAAAAACGAAAATTCGTTTTTCGAACAAAAAAACATTAAACCAGCCAGTAATTTTGTGCTCCGGAATTGAACTGAAGTTATTTTTCAAAAAAATCTACTCTTTTACAGAATGTAGGTAGACCGTAAAATGAAATGACATGTTATAATTCTATTTATGTAGGTAGGTACATACTTTTGTAATTTTTTTAGTTCTTTTTACTGATAAGTATGAATGCTTGCAGTCCTTTTTGATTTAGGTACGGAATAAGCTTTTATTTGAAACTGTTATTTCCTTTTCTTACTATAAAATATATTGTCTACATAATTGAAAAAAAATAAAATATTTATCATTAGTAATTTCAGGTTAAAATAACAAATAAACACTTACCTGAGATAAAATAACTCTGGATCGGCCGAGTGGCTTTTTATCTTCGCCAGTCGTCATTTTAATTGCTTGTAAAATACAGTAAGGCACACTGCGCTATTGAGTTATAAGTTATGAAAACACAACAATCACGTATTAAGGATATATTGACACTGTTCGCACATAATATTTGTAGAAGATTTATTGGTGCTTTGTGATAACATTAGCTAGATAACTGTCTAATTCTCAATATAAGTTACTGTCAATGTGAAAAGGTCTGACAACTTTCATTGTTCCTATAGTCATTTTTGTTTACAATCAATAATTCTTCGATTTATTATAGGAAATATCTTTTTTGATCTTCTTTTTTTTGCTTATAACAGAGATTAATATTGCACAGTTTCTATTTGAATTCACAATTAAGGTATGAAGTAAATGTAGTTAGAAGGATTTTATTACACTACGGGAAACAGGCAGTTCGAAGTTTAAACGTTATGTCAATATGAATGTACAGTACGATCAAATTATCTTGGCAGGTCTGAACATAGGCTCTGCGAACTTTTGCGCATGTATACTCGTGAAGAAAACTGTTATTGCCAGATAAACACATATACGATCAGAAAATACCTAATACAGTGAGAAAATACAAATGAAATAAATATCAAAACACTTTTAGATACCTAGTCTTACATTTTTAACTCCATTTTCTTTTTCCCCTTTCATATTGAGTTAAATCGTAAATATTTTTTCTCGCCTGGCGATTTAAAACACTACTATACTTTGGTGGCATATTTGACGAAATAAGTGCCCACTAACTTTTCTAACAAATAATAAAAAATAACAGTAATAAAAACAACAAACAAAAACACAACGAAAACTTTTCTAATCGAATGTGCTCAAGACAGAGATAGCAACACAAACACTAAACAAATGCTGTCGTGTGACTGAGATATAATACCTCGTACCGAATATTGCCGAACTTGCACGAAGGTCACGAAGTTAACAAAAAGAGCTGTGCATGTGCATGTGCAATGGGTGTCGTTTAATCGATTATTCTTAGAATCGATTGAAATTAAGTAATAAAAAGATGTTTCTATTCAATTTTATATTGAGGTTTTAAATATTCGTAAACATTCGTTATTCAAGAAGTCTGTAATAGATTTCTAAAATATAAGTAAATCATGGCTTTTAACAGAGAAAACATAATGTTACCATACATTTTTTATGTAATAAAGACGAAAACTCAATTATTAATGATTAAATTCACTTTATTAGTTAATGTATTCACTTAAATATCTTCTAAACACTAATAATAACGTATTCCATATAAAACTAATCGATTACGATATTTGATCGTATAAAGGATTGATTGTGTTTAAGTAAGGTGCATCTCTAGCCTAGACTACCGCCCCCCGAACTTCACCTCATGTCACCATTTGGTTCCTAATAAATGTTACTGCGCAGCGTTCTGCACGAAGTTCGGACCTGCCAAGATAATTTGTTCGAACTGTACCATCGCGCACTGATTTCAAATACGAAATGCATTTCCTAAGCGTCTGCCATATTGTTTCTAATTGAATAGTTAAAAGTTTCATAATGATTGAAGATTACTGATTTGTTTTTTTGCCATTAAGTGTGTTTAAATTAAATTCTGGTGACGCACCAGTTTTTCGACATTGCTCAACGCGATAGACAAACAAATAATAGACAAATTAATATAACGATGGCCGATAAAAGTTGTTGAATTGACATTTTCAATTGTTAAAAGCTTTTTGTCAGTTTAGCAATAAACATGTTATCAATGTGTTCTAATTAAATTGTGATGAGTTTATCATGTTTGTCTTTTTAATAATGAAGTGGAATTTAAAGGCTTAATAATAATTGCCATTTGGGTCAATATTTAGGTTAGGCCGCGCTTGCGTAGGTTGGGCTGTGGATGGGTGACCACCCATGACATAACGAGTTTCCTCCGTGCCTCGGATAGTACGTTAAGCTGTTGGTCCCGGCTGTCATATATAGATATTTGGCAGTTGTTACAGGTAAGTCAGACGCCTGAAAGTCTGACAACCATTCTTACCAAAGGGTACGTATTACTTACCCATGGCAGTAATAACTGGGTTGTGGAGGTCAGATAGGTCGCTCCATCTAAAATACTGGTATTCAGCTGAATCCCGTAAGACTGGAAGCCGAACCCAACATAGCTGGGACAAGGCTAGGCAGATTATGACGACTTATTTATTTAAGTAGGTAATGGAAACAATCGAGCTTCTCTCTCACAAACTAACGTAGGTCCAAGTGTGTTAAAAGGTCAATCCTATTAATCTTATCTCAGTAAATTAGCGTCACTATAATTCAGCCCCCAAGGGGGTGACCACACCCGTCTGGGCCGCGGGTTGTACACTGGTTATCGCGGCCTCGACATAGAGGGCGAAGAAGGAACATGGGTGGTTTTTAGTCAGTAGAAGTCTGACACTCCCTTTCGCTCTGCCCAAGAACGGAAGGGGTTATTCGATGATTTTACACCCGCCAAAAAAAAAAAGGGGGTGACCACACTCATCGACGTGAAATCGGCTGGAGCCGGTTTTGAAAGACCCGGGTTAGTCAGCCAGGACCATATGTCCTTGCAATAAAAGCGATTAGTCTGACAAGGTAACGATCCGACCTTAATAACATAACGCGTCTTTATTTTCAGGGTATTTTAGCCCATACATAAATTCCTTTCAGACTAACATAAATAATATAACATAATACAGCTATACAGTGATATAGTTGTCGCCACATAAAAAGAACGATGAGGGGAAAGCGTGTGTTCGCGCATGGGTATACTCGCGCACAAAACTACTAAGCCTATTGTTTTATTTTCGAACTATATTGCTTATTAGTAGGTTGACATCGAATAATATATTAAATCAAATATCTTTTATTTGAATTAAAACACGTTTTGTGTGTGTGTTGTAAATGTGTTCAATTAAAAACACAAATTCTTCTTACTGTAGACTCACAACATTTTTTTGCCTCTGCGCCCGTTCGATGCATTGATTTAAATTATCAATAATATTATTATCAGCCTCTCTTTTCAAAAAACAATTTACGTCATAAATCTATTTTTCTCAAATGTTATGTAAAACAATTTCGTAAAACTTTTGTGTGTGATAGTATTTTGAGAACGACGGACCAATAGCGTATCGCCAAAAATGCATCGCATTTTGTCCGGTACGCTATTGGTCCGTCTGTCCCCCCCCCCCCCCCGCCCCTACTTCATTCCACCAAACAGACCGATAAATCGAATAATGCGCAGCTTGACCTCCAGCCTTCATCTTACGTAGTACGTGGTACGTGGTAGTTACTCTGATATCCATCAAATCAAATCAAATCAAATCAAATCATTTATTTTTTGCTGAATACACTGTTACAATGGTGTTATAAGAATTACATGTTTCAAGTGATTCTACCGTAAGGCATGCAAAATTTATACAGTCATAGTTATTCATAAATTAATCAAGATAGACATTGGAATAAATAAAATGAAATGAAATAAAATTAAACGAAATAAGCGCGATACAATTATAATAAGTTGAAGTCATAGTGGAGAATAAATTATTTTTTAAATAATAAAAATATTTAGATTATTTCAATGTCATTCCTAGAATTATTACAGTACATTAGCGGATTAGTTATTAAGAGATAGGTACATGCATAATTCATATAATTGATTTTACTTGATGTCACTGTGAGGTCTTTTGTTTGTCAAAATTATCACTGAGGAAGTCATTCAAGTTATAGTAGCATTTGTTAACCAGAATTTTTTTCAGACTTTTCTTAAATAGGGCCGTATTCATTGCCCTTATTGCTTTAGGTAATTTATTGAAGATTACAGGAGCCATATGGAACACACTCTTGTACATTAAAGAGGTACATGTTCGGGGTACATAGAGGTGAAGTGCGTCCCGTTGTTGCCTATTTTTGATTTCTGATTAAATAGGTTTTTGGTGGTTTTCACAAATATTGAGACCTCATAGATATACAGACTTGGGAGAGTCAGAATGTTGTACTCCTGGAAAAACGGTTTACAGGTTTCGACCATTTGAAGCCCAAACATAGCCCTTAAGGACCGTTTTTGTGCTTTAAAAATTATCTCAATATCCGTCGAATTTCCCCAGAAAATTACACCATACCTCAGTACTGAAGCAACTAAACCATGATATGCCGCTAACAACGTATTTATATTTGAGAACTTTCTGAGTTCATGTAGGGCATATACTGATTTATTCAATCTCTTGCACAATGTTTCAATCTGGGATTTCCAATTTAACTTATTATCCAAAGTAAGACCAAGAAATTTTGTAAATAGGACTTCAGCACAGGTTCACCCTTATAGTTAATCTTAGGTGTACCTGCATTTATACGCTGACTAAAATGCATTATTTTCGTTTTCCCAATGTTTGCCTTCAGATTGTTACTATCTAACCATTGTATGATTGCATTTAGGCTACTGTTTATATCATGCTCGTAAAATGTTCTGTCATTACACTTAATTGCAACGGTGCTGTCGTCAGCAAAAAGTGTCATTGGGTTTGAGTTCGCGTTCGGAAGGTCATTAATGTACCTATATAATGAAAAGTAGTGAGCTCAATACGCCTCCTTGTGGGACACCGTACTGAATATTACGTCCCCCTGATAAATATGTCTCCTCCATCTTAGTTCTACTATTAATTATATTAATTTGTGTATATTGGGTGCGGTTCTTGAGGTACGTTTCTGTTAATTTTAAAACGTTGCCCCTTATGCCATAAAACTCGAGCTTATATAGTAAAATGTCATGCACCACGTGATCGAAAGCCTGTGTCATGTCCATGAAGATGCCGCAGATCGGTATTCGCTTGTCGACATTAGACATTATGATTTCCACGAACTCATATAAAGCAAGGTTGATACTTTTATCTTGTCTGAATCCTTTTTGTTCCTTAGCTAAGATGTTATTGGTTTCAAAGTATTTAATCAGGTTACGATAAATGTATTTTTCAAAAATTTTTGAGACGATTGGCAGTAAGGCAATAGGTCTATAATTAACCATGCTTTCTTTACTCTCTTTTTTATGGATCGGTTTAATAATTGCTACTTTTAATTTTTCTGGGTATATACCAGTTTCAATAGACAGGTTTAAAATGTAACTCAGAGGTTGCGAAATACATTCCGTTACCAGCTTGATGACTTTAGTGCAGATACCGTCATATCCTACACTATTGGTGTTTTTTAGCCCTTTTATAGTTTGTTTTATATCTTTTGGCAGACATGGCTTCATGAAGATTTAGTTTAGTCTAGATGTTAGGTATTGCTTATACTGATTGATGTGCGTAGTATTAATAGGTGATATCTTATCTACAAAATAGTCATTAAATTCATTTGCTATGTCATACGGATTTGTCACGATATTACTATTTGATTCATGGGATAGATTATATTATAGATTTATATTATATTATAGATTATATTTTAGATTATATTATATTATAGATATGGGATAGATTCTAGTGGTCTATTTTGCTTTGCAGTATTAATAATTTGCCATACAGCTTTTGGTTTATTACTAGAGTTTAAGATATTGTGATTGTTTTGCGCTCGTTGGGTCAAAGATACAATCCTCTTCAGTCTTTTGGTGTATTGCTTCAATTTTGATTTATTGTCCACACTTGGGGTTTTTCTATATTTCCACAGTAGTTCACGTTTCTTAGCGCTACAGGTCTTAATACCTCGTGTTGCCGACTGGCTGGAACTTTGTATTATAAACCTTTTTTAATATTTGTTTTTTTATGGTTTGTTCTTTTATATTTTTAAAAAGAAACTGTTTCTTTTGCCTTTGATTGTGTCTGTCAACCTGCTAGTATTTTATTATAATAAAGCTACTTAATAATAACCACCATCATTTTCCTTTAGTATCGTCCTTATATACAGTCCACACGCACACCAACATTTTTGGTCCATTCATCGCCTAAATTTTACCATCCTATTCTACATAAAATCATTACGATGGTGGTTACACGTAGCCAAACTAAGTCAGTTGTGAACCCTACGGCACAAAACCCCGCTACATCGCATCGCGAAGGAAGTACCACGGTCTCTCTCCGCGACTGTGACCAGCCAACGCCGTGTGGGAGCGGCACTCATCGAGCGGCCACCGCAACTAAGGACTCGCAACCTGAGGGAAGTATCAGAACCGTTGCTCACCAGCAAAAAACAAGAGTACTCCCTACGAGTTCCAGGGTCGAAACCAAGCAACTCGACAAACACCAGACCCGACAAAGTACGCATTCACGCACTTCTTCTATACTCGCACAAAAACTGGCCATTGAGGCCGAACTTCAACATCGGCGCGTGGAGCGTGAACGTGAGTTACTACAGCGTGAACGCGAACGTGAACAGCGTGAACGCGAACGTGAACGCGAATTTGCGCTTCTACAACAAGAAGCAGACGAGTTAGAGCTGCGTGCAAAACTTGCCTCATTGGAAGGACATTCGGATAAGTCATGTAGCATTTCTTATCATAGTTCTCATAAAGAACGCGTCAAAACATGGGTAGGTAATCAAAATATATCTAACCCTCAACATGACCCACGCCCACAGGTACCGACAACGTCCCCGGCCACAGGTACATACAACGTTCACGCACCTAATGTGAATGTCCCGACTCCTGTGCCAGCTGATATTCAACCTGACTCAATTTTACAGCTAGCGAAGGCCATTTCTTCACTGCCTGACCGTCAAAATAGGTTTCAGCTAGTTCCTTTTTCAGGCAACATCAATGAATGGATAAGTTTCAAGTGTTCTTACGAGCGCACTAAAACTTTCTTTTCCCCCGCAGAGAATTTAGCCCGCCTTACCACTAATGTCCGCGGTGCGGCCCAGGTGGCTATTTCTTCTGTTTTGCGTGAAGCACAGGAACCTGAGGAGGTGTTGTCTGCTCTAGAGCAGAACTACGCGCGGCCAGAGCTGTTGGTTGCACAAGAGATCGCTGGCCTTCGGAATTTAAAGATAAGTAACCCAGAACATTTAAACACTTTGGCCAACAAATTAAGAAACTGTGTTGCTACCATGAAGTGGCTTAAGCAAACCGAGTATCTTTATTCGATCGAACTGCTTCGCACGGTGCTTTTAAAGCTTGGCGAGCACACCAGAGATCGTTTTACTGACTATGCTGCCACACACAGACCTTTCGAGCCAACAGTCACTAAACTAGAGCTACTTTCTAGGTTTTTGATCATTGAAGCGGAGCGACAACTTAATTACAACTTTCTGGTCGACGTGTCTTCTTCACATAATAAAGTTCAATGTTCTTCAAGTAGTAAGACTCCAAATTCACTGAATGTCCACACCACTGATTCTAAAGATAAAAACACCGAGTGCACGTATTGTAAACAAGGCACACACACAGTAAAAATGTGTAAGATGTTTTTACTTCTAACAGTCGAAAACAGATGGCGTTGGGTGCGAGAAACTAAAACATGTTATCGGTGTCTGAAATCTAATCCGCATAAATGGAACGACTGCCGTGCGAAGCGTTGTGGCGTTAATAACTGTACTAGGCGTCACAACGCCCTTTTACATGGCGATACACCACCAAACGATAAAAATAAAGCATCCACTAATATTTTTAATTCATCCCAGGAAACAACACACAATGTCGTTGAGCCTCCTCAAATTGTTGAGTCTCATCATGCTGGCGACGTCGTGGCTACTACATGCGGTGTACCTACAACGGGCGTCCGAGGATTACTCAAGATCCTACCAGTCGTCTTGGAGGGACCGCGTGGCTCCATCGATACCTTCGCGCTTCTTGATGAGGGCAGTACCGCTACACTAATCGATGGTGATATAGCTACACGTATCGGGGCAGAGATCACTGGCCGACAACAACTCACCGTCACAGGCGTAGGTGGTATGTCCCGGGATACTGAGGTTTGCTACGTAAACTTCCACATACGGGGACGCGACTTACCTGAACACCATTTAATCCAAGGCGCACGGAGCATCTCACCTCTTCGCCTTAGTCCTCAAACTATAGATATGAACGAAATTTCTAAATACGACCATCTTTTAGAGCTGTCTCCTTTACTAACGTACCAGAACGCCGTGCCAACTGTACTCATTGGGGCCGCAGATTGGTATTTGTCTTTGAGCCGTGAGATGCGCGTAGGTAGGAAAAACGAACCTGTAACGTCAAGAACGCTCTTAGGTTGGGTGCTACACGGTGCAATTTCCACAGTTTCTAGGCCTGTAGACTTTATACATATTTATGCCGAAACCGACTACGCATCACAAACTGACAATTCTCTTGAGGCGCTGATTAAGAAACAATACGAAGTAGATTCTTTAGGCATCCATAAGCATGTCACTAAGCAAAACAGTGATGACGCACGAGCGGTAAGTTTAGTAGAATCTTCATCACGCAGATTAGGTACTGGGCGTTTCGAGGTAGGTTTGCCTTGGAAAAAAGAGGCTACAAATAACGTGCCTAACAGTTACCCGCAAGCCTTATCTCGCCTTAGGTCTATTGAAAAGCAGATGGCTAAAGATAAAACGTTTGCGTCAGAATATAAATCTTTTATAGACGGTATAGTTCAAAAGGGATACGCTGAAGAATGCAAATTAAGTTCTTATCACGAAAACTATGTAAAATCTTCAACTAGTGAGTCTGTAAGGTGGTACTTACCACATTTTGGCGTATTCCACCCGCAGAAACGCAAGTTGAGAGTAGTGCATGATGCTGCAGCTGTTACTAGGGGTGTCAGCTTAAACAATATGCTGCTGCAGGGTCCTGACTTACTACAATCTTTATTGAATATTTTATTTCGTTTTAGGGAGGGGCCTATTGCATTTAATGCCGACATTAGGGAAATGTTTCCCCAAATAAAAATAAAAGAAAGTGATCGTGATGCACTTAGGTTTTTATGGCGTAACAACAGTTCTAAAGATGCCGTCAAAGAGTATCGAATGTCATCTTTAATTTTTGGTGCGGTCTCTAGCCCTTTTATAGCCATGTTTATTAAAAATAAGAACGCCAAGGATTTCGAGAGTAAGTATCCCGCAGCCACTCACGCGATTATCCATGATCATTATATGGACGATTATATCAAGTGAGTTTAACTTGGACAATGCCAGTCGTTTGGCTTCCGAAATAGTCACAGTCCACAAGTCGGGTGGCTTCGAGATGCGTTCCTGGGTATCAAATGTACCAGAAGCACTTGCACTAATACCCAAAGAGCTACATAGCGATTCAGGGTCAGATATTGACTTGCCTCCTGATCGTGACGTAGGCGCATTAGGTGTAAAGTACACTTTAGGTTTTCGAACAGGCCACAAACTTACGGGCGTACAGTCACCACTGACTAAACGAAGTTTACTATCTAGCGTAATGAGTGTTTACGATCCCTTGGGCCTGATCATGCCAGTAGTCATTCAGGGGAGGATTTTGATTCAAAAGCTTTGGAGAGAAGGTACTGACTGGGATTTACCAATTCCTACAAAGTACGAGTCCGACTGCAAGTCCTGGTTTGAACAACTCGCATCAGCAGCCAGTCTACGTATACCACGCTGGTACGTGGGCAGACCGGACCAGTGTGACATCCAACTTCATGTCATTGCTGATGGGGGGGAACAAGCATATGCTTGCGTTGCGTATTGGCGCTACACATTCACCGATGGCTCAGTCAGCCTTGCTTTAATTGGCAGCAAAGCGCGTGTTGCCCCCCTAAAGCCGCTTTCCATTCCACGTCTTGAATTACAAGGTGCTCTTATTGCGACGCGTTTTGCTCAAAGTATTTTGGGTGCACACCGGTCACAACCTTCCGCCGTATTTTACTGGACTGACTCCACAACAGTTTTAAAATGGATCCGCAGCGATGCACGTACGTTCAAAGCGTTTGTTGCTCACAGGCTAGGTGAAATTTTGGAATTTACGAATCCATCAAATTGGAGATGGGTTCCTAGCAAACTCAATATCGCTGACGACGCTACAAAGCCAAAATATTTAGACCTCACTTCATCACACAGATGGTTCACCGGGCCTTTGTTCTTACTCAGCCAATCTACAGAATGGCCGAGCGAACCAGACTGCACTACCTGTGAAGCTTCACAAATTTCTGAGCTAAAACCAGAATTTGTGGGGTTTCTAACGGACACTCCCTTACTTGCACCACCGGTACCAGATCCAATTCGTTTTAGCAAATGGCTACGTTTATTACGGGCATCTGCTCGCGTTGTCCAGGCCGTTAGAATATTTATGTCTAAATCTCGATCACCACGTTTGTTTGCCAGGTTTGCTAACGATGCTACGTCTCCTTCGCAACTTTTAACCGCAGACATCTTACGTGCAGAGAAGATTCTATTCCTGAAAATTCAAATGGACAGCTTTGGAGGAGAACTGAGGATGCTGAGAGCCTCACAACCAATGCCGAAAAGTAGCAGTATAGCCGCGCTTGCCCCGATTCTTGACGAGGACGGTTTAATAAGATTAGACTCACGCATAAAATCTGTGCCTGAGGTAAGAGAGAGTATGAAGTCACCGATAATTTTAGATGGTCGTCATCGAATTGTACGTCTTATGATCATGCACAAACACTACGAAGCAGGCCATAGTCCACGAGATGGTGCTTAACGAAATGCAACAACAATTTTGGATTTTAAGAGCACGAGCTACTATTCGCAGCGTTGTCAAGGAATGTTTACCTTGCAGAAAACAGAAGGGCCGCCTGTTGACACCAACTACAGGGAATTTACCATTAGAACGCCTCGACCATCACAAACGACCCTTTACGCATTTGGGCCTTGATTACTTTGGCCCCGTAGAAGTGACAGTGGGTCGAAGACGAGAGAAAAGGTACGTGGCTTTATACACCTGCCTAGTTACGAGGGCCATACACCTGGAGATAGCCACATCACTGTCGTCGGATTCAGCGATCATGAGCCTCAGACGTTTGATAGCTCGCCGAGGAACTCCGTCAACGATATTTTCCGATAATGGAACCAATTTCATCGGCGCCAATCGTGAACTTGCATCGCTCTACAATGAAGACGTTAAGAACTTTGCGACAAGCCGCAAAATATCATGGCGGTTCATACCGCCCGCCTCTCCTTTTATGGGAGGCGCGTGGGAACGGTTGGTGCGGTCAGTAAAAACCGCTCTGCGCGCTACGTTGCAAGATAGAGCCCCTCGCGAGGAAGTTTTTAACACCTTGCTTATCGAGGCTGAGTCAATAGTTAATTCCAGACCTCTCACATATGTTACAAACTCACCAGACGCTCCAGAAGCTTTAACGCCGTTTCATTTTATCATCGGCTCTGCATCGGTGGCTCCATGGCCTGTCAAGCTCTCAGACCAAGACCTGCTACGCAGAAGTGATTGGAGGCATGCTCTCAGGTTGGCGGATCACTTTTGGAAAAGGTGGCTCACAGAATACCTGCCAACGTTGATCCCACGCGGACGAATCCAGAAAAATATTAATGTTAGCGAAGGCGACGTAGTCTTGATCGCGGACAACTCCTTACCAAGGGGTCTTTGGCTTCTTGGCAGGGTAGTTAAAACTTTTAGAGGACCTGACGGGCTGGTGCGTGTCGCAGACGTGGCCACTAAGGGAGGCACCTTGCGCCGACCAGTCCGTAAGCTCCTACCACTAGTAGCCGAACCCCAGCCAGTTGCCACCAGGGTTTAGTGTTCCACTAGGGGCCCGGAATGTTGCCGACTGGCTGGAACTTTGTATTATAAACCTTTTTTAATATTTGTTTTTTTATGGTTTGTTCTTTTATATTTTTAAAAAGAAACTGTTTCTTTTGCCTTTGATTGTGTCTGTCAACCTGCTAGATTTGGTTTACATCGTTTTATTTTATTATAATAAAGCTACTTAATAATAACCACCATCATTTTCCTTTAGTATCGTCCTTATATACAGTCCACACGCACACCAACACCTCGTGAGACCCACTTGGTTTTTTTGTGGAGGTGTATGGTTATAGTTTTGTGGGGAAAGCAAAGGTCATAAAATAACTGAAATGTATCAATGAATACATTATCATTACATGATCACAAGTACTGTACATATCGGAAAATGACATTCGACCTAAATAATATTTGAATTTGACCTGATTTTCTACACAGAAATCCCGTCTCCTGATTTTCCAGTTCTTAATTATACATTTGTTTCTCACTTGACATTTTAACAATTGTGCGGTGTGGTCAGACAGTGCTAGTTCAATTACTTCTGATTTACATGCTTTCCCAAAATTATGGGCAAAATTGTCAATACAAGTTTTACTTACATGTCTGGTAGGTTCTTTCAATTTTAATTTTAAATTATAATTTAATAGTAAACATTCAAATTCGTTTGTCAACTTACACTTATTTAGAATATTAATATTATAATCTCCAGTTATAACAATCTTATGTTTGTGATAGTGTTTATGGAGTACGGTTAGGGTCTTGTTCAGTCTATCAAAAAATATATCAATATTACTAGCTAGCGGTACTCTATACACACAAACAATAACAATTTTGTAGTCCGTCAGCTCAATAGCACTACACTCAAACGCTGAGCAGACTGAACAACTCGTTAATGTTAATATTTCTTTGCAATTATGACCCTTCTTGACAAATATACAAGACCCGCCTCTTTTTGAGTTCGTTCTAGAGTAGCATCCACCATAATTACCACGTTATATCACAAAATGTTATCAAGTTCATGTAAGTACCGACTTACTCCCGTCGGGGCTGCGAGATGTTGTAAGAGATACCGCGGCCTCGACATAAAGGGCTAAGAAGGAACATGGGTGGTTTTTAGTCAGTAGAAGTCTGACACTCCCTTTCAAGGTTATTCGATGATTTTCCACCCGCCAAAAAAAAAGTACCGACTTACTGAACGCAGTTAGAAGTCCCTACTTCCGAATAAAAGAACTTGATTAAATTAAACATACTCGTACATTTGAACTCGTATAACAATACCAAGAACGACAAAAAACAGGTTACTGTTAAAAAAAGTAACGAGAACCTAAAAAGTTTTATAGGAACATCTCGCTTATTATGGTATGTCGCTAAGCAGCTGAGTTGGAAATAAGTCGGTGAAAGTTTTGGTTATTGATGCACGCTTGCACAGTCCGATTCGATATTTTACAATTTCAATTCAAAAATATGAGATACTTCGATATTGTGGATCGATACAAAAAAACGTATATCGCAATCTACCAATAAAATAAATAAAAATTGGAAAGAACACCTTGAATTTGGTCAAGGCCCTTAGAAGTACCTACTTACTTACTTTAACAAGTAAGATAGGATACGATATTTCTGTATTTGTATCGATAAAAGTGCAAGTAACGTGGATCCCTAGTTTTGGGTAATTTGACAGAATCTTAATAGATCCATGTTACGTAGCAAGGCAATGCATATGAGTCACATTCCTCCTGAAACCAGAAACCAGAGTAGGGTATCTGGTTTCTAAGCAGGAAATAGGAAGTAAATAAATACGTATTCGTTTCTCCTAAGCCGTGGCTACTTACTACTTTATGACGGTGACGGTATACCGTCACCGACGACGACGTCATGATCCGACCGAACTGTTGTAACTTGACAAAAGAAACAAAGTAAAAAATAATACGCGCTCCAATTCAAACTTTAGTGCCCGTGCTATTAACCGTTGAGGAGTTCTCTTGTGAGGAGACGATCGTGGCTGACAAAATATATAAGACACATTTTGATTATTGTGCAATTCAGATGCAAAGAAATGGTCTAAGCGATCTAGTAATTAAGACCAATTAGTTTTATCGCAATGCTCTTGTGATTCATAAGTTTTGTAAAACCAAACTCATAAGCAATAAGCCAGTTCGTATCTTTATAACAAAAACCTTTGGGAATAATTAAGTAGCATTTTTTTGAAACTGGAAAAAACAAAAAAATATTGTCAACTGATTTTTTTTTATTTAAGTAATGCTAGTAATCTGGTAACTAACGGTTCAAATGACAAAAATACGAAATAGGCGAAATCATTTTCTAATGAAAAATTAATTGGTGTTTTACAAAGTACTACCTACTTTGTAAAACACCAATTAATTTTTTTCAACATTTTTGATCAACATTAAATGATTTTTTAATGATTTCTTTATTGATATAGTAACAGACGTAACAACATACGAGTAAATGGAGATAAAAGTAGGTCTTTAATTTGTTCCGTACCATTGCTGTAGATATTGAGACATTTTCCATGTTATTTTAGCACCATAGACTTCTTATAGGTTTTCCTGTAATCTGTAAGTGTTGAACTAATTTCTGTATTTTTTTTCAAAATTGTAGGCTCGATAGCTTTGGAAATAAGGGGGGGGGGGGGGTCGGACAGACAAACAGACGAGTGATCCTATAAGGCCTCATTGACGGAGTGCGTGTAAGGTGTGCGTTTTTAATTCAAACACATGGCGATGTATGAAAACGTTAACGATTTCAAATGACGATTTTACGATAAGCGATTTTTCACTCGTTAGTTTAAAATGTAGCCTTTGTTGCGGTGGACCCGCCTCTCAGTAAATGAATAAAAATGCACGCTACGACGACGAGCCTATGGCACGCGCCATGGGAAGCCGCGCGTCTCCGTAAACGAGCAATGCTTAAATGCTTGGTGTGATGGGTTAATTTGCACCCTGTAGATAAAGTTAGATAAAGATAAAGTTGAATCAACTCAAATCGTCCCGCGTTAACAAGCAGAATAAGAAACATACTTAAATATAGTGGCCTTGTACCCCTAGTTCACATTACCTACTTATAACGACGGATATTATTTCTGCTTTATATTTTATAAGGCGGCGCGGCGCGGCGCGGCGTTAACATTCTTGTTTAAAACCAAAAACAGATTGCTACCATATTGAAACTTGGTTTTCAGTTTTTCAGTCAGGTTTTTAGTTTTTTAACTACTTATTTATTTCCAACTTTTTAGTTCTTTTGTGTTTGTTCTTTCGTTGGTCGCGTAAAATTCTTCGCAGATGATTTAACTTTTGTGTTTGTTTATAAGATTTTTGACTTTGATTTTATTGTAAACATTTAAGTGTCATATATTTTTGTAATTTCCTTTTAAAACCCTTCATTTTGATACCCTACTCGATGGTAATGGAAAAATAAATATTTTTCAAATCCGCGATATGGCCCCCAAAATCCGCAAGTTTTCTTTGTTTTTTTAATGTAGCCAGTAACACTCGCGCCATCAAGACGAATATAACGACGTATATTTTATTCAAATCCCTTCATCCGTTTAGGAGTTATGAGGGAACAAAGAAACAGACATACACACACATACACGCCAAACACATAACCCTCCTTTTGGGCTTCGCCACAGTCGGGTAAAAAGTTAAAACAGGTAACCAACGAAAGTTAGTAATAATAAATAGGTAGTGGTAATAGGTAGTGGTGGTAATAGGTAGTCAAACTGGTTAGGTAAACTTCAGCGTGTCAGATGCGTTAAGGAGGCATGTTCTGACGTCACATAAACCTGTTTGGGAATTTTCCAACTGCCTCGGGGTCTACAGCGTACGGCCTAGTAGGTATTATGCGTAGTTCCACGTTCCCGTGGGAATACACCTATGTTACTCAGGGTGAATGTAGCTTTATAATGGTGAAAGAATTTTTGAAATCGGCGCAGTAGTTTTTGAGTTTATTCATTACAAACATACACACACAAAAATACAAATCTTTCCTCTTTATAATATAAATGTAGATGTAGATATGGGAATAAATTTTGCTGTGACTTTTGACAGGGAAGTATGGAACCCAAGAAGAACGGCACATAGGCAGAACGATAGAATAGATAGTTCAACTTGTTTCAAATTTATAGCCTATAATGTGAAGGGAACTTTAAAATAAGCTCATAAATAACATGAAAAACAAACAGTAACACACGGCCTTAAAGTTACCGATAACGGGTATCTAAGTATTGCACAACAATATCATAGTAAGTTGAAATATATTACGCAATTTGATCGGGCTAAGAGATTTTACAACTTAGAACTGGCTTTGGTAATTAAACTACACGAGAATTTTTAAGAATGAAATACCAGTTTGTTTTTTTTATGTACGGATGTAAATTAGACAAAGAATTTTTGTTGATGCATGATGATTAGGCATTTACAGCCCTATTTTTACCAAATCCTAAATAAAACCCATCTTAAGTTTTATAGCTTTATATCCCCAGCTACTATAAAAATAGTTGCACCAACAACAAACCTACTCAGAGATACAAAAGCCATTGAATCCTATTCTCATATGAACAAAGAAATATGCTATACGGCTTAAGATCGATTTGGTTTCAAGTAGCAACTTAAAAATAATAGCGCATCACGACTTGGCTCATGAAGTTCATGATATGTCTCGTCGAGGCTGCGGGTTGTTCGAAAGAGATACCGCGGCCTCGACGCAAAGGGTTAAGAAGGAACATGGGTGGCTTTTAGTCAGTAGAAGTCTAACGCTCCCTTTCGCTCTGCCCAGAGCGGGATTTTGATGATTTCCTTATCCCCAAAAACAAAAAATAGGTTCATAATCCTTACGCCAGTCAATCAGGCTTAATTGCTAAAAGCCTCTATTAATACCTGTGGAAGCTCTCGTTAGGCAGCTGAATCAAGGGCTTGATACAGAAGCGGTACCTACTGGACACGGTTCGTAATTATTTTTAGGAGGTTCCTTTCGCTGGAGCCAAGGCTCCAGGAACAGGAACAGGGTTCAAGCTACTGGTGGTCTTGACCACTGTTCCCGATACCGGTGGCCTACATGTTTCTTTTTTGTTTTTTTTTATAGTTTTTTAAGGATGTATAAAAATAATTATAGTAAATAGAACATTCAAAAGCGAATCCATAAAAGCGATTTTTTGATTTTATTCTTAATTTTTCTGATTTCCCTCCAACATCAATGTTCCATCGAACTCATAAATCCATGATGGCGGTCCCCTGTGACGTCAAAAGTTCAATCACGACACCACGTGGACACTTTAGAATTAGTACAAACACGTGCGTAGGCGCCACTATTGAAGCCGCACATTCCATTGATTGATTTATCAAGGAATCGATTGCTTTGAGATTTGATTTGATTGGGTCTTCGGTTATAGACGATAGATTCTCTATATTACTTATGGGCATTGGGTGATACCGATTTTTGGGGAAATTAACTGCCTTCGAGGCAAAGTTTTATTAGGTTTTCCATCATGAATTTCTTAGGAGCTGACACAGGGTCTGCCCTTTTAATGGCAATAAGTTCGCGCCCTATTACATGGAATTGAACCTAACTGGAGCAGCGGTGCCCCAGTGGTGGCGGCCCCGACGTACAAACAGTAGGTCGTGGGTTCGAACCCAGGCAGACACATTACTTTGTGTAATTTATTTCATCACCGCTCCTCTCAAAACGGTGAAGGACAACATCGTGAGGAAACCGGCATGTCTTAGAACCAAAAAGTTCGAAGTGTCAACATGTGACATCATACCAATCCGTACTGGGCCCGCGTGGTAGATTATAGCCCATTGCCTCTCAAAGAGAGGAGGCCTGTGTCCCAGCAGTAGTGGAAACATATAGGCTGTTGATGATGAAACATAACTGGCGATATGTATGTACTATCGGGGACACCTAATAGACTAGGTATGGTAGTTAACATTGATTGCACTACTACAAATATCTCTCAGGCGTACTGGATTCCCGTCGGGGCTGCAGGTTGTTCAGAAGTTACCGCGGCCTCGACATATAGGGCTAAGAAGGAAGAGGGTGGTTTTTAGTCGGTAGAGAAGTCTGACACTCCCTTTCGCTCTGCCCAAGAGCGGGAGGGGTTATTTGATGATATTACACCCGCAAAAAAGGAAAAGGGGTACTGGATTCCTCTCGATGTCTTCCGTCACTGAAGCAAGTGTTAATTATACGATTCTCACATGAATCCGAAAATTGAGACAAGACAAGATACGGACAACAACGTTCCTATTATTAAGCTTTTATTAATAGTCTTAATGTAGGTAGTTATTTCCGAAGTTCACCGATTTATGACAAAGATGTTACCTGTAACGGTACAGGTTTATTTAAAGCTTTTCTTTGGTTTTTTTTTTTTGTAAACAGTTCACGTAGAACAGTTAGTCTTGGACCATCGAGATAATTGGTAACAATCTTCTATTATGTTTGCCAACAAAAATCGACAGCTTTTTAAAAAAACCGGTAGGTAAGTATACTTATCGTGTATTTTTTAACCGACAGGGTCCATAATTGTGTTTAGAATTAAATTAATTTCACTTGTTAATGTAAAATAAGGATTGCAATAAACAATTTGAATTTGATTTTTTGCGTTGTCACGAATTTATATTGCATATTTAAAATGTTGTTTAAGTATTTTAAAATAAATATATGAATAAAAGATGCCGTGATTGAATATTTTAGACTGAATAAACCGGTTAAATATTTTTCATTTATAGGTATGCAGCGATCACAGAATCATAATTTTAAGCTTCAAACAACGAACTTCAACTTTTAACGAACAGTTTTTTAGATGTTTTAGAGGCTCATATTTTATTTATATACGGAGATCCACTGTATTATAAATTCACATTTAAGGGTTCATATAAAAAAAGATACAGACTTTGAAAGTGTAAATTATAGGAACTGTGCAACACTATCTCTGCTAACAATAGGCATTATAAAACAAAACCAACTTAATGTAACTATTATGTGAAATAATACCTACACTTTTATCACTCTTTACCTTTATCAGTTTACTTACTAATTAACCAAATAACTACATAAAAAAACACACAACAAACCAACAGATTTTCTAAAACATTGTTAAACTTTATCACAAAAAGTTTTACGGGAACAGCAAAACTATTATTTTCCACAACTTTTCGCACGTTTTATATAAAGGATGGTGTACAGGTGAACTATGGAATTTTCCAAATTTATTACATCATGATTTGGACTGCGCCGCGAGTTTCTATCAGTAAGTCATGCGCGTTAGAACAGACCGACGAAGCGATACTGATGATTTGAATGACTCCCATTGACCACGGCCCACGGGTACAAGCTAGCTAAATAAAGCTTCTCCCTCGAACTCATTTAAATTTTGATAATAATTATATTCGATTGTAAACTCGCGAAACATACCATTATTACGAAGAAAAATCCCAGTAGTTAAAAAGCCTTAAGTTTAGTTAGTGTTTTTTATTGTTGTAATATATGAGGAAGTTTGAAATGAGGGCAGTGTTCGTCTACGCTAGCCCGGTCACCGATGTTTTTTTTAACCTTATTTGTTACTGATACTCAACACTACCCTATATAATGACGCTCCCAACCCATGTTTAAAAAAAATGAGTATAGACTTGCGAGTACATTAAGAGCAGAAATGATTGCTCTCATTTAATGTCCAATAAGTTCTAATCCTAGTCGCTAGGTACATGTGGGACTTAACGCTACTTATCTGTTAAGTTGACAAACGTGCATGGAAGGTTCTAGAGGGGCCACCCAAAACTGCAACGTCTGCAACGGTGCATTTTTAACCGACTTCTAAAAAACGAAGGAGGTTCTCAATTCGGATGTTTATATATTTTTTCCTTTTAATGTTTGTTCGGGCATGACTCCGTCGTTTGCTAACCGATTTGAAAAATTATTTTTTTGTTGGAAAGGGTTTTTGTCCCAAATGTTTTTTATGGAAATCGGACAAGCGGTTTTTGAAAAATCAACAAAACTAAAAAAAATACTACATTGTTTAAATTAACGATCTTTTCGCCTCCGTTGTTTACGAACCGATTTGGAAAATTCTTCTTTTATTCGAAAGCCTATGCTTTCCTATTGGTCTCGTAGTCTCCAGGTCGGGATCAGATGAAGGAATCTTGGCAAAATCGAGAGAACTCAGAAAAATGTACAGCGATTTTGGTATTTTCTCTCTAACAAGCTGATCTGATGGTAGAATGGTTCTTATGTAACCGACATCAATACGACCTCGCAAACTTCGAGGATTACAGGCGTGATGTTTTGTTAAATACAAAACTTTGCGAGGTCGTATTGATGTCAAAATGATAGCAAATGGAATGGGATTGTTGAAATCCCATGTCTGTCTAATGTTTACACCAGTTCATAACATAACATCACGCCGGTACTTTGTGAAGTGGTAAGCACATGTGAATCACTAAAAAGTGAAAAATAAATGAAATTTTTGTTCTAAAGTTTATTTTTCACCTTTTTGTGCTTTATTTTTTGCCGAAGTCGGTTTTATTTTTTGTTATAAAGTTTTTATATGCTCTCACACGCGTTGTGGTTCAGGCGATATAATCTAACTAGATATTTTCCGCTATGTATTGGAATTGGAAGGCCAGTGAGATTTGTTTTGACTTCCAATTGTTAGTTGTTTTGTTTTTAACAAACAACAAATCACGTCAGCGAATTCCAAAATGTACGACTGTGAACCAATACCTTCTAACTCGTTGGTCTAGCGAAGCATAGAGGTGTGACTGTAGGACTACTAATTCATAGTTATCAAGTTCGAACCATACGAAGACGCGCATGTGCATATTGCATAGGGTTGCCATTTCAAAAATGTTACGACCAGGACAAGACGCGTAAACACCTCGGATCTCTAGTCTACACACGAACATGTCATCAGTTCATCAGTTAGCGAGTCGATTTGTCGGTGACCTAAGACTTTAATTATTTAAACCCAGACTACCTAAGAAGTCCCGGACGCCCTCTAAACTAGGACAAATCCGGGACAAATGCATAATTTCACTTCCGACGGTGAAGGAAAACATGGCAAGGAAACCAGAATGCCTAAGAGATATTTCCAAATCGCATAAAGTCAAAGATCCATGGACAAGCCCGCCACACTATTCCCAAACCACTGTAACTGCTGAAAGCCAGAATCAACAGTGGCGACCACAAGAAAAGCGCCGAGACAATGAAGCTCGACGAAGTCCCAGAGAAACGATCTAACTGTCTTGGATCCCACAACGAAATTAATCAGAAAAGAGTAGTGGAGGAGTAGGAAAAACATAATGTCCACTTCTCTCCATATCAGCAGGAGAGAGAACAGAACAAGGCCAATAGGAAATATAGAGACGTATACAACTGGGATAAACCCAGTTGCCTAGCACTACTGGTATTATTGTCATTAATATTACTGGGTCCTAAGTTGTCCTAGGTCGATGCGCAGCATAAAAGCTCTGTCTGTCTGAGCTTTTATACACGGTAAAGAAGAAGAACATTTATTAGTAGCACGCGGGCTGCTACTAATAAATCCGATATAAAAAAAACCCTTGATACCACTTTACCCGGGAATCGACCCTATAAGTCTGGATTTTGCTCTATGGCCCGCTTATCTCCTATTACATTTGGGACGGTGGAAAGTATGCTTACGCCGGGGGCAGCAAAACACTGCGTTACCGTGCTTCGGGCGACAGATCTTGGCGATAAGCGTAAGTTCATCGATGTGGGACCGAATTTGGATTTCAGTTCGGTGGGTCCCTTAGGCGGAAAGAATGTCGCAGTGATTTTTTTTTTAAAGCGCCCTCTAGTAGAAGCATGCTTAAGTTAGACAGAATTTAAGTACGTCTTACCCTCGTGTTACATTGCTTTATTCCTAGAGGTCACTGCATCAAACAGTTTCCTATTTCACACTAGATGGCAGTAATTTACAACAGCCAATTAAATTAGCCACTCGACGCTAGATGACGGAAACGAAACTTTGTTCACAAACTTTTTTAGCGTTATTTGTTATTTTATAATTTTACTCATAGGCAAATAGCTACGTATCTAAAGCACGAACAAACAAACTAGGGAGAAGATCCAAATACCAAAAAGTTGCAATTTTGCGAACCACCAAGTGGTTAATTTGCAACAATTTTGTGATGATATTAATTTGCAAGCAGCTTTTTTGAGATTATTACCACTATTTTTTTTTAGAGTAGCGTTGGCCCAGTGGTGTCGGCCCCGAATTCGGATTCAAACCCAGGTTCCAGGCAAGCGCATAACTTTGTGTAATTTATTTCATCATCGCTCCTCTCAAAACAGTGAAGGAAAACGTAAGGAAACCGGTCTTAGAATCAAAAAATTCGAAGACATGTGACATCTACCAACCCGCACGTGGCCGGCGTGGTGGATTATAGGCCATCCCTCTCCTAGAACGGAAGCCTGAGTCCCTGCAGTGGGAACATTATAGGCTGGTGGTGATGATGATGATTAATTTGCAATTGACCTCTCACTATTTATTCAGTTTCCAACGATAGCGGCTCAACTCGATTCGTATTTTATTATCAAACATGCGATCATCCCGTCAAAATAATGTAGGTAGGTAAGTCTAAGTAGCAGCACCATAATTTCACGAAAGAGACAGTCTAGAAAAATACTCGAGACGTTACAAAGATGGTCTATTCTTTCAATTCGCTAAACGGTAGGTACTTTCGATCGATGAGCTGGAAGGTATAATTAGCAGCTTAGTGAGTTCTTTGTACTTAGATATACTTATGCACATGACATGTGATGTAAGCTTAACGTGTTAGGTACCTATTAAGACCGATAGCAAGTTCCCACTTAGCTAAGTACTCTTCTTAGAATAGACAAACCATGCTTGCTTAAAATGAATTGGCGATCTCAGAGTTGTATTATGTATTAATACCTAATTAATACATAAAGTTTTCAACGCAATATTTTCCTTGACCGACGATTTGCAAGAAAAAAGTTTGCATTTCTCGCGTTTGCGTATTTTTCCCGTCATTGACATGATTCTTAAAGAGAAATCTAGAGCTTGTGGTTTCCACTAATTGGTATGATCAATACCTACCCAACTGTGTGGTCTATTGCCGTCTGAATCATGAAACCACTGCTTTCTTTTATCCTAATGTTCAATCGCCGAGTTAGCAATGTTAACCACTTTCAGTCCATGGAGGTCATTATTATAGTGTAGTTCCACCACTTCTAGCAGAACTAACAGCACCATAATGTAACTTTCAACTAGGTACCTAATATCAAAGGTTCGCCAACACCATCAAAATCCAGTCAAGGGTGCGCTTCACCTTCCAACTTCCCACCATTCGTGGTGACTGTCTGTTGAAATTTTTGACAGCTATCTATGTGGCTGTGAGACAATGTTAACATAACTATATATTAAATAGATACAGTACAGTAAACTGATAGGTACTTTTAGTTTATGTCATCCCACTGCTGGGCCAAGGCCGCTTTTCATTACTTATTCTTATCCTGGGTTAATGTGTGCCGTTGGTTTTGTCCAACTCATCCCGCCATCGTCGACGAGGTCTGCCACGACGCCTACTGGCTGTGTCAGGGCTTCCGAAAGTGGCCTTGTTTCAGACTAATGCATGTGTAAATTAGGGTGAAAAAGAAAACAAAATAAAATTCGAGAGACTAGTGTATTTTTCAAAATTGACTTATGATCTAAGTTAACCACAAAAAAGCCAAGATTTTTAAGCGTAGGTACATTTAACATTTTAACATACACAGGAGCATTGTGCAATAAATTATAAATAATAGCCTAATGTCAATCTTATAATAATACTTTAAAGGATTCACATTTTAGAATTTCGTACTCCTAAATCCTTTACAACACTTGACAGTTGAAGTTCTTCGCACATAACTTACAAGTAAGATTCGACGACTTGATAATATAAAGTAAAACACTGAAATGTGAACTTAATATCAGGTTCCTTAGTACAAGTCCGTTTAGTGTACGAAGTTCTTCAAGTAACAAACCAAAATATACGCATAAACTTAAACACATAGATAAAGGATTTCGCTTTTAATACTTATCGTTATTTTTTGTGATTTTACTTAATAATATGCTGAACTCAGTTTAAATACGTAGGTACTTACATTTAAATGAACACAGTGATTGGTAGATCTGTGCATTCTTCATTAAATACTAATTTTTATTAAATGCAATCTATGTTGATTCAGCTTTACACTGTTCATGAAACAGAGGGATCGAAAAATATAAATTGTTATGCTATTTCCCGCTAGATGGCGGGGTCTTGCGTTTGTACATTCTTGCAGGATAATGACCCCGAAAAGTGCTATGTACATTTCAAGGTTCGACTTATATAGGTAAAATTTAATGCTGTTTTCATTTTTGAGAAGCTCAAATTAACAATGATTTTTTGATATTACGGTGTTTTATTTTATGAGATTTTCACACATTCATTGGACGTCCACAATTCGGTGGTTTTGGATTACTAAAACGTAATTACAAAAATATAATCTAAATTAATGAGCTGTCATAAATATTAAGGGCATATTAATGAGAACATAATTCCTAATGAATGAGCTTCTCAAAAAGTTGGTATTTTGTTCCCTTGGTCAAAATAGGCCGACACTCATAGACGTATTTTAAATTAGACGGTATTATCCATTCACTATCTTGCACTAGTAGCTTGACAGTGATGGGTACAATGCTTCATTGCTAAATATTTTATATGTAACGTTTATAAATATCGGCCTCAGTCTGCCTAACGAATACAAAGGTGTTTTTGTAGAAATTAATTTAATTAAAAACTAAAATAAACTCTAACTTAATTTATGTGCTAAGAGTATTTTTTTGAAAACCGGTTTTTCGAGTTCTTCGTACCATATTAGTTTTTCAAATTAAGTATTATAAATAATCATCGTTTTAGATACCTACCTATTTGGGAAAATTTAACATCAATGTGGGCAAAACGACATGTTTTCTTTTGTGAAATATATGCAGAAAACATTCGTTCTCGAAGAAAGTCCGTTTAAACTGAGAATTTTGTGCTAATAGTAAAACACGACATTTATTTTCTCACAATACAGCGTTAAATTGCGCTTAAACCATCAGATGCAACTGGGATCATACAAAATAGCAACAATGAAAGCGCCCTTAATAACATCATTTTACCCTATCTCCGGCCCGCGTAAATAATACGCCATAACATGTTCTATAAAACCCTATCGGTTAGATCTTTGACCGAATCACAAATGGTACGAAGATGACTACCTTATCAATAACAGCCTCTTACTTACAACCTCTTTATAGCTTACCTCTAACAACAAGAAGTTATTATTAGCCACAACATTTTTACTTAAGACACTGCATTTTTTAAACATTTATTGCTGAATGGGTATACGATCAACACTTAAAACCAATACTATTCTTGAGAAAACAGTAATTCTAAAACTGTTTGCAATACCTACTAAATAGGGGATCGGACAAAAAAAAACTAATTAATAATTAGTCCGTCAGATAGATTTCCAAAAAATATTGGACACGTATTTTTTCTTTTTTAACATAAACAAAAAATGAAGACAATACAGTGCTTCGAAAACTCGTGAACTCTTCGAAAACGTCATATGATAGTACATTTTTACCTTCAAATGACGTCACAACCACATCTTATCTTCGTTAATTTTGATTAATTTGATAAAACAAAAAACACGTATCCAATGTTTTTCGATAATCTAACTGACGGACTAATTAGAATCATATTTTTTTGACTCAGTACGATCCCCTATAGTAAGTATAGAATATTAAGAAGACTTAAACAGATAATTTTTGAAAGTCACGACTACGACCTCAAGATTTTAACAATGTTTCTTAAGTAATTTATAATTTGATCACAATTAATGTCTTTCATAGACATTAGTAACCTACAAGTGTACAAGGTCTTCAAGTAAAGATAAAAAGCTACATAAATCAACAACAGGCTTTAAGTAACATTCAATCATTCATTCATACTGAACAGAGTAACATAATCCATTCGTTCATTCACTCATTGTGTTCCGCTGTCAATCGATGGATTTACACGTCGGGTTCTAGCTTGATTGGAACATTTTCTAGCTTCACCATTTGCGTTTGTGCCATGGGTCCGTACAGGCGGATGTTTTCTATGTAGCGTTTCCTATTTTCTGGATTATTCATAATAGCGACGAATTCTGAAGTTTCCTTCTTTAGATCGTCGATCTTTTGTTGGATCAGTCTGTTCTTGTGCATGAGGGCGATGGTCTTCCATGCCAGTTCGAGGATGACCCTGTTTTGGGCGGCCTTGTCGACGGTGGGCGCTGGGCATGGGGATACTTGCACAGATACCGTGGTGTTATCATCGCTGGTGGATGCTGATGACAGCCTTTGAAGCCGCTGGAGGCGCCTGGCTTCCCGCAGGCGAGTAAGCTGAGAGCCTGGAAAGATAGAGAAATATTGTTATTATAATTAAGAATAACACGAGCAGCTTAAGGAGACGTTTTATTAAGTGATGATAATGATTGTTGTTTCAGTGTGGACATTAAATAGCCGGTATACTGAGTATATTTTAAATTCACGCGCGGTGGATAAAACGCGTCGCACAATAGAACAATGTCTGTATTGGTTTACAAATGACAATGTCAAAGGTCAACAGATATACACAATTATAAAAATACAACGTAGGTAGCATCGTTATTTCCGTCGATTATATGAAAGGCCTCTTGCTCAGCAGTGGGATAAAGAAGGCGTTTGAAAAAAAAACCGAATAATACTCTGATGAAAAGAAATACAAAACAATTGAGACGCTATTATCCTGTTTACCAAACCTACAGTCCAAATTAAACATCAAAAGATATTGATGAAAGGAAGACTGCATAATAGGCAATACCTCTATTAAGAATGTTTACTGACTTCAAAAAATGTGATTCTAATTAGTCCGTCTGTTAAATTATCGAAAATATTGGATATGTATTTTTTGTTTTATCAAACAATAAAAATTGACGAAGATAAAACGCGTCAAAGATTTGAGTGGGGGTTTGTGACGTCACTGACCGGTAAAAATTGCCATACTTATGTCTTAGAATAAGACGTCACACGAGTTTTCAAAGCACTGTAACGTCTTCATTGTTTGTTTACGTGAAAAAAGAAAAAATACATGTCTAATATTTTTTGGTAATCTATAAGACGGACTAATTAGATTTGTTAACTACCCTATTTAGCCCGTTTGAACTCACGTGTTCTTGAGTACTAGGTACTTAGGTAGGCTGCAATGTAACTGAAACCCTAGTCTCATTAAAATACCGTAAACTATCCAGTAAGTAGTCAGGCCAAGGCAGACGTGTGGGCTGGCCTTTCGGAGGTACACACACATACATAATATAGCTATCATACCGTGTACATTGGTATATGTCTGTATACAGGATGGCAGTGCCTTGACCCGCTCGGAGAAACTGTGTACCCGTAAGTACCTACAAAACGAAACGAATTATTCGATGTTTTGTTAAAAACTTTCGTATTGTGATTGCAACTGAAGTGCAATAAGAAGGAAAGGGTAAGAGAGACTGCTTAATTTATGTAGACACTTCCAGCTATAAAAAAACAATAAAGAATAGAGTTGACGATAAAAAATCAAGCAAGTAATAAAAATTAAATAAGTTCCAAACGAAAAGTTTAGAAAACTCTGAGGGTGAAACTTTTCAATAGCCATCTAAAATGAAATGGGGCTCGGTATTTAAATAGCTTTTCAACTTCATTAAGGATACCGAACAACGTAATACTAACAGGGAATTATTAAATTTCGAACAGAAATAATCTTTTACTAACAACTCGTTCTGAAAAAGCGAGATGAGATTTCTAATCTGTGAAATTTTCTAATAAAATCGTACTTGAAAACCCTAAATTGGTTTATAAATATCCTAGTCAACTGAAATACCGCAACCTCATTAATTATAAATTATCATCTAATCAAAGGCAACCCCAACTCATTCCGTAGACGTGAAACGCATAACATTGTAATCTTATCAGTTGATATGAAACGTCAACAAATTACGTCACTATCATAGTCACCCAATTAACGTTTACAAAAACAACATTCGCTGTAGTGTCTCACGTTTTCTTAGCAACGCGCGGAAATTAAAAAAAAAAAACAAACAATGCCAAGCAACCTTCGCTTGCAGTTCGTCGTGAAATAAAAAAAAAACAGTCTGTCAGAACACTGAGCATTGAACAATACTGAAACGCGGCAAGTCACGTTACGCTGTTACGCAACGCGCGTTCAAAAACGCGCCAACAAAAACAGCGATGCGCGTGTTACAGCCACGTGACAGACTATAGAACAGTTCTAGCACGAAAAACCTTAAAGCCTTTGCACTGCAACGTGAGTCTGCTGCGGCTGCAGACAGTCACGTTACATTGCAAGCTTGTAATAGTATACAATAATATGTAATAAGTAACAATAAAAGTATTTCAACATTATTTAGATACATTTCCTTTTCATTTTCCTTGTGAACTATACATAAGTATATAATCTAGTTTTCATGAGTTTTTAGCAGGCGGTAAATTCTATTCAATACAGGGTGTTTGGAAGGGAGCTGTACATACGCCTGGGGTAGAAACTAGGGATAGTCTGCTACCTACCCCCGCCCATTATATTGACCTTGGCCTCAAGGTTTTTTTTTAATTTATTATTATTTTAATTTGACTTTTTGACTAAAACTACCTGTAGCTCAAAATCTATCCATGGGACCGGTCGGCTAATGGTCTTGTTTTAATCGTTAGAGTCTTAGGGTCCTGCAAAAAATTATTTTACACCAGAAAATTGTGGAGAAGAAAAGTTATGGGGCCTGAAGTACCGTAGTAAGGTAAAGAAATAATTTTAAATTAAAAAAAAACCTTGAGGCCAAGGTCAATATAATGGGCGGGGGTAGGTAGCAGACTATCCCTAGTTTCTACCCTAGGCGTATGTACAGCTCCCTTCCAAACACCCTGTATAATAAGTGTGACACATTGCATTCCTACAATGTGACTCGGGAGTAGTCGGAATTCGTGGACCTGTCAAACTGGTAAAGCTATCTAAACTTGTTTTGATTTTACTTTTTCATAAAAGCTTAGTAAGCCTGTAGGTTTTTTAGACCCTTTTAATTTTTTATTTTAGTAATGATTCTATTTAATTATTATATCTGTTTTCGTTTGTAAATAATTTATGTTCATCATACACATACTAAATAATAACAATATTGTTTACTTTAATGCTTTAAAAAAAAAAATGAAAAATGCACTCCAAAAAGTTACAAAAAAAGTAAGAACACCAAAACGTTATTTATTTAAATGTATTTATTCCATATTTTTTTTTATTTAGCGTTGAAACATACGATTTGTATTTAAACAAAGAATACATCATTAGGGTTTTAACAACCCTTGATTATTTCATTGTAATAAGTTACTGGCTGAAATTTATGTTAATATTTTTTCAGTTGGTACCTATGCCGTTACAAAGCGGTAAAAATAATGAGGACTCATCGGATTACGCTTGCCTGTTAAAATGGAGCCTTTGTAACAACGGATAATGAAATGGTTGCCGCTTATCTGTGTTTTTTGTTTGTTGTATTAAAGATGAAATTAAACAAGATTTACATGAAGTAAGCTTCTATTGTATTGAATTTTTATAAATGTATTGTATGTAATGTCTTTTTTATTCTGGCCTTTAAAAGAGTACCTAGATAATATACTAACTTTATTTGTTTTGCAATTTTAGATTTTGGAAGTGTCATTGGATAGGTACCTACGCAAATACGCAATGTACCTACCTATGCTAAGTGTCAACAGTCACGTTTTGTTTTTTTCGAGGATAAATGCGTTTTATTGTCAGCAAATTAATTTTGGAATCACCAGAGACGTCACAAGCAAATAGATTTAGATAAAAAAACTTTTTAATTTCGGTTTCAAAAAGATAGCAAGAACAGACAAAATTTTTGTTTTCGAAATTGTAACGCAGGTAACAGTCATTTGAATTGCATTTCGCACGGCAAGATTAACTCTTAGTGACAATGACAAATACACACACATGTAACTTACTCCCATAGGTACGTAACGGTCTTCCTTCAACAATGCGAAGCTACCACGTGACAGCTGATGACGTCACCAGTCAAGGGTGAACGAACTTTCCCCCGCTAGACTGCGGTTGCCAGTTATAGTACAGCATCACACATTCATTAGATAAATAAAATCAAACTTTGTCTCGCTCAACATAAATGTAAATATTGCTTGAGAATTGCAGATATTTCTGCAATACGCTCACGTTTGTTGGCACGCGTGATGTTTCGGAACTTTGAACACGCAAGGAAACATGTGACAGGTCGGTGAATGTGTGATCCTTAATTATATGACGTAAGTCAGACATTTTTATTTTTAATCTTCTGTTTAAATAACGGTTAATTCAATGTCCAAATAGTAGTTATGTAGTAATGTTCATTCATCATGTACTTTTTATTAGTTTTTTGAACTGAAAAAAGTGATTCAGAAATTAAATAATGATTAAACCACCAAAAACAGTTTTCTATTTAAAATTATTGGCATAGTGACTTACATTCTGGGTTTTGGTAGTCTTTCGGGCAAAAACTTTAACAAAAAAAGACCTAGAAAGAAACAGTTGAATCCTCAAAACCGTCAAACGTCATATGTTTTTGTAGTTTTTTAAGTTCATTGGCACCCCTGTCCATTGTCCCAGGTTCAACTACAAAGCGGATTGCGAATAAATAAATATACGTGATAAGAAAGAAATTCACGTAGTTTTTATACAGTGGTGTTTGGATAATGAGCCAAGCCTGTTTGTTCGGCTCGCGCAAACCGTTATGTTGATTTTTCATGCAGTTTGCAAAAGGTTACGAGCAAAAAGGTCAGGATGTAAAACTGGCTGTTTCGTTTTTAAAATTGATGTTTTGAATTTCGAACGTATGCTAAAAGATGGTGGCTAGCTCTTCTCGTGAAATAAAAAAAAGGTTTTACCCTATTTTCCTCCTAACAAAATCGATGATTTTCGGTGTAATCATTAAAACCGAATTACTGAAGCTCGTTTATTAAATACGGATTAGCTTGCTAACGAGATGTTCTAGATAAATTATTCACTAAACAAAAGATGTACCTACCTATATCTGGTTTTAAGAATTTATTGAAAAGGAAATATCATTTGTTCTAAATATTAACTGCTACTCGGGTCGATCTTTAGGTTAAGCTGCGCTCGCTTAGGTTGTTCTGTGGATGGGTGACCACCCGTTACATACCGAGTTTCCTCCGTGCCTCGGAAAGCACGTTAAGCTGCTGGTCCCGGCTGCCATATATAGATCTTTGGCAGTCGTTACAGGTAGTCAGTGACCTAAAGTCTGTCGCTTACCTGACATTCACAATCCACTTACTAGGTAATATAACCCTTCGGTAACACTAACTATGACTACGAAAATAACTCAATCGATACTCATTCAATATTGCACCGACAGACGCGATGTTAACGCCCGATGGCAATATCGTTGATTAACCCGAATCATAATCGAGGATTAAGAGATCAATCGCACATGAACGCACTAATACCCAATTAAAAGCTGCAAACTCGAATGACGATATTTGCGCAATAGGATTACTTATTGACTATTACGAAATCTGATTTAAAGGCAAACTAAATGTGCGTAGTCAGCACATTTAGTTTGCCTTTAAATCAGTTTTCGACACAATGTCACCTCTATGACCTTTAGCAGGCGTAGTTTCAGTATTGACCCCTTTCACCCATCGTTTGTTCGTTTTATTATGCTTTTTTCTTAACCCCATTAAAAAGAGAAAGGTCAGTCTGTGATCAATCAGTCTTCAGAAGCAAATTGCCATTAGCATAATGGAACAAATACTGGGGGAATCGTCAAGCGAATTAGTATTTTAACTCTTCTTTTTTAAGTCCTACTTTTTATTGTCACCTTCAAATACCAGCAATTCTTCCATGAACAATAGTGCGTGGGAAATTCAATTAAAAAAAAGAAAAGTTGGATTATGTTTTACTATAAAATCTTTACAAAAGGAACTAAATAAAAATAACTATAGTTTAAAAAAAGGTGTATTTCCATGCTTGATTTCTAATCTAACTAGCTTTGATATAAGTTTAGTCACACCGCAGAACGAACGGTATGTTGTATCGTCATAACGAGCGAGTTTTAGGGTTAAATAGACAAATGGCATAAAACGGTACCCTGGTTTTTTTATGGAGAGACTACTTCCACAACCCAGTTTGTACTCGTTAATACGAGGTTTCCTAATAATTAGTGACAAAAATACTTTTTTAAATTTATTTCTGCAATATTGTATTAAAACCTCTAATGCAATAACAAACTTTCCCCACTTATATCAAAATGTACTATTCTGTTGTACCGTATCATTTATATTGGCGAGTACCGCTTTCTTTTCAGTACCGTTACGTGTCATGTCGATTTTAATGTGGAACAAACGTGACACGGAACGAGTGTAACTATATAATGGTAATATGAACAAGAATTAGGCTAATAATTTAAGCTTTACTGTGTGAATTTACTTTTTGTTAGATTGTTTGTGATATTTTACC
This sequence comes from Diarsia rubi, assembly GCA_932274075.1. NCBI lineage: Eukaryota > Metazoa > Arthropoda > Insecta > Lepidoptera > Noctuidae > Diarsia > Diarsia rubi. Next base: position 10,748,886 of record OW026433.1, on the reverse strand, counting down.
TCGTTTCCCACAATATGGTTATTATATCGGTTAAAACGAAGGCCAACGACCTATTGACTGGTTTAAGTACAATATGGCGATAAAAGTATTTAAATTGGTTAAAGTTAAGTAATACACAATCCATACTTAAATATATAATTGTTATTGGTTTTATTTTACAGTTTGTTTCTCAATAAGACCTTAAAATCTTAAATAACGAGATGTATAAATTACTAGGACCGATCAACTTGGGTTTTTATACAAACGAGAGTATGCGTTGAGCCTACGCCGTGGCTACGCAGTGCTCCAAGTGCTACGCCGCGCCTACGGCTGCTACGCCGTGTCTACGACTGCTACACCGCGCCTACGTCTACTACGCCGTGACCCAAGACTGCTACGCCGCGCCTACGCAGCTCATAGGCTGCGTCTGCGCCGTGCAACGCTAACAACAGACGTTATTCGTGTTTGAGCCATTTCTAGGTTCCGAAACGAAAGCTATTATTATTTTATTAGTAAGATTAAGTTATTAATTGGAATATCAAGAAGCTGATGTCAAAAATCTTAGTTACGTAATATCTACGTATGAGTAAAAAACAACTGCTGTACAAACGTCATCGTACTGAAATAACGTGGTCAAATTGCATCGGATGCAATCCAACTATAGGAAATACTATGACACACTTGATTATGTTGTTATTGTAGGTGTGTTTTTTTTAGTTTTACAGGGGAAGAACTTTGTTCAAAATATACAAATTTATTGGGCTTTTATACAGGTTTCTTGATAAGTAACCCGGTTACTGTGCATTCAACCGTCACCGAATAAAATAGATAAGCCTTTGTTGCCATTTTGTTACAAAACCTGCAACATAAGTACGTACATACATAGTTACATTGTTATTATTGTCTCGTAGAAGTCCGTTCTCTTTGTACATAGGCCTTCACATAACGGTCAACGAACGGCCTTGGCAGATATTAGCTAGTCAAGTATCTATGGTTAAATTGTTCGTGTAGTAATGTTATGTGGCTTAATGGCCGTAATAGGGATATCGATCGACTAAAACAAATATGATTTGGTTTAGTTTGTCAGCGATATTATCAAAAAAATTTGGATCACGACAGACGACGAGGCATGTTTTTTGTTTTAGCAAATTAAGAAAAAATTACGAAGATAAAACGCGTCCAAAATCATGAGAAGGTGCTTCTGACGTCACTCTTAGGTAAATAATGAACTGAAATGTGACGACACACGAGTTTTCGAAGCACTGTATCGTCTTCATTTTTTGTTCACGTGAAAAATACAAAATGCTGAGGTTTACTTAAGTAACACAGATGTGCTAATTCCTGCTTTGTAAAGGCAGGGACGCGCTGCTAATTAAATTAAATGCATGTCGCTAACCGAACTTCCTATGGTTTATTTTAATTTAAGTGCAATATTTCTGTTATATATGTAATTTTTTTTTAAATCTATTTGACGCACTTCTACTCTATGGGCTGATGGCTATGTCAAAACATTGTGATGTATAGCCAATGACCATACTACCTCTTATACAGCTGAAGTAGGTACAGACAGATAAATTTACATTTTAGGTAGGTAGTAAATTGAATGAAATCTAACTAAAGATACATAAAAACAAAATGTCAGGGTTTACTTAAGTAACACAGATGTGCTAATTCCTGCTTGGTAAAGGCAGGGACGCGCTGCTAATTAAATTAAATGCATGTCGCTAACCGAACTTCCTATGGTTAATTTTAATTTAAGTGCAATATTTCTGTTATCGTTTTTAGTATATTTCAGTGACAATGCTAAAGTAACTATAAAATCCAATTGTTTCACGAAGCGGGAAATCTAAAGAACATCCCGTGATTCATTATCATTTGCCTATATTTTTCCTATCCACGGAAAAACCAAGAAAGGCAAGCACGCCTTGAAACTAATGATCAACCTGAGCCTCGAACCTGTTTTTTTTAGGGTTCTGTACCCAAAGGGTAAAAATGGGACCAAATTACTAAAGACTTCGCTGTCTGTCCGTCCGTCTCTCTGTCACCAGACAGTTGAAATCATAAATTATTATTAATTCACTTAGAACTGGGTGGATTGTACGGTCTATAATTTATTCCACAAGTTCCAAACGCAAATAAAAAAGAAAAAAAATGTATGAAAAAAACTATCCGTTTAACAAATTGACCAGCCAGTAAATAAATACAACAACAGAGGATAAATATAAAGAGACCGGTTGCTTTTGTTATCTGTGACTGCATATTACGTTTAACCATTCTCATTCAGTATCGTAGCAGTTAGCTGTGTTCGCTTTCTGATTGGTCAGCTCTTTCGGTGCAATTTTCTCTTCTCACTTACTCGTAACTTGACTCAATGATGTTACTGATATCTGATGATATTGCAGACCTTTTGTTTTTTACCAAGTTACGAGAACTTCTTGCACAATTGTTTTGCCGTTAGATATCTACATCTAATTAATTGTGAGGTGATTGAGTAATTGTACTTATATTTATTAGGTTAAACAATGTTTTCGACCAAGTGGGTCATATATTTTACGTTAGTTTCCCTGTAGAGTAAGACTTACCTGCAGTACTGTTTGTCCTGTGTATCAGATTTGCATTATTAGTCAGTTTCTAATTATTTTAATTCTTAGAACTTAAAGAAAGAACAGGGCTTCTGAGGATTTTTTTTCTTACGTTCATAAGTTTACGTGCCAATATTGCATTACTTATACATAAGTACTTGAGTTTAATTTAAAGAGTGTGTATTTATTTTTTACTTCAAACGTTCGTATTACCAACAAACGTATAGCATACAACTCGTATTGATAAGATTATCAGTCGAGTAACTTGTAACCTTCAAGTGCAAATGTGCAATAGGCCTTACGAAAAATTCAATATGCAATTTCTTAGTAAGAACTTAAGTACTGATGGCTGCAATTTATGGTTGCTCCCTTTTAATAATAATTTTTAATCATTTGAATTAAATATTTGAGGATCGAGAAAGTCATTCTTAGGGCCTACACTCTGAAATAGCTACTGATTAAATTCAAATAGTGACTAATTTGTATGTATTTTTCTGCTAAGTTAACGGTAACTTAATAGTGGGTGGTGAAACAGGCCCTTTCAGAGGTTTAAAAATGAAACTTTAAATAAGTAAACAGGCATTTATCTGACTGAAGAACGTGTTTAGTTAGGAAGCTGTAACAAGCTCTATTCAAAATGTTGAATGACCATTAGGTACCTACATAATAATTTTAGTGACACTTTTTGGTAAAATTTTGGTAACGGTTTTGGGTTAGTATTGCCCAAATGCCCACCTAATACAGCTATGAGTCCCTCAAAAACTAGAATGGCAAGTTTTAAAATACGAATACAGGGCTGACACGGCGAAGCGTAAAATAATAAAACGTTTGCCTTGTGGTAGGTCAGTTCCAACGTAGTGAGGACACGGCGTAGCTGTTATGATTTCAATCTATTGTTAGAATCGTACAATAACTATATCGATAGCAAATTAAATGCAACCTTATTCCTTATCACGAAAGCTCATATTCAACTTTTTCAGTATGAAGGTTGTTAAGGTAAACACGGTCCATACCGGCTTGTGCGAGTAAAAACATTTTCCCAGTATACAAAACAGTCGTAATTATGGTGTTATGTGAAATTTTAAACAAGATGATGACAGAATACAGAAATATGTTCTTGGAAGTATTGTTCTTTCCTAATAAATTTAACAATTACGGTCACGCGGTTCACATCATCTACTAAAGGAATTTTGGTCTAGCTGCTGCAAAAAAGTAGTAGAAAGAAAGTATCACTAATAGAATGACGCATTTACTCAGACAAAAATGTATCCTCGAAACAACTAAAGTCATCACAAAAATGAAATAACCAATAATCAGAAGGTAAAAATAAACGAATGCTTTCAACAAAATCCATATTTTCTCCGATAATTGCGGCGCCTCCCATTTCATCCCACCCTCATCATCGCGACTTCATATTGACAGAAAACTAGACATAACAGCAAAAATTAAACGAAAGAAGAGAAATAAAACAAACCGTACCTTTCTTAATCTTTCTGGTCCTTTTCTCACACATGTTGACTAAACAACACAGCTTATAAACACTGGGTTAAACAGTTAACACAACTTGTCAATATTATTGACAAATATACAACGAGTAACACTATTGAGAGAAGACGCGTGCGAACTGTCTCAATACCGAACGTGGAATGAGCAAGCTTAGCGAGACCCGGCTTGTTTGAAAATCGAATACAAGCCCGGAGTTGCGTCGGCGTAGCTCGGCTTGTAGAGGGAGACAGAGCATTGTGTTGTAGTGCTATGGTTTACGTTACCCTGATAAGAAAACCAAAGAGTTAAAAAAGTTGGATATTATTTCTTCTTGGAATTTAAGATGTGTGCACATTGCATACAATTCTTACATTACATTTTAGGAAATTTGCAGATTGACATTTGCGGCTAAGGAATCTTGGACCAATTAAGACAAAAATAGCTAGTTTCGATAAAAGAATTATTACCACCATTATTATTTTGGTATTCCTTGTTCGTAACTAGTAAATTTTCATATTTTTGCATAAATTCCTTGTACGTAACCGTGGTTTCGTACAAAGACAAATATATCCTCCATCGAAACAAGTTACGTACAAGGACAAATCATTCCTTCATCGAAACCAGTTACAAAACTACGGTTTCGTAGACGGCCGAAACCGTTATAGCCTTTTGAATTGTTATTTCTTAATTGGAAGTAAACGATAGCACGCGAATTATTACATTTTACGTAAGATAACTAATCGCACTAAATGTTTGAGGGCAGAACTGGTTAAAAAATACGTTTTAAAGATAGAAATATGATATATTTGTATAAACAGGTAACTTCATTCACTGCATGATAGATGAAAATTGAATTGCACCGCACTTGTTTATACCTTACATAATTATTTTAAATGTGAACGTTTCCATGTTGTTAGACAGTCGTAAAAACAACAAAGTATTCCTAGTACTACGTTCAAAGGTATGTTGTGATTACTGTTTATTTTTACGCCTTGTACGTGATGTTATTTTACTAAGAAATAGTTTACGAGCCATTCAAGTTGTGTAATAGCTTCCTTATTGGTCACACACCACTATATACCAACAACAATAAATTCTATATAGAACTGTTAAGAAGCCTGAAGGGCATTCGTGTACTTAGAGTTCATATCAACAACAATGTTCATAAAAATACACTTTAGGTTACTACCTGTGGAGGAAAAACCTAGTTTGAAGTCTACTTACTTTGTTGGGAGCAATCATATAGTTTTAATTACGATAATATAAAAATATTATACTAACTAAAATATATGATTGCTCAGTAAGAATTTGATCCTGAATCAGTAAGAATTTGAGGACAACTTGATGTGCAAATCTTGCACAAAATAGTAGTTATCTAACAACCAACAAAAAGAAAACATTCAAACAAAATCCATATTACCAACCCAAATTTACCCACAAACCAATTCTCCCGCTAAATCTCCCATCTACCCGGGAAAATTTACCCCTTTTCACATGACAACTCTACAGCCCGAATGCTTCGGCCGGGGAGCGCTTACCTAGCTTGAAAAAACACGTGTCGGTCCACCCAGGACCACTGTCTACCGCACGTGAACCCACTAAGTGATTAGACTTGTTACGTTATAATGTTATATGCCAAGATAGCGTGTGTTATTAGGAAAAAATACACGTGAGCTTACGTGGGTGGGGTTAGAATTATTTTTGATGTGTGGTTGATTGCGAAGTTGTTGCTAAGTATAGGAAAATTTCATATTAAAGCCAAACCATTGGAGAAGTTTCTTGAAGGGATTTTTTTAGGGCTAAATTATATTAAGATAATGGAAAGCTAGATTATTTTAAAATTTGTCATTTTAATAACAAATTCATGCAACGTGACAATGCTGTCGCCTTCTGGGCACTTTTTCGTTGACATCAATGTAGATGAATTTTATGAAGCGCGGCTGTTTCGTCACACCTCTTTTCTTAATTAGTTGTACATAATTATTTTATTTTAAGTACCTATTCAAGTACAAAAAATATAATTATAGTTTAATAGTAGTTGGTAGGTAAAAAAATACATTTAATAAGTACCTACTCTTTATTGAAATAATTCTTATTTTCTTTGGTAACTCTTATTTCAGAAAACTAAACATAGTATTTTAGAAAAAGAAAAGTATCACTGAAAAAGGTGCTATTTCTGTTTTCGCTAAAAATGGCTCCTCCAAAATACTCGTAGCTTCATAGCTCTCGTTCACGCACGTTGTCTGTGACGTCACGCGCGGCGCAGCGCCCGCGCAACGTGGGTCGGTCCGTGAGTCATCAGCACGCACGTTGACTAACACTCTCACAGATCACTCATACAACTTCATACACACGTTCAATTGCACACGCGCACATACGCAACCATTCAACACGTGTCAAACAGCGGGGAAGCAAGTTGAAACATTTGTGTTCCATTTTCAAATCTATGTCAAAGATTTTCCTGCATGTGTGAGTGAGACAAAAACAAATGACTGAGTTAACTTTCGAAAGTCCAATTTGAATTTTCAGACACATGTCGACGCCTCGACACTCAATGCAACGAGACGGAATTTTAAATATAAGTACCATACTCACATGGTCTATTGTTAAAAACCTGTTCAATTTTGCAACGTGACTTTCGAGACTGTTCCTGAGTCAGTTAGCACGTTGTTGCTTTGTGTCTCTGTATTACATGATGCTATGTGCCACATAGTACATAAAAGCGGTAGGTACAGTCGGTACAAACTTTAACAGCAAATGTATCACCGTTAGTCGTTACACGCTGTGGCATGTGCCACAATTTACAGATAACACTCCTTTCGTAAACAAGTACGAACTTTTTACCCTTTCATAATAATTCTGAAAAATTTGTTTAAGTTTTGTTAAAATGTATTTTTGTAATACCCCTATGTATAAACTGCTATGAAAAACCGATTATATTCAAGCCATTTTGTTCCCTTGTTTGGTTCGTAGAAATATTTGAGTCGGGGTACTTACCTAATTCACGTTTCCCCCGAAACATTAACCATTTTGAAATTGCGTTTTTAAAATCAAGGTGGTCAAATAAAAAAATACCCTATCATATTTTTTCATTACTCATACTCTGAAAGTAGCTCATAAAATGCCTGCGGAGCGGGTTGAAAGTACTACTTTTCAGCCTTACTAGCCTACCTTTTGCTTTCAACTGACAGCTGAAAGCAAAAGGTAGCAAGCAAGTAACAAAAAAACTAGATTTATTTTCACATTTTTATTGAAAACATGGTTCAATAAAAATGTGAAAATAAATCTAGTTTTTTTTAATATTTTTTTTACCACTTTTTATACAGCCACTAAATTACGGCGCGATTTAAAATTAAAATAACATAAACCTATAAGAGTATAATTTTAATATCACTTTAATATAATTTAGTTTTAAGTATTTCTCTAAAGTAACATTGATTTCGGTAAAATCTTTCTCATTTTTTTTAATGATGAACATGAAAAATACTGGCTCTGGCTGTATAGCTGGACTATCAGAGGACAAAAAAAATATAAGCGGGAAAGCGACAATCAAAACTAATTTTTTCTTTAGCGTATTTATGTTCTTAGTTTAACTATCCTCGTAATCGTAATGAAAAGCACAGTGTTTACCTCTGGTAAATTACTTATTTTATTCTATTCCTCGAACTATTAGCGCCCTCACTACGTTACGGGCGCCAAACCGCGTCTCGGGACTAAATAAGTAACTTTCGCCCCTCGGATAACAATTTACTATTGTAGTTTGTGTAATTAACAAGAATGATGAGTACAAAAGGTGTCAAGCAAAATGTAAAAAGTTGTTTAAAAAATAGTGAGTTGTCCTTGATTGTACTATTTCGGGGAGAATTGAGAATTGATGCATGTATGTAGTTATACAATATCGTTTAAATAACATTCAAGGATAAAAAAACAACGGGGAATCAGCACTAACCAAAAGACTAACAATTAAACTTAGTATACCGTTGTAAAAACAGTGTAGGTCATAAATGCATACTACTACGTTTTTCTACACCACGATGCTTCATAAAACGAGTATTTTAAAAAGATTACAATCTTTGTTTACTCACACAGGCACGACTGGCCTGAATTCCGTTATCAGCAATTCAGACATACCTACGTTATCAACTCTACGCACTATTATGTTCAATGATTTTTATATACGCCAACAAACAGTATGTACCTCACTTCTTGAATTCAAAACTACTATACCATCCGCTTAGTCTTTTGCCAACTATGTTTGGGGTTGGCTTCCAATCTGACTTACATGACGTGACTGCCCTTCTTCTGCCCTTGCTTTCTGACCTTCAAAACTACATGTTTCTTCAAATAGCGTGCCTTCCTGTTTAAACCTCGAAAATAATTTAGGTTCAGCCAAGGCACTCGCACGAATCATTCAGCTCTTTTATGTGCAAACCGATCTTTTTGCAACAAAGAGGGGTGAAAACAAAAATCTGAAACTATACGCCTTAATGTGTACATGCAAATCCAATATTATCTATGTGTGTGTGTGTGATAACGCACTCACACACATAGAAGGCGTGCTTAGTAGCTACGCGTGGCTTCCTCTCAGCCCTCGACAGGCTAACTTAGTTTGGACCCCGTCCCGACAATAATTTGATTGGGGTGCGCTCTGAACGGAAATGGAATGGATTTTCCATCGAACGCTCTTCAGGGAGAAAGCGCATATTTCATAAAGGGATTTATTGAAGTAAAATGACTTGAAAATTGGAAAATTGAAAATGGAAAAATCTTTTTTCATTTTCAATTTTCCAAATTTTTTTGAAATGAAATAACGTAAAACTAAAGGCAAAGGCGTAAGACTCCATAGTTTTTTTTAACCCTTTCTCACACTTAGCCCTTTGTGTTCCGGAGCCGCCGCGGTATCACTTTCGAACAGTCCCGCAGCAAGTTGGTTAGCTTGCCACTTAGCCACGAGGACTATATTTCTTGTCACCAAAATTTATATTTGTCACCAAGTTGTATCACCTAATAAATAGATCTACCGCCACGAAATATTTTCGTTCTCAAATAAACAAAAAGTGTTCCCAGAAATGAATTATCAAATAAATGTTAATATATGTGTAAGATAAGAGATGGATTACCAACAAAATGGTAGTGCATTAGATGAATATAATCTTCGTTCTTATAATAATAGTTTATTACATAAGTAATAGTTTTGTGCCCAGAATGGTAGATCTGTCACCAAATAAAACTCTAACCCTAGACAGTCGACGTCAGGGGCACCCCGAGGTTCGGTTAGTTAGGTTCCTTTAAACCCTCCAGACAGAAATAGGAGCCCACCTCCATCCACCTTCTGGCGGAAAGTTATTTTTTTTTTGGAACTTTATAAAATTTTCTGGTGACATAACATATTATTATGATATATTGGTGATCTCTTTAAATTAGTTTGCTGAAATACTTATTAGGACAAAACTATTATAGCACATACAAAAACATTTATTTGCTACTAGACCCAATATCTCCATGATTTTAGGTGATTTATTGTGGAATTGATTTTATATTGTTTGGTGACTACATTTTGGTGACAAATCTACTATTTTGGGGACAAACCCTATTATACTTAAGAAACACAATACCAATTAAATTGGCGTTAGCTTAAATGATACCCCTTAGCCACGAGTTTTGCAACGTCGGTAACTGTAGCATCCACTAGTTGCAGAACTTATAGATTGATAACACAAAATAATGTTTACTGACTCAAAAAAATGTGATTCTAATTAGCCCGTCGGTTAGATTATCGAAAAATATTGGATCCGTATTTTTTGTTTTATCAAATCAATAAAAATTGACGAAGATAAAACGCGTCAAAGATTTGAATGGGGGTAAGTGACATCACTGACCGCTAAAAATGTCATAATAATGTCTTAGAGTACAACGTCACACGAGTTTTCAAAGCACTGTATCGTCTTCATTGTTTGCTTACGTGAAAAAATAAAAATTACGTGTCTAATATTTTTTGGTAAGTAATCTATATGACGGGATTAATTGGATTTTTTTTGTTAACATCCTTATTAACTAACTATATACCTATCACAGGCTCACACGAGTCCCGAGTCCACCAAGCCTCAGCCAGGATCACTTCACTTCCATCTTCCCGCCATCATGTAACTGACAGATGTCATTAGTGACAGCTTACCTGACTACTTGTGACTGTGAGACAGTGTTTACATACAGTAAAGTTCATAAATTCTTGCAACGAGCAAGCGTTACGCACGTAGGGAAAGTTTCATTAGAAATTTTATTTGGTACGACACGTGCCTTATAAAGGGGGATACACTAAGGTAGCCCACTTGTATATATACAAACGAGTATAACAAGCTTTCAATATAGGTGTGACGTCATATTTTTTGTATTATTCAAGCAGACGGAAAGGGTGTAAAAGTACCCATATCGCAAACGAAGGGCACTTGTTCTCCCCACCACTGCGATATTTTTTTGGATCTAGACCATACCTGGAAACCCACTAGTTACGGAGATATTGAATGTGATTTTTGACCCCAAAAAAAAGTCGTTTCCCAGCAAAAATTTTTGCGTAGTGTATTTAGTTTGATGTACAGAATGCTTGGTTGACGTATGTGTGAAAGGTTAATTTACACCCTGTATATTCCATTGACCATTGACAACCAGTGGTGGAGCCTTATTTATCATATCTATGGGTGGAGCAGTGATGAGGTCACTGAGTTAACCAAGCATTGTCATCTGGGTGTAATTTATCTATAATATGTATGTATTTAGAAATATATAAGTATGTTTATCAGTTGTCTAGTACCCATAACACAAGCTCTGCTTAGCTTGGGACTAGATGGCGTTGTGTGATAGTTGTGGAATATTATTATTATTATTATTATTATTATTAAAAGTAAACGTGTACACAAAATTTCAGTTTAATCAGTTGGGGATAACTATTTCAAAATTCAGCTACAAGATTTTGCCTAAACAAACATACACACATTGCAAATTAAATAAAAGAGTCAAATAACAATATGATCATATTATTGCGAAGTTTCAGGAAGATGCTGCGGCCCAGCCTCCGTACCGTGCCTTATTATACCACCTACGTAAAATGAGGGAGGTATCACACCCACTTTTCTCGATAAGACACACACACACGGTACAATTTTCAATAGGTGTATTATAGTACCTAATCGTCTATCTGGGTAAATGCGTGATTCATCAGATTATGCTATATCAAAGGTGGAAATCTGTGTACAAAACGTAGCAAGTCATCGCCTTGCAATATCTGCAGGGTAAGGCTGAGGTGTACCTAACAGTACACCCTCACTTCGCCCGTTATGTATAAGTCTCGTGTAAAAGGGACGAGCCTATTCCCATCAATCGGGCACAAATCCAGACTCTTTGGCTGCTACTGAGTAATTCCTGATAGAAAAAACCAATAAGACACGGGAAGATAAAATCGGGATAGTAACTATCCTATGTGTTAATCCAGGTTATAAACTATCTGTGTACCAAATTTTATCCAAATCCGTTCAGTAGTTTTTGCGTGAAAGAGTAACAAACACACACACGCACAAACTTTGGCCTTTTTAATATTAGTGTGATTATTATCTATCGAAAGAGACTGAATCCTGCAACACATGGTGTCCCAGTGCGGGATTCAGTGTCACTGCTACATAGTGTAAAACTTTAAAAAAATCAATAAACTTTATAATAATTCCTTTTATTTATTTTGCCATAAACTTATTACATTTTTAAATATTCTTTACAAAAAAAAAACATTTAATCATTTAGAAATCACTCAAAATCAAAATCAAAACTCATTTATTCAAACTAGGCTGATAATCAGCACTTTTCGAACGTCAAAATTTATTTACTTTACTTATTTACAAGAGACAGTCCCCCAAAACGCCCCGCTTCGACACTTCCTAGTGTTTTTGCTGGAAAGAAGAAGTGGCGGAACAAACTCCCCAGCACACATCTGTCTGTTAGGTTGGTTAGAAGAACCAGACTCGATACAATAATAAGGCAAGTATAAAAAAGTATATAATAATAAAAAAAGACATAACATATCAGTAAACTAATCTGGGAGAAAGAACATAAATAAATAACAAACATTGTCTTGTGTCAAACTGTGTCTAATCTTAATTGTTTGACGAACCTGTAACCAATGATATATTAAAACTATAGATACGTTGTCCGCCCTGTAAAATGACAACATGAAATGAAGCCAATTGGCCACATCGCGCTTAGTTACGCACCAACCTCTCGCGCGATGCTACGTTTGTTCTTAATTTAAATCGTGTGTGCAAACCTGCGCGAAACATAAAGACAACAGGCATCAACAGGCAACCCGCTGTACGGTGTCATATTTTCTTTCCCTTTCTTTACGCGTAAAAGTAGTTATCTAATATTTTCGTCGTTTTGAAGCGCTGCCATGTTAGTTCATGACGTGTCTATATATAATATAATACGTCATTGCCTGTAACCGAATAGCTGCTCAACAAAGCCTTTTCTGAAACACGTGTCGGCCGGTAACACCATTTTCGTCACATCCCAGGAACATAATTAATATTAATCAATCTCCGTCTTCGTCTAAGAGCAAATATATTGTATCAGTGACGTAGCCGGTCTTCGTTTGTCATGCAACACGTGGTCACATGGTCGTGCAAGACGTTCGCTTTCTGTTCGAGCACTGAATATTACATAACATACCGCCTGTAATTCCCGAGGGGATAGGCAGGTGAAAGGATTGACTGGTTAACTCAATGATATATTAAAACTATAGATACGTTGTCCCCCCTCAAAAATGACAACATGAAATGAAGCCAATTGGCCACATCGCGCTTATTTACGCACCAACCTCTTGCGAGACGCTACGTTTGTTCTTAATTTGAATCGTGTGTAAACCTGCGCAAAACATAAAGAAAACAGGCATCAACAGGCATCCCGCTGTACGGTGTCATATTTTCTTTCACTTTCTTTACGCGTAAAAGTAGTTATCTAATATTTTCGCCGTTTTGAAGCGCCGCGCGCCGCCATGTTAGTTCATGACGTGTCTATATATAATACGTCATTGGGTTAACTGCGATTTACTGGTTAACTGTGTTATTTTGATTCCAAAGAAAAACCTCTTTACCGTAAAAAAGCTTGGTCTTTGAAATCAAATCAAAGCCTGTAATCTCTTACCCTGTTTATGGTATAATCAACGAAGGGATAGATATTTCAACGAAAAAACTCATTAGATTTCAAGAACCTATCTTTTGCACCATGTTTTGTAAAAAAATTGATGTGGGTATAATGAACACAACTCATTTAGGAATTATTTTAATTTCTCATTTTCATACTCTTACTGAAATGAGTGCCTGAATACGCACGCTTCTAGCGCGCGCGCGCTTCTAGATTTTCCTCTTTCGTAAACAGTCGGCTTTTTATTTCTAAGAGTAAAACAGAAACCTCCGTTCTCCCCATGCAGACGGGTATCTAAGGATATTTTGCCATGCATGCATGACTCGCATTTTAATGGTAGTCAGTTCATCATCATTATCATCTGCCTAGCCTTTCCCCAACTATATTGGGGTCGGCTTCCAGTCTAACCGGATGCAGCTGAAAACCAGTATTTTACTTGGAGCGACTGCCTATCTGACCTCCACAACCCAGTTAATACTAGAGTCAGTTATGACACATATTTTATAGCGAAAAAGAGCATCAACTATCGCATCGCATAAACTATTGTACTACTTATATTATAATAGTTTTCGTTGTTTTTATCAAAACATTCTAACAGATACTGATAAACATCGTTGTGAAAAACGTGCTTTTAATACCAACCTACTATGACGTAACTAATTATTATGTACACTCACTCAACGTAATCTATCTATACGAATAAATAAAATTGAAGTCATATACATATCATAATTACTTTTTTACTGAACGTATAGTTTGATATGAAAATATACTTACAAGATACAAATTCTAAACACATTTTTTTAAATTTATGTCTGTCTATCAGTTTGTACGGGCTAATCTCGTATGTATCATCTTCATTGTTTGCTTACGTGAAAAAAGAAAAAATACGTGTCCAATATTTTTTGGTAATCTATTTGACGGACTAATTAGATTTTTTTAGTTAACTACCCTATTGAGGCATCAACCATTCTTTTGCTATAGCAAAAGAATGGTTGATGCCTCAATAAAAAAAAACTTGGATAATAAACAACTTGGATATATAAAACTTGGATATAGGTTACGTTCAGATATATCTGAACGTAATATATATATATATATAAATGATATATATATATCGATATATATATATATCATTTTGCATATTATCGATTTTTCCAAGACAATAACATATAAATGTGTTATTAATATTGTTACGTGGGCAAACACGTGACACACCTACTCATACGGATACCTCCAAAAGAATTCTACGTATTATAGACATCATAATTTCGTCATATTCTATTGCGATGCGCAAACTTGTAATTTATAATAAATTGTATGTTTACTGACAAAGCAAGATGTTCGTCACAACACGGAAAAAGAATAAAACTTGTGTTCGTGAAGTTATTTCGTGTCATTATTAAACACGTAAATTTATATGCATAACACAACAATGCAAAGTAAAAAAAAAAAAAAAATATTAGATTAACAAAATATATTGGATATGTATTTTTTCTTTTTTCACGCAAACACACAATGAAGACGATACAGTGCATTGAAAACTCATGTGACGTCATACTCTTAGGCAGTATGACATTTTTTAGCGGTCAGTGACGCCACCAACCCCCACTCAAATCTTAGACGCGTTTTATCTTCACCCGCAGCAGTCCATTGCATGAGCCACTGCGCCAACCGTGCCGTCATTCATCAACTTCATGCTCAGGGGTCACTTGCGGTAATTCGTGGAACTGGATTGGCCACGTCTGTCGCACATCAAAATAGCCACTTTCTGCAGTCCTGATACAGCCAGAAAGCGACGCGGCAGACGTTGTAGAAGATGTCGGTTGAAGATAGTGGTTCGAGCTGGACTTGACCAGAAACCAGAGGTCAACATTGCCCGTGGATCGAATCGTGGATCGATGACGCAAGCTAACCGTATCAGTATCAAGTAATTCCGTTTCATCATAAAACACGTGGCTTATATTAGAACGGTGCAGTAATTTAAACTAATTACATAGCTCGTGCATATAGCCGGATGACGACACATTGAGGCAGGTCCGAAACGAGCGTAGGCTTAAGCACGTTGAACTGCATGTGTGACCACGCCGCGGCGTAGGGACGGCTCGACAATAAACCGTGGTAAGCAATGTGATCGGTTATTTATAGATTTAGACCCCGGTTTCTAATTGGAGCATTACTGAGAAGTTGCGACGGCGCACAGTGGGCTGAAAATCGGCTTTCATAGACATTCGATTTTTTTTTCGAATTGGTCAAATTTTTTGATTGGAATTGTTTAAAACAATCATGACCTTGAGGTATAATTGGTATGACGTCATAGAACATAGTGGAAGATAGACTTTTGATTTTTTTTCAAAATACTTGTATGGGAATTATCATAAAATCTTCAATATCTCAGCTATCGCATATTTGCGCAAAAGAATTCTTTCACACAAAAAATCTCCTATTTTTTTGCTAATTTTTGATATATTTCACTTTTATGGCAGAGGTGCGATGGAAAAGAAAAAAATTAAAAATAATTTTATTATTTTTATTTCTTCATTTATAACGATTATAAATGAATTGTATTACGTATTAGAATAATATAACAAAGAATATATAGCAAAATAGTCTAGGCCATCGTGAGCCGCTTTTTTAATAATTGATTTTTAAACTACCTAGCAGAAAAACAGCATCTTATACGTAAAAAAACAATTCTTAAATTGTTGACAACAAATACTCGACTTTATCGGAAGCCTAACCCTTTTAGCCTATAACAATTACCGAGAATTATTGCTAATAGGTACCTACCTATTAACTAATAGGTAGGTGATCACTGATCACCTAATTTAAGTTTTATTATGACAATGAAGGGTTTTTAGGCTGATTACTAATCGTTCTCCAGAGGTAGAACTTACAGAATCACTGTGCCTAATGGGTTATTATCATTAGGGTATAATAACAGTTAAACATATAATCAATATACAACTACAAATATGACTTACATTTAAATTTTAAATAGTTTTATATAAAAAAAAAATAGAACAAAAATAGTACTCTAAATACATTCTAAAAATAAAATTTAATTGATTATTTACAGACATGCTATAAATTAATACTAACAAAAGTAAAACTAATAAAAAGTTAGTAAATAAACAAAAACATCTTAACCTACTGTTAGTCACAATCACTACATTCTGATTCTGATTCAGATTCGGAATCTAATTGATTTATATCGCAAAATTCGACATCGGGTTCTTGCAGGTTATCCAAAAGATCCCGAGTTTCAGCGAAGAGAGCTTTCCTGTTCTTTACATCCATAATTGGTCTAACTGAAGAAATGAGAGGGTCTGAAGTGAGAAGAAGCATGTTTAGAATGTCTTCATTAGAACATTGTCTGCTCTTTTTTCTTGAATGATGACATCTAAATCTTCGAAAGTCCTTATTACGAGCCTCTGATGCTTCTTCTGAAAGACACCCAATTGGTACTACTGCATTACAAGCTATAATATCTGCCCCATGTACAAGTAACTTGTGCACAGTTGACGACATGTAATACCAGTTATAAAGTGCCAAATACCTCTCTGCTGTCTTTAGGCAGTACTCTTTAAATTTTTCAATATATATATTTTCTTCTGATGTAATAGCCTGTAAAATAACAGCAAATCTCCGAATCAAATTCTCATCCAGACCCGTAATGGCTGCGGTTTTTTCCGGAAATTCAAAAAATCTCCGTGCTGTATTTCCATCGTTGGTTGTTCCTGAGCCTTGTTTAACCACACCTATGATCAGGTTCAGTTCCCGCTTGAAACCGTCTTGGATTGTTTTTTTCCTTGCCTGCAGAATAGCTTTATCTTCTTCCCCTTTTGCCATCCATTTTTTAAGATCTTGTCTGTAAGAAATATTTAAAAGGCATTCCATGCAATTGATGCGTGCATGTAACGAAGACAGCCCAAATTCGTATAAATTCTCAGAAACAGGCCTTTTTAACACTTCCGTTAAATTGTTCATCTCTGAAGGTTTTGCCAAACATAAATAGCAAACTGAGCTGGCTTTGGCTTCAGAGATGTAAGTGCAGACCTTGCCATCGATCATGGTCATCTTAAGGTCATGGGTGACCTTGTTGCTGCCACTATCTGTCGGTCTCAACGCTTTTATTTCTTCTTTCATACTGTCTAAATGCTCATTGACAACCAGTTTGCTTTCTTTCATGAAGCTAAATCGCACGGGACGACAAAATGATGAAGAACAGGGTTTCGGGTTTTTCCATATGGTGTCACTGCCATTGATTAGTTTCAACGGAACTAATGATGTCATGAAGACACTAGAATCATCATTTTCACTGTCCATTGTCTGTTTATATCTGCTCTGGCTAGACGCACCGTCAAATCCCCACTTCGATATTAATATTAACTGTTTCTGTTCTACGCCCTCAGGTAAACTGTCGAAGATTCTTTTGACTGTTAAATCTAATAATCCTTGAAGAGAAATTTTTGCTGATGAATCCGTCACTGTTATTGTTTGTTTGGAAGGATAACATTGTAATTTCGCCTGTTGAACTTTGTAATAAGATGGATACAAATCTTTTACGCCTTCACGTATGGCTGTTTCTCTCAATGTTATATATTGCCACTTAGATAATTTTAAAGAGAGAAATATGCCAAGTGCCTTCTCGGGTGTGAAAACTTGCTTGGCCGACGATTGATGAATTAAATTATTGAACTTATCAGCAGCTCCTGGATTTGTCAACATGAATTCTAGTGCTGAAGCAATATTCTCCTTTCCTTCTTGTCTCATCTTTATGATAGCAGCATATGCTATCTCACTGGACTCACAATTTTCTTGATCTGTAATTCTCCTTCTTTTTTGTTTCTTTCCTAGATCTTGAAATGGTTTACGAGTTGGTGCCTTTCTTTTTGTCATTGTTCCAACTGATATTGCTGCTGATGTAGATGTGGAAGGTTGAGGAGATATGGCATTTACTTCAGAATCCACAATGCCTGAAGCAGCAGGTACTTTTATGCAACTAGGCCAATCAATATCAGTCTCAAGCCAGTTTTTGTGTTCCTTTAAGAAACACTCCAGTTTTCTGTTGGCTTGCTTCCATTTCCTTGTAATAGCTAGTGTAATCCTTCTGCAATATTCTTTTAATGTTAAATTATCTTCATCGGAGAGATTTAAGTTCAAACGAGAAACTACAGCATTATATAGTGCAAGGCTGTCACTGTACTTCCCCGAATTCTTCAAAATCATGAAGAAATCTAGGTAAGTAGATAAACTCTCCATTTTTTGCAAGCACAATTTCACTGTTAACACAAGGGGAAATCAATGTGAACTGAATAATTGTTCCCAATACTGCCCTTTAAATACCTGTGAGATATCTGTACAGAACTAAATTAACCCTAATGATTATAACTCATTAGGCACCTGCACAGTGATTCTGTAAGTTCCTCTGGAGAACGATTAGTAATTAGCCTAAAAACCCTTCATTGTCATAATAAAACTTAAATTAGGTGATCAGTGATCACCTACCTATTAGTTAATAGGTAGGTACCTATTAGCAATAATTTTCAGTAATTGTTATAGGCTAAAAGGGTCAGGCTTCCGATAAAGTCGAGTATTTGTTGTCAACAATTTAAGAATTGTTTTTTTTTACGTATAAGATGCTGTTTTTCTGCTAGGTAGTATAAAAATCAATGATTAAAAAAGCGGCTCACGATGGCCTAGACTATTTTGCTATATATTCTTTGTTATATTATTTTAATGCGTAATTCAATTCATTTATAATCGTTATAAATGAAGAAATAAAAATAATAAAATTATTTTTATTTTTTTTCTTTTTCATCGCACCTCTGCCATAAAAGTGAAATATATCAAAAATTGGCAAAAAAATGGGTGATTTTTTGTGTGAAAGAATTCTTTTGCGCAACTATGCGATAGCTGAGATATTGAAGATTTTATGATAATTCCCATACAAGTATTTTGAAAAAAAATCAAAAGTCTATCTTCCACTATGTTCTATGACGTCATAACAATTATACCTCAAGGTCATGATTGTTTTAAACAATTCCAATCAAAAAATTTGACCAATTCGAAAAAAAAATCGAATGTCTATGAAAGCCGATTTTCAGCCCACTGTGCGGCGACTAACTCGGTTTGATTTTTCAAGGAATCCTTACATAATTATGTTTGCGTAGGAAAAGTAATTTTAATAAAAAGGTATGGTGGTAATAAGTCAATCACTACATACTATAAAACAAAGTCGCTTTCTATGTCCCTGTAACCCTATGTATGCTTAAATCTTTAAAACTACGCAACGGATTTCGATGCGCTTTTTTTTAATAGATAGAATGATTCAAGAGGAAGGTTTTAGTATCTTTTTTTGCACCCGTGCGAAGCCGGGGCGGGTCACTAGTCGCTTATAAAATAATCATTACTATTACTTCAGATCATAGAGTCCCAGAGTAAGTGAATTAGGTACTCGACGGTAGAGGATGTAACTAACTTTTTCTTAAAATATAGCAATAGAAAGTCGATCGCCAATCGCCAACATCAAATCGGCATCGGCATCCGTCACATTCGGTACTGTAAAACTATTAAATTTTTAAAATTAATATTTGATGTAGAACCCGCACAATAGGTACCTATGTTAACAAAAAAAAATCTAATTAGTCTGTCATAAAGATTACCAAAAAATATTGGACACGTATTTTTTCTTTTTTCACGTAAGCAAACAATGAAGACGTCATTTTTTTGCGATCAGTGACGTCACTTATCCCCACTCAAATCTTTGACGCGTGTTATCTTCGTCAATTTTTATTAATTTGATAAAAAAAATACGTATCCAATATTTTTCGATAATCTAACAGACTGACTAATTAACATCACATTTTTTTTTAAGTCAGTAAACATTCTTATTGATGTTGTTGCAGTGTCACGAAGGATTTTTTTTCATTCATCTAAGTAAATGGCCCTCTGCTGGGTATCTAGGCTTCCTCGCCCTCTCTCAACACCACTATATTTTAAGGGATCTCCGGCCATGTGACATCGTCACATGGCCGGAGATCCTAAGAACCTTGAAATAAACTGAAATTAAGGTCAAGAAAACCAAGATACCTACCAAGTAAAAAAAAGAAAAATCAGAAAACACATGTCCAAAAACGTTTATAAAAACTCTAGTAACAGTCAACCCTACACTTAATACGCAAATTGCACTAATAGCCGCGCTCGTCCGCATCGGGATTCGTCACGTCCCCGACGCATCGCTGACGCGATGACGCGACGGACGTCCATCAACTGATCCGTCGCACGCGCATGTACCTACGAGTACATAACAGTACTCAGGACAATAGATCGTTTGCAAATGCCACGTAAACGCAAAGCGATTAGAAATCCGCACTTTGCTTGAAGTGTAGTACTGTCTTTGTTATTTTTCTTGGTTTCATTCCGGTGCATGTTTTGATTTGTATTTCCTGTGCTATGTTAAAAGGAAATATAAAACCCTTTTGGTATTTTATTTTGAGTTTCATCGGATCATTTTACGTTACGATTTTTTAATAAGAATCCAAACTTGTGGACCAAACGATGTCTAGCCGAAGTCAAAATCCTTCTCTTAATCATCATCAACTGCCACTGCCAATATTCCCTTAAAATCCTCATAGATCTCCTCTGTCCTGGGGCAAGGGGAGGGTCCTGTCAGACTTTAACTGACTTAAACCCACCTCGTTGTTCCCTTCCCACACTTGTACCAATGATAATCCGACTAGCCCGCCTCTGGGCCTCCTCAAGCACCACTAACCCTAACTCAACGTGAATGTAATTTTAAGTTTATTTATTTAAGGGCAAGCAACAAAGCATACACCAAAATACATGTTGAAGTACTCATAATTACAGTGACATTCTATGGTGTAGCCTTAATTAAAGGCTGCCACGCCATGCATTGCATAGGAGTAAAAATTCAAATTACAGATTGATCAGTATACATTATATACCGTTCATTGTTACAAAAATCAGACATACAAAAAACAGAAACAGTTTCCAGGAATATAAAACATTAATTGGATTTGTTGTGTTATTTTGTTGACGTACTAATACTAACACGCAAAAGCAACACTGCTTTTGACCAGCGCCACGACAACGTCGGTACTGCAATGTGTACAATTTCATTGGAATGTCCATGAACGAAACTGTGAAAAATACTTAAAATGATCACCTGCATCAAATTCCCACTCACTCATCATCTACCTAGGCTTTTGGGGTCAGCTTTTCCATTTTAATACTTGTATTTAGGACGAAGCTACTGCCTATAATATGACCTCCACAACCCAGGTAGGTAAGTACTGAGTAATATGATACTCCTTGGTAGGACTGTCAGATTTTCAGCCAATGTCAGCCGGGAACAACGGTTTAAAGGTTTTCCAAGGTATGGAGAAAACTTGGTATGAGTCTAATAGGTGGTCACCCATCCACGGACCAACATAGGCAAGCGTGGCTTAACCTGAAGATCTACTCTAACAGCTGTTATTATTTAGCCGAGTTACTCAATACTAAAAAAGTAGGTAAGATTATTTTATAAATAGCACGCTCAAAAAGTTAAGCTGAAACCAATTGTTTTCCACCCCTTTAACGATGTTTCGCGAAATAATACGTATCACGTTGCCAGCTACTTATAATACCACGTTCCCAAACCGTAACAATAAAAAACAAACAAACAATACAACAATGACAGCTAAGGAAACTTTCTCTAAATACATATTACTTCTCAACTTTTCCATTGGCAAGAAAAACGTGCAAATTAGGAATGTTGCACGTTGATCGCATCACGTTGGCTGCCCTGCGCGGCACAAAAGCTTTGAATTTGTTCGTTCCAGCATGAGAACCAATTCGTTTGCGTTTGGTATTAATAGAAAAACTTGTTCGGAAATATGTGTGGGTCATGTTTTATGTATTATTACTTATTTATGTATCAAATATTATATAAAAATCTTCATATAGAACTATGCACAAAACCGTTTTCGTGATTTGTTTGTGGGTAGGTACGGAACAAACGGTATAATTTAACAAACTTATTAGTGTGGGACACTTAACCTATACTAGTTTTACTTCTAACTAACAATCACTATCTTATATAATTATGATATAATGTAACTACTATATTTCATACTGTCCATAAGTTGTGAATTAACAGATAAACAAGCACATGTTGGAACACGTGAGGTCGTTGGACATAGGCGTTCCATTTAGAAAGTCTTTAAGACTTCTTCATTTTATTCTTGGGAAAAACAACAGGATTATAACTTTGAATTTATGTAACAAAAACATTATTTCTCGGTATAACATTCTGTACAAAATATAAAATTAATGTTCCTTTTAGCTAACAAAACTTAGATTAAAAAAAGGTTTTCTTAGTTTTGATTTTTCAGTTTCCTTTTTCGTATTTTTTTTAAATAATGAGCGAGCAGTGTGATATAAATATGTAATAGTTTTGCGTCATGTAGATATTACCATATTTTGAGACATTCGATATAACCTTTTTTTTTTTTTTTGAGACTGCATTCTGAATGGGATGATAATAACATGACATTCTTGGCAGTATGCCACGGTGCCAGTGCTTTTATGGAATGCTAATTATGAGATTAATATCAATTTGATGAATTTCATACTTTATAATATGGAGGACATTACTTATTGAGGTGTCAATTGATCAATTGCTTTATTAATTTGCAATTACAATGACGACGAATGAATCTAAGATACTAATCTAGTAAATTACCGTGTGGTTTTAATATTTGGTTCACGATAAAGAAAAGAGGATACTGTAGTATCCCCACAGTATTCTCTTTTCATTGTTATGTCCTAACTACCTAGTCCTACTTAGTGTCAGATTAATATATTATTTTATCCTATCTATTTAATTCGCTAGTAAATAGGCTTCTTCTGGGTAAGCTCGTTTCATCGTCGACCTCATCTCTGCCCAGACAAGATTGAGCCCGTCGGGGCTGCGGGTTGTTCGAAAGAGATACCGCGGCCTCGACATAGAGGGCTAAGTAGGAACATGGGTGGTTTTTAGTCAGTTGAAGTCTGACACTCCCTTTCGCTCTGCACTAGAGCGGGATTGGTTATTTGATGATTCCCCCCTCCCCCCAAAAAAGGGCAAGATTGAGGTCAAGAGTAAGCCCATTTCAAATTAAAAAAAAGGTTTTTTATGCCGATGATGGGTCTCTGACTTGGCTATAGGTACATGCTATCTATCGAGATATATCTCTCTGGCATGTTGGTTTTATTACGGTGTTTTCCTACACCGAAGCAAGTTATAATAATAATTATAGGTACCATACGGACAAGAATCTGAAAAAGAGATTCCACGCGATAAACAAGAATAATATCAGCGTGTTACAGGCTGATTTTCCATCAGAGATGTGTAACGCAGCTATGCTTCGAGGATGCAATAGCTAAGCTGTGAAACTATGTGACCGTTTCCACTGATACTAAGCTATGTAGCGGTGCAAGAAGGTGACGTGCTATGAAGATGCGCCACGGCAAAGTAGCTGCGATGCGATGTATCGATAGTAGGGAAGCGGCAAGGCCCACCCTTGCCGCTTTCCTTCAGGTGCTCTGCTCTGCACATAGCTACACCACTCGCGACGAGCGTAGTGGTGGTTAATATATCATATAGCAAAATAAAGCACCGTGCTTAATACACATAACATAAAGCAAATGCTATCATTGCTCTCACAGGTTGCTATTTGCTTATTGCTTTTACATCGCACTCATGCATGCTGCCACTCACCGCGCTTGCTTTAAGTCACTTGACGTAAAGCAAGCGCGGTGAGTGGCATCATGATATGCCTACGCGTTTAAAAATCACTTGCTTTAATAAAGCATATAAAAAATCTAGCTATCTCTTTAATCTACCTTAAAGCAACTTTGAACACCACTACCCATAGCAGGCATCCATACCACGCATCCATAGCACACTTCCATAGCACGTATCCTTCCATAGAAAAAACATATCTTAGTTGATCCGTTTCCACCAGTGCTAAACTATGTGCACCAATGAATATAATTGGTGGATCGGATATCAAACGCATCCACAGGAACGTAGCTTAGTACATCTCTGGTGGAAAAGCACCCTCTATATCAAAGTAGCTCAACTAGGTATCAATACATCTGCAGCAGCTTCATCCGCAATTTGCAGTCATAACTCTACTACATCGTGACACTTTGAATGACACTTAAGCTCGTTTAATATGCACTCGTCTGGGACTCCAAGCAGTCCGTCGATATAATAGTAACTTTGTAACGGTCTTTTGGCGCGTGGCCGTTCTCGAACCTAATGACACCATCTTGTTTTTTAACCGACTTCTAAAACAGGAGATAATATCATATATAATATCAGAAATATTATTTATTCGAAAATAATTTCTCGAAAACATTGTATTATGAAGGGATTTTTGTGTTTCTTTCTTTAAACTTTCTTAAAAAGAAGGTTGCCCATTTCTGTAAAATGATTTGAAACAACTTTGACAGAATAATATAGCTGGTAAAGGGCTATTTCAGTTATAATATTATTTAAACGGTGTAAAACACTCTTAATGAAGTTTAAAATCACTGGTTTGGTGGTTTTACACGTGTTTTTAATACTAGTTACCTCCATGACCCTGTGTAAAAAACTATGTATTTATTTCAGGGACATTACCCTAGTAGCATTTTTGGTGGGCTACGATTGGCCAACGGTGGGGACATGGGTGGAATATGGTTAGTTAAATCACCCACATGTAACTTACATTGGCCCAACGATGATTAATATCGTTATTATGCCGAACTGATTACCAACAGTGGGCCTTCATGCATTTTTGCTACCGTGGGCTAAACAGTGTTGGTTTACCTGCAGTGAACAAAAGTTGGCCCACCAGAAATTAAATACAATTGGCCAATGGTAGGGACGTTGTTGGAATATAGTTAGTGAAATCACAAATAGTATTGGCCGGTGGCCCAACAAAGACTAAATACATTATGCCGACCGAAGATACATTATTCCATTCAAAATGTCAAAATGGCTGTCAGTCTCCAAAGCAGTCGTGTTAGTTCCGATTTTGGCCACGCTCCTTAGAATTCTTGTCGATCTGTAATATCGCTCCGTCTTGTGAGATGCATTTATTATTGCGGACCTAAGTTGGCCCTTGGCCCAAGAGGGTCGGGGGGGGGGGGGGGGGGGTAGTCATCGCGTCGCGCGTGGCTCAACGCATGCCGTCCGCAGTGTTGCCAGGAGGTTACATTTCTTACATTTTTCGTATCTTTTGATCCCCTCGCGTAACATGTACAGACGCCAGCACATCAAGCTACTATAATCTGTCAGATTTCTTTGATAGATTTTCGACTTTATCTCTAGAGCATTAGGTTCAAGATTCATTGGAAAAATTTGACAGTTTTGGGTAGCTTGACCTGCTGGCGTCTGTACATAAGTAAGTAATTTTTATATAAGGCAATTTTCGTAACTTTTGAGAACAATGAGATTTGTAAGAAGCACTAGATTTTATTGCAAACACGTAAATAAAACAATGTAACTTTGTATTTAAACAACACATACTGCCTAATATTATCTGTCAATTAATTTAATGTAGGTGTGTCTGTTTAATTTAAAACCTTAATGACCTGAAATGTTATATATGTTTAAAAGTATTTAAACACGTAAAACATTTCAGGAAACAAAACGAAACTTTCGACACAAGGGCCCTGGCAACACTGGCCGTCCGTCCGCGGGTCCGCCATTTTGTGATTTGTATTGTTTGTTTGACCGTTGACGGAGTTCGTTTCATAGTGAAGAAAATCTGTGAATTTCGTTGTGTAAAAAATGTATCTTGTAATTGAGTTTGAGGACAATGCCCTAGGCATAGTAAGAAATACTTGGCTGACGCCGCGCAAAAAAGAATGTCTGTGGCCGCCTTATAAAATAGCTAGCAAATTCAACAAATGCTTGCTATCACAAGAGCTACCTGATGAAAATTGGCCGCTGTACGCCATAAAGCGTGTTATGTATGAAACTGGTGAGTTAACCTTTATTATTTAAAGTTTATTAATTGATAATATCTAATATGGGGGTTCGTTACGTTAAGCGTGCGCACGCGGCGGGTGCCCGCCTCGCGTGTTTGTATTGAAAGATAATATGAGAATGAGACTGAGCAGCGCTGCGCTAACTAACTAGCGCGGACGCGTGCGACGGGTTATGCTCATACTATCTTTCAATACAAACAAGCGAGTGAACACACGCGTAGTGAACGCCCTAACATAACTCGATTTGAAGGACAGAAAGGCGGTTTTACACATTACCTACCGGCCCGATTGTAGTCGACAACATTCGCGAAATGTTGACAGGCCCGAAATAGGCCGGTCAACATCGAGATGGTCACTTACATTCTGACTGCCTTTTGTATGCTAGTTGTTTTGTTTGTACATAAATGAAACACAAACCTTGATATCTACCGGGCTGGATTATTATGTTATTAGTTAAACATTCTTCATTCATTCATTCCACATTTCTATTCTATTCTACTTAAAACATACACTTTCAGATGATTTACATTTAGCCAGGGAGAAATGCAAAAAAGCAGAAAGTGAGTCTGATCTAGTCTCGGATTCGGAGCAATCTAAAAAGAGGAGGAAAAGAAAGCGTAATATAGTTGCTAGTGACACTGAGGATGAAGAAGATGAAAACTACATTAACTTCAAATACCCAGACCCACCTAAGCTAGGACTATCAACTTGCAAGTCCATGTCAAGAAAAGATTCAAAAAAAACATTGACAACTGGTAAGATAATAATATCAATAATTTGATTAGAGCATCCCCCCATTATTATGTAGTATAAATGACATGAGAAGACCAGGAGGGAGCTGGTAAATGCATGCTGTATTGGATCGGTATTACTGGTAGTCTTTAAGGTAGGCCTATATTGTTCAGCAGCGGATGCCCTACGGCAGAATTTTATTGATTTTTAGTATTATATGTGTCATTCAATTGTAAAGGTCTTAGGGACCAGGTTCATATTTGGATTTTTTTCTATATTATACTCCTCCTCAATCATCTGCTGCAGTTAGTAAATAATTAATACAAATGACTGACTTGGTGGCTCAGTAGTTAGTCCTCCTGACTACTGATCCGAGGATTGTGGGTTCGATACCCACCCAGGGCAAAAAAATTGTGTGATGGGCAGATTTGTTTGCTCTGTGTCTGGGTGTTTAATATCTGTATGTATGTACTAGCTGCATTTATACAGCCCACATATAGTTTAATTAGAGAGAACCACCATCCCAAACAGTATTTAATAATATTAATAAATGTTTTTTATTTTTTAGCAGAAATACATAAAATACAGATTGATCAACAGTCAAGAATTGATACACCAAGTCCACAGCCTCATTCTCCACTATCAAACGAAAACTCAACCCGTAACCTTACATCAGGGAACATAGCAGGTAATGTAGCACAGATATTCAACGAAAAATATTTTATTTACTTATTCAGAGAAAAATTTAAAGTTTATAATATTATACTATAATTTTGTAGAAGAACAGATTGAACCTGAAAGAAGGACTCCACCCATTATTAGGACTGATCCCAGAACAGAATCAAATAATTATTCACCAAGTACTGCCCCTGCCCACACATCCAATGCCAGGCTTTTACTTCAAAATTTCAATGTTGGTAAGTTACAATCAGTACCTACTTTTTGTACAGAGCACGGTAAATAAAATATTGCAAGTTCATAGAAGTTTGTAGTTCTGCAAGTCCTATACCTATTGTTACTCGTAGTTTAAATATTTGTTATACTTACATCTTGCTATTTTATATAGATAGTCCATTGTCTTCCCGAAGCCATTGTGTGACTCCTACAGAGCCGAAACCATCAGCAGTCGATAAAATTAATGCCTCTTTAGGTAAGTAGATCTTTTTTTAGGGTTCCGTACCCAAAGGGTGCCAACGGGACACAATCACTGAGACTGCAGTCCGAACGGACTGCAGTCAAAGTAAAATAAAATGATGACATCTTTTTGTTATCCGTTACACTCAATGTGGATGGTCTCCCGGTTCATGCAAGTACCACTAATTCGTTCTGGCCAATTTTATGTACATTAGACCAAAGTATTAATAGAGAACCATTTATTGTTGGATTGTACTTTGGAAATTCCAAACCACATAGTGTTAATAATTACCTGCGTCCTTTTGTGGACGAATGCATTGAGTTGGAAAATAGTGGTATAATATTTAGTGGAAAAAAGTACGCTTTTCGAGTGAGTTGTATTGTAGCTGATGCGCCAGCAAGAGCCTTTCTTAAATGTATAAAATCCCACAATTCTTTATATGGTTGCGAGAAATGTACACAAGAAGGAACTTATATAGGTAGAACAACATGGCAATATACTTCAAATTTAAATCTTAGAAATGATGATTATTTTCACAACCAACAATATGAAGATCACCAAATAAGTAAAACTATTCTAACAGAAATTAAAATTGGGTTAGTCACACAAGTCCCTTTGGATTACATGCACTTAGTTTGTTTAGGGGTGGTAAAGAAAATTATCCGAGTTTGGGTAGAAAAGGGACCAAAAAAATGTAAATTGAATGTTATCAAAATAATGCAAATATCAGAAAGATTGCTACATATTAGTGATAATAATTATCCTTCGGAATTTTCCAGGCGCCCTAGGTCTATTCAATTATTTAAATATTGGAAGGCAACAGAATTCAGAGCTTTCCTTTTATATCTAGGCCCTGTAGTTATACATGGAATTGTTTCGAAAAATATTTATGAACATTTTTTAACTCTGCATTGCGCTATTCATATATTATGTAGTGACCTTAGTGATGATAGAGAATGGAGAGTATATGCTGATAAATTATTGCATTGCTTTGTTCGTGACATTCCAGTGTTGTATGGAAATGAACTTCTTGTGTACAATTTCCATAACCTCTTACATTTAACAGCAGATGTTGAGAATTTTGGAAAGCTAGATAATTTTTCTGCTTTTCCGTTTGAAAATTTTATGACCAAAATTAAAAAAATGGTTCGCTCCCACAATCATCCACTACAACAAGTAGCCAAATTGCAAACCCCCAAAATAATAAAGAAGAAGAATGCAATTACTAAGATAATTTTAATTAATGGTTGCAATATTAGTATTAATTCCTGTTTCAATACCAAAGATGGAGATATTTTAAGAATAAAAACTATAAAAGAGGTTGAAAATAGTGGTAATTTTTCATTAGGTTGTGACTGTTTTTTTAATAAGACTGACTATTATAAAATACCTATTGAAAGCAGTCGTTTAGGTATTTATAAAGTAAAAGTAAAATCTTCTAAGAAAGTCACTGTCTGCTCGTCGACTTTAAATAAAAAATGTTTTCTATTACCTACTTTTTATGATGATGATAATGTGTGCATTCCATTTGTAAACAGAAACTTGTGCCATTGACAAATTTTAATTAAGATAGACATGCTAAGTGTTAATGTTATTAAGCATCTAATTTTAATAAATATTGATTGCGTAACTCTATTTTTTTTTTTTTAATTTTGTATACCTAATTCTCTCACTCTTGATACTGAACAACTTTACCCAAGGGACCCATAGTCAAATCGCAAAAAATAGTTTGAATCTCCCATACTAAGTGTTTCAGCTGATTGACCAACTTAGTTTAGGAAATCGTCGCTGCGCGTGCGAATCCGCGTAAGAGCAACTTGTAAAGACCGCGTATTTGCTTTTTGATGATTTTACAGGAGGAAGAAAAAACTTAATATCTCAGCGATTTCAACTCTTATTACCGACTGAACTTAATAGCTAGTTCTTTACATATTTCTTTATTGGATAATAACGTAAATTTGCTCGTAATTGGCTTAGATTTTGTGTAAAGTCACTTACGCGGTTTTGTTTGAACTAATATTACAAAATAAGTAGACTTTTATCAAAGGTACGCGGTTTTGAAAGAAAACAATTCTGTAAATGTGTATGTATTTATTATTAAAATAATCAAATCTAACAAAAAATATTTTGTATTTATTATCAAAATCAGTTTATTAAAGAACCTATTTATATTTTTTAACAGAGATCTTATTACAAAAGTTTAGACTCCTTAAGCAAGAGATCAAAATAATCATCAAAAACTAAAATAAGAACTGTTTATGATTACTTAAATATTAAGCATAGGTACGTACATACATAATGAAGAAAAATAAATATTTTTTTATGATAAAAACTTGGAATAACAAAAATAAACCTTCTACTACGTTACGTACGTTCTTCCACTAGAATCAGAAAACCTTCAACACAAAATCTTGTGTCAGGTAGGTACTTAAATGTTTTAAATAAAAGTTTTCATAAACAAATAATAATCATAACAACAATAATCTGTTTTGTACTTGCTCTTAAATTCTGTTAATCACAGCATTTCTCATAAAATTATTTGAATAGTAAATTATAAATTATCATAAAAAGTATGGCTGTCTTTAGGTTTACTTATGACATTCTTCAGCTCCTGTAGGTGATCATATTTTGTCTTGGAAATTGTTTGCCTGGATTCATAAAGCGAAGGTATCCTCCTAATCACATACGTAATCTTCCTTGGTCTTCTAGGCAATGGGATAAAATCATCTGAAAAGTGAAGTTTATATTGTATGGTGCCACTTGGATTATATCTTAGTGCTTTTGTTTCAATAAGACAATGATCACCTACTCCTTCGCCAGGTCTTATTGATTCAGAAATCAGGTAATCTTTGATTTATGTTCTTGCTGGCATAAGATCGTTCTGAACAAATTCTGTGCCCTTTTTCTATCATTCTCTGTCTCATAACTTTCGTTCTCTTCCAATTATTTTTATCTCCTTAGCGTACTTTTTTACATTTTTTTCTTTTCTTCTATTTCCCTTTCAGGAAACCACTCTATACATTCTGCTTTACATTTATAATGCCTGATAAGTTGACAAAAGAATGATTTAAAATCAATGTCATTATTGTGATTTTCTGCCACATCATGAGATTCAATTGAAGATCTATTCTGGAGGGTCCAAAATCGTCGTAAGGGTAGTAGCTAAACTCGGATATTAAACTCTCAAAGGTATTTCTGGTGTTAAATTTTTATTCGTAGACAACGGTGTTGACACTGGTTGTAGTACTGCTTGATTTTGACAGTTATATTTATTTAATATTTCTCTCTTCATAGGTAACAATATTTTTCGCCTTTCCGATAACTCTCGCAAAGTTGCGACGTTTTCTTTAATATCCGCATTTTCTAAAATAAAGTTATCTTGGTCATCCATCATTTGGGTAGTTACTTGTTAATGCAAGGATGTATCTATAAATAAGAAAAGAATAATTATTCGTTTCAGTAAAATGCAATACCGCGTAACTTAGAACAAAACAAATAAATCATACGATGTCAAGACCGCGTAAATACTTGTAAGGGGTTATATTAGTCAGAATTAATAAACTAAAACAGAATAACGTGTAATTTATATATTCTAGCATAAACACATTACACACGAAGAGTAATAAATTATTCAAACATACTTACATGGTGGTTAATCATGGCAAAATCATTAGTTTCGGGAGCACACACTAATCACGTTACTTTTTTCTCACGGCCGTAGTAAATACGCGCACTTGCTTCCAAGTTTCAGGTCTCTTACTGTTCCGCGGTATTGTTTCGATAGCAGAACTGACGTTTCTCATTGGATAATTCAAATCAGGTGAAGTCTATTATAAGCCAATAGGCGTTTGGAATCAGCTAGCACGATATTCGAATTTTGCGCGTTTTGCTGTTACGCGGTATTAACAAACTGCTCTTACGCGGTTTCGTACGCGCAGCGACGAAATCCATTTTTTTTTTTCCGATTTCACTATGGGTTCCATGGGGAAAGTTGTTCAGTATCAGGAGTAGAAGCACCCCTTGAAGTGGTGGCATATATTTTAGAAGCACCCATCCTACCGGGTAGGTACCTAACCAGCACCCGACGACATTGGTTAATTGTATGATCACTATACAAAGGCCCTATGGAGAAATACAGTCGTTGGATAATTGTATGATCTATATACAAAGGCCCTACGGAGAAATACAGTATGTGGCCCTGTATGGGAGTTTCCATATAGGCCCTTAGTTGTTGGCCTTCCAGCAACACATGCGGCCAATTCACACCGTTGTCCAACAAAAAATATGTATGTGGCCCAACCAAAAGCCTACCAAAAATGCTACTAGGGTAGCCACACAACAGCAACTACAGCATTAACTACTTGAGCGCCTTATTACAGACACAATTAAAAAGCCATTGTTATAAGTACATTATGATGTTCGTAAGGCGCGCGAGGAATAAAGAAAATTTTAAAAAATCGGATAATTCGGCCGAAACTTGTAGCACGTAGTGAGTTCCCGTAGCACTTTACCCCGTAGCGCTTCTCCCTGTAGTCCTTCACCCCGTAGTGCTACTTCCCCGTAGCACTTCACCCCATAGCCACGTCAGCACGCATAACGTGACGCGCCCTTTCGATTTATTCACAAATTAAAAGCACGTGTAAGAGAACGCTACGGACTTGTGTGTTTCTTTAATAGCCATGGTTTTTGTATTTTTTTTTCATCTATTTTTAATTACTCGGTGGTTACTTTTCTATTGGTGCAAAAAAGGAGGAGGTTCTAATTTCACACGTTCCTATATTTTACCTATGTTTCCACGTGTAACTTTTTGCAGAAAAGTTCGATTTGGGAGTTTTTTTTCATTGAAGAGCATTTAGTTTCGATTTTTTGTTGTGGTTTAATATTTTCTGTTAGTTTATTAATAGACTATTTTAGAGGTCGTAAATGAACATTTTTGTTTTGATTTCGTGATCTGTAAATAGCAAGTAGTATCTAGGTACTTATCTTTTTCGAATGTTTATTTATAGCTTTTTTTGTTCAGCCAGTAATTATGCAGTAGTCAGTAGTAGTTATTTTAAACGGACTACGGCGCGTGTATTCGCCCGCGTATCTTTTATCATGGAAATTAATGGAAAGATAAACGAAAAAGTAATATGCATGTAGGTAAGTAATTAATTTTGTCTCTTTATAATAGAGTATTTCACCAAAAAAATCGAATTAGCCCGCCAGATAGATTTTCAATAACTAATGAACACGTATTTTTTATTTTTTCACTTAAACAAATGATGAACACTGCTGCAGTGCTTCGAAAAATCGCGTCAAGTCGTGTGACGTCATAAGGTTAGTACTTTTTTACCCACAAAGTGATGTCAAAAGCCGGACTCATGATCTCCGAAACGTTTTATGTACGCCATTTTTTATTAATTTGATAAAACAAAAAACACGTACTTATCCAATATTTTGATATTTTCAATAATCTAACAGACGGACTAATTCGATTTTGTTGGTGAAATACCCTATTCATTAGTTATAAATTAATCTATATTTTCATTGTAGAACAGCAAATAAAAATTACAAACTAAATTATTTATGAGAGAATAAATGATGCTTTGCAGTTCATCTTCATAAAACGTCATATTCAAACAAAAAAAACAACTCCGTACCTACAGACAAATCGACCCAGTACTTGGAATGCCAAATCGCATCGAATATTTGTCAGAAGACAGTACCTATAATTCCCAGTTCGCAGCCGCGACAACGAGTCACGTTGTTCACCATGCTGAGGCGACAACGTGCTCAGACCACGCGAATATTTTGCAACAAAGTGTAATGTTACAGTCACAATTGTAATCGGTATAAAGCAGTCTTAACTATCGACGCGGTTTTTATTATTAAATGGTTCTAACTGATTTATTTCAATACCGATATTTAATTAAGACGCATTTTATTTTTAAACGACTTTCAATACGGATGAGGTTCTCTATTCGTGTATGTCAAAAACCAAAAACAAATTAAACAAATTAATGTCACCGACTTCAGCAGCTGATTTTTCCTTTGAAGTTTATTTATCACATTTTTGTTTTTTTGTTTGCTCCAGCAGGGCTATTGCGTAGGTATCTTTTAAATGACAGTGGCTATCATATTGTCCATGGATTAACTGTCAAATTGGTTATGGTTTAGTACAAAATGGAACCATTTGACATTATTTGATGTACACTATATGATAGCCACTGTCATTTAAAAGATACGCTACTAAGAAAATCCACACCGAATATTGAGTATTACGGAATGTCTTAGTTATAGATAGGCATCTACTTATAATGATCAACAAGAAAAAGCACCTTATCAGTTTCAAAGGAATTATTAGTCATTGTTAAAAATCCGAAATAAATTTATGCAAACTAGGCTGGAACTTTCTAAGGTTGCCGGTCAAAAGTAGTTATGCCTCATTTACAATTCTGACTGTAACATGAACACAACACCAGAATAAATAAACCTTCGTCCCACGTTGCCGATTTAATCTTTCATAAGCTTTTATATAAAAATACAATATCAATATGTTGTTTGGCGTGGGTTTCCCACGTGGCGAAGAGAACAATGACTCTCTTGATGTTTTGAGGAAAGTTCTTTCATATTTTTTTCGGTACAATTTCGCTTTTTATGAAAACGATTTTTCGCCCATTTTATACAATACCCGGCGTGGGTATCCACGTGGTTCAGATTAACGTGTTTTTCTCTAAAGAAAATAGGGTAAACATACCGGTTATCGGCCGTTTAAGCGGCGTGTTGACTTCAGAGTTGATTTCTATCATTAAGCTGCACTTCAAGGTTCTTTGTTTTTTTTTTCATTTTATCCTACAATAGTCTAGTTTCATAAAACCTAACGTTTATAGACTTATCAGTGATATATAATTAAAAAATCAATATTATTCGTAAAAATAGCTAATATACCGGCTATCGGCCTTTTCACTCAGTTATCGTCCACCAGTGCACTGGTTATCGGCCACCTAATTTACGGTAGAAAAACGACTCATATTCAAAGGCTCATAAGGTTTATAATAGTATAAAAGTAAAAAAAATATAAATTCACAATAAACGGTATATTTTTACTCTTACGGCTATAAAATACAATTAAGTAACAGATTAAAATCTCAACTCAAACAAATAGCTACTTTTGGCTTTAGGATCAGTGAAAATTACTTATACAATTACGAGTATATAAAATAAAACTCAAACATAACATAAAATTATATGCCCTGTAAAACTAGGACTTATGAGAAATTAAAATAGGTACACCAAAACTATTAATAAAACAATTAAAAACAATATACGTACGTACAGTAAGAATTCTTTTAAAAGTAAACATTTAAAAATACACAACAAAAAGTTTAATTACGTAAATCACTTAATCAGTCTATCAATCAGTCAGTCAGTATTGTTATTGAAAGTCTTCAAAACCTCTCTTCTTGCATTTTCAGCAGTTTCACACAACATACATTCATATGGTTTAGTAGCTGCTTGATTGTATGATAAATTCTTTAATTTCGTGCATTTTAGGTGATACCAACGAATGCATTGATCACAGCCAATATTCATTTCACCCTCTTCTTCAGTGTCACTTATAAGGTCAAGATCACAAGAACCACATTTAATACGGGATTGAGTTTCTTCTACTTTCTTTTTCTTCATCCTATTCTTTTTTGGTGGTGGTTCTTTTCTCTTTAGCTCTCTTTCAAGCTTTCTTTTCTTAATTTGGTTTTCTTTGTCTTGTTTCGCTTTTTCTTTTTTTTCGTAGTATTGTTGCCAAGCTTTAGATGTTATAGCACTTGGAAACTGATTCGACTTCAATGTATGAGTTCCTTTGTTTTTAGTGACGACATCAGGAAATTTCAGGTGTTTTTTAAATGGATCCTCATCTATAACAGTTGCTGGTGTTTTCGGAGCTGGAGCTATTAGTATGTTTTCTATTATTTTTATTTTACTGGCATTTCCCGATTTATTGTTCAAAGATTCTGTAGAAAATATTGATTGTGTTTCTGCTAACGTAATAAAATCATTATCAGGTTGTCCAATTGCATTAACATCATCGATATTCAACACAGAAGAAGCCAGATTCATGTCTGAAATTGTCCTAGCCTCTGTATTACTATAACTTATAATACTATGAGGAATCTTTTTTGTGTCAGACTTTTTAGCACATGTTAGTTGTTTATCTGGTAAAACATCCAAAGACCTGTTTGAGAGGACGTGATCGTGATCTATATCTTCAAATGAAATATCCATTCTGATGTTTCCTCTTTCATCCTGGTACTTTTCAGATTCATTAGCTTCTAGATTTGTATGCATTTCCGGGTGGGAGGGATCTTTGTGTAGGTCAGCGACTGTTTCAATTTGGATAACATCTATCGTGGGGCTGTCATCAAAAGGAATAACGATATCGTTACTAGCTTGGCATATTTTTGATAAATGTATGTCACTGAATGGTGCTATTGAGATGTCGTTGAGAGATACATAAGAACCAATCTCTGGAATCTGAATGGAGCTGTGGTCCATGTCCTGAACAGAAAAAAACCCTGATGTTTTTGGCTTGGCGCTTTTCGATGGATTTTTAAATTCAAAAGATTCTGAATGTCTGGGTGTTGAAGTGGATGGATGGATTAAACCTAGGGGGGTTTTCGTTATCATATCAGAGGATCCCTTAACCTCAAACGATTTTGAATTTTCCAGGATTGAACCGGATTGGGAAGGTCGGGGTGTTTTCGTGGTCTTGTCAGAGGATTGGTTAACTTCAAATGATTTAGAATGTCGGGGGATGGAACTGGATCGTGAAGTTTCCGGTGTCTTTGAGGATTTGTTAACTTCATATGATTTCGAGCGTCTGGCAGTGGAACTGGATTGCGAAGTTCGCGGTGTCTTCGATTTAGAACGCCGTTTTTGTAAATATGCCTCCTTTGTGCGATCAAGTTCACGTAAGATTAGGCTTGGATTTATACCCAGCTTACCTATATTCTCTTCCATCAGGTAAAACACTTTTCTGGCTATTTCAAAATGCCTCTCGTTCAGAGGTCTTTGTGAACTTGTTTGAGCAGCAATTGTATTTCGTATCTGAGCGTCTTTTACGCATTTTGAATAGTCTACTTGTTCTACGTCAAATGGATAGAGGCCGCATTTACGGAATCCATTCTTGATCGTCTGAGTCATATCCATGTCTAGCGTCTCTTTAAAAACTTGGCAGAAGTTTGTTTTTGTTACGCATTTGTTAAGGTTTTCAGACCGACTCTGCCAATTTTTTACGGTGCGCTTCCATTCTTGTTTCAGTGGCTTGAAAACACTTACATCTGCTGGTTGTAGAATGTGAGTGGCGTTAGGCGGTAAAGCGTAGAGAATTATATCATTGTCCTCGCAGAACTTACTCACTGGCATGGACATGTGTGACTTATGTCCATCTACGAAAAAAAGCACAGGCTTTTTTACGTTTTGTTTCGTGAGCCAATCGTTGAACCCGTTAGACATGTACTCGAAAAATGTATCCGAACGCATCCATCCAGTCTCCGATTTCCCCAAAATCCAATCAGGCGGCATGCTATCGACGACTGCTTTAGGTGGTCTTTTATATGGGAACACCACTAATGGCGGACATATGTCTCCAGATGCTGTTATTACCACCAATACTGTTATATTCTCTTTCTCATTGCCTTTCTTAACAACATATACGTTTTTATAGCCTTTTGGAGCTAGAACCTTCCCTGATTTAGGAGACAATGAAACACCAGTTTCATCAGCGTTTAGAATACGACTCGGATTATCTAAAATATCTAATGCATTTCGTTCAACCAAGAAAGTATGTAAGTCTGCAAACCATTTTCGAATGGAACTTTCTTTAATGGCTTCTCGCGCCTTATTTATAGCTTCTGGCTCTCGGATGCTTATGTTTGGATGGCGTTTGAGAAAGCTGAGATACCATCGTATTCCAGGTTTACCTCCTGGAAACCGATGGTCTATGCCCAGTTCTATAGCAAGCTTGGCCACGGTATCCAGAAGATCATATTTGTTTATTGGAATTCCAGCTTTCGCCAACTCAATTATCCAATCAACGATTTTCTTTTCTCCATCAAAACCAAATATAGGGTCTGGGCCAACTTTTCTCTTTTGATCAGCAACACGACCGGAAAGTCTGTCCTGTATAGTAGATCTTGGGACTCCGTACTGCCGGCATGCTTCTCTTATGCCACGAATGTTGCCGCGTATATCTGAAAGAGCGCTTGTCAGTGCTTCTTCACTATAAGTAAATCGTCGGGAATGCTCTTCATTTTTTATCCTTTTTTTTTCCATTACTGACAGGTGCCATCTGCAAATAAAATCACAATTCCAACACCATGCACACCAAACAAAATGTAGCTGTTGTCACATATAGCCGGTAAATAAGCTTAAATAAGTGGTAATTATTAGTGATCTAGCTACGTCCCCGTGGTTGAAAAGTAGCCGTATTAATTTAGAGTAAGGCTACGAGTATCTCTATGCCAAATTTCATTTTAACCCATTGCAGCATAAAGGGGTAACAAACGAATATAACTGCCAGAGATAGGTTACATTTTCACCACTTATCGGCCACCTTTATTTCAAACGGCCGGATACAGGTCTAATTTTTGCTAAATATCGGCCATCCTTTCTTTCAAACGGCCGGAGATAGGTTTTGTTTGTACTGGTTATCGGCCGTCAAACGGCCGGAAACAGGTTTTGTTTTTACTGGTTATCGGCCGCTAAACTTTAGATATTTTTGAAGGTCATATCTTTGAAAATATGAAGTATACTGGCGGCCGGAATCTAGCTTTAAATTCATAAAATTCTAGCTGTTCACAAATATTATGGAATCTATGTTGGTGAATTTAAGGTTTCCGCAATAAAGGGAAAGAGAAATGACGTGAATAGACCGGTTTTGCGACCACCCGGTCGGAAAGTAGATTTTGAAATTTATCGTTGACGTATTACCCGACCACCAAAAATATCACAAATTATCAAAAGTTTTATAAGTTTGGGCACTTGAATAATGAAATTAAACATGCTAAATACACAAAAACCAAACCAATCACCAATAAACCAAAAGCAACACTTAAAAACTTACCTTTGAAAATCAATGCACCTGCTATTTTTTTTCCTAAATTTGCCACGCGTCTACACACGAAATTTTGTAATGGCGACTGAGGGCTCAGTTCGCAAATTTTGAGGGCATGCCGTTGGATTATAAACCGTGACGTTCGTCCGGATCGAATGGCGCGAAATTAGAAAGGAGCGGTCTATAACACTGTCTATTATTAAAAATAACGTCCGAAGTGGCCGAAAAGGGGTAGTGGCCGGTAAACCGGTATGTTTACCCTATTACGACGTTGTTACACAAAATTGTTATCGATAACGTGATTTTGCCTTTTTTTTTTTGATGATATTATAGGAAACCATGCAATATCTCCTCCCGCTCTGGGCGGAGCGGTAGGGAGTGTCAGACTTCTACTGACTGCAAAACCACCCATGTTCCTTCTTAGCCCTTTGTGTCCGAGGTCGCGGTATCTCTTTCGAACAACCTGCAGCATGTGCGCCTGAGTTATCTTCACTTTGTTTTATGCCGTTGCCTAGTGAATGCGGCATGTCAGGAATAGTTTATCAAAATCTTCTTGCCCAATGTTACATCTTGAACCAGTCTTATCGCTCTTGAAAACCGCTCGTGTCAACCTAGATTCAGCACATGTTGCAGCATGTTGATGTTCATAAAGTCACATGCCAACAAAGTCACGTTTGTCAACAATATAGGTAATTGATTATTATCTTTACATCTGTGTTTGCCAAACGGTAGGCAGATATGACTAGCTTATTTAATAATGTCTGATAGCTTATTTAATAATGTCTGATAGTAATTTCACGATGTTGAAGTCTCATCTTGTCGGGGCTGCGGGTTGGTCGAAAGAGATACCGCGCCCTTGAAACAAATGGTTAAGAACGAACATGGGAGGTTTTTAGTCAGTAGAAGTCTGACACTCCGTATCACTCTGCCCAGAGCGGGAGGAGTCTTTTAATCATTTACCACACTCCAAAAAAAATAATTCCCGATTGGGGTGAGCCTGTGGAAATCTTCCGTCTTGAAGTTCAGTCTCCAGGTTGGTAAAGAGAGATTCCTGGTTTCCTGAATTCGGGAGAACTATCTTAAATTATGAATTTAAATTACGGTAGCTACCTGGTCAATAATTGATATAAGTACGCAGTTTTCAATTGTTAAGTAATTATTAAAAGGATTTAAGTCTTACCCCCGCGCCGTGGTTTAGGGAATAAGAAAATGTAGAATAAACATTAGTGTTTGGTTATCTATGTGTCAAAGCACGGTTATAGGGCAACAATCAGA
Source organism: Diarsia rubi (assembly GCA_932274075.1). Taxonomy (NCBI): domain Eukaryota; kingdom Metazoa; phylum Arthropoda; class Insecta; order Lepidoptera; family Noctuidae; genus Diarsia; species Diarsia rubi. The sequence continues at coordinate 10,708,391 of OW026433.1, read as the reverse complement.
CGTGACACGTCTTAACACGGTTGGTTCAGACCAATTTTCGTGTAAAAGAAAAAAACTAGTCACCCATTATAGGTACTTTTTTTTTATTGGCCCGCCACACTATTCCCAAACCACTGTTACTCCTGAAATCCAGAATTAACAATGGCGACCACAAGAAAAGCGCCGAGACAATGAGGCTCGACGAAGTCCCAGAGAAACGATTTAACTGTCTTGGATCCCGCAACAAAATTAATCCGAAAAGAATAGCGGAGGAGTAGGAAAAACCCGACCCGAATCAATAGATAATATTTTTATCTATTAATAATAATAATAAAACATTTATTTCAGGTATCTTAACCCATATTATACACATGTTTAAAACATTCACAATACGAACAATAAAAAGAGTCACTTAACAGTAATGTGCTGTCATTTCTTTATTTTACTTGATGGTGTCACTACATTAAGCATGCAACAATGGTTAATGTAGTGACAGTCGAACCTCTCAGCCATCATCCTCAGGATGGTGTTGGAGCTGGCGCGGACCCTACGCACCAAGGATGTGCACCGTTTTCGCATCGTCGCATAAAAGCAGTCAATGCGTGCCTCAGCAAACATCCCCGTCTATTGATTCGGGTCGAGAATCAAAAAACCAAAATGACAGCCTGTATATTTAGCTTAGTCCTAAAAAACCTACATAAACATCAAGAGCCAAGCTTGTTCTGAGCTGGAAGAACCTAAATCAGCATAAAGTGAAACAATAGAACAAGCACATGTTGCACCATGCAGCTCTCAGAAAAAAACACATGCCAGTGATGCTGACGACGACGTCACGTTTAAAAACATGTCGGCTACCACAGTGTACGTACATATAGACAGACACACGCTTTGTATTGTAATATGCGACGTTATTTATATAAAGTCTTTGTATGCGACACATTCATCGGTGATTATGATTTCGTATTCAGTCGGGATATAGATGGTGTGATAAAGTTGCATCATGTGCATTGGTTGCGACTGTTTTGAGTTAGGTAGTAGGTACAGATTTAGAATTTTGGATTGAAGTTATAAATACTAGCTATTTATTGGTTGTATGTAGATTATTGTAACGGTCTTTCCGACGGAGTAAAAAAAGAATTTAGCGAGATAAGTTAATATGAATCATTGAAGTGTACATTCGTGGCTTTAGAGAAAACATTACCAGTATTTGTTCGTATGTTATCTAAGTATCATCAGTAATCTCTTGCCGTTATTCCAATTCATTTGGTGTCGGCGAGGCATGTCTTCTTGTTCCATTACTCGGCATCTTATCAGAAACCTCTTTTCTTGCCATATCATCCTTCACCTGTGTGAAGGATGATATGGCAAGAAAAGAGGTTTCTACAAAGAGGGAGGAGGGTAGAGGAAGACCAAAGAAACGATCGAAGGACTGTTCCTTCGATCGTTTCTTTGGTCTTCCTCTACTCTTATACCCATCCACATTCAAACTAAAAACTTTTGACATGACATTTCCTCACTCTTCTACATCACATGCCCATAACACGACAACCGATTACCACACCACTTTTCAGTCACTGGTGTTACTTGCAGACTTTTTCTTATGTCATCATCATCATCATCATCATCATCATCATCATCATCATCATAATCATCACCAGCCTATAATGTTCCCACTGCAGGGAATCAGGCATCCTCTCCTCTTATGTAAAATTTTCTTATTTTATCCTGTCTCGTAACACCATATAATCTTCCTTGGGATTCCTCATGCCAGTTATTAATAAATCTATTAATGAATCGCCAACCCTAGCGAACGACTTACTATTTTTTACTTTCTGTTTTATATGCTCTCTACTTTTGCTCGTGCGAAAACACGTGTCCGCAAAAAAACAAGGTTACAAACTGCACGTGGCTTACAAAGTTTGATTCATAGCTCGACTGGCACAATTTGCTGAATATTGTGAATCATTTGGTATTACAGTTCTTTCATTTTCTAGAAGACAACTGATTATAGGTTTAATTTTACGCCTATTATTCCCGAACTGATAAGACAGGCCTAATAGTATTTACCTAGTGACCTTCCTAGTTTATCCTTAAGAATTTGATTATATGTGTTGTGTTAGTTTTTGAATTTATTTTATTTTATGTTGATTATTGTTATTTTATTTAATGTTTGTAATTTATTTTTTGGTACTATAGATTTTTAACTGAAATAAAAGAATAATAATAATACTCTGTTCCCGATACCGGTGGGCTACATTTTTTTTTAGACTGGCCTGTTGGTCTAGTGGTTAGTGACCCTAACTGCTATGCCGGAGGTCGTGGGTTCGATTCCCACCCAGGACAAATGTTTGTGTGATGAGCACGATCATTTGTTCTGTGTCTGGGTGTAATTTATCTATAATATGTATGTATTTAGAAATATATAGGTAAGTATGTTTATCAGTTGTCTAGTACCCATAACACAAGCTCTGCTTAGCTTGGGACTAGATGGCGTTGTGTGATAGTTGTGGAATATTATTAAGTATTATATTATTATTATTATTTCCTTTATTCATTTTATAACATATTAAATACATTTATAAATATTAATTACAAAAAGGTATATAAAAAACATTTAAAAATATAAAAAATAGTGGTCCACTAGTATTGGGAACAGAATCCGAACTACCGGTGGTCAGGGCTCTTGAGAGAGGAACCTCCTGACAATGCGCGCCGTGTCCAGAAGTACTGCCTTTTGAATCAAGCCCTTGATCCAGCTACCAAGCGAGAGCCTCCTTAGATGTTCGTCGAGGCTCTTGGCTATTAAGCCATTGGCAGACACGACTATCGGCACAATGACTGCTGTATTCACGTGCCACATGTCGACAACCTCGCGAGCCAGATCCAGATGCTTGAATTGCTTATCTTTCTCTGCTTTCACGAGGTTCTCGTATTATTATTATTATTATATTTTTTAATGTTTTTTTTTTGCTTTTATAGGACATATTTAAAAATGTAATAGGTAAGTATGTTCAAAAATAAATAAAGGGAAGAATAATGTTTAAAAAAATGAAATATGTTTTTTTTTCACCCAATTGGTAGATTATCTCTCTTCTAACTAGTAGAAAATGGCTAACATTCGTTTATTTCTGGTTTATTATTTGGTATCAAGCTCACTTGAAAACGTATGAAAATTATTGTAGATATTCGTAACTTACACAATACGTACTTACTGTTTTTATAACAACAAACCCAGTATTGTAGTATATTTCTCATGTTTACCAAACTATTAGTTACAGAAAAACATGTTTTTTCTAGAATATGGGCAGCAGTTTTATGTAAAACGCCATACTTATTGTAAATATGTGCAATTTTATAAAAAAGACCAGAGTATAAGAGTGTGTATTATTTTGAATTCAAGATAGGGTTGGCAGTGATAGTTTAATAAAATTGCTTAAGATTTCTTCTATAGTAAGTACCTACCCCCCCTTCTCTTGTCTATGATAAAACTGGCAACACGCAGATGCAGTATAGGCACGTATAGGTACATCTTTGCCACACCTTTTGACATTAATGACGTGATTTTATATTAATAAATTTTATACTTCAAGTAACAGTGCACTTAAAGTCTTAGCAAATTCGAAATTAAAGTTTAGGAGCTGCTCAAACGTTTAAGCAGCCCTTAAATATTTGAGTGGCGTTTCAGTATTTGGCCGAGATGCCTGGTAACTTCTTTTGGGTGACGCAGAGACAAACCGTTTTACCCAAATTTTAAACTCAATTTATACAATTTTAACCCTTGACAAAGAACCCCGTATGGTTAGTGTTTGTTTTTTATATTGACGAGAGAAACTAAATATCTGAATAGCGACAGAAAATAAATTGAAATGTTTGAGAAAAAAATTAACAAACAATAAACAATTCTAATGAACATCAATCGCATTTCATAGTACCATAAAAATAACAGGAACAACAATACTGAAACTCAGTCGGCTGTTTTTACTACAAAGTGTCCCAGTAGGTACCATGTAGGTATTAATGCAATAACGCTACAGAGTAAAAATATTTGATAACATGGCCGACACGTAATGTTCGACAACGTGACGACTGTTTTCACAATCTGTGGGTTAGCAAAGCCAGTGATTAGCGAGCTAATTATAGATTTTTTATAATTATGGTCTAATTTTTTATTGAGCATTCTATGGAGGATTAGGGATTGGTGTGTGCTAGCTGACATGTGACAGTAATCACTTACCTATTATAAAATAAAGTCCTCCATCGCGTCTGTCTGTCTGTTCGCGATTAGCCCAAAAACTTCTGCACCAATTTTTATGTTGTTTTCACCAATGGATAGATATACTGTAACGTCGCACGTTACATTTTGCACAAAACAAAACATATAAACTAAATTAACAATAAAAACAGCAACATTCCAATGTTTACTTTCATCCACCTGTCAAGGAACCGCAGACGTCAAAATATAATAACCATAGAAAATTACAAGTAGTGCGGTAGCAAATAGTAATTACTAAAAGCACAAGATGCATCAACTATCGGGCGCGCGAGTGAGGATTTATCTATGGGCTCGCGTATGTCCCATCTCTATCCAACGCTGCCAACGCGATCTTTTCGTTTGACATTTGGATTTTTGGTTTTTCCCGAAGCGGTCACACGTCTCACCATATCTAAATTATATGTGATTTCACACGTGTCTTAACTCGCCATTATCCGGGCCTAAAACAATTGCCTACCTAATCAACATAATTCTCCGCCATCGAGCAATTAAATTCGGTGTCTTTGAAACCCCCATACTGGGTAAGTGTTGGATAGCATGATGCTTGCCACGTGGGCCGAGCCGGGCCGACGTAAAGAAGAGCTGGCCATCACCCCTACGCATCCAGCGTGGCACCTCGCTGCGGTCATCGCCACGCCGGCTATCAGGGCAGTACAGCACATCCCACAGGGATGCCTTAGGAGTTTGTGTCCGTAGACCTTCCCACACCCATTTTTTTATTTAAATATATTTTATGTAGACTGGTTGCGTGGTCTTATTTATATTAACCTGCGCCACGCACCCCTTTTCCGTCACAATACCTAGTGGTTTTCGAGGAAGGTAATTTGACAGACATCCATGCGGGTGAAGCCGCGGGCATCAGCTAGTATAATTTAATTCCAATGTCGACAATGGTGTTCTGACATGTCCGCTTTGTGCTCTTAATTTTTCATCCAAAGTTATGCTAGCCACTTGAGAGCACATGAAAAGGCAGCACACCAATACCAAAGCTCTTGACAACAATCCTAAAAAGCCATCGAATGCAGTCGATGTGGCCGAAATCGGTTAGAGAAGGCATCATCATCATAATTTTAATGTAATGGACTAGTCCTCTGTTAGTTTTGTAGCTCTTTCTGTCGCACTCAGAGAGCTTTAATGATAACTTAGGCCATCACTTAGTAAGGGTTTTGACAGTTTTGTCATACAAAATTATGTCAAATCTTTACTAAGTGACGTCTTAAGTAATCATTAAATATCTTTTAATACCACAGTTTGTTAATATTATCTTTGTTAATTAATATGATTCTTATTCGAAGACTTGTGACATTTACCAATCCGGGCCGGCGAGGCAGATTAGAGCCCATTTCCTCTCAAAGAGAGGAGGGCGAGGGGGGAAGACAGTGGCCTTTTAGCCCCATACAGGACTAAGTTTGGATTAATTTATTATGTTTAGGTACTGTTAACTATGTTTTCTGGGTTATTGTTTTTTCTATCAAATTCTGTTGTCCTGTGTGAGTGAGACCAATAAATACATTTTCTTTTTCTGTGTCCCAGCAGTGGGAACATTAAGAGGCTGATGATGATGATGATGTGATTCTTCTGACCTAACAGTCAACAGGGTTGCTGGGGAGTTTGTTCCACCAACTCTTCTCTCCTGTTGAAGCACTAGGAAATGCTAACCGGGGTGGTGGTGGTCAGGTAAAATACCGGTATTCAGATGCATCTGGATCGACCGGAAGCCGACCCCAACCTGAGCAGTTTTAAAAAGGCTATTCAGATGAGTTACTATTATACTTTGTGTACCTACCAGCAAGGCGTGCCCATATACTCCATGAATGTGACATTTTCAAATTCCCATTCGACTAATAAAACAATATTTTTGTACTTACTCCTACTTACAAATAAATCGTTTTTTTTTCTTATTTATTAAATAGCCGAGTTCGCACTCGGCTTTTTAAAAAAGGTATAATAACTAAGAAACAAGAAGGCCAGTTACAGTAGTTAAGTATAATTAATAAATAATAACTGAGAAGTTTATAGGTGGCTATTAAATATATACACACAGACATACCAATTTTAAGGGTGTAAATTTAATCCAGGATTTAATTTACCGAAGACACATTTATTGCTCGTAAATATGGCGTTGTTATACACGGGCGAAGGTTGATTGTTATAATATGTTACAGGTACAGTTACATTTTTACGGTTACATTAAATATTTAAGAAAAGAAGATACATCAAGTATGTACCTAGTTATTATTTATTAGTTTTAATGCTTACTACTACTACTAGAATAATTTAATTTTTGAAATTACCTACATAATCTAAAGCTCTAAAAAAGGCTTCAGTGAAAGTACATACACCTTTCAGCTCAAGAACATCGTTAGTGTAACAACGAGGTACTTTCTATTTTCGGAAAGCTATGAAAAACGTATCTTATTAGTTATTTAAATTAAGTACCTATATATTATTATTTTTTTATTGGGCAAAACATATATGTGACACATTATATTAAAATAAAAAAGAACAAAAATATGTTGAAGCAAATATGTCACCAACAACATCTACCACGAAATACATACAAAAAATACAAGTTTTAAATAAGTACCATACAAGTTTAGACATAAACTTTTATTTTTTTCTTTCTTTCTTTTTTTTAAAAACGTTGCCCCACACTAGGAATTTCTCCTGTATCGTGGGTGCGTTCACAAACATTTAAACTCACATACACAAATACCCAGACCAGGAACAACTATCTGTAGGTCATACAAATATTTGTTCCGTGCGGGAATCGAACCCGCGACACGCAGCGCAGCAGTCCATTGCCTGACCAACCGCGCCAACCGTGCCGTCAAAACTACAATTTATTATTTTAATTTAAAATTAAGTACAGAATGTTAAGTTAATTTTGATAATGTTACACATGTATCCCACAAAAAGAAAGTGATAGGTACTTTTAAATAACATTGAAGTTCGGTTACCTAACATTTAAGATGCGACGCGCGACGCTTGGCGGGCGGGCGCCCCTAGGTCACGTTGCGGAGGCGTTTCGGAAGTGCACATGTCTGACCACGACTCACGTTATTCTACCTACCAACATTCGTCAATGTGTCATATATTATATAAATTTTTACAGGTACTTGTACGCAACAATAAGATTTATATGTAGGTACATAAGTGTCAAAATAAATGGTTAGGTATTTCATTAACTATCTTGTTTATGTTTTAGTGTTTGTATTCAAGATTAAGGTGTTTTTGGAGATTTATTAAGTATCATTTGAATTATTAATCGTTTAAAAAATTCAAAAACGGTAGTAATAAATAGTGAGTAATAGTTTTTGATGAGAACAACCAAATTTGTGAAAAATAAAGATAAATGCAATACCTTACAGTATTCTTCGCATTAGTCTGACTAAAAGATTCAGCATTGTTTAAATTCAGTTATAGTCTTTAGAGAAACGAAGTACCTATTTTATAATGAGCACATTCTGTCCTGTCCCACTGCCGAGCAAAGGCCTCCATTCCTTTCCAAGTCTCCCAGTGTTTTGCTATCTCTAGCCAATCAAATAGGAAGGAGTCCGAATCATCAAGCCAGCGCTTCTTGAGCCTTCCAGCGCCTGTTTGACGACGAGCGCCTTCAGGCACCCACTTTGTGACGATTCTGGCCCATCTGTACAAATCCATTCTGAAAATGTGACCCACCTAGTCCTATTTTAACAAAGTATAACTAAGCGTAAGCTCATAAAATTTAACTAAAAGTAAGGTCATTGGTTGTGAAATATAATAATATTAGCTGGTTATTGGACATCAAATATACAAAACACCTTTCATAATAACCAAACACCAGCACATGACGTATTTAAATTTTGCTGCAAAAACGTTGACGGAATTTTCCAGTCACGTTATAAAAATTCCTATCACATTCCATACTTACGGTCACCCCCTACCGTCTATTCTTAGGCCCACGTGGTACCGCAGCCCACAATACCTGGCCTACATCACGTGGAGCGAGGAAATTCCGCGAAACGTGTGAATTATGGACCCCTTCTTGTTTGTGCAGCATTATTAATACTACATGCGGAATATTTAGGTCTCTTGTATGTATGTAAACAGATTATATTATATTTTAGCCGAGTGTCTGGCTACGTGGTTTGTCTGATTGTGAATAAAATTAGGGCTGTGTAGATTTTTGTTGTATATTTTTATTAATTTAGAAATTAATGTTTTTTTTTGTAGACAATGGGGATTTTGTTTCCATTACCTACTCAGATTTTCCGTTTAGACAATTCAATTAGGTACATAGGTACATAATATAATGAGTGTAAAACTGGTAAAACTTAACGCCGTAGTTAGTGATAATTATTTTGACAGTTAGGTACCTACTTGATGTACAGAACATAAAACCTGGTACCTATTTAAAAAAAATAGAACTTTGGCCCCCAATATCTCCTTAACTAGACCGTTCCCAGTTATGGTCTAGAACAAAATACGATCGCAATGACGGGGAGAACAAGGGCCTATCCGGGGTCTTAAAAAGTACTTTTACACCCATTTAAATACAAAAAAGTAAGCTAAATTATTATTGTTTGTTCACGTTGTTGCAGCGGGAGGGCGTGGCAGAACATGTGTTATTTTCTCATGACGCAATTAGCAGAAAAATATATACACAAGATAAACAAAAGAAAAAAAAAATATATATACAGAAGAAATACAGAATTCGCCCATGCCTTAATATATTTTTACTGACGTCAAAGAAATTGTATTTCTTCTTCGTAATAAATATTTAGAAGAGATTATTATTATTTGTTAAATTGTTTGTTGCCAAATATCTGGTCACGTTACTTCGATAACATTCTCTTCACTAATTAAGTGTGTATCAAAATAGATATCCTTTTCAATAACACTTTCTCGATTGACTAAATACACAGATCTTAATGGAAAATCACCCTTATGTTCGTATTTATAAGTATATACATACTACGTAGTTATGTTAAACGTGCCTCTGCCAATGTACAGACGCCAGCACATCAAGCTAAGACTACAATATAATAATATAGAGGGATGCCACCTTGCTAATGGCAACTATCAGCTGACTTCTGTATCAATGAGAACGCCATGAAGGCGCATCAGGTATCAGTGGCATTCGACTACGACTGTCCTCTATAATTTATCAAATTATCTACTTACTAGACGATTTTTCTTGTTTAATTCTTTTCTGCGTTTTTAGTCGTAGTCGGGTTTTAGTTTTTAAACTTATTTTTTTACTCTCCTTACCGACACAAGACACTTGGTTATGTAAACGATTTCAGTTTCAAATCAGGCTGACGTAAAATGTAAAGTAAAGAAACGTGAGTCTCTTTCAGTCGACACGTTTACGGTTTAACCTACTGAACTCGTCTGCATTGTTATTCAAAATAGTGTCTGCAACGGAAATACCTAAATAGTTATTGAATACAGTTCTAATACAACTATGACGTAGGTATATTTATGAGGAAGACCACAGAAAAGATGAATGGATTGTGTAAGAAATGACATGAAGGAAAAAGGAGTAAAAGATAGTGTGACGATTGACAGGGAAGAATGCAAGAAATAAAACTTAACCGCAAACCCCAAATAACTTAGGACAAGCGCAGAAAAATTATGGCTACTGAGACGTGTTTTCTGACTTGGTTATTTTGTTATAATATGAAGTAAGCTTAAGACCCTGGCCTAACTGAGCCTTTTGTTTTTTTTATTTAGGCGGGTGAAAAATCATCAAATAACCCCTCCCGCTCTTGGGCGGAGCGCAAGGGAGTGTCAGACTTCTACTGACTAAAAACCACCCATGTTCCTTCTTAGCCCTATATGTCGAGGCCGCGGTAACTTGTGAACAACCCGCAGCCCGGACGGACGGGGGTCTTACTGAGCCTTAAACTAACATAACAATGAGCTTTAAACTGACAAAGACTTGCATTGACTGGACGGGTCCACTCAAATCTGTGTGGTGCTTTCTTCAAAAGACCATCTCAGATATTAATCTCAGAGATTATGTCTAGAACTTATTGTTAACAATAAAATTTTAAAAGATTAAAAGAGTAACCTTTGGAGTTTCTTGCCGGTTCTTCTCCTTAGGAATCGACCAATGCACCGAACGTGCCCATGTAGGATTATGTGAAATAAAAATATTTAGTTTTTTTTTTTGAACAACACGCCTGTAATCCCGACGGGTTAGATAGAGGTATAACTAATAGTACCTATACGCCCACATTTCGCCAGATATGTTTAAGCCCCGTTCAATAGAGGGCGAGCCTATTGCCATCGATCGGGCACAAAAGCTCGGTGGCTACCACTGAGTGTGCGGGCCCTTTAAGCTCCAGGACCGGGTATCCTACAACCTGGCAACTTGCTTACAACTGCATTGCTGCGAAAATATGGCCGTTTAAGGGCACCAAACACCGGGTGATAATAATTATGGTTGTTAACAAAAATAATCTTATTAATCCATCTGATAGATTTTTTCACGTAAACCAACAATGAAGACGATACAGTGCTTTGAAAACTCGTGTGACGTCATATTCTAAGACATTAGTATGGCATTTTTTACCGGTCAGTAACGTGACAAACCCCCACTCAAATCTTTGACGCGTATTATCTTCGTCAACTTTTATTGATTTGATGAAACAAAAAATACGTATCCAATATTTTTCGATAATCTAAGAGACGGACTAAAGTAAATATCCCTATTTCGATTTCTGTTTGCCAGTTGTATACACATTACAATAAATCATTCTACCCATTAAATATTTACTCCATATATAAAAGCACGTTTTGCTAATAAAAATATTTATATGTTATTAGATTTACAAAGAGCACCTGGGTGTTTTTATATGCACATGTTATCACATGTTACATGACATTGGACATGTTATCGTGGATTGTTTTGTTCCATTCTGTTGACCCACGTGCTTCATAGAAAAGAAAATGTGGTCTCTGTGGGTGTTCCCTATTTCTTCTATGAATTCAGAAATGCTTTGTGATATGACATCAAAAGAAAATGTTACACCGAATGTCAATATTGAATGGCTTCCTATACATATCGGAGCCTTTTGTCATTTTTAATGGCATGTTTAGGGTAGCAAAAAATTGTAACAGTCATGCATGGAGGCGGAGGAGACCGAGGCGCATGTGATTCGTGAGGAGACCCTGTGAACACCAAGATCCCTTGCAGATACCCTGAGGAGACCGGGAAGACTGATCTGCTTCTGGAAGTAGGTGGGCTGGTTGGAGTAATCGGCCACCATGGCCCAAAACCCATGATAGATAACACAGTCGCTCCTCTCGTTAAGCCGCTTTTGCCTAGGTTTGTCTGTGGATGGGTGACCCATTACATACCGAGTTTTCTCCGTGCCTCGAAACCGGCTGTCGATCTTTGTCAGGCGTTACAGGTAGTCAGTGGCTTGAAAATCAGATAACCAGTCTTACTCAAAGTGTATCGTATTGCCCAGTAAGCTATGGAGGTCAGATAGGCATTTTCTCCATATAAAATACTGGTATTCAGCTGTTACCGATGAGACTGAAAGCCAAATACAGTAGCGAAAAGGCTAGAAAGGGAAAAGGATGAAGACGAAACACTGCTTCGAAAAGTCGTGTCAAGTCATATGACGACACAAGGTTAGTTACCGTTTTACCCACAAAGTGACGTCAAAAACCCCCACTCATGATCTTTGGCACGTTTTATTTTCGTAAATTTTTATTAAGTAATTTGATAAAACAAAAAACACGTATACAATATTGTTCGATAGCCATAGCAGACGGACTAGTTAATTAGTTTTTTTTTGGTGAAATACCCTTTTGCATTGAAAATCGTCGTTTGATACCCGCGAGCATTTCAATATGTCATTGTAATGCCGCTCTGAATGGGTTCTTAGTGCTCTGGTGGGTTCTGAGTGGGCTCTTCTAAATCAATACAATGTTCGTGTCAATACAGTGCAAATGAAGTGGGTTGTGTGTCTACTAACACTTGACCTAAATACCAGTGGCTGTTAATCAGTGAGCTAACTAGTAACGTAATTGTTTTTCACATGCAACCAATGATAATTTATTTGAAGTTCGGTGCTGTTAAAGCTGGGTGCACTTTCCATAGATGTTACTTATAGATAGATAGACATACCTTATTGTATACCAAATAATATTATATCCCACCAAAAACAAAACTTGTAAAAAAAGCCAAGCCGCGCAACTCAGTTCTTTTACCGTAAAAAGTAGTGAGATCCATGTAATACCAAGTCAGTTAACATATTTAATCCCTACTTAAAAACCTTTGATGTTTTAAATAAAAGATTGACTTGGCCATCGCATCGTCAATGTTAAACAGGCCATTGTAATAGCTAATCGCCATCGCATTGGCCAATGTGATGCAGTGGCTAAGTCAATCTTTGCTGTCTCTACTGGACCGCCTGGAAAAGCCGTGCTAACCTCCTCCGTGCAGCGTACCGCCATAAGTGCGTCGTGGAGCTGTGTCCCAAACTATGCTCCACCTGCTATTCTTCCCTCTAAGCCCAAAATCCTTGAACTGAAGTGAGAACTCTCTAAGATTAATCTGCATGGTGCATCTCAGACATTAATCTGCATGGTCTTCATGTGTGTATTATACCTTATTGTTAACCCAAACCAACATAAAAGATTAAAAGAGTAACCTTAGGAGTTTCTTGCCGGTTCTTCTCCTTAGGAATCGACCAATGCACCAAACCGTGCCCCATTTTACCGACGTTTTATAAGTGCCCATATAGGCCTATGTGAAATAAAAAATATTTTGATTTTTGTTTTTTTTTTTATGGCTGCGGTTTGTTCGAAAGAGAGACCGCGGCTTCGGACACAAAGGTCTAAGAAGGAACATGAGTGGATTTTAGTCAGTAGAAGTCTGACACTGTCTACAGCTCCACCCAGAGCGAGAGGAGTAATTTGATGAGAAAGAACTTTTTGAAGTGTTTCACAAGTATTTCTTTCAGATGTTTTTTGGTAACAAAATATCAAAACTGGCTTTCCAGCAACAAGCAGAAAAACAAAAATTAACAAAGCAATGTCAACGTATCAGGTTTGACATAAACCTCTAACCAACTACAAACCACAGCATTATTATGTCTTCATTCTATTTCAAGTAGTGCAGTTCTATTTCGGTGTCTCAGGGCATTGCTAAGCCACCGCGATGTCGGGCGGCGACCCGGCAGCCTGCAATGTAGGTCGATGCGCACGTGGCGCGGTCGCAAACCCACGTGCGCCAACCGGTAGACCATGACACCGAAATAGTACCAGTGTTGGTGAGTATTTTCCCGGTTTTCCGGGGAAAAAATCGTTCTTGGTGAATTTTAAAGGAAAAGACGATACTGAACATGCAGATTTGAGCGCTCTTTTTTTACCTATTTTTTAACTATATTTTTTAACTATTTTAGAAAAACTATAGTAACTATTACTATGGCCATTGGCTTATTTCTTGTTTGAAGACAAGATAGGGATAAAACAAATGATTATAGGGAAAATTCTAAAACTAGATCTAGCAGCCCTGAATAGTACGCATGATGCAGTGTCTTATGACCTGTGCGAGGGATTAGCGTCATTAGCCCTGGCTTATTTAAATGAATGTACCTACTACATTATTTACTTTTTTTTTTTGTATGATGTGTCCTGATACGGTTGCATCATAAGAAATACAATCTAGCTTAATACTAAAGCTAATGAGTAATTCTAATTTAACTTAATTTGCTAGGGAGACTACGTTATTATTACTACATTATTTACTGACAAGGATAATAATTATACAATTATTCAGTGTGGAAGGAACGCCGAAGCTTGAAACGGTAACCACATAATTATAGTGAAGAGTATATTATTATTCTGAACCCTGACCTGGTAATTAATAAAATAATCTGCTGTCTTCTACAAAATTGCAATACCTATGTAGGTAGACCATGTGGACCATGTGGTCAAAATGGTGTATGGAACAGCAGTTTGCAGTCTTGTGTTTTTTTTAATCGTTGCCCCACTCTAGGAATTCCTCCTGTTTCGTGTGTGCGTTCACAGATATTTAAACTCGCATACACAAATACCCACACCCGGAACAACTATCTGCAGGCCATACAAATATTTGTTCCGTACAAGGATCGAACCCGCGACACGCAGCGCAGCAGTAAATTGCTTGAGTAACTGCGCCAACGTGCGTGTCGTTATCAGTCATCATCATCGTCATCAATTACCTGACAGACTAACATATACATATAAAATAATACAATTAGTTGTACCTAATACATAGAGCCCTTTTTTTTGGGGTTGGGAAATCATCAAATAACCCCTTCCGCTCTTGGGCAGAGCGAAGGTAGTGTCAGACTTCTACTGACTTAAAACCACCTATGTTCCTTCTTAGCTCTCTATGTCGAGGCCTCGGTATCTCTTACAACATCCCGTAGCCCCGACGGGCGAATTCATAGAGCCTTCTTCTCTTGTGCACTACGTCACTACGTTTTCCGTGACACTTCCCTGTGGAAGCAACGGAACACCTCTTCTTGAGACCAAAAGTCCTCGTCTAAGACCAGGGTTCTTACTCTGGAATATAATTTCGATAGATCGACATTGGTCAAACGTCAGTTGGTTGAGTTAAACGTTAGGGATTGGCTGGACTGAGTCTAGCCAATCCCTGACTAGAAGTTTGACTGACAATTCCAATGTCGATCTATCAGAATTACATTCGAGAGTAAGCACCCTGGTGCAGATAATACGTCGGTATTCTCACCACGAACGCCTTAAACTTAGTCGACGCGTAACAGAGTAAAAAGACTGGTAATATAAAGCATGATTTATGTGTGTCCTTAACTCCTCAGTACTGCTATCTCCAGCCTTCATTCTATAGTCAAGTTTACTTTTGCTAAGCGTCATTCCTGATAAGACCAGTTCAACATGAATGCTAAAATGAAAGTACTTTCTTTTCGAGATTAGATACTGATGTCATATTTTATTAACGAGTTCATTGCCCGTCTGGAAAAATAAAATATCAATAGCTTACTGTATAATGACCTACTTTTTCGTGTTTATCTACGCTCCGTTTAAGTTATACAAAAAAATTCCGCGGCTTCTTTACATTCAAACAAAACACGCGTCGATGATAAACTGTATGCATTTCTATTAAACCTGTTTAAAAAAATCTATTAATGAACCTGCTGGCAGTAAGAACATAACGTCATGCCTTGTAATCCCCGCAGGGTTAGGCACACCCACATTTCGCCAATTATGTTTAAACCCCACATAATAGGGGGCAAGCCTGTTGCCATCAACAAGGCACAAATTCAGACTCCGTGGCTCACATTATTTCATCCCAAAATTCTTGAACGTGTGATCTTAAAAATTCTTTAGATCTTGGTGGAAATGCTTTTCTTCTTAGCCACTCATAATTTGTAAGTATTCAGGGAAGACCAATGCAGTAAAATTAGCATTAGCATTTCTATCAGATAAACACAAATGGGAATCCAGTTTTCTATCTTATAGTTTGCATTCGAAAATCAAGAATAATGACCTTACAATGAACCCTAAAAACAGTGCTCTTTTTTAGGGCAGAAGTATGATAACTAAAGAAATTACTTTTTACACAAAAGCAATTTCTTTAGTTATCATACTTCTAAGTGCATTCCAAAAGCTGATCACGGGTTCATACATCATGAGGTTTCCTCGTCAAGTGCTGTCCGCTCTATCAGCGACCGCAAACTGTGTCAGGGCTCACGAGACAGCTCCGCCACGTGACTTGTGAAGCGAGTCACTCAACGTGCTTCGTTCCACGGTTTACTGTACTTTGTCTGATAGAGGAAGTCGCACGTTTAGCGTGCGTTTGCGTTTTTTATTGGATTTCAGTGCTTATACGTATATTTAGGTCAAGTATTATGTAGGAGAACTGTTGCTTCAGGAACTGTGCTGTTGTAAATTGCCCGTCAAGTTCTATGACTATAAAAAACAAATGCTTCCTCTCCTTATTTTGCTGTGCCCGACAGTATAAACGATTATCTAATTTCTAGTTTAATACCTCAGAATACCTATACGTACATGTGGAATGCAATAAATCAAAAATTGGGCTACGTTTGCCGAACATGGTCCGCGAAGGTATGACCATTTTTTCATATAATATGCACGTTTTTCGCATAAGTTGTACCTGATATTCTGATTCCCGAAATCTGACACAAAGCGCAAAGGATTATATAGCAGCTAATTTACTAAATACAAGTATTTTACTTGTAGCTAGAGTAGAAATGATGATAGTGAGGTGGATGAAAGCGACAGCAATGGGTTTTTCTTTATTAAACTAAAAAAAAATATGAAAATATTAGAAATACCTACGTCATTTTTCAAGGAGATAAAAAAAACAACGGTCGAAACAATGGCAAGTAAGCAGTATTGCAATGGAAAGCTTTCTAATAACATATTTACGAACATCAAAATATTATCATAGACAATACTTTTCTGAAGAACTTTGATAAATTTAAAAATTTAAAACTCTTAGTGCATTTTCCACATTTGTCTAGTGTTCACAAGCACGACTGCTAAGCATGAGGTTCCAGGTTTGATATTCAGGTCAAATAATGTGCCATTGTATTGGGTTTCTCATACAGATTAGTCATATAAATGCGAAAACTTGAAGAGAACTTTCCTGAAAATTTTCTCGTTTACACTACAAGATCAAGAAAATTACCGTGGGTGCTTATTACGTATTATTTTGTAGGCTACAATTAAATAAAAAATACAGTCAATCAGTCTGATTGAAAGTTAATTCTTAGTTCCTTTTTCAATAAAATTGTTGTAATTACTTAACTAAATTATATTTTCTATGACACCAGAACGATCCAGTTGCCTACCTACAGGGAAATAACCCACGATGAAAATTAAAGGAAAATGGAAAACGGGCTGAGAGAACAAAATGTACGTTAAAACGTAACACTGTTTTTTTGCCTCGTTGATCGGATCTAGTGGTCGATTAACGGGTCGGTCTAATTGTTATTGGGTTTCGCGACAACTAGACCGTTAAGACAGAGGTTCAATTACAGCTGTACCAAATACAAATGCTTCGGTGTTTCGGTTCTCGGAGTTCCCTTTTAATATGTAAATAAGAAAGCAAAATTGCTTCAGGAGATTGTAAATGAGAGAGCAAAATTGGTTCAGGAGATTGCAAATGAGTAAGCATAATTGCTTCAGGAGATTGTAAATGAGTAAGAAAAATTGCTTTAGGAGATGGTAAATGAGTAAGCAAAATTGCTTCAGAAGATTTTTGGATCATCATCATTCTCTTGCTCTATTCATTTGGGTTAAGAACAAGAAAATGGCGAAGATAGAACATTGATCTACTAAAATAACACATAGCATAATATCAAACTTGTAATCCCCGATGGGAGACACAGAGGAGTGCCTGCCTATAACACCCTTATTTTGTCTGTTTTGTTTTAAATCTCATGTAATAGGGGGTGGGGGAGGGAGTAGCGGTGGCCCGACTTACGAACAATAGGTGTTGGATTCGAACCTAGGCAGGCACATTACTTTGTGTAATTTATTTCATCACCGCTGCTCTAAAAACGGTGAAGAAAAACATCGTAGGGAACCAAAATATTCGAAGACATGTGACATCTACCACTCCTTCTCAAAGAGAGGAGGCCTGTGTCCCAGCAATGGGAACATTAATATTAGGCTGTTGATGATGAATAGGGGGCTAGCCTATTCTCATCAACCGGTCATAAATTTAGACCCCGTATCACTTGGTTCTACCAAAACAAAATCATACACAAAAATCCCAATCAACTGTTACAGTGTTGACATAAAAACCACATCAAAACCCTCTCTATACGTCATATTTACCCGACCAATTAAAAAAACACGCTTGTTAGTGTACAGTCACGTGCAATCATATGTATACAAATGGCAAAGTTCAAACGCAAATTCCTCGTAAAATACAATTGCAATTTTGAAATATGTATTACTTAATGATAACATGGTTTAAAAATATTAATTTCGTTATTAAGTAGGTAACATGAAAATGAAATGAAATTGCTTCTAAACGTTGTTACCTAAGTGTGAACATTGATACTGCTGACTGTACTCAAGTCTTTTCACGCCAAATATCGTCACAATTCAAGAGTCACGTTGAAAAACACGTGTTCTGCTCAAATTGAATAATAGCAAGATATGTACTTGGCCTAAATTAGCATTCCGAATGATTCTATATCACGTGGCCGGAATTATGATGCTCAAGTGGCATCTGTACGAGTGAACTTAGCAGGAAACGGTAGGGGAAACTATTTAAGCGGAATATTGATTGAAGTTACTGCATTCATGTAGTTTTGTCTGCGATAAGAAATGGTAATTAACTATTGAGGGTGAAGCCGATGAGGTAGCCCACGATAATCGAATTTCCTCACGTTTTTTGCAATTTCCCGGTCAGTGTCAAGTTGTATGTTAAATAAAATGGGATTCGCGGCAGTAACAATTGTCTATTAACTGAGTAATAATGATTAAAACCACCAAAACAACCGTCTCAGTTCATACAAGTGTCAAGAGTGGTTATTTGATGAAAAAGGCATTGAATAAACGTTAGGAATTTCGAATTTCGCGAGCTACCTCGTCGCCTTCACCTTAAAGATAACTGCCTTATTGGGTGGCTGCTAGGCATAAAGTCTTGGGTTCGATTCACGGCGGAAGGACGGTCCGATCTGGTAAATGTTTCTTATTTGGTTATTCCATCCGGAATTTATTAGTAGCACAGCCACGGAGCCTGGATTCATCCCCAGTTAATGGCAATAGGCTCGACCTCTTTTTATGGCACTTAAACAAAATATAGAAATGTGGGAGTGTACTTTTGGGTACCTACACTTCTGACTTACCCTTCTATGACTATACGCGTGATGTGATGTGATTTTCTTGAGGAAACCGATATATCCTAGAACAAAAAACAATCAAAGACATGTTGATTTTCACGAACCTATCCACTAAAAGTCCCTCCTTCGTACTAAAAGTCTTGACGTCGAACTTACCTTAAATAAAAAAATAGATAAAAAGTAGATATATCATGACTCCATGACTTCATGAGGTTTGACACCTAATCATTATAAACTCGTTTCATTAACTTATCTTAAATAATTTAAAGAAAGTTTACGGAATGGGCAACTTAGAGACGTTCCAAGTTAAAAAACCCGGCCAAGTGCGAGTCTGACTAGCGCATGAAGCGTTCCGTCCGTGCTATCTAGTATAGTATATAGTAGGCGCCCCATTTTTTTTTTTTTTTTAATTGGTCTTACAAATACACTTTCTGTTTTCTTACAGAAAAACTGTTTCTGTTTCTGTTTTGGGTACAGAATCCATAGAAAATGTTTCTCCTTAATAGTGATATTCAGCAACAGCATTTCATCAAATAGTCTCAGCTCTATAAAAACTGAAGACAATAGGTACCCACGGTATCCACGTACGATATCTACTAAGCAAGTCGATTGTTTATATGCAAAAATTCTCATACAACCCAAAGACAAAGGAAATCGCAGCTACTACCAGAGACAACCACACAGAGCCTTGCACGTATAGCCGCCAAGTGAAAGTTAAACACTGGCTGGAAACAATGCACACGTGACTTCTCAAGTGCGCGCGCGCATTCTAAAACCAAACTGATGTCATAGCGCATACGTCACGTGCACACGTGGGTTAGTTTATATATGTATCGTTATTTATTTGATATTCATTTGAAAAGACAAATGTAATTGTACTGGCAGACGATTCTCGTTCAAACTCGT
The DNA here is from genome assembly GCA_932274075.1 of Diarsia rubi. NCBI lineage: Eukaryota > Metazoa > Arthropoda > Insecta > Lepidoptera > Noctuidae > Diarsia > Diarsia rubi. The sequence goes on along the minus strand of OW026433.1, from coordinate 10,688,381 downwards.
TGTCATGCAAAATGCAACCTAACGGCTAACGCGTGCTTTCCGAACCACGGAGGAAACTCGGTATGTAGGGTGGACTGGGTGGTCACGCATCCTCGTACCAACCACGGCTGAATAACCTAAAGATCTACTCGAACGGCAGTTATTATTATAATTATTAAGCCACGAGCTGGACCACGAGACGCGACAGCCTAAAATTTTAGTTCCACAAAATATATCTATTCCCCAAAATATGCTATGTCATCCCAACCAAAAATATTATACTACAAATAACTTTATCGAACTTGATAATTATTATCAATATAGTGACGTACTCAGGTCGGTCATTGGCAGCTAGTTGTCTAAGTATAACATAAAAAAAAATATCTTGTTGTTTGTGTCATCAAGAAAATTCTTCGGATTCCGAGGTGATAAGGATTATCAGAGTATTTTCATTTAGAGGACCTTGCATAGGTATTCGTTAGTCAAGGAGGAATGGGACGCCGTCGCCTCTTTCTGCGAAGCAGTGATGCTAGCGAAGGAAGTGGCGGAAAACGAGAGGGAGAGATACTCTCGTCCCAGCCGCCGCGCGAGGCGCTCCGGGCGTCGGGGGCCACGTGATTGCTTGCGGCCACCGTAGACGCGGGCCTGTGGACGGTGAGTGATGGGCTAGCTCGCCGTCCGTCCGTCTTATGACGACGATAGGCCGTGTCGACGGCGTGTTCGTGTTCCACGCGCGCCTCAAAGAGATGTCAGCAACATGGGAGGGGCCCGTAAGGGCCGACGCCTGTCGGGGCTGCGTAATGTTGAAGGAGATACCGCAGCCCCGACATAAAGAGCTAAGAAGGAACATGGGTGGTTTTTAGTCAGTAGAAGTCTGACACTCCCTTTCGCTCTGCCCAAGAGCGGAAGGGGTTATTTGATAATTTTACACCCGCCAAAAAAAAAAAGGGTAAAAGAATGATGTTATACTAGGTGTTGCCAGCGGCTTCGCCCGCTACAACTCGAAAATTATCCCACGAGAAGATAAAATCGGGATAAAAACTAACCTATGTGTTAGTCTAGGTTATAAACTATCTGCGTACCAAATTTTATCCAAATCCGTTCAGTAGTTTTTACGTGAAAGAGTAACAAACGTGATTAGATATGTATAAGCAGTCGCTCCATGTTAAATACTGATATTCAACTGCATCCACCAAGAGTTGAAACCGACCCCAATATATTTGGGAAAAGGTAAGGTACGGGCCAGATAGACTTCGAATCATAAGATTTTATTTTCATTGTGTCATGTAAGGATCTCTAAGAACTTAGAACAAAATTAAACGATATAATTCCCAATCAAAAAAATATGTAAATAAGTATAGTTCCACGTGTAGATATTGCAAGGTTGAAATCCGTTGTTGACCCATGTTAAATTTATTGAAATGAAGGTAACTGTTAGCGACGATACGTAAATACTGTGATGTCATTTCGATTAGGATAGATTTAGTTATTATTACGATGTTTTTAAGTGTTTCTTAAATTAGCTACAGCTCTGCTTAAACCCTTCGGGTACGATGTTATAAGTGTTGTGCATTCCTACCGCCTGGCGGCGCTAGCTGTAGGTTAAGTACTACGGAACGTTACCATGACGGGAGCCGTTTCGCAGCTTAACCCCCTAAGGATTACAGGCGTAATGTTAAGTGTTGTGCATTCCTGCCGCCTAGCGGCGCTAGTCGTAGGTTTAAGTATTGTAAGGTCAGGTACCATGGAACATTACCATAACGAGAGCCGATCCAGTATTTTTGTAATTTTAAGGTGTAAATTAAGGTTTTTATATATTGTCTTTGTTTTGTTATGTAAAATAAGTTAGTCCTAAGATTAGGAACATAAGAAAAACCATGTGAGGGATGTTTTACCACTAAAAAACAAGTAAGGCTAATTTTCCCGCGTTCCCACCACCAGTAAGGTTACCTTTTCCCGCGTAAATGCACTAAAAGGCATGTGCGCAGGCGCAGACTATGGGATCGTGATTGGTCAGCGCCTTTAGCAATTAAAATATAAATATGGGAACATTTTCGGTGGTAAAGCATTCCGAATCCGACTGCGACTTAAGTAAGAAACCTGAAGAATAAACTAGAAGAAATACTCCGAAGAAGTGTCATTATTTCACCCTCCACTGCACACTCTCCAGTCGACATCCCGCCAGCAAACCCGCTCCACTCAACATCACAACAAACTCTCACGAGCGCAACAATTGGTCCTTCGAAAGCCGGATTGGGTTCAAGAAAACTGGGAAGATGCCTACGAATACAAGGTCAAGATCAGTGCAGTCGAAGACTACAACTACGAGTGAAAGTAACGCTACTTCGGGTACCACGGGTACCAGTTCGACGGACTGGAGTATGAATACGCCGAGTGAAGCTACAAGCGCGGCGACTACGAACACGTCGATTTCTAACCGATCGACGCTCACAAGAAGATCGCCGCCGAGCAGCGTACAAGAACTTCAACAACCCGAACTTCATCCCAAGGACAGCGCCGGAAAGGAATCAACATTGGGGGAAGTGACTCATACCACGCCCCCGACCCGCACCAGTGAAGCGTCGATTCCCGTTAACTTAGAAGAGAGTCATTCAACGCCGCAGATTCAAGAAAGAAGTGTCGCAGTGAAAATGCGTCTGAACGATGGAAGCATAGAAGCCAGTCCAGAGAAGAGAGTCTGCAGCGGCCTCACCCTAAGAAGTCGACCCGCGATCTAGACTACCATTCTGTTCGCTCGTCGCATAGGAAGAGAGCAGAAGCGCAAGCAAGAATGACCATGGCACTAAGGGAACTACAACTGGCCGAAGCACGATCAAAAGTTGCTCAAGCCGAACTAGAACTTCTGACTGCAGAATCAGAAGAAGAAGATGGTGCCGGACAAGAAGAGCTGTATGAACGAACTCAAGAGGTCGAACACTGGTTCATTACAACCGGGGACCGACCTAACAAGAATCAGAGGCCGACTGAGACAGAAGAAAAGAAGAGCGACATGCAGGAGTTGGCTTCAGTCATAGTCCGGGGTGAGGGATCCATAATGGTATTGCTGGACTACTCGCGCGCGTTCGACTCAATTAATGTTCCCTTACTACTGTCCAAGCTGTCGTATTACGGTTTTGATAGACGGGCGACGGGTTGGTTTGAAAGTTACTTGACTGGCAGGTCGCAACGGGTTGAATTGCGCAAGAGTGACGGTTCCACGTTATCTTCCTCCCCGCAAGCAATATCCAGGGGAGTTCCTCAAGGATCTCTGCTCGGTCCGCTACTTTATATATTATATAGTGCCGACATAACGACATGCATAAGGAACTGCCAGTACCATGTATACGCGGATGACACTCAGCTATACGTATCATTTAAAGCCAGTGACACTGCTATCGCCGTACGTACCCTTAATGAGGAGCTTGAAAGAATTGCTATGTGGTCTAAGGACAATTCTCTAGTACTCAACCCCCAAAAATCAAAGTTCATGGTTATGGGTAGCAGAAATCAAATCAAAGCAATTCTTTCTGCTAAGCCCGATGTTAAAATTATGGGAGAAAGTATACAAACGGTAGAAATAGCTCGTAACCTTGGCCTAATTACTGATCCAGAACTACGTTTTGAGGAACACATCAATGGCGTAGTAAAAAACTGTTTTTATAGACTGAAGGTTCTGTACAGAGTCAGGGATTTCCTTAGTGTCACTGTAAGGAAGAGATTGGTGGATAGCCTAGTATTATCCAAACTAAATTATTGCGACACTGTTTACGGGCCATGTCTTCTATCACGCACTGAACGTTTAATACAGCGGGTGCAAAATGCATGTGCTCGTTACTGCCTAACCGTACCCCGAAGGCATCACATCACGCCGTACCTAAATGAAAACAACATCTTAAAAATGGCTGCACGTCGGAAACTACACTTAGCAGTATTGATGTTCGGTATCATAAAAACACACAAACCGGAATATCTATACACAAAAATTAGCTGGAGGCACGAACACTACAGCTACTCCGCTCGTTCCACGTCCAATCCACTCTCAATGCCCCGACACAAGACCACAGCCTTCAGGGGATGTTTCAAATATGCCGCCACTCGCTGCTGGAATGATTTGCCACCTCCCATTAGAACCCTAAAAACAAAAGAAAATTTTAAATTACACTTGAAAAAACTCCTTTTAGAAAAACAAAAATATGAACAACAATTACATTATAAATAAATACTCACACAAGGTTTATTATCTATTGGCAAGGCATATCTATCCAAGCGGCTTGAGACGGGCTTTGCGATTTCCAAGAAAATACGTTACTTGTTTTTAATCGTCGCCGTCGACTGGATGCAAGTACGTACAAAACAAAGTAGCTAGCGTCAACACTATAGTAGGTAATCACGTGAGCACACAAGACCCGTGCGACACTGTGCCGCCTTACTGTGGCTGGTGGCGAGCGGCACCGACTCTTGACGCATTGCGCGTCTTCGCGCCAGACGCTTTCAATCAAAGTCGTTTGACGGTGACGGGCAGCGGGCGGCCGCGGCAGCGCGCGCGCAGGCTCAGCGGTGACGGTAGTCACGGTAGGGTGGGGAGGGAGCGAGACAAGACACGCCGTCACTCAAATTGTGTCTCAAATGTTTTGTTCTGTCTACCTTTCATGTCATACTTTTGGTTCTAGTTTAGTTTATTTTTTATTTTATTTTTTTAATATCTTTTGTAACATTCGTTTAATTTTATTTAATAATTGTGTCTTTAGTTTTGAGCCATGTGAAGCAATATTAATAAGCTTATTTTATTTTATATACACACGTACCTAATATTGAAGCTCTTGGCTTTCGTACGTTTTTTACGGGTGACCACTGAAAACCAGCGCTGTGCTGTGGGTGACCATAGCACAGCACCATGCTGAGTGGCAACCTACTTGTCGCAGTTACGACGTGCATTATTATATTATATTTATATTTTTTTCTTTTTTAATTTCCCTGCTTGTTGTATTTTACTTTTTTTTTTGTGTATTGTTTTATTTCCTGTATGCATGTATGTTTCTGTGACAAATAAACATTTTTTCTTTCTTTCATAGTCAAGCTATCCGAGAAGTCACGTGACACCGTTTCATCGAAGCACGTCGAACTCCCTCACTTCAGCGAGACCTGTGAAGAATGGTTGGCTTTCAAGAGATCATACGAAGATATGGCCGCGTCGTTCAGCAACAACCAGAACTTAGCGCGCCTAAGAATAGCAATCCAAGGAAAAGCTAGAGAAGCCGTCCAAAGCCTGCTGTTCACTGCCGAAGACCCTCGTGAAGTAATCAAAGGTCTGGAAGCAAGATTCGGAAGACCTGGAGCGCTGGCATTAGCTGAACTAGAGAAGATGAAGAACCTGTCAAAAGTCGGCGAAACCCCAACCGACATATTATGCGTATTCGCAAGCAAAGTGAAGAACGCCGTCGAGACAATCAAAGCCTTAAAGAAACCACAATATCTCAGTTCTCCTGAAACGCTGAGAATTATCGTCGAAAAAATGCCAACATCTATGAAGTTTCGTTGGTTTGCCTATCACAGAAGCAGAAGAGAAGAAGACATGCAAGAACTACTCCTTGTCGAAGCGTTTTTAGAAACAGAAGCCGATATGTGTGGGGACTTTGCTCCACCTGAAGTGCCCTCGGAGCAAAAGAAGGGAATAAGAAGACCCGTACATTCAGTGCAAGAAACATCGAAAGAAAACTACAAGAAGTCATGTCCATTCTGCGAAGAAGAGCATTTCCCACTAGAATGCAAGCAGTTTAAGGAAGCTAGCCTAAATGAAAAATGGGATATGATCAAGAAGGCTAGGATATGCTTCAAATGCCTTCGGTTCAAGCACTCAAGAATCAACTGCAAAGCTCCAGTCTGCAAGGTGTGCAAAAGATGGCATCATACAATCCTGCACTGTGACAAACCACCAGTTCCAGTTGAAAAAGAAGACAAAGGCAGCACGTCAGAAGAAAAGGTTGCTTCAATCCACAACGCAAGAGGAGAAGAAAAGGCATACCTGAAGATCATCCCAGTGGACCTCTATGGTCCGAAAGGCCAAGTCCGAGTCCTTGCATTATTAGACGAGGGCTCTACAGTCACACTATTAGACGCATCAGTTGCTGAGAAGATTGGACTCGAAGGGAAGCAAGAAAAACTCACAATCGAAACAGTCGGCGGGAAGGTGCTAAGAAAAGATAGCTCTCAGAAGATCGAGTTCAAAATAAAAGGGGCTCACAAAAGACAGAAGAGATCTATCATAGCAAGAACTATCGACGACCTGAAGCTGTCCGAGCAATGTATAAACAAGGACACTGTGAGAAACTGCGAACATCTAAGGGCAATCGAAAGTCAACTCCTCTACGTCACCGATAGACCCAAGCTGCTGATAGGTCAAGACAACTGGGGTCTGATAGTGACAAGAAGACTGAAGAAGGGCAAACCATCCGATCCTGTAGCTTCCCTCACTTACCTAGGGTGGGTGTTACACGGATGCGAAACAGGGGCGACTGCCTTAGTAAACTTTACTCACTACGGCAGATCGACCACTGAAGAAGAAAGTATTGAAGAAATCGTCCGAGAACATTTTCAATTGGAATCTCTCGGTATTCAAAATCGGTCGCCAACCAATGACAGCGACAGAAGAGCATTAGAAGTCCTCGAGAAAACTACAAGGAAACTGTCAAGCGGTCAATATGAAACAGGACTTCTGTGGAAAAAAGAAGATGAAACTCTGCCCAACAACTACAATCTAGCAAATCGACGCCTGATCAACATTGAAAAGAAGTTGGATCGAGACCAAGAAGCTAAAGAAGACTACGAAAAGCAGATCCAGAGTCTTATTGAAAAGGGTTACGAGGAGAAAGCTACGAAAACATCAACTAAAGGAAGAACATTCTACTTACCCCACTTCGCAGTCGTGCATCCTATTAAGAAGAAGCTGAGAATAGTGTTCGACGCTGCTGCCAAGTTTGAAGGGAAGAGCCTGAATGACTCCTTGCTGTCAGGCCCAGACCTATTGCAGTCACTATTTGGCGTACTACTGCGTTTCAGAGAAGGACCAGTGGCTGTCATGGCCGACATCCAAGATATGTTCCTTCGGGTCAAAATAAGAGAAGATGACCGAGACAGCCTCAGGTTCCTGTGGCGTGGAAACCGAAGGACTGGCAAGCCCGAAGAGTACAGAATGTCGTCAATCATCTTTGGAGTAGCGTCATCACCAGCAACAGCTATATATGTGATGAACAAGAATGCAGAAGAATTCAAGAACACTCATCCCGACGCAGTAAAAGCCATAAATAGAAACCACTACATGGACGACTATCTACAGAGCTTCGCGTCTGCAGCTGAAGCAAAGAAGATATCAAAAGAAGTCAAAGATATTCACGCAACAGCGAACTTCCATCTAAAGGGTTGGGCCAGTAACAATTCGGGGGTACTATCAGAAGTAGAAGACACCAATACAGAAGATTCTCTGCAATTGACAAAAGAAGAAAAGACTCTGGGGCTAAGATGGCTGGTAAAAGAAGACACACTAGCTTTCAATATTGGGCTGCGTAACACGTCAAAGGACCTGCAAGACGGTTTATGGACTCCAACAAAAAGAGAAGTTACAAGCGCAGTGATGTCCACCTTTGACCCAATGGGCTTCGCAACACCAGTCTTGATACAAGGCAAGAAATTAATTCAAGACATCTGGCGAACGAAGATAGACTGGGACGAACCTATCAACGAACCACAAAGAGAAACCTGGATGCACTACCTAGAAGAAGTATCAGCGTTAGCAAGTCTGAAGATTCCAAGATGCATCTCACCCCGCGGCATAAAAGGTCAACTGCACACGTTCACCGATGCAAGTGAAGAGGCCTACGCCGCAGTTGTCTACTGGAGGACAGTCGAACCCAACGGCAAAGTCCATGTCTCCATGATCGCCGGCAAAGCAAGAGTAACGCCGACGAAACCAGTTTCAATTCCGAGGTTAGAGCTACAAGCAGCCTTGCTCGGCAGCAGACTAGCCGCCACGGTTGAAGAAGAGTCTGAGCTGGAAATATCAAAGAAAACTTACTGGACAGACTCCAGCACGGTACTGCAATGGATACAAGCGGAACCCCGAAAATTCAAAACTTTCGTGGCCAATCGCCTAGCAGAAATTGAAGAGAAGACCAAGCCAGAAGAGTGGAGATGGGTACCGACTAAAGAAAATCCAGCTGACGACGCCACAAGGGGAACTCCAATAGAATTTGACCACAGCGCTAGGTGGTTCAAAGGTCCATCATTTCTCCGTCATCCAGAAGAAGAGTGGCCTTTTCACGACTTCAAACAAGAAGGTATCATGCCAGAAGAGAAAAACAAACAGAAGGTGATGGCGATCAAGGCTACAGAAGACACCCTTCTGGACCCAGAGAGGTTTTCAAGCTGGGAGCGACTACTGCGCACTACGGCCAGGGTGGTTACCTTCACATACCACCTATTGAAGAAGGCCCGTAAAGCGACTACCGCCACCACTCGCCAGAAGGACGATGGCTGGAAACCTCAGAGAAAAACCCAGAAGAAAGATACGCCGACCTCAAATCAACCCGCCACCCTTAACAAAAATAAGCGGCTGTACCTTCCCCTAGAAGAAGAACACTTAAAGAAGGCCGAAGAATTACTTATAAAAATGAGTCAAAACGACAGTTTCGCTACAGATATAAAGAATATAAAAGCAGAAAAACCCTTTGAAAACGCAAGTCGACTCAAGAAGATCGATGTTTATATTGGAGACGACGGAATCATCAAGTTAAGAAGTAGGACGTCGAAGTTCAATGATGCAAGCGAAAGAAGAATGAATCCCATCATTCTAGACGGAAAACAGAAGATAACGCGTCTCATTATACAACATTATCACAAGAAGTTTCTTCACGGAAATACTGCTACAGTAATGAACGAGATTCGTCAAAAATATTGGATCCTGGGTTTAAGAGCGACTTTAAAGGCGGTCGCACACAGCTGCCAATGGTGCAAGACAAGGAAGAGTCTACCGGACATACCCCCTATGGGAGACCTACCGAGCGAGAGACTACAACATCATCAGTTCCCATTCACTTGCGCAGCCGTAGACTACTTCGGGCCAATGCAAGTCACCGTCGGAAGAAGAACTGAGAAGCGCTGGGGGGCATTATTTACCTGTCTCACCACCAGAGCCGTACATCTAGAGTTAGTGCCCTCTCTTAGCACAAGCTCGATGATTATGGCACTTCGACGAATGGCAGCCAGAAGAGGAACTCCAAAGACCATATTCAGCGACAACGGGACAAACTTCGTCGGGGCCAAAAGGGAACTGGAAGAGGCCGCGCAAGAGAAGGGCATCAAATGGAAGTTTATTCCGCCAGGAGCCCCGAATATGGGGGGCGCCTGGGAGAGACTCGTGCGAACAGTCAAGACGGCGTTGGCAGTGGTTCTCCATGAAAGAAGTCCACCCGAAGAAGTACTCCATACATTAATGAACGAGGTCGAGCACATCGTCAATTCTAGACCCCTCACCTCAGTCAGCATGGACCCTGAAGACGAAGAAGGTCTAACCCCGAACCACTTCCTGCTGGGGAGATCCTGCGGAGCAATGGCACCGGGAGAATTCGACGACACCGAGCTTTTATGGAAGGCAAATTGGAGAACCTCTCAAAGACTCGCAGATCATTTTTGGAAAAGATGGATCAAAGAGTACCTACCTCTCCTTATGCCAAGGAAGCTCGAAGGAAAAGAAACCAAAGACCCAAAGGAAGGAGATATCGTGTTAATAGTGGACGCCACGCTACCACGAAATTCATGGCCTCGTGGAGAAGTTATCAAGAAGTATTCTGGACCAGACGGAAGAACTAGAGTGCTGGACGTGCGGACATCGGGAGGAGTACTTCGCCGCCCCTCCCGACGGATCATCGTGCTGGTTCCCGCCGTATCGTCGCCCCCAGAGGATGAAGTGCTACGCACCGTGGGGGAGAATGTTAGCGACGATACGTAAATACTGTGATGTCATTTCGATTAGGATAGATTTAGTTATTATTACGATGTTTTTAAGTGTTTCTTAAATTAGCTACAGCTCTGCTTAAACCCTTCGGGTACGATGTTATAAGTGTTGTGAATTCCTACCGCCTGGCGGCGCTAGCTGTAGGTTAAGTACTACGGAACGTTACCATGACGGGAGCCGTTTCGCAGCTTAACCCCCTAAGGATTACAGGCGTAATGTTAAGTGTTGTGCATTCCTGCCGCCTAGCGGCGCTAGTCGTAGGTTTAAGTATTGTAAGGTCAGGTACCATGGAACATTACCATAACGAGAGCCGTTTCAGTATTTTTGTAATTTTAAGGTGTAAATTAAGGTTTTTATATATTGTCTTTGTTTTGTTATGTAAAATAAGTTAGTCCTAAGATTAGGAACATAAGAAAAACCATGTGAGGGAGGTTTTACCACTAAAAAACAAGTAAGGCTAATTTTCCCGCGTTCCCACCACCAGTAAGGTTACCTTTTCCCGCGTAAATGCACTAAAAGGCATGTGCGCAGGCGCAGACTATGGGATCGTGATTGGTCAGCGCCTTTAGCAATTAAAATATAAATATGGGAACATTTTCGGTGGTAAAGCATTCCGAATCCGACTGCGACTTAAGTAAGAAACCTGAAGAATAAACTAGAAGAAATACTCCGAAGAAGTGTCATTATTTCACCCTCCACTGCACACTCTCCAGTCGACATCCCGCCAGCAAACCCGCTCCACTCAACATCACAACAAACTCTCACGAGCGCAACAGTAACCTACGCATGCAGAGATGAATATCTCCTATTGAATCTATCAAAGGCAAATTTTCTACAATTATTATTTTATTATCAGCCATTTGCGTCTCACTGCCAGAAAAAATACCTTCCTTTCTTCCGCTTACAACTATCCAATGCCGTTAATCGCCAACCCTTTTTGGGGGGGGGGTTGGAAATCATCAAATAACTCCTCCCGCTCTTGGGCAGAGCGAAAGGGAGTGTAAAACTGACTGACTAAAAACCACCCATGCTCCTTCTTAGCTCTATATGTCGAGGCCGCGGTAACTTGTGAACAACCCGCAGCCCCGAATCGCCAACCCATCTCCTATTAAGCCTGCTGCGTTGCCGTTTGCTGCTGTTTGGGACCCATTGTGTGGTAACTTTAGCACATAGCTCTTCCAGCATGCGACCAGCATGTGTCTGTGGCCAGCTTCATTTCCATTCATACCATAAGCTTGTCAGATGTATGACCTACATCGTCAAACTTCCACAACGTAATGCTAACATTTTTGTCAAATAAGAAAGCCTCATCGTCGATAAATATTATAAAATTGCGATTTATTCAATAACTTGTCGCTAAATTTTGGGCTGACTTAGTTCGAAATCGAATTGTCATCGACAGGCTAAGAATATAGACCATTGAATACTTTATTTATTTATTAGTGGTGCAAATGTTTTGTTAGCAACGTAGTAATAAAGCATTGTTATCGGTCAAAGTTCTATTTAAACAACAAGGTAAAATTACGAATATAACAAAGTTTGTACATGTGCACGTAAAGTGCAAAATAAGCACAATATATGAATTATTTTTATTTAAATCCGAATGTATGTTTTAAATTCCCACGTGAATTCATAGAAAATCCTGAAAAAACACGTTATTACAAACAAAAAAACGTCATTATCATTATTTTGCCCTTATCCCAATAGGGTAGTTAACAAAAAAAAATCTAATTAGTCCGTCAGATAGATTTCCAAAAAATATTGGACACGTATTTTTTCTTTTTTCACGTAAACAAACAACGAAGACAAAACAGTGCTTTGAAAACTCGTGTGACGTCACAAACCCCCACTTAAAATTTATGACGCGTTTTATCTTCGTCAATTTTGATTGATTTGATTAAACAAAAATACGTATCCAATATTTTTGGATAATCGAACAGACGGACTAATTAGAATCAAATTTTTATAAGTCAGTAACCGTCCCTATTTTTAACGATTGTAGGCCAATCATCATCTCCTTTTGGGCCTTCTCCTTATTTACTTTCATGATTTTACATGTAAGTAATACGCTGGTACTTATTTTGTTATGTCACTCTGTTGTGGGGTTGGTGGATAAACCATTTTTTTAGAGGGTGTGAAATCATCAAATTACTCGCGGAAGCTGAAGGGAGTGTCAGACTTCTACTGACTAAAAACCACCCATGTTCCTTCTTAGCCCTTAATAAATACCTCTCATGAATGCTGGTTTTCTCAAGTCACTTCAATTTTAGTTTTTGGCGCGTGCCTTGGTGGTGGGTTGCGCGTTGCGGCGTGCATTCGTTGTTCCGTGATTCGAAGTCTCGTGCATTCGTTGTTGCGGTGTTCATCGCTGCGTGCTTTTTTACCCGACTGCGGCGAAGCCCAAAAGGAGGGTTATTGCTTGCAGTGTTCGTCATTCGGGGGCGTGTGGTTCAGCGTGGTGGCTTTCGGAATGACGTATTGCACTCGTAGTTTTTCGTAGTTTTGTTTTATGAATTGTTCTTATGACATTCAAAAGTGCCAGTAATGGTTTAATTGAAGTAAATGCTTTGAGTTTGAGTTATTTGTATGTACTTATAGGTTTATTTCTTGTTCAGCTGCTCGCGGTTAGACTGGAAGCTAACATAGTTGGGAAAGAGCTAGGCAGATGATGACTCATGTACAAGTTTGTTTGTCGCTTTGATAAGTAAGTTTCATAGTTTAGCTTCACTCTCACCTCGATAAACGCATGCTACAAGTAGAAAACCAGCCTTGATCAGCAACAACGAATGCTTGTTCAACGTTCATTCACGTGTCTAATAGATTGCCACAACGTGATTATCTCCAAAATTCTTTCAGAAACTAATAAATTCGTTCACTAATGGACACCTCACACGAGAAACGATGACGTCACTACCTACAGTGTCAATGAGTTTGTTTATTATGTCACCTTGGGCACGTGCGCTGCGCATACGTCGGTCACGTGTTTGGCTCAACTTTATGATAACAATGTTAGCCGACACACACCGTTTTGGTGTTACGTCACGTTTGTTAGCGTCTGTAATTGATGGGGTTATAAAGTTTTAAATCAGCAATCAGTGAGTTTAGACGCTCATATTGAAATTGTTTTATGAGCCGTTTTTCAACGTCTGTATTTTATTTTCTTCGGGTGATATTTTAATTTAGGTAGAGCATTACTTATGCTAAAAAAATGTAGAAGGACGAGAACAAATGATTATTTGGTTATTTACAGTTAGAAATAATGTAAATATGCTTTTATTAGATAACTCTATCAAGATAAGAGTATGGAAGGGCATCAAAATAAAGTACGTAACGAAGTGCCTGATAAAAAAATCTAATTAAGTACTGTCAGCGTCCATCGTATTAATTTATTGTTATCATTAGGTTAGTAACCCTACGCATATCAATTTAGAATATAATTATTTTAATAACAATGTGTTTATAAGTGAGAGTGTATCATACCAAGTCGGTTTAACAGGTTACTATGCTTCTAGTAGTATTATTTTGATAAAAAATAATAGATGTTTTTTAAATAAGTAATAACTTTTATCACCCGAAGGGCTAAGCAGAGGTGTAACCGTTTCTGAGTCAGTGGACCTACCACTCTGTACCTAATAGCAAAAGTAGTAGGAGACAGAATTCCGAAAGTCTGACAAACAATCTGACAAACAATTCAATAAATAAAAAAATTATTACTGACAAAAAAAATGTAATTCTAATTAGTTCGTCTGTTAGATTATCGAAAAATATTGGTTACGTAGGTATTCTTTGTTTTATCAAATCAATAAAAATTGACGAAGATAAAACGCGTCAAAGATTTGAGTGGGGGTTAGTGACGTCACTGACCGGTAAATAATGCCATACTAATGTTTTAGAATATGACGTCACACGAGTTTTCAAAGCACTGTATCATCTTCATTGTTTGTTTTTGTGAAAAAATAAAAAATATTTGCCCAAAATTTTTTGGAAATCTATTTGACGGACTAATTAGTTTTTTTTGTTATCTACCCTATTCTCGCTGTCATGTACATCTTTTATCTCATATTGTTTCATATTGTTCCTCACACAATTCATCCATCGTCTCTATGGTCTCCCTCTCACTCTCTATTAATAAACTTTACCTATATTCTTCACTCTTTTAGTAGTTTTAGTCTCTGTATCTGCCTGTCTCTTTCTGTCTCTTCCTAACCCTTCAGTGCTCACAGGCACGATGTTATCTTATGTTATTCGTTTAGTACATGCGATTCGATTAAGTCAAAACTGCATTAAATATAATTTTTTTACGCGAATCAGTTACATTCAATCACGTGAATATAGTGAGAATGAATATCAAATGAATAAAACGACTTGACCTCATATTTGAATAAACAATCATTTGAATGGAAACAACATTATACGTAGTCACACGACATCTAGGTTATTTGTAATAACCATGCTTGTTTACTTCGCGTATGTAATGGGTATTTATATAATGGCATACAATCGTCGTTCTTGAAATGTTATATCTACTTATGTGTTTTATAATATAAGCTGCGTCAATTATTCGAGGGATAGGTATTAGGTTAGGCAGCATTCTAAGCGTCAAATTGACCGACAGTGCACCAAAACACAAATTACTGACGTTGCTCAAAAAGCCGCTAAGCTAAAGTGGGACTGAACAGAACATGTTTGCTGCATGCCCAATAAGCTGTGGGCCAAAATAGCCACTTTCTGGAACCCTGACACGGTCAGAAGACGTCGCGGTAGACCTCGTAGAAGATGGCGAGATGATCTGGACAAGACCAACGACACGTGGTCCGACTTAGTTCGAAATAACTGGAAGTCATGGGGAGAGGCCTTTGCCCTGCAGTGGGATAATACAGGCTAACAGTATCAGTATCAGGTATTCGGTAATATAATTAAATTAACATTTCTTTAGCGCTTCGTACTATGGGAAAAATATCAAAATAGTTGATGTATGGAGAGAGAGAAGGCCTAAGAAAAGATGGATGGGTTTTATGAGGAATGATATGAAAATCAATTAACGATATCACGACGATCAGAAGAAAATGGAAGATAACAGCATGTTGCCTCTACCCCAAATATCATAGAACAAGTGCTGGGAGGTGATGAAACTTACTTTTGATATTTTTTCCCATAGTATTAAACGCTAAAGAAATGTTAATGTTAATGTTCAGTCCCGTTTAAAAAAAGAATACTAAACGAACATAGATGACCTTGAATGAGCACGAAGCAAAGCTCTGAAAAACATTTAAAAAATCAATCACATGACATGCGCAACAGACGACGACGTCTACGATCTGATGATCAGAAGACAATACACAGTAATTGCTTTCAAAATAGCATACGTCACGTCATTCCGTTCCAAAATCATCTCAACTGAACCACAGTGCATTCTACTTCAATGCACAGTAACCTAACATGTATTTGTGCACTGCAGTGTAGCGAACGAGTTGGTGATTCGTCGGCCTCGATGTAAGTAATTTATCGCCGGCTAGGAAGCGTCGACCTCGCAGTCACGTGCGCGAGCGTCTGTTGTGCGTAAGTACAGGGCTGCCTCATGTACTGGTGTTTATATACGAGTGTGTAGTAGTAGGCATGGGTAATGTTATGTATTATGTAACGACGATAGATGTTACTAACGAAAGGTACTTGTATAAAATATATGAAGTAAGGAACGGTGAAGGAAAACATCGTATCTTAGCACCAATAAATTGGAAGACATGATTGTGTCATCTACCAACCTTCACTGGGCACGCGTGGTGAATTATATCCCATACCATCCCATCACCTAGAGAGAAGGCCTAAGTCCCAAGAAACAAAGAAATTTGCGGATTTTAGGGGCCATATCGCGATTTAAAAAAAAAATTCCATAACCATCGAGTAGGGTATCAAAATGAAGGGTTTTAAAAGGAGATTAAAAAATATATTACACATATATGTTTATAAAAGAAATTCAAAGTCACAAAACCTATAAGCAATCACAAAATATCAAAACTTGGAAGCAGGCGGGGTTTATGGAAATAGAATGAACCCCGCCTGCTTCTAAGTTTTGTTTAATTTAAAATGTGATTGTTTTTTGCTTATCTGCTTTTTCAGTCGGGTTTTTCAGGTTTTAACTACTTTTTTGCCATTCGACTACGGAACCCTTAAAACTGGTTAAAACGGATGTTTCCTTAACAATTAACTCCAAATTCATAAATCATTCAGTAATCTAAATCTTCCGTACATTCCAAGTGTTGATATTTTTTTACACTAGCACAAACGGACGTAATCGTATGTGTATAGCTATACAATCATATGTTCGCTGAGAATTGGGTTACGTTATTGACTAGCTCACGTGCGCACGCGCTGCGTACGGCCCGACACAGGGCTGCCATTTAGTCACGTTGCGTTGCAAAAAACACTAGCGTGCGTTAAAAATAAACCTGCACGTCATATACTTTACGATATAATTATATTTTTACCGTCGTTAAAAGTACAACGCACACTTATAAGCATGGCTTGTTCATCGGCTCATCGTTTACGTTCTTGCATAGGTCATATCACAATAATCATATATTTGTATGACAATTCTTCTGATAGTCTAGACTAAATAAATCTCTTAGAAACTTTTTGAAATAAACTATCCAGTGTAAACCTTTCACAAACGTAGCTAGCTACTACCTATGTCTACTTAATAGCTACAGTAGATCGCTGCTTTCGGTAGGAGAGAGCTAGTGCCTATGTGCACTAAGAGAACTAGGTCACAACAGATGGTCACGTGCGCAGGAGTTTATGATTGGGCAGGGCTGCCACGCTTGATAAAGTTTTTGACAACGCACTCTGACGCTACGCATTCGTGGGTACATTTGAGCAATTAGTCGTAGGCGTATTATGTATGATTTATTGGTAAGTAACATAATTTAGAGTAGGTACCGTATAAGATTATTTGTATTAATTACTTTGCTGCTTTAATTATGAATTTGTGATGATGAAATATTGCAGTAGGGTATTTCAGCAAACAAGTGGAGGCTTGTGACAATTTTTTCCATTACCATCGAGTAGGATATCAAAATGAAGGGTTTTATAAGGAGATTACAAAAATATATGACACTTACATGTTTAAAATAAATGCAAAGTCACAAATCCTATAAACAAACACAAAAGTTAAATCATCTGCGAAGAATTTTACGCGACCAAAGAAAGAATAAACACAAAAGAACTAAAAAGTTGTAAATAAAAAAAAGTAGTTAAAAAACAAAAAAACCCGGCTGAAAAAACTGAAAAGAAAAAAACAAGCACATTTAACAAAACTTGGAAGCAGGCGGGGTCCATTCTATTTTCATTTCATAATTTAATATTCAAATGAACCCCACCTGCTTCCAAGTTTTGTTTAATTTAATATGTGCTTGTTTTTTTCTTTTCAGTTTTTTCAGCCGGGTTTTTTTGTTTTTTAACTACTTTTTTTTTAAACTTAGTTTTTTTGGTGAAATACCCTATTGTAAACTATCTAAAAAAAAAACTATCTTTTGGTTAATTACACTTTACATCCCAGTAACTGAATTGTAGAGTTTAGATAACTTTCGCTCATTACCTCATTCATTAGGGTACAGTATCACCAGATATGACCCGACACTATCATAGAACTTGGGAAAACGGTAAGCGAAAGAGAGAGTATAAAAGAGTTGGTTGAAGTCAATTTGAAACAAATGCAGGTACATTACTTCGTATCACAACATCATGTCTGAAATCTCCGAAGAGTTAAACAGAGGTGTACCTAATAGTACATCCACATTTTGTATACGCCCCATGTTATAGGGGGTAAAGCTATTGCCATCAACCGCGCACAAATCCAGTAGGGCTATTGCGTATCTTTTAAATGACAGTGGCTAACCTATAGTGCCTATCAATTACTGTCAAATGGTTCCATTTTGTACTAAACCATAACCAATTTGATAGTTTATCCATGGACAATATGATAGCCACTGACATTTAAAAGATACGCAATAGCCCTGCAGACTTCGTGGCTGTTACTTGTCGGAGAAGACGGTATTCTTCATGATAATTATTGATGATAATGTTAAGACAGGATATCTCAATTTAATACTCAGTGGTTCTTCAGAACAACGGTCTACATTGGTAATCACACTTCGGTTACAAAATAATAACGGATGCTCATGACAAACGATCAAATCAACCACATGGAATGTAGTGAGGTTAGTAGGAAACACGACCACGACCAACCGCAGCGCCGTCTAAAGAAGCCTCTACTAGCTCCGACTCCTCTAAAATGACGCAGCGCCCTCAGTCATCCATCGCGTGACAGTAGTCGTTGTTAATCGTGCCAGAACTAAACACACCCAAGCACTATTAAAGAGGTTGAATCAAAACGACAATAGTTGCTTGACATTCTAGTAGTTCTGATTCTATCCACGTTCAGAGACTACAATCTCCGACATACTGATAGAAAAGTCCATGAACACTGCCCTGCCTAGGAATTTAATCCAGGCCTGAGGATCCTGCTGAGCAGTCGCGTCGGTATATAAATGTAAATGCTTTACAAAAAACCAGAATCCAGTAGAAACTGACGTGACCTCGATTTAGTAAGCAAACATGATATCGTTGTCATACTGAATCTATGAATACTCGCAATCATGAACAGTCGAAATCCTTCCAGAATAGAACTTACATGGAAAACATACACGTGTTTGTTTGTTGACATAAACATGGAGTTGGTTTTTCTTCACGGTTCTTTAGGTACCTAAGTAAGTCGGGGTCATACCAATTACTGAATAATAAAAAAGGAAATTAATTGTCGCTTCTTATTAATTGATTTTGTATACATTTGACTCAGACCAAATACAAAGTAAAGACGTAACTCTGCGAACAGCAAAGTGAGGCCGGTCAAACTACGCCTCGCCGTGTACATACACAATATTATATTATTTGGTCGTAGACGTGTGTGCGTGTATGCGAGGCGTAGGTTGACCGGCCTCACTTTGCTGTTCGCATGAGTTCCGTCTTTACTTTTTATTTAGTTTTAGACATTTGACTATTACGAGAAGGTATGTAGGTGCCGGGGAATGATGTATGTGTCAAAAATCGTTTATCTCTTGTCCCTACCCTAATTCATAATATAATCTTCGTTAACTCTTATACTCATCCAAATCCATTATTATCTACTTTAATTTTTATTGTGTGGTTTATAATTTTGTGATTGTTGTTTGCTATTACTTATTTGAATTTATTGTATGTTGTTAAATTTTGTATCTGTGGGCTGACTTTTCTGTTTTGTAACTAAATGATTTGTTGGATTGTGTTATCCGAAATAAACTTTTTACTATTATTACTTTTTTAATAATTTTCCATTTCAGAAAATGAGATTGTTTCTCCCTATTACCTACATTACCTACGTGTTTGTACCTATTAAGGTAGGTCACGCACGGGGATCACTGTCCATATTTTAACAAGTGGGATGGCTGCGGAATTTCGTCAATCGTTATTTCTCTGAATAATACGGCTATCGCGAGGGGACAAATAGCCGATACAAAAATGTACATATTGCACACATTTAAGTACATAGTATTGTTGACAAATTATAGTTTTTTTTTACTTGATGGAGGTGATAGCGCAGACAGCTTTTGCTGGCTTTTTAACCTGAAAACATTTTTCCCAACATTTCCAAGCAAAAATAATATATTTTGCGTCGAATTGAGCACCTCTATGTTTCCGTCACCAGCGCCGGCCACGTGTGGCCATGCCTCGACCATCGTGCATACGTGTTACGCCAACGCTTGCATTATGTGTATTGTACTGTTTATTCATCGGCACTACGCTTCATAGATACACGTGGCGATCTTTGACCATTTTTTATTCAAATAAATCCGTATGACAATTTAATAAAATTGAAGTCTCTCTTTGTAATTAAAAAACGGCTTTTAAATCAGTGCATATGACTGGGAGGAAGAAACTCTGGCTCGAAAACGGTGACCACGTATTCAAACGAGAGGTTTGGGGAGGACAAAAATTAACAAGCACATCATTGATAGAACCTAGGAAAGTAGAATAAAAGGGGGAAGAAAATTTATTACAAATAGGCCCAGGAGAGAAAACCGTCACATCATCATACTTGAGAAAACTTTTAATTGCAACTTTGCAACCCCGCTCACGTAGACGGTTAAATGTTGCCTCGTCAGAATATCTGCCATAAAATAAATCTTTTACGGAGATATTTAATCAAGCGTTAAAGTGCTGGGGAGCTGTAAAAACTGTCTAAGCAGAAATAAACTTTTTTTGTAGACCCGTTATTGCGATATGCTAAAAAATACGTTGGTCCAGTCTATAAAGCGGCTACATTCCTGACAATGTGATAGGTTTCTCATATTAAGCTCCTTGTTGTGATTGTAATATCTTTTAATTTTTTTATTAGGTATTGCCAGTGGTCTATTACTTTCAAAAGTCAGTGGCAATCATCATAATCATCAACATCAGCCTCTGCAGGGACACAAGTGGTACTAGTTAATAAGTCTTCGATTTTTTGGTTCTAGGACATGTCGGTTTCCTTACGATGTTTTCCTTCACCGTTTTTTTATAGCAGTGGTGATGAAATAAATTACACAAAGTAATGCGCCTGCCTGGGCTCGAAGTTCGAACCCACGACTTATTGTTCGTAAGTCGGGGCCACCACCACTAGGCCACCGCTGCTCTCAGTGGCAATAAAGTCAATGAAAGAAATAAAGTCACTGAAATCCGACGGAAATTAAAGTGAATTTTCACAGTTTTTAGAGTTATAAGGAAGCGTATTGTCTTTTTCAATATTAAATATTTTATAAGTTTGAACTTTGTACAATTTGCTTTCTAGCAATCTCATATTTTTCTAGCAAATGGTGGTTTTGTCTGAGCGACAGCAAAGTCTATATAGGATCCTGGGAAAGTGCGATTCCGTGTTGCAAGATTGGGTTCAACTAAGTTCCAGTCTAATATGGGTTAGTGCCTTCCTATTTTGTTTGGGGTAAGTAAAAACCGACTTGAAAAAAACAACAAAAAAATTTAAATGACCTTAGCTTCAAAAGTAGTGACCAACTGACCAATGTTTGTTGGATTCAGTTTTTTAGACACAGACTACTCAAGGTAGACTTACTTTTCTTTTTGCTGTTTTTTTTAATTCGTCTTTCTTTTGGAATTCGGTTAAAACTATGACGAGAGATTATGCTAACCTGGTAAGTTATAGTTTACCTACTGCCCTTTTACTATTTATTATGACTTTTAAAGGGCGTTACAGTTTCAAAATAGGGGGCGGTTTACTACATTTGTGATAATAATCGTAAGTATATTACAAAACGGAAACTGTCATGAAGCCATTACTTATTAGTTGTATTAATTATGTATTATAAAAATCTCATTTCTTAGGGTTTTTTTATTGAAACCTGATGGTACAACGATTGTAAGTATGTAGTTTCGTCAATTATTTATTGACAAATAAACTTGCCGACGAAATAATTATTTCTGCTACAAGTAAAGTTGGCTAAGGAGTCATAAGTCGACCACTTATGAGTCACCAAACTTCAATAACCATTCAGTAAAAAAAAAACTTGTATCTCATAAAATGTAACTTTAATTGAAGAACTTGGAGTATGCTGGCCGAATATTAGTACCTAATTATTTTATTGTTTGAATTAATTGTTGTATTGTAGTAACAATGCGCGGAAAAAGTTGGTTAAATAATTGGAAAACAATTAATAGATGATTACTCAATAATAGCAATATTATATTTAACATTTCGTATGTTGTTTTGTTAAACGGTTTTCATTATTCCCGTCTTAGACTAGGTACAGAAGTTTGGCAGTTGTTTGAAAATCAACGGAATTTTGGACGTGTTGTTATTTTAATTGTGATAGAAAGGAGAAAATATAAGGTTTTCTTTTATTTTTTGCTACATACGAGGAGCACATCTTGCTCCAATACGCTGTGTCAAAACCGGAAAACGATCTTAAATCTTTCTTTTCCAACATCAATTTCCACATTTTCCGCGTTTCAGTCACGTGTTTCCTTTCAATGACGTGTAAAATGTATGAGTTTTCAATGCCGCTGTAAACATTGTAAGTGGCGACAAGACTGCAAGAGTCCGGAAAGGCCTCGCTTTGAGGTCACCTTAGTGAACGTGTTGCATTTGTTCGAGAACTTCCGCGCGTTGCGTGACACGTTGCAAGTCAACGTGATGCGCCTATTCTTAGTCTATTCTTTAGACATTACAGGTGAGTCTAGCTAGCTAGAGTGGTCATAAAATAAGTACTTTGTAAAAGTTGTTAATGTACTTAATGTAATGGAAATTGTACTACGATAAAATAAGTAATGACGATGATAGGATTAATTAAGGTTGATGCGACAAGGTAGCCCGAAATTCGAATTTTCTTACGTTTTTTGCAATTTCCCGGTCAGTGTCAATTCGTATGTTAAATAAAATGGGATCCATGAATTATATACTGATCCATTACGAACAAATGTCTACTTACTGAATAATGATGATTAAAATCATCATCACAATCAGCCCATATAAGTCTCGAAGAGTGACTAATAAATGAAAATGGCATTTTTGAGACTTATATGAACTGTGACGGTTGTATTGGTGACTTTAATAATTATTACTCAGTAAATAGACATTTGTCATTACCGCGGATCCCATTTTATTTAACTTACGACTTGCCACTGACCGGGAAATTGCAAAAACCGTAAGAAAATTGGAATTTCGCGGGCTACCCTGTCGCCTTCACCTTAAGATGAGAAGCTCGTTGCTAAAACTAAGTACCTATTAACAGACGGAAACCATTCGTAGATTTTTGACAATCGTTACAGGTAGTTAGGGGCCCTAAAAGTCTGATAAACGTTACAGGTAGTTAGGGGGCCTAAAAGTCTTTCCAAGTTGTACCGTATTTCCTACTTCTAACTGGGTTGTGGAGGATAGATCTAGGCAGTCACATGTAAATCATGTATTCAGCAGCATCCAGTTAGACTGGAAGCCGGCCACAACAGGGTCGTATTAGTTAGGAAAATGCTTGTCAGATGATGATGACGATATCAGCTTTCTCTTACTCTTATCTCAATTAATTAGGGGTCGGCGCAGCATGTCTTTTTGTTTCATACTTCTATGTTTCTCGTCATCTCATACTTTTTTTTTTTTTGGCGGGTGGCAAATCATCAAATAACCCCTACCGCTCTTGGGCAGAGCGAAAGGGAGTGTCAGACTTCTACTGACTAAACCCCACCCATGTTCCTTCTGAGCCCTATATGTCGAGGCCGCGGTAACTTGTGAACAACCCGCAGCCCAAACTTTTTACCCTAAACGTTGCATAGGTACCGCAATTATTCAATTAACGGCTTTTAATGTGATCGTCACGTTGTGTTGATAACGCTGACGATACAAACAGATTTTACTCAAACACGTGCCCTTTGGCACATGTCTCGGTGACTGGTAACTTTATAAGTAATTGACTTCATTTTGATGTTTTTTTTGTGCGAATTATTTTTTACGTGTTTTTTTTCATTTGTTTTATTTTTATTAATTTTATTTTCGATTTTTTTTTAAATTTCTGTATTGAACTAGTTTTATGTGCATTCTATGACCTGTTTTTTTTTATACTGTGGAAAATCATCAAATGACTTCTCCCAACACTTCTCCCGCTCAGAGCGGTAGGGAGTGTCAGACTTCTACTGACTAAAAACCACCCATGTTCCTTCTTAGCCCTTTGTGACGAGGCCGCGATATCTCTTCGAACAACCCCATGAAATAAACCTTTCGCATAACTGTGATCTATATTGCATAACGAGCAGCGGTGGCCCAGTGGTGGCGGCCCCGACTTACGAACAGTAGGTCGTTGGTTCGAACCCAGGCAGGCACATTACTTTGTGTAATTTATTTCATCACCGCTGCTCTCAAAACGGTGAAGGAAAACATCGTGAGGAAACCAGCATGGCTTAGAACCAAACATTCGAAGAAATGTGACATCTACCAATCCGCACTGGGCCCGCGTGGTAGATTATAGCCCATTCCCTCTCAAAAGAGAGAGGAGGCCTGTGTCCCAGCAGTGGGAACATTAATAGGCTGTTGATGATGATGATGATGATATTGCATAATTATGTGTATCCCATGGTGTATCCTTTCACTTTTGTTTAGCATTTTTGAATTTAGGTGAGTGCATTTCATTGCTCGGTTGCTCGTTATACCTACCTACTTAATTCGTGATACTTAAACGTTTGTACGTCGGCGTCCCTTCCACTTCTCCTGTATGTTCAAACACAAACTAGTCCAATCCCAAATTCCAAGTAAAACCAGTCGTTCAATAACAACATTATGACATAACTCGAGAGGAAACCTCTAGTGCTGAAGTGGTCGAATTGGACCGTCCGTTTTGTTACACAATTTAAAACGCGCATTGCATGCCATGTGACAATATTTCAGTTTATAATACAATATAATTATTATAATAGTATTGTTATAGTAGGTATGAGTACTTTCAGTTTAGGTTTGTTGGTTTGTTTATTGTTTAAAATAGGTAGTTTTAAAGTTGTGTTGTGTTGTGTAAGTGTATACATTGTTTCAGAAATCGTTTTGTTCTCAGTTTTGCAGTATTTAAGTACTTAAAGGGTCTTTGTTTTGATTTGAAAGTTCTTTTATTACCATCATCATCATCATTTCAACTGAACGAAGTCCACTGCTGAACATAGGCCTATCCAGTCTCTCCGTATTCACTATTCCTCTTATTTTTTACTTTTTAGTGATTTTTTTGTCGGAAGTGTGTTGTTTGTTTTTGAAAAAATATACCGACGGTGTCGGGAACAGGGTTCAACCTGCTGATGGTTAGGGCACCTGAGACAGGAACCTTCTCAAGACGCGATCCGTATCGACAAAAAAAAAATATTACAGTATGACATACCTTAATGGTGATTCTTCAGAAAGGTCTGGTGCGTAATAGATGTGACCACATTTTTAAATTTTGGACGAGGTAAGATGGAGTTAGTAATGCAATACTAATCCCACCAAAAACAAAACTTGTAAAAAAAGCCAAGCCGCGTAACTCATGTAGTAGCGTAGTACATGGATCTCACTACTTTTTAAGGTAAAAGCGAGTTGCGCGGCTTGGCTTTTTTTACAAGTTTTGTTTTTGGTGGGATCTCATTTCTTTTTGTAGCGTCTCTCATTCTATATATTTCGTTTAATGAATCAACAATACATAGTTTTATTCGAATTTGGAGCAGTCTTATTCACCGATTTGAAGCACTGCTAAAGTACCTACTCGACAAACTGAATCAAACGAGTAACTAGACAAGGTCAAGTCCGTTTTATAACGGAATTCCTATGGCCACCTTCAAGCTCCATCAACAGATCTTGGAGACCATCCAAAGACAAATTACTCGTCAAAACGAATCAAACGAGTCTAAACTCGATGGGTTATGTCGTTCTATAACGGAGTTCCTATAACCACCTTCCAGCTCCATCATCAGATTCTGGTTACCAAGTAAAGACAGAGTACTCATCAAGACAAATCAAATGAGCTCAAACTCGATGGGGTTATGTGGTTTTATAACGGAATTCCTATGGCCACCTTCCAGCTCCATCATCAGAACTATTCAGAACCCTGAACATCATCTAAAGACAAACTACTCGACAAGACAAATCAAACGAGTCTAAACTCGATGGGTTATGTCGTTTTATAACGGAGTTCCTATAACCACCTTCCAGCTCCATCATCAGATTCTGGTTACCAACTAAAGACAGAGTACTCATCAAGACAAATCAAATGAGCTCAAACTCGATGGGGTTATGTGGTTTTATAACGGAATTCCTATGGCCACCTTCCAGCTCCATCATCAGAACTATTCAGAACCCTGAACATCATCTAAAGACAAACTACTCGACAAGACAAATCAAACGAGTCCAAACTCGATAGGGTTATGTCGTTTATAACGGAATTCCTATGGCCACCTTCCAGCTCCATCAACAGACCCTGGACACCATCTTAAGACAAACTACTCGACAAGACGAATCAAACGAGTCCAAACTCGATGGGGTTATGATATTATAAAATGGAGTTCCTATGGTCAACTTCCAGCTTCATCATCAGATCAGTTCCATATCATCATAATATTGCATTGATAGGCGATATACATATACGTGCAAAATTTCAGATCAATCAGAAACTAGGAAGTATGTTTAATTTAATAACTCGTAAAATTCATTCACTGAAAATGTAACTTTTACTTTGTAATCCTATACAATTATATGGGATTACAAAGTTATTTATGCAGTTAGTTTATCTAGAAAACTAGACTGAAATTGTATACTTGTTTAGTTTTTCTATGGTTTATACACTAAACACTAATTGTATTCTAAATTTGAAGCTTCTATGTCTGCTAGAAGTGCCTTAGACTTTTGATGATCGGTCAATCAGTCAGTCAGTCAGTCAGTCAGTCAGTCAGTGAGTGACAAAACTAAGGAACTTTGATTAGTTATAATTCTTAAACTACTGGTTTAAATTGAATGAAATTTTAAATTTACCGTGCGTAATTGGTTACTAAAAATTCAGGCTTCTAGTTTTATCCACAACGAAGTTATAGGAGGTCGAAAATGGCCTGAACTGGTTCGAGAAAAGAATGGTACGGCCGTGCCGCTTTATTGCTCGACTTGGCGGGGGCACTGCCGTGCCCCCAGATAAGTAATGTTAGAACCTTACGACTCATTACAAGATGGTGTTCTCTGATAGTTTTTGACATGCATGTAGAACAAAAAAAACAGTACCTATCTTCATAATTATACCATCTAGAAGGTAGACAGCACTCCAACTAAACAGGCTGCAAAAGTAGGCAATAAAACTAAACTGCAATTTAACCACCAGAAACAATTCATATCCGAAAATCCTAAACTAAAGCAGGATGTGCTAAATTGTTTCTATGAGCGGTGACGTGACGCCCACTGCCCGGTTCGGGCGCATTCAGGCGCGCACGTTGCGACAACACGTGACCTGCGCGCACGCACTGAACCTAAACCACAGGATGTAGAGGAAACAGAAGGTTTGTGATAAGGGATTACCCATACGCGCTGCGTTTACAGGAAACAGAAGGTTTGGGCTTAGGGAAGTGCCACATTTTTGGGGTCTCTTAATTCCGAACTAGGTATACCTATGGCAAATAATCGAAGGTCTGGAAAATTGGTCTTTGAACCAAAGTGCTTCGTTAGTTAATGGGACGGTAATCGTTTTGGTCGTGTAACACTTAAGTGTTTACTTTTTTTTGGTAGGGGTTTGTCGGCTGCTGAACCAATCTTTCCTGGTGTAGCTATATTATGGCTTAGTGCGATGATTTGGAAGGAAAGCAACAACAAACAAGCTGGGTAGGTTCTTTTTTGGATCAAGGCCTCCACTCTATCTATTCCCAAACCAGCAGTTCAGTTCCTGATAGCCAGAATCAATAGAGACGACCACCCACCAAAAAAACGAGAATGAAGCTCGATTAAGTCCTAATGATGATGAATAGCTATGGTATTTCACCAAAAAAATCTTAATAATCCGTCTGATAAATTATCGAAAAATATTTGATAAGTGTTTTTTGTTATATCAAAATAATAAACAATTACGAAAATAAAACGTGAAGTTCATGAGTAGGGGCTTTTGACGTGACTTTGTGAGTAAATAAGTACTAACCTTGTGACGTCACATGACTTGACGCGAGTTTTCGAAGCACTGTATTGTCTTCATCTTTTGTTTAAGTGAGAAAAGAAAAAATACGTGTCCATTATTATTTGAAAATCTATCTGACGGACTAATTAGATTTTTTTGGTGAAATAGGTACCCTATTAGAGAAATAATGTAAATAGGTAGGTACTTGTCTTGGGGTCCCGCGTCGAACATAAACTTAAAAGCATAGCGGAGCTGTAGGAAAAACATAATTTCCACTTCTGGATCGGATTTAGGTAGAACTCGCACTTGACCGATTTTATTAGTAGACTTACTGCTTCTCCGCTTGTCTGCGTAGGCGCATCGCCCCGGGGACTGACCTTGTCGCCACGTGCGTGTAACACCTTGTCGATGTCTGGTGCCATGCCCTTCAGACTTCTGTTGGTATTGTTCGTAAAACATAATAAAATGGGTTTTAAATGAATTCAATAACGATTTATGGTTGCTGTAGCCTGTACTTACCTTACGATGCGTACCTATAAATTAGATGTTTAAACTGTATGTGCTCCTAGGCTGTCACCTACATTAGTACATAAACATGACCTATAAATATAGAGGGTGTAAAAGTACCCCTACCGCAAACTAAGGGCACTTGTTCTCCTCACCACTGTGATAATTTTTTTGTACTGGACCATACCTGGGAACCCCCTAGTTACGGAGATGTTTTTTTTATTGGGACAAGCCCGCCTCACGATTCCCAAACCACTGTAACTTCTGTAAGCCAGAATCAACAGTGGCGACCACAAGAAAAGCGCCGAGACAATGAAGCTCGACGAAGTCCCAGAGAAATGATTTGACAGTCTTGGATCCCGCAACGAAATTAATCAGAAAAGAATAGCGGAAGAGTAGGAAAAACGGAAATTTCCACTTCCCTCCATATCAGCAGGAGACAGAAAAGAACAAGGCGAATAGGCACACAGAGACGTATACAACTGTATACTGGAGTATTAACTGGGTTGTGGAGGTCAGATAGGCAGTCGCTCCATGTAAAATACTGGTACTCAGCTGCATCCGGTTAGATTAGAAGCCGACCCCAATATAGTTGGGAAAAGGCTAGGCAGATGATGATGAGACGTATACAACTGGAATAAGCCCTGTTGCCTAGCACCACGGATATTGTTGTCATTAATATTACTGGTTACGGATATATTGGGGGTCAAATTTTTGCGTAGGGGTACTTAGTTTGATGTACAGAATGCTTGGTTGACGTATGTGTGAAGGGATAATTTACACCCTGTAGGTATGTGCTAAAAACTAGATATTAAGGATAAAACATTATATTAAATGTTGATAGGTACCTACTTACGAGCTGACCAATCATGATTACCTACCTACCTAGGTCATCATCATCATCATCATCAGCTTGTATTGTTCCCACTGCTGGGACTCAGGCCTCCTCTCTAGGAGAGGGTTAGGCTATAATCCACCAGTCGGGCCCAGATCGGATTGGTAGATGACGGTCATTTATCTTCGAATTTTTGTTTCTAAGATATGCCTCTCGAGATATGTTGGTTCACGATGTTGCCTTCACCGTTTTGAGAGCAGTGATGATGAAATAAATTACACAATGCAATGCGCCTGCCTGGGTTCGAACCCACGACCAACTGTTCGTAAGTCAGGGCCGCAACCGCTGGGCCACCACTGCTCCCACCTAGGTACTTTACTGCATTAGTTAGGTGTACTTAGACCCAAGATATTGATGCATAAACGTTATGTCCGTATTAATTATTGGCTTCATAATTATAGCCTGTCAGGTAGAGTAGATTCTACTTTGTAGAATTCCTACTTTACAAAAGTGCAATATTACCTAATTTGTCAAAGTAAAACCTAAAAATCGATCTCGAGCGGTCAATGACATAAACAAAAAAGACAACGTGCTATTTCCACGGATAATGCTATATGATCATTCAGTCTGAAGATATTTTTAGAGCATGATTGGGAGTAACGAACTTGATAAATTCGAGAAACATAGGATGAGAACAGCTTGCGCCATCTATTATTTTCCAACGTAACGATGAGAAAAGCGGCATCTTGTACCGAATAGTGGAACTGTAATATTCAGCTATTTGATACGAGGTGGCGCTTTTCCCAAACAATAAACTAAATTTTCAAGAGCCTCTACACCACATAAAAGGAGCTCTCGAACTCAGGAGACTCTCGTTAACGTTAAATATGCAACTGGATTACTGGCACGGGCAACACGTCACGCATTTTTAGTAGGAGGTTCCTCACTTTAGCTAGCATTACCGTCTGTAGCTTGGAGGCTGTTCTCGATACCGATAGGCTACAAATATTTATATATGATACGTTACAATTAAAACCCAGCGGTCGGGACGTTTAAGTAGATAAAGGTATTGAATCAGTTCAGAATTGAGCAGTAAGTAAGGAGACGCTGTGACCGAGTGGCGTCCAAGGACTGGAATTAGAAATGTTGGTGGTCCGGTGGCAGCGAGATAGGCAGACGACATTGTTGCTATCGCTGGGATATCCTGGATGAGGCTGGCACAAGAACGTACGGAAAGAAGAAGAAAGAAGCCTATGCCCAGTGGGTGAAGTTGAGCTGTGGATGATGAAGGAGAACCGAGCATTACAGTGAGCTACGACTTGTTTCTATCCAAAATCTAGTCTTGGATGGAGG
Source organism: Diarsia rubi (assembly GCA_932274075.1). Classification (NCBI taxonomy): domain Eukaryota; kingdom Metazoa; phylum Arthropoda; class Insecta; order Lepidoptera; family Noctuidae; genus Diarsia; species Diarsia rubi. The sequence goes on along the minus strand of OW026433.1, from coordinate 10,658,032 downwards.
CTACATTTTTATTATGCAGCCAGCGGACAGGATTGCTAGATCATACGTCCGCACATTTCATCTAGCCACCCTGACGGCTGGCTGACTTGACATTGACAGTGACAACAGCTGCCAGAGTTTTGCCTCTTGAGTCTTGCCTGCTGTCTTGTCTTGTTTTGAAGTACGTAAATAAATCGTGACCGAAGTTTTGAAATATATTTTGTACAGTATACTATATATAAAAGTACTCTGTAGGTTTTAAATTGATGCACTTAGCACAGAACAAAAAAAATGAAAGCACTAATACAAAGAGTTATGAACGCTAAAGTTACGGGTGAGTTTGTGAAATATTTTTTTAGGTTACCTTCATAACCAAAATTTGGTACATTCCTTCTCAGAAAATGTTGAGTGTACTTGACAAAATTGCTTCTTTGCCTCGTAATGTTCTAATATCAAATCACGAACAGGTAGCTTAACGTACAGCCGCCAGCACACCAAGCTACCACATTCTTCTTGATAAGATTTCTTTTCAACTTTAGGTATCACTAAAGAATTAGCTTAAAGGTTGACTGGGAAAATGTAATAGTTTCGGTTAGGTTGATGTGCTGGCGTTTTATTTATTTATTCTTCAACAAAGTTACATTCGTGTCAAACAGTGGTTTTAACAATTAAGGTAACACAATAATTTCATAAACATCCAAAGGCCAGAGAAAGCAAACATTGGTCCCAACAAATCCGCCCCTAAGACGACCCACTGACCCAACATAATTACTCTTAATACTAACTAAAATCATTGTACTTAATATTAATTACTACTAAACCATAACTAGCAAAATGTGTGTGTACTATTTAGGTACCTACACTATATTTCATTTTCACTGATGGTTCATTATTGGTTTACTTTGATTCCAGTAAATGATGAGGTTATAAGCAGTATTGGTCAGGGTATTTGTGTCTTTATTGGAATATCAAATACTGACAGCAAGAAGGATATGGAATACATGCAAGTACCAATTCTTTAAATCTTTTTATTTTTCTCTTTATATCTTTTAATTATTCAAATCTTCAGTTTAACCATGCCTGCCTATGTTACTCTGTGGAAGAGTGATCATCAAAAACTTACCAAGTTTCCACCATGCCTCGGAAAGTAAGTTAAGCTTTTGGTCAGGACTGTCAATTTAAATCAAGTTTTTTGACAGTTCTTCTTCTAAGTGTGTTGAAGGCAATCTAAATTGTGTCAGCCCAGAATTGGGCTACTAGTTTGGCGCTTTCGGTAGCGTCCATCAGTTCCTGTAGTAAGCAACCAGCAGGACAGGCAGGGCACGACATTAAGTGCCCCATTGTTTGAGGGACAGCACCACATTTACACTCCAGTGCAGTTATTTATGTATTTCCACCTCAGCAGGTTTTCTTTGCTGCAATCAACCTGGGTCCGGAGTTTGTTTAAAGATTTTGACAGTTGTTAGGTAGTCAGTGGTCTGAAAGTATGACATCCAATCTTACCAAAAGGTCTTGTATTACGCAGTTATAATTGGGTTGTGGAGGTTAAAATGCCAGATAGGCAGTTGCTTCATTTGAAGAATTCATAATACAGCTACATTAGGTTAGACTGGAAACCGACCACAACATAAAAAATGCTGGGCAGATAGTGATGTGATAATAAATAAATTACTTAAGTTTGTTATAATTATGCGTTAATTCCTATACATGAGCTTTGTTATACTGTGTGAATACTGAGTGTGGCTCAGTCATTGTGAAATAAGCCAGGATTAGGGTTGCCAACTTTTATTAGAAAGAAATAGAGTGCGTGTGATTCAGAGAAGGTAAATAAAGAGGTTCAATAAAAAAGTATATTTAATTTAATATTTTTACAAACTAACATCTTACACCAATATATTTTAAATTAACATAGGGCAATCAGGAATTCAAGACAATATTGGATTCTAATTCTTTATGATGGTATCAAGATATTAACATCAGAGGCTGTGTTCAGAAGCATCCGAATGTGGCTTGGGTAATTGGGGATTCCAACATATTTACAGTATATATTTTAGTTATGATAATAGATTTGCATAATATTACATGACTGACACTAATATAGTCAAAATTGTGTAAAAAAGAGTATTTTAGTGTACCTACTCCAATAGTGTAATAGTAGTACTAGTAGTCTACATGATAGTGTAGGTACGGTTGGCAACCCTAGCCATGACCTAATATTATTGATTTTGTTTGTCGGAGAAGTCAGTCGAAAGTTTATCTCTATTTCTAACTTATAGACAAACTATTCCGTCGTATTACTGTATTACGCATAGCTTGTCTTATTAATTATTTAAATTAAAGCTTATATTAATTTATTCATTCTTATTGTTCCAGTGTACGTAAAATATTAAGTATCAAATTATTTGATGATGATTTGGAGAAGAAATGGAAGAAAAGTGTATCTGATCGGGAATTAGAAATATTGTGTGTCAGTCAGTTTACACTATACAACACATGGAAGGTAAGTTTTCACTATCATTCAGCCATATTAGTAATAACTGAAATGTTCTAAATTTATAGTAACATAAAACTGATCACAAGCTTTCCTTACAATCCTTTTTGACCTATATAGCTGTCCGACTTGTTGCCCCATATTTTTGTTTCTTGTTTGTATCTTCCACTCGCAGTGCATGTCTATACAGATGGATTACTGAACTGTACAATCCTGTGGTGACCTCAAACGGAATTTAAGACCCCTAGCCAATCTGTTGTCACATCTGTCTGTTACTTATGGATTTAGGGCGTACAGTCAAAGAAGCTAATAAGTATACAGCCAGCTAACTTGCATTTACTTTTAAGATTATACAGATATATTTAGAGACTGATGCCAAACGATGCAGCGTTGGAAATCAGTTGCTTAATGCAAAACGCTTCATAAAACAAAATTGCAATCAATATTTTCAGTGTACTAGAATTATAAAAAATTCTACCTGTATACTTATTAGCCTGTTCAAAAGTACAATCTGCGGCAAATCTTTTCTTTTCCAATAAACTAATTTTAATATTCAAAGACAGGATTTATAAAATCTGCCAACCCATACTGGGCCCAGTCACATAAATTTATTTTATTTAGTTTACTGTCTCAAACAGATCATAAATATTTGTCTTCGTTAAAAATTCCTTATTAGTTGCATTCCAACAACATTTATTTGGACATTTTGCTAAAAGGTTGTATTGCTATTGCTATTGACATTATTCTGTTCCAGGGTAACAAACCTGACTTTCATCATGCAATGCCCGGAGATAAATCTAAAGAATTTTATGACAACTTTTTACAAATGTTAAAGGATGCTTATAAACCTGATAAAGTTAAAGGTAAGCGTCTTACTTATCTATGTATTAATTGACTCTCGTGACACGGTTTTGAAGAGTGATAATGTTATCGAAAGTTGTCTCAAGTCCATAACATTATCTTTGAGAAATCATATGACTGTTGTGTCTGACTGTGTGTAAAATAATAAAACTATTTTTAAATGGATTATTAGAATTAGATAGAAAATAATTAAATTGATTATTGTTTTTCTTTATTGAATACTTTGATTTATTGACTTAAACATATTCATTTTATTATTTTTTTTACAATTTGACTTTTTATGATTATTTTTATACACTGACATTGTTTACTTTTTCAAGTATGATTTTTTTTTTGACCAATATTTACTTGTTAAATATTTTATTTTATATAAGTATGTTTTTGTGTTTTTTTTTTTGACATTTAATTATGTAAAATGATTACCTATTCAATATGATAAATATTTAAAAAATTGATATTGTGAATGTGAGGACCATGTGGGTCTTTCTTAAATTTTAATTGTTGTGATTGTCTGGCAGTTTGAGTACTTTAAGTGACCCACCCAAATGTCCTTTCTTTGGTATTGTTCGTCGTGACGTTGAGCTCCTTGAGTTATAAGTCGAGCTCCACGATAGCTGACAAAATAATGCTTGCACTGACTGGACGGGTCCACTCAAATCTGTGTGGTGCTTTCTTCAAAAGACCATCTCAGACATTAATCGGCATGGTCTTCATGTGTGTATTATACCTTATTGTTTACCCAAACGATTTTAAAAGATTAAAAGAGTAACCTTTGGAGTTTCTTGCCGGTTCTTCTCCTTAGGAATCGACCAATGCACCGAACCGTGCCCCTTTTTACCGACGTTTCATAAGTGCCCATGTAGGCCTATGTGAAAATAAAAAATATTTTGATTTGATTTTGATTTTTGATTTTATTGCAATCTTAATTTTATTATGAAGGTATTTTATTCACATAACAAGTTATTCTATTTGAATTAAAGAACAAAAAAAGGTCTATAGACACGTAAAAGGTCTATTTTTTATGTGGTCATTGTACTCATAATTATGTCGATCTTTACCTTCAAATATCTCGATAACGTGAAACTATGGGGTACTATGTTGCATGACATTTTTTGTTCGTCTTGGTGTCCCCTACCTATACATACCAATTTCATCGTGGGCCGTGATTTCTAAAACAGCTTCCATACAAAAAAGTTCAAACCCCTATAGTATTACAATTTCTTGTCTTTAACTGGCTGCCTAAATAAAGCAGATTGTGTTTTATACTAATAAGTTCACACTTGCCTCATCCATTTCAGATGGCAAGTTTGCAGCCTACATGCAAGTGAGCATACAGAATGATGGTCCGGTTACATTTGAGATAGAGTCTCCTGCCAATCTTCCCAGCAAAGAAAGAAGATCAAACAACGGAACTAAGCAAGAGAAAGATAGTGTAAATCAGGTCGAAAATAGTTTAGATGGGGTATAAATATCAAACTTGTGGTGTTGCCACACAAACGGTGGGTCACTTGATATCGTGTCCTGCCTGGCTGTACCTAATTGGCCCATCACAAGAGCAGTGGACGCTCTACTGAGAGCGCCAAACTCTTCGCCAAATGTTATGCTGACTCAGTTTGAGTTGTCTTCAACACGCCAAGAAGAGAAGAATGATATGAAACAAGTAAATTATATTACCATAAATCTGTTAAAAACTATTCGAAATTGCATAACACTGACTCCTCGTTATTACCAAACTGAGAGAGATACATTTCACAAGGCAGCTCGTGGCGAGAACCCAATCTTCCGGGAGAAGTCTGGTTTCTCATTTCTGGCTTGCCTTTCACCAATGACGAGGTTGCCAAAATGTTTAAATAATTTTACGTTATTTATTTTACATTATTTTTAAGAATGACACTGGATGTCGCATTATGATACTTTGTATCGCAGGGCCCAGTCTCTGTCGTAAAGCTTTAAGCATCTTGTGTTCATTCCGAACAAGCGCCGTTTTTCATGCAACTGTTGACGCGCACGTCGATGTCACTCCTTCGATTAGATCAAAGGAGGTAAAATTTGTAAGGTAAAAATGGTAAATTCTCCTAGAAATCTGTAGGCAGGTACCTACCATGTCATATTCAGGTTCTTACCTGTACCTACTTAAGAATGTCTCTTAACATTGAAACTGTTTGGAAACATTTGATAGGAAAGACTTCCAATGATGATGACTCCCAACATTGCATATTTTCTCTCTTTCTTTCTTTCCTGTGCATTGACACGCTGGGTTGTTCTATTCATTCAGTGAGCAGTCACGATCATTCAGACAATACCTAGTCAGTTGTTTAATTCGCATCGTTCCTCTCAGTAGCCATCACCAAAGAGTAGAGTAAGTGGGTGGACCATGGAAGGCAACTCTAACGAATAAACAGTTTTTATTAGGTCATTTACTGGATAAATAAAAGAAACAAATCAATTAATAACACTTTGTTTTATTGTGTATCATACAAACTTCTTTTTTTAGATGTAATCGCTGTTTCTTAAACTTAACTTTTATAAAGCTCTTCTAAACGGCCTTGTAAGGAACAAGGCCAATATTATAAATCAGTCGTTCAACTTAAAACTATAATTGTAATAATCAAAATATCCGCTTTTACTAAAACCACAGAAAAAGCTTTTTCATTGAAAAATTAAATGCCTAACACATTATAATCTTCTTTAAAAAAAAGTCAACGAACATTCATTGAACACCATCATATAACTAAGGAATATTAATGGGAATTCTATAAAAATGGGTTTTAGGGGCCATAATTATCGTGGATTTGAAAAAATAAAAAATCCATTACCATCGAGTAGGGTATCAAAATGAAGGGTTTTAAAAGGAGATTACAAAAATATATGACACTTATATGTTTAAAATAAATTAAAAGTCACAAATTCTATAAACAAACACAAAAGTTAAATTATCTGCAAAGTATTACACGACCAACGAAAGAACAAACACAAAAGAACTAAAAAGTTAGAAATAAAAAAAGTAGTTAAAAAATTAAAAAACCCGACTGAAAAGACTGAAAAGCAAATAACAAGCACATTTTAAATTAAACAATACTTGGAAGCAGGCGGGGTTCATTTGAATATTAAATTATGAAATGAAAATACAATGGACCCCGCCTGCTTCCAAGTATTGTTTAATTTAAAATGTGCTTGTTATTTGCTTTTCAGTCGGGTTTTTTAGTTTTTTATTATTTCTTTTAAGTTTATTTAGTACTATTTTTTCAAAGATTTAAATATGGATCCTTTCCAATTACTTTTAGATCGTAATTTAATTTTAAAAAGGGGAAAAAAAAGTTTCGTTTTTTTTTTCAGCTTGAATGACGTTAGTTGACGGTGTCCCGTCATTGGCACACATAGTTACATCGTGTGATGAGTCAAAGCCAAAATGGGGGTACCACAAGGTTCAATATTAGGTCCTTTCGTTTTTTTCGATTTTACATTGATCTACATTTATATTCAGTGAGTTGTAAATTTGTAATTACAACATCCGACGGATGTAGAATTTGATTCATGATTTCTAACTCATTTGGATGGTGCACCCGTATGTGAAAATTTTGATTCAGCGGCTGTGGATCAGGAGGACGCTGGCAATTCGACCAATATCTTTTCAGGAATTTGTTTGGGGTTTCTGAAATACACCATACACCCCGTATGGTGTATTTCAAATATTGTTATTGTTGGCCGCTTGTGCCGGGTTCTTCTGGTGAAGAGAAGGAGCTATATTTAACTTCCTTTTTTTCCGAACCCTTTCTTTCCGTGCCTCTTACGCAGGATTTCATGGACGGTTGGGCGGTTGGCATAACAACTCTATTTATTAATTTACGTCTTTTGGCTACCTCTCATTCTCTGTACTAGGTGGCGTTACGCCAAAGCCTAGTCTGGCATTTGTGACGTTGACGAATGAGTTTCCGATTTCGGCTGTGTATGGTGTACCTATTTCAAGTTCTCACTCTAAAATTTTATTTTATTATTTTCGAAAACTTACAGCTAAAATCGTTTTTGATTTGGCTAGCAAAAATAATGTAAATATTCACTACAACTCTTATTGGCCTACCCTGTTTCGCCTTGTATGAGTGCCAATGAAAATCTTTATTTGGCAAAGGCTCTAACCATCGTCATTATCTTCTTGCATTTGTCCCTATTCTATTTGGGGTCGCTTCCGCCCGGGGTGGTGCAACAAACCTTGTCCATTTCCCGGGAGGGCTAGTCGCTGCCCCTGCGCGTCACCTGCGGGATAGGCCCTAGTCCTATCACGCGGGTCAGCCGGCTACCTGACACTAACCCTCTTAGGGAATATGTTTTGTTGGTGGTTTACTCGTCACCATCAACGTTGATCAATTGCGCGTTTTACAAACCTACGGTTTGAGCATTTATCGTATTATTTAATTCCGGGACCACATTACATCGTGTTGACCTTTAAACAGTTTCCATTTATATTTTTTTTTGCGATGAACTTGACTTAGTGATAACTGAACAACGGGTAATACACAATAATAATTATAAAATTACCTCTTTAGTAGGTCTTTAGTCGTTCTGGTAAATAACAACATGTTTTAACTGCATTTTGGTATTCTTCAGCACTATCAATACAGTATCCTTGTAAACAATAGTTGTAGCATACTGACACTTCGCATCTTGCATCTTCATAACCTCCTGTGCATTGACACACTGGGTCACTTACCTTATTCAGGGAACAGTCACCGTTGTTCAGACAATATTCTAGGCAGGAATTCACTTCGCATCTTTCTTCAGAATAAGTGGCATTACATCGGTAATGAAGAAAAGATGATGCAGGGTTTCATTTTACCTGCACTTTGGTTGTTCTAAAGTTTAATCTAAACGAAGCTGTATGCTCCTTGGAAGCAATAGTTGTGACACGCTGAAACATCGAAGCTATGGAAATATTTTACCATGTCGATTTAAAAGTTTTGGTTGCTAATTTGTCTTATGTGGCGGATTGTTCAGACGTTTCTAGATGGATTTAGACCCTGACAGATCGCTATTCTGCCAGAAGAATAAGATAGTTGATTCGATTCACAGACTGTTATATTTTTGGTAATTCATGTTTCATTCTTATATTCTTCCCGTGTACGTTTAAAGATGTTATCGCGATTAATCCAGTATATTTTTTGTGTCCGTTGATCAATAGTCAACCTGAAATATTTTGAAAAGGCCAGACTTTTTCAAAACACGTTTCCGACAAAATTAATTGCCTTTCATCAGCTTTACTTAATTCAGGCTTTAATGAAATATAGTACATTTCACTGCAATTTCTACTCAAAAAAGTAAATCTATGGCTGGTTCGTAAGCCAAACTAGTAACATACCCTTTTGCTGCTGACACTGATTCTATTTTATTTGTAGCTATTTCAAAAGTATATAAGGTAACGTCACCAGTCATGGACAGTATAAGCGATTTTTTTTTGTATTTGGTTTGTAATTTCTTCATTTTTCAATATACATTCTTTGAGATTTAGAGGTAAATGAAAAACTCTTTTCTCAATCAGTATTCAATGTTTAATTTCAGTTTAGTACTCAGTACAATAAAATATTATAAATCAAAAACACTCCTTCTTAGACACCATTAATGGACGCTAATAATCCAGTTTAGGACCCCCAATTATGGACATTATCCAATTATGAACAGCCATCAATTGACAGTAATAATCCAGTTTAGGACCCCTAACAATGAACAGCTAGTTATAGAAATATGAATAATCAAGTAAGTAAAAGACAAAAGCAATCGTTATTATAACGAACAATCTAAGTAACATTATTATCAAATCAATCTTATACATATCAAGACAATACTCGAAAGTCAACTTTAAGCAAAATAAAACATCTTTGCACAATTATTATTCAAAAACAATCATAAAACAGTCTTAATACGACATGAACTTAAATGTCTATCACAATTATTATTGAAATATCAGTCTCAAAAATCACGTTATTTCCATTGTGATCAATCTAACAATGTTGTCCTTACACAAATCAGTCTCAAAAATATTTTTATTCATCAGAGATCTATGTTTTCCCTGAGTTTTCTCAGATACCTATCATCTATTGATAAATATCTGCCTAAAAATGTTGTAACAAATAGTAGGGTACTTACAGGAACTCTCAAAAAGTAACAATCTCTATAAACTTATAAATTAAAAACATAGTATTGCAATTAAAAACTTAACATAAGTATAAATGGTAAATATTTTTCCATTTCAGGTACTTTAAAAAAACCCCTATTGTTAACTGTTTTAGGCTTTTGTATTTTTTCCATTATAGCTCCCCTATTATACCAAATTTGATCTGGAGTGTCGGGCCACCGAAACGTGTTTCCTCTTGATAGAACCATTGTACTTATTTCGTAAGTATTGTTCTCAATATTTTTAATAATCCCGGGAAAGTATTCTCCTTCGTATTTAATTATAACATATGTATCTTTCTTTAGTAATTGCAGGGAAATATCGTTTAGAGGAATATTTTCATCTGACTCTAGTGATTCCGTTCTGTGTTTTGGTTGGTTTATCTGGTCTTCATCAGACAACTCTAAATCTTGGTCACTTTCTTCGTATGGTATGTCATTTTCTTCTGCTGATGAACTAGATGATTCAGTTCTTTTCCTTTTATTTACAGTTTTTGCTATTTTCTTTTTATTTGCACCTTTCTTCGTTTCTTCAGCCATTTTCTTTTTTATTTGTTGTTTTTCTTGTCTCTCTTTCATTCTTTTGTTTTTCTCTTCTTCTTTCTGTTTCTTTTCATTTTCTTTCTTGATCATATATGCTCTCCAACTCTCACCAGTGATTGCCGAAGGAAGACGTTCCTTACTACGCCTTTTTTTCGTTTCTGGTTCTGGCCAAAATAAAGCCCGTTTAAATGGCGATGGAATATTTTCCTCCATTACATTTTGTATCGTTAAAGACATCGGATTGGATATAGTGTCATTTGATTCAGAATTCTGAACTTTATTAGGAGTAGTATACATTGCCGAGCAGGCAATGTCTTTAGATATCGTTTTCGTGGATTCTGTAACAGATTCAATAGTTTCCTGTATTATATTTTGGGAGTTGGAAGGCAAGGATTTTGATGTTGTGTCGTTTATTTCAGAAGTTTGAACTTTGTTCGGAGTATTATGCATTGCCTGCTCGGTAATATCTTCTGAAACCATTTTCAATAATTCTAGAACGGATTCAGCTCTTCCGATGCCCTCTTCTTGTAAATTCAAATTGCTACCACCGGTATCATTCATGTCTGTGCAAACTTGTGACGTACTTGGTCCTAAGTACCATTCCTGCATATTGTTTGTGGCCAACACTTCTGGTGGTTTTTCAGAGATGGTGTGAGAGACGTCTAATATGCTTTCAGGTAAACTAGAAATTAAGTTGTCGGCCACATATGCCTCAGGAGTTTGTGTTGGCAATAGTTCGGAGTCTCTTACATGTTCAGCTTCGGGAGAGTGCGAATGGGTCTGTGGTAGTTGCGGCTACTCTCTGAGGTAGGTTTTCATTCAAATAGTGTTTAGTTTTAGCCCAAATGGTATATAACGACAGATCTTCATTTGGAAGTAGGTTCTCAACATTAGCTCTGGGTATATAGTACAGTCTGGTAAATAAATTTAATTTCTCATTTGTAAACAAGCTTCGTATTTCTGATTCCAAGGTATTCATAAACTGTCTTGCCTTGTCAATTTTTTTTTCTAATTCTGATGTGGAAACAGTAGTACGATATTGTGAACTTATTTTGTTCATGTCGACGTATTCTGGACCAAAGGGAAAAAGCCCACTTTTTCGAAATCCGTTTCTTATCGTTTCTGTGGCAATGTTTCGCAAAGCTACCTCAAAGTTTGGCGCAAAATGCTCTCTTTTCATTGTTTGTTTCGGATTTTCCATTTTCCAACTCTTCACTTGATTCTGCCACGCTACCTTTAATGGCCTAAAAACCGCAACATCCATAGGCTGAAGCAGATGTGTCGAGTTAGGGTATAGAGAGATAACTTCAATCCCATTATCTTTACAAAAATCTGATAAATGCAGGGTCATGTGTGACCTATGACCGTCCAAGAATAATATAACTGGTTTAGGTATATTATTTTTTTCGATCCATGGATGGAATACATTGGTAATGTATTCATAAAAAGTTCTAGCACACATCCAGCCTGAATCTGACCTGCCTATACACCAATCTTTTGGTACGCCATTAGCAATTACGGCAGGTAAACGCTCATAAGGGTATACTATCATTGGTGGAGCTAAAACTCCAGCAGCATTGCCAGTAACCAACACTGTTAAATTTTCTTTCTCGTCTCCTGATGCTGTATAGACATTTTTTTCACCCTTGCGCACTAAGACTCGTCCAGCTTTTGGTTGTAAGTAGAATGCGCTTTCATCAGTATTAAAAATTCTTTCCGGGTCATTTATAACTTCAAGCAAGTCTTTATTTTCAAGGTAGCCTTTAATTACTTCAAACCAACTGAGTATGTCATCTTCTGTGACTTCATTTCTTGCTTTACTTAAATTTTGCGCTGTGCGTTCAGAGAGATCTGGATGCCTTTTTAAAAACGAAGAGTACCACTTTTTTCCTGGCCGATTGTTGGTGAACGGACAAGAATCTAAATTTTTCTCTGATATTATTTTTTGGACACTATCAAGCAATTGTTCTTTGGTGACAGGGAAGTGTTTTTCAGCCATAAATATTATCCATTTCACGAGTATCCTTTCTTCTTCGTAGGTAAGTACAGTAGCTGGACCTAGATTACAATCAATAGGACTTTTCCCGGTGATTTTATTATGTAAAGTTATTCTTGGGACTCCGTATCTTGTAGCAGCAACAGATATTTTTTCTCCTTTTCTTACTTCTTCGATAGCCTTGGCCATTTGTTCTTTTGTGTAGTCTTTTTTTGGTGCCATTTCTAGGTTGAAAATAAATTTGTTTGTATTAGAAATACGTTGAACCTATTATAGACACCTAGTCATGGACAGAATGTCCATTATTGGATAGACTAATAATTTATTGCAGATTTCTAGAGAAACATGAAGATATAATAGAACAGACGTATGATACATGAATAATAATAAAAATCAGGAAGTTCACTTTATGGACACTTTGTCCATGATTGGGTGTACAGTGCGACATAAAAGAGTAGAAATTAAATATTTGGGAACTAAAATATTTTCATTTTCTGGCAACATCTAAAATAAGAAATAGTAAGTACTTGAGCTGTCAATTCTTCTTGATTAGTTTCGTTTCTTGTTAGAATTTTGCTTTTTGAGTGTTATTTCTGAGTGTGGGCAAGAAAACAGTGATATAACATGAATAAGGTAATTCGGGAGGTGCCCGTGAAATAATTTATAGAGTTTTCATGCAGTGTTTAGCCGAATTTCAAGCTGGGAAGCTACTTTCCAACTTAGATGATATTTACCATTGTACAGCAGATTTTACTGGTAAGTAACTATTGAAAGTTGCACTTAACGTTCATTACAAACGATTCATAAATTCAGGGATCAAAATTTTTGAACTAAATGTTGTTTACAAATTAGTTGAGATCCATTTTTTAGGTTATGTTATGATAAACAAATACCGTTGTAGTTATAGCGCGACCTAACAACGTTGCTACTTGATAGTAAGGTACAAAATCAGTTGATGTAATTAATTGCATATCAAGAAATACGTTTTTTGCTATAAGTACCATAAGTATAAGCTATAAGTACCATGCTTTGTTTGTTTTAGGTGTTTCTGTAAGCACAGTGCGCAGAATCGTGTAAAACCGGAGGGAAATTGTCGACACCAGCTAAACACAGAGAGGGTCGTCCCTCAAAGGTATTGGATGACTTCGACACCTGTGCAATTCTGCAGAAGATTCATTTTTCAATTTATTAGATTAATATACTTTATTTTATTTGAGTGAACTTGTAGTTTTATTACTATTACATTTATGAAATCTATTGTCTGTCTATCTACGTGGAACTTATTGACAGCATTTGATTAAATATTGAATAAACATTTACTTAATATAGAATTATAGCATATAAATTAATAATACTATTCAAGTATCAAGATCAGCTGGGTCGTACTAACTGGGTTGCCACCTGAGCGATGGTGGTGCCCTCATTTATTTTCTACTCTTTTATGTCGCACTGTATGTGCTTGAATAATATCCAGTTATGGACACCGGTAAATTAAAGTTTAGAATCAGATTTACATTTTAGGTTATATTATAAAAGCATTGTATTACTATTGACAAATCACTAAATAATATGAATTTCAACAACGACGTAACACCTGACACAAAATAAGATGATAAGCGTACTTACTTGCATCGCGATTCTTCTAATAATTTACGATTCCCGGCACCAAATGACACCGCGTAACTATTGTTAGTTAAGGCTGCCCGTCAAAATGGGTGTCGGCTGTCAAAAACGGTTGGTATGACAGCTAAAATGTTGGCCCAACTGTTCGATGTTGCCATTTGAAAAAAATACTGCGCGTTTGCTTATTTTTGGAGGTAAATTGAAACAATGTCCATTGGCTGGTCCGCGTCCAACATAGGTGCCTTTACCTTATTCGCGTTATTCCCGCGTGAATAGTCGGTGACGGTAAGCCGCACAATGTTGTATATCGTCGTAATTTCGTAAGTTATACCATTGATTTTATATATATGTATCTACCGGTATGTTTTCTGTGTGCGTTAGTGTTCCGTTAATGTCCATTGAAATCGAGACAATAGCTGTTGCTGTCTATGAAGATTTCTTAAACGAGAATATATTTTAATGAAATCTGTACTTTTCTGCGAGTCGTAGGTAGGTACGCTGTGATTTGTGGACTGATTTAAAACAGCAATAAGTCAGAATTCATGGTCTGTAAATCTGCCACCAGATGTGTAGTTGGTTCGAATCCAGTAGGTCGTGGGTTCGAATCCAGGCAGGTGCATTACTTTGTGTAATTTATTTCATTACCGCTGCTCACAAAACGGTGAAGGAAAACATCGTTTTTAGAATTAAAAAAATCGAAGACATGTGACATCTACCAACCCGCACTGGGCACGCGTGGTGGATTATAGCCCATCCCTCTCCTAGAGAGGAGGCCTGAGTCCCTGCAGTGGGAACATTATAGGCTGATGATGACGTTATACAGGATATACAAATTTAAATTCTTGAGACATCTGGTAACGGATGATTTTGATCTTGAGATGGAGCGCGATGCATTTCGTTGAGTAGCTCACGTTTACGCCTATTTTTACACGACTGCCCCAAAAAAAAAGAGTGTAATGTTTTTGTTAATGTTTTCCTTTTGTTCCTCGTATTCTACATAACTTGTTTTAGATCTGGGGTTATTCAAAGTGAACCAGACAATAAGGCGTCTCCGTCTGATTCATAATTAACGTCTTTTGGTCATCTCACATTCTCTATACTCGACTGGGGTTCTGCCAATGCGGCAATGCCTAGTCTGGCAGTGTCCGGATGAATGAGTTTCGGATTTCTGAGGTGTATGGTGTATTTCGAATATTGTTGTAAATTTTGTATTTCTTTTTACGAACCCTTTCTTTCCGTGCCTGCTGCCAGTCAGGATTTCATGGAACGGTTGGGCGGTTGGCGCAACAAATTCCTTTTTCATAAGTTGCTACTTTTGGCTACTTCACATTCTCTGTATTATACTTGGTGAGGTTATGCCAATAATAATGCGGTGTCTTACTACAAACCCTACTATTTTGTTTATTTTGTTTGTTAGATGACCGGTAAGCGTGACTATTCACTTTACCTACTTGAAACACTTGACAGATTCAGGAAGAGAGTGTGGAAAGGAATCGACAAGAAACTCCACGGAATCATTTAAAGCGTTATGCCACCACAATTTTAAGTTTTCCTGAACCATTTCTCAAGTTATAGCAATTTATTAGTGTAGATAAACTATAAATATAGTTCGTATTATATTTATAACACATACACACATCAAAAGTGTCTAGGGATCAACATATATTTTTGCAATAACTTTTCTCCTGATTGATATTAATTAAAATTTTCTTTAAGGATTCATCAAATAAAGTGTTTTCGTTTGTCACAGTAACGATAAACCAAGTCACCTTTGCATTAATAAAGAAATTTGCCATTTTCCTAATAAAGGGATTTTTGACATTTGAACCACTAACATTAAAGTTCGAAAAAAAGACTGAAATAACAGTTTTCTTTAAAATTTTATTGGGTAACTTAAACAATTAATAATCCGTGTTTCTACCGCGAACACTAACAACACAAGAACATCGGTTTGGTATACTCAAAATGAGTTCATCCAAATCACGCTGTGGAATGGCCGCCCATGTTCGTTGCAACAACAAAAAAAGGTCTTCTTGCGACTGGATACCCTCCATATTCGGCAGAGCTCTTCTCTGTAGCATATCCCATGCATGCTCAATCGGGTTCAAGTCTGGCGACTGAGCAGTCCAGGGCAGGACATTGATGTTAGCTGCGGCGAGAGTCTGTCTTACAACTCTTGCGGTGTGCGGTCGTGCATTATCATGCATTAACTGAAATAAGGGACCGATTTGCACTTGTAGAGGAACGATGACGTCTGATACAATCGTCTCAGCATAAATTTGAGCGTTGAGGTTGCCTCTGATCCAAATCAACTCAGTTCTTCCGCCGATCCAAATACCCGCCCATACCATGATGGTTCCACCACTATAAGGATGGACTTCCTGGCAGGATTTTAATCGCTGTTGGCGTCCAGGGGTTCTCCAGTGTCGTATACGTCTTGTATCCGGTCTCATACCAAAACGAGACTCATCAGAAAAGCACACGAAACGCCATTGTTCTTCTGCCCAATTTCTGTGTTTAAGAGCCCATTGATATCGAATCCTACGATTGTGCATTGCTATAGGTGGTACCCGTAGCGGTCTTCGGGAATGAAGGTTCACTTCATGCAAGCGGTTTCTGACTGTTTGGTCGCTAATTAAGTTCTCTGAAGAGTGATGAAGCCTCACGGCTAACATCATGGCGGTTATTGTTGGAGCTCTTCGAGTTAAGATTTGAATGTATCGGTCTTGTCTCCGTGTGGTGCAGCGATACCGTCCTCCATGGCGCTCAGCCACGGTACCAGTGCTTCGGTAACGTGTCCAAAGTCGACTGATAACACTCTGACTTGTATTCAGAGCTAAAGCCACAGTACGTTGCCGGGAACCAGCTTCTATCATTCCCACGGCTCTGAGCATTTCTTCCCTGCTTAAATGACGTCGCCGCTCCATAATAACGTTGGTTTTAGGTTTTATCAGTAGTAGGGAAACAGTAGCACTAATAATGTCTTCAATGCGTTGTATGTTTTTATAGGGAAAATATTGACAGCTGATTTTCATCTTTTACTCGAATTTGATTCACAGTTCCTGATTCAAATTATGAAATGCACCAAAAAGGATCCATATAAATTTATAAAATCATAAATTTATTTCAAAGCCACATCTCAATCTCAAGAAATCCGCATAAAAATGCTTGATCTCTAGACACTTTTGATGTGTGTATTTCTAGCACATCAGTAATGATATTAATATTATGTGAGTATATGTATAATGTGTATGTATGTTGTGTATTTATAATTTACTTTTTTTTATTGGTCTAGTTACATAATCAATTTAAATGATTAAGTATATTGTGACAACCTCCTGAAAGACGCATATGTACAACTGCACCTTGTATTTAATTTAAAGTTATATGTTGTTAATTTATTTATCTAAATTAGTTTGTACACCTGCGTCTTGGGAGACCCGGTGACCCGAAACCAATTCCCATTGTAATGCCTATTTCGGCCATCAGTCTCTCACAAATATTTACTTTGTATATTAAGTATATTAAGTAATTCCTATTCAATGTAACTTTATTTATTTGAATAAATGAGTGAAATTGGAAGTAAACTAGTATTTTACTTATCACCAAAGGCTGAGCTCCGTACCCATCACATGGCTTGAATACAATACACCTACCTCCTAAAAGAGATTTCAGAGGGTGGGTTTTACTCAGTAGAAGTCTGACACTTACTTTCGCTCTGCCCAAGAGCGGGAGGAGTAATTTGATGAATCCCCCCCCCACCCCAAATAAGGATCAATTCTGTCATAAAAAAATCAGGGGGTGAACTGGTTTGAAATTAAGTTGGAAGATTTTATCAATAAATGCAAAGAAGGTAAGTTGTCGTCTGGTGGCACGAGTGGCGGACAACATTGTAGCCATGGCGGAAATGTCCTGGATGAGACTGGAACAATAACGGGAGCTTGGCACAATATCAAAGAGAGGCCTTTACCTAGCAGGTTAAGACGGCCTGTGGATAATATCATGAAGAACTATGTAATTTAAATAGAAGCTTACAAAAACACGTGGAGTCGTCACGGATATACAGAATGCTGTAAATCAGAACTAGTTGAGCGCTTATTGTCCTAGTAGGAACTCCAGCTTAGAAGATTTGAAGACTTATTAGATTTATAGATATTAAAAAACCCTCAGGTTGAGTCGCTTATCTTTGAGGTGACGACGTGACGTTGCAATTTTGGTTTGTTGGAGCCAGCCAACAACGCATGTGTGTGTGAACTGAGGGACCACACTGGGAATACGCGAAATGAAAATCCTAGGATTTAGTAGTAGACTTAAAACAGTACAGTAGGTGGTAGTTGACAAATCCTTTCACGGCTTTGAATAGGTAGGTTAGTAGGTACCACTAGAAAGAGATTTCCATTGAGGCCTTGCAAAGAGAGGAGCCTATTGCGATCAACTGCACACAAATCCAGAATCTGTTCCCTCTACTGATATATATTTGTGATGATAACCTATAACATTTAGCCCGGCCCAGGAACTCAACCCAGTCAGTAACTCAGTAGTCGCGCTTACGGCCACTATACTAGTCCAACGAGGCAATATATAACTATTCCGAGTGTGGTCCCTCAGTTCACACGCACATGATTATTTTATAAGATCATCGTCATCATCATTTCAGCCAAACGACGTCCAGTGCTGGACATAAGCCTCCCCCAGGTGTCGCCACATTGGCCGGTCCCGTGTGTCTCTCCAGCGGGTCCCCACAACCTTCACCAGGTCATCGGTCCACCTAGTGGGAAGCCTTCCAACGCAACGGCATCCAGTTCGCGGTCACCACCCCAGTGGTGACCGCGAACTGGAAGGCGTTGCGTCCCCATCGGCCATCCGTTCTGCGAGTATTGTGCCTGCCTGTCTAGGATACCTTTTTTTTTGGGGGTGGTGGGAAATTATCAAATAACCCTTCCCGCTCTTGGGCAGAGCGAAAGTAAGTGTCAGACTTCTACTTACTAAAAACCACCCATGTTCCTTCTTAGCCCTATATGTCAAGGCCGCGGTATCTCTTACAACATCCCGCAGCCCCTGTCTATAGGATACCTTAAGGCAAAATAACAAACACACCAAAGTTATTAATTAAAAAAACTTTATTTTGAAATAATGGTTATTATCTATTAACATTTGTTACAATTAGGCCAGTGATTATGCGATTTCATGTTAGATAATAATATTAAAAAGTTTTTACAAAGATGATATGCCTACGCTAAGTCTACCGCATTGTTACCACTACGCATAGAAACATCTTTCTTCGTCATACATACTTGATCATCCGATTTATATATTATGTTAACAGATAATCGACCAAAAATTCAAATCCGTCATTAAATACATTAATTTCTAAACGAGTAGAAAATAAACTAAAAAATAAAATAAACTCGTATAAAAAGTTTAAATAAATGCGTTTTATAAATCCCTCTATTTAAATATTAAGATAATGAAATTCAACAAATGAGATTAAAGACCCTTATGCAGTGTCGAATATTTAAGTTAAGTTAATTTACTTGTATCAAATTAGCTGGAGTGCCGCATGATTATTATTTCTATACCGCGAAATATAGATATATAATCATTAAATCTTCATGCATAGTACGTTACGCCTACCAACTGTACATCAATTCTTACAGAATTTCCCTCATTTTCGATCAAGGCACTATTCGTTTTGGTATATTGCTGATACGTTTCCTCACTCCTAAATTCACAATATCAATGGGTTAACATATTCGTACAAGTGTGAAAGAGTACAATTTTCAAGTTCCTAAGATAACTGAATGTACAACTTTGAAATCATAAATGAAACTGCATGAGATATTCATGATCGCGCGATTCTACAGTTTGCTAATTATGATTACAAAGTTCCACATTGCGAATCTATTAACTTTACAATAACTACCGAATATTACTATTACAAAAATATCTATAATCTATTCTAAATTATTCAAAAGATGAAACTGTTACTGGGATAGGCTAAGGATGTAATTAACAACATTTACCCTTTCAATTTTTAATGGACGTTGCAATTTACGAGTGCTCAAAATTTAATGGCGTTACTAAAATTTGCCAATACCTACTACCCAAATTTAGTTGATAAACGAAATAACAGGAAGTGAACTAAATGCATTTTTCATTATGTACCGTTAAATGTATACTTTAAAGCTGTTGCTTGATTCGAGGCGTTCGTTCGCCTCAGATCAAGGCGGATTGTTTTCACGGTATGCCTCGATCTGAGGTTGAAATAATTATAGCCTTTATCGTTGTTTTACTTTTGAGGAATGCTTGCTCTCGAATGAAGCATCAGCTTTAGAGTTTAATCGGTTTGCGCATGCCGATAGGTGGCGGCAACTGGTTGCTGGTGTTTTGCCGCGGTGTAGTGATATAGGTGGGTGGTCGGTAGCGATGATGTCTACCACAGGCCGGAGGAGAAGCCCCCGGGCGGCACGCGGCTGGAGTTGTTGATCATGTGGCTGTTGCCGTTGATTGACGTCACCGTGTTGATCTGGCCGTTCATTGATTTGTAGCCGTCACCAGTGATCGGGTTGCCTTCTGAAATCATTGAATTGGCTCCATTAGTGTCTTCGTCGATTTATAGTGAGCGCACATCTAAAGCAACATTGTTACTTCAGTGGAACTTTAATGTTGTGAAAAATTATCTAATGAAATGGAAATATTTAAAATCAGTCTTGTTAAAAACTACTTAGATTTTTTTATTTTTAACATGCAAAAATACGTGAGTCCTAGCTACAGTTTAAAGACCTACAAAACAATGAAAAGTTTTAGATTGACAATCAAAGTTTATACAGCGATAATACCTACACTTGACAGAAGCTAAATAAAATCAATAGTTTAACCTACATTATAATTTATTACAGAAGAAAGCAGTACTCAGAGTGCCTAATGATATAAATACATCTAAACCTACTTAAAAATACGTAAGTAATAGAAAGAAGAAAGAGAATTCGTGCGAAATATAAGAAACACAATAGTTTGGCACGTATTTATAGAAATACACAATGTATACACAACACAACAACGAATACTTGACAACATTACAAGCAGGACACGATAATAAGCGCTATTCGACACCATACAAGCCTATGCTGCTTCACTAAGAAGAATCGGTCAAACTAAACCCTAAAATGAGCAAAATATAAAACGGTAATGGGTGCTCAATTTAAAAACACGAAGATATCTGTCTCCAGTCTCTTTGTATGTACAGCAAATGAAAAGTGACAAGCTCTTTCCCGTAAAATGATCTTGTATGTGGTTGATACATTCCATCACGAGTAATTTGTGCGAAAACAACATAATTCGTCCAGGGTAAACTGAGCACCCACCCATTTCTCTTCGGCGGACATAGTCTACAAAGTACGTCTTAGGTAGGAGGTCCTCAGCATGCCGATTGCGATCAAAAAGGTATCCGGGGACATGTTTGTGGAATATAGGCGGGAAACCGGTCAGGGTGTGCGGACCAGGGATTAGAGGAGTCGCTAGAGGAGCCACATCAGGAATAGGCCCGTCGCGCTCGTATTTAAACAGAGTCGGTGGAGGATTAGCATGGGCTTTCAAATATGGGTCAATCGGTCCACCCAATGCGGGAATCGGATCGTACTTATAATCAGGAGTAGGCCTATCTCCGAGAGCCGAATGCATGCCAACGAATGCGTACGGAGGCAGAGGGTGGTACGGAATCTTATGTTCCTTAGGCTCTAAATAGTGCTGGGCCGGGAACGGAGGCCAATGCCGGTTGAGAACAAGTTGGGGCGACAATGAATTAGGGTCGATGACTGGATGACTCATATCAGGATCATCGGTTTCCAGGCCGAGGAGCGTGTAAGGAGTTATTCTGGTGGTGAGGCTGGGTTTCATGGTGGATTCTACGTAGTAGTTGGCTGGTTTTGGGGGCCATTCGTTGGTGTAGTATCTGTGGGTGGGTTGTGGGTGCAGGAGCTGGGTGTAGGGATCGTCGGGGTAGGGGTCGGCACCTCGCAGGCTGGCGGCGGGGTGGCGGCGGCGCTGCGGTGCCACGAACACTCCATCGCCTGTCACCGGATTCCTCTTCGGTGGAGCGTACGATGCTACCGTTTACAGAACAATCAGTTTTCATTCAAGCTATACCACACTAGTAGAACCTAACTTCGGAGTTATAATGCTCTGATGATTAAATTAACCTCGAGACAATTTACCCTTTTCATTGTAACGGTTAAAAATAACCAAAATAATAGTTCCGCGTGCAATCACAGGTATTATCGTTAATTGTTATTGGAAAGAAAACTATTATTCAAGTCAAAACATAATAGGTTGGTACGGTTAATTCTTTAGTATCTATTCCAAATTAAAATATTATTGGGTCATCATGCGATGTTCTAGGCTAGGCACCGCGCGTTTATAAGTTTGTTATTTCTTGTTATAATGATTATTACAATGATTCATTGGAACTCCAGCAGACATTATTCGTGATTGGTAAAGTGGAAGAAGAAAGTCAGAGCGTATCTGTATATTATTAAATGTATACTTAGTAAGAAGCGTTTTCTTCCTAGCGTGCACGAGTGCTAAATATTAGGAATTGACCACGGTTTCAGAGCGATCGCACGCAGACTCGCAAATGCTCAGAACCAATAAGAGCAATACTACGAATTCTGTGAACGATCACACACGTTCGGTATGGAATGGATGATTTTACTCTCTAATCACAAATTTTAAAATTTCGAAACCAGAGACTTTCCGGTTCGTTTCAATCTGATTGCTATGCAATTAGTTTTTAATAGATGTGCATGGGCATAAACAAACATCGTACAAGAGAATTAACGACCGTAAAATAACACAGAAAATGCATAGAGACGTTATTAATTTACTAGAATCTTTAATTGAAAGTATCAATTTAGAAGTTTTTTTTTTCTTTTATACTCAATTACGATTTCCATTCCACGACCGAGCGTATAGTCTTATATCCGTGGTCAGTTCGTGAGCGTTACTAGCCGTGCTCTTTCGTGCCTACATCGAGAACGACTCACACTGTCCACCGAGGTCCGTCTCACCTCGGCTAGGGGTCGACGACGCGCTGTTGCCATAAGCCTTGGAAGGCGAATGCATGGGGCTGGAGCCGTTCATGTTGGAATCACCAAACTGAATGTGACTGCGGATTGTGTCAGTCACCATCGGGTTGCTAACAGCCTGAAACATTGTGTAAAAATATGTTAGTTTATTTAAAACTACATGAATCGGTATCAAATCGACTGCACACCGCTTTGTTATTAATTTTAGAATGCAGATTTATATCTCCAAAACATTAGGAATCAATACAATGATGACGCAAAAATGAGGGCCAAAAAATTGAGTTGCTGTTACAAAAAAGAAACCATCGATCACATAACTTACTCAAAAAGCAAAAGGTTCCACATTCATAGATATTGTAATTTCACCCCTGTCGTGGAGCCGTAGGTCTCAATTCTGAAGGGCTACCTTACTACCAAGTAATACGTCTATGACACCACTCAAGAATCGATTTACTTTTACCGTTCAAAGTAATTGCCAAGTGATTAGACCACCGATATCCCCGTCATTCGTTGTGGGTGTAAGGCTAAGGTTTTATGGAGAATTCACTGCAAGGAATTATGTTTTTATTAACAAGATTATGTGGTGTATTTACCGAGGTTTTACATGTTGTTGTGTTTTATTAGCTATCTTTTTAACATGGCACCCAAGAAGAGGACTTGGGTTTGGACGATGGTTTTCTTTTTTACCCGACTGCGGCGAAGCCCAAAAGGAGGGTTATTTTATGATATTTTATCTAAATTGAGTTCCATTCACGTTTTAATTTTTGACACGTATGTCAAGTTGCAAGTTGTGAAAGCTACCAGTGAAGATTTTCCAGGTTCAGTCATGGCAATTGGCATATTTAAACATCAATTTCATCAGGATATGGTCAACAAACCTTATTATGGTAAAGTCTCGTTAAAATAACCATGCAGGTTTTATATCATCATATATCCCACGAAGGAACTATTGATTCTGGTTCTTTTACTGAGATCTAACATTAGATCCACCTAAAAAAAATACCCCCCTACTTTTGGTGGGGGGTTACAAAAACTCTGGATGCTTACTTGTGCCTGACGCACCTGTCCGAAGAGCCTGGAGTGGGTGTCGCGGGGACGAGTGGGGGTGTCTCGTGGGGCGCGAGGCCTGGCCGCACCATTCTTCACTGGGCTGCCATCAGTCTGGTCCGAGTTGAAGATCTCCGCAATGCAGCTCTTGGGCGCATTCGGCACCCTGGAACAAAAAAATGGTGGATTAATTTTAAACTACCAAGGACACAAAATACAAAGAGTAACATTTTCTTTAATTAGTAGATAAAGCGACACATTCAGAGGTAAACGTACGAAATAATATTCGAAATTTTAATTAGGCACATCTAACATCAATCAAGCTCAAGCTCATTAGCTTAGCTACCTGTATTGATTTTAAACATACATAGGGGATTAGCTTTAAAATTCGGGGTGAATATGATAGGGATGAAAACTCGGGTTGAGAGTTTGTATTAAATTGTTTACATTAAAAAGCAAACGAAAAAAAAAAACAATAATGTAAATTTACCTCGGCAAGTCAATGACTTTTGTTTGTTTCATTGACATTTTCCCACCGACTACTTCCTGAAGTACTACCTACCTAAATTTCCATGTTTTTGTAATTTTTTTTTTGGATTTCGGTTTTTTTTTTATTCCACATTCAACCCTGATTTTCACCCCTTTATATTCACCCCAAATTTCAAAGCCAATCCCTTAACTAAATCGAAATTCAATACATAAACTCATTAAAATTTAATACGAGTATTGACATGCAACTGGACACGGTAACCGATGGACACCCCTACTTCCCTACCTGACCACTAGCCGAGGGGAGCCACTTCCGGTCAAAGGGAATACTGTCATTTCCTGATCAAATCGTAATTCGAACTGATAGGGTTGCCTGGCTGGATAAATATTTTAACTTAGCTATGCATGTATGATGAAGGATTTTTTTTGTGGCGAGTTTTTCGTTTGACATAGGTACCTACATAGTGATGTTTAAACTATTATGGTCATATTGCATATTATTACTAATACTTGTTTTTTTATTTTTTTTTAAATTAAATTGAAATGCCGGAGAACTCCCAAAAAAGTACATATTGTAAGTAAGTACCTACTCATAAAACTAGATGACGGAAAGAAAAAGTATTGATGTTACGCATTCCGCAGCGCAATGTACCTACCGAATATTTGAATGATAAGTACTTTCCGTTTTATTAAAATATTACCGGACCCCAGAATTTTTTATCGAACTTCATTTTAGGTACACGTGCAGAAGCATAAAGTATAAATAATTACCAAGAAGCTACTACGTATTTACATTTCAATAGAGGTCAAAGAAAGCGTATCTAACCTTCAACAAAGATGCGAGACAATCGGCCATAAAGTAAATTGATAAACAGCGAGCGTCTAACCTCAGACTCTTTATTAAACTGCATCAAAGGTAGAACTTTGTGTAAAGCTGGGTACACACTGCGTGCACTTGGTTTGTTCCGTGCACCCCTATAAAGGGTGTAAATTAACCCTTCACACAGCCGTCAACTTAGCATTCTGTACATCAAACTAAGTACCCCTACGCAAACATTTTTGCTGGGAAACGACTTTTATTTTTGGGGTCAAAAATCATATTATTTTACAGTAAAACTCAATGTCTCTCTAAACATTGTGCTAGTGGATGCTTTGAATAGTAAACTGGTCATGAAGGTAATTTAAGTAAAGTTATAACCTGAAAAACTAGTATTTACAAAAACAGCTGTGAAAAATTTGGAAATTTGACCCCCAATATCTCCATAACTAGGGGGTTCCCAGGTATAGTCTACAACAACAAAAAAATATCGCAGTGGTGGGGAGAACAAAAATGCCCTTCCTTTGCGATAAGGGTACTTTTACAGCCTTTATGTGTGCTTAAGGCCCGGTTTCTAGCATAGTGGTGACGAGCGGAGTGGAGAGGAAAGATGCGCCAATCGATCGATCACATTGGCTGAGTTGCACGTCTTCGACCCGCTCCGGTTGTGCTCGCAAACCGGGCAATACGTCAAAGCGTAACGTCGTCGGGCGAGCGTAGCAAAATTGATGCGCACAAGTAGATTATATGTATAGCATAACATCACGCTTGTAATCCCCGAAGGATTAGGCAGAGAGGTATACTTAAGAGTACACCCTCATTTCGCCAGTTATGTTTAAGTTCCAAGTAATAAGAATCGAGCCTAATGGGGAGGGGGGGGGGGAGTGAAAACTTTTGATAATATTCTGCAGCACACAGAAGTAAATTTAAAACAGCACATCAGATCCAAAAGTGTAGTCACCAATCCAGAAAAACTGTTTCTCACTTTGAGGTAAATCAATATCCCATCCCGGTAATACAACACAGGACCTAAAATAGTGTATACCCAGCCCTAAACCATCTAGAAAATATTCAATTACACGGCATTTACGTAAACCCTGGCTGGCACTGTCATAACAGTTTAACTTGTCTGGCAAATCGGCGTAGTTAATGCAACAAGATGGCTAGATAACGCCTGGGTAGCGGCTACACTGCTACAGCAAATACTTGGGTTTATGAAGTGGATGTTATCGGGGCTTACGATCGCGGGAGCACTGAGTGGAAGCCACCAAAGAAGAATCAAGTAGCCGTGTTAGGCTTGTTGATTAGGGCAAGTTTTATTTTGATGCAGGCTCAGATAAATGTTGTCTTTGTGAATAGTTGGTATGTTTATCTTAGGGTGAGGCCAAACGAGCGTAATTTTGTCAGTCGCGCGAGTCGCAGAATTTATGTCGCAGAAATTCTGGTGCAATAGGTTTCATACAAAAGTCCTATTTGATTCACACGGCGACGCAAAAGGAGTTGTGTGCCGAACTGCCGACTCATACAAAACAACACACACAATTTTTGCGACCGAAATTCCGCGACTCAGGACTCACAAAATTACGCTCGTTTGAGAACAAACGAGCGTAATTTTGTGAGTCTGAGCCTTAATGTTCAGTTTGACTGACGTGTGAACCCGCGTTGCAAAATCGGTATTAAGACATAATTATACATAACTAGCTGACCCACGCAACTTCGTCTGCTTCACAATAATATATAGGTTACAACCTTCCTCGATAGATCGACTATCCAACATAGTAATATTTTTTTAATTACTTTTCTAATGTGGAAAGAATGAAAGTCGTCAGAGTAATTTTTGAGTTGAATCGTAACATACAAGAAATCTAATCTTTTCTCTGTATAATATTAGCTTAGATTACCTTAGAATATATTATTAAAGTGAGCATTACTATAGGTACATATCATCATCATCATCAGCCTTATATTGGTCCCACTGTAGGGACTCAGGCCTCCTCTCTAGGAGAGGGGTGGGCTATAATCCACCACGCGGGCCCAGTGCGGATTGGTAGATGTCACATATCTTCGAATTTTGGTTCTAAGATATGCCGGTTTCCTAACGACGTTTTCCTTCACCGTTTTAAGAGCAGTGGCACGTGATGAAATAAATTTCACAAAGTAATGCGCCTGCCTGGGTTCGAACCCACAACCAACTATTCGTAAGTCGGGGCCGCCAACACTGGGCCACCACTGCTCACAAAACAATATACAATAACACCTTTTAAATATTATAGTGCAATAAATGTTTTGAATTTGAACTTTCCGGAGGCCAGAATCTTCATGCACGTATCTACATTGGGACGCGAGGGCCGGCGCAGCGGACCGCGTAATTATTGTGTCGCGCGGACATTTTTACATTGCGATATCTTCTAAGGTATTTGTTTAAACTATATAGAGTAAAAAGCACAAATATTCTATATTAAATTTCCGTTCTAACAAATTCATTTATTTAAATATAGATTAATACCATATGGGTTAAATAAGCCTCGCAAAAATTAACTCTATTGAACCTAACATTTTAATGGTAAAAAATGGTTACAGTGAGTTAATCTTAATAGATAGATAGATATATGCTGTCGCAGACTTTTTTGTAGAACTTTTAAAGAGGAACATTTCTTTTGTACATCATATTTGCATAACTTAAACCATTTTCGCAGCGCACGCAACGGAAGCTCTCAATAAGGAATATCGTTTCCCGTTTATGCAACATTTTTCATTTATGCTCCACTCCTTTTAGTCGTAGCGTGATGTTATATAGCCTAAAGCCTTCCTCGATAAATGGATTATCCAACACAAAGAGAATTTTTCAATTCCAACCAGTAGATCCTGAGATCTTAGCGTTCAAACCAACAAACAAACAAACTTTTCAGCTTTATAATATTAGTATAGATATTATATAACATCAAGCCTGTAATCCCCGCACGGTACCCTTAATCCAGCAATTAGGTCCCATTCAATAGGAGGCATTATAAGGCGAGCCTATTATATTGTCTTAAACCGGGCACAAATCTAAACACAGTGGCTGCTACTGATGAAAGAAATTCCTGAAAGGAAAACCCAAAAAATATAAATTAAGGTTTGGAAGTAAATCTTAAAATATGAGTGCATATCGACCGAAATACAAAACTTTGACAGTTTGAAATACAAAATAGAGTAATGATCACTATAAATCTTGACTCTTCTGTAAAAGACAATCACTACACTGGAATAGTATTACAGTACTGTGCGCAGTTACTATGTTGAATATCGTTTCTTAGTCGATTTCCTGTAAACCGAAGTGGAAATGAACACGGAAGCCGGCACAATCAACAACCACAGACAATAACTTCCCCTGATCATTACGTACCTCTCTAAACCGACCACCATAGACATTATACAAATGGCACAATCTCGGCAGATAAATGAATCGATACCGCGCCGGCGCTGTGTCCGGTCACACTTCCTCTCTGCTTAACAATGACGAGGTACCTATACATCTACCTAGCCACTAGGTGACGAGGTACCTAGCCTACCTAGTGATAGTTAGTACCTGTGTTGAGATGAAGATAGGATAGTGCTGCCACTCTTCATGACCTATTATAAAGTTGTAGCTATTCTCCTGAGGGGAATGAGTAAAGTGTTTGTGTAGAGAAGTGGGCTGGGTAAGACCTTTTTTTGTTTGATGAATTTGAAAATCGTACGCTCATTTGCATATGGATTAGTTTCAGTTGTTTTGCCAGTGCTTTACCTAAACTACTGCAAGTCAACCAGGGTTAATCAACAGGGTTGTTTATCTCATCATTTGCCCTTATCCCATGGTATTTGGGGTCGGCGCAACATCTTCTTTTTTTATATTTATCACTCTTTTAGTCTTATGAGCCTCATCCCTCCTCATCACATGCTCATATCACGACAGTCGATTCCCTGCCTACCTAGATCACCCTGAAAATTCAGAGAAAAAACGAGAATCACTGGTGGTGGACTAATGGATTTTGTTGCATCTTTGTTCCAGGGTAAAGTATTTTAAGCCTTCCAAGATTACCCATATAAGTTCTAAGAGAAATTTCCCCATTCAGTCAACAAACGAAAGACTTGTCAACCACACATAAATCTAGGCGTTCCTAATCGTAATGGCACTC
Organism: Diarsia rubi; assembly: GCA_932274075.1. Lineage (NCBI taxonomy): Eukaryota > Metazoa > Arthropoda > Insecta > Lepidoptera > Noctuidae > Diarsia > Diarsia rubi. Next base: position 10,628,784 of record OW026433.1, on the reverse strand, counting down.
AAGGCAAAGCTGTTAAAACAAAACACAGCTTTCTTTATCACAACTGTTAAAGTACAAGTGTGCTGTCACGCCCTACATTGCCTTCCCATTATAATAACTATAGAGCAAGTAGCCGATGAGGCATTATGTTGGACTATAATGGCCCATGAGCACCATGCTTGGTCGTAAACCGTGGATACAGTGGCCGGACACTCTGGCCAAAACATAGGGGGAACACAATGTTGCCACATGGAATTGTAAAGATGTGCATTCACTGGTTGATATCGAAAGGCGTACAATTGTTTGGTGATTTAGACATGAAGTAGTCGATCGGCCAGTGCGAATCAGAAAGTCATAGCGAAAACGACCATGAGAAAATTCGTAGACGATGTAATCGATAGTCTACATTGACAAGTGGCGGAGGCGTACAATCTTGACATTTTCATAGACAGTAGACACACAATAGAGAAAATTCATTCAATTTAGAAGCTGTATTTCTATTAACATTATTATGACCTCTCTCTTATTATAAACGAGCGGCTGAAGGAACACATATCTTAGCGCTATTGTTCGTATTCACACCAGTCTCTTTCATCTGCCAACGCCCACGACCGCATTGAGTCTTAACTATTACTACAAACTGCATAAAATATGCGCTGCGACTGCGATGCGATCTTTATGTAGCAACACCTTTATGTTATCTCGTGTGTTAGGCCTGCGTTTGGCCTGAGGGGCGACGTATGGAGCGCGCGTGCGGCCCTCAGGCGCCGACTTAAATTGCGTATATTACTCGTCATCACTACCAGGGCAATCTACAACGCCCCTGCATCCAATGATAACAGATTCTTATTGAATACAATCTGCATAGCCTTTCGTATTCACGCACGCACTGCGCACATAAATAACAGTCAAAGTCGAACGCATAGTGAAAATAAACACATGTCTATAATAATAAATATTTTAAACAAACCTAGCGTCGCCACATCTATAATTAACTACGGGAAGAAAGTGCGTGAGAGTAAATTGTTTAATTGTGACGCGGGGCTGGGCTGCGCTTGCGCCACACGCAGCGTAAAGAAACATGGCGCACGACAGGGTACTGTTACTAAAATAAACAGCTGTCATAGGGGGAAAGATGGTGAAAACAGTCGCCGGAAGAAAATAATAAATCCCATAAACCAAAAGGAAATATTATGACAACGATAGTCCCCTTTTGTTCAAGTTAATAAGCTCTAGCGTTTTCATAAGAAGAAGCGTGCCAACGTTACACCAAGTTTATCTTAAATTGCATCGGTTAATGTGCTAAGGTGCGTTAAACACGACGCACATTCTAACACAATAAGATCGCGTAATTTCAAGAGTACAGAATATTGGCAATTATTACTGTACTCGTGTAATAACTGACATGGATGTGATGATAACGTGGAGGCTAAGTAGTTACACGGAGTTGTGTCCGTGCGCAGTGCGCAGTGCGAGGGAGGGCAGGGTGTACCATATCATAAGTAGTTGGCCGGTTAATGGGTTTACGCCTCTGCATCGCGGTTTTGCTCTACAAACGCCACGAGTAATGAGAGCAAGTTAATGATATCTGCGGTAATGAGAGACCGCGTAACTTTATCATACGCGGAACGACAGGAGAAACCGCTCTTCGTTTTCAAATGAAAGGCAATAAATACATTACTTTGTTGCAAAGAGCAATTGTGCACTTTCTCGACAATTTAAATTTAATAGGCATCAGTGACCAACTGTTATTTACACCGTTTTCATTTGTAATTATCGCCATCGATTCCTACGGCTTTATAATAATTACTTGGTATTATTTCCGTGCATTATGAATATTAGCTACTTTCAAAGAAAAATCAATTGTGTTCGCCTCGGGCACTTTAGGCCGCGCTAACCGACAGCGGTTGAATAAAAAATAAAGTCATTTGCATATGTGATTTGTGGTACGAAACGCGGTCAGATAAATGTCCAGTCCAGTCTAGGTTGGCTCATATTGATTTTCTGCGTTGTGCCATGTTTCACGGGAATGTTGGCTTGTGACAACGGTAGATAAGAACAGTTGTTTCAAGTGCTAACTCAGATTTACGGCTACTCTTTATCAGTTCCTTACAGTTGAACATGTTGGTGCGCTATGTGCGAACATGTGCGTGTTCCGATACGGAGAGATAGTTGGCGGCACGTGTCATGTTCAGTCTCTCGCAGTCGTTGTGACTACGGAGTTCTGTCCGCCAGTGTACCATGCTACGTCAAATTTTATAAATAATCCTACTGAGTTGTCAAACGCGATTTTGGGATATGTTTTCTTTTTAATGCTCAGTATTTTTAAAAGGATGATGGCGAGAGCATTTCGTGGTCATTAAAAATAAAACATAAGTATGACTGCCTCCGTCAGGTTGCAAGTGCGATTGTTGAACAAGGTTCGGGCAAAATAGGCACGGAGTCTTGATTCGTGATCGGGTGGATGGCAATAGATGTGATATTACATGAGACCTTAACAAACTGGCGTAATGTGTGTCTACTATTTGGTTCATCTCAGCCTAATCCTTCGGAGATTACAGGCGTGATGTTATGTTTTAAAAACATAAGACTATTGTGTAAAAACAAGTACCTACATTTTAATCAAAACCAAGGTTCACTAAAGGACAAATTGCAGTTGAAAACCACACGACTATCGACAATCAATTTGCAATTATCCAATTAGGTTTACTTATAAAGAAAGATCAATCGATATCGTACTGGTTGTGGACGATTATCGAGACCTACTAGAAGACATTGACAATGCTAGACCCATTATACCTCCCACGGCTGTGTCAGCATGGGGGACTTTATATTGTTATACTTTATAGCAACCTGGATACTTAAATGCGGGCTAGGTTACAGTAAAGCTGTCATATTATTGCGGCCCACGACGTCAATGCTCTATGATAGAAACCGGGCCTTAAGCACACATAAAGGGTGTAAAAGTACCCTTAACGCAAACAAAGGGCATTCTCCCCACCACTGCGATCATTTTTTTTTGTTCTAGACCATACCTGGGATCCCCCTAGTTACGGAAATATTGGGGGTTAAAGTTCCAAATTTTGCACAGCTGTTTTTGTAAATACTAGTTTTTCAGGTTATAACTTTACTTAAATTACCTCCTTGACCCTTTTAATATTCAAAGCATCCATTAGCACAATGTTTTAAGAGTGCTACATTAAGTTTTACCGTAAAATGAGATTTTTGACCCCAAAAAAAAAGTCGTTTCCCAGCAATAAAATTTGCGTAGGGGTATACTTAGTTTGATGTGCAGAATGCTTGGTTGACGTATGTGTGAAGGGTTAATTTACACCCTGTATTAACATTCACATTAATGTGTTCTATTCTAGCTAAGTGGCTTAATATTCTAGGGTTTACGCATGACTAAGAACTACAAAACATAAACCATATCTATGTTTTGTAAGGAACAAAGTCGACGAGGTCGACCGCCGCGTAGGCGTGACGATCTTGATGTTGTTGAAGGGCAAGTATGGACTGAATTAGTACAAAATATTCATAGAGATGTCTGGAAGGATTAGGCTTTTGACTAACACTAGGACATACAAAGGGAAGTTATGTTTTTTGAGAGTCTTACTAAAAGAGTGAACCTAATGGCAACGACACGTTTAGCGCAGTGGCTGAGCGATTGGACTGCTGCGTTGCGTGTCGCGTGTTCGATCCCCGCACGGAACAAATAGCTGGGAACCCCCTAGGGTTCCAAGGTATGGTCTAGAACAAAAAAATGTTCGCAGTGTGCCCTTCGTTTGCGTTAAAGGTACTTTTACACCCTTTATATATATGTGGTTCTAGACTTACTGCGGTACTCAGAAATATTTTTTAGCCGTCACTAAGTAAAGATTTGACATACTTTTGTATGACAAAACTGTCAAAACCTTTACTAAGTGATGGCCTAATTAATCATTAAAGCTCTCTGTAGTGTGCAGTAAGGTGCTTATTCCAGTTGTATACGTCCCTTTTGTGCCTGACCTTGTTTTGTTTGTAAGTAGAAATTATGTTTTTCCTTCATCATCAGTCTATAATGTTCGCACTGTAGGGACTCAGGTCTATTCTCTAGGAGAGGGATGGGCTATAACCCACCACGTGGGCCCAGTGTGGGTTGGTAGATGTGATATGCCTCCGATGAGATATGTTTCCTCACGATGTTTTCCTTCGGCGTTTTGAGAGCAGCGGTAATGAAATAAATTACACAAAGTAATGCGCCCGCCTGGGTTCGAACCCTTTTCCTCCGCAATTATTTTCTAAATAATTTCATTGCGGGATCCAAGGCAGTTAAATTGTTTCTCTGGAACTTCGTCGAGTTTCATTGTTTCAGCGCTTTCCTGGTGGTCCCTACTGTTGATCCTGGCTTTCAGAAGTTGCTGTGGTTTGGCAATAGTGTGTCGGGCTTTGTCACATAAAAAAACCTTTTAAAATGAATGTTCCGATGTCTGCACGTTATAGGAACTGAAGCACGCCGACGTAACAGAAGACTCTGTATTCGTTGCCAAATTCTGGATCGATCCGATTTAAATTGCCCTCGACACGCCAAAAATAAGGGAAGTGCTGTTAGGATGCCTAATTAAAGATTTTAATTACTTTCTCTTCAGTAAAGTGACTTCCCATGTTTTCCTGAAAGTGTCAGGCGTGCATGTGGACTCACGACGCGCATACTTCAACCGGAGTTACTTAAATCTCTTCACGCGAGGTGCATTGGATGCAGTCACTGAGCGAACATCGTGCAGGGATTATTCTTTAATTAGTTCCAGTTTTCGAATGATTATTTTTAGAAGTTTCGAGAGTGGTTACTTTCTATCCTTGCATTATTGTAACGCAGCACATATTATAGAGAGTAGCGAAACATAACACCTGTAAGCCCCGTATAGGGTTAGGCAGAGATGTACTGAATAGTACACCCACTTTCGTCAGTACCATGCAATAGAGGGCAAACTTTTTGACATTAACACGAATCCAGTCTCCGCGGTTGCTACTAAGAAACTCCTGCTAGAAATAATATATAAAATCAATAGCACTCTGCCCGACTATCGAAAAATATTGGATACGTATTTATTATTTTATCAAATTAGTAAAAATTGACGAAAATAAAACGTATCTAAGATCATGAGTGGGGGCTTTTGACGTCACTTTGTGGGTAAAATATTAGACGCGACTTTTCGAAGCACTGTATCATCTTCATCTTTTGTTTAAGTGAAAAAAGAAAAAAATACGTGTCCATTATTTTAAATCTACCTGATGGACTAATTAGATTTTTTTGGTGTATTACCCTATTGAACTCAGGCATGCCTAGTCACGCTTGCGACCATTCGACCAACGAGGTAGTCAACCTAAGAAAAAGGACCTTACAGGCGAACAAAACCACAACGGTTCCGATGTATCACTATAATACAACACGATTTTTTAGTCACCGTCCCAATTCTGTCAATTCTGTCAATCTTCGGCGAAAATCATTGAATACGTGTTTTTTTTTCTTTTTGTATCTCTCAATACAAAAATATTAAGATATCACATCACAAAATTGCTACGTTTCACGGAGAGCGGATAATTCTTTCGAAAAAAATCATAAATATGAAAATGTTACATAACGATTTTTTTTTCAAAAATGGTGTTGGTGAATGATACCTAATGCCTAGAAAAAATTTGAACTGTGACTAAAAAATCAAGTCAAATATTTTAGTTTTCTGGTAAACTTTGTAGAATTCAATATTCAATTGAACCTTACTATTATTACCTACCTTAATCTTATTAATATTTGTTAATTATCCTTCCAATTGGAAATCCTAATATTATTACAAGTCTATATAAACCACTAGCAGATAATTATGTTTTCACAGAACACAGTGCTTCAAAACATTAGTAGCTTCTTTACGACCACATTTCACATATTCTTAGTAGGTAAATCTTATTTACAAAAGCCACAAGGCACCATAATTATTATCTGTAAACATTAATCAATTGTTAGTATTATATTACCTCCAAAACAGGGGGAACTTCGCTATTTTATTACTTTACTTATAAGACATAATTTCTATATTAGGTATTCGTGTTTTATGATTAAGGTAATTTCATACGTAGCTAGAATGAAAGATGAGCTTTTACTTTTCGAGTTCTCTTTCACCAATATTTGTGCGAGATAAAATTTCATGGCGAGAAACATGACTCTGCAAAAATGTAACAGATTGAAATGAAAATAACATTATTTTTCCATTTGCTTTACGCTTTGACCTAATACATTTCGTAGCGTTTCCGAACGCATTGTAGTGTTTCATTTTTCGTAGGCTGAGTTTTCAGCGATAAGTATCGTGCAACGCTTCACCACGTTACTTCAAATTTAATTTTCAACAGCCAAGTAGCAGGCAAATATCTACACACATCAAAAGTGTCTAGGGATCAACATATATTTTTGCTATAACTTTTCTCCTGATTGATATTAATTAAAATTTTCTTTAAGGATTCATCAAATAAAGTGTTTTCGTTTGTCACAGTAACGATAAACCAAGTCACCTTTGCATTAATAAAGAAATTTGCCATTTTCCTAATAAAGGGATTTTTGACATTTGAACCACTAACATTAAAGTTCGAAAAAAAGACTGAAATAACAGTTTTCTTTAAAATTTTATTGGGTTACTTAAACAATTAATAATCCGTGTTTCTACCGCGAACACTAACAACACAAGAACATCGGTTTGGCATACTCAAAATGAGTTCATCCAAATCACGCTGTGGAATGGCCGCCCATGTTCGTTGCAACAACAAAAAAAGGTCTTCTTGCGACTGGATACCCTCCATATTCGGCAGAGCTCTTCTCTGTAGCATATCCCATGCATGCTCAATCGGGTTCAAGTCTGGCGACTGAGCAGGCCAGGGCAGGACATTGATGTTAGCTGCGGCGAGAGTCTGTCTTACAACTCTTGCGGTGTGCGGTCGTGCATTATCATGCATTAACTGAAATAAGGGACCGATTTGCACTTGTAGAGGAACGATGACGTCTGATACAATCGTCTCAGCATAAATTTGAGCGTTGAGGTTGCCTCTGATCCAAATCAACTCAGTTCTTCCGCCGATCCAAATACCCGCCCATACCATGATGGTTCCACCACTATAAGGATGGACTTCCTGGCAGGATTTTAATCGCTGTTGGCGTCCAGGGGTTCTCCAGTGTCGTATACGTCTTGTATCCGGTCTCATACCAAAACGAGACTCATCAGAAAAGCACACGAAACGCCATTGTTCTTCTGCCCAATTTCTGTGTTCAAGAGCCCATTGATATCGAATCCTACGATTGTGCATTGCTATAGGTGGTACCCGTAGCGGTCTTCGGGAATGAAGGTTCACTTCATGCAAGCGGTTTCTGACTGTTTGGTCGCTAATTAAGTTCCCTGAAGAGTGATGAAGCCTCACGGCTAACATCATGGCGGTTATTTTTGGAGCTCTTCGAGTTAAGATTTGAATGTATCGGTCTTGTCTCCGTGTGGTGCAGCGATACCGTCCTCCATGGCGCTCAGCCACGGTACCAGTGCTTCGGTAACGTGTCCAAAGTCGACTGATAACACTCTGACTTGTATTCAGAGCTAAAGCCACAGTACGTTGCCGGGAACCAGCTTCTATCATTCCCACGGCTCTGAGCATTTCTTCCCTGCTTAAATGACGTCGCCGCTCCATAATAACGTTGGTTTTAATCAGTAGTAGGGAAACAGTAGCACTAATAATGTCTTCAATGCGTTGTATGTTTTTATAGGGAAAATATTGACAGCTGATTTTCATCTTTTACTCGAATTTGATTCACAGTTCCTGATTCAAATTATGAAATGCAAAAAAAAGGATCCATATAAATTTATAAAATCATAAATTTATTACAAAGCCACATCTCAATCTCAAGAAATCCGCATAAAAATGCTTGATCCCTAGACACTTTTGATGTGTGTATTCCGCTCCACCGGTCGCTACCGCTTTACACCACATACCAAGCCTTTTACTCATCAAGAAAATAATTCGCAGAAACGTAGAAATCTTGACACTTAATAAGTGTGGTCATTTTCTACCTCACCTTTCGATTGTAAGAGGAGCGTACTTAGCGCCTCGACTGGAGATTTAACAACAAAAAAAAAACTAAATTGGATGAAATTACATATTCTCTGAGGTGAGGCTCAATTTACTAGCATCTTTCACCTACGATTTCATTTCACATGTCTATTGTGGAGTACAAGTTTAATTTTGCTGCTGAACAGCTCGAATTTACTCTGCCTGCAGTATATAGGTACATACTCTGAACTGCACATTTAAGTTTGTAATCATGGGTCATTAAATAGTAGTTTCGTGACAGTAATATATCTCAGTCACGTGTAATTTCGGATGGGTCGTTATTAGGCTTTTTTTCTGGGAATGTTATTGTTATATTATCGGTTACTTTCTACAAGATTGTCAATACTGACCAACACTGGTATACGCAATGATATATTAAAACTATAGATACGTTGTCCGACCCCAAAAATGACAACATGAAATGAAGCCAATTGGCCACATCGCGCTTAGTTACGCACCAACCTCTCGCGCGACTCTACGTTTGTTCTTAATTTAAATCGTGTGTAAAACCTGCTCAAAACATAAAGAAAACGGGCATCAACAGGCATCCCGCTGTACGGTGTCATATTTTCTTTTCCTTTCTTTACGCGTAAGAGTAGTTATATAATATTTTCGCCATTTTGAAGCGCCGCCATGTTAGTTCGTGACGTGTCTATATATATACGTCATTGGGTATACGACATATTATATGGTCGTCTACATTTAGTTTGCATGTTTATCTTAGTGACCTAAAGAAGGCAGCCACCCCAAATACATGGAATAGAATTTTAGGTCAGTGAAAATGTTAGGTGGGTTTCAGGATAAGGCATTGTGAAATTGTGACAAGAACTATAAGTTACATTATATTTAAAAGTTAAATATTATTTTATGGCCCATATCTTATTATAGTGTATCTATGGCTTCACGATGATTTAGGTCACTCTGCCCAGCCCTTCAGGGTTTAAGCAGGCGTGATGTATGTAGGTATTGAAAAATACCATTTTTAAATTAAACATGCAATAGTAATGAAAAAAGTATCGACCACTGTTTTAAAGTTTCACGTTTTATAACTCTTATTCGGGCTCCTGAATAGTTTTTCTGAGACATCCCGCGATAATGACGCTTTCAACTTCGTCGAAGTATCAGGAGCTCTAAATAATTAATTATCACGGAAGATATCCCGGAAATGACAGTATAAGTTAAAAAATATCGATTTTAAACAAAGTTAAGGATAAACCACACTCAAATGCCTATTCCTTTCCAAATTAGCAGAACCAAAGGTCAAGGAGTACTTAAGGGAAACAAAAGAAGCTTTCGTTAATGCGTAATCCACACATACTCAGCCCCACCTGATGCGGCTAACCAGGTGTTAACAACTCCTGACGCCAGACTCTTTGTTCCGACATATTGACGCGCATTTTTCTTATTTTGCACCTGCCTTGATTCAACCAAACCACATTTACCGCTCCATAAACAAAACAAATCCTTCTCAACCTAAAATAAGGTTTAAATTCCAGGCAATTTAAATTTTTCAACTCCTGAAATAACGTGGTTTTGTTACACGTATGCTCACATTCTTTTCGTGTTTACACGCTATTGTTTCGGATATCATGCATTTCTTAATTAGAACCTGTATGATTGAGGATTAAAATACACGCCATAGAAAAATCAACATAGATAAGTCGAATCCGATTACGAATACAATATAATTTACATATAATAGAAATTAGAATGTAAGATGTGTGTTATTGATAATTTAGTTAGATAAAGTGTAAATGCCTTTACGTATTTACAAGCGGGCACCCGCGACTTTCCATAGAGATATTTATCTTTTTATCAACCCCTTGTTGATATGCTTTGAAGATTGTTGTGCGTAGGGGGGTCTATTAAATCTCTGAACATTTTAAGGCGACTGACTTCATATTACTTCCCACACAAATGTTAAGGGAATCTATCTGTTATTTGTGTAATGATGTTTTGTTAGTCAGAGCGGAACCCAAGAAATATTATAAAATAGATTACAATTCACATCAGAATATAAACCAAAATTGTCAAAAGAAGAGTTAACGGTGTTCAAAACACGCACATCAAGTCAATAATATAAATGAGGAAATAAAGAAACCACACAATATACTACTTAACAATGCATCTAGGTTAACGGGTTAAACAAATAACCAGGATAACTGCAACAGGATGCAATTAGAAGATACACGGAGATTAGATAAATTAGATGAAGCCCAAGATCTTCCGCCATGCTTGCACTCAGAGGAAGCTGGGCAATTCAAGTGATTTCAACACAAATGTAACAGATAAGATAAGGGCACTAATAGAACTACCAATTGCTATTTGCAGTTACATTTTAGTCCTATCTGTCTATAAATATGTATATAAGTTGTTAAAGGTAGGTAAACTGACAAACACTACACTGATAGAAAATAACTTTGCCATCATCAGATATGGGAATTCCATTACCTACAAAAGCAGGTTTTATTGGAGCTAATTTAAGATCAAGATTACTTTGTTTAAATCTTTTTGTTCATCTTTTTACACGTGCAGCCTGTGGACTAGTTATAGTTTGCGTGCCTACAGCGATTCACGTGTCCAGTATAACAACGCGCACAGGATATTGTGGGGGCTGCCATGGTGATGTAGTGCGTCAGGGATGTTTGCGGAAAGGCATATTGATGGTTTTGCGGCCATCATACGTAAAAGAAGCGCTTCCCTATTTGCTCGTCTTCGTGGCGGTACCAACACTATCTTGAGTTTATTCGCAGATAGATGGGAATAAACAATAAATATATGGGATATAATTGGGGATGAGTTTTATCCAATGCTGCGTCATTGGATGAAACTCCATACTGTTTAATTTGTGTATTATGTCTACTAACACTAGTATTAAGATCATTGTTACTAACACTATGGGCGCAGCCCGAAATAAATGCAATTATTATTCCCTTTATTTATTTTGTTACAAACTTATTACATTTTTAAATATTCTTTACAATAAACAATAAAAAAACATTTAAAAATATAAAAAATTGTAGCCTACCGGTATCGGAAACGGTCCAAGCTAAATTATTCAATTATTATTATTATAGGTCTAAAAAAAAGAAAAAAAAGGAAAAGAGCACTTGGAAGGATTTGGGGGAGGCCTTTGCCCAGCAGTGGGACAGTACAGGCTATTAAAAAAAAAAGTCTAAAAGGCAGATTACGAGATTGAAAGTGGCTAGCAGTCCGGACCGTTGCTACATTTTTGGGGTGTGCTGATGCATTAGAAATAAAGCAAAAGTACCTCATCTTGTGTCTGTAATTTTGCAGAGAACCCTTTAAACCGGAACACTGTAACGCTGTGGTATTTTGGTAGAGGAAAGTCACCAAATATGAAATAGTATCTTAATATGGAATACCTTCATTTCTCTAAGACTATAAGTATGAAACGCAACACTCGACCATCTTCTGTTCCATTCGGTCTATTGCACCACGTAGGTACGTGTTAGTAGACCGAATGGAACAGAAGATGGTCGAGTGTTGCGTTTCATACTTATAGTCTTAGAGAAATGAAGGTATTCCATATTAAGATACTATTTCATATTTGGTGACTTTCCTCTAAGCATGGCCTACATCCCAGGTAAAACCCTTTTGCAAAAGAGCTTTACTAATACAATATAACATTACTAATTCATAAGCGGAGCCTTATAATTCCGTTGTCCCGGAAATACGTTGCCTTGAATTTAATTTTGGTACCAAGAGCAAAAGTACCAACATTCGCCTGTAAGACTCCAAAATTATACGACGCGAATATTCTCCTATTTACGAAAACAAGATCGTATTAGCTACACATATGATGTTGAAATTGAGGCCATTTATAAAGTAGTGCTCGTAATAACGAGATCCTTACTTCACCGTATTTGAGAGAAAATATGATATAAAAAGAGATTCGCGAAAACAACATTTTTAAAGGAAAAAATTCCAAGCTTTTCAAAAGCTCTTTCTTAATAGAACCACTCACGGTTTCGCTGTAGCGTTCTGCGCTCTGAAAATTTTCTCGTGGCGTCATATTTTTGTAGATACCTGTGTAAGTAATGTTTCTTTGAGTGTCGCATGTCGTGTTAACTTGGAACATGTCGTGATCTACATGTTTAATTAAGATATCCACTGCATGAGAGCTTTTTGAAGTATCGAACCTCCTTAAGGAATCATCTTTGGCTTTGAAAATTTATTTTCAATTTTAAACCTATACGCTGAAAAGCGTGGACTTTATTTCAGGAAAATTAAATTCGTAAAAATCTAAAGAAACCACAGAAATAGTCTAGAAAAATCCATGACATTGAACTCGGTCTTTCTAACGACATTATTACTAACTAAGGTCAAACACTCGTCACACCGATGTAAGCTATTATTCGCCACTACATTTAGAAAGTTCATTTACCCCCCCTTAATCCCCATCCTTGACCAAAGGGTGCGTAGGCGTAGAGCTTAGGATCTCATTACGGTTTTTAGAGGTCATTAATATCGATTTTACTTTCTGATACCTACTTTATTATTATTTTTACACTGGCTATTTATGATCTCTATAAAAAAAACAATTATCACCTCATTTTAACGAGCCTAACAGCTTTATAATCGACTACTTAATAGTCGATTTATTAGTAAGCTGTTAGTCGATTTTATTACATTTTATTCGACTAATTTAACAATTAAAAAGATGATTACAAGAAAGCAGATTAGTAAATTAATCGATTGATTTTTAATTGCCTAATAAAATTAATGCACAACACTAAAGATCATAGGAGAGCTTTCCGTGGCGCTTCGTATTAATTCGATGTATAAAGTTATTCGATTAATCGTATCAAGAAATAATCGACTAAATTGGCCAACACAATAATCTCCAAAACAAACTTTATCTGGGTCAAACTTAATGAAACAGAATGATAGCTACCAAAACATCACGATTTGAATTAGTCTCTTGTGGCTCCACGATACTCTTGTCAGCTCAACGTTAAAGGAGAATGAGCAAAATGGTACCCGGCTCCAATAGATATGATTGTAGTGTCGTTTAAAAGGTCTTACCAAGAGGAACAATTTTTACTATAGCCGCCACTCTCAAATCTGATTGCGTTTGAAGATAAACGACAGTCTTACTAACTAATAAAAACCCTGTTCCTTCAGTTTCCCTTTGCTTTCCAGGGCCACAGTAACCTGTTTAGACAGTCTCGTGGCCCCGGCGATAAACATACATATACGAGTATATTAGTTACCACTTATTTATGTAAGAAAATGAGTACCAAGGTAATATTTTCGGCATTTCCGTTCATGTTTTCTATTAATAACGTTTTTACGTAAGACTTTGCCATGCACTCCTCATTTTAACTCGAGTCCCGTTGCTCCTGAGCGCGGGGTGTGCGCAAGAGCAGCGGGGGAGGGAGAGGAGGGGATCGATCGACTGACACCAGACGTGTTCGCGTCCTGCGTCAGTCGCTCGTTCGTTTTGCGCTCGTGACGACGTTTAGCTGCTGTTTGAGTTTCTTTTGTGCTTTCATAACTCGGTTTTATTAACTACTGACCCCTGCGCTCCTACTGGACTTGTTACCCGCTCTAATTAACGCTGACCTGTGCTAGTGTTGTGGACTATACTGATTTGCTTTTCGAACTGGAATATCGCAATGGAACGTCTCAACTGTGTAATGTGTCGGCGAGCTTTATATACCAGAAGATACCAACAACATGTTTTGACAACTAATCTGTCAAGAACGCGCCCTGAGTTCGCTGCGTTTATTCATGAACATGCTGTTCTGGAGGTAAGCACTTCCATTATTATAATCAAGGTGTGGTTTTATTTCATCATCCCTTCGTCCGTGCCGTTTATACTCTTAATCTAAGTATAGCACAGGTGCTGCCACTTAAGACGGTCATTACCAATAACAATAGATAATGGTTAGCAGTACAAAGAAAAGGGCTTATCCTTTCTAACTCGATATTAGCTACCTGGACACTGTGCGCACGTGTGGAGTCATCGGACCTTCGAAAGTCACTTTTATTATTCCAATGCCCTATTATTTTGCATTAGCGTTCCATAAGCTTTATAAGTGCAAGCAAGATGGACATAGAGAAATGATTTATGGCCCGACGACTTTGTTGAATCTGCGCTTACTATAACAAAAGTGTTGTTAGGTTACGATCGACACTATAATATTTTGTATTTACGTGACGTTGTTTTCTCAGTTTTTTAGCTTAGTTCCAAAAAAATATATATTAAATCATATTTTTACTACTTTCAGGTGGTATTCGATGGCACACGACGTGTGTGTCACCGGTGTTGGCAGTCCGCTGATAATGCAGTGAGAAGACATGCGAACCCTGCCGTGCCCGTAGCACTTGTGCACATATAGTGTCCATCGTATGGTACTTAGGCTATGCGAGGCATACGGGATTTACTGCTCCGGCATCTTTCCTCAATGCTGTTTAAATAGTTGATACCGATATGTAATGTTTTAAATCTACTCACTTATTGATAAAATATATGTTTTGTATTTAAAGAATGCTTGTTTTCTTACTTCTTTTAATAATAGAATCCTAAATGTGTTATATCATGTTATTCTAGCTTTATTTTACTTATCTAAGTAGTTTGTAATAAATTCTTCATCATTTATAAAACACAAGCTGTTCCCCGTGGTTTCACCCCTGCTGCTCGGCTCCTTTTAGTCGTAGCGTAGCGATGATATATAGCTTATAGCCTTCCTCAATAAATGGGCTATCTAACACTGAAAGAATTTTTTAAATCGGACTAGCAGTTCCTGAGATTAAAGCTTTATAATAATAAGTATAGATAGTGAGATTACTGCTTTCCAAACGTGAATAGGGACAGGCGCCATGGTAGACGTTTTTCTGCATCAAAATGTCTATTCAATGATATATTAATGAGGACTATTGGAGCGGGTACCACGTTCCATACATTTTTGCCCATTGTCCTTTAATACAACATCTAGATCTAGATATAATTCAAACACGAAAAGAGGTCATTGAACCGAGCCCCGCCGTCTGCTGGGCGTCTACAACCCCACCTTTACTTTAAACCCACAATATTTGGCAGCTACACATTGTATTGTGACTATCGATTGTTCTGTATGGTGTAATCGGTTTAGCTATGTAACGGAGGAAGTAATGTATGTTGTTATGTGCGAAGTGTTCTGTTATGTGGGCGGTGTTAATGGGTAACATTGAATGTTTGCTGTGCAGTATGTACTTACAATAATTTATCGGCGCGTTTCACGATAACATCTCATACATTAAAAGTGGCGGTATAAATGTTATAATCACTTTGGGTTATAAATATGGGCTAATTAATTTCTTGAATACAAATGTCAGTTAATACGAACATTGCGGTTTTTCAATTTTAATTTATAAGTGTAAATATGAACCGATACACGTGAAAAACAAAATTTATATTTTTAAACGGTTCCGAATGCATTTCTTTTATAAAGGAGCTGTACCTATTGATGACAAACCAGTAGGTAGGTACCTTCACAATTTTGATACCTACTTACCTAAAATAAGAAAATTATGAAAAGCGAGATCGATGATAATGCAAGACAAACTCGCATCCACTGAAACGTCCTTTTTTTGACAGCTGACATACCGCGAGCGTCCGGGTGACTAGAGCGGCCCAAGTCACGTCGAGCGCACCATGCCATTACTTATTAAAAGTGTATTTGCAACCAAACTACTCCAGTAATAGGAAATGAAAAAATACTGTTAAACAGCTAACATTATAAGGAATCGATAAATGTGCATACTGGAAAACAACTCTTATTGTGAAATGTACAAAAAAATGTTGAACCTGACAATATGGGTTAAATTTGAGTAAAATATTTGTTATAACAAGTTTTTACGAATTATTTGAAACATATCTTAATGTCACAGTACGTAGTATTAAAATAGATTATAAGAGCTTTTTTTTGATACCAATAAACTATTACTTGGAACATACAGTGTAGCACAATAAATCAAAACAATCTACCCATTCCCTCTATCAATTCGGTATCGCTCCGATGACGAAATTGTGCCAAGATGGCCGACATAAGGCTTCTCCCGCACAACTTTCGGATTATTTTGTTTTATGATTAGATTGTTTTTTATTTATTAATATGAACTAAATAATATTTTTAGTAGCCCGACATCCACCCAAACGTCCGGGCCACCATAGTCGCCCGACATCCACTCAAACGTCCGGGTAGCCATAGTGGCCCGCCCTCCATCTGTGGAGCGGACTTTTAAGTCCGAGTCCGAGGCCCTTGTCTGTGGCGTGGACTTATAAGTCCGCATGTCGCTCAAATATCATTCATATCTATCGTATTAGGTTCTGAAGGTCAGATAGACAGTCGCTTTATGTAAATTACTGTTCAATTCAGCTGCATTCAAGACTGAATGCCGACCTCAACAAATTTGGAAATATCTAGACAGATGATGATGATCATTCAATCAATCAAAACTTGAATAAGTCGTATCATCGATGTGAAAGAAGAACTTTTACTATTTGCAATTTAGTCATGAACAATTATAAAAAAACTTCGCTACCGTACCAACAGAATCCAATCACATCTTCATAACAAAAGTAGAACAACCTAGTTCCCAGAAACAATAATAAATGTAATAATAATTTTAATTCTCAATCTCATGCCGTATTCTATAATAGTAACGATACGAAAAACAAATCAATCAACGTCTCAACGAAATAAAAACTGGGTCATTCTATTGTATGGAAACTTATACTTAAGTTTTTTTTCAAAAGCATTGAAGTCAATCTGTTATTGAAATAGAATCGGCATTGATTTGCAAGTGCTCTCAGTGGGTTAGGTTACAGTTAAAACCAGTAAGGTGCCCCAATAAATAATTAATCAAAATTAATATTCTGCCAGTCAATCAAATGAAATAATCCGACCTTTTTGTTCATTTTAGATATTGAATAACAAATTACTAAATGAAATTAGCGCTACACATGACGCTGTTAAAACCTCATTGCACTTTTGAAAATGTGCTGACAGTAACAGAAAAAAATGTTAGGTACCTAATAAATTCACATAAAGTTCGGCCGTTCAGAGAATGCGTTCCTGACACGTCGCGATTGAACTGACGACGTAACTTTGTAATGGCGTTGCAGTTACGATAAAAATATTTTTGCTGGTTGTTTACCGTTTTAACAATTGATGACCATTAAAACAACATTATTATATCAATAATCAATGAATGTTATAATTTTGTGCCAAACTGAGTGTCAAATAACTTGGTAAACAATATTTTTCTAAATCTATACTGCGCTATTACAAGGTTATGTCAGCGCTTTATATTTGTAGTGCTGTGCTAAAAATAACAGGCAAGTATCGTAATCTGTTCTTATACAGTTATACTTATATTTTAATATAAAATAATACGCTTTGTTTTTCTTTTTAAAAATTTGAAAATAATGGAATATAAGATAACTTTTATGAAATATAAAAATAAAACTATGACCAAACTAATTATACATGTAGGCGAAGATGATGAAGACACCACCTCCTCAAGCGAATCGGAGTCTGATTAATATTCTGTACGCACATTCAATTCAATGTGCTTTACTTTATTGCATAGAAATACAGATTGTAACTTTGTAACAAAGAATAAATAAAGCAATAAAATTTTATTATATGAATATTACCTTTTTTTGGTTTCCACATAAATAACTAAAATATAAATTTTAAATGATTCCGCCAATTTAAAACGAAAATAATCTTAAAATAATGCGGCGGTTCATTTTGGAGGAACGGTAACGAACTCAGTGTTATGTTGTGCCCATCACTAGTCGTGACTAACTGATAGGTGTCAGGAACGCATTCTCTGAACGGCCGTAGTTATAATAACAACATCACATCTGTAATCCCCAAACTATGTAGGTATTATAGTGAAGAAAATCAAGCGCTGAGCAAGAGACCTAAATGTAGAAACAATCTTACTCAAATCGAAAAGCGACATAAAGCTGCCAATATCCTTTGAAAGATTAACTTCCTCTACAACAGCTCCACACGATTGCGTAGTCGTCATCCGTTCTCTATAATTTTATTATGCGCGGAAAATGAATGGTTTGTATTCCGCGAGGTAAAAATCGTTCGACTTTATCAATCAGGTCTTTCAAAATTGTTCTATGTGTAAGTATATGTAGATTTCGTTATACCTAATGATGCATTAATGTCATACTATATAGATTGGTCATCATCATCATCAGCATATATTGTTCCCACTGCAGGGACTCAGGCCTCCTCTCTAGGAGAGGGATGTGCTATTATAATTCACCACGCGGGTCCTGTGCGGATTGGTAGATGTCACATATCTTCGATTTTTTGGTTCTAAGATATACCGTTGTTTCCTCACGATGTTTTCCTTCACCGTTTTTGAGAGCAGTGGTGATGAAGTAAATTACACAAAGTAATGCGTCTGCCCGGGTTCGAACCTACGACCAACTGTTCGTAAGTCGGGGCCGCCACCACTGGACTGGGCCACCACTGCACTCTAGATTGGTCACTAAACAACAATTTTCTTAACTTGTTAAGTAGGTATGTGAAGGAGTCTTGTAAGCAATTTTTTTTTGTAACTTTAATTTTATAACTGTCGAAATCATGGTGTTCCTACTATAAGCTTCACCTCTGCCTAACCCTTCGGGAATTATAGGCGTGTTGCTGTTACGCTTTACATCATAAACACAACCGCAAGCTTTTTAATCCGGACATCAAACAAGTTATCTACTTACTAAGAAAGTATTAATGAACTTAATAACTAAACCACTTAATTTTAACATCCAATAGAGTGCAGACTCGCGGTAATGCAACGGTTAAAAGTGGAAGGTTAATAGCGTGACCTCATCAGTGGAGGGTATTCATTAGTGCACTTATATCAACTTATTAAATTAATTATTATGTATATTAGGATTAAGTCGTAGGGTGACTCCGATGACCCTTTTATTATACCTATTTGTGTTGATGATATTTCAAGAGAAAATTGTTTTGCCTGACGTGAACTGTCCATGAACTTTATTATTATTTTAACATTTAAGCAATCTTTAATTGAATTGATTTGAAGATATTTTGATAAGTCGAATCTTTTTGATGAGTGCTTAAAATTTGTTCCGAGTACTTATCTATCAATCTGACATTTGTAGGTTAAGTAAGGAATTTGTTTTTTTTGTTAATTAAAAATTAAGTTTGTAATTAAAACCGACAGAATGGCAAATTGACATGTCACTTTCGCTACATTCCGTAATCGATTGATCGATCAAACCTCATTTTTTTGTTGATTTAAAAAACTGAAGAAAAAATACACTTTTACATTCATAATATTATTATGAGGAATTCCTACTACTTAATATTAAAGGTACCTTATATGAAGTAACTTCTACTATAAAAGAAAGTAACAATATTTCATAATTTACAACTAGTAATAAAACTTTAATTGCTAATCATTATTTAGACACCCACGATCACAAAGTGAAACAATTTTATTTTACGGATCAAATAAAAGAGTTTTGATTACTCTTATATTGCTACGACGTAACTTTACTGCCTATCTTTATTTTTGAACTGGGAATTCAAATCTACACACAACGAGTCTATAAAAACCTTTCTGCCCACTTTGATGCTTGAAAATCTAAATATTGATATCCACTTCGAGACTGCTGACTCCAAATAACTGAGTTGTATTAGTACAGCCAAACGCCAAATTACATTTTAAGTCTAATGTAATAGGGAAGAGACTATTGCTATCAACTGGACACAAATACAGACTCCATGGTTCCTACTGAGACATTTCTGATGGAAAAACCTAATACTTTGACCGACCCGGGAATCGTAAACAGGACCTTATGTTCAGCAGTTGCGTTTGCGATCACAAGACAAACGAGGCAGTCCATTCTGGCAACTAAAAAAGAAAAGCCCTCAAACACCACTTCTCAAAATCTGCTCACCGCATATAGAAAATTACCATTCCAAAAAAAGAACGATAATGTAGTCATATCAGAAGAAGTAGTCGAGCGAACAGATGACTGTCGCAGTTCCGTGCCCTGTCAGCCTGCCGTAGTTGGCATCAATCAATATTGCCTACTGGAGTTATTGGCTCCACGCCAGCTTTATCAGGCTTTCAACAGAGTAACATGTTTCTCGTAGATCCGATACGTATAACATTTTATAAAGTATGGTGAAAATGGGACGTTGCCAAAGGTAATAAAAGCTAATGTTGATTGTTGATTTTTACTTCATTTAATAGTACCTACGTATACTAAGTGATTTGTAAACCTAGCTACTAATATCATGACACCTTCAATGAAGAGAGCTTTTGAAGTTCTAACCATAAGCAAAGCCTCGTGAATCACTGAATACCATAGCCTACATTTTAAGGCAACCGCCCACAAAGATAAATAACCGATTACGTGAAAAGCGCTCATTAATTAAATCTATCTGTCGAGTCCGCCGCACCGTATACTGTTCAGACGTTCGAGGCAAGCAATCGCGCAGAATGCCCCAAAAAGGTAAGACGACTCAATTGAACCGCCAACAACAATGTAGACTGCCCTCTAGATGAGACAGACCTCAATGTAAATACACACAATTACATTTATTGTCTTACGAATCGAATTTAACGACTGCGT
This sequence comes from Diarsia rubi, assembly GCA_932274075.1. Classification (NCBI taxonomy): domain Eukaryota; kingdom Metazoa; phylum Arthropoda; class Insecta; order Lepidoptera; family Noctuidae; genus Diarsia; species Diarsia rubi. The sequence goes on along the minus strand of OW026433.1, from coordinate 10,608,041 downwards.
GGGACGTCAAATAATCACGACGGCCCGCCCATCTGTCAGACGATTTTAATCCATTACGCACTCGAATGTGACACTAATTGATATTGTTGTTTCGTTAAACGAACTTAATTAATTAGAAGTGGCCTCTCGTGGTCGGATATCCGAGGATCGTAAAAAGCGACTAGCGATCGCTTGGTGTCAAAACGATATTTTAATACTTAGAAAGGCTGCGTTGTTCGAACATGCTGCTTAATTAGGCGATATTTTATCAAACCGCTTCCGCTGACAATCCGCGACTAGTTTCTTGGTGCTAGAGAAATATACCGATCGAGATAGTTCGAGATTTATGATGTGGAGAGCAAAGCCTATGTTCGTACTTTGTTCGAAAGTAACAAAGAATGATTGAACGGCTTTATTAACTTAACTAATTAACCCGAATATGTTTAGGTATGTGTTGAACTGAGACCGATCACGCTTAGTCCTATTAAGCAATACGGTTAGTGATAGAATGTGAAAGCTTATCATCATCACCATCTTGTACATACATCAATGACATTTTCAAAACCTTCTTGGTAATTTAAAAAGTAATTTTTAATACGGCATGTCCGTTTGAAACCAATAAATATAAATAAAAAATGCCACCTCTATAAAAAATTGGCGGAAATACAATATTACTTCGCGAAATGTTAGTATAACAGTTATGATTTAAAATATGGGTGTAAAATGATGACATTAACATTAATCGCCAGCAATAAAAATTAATGATACGGCGTGAAACTCGAAAGCTTTCGGAAGTAATTAACTCGAATAACTGAAAACAAACATTCGATCATAAATCGTGGTTTTAACTAAGCGATGTCGTTTTAAACTCGATTAAATCGTGATCGAGAAGTTTACAGCGGGATCTTATCTTACGGTGAGCTATCTAAATGAATGGTGACATTTTATTTGTATCGCGAAATGAAAATTATAACGTTGTATAATCAAGAACGGGACTTGTAAATACTGTGACCGTTCCAGTTCTGCAATTATTTATATCACTTTGGATTTCACTACGCAGAATGAATTATCAGCGGCGCCAAACCTTTTTCCGATAAAAAATTACCATCAAGTAATAAATTACCCATGTTTTTTTTTACCTTCACGTGAAGAATGTCGCAATGCGATCTCATTACAATTATAATTAGCCAAGCTAATTAATAAATCTTACATTTAAGTGCGACAAAATAAACAGGAAGCGGATTCGCCTTTCAATTTATTAGTAATCCGTGTTACGTATACGTATCAAATTATTTTTATTTATTTTTTATTGTAAACTTTCGGTTTCACTTTTGTGTTGTTTAAGAATCTGATATTCATTTAAGCCCACAGAACAGAAAGAACAGTTTAAGCCCATCAAATGCCAATTAAGTGCTATAGAAAAAACCTCTCTTTGAGTACTGAATGAAAGTAACTGCGGTTTTCGAGTTCGCCTTTTTTGTCGCCAACTGAACTGAGAAAGGCACAATACTTACATTTCAGAAGAAATGTACATGTTTAACCTGAATTTCGAAATATTTTTTCAATTGAATGGAACAATCTACATTTTTGCAAGTGAACAAAGCAATCTGGTAAAGCGAAACACGTCATACTGCATTTTATTTAAATAAATTGAAAACGAATCTTCGGATGTTACTGTGATTTATCAAAATGAGATCAATTGCGACGTGGCGAGAGCTAATGTGAGTCTCTTTGTGATGATATGTAAAACCAAATTTATTTGCACCCCAAAACGCACAGTAATCATTGATAGACATTCTATAGCAGCCGTACCCAAACCTTCGTTGAAAAATAAATAATTTTAAGAGATTAAGAAAAGCTAGGAAAACTAAAACAACTTGACACATGTTTATACTATTACTAGCATTATAAATATTGTAAAGTTTGTAACTATGGATGATCTCCGAAACTCCTGATACAATTAAAAAAAAAATATTTCAGTGACGGAATGCTAATACTTTATTGCCGAGTACTATCAGATATGTTTTCCACGCGTTCATGATAAGAAAACTCGATGATGATTACTTGACGCGAAATCTTACGAGAACGCTGCATAAATTAGGATTAACATAAGCTTTACGTCTCTTCTACGAAAAATTCTAAGAACCTCTTTCCGACCGTCTGACTTTGGCTTAAGCTTTGGCCTAAGCAAAAACCACAGAGTAATAAATTACGATATCCAAGGTGTGTTGTTGTAAGGCAGCCGGCACGTCTGTCAGCCACCTTTAGCCCTAGTCGTGATTAACATGTTGCGGCCGTATCGGGCAACACCAAATTACCGTATGAAACTTTATGCCTACGAAATATTCGTAATTGTTGGTGCTAACTACGATGATGCGGCTTCAAATTGTTCGGCTGTGGCTTAAGGCTATGTTGCTGTAGACCCCATTATGTTATGTAGGTGTAAGTAGTGTGTTTATGGTCTGTTCAGTAGAGGACCTTCTTGTCTAGGTGGAGTGTATTAGGATAGGTTAAAAATAATTGGGGAGCGTTTTAATAGGTAGGTATATCGGTGGTCTAAAGCCGATGAGCCACTCTATCGCAATTAAGATTTTTGTTCGCAACTCATGATGATATTTTTTTTAATAGGGCCTCTCGCAGTGCATCTCTATATGGATGGTCTACTGCAGAACTGAACAATGCCTCAAAAAGATACAGATGTCCCATCTATTCATACATGTACTAGTTTCTTCGTGCACTGCTACATTGTATATGTAGCTGACGGCATTTTGCTCAGTACTAATCTTTACAGTTTAACTTAATACTTACTACAGAAGCAAAACAACTAATTTTGCACACGACATTTTCAAGTAAAACATCTTACACACGGATTTTGTCTCCTACATCAAACTGCACCGAACCGTAGGTTTATCGTACGCAATATTACAACCGAACCGCAATATCGTAGGTACAGCTACATACTACAAGTACAGGTGGTTAATAGTCATCAGACGTGGGAACGCGTCTGGCGTCTGGCGCGGGATTACTTGCAAATTGTGCGCTAAGTGCAGACGTACCCGCGATCAAAACCGTATGCGCCTGCGCAACGAGCTGACCTATGACTGCCTGACCGACACGCAGCCGGTAGAAAGTTTAGAGTAACGTGATTATGAAACGTTGGGAAATAGTGCAGGGTGGTGATTACTTTGTTTTCGTGACTTATTTCGCATCACATCAGATCGATGTATTTGTATCTAGAGGATAAACTGCAGAACTGCTGACTTGATTTCGTAAACTAATTCACTAATAGGAAGCTATATTATCGTCTAGTGTCACAGGCTATATTTTGAACGTTCTCGTGGTTCATTTTCCTCTGAAGCGAAGCCTCTAGTACAATCTAGTTTGTGATAAAATAATACTGTTCTGTAGGCTGCACTTGTGCGTAACATAACCTAGCCTTACCCGTACAATTTCTGATTCTCTATATTCAAAAAATTTGCTACGCAAAAACCACAAAATGACGAAAATCACAAAAAAAAAACCGTTTATCGTCCTAACCCAATTTCCTTTGATCACACGCAGGTACGTACCACAATACTAAACCCACAAAAAAGTCTAACAAACATACGAAATATCACATGAATTTGCATGTCGCTTGGCCCACTCTCGCATGACACACGGTCATATTTAACGAACAAAACGCCATGATTGACGGTGGCAGTGCCAAATGACATGGTCGTGCTTGGTGAGCTTGGCTCTCTATGGCATTAAGCCTTTTGATTGCTATTTTAAATATGTGAAAAAGTGAATTAGTTCTCATTTCATTTTTTCTATAGAACTGAATTTTGGATACTAAAGTCATTGTTAATTTTGTTTGTTGAAATTCTGCTTTTACTTTTTAATTATGAAATACTATCTTTTCATTTTTGGGGATCGGAAATCATCAAATAACCCCTCCCGTTCTTCGGCAGAGCGAAAGGGAGTGTCAGACTTCTACTGACTAAAAACCAGTAACCCATGTTCCTTCTTAGCCCTATATGTCGAGGCCGCGGTATCTCTTACAACATCCCGCAGCCATGAAATACTACCTGCTGTAAACTTTGGTGTATTTTTCAGGAATATAAACTATTATCCTTCAACAGGATATAATCTATCTTCTTGCCGAACATAACGGTCTAGGCCGTGTAGTCGTAAAGAGGTTACAAACAGAGTAACTTTTTTTTAATTTATAATATTAATATAGTATGGATGGAAACATGATTATTTTGTCTGTCTTACAAAATCATCCTCAAACTCAAATCAAAATAATAAATTATATAAGTTTTTACATACCTATTCAAATTAATTCGAGACAAAAATCTCCAACTAAGATATTTAGATTCTACTGCTACTTACAATTCATGTCTCACCCAACGAACATCAATTTTCACGAATAGAAACATCAACTAAATAAAAAATCCGAAGATAAGAAACTGCACGAAAGCGCTAAACTCCAATTAGTCAGATCAATTGATTAATGATCATAATTTATAGGCATCGACAGCCGATAAGTTAACCCGTTCGTGACTGGATGAGTCGGACCTTAGACCCGCCACTATTTACGACCTACAATGGACCTACTACTGTGTTATCGCAAATTGAACGCCACAAACTAATTTACGATAGAGTAATCGCCGCGGGCTACGGAGAACGGCTTTAGGATACACATGTCCACTCCCACGGCACGTCGAGGGTTGATATAATGATACCACTCCAGATGTGTCGCTTTCTACGTACCGAATTGATTTCTTACGTCTTTAAGGCTGTCGACAAACTGTACGTACCTGAAACAGAAAGAAAAAAAACCAAATTAAATAAAGCGCAAAGTTTGAGATATCAAATTATAGTGGTTGAAAAAATTAGCACTCGTAAATGTCTAAATCGTGACTATTTTTGGCGAAAACATGACATTCGCGTGTATTGAATGTTAAACAAGCGATTAAAGAATTAAAAAGCTCCTCAGCAATTTCTAAGTATTGATAATTATCGCACGTAATTTATGCTCAATCAGATAGTTAAATGAAGAAAGTGATTTATTACTTAATATCTAGCTTTATAATAGAGATATGTGCTTAAAAATACGCAATATAACAGTTTACAATGAGGACATAAAACAATTTAATCGCCGCATAAAAAATACTAGGTCTACAGATATTTTTTCCTGGTAACAATGCAACTTTCTCTGTTTAGCATATCGAAACGCATTACCAGTACCGATGCACCCTCATATCGGTACATTCGCAAATATCCCGTTCAGATAGTCATCGTAGGGTTGCAGCGCGTGGGTAATTACAATAAACTCATTATAGCACGTTCCGGGCGGTCGGAGTCTGTTAATCGGCTAGTAGCCACTGAGCAACATAAGAAACGGTACGGTACCATGTCGCGCTCTGATTGTCAACCAACGGAAAAAAAAACGCATCAAGCCGATGACCGGAGAGTTAATAAGATTTGTATCGAAATAAACAAAGAATTGAATTTGAAACGGACGTAATTGGAACATTGTTGCAGAATTTAGAAACTTGACAGGCTATTATGCAAATGTTAGCATTATGGAAATGTCGACAGTTATGAAATGCACTTGTTTGATCAGTTGGTGAATTGGGGCATTACCCTTTGTTAAGAACATAAACAATCTCACATGAATACATGTTGCGCAAGCGCTCCACACTCATGTTAACCTTATAAAGGATAATGCCAGATTTTGCTGTAGCATGCAGTTGTCGAAAAAAAATTTGCAAATAAACAATACGAAAACTGCAAAAAATCCTCGCTCTTTACGATACAGGGCGTTGTTTCTGATCCGCACTTATACAGTCAAGATACTGAGTGCGATAACAAAGTCACAGATCTCTCTATCGTGTATTATTGTAAAATACGAACGAAATCGTCGAGTGCGATACAAAGCCCCATTGTTTGGAAACGAGATGGCCGTATTGAATCGCTTTGCATTTCAGAATCGGCAAAAAGCGGATCGAGTGCATCCAACTGGCAACTAATGCAGCAGATCGGTTGGAACGGAAGCCATCGAGACAACCAGCGATTATGGCGCTCTTATTTTTTAACGGGAAAGTGTGAAACAATTAGTGGTTCCAATGAGTGTGACCAGCTCGTTCGTTTAGCTCGGCTGTGGATTCAGCACGCCTCCACTTACAAGCAGTTAGCCTCAGAGGAAAGTACGAAATCACAAAAAAATCAATTCAGTATTTTTTTTTCATCGTTTATATTGGAAAGAAATCTGAACAAGAGGAATAATAATTATTCAGAAGCATATGGCGCGACACACGACATAGCCACGCGTAGCACTCTGGCGGCGACACCAAAGGGTTCCGTGTCGCGACTCAAATCAAATCAAATCAAATCAAATAATTTATTCGCATAATATGGGTAAAAAGATGGTACATAGAGCATTATATAATACTACAGTAAAGATCCTCATATTAACCATTTCTGGTATGCAAAACTTAAAAGTACAGAAGTAGGTAAGTACACATTACATTTTGGACTACATACTAACTTAACTAGTTATTATTGCACAGATAAGAACATAGTACGGCGCTACACTAATTTTCTATTCTTATAACTAAGGTATTCCTGGGTCGTGTAGAAACATTTATTGACTAACCAGGCGTACAATTTTTTCCGGAATAATGGAATAGATCTAAGTTCTTTCAGTTCATTAGGCAATTTGTTAAATAATTTAATTGACATCGGGTAACAATTTCTTCTATAGAGATCAGAATTTATGTTCGGCAAGGGAAAACTATTAGGATATCGGGTATTAAAATTACAGTAATCACCAAAGGATTTGTATAGATACTGATGTGTTTTGACGAAATTACATGATTCAAATATATACATGGATGGTGCTGTTAGTAAATTAAGCTTTTGGAACAATGGTTTGCATGAAGTCAAAGAATCAACATTACAAAGTGCGCGAATGCACTGTTTTTGAGCCAAGAATACTCTATTAAATTCCACGGAGCCACCCCATAATAGAATACCATATCGTAGGTTGGAGGCTACATATCCGTGATAAGCTTGTAAAGCTGTTTTTTGACTGGATATACGCGTGAGACGCCAAAGAGCGTAAACATATTTGTTAATTTTTTTGCAGATTTTATTTATGTGTAATTTCCATGAGATCTGACTATCTAATGACATTCCAAGGAAAACTATGTTATCAGATTGTGCTATATAATTGTTATCGTATGAAATTGTTAATTTATAGTTACATTGTTTTCTATTGTAAAATTGAATTATTTTAGTTTTGTCTATATTAACTTTTAAATTATTACGTTCTAGCCATTTGATAATGCTTCGAACAGCTTCGTTAACTTCTTTATTGTAGTTATCAAATGAAGTATTAGGTTTATGTGGAATTACTAGTGATATATCATCTGCAAAAAGGGTACAATGATGATTTGTCACGTTAGGCAAATCGTTGATGTAGAGTAGAAATAGAAGGGGACCTAATATGCTTCCTTGTGGGACTCCGACTCTGTTAAAGTCGAGTTTAGATTTATATGCAGATTCTATATTCTCGTTATTAATGTTGTTGATTTCTACATATTGTTGCCTATTTGTGAGGTAACTTTGTAACCATTTATGTGCTATACCGCGAATCCCGTAAGTATAGGCTTTTTGGAGTAAAATATCATGATCAACAAAATCAAACGCTTTGCTCATGTCGAAAAACACAGCGCAGGTGTTAATACCTTTATCAAGGTTTTCAGAGATTTTTTTTATTAGTTTAAAGGCAGCTAGTGTAGTGGACTTTCCTTTCTGAAAGCCGTGTTGTTCGGATTTGAGTATATTGAACTTATTTAGGAAATTTGTTAACCGCTTAAACATTACTTTTTCTATAATTTTAGCTAGTGTAGGTATTAGGGCAATAGGTCTATAGTTGTTGGGTTCTGTTGCATCCCCTTTTTTGTAAATTGGTTTTACAACTGATACTTTTAGTTGGTCTGGAAACGTACCTTGTGATAATGACAAATTTATGAGATGACATAGTATTGGTGCTATTATGTGTGCAGTTTGTTTTAATAATTGAGTGGGTAAGTTGTCATAACCTACTGATTTTGTATTTTTTAAAGAAAGTGTAGTTTGGTAGATTTCGGCTATTGTAACTGGATTTAAGAACATGCTTGCATTGTTAGGTTCTATTGTTGTAGATAATGGTTCTATATTTTTTTTATTATGAGGCTGTTGACTTTTAGTCAATCCAATGAAATAATTGTTAAAGGCATTTGATATAACTTCAGGATCTGTGATGGTTTTATTATTTAAATTTATTTTACTTATTTGTTGCGAATTATAGTGATTGTTTTCTTGACTTTTTATTATTTTCCAGGAATCCCGACAGATATTCTTAGAGTTCATCAATAATCGATCATTGTTTAGTTTCTGTGCTATGTTTATACTTTTTTTTAATATTTTGCATAAATGAATGTGTCGCGCGGTCGCGCGTGCTCGGATGTGTCCCATTACCCCCTTAGTCCGCCCAGGATGATCTCAGGGGCCGTGTTATACTTACTTGTGCCTTTCCGTTTACAAACCAACAATACTAACAATGTAATCGCCGCGCGGAGAAAGACGGTCGGCGCTCCTTTTAGCTGACATCCTGTCCATTAGCGTATGAAATGCGCAGTTTTGAAGTTCAATTTACGTATAATTTAATCGTGAATATGCAGCGCAGTACGGTAGCAAAGGGCAAAAAGTAAATCCGTTTAGTTACACGGAGCGGCGGCGTATAATCCCTGCATGTCCTACTTTTTAGATACGTTTTGCGTCTGGCTAATCTCTTGCAGAACGAACGTAACGGGCTCATATGTGACGTTCGTTTGCAAGGGCGACAATCTGCACTATGTCTGTGCCGTGACACCGTTTGCTAAATTCAAGTATTTACTGGAGAGGCCGGTTTGACGGATCACTTGGCAGGTACGGGAATATAAACTAAGAACGTATTTAAGACCACACGTCGCTGTCAGTGGTGTTTTGCACACATCGTGGGACAGTTTGAGATGGCTAGTACTTTGAAGTTGTTCTGTTAATAAATTAGCGTCACAACATATTAAGGGATTGCAAAGCTGTTGAATCATTTCCGATAACAGATTAAACTTTAAAAGTAGCTCACAATTTTAGTTTAATCATCTCAACATTTTCATATTTCACAAACGTGCAACTACGGATATATCGAAGGTACCTACATCAACAATGTAAAGGACAAGAGGTACCTATACAATGAGTAAGTATTTTTAAACCAATCAAATTATACAAACAATTATGACATGGGAAAACATGTAAACAATAGCATCTCCTACCACATAATTATCATTTATGTATGTTATTATTAAATGTACGTGTGTCTGTATGTTACGCATAATACACGCATCGCCTACTTTCAATACAAAATTATTGTTTACGAAGCAAATAAGACTTGGCAAAGAGGAGACACCCGGCTGAGAAAACGTTTCCAATATAATTACCTACTATATGATTTTGTTTCAGTGAGATATTGTGAGTTTGTGACGAATACTGAATTTTTAAATAAGGCAGAGTATAAACAGGTGCTATATTTTTGAAATTCTGGTAATACCCAAATTAGCAGAAACCATAACAAAATTGTTAGAAGTAGTTGAAAAACATTCTCAAACACTTATTACACGTAAAATAATTTAAAATCAAAAAAACAAACAGAGCTTCTTGTTAATTCCATTTAATGTTATTCGATGAGATAAACGTTTTGTTGAAATGATTAGACCAATTACTTTTGATGGTAAATGGTCTTAAATAAATAAATGTGTTTAAAAAGGGGACAGCACATTTTATTACCTGCTTGCTGTTAGGAAAATATTTGAACGTTTCGTGCCATCAGTTTTCTGATGGACCTGTTAACCTATCTAGTTTATTATCATCCATGAAAATGACGGAACCTTTATAACGAAAGCTAGGTTCAGTCTATAAAACTTCAAGGTTGTCACGTTCACGATGGCTTTACAAATAAATTCAGTTATACAAGACATTTCAGTAGTGATCTCGTGACTTTTCATGCAAAGGGTTTCGTGATTTTTTACATTTCTCGGGCCGTGATCCGCGGGCCAGGCACGGTGGCTTGGCGACACGCGTTTTGTCGATAAGGGCGATATCACATACCCTTCATGCTACCGAAGCTTTCGAAATGTCAGAGCATATCGATTAGGATTCCTGTGACTCGATTACATATCTTAGAAGCCCACTGCACTGGCCTAGAGTAAATTAACGATTTAAAAATGGAACGCTACCTTATCTTTTTTTAAAGTCGTTAGGACATGCGTGCCTTTTAGTTTTCGTGCTTTTTTGCATAGTCAATTAATCTAATAGGCATAAACATTGCGTGATCAAATTACTCGTAAAATTTAATGCTTATAATATTTAAAAGCTGCCTACTTAAGTATTTATAACTGTTGACCTTTGCTACTTAGGGCACAAAACTAATAGGTAATTGCTAGTAGAGATACAATATATAGTAACGGATAGCTAAACAAACCTATCCTAAACCCATCTAAGTCCCTTTCTATCCTAAAACTTCCCACAGCCGAGTAAAAGCATCCCTGCCTCGCATTAACGCTCCCCGATTTAGTCAAACAATCAGGAAAACTAAACATTGACCGTCTGCAAACGCCATTCCATTAACCACAGATTGTGTAAAACTCGTCACGTCAACCCAAAGACAAGCTAGAAGCAAGAAGTAAATACTATTCTGACAGCCACTCTCGCTTTTCCAATGGATAAAAGTCTATTTTACAGTTTTTTCACGTTATTTTTTTTTTTGAAATTTTATTTTAATTAAACTCCATAATGAATTTAAAACCTTATGCCGTTATTATTGTTTGTGGTAGAAGGCACAATGCCCAATGATTCGACCATAAAGTAATAAGACGAAAATGGTTGTTATGTCACGACAGTCAGCGTCTACTTACATTGATCACGAAATCAATTGTCGGAGATCGATTGACTTAGTAAAAAACTAATCGTGAATAATAAATAGGTAAATAAACATTTTGTATAGAAACTGATTAAACATTGTAATGATTCCGTAAAAGCCATTACAAGGTATGATTGAAATTGAGCTAGCGAGTGTCGGGTGCCGATATTATCTTAATAGACTAGAATAGACTTAAAAAAATAAGTAAAACTTTAAGAGTTAAACCAACAAAGATCTGTCTAATTTTGTCCGTGTGAAAATTTAAACCCGTTATAAAAGCGAGAGTGACTAATTAAACATTACTATGAGCTAGACCGCCTGTTTCAAGAATATCTTGAATGGAAACGTGAACGAGCGAGAAAATTAAAATTTCAAACACAATCTTGACAGACTTTCGTCCTCATCACAAAATTATAATAAGATTTCGTTAGTTGACCTGTGTTCCCATTAATGAACAAGCTTCTAGAATATTTGATACAGGATAACAAGCAGGGTTTAATACCTTATGAAACACATCTGTTAAACACATGTTCTCGCGAAGTTTCTGACATGAACCAATCTAAATTAAACTATGACTTTAATACTAGTTCAAGCCAGCAATTCCAAGACACATTTTATGATTCGCACCCGTTTGCACCACTCAATATACATCTTTATTACTTTCAATAAAGATTGCAATTGGAGAACGATCTAGAGTTTGTAATTACACACAAAATGCATTATATTTCAAGCGACATAATCTGTGTAAAATTAAGGAAAGACGTTAGCAAATTGACTATAATTCTAAACAGTCGGTTTAAATGGTTTTTACTCAGCAAAATGACGGACTTGGATATGTTAATTTGTTAAACTAATCTATTTCCCGACTACTCGAGTGCGAGAAAGGACGAAACCCCATAGTTCCAAACGACCACTGATTATTGTGTCTAGAAAAGGCTGTAAGCACCTAAGTATTGTAATTTGCTCAATATTTGATTTAAATAACATATAAACGTAACTAGTGTATATTTTAGTGCCTATTAATAAGGACAGAAAGAAATGAAACCCTCTGAATTACTTCTTTGCCAATAGGTAAGAGGCGTTCGTGGTTGCAATTAACTTTACAACTAGAGAATTCATGATTATACGAGTATTACAGTCTAGTCGTCACTTAATTTTACTCCACAGTAATTATCACACGTTGTTGGTCCAATTAAGGACTATCCACCGACTCTATAAAAGTGAGACAAAACCCATAAAGTTATAATAAAAATGGAGGACCAGAATGAAGCAACTTAGCACAAAATCATTGCAAATGGCACCGCTTTCCCGTACCGCGAAGGTTTCATTGCATTACAATTTATAAAATTGCACAATATTATGCAAACATTCAAGATTAACCTTTCAACTACCGGGTGCCATGTTATGATATGACATATAAGCAAAACTGTATTAACAATAACACGAAACATAGAACGTGCCACCGAAATAAAAGCAATTTCACTTTTATTTCACGAATGCTGTTTCCATTTTATTTTTACACAGGCACAGAGGTTTTTAGACCGTCACTAGTCACGAATGGTAACGTAAACGTTGTTAACCCCTGACAACGATAAAAAGTGTCCGCGTAAATTATTAGAAAATGGTGATTACGTGTCTAAAGACTTTTACAGGCTACGATTCTAATTAAGATATAAAAGGACTTTTAGTACACTGTAAAGATTTATGTCTGATCGATACTGAACAAGCACATTAAACACTATTTATCGAAGTATAAACGCTTTTACTTTTAGAAGCGTGAAGAGATTAAAAGTAAGAATAATATTTGTTTCATCTCGTCCGAAAATGGTAACATCCCCTCTGGGTGATTCCCTGTGTCGGCACTATAATTAGTGGCTCCCATCTTCGCGTCTAGTTCCCCGTCTATTTCTGATCGTGTTGTCGACCCCTGCGCCTGCACACATATGGACATTCGCTTTTCCGCTAACACCATCGTATTACCATTTACGGGCGGTAATGTGTGTAGGTGTCGAATTTACAAAGACGAGGGGAGCGATTGAAGTTGGCTTGTCTACAATGTAGATAATCTGTTTTATGTTTTGTGGCATAGACAATGACTGGAGGAATAAGCTGTCCGTTGCTGTCTATGATACAAACGAAAAGTTTTTATAGGTAACCACCATAGTTTAGAAATGGTGGGGACACAAAAAATCAATTTACGAAAGCTTGCTATTCTCATCGGTGTTAAGGTTCAGCCAAACACTCTCAATATTGACGCTTTCTACACAAATTCCCATAAAGCTGTCGATACATCAAACTGACAAGAGGTACGTGTGTGTAACATGAAAAAAAAAACATCAAACAGTTAACCTGAGCGACCCCTTGCTTAACTTTCACATATCCATGCGATACAATAGCCCACAGATTTAGGCCTTACTGACACGGTTTTCCTCCGACTAACGCAAAAAGCCTTAAGAATATTAATTTGATGCCATTAAAGTGAATTCACGTCTCAATCATTTTGTTTTATGCAATTCATTCGCTTTAAAACGTGCCGTCATCGTATCACACCGTCACGTCTCCGAAATAATAGAGGAACGGTGTAACCTTCGCTTGAAACCGAAATTTTTCAACCGAGACAAAAACATGTGAAAGTTTTTAAAAAGATTTTGAGGAAAGCAATTAGAGATGTTTTTTGTGAAATTAATTGCACATTACAGTATTGTACTAGTTTTTACTCGTGACTGTGACTGCATTAACGACTTTCTAGACACGATCATTGTGCACCGGAACACAAATGCGCAAATCGTGATATTTTATATTCTATATTTTAACATAAACAGTGAAAGTTCATGTCCGTCTCATATTTCTTTCTTTAAGACAAGTGAACAGAGCAACAAGAGTTTTATCTTTCTCAAGGTTTCATGATAAACCTCACCTACACTACAATATTTTGTTTTTAGTTTCACGAAATTAAATAAATCGTATATGAAACAGACAAGCAGTCAGAAATGTTAATTTGTGTTGAACTCCAAAGCACAATTTCTTAGCATTTGTATGTACAACCAAACTTAAAAAAATAAGTTTAAAAACTAAAACCCGGCTACAAATAAAAACGCAGACCAATAAAACCGCAGTCTTAAAAGTATTAAACAAGAAAAATCGTCTAGTAAGTAGATAATTTGATAATTATTATAGAGGACAGCCGTAGTCGCATGCCACTGGTACCTGATGCGCCTTCATGGCGTTCTCATTGATACAGAAATCAGCTGCTAGTTGCCATTAGCAAGGTGTGCATAATTTCAAATGTTAGAACTATAGTTTCTCATTTCATTACGGATTATAAGCTCGCATAGACATTCATATGTATTCGCTAATCGATTTTACACAAATTCGATAGTGTCTACGTAACCTGCAACACATATTTCAAAAACAGAACTCCACTTCAAAACGTCATTCACACGTCACGACATTTCTTTTTTTCTCAGGCACTGACTTTTTTTTTTTTGAACAGCCTAGCTGGAATAACCATCAAGCATCCCAAGAGTGGCCACACTTTAAGTGGCCCGAAGCGAAACGGATCCGTGGACAGATTTACTTATAAAATGTCAGAAATGTCAGCAGCTTGTTATGACACATCATGTTTGTTCATACGTTATTCTTTTTATTTTATTTTGCTTTCAAACTTTCAACCTATTTTTGGTTGTTGACGTTAATTCCTCTTGAATTATTTTATGTTTTTTTCTCTGTTTTTTCACCTTGTTCTTGTCGAGCTTTTGAACTTGAAAAGTTTTTTATTATAACTTTATTTGTTTAAAAAATTCAATACTCATCTAACACCTTCTTTAAAGACTACAGAACTATTCGAAGAGGTTCCGGTCTGCGAATTTTAACGATCTCACAAAAAACAGGTGAAATTTAATAGGTACAGGTAGATTTGCATGACCAATTTCCCTAAACAATAGGCAACCATTTCGTAACCCAAGACAATGAGACCTGCAAACATAATTAGATAGCCATTAACTCCCCGTTACACAAGGACCCTGTTCCTTTCAACTCGGTTGCATCAGCTATACGGGAATCAGTGATGCATGATGCCTCCCTGACAATTAATGGACACTCGTTCAAACTGCGCAAGATTGCCGCACGATGCAATTTGTTACTTTGACAATAACTCAGCATTCTATGGAGACGGTACCAGTTGAAATCAATTTCATTCTGCAATTAGTTATGGCTATATGTACCACCGTATATGGATAGAATTTATTTGGAATAGATATCATTTTTAATATAATGCCATGATAGATTGTAATTGAGTCTTTTGGTCCTTTAATTGGCTTATTAAAACAAGACTATGTTGGCACACGTTGCACATAAAACATTGTTAAAAACCTTCGTATTTCCAAATAGGTCGTTGGTTCCAAATATTTCAAGTGATAATTTTGCCTTTATGGCATTTTTATTTCTTAGTTGGCGCTCGTTTACCGTATTAGTAAATTCTCAATTACGAATTCTATTCATTCATTCTTAATTACGTACTTATATTTTTCACACAGCGCACTGGTTCCCCCGTGGCGGTCGGCGCGCGGCGGGCGGTTGCGACGCGCGGTCCCCGTGAGAATCGCACCCATTTGCGGCGCGCGCGCATCACGCCCGCAGACCGTGTCCACGTCATATTGTGTGCGCTAACGGACGAACTGACAGTTATTGTGCTAATGCATTTCCGTGTCTCTCGCAATGGTAATCATATTGGGAAAAGTTAGAATTGAATTGGAAAGCAGCTACTTTTCGATTCCGCCTCTGATTGCTGTCTATTCTGTTATCCGTCTTGATATCAAGGAATGTTCACCGTTAAGGCAGATTGTCTTTATCGTACCGTAGCCACTCTAAGTACAAAATCTATGGACGATATCAGAGATTTGTGTGGTGTAATTTATGTTTCTCTGAGAAACTTGCTACAATCACTGAGTTAGCATTATGCAAATCTGAGAACTGATTTAGTTTCAATTTGTATCACGACGTTGACGTGAAAGTAACAAAGTACCAAAATATTTGTACAGCCTGTCACCGGTACTAAATCAATCAGGCGCTAACAGATGTTTGCTTGCCGTTTCTCCTATAAATCGTTCAATTTTCTAAGTTAGCAGCCACGTAGATGGCGGGCGCGTTGCCACCGGGACGGCGATAAGCGTTTTAATTAACTTTTCGTAATTTATATCTTTATTAAGAGCTCGACTAATGGCAGAGCGTGATTGCCAATAAGCGTAGCGGTCGGTCGGTTGATCACGATAGCTGCGGAGTCGTAGCGGGCTGCTTTCATTGCAGTATCTGACTAAGAGCGTCACGTTCCTTGTCAGCGGATTGCGGTGTGTTGAGGACGAGGCTCATGATGACTCGTGCTTTATTTATCGTGAAGCTGGAGCGTGCAATCGCGCCAACCGGTAAGAGTAATGGGATGAGTCTCGGAGTGGCGCGGGGCTGGCAGCCGGCTGCGTCTGATTGCGCGTCTGTGGCGTCTTCCGCCGACTTAATTGGATGTCAGGGTGCTACGATTGACATGTGTGATTACCCAATCGCCGCCTTACAGTTTATTTTGAGATCAGTTTTGGGACAGAGAAACATCTGTTTGAAGCGCAACGTTGCAAAACGTAAACATGTCTATGCAACATGACATGCAATTATTTATTATCAGATTACTGCTTATTTCCGTGAAGATGTAGGCTGTTTTATTGTTTTCTCTTAAACTAAACCAGCATTATATACTCGGGCCGTAGTAAAATCTTATATTCCCCGTATTATTTTACGACAGCCGTTTAAACTTAAGACGCACATTACCTTCAGTAGATAGTTAGAGAGGAAACCGAGTATCGTTTAAATAAAGAGCAGGCATCAACTGTCATAATGACTGACTTTTATTGCAGGCTTTCGATTGATAGTGTAATTGTGCGGTGGGTTATTAGAAAAGCGCTCAACGATTGCGTACTATGTCTCAATAAAATCAATTCCCATAATAACAACCAGCGGTGTATGGATAATCGTCGGAAGTCGATGAATTAAGGACACGACGATCTTGCGGTGTAATTACAGTGATCGAATCGAAACGTGGAGATTCAATTTATGTATCGATGTCAGGCGGCGCCGAGCAGCCACTAGAAGCGATGCCCGCATTGAATACGGAATGGACGTTACCCGTTTACGCGATAATGTTAAAATTACATGTTACCTGACGCGTACGCAATCTATGTAACCTTGTATTAGGGAGACAGTTTGGAAGGAAATTGACAGCATTACACGAAGCGGGGTTTGATGGGCCGATACGAACTTACCTAATCATTTTAATTGGACGATAATTTGCTGAGATATTGACTGCTAATGATAGACAGATACCGCTATTAAGGAAGCGGTGGATAATTTGTTCTGAACAGGCATACATTCATTCATAAGTAGGTACATCTATATAGCTATAAACATCAAACGACATGAGTACCTGAATTAAGGTAATAAACATAGCATTATTAAGGTAAACCACTCAAAAAACTCTTCAAGATTGGTACCTTACAGACTCATAATTAATACGAATGAATCGTGCTGTTTTCCCACAAGCACAAAACCTTGCAATAATACGTATTGACCGATAGCAGGGCATTAGCTTGTTGGCCATGTCAACAATATACACAAATGGTGTAAAATAAAATATTCATTTCGGTACCTACTGAAACATTCTGGCCAGAAAATAATAGCGATCGCAAAACCCCTGCTGCATACAAAGAGGGTGTAACGGGTGCTAAAAATACAGCTGTTATAGGGGTTGCCAAAGATTATGACAGGGAAAGCTATTGAGTTGATACAGTGTCGGGGAAATCTGTACCCCTGTCACAGACACGGGGCAATGGATTTAAATCACTGTGGAGAATATAGGCTCATACTGATATGAGTCTGAAAGCTCTATGATATCTTTTGGATTGAATTTACACATATCAAATGATAGCTCTATTATAAAATGATAAAGTAAGTTTATTAGTTAAATAGATTTTTACAAACACTTTCACACGTGATTTTTTTTAAAACTGGATGAGGCCGTAGTTTTTTATCTTACTGCTCTAAGAAGAAACAGCCGCTCAGACATAATTTTAGTTAACTCACATGAGCGCTATGCAGATTAGTGTCTGAAATAGTCCTTTGAAGAAAGAACTACACAGATTTGAGTGAATCTGTCCAGTCAATGCAAAAACTATAAAAATCTTTTGACACCGCGGTTTTCACGCTAAGGCGTACTGCCATGATCCGAACATGCTTAATCAACATTCTGTCATATCTCATGTTATTTGGGATCAAAGCAACTGTCTTCCTCCATACATCTCTATCAACCACAATTACAGCTCCACCCCTTACTGTTCTACAAATCTAAACTACACATAGTATGTTGGCCATCATGTGATAGTAAAACCTTCACTGAATTCCATTTTTACACCAAAGTCAATGGCACGTCCAAAACACCGCCTGCGGCGCCTGCTTTCGCCAGTTCGTACTTATTTCGAAATTTCAACAATTCAATGAACTACAACGAGCGAGGGTCGCGAACAAAAGCCAAGCATTGATGACAAACAAACAAACGGACAAACAGACGGGTGAATGCACTGTTACCCAATGCTTTGTCAGCGTAACTCACTCATCAAGCTTTAATTTAATGTCACTGTCAATACTATACGCTTTGTTCATGACTAATAAATGTCATGTGTTGGTTTTTGTACGGTAAGCATGAAAGGGCTTTGTCTGAAATAAAGGCATTGTTTAAATGGAAGGATTGGAATCGTCACCGAGACTGGAATTCTGATGTCCTTGCTTGAGTGGTCTACGTATGTCTTTTTCACGAAAAAAATTAGGCTCTTAGGGAACTGCTTTACCTGCTATTGATCTTTTGAGGTAGAAGTACAATGGCCTTGTTCCTAATAACTGCATAATTAGGCAATATCTTATGTACGTTAAGTATTTATAGTAGTTTATTCCCACAAAACGGCACGGAAGTGACAAACATCAAGGGAGTAGAGTGCGCATCTTCAACGGAGACACCATGGCTTGTCTGCGCGGCGTTGCGCTAGCTCTGTGCCACTAGAAATTCTCGTACAGCTCTATAGCTAATTAATTAATTATTCTAGCATGCCGTAAAAGCGCCCTTGACCTTGTAGCCAAGTTCGATATTTCCTTGACTATTTGAGCTTTAAATCTGAACAAGCCAATAATGTTACAATGTACTGTACCTATTTAAGAAAACATAGTCACACTATCTTGTCACTAAGTACATGTCAATCGAGATACCAGTAAAACTTCCATTTACCCCAATACATCCTTATTTGTCGATAAGGTGGTTTCATGTGACTTCATGTGAGAGTGCGGTCAGAAGGTTTGGCAAATTAAAGAGCATATTCTTAGAAGGTTTACTGAATGACTGACACAGAGAGTACAGTTACAGTGGTCGAGAGCTTAAAATTAACTTACGAGCTACGTCATACATGGCCTAAGACTAAGGAACTAAAGATGTACCTATTTTAACTGGCCTGTTGGTCTAGTGGTTAGTGACCCTGACTGCTAGGCCGGAGGTCGTGGGTTCGATTCCCACCCAGGACAAATGTTTGTGTGATGAGCACGATCATTTGTTCTGTGTCTGGGTGTAATTTATCTATAATATGTATGTATTTAGAAATATATAAGTATGTTTATCAGTTGTCTAGTACCCATAACACAAGCTCTGCTTAGCTTGGGACTAGATGGCGTTGTGTGATAGTTGTGGAATATTATTATTATTATTTTTTTTTTATTTTTAATATACCTACACGCTACAATCCCTTTAGATTAGACAACTTACATTGTACAAGAGTAGGAACAGGCCAAAGATACGTTGCTGGATGGACTGTGTGAAGGATGATACGAGTATGCTAAGAAAGGAGGTGTGATGATGTCTGATGAGATGTAGTATGAAAGAATTCATGCTTCATCAAGCTGCGCAAGAGAATGATGGATAGCTTTAATGTATCTATCAAAGCGACCAAACCCACAAGTTCAACTAAGTCAAGCTAAGTTGAGGAGACACATTGCACTCGTCCTGCAACGGAAATGCATAGCATTAAATACTGCAAGCTTGTTTAACACCTTCCTATTTATAGTTCGCCGTATAATCTGAATTCACTTTTTATGTTGTGTTAAGGAATTTAGTTTGCTACTCTCTTAGTTGTAAAGACGTTTAGTTCTTTATCCTGTTTTATAGAACAAGGTTTAATTTGTTTCTATACCATGGTTTTTTTATATTATCGTAGTCGGAAAATTAGGACTGTTTATAGAGCTAAGGAAAGGACCACATACCTAGAAGTTGTTATTCAAAACATAAAACCACGTCTGTTATTCCCGAAGCGTTAGGCAAAGATATGCCTAAAAGTACACCCACATTGCGCCAGTTGTTTAAGAACAACTTTTGTTTGTTTACATGAAACTTTAACCTGCTTCCGAGAAATTCTTGATTTATTATTCACTACTGAATATTGCAGGTACCTATCCATATTAAGGGACACTTAACTCTCAAATTGTGGGTATACTATAAGGAAGTACACTCGGTCCAGCCATTCAAAGACAGCAGGGGTATGTTATGTGTGTGTACACACACAACAATACAATTAAAATGATTTTAAGACTGCAATACCCCGTAAGGAGAATTGATCATCTTAATTATTGTATGTCTTAAAAGATTTTAACCCACAGCATAAAGTTCACGGCTTCACGCGCGTGTCTGGCTTATGCTGATGTTTTTACTCACGATAAATCTAACCTAGCAGGGTATTATGTCAATATCGAAGCCCACCCGACATTCGTAATGAAGTCTTAATTCAACGATACTTTTATTTATATTTGAATCCCCGGTTTCATCCGGATAGTAATCTCTTGCCTCTTAGAAGAACCAAAGAGGCTTGTTATATCAGTAGCTTATCCTTTGGTTCCACTAGTAGTGGCGGTGAGTTATAAATTATAATACTTCATCATCATCAGCCTTTAATGTTCGAACTGCAGGGACTCAGGCCTCCTCTCTAGGAGAGGGATAGGCTTTAATCCACCATGCGGGCCCAGTGCGGGTTGGTAGATGTCACATGTCTTCGATTTTTTTTATTTTAAGTCATGCCGGTTTCCTCACGATGTTTTCCTTCACCGTTTTGAGAGCAGCGATGATGAAATAAATTACACAAAGTAATGCGCCTTGCCTGGATTCGAACCCACGACCTACTGTTCGTAAGTCGGGGCCACCGCTGCTCTATAATAATATATTACTTGTAGTAAAACATATTTATTTCCGTACATTGGTAATGCACAATACTTTTACACGTCACAGCATGATATGTTTTACTAGATGATGACCGTGTTTCGTACCCGACTACTCTGAGAAGAAGCAACTGTAACAAACTCAGAGGTCACGATTTTTTTGAAAGTTCAGATATTGTTCAAGTCGTGTGAGGATTACGCAGATTACTGTATGAGATGGTCTTTTGAAGCATGAAACACACATATTTAACTGTACCTGTGTAATTAATTGTACTGATTATTTTATAAACCTCACTCCTTATATCTTACAACTTGTTGATTATTATTTACAACATTAAATCAACCAACAATTCAATACGATACAGGATAATTGTCGATTCCAAGAAAAAAACAATAAGTGTGTGACCATACCGACCCCAAATTTTCGAGACCCACTGAACCATAAAGCTTGACCTGCAAAAGTGAAAGGGTGACCAAAATATATCCAGTCAAATGCGGACAACCATAAAATAACCTATAAAACATCCCGTTAGTTAATGTAAAGGATGCAATCGACACGTGACAGAAATGTGTATGTCCGTTTTAACTATTCATATCGAAAACAACGGGTCTATTGTATGTACTGATTTGTAATTCCCTATAGGTAGGTTATTTAACAGTTTGAAAGTGCAATCGTTTAGTGCGGATGCAAATATTTCGAAATCTATTGCACAATGCATAGAAAGTTCGTGTTTGTGGTGCATATCAAGAGACTGGACAAGATAATCTGGGTTGGACTATCTTAGCAATTTTATAAATGCGAAAGTTAGGGGTCGGACTTTCAGTTTCATTTTGTTAGTGATTAGGAAATCATGTGATTCTTCACTATCCAATCTACCCATGCTGATTTTTGTTCTTATCTTCTGTTTTCTTGCTTTTCCAACTCATTCGCTATTCTTTTCTGAATTATGTCGTTGCTGGTGATCCAAGACAGTAAAATTATTTCTCTGGGATTTCGTCAAGTTTCATTGTCTTAGCGTTTTTCTGGGGGTCGCCACTGTTGATTCTGGCTTACAGAAGATGGTGTGGTTTTGGAATATTTTGGCAATCGCGCAAAAGTAAAAAGTTTCGAAAGAAAAATCAGTTTGGGTGGATACATACCCACTGATTTTTTACTCGAAACTTTTCATTTAGAAAATTCTTCTGGCAAATATTTTACTCATACCCTTAAGAGTGTTCTTAAAGTGCTTATAAACAACATTAAGAGGCATACAATAAACGTATACAGTATGTTTACTAACAGAGGGCGTTCCCGTCAACCAAGCATTCTGTACATCATACTAAGTACCCAAAATTTTAATAACTCAAAATTTTTTGCTGGGAAACAACTTTTTTTTTGAAGTCAAAAATCACATTTTACGGTAAAACTCAAAGTACCACTCTTAAAACATTGTGCTAGTGGATGCTTTAAATAATTAATGGGTCATGGAGGTCATTTAAGTAACGTTATAGCCTGAAAAACTAGAATTTACAAAAACAGCTGTGATAAATTTGGAACTTTGACCCCCAATATCTCCGTAACCAAGGGGTTTCCAGGTTGGTAATTTTTTTTAGCATGTATGGATGCTATACTATTGCGGGTTAACGGGAACGTCCTCTGTTAGTTAACACACTATATACTGCTCTAAATAATGTTTCCGCACTAATTCATATTTTACTTCAACTAAACTGAAACTGGAGCTTGTGTATGGGTACTTATGGCTGGCACATACCGGTGGTCTACGTAAACCCGCGTAGTCATGGTGTTACTACAGCCCTAAATATGAAAATATAAATATTACGAACTGAAAAAAGGAATTTTCATTCTAATTTTTGTCTGCCTGTCTGTTTCAGCTGAACTCCAAAACGCCTGGACTGATTTTCACGAAGGTCGCGGGCAAGTGAGTTCTGTAGGATAATCTGTCAGACGAACCCATTAGTTACCAATGGATGTTTGCTAATATTTCGTAGTAGTTACAAAATGAGAGTATTTCATGACTTCGTTGCATAGGTTAACAGTTCAAAGCAGAGAAAAAACCTTTTAGTTTGGAAAATGCAGTATACTTTTACACATAGATAAATCACCGCCATAAAATAAAATATGGATTGACGGGACCATCA
This sequence comes from Diarsia rubi, assembly GCA_932274075.1. Classification (NCBI taxonomy): domain Eukaryota; kingdom Metazoa; phylum Arthropoda; class Insecta; order Lepidoptera; family Noctuidae; genus Diarsia; species Diarsia rubi. The sequence continues at coordinate 10,584,655 of OW026433.1, read as the reverse complement.
ATTAAAACCACTATCTTTTGCAATAAATTACTCTTTCAAAGCCAATCGTATTTTTACTAATAAAAATTGCATCCGCAGGATTGTCAATTTTTATGGCCGCGTATATAAAATTACACCCAAAATTAATAAGTCAACGGACTTTTATGTTGCACATCCGTAAATAAACCAATGCTACCTACCTCATTAGAAAAAGCAATAAACCAAATAACAAATGTGTTAGTCATTCAAAATCAACTAAACAAACAAATAACAGAGTCCTAAACGCCGATATTATACATCGAGTAATTACATACAGGATGCTCCTAATGTGCATGCATATTTATATACAAGCTCGTCCCGCGGCGACATCCACGATTTATTTTAAAACCTGTCCCTTACAAACTCGTCTAAAAGATGCAGATACTTGGTATTAAATTAACACCTGTGAAGAGATGAAGTGTCAACTATTTATCTCACAGTAAATATTATCGTAAAAATAAGAAAACACTTCATTGAAGAACATTAAATATTATGAAAGTCGAATTCAAATAGGCTACTTGCCATGTGTTCGGTACGCGTGAGTGTCATCTCAAGCGATGCGTTCGTGTGTAGTGCAGTTCAAATAGATATTGTAAGCATAAACTGGTAGCGTACACATAGGCATTTGCGGTTACAATGGAAGCCATAAGTGGGAAATGCAAGACTGAATCAAAATTCATACTCCTGTCCATATTGGAATTCACGTGGGTTTTCCACACTTACTACTGGTCCTCTACCTTTAAGCTACTGGTTATCATTCTTCACACCATCCACGTATCTTTTCTTTTTTCATCTACAATTTATTGTCCAAGCTTATCCTGTACCTACAGCACCAAAATGATCGGTGACCGTTAAGAGATCAAGTACCAATTTTAGGTCCGTTTGCAAAAGCCAAAGAACGGATTTGTACCACTAAGTACTCAATGGCAAATAATTTTATACGATCAAGCCATAACAGTACCATCAACAATCCGAACATTCTCAGACAATATCCGAACTGCAGTTAAACCGAGTCCGTAACGAACAGACAGACGTACATAACACAATAATGCGGTAGAGTAAATCGATACATCACGTATAGCCGCGTATCTGATCGCTCGTCAATCGAGAGGATTACTGTCGCGACATTACACATTATTTATGCATATTATTTCGATGCGAGAGATCGGAACGAGAGATGTTTGATCGATATCCGTTGAATGGAATGGTGACCTAGTTTTCTTCCCGGTGTTGATATTTTTGGGAACATGCGATAGAAATCGATGAATGGACGATGTTCATAATGACATGGCTAGAAAGAAGTTGACTGTGATCACGAGTTAAAGTGAAGTATGAAAAAAGAAGACATGCTGCTACTACCTCAAATATATTGGGATAACGCCAGGAGAATGATGATGAAGACTAGTGAACATTGCAGAGACAGTTAAAGAAAAGTTGAAACAAAATCGTTTGGCTAGGTATTGTAATATAATAAAGAGAGATAACATGAAATGCATGTAACTAAAAGAGTTATAATTAAAAATTTATGTTGATGGACGGAGAGAAAAAGAGGAAGACAAAAGAATACATAAATCGATTGAAGTGAAAGAAAAAGCAGTGAATGATTAATTTACGACTGACAGGGAAGACTGCACTAAAACACCGTCTATTCCCGAAGACAATGAATATGAAAACAGTAAGACCAAGTTAAGTTCACATGTAACTAAGATTGAAGTCCATAGTAGTCTGAAAAACCACTTGCAGTAAAAATAAGACTCAAAATCTAAATAGATAACGATCTATAGATTGAAGCCCATAGGTTAAGTCATTGAAGTCTAAAGGAAACCATCCATAAACTCCAATGCAAAACGGATAGATATCAAATAACATTCGATATTTAATCTCAACCAATAATGTCAGTGCGCAAAACGGTAACCCAATAACTAAAGCTATTAATATAACTTAAAGAATGTGTTCACATCAATTCCTAGCAATACAAGTTACGTTCCAACACAGCCAACTGCTCTATTAATGTCATAATTAGAAATAGCATCGATAAAGTACGCACTGTAGAACCAAACACAGTTCCATTCATACTACGAGTTATAATTATTTTATAACGGTAACCAAGAAACTAATAGTTCGTTGAAACGTTCCGTTCTCTATATGCAGGATGTTTTAGGTTTTATTAAAGGATTAGTCATCATCATCTTTTCCTTTCATAGAGAAGAAGCCTGGAGTCCCAGCAGTGGGAACATTTTAGGCTGATTATGCGTATGCATCATCATCTGCCTAGCCTTTTCCCAACTATATTGGATTCTTCTTTCAGTCTAACCGGATGTGCCCGTCAGGGCTGCAGGACGTTGTAAGAGATAGCGACCTAGACATAAAGGGCTAAAAAGGAACATGGGTGGTTTTTAGTCAGTAGAAGTCTGACACTCCCTTTCGCTCGGCCCCAGAGCGAAACGGGATATTTGATGATTGCCCACCCCCAAAAAAAAAGTCTAACCGGATGCAGTGAAACGTAGTATTTTACATGGAGTGACTGCCTATCTGCCCTCCACAACCCAATTAGTATTGGGTAATATGATTGGTAAGACTGGTCGTTAGACATTCGGGCCTCTGACTTGTGACCACCAGCTGTTACGGCTGTCAAAGATCTACAAATGGCCGCTGGGAACAACGGCTTAAGATGCTTTTCGTGTCACGGAAGAAACTCAGTGGTCACTCATCCACGGATCAACCTAGGCAAGCCCAGCTTAACCTGAGAATTCGAGCAGCTGTTATTGTGTAGCCAAGAGCTTCTATTAAAGGATTATTAAGGTATGGATTAGACAACACCCACGCAGGCTTAGTGAAAGGAGATCCGAATGATAATACTAATGCATCCAGAGGTACTCTCTTGGTTGGTATGCAACTAAAGAAACAATGTAAATAACCATCTAATAAATAATACAGATGTTGTTTCAATCGAGTTCCATTCACGATTGATCGATGACCTAGTGGTACTTGATCGACAATCGAAATACGTTGTGGAACATGTACCTATCTAAGTTAATGAGAGCTAATTTATAAAAAAAACTATAATGCATTTTTACTTGTTCTATCACAAACATAACACTATGCCTGTAATCCATGAAGGGGTTCCGTAGGGGGGGGGGTTCCTGGTGTACCCATTAGTAAACCCACTTTTCGCCAGTTATGTTTAAGTCCTATGTAATGGGGGTGACAGCCTAGTGACATCAACCAAACTCAAATCCAGACTCCGTGGCTACTACTGAGAAGTTCCCAATGTTAAAACCCCAATAACACTACCCGACCTGGCAATCGAACCGAGGACCTCAAGCACAGTAATTGCGCTTACGACCACTAGACCTGTGGGGCAGCCAGAAAATTGCTCTTGTAAAAAGTAATACTAACTAACCAAGATTCAAACCGTTGAACGAGTCCAGTTTCTAAACAGACACGCAGTTATGGGAAACCACGTACAATATTGAATCTGTCGCTACAATACCTGACTACATATTGAATACTAAATGAATCTATTTTCTCTTACGATACGTTGAAACACTCGCTCGTACAATACGCCACGGTAGATATAGCTTACCTGCAAAGAGAGAAAACAACATTGAGTATATTTGAAAACATGTACGTGTAACATCAATACTACTTTTATACATATAACTACGTAGAGGTTCTAACACTTTAAAACACTATTGAATATTAAATACGCAATATATGTCGATAGTAAATAAGGTTCATTATGCAAATAAGCGTTAAAGAGGCGCATCTTATAGGAAAAGTTGTCAAACTAGTCACAGCAGTAGTATTAGGTATGGTTAATTTCACTCTCACAAGTAATGTGACTGTAATAACGAATATAGATGCAAATGTACAAAAAAAAACAGATTTAGTTAAAAATTAATTACTTTAATATCATAGCATAACTAAAGATGCAAAAAACACAACGCTATGACTAAATCCTTTATGTAGTCAAGAACACCAAATGCAAGAAACAAAGGGTATGAATCACACAAAAAAAATGATCCTTATTGAAGAGTTAACAAAGAAACAGAATTCAATTAGCATACAACGTATAATACCGATAAAAATCAACCAACCAGAAGAAAAGAATTACACAACGAGGGATTTTCACCAAACCTACTTACGCATATCAAATCGATTCAGAGTCGTTTATTGAGGAAACAATAGCGATCGCAATAGCCAAGAACAATGAACGGAAGATCGGCCGGCATATATCCATTGATCATGTAACATCTGAATTTGATTTAAAGATATTTGCCGTTGGTTATGGTCCAGCAGCAACATGAATTATTGTTGTCTGCGACCCATGAGTTAGCTATAGAGGAATGCTAATTGTTGTTTTGCTATCATTCATAATACTAGATGAAACAAATGCGCTTGAGGAAATACAGCTAGGCTTTGACGTAGAAGTTCTTAAATTCATCAATTTGGAATTGCTTGATGAGCTTGAAAGCGCCGTAGCTACAAAATTAAACAAACACAACAAAGCCTGTGGTATTGATGAATCATAAAAAAAAAATTAGGTTACGGACCCTAACTTTCTGGAAGATCGTAAAAATTTGCGTCTCAAACAAGCATCTCAAAAATGCGAAAACAAAGGGATAATAAGTTTCTTCCGCTTGATGTATATCTGGGATCGTTTGACTGACGTCTGCGCAACAAATCCGAGATGGATGTAATTTAGGCCTTTCACGCCTATGGACGCAACCAACCGTGTGTTTTGGATATACAACGCCTTGTAAACACAAATTGGTTATTACGGTAAGGAAAGATATCGTGTTGAAACGCAGGAAATGATGGATCTTTGACCCGAATCAGAAATAACTGTGGAGATTATATAATATATACGAAACTGATTAGTTTTGATTTGAGGTTTTCTATTTCAATGCCATTTTATCTTGCTATAAACAGATGTTTTGTAACGTCAGGCTGACAAGTGATGCCAATAAATAGCGATGATAATGATGATGACGGTGGCACGTTTAAAACGGTAGTGTTTGATGATAGTCGATCATCGAACAATTTAAGTGTAATGTTATATCAGAATGCACGATTCGCGAGGCCATTTAACGGAGCAGTAACAGTATCGTTAATCATTTCTCGTGGTAAAGCAAGAGTTTTTGTAATAAAAATTATGAAAGCAACCTATGATCGACGGGTACCATTGTTAGATGATTAATTTACCCGATGCTTTTGAATACGTTTTAATTTTGGACTGTTTATGTACTTTTTTCTATTCAAATCGAAGCGTGATGATGTTGCAAAAAATGAACCTTCCTAGATGTTTACAAAATAAACCAAAAGTTTTCTCGACATCATTTCAATGCTTGCAAATCCTCGTAATGCATGATAATAGTTTGCGATGTTTATTCATAAACCCCTTTGTATGCAAGTAGTACCTTTTCCCTACTAATAAAATGAAGGCTTACTTGACTGAACCAACAGACTTCCCATACATCACAGTAATAATATTGAATTAAGCTTAGTATGAAGGTTTCCATTTTGCACATTAAGATGCACTAAGCACATAACGGCTTGAGAAAATTGCATAGTGGGCGGAAAATTATATTAAATTCATCGTACAACCCTATTGTGTGTAGGGCGAGTGCACAGGCGCGGGCCGGGGAGTCGCACTGCGGGGTGGGCGTCCCCATTCATGGCTGCGTCTGAATAGGGCCATAAACGCAAATTGCAGGGCTGGTATTGTTGCATGCGTATTCAGAGCAGCGGTGTTCCCGTGTTGCGTGTAAAGCGAACGTGTTGACGCGGCGTCATGTCGCCTGCCTACGTCTGCTTGTTTTGTTGTTTCCGACATCAAAGTGTTGATGAGAAATGAATGAACGCGTGGATTTGTGTCACGTTTTTCTGTGGGAAATATTTTTACGAAACATGAGAAAACTAGGTCCGTGTTGGTAACGTGACATATAAGAGAGTGAATTGTTGCTGTGTCTATCTATTTCTTTTATAAGGATTTATATGTGCCAATCCATGACAAAATATCCAAACATACCTACTCCATATTTTATAAGCTACTGCTCTACAAATCAAAACAATACCACATAACTATTATACCTATGCCTATTGCTCCCAATAACTGCAACTTCGCAAAATGATGGCCAATAAACGCGGCCTGTCTTTGGGTGATTCCGTACAGTCGTGGCTTGTCTTCGGGTGATCCCGCCTGCGCACGCGTATTCTTCCGCACAGAACGTTGTTCTTTAATTTTCCACTAGCTTTTATGCGCATTTGTGAATGTTTGCGTCTTATTATGTATGCGTTCTTTGGTGGACAGTGGTACTGCGTATCTTTTTAAATGTCAGTGGCTATCATAGTGTCCATTAATTAACAGTCAAATGGTTCCATTTTGTACTAAACCATAACCATTTTGACAGTTAATCGATGGACACTATGATAGCCACTGATATTTAAAAAGATACGCAATAGGCCTGCTGATCCCCATGCAACTAATAAAATTGTGAAATCGTTTTTTGCACAAAAAAACAACTAGATTTTGTCCGAGCTCGCCATTTACAATTACAGTTTTATCACACGAACATAATCTATTATCCACGTTGTATATACGCGTAAACCTTTTACAGTAATAATTTAGCGTCATCACATCAAGCTAGGTGTCATCAAAGCTCACACCGATTACGACATTACTTTACTGTAAACTTTATAACATAAAGGAAATTGTAAGCTCTAACGGTCCTAGATAATTTCCCACAAATATTTTATAGGAAAATAAATGGAGTTGTTACCCTCTTGCATCGTCTCGATGAAAGGTAATTCAGTTTTACATAGGAAATGGTAAACATAATGTGATCAAATTAGAATCTCGTTTCCTTTTGATAATATTAGAAGAAACCTCGGAATATTATGAAAGCAATAAAATAGAGAAATAACGAGAAATGTAAGTAAATACAATTTCTTTGACAACTTTCTTACTCGAATAATCGAAAAACGTCTCAATTTCGTAATTAAAAATATACAAACAAATTCGATTTCGTAATCGTATTTTATGACGATTCGAATGCGTGGGTGTTAATCGAATTACAATTATAAATTATCTACAATCGATAAAGTTTGATGGTCTAATAGTGTTTAGGCGAGTTTCCCCGACTCACATGCTTGCTCGTGAGACGTGAGATTCCCTCCAATTACGACCACTCATACCGAGCCGACATGGTTCGTTTACTCAACTATTTATAAGTTAACGCACATTCTTACTCGATACCTATAACTAAATCGAATGAGTGATTTGCCGCTATACAACGTCGAATAGTCGATTATTTAATTGAAGTATGAAACTCGATAAAGAATTGAAGTGATTTCATAAAACTTTATCTGCATTTAAAATATTAATTTCATCTACTGCAATTAGACAAAGAATGCGTATTAATTATTCGGAAGCGCCTCATTAAGACTATCATTAAAGTTTTAAGATTGCATGACTGTCTACTTGTATAGACAATGAAGTAGCCTCTTTTAACTGATTTCCTGTCAATAAAGTCTGACTTACAAAGAACATTTTTGTTCCTTTCCTCACTAACCAAACAAAGGAATACTTCAAGTTATTGAAGGATTCGCTCGGTAATTATTTCCTTCAAGAATTTTACTGTGGGCTACCTAAGCTACGTTAAGATTTATTAAAATATTTTCTATCATTAAATCTGTACACCTGCTTTTAATTACTGTCAAAGAAAGTATCGTTTGAAAGAGATTATTATCAAAATGATAGCTAGTAATGACGGAATCAATTTGTAGAACAAATTGCCTGGCCACAATTAAATACTTTCAAAAGTTTATTTGTTTAAATTGTGTACAAATTGCAAACGTTATTTCGGTTAAGTAATACGGAGTTATTTATAATCGGAACATTTTTTTTTTTTTTTAATTGGCCAATCGGTTTAAAAAAGCAATTAGGTAAGTACGATTATCATTCTTGATATTATATGAATGAACCTTAAGTAAATTTTGATATATATTTTCATCATAACATCACGTCTGTAATTTCCGAAGGGTACAGCAGAGGTGTACCGTATCGCACACACACATAAAAAAAAGTATTTTCTTGAATAAAATAAAGAGCTTTAAGTGCGAAACATGTCGAAAGCTACCAAGTTATGTATAAACCAGGAATTGCGGCTGTATCTCACTGGATAACGTTCTTGGCAAGGATCCAACGTGACAGGACGAAACACGAAATTGCGGAACACATCAAAGATTTCGATCACAAGTTGTCTGAACATTGAAGTATCAGCTGCTAATATAAGAACTAACATGTTATACTGATTGTGTCGTCAGTGTAACCGTAAAATTATAATTGTAGCCATAGTTGCACATAGATATTTTAGTGTAACCATAAATGGAACTAACATTGCCATCAATTTTTTTTATATATGTCCCTTAATTTCACAAATTATTAAGTACGAACAGCGCCCCTTGACAATGACATTCAAGCGCTAAATGTTTTATTTATATTTTAATTTACAATTTTCAATTCAATTTTCAATTAAATTGATACATTCGTATACAAAAATACACATCATTTTACAATCTCAGTCCATATTAAGTTATTCGAGAAAGTACATTTTAAAAAATGAAACTGCAATTGGTGACGGAGCAAATACATTATTGATAGAGTGGCTTTTTATGATATTGTACATTACGAGTAATAATTTTATTACTAAACTCCCATTTCAAGTGAAAGTGTATATATTTTTAAGATAATGTGACATTGCATATTTTATTGTGGTGTTTTTGCTATCAATCTTTTGTACAAGAAATGCGTGTTTAATAAAAACTTCTCATCTTTACTTGCAGTGTAATTGAACTTTTAGTTTTGTGTCTTTTACGAGACTTAAGGCTACTACACACGTTACGATAAATCGTTACGATTGGACGGTACAGTTTAAACTGTACAGTTTAAACCACATGTGTGTATGAGGAAAATCTTTACAGTTTGTCCGATTGCAGCACTACGAAAATTGTGCAGTTTAAACTGTACCGTCCGATCGTAACGTTTGTAGCAGCTTAGGTGCAATGTTTTCCCAGAACTTGACTAGAAAATTTCGATCACAATATTATATATTTTTTAATATCTATGGAGTCCGGATTTGTGCCCGTTTGATGACAATAGGCTCGTACCCTATTAGGGTCGGCCCTTCCGGGATTGTAGGCGTAATGTTATGTTTACTTAAAATCACGCCGCGTTTCTAAGCGCTTCATGTAAGTGAGTCCTTAACTTCAAACGTAAGATCTTTACCTCCCGGCTCACAAACCCATCCATTACCGCAATCATTAAAGACATTACCCGCAACAATTTTCTCCTCTACCCACACTATAAATTCCCTCTACAACATTTAGCTCAAAAAGATAACATTAATAACATTTTATTACCATTAAGATCTAACCAGTACCTTCCTCGATAATATTACGAATAAGTATATTAACCTTAAAACATACGTTTTTAATGAGTGCATTTGCGCATATTTTAATGTTTTCCGAGCAAGTACCGTTCCGGTTTCTTGGGCAAAATTTCATAGATTCCAAGTCTACGCATGCAATGGAAAACGTGTGTTAGTTAAAGAAGTAGAAACTGGCGATGTACCTAAACTATCCGCATTTCTAGAGAGCAAATAGAGCGTCAAGAAAGTCCCACTTCGAATGGCACATAATTTTATATCTAGACTAATATTTCCAGTTAGTATTGACCTCTTGTGAGTATGGGAACGTTTGGTTGTGAGAGTTCATCAAGTGGATGGAATCCGGTTCACAGACCGCAAAAAAAGGCTTTAGCTATAAACAGTGAAATTCACATGATGGTAATGAATGAAAAAGTCGTGTTTGCAAGTGCAAGTTTTAAAACGGTATATTACGATACATATTTTTGCAAGTTTCATTCTGAAAATTGACAGATGTATTTATCATTAAATTAAACTAGGACATGAGTACATGAGACAGCCATATAATGAATGGTCAAATATTGTGACCTGTCATCAAGTGACCCCGTCAGCCAGATGGATCGTCAATTGAAGTTTATGTTTATTAACTGAACCAAGTGATATTCTAAACAACACTCTGATGAAAAGGTAGATGGATTGTGTGAGGAACAACATGAAAGCAAATAATAACAACAAACGGAACATAATTAAGGAGGAGTATTATGGGACACAGTTCTGTATCTACAAAAAAACAACACAGTGCGGCAGCGGTTCCCAGTTACTTATTACAAAATTCTCCATGAACCATTAAACTTGTAGAATCGTAAGCAGCTTTCCACCATCCCACACTTCATCATAATGAGTGACTGATATCATTACAAGTCACCACTCAACACGAAACAAATTCGCATCTAACCGCATAACAAATGAGATAAATGTACACACTAATGTCCATGCACTCGATCAATCAATGAATGTCCGTGTAATCTCAACGACCATTCATCATATGAGCATTCAAACAAGACTAGCAAGCTACTGGTCTAGTAGAAATTAGCCCGACCAGTGTCAATTACATGTGGTATCAAGTTTCGTTGCGGGATCGCTATCGCGTATCAATGAAAGGGAAACTCTATTGTTTGGTACGAACGGTAGTTTTACCGCAAAATATGCCCATTGTAACGGTGGGTACTGATGGTTGTCGCACACCACGTTAAATATGACAACTTTTGGTTTTGCGTCAATAAGTCGACTCGAGTCGAGTCCAAAACGTTACGTCGCCAACCATCGGATCACCATCTTTATGATCGATCGGATTAAAGTCCCTTAGACAAGTCGACAACCAATTTTAGAAAAGTCAAGCCAATAGGGGATCGAACTGAGTCAAAAAAATATGATTTTAATTAGTCCGTCAGAATATCGAAAAATGTTGGTTACGTGTTTTTTCTATTATCAAATTAATAAAATTGACGATGATAAGACGCGTCAAAGATCATGAGTGGGGGGTTGTGACGTCATTTGTAGATAAAAAATGTACTAACATGTGACGTTTTCGAGGATTTCACCAGTTTTCGAAGCACTGTATCGTCTTAATTTTTTTGTATATGTGGAAAAAGAAAAATTACGTGTTCAATATTTTTTGGAAATCTATCTGACGGACTAATTAGTTTTTTTTGTCCAATCCCCTATTCTGAGGGCCATGGGGGGCAACGGCATATCTTTAAACTTTATATTTGTTTTCTCATGATGGAGACGCTCGCCCTTCTGACTGCCAACCCTGAATCACCTGAATGTGATGTGTTTGGGAATTAATGTAGCAAGATGATGCGTATATTATATTATTATTATGTCTGGTGTTCTGTGAGAGAAAGTATGCAAGAGTTATGTTATGTTACTGTTACACATTACACATTTGATTTAAACCATTAAACTGTATGTTTTAGTAATTTGTTTCTATATTAATTATTGTAATTGATGTTACGCCGTTTTAATTGACTAACTATAAATAAATAAGAGATATTTTTCTTTACCGATTTTTTCACCAGTGCAGTGATGACTAAGAGCTTGCATATCAAAGCCTTACTCGGGTCTAGCTGACGTTGTTAGACTTGATGAACGATTGCCTTGATAACGGATTTTTGCGCTTATTCAAATAGAGTATGCTATGGCGTTATGTCAATATGCGACTTCATACCAGCTATGTGTATTGGTATTAGGTATTCGATATGAGTTGCACGTCGAGCGGGCTGTTACCTATAGCAAATATTAGGAACGTGTATTTGGACGACCGTTTCTAAATACAACCTTAAGTATTTGTCATTCATCTTCAAGTGGTTATTTAGCTAATAATTGACTGGTTTATTTACTCCAAATCGATTGAGCTCGTGGCCAAATAATAACAGTCCTATTCGTGCCTCACAGGAAACTTTGGTCCCAGCTGTCATAATTAGATATTTGACAGCCGTTACGATTAGTCAGAAGCTAAAAGTCTGACATCCAGTCTTACTAAGGGGTATCGTACTATCCAGTTACTGGGTTGTGGAGGTCAGTTAGGCAGTCGGTTTATGTCATCATCATCAGCCTATTAATGTTCCCACTGCTGGGACACAGGCCTCCTCTCTTTTGAGAGGGAATGGGCTATAATCTACCACGCGGGCCCAGTGCGGATTGGTATATCTGTCACATGTCTTCGATTTTTTTGGTTGACATGCCGGTTTCCTCACGATGTTTTCCTTCACCGTTTTGAGAGGAGCGGTGATGAAATAAATTAGAAAAAGTAATGTGCCTGCCTGGGTTCGAACCCACGACCTACTGTTCGTGAGTCGGGGCCGCCACCACTGGGCCACCGCTGCTCTTTCTGTCGGTTAATGTAAAATACTGATATTCAGCAGCATTCAGTTGGACTGTAATCGTCTCTGATATGCTTGAGAAAGAGCTCGATTTCGATTGGTAAAACTTCGACTCTTCTATAAATAGATGGCTTCAACAGTAAATAAGTATTGGTTAGCTATTAATATCCCATAAAAAATAAACAATTTCAGCCTACAATTTCCTTTAACATAAAAAATCGAAGCACGTCCTATTAATAGCTAACCAATAGTTATTTACTGAAGCTTTTATCGTCCATTTAGAAGGCAAAGCACGCGATGCGAAGTGGCCCTCTACAAATTACTTCACACATTATACAATTTGTGTTCCGGACCGATTTGTTAGCAAATTATACCAAATTATCAGTTCACTAACTTTTTAAGTGCCGCCGAGTTTTAAATATTTGTTGATTCTTGAACTTTTATGCGCTGGTTTAAAAAATATTGCTAATGAGAATAAAGGGAAAACTGTTTTGAAACGAGGATAGAAAAAAACGTTGCCCCACACTAGGAATTTCTCCTGTATCGTGGGTGCGTTCACAAACATTTAAACTCACATACACAAATACCCAGACCCGGAACAACTATCTGTAGGTCATACAAATATTTGTTCCGTGCGGGAATCGAACCCGCGCGACACGCAGCGCAGCAGTCCATTACTTGAGCCACTGCGCCAACCGTGTCGTCAATATTCTGTCTACAGCTTGGCAGGACCCCATTTTTCCCCGCCGTGTCTGTGTCTGTTGAGAATTCCGAATGAAATTCTAAACAGATACTTAATGTCTAAAATAAAAGAAGGATGCAGAGATTCCTACACTAAAAAATAATGCAGCTATTTAGGGAAGAGCTTATAAAAACAAAACATATTTTATGGATTCGGCTATGGAAGGGTCATTGCATGCTGCATGGTAATCTAAAAGTAGACGCAGTTTTATGTGAAGCGGATAAAATAGGTAAATCCACCTGTATCCTACTAATACATAGGCCACTAGCTGTTCGCCCGCGACTTCGTCTGCAAAACTTATGATAACTCGGATAATATGCATGACATAAAATAATGTATGTATGGCCTCTAGCACCTACAATTTACGAATAATGAAGCTTTCTAAATCAAATCAGTCTGCTAGTGAAATAGTTTTAAGAATTGGATTATTAGTTCCAGAGATTACCCCCCACATTCAAACTTACAAACAAATATTACCACTTTATAATAAAAGTATAAAAATGTAGGCATTATAAACGAGTAAGTATATATATTCCAACAGTGTATGATTCACTCACAAAACAAAAATATTCGGTACATTCGATTGAAACCCAAAAGCATTGTACTTTTCAACGGCCACTGACTATCCGATGATCCGTAAAATTAATGATGATAACTTTTTAAATTGTTTCCGATATACACACATCAAAAGTGTCTAGGGATCAACATATATTTTTGCAATAACTTTTCTCCTGATTGATATTAATTAAAATTTTCTTTAAGGATTCATCAAATAAAGTGTTTTCGTTTGTCACAGTAACGATAAACCAAGTCACCTTTGCATTAATAAAGAAATTTGCCATTTTCCTAATAAAGGGATTTTTGACATTTGAACCACCAACATTAAAGTTCGAAAAAAAGACTGAAATAACAGTTTTCTTTAAAATTTTATTGGGTAACTTAAACAATTAATAATCCGTGTTTCTACCGCGAACACTAACAACACAAGAACATCGGTTTGGCATACTCAAAATGAGTTCATCCAAATCACGCTGTGGAATGGCCGCCCATGTTCGTTGCAACAACAAAAAAAGGTCTTCTTGCGACTGGATACCCTCCATATTCGGCAGAGCTTTTCTCTGTAGCATATCCCATGCATGCTCAATCGGGTTCAAGTCTGGCGACTGAGCAGGCCAGGGCAGGACATTGATGTTAGCTGCGGTGAGAGTCTGTCTTACAACTCTTGCGGTGTGCGGTCGTGCATTATCATGCATTAACTGAAATAAGGGACCGATTTGCACTTGTAGAGGAACGATGACGTCTGATACAATCGTCTCAGCATAAATTAGTTAGGTTGCCTCTGATCCAAATCAACTCAGTTCTTCCGCCGATCCAAATACCCGCCCATACCATGATGGTTCCACCACTATAAGGATGGACTTCCTGGCAGGATTTTAATCGCTGTTGGCGTCCAGGGGTTCTCCAGTGTCGTATACGTCTTGTATCCGGTCTCATACCAAAACGAGACTCATCAGAAAAGCACACGAAACGCCATTGTTCTTCTGCCCAATTTCTGTGTTCAAGAGCCCATTGATATCGAATCCTACGATTGTTCATTGCTATAGGTGGTACCCGTAGCGGTCTTCGGGAATGAAGGTTCACTTCATGCAAGCGGTTTCTGACTGTTTGGTCGCTAATTAAGTTCCCTGAAGAGTGATGAAGCCTCACGGCTAACATCATGGCGGTTATTGTTGGAGCTCTTCGAGTTAAGATTTGAATGTATCGGTCTTGCCTCCGTGTGGTGCAGCGATACCGTCCTCCATGGCGCTCAGTCACGGTACCAGTGCTTCGGTAACGTGTCCAAAGTCGACTGATAACACTCTGACTTGTATTCAGAGCTAAAGCCACAGTACGTTGCCGGGAACCAGCTTCTATCATTCCCACGGCTCTGAGCATTTCTTCCCTGCTTAAATGACGTCGCCGCTCCATAATAACGTTGGTTTTAATCAGTAGTAGGGAAACAGTAGCACTAATAATGTCTTCAATGCGTTGTATGTTTTTATAGGGAAAATATTGACAGCTGATTTTCATCTTTTACTCGAATTTGATTCACAGTTCCTGATTCAAATTATGAAATGCACCAAAAAGGATCCATATAAATTTATAAAATCATAAATTTATTACAAAGCCACATCTCAATCTCAAGAAATCCGCATAAAAATGCTTGATCCCTAGACACTTTTGATGTGTGTATTTGCGAACAATGCCTGAAAGAGACAAAGCGGCACATCCTAAAACAATTGAAGGTCGGAGACAATGTATCAATGAATACAACCAATCACCCAAGTTATTTCAGTACCACAAAAAGTCTCATGCAACTTTCGTGTCTATTTCAAAGTGTCATAGAAGCGATAGTGGAGTGAATAATTTTGAATTGTTGGCACGCACGTGTCATATCCGTTACAGGAGTTATAGACCGTGGCTAAAGCTATTGAATGTAAGATAAGTGTGGGTTATAGAACATGTGTGTTCGTGTGGCTAATATGCAAGTAATATCATATAATTAATAAGTAATCGCTTAATATTAGCTAGCAATTATAGCAAAGAGAGATGTGCTACGAAGAAAAAGCTGGTTTTAATATTTTTAATTAGATTTTAAAATTACTCGTAAAGTTTGCAGCTGCTATCATCAAATTATTGCGAAAATACAACACGTAACATCACGCCTATAATCCAACATTTCGCCGGTTATATTTAAGTTCCATGTAATTGGGAGCGACTCTATTGCCATCAGACGAGCATGAATCACTACTCCGTGGCTGCTACTTTTTTTCATGGATAAACCTAATAACACTTTGCCTAACTCGGAAATCGAACTCAGGACGTCGTACCTACAGCTCGGCAGTCAAAGAGTATAATACACTAGCGTAATTGGCAGACGTCGCGTCGTCCTGCCCGGACTGTACCGCCACATAGGTACCGGGTCCAGTTGTGAATCTAAACCATTCTCATATCCACTCGAACATACACACGTACAGTAATAGAATTATATATATAAAGAAGATATATATTATAATATAAATTAACTAGCAAAACTCCGGAAGAGCAACATCTCCATATTTGTAAAAATTTTGACCTTGTACCTTTACAAAAATAATTAGTCCAAAATAAAATTGTCATCAAAACAAGGAAATTCACAATAACCCTAGAACAGATCTATATAATTGCGAAATAACCCCATAAATCCTGACTCAATGCTACGATCAAATAATTAATTACACCAATCAAAATAACATCGCACCAACATTTGTACGAAAACAGTGAGTTCAACAACTAAATTGTTTAATCGCTTGCAATTTAACAATTGTCAAGAGACTTCCTTAAAACCATGATATAGTTTGGTTTCGAAGAACCGTGAGTAATTCTAGTGACTAAGTATTAAATGACTGCTTTGTTTAGACGAAAAAAAAGTACATTAATTTGTGTCACAAGTAACTGTAACACAAAGATGACTCCTAAGTGTCCGCTCTTTCAAAATATTATGAAAGTAAGTAGGCAGCCGCTTGGGCTTTCATCTTTAAAGATCTTAAATCATTTAGATCTCATTTTTCATCGTTCGAAAGAGCTTTTAGTTCTATATATTTATCTTTTGAACTATCTTCTTTTATTTTTGATGTAAGTAGCTGCATTGTTTGTAGCATAAGATTTATTGTTGCTTTTTGTAGACTACTTCGTTGGTTTAGTGGTCGTAAGGGCCGTTGTCTATGAGGTCCTGGGCCTGCAGTCTCAACAAAGATAGCGATCGCTTTACGACAAAATTCGGTCGCAAAGCTATAACGATGCGGATTTAAGTTGGTAGCCAATACCGGCGGGTCGCGTCCGGCTCACGTCCACCTTAAATCCGCATCGTTATAGCTTTGCGACCGAATTTTGTCGTAAAGCGATCGCTATCTTTGTCGAGACTGCAGGCCCTGGATTTGATTACCAGTTCGGCCTATATAATGCTATTGGATTATTTTATAGGAATTTGTCAGACGCAGCCGCGGAGTCCGGATTTGTGCCCAGTTGATGGCAATAAGCTCTATAATAGGCGGTCTAATAAATGAGACTTAAACATTACTGGCTCAATATTGATGTTCTAAACGGCACACCCCTGCCTAACTCATCTGGGATTACAGGCGTAATGATACGTTGTTTTGTAGATATTTCCGTGTCAGAAAAATGTTTTAAAAAGCTTCATGATTACCAAACTATAATCAACATAATATGTAAATGCCTTTTAAACTTCAACGGAAACCCTCATTGGACACACGATTATAATTCACTTAAAACTTCAAAGTGAAATGATGTCTACAAGGAAACTAACTACAGTTTAAAGTCATAACTATCTGTGACATCGCACGTCAGTAGCTAAACCCCAGTTCTCTAGTAAATCTAAGTTTCGCGTCAAACCGGTGTTTATCTAACTTTCATTTCACACTGCTTTACCTCGACTTGAACAAAAAATAATAACGTCTCATTTGACCGTGTTTACAAGATGTGTCTGGGCTTACTTTAGTACGTACCTAAGTGCATGAAATTTGTTTAAGGTGTGACACAAATTAAAGGTTCCATCAAAGAAAGAAGAAAGAAAAAGCATTTATTGGTTTCACACTGGACAGAACAAATTGACAAAAAAATAAAAATTAAAAGCTTAAAACATGAAGAGAAACACTTAAAATTAGGACATACTCGGCCTTATTACAAAAGTGGTTAAACCTGGGTTTAACTTAGACTTGGTTTATCTCGCATGCTGTCACTTTCTTTTAAATATTATCGAAATGAGACGGCATGCGAGATAAACCAAGTCTAAGTTAAACCCAGGTTTAACCACTTTTGTAATAAGGCCGATTAAGTTTAAATTAAAATTAGTCCCGTTTGAACCCAAAAGTCACTATCTCAGCATGTTGCTGTAACATTGTCAAATGTCACAGCGCTGGTATTCTGATAGGGCCCAAGGTAGGGATCAAGGTATTCTCATCGACTGTTGAGCAGATTGTCACATTACATATGACTGTCAAAGAATGAAAGTTGGGATCTTGAGACCTACACAAGTTGATGGTCACTTTGATAAGCGTCAATTTGCCCTAATTCGAGTATACCAGTAATCCCATCAATAGGCCATCGTTAACAATCGGAATTGCGTATTTTCGCTACACTTTTTAGTCATTAAACATTATGGACCCCCTGAATTCCCGTTGAACTTCATTTAAAAATGAGTACAAGTTGAAAACTGTGTTGGAAGTGGAACTTCTGCATTATATCTTAATCTAACTGTAATTGATGTACGTGACAGATGTGCACATAACTCTCTGCGGTAATAAACCCTATCTGGATGTAGATCATCGTGCACCTGTAAATTTAGACGTAGTATGCGCATGCACACGCTTCACTCACGATTATACCGCCATCCCGTTAAAGCTCGTCACACACGCCAGCTTTTACTACTTTAAACATGTTTAATACTCTTTTATAGCTACATTATACATAACATAACATCACGTATGTACTTCCGGAGGGTTTCGTTAGAAGTGTAACTATTTTATTTTACCAGAAGCCTCTAAGAAGACTCTTGAAGAATCAAGCAATACATCAAGCGTAGGTATATAAGCACAGGTAAAAGTCAAATCAAATCCATTAAATTGGCCAAAAAGTAGGTTAACAGTGTTAGGTCTTACAGCTACAGCAGACAGATGATGGAGAGATATTCAAAAGTATCCACCAAATTACCTACTTTTTAATACCAAATACAAATGTAACTCGTCGCGAAATTCCGGCCGAATTTGAATTGTCATCGACACGCTAAGAAGAACAATACTAAATACATTGCAGTTGCCCTGTGCGACGGCCTTTAGTCAGTCCCATCTACAAGGTACCACTTTCCTAATCTCCGACAATTTTGGGAAATATATTCTCAAATGTTAATATAATGTTGATTGTTGACACTTTCGCAGTGACCGGCCGCGGCGTGTGAGCAAGTTTGTCGACAACTTCAACTGGTAGAATGTTTGTTTTCCTCACTATTCGTCTAGCCAATGGCAAATGAGTTGTTGACGGAACGCGGGAATTTATTATACAAACAACAGTTTGCTTTTACCCTTAAATTGGGTCTTATTATGTTTATTCGCTTTCATATAAATTTTATTCGGAAAATTCCAACGTTTGCTTAAACTAATCGATTTGTATTAAAGTTCCTTTTTATTAGAAATCGCTAACTCAAAACGCTTTTGCTTGACTTTATTTAGAGGCCGTATTAAGTCGCGACTAACCTTAGCTCGTTCCATCGTGGACCTCATCTCTGTCTTTAGGGCAAGGAGCAACCAGAGTTTATATTCATCATCACCATCATCATTTCAGCCAAAAGACGTCCACTGCTGGACATAAAGCTCCCCCAGGTGCCGCCACATTGACCGGTCCCGTACGTCTCGTCTCGTCTCTTTATATTAAAAGTTGATAAACAAAAGAATACAACGTGAATTCCTTCCTTTTCACACTCTGCATTGCTCCAATATCCATATTAGGCTACTTACAAACTGAACAACCCGTGAAACTCGATCCGACAGACGCACCATAAAGCCTAAACCCGCGATAATCCGTACCAGTGTGAATTGCACTTTATATCAACGTCGGCCATTAAATCATCGACCCACTGCAACAACTGAGCCCTTTGATATTTTATATCTTTTGCATCTTTATTGTCCAACATAAATCTTAGAAGAGCACTGATTGGTTACTCGATAAAAGTGTATCGGCTGTCATTCGTGTTGGTGTAGAACATTTTATGATTAATGTAAATAACTTTCTATCAACCGTGGCGTTTTTTTATATAATTGTTATTTATGTGAAATATAATAATTTATGTAACGTTATTACTTTTTATAATTGAGATTGATTGTATCGGGTCATGCATGTTGGAAATTGAAGGCGGATTGCTAGAAGATTTCGGATTTGGATAAGCAAATGATACCATCTTAATTTTAATGAGATCATCTATCGGAAAGATTGTGGAAAATAATAAAAAGACATATTATAATCAATTGGTTCAATTTCTTTTATACGCGGAAAACATAAGTTTTAAAAGAGATATTTTAATCACAGAATAACACGTCTGTAATCCCAGAGAGTAAGGCAAAGGTGCCTTTAGTGCCACTTCTGTCCCATGTGAAAGGTACCTATTCCCATCAACCGGGCACAAATCTAAACTTCATGGCTGATACTTCGAAATTCCTAATGGAAAAACCCATAAACAATTTGCCCGAACCGGGAATCAAACCAACTATTCCAACAAGGCAGTCAGTCTATTCTGAGTACCTCGATTTTAATGTCTATAACAAATAAGCCGGCGGCGGTAGTGACAACAATGACCATAAGATAACATCTGAATCACACAAGATAATTGCACGCAACTATTATAAATTGAAAGTAAATAAGCAACAAATTGAAATGCTTTGTGTAAAATAAAATGGCTGCCATTTCACGCTTTATTTGTAGCGTTATTATAAAACACTTTTTGTCCTATTGTCCTATGCTTAACACGGAATTTATTCACTGTGTAATTATTACTGTGCACATTTTTAAAGTAACCCGTGAAAAATGATTTATTTTCCTTTTGAAACATGCGAACAACACTGTATAATTAAACAGAATGTTTCTGAAAGCTTATATCTACAACTAAAACATTTGTATGTTTGTAACGAATAAACTCAAAAACTTCTCGGCCGATTTCAAAAAATCTCCGCCCTTAAGAAAGCTACATTTATCCCTGATTATTTTTGTAAAAAAGTTTTTTTTTGTAAAACTTTCCAAAACATTATTATGCTAGATTACGCACTCTAGCAAACTTAACATAATTACAAGACGCGCTTTAGATTATCTAAAGCCAAAGGCTAAGATGCTAAGATACAAATCAAGCAAGGGCCAGCCTACAATGTAGGTAATAAAACTAGTAACACATCTTTGTAAACTAGATGATTTCAAGACGTGTTTGCAAATTACTGACTACCAGATCCCGCGTAGATACAGACTCTTAGCCACCCGGCGACACTTGCAGGAAGAATATATAAGACACCATGGCCATGAATTATTAAGTGTATAAAAGATGCTAATGATTAATAAGCAAGGATTAGAACGATTAACAACTCGTCCCTGTGTAACTTAGGGTCTAAAGCGCTAGGCCCCAAACAATACCATAAAGAAAGTCTATTGCATTGCAAGCTACAAATATCACTCTGAAATCTGAATTTTATCATAGAAATACCTTGAATTTTATCATAGAAAGACCTACTAACTGAGAATCCAACCTATGAACCCACATACTCTATTAGGGAACTTCACCAAAAAAATCTAATTAGTCCGTCAGATAGATTTCCAAAAAAATAGTGGACACATATTTTATCTTTTTTTACGTAAACAAAAGCTGAAGACGATACAGTGCTTCGAAAAGTAGAGTCAAGTCGTGTAACATCACAAGGTTAGTACTTTTTCAACTACAAAGTGACGTCACAAGCCCCGACAAAAAACACGTATTCAATATTTTTCGATAATCTAACAGACGGACTAATTCGATTTTTTTGGTGGAATACCCTGTTCCACCATTTGCCAGTAACATAAACCATGTAAAACAAACCGACAATACAAAGTGCTACAATCACTATCTCGCTAAACACCCTACCGATCGGCGACGTTCCGTCTCATGTCCAGCGATTTGTAACATTCAACTCACAATGGCTCATTAAACTGAAAACCAACTGGTACACCAACTTTCGCCTTATTGACTTCGCCTTCCAATATTTTCAAGAATGTTTGGAACTGTGCGACTATCGCAGCATCGAATCCGCTTTTGTTGTGTATCTATGGTTGTGTTAATTGACGTTAATATTGAGCTGGATAGTTGAAATGGCTTGAACAAAGAGGCATCGGAATGCAGACCAGATAGTGGTCGAAACGTGGAAGCTTTCAATGCGTTTGCTTTTGTGGTATTTCAGTACAAATCTGTTAAAGTAATGTTATCAGTTTCTAAATCATTTCAGAAAGAAGTTTCAAGAAAATGAATCTGCTAAAGTTAAAAATGTAAGTGTAAGCAACTACAAATATCAGCATAATTAAAATCCACATCGAAAAAAAAATTGACAAATCCTGTAATAAATAACACGAAACTCATATATTTCACACCTCGGAACAAAGTTATTGATTTACAATGAAACACAAATAAATGACCACCATCCATTCCTCGGAGAGGTTCCTAATGACCAGCATCTAGCACTAAACAGCCCCAACAGTTCGCAGTTCTACGTAATATCAATCAAAAGTTCCTCATTACAGCCGGTTCAAACCTGCCTACTTCCGTGACCATCTTTTTGCTATTAGAAAGCAGGAATCCATAGGCATTTCACTAAATTGCAATTTATTTAATGTGGAATTGAAGAAAACATTTGAAATGTATGAAGGAACGTTGTTCGAATAACATTAAACTTATCAAAGGCGGTTTGTTGTGAACCACACTCGCTATGATGATCGAGTCAAATAAGCACCTATTAGTTTCTTTAGCCGATGTTTACGGGTATTTGTTAGCAATCTTCAAGATCGTTAAAGATACATTCAAGATACGGTTGAATAAAGCTTAAATACTTAAATTTTAATGTTATTCGTTGAAAGGCTTCAGTGGCTGGGATGCACCCGGGAAAACTTTTCATTGTCATTCTTTGTAAGTTTGTAAGTTTGTAGGTTTTCAAATGGTGAATGAACACCGGAACCTAGCAGTTTCAGCTTTCTACAGAAGTAATACTTAGTTACTAAATAAATATAGGCTCTTAGAAACAAACATCCGGTCACGCAATGATTTTACTGAACGTTATAAAGAACGAAACTCCAAATAACGGATTTACCATTATTTCTAAACGTTCTAAAAACTGATATTGACAATTCAGGAAATGCAAGCTACGCTAAACTTATCAGCGTAGTGCAACTCTATGTCGCGTCGATCAAGTCAAGAATTCAAACAAAAACTGTCCCACCATAATGCACATTCCATTAATGAAAAGCCATCAAATAATTAATTACATTTGCATACGACACGGTAAATACAGTGTGTAAAGATGGCGTCGCCCGTGTAATTACAAGTTCATAATCACAATGGAAGACAGTAATTAATCTTGGATGGATTCCAGTGATTTCCAGCGAGTGAATGCACAAATTGTGCGCGTGCGCCTGTGTAACGGGCCCAGCGATAATCGCGAGGCGATAAAAAAAGCGAAGCGAGCGCATAACGGATCGCGCGATGCGCTTGGCCCGTCATCGCGATCGGGGCGCCTAGGCCTGCGCCGCATGGTGCTCCACCAAGCGTCTTTTACTTTGTCATTACTTGTAATCAAACCATAACATCACGACTTTTTGGGTGCGAACGTGCTAAAGAGAAGTTTTTTTGCTGGCGTGTCGGCATTTTTTATTTGAAGGCGGAAATGAAATCGAAACGATTTTTTTTGCAATTGAAGCTTATTTATATAAGTGTGGCTGAGTTACGATACCCATAACTTCTAACAATGATTTATAAATGGTTTGGTTTGTGAAGTAGTTACGGATAGTTAAAATTAGATTTAGTTTATTCTTATAATTAAACCATCCGCGTAGAATAAGGGAGCTCATCAATCACTCGTATGATCGTATCGTACTAGCTTACTAAGAAACTCCGACACATAATTTAAAATTCTAATGCACATTAATTTTTAACGCTCACCACAGCCGTTTATAACATTACGAATAAGTAATTACACGTTAATTAAATTTTAAATAATTATTATAAATCATTGCTAATTGCTCCATCAGCAAACTGTGTATGGAAGGTTTGGAAAGACTTTTCTAAAAAAGAAAACATAACATAAAGCCTGTACATCGCATAGAGTTAGCCAGGGGTCTACCAATTACCTACTTCGCACAACCACATTAAAAAAAAAATATCTAAGAAACAATCAAGTTTTCTCCTTGCTAACGAGAAGATACTCTTACAACAGGATATCTCTCATGTTATCAGTTTAATCTTATCAATATCTATAAAATATTGATCCCTACTAAGGTTTATCTGCCGAGACAAATTGAGGAAGAGCGATAATGTTCCAACATGGCTACCTACTACGCTAGTTGATTAGCTTTACGAGTCGGTAATGGCAGTCGTTTATATTATTTGTGACTTGAATGAGACCGCTAAATAGTGCATCTTCTGTGGTGGGAACCTTTTAATACAGGATTCTGCAATTAGAATAGTAATAGGGACCGATAGCAAAGTACAAGAAATATGTATAATTTCTTTGAGATTTTAGATTTGCACCATAAATAAAATAAAGATTTATCACTATAATACAGAAAAACCTAGGACTTTGAACTCATTTGAATTTAAATCAACATGTTTATATGCTGATTATAAAAACAATCCCAAGTAAGCGTCTATCCAGACATTACAATATGACTAGAACTGATCTCCTTTGGTGATAATTCTGCAAGACGTTACTACATAAAATGTTTCAAACACAAAATAAAATCTCTATGTTTATTTACAGAAACGTGCATAAAACGTTGGGAACGTTTTATCCTTGCAAGTCTGAAAATGCAATATAATGAAATAAAATAAATAAAGTTAAACAGCTATAATCTTTTAGCACCAATATACGTACGTATGTTTACATACTTGTTTTAAATATCAATGAAAGTATTATTTTATTGGCAGTTTAATGATAACAGCACCGATGCTAGTGCCACCCACTTTTTAGAGAATTACTTATTACCGCCAAAAGTGGCCACTTTTGTCTTTAATCAGTAATTCTCTTAATTTATCAAGTCTAGAATCATAAAAAATGATTTATTTTTCTGCCACCTAACTGCATATTTTTGATGCATAAGTCATAAAGAAATGAAAACTTACGAAAATGCCTCTCACTAAGCGACATTAGAAGGATTGTGAGCGTAAATAATTTCCTTAAACGTAATGGCCGAACAACTTAAAGCAACCTTGCACTTTATGAAGAAAAGTTAAAAGGCTTTGTGGCCCATGCTGGTGATTGATGGCCAGTTTCTATTTCTACGTTCAAATGGACGCTTTAATGTCATTTACGGCCTTGTAACGGTCACACGGTTCTAAAGTGTCGAAATATACAGTACCGTAACTCAGATGTTGTGTTTGTTGATAATAATATCATAATGTTGTATGAGATTATGAATATTAAATTAATATCACTCTACGCTCACTACCGTACGTAATTTACACAAATTTGTCTACTACCGTACGTAATTTACACAAATCTGATAAATTATTCCTCTTTAATTTAAATCAATAAATACACAAGATTAACATGTCAAAACGTTGCCGCATTTTATAGCTATATTTTCCATAAGCTGTAAGGGAAAATTGTATTTACAGACTAGGTAATAAAATAATACTAGTGTTTACTAAAAGGCTCAGAACGGGAGTACTTAAACTGTATATCCTGGTAAATGGAACGGGGACATTTCATAATGAGACTACAGGTAAGTTATATGGAGAGGGTTTTATCAACGAGTATTAAAGAGACACGTACGAAGTAGTAATGGAAGCCTGATTGGAATTTACAATACATAATATAACATCACGCCTGTAATCCCCATAGGGTGAAGCAGAGGCCCTTTCGCTAGTTATGAAATAGGGGGGAACTCTATTGCCATCAATCGGGCATAAATCCAAACTCCGTAGCTAAGTGATTTCCGATGAAAATACCCAATAATACTTTGCCAGACCTGGGAATTGAATTCAGGACCTTATGCACTGCTGTGCGGTCGCACTTGCCACCACTAGACCAAACGAGGCACAATCCGATTTGGAAAAGCAATCTGCTGATGATGACAAGTAAGCGCATTGCGGCTTGCGCATTTTCAGCGAGGTAGCAAACATGGCTGACATGTCTACGGTTTCAGTTTAATATCTACAAAACATTAATGAGCTTTTGGCAAACTTTAGTCGAGGTTCATAACGAAAACATGTACCTAAAATAAAGTCGGGTTCTTTTCCGGGAAATAATCCCCAATGTTTCCTATTTCCTCTGATTCGTAAGTCTTTTATCAAAGTTTAACATTCGCAGACAAGGTCGTTTATCATTATGACATTTCGATTATTCTGCAAACCGTGTATTATGTAATAATATCATGTCGTGAAATCGTGATGTTACGAATGCTGAGCGAATTTACATGAACTATCAAAAATAAATATGGCGAATGCACGCAACGGTACCATGCGCAAAATTGTCTACCTAACAGTGACTATATAAAGAGGACAAATATTTATAGATAGGTATTCGATTTTCCCCTCGTAGCTTACCTATAGGATATGTAACCAACCTATTGTTTTATTGTGAAAAGGCTAGATAATGATTGTTAAAATAGGTTTTATAATAACAAATCAATTGGTAATTTTAAGCATGAAAAAGTCACTGTAACCAATAAAAACAAATCATTTGAAAAGGAATCGCGTATTAAACTGGATTACAAATCGTATAGATACATTGTAACTGCAAAATCAAGCAAGTAAGAGTTGCCCTTATTAAAATATCATTAGGATACCAACACGGATCGTAGCAAGTCAACTTGACACATGTCAATTGCTGTCGCAGAGTTGATGTTGCAACTTTTTAGCAATACATCGATTATCGTTTTAATGCGGTCGCGCATCTCTATAGAGTTTTTGCCGTGATTATATCGCTGTTTAAACGTCGCCATAGCGAGTTTTAAATAAAATAAAATGTAGTGCAGTTATCAGCTGAACGCATCTGGTCTATGTTTATACTTATAGGATAAGGTTTAAATGACTACGTAGGAGTTGAAATACGGTTTTGCTTGGAAATGCACCGTAATTACTGGAACTCCATAATATAATAAATAGACTCAGGTAATTGTTATGCATCTCTGCTACTTAGTACTCGCAGTCGGGATAGATTTAAATGCGCACTGTAGAACAAATACCTTGGTAAACCCCTGGGGACCTGACAAGCCTGGGGATATATTGCCATAAACACTTAAAACTCACCCCAGTATCTACAATCTACAACGCTAATGGCAATGTCTAAGAAAAAGTATCAAAAGTTTTAACAAAAAGCCTCCATTGAGGAAAAGATAAATGAAAAAATGCCTTTCCAATGGAATGTGGCTCAATAGAAAAGATTCCTCATAGTAAATACCTTCCTCACACTTACCCCAAGTCTTAAAATACTTCATCTAGTGAGCAAGGAAACGCTAACTACATCCACATGTGCATTCCACCCTTCGGGGTTTGATTAAAGACACATACCGATACTCACTTCAATAAATATGTGTCGCTTAGCCATTAGCATGGTCGACCGACACTGTACCTACTCCTTGTAATTTATGAACGCTTAGTACCTCGACACTTTTTACGGGCAAACCATAGAGTTAGCAAATCCGTTGAGGATAAATATGAGCCCATAGACAAACATTATTACCGCCATGGTATGTAGTTATTTTGTAACTTTATCCTTCCTTATTATTATATGCGTATAATAATAAATCTCGAAGTTATTAGTTAATTGAATGGGCACTATTAAATTCGGTTCTTACCAGGTTGCGCTTAAAATAGATATCCTTGTATAATTTCAGATTATAAGTAGGTACTAAGTACGGGTAATAATAATTGAACGACCATTATGCCTTTCATAAAGGATGGTCTCATTCTCATCGCATAGAAATAGATTCTATGACCCAATAAAACTCTCTAAACCTTTACCACAGCCTATAATTCGTTGTACTTCATCAGACGTAAATTCAAATGAGGTTAATCCTATAATAATATTTATGGGGTGAGCCAAGGTCGGAACAGCCCCCGGCAGCCCTGGGCCTTATATATAGCAAATTCTGGCAAAGGAACTGAAAAAGCATGAATAACAGAAGGCCAAACGACAGTATCGCGAATATCAAGCGAACGAGCGACTTGAAAAAATAAGTACAGCTTTAAAAACCTCGCTGGAAGACAGTGGATTAAGAGTACTTCATTTTTTCAGTATGACATAATGGGGTTGTAAACGAGCACTACAGAAATATTAAATGATGCTGCCGCATGTCAAACCTTTAAACAAAGATAAAGGTTTTTGTATGCGATATAATCAGACTTACTTTTGACTTTATCGCGGCCTCGACATAGAGGGCGAAGAAGGAACATGGGTGGTTTTTAGTCAGTAGAAGTCTGACACTCCCTTTCGCTCTGCCCAAGAGCGGAAGGGGTTATTCGATGATTTTACACCCGCCAAAAAAAAAAAAGGGTATGAAAAACAGGGTGTAAAGTTCCTAATCCCCTAAACCAGACGTCTCAAAATACTTAAGCAACACATTTTAGAATAAAATAAACGTCTCTCACTATTTGTAAAAGAAAAATTGTCAACAGTTCAAATTATTCCCCCGATTTCCTCAGATGTTTGCTGTTGTAAAAATCAGCCCCAATAAACACATCGTAAACGTAACGTAAAACGTCTACGTCCTAAGCAAATACACAACAAAAACTAATGTTGTTTCATTAGCCCATGTTGTTCTACTCTTGGGCAAAGCTCATTTCTTCTAGTTCTTGCTATTGTGTGCTTCTTCTCGGTAATTTACTAAGATTACTAATGGGTACACCTCTATCCTTCAAAGCGAACAGGCATGATGTTTTGTCTATTTTATGCTACCGTTTTGACATTTAACCAGAAACTTAGGCCTTCTGTTACTTCTGACTCCGTGTCCAGTCGGGCAGTGCGTTTGTCTGTCCGTCGCGAGTAATCACACACTTCCTATGGATATGTTAATGGGGACCGGCGGCACGCGACGCCGACCGCCATAGCCTTCGCCTACATCACACCATATTTCTGTATTTGGGAACCCTGTCAGCTTTAATTTTAGCGTTACGGCTGGCTTTCATGTAATGGAATTTTATTTAGACTTATTTGGAATTTTGTGAATAACTGCCAATGCCATAACCAAAAATGCCTGAAATCCTTCCTAATTTTAAACTGATAAATTGCTAGCATTATTTTCGGTTACGGCTGTCGTCTAACGTCACTAAACTTATTTAATTCATATACGGATCATATAAAAGCTGAAGGTAAATTGAATTTAAAAATAAATAATCTTAACCACCATTTACGAGTAAGTCAGAATAAATTAATAACTTTAAATAAGAAGTCGGATTTAGTTATTTTGGTATTCGTTAAAAGATTGATTAGTTTATTTTATTTGTCTAAAGTATGTGAATTAGTATCAATATAAGTACTTTTGTATATACATTTTCTAAATCATGAAAAAAAGTTATTTGTTATTTTTTACCCAAAGGTTGACTGGTGGAGATAACTTTGAGGCATTTTTGTGGTTTTAAGTTGCTTGAATATAAATAAGTGTTATTAAATGTCATGCTATTAAGTCCGGCTATGTACCACTATTATACATGAAGTTTAAATAAATCAATATCATTGAATACCATTTTTCTCAGCTGCAACTTTAATTCGATATGCAACACTCCATCATCCGATTTATATCATACCATAACCAAGAAAGAAAGTTCAGATTTTATGCTTGCATTAAATCTCTAGACCATAAATCATGCTCAAGGGCTGAGGATCGATCGGGAGCGCATGAGAGTCGCGTTTAAATTAATAACGCTAATCAATAAGCACTAACTGGTTCACTGATAACTGGCATGGAACAGCTGCATGTGGATGAGAGTCGGCGCTGTGGAGGCGCGTTTACATTTGGTCGAGTAGGTAGTATTCTACTAGAATAGTATAGACATTATTCTTTTAATTTTTCTTCGAAAGGAATTTGATTAAATTTTTGCATCGATCACTAATAAAACAATTTTTGGAATATAAGTAGTTACCTTGCAATAAGCGATAACTTTGGAGATTTATTACTGTCAATTTTGTATGAACTTTCTTTCTTTATTTAACTCTAGACTCGTCTCCTCGGCAATGTTGCATGCATGTCGCAGTAATACTTATACGATAAAATAAACAACGGAGCAAGTTACAAGACTCATAAATTAATTAGCATGCCCATTAGGTGTAATTTAATTACTGTAAACGCAAGCAAATGATTTTAATTAACACTTCTTTCGAAAGCTTTTACGTGAAGCTTCCTCAAGGTACAACTGTCGTAGAGTTTTCTTAATTTTTTTATTGACGGAATTGAAGCTTGAGAGGAATAAGGAAGAGAAATATAAGGTATTACCTTACCTATAAAATATAATTAAAATTTTATACTAAGAAAAATGTGTTTAATTATATTTTTACATCAAAATATTTTTTTGATGAAAACATTTTTTTTTTTTTTTAATTAAACCCACTGACCTGTCGTTCTTAAAAAAATATCTAGGTATGTTTTAGTCGTAGTTGTAAGAATGAATAAAATTCTAGCACGTTTTACTGTCAATGCCTAAGCGTAATACTTATACGCGATAAAATCGTAGATTAAAGAGCTTACAACCTGCAGAGGTCAAATTGTCATAGAATCGGTCTGGCTAGGTACAATCGTACAGGTTCAATAATAAATTAAACATTCAAATAACATGAAAATCTGCTGCGAATAATAAATAATGCCCAAGTTAACCCCTTGCATGCAAGCTTAATTCCCGCGTGACCCATTTTAGTGTTACCATCGTAGAATTTACGCCTAACCAGACGGTTGCCATTTACGAAAATCTAGGTGGAAAGATTAGGCACGCAGTGTAAAAGTTGCGTGTTTCGCGTCCGAGTGCCACTTCGCATGTTTATATCTACACACATTAATATCAGCGTAACTGTTGTGTGATTCCGTCATAAAACATTGGCCGAAATGTGGGAATAATTGTGAACGTAAAAAATATCCGCAATACGAGATACTGAAGTCAGAACGGTAGTTCAACTACTGTTAGTGAAGACGAGAAAAGTACTGCGGTCGCTATTTTATAGCAGATAATTTTAACAAACCGAAAATACGAGCATTTTGTGTACATTTCAAAATGAGTTTTCAGAGACTTAAATTTTTATTTTAGGTATTACGAATTTTCTACGCCTTTTTCTCGCGATCAAAATAGTTAGTTTTATACCTATTGTAGAATCTTAATTTATGAGGACTGTAACGTCTACGTCGCTATTTAATTGTGTAGAATAGATGTGAAGAAAATTCCGAAAACATTCACTGAAAGTTTAGGAAAATCGTCAAGTTTCTAAGATAAAGATCAGAAACCCATATAACAGAAGTAAAGTATAGTTTAATGTGATCGGAACTTGTCGACCTCCGCATTACACCAGCGTGCAGGGTTCAACGCACTGCGTGAAAATCACATTTTCCGATGTCGGGGAAAGATAAAATTAATTTATTTTTAACACTTACGACTGAATAAATTAATTTCGATGATAGTGGTTGCATTAATTTTTCATAGCTCAGGGTAATTATAGTAAAATGTTAATAAATTAGAGACAAAACGCAGGGTGAGGGGTTGGTTTTTATGATAATCTTTTTTCAGAGTGCTATTATTCTCCGTTCTATAATTGTTGATTCTAATGCAATCAATAATAAAATCCGAGCCACTGCGCTTCAGGAAGGAAATGCGTGTAAATATGATTAACCCATACCTATACAGACGTAAAATATTCGAATAAAATGGCATGATGAGTATTTTTCTATGATAAAATAATAATTTAAACGTCCTACTAAATCCATTACATCCCCAACATTCAACCCCTGACCTTTTGAACAAAGATGAAACTGAAAATTCAGGTACAGCATCCTTGCGGGTACTGAAAGAGAACTCTTACCTGTTCTTTCCGTGCCCGATTTTGTAGAGCTCGACATGTTTGAACTGAGCGTAGGTTGCCATTGTTGTTTAAAACACGAGGGGTTTTTATCACACGAGAGTGAAGACACTGAAACCGGCGCGGTAGGAGCGTGGAGTGACGTGCGTTCGCGACGAGGTTCGTCAGCTGACTGGTGCGCGCGGGCTCGTTCCCTTGCTTAAGTCGATGCTGCCACCCTCCGCCCGCGCGTCAAAATTCACCGCCGCAGCGCGCATGCGCGAGCCGACACTTCCGCACCTTGTTTTTGTTTTTTTTTTCTTTCGTCCAGATCCCCGTGACATATGGCGGCTGAACAGGATGATCGGTGACAACAGATGATGTTAGGAACAGGTTTTGGCCACGATAAAAGTAAGTGATGAATGATATGAAACAGTTGAGTTAGAAAGTTGTGCAAAAGACGTCGTCTATGTCATTGTTGACAGGAGATATGATGACGGACAGTAATCCGATACCTGACTTGGAAACAGCCTATATTATAACAAGCGCCTGTAAACAAAAAAAGACATCTTCGTCGGCGAAATTCGATATATAGATTTAGGACACGCCAAACACGCGAAGAAATGACTACCTACTTCAATTTATTGGCAGCACGACCCCACTTAAGGCCCACAAATATGAACTTATATTTAAACTGAACGAATTACTATTGGAGGTTCTTTTCTTACTAATTTGTTAGTCATCTACGATACTTAAAGAGTGGCTTTTCGTAGCTAAGGCTACGTCAAGGCCTACGCACTGACCCTATCTAGCTTTCGGTCTGAACATAGAGAACTATAGCTATACTTTTGTACAAAACCTTTATGGACAGAATAATTACAGATTAGCATTTGACGTCACACCGTTACCTTTTGTGACGCACGTTATCACTCTACAATTTCGGGTATTGTATAACTTTATTATTGTAGAGTTTTATGTAGGATACAAAGTTACATAGTGTAACAAGTCTGACAAGATTACATATTCTAATTAGAAAAGGGCCAAAAGAATTATAATTACATAAGATAACATCATGCCTATTAACCCTGAAGGGATTAAAGTTTCAAATTTTTCACAAATATTAATGAAAAAAAAATTATTTGTGATTTGATGTGTCGTACCAGTAAGGTGTGTTTTTACAACCCCAAAACAATAAATGTTGTTTCCCAGCAATATTTTTGCGTAGAGTAAGTTTATAGTTTCGATATAGGGCCGTTTAGACCTTGTAAATTATAATCACCGATGTTTTAGTCCCATATAATATAGGGCAAGTCTATTGCCATCAACCGGGCAGCTACTGCGAAATTTCTAGCGGAAAAACCTAATAACACTTTTCCTGCCTGCCAGGGAATCGAACTTATGACCGCATTCTCAGCAGTAAATAAATCTATTTACTGCTGAGAATGTGGTCATAAGTTACGAATTTACTACATTCATAAATATTTTGACAAAACATCCTTAAAATCAAAATCAAAATCAAAATATTTTTATTTCACATAGGGCTACATGGGCACTTATAAAACGTCGGTAAAAAGGGGCACGGTTCGGTGCATTGGTCGATTCCTAAGGAGAAGAACCGGCAAGAAACTCCAAAGGTTACTCTTTTAATCTTTTAAAATCGTTTGGGTTAACAATAAGGTATAATACACACATGAAGATCATGCAGATTAATGTCTGAGATGGTCTTTTGAAGAAAGCACCACACAGATTTGAGTGGACCCGTCCAGTCAGTGCAAGCATTTGTCAGTTATCGTGGAGCTCGACTTATAACTCAAGGAGTTCAACGTCACGACGAACAATACCAAAGAAAGGACATTTGGGTGGGTCACTTAAAGTACTCAAACTGCCAGACAATCACAACTATTAAAATTTAAGAAAGACCCACATGGTCCTCACATTCACAATATCAATTTTTTAAATATTTATCATATTGAATCGTCATTTTACATTATTAAATGTCAAAATAAAAAAAAAACACACACAAAAAAAATATTTAAAAAAATATTTAAAAAGTAGTTAAGTCCTATTTGCCTAGAATCAATAATTAAGTTAGACGATGATGAGTCAGACAAGATCACAAGATATCGTCTGTTTAACCGTTAATAAATATACAAACAAGAGAAAGTTTAGTGACTAACTCAAATAATAATTATAATAGCTGTATTATATGAAATACGGACTTCACCCGGTTAAATGAAAGTGCTACGCGCTACGCCGCACGCCGTAGCCGCTTGGCCACGACCAACGCGCTTGAGCGATGCGCGACTACGCGTGTAGAGCTCGATTTACATTGGTTGAGGACAGTGGCGAGTAGCGACAACGAGTACACTTAGCAAAGTTCTAAACCATTTCTCGTAAAGTAACGGTTTCAACTTTGAGATAACACCTATTTCATAATACTGCATCCAAGTAAAAGTAAAGTTTCTTGGATATAGTATTCCTGGTTTCTTATCACTAGGTAAAAAGCACTTTTAAAAGTTCCTACACAAATACATTTTATTTCTGATGACTGAACAGTGACGAGTAGCAGCTACAAGTACAATGCCGAGAAAAAACTATAAGCACAATGACGAGAGCAGTGGTAGCTCAGTGGTAGCGGCCCCGACTTACGAACAGTTGGTCGTGGGTTCGAATCCAGGCTGGCGCATTACTTTGTGTAATTTATTTCTTCGCCACTGCTCTCAAAACGGTAAAGGAAAACATCGTGAGGAAACCGGAATATCTTAGAACCAACAATGCAAAGATATGTGACATCTTCCAATCCGCACTAGACCCGCGTGGTGGATTATAGCCCATCCCTCTCCTAGAAAGGAGGCCTGAGTCCCTGCAGTGGGAACAATATAGGCTGATGATCATGATGACAATGGCGAGTATGAAATACAAGTAAAAAAAAGAAAGAGTAGAATGGCGAGTAGCGACTTCAAGTCTGCACTTGAAGTCGCTACTCGCCATTCTACTCTTTCTTTTTTTTCAAACCCGTTACACCAGCCAGCCAGTTTAAACTCGTTAAGCCAGCTTTTGACTATGGGATGTAATATATTACATCCCATCTTGAGCTTTAAATTACAACCCGCGTTTGAGATGTAATATTATATACTATTGCACAGTGTGAACGGTCACGTACAAAATGTATGACGAGCGATAAAATATTATATCTCAAGATGTAATATATATCCCATAGTCAAAAGCCGGCTTTACACTCCGATTGGTTCACACGTCTGCCCTTACTCACTGTACATTACGTAACTATTCCGCTAAACACTTGACCGATGTAAATCGGGCCTTTTTATTATAATATGCGACACACGCACGTGTTTGTTGACGCAAGTTACGTCGCTAGTCGAATCACCAGAGGTCGTGAAACTGGCCGTTAGTACCCACGGTATTACGTTTCAGTAAATTATGGCTATGTAAATGTTACCCTGATAAGTTATTCATGTAAAATTCCAAATTAATGCCATGAAATATAGCCACATTTGGAACTAGTATAGGCCAAAGGGTGAGAAGTATATTCAGGTCAAACTTGCTGAAACCTAGACGATTTACAATAGAATTTGTGAAAAATTAAATGGGTGGATAAATACTTCTCTTGTGATTTTTTGATAGATATCAAAACAAAATAGGGATATATTAAATTACTGGCTTATAAAAATACCAAGCCATTCGATATTTTATTTCCTAATCGTAAACACAACAATAAAAAATATAAAGCTTTATTCTAAGCCCAAATAAAATAGATTTACTGCGTCCGCTTTTCTAAAAAGCCCAGGCGATCTTGAGGCGAAAAGAAAAAAAATAATGTTTTAGTGACATAGACAAGCGTGCTCTATCTTCAATTACGTCGTTGCTTGCTATCAGGGAGACGGTAGACAAACATCTCCCGATGTTTGTCTACCGTCTCCCTGATATCCCGTCTCACTGGAATAAAGTACTTGTCTACCTACGTATCTCAATGCAGCTGTTAGTTTTATAGATTTTCTAGAGCTTAAAAAATACCAGGATCGTTTGTAGCGCGTAAAATAAATCTGAAAATGTCCGTAGCATGAGGCATCTATCGTGTTGTCCATGGTTTTTTATTTCATATGAAGGTGAGCGTTGGCAATAGGGATCGGACTAAGTCGAAAAAATATGATTCTAATTAGTTCGTCAGTTAGATTATCGAAAAATATTGGATACGTGTTTTTTGTTTTATCAAATTAATAAAAATTGACGAAGATAAAACGCGTCAAAGATCATGAGTGGGGGGTTGTGACGTCATTTTTAGGTAAAAAATGTACTGACATGTGACGTTTTCGAGGTGTACACGAGTTTTCGAAGCACTGTATCGTCTTCATTTTTTGTTTATGTTTTGTTTATGTAATATTTTTTGGAAATATAATTATGTTATCTAACCGACTAATTAGTTTTCTTTTGTCCGAATCCCTATTGTAGAGTGAAAATCTTGTTGCCATTCCACATTACCATTTCGTGTTTCCCTTCGTCATAGACTCGAAATGTGTAAACCAGAGACCATCCTGATGCGTCTTGGTGAGCTGTTGTCTAAATCTCGGGTGACCTTAGAAGTATTTAGTTAGATTAGAAGGAACCTAAAGGACTGCGTCGTTTGTCTAGTGGTCGCAAGCGAATACTAAGCATGAGGGTTAGTTCTGATTAATTTCGTTGCGGGATCCATGACAGTTAAATCGTTTCTCTGGGACTTCGTCGAGCTTCATTGTCTCGGCGCTTTTCTTGTGGTCGCCACTGTTGATTCTTGCTTTTCAGGAGTTCCAGTGGTTTGGGAATAGTGTGGCGGGCTTGTCCCAAAAAAAAAAGGGGTTGGATTGCCCCCGTCGGGGCTGCGGGTTGTTCAAAAGCGAAACCGCGGCCTCGGCACAAGGGCTAAGAAGAAACTTAGTTGTTTTTAGTCAGTAGAAGTCTGATACTCTGATACTCCCTTCCACTCTGCCCAAGAGCGGGAGGGTCATTTGATTGATGATCCCCCCCCCCCAAAGGGGTTAGATTGCCAGGTCGTTATTCGGTTATTCGATCAGAAATTTCTCAACAGTACGGAGGGTGAATATGTGGTCGGTTGGTGGCACGTCCCCTATACCATGGGACTTAACCATGTGGGTTATTATAGGAACACCTCTGCATTACCCTTCGGAAATTACAGGCTTGAAGTTATATAAAAATGCACTAAGTTAAAAAAAGTTACGCAATTTCACTGCGTAATACAAAAACCATACAAGCACCAAAAAATAGGACAACGCGGAAACCAAAACATCTGGCCATCCTCAAAGCAGACTTGTTAGAAGAAATTGTTCCGTCTCAAAGTTCGGAAGTCGCACTCTCTTCAGTTGCAGCATCGTTTACAAACACATCCCTTTCATCCATCGCATGCGCTGCTTTCACAGAACTTCATGTTTACCTAAAACTTCCTGGGTTTGTGTAGATAATGTGAACGCTTCCAACATGTCTATATTTAGGAAAAAACCTTACGTGGAACATAAACAATGTTATACGACGCACGCGCCGCCAAGGTAAATAAAGTTTGTGAGCCCGGTAAGGTAATCGTTACATTGGTTTTATTTATAGTTTTACATGTTAATAGGAAAGGTGAAGTCGGTTACAGTTTAATTGAGTTTTCCCATCAGGAGATTCTCAATACTAATCCGGAGTCTGGATTTGGGTCCGGTTGATGGCAAGGGTTATTACATTCGTCACAAAGTAAATTTGCCTCCTAAAAAAGTATGTGTAAACTCGCCACAGCTCTATTTTCATGAAGAAAAATTCGCCATATTAGTTATTTCCGTACAGACAGCAGAAAAATCAAACGATAAGTAGAATAAAATCGAAAAGACCTAATATTTTTTTTTCGATTATTTTTAATGGACAAGGACAATAGTAGGAAGAAAAATGGATAGTAAAGTCCCACAAAGTACCAGGAGAGTAGAAGTAGACAGGGGGTATTGAAAACTGGAATGAATTTATTTTTTGGGGATGATAAAAAGGATATTTTTTAGTAAAGTCCCACAAAGTACCAGGAGAGTAGAAGTAGGCATATAGATTATTTAACTTAGTTTGCTATCACTACTTCACGCGAAAATGATGTACCTATGAAGACTTGTGACGAATTTACACATATTTTTTATGCATGTGACGAATATACTTTCAATTTATGCACTTTAAAAAATGCGACGAATTTACTTTGTGGCAAATCTACAATAACCCGATGGCAATACGCTCGCTTCCTATTTGAACTTAAAATACAACTGGCAAAATGAGTGGAAGGCACACCTCTACTTAATCGATCTTTTTTTCTCCATGGTCTTTCCTATTTAGTAACGAATGGATTAGCAGCTATAAAACGCTATATTTTTAATTGCGGGAATAATATGCGATTCTCGCATTCCCCTTAGACGTAAGGGGAAGATTTATAAAACAATGGTGAGACCTGCTGTCTTGTATGGATCAGAATGTTGGGTCACAAAAGGGATGAATGAAAGATATTTGCATGTGTCTGCGATGAGAATGCGAAGGGCACCTCCCTTGCATTCTCACCCCCCTTGGTGATACACCAATGGATAAAATAAGAAATGAGTACCACATAAGAAGAAATCTGGAAGTGGCGAGTGAATTGGCTACTTGACTACTGTTAATCACGAAAATGTTATGTTATTTCAAAGAAATAACACGATGTGTGAAAAATGTCATAAAATTGATCAGAAAATGTCTTAGTTTTAAGTGATTAGGTAATATCTATATAAACGTGACGTCATATTTCATATCGTAGTAACGTATAGTAACGTCACGGCTACGTAGTACAAATGACCGTTTCGCGCAACAAGGATAGAAAGTGACCCCACCAAAAACTTCTAAAGCATGTAACTACTCCATTTTTTTTATCGATATTATGACTTTTTTCACATAAGGTGTTACTTCTGTTAGTTTTTTGAAATAACAGAACATTTTCGTGAATTCTTAACAGTAGTCAAGAAGATAATTGTAGAACACTACTGATGCAGTGTTCATTTTTGCACAGTGGACATTTCCATAGCGTTGCACGGAAGGTTTATGTACACTTTTCTGAAGCTTTTAAGTTTGTTAATTATGACGACGAACTTTTTTGATTACGAATGGAGATGTTGATTTATTTTTCTTTAATGACTGACTACATGGACGCATTCGCGAAACTATTAATCGTCGTATCAGATTGTTCTAGATCAACATGCATACCTAAAACAAGCCTACCCAATACCACATTCCATCTACATTTCCTAACCCTGTAACATATTCTCCCTAACAGCTACTTGATCAAAATGATTCAATCTTTACGCGTACAAAGTGCCATTAGAAGGCAAATGCGTTTCCCACGCGAGTGTACTACGTTGTACGCACCGGGCGCGCCGCGTGCGCCGGCTTATCGGCGACGCGTGCGCACGACCGGCCGCCGACGAAAGCCGACAACTGCCGATGACAGGTGCCCATTAGGCCAGTACTGGTAGTACTATCGATATTTTGCTTTTTATGAAGTAAAAGTAGTTAAAATATCACTTATCAAAATCTGGATAAAATAGAAATGGATAATTTATAATTAAAACGAAGAATACTGTAAAATAGCCTAATGACTTTTGCTTATGTAACTGTAATTAATAATGTGTGTAAGAAAAAACACCTTATTATCTCTCCCCTAGACAGAAGTTTCTGTTTTCTGATTTATCGATAAAATTCACTATGAAGATTTCCCGTATGAATTCACTAACAAAATCAATAAAACAAGACGACGTAAAAGTAGAAAACCTTTTCAAACATACTGTTTCTAAACACGTGTATCGATACCTTAAAGTAACGTTCGTAAAAGGAAACCACGCGGTCTAGTCGGCACTGTGTTTAATGGCTAGCCGTGGTCCAAATATGAGGAGCCTATTACACTTCGTGGGCGGATATGGACTAATAAAGTAGAAGATTGTACGTTAATAGAGAGGACAGCATGATATACTCTCGGTCGTTAGTCTAAATGCCAACTGGGTAATTCAAATGAAGTCTAAATAAGCATTTTCGTATCTGTAATGTACGATTGTGGCACCAAAATGACCTTTTTGCATCCTCAATGGATTGTTTGACTCAAAACATCTTTCTTTAAATACACACAAGTTGGTTAGCGTAATTAAGTCCATGTTAAAGGTCAAAATAAGTTAAATACAATAAAAACACATAGAAATAACTCGACTCATATTAATTATATCTTTTCAAACGTTAGCTAACAAAAACAAATTACTGTTGAACCAAGAGAGTGCTCAGATACAAAGAAAAATATGTTTCTTCATTAACTTTAACGTTAAAGTCCAATTTGTGTTAATGTTTAGCCATTCGAGACGTACAATACATTATATTCATCACAGAGACAAATGCGTTTTCAACAGGAAATAAACTCTGATATTTTAACTGACTTTATTTTATTACTTTTACCTCTGACGTTGATTTAGCTTAGGCACACTACAAACTTTTGTGTTTGTGAGAAAGTTCCTATTTTTTACTTATTTTTAAGACGAATTTCATTCTGTCAGGTTGACAGCTGACGTTTCGTTCCCATGACAACGTCAAGTCAAGTTGAAAGGACGTTCCATTTTTAAACACGAGAGAAACAATGGCGATATTTGAATAGGTAGGACTCTCACTTTGATTCTATCAACAATGCCGAGCCTCCTCTTTGTAAAATAAACTGTTTGGGTTAGAATGACCGAGCTTTTTGTGTTACGATGGATAATTCTGTATTTATTTCTTGTAACTTGAGTGGAGCTGTTATGCACTTCCCACGTTACCTTCTTACCTTCTTTTGATTTCACATTACTGTCAAAACCATGGTGATGTTCATTTCCATTTGTTGCTATAGGCTAGTAGCTAGTAGGCTATTGATTTGTTGCCAACTTGCCACTGATCAGTCTGTTTCATTTTATCGAGTTGCTGCTACTACAGATGAAATAACAATGAAAGGGTATTCATGGACATGAGGTGATTTCATCAACTATTGGCACAGATCCCCATAACCAGCAAAAACTAAGATGGGGACTACATATGATGGAGAGATGGCCGCTACGTATTTATTAGTTCGTTGATTTAATTTAAGACAATTCACCACCTATATACATTAATTTGTCCTAAATCAACAAACTTGTGAAGTGGTGACCCTACCAAACACGGTAACAGTAAGAAGGTGAGAACCAGCAGACCTGTCGTCGACTGCAGTAGATGACGAAGACAGTTTAATAGTCAAAGCTATTAAAAAGTACGTCGTGCTCCATTCAAATGTCCTGTCTCATTGACGGCGCAACTCTGTTCAAACGAGGCATAGGGTACGCTTTGATTATTACAACGGAGTTTCTTATAATGAGGTTAGTTACAGCTTTAATAAAGAAAACAATGGTTAGAGCGTCTAAAAGATTTTTTTTTATAAAGTTTTTCAGGAGATTTTTTATAAAGTTTTTCAATGAGCCTGCAGTAAGCCGGACTTCGAACAAAAGTGAAAGGTTCTTATCCTACTGTAAAAGGATTTTATCCTGAAATGACTTATAGTTGCTATAGGTCGTTACCAGCAACTAAAAGTTTTGGCAATTATGTTTCCCTGTACACGGTTTCAAATTTCGAGCAGGGAATATAAATAGTAGTAAGTATAATATCAACTGTAGGTAATGTAAAAGTGAAAACGCACTTAGACGTCTGTCAATACTGCTTAAACTTAACTTCGTAACTAACGTGTCTGAAAGCGGCAACGACGCGACCGTTTGAACTTGGAATTCATTTTGACAGTTCACTCGGCGGCCCACGAACGCATTACCATTTACTATGCGTTAGGTAACACATTTCCAAAACCATTTGTAACTTAAGTGACAGAGACTAGAATGGAAAACCGGGTTCAGGGAGTGGCCACGATCGATAAAATGCAATTTTCCCAGAGTTCACTTTTTGAGGGATCCGGTTTGTCCTAGAACTAAATAGAAGATCTACTAATCTGCACTGGATCTGTCTGGTGGAAGATGGTTCACTCTCTCCCACTAGAACGGAGGCCTTTTTTTGGGGTGTGGGAAATCATCAAA
This sequence comes from Diarsia rubi, assembly GCA_932274075.1. Lineage (NCBI taxonomy): Eukaryota > Metazoa > Arthropoda > Insecta > Lepidoptera > Noctuidae > Diarsia > Diarsia rubi. The sequence goes on along the minus strand of OW026433.1, from coordinate 10,542,682 downwards.
TAACCCCTCTCTCCGCTCAGAGCGAAAACGAGTGTCAGACTTCTTCTAACTAAAAACCACCCATGTTCCTTCTTAGCCCTTTGTGTCGAGGCCGCGGTATCTCTTTCAAACAACCCGCAGCCCCGACAGGCGTCGGCCCTTACGGGCCCCTTCTATGTTGCTGACATCTCTTTGAAGCTTGCGTGGAACACGAACGCGACGACACGCCCTGTCGTCGTCATAAGACGGACGGACGGCGAGCTAGCCTATTACTCACCGTCTACAGGCCCACGTCTACGGTGCCCGGAAGCCATCACGTAGCCCCCGACGCCCGGAGCGTCTCCCGCGGCGGCTGGGACGAGAGGTTCTCTCCCTCTCACGTTCCGCCACCTCCTTCGCTAGCATCAATGCTTCGCAGAAGGAGGCGATCGCGTCCCATTTCCCCTCACCCCGGACCATGGCTTGCAATAGGGCCGGACGCGAGAGGTCGTCGCCGGCGATCATCGCTACGAGAACAAGGCTCCGCCCAAGCGGGATAGAGCGGGGGCCTGGTTCAGCATTTGACTATATTTCAAGCTTTGGTCCCCCAATGCTGACAATAGATTCCAAATCTCTCCACGTGTGGCGGTTTTGAGCCATGGCTATTCAGTTTCTTCCGTCACTTTACACATTCCTCCATCCCGACCGAGGTCTCCACTTCAGCACTTATGACAATTAGGATATTTGTTGGCGAATATGGGTCTATTAACTTTTGACCATGGTGCATGGGTGGCCTGCGATCAATCCTCCATAGAGCTAAAGAATCCCGTGTCGATACTCAAACTTCTACGACAATAATTATGGCCTATTTTTACCTGGCTGCAAGGAAAGGGTTATTATAGCTTTATTTCCGAGCTAAACGGATCTACGGTGTATAATTATTTTACTGTCCAAACTGTTTGTTTCATTTCACAAACGAATCAGCGACACACTTTCCTAAGCGATTGTTTTAAGCGAAACAACGGAAGTACTGAAATTCAATCATAACCAATCGATTGGTGGCGACTGGCGACTAATCAAAAATACAATCATTGTCTATAGTAATAGCCTAATAGTCAAATGGGTATTCCAGCAGTGCAAGAGTGAAAGGTAGGTACTTAATCTTTTAATAAAATATTACGTATATAGTTTCAGAAGAGAGGACCAAAGAAACGATGGATGGACTGTGTGAAGGATGATGACCCATCCGTCGATGAAGACTGACTGTAGAAGATGATTATTGAAATTCGTCATGGCGGCTAAACACAAAAAATACGAATAGGGTATTTCAACAAAAAAAAAATACGAAAATAAAACGTATCAAAGATCATGAGTGCCCGCTTTTGAAGTCACTTTGTGGGTAAAAACGACTTGTGATGTCACACGACTTGACGCGACTTTTCGAAGCACTGTATCGTCTTCATATTTTGTTTACTTCAAATATTATTTTTTGAAATTCTATCAGACGGACTAATTAGTTTTTTTTGGTGAAATATCCTATTATGCAATCTCTTTCAACGCTTCAGTAGGCCTATTCTTCATTATGTTTCATGTTGGTACATTGGTGCCTATGGGTCGGTGCCAACATCACGAACGGGTTAACCTATTAAACTTTACCGCGGCATTTATACGGTCAATAAATGTTTAATTGATTTGCTCGTAAAAGGAGGGTTTTACTGTCGGTTAAGAGAGCGATCAGTAAGGGGACACCATAACTCACACTGTCGTAGGAAAGCCAACGGTATTTGGGACACGGAAGAGCAGTGTTTTACTACAGACTATAATAACACATTTTTTTATTTATGTCAAACAGCTATCATTAAAATTATTTTACAAATTTGATTGGAATTTCATGTTTTGAAATAACCCTTTTCAGAAGTTCTATAAAATAGACAAATAGCTTGGTAAATCAAAATCAAAATATTTTTATTTTACACAGGCCTACATGGGCACTTATAAAACGTCGATAAAAAGGTGCACGGTTTGGTGCATTGGTCGATTCCTGAGGAGAAGAAAAAGATACTCCCAAGGTTACTCTAAATAAAGTTTGACACAGGACTGTTGAATTGTTTGCCCCTTTTTTTTTTTTTTTTTTTTGGTGGGTGTAAAATCATCGAATAACCCCTCCCGCTCTTGGGCAGAGCGAAAGGGAGTGTCAGACTTCTACTGACTAAAAACCAACCATGTTCCTTCTTCGCCCTCTATGTCGAGGCTGCGATAACCGTTGGACTACCCGCGGCCCCGACAGGCGTCGGCCCTTTCGGGCCCCTCCCATGTTGCTGACATCTCTTTGAGGCGCGCGTGGAACACGAACGCGCCGTCGACACGGCCTGTTTTCGTCGTGAGACGGACGGACGGCGAGTTAGCCCATCACTCACCGTCCACAGGCCCGCGTCTAATTGTTTGCCCCTGGTCTTACACTCAGGGCACCCATAGCACCCATAGTATACTCCGATTAAGCAAATAAGCAGAAGCCAGCCTTATAGGTTGACCTGCAAAACGTCAACAGAAAAAACTATTGAATTTTTTAACGTCCTCTTGTGAAGTATGGCATTAGTAATTTCCATTTGTTTCTTTTTTATTTTTATAAAATAATTTGCACAAATATGTGATATAACAAAAACACCCACGAGCTTTAAAATAATTTAACAATAGTTAAGCTAGCATCAAAAACCAAGTCGCGAAGTTAAATAGAAATGGAATTGAATAGCACGGAAAGTCATTACTATTTGTATCATAACGAATTCGCAATGAAAACGATACGGCATGCCAACAAAAAGCTGTATTAAATGTAAATCATAAATTATATAGAAAGTAAAACACGTTAAGGATGATTATTATTTTCTAAATCACTCACTGGAACGAGTTAAATACACACGATATCTATTCGGTACATGATTTTGATTAAGTGCTCACGTACAGTCACGAGCAATAATATGTGAACACTTGGCCATGTTCAACCGCGATTTTCTGGTGAAATAACGATTGCAACTTTGAAATATGACTTATTTTATAATTTCATGGATTCCAAAATATTAGTTTCGTTACGTTACGTAACATGAAAATGAAATCACTATAGTAGGCGAAAATTGCTTCAAATTTTTTTAAGTGTTGATATATTCGTGCTGCTGACTGTACTTACCTACTCCATGCAATTACCCCTGGTTAAAAGAATTATTCAGGCGAGAACTGACAGAAAGATATAAGAAGATACGACTGGCCTGTTGGTCTAGTGGTTAGTGACCCTAACTGCTATGCCGGAGGTCGTGGGTTCGATTCCCACCCAGGACAAATGTTTGTGTGATGAGCACGATCGTTTGTTCTGGGTCTGGGTGTAATTTATCTATAATATGTATGTATTTAGAAATATATAAGTATGTTTATCAGTTGTCTAGTACCCATAACACAAGCTCTGCTTAGCTTGGGACTAGATGGCGTTGTGTGATAGTTGTGGAATATTATATTATATTGTGGAATATTATAGATACAGGACAAGGAAAAATATATTTTTCATAACTTGATCGTCATACCTGTAATGCCCAAAGGATTTGTCTATGGGCTGCGGGTTGTTCAGAAGTTAGCGCGGCCTCGACATATAGGGCTAAGAAGGCACGTGAGTGGTTTTTAGTCAGTAGAAGTCTGACACTCCCTTTCGCTCTGTCCAAGAGCGGGAGAGGTTATTTGATGATGTATATCGGCGCGTCATCACCGTGGTTGTCAGAGTCTCACAATAAATTGGCTTACACCAATATATTACACACTCACTTAATTACACAGTAATTAGGTAACAGTAGGAAGCACAAGTTTTAAAGAAAAGAACTTACTTCAGATTAGGGTGTTTATTTCACGATCGGTGAATCAAGAATTACCTTTCTTTCGAAATACAATTTCTTTTATACACAGAAATGGCGGGCTTCAACATAACAATATTTCGCTTTGCAAGGCGGGATAGGTCAAAACAAATACTTGATAATCATTACTCTAGCGGTCATATCAAAATAATTCCTACTATTCAAATAAAAAGATATAAGTAACAATATTTTACAAATATCAAACACGTATGGCAATATAAATCCTTATTATTGAAGCAAACGGAAATTATAATTACTTTTAAAATAGACGGAAATACGAACATTAGTTCAGTAAATCTAAACAAATTCAAATACAAAAACTTACTACCTTCAAATACAACTATTAATTCAATGAACCACGAGTCAAAATAAAATCATAACTACCCTTAAATAATTATAAACTTATTTAATATCAACATTATGGTTTAGCGCCCATATGTAGGTATAACAAGCCAAAAATAAAAAAAAAGAGGTGTAGCTAAAAGTAAACCCGCATTTCCTAAACCCCATGTAATAGATCCTATTACCATCAACCGGCCACAAACCCAAACTCCGTGGCTGATAATGAGACATTTCTGATGGAAAACCTTAGTTTTGAAGGTGTGGTTAAGGTTCAAGCTACTGTTTCGGTAAAGGTAATAAATGGTACGGTTTTAAGGTAAAGGTTCACGGTAACCTACACTTTGCCCTTCATGAATCCAACCCAGAAACTCATGCTCAGCAAAGAAGATGCCTTAAATAGCTATATTTAGGTGAATAGTTACTGTTGCTCAACTTTTACCTCGCTACGGGACTATACCATGGTTCAATTATTATACTTCCATAAAATATCAATGATACTCGAAATCAACGTCACACTTAACAATAACATTCACCCAACAAAAATATACAATTCCATTCAACATCAATCATGTGCACAAATCCCATCAAAACTGGCCGTAGATCTCATCAGCATTGATAGCATATCTCAGACAATAACTTTCCATCGGAACCTCATATTACCCGTGCCACAGTACGCATATTTGAATTAACATACAGTATTTCAACTGCGAACAAATGGTCGGAATCAGTATAAACCGCCAATTTATAGCAGCTTCAGGTAATAGTTTGGTAAAGAAGCTTAGTTGTTGCGTTTCATATGTGTAGTAAGTGCAGTTCATCAAAACAACAACAAAAATTAATACTTCAAAGGGTGGTTACAGACTAGCGTAATTTGTCGCGGGTTTCGCCTTACGCGCTTACACACAAAACAGTGTCTTCAAAAAACAGAACGCACATACCTGCTTATACTGCTTATGCGTGTTTGCACGGAGTGAGTTGGCCGCATGGGGTTTTTTTTTTAAATGTTGCCCCACTCTAGGAATTTCTCCTGTATCGTGGGTGTGTTTACAGTAATTTAAACTCACATACACAAATACACCCAGACCCGAAATAACTATCTGTAGGCCAAACAAATATTTGTTCCGGGCGGGGATCGAACCCGCGACACGTCCAATCGCTCAGCCACTACACCACACCATTCGTGCCGTAAAAGTCTCTCGCATGTCGCGCTAAACGAGTTTATCATGTTTTTCCTACTCCTCCGCTATTCTTTTCAGATTTTTTTCGTTGCGGGATCCAAGACAGTCAAATTATTTATCTGGGACTTCGTTCAGCTTCATTGTCTCGACGCTTGTCTGGTGGTCGCCACTGTTGATTATGACTTTCACGAGTTGCAGTGATATGTGGATAGTGTGGCGGGATTGTCTCAAAAAAAGTGCGTCAAAGCTCGCACGAGTTGCATGTGGTAAAAAGCGCCCGAACGAGCGCTTCCAAAAACGAGCAAGACAGTATACACGCCCAATATACGCTCATCTAAAACCGCTCTACATTTGATTCACAAAAAAGTTCAAGTTGATTCACTGGTTCCCGTATACACTACGCGCGCATTTCGCCGACAACGAAAGTTCATATTCAATTTACCTCTCTATTCTGGTGAAATTCACATCTTTTCCTTACGAATGGTTATTTTCCTCGGCGGACCGCGTAACCGCTAACGATTGGTAGGAGTAAAAACCGGTGGTAACGACCCGGCAATACTCACGGTGGTTGCTCCTTGTAAATATCTCGTTGTTACGTGGACAATCTGTAAAAACTGCAGAGAAACGGTTGGTCGTTTTCTTTATAATATGTTGCAATTTATTGCGGATTTGGTTTCGTTTACATTATTGTGAGCAATTATAGAAAAATAGCTTAGTTGTTTGTAGGGTTTTTTTATGACTCAATAAAAGCTTTTCCAACGTAAAACTAATTGCACTGTCTTAATTATTTTAATTGATGCACTCGAAGCTTGAACAATTCTTAGCGAAAAAAATATCAAAACTATTATATACCCAATTTATAAGGATTTTAACCAAAGAATGAACCTCCTATTTCATTCTGTTCATCATTCTACACACTTTAATTTCCCAAAGCCTTTCATAACAAACACACTGAACAAACAACAAAACCAATTTTCAATGAGCTGCCTGCAAATATAAGGAAACTTCCGTAGCTGATAGAAAATAGTTTTTACTCTACGTCTATTACTTCATGAATTTTTGCAGTTAAATTTAAGGAACTGAGTTTTAATATGTAGGTACTTGTATTATTAGGTACTTATCAATAAAAGACATTAAACTCAAGTTATACCTATAGTATTTAGTCGTAGTCATTTGTTCCTGAACAGGTTCCCAAAATATGGTAAATGCACACATCACCAATACCTGTATCCTGTGTGTTCCTGTATATTATTTATTATTATTCGTATTCCAGTAAGAGCCCACAACATTACAATCTATTTCATATAACGAAAGCTCTATTTGGCGAACACAATGGATGAATGCAAATGTTAACACCTGCAGGATTAGCATAGAACACAGACAAATCTCTGAAACGACTATGCGTTAGCAGAAATTACATAACAAACATAAATGTTTCGCTTTAAGCTATACAAAAGCACAGCTTAGATAATAATTACTTCGTTCCGATTTGTAATTATGAATAATGCTTTGATTGTTGCGTAAAATACGGTGTTTGGAATCAAATAGAATTACAATGGACTGGACTATCTGCGATCTGGGTAATCGTGATATTTCGAATATTTATCAAAACAAGGAGCAAAACTAGAATCGTTAGGTAGGAACAAAATTAAGTTGAACAAGAAACTTTTGAACAAACTCAATCAATATTTCGTCCTGAAACTAAACTCTTTTGCAAAAAAAACGGGCACTTTAGATTTTTTCCTCTACTTCAATGAAGAAGAACAAGAAATAGGTTTTATTAATTTGACGATGTATTGGCATGTTATTTAAAGCATCCTGGCATGATTCTTTACGTTCCAAATTTAAAATTTGAAATTAATAAAAGAAAAATAATGATTATTGTGGATTATCCTAAAATTGCTTTACTAATGGCGCGAATTGCTGAAACGATTTTTAACTGATTACGATATTTTAAAACTTTTTGGATATTTTACGCAAATGAAACAATTTAATCTTTCTTTTTACATTAAATACCACTTTTTGATGTGAGTGATAAAGCGATAAGGGCCGGTAAAATTATAGCCCTACTTGAAGAAGGTTGTTCGCAAACTTACGTGTCTCAGCGGCTAAATGTGAGTCGTTCAACTGTCCAGAGGACTTGGCAACGGTATCAAGAAACCGGTCCGGTCAAAAGAAGACCCGGTTCGGGAAGAAAACGATGCACAGAACCAAGAGATGACCACTTCTTGGTGAGTCAGGCGTTGCGGAATCGTAAGGCGTTAAGTGTGGACCTGAAAAAGAGCCTTGAAGAAGTAAGAGGAGTAGAAGTTAGCTTGTGGACGGTCAGTAGGAGGCTTTTGGCTGCCAATATCAGGAGTTTCCCAGCTCGGGGCCCTAAATTTCTCCGTGAGCACCGTGTCGCTCGACTTCAGTTTGCTCGGAATTGTGCTTCATGGACTCTGGAGGATTGGAATAAAGTATTGTTTTCTGATTAAGCTAGAATCTCTTTATGTGGAGAGGACCGACGCCCACGAAGACCACGGGAACGCTATGCGGAAGTGTGTTTCGAAGAAATCTGCACTCCTTATGGCGGAGGCTCCGTTATGTTTTGGGCAGCAATTAATTCCACGGAGCGTACGGAGTTAGTTTTCATAGAAAATGGAACATTAAATGCACACCGGTACATAATGGAAGTCCTAATTCCATATGCACAACCCACATTGACTGCACTTGGGGAAGATTCCATTTTTATGGACGACAATGCTCGCTCGCACCGTTCTGGCGACGTGAAAGCGTACATGCAAGAAGTTGGGATCTGTCGTTTAGATTGGCCAGCTTGAAGTCCTGACCTCAATCCAATTGAGCATGTCTGGGATGTTCTAAAGAGACGGGTAAGATCAGTGCAACCTGCTCCACAAAACATCAGGGAGCTAAAAAGAGTCATTGCAGAAGAGAGGGAACGTATTCCTCAAAACGTTATTAAAAACATCGTGGAAAGCATGCCCAGAAGGATTGAAGCTGTGATTTTGGCAAGAGGAGGTTACACTCGTTATTAGGTTTTTACATTTGTAACTTTATTTAATTAAAAAAAGTAAAAAAAAAACTTGATTTTATTGCCCACTTCTTATTGTTTGGGCGTGTACATCGGTTTTAAAGAATCCTTCGTTTTTTTTCTTTTAATTGCCCGAATACACTTCACGCGCATTAATTTACACGATTACAAGTATACAGACTACGTCAAAGAAATAAACATCTAATTAAGCCAAATCGACCTTAGAACGTAAATTTCCTTAGGTGCCCGTTTTTTTTGCAAAAGAGTGTATTAGTATGTGAAAGGCCAAAATTTTAGATACAATCCATGCAACCTAAAGTTCTGCAATTACAATTTGTTCGGATTAAAAAAAAAAGTAATTGACTTTATATAACATCAGGCTTGTAATCCCCGACGGGTTAGGCAGGGCTGTATCTTATAGTTTACCCATACTTTGCCAGTTGTGTCAAAATAGGTACTGTTGTTCGAGTAATAATATTTAGTACTCGTCGTTTCCCACACACTAGGATGCAGTTTCATATTAATAAGCACCTACTTAATTTAAATCACTAATCATAAACTCATTAAGCAGATCGTCTGCAATTTGCAGCATTAACAGTTAACTACCAATTTCTCTATAAAAGCTAAGTTTTATGAGCTTGCACTGAACACTAACTTGTAGCACACTTAAACTTAGCTTAAAGACTCATTTAGATGTACCTTTAAATACGATGAAAAAAAAAGTGGCCATGGAGATAAATGGCCTAACTTTGACTTTCTTTTTTTCTAAATTGCGGACATTCTTAAAAACTTTTATAAATCATCATCAGCCAGAAGACTTCCACTGTCGAATAAAGGCCTCTATAACACGTCATAAAAAATGGTAACCTGTCGTGTCGTCGTGCGTGCCGCCTGGTGGAAGTCCTAACAACGCTGCGTCTCCCGGTTCGTGGTCGCCACTCGAGAACCTTTCTTCTCCATCGGTTGTCGGAAAACCTATATTAATAGCTGACACTAACAAGTTTTGTATGAGACAAAATGTTCTAAAGTGTCATGTTTTCGAGATACTATGACCTATTAATTAAAAGTCCATTCACTGGATGACATCTTCAGCACAACTTTGATTTAATTATCCACGCACTAAACCCGTATCAATTATTAGGCCTCAAAATAACCATTTAAAATGTTAGGTTTTACCCCCTATTTTTAAAATAAATTAAAATGTCGGAATTTAGGCCGGCCAGTCTTCATACAAAAAATCAACCAACCTGTTCACTTGTTTAGTTAGGTTTAGTTAGGTTAGGTTTGATATTGTTGAAGCAGCTACGCTATAACGCGGAAAATGCAACATGGATGTTTGTCACACATTGACAGGTATTAAACTTTGCGAAGGCTGAAGCCGGCTTTTATTGACATATCACACGGTGACACTATCATTTCCTTTTTAAAATACTTTCTGGAATATTGAGAGCTGTCTGGATCTCTGCCCGGATGAGGGTTCGCTCCTTGTTACATGAGACTGATACGAGTACATAACTGGCGAGATGTGGCTGTACTATTAGGAACACCTCTTCTGCCTATCCCTTCGGAGATTACGGGTGATTTCATGTGTATGTTCGTTACAAAACCAACTGCCTGGATCTCAAAACGTCCCCTTCTTAAACCAATTCTTCTTAAAACACCACATATATTATAACTAAGCCTTAAGAACCGTTTACAAATCAACGTACGCGTCGTAAGTCTGTAATTTCAGGCCTGCATCTGTTGCCCTCATGTAATTACACTGGCCGGTCGTATTGAGCGCGAACCTTACAATAACGCCACCAATTTGAATCGATACAATCTAATTCTTTAGATAATTGTGTAAGCAACTGGTTTTCTAACTAGAAAATGATAATGATGTGGAGTATCTAAATTATCGCATCGATGTTGCGTAAAGATTACTTGGTACGTGGTAAGTATATATTGTTTAGTGTAAAATTTTATTAGCGTCGATGTTAAATAGAAAACAAAATCTTACTTCTTACTATTACTACGAAAAGATAGTTGGACGTTCGTTACTCTTTCACGCAAAAAACACTGAACGGATTTGGATGGAATTTTGTTATTCGGTAGTTAATTACGTGAATAATTAACACATAGGATTCTTTTTATTTCAGTACTACGATCGGACAGTATAAGTGGCGCAGTTACTGAACTCCATGCGGGCGAAGACGTGGTCTTATGCTAGTGATACAAAATTCTTATTTGCCTAGACAGTTTTATCCTGATTTGTGAATATTCGCCGAAAGCCCACTCGAATTGTTACGACAGGCTATCTTTGCACGATATAAATGTCAACGTTTTCGCTGTACCCAATAAAAATAAAAGTACTCATAAAATACAAATAGCCCGGAGCCAAAGGCACGGATAACAAAAAGTGATCCATAAATCTAAGTTCGGCTCCGACTAGCGCCGAAGAAAGCCGAAGAGGTTGGTGCGCACGCGCCGCTGTTTTAGCGATACGCCCTTGTAATTGTGTAGATAATTATCATCTCAACAATTTATTGCCGTTATTATTTTCTTAACCATTAGCCGCTTTTTAATGGAGCGTAAAACATCTATACCTTAGCGTTATCTTAAAATATTGACGGTAACACGGAAAAGGTAGTACATGTAACTTTAATGCCTATGTGGGTAATTAATTGAATGATCTACATTGCTGGCTTACAATAACCACCACACTTCGCAAAATATATTTTTTCCAGGTGTGTTGCTCAATACTATTGCTCCGATATACTTTTCTTTCAAAGATTGTATCTCCAAAAAGCCAGAATCCATAGTGGCGACCACCATAAAAGCGCCGAGACATAGAGCTCGACGAAGTCCCAGAGAAACGATTTAATTAACTATCTAGGATCCCGCAACGAAATAATCAGAAAAGAATAACGGAGGAGTAGGAAAGTGTCAGACTGCTACTGACTAAAAACCACCCATGTTCCTTCATAGCCCTTTGTGTTCCGGGGCCACGAATTCTTTTTCAAGCAACCCGCAGGTTACCGTGTAGCGTACCATAACCAGACATTTCAGTTATTGGCAATTTCAATTTAATCAAACAAGCTTGTGTTCAATTTGTGCTTTGACAATAGTGAGCAGACAGACAGACATAAACAGACACAAACACAGCTACAGGACCAAATCAAAGCCTGTGTTCGGTAGCCATTTACCCGCTACCTCGGTACACTCAAGCAAATTATACCACGCTGGACTGGAGCCCCCTCGATAATTAATACGACACAGTTAATTGTGAATTGGAGCTGGGAGCTGCATTCAATATTAAATGGTATTGGTATCTCACTACTGATTTATACAAATAAATACAATTGCAGTGTCGGTTTGTAATTTCAGGCTAGTAGCTTTCCCGTCGTGACTGCGGGTTGTCCGCAAGACATACCGCGGCCTTGACATAAAGGGCTAAGAAGGAACATGGTTGGTTTTTAGTCATTAGAAGTCTAACACTCTCTTTTGCTCTACCCAAGAGCGGGAGCGGGTTATTTGATGATTTCCCACACCCCAAACAAAAACAAAAAAAAGGCAAAAAAAAAAAATTCAATGTTTATCGGCATTATCTGTCTCTTTGTTTTTTATTCAAACAGAGAGTTAATCCTCGACGAAATCCTAACGGCTGGACCGATTTTGTCGAGACTGACTAATAACTAATGTTGCATTATATTTTGTAGACAAGGATAAGGGCTCCTAGGCGCTCTATAATAAAAGAAGCAAACGTAGCAGGGTATACCTAAGCATTTAGCAAGATTGACGACATGGAAAGCCAAAGTTCACGAATTTCTCTAAACCACATTAGAAAACGCAAATCATAACCACAACTTTGTACATTCCCAGTTTAACCATAGAAATTTTAACATCATCCACACAGGTACAAAACAATTACGCGTACAAGGAAACTTGGAAAATAGCAAATTCATGTCGAAAGTTATAAAAGTAAGTATAAAGGCTTGGGTAGACCACACGAGTTTATGAGCTTAGTGGCTCAGCCAGACAATGCAGTACAGCTGGCTCGCACCAAAATGACCACATTATACGATTTCACTTCGCGAATCAATCAGAAACTCACGCCCAAGTTTCGCTGTTATTCGCCGCTCGCCTTCTTCCATTATACTTCAAGGCAGCAGTTCAAGTCTCCCAGCCGTGGATACTGGGCAGCATGTTTGTATTACCGACACAGACAAGCCGAAATACTGTCATGGGCCCCTGGTTGCTCTCAAAGCAGAACATGGCACCTACTGCCATTATAGCACAAAGTCTCAGTTGACTGCTCAGCAGCTCGCAGGCCAGGGCAGAACCGTTACTGACTTTATATTTGGGAGACCGCCCGCCATACAGTTTTCAAACCACTACACCTCTTGAAAGCCAGTCCAGTCCAATGAAAAGTGGCGACCACCGAAAAGAGCCGAGATAATGAAGCTCGACGAAGTCCAAAGGAAACAATCGAACTGTCTTGGATCTCGAAACGAAATTAAACAGAAAAGAGTAGCGGAGGAATAGAACGCGCGGCGTTGGATTGAGTGGAATAACTAAATTGTGAAAAGCTTGTCCTGTTAGAAAGAAAGAAAGAAAAAATATTTATTGGTCTCACACAGGACAAGAAATAAATAATAAAATGAAAATTGACTTACGAACGAAAACAAGAGAAAACTCGAAAAAAAATACAAAATTAAAATAAGTCCCGTACGAGGCCAAAAGGCCACTATCTCAGCATGGTGCTGCCACATTTTTGACAAATGTCACAGCGCTGGTATTCTAATAGGGCCCGAGGTGACGACGTGTTCACAGAAAAAAAAATGACAAAGCCAAATCAAATCAAATCAAAATCATTTATTTCAATTAGGCCAGTTACAGGCTCTTTTGAATAGTGAAACAAATACTAAATTTTAATAAGCTAATAAACTAAGCTACAGTCCCACTCACAAGGCATAATAACTGTCAGTGTAGTGTAGTTGCCGATTCCAAAGCGTTGGTCTCATGAGAAGAATGGCATGAAACTTCATGGACACTATTTCAAATCATAATAAAGTGACACCTGTCTACTGTCAGGTCATCGGTTTATATGCTGTGTACCCAGACCTTAAGAGAGAGAGACACAGACAGGTGGGGCGAGCGGCGTCCTAAATACAAAACAGTGATATACAGAGGCGATACAAATTAACAACAATAATCGAGCCAACAAGGGACCGCAATAACAACGGAAAGTGTTCGCTAAGGGTAAGCGAACACAAAATGTTTAGGAGTTCATTAAAAAACCATCGCTGACGAATCTTCTACACAGCAGTAATAATTTTACGCATTGCGCTTGTTTAGGCAGGGGAAGTGAGTTGGTTCATGGTATTCCTAGATTAGCAACACTTTGATAAGACTAAATAATGCCCACTCCATAGAGAGACACTGTTTACTTTTTTTTAATAGTAATAAACTCCCACAGCGAATTTGGTACAGGCGGTAGACTTTGGAACACTAGAGTTCCAAAGGAATATTAAAAAATTGGTCGGAGTCTTGTAAAACAGAGAAATGTATATTTTTGTATAATTCATCCCTTAATGATGACAAAAAACCCACACCATGTTAAGAAAACAAAGAAAAACAGAAACAGATGGCACGCGCACGTTTTTTTTCCTGTCGAGATAAGTAAAGCTCTTGATACGAGGATATTACAAACTCTCAAAGACACGTGTGTCACATACGAAACAGAGATTCTCCAAACCAATACCTTGCATATTGCTCATGGAATTATGATTCACACTTTTGCAACCACTGTATTGTCCTGATTGCTGTCACAAGACAAAGACTTACAAAAAGACGTTCTTATTGAGGTGAAAACAATTGGCTCCTCTGATTTGCTCAACGAGTATTTTTAATAAATCAATAAATATGTCAGACTGCCTCCGACAGTTCTCAGATGGACAACAGCGTGGCGTCCTGGGTTTGATTCGCAGGTCGGCCAAGTCTTTTCCGTCAGAGTTTTTTAATAGAGTAATTAACCAAAAAAAAAAAATTTTTGCCGTCACATACGATTTCCAAAAAATATTTGACACGTATTTTTTCTTTTTGATTTTTTTTTTAATGAAAACGATCCAGTGCTTTGAAATCTCGTGTGATGTCATATTCTAACACATTAGTATGACATTTTTTAGCGGCTAGTGACGTCACAAACCCCCACTCAACCCTTTGACGCGTTTTATTTTCGTCAATTTTTATTGATTTGATAAAACAAAAAATACGTGTCCAATATTTTTCGATAATCTTACAGACAGAAAAGTCAAGTTTTTTTAAGTCAGTAAACATTCCTATTAGCAGCCACAGAGCATGGATTTTATGTGCGGTAGATGGCAACCGGCTCGTTTCATGGGAAACATATTTAGCGAAATATGGGTATACCAGGCACACCTCTGTGTTTCCAACCTTCAGGGATATCAGGCATGTGATGTTAAGTACAATAAAACATGCTAACAACTGTTTTCCAAGTTGACAACTGACCACTTGAGTGCTCGATTGTACCGCGGCGTAGCGACCGAAGGAGATAGCGCGTCGGGAATACAGGCACAACGAATGGACCGGCCACACGCGAATTATATCTAGATGTATGCGGCATATTGATGCCGTTAGCGTTGTGTGCGCAAATGTACGCTGTGCTTGTATTTGCTTGTAAAAATTAACTGATGAACTTTGTCCTAGATACAATAAGGTCTATTTAAGGTCACAGTGAGCTTTTGTGGGAAAAACTTCATGGATACTGTCTGTGAAAGGCGAAGGATTATGCCAACCCCTTGTCAAGTAACTGAGAGGCGTACACATTCATAAACTCATGATTTTTCCCATGGGGGTAGGCAGAAACCACAGAACGACACGTCCTCCGATCTTTACATAGTCCTTTTGCCTCGTTCAAGCTCATACAATATCTGGTCACACACGTGATCCGGTCCGAATCAGTTTTGATGAATAAACCCCAATCGGACCAAGTCTGTCGTAAAAAACTTTTAAATTTTAATAAAATTGCACTATTAAAGTCTTTAAAAAACTAGATTAAGCACCAAAACTAAACTAGATTCGATCTACAATCAAAAGTAGGAGTACTATCTCAAGCAAAATCTATGTTATGTTTTGGCAGCTGACCAAGCCTGATTTCGCACATTCAGCGACGCTATCAGCAATATCATCTGACGTATGCAAGATATGGCCACAAAAGAAACAAACTATGTTGTAAACGAGACTCTTGTACAATATTCTGATACTCGGGATGATAGAATGCCGATCGAAAGTTCCAGAATCCGGCCCTCATGAACTATTCGGTATATTGCGATGTTAAGAACTAAATATAATTTTAAGTCCGGGCCGCTAACTGTCTGTCTGTACACTTTTCTGTTTTGCCGATTTTTCCCTATATTATGAGATAATTATGTAGTAATAAAGTTAGTATTCAATTAAACTACTAGGCAGATATTAATAATGTAAGTAACACAGACCTTATTAGTTATTAGGTACTTTTTATTATGGTTATACGAAAATCATTGATTTTTTCTTTATTTTCCTGGTTTAATGATCAGCAATATGGCATTCCATATTCCGACTCATCGTAATCTAGTGCCTATATTATGAACAAACACCTACTTACATCGCAAAAGCATGCGTGTATGACCACATGTAAAAACGTGAACGAAGCGAAAGGAGTATGTAAGGATCGTAGTAGGCAAGGGCGGATCCAGTATTTTTCTGGGGAAGGGGGGGGGCATAGGGGCAGGCTGGATAAAATAATCAAATGTAAAATTTAAAAAAAAAACTGCAAAAAAGACTAAAAAGTAACGCTAAAAACGAACAATAACTTTACTTTTGGAAGTCGGTGGCATATGTACGTAGTACTGTCATGACGGGAACTCTATAACCGGCTGGGGGGGGGGGGGGGTCACGTGCCCCCGTACCCCCGCCGCCTGGATCGGCCCTTGGCTAGCAGGTGGCGTTCTATGGTTTCTGCCTATCCCCAAGATGTCGGTTTACATATCTATAAAAGCTTATCTATAAATTAACGCCACACAAGACGACAATATAGCCCAATTTCTAATCGATTAAAATGTTCTATGTGTCAATCAATAGGTCAAATCAAACTTCTCAACGTCCATCTCAATTAATTTAAATATCTTATCAAACGGAAAACCAAAGCAAAGACCTAATTATGTAAATTAAATTGACTATAAAGCATATTAGTCAAACTATTGATGCAGAAAGAGCGACATTTCATTAATTTTCGTGAAACCGAGTTAAGGCTTTTCCTCATAGATGTGTGTATTAGCCTTATTACATTTCACACAAAGGCAAATACAAGTCATCACTGCCCCGCTGGTCCAGTGGTCGAAAGCGCGACTGCTGAGCATGAGGTCCTCGGTTCGATTGCCAGGTCAAGGCAAAGACTTATTGGGTTTTTCCTTCAGGAATTTTTCAGTAGCATCTACAGAGTCTGAATTTGTGCCCGGTTGATGACAATAGGCTCGCCCCCGAACAACAACTTTACTTACAACGAACTTAAACATAACTGTCGAGGTGTACTAAGGTAAGTACACCTCTGCCTAAACCTACGGGGATTACAGGCGTGATGTTATGTGACAACGGCAAACACAAGTCATAATTGCCATCTTTTAGTATAATCGTAACACCACATCTCTGCTCATTCGCTTTCAATCACAGTATTAGCATTCTATCTGTCGCCTGACAATGTTTCAATGCTATCTCTCGTACGGTCGCGAACACAATTAGTTCAATTAAAACAAACACGAACAAACAGTTATCGCTCCTGATACAAAGGTGATACGGCCAATAATGGCTTGTCAATTAGCTGGTAAGTTGTAACAAGCTGTTGTAATGGCATGATGACTCAACGTTTAGTTCTGCTTATTAGTTTGGGAAAGTGACGCGAAAATCTTCACTCATGCATTCAATTCAAGGTATTCAAACGTTTCCGTTTTGTTCTAGATATTGTGGACACCCTTCTTAATGACATTTGTATGCACATGTTTAAGATAAATAGCTATATACATGTTTAATTCAATAATAAAGGTATATTACATCATTATGTAAGAATGATTTGATTTTACCTATAAATGTTTTTCCTGGTTGAGTCCACAACCAAAAATGGCGCTAAGTAAAAACCCAGTACGAAATTAAAGGACATAATACTCTACAAGCAAAATACATCTTCCTGTAATTTGCTTTATTTATGCCCACATCATTATAAGTATTGCTTGATACCTAATTGTTATACTCACGCAAAAATTATTGTTTATAATTAAATCTTTTCAGCTGATTTAGTTACATGCACATGATAGAGTTTACGGTTAATTACAATAAAATTAGATTAGATTACCTACTAGATTACAGGCGAAAACACCGAACTTATAATATCCTAGAACCATATACATAACCATATACTGCAACCAAAACTCCATTGTTACATTGTATTTAAAAATAAGTTGTAAAAGAAAATAATTTCCATTGGCTCTGGAAAAAAGAAACAAATTGGCTCCAGTATTTACAGTCTATTTAACCTCTTGACCGTCGCAACAAAAAGAAAGTTGCATGGCGCGTTAAACACGGGAAATTCGTTCAAATTACTGTTTAGCAGCGTTTTACTCTAATTGCTCGGATTCATCCAAATATCGCATTGAGGGCGAGCGTCCGCCATTATACCGCGATGACAATGACAGAAAAATTGGCGGTAAAAGTGACGTTTACAGTGTCTAGTTATTGTACGTTTTACCGATAAGGATGCGTTCTTTTTGGAAAGTGTTGACTCGACAAGAAACTTAATGTTCTGATTTCTCCAAATCCATACATGCATTAGGTCAAAATTTGGAAAACAATTGTGCATTTAGGGAAATAGATTTAATTAGTACCACCACCACCTTCTTTTTCAGCTACATGCTGATTTCCCGAAAATTTAAGTAAATACCCTATTCACTTTTACTAAGATGAGCGTAAAATCATTTACCTCTACGACACTTCAGAACATTCATTCCGCACAAACCCTGATCAGCAAACAATTGTGCACCCGTTTTCGCCGCACGTACCACAGACGCAGCCATATCTAACGGTTCGTGAAATGACCCAAAATGACAGCTAATGATAACGGGTGGATTTAAAACATAATGACGAAATTGGGCGTCGCGTCTGTCACTAATGACCGTGCGGTGACGCGGGAGCAGACGTGGTCTATTGTGATCTGTAGTGCATTTACACGACCACGTGGTAAAGAGCACTTTGGACTAAGTACCATAGAAAGTGAATAGGTTCCTATGAGTGACAATAGAAAATGTAGGGCTGTCAAATAGACAGACGTTTCTGTTTTGACTTTAATTTTCTTTTAGACTAAAGACTACGGTGACTGAAAAGTTCTGTAGTAATCAGTTAGCTAGCGTATGTGGAGGAATGAGGAAAATGTTGAGTATATGAATGTCGATCCTAGAAGAGTAGAGAACGACCATAGAAACGATGGATTTAATGAGTAAGGGATGATTTGGCTAAACGCGGGCCTGTGGACGGTGGGTAATGGGCTAGCTCGCCGTCCGTCCGTCTTATGACGACGACAGGACATCTCTAATAGAAAAATACCTATCGAAGAAGAATCCATGCTTCGCCGACCCTAAATAAATTGGGATAAGGGCGGGAGAATGATGATAATAATTGACTGTTTTAATTTTTAACTACCTACATCTTTATGAGTTTTGGAAAAGTTCAAAATGAGAAAGAATACCATGTATTCCACCACCAGTGCATTGTACCATGTATTCTTTACTTTTTCTCTTCCTTTTTAAAATAGAGTCATAAAACGCAGTAGGGGATTAAACTGAGTCAAAAAAATAAGATTCTAATTAGTCTGTCAGTTAGATATTAGTTAGAGAGATTTTTGTTTTATTAATAAAAATTGACGAGACGCGTCAAAGATCATGAGTGGGTTGAGGGGGTTGTGACGTCATTTGTATGTAAAAACCGGCCAAGTGCGAGTCCTACTCGCACATGAAGGGTTCCGTACCATCGTAGTAGGGGAGCCGCTTTTTTTTTTTTTTTTTAAATTATTAAAAATATTTTTATTATATGATGTAACTAAAAATTTATGCTTTTCGCAATTTTTCCTTTATCTGTGTTATAAGACGTTGCTTCGTACCAAATTTCAAGATTCTGAGTTCACGGGAAGTACCCTGTAGGTTTTGATTCCCTTGCGAGTGTCGAAAATTTGCGGCATAAACGGGAGTATCTTTTGATCGCGTTGACTTAGAAGTTTGATTTTTTCACAGCTCCAAGAGACCATAGACTTGAGTATTTGATATGAATTTCAGCTTGATACCTCCACGCGTTCCTGAGAAAAAAGGTCTTGACAGACAGACAGACAGACAGACAGACGGACAACAAAGTGATCCTATAAGGGTTCCGTTTTTACCTTTTGAGGTACGGAACCCTAAAAATGTACTAACATGTGGCGTTTTCGAGGAGGTCACGAGTTTTCGAAGCACTGTATCGTCTTTATTTTTTGTTTATGTGAAAAAAGAAAAAATACATGTCCAATATTTTTTGAAAATCTATCTGACGGACTAATTAGTTTTTTTTTGTCCGATCCCTTATTGGGTTACTACTGCGCAAAATATTATTCGCACTGTAATAAAACAACAATGACAGTGGCAATGATATATTAAAACTATAGATACGTTGTCCGCCCTCAAAAATTACAACATGAAATGAAGCCAATTGGCCACATCGCGCTTAGTTTTAGTTACGCACCAACCTCTCGCGCGATGCTACGTTTGTTCTTAATTTAAATCGTGTGTGTAAACCTGCGCGAAACATAAAGACAACAGGCATCAACAGGCATCCCGCTGTACGGTGTCATATTTTCTTTCCCTTTCTTTACGCGTAAAAGTAGTTGAGTATATAATATTTTCGCTGTTTTGAAGCGCCGCCATGTTAGTTCATGACGTGTCTATATATAATACGTCATTGGACAGTGGTCGAAATTCCCGAACATCCTAAAATAAAGGCAACAATTTAAACAATACAATACAAATATAATGCAACTTTTGAAATACCGATCCGATCACAACAGGATAATATAATTACATATATTAATATTATTGAATAGGTACTATGCAGGGTAATTTCTCTTTAAGCGCACAATGACATGTTTAATATTGCATAAATGACTACAAATAGAATTCTATTTGTAGCTACAGAACCCGCTATTGTGATGGGAACCACACTCATCATAATTTTAATAAAAGATACTTTTCAAACGGCAGTACAGCGCGGTACAGTGACCCACATACTGGAAATCGTTGCTACTTTCCCATGTAAGTATAAATTACATATTTTTTTAACAATTCGTGTCATATACGACAAAGCGGCCTTTATTAATCCTAATTCTAGACTAGAAGCAAAACGCCTTTGTCTGTTTAAAAAGTTTGCCTAGACGACCTCATTCGAATCTAACGAGTCATGTTGCCAGATTGATGAGAAATTGACTGTAATTTTCGACACTTGATGACTTCGACTTAAACGAGACTGTTCAAATAAAAAAAAAAATTGTAAATCTATCCGTCAACTTACACAACACTTTTTAATGGACACTCAAATAACACAAAGTTAATTCCGAATTTACATTACATAAAACTATATTAGACACCTAATCTACGGTTAATATTTCAACAGCTATCCAATCTCATACCATCGACAACGGACAACAAAAATAAAAGAAAAGCATAGACAAATTTGAGTACCGTGCGGTTACGTAAGCCAGTATTATCGAGCAAAGAGGTGAAACTGAATGCCAGTAAATCTAATCCCAAATCATGGTACCTATGAAACAAAGGAGACGGGCGAGGCTTACTTTCTCCGCACTCTTCATTAATCAAACTGAATTAATCTAAATAAAGCCGCTGAATAGTCTTCGAGGTACATTATTATAAACTCGTAAGTAATCGGATTATTTTTGTCGATGGAATCGGAAACGGGTGACGTCATTGGAAACCGGAACTGGAAACTGATCTCGTTGATTGTCTTTGGGCCCAACTTGAATAATGTTGTTGTTTCAATTGAATGGTTTTTAAAAACTAATTAGGTTAAGATAATGATATTGTGTTACAATAACAAAACTGTTGTGGTGGTGTTTCATCAGTCGATAATAATCCAGTTAATCTATATGAATTTTATTTTTATTATAATAAAGAGCGGTAAGGTAGAGTGCACAGTATTGTTTAGTGAAAATGTACTAGTTATTTCGAGGTACTGTGTCTTTTATAAATGGTTTTTCTACAATTTAAGTTCACAGACGTCTGAAAAAAGAAACAGAAAAACGAAACAGACTGAAGAACTGAACTGAAAATACTTTTATGAAGTCAACAGTAGCACTAAAGTTCCTAATTCGTACACAACGCAAATTATTTAAATATTCAGCAGGTCCATACATAGAGCATGCTAACATTGTGTTGGTGTACCAATGGTACCATGTACCAAATTAAACACACAAGCTCATCATAAAAATAAACAATATTTATAATTCAATATCATCGAATGAATGTAAGAGTTTAATTCAATACATTTCACCTGTCGCTTCGAATCGAATTGTGCTGTCAAAGTGTTTGTTCAGATCGTTTATTTGCAATATAATCCTGGCTCTTTATTAACTATCGAAGTATCGACGTTCCACTCCGTGTAATTAATGCGATTCGATCTCGATTCATAATCGTTTGCGATTCGATGCGAAATAAGAGCGCAGTGTTCGATTGTGGAATTAATGGGATGGACTTGGAAAGGTGGTTGTGTACCCATTCGAAAATTAACTTTTAAGGAATAATGGAAGCAAAGTCTGGTATTACTTAAATTCAATTTTTTGTATTACAAACTGATGTATAATTCCACTGTAAATAATGGTTGACTTATCAAATGTCGCATGTTTGGCCAACCTTTGAATTGAACCCACGACCTCATACTCAGCATTGGCGATTGCGACCACTAAACCTACTGAAATTGAACACTAACTTTACCCAATCAATTAAAACTTTTATTTCGTTAAGAATCGACTGGACCGGAACAGATCGCAATTAAACTTTAATATTTTGCTAAAAAATCAACCAATCACCCGTTTAGCAGTATATTGACGAGCCGCCTGTTATTTTAGTATCCTCAAAGTCTGCAACATAATTCAATTTTAAATGTTGCAGTATGAATGTAGATGATTATAAGAGTAGAAGAAAATCAAAGAAACGATTGATATACTATGTGAAGGATGATATGACTACGAGAAAAGAGGTGACAGGTGACTGCTGAGATGTCGAATAAAGAAACTGAGATGTCGAGTCATAGAGAAGTTTAGAAGAAGAAGACGGGCCGCGCCAACCCCAAAGAAGCTGAGTTATGGACAGAAGAATGATGATTGCCTAGTCACACACTAACTACCGCACTCACTGCTGTACTCAGAGATATTTAATGATTACTTATGCCGTCACTTAGTAAAGATTTGACTTACTTTTGTATGACAAAACTGTCAAAACCTTTGATAAATGATGGCCTAAGTACTCATTAAAGGTCTCTGAGTGCGTAAGTCAGAGATATTTGATGATAACTTAAGCCGACACTAACTGCGGTACTCAGAGATATTTAATGATTACTTTAGCCGGTACTTTAAAAAGATTTCACATACAGTAAAGATTTCACATACTTTTGTATGACAAATCTGCGGCAGCCTGCCGCACTCAGAGAGCTCTAATGATTACATAAGCCATCACTTAGTGTTTTGACAGTTTTGTCATACAAAAGAATGTCAAACCTTTACTAAGTGACGGCTTAGGTAATCATTAAACGTTTCTTTCTTTCGAGTTCGGCAATTAGACTTGGTAAATTTATGTTCATCAAAATCAAGAACATAATTCACTTTCAAGTGTTGCAGTATTTGCATTCAAAATTTATCACAAATGCATGACCACGTAATCAAATTCAATTTCACACCTGCATTTCACGAGCTCATCTCCATATTTGCGCCAGCTAGCGTGTCTGAGCATAATGCTCTCACACATGATCACACCCTTTCATTTCGTTGTGAGCACAAATAAAACGAACATTTATCCGTTGTTTGTTTTCACGGTTTTCATTTTCATCTCTTTATTGGAGTTTCGAAAATTCGTACAGACATGAAAATTGTGCTTTGTTATTTAGACTAGTATGATGAGATGAAGAATAATAGAAAAGTATCGAAAAAACTTTTTTTTAAGACTCTACATTTAAACCCGACTGAAAAAAAAAAATAACGAAAAATTGCCTTTGTTTTTTCTTTTGTTTTTTGCTTTTCAAAAAAGTGAAAAGCCAAAAACAAAAGAAAAAACAAAGGCAATTTTTCGTTGTTTTTTTTTATTTTAATGTAGCCAGTGACACTCGCGCCATCAAGACGAATCTAACGACGTATATTTTATTCAAGTCCCTTCATCAGTTTAGGAGTTATGAGGGAACAAAGAGTCAGACATACATACACGCCAAACACAAACACACATTGCTTCGCCGCAGTCGGGTAAGGAGAAGACATGCTGCGACCCAAATGCATTGGGATAAGTGCAAGAGAATGATGATTATTTTGTTCTTTTCGAACATAATTATATAATAACATCACGCCCGTAATGTCCGAAGGTTTAAGCAAAGGTGTACCTACACTACACAAACATTTGCTTGTTATGTTTAAATTCGATGTAGTGAGCCTATTGTCATCAACCGGGTCCACGTATACGACTTAATGTACCAATGAATTAAAACTAGCTTCAAAAGACCACTCCTCTCACACCTGAACTCAGAATTACTTAGCACTCTGAATTTATCTTAAACCCAAAGGCAGGATAAGTGCAGCACCAATAACACTTCTACAACACCCCGTAACATTTATAAAATTACACCTCGCATACATAAACAACAGTTAAGCTAAGTAGATCTAGTTAAGACCATTTATAAAACACTATCTCCGCTCCCGTTTCTATGGCTCTTATTAAACCTAGCTTTCGAACAAAGCATATGTGAAAACGCGGCGAAATCGAATGCCTAGTAGTAACTAGTAATAGCCGGGGGTAAATTATCGTAGGCTGGCAAGCTAGCGATGACTTATCGAGCATTAATTGTCTGTAACATGCCCATTGAGCTGCTGATTAATGTGCGTGGCTGCCCTCGGCTAGAAGCCCCTATTCTTAAATGCGTCGTTACATTCAATTTTACGCATCTGTTGGTAAGTCTGGTAATTTTAGAGTTAGGGTAAAGACCAGACACTCGGTTACAAGACCTGGCTGCTTCTAGCCTTGTAACTTAAAATCTGTTTACAACACACACTTTAGTAGCTCTGCTAATAACCTGGTGCACAAAAGTAAAGTTTTCCACCACGATACTATCTCAGTGCAAAATGTTATTAAAATGAAAACCTTAGACATTTTTCATGAATGTTGTGAATGTTGTGTTGCTGTGTGTTTTTTGTTGTTATTGTGTTACTCGTTTTTTTTTTTTTTTTTGTTTTTTGAACGTTTTTGTTGTCTCAGTGATTTATTCTGCACTTTGTATAGATATATAAGTATTGAGAGGAATAGAAGATTCTAATCAATAAAAAACAATACGACGAAACTGCAAGGAAACCCTGTTCAGGTGGAGTTTCATAGATAACTCTGCCCTGAAATGTAAATGTGGTGTTATGTTGTGGGGACAAACGATGGGATACTTGATATCGTGTACTGTTGCACATTTTAGGAGTTGATGGACGCCACTGAAAGTAACAAAGTAGTCGCCAAATTTTAGACCGACTCAATTTAAATTGTCATCGACACACTAAGAAGAAGGGTGACAATGCTTTAGGTGTACCAACTACCAACCATAAATTATCTACAAACACAAATGCTATCTCCGAAGACATACCCCAAGACGCAGCAAAAGTAGCCCAGTCAACAAGTGGAAGGATTTATTCCAATCACGCAGAACGCTTTAATGAGAATTTAACACGAACACGCAATCTGCGGAAGCTCTTGATGCTAATAACGCTATTTCAGCTATTATTAAGCAGGCAGTGTCATAAAAGACGATATAAATAGAAACGGCACCTGAGCTAACTAAGTAATTAGCGTTAGGAACGAGAACAGGTGATTGATTGTTGATGTGGTTACTGATTGCAAGGACGGTACTGTTTTCACTTTCAGGTTTAAAAGATTGGCGCACTTAAGAGGGCCAAGACTGGTGGCCGTTGTTGCCGATACGTTTTGAACATCAGTTTTTACAGCAATGGCGTTTTGGTATCTTACGTCAATATATTTGCCCTAATATTTAAGGAAGAGATAAGGGGATATAACTATAATGATGATGTGACTTTTTCTGAATCGCTTTCGCTGAATGAATGTCCCTCTGTCTAAGCTAGGGAGAATATTTCTTCTCCTAAATACTCGTCATTTAGATTAAGACGATTTAGATGAAATTTTACAAGAGAGCATCCAAAATAACATCTGATCCAAAGCAGGAGAAAACGAATGTCTCGAATATTTAAGGTGGTAGATTACGAAGAAAGCATATATTTCTTCTGAGCAGCAGTAATTGTTCACGAAGTGGCCATAACGGCGCGAGGGGCCGCGTACTACGAGAAGCAATTTATATAATTTTCTATTCGTTCGATCCGCAATAAGATACCATTCAAAGTGAACGGCTACATGGAAGCATGGCTGATGCCTATGCATTATTTTTTTTTACCATCTCTGACGTAGGAAAAAATCGTAGTGCCCTAGAGTTACGTAAGCCTCTTTGGAGCCATAATGGAGGTTGTGCCCGCTCCGTGCGAACTCCGAAATGTCAAACAATCCGACAGATTATCTGATTTATATTATAAATAATAGACGTTTATGAGCTGTCTAGGAATTTTCTCTCACGGCATCGGTTGGGCGAACATCAAATTGCTAATTATGTAAGATAGTGTGTCTGGGAAAGTATTGTCCATAAGACATACTAGCAAAGACGGACCCATGGTCAGAATATTATTATAAAATGACCATAATCCGTGTGACACGCGAATTTTTTCATTAAGTGTTTTCTGACGAGAGAGTAATATTAGTGTTCTGTATAATGTTCCGTTAGTTGCGTCTTTACTTTTACGACGTAGATAAGCTGCAATAAAATATCTACAAAGATATCTCCTAGATTTGCAACACACTGAGGTGTAAACAAACCAACCGTACACCTACATCCTAATTAGCTTCCAGAAATGCAGACTTGTGTTCATTTCGAAAGGTTATTATATAGAAAACGTACAAGTCATTTTAAAAGCAAAATATGAACGTTGCAAGTTAAACCAATAAAAATATAGGAAAACCGTGAAAGTAATAAAATATGCTGATAACAAGGAAATCAGCGCAAAACACGAAGCGAGATCTACATCGAACACCGGAATACGGAAAACTAATTAGACCGATTGGACCACAGATTCGTAATTAAACGATCAAATAATTACCTAACTCGAATTCACGTAACATAACTTTATAAATTGCTATCTTAACCCGGAGTACTTCACTTTCTTAGAGCAGATAAAGTTAACAGAATATCTCGAGCCAAGTAACCTTTACATTACAACTGACTTTCTGATGTCTACTTTTAGATTTAGAGTTTAATTTTCATTTCTTATCAAATCCCACCGGTTGTCATCTGGCCCTTTTGCCCTTTATAATGTAACCTACATTAACAAACGAGGCATTGTTAGTTGTTACATTCGAAATTCAAAAGTTATTCATTATGTAATGAACATGGCCGAATGTTAGTGTAATTTTCGGAACATCATTCGAACTTTTGCTATCAGATCGAATGCAGGTCAAGTCTTGTATCGGAAGAGTTCAATTTGTAAAACTGATGTTAGAAGTGAATGTTATACACAAACTATTTCCGTATCTACATGATCGGAAATTCAATTTTATAAGGAACATTACAATGTCAATAACATAAAGAGCAAACCTAATATCAGCGATATGACATGGAACTAATGAATTTAATATAATTACAATGAAAAAAGAAAGTACAAGTAATCCAGCATTCAAATCAATTCAATAAAATAGATCAATAAACGACTTTTTGTATTGATGTTAAAGCTTTAAATTGCCCTACAAAACAAACAGCCAGTGCAGCTTATTCGAGATTTTTGCTACACACGGCGACACATCAAGCGATACTTATCCAATATAACCTGGCCTCGCTTTGTATGAGCTTCCCGTACATGAGAGATCCGCATAAACGGGTCGTTCGTACCTACACAGATAGGTACGGAAATAAACCTCAAACTTGAATGTGCTCCTAAACGAGCCGTAGCCAATTCAAAGGCGAAACGCTTAATGAACGACAATAAACTCCTAATAAACTGGTGGCATCGCCATAACATCGTTTCTTACTTAAGCCTGCGAATCGCCGTTCATATTGAGTTTTCGAAAACCATTACGAAGATTGTAGTATTGATCTTTATCTAAATGTACAGTCGCCCGCACATCAAGCTGCTACACTCTGTCAAATATCTTTAACTAGCTTTTGCCCGCGGCTTCGCCCGCGTGGATGTCGAAAATATGCCACGGGAACGTATTACCGTGAATTTGTTAATCTAGGTAAAAGTGACAAACTTTATAATTTATTTGGGCCAAGTTTCAAGTATATTAATTCAAAGAATAAGATTTTTCAAACAAACTTTCATCCCCTATTTAACTCCCTTAGGGGATGAACTTCGAAAAATCCTTCCTTCTCTTTTTATTTGTATAGATAGATACTCAACTTTATCGCTAAAGCATTAGGTTCAAAGTTGATAGGGAAATTTAGACAGTTTTGGGTAACTTGATGTGCTGGCGAATGTACTGCACTAAGTGAAAACATGGCTCAAGAGAATGCGCTCAGTATTACAGATTCATATCTAGGCGATCATTCTTCTTGATTTTTACAATGTTCTTGTTCGCAGGACGGACTTGATTCCTATTGGTTTTAGGCTTTCTCTCACGCCATTCATTGTATGAACCGTTAACAGAAGATCTATTAACAGAAAATATATTTACAGCATCGTCTAGGAGCCAATGTAATGGGTGATGAATAGTACCACCATAATAATCATTGACTGGGATCGCTTCGGCCTACCATAGTTTATTGCTTCAGTAATAATTATGCATGCAAATCACCAGTGTAACGAATCACCCCTGTTGACCCGGAGGCCTAAGGCAGGGTTGAATAGAAATAAATTGTTTTTTTTTTTTTTAAACTTTGCCCCACCCTAGGAATTTCTCCTGTATCGTGGTTGCGTACACAAACATTTAAAAACACATACACAAATACCCAGACCCGGAACAACTATCTGTAGGTAATACAAATATTTGTTCCGTGCGGGAATCGAACCCGCGACACGCAGCGCAGCAGTCCATTGCTTGAGCCACTGCGCCAACCGTGCCGTCAATACGCCGCGAATAGAACAACCACATTTCGCTAGTTATATTTTAAATAGAGGTCGATCCTATTACAACAACCGGCCACATATCCAGACTTCGTGGCTACAACTGAAAAAAATCCTAATGAAAAACTCAATAACACTTCTAAAATACTGATTGTTATTCAACTGAGAACAGGGTTTAATTCCGCACAATACATGCAAAATTGCGTCTCGAGAAAATTCTGATTAGACAAAAACCAATCGTCGAAGCCCTGTTGGTTAATGGCACCCACACCATTAGTTCATTGAACAAACAAAAATGAAGTGAGGTGCAAGCAAGTAAATCTTTCCTTGCGTGTACTTTAAAATATCTACAGTATTTTATCACCTAAACAGTGAAAGTTAAGACTTGGAAAGTACTAGAAGGAATTAAAAGTTGGTGTTAAAAGTATCCATCTTATACAATCAGACACAAGCACACACAATTCGACATGGTTTCTAAGCTTAACAAACATAATCCGGTTAAGGGAACGGGATTCATGGTGTTAATTTAGTTATATTCGTCGCAGAAACGAAGCCAAATGCACCAAGCAACGAAATAATAACGAACTGCAGAAATATAAAATTAACAACCGACGACAAACTTGTAATTTGCTTAGGTGAAAATGACCATAACTTAAACCTAATCTTGTCTCAATTACAAATTATATTGGATTTATTTAAAAATAACACTATAATTGTATTAAATGTCGTAAATAACGTGTATCTCAATGTAAATAAATTAAACTATTCTTTAAAAAATATTTGTAGTAAGTATAAAAAATGTCATTTTGTTAAACAAGCATGCACAAACCTGACTGATATTTGTAAGTCATTAAATTTTATTATAGATTGTAGTGATTATAGTGATAAATATTTGGACCCTAGAGAAATTCGAAAAAGAATAGCGAGTACCAAATCAAGTTGCAAATTGAACATTGGTTTGCATGAACCAAAAAAAGGTACGATTCCCTACTACTTTAAAGCACTAATTCGTCCCGAAACTGTAAAGCCACCTGAAAGTAGTTCCGTTGAGCAACCCAATGCAAAGGGTCTACTGAAGGGTACTATACCCTACTACTTTCTTGTACAAAACCAGAATGACTCATTTTTTCGTGACTCAAGCCAGTAAAACGCACATGTTCAGAATATTTCACCAAAATATAGCTAGTGTATTGTCCAAATTAGAACTATTAGAAATAACTATTCAGGAATTAGAAAACACAAACAATGATCCAGATGTAATATGTCTATCTGAAACTTTTATAAAAAAAGGTTACGAAAGTTATGTCAAAATATATAACTATGAAATGGCTTCTACCTTCTGTAGAGACAAACAAAGGGGTGGCACATGTATTTTAGTAAAGAAAGGATTAAATTATAAAGAATTATCATTTGTAAAAAGTTATGCAACACAAAACACGTTTGAAGTCTGCGGTATTGAGGTCATGTACAGTAAACTAGTTATTATCTGTGTTTACAGAACACCTCAATCAGATCCAAATCAATTTATCACAAAATTACACAAAATTTTGCACGATGTACGAAAGAAATACAAATCTAAAGTAAATATAGTTATAACTGGTGATTTTAATATAAATACATTAAAAAAAGGTAACATCACAAACGAATTGCAAGACTTATCCAATAATCATAACCTGAAAATTCACATCAATGTTCCTACACGTAAATTGTCTTGTATTGACCATATACTAAGCAACATTGCCAATGCAACTGCCACCGTACTACCTTTGCATCTTTCAGATCATGACTCAGCACAAATGCTTAGTTTTCCCACTAAACATAAACCACAAAAAGCACCAATATATTACATTTATAAAAGAGATTACAACTTGGACCATATCCGGAAATTCAGGGAATGCTTGCAAAGCCTTTATTGGTCTGACATATATATAAACACTGATGCAAATGCAGCATTCAATGATTTTCATGAACTGCTGTGCCTATTCTACAATCTCTGTTTTCCCAAGGTAAGAGTCAAGATCTACAATAATACAAAAAACACACAAAAGTGGATAAGCAAAGGGCTAAGACAAAGTTGCAGAACTAAACGGAAACTACGTTATCAGTACTACAAAAATAAAAACTCATTTAATAAAATCAAATATAATAATTATTCCTCTATGCTCAAGAAATGCATTTATGGTTCAAAAAAGAACGCAAACATAAAATATATTAACGCGCATGATAATAAATGTAAAGCCACTTGGACTGTGATTAAAGACGAAATAAATAATACTAGCCCCAAAGACAACATAGATATCATAAAGATAAATGATACTGTAGTTACAGACCCTGTGGAAATGGCTACAATATTCAATGACCATTATGTAAAAAGGCATATACCAACGCCACAAAGAGCTGCGCAAAGTTCTAGGCAGTATAAATGTGCGAATTCAATGTTTCTTAAACCAATGCTGGAAAATGAGGTACGGCAGGAAATAATGTCTCTATGCAACACCAAATCCGAAGGTTATGATGAAATAAACACAAAAATTCTAAAAGCCTGTTATAATGAACTGACTGGTATCTTAACTCATCTTATCAATATGTCATTTTTTACTGGAACTTTTCCTGATATTCTAAAACTTTCCATAATAAAGCCGCTATTCAAAAAGGGAGATAAATGTGATATTAATAATTATCGACCTATAACTTTAATACCAATTTTGTCAAAAATATACGAAAAATGCATGCATAAAAGACTCATTGATTTCTGCAATAAATTCCAAATAATAACCGTCGAACAATTTGGATTCCAAAAAAATAAATCAACATCATTAGCCATTTTTTCTCTTATGAAAGCAGTACTTACAAACATTAATAATAATCATATTACTACTGGTCTTTTTTTTGATTTATCGAAAGCCTTCGATCTAGTGTCACACGACATATTACTAGATAAGTTGGAGGCTATCGGGATCAGGGGACCTGCACTTCAGTGGATATCATCATATTTAAGTAAAAGACAGCAACGTGTCATTATCAATAAAATCAACAATAATAAAGATATGACATCCTACTCATCAAAATATAAACATAATAGATATGGTGTTCCACAAGGAAGCGTTCTAGGCCCCATATTGTTTCTTATTTACATCAATGATATTATAAAAATAACCAAACATAAATGTGTACTGTTTGCCGACGATATATCTATCATAGTAACATCTGATAAAAAGAAAAATACCGTTGCAGATCATGAGTCCGACATTAATAATACAATAGATACATTGCTGAAGTGGCTTGAAATGAACCATTTAAAAATAAACTTAGACAAATCCGTTTACATTCAATTTAACCAGTCAAGTAATAAGAAAAATAACATCAAACTCAATGTAAATAAAATCAAAGAGGTAACACATACAAGGTTTTTAGGCGTAGTAATAGATAAGGATATAAACTGGAAAGACCACGTAGATAATATAAGCACTAGAATTAATAAATTTGTATATGCTCTAAAACAAGTTAAAAATGTAACGAATGTAAAAACTGCCATTATGTCTTACCACGCATACGTAGAATCACTACTGCGCTATGGTCTAGTAATGTGGGGCAATAGCACCGATATGAATAGAGCATTTATCGCTCAAAAGAAGTGCATCAGAGCAATATGTGGACTTCAACCTGATGACTCATGTCGACCAATGTTCAGAAAATTTGGTTTGTTACCGTTACCATCTTTGTATATTTATGAAATATGTATGTTCGTAGCAAGGAATAAAGAACTATTTAAGAAAGCAAACGATGTAAATCCTCGCAACAGACGAGATCCTTTTATGTTAGTAATAAATGATTTGCCAAGACTTACAAAATATAATAAAAACTGCTTAGCAATGTGCGTACGGATTTATAACAAGATACCAAGCCACTTTAAAATATTAAATTCAAGATTATTAAAGATTAAATTACACAAGTGGATAAATGAATATAATTTCTATAGTTTAAAAGAATTTATTGAAAATAGGTTTTGATGCATTGTAACATTTTGCTAAACTCTAAAAATTTGCATGCTATGTTCTATCTTAGCTAAACATGTTTGAACTATTTTATTTTTATTTACCACCATTGTATACCATGTTTTTATGCAAATAAATGTTTTATGTTTATGTTTATGTTTATAATTGTTGTTATCCGTGGTTTAATTGCTTGAAATCTAGACGACCGGTTACTATAAGTACATTAGCTAGCTAAAGTTAAATGCATCAAGTCGTAATCTTCTACTGCAGGTGTAGCACAACATTTATCGCGTGTTTTGTGACACATCATTGTATGTGGGACTAAAATAATATTCAACGTGATCCTATGACATATTTCTTGTCACATAGTACTTTGAGCATGAACGAATCGCATGCCACTAAAATAATAATCAATAAAGGGTGTAAAAGTACCCTTAACGCTAACGAAAGGCTCTTGTTCTCGGGATACCACTGCGATAATTTTTTTGTTCTAGACCATACCTGGGAACCTCCTAGTTACTGAGATATTGGGGGTCAAAGTTCCAAATTTTGCACAGCTATACTAGTTTTTCAGGTTATAACTTTACTTAAATCACCTCCATGAACCTTTAACTATTCAAAGCCACTAGGACAAAGTTTTAAGAGTGCTACGTTGAGTTTTATCGTAAAATGAAATTTTTGAGCCCGAAAAAAAAATCGTTTCCCAGCAAAAAATTTTGCGAAGGGGTACTTTTTACAACCTGTATAAATGTTGATAGAGAGAGAGAGGGAGAGGAAGACCAAAGATACGATGAATGGATTGTGTAAGCAATGATATAAAAAAAGGAGCAAATGATAGCGTGACGGTTGACAGAGCGGAATGGAATTAAAAAAGTATTGCGTCGACTCCACGTAACATGGTACAAGAACAGGAAGGTGATGTTAGTACTTAAGGCTTGCTAACATTTTATAGAAAATAAACTCCCGTAAATCAATAAACTTTGAATTATTGAATAAAAAATCGTTCATCCCTTTAGAATTAATTGAAAACTGTACCAACCCGCATTGTGCCCGCGTGGGTGGATTATAGCCCATCTCTCTCCTATACAGAAGACCTGAGTCCCTGCAATGGGAACATTATAGGCTGATGATGTGCCTATGACTGCCATATTTGCTTGTTTTCACAAGGCAACAACATCGCGAAAGGTTTTAATTTTTTTTTAACTTTCTCGTCCACTTCATTGATTTCTTTAAACTCCATGCATGCACCCTTTACAATAGCTAGTACAAATGACTCCGCAACTAAAGATGCCAGTCAAGGCTCATGTATTCTCATAATGTAACCCCGCACCTTTGCCATAATCTGCCATTCTGCTGAGGAATGATAGTGCTTAAAATTATACTCGCCATTGTCATAAACACAATAGGAACCAGTCAAATAATTTTATTATGGTGGACAATAATGATTTTCGTAGGTGAAGGAGGCGGGAGAGTAGGTCATCCTTGGACGTTTGAGATTTATTCAAGACTAACTGTTGCCAGCGGCTTTGCCCGCCACAACTCGAAAATTATCCCACGGGAAGATAAAATCGGAATAAAAACTATTCTATGTGTTAATCCTATATTCTTAGGTTATAAACTGTCTGTGTAAATTTTATCCAAATCCGTTCAGTAGTTTTTGCGTAAAAGAGTAACAAACATACTACACACTTACAAACTTTCGCCTTTATAATATTAGTGTGAAGTGTGATACATCCGGATATGGAAGAAATCATACTTCAACATTGTGCGGAAAGCGGTAATGACGTGGATTGTACTGAAAGGCATACGAGCAGGAGGTGCTCTGAGCGATTCCCAGGCAAAGCGGTATTAGGTTTTTCTATCACAAATTTATCAGTATCAGTCATTTAGTCTGGCTTGTGACCAGTTGCTATAGGCTTGCCATTAATGGACTTAAACAGAACAAACGAAATGCAATGTGGTGTGGTGCACACCTTTGCCTAACCCATCAGATATTACAGGCGTAATGTTATCTAATGTTCTGAAAAGTGCGAATAATCTTGAATTACACGTTTACTACTCTAGCATTATCTTGTTGATTCCGTTGCCATATTTATTCTTCAATTCTCAATTCTCAATTCTTTATTGCGTACCATAATGTAAACAGTTGGTAGGGAATACATCAGTCTCAACTATGGACCCTGTCGGGCACAGCATAGATAAAAGTAGGAGGAGGAGGAAGAACGCTCGGTGTTTAGTGAAACACATGTAATTTATTTAGTAACATTTGTAAACCAATTACTTTTATAAATATTAATTATTGTTACTTATTATTATTTTTATTTATTATGTATGTAATTTATTTATTAATTAGATTAATTAGATATGTAAGTAAGGAATTTAATTATTATTATTTTTATTTATTATGTAAGTAATAAAATATTTTGTATTAATCATATCAATGATTTAATTATTATTGTTTATTATTTAAGTAACTTTATTTATTATTACTTATCATACTGGGGTAAGTTATTTATTTAATATTTATAATTTATCATTTAAGTATTCGCTTAGACTATAGTAGCATTTGCTTCCAAGGAAGATTTTTAATTTATTAATAAAAATATAATATTTATCTAAATTCTTGATTATTGCAGGTAACTTATTATAAATTTTTATAGACATGACAAAGGTACTATCGGAGTGCATTTTTAATTGCGATATTGGCGGCAAGTTTAGTCTATTTTTATGTCTTAGAATAATCTTTGTTTGTATGTCCTCTCTTTTTGTAAAGTAATCTGGGTATTTACGTACGAACTTACAAACTTCAAATATATACAAACATGGTAGGGGCAAGATTTTTAGTTCCTGAAAGTGGGGTTTACAGCTATCGGTGACTTCAATATTTACTAAAATCCTAATAAGTTTTTTTGTAGGGTAAATAGCGTGGGCGCGTCAGTACTGTTGCCCCATAAGATGATACCATATATGAGCCATGCGTGGGCGTACGCGTAATACGTTATTAGTGCAGTTTTAAGGTCTGTGGTTTTTTTGATCTCGCGGAGGGCGTATGAAAACCTAGAAATTTTTGCTCTTACTTTCTGAATGTGAGACTTCCAATTTATGTATGTATCAATATCTAAGCCTAGTAGGGTGAATTTGTCAACTACATCTAATTTACTGTTATTGAAGTAAAAGTTAATATTTATTGGGTTTTTTTTGACGAGGGTGAAATGCAATTATTTTAGTCTTATTGAAATTTATTTCTAGATTGTGTTCAGTCATCCAATTTACTGTAGAATCTAATATGGAGTTTAATTTATCATTTAAGTTGATGTTGTTTTCGCATGAGGTAAGTATGGATATGTCATCCGCAAACAGGACATATGACTCATTTATATTATTTGGAAGGTTGTTTATATAAACTAGAAATAAGAAACACCCCATTACGCTGCCTTGCGGAATTGAGGCGGTTATTTGTTTGCTGTGGGATCTGATTAATTCTTTTTCATTTGAACTGTTGTTGCTTCGACAACAAAAAGACTAAACCAAACTCCGAAAGTATCCAACATCCAAGTCAGTATTTTCAAATTAGTAGCTCATCATTCAGCAGCTACAAAACCAGCTAACTTGTACTCCCAACCAATGTCAGTAAATACAGCTCGTAAATGTTAATAAGGAAACAATGTAAGCAAGATAGCCAACGTCTCGCGAGATTCATTGACAGTGGGCTAACGAGAGCAACAAGCTTCGCGCGACCGTCCACTACATGAGAGAAAGGAGACGCCTATGCCCAGCAGTGGGACACACAAACAGGATAAAAAATATATATTTTGATATGTAAACTAATAGCCTGAAACACAGCATTAAATAAACCTAGATCGAGAAGGCTACCAATCATTTGAATTCAACATTATCATAACTTGTACTTAACTTGTTCAATATTTTTAAGTTATAGGTTACCTCGGGGCTGCGGGATGTTGTAAGAGATACCGCGGCCTTGACATATAGGGTTAAGAAGTAACATGGGTGGTTTTTAATCAGTAGAAGTCTCACACTCCCTTTTGCTCTGCCCAAGAGCGGGAGGGGTTATTTGAGGATTTCCCACACCCCAAAAAAAAAAATATATAGGTCACATATAAGTGTATGTACTGTATGAACTGCGCTTAAATGTACACTTATTCTAATACTTTTCATATAAATTATTCTTATTCTATTCTCCATCCTTACTTCACAATAAGTACGTATCTACCACATTTCGCTCCAGAATCATATTACCCAATAGGTACCATATGTCAACAATGTAAGCAAGATACTCAACGTCTCGTGAGATTCATTGGCTAGGGGCTAACGAGAGCAACAAGCTTCGCGCGGCCAATACATCCACCTCGGTGAGAACAGTTTCATTTTATATAATGGCGAACCAGAGACCTTTCGCGTAAGTGGAATAACAAACGATTCAATACATTTTGCTCAACGACTGGGAATTGCTGTGACATTCACGATAGTGGGTAATTTGGAGCATTTGTTATACCATCCTAAAATAGAGCAAAACTTTTATCTAGGAAACGTAAACTGTGACTAGATAAACAAACCTTGCATATAATAAAAGAGGCGCGTGAATTCCGTCACTACAAATTAACATTAAATATGAGCACAATTAACAAGCTTTCCTGAAACATAAATAATATCTGACTCGCGAATGTAATTAAGAAGAAGATTGATAATTAATAATAATATTGTCAAAAATCTAAATTCACCACCATTCTACATTTTTACAACGATAAAAGGTCATAATATCTAACTGAATAATTGACCCCGAATCATATATTATTACTTAACTAGCTGATGCCCGCAGCTTCACCCGCGGTAATATATCCATACTAAAACCTTCCTCGAGAACGACTTTACACATTGGTGAAAACAGCATGAAAAATCAGTGCAGTAGTTTTTGAGTTTATCGCGAACAGAGAGACAGACAGACGCGTCGGAAGACTTTAATTTATAATATTAGTGATGCTTTATTATGTACCCTGAACAGCGCAGCCTTTCACGACTGTTCGCACGTTAACAATTCAGCTGAAAGTTCCGACTTCAGAAGTACGAGTACAGCGCTACTCTATGGCGTGGGTTCCTGTGTTCTGCTCAACATTCGTTACTAGATTAACTGCCGCACTCAGGTTTTGACAGTTTTGTCATACAAAAGAATATCAAACCTTTACTAAGTGACGGCTTAAGTAAACATTAAACGTCTCTGAGTGCGGCAAATAGAACTTTGTTTGGCCTTTTCAGCAGCTATAATACAGGGTGTAAAGAAACCCCTCACGAAGCCGTTAACCAAGTATTG
This sequence comes from Diarsia rubi, assembly GCA_932274075.1. Lineage (NCBI taxonomy): Eukaryota > Metazoa > Arthropoda > Insecta > Lepidoptera > Noctuidae > Diarsia > Diarsia rubi. Next base: position 10,504,486 of record OW026433.1, on the reverse strand, counting down.
CGTACAATCAAACTAAGTACCGTAACGCAAAAATGATTGGTGGGAAACGACTTTTGTTTTTGGGGTGAAAAATCACATTTTACGGTAAAACTCAATGTAGCAATCTTAAAACATTGTGCTAGTGGATGCTTTGAATAGTAAGTGGGTCATGGAGGTAATTTAATTAAAATTATAACCTGAAAAACTAGTATTAAAAAAACAGCTGTGAAAAATTTGGAACTTTGACCCCCAATATCTCCGTAACTAGGGTTGGTCCCAGGTATGGTCTAGAACAAAAAAAAAATATCGCAGGAACGGGGAGAACAAGGTCTTTTTGGAATCGTTGAGGGTATTTTATTACACCCTTTATAGCTATTATAATGCAATATTATTATCCTGGCACTATTCTATTGTGTCTCATATTTCAATAAGCATTTTTTTATTTTTGACGAGTCACATAATAAAGTATAGAGGTATCAAGAACAAGGTGTATTTGTACTATGTATTTGTACTCAGCATTGGGTGGTGAAAGGTTGAAGAAGAAGAAGAAGAAGAAGATGTGTATTAGTCCTATTGTCCTGCTACAATAGGCTTAAGGTCAACGATCACGTATAAGAACAGCGTCTGATCACGAGCACCTGAGTTCGAATCACTCTTTTGATGAAATTACATACTGCGGTCACATAATTATAAAACACCATGAAAGTCGTTAACAACTCGTAAAATGAGGTGAGACAATGCTGATCACAGATATATACTAGATACGTTAGCGTTTAACCATACAGCTGTCCTCACTCTCCATTTATACGAGTAAGTAATCAATCATTTCTTCAGAATGCATTCTAAAGTTACTTCGCAGTTTTCATTTCATCGATACTAATATATTAAATTGAAGTGTCTGTTTGTTATTTCAATATATCGACTTTTTACTGAATGCATATTCAATAAAAGTAGGTGTATACGACACATACAACGAAAATATATATATTTTTTTTACTCTTTTGTCTGTCATTCTGGTTGTTCCGCATAATCTCCGAAACGGTTGGACAGATTTTGACGGTTTTTTTACTGAAAGATAGCTGATGTTATAAGGAGTAGTCTACTTTATTTTTATTTTGGAAATGAAAGGATTAAGGTTTCGTGCAAGTGTGCAACAAAAATAAAACCAATAAAATTGTCAACAAAATCCGATTAAAATAAGTAGGAAAGTAATATCACGCAGACGAAGGTCGCGAACACTGCTAGTTCATAATATTCACGTATACATGGAAAGTCGGATATTGGTTTTTTAATGCTCTGTAATGCGATGTGGAAGTGCATAAGTAAAGGCAAGTATAACTTCATGTCCAGATGTATGAACATTACAGTGAGAGCAATTTCCCTCGTTTCCTGTTATCAACGGATAATTAATATGGAACTTGACCGGATCATGGAAACCACATCCTTGTAGTTCATTTCCTTGACAACTTTATGATAATATGGAATTCTTGGAATTATGAAAGGGTCATTTTAATGTATACTATTAGCCATACCTACGGCTAATGAAATATAATTGTTAGACATATCCAGCTGCTGTATTTTGTCTAGATAATTATTAGAGATCAAAGGTTTAACTTTTTTGGTAAGTGGTTTTTGGTCAAAGGTTACGGTGTGGAATTATATTCTAGTTCAAACAATCAAAAAACACGACGACACCCCGACGTCTCGACCCGACGTCCCGACGTCTCTGGACGACTAGACCCGAAATTTTAGAGAATAATCTTTCCATTATTAAGATTAAAATCTTAAGACCACCCGGTATGCTTGAGAGAAAATAAGTCTATCGGACATTGCTACATTTGTAGCTTTAAACAATATTCTACATCCATCATCAGATTGCTTTAAAAGTAGAACATTAACACCTCCCTGTGTTAAAAATATCACTTCACAGATCAAGCAAAACAGAAATTAATTCGTGTTTTTTTCAGACACGAGATATCTATTGCACATAAAGACTATTATACCAACCGCCATAGGCGAAACACATTGTATAAAACCACAACTACTTATTACAAACATATTTTTACGTAGAGGAGTCGTTAATAAAATCTAGATGACCGAAAAAGATAAGAAAAACATAACTTTCTTATTATAATTGATAGGTAAAAATTCGACGTTTCTAAGTTATGGTAAGAAGAAAACTAATAAGGGGAATGACAAATGAGTGATGAAGCAAATGAGTTCACAACCGGCAGATCATTTGACAAATTACGAACTGCGAACATTGTAGATTGCACGACGGATCGTCAATACCGCTGGAGAACAGCGGGGATATCATCATCAGTGTATCCTTTCCTCAACTATGTTGCGGTTGGCTTCCTTGGGTACCGTCGAATATCAGTATTTTACATAGATCGACTGCCTACCTGGCCTCAACAACCCAGTACGTACCTACTGGGCAAATCGATACCTTATGGTAAGACTGTCAGACTTCCGGGTCACTACTTGTAACGACTGTCAAATATACAAAAAAAAACAGCCGGGGCCAACGCTTTAGTTTACATGGATGGGTCACCACCCATCCATAGACCGACCCAGACAAGCGACTCGAGCGGCAGTAATTATTTAGGCACGAAAACGAGAACAGCAGGACATGCCAAATACATAAAAGCTACTCATTATTTTAGAAACTTATGCTTACATCACAAAAGATTTCGATAAGGATACTTTTCGAGAGTTCACTTCACGTATTCGTCTTTTTTACATTCACGTTTTGGCAATAATGAAGACAAGTTAATTATGTTTTGCTGAATTGCAACTATTATTAGCCCGTAATAAGTATTATCCTCTTCATATCTCACCGCGGTAGTATTATCTGCAATATGAAATCGAATGCCAATCACGTTGCACTTTCTAACTGGCTTTTGTTTTTTTAATTCTTGGCTTATTTTATCCGTAAAAGTCTCACAGACTATAGCTGTTTATCATTGCTGGTAATATTTTTTTTTTATATTTTTACTTTTGGTCACCTTTAAACCTTATTTAATTTAAATTAGGTAGGTACACCAACATTCCGCCAGTAATTTTTTAAGTCCCAATCCATGTCATAGGTGGGGAAAGTGGAAAGATTCTTAATTTTGATGAAGAAGAGAAGGATCGAACCTGTAATTGTCATCAACTGGGCACAAACCCAGACTCCGTGGCTGTTACTGAACGATTCCTGATGGAAAAACTCATCATCATCATCAGCCTATAATGTTCCCACTGCAGGGACTCAGGCCTCCTCTCTAGGAGAGGGATAGGCTTACAATCCACCACGCGGGCCCAGTGCGGGTTGCATGGAAAAACTCAATAATAATTAAAGTCAGCCTTTAAAAGCCTCTCCACAATACTGCCTATAATACACCTCAAAAATCCCACAATGTCAATAACAGCTCATTTTACGTCACCCGCTTCCGGTCCCGCTCTCCGCTCGCCGTGTGACCATACCTCACACATATTGGGAGGGTGTGAGCATTTCTAACAATGCATGCAGTAGGACCGCCTGTCAATAAGACGCTGCAGCGATACATTCATCAAAGAGCCGTGAAGTAACATGAGGAGGTAGAGTACAGTCTCCAGCACTAATATGTTAGTATATAGGGTGTAAATTAACCCTTCACACATACGTCAACCAAGCATTCTGTAAGTACATCAAACAAGTACCCCTATGCAAAAATTTTTGCTGGGAAACGATTTTTTTTTTGGGGAAAAAAAATAATTTTTCGGTAAAACTCAATGTAGCACTCTTAAAACATTGTGCTAGTGGATGCTTTGAATAGTAAACGGGTCATGGAGGTAATTTAAGGTTATTTAAGTAATAGTACATTGTTCACCGAGAGGAGAAAGTGACCGATTACCGTCGAGGGTGTCGTTTGAAGCCCGAGCCGTAGGGGAGGGCTTTAAAACACCCGAGATCGGGAATCGCGCTTTCTCTCGAGTGATACATAGTGCTTTATACTACACCTACGAGGAAAATAAAAAACTAAATCTTTACTAATTGAAATTTATATTGAAATTGTTGCAGTTAGTGAAGCTTAATGTAACACTTTTTCCATTAATGATTGTTTGAGATGTTTGCGACAATGTAGGAGGAATAACTGGCTGTGCTGTTGGCACTGCGCTCGTAGAAGGCTGTGGTGCCAAAGGGGCAACTGGCTGCTGAGGAGCATTTGGCATCGCCGCGCTCGTTGATGGTTGAGGAGATGAGTCTTGATGCACATTAATCGATCCCGATATTTGGTTATTTATTCGTGTTTTGTTTCCTACGGAATTCTCTATGTAACCTTCTGCAACAGCGGACGATTTCCAACCACCGTGGCGTTTTATTGTGGTTAAATCAGCACCAGTATCGGCAAGAATAGTCGCTGAAGTTCTGCGAAAGCAGTGGCCAGTGTATTGTAGTGGGTTGAGTAAATTAAGGTAGGAAGCTATTTCTCTTGGCACAGTACTTATTTTGTTTTTCCCAATTACTTGTTTCGTACATTTTTTGTTTTTATATTGTAGTAAAACCCGATTGGTTTTGGGGTCACTGGGGCGAATTTCGTTATATTTCTTCATTATCTCATAAAATAAGCCTGATATAACAAATGATCGCTGAATTTTGGTTTTTGTGTTAGGAATATTGACAATTATTCCATTTTCGAGGATTTCGATATCGTCTGTTGTCATATCCACAAGTTCTTGCGAACGACAGGCCCCATTTACTCCTAAAATCAAAATAACCTGTAAACAAAAATATCAAACATGAAAACCTATTAGATTTCTACTCATAAATAGGTACGTAATAAATCATAAACCAGTGCATTTTGTTCATAAACTTACCTTCATCAACAAATATTTGTCATCTGGAGCATTCTGCAAAAAGGAATAAACATCCTTTGTAGTAAGCACTTTTGATTTCTTACTACGGAATCCCTCCGACTTTCTTTTCAGAAATGCTGTAAGTTTTTTGTATTCTTGAATATTTATGTCGTTACTTGTCAATATAGTACTTTTCAACATTGAGTACATAGACCATAACGTACTTGGTTTGTATTTTTGCGCTTTTTCACTGAAATAAGCTAGCAAAACTGTTTCAGAAAAAGATGCCGCATTTTTTTCACTTTTCCATTGCAAAAAATCGTTATAAGTTTTATTATATTTTTTAATTGATTTCTGTGGTAAAAGGTTATCAATCAGTATTTTTGCTGTTTCCTTCAACTGCGGCGGAGTTGAAAAATCTTCATCATTACTATCACTACTTATCATTTTGATAGTTTTATTTTACTTTCTACGAAAACTGAATCCTCAAACAACACACAAATTGAAAATGGCGCCAATGGCGTCTGCAATTTTTACATGTTCTTTTTTCAAATTGTTTACGCCGCAGGGTCGCACTGCCAGCCCGACCCTATCCAACACACAGCTAGTGGCCAGTGCCATTTTGCGAACTTGGAGATAAAAACTCACTGTAAATACTTTTTGGCTTTTGATATTTAGGTTACCGGCGCATAGTCTTACCCAAAATTAAAAAAAAAAACCACGTAAGAAATGGATTTTCATACACTTTTCTCTCCCGCTCAGATGCGTTTTCTCCCCGCATATTTGTTCGATATGCAATGACGTACTTTCTACCGTAAATTTGATAAAGTATCAAGGTACTTTCCAAGCAGGTGTAGTATAAAGTATATAACCTGCAAAACTAGTATTTACAAAAACAGCTGTGCAAAATTTGGAACTTTGTCATCTTTCCCAGGTATGGTCTAGAACCAAAAAATGATCGCAGTGGTGGGGAGAACAAGTGTCCTTTTTTTTGTTTTTTTTTTTGGCGGGTGTAAAATCATTGAATAACCCCTTCCGCTCTTGGGCAGAGCGAAAGGGAGTGTCAGACTTCTACTGACTAAAAACCACCCATGTTCCTTCTTCGCCCTCTATGTCGAGGCCGCGATAACCTGTGGACAACCCGCGGCTAGAACAAGTGCCCTTGGTTTGCGTTAAGGGTACTTTTACACCCTATATAGATAATACACGTGGCAATTTTATACTGTTATCCTTGCCAACGATTTGCAGTACTATATTATACGTATAATGTGTACACACAAAAGTTGAAAAGTGCATTTTAGATATTATGAGATTTTGTTAAGTATTTATTATACATATTACGAATAGTTAGTGCTCGTGAGTGTACGAAGCGATCCTACACCCGGGAGGTGAAAGGTGGAGGATGGAAGTAAAAATTGTTGCCAGTATCGTAATGTAATTTATTTCATCACCGCTGCTCTCAAAACGGTGAAGGAAAACATCGTGAGGAAGCCGGCATGTCTTAGAACCAAAAAATTCGAAGACAAGTGACATCTACCAATCCACACTGGGCCCGCGTGGTAGATTAAGTTTATTCCCTCTTAAAAAGAGAGGAGGCTTGTGTCCCAGCAGTGGGAACATTAATAGGCTGGTGATGATGATGATGATCGGGAATCATATTAGCGTGATTAACTCAATTTACCCATTAGTGTTCTGGGAAAGATCATCGGCGTCAGAAGGAACACTCTATATAAACCGAATGCATAAAAACACTCAATTTTACAAACTCATTAGCTCTATGCGCGCTATTACAAATGCCTAGATTACGTCAAAGATAGTATGGCGAGAATGAAAGCGAAAGCTAATGTAAAGGCTGATAATAATACTGTAAGGAGGAATTATGGGGATCCGAAATTTTAAAACTAGAACAAAAATACCATGGCCAATCAAACTCACTTAGACAACTAAGCCTTAGTGCTTACCTGGTGAAATAAAAACCAAGCTGGGAAAATCCCAATACGAAATGGAAGAAGTTACAGACAAAACGTAACACTATTATACTGAAATTGCTGTAATAAATATCTGTGACCCTGTCATGCCACTGTAATAGTTTACTTAATCGTGACTGCAGCAAAACCGCTAACTTTTAACTCGATAAAAGAAAAAGAGCACTTTTTAAATACGATAAATCTATTTGGAGTTGCGCTGCAGGCGTTCATAACAGGCTTATTTAATCTGTGCTCGATCCAAAAACAACCAATCGTCACAAATGAGGCGGGAGAATTGAAACTTACAAAATATTAGAAGACAATAAAGTTTTTATTTACTATTTTTAATTTTAACTCTCATCTTAGTAGCGATGTAATCGAACAGATATTTCTTAAACTCAATCAGTGCACCGAATACTTTTTTTTTAATCGCATTCTCGGCAAGGGCCCTACTTTCGAATAGCGGGCGGCGCGGGCGCAGGCGTGAAACGCGACACAATGGGAGTTCGTGCGCAAGCGCAGAGCTCGGACACGCAGCACGTCACAATGTTTACGCGATTAGATAACATCGATAAGAAGCGATTGCCCACCATCGATTCGATTGTAATCGATGAAAAATTGTTCGGAATTTATTTGCTTACAGTAAGCTTGTACGAACAATGTTCGAGCAGCTTTCGGGCATGCATTTATGAATAAACTTTGCTGTAACAATAAGGTAAAAGTTTTCATAAACTCACACAACCGAGTTAACATTCTTAAAAACTTGCTATTTTTTAAAAGCCTCGTTGGTTTAGTGTTCGCAAGCGCGACTGATGAGCCTGAGACCCTAAATTCAATGCCCAGGTCAAGCAAATTATTATTGAATTTTCCATCAGAATTTTCTTAGGCAGCTCGGTGCCTGTATTTGTGCCTAGCAATAGGCTCACCCCCTTTTACATGGCACTCAAACATAACTTGCTAAATGTGGGTGTATACTATTAGTAGCACACTATATTAGTTACACCTCTACCTAACTCTTTGGGGATTACAGGCATGATGTTATGTTGTGTAAGTAAATCTATATATCATTCAATAGGGTAGTTAACAAAAAAATCTAATTAGTCCGTCAGATAAATTCCCAAGAAACATTGGACACGTATTTTTTCTTTTTTCACGTTAACAAACAATGAAGACGATACAGTGCTTTGGAACGTGTGACGTCATACTTTAAGACATTATTATGACATTCTTTAGCGGTCAGTGACGTCCCAATCTTTGACGCGTTTTATCTTCGTCATATTTTATTGATTTGATAAAACAAAAAATACATATCCAATATTTATATGATCTAACACACGGACTAATTAGAATCCCATTTTTTTAAGTCTGTAAACATCCTTAATAAAGCCGCACAGTTAAGGCTCCATACAAACGATAACATAAAGTTCATTCTAAGTAAACACATGAATCTAAAATTAGTGCCGGGTGGCACTAATTTTAGCGCAATCACTCCGATAGCCCCATCTCCATCAGCATCGTAAAACAGTCACAGACTCACAGCACAGCTAGCCATTAAGACTAGCCCTTCCTGAAGCGTAGATCGTTTAGAGGTGACCATACGTCTCGGTATCACTAGGTAATGGCCGCCATCAGCATCTATCACGGTCTTGAAGCACGACTCTAGTCGCGTGGCCGCATAAAAAACCTTCTTTGTGGCCACTTACTTAGTTGTTCAGACTCTTGCGCCGATTCTGGCGCGAGAAAACGTGTCTCACTGTAATATAACTATATTGCTTTTTTAGAAAAGGTTTTATTTGTGACTAACTGTGCCCCGCGACTTTCGTTCGCGTGACATAGTTAACAAATATTATTTCGCGATTTAAATAGAATTTGTTTACAAACTCAAGTGTTTTAATTTTTTGCAGGGAACCCTAATTATTTTCTTCAAAAAACACACACACAGTTATCGGCCAGTTAAGTCAAATTCGGTCCCGCCGTTTCGGAGATCAGCCAAAATAAACAGAGCTGTTATTTTTTAAATTATATAATAATTATTATTATATAACTCAGCGATCATTGTGCTGATAGTCGTTACTACAGCCAATGGCTTAATTGCCAAGAGCCTCGACCAACACCTGGGGAGGCTCTCGTTAGGCAGCTGGATCAAGGGCTTGATGCAGAAAGCAGTTCTCCTGGACACGGCATGCATTGTTAGGAGATTCCTTTCTCTGGAGCCCTGACCACCAGGGTAGCTAGGACCCTGTTCCCGATACCGGTGGGATACTATTTTTCATATTTTTTTTTTATTATTAGTTTATATATTTAAAAATGTAATTTATATGTGTACCTATAGTTAAATAAAGGAATAATAATAATTAATAATAATATTAATTTATATATAATAAATTACGAACAGACACTTCAATTTTATTTATTTGTACAGATATAGTTCAGAGTAGAGGTTACAAACACACGTTAACCCGTATTTGATTTCGACCCTAACGGCTGTAAAGTTAATATATTCAAGATTTTACAAAGTCTATTAGTTCTGGGTAAGTTAAACGTTATTGCTGTAAAATACAGGCAATCATTAATTATTATATTACGCATATATACAACAAGCTTTGGCCCACAGCTTCGCCCACTTAAAGATCGTAAATAATCCCACGGGAACGTACCACTGGTATTTAACTCATATCCTCTATGTCTTAGGCTTAACTCAGATCTCGTCTTCTTGTGTGCCAAATTACATCTCAATATTTACAGTCGTTATGAACTGACAGGCAGGCCAAGTTACTGTTGCATATAAAATTGGTATGAAACATCGGATACGGAGAAGTCTAATAACATAACGTCAGACTGTTCGAAAGAGATAAGGCTAAGAAGCAACATGGGTGGTTTTGGATCTGACACTCCCTTTCGCTCTGCCCAAGAGCATGAGGGGTTATTTGATAATTTGTCATCCCCAAAAAACAGGTTATATACCCTGCGGCGGCGACCACTCACGTCCGGCCTTGTTTCAAGCCATGGACCGGGGTGAGGGGGAATGGGACGCCGTTGCCTCCTTCTGCGAAGCAGTGATGCTAGCGAAGGAGGTGGCGGAACGTGAGAGGGAGAGAACCTCTCGTCCCAGCCGCCGTGGGAGACGCTCCGGGCTTCCGGCCACCGTAGGTGCGGGCCTGTGGACGGTGAGTAATGAGCTAGCTCACCGTTCGTCTTATGACGAACGAGAGCGCGCGCCTGAAAGAGATGTAAGCAATATTGAAGGAGTCCGCAAGGGCCGGCGCCCGTCGGGACTACGGGTTGTTCGAAAGAAATACCGCAGCTTCGCCACAATGGGCAAAGAAGGAACATGAGTGAAAGAAAGAAAGAAAACATATTTATTTAGCACATTACCAAAAGTGCACTAAACAAACAAAAAAAAAACAGTGTGTGCATCTCACGGCTGCGCCAATAGAACCAGTTCAGCAAACTGCCGAGCAACTAGTGCCCGGCGCTGGTTTTCAACTGACCCTTTTTTTTTTTTTTTTTGGTGGGTGTAAAATCATCGAATAACCCCTCCCGCTCTTGGGCAGAGCGAAAGGGAGTGACAGACTTCTACTGACTAAAAACCACCCATGTTCCTTCTTCGCCCTCTATGTCGAGGCCGCGATAACCAGAGGACTACCCGCAGCCCCGACAGGCGTCGGCCCTTTCGGGCCCCTCCCATGTTGCTGACATCTCTTTGAGGCGCGTGTGGAACACGAACGCGCCGTCGACACGGCCTGTTTTCGTCGTGAGACGGACGGACGGCGAGTTAGCCCATCACTCACCGTCCACAGGCCCGCGTCTACGGTGGCCGGAGGTCATCGCGGGACCCCCGACGCCCGGAGCGCCTCCCGCGGCGGCTGGGACGAGAGGTTCTCTCCCTCTCGCGTTCCGCCACCTCCTTTGCTAGCATCACTGCTTCGCAGAAGGAGGCGACGGCGTCCCATTCCTCCTCGCCCCGGACCATGGCTTGCACCAGGGCCGGGCGCGAGAGGTCGCCGCCGCCGATCGCCGCTACGAGATTTCAACTGACCCTGGAGTGGTGTTAGAAGTCTGGGGAGTCATTTGATAATTAAATCGCTAAATTATATCTAAGTCCCATGTAACAGGGGGGAGAGCCTATTGCTATCAACCGGCGCAAATCCAGACTCCCTGGCAGCGTCTACGAGAATCCTGACCGAAAAACCCAATAACACTTAACACGACCAGGAAATCGCACCCCGGACCTCATGTCCAGCAGCCGCGCTTGCGACCACTACACCAACGATCCGAGGCAGGCAGGCATTACAAAAGGCAAATAAATAATATAAATTAAACACTCATTCATAACAGTGAACAATTAGATAAACACTACTTCAGCCATCCCTTTTCCCTGCTCAGATAATATTCCAAAGGTGTATCCGATCTAGGAATAAATCCGTCGATTACAATCGAATAGATAACCTTACCGTATTTACAACAAAGTTAGGGGGACCCTTATTTTCTATGTTTTTTACGAGTTGCGTGGTAAGACAAACTACAGACTTGGACTAAACATTTTCTGTATTGCATATTGCATTTCATCCTACTTCCTAGGTCGATTTCCTTCGTTTAAATCGTGAGCTAGAATAATTAATGACCTTTTGGCATTTGGTTGGGAAACTCATCCCATTGTTAACCAACTTCCAAGAAGGAGGAGGTTCTCTATTCGTGTGTTTGTATTTTTTTCTTTTTTTTTACTATCTTTTATGATAAGTATAATATAGCTTTTCTTTTTTAAAGCTCCCTCCGAAATATCATTTTAATAGCCTTTTATTTTTTTTCTTTTATAAGCTTGCTGACTGTTTATTAATTATTTTTGAAACAATATCCGTTGAAATGATATCTGCTGCTTCAAGTCTTAATCAAAACGTACCGCTACCCTGATAATCCTATTCTATTATTATTAAGAAGTAAAATTAGTAAGTTGGAATATAGGAGACAATCTAAGAAACTGCTCATGCGATTTCATAAATTCTTTTCCTTAGGCCGAATGCATGTAAATATAAAAATAAAATATTTGAACTAGCGGGCCTGGCATACCTAGTACTACCCAGACAGCAGCGCCACCTACCGGGCCCAATTGTGAATCTAAACCATTCTCGAATCCACTTGAACACATACGAAATTATTCATCCAAATCGGTCCAGCCGTTTAGGAGGAGTTCAGTGACAAACACACATACAGAAGCAACATATATATGTATATATATTTAACATAATTATGTTGTAAGTTAAAACGGAAAAAATCCTTTACATGGAAAAGATTGCAGGCAGAAAGAAGCTAGTTACCTAAATGACGATTGTTTTTAACCAATATTCTCGTTTTCAGCCAATAATTTCCACATACCATTTCTCTTACTCTGCATACCATTTCCGTGCACCGCGAGTAGTACTACAAGCTAACGGAGGCTGCACAGTTACGTCATAGGAATGCCATTGTAGCACATCAATCAAACGCCTTCAGTTATTCAGCGGCAAAAAGTCTGCCGGTAAGGCGGTGACCATGATAACGGAAAGAAAGGATAAGTTTCAAGATGGTGTTAGAAGACATTTAGAACTGGAACAGTAAAAAAAAACTATATAAATAAATAAATAAATAAATTGAAGTATCTGTGTGAAATATCAACGCATATTTTTATTTTATTTTATTTATTTACTTAATGTCTTAAAAACTTATTCTATTACAATTATGTTTAAGCCACACATCGAAAACTCTCAAAACTCTCACCTATATCGTTACTTATAAAAAACCTTTGCTTGTCAGCGGCTGAACTGATGTTAACGAGATTCTTATTAGAAGATAGCTGATGTTATAAGGCTGACAAGCAAAGGAATAGCGATTAGGATTCAGTGCAAAAAAAATTAAAACCTTACAAACTGTTGCAAAATCCGATTCAAATGGAGAAATAATATATCGCGGGCAACAGTTAGTTAAAATATGAAAATTGAAAATATTTATGTAGCAATAGGTAAAGAAAACCTTGAATAAAATTTTCTCAGTTTTCTACGCCTACTTACCTAAAGTTAAAAAAAAATTACCTAAAACTTAAAAGGGCAGCAATGACAAAAATACATTGCGTTGCGGTTTTATGAAATAAATCACACTCGTAGATTGTTAACGACGATATTTACGATTAATTAATTAATCTTACAATAGGCTCGAAATGCCCTGCAACTGACAATGTTTTTATGTGTTTTGAAGTAATCAGCAAATCGAATCAAATCATTTAATTATTTGCAAACGTGGGTAAATAATTGGAACATAATATGTTATGAGAGAAGGTAGTTCTCCATGTTCTACCGTCACATGGATACCTATCCATATACTCTGCAGCACAATAGACACCCTTTCTTTTTTAAATACGAGGGAAAAATGTCAAAAGGTAAAAAAAAAACAAAAAATATCCCACACTGCTCTTATCTCCAAAGACCAGATTTGGGGGATAACACTGGGGAATGCTGGATTACGAGTACTATACTACCTCACTAAAACTACCGCGGTTGTAAAGACCTGTCTGGATCCACCTCTGTGCAACGCCTGTTATGGCTTATCCCTTGGACAGATTGTGAAGAGGTCACCCTTGAATTTCGCTGTGTACGCGGCAGTAACCATTCTCCCGCCGTCCTTTTCTGAGGTCACTCGGTGGACGGACAGAGTCCCGCATTCTGAGAGCCCACGACCCTAATTTCCTATCAGCACCACAGATACCTGCCTAAATTACAGATAAAAATAATCACATTATGTGGTTTCACAATAGACCACACCAGATATGGTCATCTTCCATCAGTTACTTCGCTACCGCCTCATCACTGTGACCGCACACTAACACAGAATGGATTTCATCCAGCGCCCGCGCAGATTGCTATTTTCGCTTTAACTGTAGATCTAAATGATCCCGCCGCACATTGGTACAAGGGTGGAAAAAAGTCCTTTGTTTCAACCTTGTTTAAAATGTCTACAATTTGGTACACACATACTAGAATGTTAGTAGAAACAAGTCGTAAAATTAATACGGATAAATAATTATACAGTATTTAATTATATGATGCCAAAGTAGGGTGATCGAGAATTTACAAATTTCGTGCAAAAAATATTGTTATTTCAAGTATGAATAGAACCAAAATACTATAATTATCAACTTTCATTTTTAGTTTAGTCATAAGTTTATTGTGTGTACTAATAAAATAGTAAACATAATGTTATAATATAATGAATAATTACTTACTATTACATTTTTAGTGAAGAAGGTCATTTGGAACCTTTTGTTTTCAATCATGAGATCATAACTAATCTCCGTTATCGACCGATACGTAATAATATACTTTCGGAGATTAATTAGACCCTATAGATTAAGAATACATTAGTTTTGGCTGCGATAACCTGCGATCTTGGAAATACCAGGTCCTTAACTAATGACGCTCTGTAATTAAGAAAAAGTGCATTATATTAATAAGTGTTTCTAATGAGGGTAATTAACATTTTATCATATCGTGTAAGTATAAATAGCATTGAATGGTAGTTTTAACTTCACTTACAATTATTTTCTCTTACGATAACAGTGTTATTATAGTGATGGATAGCTTTACTATTGTCTATGCCGATTTAGTGGAAATCATAATATCAAGTAATCGTGAGATACATAAATGCCTCGAAAATTTAAAACTTATGTATCCACAGCTTACAGAAAGTGTTTGGAATCAAGTTTATGAAAAGTTAAGCCGTAATTTTCTACCCGTATTTACAAAAAAGTGGCAAACTGCAGCGAGAAATAAAAATGCTTTTATGGCAAAAAATGAACAGTGGCTGAAAAATATTTTTACCGTTGAGACATCTTCGGTGCAGACTGATGTGGTGAATTGTGACAGTAATGTTCCAGGGCCATCAAAACGCTCTCATAGAGGACGACCAGAAAAATCATTTGATGAATGTTGCGATCGAACAAAGCGATATAAGGTTAAAAGATTGTGTGAAAGCGTTCCTGAAGAAATGATTAAGAAAGCTGCCTCTAAGGTACTCGTACAAGAAGGATCATCGGATACTATCAAGTTTACTCCAGAAAAAGCGTTGGCATTATTACTTGATGCATCACTTTCGAAACATCAATATCAAGTACTGAGAAATGCAGCAAAAAGTATTGGTTGTGATATTTTTCCCGATTATCATAAAGTACTTGAAGTAAAAAGGCAATGCTACCCCACGGATATTGATGTAACGGAAAGCTACGCTTGTGTAAGTTTGCAGTCATTACTGGATCACACAACCAGAAGATTATTTGAAGTAATGTCTGAAGACGACCTTACACAGATTAGTGTAAATTCAACGTTTTTACACAAGTGGGGATGTGACGGATCATCAGGTCATGCTGAGTACAAACAGTCATTTATCGACGAAAATGTGTCAGATTCATATATGTTTTTGACATCATTAGTTCCACTGCGTCTGTATGAAAAGGAAAATAAATCTGTTGTGTATTGGACAAATGCAACTCCTTCTTCTACAAGGTGTTGTCGCCCGGTACAATTCCAATTTCAAAAAGAAACTACAGAATCTACGAAAAATGAAATTGCTAGAATGGAGTCTGAAATAGCAAACTTAAATGAAACTGTTATTAGTTTAAAGGAAAAGACTTACAAAGTCTACCATAAACTTGTGTTCACAATGATAGATGGCAAAATAGCGCAGACAGTTACGGACACATCATCATGTGCAGTGTGTTTTATATGCAAGTCAAAGCCATCAGAAATGAATAACCTTGACCAAGTGCGAAATAAAACTGTGGATACGGAGGCTCTCAAGGTCGGTTTATCCCCGCTTCACGCACGGATTAAATTTATGGAATGCATATTACATATTGCGTACAATATGTCATTTACCAGTTGGAGAACGAACGCAACTACCAAACAACAAAAAGATGAAGAGAAGAAAAGAATCCAAAGTGAGCTGTTTCAACGTTTAGGTCTAAAAGTGGATTTTGTAAAGCAAGGAATGGGAACATCTAACGATGGAAATACGTCTAGAAGATTTTTCAATAATGCAGACATTGTAGCTGAAGTCACAAGAGTCGATAAAGAACTTATTCATCGGTTTGGTATAATATTGCAAACAATTAATTCTAGTGCATTAGTTGATTCGGATAAGTTTGGTAGTTATTGTTACGAGACTGCTGAACTATACGTAAGCCTGTACAGCTGGTATAATATGCCAAATACTGTGCATAAAATCTTGCTGCATGGCAAAGAAATAATAAGTGTTGCTGCCTTACCTATTGGGATGTTATCTGAGGAAGCTCAAGAAGCGCGAAATAAAGATTACCGCAATTATAGGTTAGGTCATTCAAGAAAATGTTCTCGTCTATCATGTAATGAAGATGTTATGAATATGCTCTTAGCTACCTCAGATCCCCTTATCAACAGTTTACGTGCAGTACCGAATAAAAAATACTATCCTCTTCACGATGATGCCAAAGCTTTATTAGTGGATAGCACCCATCTCTCAATCAATGTCTTCTCTATTTAATATTTAGTTTATTAATATTTATTTATTTAAAAATGCTGATTTAATTATATGAAATTCATGTGAAAAAATTTGATGAATATTTTCATGTTAATAAAAAAAAAATACGTGTTATATCTTTCTCTTTGTAAACTGGTACATCCATTATATCATTTTAATAAAGTATTATGAAGAAACGCAACGTCTTTTCATTTAAAAGTAATATTTTCCGCATGCCCGTACTACCTGCACCACTGTGCGCCGTTAGCACTGGTCGTACAGTCAGTGCACCAGCATTTCCTGACCCCTCGTTTAAAGAAGAAAAGGGGTCAGATAATACTGGACACTGACTGTTAGCACGATTTCCATACAAACAAAACCAGTACACCATAATCTCTTATTGTACGGAAAGCTCATACAAAGCAAAGTCGGTTTATGCTGGATATGTATAGCTTGATCTGCGCCGTTTGTACGCTTATGAGGTTTTCCAAGTAAATCGGTTTCAGTATGAAACGTAACGCTTTGTTTTGTTGCTATTATTGCTAAGTTAGTGAGTTGCTAGCGTTGCTAATGAACCTAAGTTCGAATCGTTTCTGAAATGGCTAGAGTACCAAGCTATGTAGTTAGTTAAGATAATTACTGAAAGCTGAAAGGTATTTAATGGCCCTTTGCTTTCAAAATCGCTTATGGGATAACATAAAACCAAACAGAGTAACGGAACAGATCTCCTTTTTGTATAACTGAGTTTGTTTACTAAGGGATGAGGAAAAATTTAAAAACCCGAAGTTAAATTTGTGTTCGGGTCAAAATTGCTGCAAATAAGCTGTACTAATCTGTATTACACATTTCAAGAAATGTATTAAATTCTCGATCACTTGATGTAAAGACATATTCGATTATTTTCTTTGCGTTTATCAATTTTTCATATGAACCCATTTGAAAATTTTTTAGTCTCTTAGTCTTCTTTTAGTCGAGTTTTATTTTTGTCCCATCGATTGCAATGGAGCAACCTAAACACACATAAAATAGCTCTATCAACATCAAATATGAAATACAGCCTAGATCCTGAACTATACCGAGAAATAGAGCGATTAAACTTGACCAGCCAGTTGCATCACATTAAAAGAGAATTGCCTTCCAAAACGGTCAGTACGTACAGTCACGTGCAATAATATGCATACACTAATGAAATTAATGCAACTTTCTCGTGAACTAACAATTGCAACTTAAACAATAATGTGGGTTTCAAAATATTAGTTTCATTACGTAACATGATACTGAAATCAATATCATCATCAGCCTAGCCTTTTCCTAGCTATGTTGCGGTCAGCTTCCAGTCTAACCGGATGCATATTTTACATGGAGGGACTGCCTATCTGACCTCCACAACCCAGTTAATACGATACCCTTTGGTAAGACTGGTTGACAGACTTTCAGATCACTGACTCGATATGTAGTCAACTGAAATCAATATATTAGGTGAAAATTGCTTCTAAACGTTGGTAAGTGGATATTTATTTATTTATTTAAGCAGGTACTGGCTACACAGTTTGCACCAAAGCGTGCAGCAAGTCAACATCACACACACTTAAAAATCGTATGCAATAATTAAGCAAAGCTTTACTGCTACTCATAAACAGAACTAGATCCGGTTCCTGAGCAATCAGGGCGTTTAGCAGATTCATCGCCTGAGTTGTGGGTGCATATCGAGCAGTTTGGGTACGCACAGTGGGTGCCGTGAACAAGCCTCGTAAGACACAGGCCCAATATTTATACCAATATAAATATGATATATTGATGCTGCTGACTGTACAAACGTTCCAGCGCTGCCTTTCATTTCATACCGATTGCATGATAATGGAAAGGTAATCAAATCCGCGATGACGGCTATATGGAAATGCGTAAATGGATAGCGAGAGAGAGATATTAAGTGGTTTTGAGAGCTTCAATTGAACAATAAAGTTCTAATTTCAATAGTTGAAGCCTGAGAGGGTTTTTAATGTTTCAATGAAGACTTTCTAAATATCGAATGTGGGTGTATACACTATAAGTACAAAATTTATAACATCACGTGCGTAATCCCTGAATGATAAGGTGTATCAATGCCCGTCGGGGCTGCGTGATACTGTAAGAGATACCGCGACCTCGACGTATAGGGCTACGAAGGAACATGAGTGGTTTTTAGTCGGTAGAAGTCTGACACTCCCTTTCGCTCTGACCAAGAGCGGGAGGGGTTATTTGATGATTTTCCACCCACCAAAAAAAATGAGGTGTATCTAATAATTCACATACATTTCAGAAGAAGAAGTATGAAAAAAGAAGTCACACTGCGCCGACCCCAAATAAAGTGGGATAATCATTTGAGAATGATGGTGAATTCACCAATTACCTACTGATAAATCCCATGTAATAGGGGGCGACGACGGCGGGGGGTGCAAACAGCAGGCTGTTGTTCTGTTTTGGCGTTCTATGGGGGAGACCTTTGTCCAGCAGTGGACGTCTTATGGCTGATGATGATATTGATGAATAGGGGGCGAGCTCATTGTCATCAACTAATTCGTCACGATTTCAGACCCCCTGGTTGCTACAAAAAATTCATGGTACACGAACCATATCACTTTTGTGCAACATGAAAATCGAACTAAAGGCCTTAGGCTCAGCAGTAGTGATTGCAACCAATGGACTTACGAGGCAGTCGCCTTTGAGAACATTTCTGCTTAGCCCGTCTACAAGAAAAGAAGCCGTTTTTAGGGTTCCGTACCTCAAAAGGTAAAAACGGAACCCTTATAGGATCACTTTGTTGTCCGTCTGTCTGTCTGTCTGTCTGTCTGTCTGTCTGTCAAGACCTTTTTTCTCAGGAACGCGTGGAGGTATCAAGCTGAAATTCATATCAAATACTCAAGTCTATGGTCTCTTGGAGCTGTGAAAAAATCAAACTTCTAAGTCAACGCGATCAAAAGATACTCCCGTTTATGCCGCAAATTTTCGACACTCGCAAGGGAATCAAAACCTACAGGGTACTTCCCGTGAACTCAGAATCTTGAAATTTGGTACGAAGCAACGTCTTATAACACAGATAAAGGAAAAATTGCGAAAAGCATAAATTTTTAGTTACATCATATAATAAAAATATTTTTAAGTTGAAATTTTCACTGAATGTGTCTCTCTGTTGCTGCTATAACAAAAAATAAAAAGCGACTCCCCTACTACGATGGTACGGAACCCTTCATGTGCGAGTAGGACTCGCACTTGGCCGGTTTTTTTTACCCGACTACGACAAAGCCAAAGGAAGGTTATAATTTTGACTGGCTATGTATGTATGTGAATATGTTCCCTCATAGCTCCTTATCTACTTATCGGAACCCGACATAATTATGAGGGATCATTAGAACCGTCTTAATTGTCCAGTGAACATACGCTACGTAACGTGTCACAAAAATCGTTATGGCGCCCTCTAGCGGACTAAACGTAATGTATTAAAAATAAAAATGGAGATAAATACGCCGTGTTCGGTATCATTTGAAAGGGCTTCATTTGTACATATCCAAAATACTTCTCAAATTAAGTGGCGGGTGCCACTTAATCTATCTAGCGGACAAAAAGTTTAAAAGTCAAGTAAAAAATTATTTAATACCAAAATTGTTTAAATAAAAAAAGTTAAAAACTAAAACCCGACAACGACAACAAGGTAGGTCAACGTTTCATTTTTCAAAATGTCAAAGTTCCTGACTAAATAAAATAGCTCAAAATGAAAAGCGTTGAACAATATTTCTTTATTATATTCTATGGCAAGTACAAACGCACATAAAATCTTCAGCAGCCATCAAAGACGAGCAACCAAGTGGAAATCCCTGATACATGAAACACTTTACTCAGCACTGTCTGAAAGCGGTACTTATAACAATGTTCCATCATTTATGATCTACCAAAACAATTTTATTTTTCAGTTAAAACACAGCAAAGAAATGGCTAACCATGGCTGAATCAAAATAATAAAGCCGAAGAATAGGATTTCGTAAACAATTATTGTAATATTATTACCTTTACAATATTAGCCATCTCCCAGTAAAAGTCCCGTTAGAATCGGTCCAGGAGATTAACTGGAATAAACAGATAGACAGGCATTTAGACATTTTTTTTAAACTACTTATATTAAATCAATTTTATTTATTTGTACATCTCAACCCTGCAGCATACAATACCAACAAATTATTTCTCACAACTATTTAAATCCCAGTGCATTGTCAGCTGCGCGGGGGCAAGTCGTGGCAACAATTAATCAACCGGTAGACTTTATCGATAAAAATCACGACAGTTCATTTAGAGGTAAGCTGTTAGCTGACGATAAGCGCTTTCTAACGCCTTTGCAGCGCTGGAAGCGCGGCGAACACGAGGCTGCGTCAATGTGGGAATGGGCTAGAGGTCAATTATTTGCGCCGGAGTACGGCGAGTATGGTTTTATCTTATTGATGTACGCACATTAGCGGGTTGTAGGGATGCCGTCGAAGTGGTATACAAGTTTAAGTGCTGGAATAAAATGCGCATCTTGCGCGGTTATTGTTTTTGTTTGACTATCTCTACTTCTAATTAAAAGACAATGACCGAAACTCGTACCAAGAATTCTCGAGTTTCAAGATCAAAATGTTATAGTAATTATTTTCATATTTTTTTACGACATTAAGCGGCTGGGATTTGATTTATGAAGAAGGAATTTAATTTAAAGTATAAAACTATGAATATTGTTTTACTCCCTATACATGGCGTTCACACAACCAGTTCAAAAGTCGTTCTGTTAGATCTGTCAGTTGATTTTGACAGTTCGACTGACTTCGCATCGTAGAGGTTTCTGTACAAGACCTACTTGCCTGGTTTTGAGGTTATTTTCGATTTTATAAAATGACTCCGAAACTCGGATTTAGTTTACAAAAAGAACTTTTTTAGGACTTAATATCATATGTTGACAATAAAAAACAAAGTTTGCTGTTGACATGGTTTAGTACGGGATTCCATATATCCATGAACAAGATCTTTTGCAAATTCACAACTACTTAACTTAGATACCTTATACCCCATTATAAAACTGTTGATGTTGAATAATAATACCAATAAGAAATAGTTTAAATTACATATAATAAAGTAGAGCGAATTAGTAAATGATAGCCTGATGGTTGACAAAAGAGAATGGAAGAAAAAAGGGGTTACACCGACCCCAAGTAACGTGGGACAAGGACAGGAAGATGATGCCCTTTATACAGTATGTTAGTTTAAAAGAGGGACATATTGAAACCCGCAATAGAGCATGCTTACATGATCCTAATAAAAATATGAACAAAAAAAAACACTGATAAAATAACAGACAGAACCATACCAAACATTTCGTAAAAGTCTCGCCACCCTTGCGTTTAGCACAGAAAATGTGCGCAGATTGACTTTTAGGTATAATCCATTTTCCCTTCATATTTTAAAACTGGTGTAGAACAATGACGAAAAATAAACGTCTAATAAAGTGAGATCTGGAGAGCGTGCGGGGGCCATGGGACAAATAAAGGTTATAGTTTTTTTACATATTTGGGACGAGAATCGAATACTGAATACCCTCCTACAATATGTCCCTCGTTTAACCTAACACAATGTATTGTAGTTTAGTAATTAGTGAACTGCAATACATAAGCGAAGCCCAATATACCTTTTTATAATACAGCTAGCAGCGCCACCTACCGGGTCCAATTGTAAATCTAAACCATTCTCAAATCCACTTAAACACATAGGTACGAAAATTTTCATTCAAATCGGTCCAGCCGTTTAGGAGGAGTTCAGTGACAAACACACGTACAGAAGAAATATATATCACTAGCGGACGTCACGCGGTTTTACCCGCGTAGTTCCCGTTCCCGTGAGAATATAAGGATAAAAAGTAGCCTATGTCACCCGGGGATAGTGTAGCTTCCCAACGGTGAAGAATTTTTCAAATCGGTCTTGTAGTTTCGGAGCCTATTCGTTACAAACAAACAAACAATTTTTTTCTCTTAAAATATTAGTGTAGATATAAGAATTTTGAACACAGTAGCAACTGACAGCCCTACCTATAATAAAGACAAATGCACCGCGACCAAAGAAATGAAGTCGCTAACGTGGGGACAATAAATTTCAATTAATCGATAACATTATTCACAATAATAAACATCGTTATAAAACGATTAATCGTATCGATTCAACATCGAATAGACATGTGATGACGAGAGAGCGATTGCCGATTACATCGCCACAATACAGAATGGCATTTCTTATTGGGTTCGCTCCGGGCAGCCGTTAATAACTGTTGCAACAGAGCGTGCGCTTGCGCATCCGAGAGTCGGTCGTAAAGTTACGAAACGCGACGTAAACAGAAATAAACGGAGCAACAAAGGGCCGGACTGAAATAGGCCGGTGCACTTCCTAGTGGCTCCGGGAACGAGACGCCCTAAAATTAAACGTCCAGCGCATGGATTTGCGAGCGTCGCATGCGCATCTATGTGAACGCGAAATGATGCAATCCTTTTAGTGGTATCTTGTCAGCTGGTATTTAATTTACTGAGTCCAAAACAAAATCTGGGTTACTTCAGATACATTACGTTGATACAAATTGCAATAAAAATCAATCAAATATTACAGAATTAGCTATCTCTTTGTACTTAATTTAAAAGCTCATAAATCCAACTGTTTTGTACTGCTAGTATAATTAATTTACTGCGATAACCGTTAATATACTTTCGCAATCGAAATTGCATAATTTATTCACGTCTTCCATCACGTTGCAGCATCGCATCTGTATCATCTATAAGTAGATGCTTGTTTGAAAAACGCACAAACGAACACTCTTAAAAATGTACGATGATTTATTCGAACTCCTATAAGCGGGTAGGGTTACCATAAATCCCACGCTAAAAATGAGACGTTCCGGGAAACGCCCAGAAACAAAATATAGAGTTGACATAAATAACGGAACGGTTTGTAAAAACTACGTTAACTTATACGAACAGCTTCGTTTTTATAGGTTAATTGGCTAGTCGGCGAACAGCTTGAACTTCTGTAATGGAGCAAATCGCTGAAAGACAGGACGTTGCGGTCTATTAAGCTTGATACAAAAATGATTAAATACATCTTGACAGCAAACTTAATACTACCGACAACAATTATTCAGAAATGAAATACCGAATCAGTTACACTATGCCCATAATTAGACTAACGACTATACGAATTTATGTTCGAACCCTCTAATCACGGCCTACCACAGTCGTAAAACTGTACAAAACGAAGCAGTAAAGTGCGGTCACCCTAGCATGCGTACACGCAACATTTCAATGCACATTTGTTCCGATACGTGCATACGCTTGCTATTAATCAGTGCGCCGTGAAACCGCATAGATAGGCTCACTTGACCGAGATGAACGCATCAAAAGAAAATCATTTGAATCAGATTCATGCATACGTTTCATCTTGCCCGACTTACTTTGATAAAAACATTAAAAGTTAAAATTAACATTGCTAATTGGACCATACTTCTTGCATTGCATGTTTTAGTTTATTCGATTGGTCTGTGTTATGCAAATGATGAAATTTGTTTTAATTTTATACGGTTCTATGTTTTCCCCACGGCTTCGCTCGCGTTTTGTTTGGAAATTATCCAACGGGAACGTTTTAAATAAGACACTTGGGCATAATAAAGCTTCCCATTTTTGAAAGAATTTTTAAATGGGTTCAGTAGATCCAGAGATTACCCCATACAACCTCACAAACTTTACCTCTTTACAATATTAGTATTGACTCTAGCGCATCGCCGCGACTTCGTCCGCAAAAATTGTGATAGCGTGGCTAATATGAATGAAATAAAAATAATGAACAATGTATCTTTTATTTCAGTAAGAGGATTTTTAGAATTGGATATTTTTAGTTCCAGAGATTACCCCTTTCATACGTAGGTACAAACAACCAAGTCCTTATAGTATTCGCATAGAATTTTCAATGAAGAGCAAGAAAATGGTAGATAAAGTGTGCTAATCGATGAACGGTACAAATTAAAAATAGATTATTTAAATACTGAATTCTTTATTTATTTGAATAAATAAAATGAATAAATAAACGAATTGCATCAAGATATTTTTGCAATTCAGAACTCGATCTATTAGATAAACATCAAAACTATTTCGCCTCTGAAAACACCTGAAATCTATTACAGACAATATACTACGGCAATCATTTACATCTTATGTAAAGAACATAAAAAACTTTCGTTAAAAGAGCTACCAGAGTATTTTCTCCGAATTTCTTCAGATATCTGATGACCTAGTGAGATACGTCGTTGTATTTTACAACGATTAAAGTTGTCATGTCTGATAAATAAAGCTTTATACTGGTACAGTGACGAGCACCAATATGTATACATTTTTATCAAAGTTTAGAAGCAATTGTCACCTTTTTTTTGTTGAGAAAGTGTCAGACTTTTACTGACTTAAACCCACCTATGCTCCTTCTTACTCCTTTGTGTTCCGAGGACGCGGTATCTCTTTCAAACAACCCGCTGCACGGCAATTTTCGGTAATGAAACTAATATTTTGGGACCAATATATATCATCATAAAGTAGTTCATATCTCATAGTTGCAATCGTTATTTCAAGAGAAATTTGCTTTTGAAGTTTGCCAAGTGTATACATATTTTTACACGTGATAGTACGTTCAGTCGATGAATAGGTATTGTTGAACTGGCTTCATACAATGAACAATCCTGAGAGGATATCGATATGATCTGGTGGTCTGATTGACTGACTTGTGACCGTTCTACATTTGGATGGAATGGACTACTGGAGCTAGAAATCTATTGTAACGATTTGAATACTGGTTGTCATCGAACTGATAGGTGTATTGTTTAGTTTTGTCATCTTCATGACTAGGATTATGACGAATAAAATGTGACGTTTGGATGTTCTCTATGTAAGAAAACATGTAAATTGAACTCGTTTGGGTTTGGTGATCTAATACAAGGAGAAGATCATCAGAAAGACGTCCAATGCTGGACATAGGTCTCCCCCAAGTGTCGCCACATTGACCGGTCCCATACATCTGGCATATAGCGGATCCCCGCAACCTTCACCAGGTCATCGGTCCACCTAGAGGGAGGCCTTCCAACGCAACGTCTTCCCAAACCTATCAGCCGCTTCGGCCATCTTCGCATAAGTTTAGCAATTCAAAGGAATTGACACCGACATGTTTCGAAAGAAATACACAATTACACATACCCACATGAAACATTGACAATATAAGTAGGTATAGACTAAAACGGCAACCAGATTACCAACCAAAAACTGCTGATACTCGAAGTATAAATGAAAGAAAGTTCAGCAAAGATCAGAGCCACACAAATCAATAACAATTCCTAGTTTCTCCACTTCGCCAATCGCCAGCACATTCAACGCAGCGCTTAGCCAAAACCCAATTCGTTCTCATAAGACCCTTACAATAATTTACAGCTTGAAAATAATTCTGAATACTATGAGTTAAATCACGGTATGATTTGCAGTACATGCTTTAATACATCGTGCTGCCTCCTTCACTCGATGGAGAAAGAAAAGAGAGGGCACGAATTCTTGGTGTAATAAATCTGTTGGGTTCGTTACGCAAGGACATTAGCCTCTGGCTACCCCCCGAGCGGCTTGAAGATACATAGATTATTATGATTTGTGACCGGTAGCTATTCGCATTTAATACGCTTACATCTTCTATTTTATAGTATTGCATCGGACAGGGCGTTCATAAATATTTAAACGCTGAAAGTTTTGGCGCCAACCTAATGAACTATGACGGTGTTCATGATTGTTAGTAGAGAGAGGAACGGTATTCTATAGACTTAATATTGTCAATAGATATTGCTAAGCAATTTTATGGCATAGACAATAATTGAGGTTAGGATGGGTATAGATAATATTATTATATTATAAGTATCACTTCTTATTCATATTTTTGTTATAATTACTTTTGTTTTGACTGTCGAAATGTCGGTGTACCTACTATTAAGTAGGTACACATTTGCCGAACTCTTTGCGAATTACAGGTGTAATGTTATGAAAGTAACGGCACAGTTCAGTGTCATTGTCTCTTTCATAAACAATAAATTATTTATTAATTTTCCGCTTTGCTGAAAGCTACAACAATTAATAATTAGAAAGTGTTCTTAATTGCAAAATAAATTGCTTATTGAAAAGCTGAAGTGTTAGAGATTACTGTCACCTAGACAGAATCATGGTTTCAAAAAAAGAAAGATTTCAAAAAAAAAAAAAAACGTATTTTTGTGTGTTATCGGCATTTACGAGTATTAATACGTATAGGTATCTATAGATGCGGCGGCGACCTCTCGCGTCCAGCCTTGGTGCAAGCCATAGTCCGGGGCATGTCCAAGAATGGGACGCCGTCGCCTTCTTCTGCGAAGCAGTGATGCTAGCGAAGGAGGTGGTGGAACGTGAGAGGGAGAGAACCTGACGTCCCAGCCGCCGCTGGAGGCGCTCCGGGCGTCGGGGGCCACGTGACGGCTTGCGGCCAATGTAGACGCGGGCCTGTAGACGGTGAGTAATGGGCTAGCTCGCCGTTCGTCCGTCTTATGACGACGACAGGCCGTGTCGACGGCGACTTCTTGTTCCAGGCGCGACTTAAAGAGATGTCAGCAACATGGAAGGGGCCCGAGAGGGCCGACGCCCGTCGGGTTTGCGGGATGTTGTAAGAGATACTGCGGCCTCGGCATAAAGGGCTAAGAAGGAACATGGGTGGCTTTTAGTCAGTAGAAGTCTGACACTACCCTTCGCTCTGCCCAAGAGCGGGAGGGGTTATTTGATGATTTTCCACCCGACAAAAAAAAAGGCGCTAACAGCAGCGAAACTTTTGGCACTTTTGGCGATAATAAGTAATTCTCTTAATTTATCAAGTTACTAGAATTCGCCGCACTCTCAGAAAAACATGTGATGGTGGCTGTTACTGGGACTGTCCGAAACGGGTGAATGCGAGAGTGTATACATACACACATCAAAAGTGTCTAGGGATCAAGCATTTTTATGCGGATTTCTTGAGATTGAGATGTGGCTTTGTAATAAATTTATGATTTTATAAATTTATATGGATCCTTTTGGTGCATTTCATAATTTGAATCAGGAACTGTGAATCAAATTCGAGTAAAAGATGAAAATCAGCTGTCAATATTTTCCCTATAAAAACATACAACGCATTGAAGACATTATTAGTGCTACTGTTTCCCTACTACTGATTAAAACCAACGTTATTATGGAGCGGCGACGTCATTTAAGCAGGGAAGAAATGCTCAGAGCCGTGGGAATGATAGAAGCTGGTTCCCGGCAACGTACTGTGGCTTTAGCTCTGAATACAAGTCAGAGTGTTATCAGTCGACTTTGGACACGTTACCGAAGCACTGGTACCGTGGCTGAGCGCCATGGAGGACGGTATCGCTGCACCACACGGAGACAAGACCGATACATTCAAATCTTAACTCGAAGAGCTCCAACAATAACCGCCATGATGTTAGCCGTGAGGCTTCATCCCTCTTCAGGGAACTTAATTAGCGACCAAACAGTCAGAAACCGCTTGCATGAAGTGAACCTTCATTCCCGAAGACCGCTACGGGTACCACCTATAGCAATGCACAATCGTAGGATTCGATATCAATGGGCTCTTGAACACAGAAATTGGGCAGAAGAACAATGGCGTTTCGTGTGCTTTTCTGATGAGTCTCGTTTTGGTATGAGACCGGATACAAGACGTATACGACACTGGAGAACCCCTGGACGCCAACAGCGATTAAAATCCTGCCAGGAAGTCCATCCTTATAGTGGTGGAACCATCATGGTATGGGCGGGTATTTGGATCGGCGGAAGAACTGAGTTGATTTGGATCAGAGGCAACCTCAACGCTCAAATTTATGCTGAGACGATTGTATCAGACGTCATCGTTCCTCTACAAGCGCAAATCGGTCCCTTATTTCAGTTAATGCATGATAATGCACGACCGCACACCGCAAGAGTTGTAAGACAGACTCTCGCCGCAGCTAACATCAATGTCCTGCCCTGGCCTGCTCAGTCGCCAGACTTGAACCCGATTGAGCATGCATGGGATATGCTACAGAGAAGAGCTCTGCCGAATATGGAGGGTATCCAGTCGCAAGAAGACCTTTTTTTGTTGTTGCAACGAACATGGGCGGCCATTCCACAGCGTGATTTGGATGAACTCATTTTGAGTATGCCAAACCGATGTTCTTGTGTTGTTAGTGTTCGCGGTAGAAACACGGATTATTAATTGTTTAAGTTACCCAATAAAATTTTAAAGAAAACTGTTATTTCAGTCTTTTTTTCGAACTTTAATGTAAATAATGTAATGGAAATGTAAAGGAAAATGGCAAATTTCTTTATTAATGCAAAGGTGACTTGGTTTATCGTTACTGTGACAAACGAAAACACTTTATTTGAAGAATCCTTAAAGAAAATTTTAATTAATATCAATCAGGAGAAAAGTTATTGCAAAAATATATGTTGATCCCTAGACACTTTTGATGTGTGTATGTGTAGAAGCTGTCATCTAGCCTCGGTGTCCCTTCCATAACCTTGTAGCGGCACTACAAACACCTCTACAGAGTCATCTACGTCAGAAATTAAGAACTAACATCAAAATTCTGAATCGCGCAATTAAAGTTATCTGAGACTTAAGACTATAAAGGGTGTAAAAGAAGGGCGCAAACGAAGGGCACTTGTTCTCCCCACCACTGCGATCATTTTTTGGTTCTAGACCATACCTGAGAACCCCCAGTTACGGAGATATTGAGGGTCAAAGTTCCAAATTTTGTACAGCTGTTTTTGTAAATACTAGTTTTTCAGGTTAAAACTTTACTTAAATGGAGGTATCCATGACCCGGTTACTATTTAAAGCATCCACTAGCACAATATTTTAAGAGTGCTACGTTAAGTTTTACCGTAAAATTTGATTTATGACCCCAAAAAAAAAAGTCATTTCCAAGCAAAAAATTTTGCGTCCCAAGCATTCTGTACATCTAACTAAGCACGCCCCTTACTTAGTTAGATGTACAGAATGCTTGGTTGACGTATGTGTGAAGGGTTAATTTACACCCTGTATAGAAGAAACGGACAATAACTTTCGGGCAGGAGCCCACCAGACACAACACCCGTCTAGTATGACAATCATCCCGTTTAAGTAGAGGATGAAGAATTTTATACCTTGTTCTTCATACGCCCAAACTCTGCCTTCATCCTACGTCCGATTTTTGCGAGATACGTTGAGGGAATCTAGACCGAGAGTATTCAGCCGCTAGAGCAAAATATTTTCTTGTTGGTCACCACTAAGACGTTAAATCAATTCTCGATACCATTTCAATCGATCGATAAAATCGAATCAGATATACACGCATCTTTACAGCACAGCTCAACGCAGGTAAGTGGAGCGTATCACGGACTATTCTTCTCAATATTAAGGCAATAACTCACGGTTTCGAAAGACTTAACATTCCTCAGTGTGTCGAAACCGATTGTGAAGTTCTGATTGATCATCGATCTTCTACTTCACTACTTGCAATTAAAAAAACCTAAATACTAACACACACGCGAAGTGACCGTTGTAAACAACAATAAAAAATAATATTTATGTAACTCTTTGTAAGACATGTGTCTTTGTTTCATTGAAAGTGGCTTTTATTTGGAAATATAACAGTGGCACTTATTACGCCCTAATAATGGTGCAATTAAAGTAACAACACGCGTTTATCTGACGTCATTTGGGCTTGAGTTGTAACTATAGCGAAATTTTTATAGTCGTTGTTTTTACGTTACTCCATGATATAGACAAGATAGAAAGAGAGTTTAAGAGGTGCAGCATGAATGACAATTAGCGACTTTTATGTCCTAACTTCAGATGTTTGTAGAACTTGTGCTACTTGCAGAAAATCTTCCGCCTGAACACGAACTGCTATGTCTGACCTGGAAGTCCTTGAATAGACTTCGGACACAGCTTGGCCGAAGCAGGGAAAACCAGTTCAGGAGGAGGTTCGTAGATAATAATAATAATAATAATATTCCACAACTATCACACAACGCCATCTAGTCCCAAGCTAAGCAGAGCTTGTGTTATGGGTACTAGACAACTGATAAACATACTTATATATTTCTAAATACATACATATTATAGATAAATTACACCCAGACACAGAACAAATGTTCGTGCTCATCACACAAACATTTGTCCTGGGTGGGAATCGAACCCACGACCTCCGGCATAGCCGTTAGGGTCACTAACCACTAGACCAACAGGCCAGTCAAATGTCAGAATACTCTACTTTAAACTGTAAATGTGGTGTAGTCCCACAAACGATGGGACACTTGATATCGTGTTTCGCCTATTCTGTTACTTGCACATCACAGTGTTATAAATATTTAAATTATACCTGCAATTAATTATGTTTGTTGAATAATTACAATAATTAAATTGAACTTGTATCATCAAAAAGTAGTTGTATTGACTTCATGTGATTGGTCGAGACTTTGACAGTTATCAACGACCAATCACAAGCAAGTCAAAGGTGGGGGTAAAAAAATATGGTCGGCGCCATTTTTGGAATACGCTCGCCATGTTCGGCATTCGTGTTTCGACATCGGTGCTAGTCACTTGCATATCGTTAAATCATACTGTATTACTGTACTGCTGTAATTATAGTAATAAAGCTGATCTTGAAAGTGTTTATAAAATAGTGTTTTTTATATTCAAAAATCCTTACTTCTGAGTGTTGAACCAGTACGGTTAACATCTCAGAAGTGGGATTGCAACCTTGTGCCCACAAAAGGATTGGAGATACGCTTAAGTGTTTTGCGTACGAAGAAAACGTAAGTATCCTTTGTTCATTTTAATTTAATTGTGCTGCCTACCCTCGTTAATCATATTATTGCAATTTGTGATACCAAAGTAAAGAAAGCAGGCTACAAGTTTATTCCTGTAACGTATTTTTTTTTCTTTCCTTCTTATCTACCTTCACGATTGCCTGCCTCTCTTTACCAGACTACTAAGTGAGTACATAGTTTTATTAAAAATTACTTCAGGAACTAAACTGTATTTACCGTAACGGAGACATTCCGGAGGTTTATATGGTTAGTCATGCATGTTAATCTTGCAGGGGTACTCCCTGTAGATGAACATGTATGATAGTTCAGTATGTAATTGGGGGAACTAAACTATATTTACCGTAACGGAGACATTCCGGAGGTTTATATCGTTAGTCATGCATGTTAATCTTGCAGGGGTATTCCCTGTAGATGAACATGTATGATAGTTCAGTATGTAATTGGAGGAACTGAACTGTATTTGCCGTAACGGAGTCATTCCGGAGGTTTATATGGTTAGTCATGCATGTTTATCTTGCTGGGGTACTCCCTGCAGATGAACATGTATGATAGTTTGGTATGTAATTTGAGGAACATCCCTTGGAGATGGACATGTTTGAGTTTATATTATATATGTGCAAGTCAATAGTATTGTTTACAAGTTTAGTACAGCGCGGTTTATTAACATGAGTGTTTCTTTTTGTTTTTATGTTGAGGCCGAAAGAACATGGATGAACGTAGGTCTAGTTCTCGAAGAGAACGTGATGGCCCTAGACGGAGTTCTCGTGAGACGCTGACGCCGCCAGTAAGATGTCGTGATGCAACTCGAAGCCGCAGCCGGGGTCGTGGGCATGCGCGTTCACCTGAAGAAAATTGTGGCAACCGAAACCGTTTGCCGCAGTCCAGGCGGTCGAAAGGAAGAACATCGCGACTGTCGATTAGTCGGTCTCCTTCCCGGCCACACTGTTCAAAAAGGGCAAGTCGTCGTGCTGAGCGCTCCAGGACACGGTCGCGCACTCCAGGACGGCACGAGACGTGCCACGCGGAATCCAGGCATTCACCTAGGAGCAGAGCTTCTCGCCTTCGTACACCGTTCCGTGAAGAAACACATCGTGAGTGTGAGTCAATTAATAATCTGTTTATTGAAAACTTTATTAATGCGCTTAAGGGTATGAATAATACAGGCGATCGCGATAGGTTTCCTGTTTTAAATAATGTAATTCCTGATTTTGACCCGTTATGTAAGGAACAAACGGTTGATACGTGGCTTCATAAGGTTGACGAATGTGCACAGATCTATGGTTGGAACGATAAACAAATAGTCCACTATGCCCTACCGAAATTAACAGGGGTAGCTAAAACCTGGTATCAGGGCCTACCCTCACTACTATTTTCTTGGCCAGAGTGGAAGTTAAAGCTGAGGGAATCTTTTCCAACTAGAGATAATTATTCGGATTTACTAACGGAAATGCTGAATAAAAAGGTACGCTATGGGGAGTCATTAGAGATATATTATTTTGCTAAAATGAACCTTCTAAATCGTTGCGAAATATCAGGAAGACGTGCAGTTGATTGTGTCATAGCAGGTATAGAAGATCGTGGTGTTAGGTTGGGAGCACAGGGAGCAGAATTTACAGAACCGGAATTGCTACTTAAATTTTTAAAGACGGTAAAAGTAGGTCAAGACAGGTCCACAAACGAGCAACAGAAGGTTAAGGATAGAGATAGGCGATCACAAAATAACGCATTTACCGGTAATAAAGTGGGTCACAGTTCCCAGAAGTCAGGATCTAGCATGGTCTGCTACAATTGCAAAGAACCCGGTCACCCATTCTTTCGATGCACAAAACCGAAGATTCAATGCTCTAAATGTAATTTATTAGGACATAAAGACACTGAGTGCCCTGGGACAAAGCAAAGTACCAACAATAAACCAAAAGCAATACTGAAAGTAGAAAACACAGGCGATTCAAGTGCCAAGTATAAAATGCCTATTAAAATAAATGGGTTGTTTTCAGAATGTCTTGTTGATTTGGGAAGCGAGGGTACTTTGGTCCGTCTCAGCGAAGCTCAGCGTTTAGGACTAGACTGGAAGGTAGGAGAAGTACCACTATTAAGAGGAATAGGTAACGTGCCATATAACCCCCTTGGCAAGGCTAAAGTCACGATCGAAGTGCAAGGTGTAGTAGAAAAACACGTGGAGGTATTGGTAGTAGGCGATTACTTAATAAATTGCCCCATACTACTAGGGCATACTTTCACTGAAAGGCCCTCGGTCAAAATAGTAAAGACAGAATCAGATGTAATTTTTCAGCGGGTTAGTGAAGAGTCAGTTTTGATTTGTCCACTTTTATGCATGGAGGAGACGCGCATAGGACGCGGCGAATTAAAGGCGATCCCAGTTAGCTCGCGTAATTCTTTCTCGGGAAAAATTTATGTAAATGGAACCGTGCGCAATATTGAAGGTCATGAACATTAGTTGTTGCCTGGCGAGTATCAATTAACACAAGGTGTGGGTAGGATTCTCGTTCAGAATATCAGTGACAACTACCTGGTTATAGAGAAGGGTAGTCTTATATCTAGGAGCCACACTTTAGCTGAGAGCCTACAAATTCAAAAATTAGATTTTAGTAATCGGTCACCCATAGATGAATCACCAATCAGTTGCGGAGAAAATTTAACAAAAGATCAAAAAGAGTCGTTAAAGGTCTTGTTAGATAAATATAAATATTGTTTTTCCAGTAGTTTAAAAGATCTTGGGTTTACAACGGAGACTGAAATGGTGATTCAACTGGATGACCCCGATCCTGTCGTTTACCGCCCATACCGGTTGTCCATTAACGAACGCCAACTAGTTCAAGATATGATCAAGGAAATGTTAGAAAGTGGCATTATAAGGGAGTCTAACAGTCCGTACGCGAGCCCTATAGTGCTAGTAAACAAAAAGTCTGGGGAGAAAAGGTTATGTGTGGACTACCGTGCTCTAAATAGTAAAACAAAGAAAGAGCATTACCCTCTCCCTCGTATCGAGGATCAGTTAGACTTATTGTCAGGTAGTTCACTATTTGTTACCCTTGACTTAGCGTCTGGGTACTATCAAATTCCAATAGCTGAAGGTTCTCGAGAAAAGACTGCGTTTGTGACCCCTCAGGGTCAATACGAGTACAATAGGATGCCCTTTGGGTTAGTAAACGCACCATCAGTCTTCCAGCGTACAATGAATAAGATCATCCACAATTCACCTGCTTCATCGTATGCATTGGTCTATATGGACGATATCCTGATTCCTGCCAAGTCATTCGATGAGGGGATGGTGCGTTTGGAGGAGGTGTTGCGGTTACTGGCAAAAAGTGGTCTAACACTCAAAATGAGTAAATGTAATTTCTTTTATGACAAAATAGACTACCTAGGGTACGAAGTCGGTTCAGAAGGTGTTAGACCAGGGTCGCTCAAAACGGACGCCATATCCAAATTCCCTACACCAACAAATGTTCACGAAGTTAGAAGGTTTTTAGGCCTCGCTAGCTTCTTTGGGAGGTTTGTCGCGGGATTCGCTTTAATAGCACGTCCTCTGACTGGTCTATTAAAGAAGGACTGTTCTTGGAGTTGGGGTAGTGAAGAATTGGAATCGTTTGTGAAATTAAAACAGATTTTAGTACAAAGACCGGTCCTAGGACTTTATGATCCTAATGCACTAACCCAACTCCACACCGACGCTAGCAAGTATGGGGTAGCCGGCATTTTAATGCAACAGGACAAGTCTGGGGCGTTCAAACCTATTGCTTATTATAGCAGGCAAACCAGTCCGGATGAGCAAAAACTACACTCCTTCGAGTTAGAGACCCTCGCTATTATTGCCTCATTGAATAGGTTTAGGCATTACTTACTTGGTATTAGATTCACCATAGTTACAGACTGCAACGCTTTGCGTACCACTTTAAGTAAACGTGACTTAGTCCCAAGAATTGCTCGCTGGTGGCTACAGTTCTTGGAATACGACTGCTCAATAGAATACCGCCCTGGTGACAAAATGGCACATGTAGATGCCCTTAGTAGGGGTGCTATAGACGGTATTCCAGAAATTGATCACGTATTAGATGTGCTTTTAATAGGTACTGACGATTGGCTTGCAACGGTGCAACAGACGGACGAAGACATTAAAAATATCGCGAATATTTTAACCGATTCCAAATGTAAAGATGCCGTTGACATATTCAAAAATTACAAGCTTGTAAATGGGCGGGTATATCGTATAATTGACGAAAATACTATCCGTTGGGTCGTTCCAAGTGGCACTAGATGGCAACTGCTAAAAGCCAATCATGATGATGTGGGACACTTCGGGTTTGACAAAACTTTGGCACGCTTACAAGCTACTTATTGGTTTCCAAAGATGAGACGGTTTGTAAAAAAATATGTTTCCGCTTGCCTTCAGTGCGCACATCACAAGCTGCCAAGTGGTGCCAAGCCCGGTGAACTACACCCCATCCCTAAAGCTATCATACCATTCCATACCATACATGCGGATCATCTCGGTCCTTTTATCCGCACCAAGCGTGGAAATACATTCATCCTGGTTATCATAGACGCGTTTACAAAATTTGTTGATATTACCGCTGTGCGAAATACCAAATCGGCTACAAGCATTAGGGTATTCAGAGAGCATTTTAGCTACTTCGGCGTGCCAACCCGTTTGATTACGGACCAAGGGACAAGCTTCACTAGTAGGCAGTTTAAAACATTTATTCAATCATGTGGTATAAAGCACGTGCTCAATGCTGTCGCCACACCCCGAGCGAATGGCCAAGTGGAACGGTACAACCGCACCATTTTGGCAGCGCTCGGGGCAATGAACCACGACAAACCAAATGGTTTATGGGATGAACACTTACCAGACATACAGTTGGGTATCAATACCACTGTACACGCCACCACCAAAAAGACTCCAGCGGAGCTTCTTTTCGGGCGAAATGTAACTAACCCATCTGAAGGTTTGTTAAATGACGTAATAAACGAAGTTACATCTGAGATCGGGGAGAGTCTGGACGATGTTAGGGCTACGGCCGGTGAGCTTATTAGAACACAACAGGACAAGGACAAGAAACGGTATGATAGGTACAGGAAACTGGGAATACGTTTCAAAGAAGGTGATTTAGTTAGAGTAGTAAGAGCTGTGACAGGAATAGAGGGGCAGTCTAAGAAGCTCGAACCTAAATGTAAAGGCCCTTATAGAATTAAGAAGGTGCTCCCCAACGATAGGTTCGTGGTGGAGGACACACCTCTAACAAAGACTAGCAAGAGGTACGAGGCTGTGGTAGCGATTGACAAAATATTCCCATGGATCTGCTTTAACGAACCCGTATCAACCGATTGTGAATCCGAGCGTAATGATTGCGAATCTGAATGTGAAGAATTGTAAATAGATGTTTAGTAAATTTATTCACACTATTGAAGAAGAACATTGCACATAGAATTAAAATAAGCAGGCAATTAAGGACACTGAATTTGAATATGTATATTTCGCCGTCAATTACAATATGTATTTGTAATATGAGAACTATAATTATGAAATCAATGTCCTAGTAAAAAGTAATGCTAATGTGGTTAAAAAGCTAAAGTTTCGACGATTAATGTCATGTATCGTCTAAATTACTGTAAGTACTAATGGCTGAAATATTTGCTGGTCAATGTCATGGACTAGTAAATACCGATTCATTGGTTAGGGTCACGTACTAATGAGTTGGGGGGCGGTATCGGGTAACGGATACCTCTCATTTTAGCAATTGGTACATTACATCAGTATATCTACAGGTCAAGGTCATGGACCAATACATATACTGCTGATATAAGATATAGATTAAGTTAGGAGTGTCAGGTAACCGACACCCTTCAAGGTTATAAGCATTTTGTTAATCAAGGTCATGGATTAATAATGGATTAATAAATACATTTAGGAGTAAATCTATTGTTTTGAGATTGATGATTATAGTGATCTATATAATCTGATAAGAAAGTAGGTGCTCCGAATTGGGGATTTCATGTAACCGATATCCTCATGGGTTATAAACATTTTTTTTAAGGTTATTTAAATATATTGTAAAATAATTGAAATAAAGATTTTTCTAAAATATGCTACTATGATATTATAGTCGAAATGATTAACTAAGGACTAATGAGATAATAAATATGTTCAATAGGTTACATTTGTAATTTAATGATGAAATATAAATGTTTTTGTAATACATAACAACGAGGGACTCGTTGTAAGCCGGATGGCCGAGCTGTTATAAATATTTAAATTATACCTGCAATTAATTATGTTTGTTGAATAATTACAATAATTAAATTGAACTTGTATCATCAAAAAGTAGTTGTATTGACTTCATGTGATTGGTCGAGACTTTGACAGTTATCAACGACCAATCACAAGCAAGTCAAAGGTGGGGGTAAAAAAATATGGTCGGCGCCATTTTTGGAATACGCTCGCCATGTTCGGCATTCGTGTTTCGACATCGGTGCTAGTCACTTGCATATCGTTAAATCATACTGTATTACTGTACTGCTGTAATTATAGTAATAAAGCTGATCTTGAAAGTGTTTATAAAATAGTGTTTTTTATATTCAAAAATCCTTACTTCTGAGTGTTGAACCAGTACGGTTAACAACAGGAGCTGTGGACGCTACTGAAAGTGGCAAATTTTGGGATGACTCAATTTAAATTGTCATCGTCACGCTAAGAAGAAGACTTTAGGCAAGACTTGCAGACTATCACATTTCCTATCAATTTAATTAAATAAACTGAAAGTGTAAGTCCGGACAGCTTTCATCTCGAAGCCAATCGAATTTATTAACTGTAACAAAAGCTGTTCCCAATAAACTCCTGCAAAAGTTTTACTGAAATGACAACTCCAATCACAATGAAACTCAAATCACTACTTTCAGAACAGTCAATCAAAACACTTTCCGTGAGATTTATAAACTGAAACGAATTAATGGGAAACCGAAGGTAATCAAAAGTACCAACAGTAACAAATCTGAATAAAGAAGGAAGAGCTTACCAATTAAAATTAAAGACGCTCACATGCAATTTTCATTACATTAATCTCTTGAAAAACGGACAGGAGACAAGTATATAAAACTGTTTATAAGCCAGGAGGAAATTAAATCGCATAAAACATCATGAAACTCCATTAAATGCTTTATCGCGAGATGGCATCTTTGAGCTAGTAGTACTACGGCTGCTCGGTACCTAATCGTAAGTGGTTGAGTTAAACGCAACGACCACACAAGACGAAACTCTCTCAAACTCGTTGGGAGGTAAGGGATTTTTTTCATTATTTTGGGGAAAAACGTGATTGGGAAAATTCGGACGAAAAATAACTTTTTCTAGACGAAAGTTTCCTCCACAAGAGACACGAAATTCGATACCTAGTTCAGGCAGATTATAGGCGAGCTAGAATGTGCGGAGGTGTGTACTGGGAGTGTATGCGTGACGGACGCGTCCATTTTAGGTTTAAACATACCTAGCGTTTTGTTATACCATTAGTTTAATTACCCTGTGAAAATCGGGGGAAAACGTATCATTTGATGGTTTAAAAAATTACATAAAATGACGTCACACCTGTAATCTCCGAATGGTTAGACAGAGGTTTATTTACACATTAGTACACCCACATTTCGCCAGTTATGTTTAAATTAATTTAGGGATTTAGAAACTTGATCTAGCAACCCTAGACAAACTTTTCCCGCCATCAAAGGAATCATTGTCAAGATACACAAGACATTTTCTTTGGAAAGTCAAAGAAAACCTTGTGAGGAAACTTGAAGACACGTTAATTTAGAAATTGTGTTTTAGTTTTCTTTAGTTTTAATGGCTTGCTTCAGTGGATAACAATGTTCGATTGTATCAGGGCAAAAGTTCGGAGTAGTAAATAAATGGAGTGCTAATACATGTCATGTGTGTGTGTGTGTGTTTGACGGCACGGTTGGCGCAGTTGGTCAGGCAATGGACTGCTGCGCTGCGTGTCGCGGGTTCGATTCCCGCACGGAACAAATATTTGTATGACCTACAGATAGTTGATGTGAGTTTAAATGTTTGTGAACGCACCCACGATACAGGAGAAATTTCTAGTGTGGGGCAACGTTTTTTTAAAACAGAAACAGAACAGAACAGATGTATGAGCGAATGTTCTCGCCACACAGGATTTAGCAGAGCATTGTCAATTATACTGTGTTTTTTTTAAACTAGCTATGTAAGTCTTTGTCAGGGTTCCAGAACGTGGTTGTTTCGGCCCACAGCTCGTTGAGCATACAGCAAACATGGCCAGGCCACTGCCCAGTCCTGCATCAGCGGCTTTTTGAGCAAAGTTAGTGATTTGTGTTTTAGAGCGCAGTGTGGTGTTGCTTGCGTATACGGTCGATTAGTTTAACGCCTAGGATACTACGCTTCATTGAACGTTGGCAAACTTTGAGCTTGGACTTTTAAATGTTTTTAGACCAAGTCGAGATCCATATGTCAAAATGGGAAGAAAGCACATGTCCATGATTTTTCTCTCGAGTGACAGTAAAATATCTCCTTTCTTAAGTTCTTTCATGGACCAGTAGCTCTTTCAGGCATTTTCGGTTCGTCTTACGATTTCCTTGTCTTGTGTTGTCTGGAAAGAGGCGAACTGGTCCAAGTAGATGTATTCATGGACATATTACAATTCTTCACCATTATTACTCGGATCTTGTGTTTGGTGGTGTTTGAAATCAGTTTGGTCTTTTGGTCCAACTTCAAGGCTTGCCTCACTGAGCTGGTTCTACATAAGCTCCAGTTCTGCTCTGCTATATATGCTGATGGTGATACATTGAATAGTAAACGGGTCATGGAGGTATTTAAAGTAAAATTATAACTTATAACCATACAAACTAGTATCAAATATATGAAAAAAGTTAGAACTTTTACCTCTGAGTAAGTAAAGGTTCGTAAGTATGGCGCAGAACAAAAAAAAAATCTCAATGACGGAGAGAACAAGTGGTTCTCGGCTTCGGCTATTTGCACCCTTTATTTATGACAACGATACTTGCTGACCTACTTGTACCTATGTTGTACTCTAGGAAAAATAATCCTGGAATTTCATTAATTTACTTCTCAGTGATAATCAGTGCTGACTGCGGGGTCATCGATCTCACTCACTGCGCGGGCGCATTGTTCCGCGAATGCATCCGCTGACCACCGCACACGGAAGCTAGCGTGGACGTTAACATTACTGGATTACACGTCATTCTTTTTTGAGAGAAACACTGTTTTATCTTTTCTTGATTTTCTAGATGATATATGATATTTCTATGTACTTACGCAATCTTCACCACAATCTCTATTATTTTTACAAGCTTTATTTTTATTTATTGATAAAACTGCTTTTGAACTTCGTTTCACTCTATTTTTTATTTAGGACCTAAATAACCGACTTCTTTTAACAAAAGGTTTAAAAGACAAATACAATTTGAGAAGTGACATCTCATCACAATTTGTTTGTTTTGGTTTTGTCTTTGTTAGTATGTTAATAACATAGTTTGTTATTTCATTGTTACTAACACTATGCGTCTTGTTGCTCGAATTAAATGATTAAACTAAAATGGGTCACTTATTGTTGTCAGACATT
Organism: Diarsia rubi; assembly: GCA_932274075.1. Classification (NCBI taxonomy): domain Eukaryota; kingdom Metazoa; phylum Arthropoda; class Insecta; order Lepidoptera; family Noctuidae; genus Diarsia; species Diarsia rubi. The sequence goes on along the minus strand of OW026433.1, from coordinate 10,463,644 downwards.
TTAATGATGCTCTCTAGTTTATTTTTTCAATTAAAAAAAAACACTACCATATTATTATTTATTTAGAACGGCGGTATATTAAGCTGCATATTATGCACCATCCGCATATGCTGCTGTTCAACAAGGAAGATTATACAAAATACAGCGCTGATACAAGACATGAACCATGTTTATGTTTTGTGAGCCTTCACTTGAACCTTCATGTAATAGATTCAATAAGGTTCTTCTGAAGAAATATTCCGTGTAGTAGATTGAAAATACCTGGGAACCATCTTAAGGGTGGAACTACTTTGTGGTGTTTCAAGCAAAGGCATTGCACAGTAGAAGAACTTTCACGTTCTATAAAAATAATATTTTTATAAAAAATTGTATATTTTGTATTTAAGTGATGGAACGCTGCGAGCCATACTGCAGTCTAACAGAAAATTATTGAGCGGCTACAGTAAATAAGCTTATTACATGCTCCCTTGGGGGATCAGCAGAACTGGAAGGTATGCTAATACGAGTAAATACCGCTCTAATAACATGTGATTACTTGTCAAGTTAGCTACGAGATGCTGTCGCAGTTTGGACAACTTTACGTCGTTCATGAATTGACAAGAGCATACAAAATAGCCTTTAAATAAAATGTGACAAGAAATTCCAGAAAAATCACATTTTAAATGCCAAAAAAAAAACAAAACAAGCAGGCATGTTACTTACTATCAAAGTAATAAGCAAACTAAATCGTACACACAAAACCATAAAAAGAGCAATATTTCAACTCCATAATAAGAAAATCCCAAGTCTTTCATATCAAAAGCAAATCGACCAAAAAAAAGGCCATGACTACACAGTCCCCGCATGCCAACGCTATTTCGTAACTTAGACCAATTACACACGCACGGCATACATTTTTATTTCCCTTCGAACATTTCCTGTTTTACTTTCGTGAATAGCCCTGCAATTTGTATCACACGTCATTATAGAATGACAACTACTCATTATTCGATGCATGCCGAAGGGCCACGGGCACACTGTTTGATTTCCTCTATGACATGAATACTAGCCACTATAGTCTATGGTTTGGTTGTCAAAAGAGGTATTACACCTATTTAGTTTGAATGGCGTTGTAATTAGACATCGGATGGTTGATTTGTATTTATGTTTGCCACCTGTGAATCCTTTATGGGATAATGGGACAGTTTTGATTGTGAAGGAAGTCATTAAATTATTTGTATTTAAGTGATAAAGGTAAACGGACGTCAATGTTACTTTCGGACATAATGGATTAGATTTGAAAAAGATTCAAAGAAAGGGAATTCATGTAGCCAATTTAAATAACATTGAAGTTGCTTATTCTAGACTTCTAACTCCAACTGCTCAACAATTACTGACCCGCTAGTCACACACTCAAACCTACGGTGAACCAGCAAAAACAAAACGAAATGAAACTATACATTTTCCGCAACTCTCCGTCAAACTGCAAGAACTTTCGAACGCGTTACGAATTACTAAATTAAGATGAATCAAGATAAAAGATAAGAGAACAAAGAAAGTAATTCATTCCGATTTGCGATTGATTGTCGACCGGTGGCGAACTGCCGTCTGTCGCAAATTGAAATGACCGCAAGTAGGGTCAAGAGATCATTGTCGGTAGTCCAATTGCCGATCATAATTCATAACCATAAGTAACAAATGATATAATTTGGCGGAGTTAACGAGTACTTGTGATGATTGGTCATTATGCTGTTGAGATGGAAATAGAAACTGATATTCCGGTTGCAGCATAAGAGCAGATAACATGCCAATTTAGAGTCTGTCGTAGAAAATGTATCAATTAAGTAAGTTGATTGTTTTGACAGTGTTGATATTTTTGTGAAAAGGCTAGACAACGTTATTCAGTATAAAAAAAAATATCCAAAACGGGTCCGCGGTACACCACGATGGAGATGGCGGGACGAACTGGATGTCTTCCTTGAGAATTAGAAAGAAGTTGCACATAGTCGTGACAGTTGAAAGAAATGGAGGGAAGCTCTTGCAATAAGACAATATAGGGGGTATTCATGATAATGATATCCAAAACGAAGTTAAGTTTTAAAAGATCAAGAGTTATTATGCTTCTGATTGATTAAGTTATTTGAAGTCACGCTCTTTTTTCCTTTTTTACGTTGAATAACTTTATAATATGTAGTTTGTGATTTAAAATTCTTCATCTAAAGTTCAATTGCAATTTTTAGAGAATAGTCAAATACTGTAAGGTAAAAGCGTTAACGCCAGGCCAACAATGCTGTGTTAATATTTTAAACATATTTAAATGAACTATAAATTGTGAATTTATCACGTATTTACATCAAAAACCATCTACGGTGTTTATGGACAGGGTGGTCCATAAACACCGTAGATGGTTTTTGATGTAATCCATTACATTCGAATTGATATGTAAACTAAAAGATATAAATTCTCTTCGCGTATAACTTAGTATTCTCTATGGTTATTATATTTGGCTGTTCCCGATACTATTCGCGGTAAGTAACTGCACATCCCCATTAATTCTACTTGGCTCTATGGCATTGACATGCATGGTGGGGCATTAGGTCGAATTGTTTACGGATAAGGTGTTTCATAATACCTTTACTGACCTACTTGCGTCAAGAATTATTAAAACATAGATAGGGTTTATTAATAACTATCCTACACTTAGTAATCGTCTTTGAAATTGCGCGATTTCTTATCGTGACAGAGTTATGATAAAAAGTTACTCTAAGCGGTAATAATAAATGCATATTCTTTTAGTGGTTTTCAAGATTATTTTACCGTATAATATGAATTACTATACAGTATGTTAGATTAAACGAGGGACATATTGAAACCCGCAATAGGTTATACTAACTTGTTAGCAAAATATAAACAAAAAAAAAATACTCGCCACCAGGGAAAATGAATTATACCTAAAAGTCATTGATAATAAAAAGTCATTGATCAATTGACAATTATGTTACAAATGTCAAAGGTCATAGTTTTTTTTTACATATTTGAGACGAGAATCGAATACTGAATCCTTCAATATGTCCCCCGTTTAACCTAACAACCTGTATAACTTCTAAACTGAATTGAAACAATATTTTTTTACTCATCATTTTGCTGAACTTGTCCCATGTTACTTGAGGTTGGCACAAAACAATTTTCACTTCCATTCTCTTCTGTTAACCGTCACGGAATCATATAGGTACCTCTTTTTTATATCATTTCTCACATAATCCATCCATGGTCTTCCTATTCCTGTCCATGAATTTTCAGTCAGTTTTCTTACTCGGGTATTTCTCATTCTTTTTGCTAAGTCGTGCCTATTATGGCAAACTATGTATATCCGTGCATAAAACAATTAAGTATCCAATATTGATATCGGCCACGGAACGTAATAGATCATTACCCACTAAGTACTCATCCCTCCTATAAAATTGGGAGTGAACCGATGGGGGGTGCGTCCGCGCTTGTAATCTCACGGGAAAGGCGCGCGCTCATCGTAAATACATCAGCGTCACACGCTCCCTCATAACTTAGTGCTCCCGCGCAGGTAATAGGGATGTCCATTACTTGTAATAGTTTTAAAAGAAGAACAAAATGATTTTCTATTTCTTTCATTATTTTTTCTTCTGCTTGGTCTCAAAATGAGATAAAAGTTATCGATGGTTACACAATTATTTGATAAAGTAAAAAGCAAACTAAACAAGCAAGCAATTAAACTTAAGCAAAATTCAATAACTTGCACTTTCTCGTGCATTATGATTGTTGCTTTAAATGTAAAAACCAACTCTGCCGATACCAAAATAATATGAAATAGATCATTTCATATTATTATGGTAGGATCGGAAGACTGTTAGTATACAATTTCTATCGGATACTTTGGGAGAAAGTCGCTAGTAAGTTTTAAGTGATTGCATAATAAGTGGATCGATGTCAAAGTAGCACCAGTAGCAACAATATTTGAATAAATTATAATCTTACGCAACTGACCTTAAAGACACCTTAAAATAATACCAAACAGTTCAATAAACAAATCTATAAAACATCCATAAGAATTATAACTAAGTACCCAGTGCGCACCGACACAAAAACTTGTCTTTTGATTTTTCTATACGAAAAAATAAGTCTTAAATCTTCTTTACTAAGATAATAAATTGTCTAACCCTATTGACAAATTTATTATCTTTAGCGCAATTAGTTTCATTCATCATAAACCTACAAGGCATCCCATCCGCGGCAGACAGTGCTCAAACGCAGCTAATAAATTATGAACTGATATAGATCTACGTGTAACGGCAATGTCATTAAACAGTTTTCATGTCCGCTTGTACTTACTTTGAAAGTAATTAGGAATGGCGGAAGGATGGCCGTAACTACAACACAAAATTTTTACTTGGATAAGGTTCTTATAAACATGCATCGCTGACCCTAAATGAATTGGTATAATATAAGGGCAGGAGACTGACGATTTGTTTGACTATTTGTTATATTTGAATCAACATCATCTGCCTAGCCGTTCCCAAACTATGTTTGGGTTAGCTTCCAGTTTTACTGAATCCACCTGAATGTCAGTATTTTACAGGGAGCGACTGCCTATCTGACCTTCACAACCCAGTTAGTTATACTTAGGTAATACGATACTGCTTGGTAAGACAGGCTCGCAGACTATCGAGTCGTGACTATCTGTTTACTCATAAATAAACAAAACTAACAAAAGAATCTTATAGTAGAAAATAGTATCAAAATAAATGTAGACTGGATTGGATGATAAGATGAAAATACACAAAACTCTTTCGTAACAATGAATATATTTTTCACATTTTAATAATTTATTGCTTGCCTCCCTATTCAATTAAAAATAAAATTATGCTTTCAGTAGCTTAAACAAAACACACAACTGACAATCACTTAGCAACTAATTAAAAATCATGATTAAATAACAGACTTCGTATAAAAGTGGCAATTAACGATGAAAATCACGCGTATACAAACTTGTAGCTATCCGTTCAGCCATCTTATCGTAAGTAATAACATTTGCAATTAGAAACGGCTGTACCTATATCTGTCCTTTGTACACATCTACTTACTTTGGTCTTAATTACGGTCCTCCGTTGAGCGCACACTTACGAATCGACGAAATTATAAAATCGTTAATCATCTACGTAAACGGATTTATCTCAATATGTGCTTCGAAGCTGATTTTGAGAAAAGATAAAGCAGAGATAAAGAAAGAGATTGCTTCCCGCCACACCGTGCGCGACACACTTACTGTGTGTGCGCATCATTCGCTTTTGAAAAAAAAAACCATTTTGGTGAAACTTTGAAGATATTCGTAAAATAAATGGACCTGCATCTGTGCTTCATTGAGAACTTATAGTCCAGTGTTGATTTTTTTTTAACAAGATTTAGCTCGCCGGCCGGCAGCCCATACCTAGAAGCCATCACGCGCATGAACGAGTCATCTTCCCACATCCCTGGGTCTGAGTGGGATTCTCTGGATTGCCGAGGTACGTAGGCAAGTTTTGCTGCTATTCATTATTTGATATTGGTTTCTCGAAGATTCATCAATACGGAAATTGGTGGAAATTGGTTTTATTTTGAAGTCCGCCATTACATAGATTCTTAATTAAAATTTTGGTTTGTTCCTAAAAACAACCTTCAAAAAGGTGCAGGCTATATACATGTCTATTCATATTTATTCAATATCCTTTGCAAAGAAAGAAGATGTCTGATGAGATGACGAGTAATAGAGTATGAAAGAAGAAGACATACTGCGTCAACCTCAAATTAATTGGGTAAGGGGAAAAAGATGATCTGCTTCGTAAATATACAGGGTGGCCGGAACATTGACGTCCAAAAATAAAATTTAGGCCCCTCGTATCGTGGGGTATCCGAATCACCCCCATGTATGTTCCGCGACTTTTCATAGTTTTCGAGTTACGAATTTTTTTCTGATTTTTTGAGAATGATCGACCTGACCAATCTAAAAAAATTTAAAAAAAAAAGTACATGGCTTTGTCGAGATTTTTTTTTTTGCAACTGAATCTTCGTGAGTAGTACTTTTATGCATAAAATAATCAGCTTCGTAACTGTGATGAAAGTTATGAAAAAGTTGGTCTAAAGTGAAAAAATTACGTTCGGTAAATTATGACTTAGCTTTTCAACTTTAAATAAAAAATTAAAACAGTTGACTTCATGGTTCCTAAGTAGGCTTCAAGAATGCGCCAGACTCTCAGTTTCATAATCATAAAAAAATTAGTACTTACTTTTTTACCGAACGTAATTTTTTCACTTTAGACCAACTTTTTCATAACTTTCATCACAGTTACGAAGCTGATTATTTTATGCATAAAAGTACTACTCACGAAGATTCAGTTGCAAAAAAAAAAATCTCTACAAAGCCATGTACTTTTTTTTTTAATTTTTTTTAGATTGGTCAGGTCGATCATTCTCAAAAAATCAGAAAAAAATTCGTAGCTCGAAAACTATGAAAAGTTGCGGAACATACATGGGGGTGATTCAGATACCCCACGATACGAGGGACCTAAATTTTATTTTTGAACGTCAATGTTCCGGCCACCCTGTATATAAAAAATAGTTGAGAAAATATCTATTTAATGCGGGATTTTCGTGATAACAAATCTGAACCTATAAAACAGTGACTGACTGTTTGATTGACAAACAATTCGTAGTCTAAATCCTGAAGAATCATAAAACTTGTTTGCGTCAGGAGCCACGGGAAACAACTAAGTCGACACTAATAAGAAGGATTGCCGACTGCTTTCACTGCTGATTTACAGTGTGGGGCTATAATCAGGAGACAACTGTTCACATCAACAATTCAACACGCGCTATCAGTGTGTAGGTTACTGAGAACCAATGTGGGAAATCAGTCTAACAAAAGCCTTTTTTCTGATTTATTTGGAATCGGCGCAGTGTGTCTTCTTGTTTCATATTCCTCTAAATTACTCGTCATCTAAGCAGCCCGTCCTTTCTAGCAAAAATATGTATGCACTTAGCAAAATTCAAAAGCTATTTTCTCGTGAAATAAGGGTTTGTTAATATAACACCCTATTTTGTAAATGATAAAAAATATTTACCTTGGCTCCCAAAATACTATGTTCGGGTAAACGTAAAACGTTAATGAACACACGTAAACTAACTTTTAAAAGTAGTTTTGTGAATATTTATTGTACTGTAGGTATCAGATTACCAAATGAAGAATAAAGAAGAATAAATCTAAACTTCTAGATATGACACGGCTTCTTCCGAAAGGTCAAATAGAGGACCCTGACATTTCAGAAACACCGGATATTATATCCAGAAAGCTATAAAATATACAAGTAACAGTAATATGACTCTAATGTGACTAAACTAAATTGACCGGCCCATAGCTATCGAACGTCAGAACTTCAGAATAAAGCATCAAATGGAAGTCATGACAAATGTGTTGGTAATAATGTCAATCTTATGACCAAAAGTTTTGTTAAGGAGATGGAATACTTACTAACGAAATAAAATGATAATCAAAATAAAATTATCCTTCATTTTGAAAATTCACAGATAATCACAACTTATTTAGGAGTATATTTTCCATATAAATATAAAGAAAAAATAGTTTACGAGTATCAAGTACAAATAATAATATATTTGTAAATCAAAATTTATTTACTGATCGTGTACGCAACACAACACTGCGCTCCAAAACACTTTGCTGACGTTGCTCAAAAAGCCGCTTAGCTTAAGTGGGACTGGACAGGGCACGTCTGCCGCATGCCCAATGAGCTGTGGGCCAAAATAGCCACTTTCTGGAGCCCTGACACAGTCAGAAGGCGTCGCGGTAGACGTCGTAGAAGATGGCGAGATGATCTGGACAAGACCAACGACCAGTGGTCCACATTGGCCTTGGATCGAAATAACTGGAAGTCATGGGGAGAGGCCTTTGCCCTGCAGTGGGATGATACAGGCTAACAGTATTAGTATCAGTATCAAAATTTATTGTGAATTGAAAATACAAGGGAAACTCCAGGACTCATGCAAAAACATAAACCAATTGACTCTACCTCCAATAAATTAAATAAGCCAAAATTCCCTTGTTTTTTAGGAAACAAAAAATCGCAAGTGCACGTCATTTCTAAACCTACTACATACTACAATGTCATAAGCGATATACCACGTCAAAGGGAACCAGTTAGACCACTTTGAACGTCTCTATGAATTCCCGTTGAAATAACGATGTAACTAAGATTATATTCCCACCTGCGACATAAAGGCATCCCTCATTAGTCGTATGTCCCTCGCTGGTCTGTCTGTGGGATTATACAGACAGAGGATTTAATCCTCCTCCTACATATTTTGTTTTATTTTTACGGACGTAATTAGATTTTGGTTTACTAAGCTGAGAGGAGCAGTCCCAGGGGTGGCAAAACAGTACAAAAAAGTAATCAGTCAGTTGATGGATGGGTGTTATCTCGTGGCAGATTATGATGGTGTATCTTTGATGCTGATTAAAATTCAATACTCAGAAAGATCAATTTAGCTGCTATTTCGTCTAAAAACCGACGTTAGTCCTAAAACTAGGGGAAATGCCAATTTAGTGTTTACCAGAGGGAAAATTTCAATTCCGCGACATAAACAAGAGTGCCCAGAAAATAGGTAGTAGAAATATCTCGGCTCTTTTTAGTCAGTGGCTTAAAAAGGTCTGTGGCGGTACATTAAGTAATATTCCCCGTATCTCTTAGCTAATCAGCGGCAGCCCGACATTACGCTGTATTTAGGCAAAGCCTTACTTACATAAGGTATATAGGCCTTAACCGAATGAGCTATTCGTCTCGAAGCAATCGTGACGTCACGCGCTCAGCGTGAAACAAGTGCGCTGGACAACACTAAACAGTTTGTAAATCATCCCTTCGAGGCAAGCAGTACACACTCGGAAACCAATCACACATTACAATGACAATACATCACTGGGCAAGTTCGAAGTATTGGTGAACTTGCTGGTGTAGAGCGTGCAATGCATAAGTTAGACGGCGATATAGTCATCAATTTCAAAGGTCGTTTTCATAGACTAGAGGCTACGGTTTGTTTTGAACGGCACGTGCAAGGACCAGTCACGATCGCCGACCAAAATAAGAATAAATGTGCACCACAAAAGTTTTACTGGGGGCCATATCTTAGTGGCAATCTCGCCACCTGTGGACCGGGTACCCAGCGACCTAGGTAGCGCTAAATATGCGCTACCACACAAATTACTTTGAGCTATTAAGATAGTGCCGACCGTGAGGTGTATATTTATGGGAAAGAGTTGGCTGTATCTAATATTATAGGGAAGTGGCTTGTGTCATTTTGTTTATGTGAGAAGCTGTGAGTGTAATGGTTTATTTTCCAACAACAGACCCATTGCACCTTTGACTAGGCGTATCGTATAGCCATATCACGACTGTCGCCAGGTGCATTCCAATGAGAACTATTTTCAGGGATCTTGTAGCACCAGCAAGTCTAGTATAGTGGTGTGACCGTCGGACTGCCAAGTCATTGGTTTCGAGTTCTAACCCAAGACACGCATCTCTGATTTTTTTGCTGTAACCTTGTGGTCATACCGGTTTGTCATACCAGTATGAATACGAGGATATACATGTTCTCATAGCAGTTCATAAGGAAGGTTTCTCATATTTGGATGTATTAAAATATATATTAGTTTATTTAATTATATCTGTATATTTATGTATGATGCACCAATTTATGTATTATGTTTACAAAATGGTATTATCCTTATTTTTGTTTTACTGTATTTGTACTCTACCACAGTGCTGTCCTTTTTTAACCCAAAGGTTGACTGGTCGAGAATGCCTTGTGGCTTTAAGTCCGTCTATGTACCACACTTGTACATGAAGCTTAAATAAATAAAAATACATTCCGATTTTTATCCAAACCAGTATGCCCAAGCGATATTTTTTGACGGCATTTAAAGTCAAGTCAGAGAAGAGAGCCTATAGACGGCATAAAAAGCCTGACACCAGGTTAGATAATACACGATAAAGAACGAAAGGGAGTTTGTAAGCACAGCCTCGAAATTGAGCACAATTCCTAAAATAGCCATAGTAACAGAAAGACTTTTCTAGCAAACGAGTCAGATTAATAATTTTGCACTCACACACACCTTCAGAAAGTTAATAGTGGAGGTAGACTAGGTATTTTCCGAAAGTGTTACCAAACAGTTAATTAAAAGAATTCTAACAAACACTTGGAGGAACGGTAAACGCATCCGTTCCTGAGACAAACATCCGCGAATTCCGAGTGCCTCACTAATCAATATCGGTTCATATCTAATTGACTTTTACTCTCCACAATTAAAGAGTTTTTAATCGCAACAGGAAGGAACAGGGAATTATTCAATTATGTGTAAGCAGCACTTATACCGTGCTGTGTGTTTAAATAAATGCTTGTTCACGGACAAGCGCGGAAGCGGGAGCGGTGGCGAGAGCGGTGGCGAGAGCGACCGCTCGAATCGATCATATTATAGTTATACGCACGTTATACGTATAACTATAATATGATCGATTTTAAACAAAAAACAATTATACTGATGAAAAAGACTTAGATACTACGTAATTAGGTAACATGTATAGAAGAAGAAGATAATATCATCCGTTCAACCCAAATAACTTTAACAAGAGCAGACATTCGACGAATATTAATCAGGGTGATGAATTGATAAAAAATTTAATTGTAATTTTAGTTTTAAAGCGATGTCTTAACCAGCAAACGAGAATTCCTTTGTAGGTATTGTCCAGACAGTTAAATCATTTTTTTGGAACTCAGCTTTCAGACCCTGCGTTTTACTTACTTTCGTTAATAGCATGTCGCGCCTACCACCTCGTCCGCTCATCACCGTGAACAAGCACTAAGCAACCACTCTCATCATTTACACCTCCCTTTATTGCTTCCGTAGCTAATTGTCGGAGAATGTTATTAACATTAGACTCTAATTAAACGTAATGTTACGTATAAATTACTACATGAACCAAAATATCACCCACGTTGTTCCGATAATACTTGAGACACATCAAATGTATCCGAGATGATCCCGCCCAAGTCGTAAAAGATTATGGGGAAGTCGTGATGGATTAGACAACAACTAAAGAGTTTGAAATTAGATAGAGCAGTCATATTATTCTACTAATAAATGTAAAATCACCAAAAACCAAATATTAAGGTCAAAAAAGTAAATATTCGGTTCAACACCTGGATAAGAGAACATTGGAACATGTGGTAAAAAGAGGTATGAGGCAAGAGGGAGGCCTATTCTGGGCTGATATGATGATGATTCGGTTTAGATAAGAAATGAACAACGAATGCATTACTTTGATAATGACGAAACAACTTGCAAAAGCTACCTACTTACGGAAAATAACATCACCGACATTTTCGCAAGTTATATTTAAGTTCCATGTCGTAGAGGGCGAGCCTATTGCCAACAACCAGGCAATCTGAACTCTGTTGCTGCTACTGAGAACACAGATTCCAAAACCAATAATACTTTGCCAGACCTGGGTTTCAAGTCGCGCTTGCGACCACTAGCCTAGATAAAAACCTGCAAAATCTACTTACATTAAAAAAAGATTAACGTCCCACTTAATTAACCAAAAAACCCTCCACAACTCCATTCCACATGACTCTCTCGGCCTACTTACACGAAGCCAGAATCTTCCATCCAGGTCATCATGACACCTGCCCCAAATTTTAAGTAGGCCTCTACATCAAAGGGCCGCAGCATACTCTACATTCTCCCATACAATTTTGAGTAACAATAGAATCCGGCAAGGATCATCCATCACGCGAGCATTATTTGTTGTATCGATCGCATCGGATGAAGTTAACTCGTACCAGCCCCCGATGGGACTTGCGTGTCATCCCAAGTGCGGACCCGAAACCCCGAACAATGTCACCACGTAAACGCAACTTGTAACCTTATAAACTAGATACATAATTTTTATGCTCAGTTTAGTGAGACAGATGGACTCACATGCGATGATAAAACTCTTTAGTAATAAAAGTATTTTCCAATACTTTTATTGTATGAGAGCAGTGGTGGCCCAGTGGTTGCGGCCCCGACTTACGAACAGTTGGTCGTGGGTTCGAACCCGGGCAGGCGCATTACTTTGTGTAATTTATTTCATCACCACTGCTCTCAAAACGGTGAAGGAAAACATCGTGAGGAAACCGGCATGTCTTAGAACCAAAAATTCGAAGATATGTGACATCTACCAACCCGCACTGGGCCCGCGTGGTGGATTATAGCCCGTCCCTCTCCTAGAGAGGAGGCCTGAGTCCCTGCAGTGGGAACAATATAGGCTGATGATGTGATGTGTTTATTGTATGATAAGCAAGAATGTTTTCTACTCCTTCGACGTTGTTGGTTATATATCCAAAAAAATAGGAATACTTAATGTTTACACATATCTATAAAATACATACTGCAAGCATAATGTGACAAAAAATCTATTGTAATCATCAGCTGCAAAAAAATCTATACTAAAAATAAAAAGTCCAGAGTTACATCAACGAGTAATAAGTGCGCATTTATGCAAGGCATGGAAAACCTGAAAATCATAAAGTAACTTGCTACTACATCAATAAAATTATTATTATTAAATTCAAAATTATTCAATGAAATCGATATAACTTGTTTAATTCTTTATTTATTGTGCAATTGTAAATAACATAAAATAAAGAAAGAAAAATTTCGCATACCATTTTATTTAACGACTAACAGGGCCAGCTAATTAATCTGACACCTTATATTGTTATGATCATGCTAAATTATACATATGACTTCTTACAGTAAAACAAATCCATAAAATCTTCCTGTTTTACAACTAAAACAATAAAAATACAGTAAAGCTACTGGAATTCGACTTCTCTGTACCTATCTGATATGAGGTTTTATTAGCCTTATAAAATTGCCAATTGAAGTAAAAAGTTCTTATCATGTTTATGTAATTGTCGAATATAATAAGTTCCAGTAATACGTATACCTATATAATATCTGTGCTTAGGGTGAGGCCAAACGAGCGTAATTTTGTGAGTCGTGAGTCAAATAAAACCTAACAGCGAAATAAAATATTAAAAAAAAAACCTAGGAGCATAAAACTGTGAACGAAATACAATACAATTTACAAACAAATATTGGTTTATTATCCTTAGGAATAATTTGCACCGATTAAAGTGTGAAAATAAAATGTAACGAACGAATTTGGCAAAGACATTTAGGTAGGTTATTATCGTCGTCGGCACAATTCTGTATAACGGTATTTTGAATAAGTCTTGCATTACATTTAAGAACTTTGGTTCATAGAGGCTCTTGAGATCTAAGCAATAAGATTTCCTCAGAATGAGAACGGTTTCACAAGAGGGTCGTGTCACAGACATTTCATTTAAACAGAATATTAATACGAGCTAATTATTCGCGACCTATTTACGGATGAACCAGAGAAAATGGGTCACTATGACGTACTTGTGCAGCGGGCCTGTCAATAGTTTATGCTCGCTATTAAAACCTACATGTTACGACCACGCGTGACTTCGGCTAACTTCGGCAATTTTCGGATTGGTATTCATAGTACATCCCAAATAGGAAACGGAACGTGACAGCATGTACTTATTTAGGTACTAAAACACACACAAATGTGGTGTTTTACAGCAATCGTTACTTACGGTTATAATTGGGCACTTTATTGGCCTTTCTTCTTTTATTTGTATGTTAATTTTTATTTGGAGTAACGGTAAAAGTTTACCTCAAGAATTCTGTATTCTGCTAAAATCAAGCAAGTATTTCACGTAAGAAAACGTTTTTGGAAACGTCTGTATTTTAAAACTTTCCCAAACAAAATAAAAATCTAATGAACGGATTAGCAGCATACAAAGATCAAAACATTCAAAAGAATTGTAAAAAACCAATTAGGAAAAGCTTTAAAATCAAGCTTTTGGAAATAAAAGTAGTGCTACGAATAGTTCCGCGTTAAAAAAGTTTATATTTTAACATTTTTAACCACTCGCCTCCGTTCCGTAGTAAAATTAAAACTTGAAAAGTGCTCAAAACGTCTCGTCGGGAAATGTTAAGAATTTAACTATCCAACATTTTGTTCCGTGAGCTTTTTATTGCTGTGAATTAAAAACTGGTTGCAATTCAATGCGAAGCATTTTAAAAACGGAATAGGAAAAATAAACGACATTTAAATTTAAAAAAGTACAAGAAGAATCTAACGACGCATATTTCATTCAAATCCCTTCATCCGTATGAGGGAACAAAGAAACGGACATACATACATACTTACATACATACACGCCAAACACATAACCCTCCTTTTGGGCTTCGCCGTAGTCGGTTAATAAAAGAATGGCAACAGAAATTGTGATACGAGTACGTACTTACCGACATTCTTGGCATTAACTTATTTATTTCCAATTCTGGCGGCTAAAGTAGAAACTTATTTAGTCCTTAAGTTCATGTTTAAAAAATAGTTTTGATCAGCGCTTTTTAAACGACAATAGTGCTTTTTGGTAGCTACTACTTATTCGCTTACTGCATTTCCACACCTCATACATATGAACAGTGCACTGCATTTTTTTGTTGACATTCAACACCATTTCCATTGGTACCCGTGTCCGTACCACACAGTAGGTACACATTGTTGGACCATAGGCCACTAATGGGCCTAGCCCTCTCCTGTCTTTGTCCAATTTTTTCAGTTCCGTGCGTCCCTAGTGCTGTTATAATTTGTTGTCTGTTTGTGTGTGTGCTTTTGACACATATAGTAGGTACATGATTATTGCGAAAAACTCACCCTCGCTCGTTACAATCCAGACTTGCGATCACAGCAGAATTGGTGTCGTAAATCGATTCGGTACCCAATCCGTTGTCCGACCTACAAGTACAGGATGGTTAGGGAAAGGGAATTAAGTTATGGAAGGAATAGGTTAGTAGGGTAGGGTAGGAAAGGACCAGTATGTAGAGTTGACCTATGAGAAAACACTGATGTGTTAACCAGAGCCGTAGCTACAGCCGTATCAACGGTACGGGCATGTTCACGGCCCCAAAGCATCAGGGACCCACACCGTGTGAATGGATAAGATATGAAGATTTAACATATAGGACGGCTACTAGGTATAGGTTAAATCTTTAAAACCAACAGGATACTCGGTGGCTTAAGTGGTAACTAGTGAAATTAGGTTCGAATCTGCCTTATCCCTTCTGGTATTACAGGCATGATGTTTACGAGTTGGTACTACCGGTAAAATAAATAGCCATCACTTATCCATAGCCTCGCAAGGTACCTCAGTACAAGCGATCTAAGGCCCCTCGCACACGGCGTATTTTCTACGGCACCGACGCCCGACGCGCTGATGACAAACGCGGGGCGATCGTGAAACGCGCATCGTCGGCGTCGTCGGCGCGTATACACGCAGATACAGCGATCCCAAACCGACCCTTTTTTTTTTTTTTTTTGGTGGGTGTAAAATCATCGAATAACCCCTCCCGCTCTTGGGCAGAGCGAAAGGGAGTGTCAGACTTCTACTGACTAAAAACCACCCATGTTCCTTCTTCGCCCTCTATGTCGAGGCCGCGATAACCGTTGGACTACCCGCGGCCCCGACAGGCGTCGGCCCTTTCGGGCCCCTCCCATGTTGCTGACATCTCTTTGAGTCGCGCGTGGAACACGAACGCGCCGTCGACACGGCCTGTTTTCGTCGTGAGACGGACGGACGGCGAGTTAGCCCATCACTCACCGTCCACAGGCCCGCGTCTACGGTGGCCGGAGGTCATCGCGGGACCCCCGACGCCCGGAGCGCCTCCCGCGGCGGCTGGGACGAGAGGTTCTCTCCCTCTCGCGTTCCGCCACCTCCTTCACCAGCATCACTGCTTCGCAGAAGGAGGCGACGGCGTCCCATTCCTCCTCGCCCCGGACCATGGCTTGCACCAGGGCCGGGCGCGAGAGGTCGCCGCCGCCGATCGCCGCTACGAGAACACGGCGGGGCTCCGCCCAAGCGGGGCACACCTCCACTGTGTGCTCCACCGTGTCCTCCGGCCGATCCTCACAATGGTATCCCAAACCGACCCTTGGATCGCGCTTCAAACGGGTTTCAAACGCGCTACATACGTGCGTTTGTATCGTGTTTTACGCGCGTTTGAACCTATAAAACGCAAAAATTGGCATCTACGGCGCTGACGCGACGACATCGTTGGCGCGTTTAAAATACGCCATGTGCTATGGGCCTAAGACCTAACAGTATATAATTTCAATAAAAACAACCTAAAATCACTTAATGCTTTGCATTCTAAGTTCACAATATACAAGCAATTGAAGCACATTAAATTTAAGAGCCGTCAATCATAGCCGGATCAGTGTCTTATCGACCCGTCTAGGGTTACCATTATAAAAACCTAGACAAAAAGCCGAACATTTCACTTTTTCATTCCGATCCGGTTACGGTTTTTCCGGTCTTTTTATCGTGTGGTTAGGAGCCTAATCTGGTTTCTGGAGTTTTTATGCCAGAAATACCTCTCATTGCAGGCATACTGGTTTCCTCATGATGTTTTCCTACACATGAGTCCGAAAAATCAGAGTTCTTGGGTTCGAACTTGAGGCCTATCGGCGGCGGCGACCTCTCGCGTCCGGCTCTGAACATGAACTACTACGGCGTGTTCTCGTAGCGGCGATCGGCGGCGGCGACTTCTCGCGTCCGGCCCTGGTGCAAGCCATGGTCCGGGGCGATGAGGAATGGGACGCCGTCGCCTCCTTCTGCGAAGCAGTGATGCTAGCGAAGAAGGTGGCGGAACGCTAGAGGGAGAGAACCTTTCGTCCCACCCGCCGCAGGAGGTGCTCCGGGCGTCGGGGGCCACGTGAGGGCTTCCGGCCACCGTAGACGCGGGCCTATGGACGGTGAGTGATGGACTACCTCGCCGTCCGTCCGTCTTGCGACGACGACAGGCCGTGTCGACGGCGCGTTCGTGTTCCACGCAAACCTCAAAGAGATGTCAGCAACATGGGAGGGGCCCGCAAGGGCCGACGCCCGTCGGAGCTGCGAGTTATTCACAAGTTACCGCGGCCTCGACATATAGGGCTAAGAAGGAACATGAGTGGTTTTTAGTCAGTAGAAGTCTGACACTCCCTTTTACTGTGTCCAAGAGCGGGACCCCGTTATTTAATGAATTTCCACCCGCCAAAAAAAAAAAAGGTCTGGATTAACTACGATGCGAGACAAAATTCAGACACAGAACCAAAAAGCCGGTCGTAGTAACCCTAAGCCCGCCTTTCCCGGTCCAGCTGCACGGCCCCGGGCGCCGTCCACGGTAGCGAGACGGCACCGGACCGCATTATGGCTCATTAGCCAGGGAAACTAAGTCATATCGCGTAACTACCGGCCAAACTACAGACTATTTTTAAATGACCACACAATGAAAGCGGCGTGAATTGTTTTCTGAGAATGTGTTTCGGTTTCGGTGGTTGAAACGAAAACTGAAATGTCACTTTGCTGTCAGAAATGGTTTAGATTTTAGATTTTATACACTGATAGATATGCAATTTCTTCGTACCTATTAAATTGATTCTTAATAAAATTTCCTTTTTTTTTAATGATTTAAAAAGAAAACATTGTGCTTCTGACAAAATATTTTCAACGCAGCATTCATGATTATTGAGTTTTAGTTGACAATTGATTAAGTCGAATATATAGTTTCCCTACTTTTCACTCTCTACATAGCTAGCTATCGAATATTTTGTACTAACAACAAACTAAGATTATCCATAATAAACATGAGATCTTTTAAATGGAAAGAAAACAATAAAATAAAGTCGTGTCCCACGTCCAATTACATTGACCTGCGGGGCGAGCACGGGCGTACCCAAGACGTTGGTGACAAGACGTTATAAATTATGTCATGTCTTAGAATTTGTCTTAAATGCTAGCACGGGTACCACATGTGATATAATTTAAGACGCGACTTGTCTTTCTTGTTGCTGACTTCATAGTGTGACCTAGTATATTAAAAAAATAAAAATGTCTATGACCATCTGAATAGGCGACCAAATAAAATAATACGTATAAAAGAGCACAGTTCATACAGTTAAACAACTTTTTAATTTTCTTGGGTACTAATTCATTTTTGACATAACACGTACGCGGCACGTCTTTCATTTTCTTTTTTTATTTATTATTTGATAACTTGCTACTAACTAAAAGTTCTGTTTTTCTTTTAAAAGTTTGATGTGATTTGTTTTGAAATATATTTGTCAGGCGGAAAATCCGTTGGAACTCCCTGTCTGGCAACTCGAACGGATTAGAGGAGTCCCGAATGTTTCTTCGGAATATTTTCCTACTTTGGACCTCTTGCCTTCGGGCAAGAACATAATTATAATAATTTACTGCCATTTGATGCAGTAGTAAGCAGAAAAATATACTTATATTTTTAATTTACTTTTATCACCACCTCCGAACGAACGTGATATAAACGAGCATATTCATCTGTCAAAATGTGACATTTGTTACAAAATGGGTGCGCCAATATTAGCAAATAAGACATAGGAGTCCCAACTAAACGTCAAGAAGTTATATCACATATCAAGAAATTATCTTACGCCGCCGTGCTAGCATTTAAGACAAAACGGTTTTATCGCCCAAACTGTGATAAAATGTGTGACTCATGCCATGTCACTGTAGGCCGTGCTCGCCGGGCTGCGTAGTGTCTTGGACTCCCGGTCTTACAATATTTAATGCGATATCTTTTCACAAAGAATAGCCACTTTAATGTTATAAAAGCGAAAGATCTACTTTTATATCAAACCATAACATTTTAATGGTATCACATTATATTATAATAAGAGCAATAATATTCTCGTCTGAATAGATATTTTTATATTTTCATTTTAGAAATTAAGTAGTTTGCAAAATAGTACTCTTTTGCTTGAAACTCCCTCATTACACAGACAGAGGGTTGTCCTGTTGTTGTTGTTGGAGGGTTTTTGTTGTTTCCTACTCCTCCGCTAGACTGCTATTCTTTTCCGATTAATTTCGTTGCGGGATCCAAGACAGTTAAATCGTTTCTCTGGGACTTCGTCGAGGTTCATTGTCTCGGCGCTTATCTTGTGGTCGCCACTGTTGATCCTGGCTTTCAAGAGTTACAGTGGTTTAGGAATACTTAGTGTGGCGGGCTTGTCCCAATAAAAAAAAAACAGAGTGTTGTCTAACCAAAATATAATGTACCTAATAACGAATAGCAGTAACCTTTGCCTAAAATCAACAATTTCCCAGAATGCGTTCAACTAAAATCATTTCACCCTTTCTACGTTATATCGAAATCGGATTAAATATGTTTGACACAAAAGGTAATTGAGAAAATGTAACTAAAGCCGACCTACACGTTAACAGGTAGCCGCTTTGGTTATAATTAAACTAACTTTCTAATTGTATAATCTCGATTTGTATTAATGAATAGCCAACGAAAGGGAGGCATTGTTAATCAAGCCTCGTTCAATAGTAAACATCCCACAATCGGGCAATTAACTGCTGGTAGATAACAATTGTATTAACCGTAATGGTTTAGACTACAAACGAATATATATTAAACTAGTTTAAAGTGTTTTTATTGATAAACGACGGCCCCCCACATGCTGAAAACTATCAAGCCGTCCAGTTTGGTTTAGTCCCATCTCCATTTTTGACGACTGTGTAAGTACACAGTCGTCAAAAATAACGACTAATGACGGAGTGCCGAGATGGGAATTTTTCGTGGACATGATAAATAAATTCATGGGTGCCGAGATGGGACTAAACCTCCAGTTTAAAGATGTATACTTACAAACATACCCACACCCCAAAAAAAGTATGAACCCATAGTCATTACGTAAATTAAAGTTTTATGTCGTCTAGATCTACCTAAGTAGGTACCCAATAACATATATGACCGAAATTAAAACAACTACTTAAAAGTGCTACAGAAATCACTAAATGACCAAAAAAATACAAGGGGCTTTACGTGGATGAAGGCTGAATCCAGAAGAAAAATACTTCTTCGTTATAAAATAACGTAGCACGCACGACTCTACCTAAACCAACATAAAAATCCAACTCGAACATTTTAAATAAAATACCTACACCTAGCTTGAAAGTCCACGCTTCTCAAAAACGCATTCTTCCCCCATAAACGCCATCAACAACTTTAGAAACAATTTATAAACCATAAAGTTTTCCTTAATTTGATAGCTGCACATCAATTTGTTCCCCAGCGTGAACTGAAATAGACAAAAGGGGTTAAGGGACGGCCACTAATTGACACTATCTCTGTTTTTATAACCGTTGTATCGAACCCTTCAATTAACAGATATTGTGGCGTGGGGCCGCAAATAACAAACAATCAAGAGAACATTCCCGGAAGAGTTCGCCTTTCAATTTTATTGTTGTCTGTTTTTCTGGATGGCTGAGGAATACATAGGTAAATACCTATCTCTTAAATGATGTAAGTCCTTATGCAAAATATGACCCATGTTACAGAACTGGGGCCAAATATTCCGAAACATTGCTTGATGATCAAGAAATTCCTAAATAAATTCAACAGTTATGTAGGTATATTCCTAAATAAATTCTATATAGGTATATGCTGTCTGTATTTAAACATGGAAACGTTTGCATAAAACTCTGGTCAAGTTTGTTTAGAATAATGAATATCGGTACACATTTTGTTTAATTCAATACCTCTATCCGACACCTCATAAATAATACAAGACCCATAACACAGTTCCAACGAGCATTTCAGCGCCTAACGTGTCAATATCGATGCGGGAAAACACGTAAAGATGTCCCAGAAATTACGTTCAAGTATCATAGTATTGACCGTAAACTGTCAAACCGTTTGCACGGGCAAAAGACAGGCCGACGCGACGCCATATTAGTCAGCGAGTCAGTCGACCACCTGGGTAGTTACTAAAACACAATTTTCTAATTTATGTGAGTGCGATCCCCTCATCCTTATTTACTCTGACGTTATCTAGTAAATCGCTAAAACTGGATTTGTGTCGAGTAATTACTTTGTAGTTTACTACCAGACGGTTTTGATGAACTATTTTAGAGTGTTATGCAAGAGGTCGGTTTTGTTATTACTGCTTCTTAGTCAGACAAACGTTTCGGTTTTATGACTACCTACATCATGAATCATGTCTTGAATCAAAACATAACAAATGAAGTCAATCATGCGCATCTAAAGTACCAATTTCTGGGAAGCATGATTCAAGCTAATGATCACTGAAATAAAACCGCAACAGGTAGGTTATTATACTACCTACTGCTGGTGATAAAAAGTAAATATTTACAATATGAAGAACTGCTGAGGGACATAATCGGTCAATGGCTTCAAGGTAAAGGAAAACACTCATACTTCGACTTAAGCCCATTATTCATTGTTGTCCTATGCACTATGTTCAACGTTTATCGATCTTCAAACTGTTGAACAAGTCCCACAATAAATTATCATGAAGCTGTTCGTGATGTAAAATCCCGTAATATAAATAAATAAATAGTATTACGAGTATGATTGAAGCACATCTAGTATACCTACTACAAAACACACGAGTCACACAACAAGACCACTAATACCTCCCGAAAGCATACAATAATCGGTACCTTTATGCAGCAAAGGTTATCGGTTACATAGAGCGTTCACGAAGCGAAGTGATCTGTAATGTTCGAATCATTTTATTGAGTGATGCAGCTCGTAGTTTTAATGTCCTTCGCAATTTGCATGTGAGAAGTGCTCCTTATGAGGATGTTTGATACAAATACCAACAGTTTGCAGACAGGCAAAGGTAGACCATCCTATCAAATCCGCACCTGGCACAAAATCACAAAGCAATTGATGCAAAGAATGCAATAGTTATCAGCATAGATTGCGAGTGACCGCAGGCACAGACGGGCAGCCGCGAGAAGCCGAGCATGTAATGTCGGCGACTTCCGCGAGGGTGTGCCACCATTGTTCCCCGTCGGGCTGTCGTGCGTGACTGCCGCCCCCGTCCGACATCAAACACCAGAAGCTTGCGATGATACAGCGCTTGTTAGCGAATGTCATCAGTCGTCCTTGCAATCGCGACAACAAATCGCGAACAACCTAGTAATTTCTGTTTGGTCTATGAATGTCAAGATTGTCTAGTAGGTGTTCTGATCGTGACTGATAATAGAAATACTAAACAAGCTGTTAGTTTAGTTTTAGTTAGTGTTTTCCGATAAGTTTTGTAAGAAATAAGACAAAGATAGTGGTACCTATATAGATAGCACACACAATGACGCCCACACTGATGCTGCTTTTGGTTCGTAACCAACAAGGGTCGAAGAAATGGTTTCCTCAAAAAACCTGGTCACTGTAAGCTTTCATAAAACGAAATATTACCATAACAAGTCCTTAATTCCATATGGCAAGGCTCAATTACCAAAAAACTCAACAACCGGAAGACCCTCAACCAACAGCAGGTGTAAACAGAATCATATTTAGCTGAAATACAATATGCACTTATAAACATAGGGCACGCCGCATGCAGCGTGTTGGTAGGCTAGCAGGGCTTCGCCCTCCGCGCTATCCTGTTACCGCAATCCTGGCGGCCGGGGGGCCTAATCCTGTTAAAATTGATCGAGGTAATAGCTTGGAATATTGACACTTTACGCCAACGATGCGCATCGAATACTAACTTGATTAATCTGGCGATGTTCTCGCATATAAATTGGATGTCTGTTGTTCGAGAGAAAACTTAATTGAGAAATTAACTTTAATCAGCATGTAATTTACCCATTGCTAGGTCAGAAACAAAAAACAAATTAAAAAAAATAAATAAAGAGTACAATTTTCGGTACTAGAACTTGCTGCTTTTTTGATATTGCCAGTCTGAATTTAGACTATAAATCGCAAACGGTTTTCCTGTGTGGCCACTGTTCGACAAATGAACTCGGCTTACTGCAAACCAAATTGTTCGCTTTAGAATAATTTTGTGTGCCTTTAATCATATACAACAATGAAACTTCAAAGATAGGATATTATACAGGAAATCCGACCTAAAATACAGCACGAATTAGAAAGGGCCGCAAAAATTAAAGTCGTACTAAAATGAAAGGACGCAATTCTATTGTGTTAACTTGTTCCTACAACCAATCGCGAATGAGCGAGGCGAATTGTCAAAGACAACAGAACTATTGTCACAAGCAATGTGGCAACTTTAATGACACACTGAGACACCTGGATACTTGGGTAGTACCTTTATAAGGCCTTCAGCGAACAATGCTTGGAGTATGGCGTGCAATTTAATACATATTTCTAGTCTTAGAGCCTTTCGGAAACGTCATAATTTTAAAATATTGTTCAGTCGTAAAGTTCTATCAAAATGATAAAATCAAATTAAAAATACGATTAAAATCGATTTACGCCAAAAAGTGTCGTACGCTAAAAAACTTTGGCCTCCTTCGGTTTTGCAGTAGACGGATTTACAGATCAATCAATACCAACCAGCAGGGCTATTGCGTTTCTCTGTTGACAGATTTATTGATTATCACTTTGGCTCTGTGTGCTTTGATTAACTGTCAAATGGTTCCATTTTGTACTAAACCATAACCAATTTGACAGTTAATTCATGGAAAATATGATAGCCTCTGTCATTTAAAAGATACGACTTATTAAAACAAAGGCATGTATTTAAATCGATATCTGAATATTCCCTTTTTTCGAACAAAGTTAAACAAAAAATAATTACTTGCACACAAATTATGCACACTAAATAAATCAAATTCAATATACTGTTTAATGGTATTTGCAGAACTGTTTGACTGACCTGCAACCTAACCTAACATAACCTAACCAAAAAATTCATAATTATGGACCAACCTAATAACCTACCCTAACCTGAACGATTTAGAGTGCAAGTTAGTATTTTTGATAAACAATTCGTATTTTTCCGATGAACGAACCACATTTTTGGTGTGAATTCGATAAAAAAAAGGTCATCTCGTTTTGTGGACATTCAGTTTACTTTTTTTGTAAGTATATGACATGTATAGTTAAACAATTGGTTTTTGCACAGCATTTATTATTCTGGTATGTATTCAGTTAATTAGTGGATTTACCTATTGTGCTGAAACATAATTATGTACATTTAAAAATATCCCATAAACAAAGATGTACCAAGAATGAAATCCCATTGTGATGGAGAAAGGTTGCCGACCTGTTTGCGAAGCCATATTTATTTCCAAGTTTGCACATTTGCACCCAGCCTTGCAGACGGTTAAGCCAACACATACTCAGCAATGTAGAAAAGCTCTTCGTTTAATCTTTACCCTTCTACACAACAGTAGTATTATTGCTATAATCATCACTGTTAAAGACTTAACTAGCCCATTAAGAAATACAAGCTCCAGGACTAAGATCGCACTTTAATAAAATTACAAGGTCGTGAAAACGCGAACATCGTCTTTCTGGGTTGTAGTTACTCAACAATAATATTGCACAATAACGCCTAATTTAGACAAATACAGCACTAAAACATAAACAAGCCAGTCGTTCACCCTAATTGGGGAGTCTCAAGGCGAAGCTGCGCTTGCGACGCCTACGCTACAGAATATAATAATATGTGGAGCTGCCTACACCTTCAATTAGAACAAGGCACTCGACAAGTCTTAGTATTGATACCGCCTATGCTTTAAGCTAAATAAAAATAACTATTGATTTGTTATTGTAATGACTAAGTGCTTGTTTTTTTTATTTCCTTCGCGCAGTTTCTGATTTTTTTAGTTTCTTGTTCACCTTCAATAGTATTTCAGAAAGTCTTTGTTGACTCACCGACCTCACCGATCTTCTAAAACTAACTATATCCTATACCAGCTACAGCTTATAGCACGAAGGTTTTGTACAAATAAGGCATCCTCTGAAAAGATTTTCGAAGCCTTACTTTCCTTGGGCTCTCAAAGAGTTCAACAATCTCATAACAACCAAAATACAAAGAACAGCTAGTGTAACACAAACGAATACTCTATTGTACGTAGAAATGCTAAAAAGGTTTCCAAAAAGGATTTTATGACGGGCCACTGAGGCGCTCGTTCAAGCACATAAAAGCGAAATTACATAATATAACGTTCAGGCGCTTTGAGAACTTGAATAGCGTTGTTGGTACGGTATGAAACGAAGCTTTCAGAAGTTTTTGGAGCTTATAAATATTAATAATGCAAGTATGAATCTGAAAATATTTTGCAACAAGTATTTTTTCTAAGTAGCGCCTCTACCTTCTGGTTAGTACTTCAAAATTTTTTGTACCTACTCAAAAACTGCTTAGAGTATACCAACGATACTAAGTCATCATTATCGTTCTAGGATAGCCTTTTCCCAACTAGCAATGGTGGTTATGTAAGTGTGTCTTGATGTGTGCAGGACGCAGCGGGTATTTTCTATGAAGATTTATTTACTGCGACTCGAATGTATTAATTTATGTATAAAGAGTATCTTTGCTATACTCTAAAGCAGTTTTTTAACCAATTTCCCGTGTCCCAACAAAATAATAATTCTTGAAGAAATACAAATTCTGTATCTCTAATTCTGTAATTGAATCCTACAACAGTAATTAAATCATCCAAATTTTAGAGCTCTGTATAAGTCGAAATTGACAGTCATTGTTACCCACTGGTCCTGAATAATTTTTTTCCACGGTGAATTTAAGATGGATGTCACAACGACATGATTGAAGTTCCTAAAGTCAATTTCCGTATGCTGCAACTTTACGTACTATAAAAGCATACCGGCAGAAATCAACTCTACCAACTTAAACCATCAATGCAGCTGCTAAAAATCATTAGTAATAGTTAACTGGCATAGGTACTTACTTTGTGATGGAGCTTCTTGAATCTTCCGGCAGTCCGACAAAAATTAGGGTGGATGACATCGGAACACTTCACGTAAACTACTTAATTTTATTTACGCAAAAAATTTAGCTCGAGGTGCGCGAAGAAACTAAAATATAAATGCAAAACTATCAAGTTACCATTATATACTTCAATTATTATTGTGAATTTGTGACTTATGTCAAATAATTAAAATCTATGGATGATTTAGAATATCTAGCCAGTGCTGGCGAGTTTGTACGGCACACTGTCGTTTTGCATTTAGGTTTTATGACAAAGTAGACGTGGGTGAGGATTGTAGGTGGAAATCAACCTCGACTCTTGTATGATATTAACGCATAATAACATTTCCTTTTCTAGAAGAATGATCTCAGGCCGAACTTATTTAAACTGCTTGTTAGCCAAGCCTTTAACCTTTAACATTTTTATTTACTAATAATAATTTCAGAATCTCCAAGTGGTAAGGTTTCGACTCCTATTTATGGAATAAAATAAAAAGAGCACAACAAAAATCTCTGAGGCGGAAATCTAAAAAGCCATAAGGTGGAAAATCATCGAATAACCCCTCCCGCTCTTGGGCAGAGCGAAAGGGAGTGTCAGACTTCTACTGACTAAAAACCGCCCATGTCCCTTCTTAGCCCTCTATGTCGACGCCGCGATAACTAGTGTACAACCCGCGGCCCCGACAACCATCTCTGCCTTGGGTTGTAAAAAGAGCTGTTGTCCAAAATCGATGGGATACTATTAATAACGGGCCTGCCTGTTCTGTTGTTTGCATGTTATATGAGCTGGTGAATGTTACTGAAAAAACTAAACTTGTCGCCAATTTTTAGATTGATTCAATTAGATCGCAAAAAGTGAGCTGTTATATTTGATTCCAATAATAGGTATGACAAAAATGCTTGAACGCACGGAAATTTGTTCTAGTTTCTACAAGGTCCGTGTATTAAATAACTTCGGATGTAACCTGTACACTATCCAACATAACGTTCATTCTGCCAAAGCCTTATACACTCCCATAAAATGTGATGTGCAGATTGCTCATATTCGCAGTCAGATGTAGAACATTGTCAAAAAGGCGAGGCAACAAGTTTGAAGGAAAATAATTTACTCTTAAAGTTACCATGACCTGTGAAAAATTGGGCAACACAGTGATCCACCTCCAGCCATGTCCTGGCCAGCCACTCACAAACGGATGGAAAGAACTGGTGGAAATGTCGGCCTTTGATGGAATTATCCCACCTACATTGCCATTCAGACAAAAGTTCCTCCCAGCTAGACGTCAGTCTGTGGTTTAAGTAATCTAGCTATTTTGGCACGGTCACGTTGCATTAAAAAGTCTGCGTCGGCGGTCTCTCGTGCGCAGTAGTACACTAAAGCAAGGCGCTGCACTTCAAGATCGACTGGAAGTACCCCTGCCACTACCGGTAAGGCTTCAGTACGAACCGTCCTATACGCTTTACACAAGAAAATCAAGGCCAACCGCTGGCTTTGAAGTAATTTACGTCGTACCTATGGTGGCCCTATCGGCCCAAACTGGTACCCCGTAGCACAAACAGCCCAAGTAAGTAGCCCTATAGATAGTTTTTAGATTTAAAAAGACAAACTAACACAAAGCTTTTTCACCAACGTTTTTTATGTGTTGAATAAATGAAAAAAAATCTCTCTAAGACAAACCCAAGGTACACACGGACTGCTTCATTTTCACGGGAACATTATTAAATTTAATATTAGGCTATGATTTAAGATTACCTATTAAAAGAAGTTAATACGTTTTGTGCTGTGCAAAGGTCAGACGGTTACGATCGCCACTGGGAAATTAATTTTAGGCAAGTGTCAGCCAAATTTCCGAGTCCAGCCCGAGTACTTGGCTGAATGAGCAGCAGGCCGTCATCCGCCTAACCGGTTAATGAACAGCCGCACGGAAGTGGAGTCCCGAGGAAGTCATCAAGCCTACGTTCCATACATACGGACCCATCCGAACCCTGAGAACATCCCATGGTAAGGGACTTTGACATAGAATGGTGTCCGAGCTTGAGTTTCGCGGAACCATTTAAGAAGTACGAGTAAACAAGATTGTATATGTTTTTAGGGCAACCACGAATTTTCAGTTTTAGGAGTAGCATCAGCCACCATGCGTTATTAAAAGCCCCAGAAATATCTAGAAAGATCCCAACTACGTATTGTGTTCGGATGTATTGACAATTTTCCTGACAGAAAGTGCCGCGTCTACGGTAGATTTTCAAAAAGTAAATCCGAATTGGTTCTTGTGAAATTTAGGTCCATCTGGTAGTAAACGCGGAACGATAAGGCGCTTCAGGAGTTACCCCAAAGATGATAGTAGTGTTACAGGGTCTTAGGGTCGTCCGGTGGCTTGTCGCTGCTTTTCGGAATTGTTCGTATGAAGCCGCGTCGCCATATACGAGGAAAAACGCCTTCTGCAATACAACTGTTGTCAACCCTTAAAATTACGTCGTACAAATAAACAAAAGGAAATCTAAGTTTATGGAAACACTCTTTGTCAATGTAGAAAGGGCATCTCAAAAATGCCTAATCAAACACGAGCCCTTAATTCACTTAGTTCGACTAAGCTATTCCTGTAACAGACACCAACATTGTTAGCATGAATGCTCCTACAATTATCAAGCTGTCTTCGCTTTTTAGAGTTCCGTACCTCGGACAAAAAAAAGGTAAAAGGAACCCTTATTTAAAAGATCACTCTCTTGTCCATCTGTCCGTCCGTCCATCCGTCTGTCCGTCTGTCCGTCTGTCTGTCTATCCGTCCGTGTGTCCGTCTGTCCATGTGTCCGTCTGTCCGTGTGTCCATGTGTCACCACCGATTTTCTCTGGAACGGGTGGACCTAGCAAGTTGAAATTAATACCAGGATACTGAGGTATTAGTACCTATAGGTTTAAAAAAAGCAAGGGTCCTCAGTCAACACGATAAAACGATATGGGCAAATTTAGATTTTCGTAAATAAATAGATTGACTTGGCCACTGCAACACATTGGCCAATGCCAGGCGCGGATCCACGGTTGTGGGCACGATGGGCATGCCCACAACCCTAATAGACTTGGGACATCACACTTTTCTCGGCCACATGGGTCCTTGGAGCAATTTTTTGGAAATTTGATAATTTTTTAACTTTCTGCACAACTGAAACAAACTATTCCAAGGCTGCAAACAATTATTGTAAACTTGCTTCGCTCGCTATTCCTGCATTTTGCCCTTTTTTAATAAGGTCTTTATAAGTTAAAGTTTACTTTTGGCGTCATTGCTGTATGAATAAACAAAAAGAACCCAATATATTGGTCGGAGCCGGGATGCTTAAAATGTTTATGGTCCTATCTGACGCTCCTGTATTCTGTTATTATGAAGAGCGGCTTCCACCTTAGAACCTAATCCTTTCGAATGCTGGGTTGCTCCACTAGCTCTTGTCTTGTCTTCATCTTGACATTTGAAATTCTAACTCATCTCGGGGAATCTCCTCATCTTTCCCCGAAATCGAAGCGATCTAGGTTGATCCGAGGCAGAATTCAAAAAAAATATTCGCTCGCTGCGCTTGCGAATTTATCCTGTCTCCTTTCTGGAGCACTTGCCCGAGTGCCTTCTATGCTCAATCTTGTATGAATGACATTTTCGATCTTACTCCGTTCGCTCTCGCATTTTTTTCGAATTGATTGTCTTAATAATTTCTGATAAGGCACAAATTCAGACAGTAAGACGGCTTCTTAATTTTAAACTGGGTGCTAACTTTTAGGAGCTCACTACCTTGATTCTTCAATCCTGCCTTATCTCAACATACAAAACCTAAAGACTCAGAGCTCTTTTCGGGAAACTAAAAGATGAACCCCCGAATAAACCTGTCGGCGCCCATGAACGTTTTGTTCCAGAATTCTTTCAATTTTCAAAAGTAGTTCCTACTAGTGAGTACTTATAGTACTCATCCCCTCTTCTAACCAAATCGTAGACTAGGACCTCTCCTGATTGAGGTCGATAGAATAGAATAGAAGTCATTTATTTATCAGAATATTGTACAAGGTTGTTATGTGCGTTATGTATAATTACGATCATAATATTCTGCCGTTTCCGGCGTACAAATATGGTTTATAAGATTAGGGGTCATCAATTCATCATACATTAAAATTAGATTAACAATCATAAGAATTACAAATAATTGAAATAACTTGAACGGCATTAATTAATTTAGTCAAAGAGATACATACAATTTATAGGCAATGATGTCAAATATTTAGGTAAATTTTTCATTCATATAATCTTCAGTCGAGTAGAAACATTTGCATAAGAGAAAGTTAAATAATTTAATTTTAAATGGTCTGAGTTTGAGAGTTTTGAAGCTGTCAGGTAATTTGTTATAAACAGTAATAGACATGCAGTACACATTATTGGAAAACAATTTTATCCTACGCCTGGGAACATTAAGCATATACACTTTGCGGCTGGGTCTGGATACAACATCATTATACAACTCAAATTCTTGTCTATTTTGGTGTACAAAGATACAAATTTCATAAATATAGAGTGCTGGAAGTGGCAATATTTTGAGTTTTTTAAATAGTGGAACACAACTGTCCAGTGGGTGCGCTCCACAAATTGAGCGTACACATTTTTTCCGAGCTCGAAACACTCTTTTTAGTTCCACAGAATTACCCCATATTATTATGCCATAGCGTAAAATTGATGATACATAGCCATAGTATGCGCATAGAGCTGCATCAGCACTAGCCACTCGCGTTAGTCTGTACAAAACGAAAACAAATCGATCTATCATCTTACAAAGGTCATCAATATGAGACTTCCAGTTACAGTTTTTATCAATTACCATCCCCAAGAAGTTTGCGTTATCGACCTTTTCTACTGTCTCATTTCCGTAGTGTATTTTAAGATGAGGGGGATTAGTTTTATATGTCTGAAATTGTATGATTTTCGTCTTGTTAATATTAATATGAAGATTATTTTGTTCAAGCCATGTAATAATTTTATTTAATGTCATATTTATTTCATTTTGGTATTCAACAATGTCGTTATTTTCGCTTATAATACTAACTGTCGTATCGTCAGCGTAAAGTGTGCAGTTGTGGGTAGTTACACTAGGCAAGTCATTAATATATAGCAGGAATAATGGTGGCCCTAGTATGGTCCCTTGGGGAACACCGCAGTTATTTTCACGATACTGAGATCTATATGTGAGCTTCTGATTCCCCGCTCGTGCCGAGATCTCGACGCATTGTTGTCGATGAGTAAGGTAGCTTTCGAGCCATTTCAGTGCGTTTCCCCTTATGCCACATCGAACTAATTTATAAATTAAAAGTTTATGATTAACAAAATCAAACGCTTTATAGGTCGGTCATAGGTCGATGATATTATATCAATTGCCGTAAAAAAAACAAAACAATAAATCGTGCGTGATCGGAAGGCAGTGATGTACTCTACTTCTCATCATCCATAGATTTTATAAGATTAGATTAAGTATTTAACATTATGCGATAGGTCACTATAACGATCATGAGCGAGTTTATACTCCAGCTCGCACTTGGCCGATTTTCGGGCGACTGTGCACACCCGTTTTTGAAGGCTGGATCCGCGCCTGCATGGCCAATGCGATGACGATTAGCTCTATGAATGGCCTGTTTAATATTGGCGAATGCGATGCGATAGCCTAGTCAATCTATTTATTTAAAACATCAAAGATTTTTAATTAAGTGTGGATTGATTAAATTAACTGACTTGGTATTACATGGATCTCACTACTTTTTACCCGACTGCGGCGAAGCCCAAAAGGAGGGTTATGTGTTTAACGTGTGTGTAGGTAGGTATGTATGTATGTATGTCCGTTTCTTTGGGATCATAACTCATAAACGGATGAAGGGATTTGAATAAAATATACGTCGTTAGATTTGTCTTGATGGCGCGAGTGTTACTGGCTAAATTAAAATTAAAAAACAAAGAATAATTGCGGATTTTGGGGGCCATTGAGTAGGTACTTATATGTTTAAAATAAATTCAATGTCACAAATCTTATAAATAAACAAACACAAAAGTTAAATCATCTGCGAAGAATTTTGCGCGCCTAACGAAAGAACAAACACAAAAGAAGAATTTTGCGCGGCCAACAAAAGAACAAACACAAAAGAACTAAAAAGTTAGAAATAAAAAAAGTAGTTAAATAACTAAATACCTACCCAAAAAAAAACGCAAAAAGCAAAAAACAAGCACATTTTAAATTAAACAAAACTTGGTAGCAGACGGGGTCCATTTGAATATTAAATTATGAAAGAAAAAAAAATAGAATGGATGGACCCCGCCTGCTTTTGTTTTATTTAATTTAAAATGTGCTTGTTTTTTGCTTTTCAGTTTCTGTTTTTTCAGTCGGGTTTTTAGTTTATTAACTACTTTTTTTTTAGTCATTTTACTTCAAAGATCTCATGGATTTATAGATTTATATATACATCATTGCATACATTCTTTGTTGTAAAGTAAATTGTAAACCGGTCGCAGTGCTATCTAGTGGCAATAGTTTGTAACCAAAACATTTAATGAAACCCGACGCCAATCTATCAGAAACACTACCGCCACAGAGTAAATAGATAATCCGTACTTAACGTACAGCGGCGTGGCGTCGCGTCGAAAATCCGAAAAATAATTATATTAATTTGGCTAATTTATTAAAGTTGGGACATAGTAATTTATTATTCTAAAATAATGGTACCATTTTTTTTAACCGAATGCCGCGTTAAAAAAATATAAAACAACAAAAACAAAAGTCACTTCGTTTCTGAACGCAAATGATGCTGACGGGACGGCTGTTGAATGCAGTAGACTTGTTATTCGCTTTCAAAGTGATTTATTCATTTCTCTTGTTTTATCACTATGAAAACAGCATACAATATTTAACCATGTTGAATCAAACATCCACTGAAGCATTGCTTTCAGCGAGTTACGTCGAAAATTACTTAGATTGTGTTGAAAACCTTCCGAATGACCTGCAAAGACATTTATCGCGTATGCGAGAGCTTGACGTAACATACAGAGGTAATTTTCTAATTTCTGCACGTCCTTTAGACCATAATTGCTCTTACTAAGTAATAACAGTTGTATATGTTATTAATAATTGATACAACAGCTTGTAATGATATTGTTGACGTTCGCCTTTCAACCTCATTACGTATGCATACCTATGTATAGATTACGACTCGCGCGAGTACAAGTGGACCAAAATAACACCAAAACCACTAGGCTGTTGTTACTTCGAAACATGGTTATAAAAAGATTCCATTTTGACTTCTTGGGAGTGGTTATTTTTGTCATGTTTTGTTGTAGAAAAAGTGCATTTAGTGAGGTTAACTGGCTGATATTGTGTTGCTATGTACTAAGTTTTGTGTCTTTTGTGAACAGAATGTCTTCGTGAAGCTGAGAAGCATCTAGCAGTATGCATAGGACCCAATACAGAAGAGCGTCGGCGCAGTCGGGCCGCTCTGCGGCTGCAGACAGTGCTGGTGGCTGCACAGGAAATTGGTGACGAGAAACTACAAGTAGTGCAGACACTTCAAGATCTTATTGATAATAAACAACGATCACTTGATGCAGATCACAAGAAATTAAGTGAGTATTTCATTATAACCGCTGTTGAAATAATTTATTTACTTATTCAAAACAGGTACGCTACCAGTACAAACATTTTACAATCAACAAACAACAATAAAAGTGTACACCTTTCACATTTACGTATACGTAAATGTGAAAGGTGTACACAAATATTCAATAAAACAAATCATAGTTTGATTAATATAGACAACACTTAGGTATTTTAAAATCATTATCATCATCTTTCTGCCCTTGTCCTAAATAAGTTTTGGAAGTGGCACAACACAACACATTGTTTTCTTCCATTTTCCCCTGCCAATTGTCACACTTTCATTTACTTCTTTTTCACACAATCTATTCATCATTTCGAATTCTACATTAAAATTAAGATAAAAAATGTGGAAAAAATCTAATTAGAAACAAAACAGAAAAAAATGTTTATTATAAGTCTTAACAAACTTTAAAGCAAACAAATAACCACAATAATACTAAAGCATGATGTTAAATAATTTTCTCAATCACACATTGGCAAAAGGCCAAAAATAATCATTACCAATCTCAAAAAACAAGTAAACAATTTGCAAACAGAACATTTGTTTACAGTATCTTGCCTGGAGGTAAAAACAAATGGAACAGTGAAGGAGGAACCAGCCCCAGTCCCCGAGACACTTCGTGCTGCCGCCGAGAAAGAGGTGCCAGCGCCTGTGGTTACACCGCAACATGCACCACCACCTCCGCCTCCTGAACGTACCAATGAGAAAGAGAAAGAAAAAGTAGAGATCAGAGATAAATCTGGAGGTAAGTTGTTATGTTGTCTCAATGTGATTTTTTGTAAACTTATACTAAATAAAATACAATACTAAAAAAAAATATGTGACCAGAGAGTCGATAACATTTTATTTTAATAATAATATGTTTGATATAGTTTTTACTAGAAAAGATAGACCTTCTGCTTGTTGTTGTTTCCCGCCTTTTAAATAGCATGCCTCCTGCAACCTGTAACTTATATTTATTGTAAATAATACATACTAAACTGAATGTTTCTCCTAGGTGAGCGATGGTCAAAACGTGCAAGACGATCACGGACCACAGCAGGTGCAGCCACAGATGGTGCAGATTCGAGTGAACGGGACAGTGAGAGGCATGCCCACAACACTACCCACAAGAAAGGTATGCATAATTACAGTGAATCCCGAATGTCATTAATATTTGATGTCAGTAGCACTAGCACCACACTATTTATACATATTGCAAAAAGATTATTTAATTCATCATGCAATACATAGTTTGTGAGCATCGTGCACATGGCTAAATAATAACAGCCACTGGGGTCAATCCTTAGGTTTAGCTAGGCTTGCCTAGGTTGGTCCGTGGTTGGGAAGACCCATTACATACAGAGTATCTTCCGCCCTGACTGTCATTTGTAGATTTTTCAAAGGTCAGTGGCCTTAAAGACTACCAGTCTCAGTTATGAACTCCGCTTAAATTCTGCTGCATCTGGACTAGACTAAAAGCCAACCCCAACATAGTTGGAAAAAGATAGGCCGATGATGAATATTCAATACTTTAATTCTTCCACAGGTATAGGCAAAAAGAAAAAACGCAAAGCGCGCCAGGCAGCACAACGTTCAGAAACGCCGCCAGAAGAAACAGACGCCATAGATCCTGACGAACCTCGCTACTGCCTCTGTGATCAGATATCCTTCGGCGAGATGATCCTCTGCGACAACGACCTCTGCCCCATCGAGTGGTTCCATTTCTCCTGCGTCTCACTCACAACCAAGCCTAAAGGCAAATGGTTCTGTCCCAAGTGCCGCGGAGACCGACCCAACGTCATGAAACCTAAAGGACAATTCTTAAAAGAACTAGAACGGTATAACAGGGAGAAAGAAGAAAAAGCATAGTCTTTACTAGAACACTAGGTTTAAGGTTCATGTGGATTTGAAATTAGTGAATACATCTGCAATACCTAGGTTGGTGCTTCTGGTATAGTTATCATGTTGTGATAAGTAAAATACGTATTTACATAAAGCCCATCAATTTTTGTGGTGGAAGGGTAAGCTGCTAAATACAAAGAATAATTGGCAAAACATCCCGACTCATGGGTAAAAAGTTCGAGCTCAATTTATAACTAAAATGAAAAAGTATTCACTGGTTTCGAATCCATATAAAGGCACACAGTTTGCCTTGAACACTTTCAAGTATTGAAATGTGATTTAAAATTTTATGAATATTCGGTTCCTTCTACTGTGTCGATTGGTAACAGAATGTTACGAAAATTATTTGAAGTATGATTAGTTGAATCTCCACAAAAGCACGGGATAGAAGTCATCAAACCTATGTTGTTAATTTGACTCCGTGATTTGACAAAATGTTGTAAATATATTAGTTATGTTACGGTCAAACACGGAACTCTTTAAGTACAGTATGGCATAACTTTAGTTACGCGTTACGGCATCTATTGAATAGAGAAGGACATTCTTTATTATAGGTTGTTGCGAACAGATTTAATTTCTTACACTAAATAAGTTATATTGAATATAAGAATTAATAAATAATGCAGATTTGTTTTATTTTAAAAATGATAAATATTTATTACCGCAAGTGCAGTTGCACTGAACTTGCTCACTTTTTTAAAACTACATTGCACTGAATAAAGATTAAAGTTTAGAGCATTAGGTAAGTATGAAAGGTTCAACCCTGTCCCATAAACTTGGCTAAGCATGTATCTTAGGGGACAGTGTCCTGCTATAGGGTATATTTATATGCTGTGGCAGACGTGCCAGTGCACAGTGGACTGTGCAAATTTTTAATCTTGTAGTATACTTATACAATATGAAAGTGAATAGTGAAAAATGTAAAATCAAATATTTTATGAGTATGTGTGCGAAGTGTTACGGAATTTTAATAACTGTGTGTAGCAATTTTTTCATCACTTTGTTTCCTATCATAGGAGGCTTTGTTATCATTGTCAAAAGTAGAGTTCAATTAGGTACTTTTCAATTTTACTTTGAGCTGGGACAATCCAATGAGCTCTCCCCTTCTGGAAGATGGAACATGTACACGAACCAGAGCGTCGTATATGGTTGTGATTGTCGCAATTTGTCGATAAGAGAGATATCCTGATTAGATAGGATATGGATACATATGCACTTTTAGCCTTTCTGGCTACAAACAACTTTGATAAATTACGCAATGGTCTCTGGGAAGTGCTATCAGCCTAACAGCTCGCCAACCGAATTGTGTTCAATTTGGTTCTAAACTATTCTAAAGGGTTCAAGATCGCCAGGATTAAGATATAGTCAAAATAGACTTTTGAAATAACCCTACAGTGGGAACACGGCTGATGATGATGATGATTTATAATGGTGTATTCAAGCTAATTGTCAGCTCTGCAATTATTGTTATTTAACCACCTTTTCATGCTTTGACTAGACTAATAAGAATGTGCACTAGTTCAAAACCACAATACGCTGACAAATACCCATGTCGAATGAAAATAAAACAACAATTCAGTATACAGTATATGTCCTTTATTTCATTTATATGAATTATACACAAATCGTCTAGCTACAATTAGTTACCATGCAGGAAACAAAACATAGTATATTCTTCAAATAAGTCTCAAGCAACTTCTAAGTACGTAGTCCGTACATACTAAATCTATCGCTATAAAATAATAATAATTTGATTTGTCATAAATGCCATTATTATATTTAAAATGCTTCTAAAATCAAGGTTAATATTTGTTTATAAAATATTGCAATGGCTTAAACTTTCGACTAGATTTATTATTATAATTAAGTATCTCTATATTGCAAATTAATCGTAGTGTAAATACTTTAAACAGGATCTTTAACAGTTATATATAGGTCGTAGAGATTCTAACATAGTGAAGTACCATACGAGTTTAAAATGGTAAATTAAAACGTCATGTTCACTAAACTCATACACCCATGGCGTTATAATACTTAAGAACTCACTCGTTCCACAAGCTTACTTCTATTACCCAAAAATGGCGTATTCACTCAGCACACAACACTTCCAAGCTCAAACAATCCTTACTCTGTTAATCATAAACCGAACACAATAATAGATGGGATAAAATTACGAAAACTAGATAGTCAAATGGATAACCGAATGCAAATTATTATAAGTCGTGTGGTTAGTTTCAATCCTACAATTGCAATTTACAAAAAATCGTCACACAAAAAACAACACACAAAAATACTCTAAATAATATTAATAATTTGAATGCACTTGTTCCATCTAATTCCAATATCATGAATATCAAAACAACGTAAACTTTACGGCAAGACACAATAATACTTTTAGTGTAAAGAAAAATATCAAGCCGATACTTTTAAGTACACTTCATTTAAAATTCCAATACACACTTAAAACGATTAATTTGTGACATAATAATAATTATAAATATGACACTAATTTGAACACAAATACTAATAAATTAACCACTACCATAAGCTATAAAAGTACCACAAAATTATATCGTGCACATTATATAGCAGCACAGATGCTAGGTTACTAAATCAGGAACAGGGGGCCTAAAATGGCCCTTTTAGGAGAATCATAATAGGAAAATAATACAAATTACGTTACAATTCGTAAAAAGGTCACAAAGTGACAATTTATATTATTAACTGTGTCTGTGAACATAGTTATGATTCAACTAAAGGGGCCATTCTATGCCCCCTGTATTTATAAGACAAGACAGAAAGATATTCAGACAAGTAAAGCTATATTTTCGGAATAATTCTTCAATGGTTTTAAATAACCAGTGAAGAAATATGTCCTATCAAGAGTGTGATGATTACAGGAAAAGTGTAAACTACTGTGAAGACTTATACTAAAGAAAGCTCAAATACACTAATAGGATAAAAGGTGATGGTAAAAACAGCTGTAATTACAAACTATTTAAAATGCCGCCCACGACTTCGATTCCTGCCAATCTGATTTAGAAACCTAGCCAAAAATTATATCTAGTTTGATCTAAACATTTTCTTCGCTACTTATAAATTAGGCCGTCGCGTATTAAATAGGGGGAACTTGAATGGCCGATCTTATAATAATGTTTCATTGGACATTATACCCATACTCCGTGAGGGTTTTTGTTGGTGGGTGCTGCGTTTTCTAGCTGTCTTGGAGACCCGATGATCCTGCGGGCGCTCCCTGCTTTGCATAAACCTATTGGTGAAAAAAAACGTATTTAGTTCAAAGCTACTTTTGGTATTATATGCTCAAAATTCCTCCACATCCGTATAAACCGTTAACAGAAGAATTCCCATGAGTAATAAAAACACTGTTTAATACCAATAAACTACAGAACGGTTTGAAATAAGAATATGAATAAATAAAAAGAAGGATTGCTATTCACGGGCTTCAAAAACTAATGTTGTTTTAAAACCACATTGCGAAATTAAGGGTTAAGTCATTGAGAAATGTATGATTAGTTGCTAGAATATTACAATAACAGTAGCTGTAAATACATTACGTATGTGTGACGACATAGGATCATGATTTCGTTTTCAACAAATAAGGACCAAAGTTTTCAAAATTTTCCCTCTACCATTTCATATATTATTATGTAGGTATACCTATAAAATAAAAAAATAACAACGTTGTTGGTCCTGTGGTAGTATGCGCAACCGCTGAGCATGAGCTCCTAAGTTCGTGTCCCAGGTTGGAATGAGTTGTTATTGGACTTTTCCATCAGGGATTTTGAATTTGTCCCTGGTTGATGGAGGTAAGGTCGCCCTGCGCTGTTATGTAAAACATACATACCATCCAAGGGATGACGCAACTCATCGACGCTGCCAGTAAGGCTCTGCAGATTTGCTTCCTTCATCTCCTGGACCAGGCGTTCCACTTGACGCTTTTTCTCCATTATGGCATTTTCTAGCACTCCCACCTGCAGACATTCCATCTTAAACCTGACTCATTATACAACAAGAAAAAACCCTAAAATATTATAATATAGAAGCATTTAGAGTTTGTGTATTTTCTATCATAGCAGCTCAAGCCTCGTTGGTATGTCGATCCCAACAAATAAATGAGTCAGACTCGCAAAAAAAAGCAAATCGATAATTTAATAAAGTTAATAATGAACTAGTTGCGATTGAGTTTTTAATATCTTAATCGATTGCGACCCCAGGTTGGCGGCTGTAGATATAATCTGACTTAATAGGGTATCCTCGATTCATCCTGGAAGTGTGGATCTGCAGGATATGCGCCTCTTGCTGTCTTGGCCGTCCTGCACAACTTGCACCGTTCAGGATTTAATTGATGCAAATGTTAGAGCTGTGCAGGTGGCTACATACTGGTCTGGCACAGCTTGAGTTCATCGACACGTTAAGAAGGAGAATTAGCTAGTTCATTTATTGGGCCTCATAGAATAGGTTAATATCTAATCATTGAAGATATCATCAAGAAATCTCCGAACTTTGCAAAACACTAAGGATGTAGATAGAAAATAATAGGTACATACCTCTCTCTTCAAAGTCTCGGCAGTGAGATTGTTAATTTCAGTGGCGTGTTTCGCTTGCTGTATCTGACTTTGTAAACTCTCCATTTCAGCGAGCATTGATCGCTCCAGCGCTTGCCTGTTATGAGAAGACAATTATCGTAAGATCCATTCATATTTATGGAATCAATCATTTAGTTTTCATAGTGACAGTTGCACATGAGTAGGATACTTATATGGTGTTGTACCTATATAGATTGGCTACTTTAGTTGCCGCCTAATCTTTTTATACGGTATATTTAAGTTATTTATTTTGGCACCACTGTTCGTAAAACAGTGAAGAAATCTATGAGGAAACTTGAATGTCCCAGTATCAGAAATTACCAATCCGCACAGGGTCGCCGTCGGGAATTAAATTATAGCCCATTCCCTCTCATAGAGACTCGAGAGATTATCCTTATTTTCAAAGTCGTGCAAACAGAAGAATTCTTCCCAGTTATGTTTATGGGACCAAAATCGAAACAAGGGCGGCCTGCTCAGTGTACAGGACAATTAGAACAATTTAGGCTGTTGCTGATGTTACGAAGGTCACACTAAGATAACAAAAAGTTTAGGTAAAATTCTAAAAGTAAACAAAAGCCCAAGGTTTCTCAATTCTCAGAACGACTATGTTGACTATCAAAACAACAATCTTATTTACATTCTCACACAAGTACTTATTATTGTACTTGTAATTTTAACTGTAATTACACGTTTTCAAGACAAACTTAGTATTACAAGTCGTAAATTTGTGATAACAAATGAGATAAGAAATCACTTTTCACGGATTAAAAATAAACTTAAATAGTAGGCCATATAAACATTAGTATGCGAGGTAATAATAATTTCAATCTAGAATTTACACAAAAATGCCATTTTGTTAGATGCAAAAAGAGAAAACTTGTTGCAAATTACATTTTACATTAGCAATATTATTATGTAAGTTCGTTTTAGCATACTAGGTATGTAGTGACTCAACGCCATATAGCACCTTCTAGCTTTAATATCTTTGTCTAAGAAGATTTCTCTCCACTTCAGTTGGCAAGTAGTTTAGCTGATCTGATTAAATAACTAACTGATGGAATATGCTGCTTTTAAATTAAACTAAAAACTTTTGTAACATTTAGTGAATTTCTGCAGTAAATTGGTACCATATTAAAGATTCAACTACTATTTGGGATGAGTTGATAGTTTTGCTAATAGAGGATTTCGGTCAGTTTGATTACGACTACCTCTTTTTGTCTCAGAAACGTAACAGAACTCAGGGTGATACGGAAGACATAACTGTTTATTTTGCTAAAATGTCTGAATTAAAAGCAAAATTTAAAAAAAAATTGTTTTCGAGGTTAACTAAAAAAATATCAGAACAGGAGAAACTAGATATCTTAATGCATAACATTAGACCATTTTATTCTAGTGTATTGGCTTCAATTACAAATTCAATTAATGCTATGGAAAACTTTAGGAACTTATGTAAGAATTTTGAGAAAATATCGTCTCTGACTTCTCAATTTAGAGAACCACCATCCTAGGAGTCGGTTCGGGCCCGTGTACCCTACCACCTTTAACCTCTGTAATTAAGACGTGAGGCGGCCACGGAAGTATAGGAGAATAAATGATAAGCGAACTATACCTCGCTTATTATTTATGAAACCCTTACCTACCTATCTGCTGATACCGCTGACACCCACCTAAAGGGAAAGTGTCACAGTAGCAAATCTGTGAATGACGTTTTATACTTCAAAATGCTTGACCTCATTGGTCAGATTGGGACCTAGCTAAGGTCACGCCATCTGCAATGATCTTTAGACAAAACTTCCTTTCAATCACGAAAAACTCACCTATTTTCCTGCTGGCGACTGTTAATGAGTCTCTGCTCATTGTGAATCTCTTCCATCAGTTTCCGGATCTTGTTCTTACATTGTAACAGTTCAGTTTCACAGTTGGCCAGTTTCGAGCGCACCAGTACTATCTCTGACTTTATAGTCTTCTCATTTTGTTTCACTATTTCACTTTCTTCTTCTACGTAGTTTAGTGTTTGCACCTGTACAAAACAATTAGGTGTATCAGTCAGATCATACAATATACGGGTTGTGAAAGGGGTTGCTGTACAAAAGCTTACTCCACTTATTAACAAAAGAAAAGTCGCATGCACAAAACTGCGCGTGCGAGTTTTGTTTTGTTAATAAAAAAACAAACTGGATCATAAATAAAAGATCCAATTTAACCGTGGGTTAAGTTTTTACAATCGAGTTGCATTACGCAAATTGAGATAACTCATATGGTTCAATTTAAGTAGAACTGATTTCAAACTCATATGACAAAATTTATGCAGAATTGATTTCTAACAC
The DNA here is from genome assembly GCA_932274075.1 of Diarsia rubi. Classification (NCBI taxonomy): domain Eukaryota; kingdom Metazoa; phylum Arthropoda; class Insecta; order Lepidoptera; family Noctuidae; genus Diarsia; species Diarsia rubi. The sequence goes on along the minus strand of OW026433.1, from coordinate 10,421,244 downwards.
AACTTTAGAAGTTAAACGTGAAAGAAAATAAAGAAACCGTGCGACCCGGACTGCGCGCAAGTAAGGCAATGTTTTGTCAGTAATTACGTGCCAACAGGTGATTGCTTTGTGCGATCTTGTGAGAGAGTTCCAATTACCTGCTCAGTCCCGATCCGCAGTTGATTGTCCGCTGAACTTATTTGTTGCTGTAATAGTTCTACTTGACGCTCTTGTTCGCGCCCTTTGTTTTCCCAGAAACCGATTTCGGCATCGTACTGTAAAATATAAAAGTTTTTCTCAGGAAACATACCACAAAGCCGAATAGATTGAACACTGATTATTTAGTCACGAGCATCAATATGCATGAACGCAGCAAGTTATAAAAGTGTTTTTTACCTTCTATATTGATTTACGTTTTTTTACAAAAATGGTATATTATGATGGTTTGAGATGCGTTTGGATACAAAAAAACAGCCTATGATGTTTTCACTGCTAGGGCACAGACCTGTAATCCACCCAAGCCAGCTGCCCAGTCTGGGTAGATACATGTGGCAAACAGATTATCAGATATTCCTTTACCTTTATTAGGTCCACTTGCTGGCTGGACAATTTCTCCCTCTGATAGTTGACAAGCGACACCAGTTCTCTATACTGGCTGTTATAGCTGACTGCTTCAGGACTCCTGTTGTCCTGGTTCTCTTCGGGCAAGTTGACTGGTGACATGTGTTGAGGCCGGTTTGAACGCATGCGGTTGGGAGACTTTCTGACAGCTTGCGACGGTGGTGGAGGAGAACGATATGGCGGTGGTGGCTCTCTGCAATAGAATCAGTACATTACAAAAGAAAGATCATAAACTATTCTAGTACTCTATGTATTATTGTGTTATTGTTGATGTTCTTTATAAAGGTCTGGTGCATTATGCATAGTGATTGCAACTGGAATGGGTATGAGACAAACATGGACAAATAAAAAGAGTGTCATTATAAAAATAATTTTGAGCAGGCAGTTCTGTAATGTCAATTTTATGTTTTTTTTTCTGTGTAAGGTTGTTGTTACCGTTTGTACGTTATCTGAGCGTATTTTTACCATGATTTTAAGGAAATACTCACTGTATTTCCTTAAAATGATGGTAAAAATACGCTAAAGGCGCCTTCTTTCTGCCAGAAGCTGTTATACAATATTTAAATTATACAGCAATATGGTCTATTTCATGTGACATATATGTTAACGGTAATAATATGATAGGCGAACTATAAACTGTTTAGAACCAATTAAAAAAGTGGGACATGTGCGTAAATTAATGCTGTGAGCATAAAGTTTTATTAACGCCCCAATAAAAAAATAACCTTTCTGACCTTCTTCATAATAATCTAATCTTTGAGCTACCTGAATGTTTTAAGTAATAGTAATAGTTGATAGTTTTTATGATTCATAGAACATTCGGGTCAGGGATTGTAAATGTCAGTAAGTGATGCTGATGAGTCATATACATAAGATGATAAGACGAAATCCGAATTACAGCACACAAAACTTTTCTCTATTATACCTTTATTAGTCACGCATAGAAAATACAATCTTCCAACTATACTACTATTTAACTTTTTGTTCACAATAAAAAAAAATACAAGTAAACATTTATTGCTGAACAAAAGGATACTATTACTAGCAAATTCTTTCTCAAACTATCTATGGCTAACTAAACAACTATTTGTGTACTTTAATTTAATTTGCTAGTACATAAATTACACTTCATGTAATAAGAATAAATCATCATTATAAATTCGACTTTAATCTGGACATACACTACCTCCAAAATGGCCACGAAATTCGGCTGTTTATGTAAAACAGTTGAATTTTGTAAGGATAGTATTGTTACCTGTAAGGTGGGACATCTTTAGGCACTGGGCTATCAGACTCAGCAGTTTTGGCTTGCTGCACACCCTTAACCACTCCAACGGGGTTGCCAGGTGAAGTGTTAGTCACATTGTTATTGCTATAAGTTGGGGTGGTGGACATTCTATTTGGAGAGTTCTGGGAGTCCAAAACGTTGGAATTTGATGTTGTATGGCCGCTAAAAGGAGAAAATGATAGTAGTTTAGACAATTGGATAGTGAGAGATGTATTAACAGTAGGATTATAAATAAGATTTGCATTTAACAATTATGAATGAAAATTACTAAAGACAGGGAAGCGCAGCGCATGGTATGGAGGAGGCTTTTACCCATAAAAATGGTGTCCATTCTGCTAATGCTAGTAATAGTAGAATGAAAATATAACATTTGATTCGGAACTTAAAATATGGAATCATTCATTCTTCAATATTTATCAATAATGTTAGATAATATCTCGACACTGATGGATCTGATTTTGACAAGTAGAGGAAAAAAACTTACCCATTTCCTATAGGAGACCTAGAACTGTTAGTTGCCTGAGGTTTCTGGTTGTTGCTAGAGTCTGACCGCCTCAGTATAAACTGTATATCATTGGAGTATTCTCCCCATTTCATTAGGATCTGAAAACATATTGATTGTTATGGAAAAGGGAACAGATTAGTGTTATGACCACAAACTCAATAAAAAAGCTACAAGTCAAAATATAAAAAAGGATAGTAAAATCTTCCAGTCACATTCTCTCATTCTGTTATTATTATTACTATGAAATTTGTTACCTAAGAATAGTTACCATGGTAACTATTTTATAAATTAAGTAGTAGCACTGGAATGTTCACAAAAATAAACCAGTCTCTTCAGTATTTGTGCAATTCATTGACTTATTAATAGAACTTGATACCTTGAGGGGATACTCCTGGGGTGCCAGCAGCCGTTCATTATTTCGCCACCTCTCTATCAGTGTGAATCTGCCCACTTTGCCAGTGGCATGAGCTAATGCAAAAACTACATCCTGTGCAAAAAATATTATCTTATTATCAAATATCGAAAGTTGCTGAAAGTGAAAATGAATACACATGCATAGCATTCTAATTGTGTCAGTAGTATAATCATGAGAATAGAAATTCTAGTATACTGACCTGGCAGGTTGTAGTCTCTGTAACCCCACAAACAATCCTTTGTATTCCCTCGACCCAGACCTTCAGCTCCATTAATTTCACACTGTTCACAATCAACTCATAAACCACATATTCACCTAAGATGTCATTTTATTGCTTATTCAGCCTGCGCGAGTCTTTTTTCTCACACAATATGAGCTAAAACGCAACACAAACATACCAAAAACACAATAAAGAATATAAAGCTCCAAGTGGGTTATGAGAAATTTTCGTTTAGAAACACGTCGCTGACATTAGCATGACAGCTTTGATTTGCATTTTAACCAGAAACTAAGGTAAATGGTTTATGGTCACAGAAATACTTTTGGATTTTGAAAAATGTCCTGACTCCTATATTTTCCTCCTTTAGGTTTCTTTCTCTTTTTCTTTTTTCTCCTATATTTTCTGAGAAAGCATAGCCACCAATTGTACAGAGAAAACATTTCTCTGTACATACATACAATCAGTCTTTTATGTGTCATCCTCATCAATCATCCATCATGTACAATACACAACATTGTATGTGTACCATGTGTACCTAGGACTGGCGTAAATGTTTCGGAAGCGGTAAATTCGAAAATAGTATCTATTAGCTGGCTTTATTCGAATTAATAATAATGCATATTTTTCAGTAAGATCATGATTAGCGTCGTGTTAAAGACTGAGCATAAAGTCTTTACTATACCTTTTCATTCGTGTTGAAATCGTATACGTACTGGCAAGTTAAACTCTGACATTTATTTAGGGCCCTCGTCATCGTTTGATATTATACTGCACCACTGCATGAACCACTATTGATTATTCCACTATTGAAACGTTTCAGTTGTAAAAGATTCACGTAACGAATAATGGCAGCTCCAGCTGCAGCGGACGACGATGATGATGTAATATGAACCTGTATTTAAGTGTCGCGTACCTACAAATGTCTACAAGATTGATGCAACCACCAGGCCATAGATCCAAGCTATGTCATCGGCAATTCGTGAATTGGTGCACGAAAGCACCTATCTGGTTTTTTTTTTATTACTTCAATGTGCATCAGCATAGGATATAATATGTATGAGGCGAGCAAATGTGTAACTCGGGCCTATGTCTAAATGGTGATTCTACACGAGAGCGGGATGTGTGGAACACCAGTTGTGGGACAGGCCTTTATCTAGCCTTGGACTGCAATGAACAGAGTTGTATGATTTTACATTATTACAAATTATTTTGCTTCAGGATATTTCGTTCAACATCGAGGAAATACAGAAAATCGTTAGAGATAATATAGAGCTTTGTCTGGGGGGTAATACATACAGCCACTCACGAACCCCGCAGTGGATCTCCATTATCACAGATAAAACTCTCACAAGGCTTAATAAAATGAATAAACCTTTCAAATACATCAGTAAGTATATTACGCCCATGGAATACAATAAACTAATTTTAAAATTTTCTCGTCGAGGAAGAGTCGAAAATCGGCTCTACATCGACATAGAGTGGTTTTTCGTGCATACTATTATCGATCTACAAGAACGACTGTAACAAATGTGTTAACAATATTAATATTGTTTTTCTATTCTCAGTGCGAATCACAATAACCCAGAAGAATGGAGCAGGCTTGCACACAGCCGCAGCATATTACTGGGACACCGCCACTGACGGCACTTGCACCGTGCGCTGGGAGAACAAGTACATGTATTGCATAGTCAATATCTGGGGACTAGCCCTGCAGATTTAAATAAATAGCTTTTACGCTTTACGACTCTTCATATATACGTAGTTGGTACCGTTCTCCTTTTCAGAGGTATTTTATTATAGTTTTCTGTAAAGTAGGTAGTTAATCAGGAGTCTTATGAATTTATGATTTAAGATGGAAATTCCATTCAATGTGATTTAAAAGCACCAGCAAACCTAGTTCTAAAAAGTACCTATATCTTCTGCAAAACATTTTGTGGCTGTCTACGTGTACAACTGTTACTACATCTTGTAAACTCGTATTCGTCCTAAAAAGCAGGATTGTTTTAATCTTATTTCAGTGTGGGAAAGCGACAGACCTATTCAGGGTGTCTAGCCCCATCTCTTTTCTACACTAGAATAAGATTTAAACAATTGGTAGGCCATCAACCAGGTCCGCTTCAGACTGTGGCACATAAAACAATGATACGGCTAACAATTACTAAAATCCCTCCGAAACTCTTCCTGTCGTGGCTGCGCGTTGTTTGAAAGAGATACCGCGGCCTGGGACACAAAGGGCTAAGGTTTTTTTTTAATAGCCTGTACTGTCCCACTGCTGGGCAAAGGCCTCCCCAAATCCTTCCAAGTGCTCTTTTCCTGAACCACATCGAACCAGCCCTGATGGTGCGCGTATGGTTGGTTTTTAGTCAGTAGAAGTCTGACACAGAACATTCCCTACTGCTCCGCCCAGAGCAGGAGAGGAGACATTTGATGATTCCCCACACTTAAAAAAAGAAATACCTTTGCTCCAACTAATCTTGTTACTAGACCCGTAACGGCCGCTGCGCTTACGTAGCGTTGGCTTCAACACCTTTTGTAGTCGTTACTTACGGTACAAACACGGCTTCCTGATACCTAATCCAAAAATGTCTATAATAGGAAAATTATCTGCATGAAGTACCTAGTTCCCACAGTTTTAAAAAAAGGGGCGCAGTTTTTTTGCGTATTATGTTCATCTCCATGTGTTAACGCAGGCATTTCAAGTGTTTTTGTACGATTTTGACTTCCTGGCTCAAGTGGCAAAAAACGAGCCTTCTTGGAATATTTTTTTGCAAGTTTTTGATGAATGAGCTATGAATACAGGCAAAGAGTAAAGTATATAAATGGTAGATACAGGCCATGCGGGCGGCATCTATCAACATATTTTTTAAGTTCGCTTTTACATGAATAAACTCCATGTTTTTCTTTATTCTTGGGGTTAAACATCACAGTCAGTAAACTAAATAAAACAAAATATAAAGCACATTTTAGTATTTTTATTTTTGGTAAAATTTACCACAATACAAAATAATGATAGAAATAAATAAAGTAATAAAATGTATAGACAGGTCATAGAGCTATGCATTGTAAAAATTGGTGCTTTTAAAGCAATTTCTTTATAATTTATAATAACATTAGGCAAAATGGCATTGTGTACATTTAAAAATAAAAGCATTATTTTTAACACAAATAATATCAAGGGCAGATGCAATACACTTAATAATTAACGAAAAATTATTCATCACTTGGTGATTTGGTCTTTTGATTTCTAATTAATTTATTCACGTATATGTTACCGCAAGAAGCCGTTCCGTAAGTGCGTACATTACCGTGTTTACGTATAGATTAACTAACATGGCCTAATAATGTGCAGTCAAACCGATCGTACCTAAACTGTGAACACAAGACTTGGCAAAATGTACTGAAATTTCTATCCAAGTCCGAGTCCGCAGATTGGTCCGGTCGGTTTAACGGCACCTTTAGACTACGGAGTCCTAAGTACGGAATAACGCATGCACTACCCACTGAAGTGCGGAAAGATAATTTTTACGCCTCGTAAAATCAATCAATAGAAATTGATTCCATATTTCATTTGTTTATTGTTGAAAGAGAATCAGAACTTAATTAGGTACTTGTGGCTTTGGTTTTTGTAAGTTTAGAATGATTCTGATAAACTACGTCTTCACACTTCAGCGGATCCTTCTCGTTGATCAGAAAACGACTTTACCTATTTTTTAAGGTAATCGGCACAATAGCGGTAACATATACATTGAGTGGCGGGCAATTGCCAAAGGTTAAAGAGGACTGTGTCACTGGGAGCCCGTATTTTATGTTAACAATTTGATTTTAGGTTCGATTTCAAAATCTTCTACGAAACCCTCACGAGCTCTCCACAAACCAAGGCACCACCACTTAATACAAGACTAACAAAATGCGTACATAATTTTAAAGCATTCGTGAGTCTACAAAACAAGTCAACTTCATTATAAACCATTTACAATTGATATAGTCCACAAATTTTTAAACGACATGCCATTAGGTCACGCCTGTAACATAACATTACAAAAAAATTGTCGAGGAAAGAGGAAAGGAAACGCGTGTTAATCTTATGTCAAAATAATAAAAACTAAATCTTTAAAAATATTGTGTTAATCTTAATAATCGAAAGTGATTAAAATTACCTGTACTTTTATTATCATAACTCGATGTAGGCTATAACTCCGACTACCTTTCGTATCAAATGTAAACAAAATATAACAACCTTTTTTATAAAAAGAATGGCTTATAACCGTTATGGCTACGTTCGCATCATTTCAGTTCTAAAACCGATAGGACTAGTCTATAGATATTTCCAGAGTGGCTGGACAATATCAATTTAAAACATTGATGGGAACACAGTCAACACAGTTCACATACAACAGAATGTTACTATCATCAATTTGTTTGTAATTACTTCACAAATTCAAGCTGTTTGTCTACTAAAGTGGCTCAATTATTATGCAATAAAAACTACAAGATATGTCGATCGAAAAAGATAAATCCCGCTTTGGAATTTGTATTTAGGTTTAGTAACAACTAAATAACACTAAAGTATTAAGATCCGATTCACAAACTAAATGTATATTGTGACTGCAGCTAGCTTACATCTGGTCGCTGTACAAGATATCACATATAATGTGATCTTATTCTAATAAATAACAGTACACAAAAACAATTTTAAAATAATAATCTACAAGGTAGACAAACTGCCTATAACAAAACAAGGGCTCTGATTGACAAATAAGCAACTATAAATTGATGTTCGCTAAAACAAGACACCTGTATAACAAATTAGCATATAATTATATTAAAAGTTCAATTGTATGCACATCTTATTGTAATACCAAAAATGTACCTTAGCTATTGTATACTTAGTTTCATGTTTCTTATACAATGAAATTATCAGATTATTATCAGAAATACAGAACATTTATTATTATTATTTATGTGCATCTTGTTCTAACGTATAAATTTTAAAAAGTACTAATAGTTACCTCTTAACTCGGGCCTACTTTAATCTGTCCTATTGGATTTATCAATAAAATACTTGGGGACACATACAAGTTACTTTAATACTGCTATTGTTAGATGCAGTAACAAATAATGCATATTTAACTGTTATCCTATGGCATGGTATCCAAAACTTTATTATCCACTTTGTTTCTGCATCTAATTTCTATTACTAAAACAATAAAATTGTGAAGCAGATTGATTAGCAATTTGACTGATTCGTGTGATGACTGTTAGTGTGATGCATTAAAATTCAGTCTATAAATGCTTAGGAAAAAAATGCCTTAAAATTATATTTGCCAATTAAAACAACACACAGGCAATTGATTAGAACGTTAAAAAATATATATCTTCTAAACTAAAACCAATTAAGCTTTGCTGAAGTAGTATTAAAGCTAACAAATGTGCATTTTTATGTTAAACCGTGCTTTGTAACTGGGAGTCACTCAAATGTACACATCTCGATCATTATGCGTCTTGTGCCCGCCCCACTCCCCTCTGCTCCGCACACTAAATAACTTATTATATACACCGTAAAATATACTCTATAAAGTACAACCTACCACTATGACTACAATAAAACGATTTGTCGTTTAACTCATTATTATGACAGATAATTCCTCTTATTTACAATTTTACTATACAATACACGATAAAATTACTAAAAAGTAACATTGTACTTGTAACTTTGCTACCCTCCTTTCGAATGTACTAATTTTATTATTATTTATGCCTAAAGATCCCTCGATATATGTACACATACGCGCTATGTTAGTCGAGACTTAACTGATCACAAGTGAAGAGAAAATATAAGAACATAATGAGGAACAAATATACACTAGCTACACACTAACCGTCTCTTACCCGAGCAATCCGGGGCTAAACATATCACATCAAATTTAAGTGCACACACTTAAGCCGTTCGCGAGTCAACTATCCATCTTAAAAAAAATCAACATAACTAAAATATATTTACAAAATGTATAAACCTATCTCAAAATACGATTTTTCAAATAAATCTAATTCAAAATTATTATAAAATCCAACAACTCTAACACTGGGTAGATTCAAGAAAGAGATCATTTTAAGATTCATGTAAAATTGTTATCAATGTCCGATTAGGTAGGCTCCAGTATTTCTAGCTCTAGTGTCAAGATACAAGGTGGGAGTAACGCGATATGTGAATTTGACTTATTGTTTTACATACATTCTTATGTACACGTAATAATTGTGCTCGACCCAGTATTTCATCATCAAGCATTCATGTCCGCAAGCTACATTCTAGATAGGCTTACTTAGAACTCGCACGAGATCCATCGATTTATATTAGGCGGCGTACCGCTCAATATGTCCGTCCGAATTACATGTCTCTCACATCTCACGTTATCACTAAGTTTTTAAGTCTAGTTCAGTTATGTACTTCTAGGATTATGCTATACGTTAAGTAACCTGTGAGGTCAGAAAATTTACTGATCAAAAATACTACTAGATTTAATGTTCAACTCGCAGTATTTTTGTTCGGTGTTACAGCATTTTAAACCTCTTTGATCATAGATCAACACAAGCATAATTGACACAATCAAATCACTCACTCCATAGTGTAGTTTATAGTTAGTTGAGGTACTTGCGGCACTTCTTGGCACCACAAGTGCACGGTATTTTGACCTCTTCAAAGGGGAACTTGTAGTCATAGGTGAGCTCCTCACCGATGGTTATACGACGCAGGGCGAAGATGAGGATGTGTTTGTGGCCATGGATGTCCACAACGCGTGAGTAGCAGTTGGGCTAAAAGAGAAGAATAAACTCATAAAAAGTCAGAACGTAGAATACAAATAAAAAATGCAGATATGAGATCGATTAAAGAGCTATTGAATTTAAAAAAGCAGGAAGATATTGTTGTCAAGTTTCGAAAAGGTATTGATTTGGTGACTAGTGATTTTGGATTAATGGGTCTGTCCTATATAAAATGGTGTTTCTCTTTTATCATCATCTGCCTAGCCTTTTCCCAACTATATTGGGGTCGGCTTCCAGTCTAACCGGATGCAGCTGAATACCAGTATTTTACATGGAGCGACTGCCTATCTGACCTCCACAACCCAGTTAATACTAGGTAATACGATACCCTTTGGTAAGACTCGATGTCAGACTTTCAGGTCACTGACTACCCGTAACGACTGCCAAAGATCTATATATGGCACCCGGGACCAACAGCTTAACGTGCTTTCCGAGGCACGGAGGAAACTCGGTATGTAATGGGCGGTCACCCATCCACCGATCGACCTAGGCAAGCGCAGCTTAACCTAAAGATCGACCCGAGTGGCAGTTCTTATTAAGCCACGAGCTCCGGTGTCTCTTTTATATTGTGGTTTATTATAAGAACAGCCACATACACGTATTGCACAACTAGAGCACGCCAGGGCATTCATCGTAAAATATATCTGGTCTAGCTTGATGACCCATGGTCCACTTTGGATAGCAATAACTGGAAGTCAGGGGATAATATCCTCAGGGCGGCGGGACTATTTGAAGGACATATCGCGACCGCGGAATACAAAGGGCTAAGAAGGTACATGGGTAGGTTTTAGTCAGTACAAGTCTGACTGCCGCACTCAGAGAGCTTTAATGATTACTTAAGCCGTCGCTTAGTAAAGGTTTTGACAGTTTTGTCATACAAAAGTATGTCAAACCTTTACTAAGCGACGGCTTAAGTAATCATTAAATAATAATCTGAGTACCGCAGTTTCACTCCTTTCCGCTCCGTCCAAAGCGGGAGGAGTCATTTGATGATTGAGATTTTGAGATGATATCCCATACGTAAAAAATAAAGAAGGGGGGGGTGGGTAAAATCCGCCAAGCAATGCATGCAATGGAATGATGCAGGGTATCAGTAACTCACGTCACAGGAGTGGTTGATGAACCTGGCAGCGTTGCCCTTGAGCGTGGCGTCTACCACGAGGTTGTCGTCGATGCGGAACATGTAGCAGCCGCCCACACCGCGCCGGCCGCTCATCGCCTCGTAGCGCTTCTCGCGCTGGTCGGCCAGCACAGCGCGGATCACTTCTCCTGCGTACTCTATTACCATGTCACCTGGAATGATTAAATTGAATGTTAATGTTAAGGGAATAAGTGTTATAGTTATGTGTCGCGGATTGATAGAGAAACCGTGATTTTATAAGTTCACATCAGACAATCATAGAAAAGAACAAAACGAAACTTTTTCTGATTCATCTTAGAAAATAAAGATGAAGCCTATTAATATTCCTATTATTTCTTTCGGAAAACACGACAAATAATAGATAGGTTCTTAGTAAACACTGATGTAGAATACCAGGACAAAAACTATTTAAAATAACGTACCTTCTTCAATATCTCGTTTGCAGAATAGTCCGCGTCCGTGTATGTGTGATCTGTAAACGCCCACAGACGCTTTAGATGTCTCTTTCAGTTGTCTGAATCTCATAGCCGGGGGTAAAGTTGCCAAACGCCTGAAAAAGTGGGTAAATACGTCAATATTAATCATAAAATAGATATGTTACAAATGTGAGCATTGCTAACATATTCGTGTGTTGTGAGTTACGACGTACTACTTAAATAGCTTGTAATTTAAGTTTCAAAATGGTTTACCTAGAAATGGAGCTCTCTCCTTCTTGTCCTCCAAACGGTGGCGGCTCCTCTCTGAAGGGCGAGGCCATCCAGCTGAACATGTCGTGGTTCTGTTTCCGTGCGACCGGGCCCGTGCGAGCACTGCCCCACGGACTCTCCTTGAAACCCTCGCTCAAGTCCAGGTCGTTATCCCAGCTGCTCAACTGACGGCCTTGACGGGTCTTGTATTTTGTGCAACGGCTAGCCTGTAATTTTTAAAATTTATTAGCAACATAGCACTCAAATAATTATTTACGATAATGTTAACGAATTGTAATGACCACTTACCCCAGGTAGTTGTTCGACTAGGTATCGCAATGCGTTGTTGTTCAATCCCAAAATGTGTGCGCCGGATAAACTAGCCGGCAGGTTGTACTGTATCGGCGGTAAACCTGATTGCTTCCGAGCATTTTGTACAGCCTCCACAACTTTCGCCCACAAGTCAGTAAGTGAGGAAGACGTGTAGTTGAAACCGTCTTCGGATGTTACTTCATATATTAGTTTAGGTCCGTCATCCTTCGGCGGCTCGGGAGCAGGTTTAGGTACGGTAGGTTTGTTCTCCTTCGAAATCTTACTCTGCTTCTTTGTCGCAACCGGTTCTATTTCCGTTTTCCTCTCTCCCAAAGGTCTCTTCATGACTTTTGTAGAAGTATTAGGTATTTTCGCAGCAACTGGAGCTCTGTTGGTGTCTTTTTCTGTTAGTACCTTTGGTGGTTCGACTTCAATCATCTCTACATCCAAGCTTGGTAATGACATCTTTGAACTGGATTCAATAGGTTCAATGATCCTACCAGTATCCATGGACGAAGCTGCCGTGCTCGTGTTAGCTTGTTGTATGTCTGCTGATAGCTGCATGGCCTGAGCTGCTTCTCTTTCTTCTTTTTCCTTCTTGGCTTTTTCCAGTTCCATCATACGTTTTGACTCTGCAATTGCCTTTTCTAGATCACTATCAATAGTGTCATCTTTTATATTCAGGTCTGGCATATCGTGACTCCCAGGCCTCTGTTTCGGCACTGCAGCAGTTTTGGTGCTCTTTGCAGATGACTTGCTCTGTCCATCTCTATGTAGAGGAAGTACCCTGTTCATAGGCCTCATGGACATGGGATTAACGACGTTAGTAGGAATGCCAGATTGTTGAGTGGGAGGAGCTTTTGGTAATGATATGCTAGAACTGGTTTGTGTTGGCAAATTGATGGTGGTATTATTCGCCACAGGGATGCACATCAGGTTGCTAGCGTTGGTCTGATTTTGAAGTAAGTTTGTGTTTGGTTGAAGCGGGAAGTTTATATCAGTCGCAGCTTTCGAAGCGATTTTGGGATCAACGAGATTATTCTGAACCGTGATGTTGACGGTGTTATTGCTTGAGTTAACGTTAATGTTCATAGGAGCACTGTTCGGTATCGATTGGAACGGCACGTTGATCATGGTTCCATTATTGTCGCTGTTAGGTTGGAAAGCGAGAGGCTCAGCCGTAATGCCAGGGACGTTGGTGTTTGTGTTACTATTAGTGACCACGCGAATATTATGTTGCTGTGGCACATGCTGATTTATGTTGTTCTCCAGCTTTGCATTATTCATTCGAGCTCTTTCAGGTAAATTAATAACTCTGTTATTATTCTGGGGGTTCATTTGCATATATCCAATTTGATTGCTCACTGAGATAGTATGGTTGGGTTTTTCATTGCTGACTATGTTCACTTGAGCACAGTCTTTGTTGTTAGGTATGTTTGGCATGGGTAAGTTGTTGGTAGGCGGAGGGCCCATCAAGTTTTTGCCTCGTAAAGTATCTTGTGCGAACTTGGGTGGGTCAGGCACTGGTATAGGATTTCTGTTCATTTGATTGTCCATGTTGGGCATACTTGGACTCTGTGATGTGTTATTGCTGCTCATACTGCAACTGTTTATATTCAATTGCGCGGTGTTGGACACCTGGCTGCTGATCATTTGATTTTGATTGTTTGCAGCATGTGTTTGAGAATTGTTTAACATCATATGATTAGGAGTTCCAGGCATTAGGTTGTTCACATTGTGATCAGTGGAGTTGGAGCAACTCATCAACATTTCATGACCTGTCATATTGTTCTGAGCGCTGGGTCCATACATATTACTGTTATTAACATTATTCATCATCATATTGTTTGACATACTCGAGTTATTCGCATTCATGCCGTGCAGCATTCCTGTGCCCATATTCATGTTATTTTGATTTGTGCTGATATTCATGTTTGAGCATATCTCCATCGAGTTCTGATTGTTGGGAAACTGTGCACTGTTATTGGAACAGCTACCACTGCAAGAACTTTGAATATCATTCTTGATGTCCGGAATGTGCATCATTGAACTGTTCAATGACTGATGATTAGTGTTAACTATTTGCATCGTACTGTTGAGATTGGTGTGCATGTTCATATTATTCATGGAATTCATCTGATGTTGCATCATTGAGGAATGTTCCATGGAGCTTCTGTTGTTCTGTATTTGATTCATAGCATTGATATTTTGCATGGAGATTGAGTTACTGTCGTATCTATTCCCGTGAATATTTGGCATGGAGCCAGAATTGTCCATCTGGTTACCTAGATTCAAATTGGGCGCACTTCCCGACATATGATGCATGTGAATGCTATTATCCATCTGCTGTCTGTTGTGCATTTGATTGGGAACATGTTGGTGCATATTCATCATATTATTGTCGACGTGAGGTCGATTATTTTGGATCTGCATAACGTTAGACATTTGATGTTGGTGGTGAAGTCCAACATTCTCCATTTGTCTATTCTGTTGCATCGACATTTGTTGGTTCACATGCATGGTATTGTCCATTTGTCCTCGGGTATTGTTACTCGCGTGGTGATTCATTTGCTGCATGTTATGCAATTGTGAGTTGTGCATATTATCCATGGATCTGTTGGAGTGCATGTTGTGACTCATATTGCCCATACTGTGTGGCTGCATGTTGTCTATCATCATCCTGTTATTTTGCATGTTCATGCTTGTCATTGGCTGTTGCATATGCATATGATTGAGATCGCCCAAATCTGATCGGTTTATATTGTGGTTATTAGTTCCCAAATTATGCATATTCATGGACTGATTCATAATATTGGTGTTATCAGGAGTACTTCGGTTTGAAAGCATGTTTGTCTGATTATGATTTTGTTGTGAATTCATCAGATTTTCGTGGAAGTTCCTGCTGGGCGTCTGTTGGTTCAGCTGCTGTAGTTGGTTGTTGTCAACTTGGCGGTTGTGTTGAATCTGTCCATTCATAATGTGTATCTGGTTAGGTGCCGGGATCTGGTTGTTATCGTGCGACATCATCTGTATGTTACTGCTGTGCGACATATTCGACGTATTCATAGAAGAGGACATGTCATGCTGTTGCTGGTTGGACTGCATGCTGCTCTCACTAGATACTGAGATATTCATTCTGTTATTTGTACTTTCTTGACACGACATATTCATATTTTGCATGGAATTGTTACCAGAACTCAATATTTGAACTTGTCCATGGGAATTGCTGTTAGGAATCGAGCACATTTGATTTTGGATATTTGGCACTGAGATAGTATTCTGATTGTTCTGTAACTGTGGTCGCATGTTGTGCGGTATGATGCTGATCGCTGGCGAGTTGCTGACGTTTCCGCTCATCTGGCAATTATTCAGTTTATGAGTATTCATCTGACTGGACAAACTGTCGGTATTATGTTTGTTGTCCGTAGTTCCCATATTCTGGAAACTTTTGTCATTATTGGCATGTTGCTGTGAATGAGAAGCCATTATTTCTTGAGAGAAATTCAAAAGGCCACCTTCAGCTTTTGATAGAGCATTAATTTTACTTAATTTCAAGGAAGTGTCTGCATCGAAGTTGCTATTCATGACTGAAGAAGGTGTGTATATGTTGCCAGCAGTGATTTGAATGACATTGTTTGATGTGGTATGTGTTGTTGAATGGTGGCTCACATTGAGGCTCTGCTCAAACTGGTGGGAATGCATGTTCATTCCAGACATGGAGTTATTGGGCATTTGTACCATGCAGTTCTGATTCACTTTGTCATGGTCATTGTTGATATGGGATCTCCCCGACATAACATTACTTTGTATATTCATAGAACTGGTGTTCACAGTACTTGGTTTCACCGTTATGTTCTGATGTTCCATCTTGTTATCCATAGATGTGTTGATTGGTTGATTAATTTGCCTCCACGGCGTAGGTGACTTCACGCTCTGAGTTACACTTATGGTAGGCATATTTGAGTTGTTCGAATTATCATGCAAGTTTCCACTAATTTCAATGACATGAGAATTTTCCATCTTGTAATTATTCTTTACTGACGGCGCTATTGAACTCGATACTATCGGCTGCGTGAGTGGAATCGACTGCATGGAGAACGATGTGGTCGGCATCGATTGAGAGATCGCCATCACGGGCTGTCCGATCGACGACACAAGTGTTACGTTCGGAGCCATTGATACAATGTTGGCTTTAGACATGTTCCCTCTTTGCATCTGAGGTGAGCTCGTAATAGTCATCCCATGTATTTGAGAAGTGATCGGATTAATGCCTTGTCTGCCCGAAATAATAGTAGGTCCTGATTGTGAGCTAATAGTTAGTTGTGATGGACTCATTTGAATTACTTTGGGGGTCTGCCGGTTGCCATTATTAGATTTTTCAGGCAACGGCTGCAGTGTCAGGTTAGGAACGTTCGTTTTGACGTTCTTCATAGATTGCGGCGATGACTGAACTGTTTGTGCAGTTACTACGTTAGGTGTTGACGATACGGCGACGCTCTCGCCTACGTTATTAACCACGACATATCCAGTGGGCACCTCTACTATAGGTTCTATCTTACTTGCTTGGAACACCTGGGTGGTCGTAGCCGAGAAACTGCTATTCTGTGCAAGCACTCCTTGCATTGCTGTCGACACAAACTGCTGCGATGACATCACTGTGTTCTGGACGATTGTCTCCAAGCCATAATACACAGGCTGTGTTGTCGTTAAGTACATGCAGCCGTTCGGATCTGTGACCATTTCTAGTGTGGGTGCTGAGCCAAGTAGCACTTGATCGTTGCAGAATTGTGGCAATATAGTTCCATTGGGCAAGATGGTGGTACCTCCAGGACCTGACGAGATTAGCGTATTGCCTTGCGTTTGGAGTGTATTCGGTATTATGGTCGTCTGACCATTGCCCATTCCACTTTGAGGTACAACAGTTGCTCCTGTCTGCAATGTGTTTCCATTTGTCAATCCTTGTATAGTTCCTTGTGGTATTATAGTAGTACCATTCTGTGTATGTATTGCTTGCGGTAAAATTGTAGGCCCATTGGGTCCCTGGGAAATAATGCCTTGCGTTTGGATTTGTTGAGGTATTATCGTAGCACCCTGCTGGAGCCCTTGGGGCAAGATTCCTACATTTCCTTGGGGTAACAGCACGGGTATTCCGCCGCTGGGAACGGCGACTAGTCCTCCCGATTCAGTCTGTTGAATTTGGAATGTTTGAGGTACTAGACCGCTCTGGGAGATGAACTGGGTGGGACCGGTCTTGAAGTCTCCTTGCGGTGCAATAGTTGCAATGTACTGCATGTTCTGATTCTGCTGTTGCGATAACGCCTCGACATAAGCAGACATTATGTTCTGGTTCGAAACTGGCTGCACTATAATCGACGGTTGGCCTGTTTGATTATTAGTTTGCAGCTGTATGACAGTGTTCCCAGGACCTAGTTGTGACTGGTTGATGGTTGTGTATGTCTTCTCCATTTTGGTTTGCCTCTTGATAGTTGTAGGTTTAGGAACAGGACGACCCCTTCCTCTGTTCGTAGACTGGAATATTGGCTTAGGGTGCACTTGCTGGGGCTGTTTCTTGGGTGACTTTTGCGTATTTGGTAATATCAGCTGTTGTTTTTGCGTGTTTGGCGATGATAATCTTTGTGCTGTCATTGCAGGGACGACGATGGTATTCCCTTGCATATTAGGTCGAATCATGGGCTGGATATTTTGAATGATAGACGCATTGGGCATTCCCTGTATTGAATTTACCGGCAATGCTATTGATGTCGCACTTGCCATATTGGGGAAATGATTTTTGGTTTGAATCATTTGGGCTTGGATCATTTGGCCTTGTTGGTTTTGAGGTATGGTTAGAACCTGGTTCGAATTTGATGATATCACTTGAATACCGCCTGGTCCTGACAGGAGCTGCATATCATTGCCTTGAATTTGTTGAATGTTTCCATTTCCATTGCCTGGTTTCACACAGATGTTGTAGGGCAAAATGTTAGGTTGAGTTATAATCTGTGGTGCCATTATCTTCTGACCGCCAGCGGAACTTGTTTTTGGAGGAAGTAGCATCTGCGGCGTCACCACTATTTGTGGTGAAGACATTATTTGTTGGTTAGCAGACACTTGAACATTCGTCGTCTTACTTTGATCGAAAATCACCGTTCCTGATTTCATTTGTTCTGTTATAGTCATAGTCATTTCGTTTGAAGGGCCTGGAGATGGTGTCTCAACGATGGTCCCGTTTATTGTAATCTGTCTGGTGTTGATAGACGTCCTTCGGGCAGCAATACCTTCTGCCTTGACAGTGTTTTCACTACCACTGACAACGCCTGCGTGTATTATCATAGGTTGCGCAAAAGCGCCTTGGAAGGCGTTCTGTAGCGTCGTCAATGTTCTATTTTCTGGTGATTTAGGATTCTCACTCTCACTTTCGCTCGTCGAGATCATATCACACGATGGCACGTGTCTGTCATAAGATTCCTTATTCCTGTAAGTACATTGGCACCTATCACACCTCACTGGTTGTTCCATGTGATTGGAGTTGCCTGATCCATCGTCTAAGGGTCTCATCACAAGTTCTGGCTGGCCACTTAGCGAGTTACCGGCAAACGTCACGGTGTAGCTCTCAGTTCCACTAGCTCGGTACATGAACTGATTGGTTTGCCCTCTTTGCATGTTGTCATTTCCATGGTGGTTGTCTTCAGCGCCGTCTAGTTGTTGTATTGGCGTGAAGTCATTGTCGTTATCGCGAGGACTGCCCGGCCGGGAGCTGCACGTGCTTTCGGATCCCGACCAGTCTGCTGCCCCGTCTAACTGAGAGATAGGACTGCATTGAATCTTTGTGTAGAAGTCAATCACATCAGTGTAATAGCCCTCGTTTTTGTCTGTTTTGGTGTTGTTGGATTCATCCTTTTCTTTGGGCGAGGTTGTCCGATATGTGATACCTGACGAATGCCCTGCCTCTTCGTTTAAGGCGCCACTAGTGCAGGTCTCTATTTTCACTTTCTTATCAGTATTATTATCAGCCTCCTTTATCGAATCTGCTGGACTTTCAGTTAGAGGTATTCTTTGGACAGGGCTCAGTTTTCCAGTCACTGTGGATGATTTACCCATTTTGCATCTTTTTATTGAGGATGACAGCAGACTTGAGTCAAACTTATTGTTCCAACTGCTAGATCTTTGCTGCCCACGGCCAGTCGTCAAAGTCTTTAGATTGTGACTCTGCAGAAGCATTTCAGATTTGCTTCTCTTTAGTTCCTTGCTCCCAGTTTCGAATCTTGAGTTCAGGAGTTCGTCAATGAAGTCTGTCGAACGGAAATCAGATTTGTCATTGCTTTTATCATCTGACTGTCCCATAGCGCAATAGAATTCATTTTTGAGGTCTTGGAATATGTCTTGCATGGATATGCCATCTAACAGATCGTGATTCAAGTCTTCGAATATAGCATCCTTGACTTCGGGTGGTAAGAGATCTGCTGTGTTCTGTGGTTCCTCTTCATCCTGCTGCTCTTGTTTGCACACATTGTCTAGTAAGTACTCCAACACTTGTTTCACAGCTAAATCTTCTAATGTAACTGTATTTCCGAACTTTATCGGTGACTTGTCGTTTTTAAGCATCAATACAGTTTTGCCAGAGCCAGTCTCAATGCTCTCATGCCAGGCTCCAATCTCAGCCATCACTCTTTCCACAACTTGCACATCTAAAGTGTGATCTACTGTTATGTTCACGCCAAAATCAAACCCTGGTAGTGGTTCAGCAAGTATTAGTTTAGTCTTGATGGTGTATCTCACTATTTTGGTAGGTTTCTTGCAAGACCAAAACAGCCGAGTACAAGAAAAGTCTACTGGCATTAGGAACTCTTCATAATCTGAAACAGATGGGACGATTTTCCCAAGGCTGTGAACTGTTAGTGAGCCTAGCATGAATTGCACTTTCGTAATTTCACTGTATCTTTTCTTTTTCTTGTCGAGTTCTACATAGACTGGCCGAGTGAGCTCGAAGTCTGCGTCCTTTTGCAAACTCTTCTTGGGCACGTCTTTGCCGTGAGATGGGCAGAACACTCGTTTATCGTCCATGAAGGCGCAGGTCGCCTTTCTCGCGCAAGTGTAGT
The DNA here is from genome assembly GCA_932274075.1 of Diarsia rubi. NCBI lineage: Eukaryota > Metazoa > Arthropoda > Insecta > Lepidoptera > Noctuidae > Diarsia > Diarsia rubi. Next base: position 10,401,159 of record OW026433.1, on the reverse strand, counting down.
GGTATGTCTCACTGCAGTTCTTAGCACAGCAGCCTACACTGGCGCCTTTCACTTCACATGCAGCACATTTAATCATCTTCCCTCTGGATATTGCAGAGTGAACATTCTGGAGAGAACCATCGATTTCTTCGAAAACCTCAGCAGACCACAATGCACAGTTGGAATGAATCCAGTCGTTTTGCCCACAGTATAGTAGACGGCCCTCCAGTGAAGGTGAACCATCACCCACAACTTTACAAAGCACACACAATCTTGAATCCACTACTGGATAAAACTCTAATAAATCTTCTTCTAATTTCACACAATCAGCTTCCAACTTAGGTACTATTTGGTCTATTGGGCGTTCGATAGATTGCACAGCTGCCTTGATTTTGCTATCTGCTATAGCAAGGTCTTTCATAGATTCAGTATCTTCCTGTTCACCTTCTACTTCTAAGTTGGGTTGAAGACAATTGTTTTCACAATCGAACCAGGGGAATGTCTCTGAGAATAAGCCTTTGTATATTGATGTTAGATCGTCACTTGTTGTTCTTTGGATGACTTCTTTCATATCGTGATTGAAGTCTTTAAGTGATACATAACCATCAGTGTTTACTCTTTTCTTGATATCCAGGAGTGATGGCGAAATAATTCTATCTTCATCATCCATGTCGGTTGACTGCCGCAACACGACTGGACTCAGGTCCTGCTCGCTGCGAGCTTGCGGGAACCCTTTCATGGGCTCATCGTCATCAGATATCGCCTCATATTTGTCATCATGTACAGTTGTCGGCAACATTGTAGTTGCTTTGTCCGATTTCGGTTGTGGAGTATAATTTTCATGGACCTCAACACAGGAAGCCTCAAATTCTGTTTTAGTGCCATAGAGGCCTGTGGAGAAGCATATTTCTTTATTCTGCATCAATGGTTCTTGTAGGTTAACCACTTTGTGGGATGTGTGTGGTAAGTCTTTCTCCATGTCAACATCTTGTAGCAAAGATGAACACTGCCACACATGTGGAGTGTGTGACTCATCGAACTTGTTTAGCGGGAAGTTATTATTTCGCCGGCCTCTTGCAGTGTTTCTGTATACTTTAGTCTCCGATGTCTTCATCGAAACATCGACGACATCGAAGTGTAGTTTTCTGATAGCTTGTGGTGACATCAGCCGGTATGGCTTGTTCGGCACCGGCGTATTCTTGTGTGGCGTCAATTTCAGTAATGCGCAAGCCTTCTTATTTTTGGCGAGCAGTTTAAGTAGATGGAGTAGCCGTCCTTTAAGGTGCTCAGTGAGCATCTTCCTCCATGGAGGATCATTTGGCATGCACTTGCAGCAAATGTACTCGATTGAAGGGGGTAATGCTGACAATAGTTGATATCCTTCACCGGTCAGGCCTTCACAACTGGCGTGCACCCATCTTCCGCACCAGCCACATTCCATCATCTGAAAGGGGGCAAAAGATTTGTATATTACTTATGAACTCATTATATTGGAGATATTAGGCAAGAAGAACTCACGATGGACTGTATGGCTGATAAAAAGTTTATGGAACATACCTTGCTATCGAAGTCATTATCCCGGTAGCAAGCTTGGCAGAGAGGGCAGTAGTTGCCCTTCTGGCGCAGCTTGAAGCAAGGCCCGCAGAATGGCAGGCTACCCACGAACTTGCTCACTCGGCTGCTGTCGCAACTCTTGCACTTCAAGCATGCGCTACAGATCTGGAAATTTCGTTATTAGTTTAGAACTACTGTAAACTGTCATCATTGTTTAGGTTGCTATTTATGTGAATTTGGAATAAATAACTAATTAATCTGAAGTTACAACTAAATTACACTTGTGCAAAGTACATAATTTGTTTCAGTGGCAATATTTGCATAGAGTTTACTTTGCTATTTTATCAGAGTTCTACCTGCTTGATATGAACAAGGAGATTCAAAAGAATGTATATGGATATGCAGCGTGTGGAGCTGTCGCGAACTATACTCAAAAATATTTTCCCCTGAGCAGCAAAACGTGCAACCAAAGTGACCTGCGCTGATACCAACGACATCGTGGTTGCGCTTAAATTTTGAGCCAACCAAATATAAATCAAATCAAAAGTCATTTATTCAAACTAGGCTAATAATCAGCACTATTCGAACGTCACAATTTATTTTACAAGAGACTCCCCCAAATCGCCCACCACCGGGATGAAGAAGTGGCGGAATAAACTCTACAGCGACACATCTGTCTGTTAGGTAAAAAACTAGAAAAGAAGGCTTACCTGTGGCCAGTCGCTGCGATGGTCAGGTGGCGGCGCCGGCAGACAGGCGGCGTGGTAGTGCATGGCGCAGGCGCGGCACGTGAGGCGGGCGGCCGGGCGCGCGCACGCCGCGCACGCCACGCAGCGCGCGCACGTCCAGCCGCCGCCGCCCGCCGCCTCCTCCGCGCACCAGCTGTGGTACCACTCGCAGCACGACGAACACACCAGCATCTGTGACAAAAGGGGAACCTTCAGAACTGCTTAAAGACCAAAACTAACACACACGATATCTACGAAGTCATTTGGTGGATATCGATTCGAAGTTAGTAATCTTTAGTACACGGCGTCGTGAATCCTGCATCAGTGTTGAAAAGAAGTGGCTGAACACTGTGTGCTGTGATGTTCCATACGTACTACGGTACGTTATGGTAACTTTTTAGATGCACGTAGTTTGCACCGACATCGCTCCTCGAAACGACGCATAGGACCTACAAATTTTAGTTTTACCTCTGTGTCAACTGTGTGCCAATAAATCAGTTTGTGTCTTGAATACATGGTCCCGAACACACAGTGGAAATGTGCAGGGACGTGTTTTATGTTCCATTCCCCTTATACTAGCTAGTTGCAGAGTTGAGAAAATTCACAGTATATTCCACTGAATTCTACAGGCTATGCCTTGTTCTGACCAATCTTCCATGATTGTTGACTGCTACTGATTTTTCTTTTGTCTGATTAATGATTATTGATTACAGATTTTATAAAATTCAATAACATAAAACATAAATTATCTCATTAGATACTCATCATTCCAGGTTATAATGTGAACTCCACAATTTCTAAAATACAAGCATGCTGACCTTTATACAATGTTTTGAAGTAGAGTTTCTAAAACAATGGAAATTTATTATGTTTTAAGCAAGTTAGAACATCTAATCCATAGGCTTTTGAAATGGCAAAATATGTGCATGTTGATTAAATTAGTAATGAGTATAGCCCTTGGGTCATATAATTGGAGTCCTAGTCAGAAATTTTTACATTCAAGAAAGAACCTAAATACAAAAAAAGTTATCTGTATTCATAATACTATATTTACCTTCTCCTTGCCAGCACTCCCGCACAGGAAGCACAGTCTAGTGACAGTGAACGAGCCAGTGCCGATCAGCCCAAAGCCTGAACTGCACACTTCATCAGGGTCATAGCTCTCCCAGAAGTCAACACAAATCAACTCTGGCCTATTCTGTCCACATTTCTGTGAACGACTGCGCACCTGAAATTATACATGACAATATTAAGTCTTTCTCCTTTGAAAAGAATGTAAAATGTTTACTTTAGTGTCAAAAAACAAACAGTAGCGGTAGAAGTAGCAGGCAGTCCAACAACTGCCAATTGACGAAATGGTTGGAGCAGTGGCGGAGCGATTCGACTGCTGTGCTGCGTGTCACGGGTTCGATCCCCGCACGGAACAAATATTTGTATGGTCTACAGATAGTTGTTTCGGGTTTGAGTGTTAGTGTATGTGAGTTTAAATGTTTGTAAACGCACCCACGACACAGGAATTTCTAGAAATTCCTAGTGTGGGGCAACACCCAAGACGTGCACCTCAGATTTTTCGTATTTGTACGTATTGTAAAATTATCGGTTGCTTCAGTGAAGAAAACATGGAGAGGAAATCAAAGTAGCATACCTGAGAAATATTTGGCAAGTGAAGCCAAGTCGCAGGCCCTAAAACGGTACACAAACTCGACAACAATTAGGCCAATAATCACACGAAAAAGTACGAAAGAATAAAACTTACATTAGTAATGTTAGACAGAGGCTTCATGAATGTCTTCTTAGGTACAAGATCCATAATAATTTCGTCTTCACTAGATTCAGCTTTACTTTGTGATTTAACAGGTAGTGGTTGCTCTATCTTTCGCTTTTTGGTCTCTACCAATGCCTCAACATCACTATCTTTCGTAACTATTGCCTCTGGAACAATCTGAGGAGCTTTGTTCTCAGAATCCATCTCAGATTCACAACTGGACAAGTCAGGTATCTCTCCATCCTTCTCCACAATACATAGAGTACCCTCTTCATCAAGGGCAAGGCTCTTCTCCTGCTTATCTTTCTCGTCTTGAGTAGGGAATGTAGCAATAGGCTGTCCCAAGACAATAGATGCACTTCGACAAACATGTTTGACTCTAGGTCCTTTAAGCTCCACCTTTTGTCTTTTGGGATCCTCTGTCTGTTTGGCATCGGTTTTATCTTTTTTCCTAACTTTCACCCTTGTCAACTGCCGCTTTCTACTTGCGTTAATTTCTTCAACTGACTCGCCAGAGACTGGACGGTCTTTCTGGGCTTTTTCCTGAAATACAGAGAAATTTTGTAAAATTGAACCTCACAAAAGTTAATACATCTAACATTTAACTATCAAGCAAACTATAGTCTACCTAACTACAAAAATGGAAAATCAAAAATGTAATAAATAAAAATTCACATAAATACGACACATACCTCTACTTTTTCAATTTCCTCAATCTTCTTACTCGGTTTAAGAGTACCGAAGATCTTACTATTGTCGTTGTCAGTGTTAGTTATTGCAAACACTGGTGGGTTGGTTGTAGTGTTGTTTATTCTCAGTGGGTTCGCCTGTGTCAAACAACCAGGCGTTTTAACAGCTGACCTCATGAATGGGGGCAACATTGCCGTGAGGCCAGCTCTTATGCTAGGTGGTACCTGGAATGCCTTAAGGCACATCTTGAGCCAGCATGCTGGACATCGAGCCTTGTTCGTGCACCGTAGTAGCTTCCACTGTTGTGAACGGACTATCGGTGGAACATGACAGTTTCCTAAAAATATAAGATTTTGTTAGACATTCTACCTCTTACATAAACACTTATTTACATCTGTAAGAGCTAACAGTACTGACCTTCGCCTTTCAAACACTGCATAACAACTTGACCGGTCTTCTGAGACAGCTTTTCTTTCTTTAACATTTTGGATATGAATTTGCGGCATGATTCGCATGAGTATATTCCGAATTTCCGTGCTTGTTTTACAAACCTGTAAAACCTTACAGCACCGCAAACACCACAAGTCACAGTTGTTGGTGGAACTGGAGCTGTAATCACAAAGATGTTTTTAAAATACTGAAAAGAAAGAAAGATTAATGTCAATTGAAAGATAAATACATACATGATGAAGATGTAGCAGTAGAGAATGGACCATCCAAGGCAGAAGTGGACTGTGTTGGTGGATTCAGTTGCAATCTTGCTTCTCGGAGAATGATTTTTCCTCTGAGCAACTGAGATGCTGCTGCTGCTGCTGATTTGTCTTTCTCTGGGCTGGCTGGTGGTGGTTTTTCTTCTTCATCCCCACTTGCTGGAGGAGTGGCACTGTCCCAACTATCTTCTGACTCAGATCCACTGCTAGTGCTACTAGAACTACTTGCATCTGATATGTCCATCAGTTTCCTCATTGCATGCCCAGTTCTATCTTCCTTGGGAGGTTCTGGAGATTTTAACTTTTCCATACTCTCCAGATTCGAGTTTTCATCCTGAGGTGGCTCTTTCTCATATGAGAATAGATCATGTACCTTTCTAGGGCCAACACTGAGGCTTGAGAATGTATTTGATGTTTTGTCCTTGAAAAGATTTGAAGACTTCAATGGCTGTAATTGTGTATCTTTATCTTTTCCGTTATGGTTTGTTTTATCATTGTCTTCCTCATCAGGAGTGTCATCATCATTGTGTAAGTTGTTGAAAACTAATCTCTTTAATTTAGGTTTCTTGAGCACTTTATTTGATGTTGCTGTGCTACTTGTAGTGCTTTGCTCCTCGCCATCTATGAACTTCTTGTTAGGCTTGATTACTCTTGATGAATGTGCACTTCTAACAGGCAGGACAAACTTTGCAGAGCTTCCACTCTCTTTCTCAATTGGTGAAGCATTCCTTGGAGGTGGTGACATACACCGGCTTTCACTAAATTGAGAAAATTTGTTCATTGGCTTCGACAGGGGGTTCAGATTCTTTCTCAAATAACCCTCATGGTGTTCTGAATTTGATTTTGAGCTCAAATCAGTTAACTTGGCTGGTTTTAGAATACTGTTGAATGTGGAGTATTCTGTTTGTTTCAGAGATGACTTTTTCTTTATGATGGGTATTAAAGGAGCATGATGTTTTATTGGGATCTTCTTTAGTGGGAAAAATATATCTTCACAACTTTCCACTGTGCCAAAAGTGACAGTTTTCTTCACTGGTTTAGGTTTTTCTCCTTTAACTGGTTCCATTTTGTTCTGAGACCTGGTCCTTACAGGAGATTTAGACAAATCACTGTTGTTTTTGTCCTGGATTTCTAGCTTATTCTTTGTTATTATATCTGTCACTTTATTTTGGCTAATTGCATCTGCATCCTTCTCATTATTGTTTTCTTTCTTTTCTTCCTCCTGAAACATTTTAAATTGGAATTAAAGCATCTACTTTCTTTTGTTTATTTAAACTCTTCCCAACTCTACATTGTGATTGTTTGCATAATTCCTTAAAACCTTTATTTTTTTTATGTGACCTTTATCTAAATTCTAACAAAGATGTCTGCACAATTTCACTGTAGTGAAATTGCACAAAAATATGATGTTTTAGTTGTCTCTGAGGAAGTGTGTAACCTTGAGAAATACAAAATGTTATGTTCCTAAAATGTCAATCAAATTACAATTATTTAATGAAATGTGTACAATTACCCTATTATAACCTATTGTCATCCATTTAATCACATAACACAAGTGATTTGACAGAAAAATCTGCTAAAGTGATGCTGATTTCATGTACAATGGTCAAACAAGCATCATGTTTGTAAGCACACAATTTCTCTTTATTCTTCATGTTTATCCATCCTTTTAATGAAAAGAATGTAATATTATTGCTATAAAACATCATGGAATAAAGAAATCATTGTAACAAGCTGTTTTGTAAAGTTATGGAGTGTGTTACTAGAGTTGTTAAGGTTATAATGTCGACCATCAAATGTTTACAGTTTGTTTGTAAATAATATCGAATATGCATCAGTAGTTGTAATTCTCCTATTGCTAATCATATACAACGAAACAAATTATTAACTTAAACAACTAGTTTACAATTTGTTGACATGAAATGGAACAAGCAAATGTCAAAGTACGTAGATACATACTTGACGCTCTACCAATGCGATTATCGCCTCGAATGCTACTAGTTATTACGTAAACACAACATATCCGTGTGTACACTCATATTTTAATGAAACATACGAGAAAATATTGAGAAATCACTGATTCACTACAAATAAGCTTTACCTCTTGGTCCCCAGCAAAATCATTGGCCGTAGAGCCGCGCGCTGGCGGGTGATTCTCTGGAGCAGTCTCATGGTAAACAGCTCCCGATAAAACACTAATACGTTTTCTGTTTTGGAATTTGAGTGGTTTCCCTGGGAATCTCGACCTTCCCATTTTGATGTGCACGTAAACGAAGAACACTCAGTGCGTTCCTAGCGATTGCGAGGAAACTGGCGCGCATGCTCGGGCCCGCGCGCTCCGCAACGCCATTTCACTCATTTATGCAATGTGTATAACAAATTACGACGCAGTTTTCATCGCATGTACGCTCAAACATAAACACTAACATCACCCTTCACATTATTCACTAAAACCATCACTTATCACTGTTTTTTGCAAAAGACGACATCATCCATCATTTTTAATGGTCGACTGGTTGTTAACGCCGTAGTCGTATCGCTTCCATTCAACTAAGCGTCAGCTACTAGTGAAACAAAAGAGAATGTAACGATACTCCCGATTTTACAACACTACGCGTCGGTATCACTGCGTTTTGTTCCATTTGATTATTTGTTTTATCACGAAACAAATTTAATTATTAAAATTGAATCGCCGCAATTTGACAAAGATGGCTGTTCGCCGCGCTTTAACAATAGCGTACACGAGTGATTAACGAGACGAGGCGCGAGGCCGCGGTGTGAACGACACCTGGCTCTCGGAGGCCAGTTATGGATTTTGAACCAATCGCGACGTTAATTCGGACCGGTATGAAAACAAACATGTCGCTCGCTACAGTACACTCGTTATTGTACCTCGCTACTTCTATCTATACATAGAGGCGTTTCACTCATTTTTCGTCAATAAAAAAGTTATGTTCTGCTTACGACATAAGATCTATTATAAACTGCGCAAACGGGTCGGTAACTCGGTACACAACGGTGGCATTTACTCTTTTCCAATGTTACTGGTTTTATATATTGATTGTAAAAGACATCGATTAACATTGTGAGGATGCCTGAAGTAGGTATCTACAAGACATCATTGACGAATTAATGTAGAGCGAGTTTTGAGAGCATTTAGAATGGAACATCTGCCGTCTGGGACCTTTTGACGCCTTTTGTTTGCGACATTTTAATTCAAAGCAGTCACAATTTATAGCCCCATCTCATCTTTGTTTAGCATTGGTCTTACTTATTTTTCTAAGGTAATCGTTGCTGTATCGATATCTACAATTGTACGTAGGTACGTACGATTGTACGTGGTCTTGAGTTGATACAGAGCCGCAATTATTCAAATAGTTAATTAAATTGAATTTTTACGGAGGTTTACGAAAGATATGGACAACATTCCGCGTTTTTAATGCTAATGTGTAGGTAGGACTGTAATGTCGAGAGGTCATTCATAAAATGGAAAAGTAGGTAATTCAGAACAATCCGTAGACAGTCTTTTTTAGTTCAGTACCTATTGAGGGGACAGGACTTGGAGCAGGTTTTTTGTTGTAAAGTTGACTTTATTTACCATTACTCGCATTCTCGTAAAATAAAATAACACATTCTCTTCTGTGTTGTGACTTGTGTTTATTGGGATTAATACCGAAAGGCGATTTACTTAAATACCTAATCTCTTAATAAATATATCGAAGTTAATTATTTGATTTATTAGTTAGAAGACTGAAGCATCAAACAGCAAGCCCAGCGGCAGTAGGTGCTAATGTTGTTTTTTTTATTCATCAGAATTGAACCTGTTACCATATAGTAAAAGCACGAAGACATATTTACGAAACTATTTCGCTATGTTATAGATTCATTTCCGGAGTGAAAATATATTTTTGAAACGCTTATGTAGGTACGGAAATAAGATTTAAAATACTTTAGCAACTAATAAAAAAAACCACTACTTACTTTAAAAATTTGACTACGACAAAACCCCATACATGCACTTTGGCACCTTTTAGCGTAACATTTTTAAGTATAGAGCTTCAATTTTCAATAGTTCAATGGCGCATAAGCTGTCGTATTATAGCTATGGGTGACTATACAATGTACGCGTATACCCATAGACCCGCACCCTACCCTACACCGAACGTGAACCCCAAAACTACCGGTCGATCATGCGTAAAGGGCGGAGAAGGGCTGATAAAGAGGGAAGCTTGTCGGTGTTTGAACCCTAGATACATCGCGATACCTATAGCTACAGATAAACTTATGATTTTTAAATAAAATGACTGAAAAACTTTTACTTTTAGCGGCTAAGTTTTATACTGACCTCTAGCGTAAGTTATGAGAACGAAAAGTTCCTTGCTGAAATGCTTCCTGAAATAGGCACATTGAGTACGGGCGGCATTTCCTTGGTCTTGGATCGAAGCGAAACAATTCACAGACACAATTCTCAGTAATATTCACTTAAAACTCACTTTTTTTCACTTGAATTCATATTAGCAACACTTTCACTATTTGTTTATGTTTTGAAAATAACAATCCGCGTGTAAATATTATGGTAGGAGTAATATTTACATCAGTTTCATTGCGCTGGTGTATGTGCGTGAAACTGTAGTAGCGAGACTGGCGGAGAGACGACGCGCATGTCGCGCTCGCGAGGGACACGCTTGAAATATAAAAATGGACAAACTCCCCTTCTTGGGGGCTCACCGAATGAATCACAGTAAATCACTAATCTCACACGCACTCCGGACGTTTTTTTTGTGCACGTTTTTACATCTTTGCGGTTTTGTACTTCACGATTATGAGCGGAAATGCTCCGGAGGTGATTCAAATTTGAGCGGTATCGAATTAAAATGCAAACTTCCGTATAGCTTGTAACAAAATATTGATCGATGTGACTCCCGCCGTCGGTGTTCGACATTTTCAAAGGGCCAGCTTTAGAAGGAGATAATCGCTGTAGATCACCCGCTTGCTATCCGTATTGTGCCCAAATCTGAGACCTCTTTCGTAGCAGGTAGAATTTTTTGTATTCTTTGGGTTGCATGCTAAGGAATTAAGAGTAGGTAAAAAATGACTCATGAGTTGGTTTGAAGTTATTTACACAAGTTAATATGCAGCGGACCCGAACGATCATATTGTGGTATGTAGGTATCTATTATTATATAGATACATAGACCATGCATTAATACAGTTAGGTCAACGATATTGTAAGAAGAAACGCTTGGTCAAATTTTTTTAGAGCTTCGTGTATGCTTATGGGAATTCTATAATCTCTGAGTTTATTTACCCTGAATAAATGATTACGGTACCTTATGATTTTTAGGTGGGACGTTTTATATGGTTCTGGTATATAAAACAGAACCCATATTAATTCAGCCTATCTGACCGCATGTCGGTTGAGACATTAAGATTGTGATAGGTAGTGAAAAATGATATTATTATTCATTATAAAAATTGTTGTTAGGGAACCCTTTGTGCACGAGACCGGCTCGCGCTTGGCCGGTTTATTATTATCTATAATGACATTTATATAATATCAATTAATATATAATATTTAGATATGAAGGATATTCAATGCAACGTTATATAAAAATAATTATGTAGATTAGATAAGATTTTTGTTGTAGGTTATTCCAGACTATCCAATATAATTATGTATATCAAAGGAGTAGGTAAGTACCTAGCTACCTGCAGTAAATACTACAGTAGGTAACTATTTTATGTACGTGTCGTCTTCAATCTGTATTGTATTGTTTGCATAAATGTACAGACACGAGCACTATGTTTGCACGTAGCAACTTTAAAAGGGTTTTCTACTATCATTAAGAATGTTAACTTTATCTTGTTACGAATATGGTAGGTATATTGAAAGCCATATAATTATGAAATAGGTACTTATTCTTTTCTCCAAGTTGCAATCGTTATTCGATTAGAAAGTCGCTTAAATTATTATAGAGTTAAGTATGCTAAGTTTAGTGTATTCATTTTTTGTGGTTGTGACTGTACTTACTTACATATTTTGTAAGTAGCTTGTATGGCAGTCACCTTGTATAGTAAAAGTACAATTTTATTGATTTCATGAAATATTCACCTACGTAATACTTAGCAAGTCAACGGGTAGTCTGTAGTATGTAGGTACTTACCTACATGGTAAGAGCAAAATAAGTAAAAAATTTAGAACTCGCGATATGTTTGCTAATTTTATTTCCAGTTTTTAATAACATAATAGAGATTTAAATAATTTATTTAATTTAACTTTACCAATTAGGGTTCCGTGAAAGAAACTAAAGCCCTAGAGTTTTAAGTTTTTTTGCTATGAACCCTAAGGTCTAACCTACTTCTTATTCTTAAGTTAAAGTATCCTTAGTCCTCCTATCCTTAGTAAGTAGTTATCCTTAGTAATCATCTGCCAGTATGACAGTCCCATCAAGAACGGTCCAGCGGTGTCGGATTAGCCGCAGCCGTATTTTGTATGCATTCAGTGTTAAAAGCTATTATTTTGACATTATGCACTCAAACAAAACAACTTTGCTACTCTTCAGGTTCGCATGCATACCTACTCAGTCTAAACCCGTAGACTGATTTTTTAAAAGAGAGCTAATCGCATTGATAGCATTACGTGTGACAATTGATTTTTGATGATAAAATAACGACTATTAGAAAAAAGAAAGAAAAAATAATTTGTTTAAAATTAAAGATGATAGAATTATACAATATTAAGTTGCCTTTAATAAGGAATGGTGAATGAGGTTTTTAACTTTACTGTGTAATTGAAAATATCTATGTTTACAAAGGTACTGTTATATGTGTCAACCATACGGCAGCGGATAGGTGAGCGTAGGCCTGAGTTAGTCCGGCAAGTGTTCAACGTGAAAAGAGTACCAGCGCGTACCTGCCGCCTGTGTATGGTTCGAGGTACAGCATAGCAGATCATGCTGTTTAGATTTGTACAGTTAAATTTGTTTCTAACAATTTTAAATAGTACTGTGGCTTCGAGGTAATTTCTTCGAAAGCTGAGAGGGAGGAGCTTGTACTTACTGAGTAATTGGGAGTATGATAAATACGATTTGTGGCATCTGTAGTGCATGGCACGCAAGAATTTGTACTGTACATTTTCAATTATTTCAATATATTTCTTGTAGAAAGGGTTCCATACTGACACTGCATATTCTAACTGTGAACGAACAAGCGCTTTATATAAGCATTATTATGATGAAGTTTTCTTGAAGTCAAGGGTGGACCGCATGATGAAACCAAATAGCTGGAAAGCTTTGCTTACAATTTTATTAATGTGTGAGTCTAGGCATAGTTTAGAGTCAAGTATGACGCCGAGGTCGCGAATTCAATTCAATTGAGATAAAGGCGCGTGACAAAGGCTGTAGGCGAACTTAATAACATGTTTGTTTTTAGTAAATGTTAAGTAGTTGCACTTCGGTAAACTTAGTTTTAATTTGTTCCTGTGGCAGTAGTCTGTAAGTCTATCAAGGTCATGTTGAACTGAAATGCAATCGTCGACAGTTTTGATGGACTTGTAGACCTTGAGATCATCGGCGTACAATAGAAATTCAGAATAGCGGAAACAAGTCACCTATATCATTAATAAATATGTTAAACAAGAGCGGCCCAAGGATGGAGCCTTGTGGGACTCCAGATGTGACCTCGATAACGTTTGATCTATAACCATTGATTACTACCCTTTGATAGCGGTTCGAAATATATGAAACAAACCATCGAAGTAAGTTGCCACGAATTCCGTTAAAGGCAATTTTATTAAGCAGCAGCTCGTGATCCACTTTGTCAAAGGCTTTGCAAAAATCTGTGTAAACTGCGTCCACTTGCAGGCCGTTGTCAAAACTATCAAATAAGAAGCTGGAGAAAGACAGGAGATTAGTAGTAGTAGATCGCTGTTTAACGAAGCCGTGTTGCTGTTGTATAATGACATAGTGTAAGAAAGGATATCTTTCATTATGGACGAGTCTTTCGAAAACCTTTGACAAAGTGAAAAGGATCGAGATTGGACGGTAGTTCTCCACGTTACTTTTCGACCCGCCCTTGTGTACAGGTGTGATATTTGCACGCTTCCACTCTTTTGGAAATACTCCCTCAGTGACGCACTTATTGTAAATTATAACCAAAGGTTTGCAGATGTAAGTAGCAGTGTAGCGTGGAAAATTATGCGAGGAGTGTGACAGGGTGACACCATCACAAGAAAAGAGATTTGCCTACAGCCAGCAGTGGGTGAATTCAGGCTGTGTTGATGATGATGACGTGCGCTCGTGAAGAGCTCATGGTTAGATACTAACAACCTGTTGGATCAATCTTTAGGTTAAGCCGCGCTTTGCCTAGGTTGGCCCGTGGATGGGTGTCGTTAAACCGTTAAGCGGTAGTCGTTAGAAAGCCGTTAGCCTGGCTGGAGTTTAGTCTGAAATTCTGAGAAGTAGTCTTACCAAAGGGCCGCAAGGGCTATCGTATTACCCAGTAGTCCATTACTAACAAGCTGGGCTGGGCTGGGCTGTGGACCTGTGGAGGAGGTCAGTGAAAGCCGACCACAACATAGTTAGAAAAAAGCTAGGCAGATGATGATGAAGTGCAAGTAAAGTTTCTAAATATTAAGTATAAAGAGAGACTCATAAGTAAATAATAGCAGCCGCATGAGTAGATCTTCAAGGTTTAGCAGCGCTTGCAAGGGTCAGTCCAAAGGTGGCTTGGAAAACACATTTAACTGTTGATCTAGGCTGTTATTTGTAGATCTTTACCAGTCGTTAGTCGGGTAGTCAAAAACCCTAAAGTCTAGGTAGGTAAGAGAGTTTGGAGTCGTTGTGTTGTAGAGATCTCCTGAGATGTCAGATAGACGACACTCTATATAAAATATTTACATGTACTTTGCTGCATTCGATTAGACTGAAAGCCGACTCCAACATACTAACATAGTCGGAAAAAGGATAGGCAGATGTTATAACTAAAGAAAGTCGGCGCTATTTTTTATGGAACCTGTCACATTCAGTTATTGGTTCTATTTTTCACCAACTAATTTACACTTTTAGTACCCTGAGCGACTATACCGGTGAGTAGAATACCACTTTATGGCAATATCTGGATTTCTGGAATGCGGCATGCTGTATGAATCTTTCCTTTTGGCACGGTGCCTTAGTCGAAACTTGTGGTCGAAACTAGCGCTGCCATTTTACTTACACAATAATTTTACAAATCCAGCCAACACCTACACAGCGCTCTCCATGTGCGTGTGAACTGAGGGACCACAATGGGGATACGCGACATGAAAATCCTAAGATTTAGTAGTAAACTTAAAACAATTGTAGAACGAATCTGGGAATTTGTAAACAAATATATTAATAAGTACGACCCATAAAGAGTGGTCCCTCAGTTCTCACAGACGATTAGCCAGATCTCGGAAAATAGCTTAAACAATATGGTTTTGTGAATACCGACATTTAGTAAAGAAATTGGAAAGATATTTCCTAAAAAACAGACCACAAAGCATTAAAGAGTAAAAAAATATAACGACTGAACTGTGGTCCCTCAGTCCACACAACAAAGATAAATATTTTAGTGAATATTACTGAATAATATTTATAAAAATGTTATAATTCTACATAAAGTTTTAGTAGAAGTATTAAAACATTTTGTAAAAAAAATGGAGCTTTAATATCAAAGCATTTTGAAGATAGCGATGATTAAAACTGGTCCCTCAATCCTCTTTTCAACTGACATATGTGCGTGTGCTACCTACTAGACGAGAAGAATATCAGAAAGTCTAGCGTACTTAACTTTTAGTAGTAAGTTTCTTCTAAATAATAGGTATCTAAAATTGTGTATTTCTAACCTCTTAGCAGAGATAATTTTTTTTTTATTCCTATGAAAATAGATAGAGAAGTGTGACCACACAATAAAACAAAATGTAGACAGTACTATATTTTATGTTATTTAACATAAATCATTTTTTAGACGAAACGAAAACAAGGTTGTACGACACAACTGCAACTGTATGCAATATTAAAGTTAATCCCGTCGGGATTGCCGGTTGTTCGAAAGAGATACCGCGGCCTCGGCACAAGGCCTAAAGTGAACATGGGTGGTTCTTGGTCAGTAGAAGTCTGACACTCCCTACTGCTCGATGATGATTGATGCTTTCCCATGCCCCAGAAAAATAATAAAAAACAGGTTGTAGGTACGGGTAATTTAATGCTATAATATTACATGGCTTATGTATACCTATTTAATAAAAAGTATATAACAAAAAAAAAACGATTCTACATTCATTCATTATTCGAATACCTTTCTGGAAAAGCACGTGAGATCCTCATAAATAGCTTTAAATTAATAATCATCGTAAATCTTGAGAACAGAAAGGTTCTTATTTCGAATAAAACTAATTTACATATAACCTAATAATATTTTATAACCCGACGTATTCTATAGAAGTAGTTATTAGGATAAATAAAAAAGGGAAACAAGTGCAAGTCGGACTTACACATGAAGGGCTCCGTACCATCGACCAAACTTCACATTGTTATATTGGATAATATTGAAAAATTCCATGTTATTGTAGCACCATAGACTTCTTATATAGGTTTTCCTGTAATCTATGTGTTGAACTAAATTCTGTATTTTTTTCAAAATATTAGACTTTGTAGTTTCGGCGATAAGGGGGGGGTCAATTTTCATCTATTTTCTTAAATATCTTTAAAAGTGTTTATCTTCAAGTAATAAAAAAATTGCAATCCTCACAATAAGCCTTTTCATTTGATATGTCATACGGTACAGTTTGAAAACTTGAAAAAAAAAACTGTTAAGCTCCCAAAAGTGACCCCCATATTCAAAATTCATTTATTTACTTTATACGTCCGTGTTTAGGTCATAGAAATACATTTGTGTACCAAATTTCAACTTAATCGGTTAATTAGACTCGGAGCAAATAGGCTGTGACAGACGGACAGACAGACAGACACTCTAGTGATCTTATAAGGGTTCCGTTTTTCCTTTTCATGTACGGAACCCTCTTTTTTTTTGGCGTGTGGAAAATCATCAAATAGGGGTCCCGCTCTTGGGCAGAGCGAAAGGGAGTGTCAGACTTCTACTGACTAAAAACCACCCATGTTTCTTCTTAGCCCTATATGTCGAGACCGCGGTAACTTGTGTACAAACCGCAGCCCCGACGGGATTAACTTTAATATTGCATACAGTTGCAGTTGTGTCGTACAACCTTGTTTTCGTTTCGTCTAAAAAATGCAATTATAGCATTAAATTACCCGTACCTACAACCTGTTTTTTATTATTTTTCTGGGGCATGGGAAAGCATCAATCATCATCGAGCAGTAGGGAGTGTCAGACTTCTACTGACCAAGAACCACCCATGTTCACTTTAGGCCTTGTGCCGAGGCCGCGGTATCTCTTTCGAACAACCGGCAATCCCGACGGGATTAACTTTAATATTGCATACAGTTGCAGTTGTGTCGTACAACCTTTTTTTTTTTTTTTTTTTTTTTTGGTGGGTGTAAAATCATCGAATAACCCCTCCCACTCTTGGGCAGAGCGAAAGGGAGTGTCAGACTTCTACTGACTAAAAACCACCCATGTTCCTTCTTCGCCCTCTATGTCGAGGCCGCGATAACCGTTGGACTACCCGCGGCCCCGACAGGCGTGTCGTACAACCTTGTTTTCGTTTCGTCTAAAAAATGATTTATGTTAAATAACATATAATATAGTACTGTCTACATTTTGTTTTATTGTGTGGTCACACTTCTCTATCTATTTTCATAGGAATAAAAAAAAAAATTATCTCTGCTAAGAGGTTAGAAATACACAATTTTAGATACCTATTATTTAGAAGAAACTTACTACTAAAAGTTAAGTACGCTAGACTTTCTGATATTCTTCTCGTCTAGTAGGTAGCACACGCACATATGTCAGTTGAAAAGAGGATTGAGGGACCAGTTTTAATCATCGCTATCTTCAAAATGCTTTGATATTAAAGCTCCATTTTTTTTACAAAATGTTTTAATACTTCTACTAAAACTTTATGTAGAATTATAACATTTTTATAAATATTATTCAGTAATATTCACTAAAATAGTTATCTTTGTTGTGTGGACTGAGGGACCACAGTTCAGTCGTTATATTTTTTTAATCTTTAATGCTTTGTGGTCTGTTTTTTAGGAAATATCTTTCCAATTTCTTTACTAAATGTCGGTATTCACAAAACCATATTGTTTAAGCTATTTTCCGAGATCTGGCTAATCGTCTGTGAGAACTTAGGGACCACTCTTTATGGGTCGTACTTATTAATATATTTGTTTACAAATTCCCAGATTCGTTCTACAATTGTTTTAAGTCTACTACTAAATCTTAGGATTTTCATTTCGCGTATCCCCATTGTGGTCCCTCAGTTCACACGCACATCGCTCTCCTAAGCTAAGTATTTCAAGATACACAAAAACCTTTACGCAAGCATAAAATGTGCCATATTTTTAGGGGCGAGCAACAATCAACTGCAACTAAAGTTTTTGATGATATTTGTTTGACTTAAAGGTCCCTGTAACCAGCAGGGCTATTGCGTATCTTTTAAATGACAGTGGCTATCAAATTGTCTATGGATTAACTGTCAAATTGGTTATGGTTTAGTACAAAATGGAACCATTTGACAGTAATTGTTAGGCACTATAGGTTAGCCACTGTCATTTAAAAGATACGCAATAGCCCTACTGGTCATTAAAACCCAAAAAGAAAAAAAAAAGATGACATGATTGTAACTCGAGGATTTCGCACCCTACTCAAGAAAAATACTAACTGATGACTAGGCAGCATGGTCTCAGACCTTAGCCTGTTCCGTCAGGAACTAATTTATTAAAAAAAAAAAAACGAGGATTTCGCGCCAGCAAATGTCTCAAACGTCAAATCTGGCGCGTTTTGGTCTTGCTCAGCGGCAGCACTTCACAAGTTCACAATCACATCTCTCTTTCCATTTTCGCATTTTCTTTGCCAAATATCTGGCTTATTACTTTTCAAAATTTCACGGTTTATTCAGCGAATTGTATTTAGTTTATCCAAAATGTCTACCGGTCTAGAAACTGAACTAAAATTTACACGTTTAAGTGATAATGCGTTTTCACCCATGAAAGGTTCTGAAAAATCTGCAGGATTTGATCTGAAGAGGTGATTATTACTATTGAGCGGCAGGGTATAGTGCATGTTTCCCTATTTCTAACATTTTTCTGTTTCAGTGCCTATGACTACTTAGTACCTGCACGCGGTAAGGAGCTAGTGAAGACGGATCTGCAAATCGAACTGCCATCTGGTTGCTACGGCAGAGTAGCACCCAGATCGGGACTAGCCGTCAAAAACTTCATTGATGTAGGAGGTGAGTATCATGAAACTGCCTTTTTGAGAGTATAATATCGCAAAGATAGGTTATGATTTACGAATCAAGCGGTAAAGCCATCCCTTTTCTGTGATGTTCGTATAAGACTTACGTGTAATTTACTTCGTGTTACCATCAGAATAATGCAAATTTTACATTTATAAGTTACTTGGAAAGTGCACTAAATAACAAATAGTAGATTATACAGATAATTATTTCATGGATGATAGATATGATAAATGCAATAAAGATTTGCACAAGTCTGTTCATGTACAAATTAAAACAAAAGCCAATACAAACTATATTGTTATCATGGAACAATTTAATGATTATTAGTAGGGATTTTTGTTATTTAGTGCACTTTCCAGGTAACTATCATTAGAAAGGGCAGATTTCTGTATTCAAACAATATTATAAGACGTCAATTCATTTAGGTATACAAATTTTGCTCAATGCAACTTTTTGCAAGTAGTATTCAGATTTTTTTGAAAATAAATTGTCAATACACCTTATTGCACATTTCATGTTCTATGACTCATTTACTAATGATAACATGGCGCATGGAGGTATTTCGCAATTTATCTTGTATCAAGGTGAAAAATCTTGATTTTAAATAAAACCGGTCTCTCAAAGGTCATCAAGACCTTGAGATAGTTTAATCATGTAAATAACATGCAAACTACCATATTATGTGAGAAACACCTAACATTGATATAATTTTGTTACAGCTGGTGTCATTGATGAGGACTACAGAGGTAATGTGGGTGTTGTTATCTTTAATCATTCCGACAAAGACTTTGAAGTCAAAAAGGGTGATAGAATTGCCCAACTGATATGTGAAAGAATTTACTACCCAGTCCTCAAAGAAGTCACCAATTTGTCTGAAACTAAACGGGCAGAGGGAGGCTTTGGATCAACGGGCAAATAAAAGGGTTCATTTTTTTTTCTTAACAAGGTTTAATAATAACATAAGAATTAATAGTAAGTGTATTCTAAGGAATGTCAGCTAACAGACTATCTGTTCCATTATGATTAAGTTTTGTACTGTTAAGATAATATGGTTAAAAGGAAGCTGTATAGATAACAATGTTTTACAATGTAAGAGCTGCTTGAATATTATCAGCATTGTTTAAGTATTTGCACCACTTGCACATAGTCTGTAGTTTTTCTTTACAATCATAGTTCCTAGGTTAACCTGACTAGTTTTTAAGTTAATTTTAGATTTTCTAGCACAGGTAAGTGAGCACTTCCTATTATACTTGTTGCAGAAAATATTTAGTTTAGGATTGAAGCCATTAAATTTAATGTGCTTAGCTGCTGTGTTAGTAAGATTTAATATTAGTATTCCAATGAGCGCTTAATAAAGTTCTTGGTATCATGGAAACTTTGTTTTTATGTTTATACAACCCAGTGCATATTCACAAAATATAGTTAAAAAGGTTTACACAAGGCCTTTAAAAAAAAGATATTATAACTAAAAAGGCCTTTAAAAAAAAGATATTATAACTAAAAAGGCCTTTAAAAAAAAGATATTATAACTAAAAAGGCCTTTAAAAAAAAGATATTATAACTAAAAAGGCCTTTAAAAAAAATATATTATAACTAAAAAGGCCTTTAAAAAAAATATATTATAACTAAAAAGGCCTTTAAAAAAAAGATATTATAACTAAAAATAACCTATATTGCATTAAAAATGTGTACAGACGGCACATTTGTTTATAGCGTACAAGCACCATAATAACCCTTGAGATTTATGAAAAATATTTAACCTATTATTAATAGCTTACACAAGTACACTATATTTGTATTTACAGGGTAAGAAAATTTAGATTTACATCCATATATCCCACATGTATAAAATAGAATATTAACATAATTATTTATGGCTTTCCATCTTCAAAATTATCTGCAACACTTTGAAAAACTAATTTCTGGTAAGGCTGTATTGGAGTATTTGTTGAAACAATTTCTTTGTTTCTTTTGAGGAATGGTTTCAGAAAACTCTTAATTCTGTTATCATTGTTTACACCAAAATCAGCTTCTGCCTTTTCCACTTGTTTTTCTAATTGATCTACATTGTTTTGAAGTTTATTTATCACATGGATTAGAGTTGTTATTTTCTTTGAAAGTGCTGTTATTTCACTGCGGTACTTGCTAATTTCTTCCGAAACTGCTGAGCCACAATCACTGTTCTTCAGTTTAACCATTTGCAGCACACTAGTTAATTCTTCGAGCCTTGTTAGCATATTATCAACAACATCCTGAACGGTTTGGAACCCATTTAGCACATCCAACTTCAAGTATGCAGAATAATCTTTCACCAGCTCGTCCAACATCTTGAAATTACTCGGAAAAACCAGCTTTTCCTTCAAAGTCTGGATACAAATATTCGATGACACTTACTAGCCTATCTACGAAATCTGACACAAGTTTTGATAACCCTCTAAATGACGACGGGCACCAACGTAAAACTTTTAAAAATAACTCCATGATAGAACTTGCACGTATCAGTAAATGCGTTCTTCGCAGCGACAGAAAATGTCCACTAAAACGAGGTATTGAGAAATTAGTAAATACTTTGCCTTGAATTTCCCACCTCTCTTCATCTTGGTATTTGTAACAACCCTGACATTCTTTTTCAAAGCTGTTTGCTGTGGTTATTTTATTCTAATGAAATTCCATAGAAAAATATGAGGTTATCACTTTTATCAGCATATAATGATCATTGATATTGTGGAACCCCTTATTTTTATTAAAAAAATAACATTATTTTTTCTTCATTCCCGGCAAAAAACTGAAACGTAATTATTTAGATTATTTCTTCTCTCTGGTAACACATAGTACGAATTTCTATTCGTAATGCCGGCTCTACATGGTCTACAATACTCAAGGAAGGGATGATAAAAATTCTGTGGATAGTTCGTTTAGTTCTTATAGAAAGCGTGTCGTTGGAGGGTCGTGCTCGAGACATGACAGTGTATCAACCTCACCGTGAATTTTCAAGGGTTGGATTATGTACTATAATTATTATAGTAAGTAAATATACTATAATTTCGCCGTTTGTGGATAGTACGCTAAAATACTATAATTTAAAGTTTGCTCCCGAATGCTTGGTTTTACGTCTTATGAATATTTCGTAAAGAATTTTTTAGCAGATGCAAAGATTTTTTAGTCAAATCTTTAATTATTAAAGAAATATCAAAGTCCTAGATTGTTTAGTATTTCTACATGCAAAAACAAATAAATAAATAACTAATAGTAATATTCAAGAACTGATAAACTTAGAAGAGCAGTAAATTTTGCCATAACTGGTGTTGATTTTAATGACTAATAAGTTAAATTAAAAATAATGAAAGAAGTGTACTATATTTTTTTATAATACTATCCTTTTCACATTTTTGTGCTATCTTTTTCAACGTACCTAAATCCAACCCTGCAGTGATCCATCCGGAACTTTTTGTTCACTCAAGTCAGGGACATGACCTGCATGACCGTATCAATTTCATTCCATACTTGCTTCGAATTCTTATATTTTATTTGATACAGTCGTAAAAACGCTATTAATGCGCACTGTCTATATAAACAACTTGTGATTACACTATCCATTTTTTAAAACATAAAACCTAAAACCTGCAAGCGAAAATAGGCGTCTCGACCCGGACGAATATGTGCGAGTTCATATTATTATAAAGTGCAAGCACCGATACTTTTTTGCACATAGAGAGGGAAAACGGTTCCTTCGAAGCTTCCGTACCTCGGCAAACACCTTTGCAATTGATTTATCACAAGGGGCATCGGGGTATGCATTTATTCGGAAGCATAATAATATAGGGTGACTAGAAACCAACACCAACATAGAAATTCTAGTTCGAAACAGGCAAGTCAAAGTAAAAATGATGTAGGTATCCACTTGAGACTTTGTTTGTGTTTTGGGTTTACCTGTCCACCTAGCCCACAGGTAGGTCTTTGGCGACCGGCCTTTGCCTCTCTTCAAGATTTTAAGACTACGAGAATACAATGCATATTGCATTTGATAATGGCGCACCCGCACCGTCTTTTGGTTGTCAAAGACTAACTCAAGCATTTATACTTTCATACAGTCTATATTAATTAAATACGGCAATTAAAATTAAAACAAATTTGCTTTTTTATTATAAATTATTAATATACCATATTATTTTTCCTAGAAACTATGAATGAATCTGTATAATTAACATGTTTTATAATCTGTAGTGGAGTGATCTTATCTGGTTTTTGGTTCAGTCTTTTATAGTTCACTATTTTGTGAATTGGAAAATAATTAAAATAGAATGCTTCCATCGACAGGGTATTTTAAAGGATACAATTGCCCTTTTTATGATAATGGTCTATGCGAAAGACCTTATTGTCATTTCCGACACGTTAAGAAAGAATCTCAGAGTACTACAAATGATGGAATCGAAAGTGGAGCGATATTACAGAAACTAGTGTCGGCAGCAGTACAAAAGGTTCTTCAACAGAAGGAGGCCACTGGAGTGACGCCAGCAGTGACTGCACCACAGCCAGAAAGTAATATAGTAAATCCAGTCCCAAATGTTGCCAAAGCAACATACAACCCTACGCCAATATCCGAGTTGAAAAAGATCAACAATCCCGACACAGAGGAAACTACTGAGGAGGTTGTTGAACACAGAAAGAGACATATTCCAGTACCCTATACACCGAGAAAACCAGCAGGTCTACCTCTTCAACGGCCCATAGATACTAATGGGTCCTCCAAACCTTTTATATACATTCCCCCGCCAGTGAAGTATACACCAGGTAGCACTGAAAATGTGCAGTGCGACAAATATACACCTGCAGGATCAACTGTATCCACAGAAAAGTACCTGCCGGGCACTGAGACTGAACTACAGAAATATATTCCTAATGAAGGTTCTAATAACACTAGTAAACTTAACTATGTTCCGTCTGATAAAAATACGAGTAAGAAGAAAATATTAGAATATAAACCAGCCAAAGTTAGCACAAAAAGTGAAATCCCATCAGTTACCTATCAACCAACACCACGGTCACTTGCACCTTGTTTTTCCAGTGATGAGGATGAACCTGTTCCAAAAAAAAGAAAATTATCTTCAGATCTCAATGGGCTGGATGACCTGGGGCCAGAATTTGATATTTTAGATCAAATATTACATGAAGAAAAGTCAGATCATGATAAAATTAAAAAAGATAGTTTGGGCAGTGACTTACAAAAGGTTATTATTAAAAATAGCTTAAGCAAAAGCAATGACAATAAAAAAGATTCTGAAAAAAGTGGTTTAAATAAAAGAGATTCAGATAAAAATCATAATAGTAAGTCACATCACAAAAGCAGCTCAGATAAGAAAGATAAATCTAAGTCTGAAAATAAAAATAAACATGAAGGCAAAGCAAAGAATTCAGAACATAAATCAAAACACAAAAGTTCAAGTAGAGACAAAGACGAGGACAAGGACAAAAAAGAGAAACACTCCTCTGACAAGAAAAAGCATTCCAGTTCTAAAAGTTCTGACAGCTCCAAGAACTCGAAACATAGCTCATCTAAAAAACATGACACAAAGAAGCATAGTTCTAATACTAAACATAAGTCTAAAACAAAAGATAAAGACCGTAAGACCTCCCATAAGAGTTCCAAAGAAGGTAAGACCTCCCATAAGAGTTCCAAAGAATCTAAAAAAGGAAATGAGACTAGCAAGCAAAATGAAAGCAATAACATATCTGATAATGATAATTTCAACGCTGAGGAATTGCTTGATGAAGAGTTTGATATGGAATCTGATGAAGATGCCATAGCATTGGAATGTAAGAAAATATTTGATGAATATGTTCCAATTGAAAAACCTAAAATTATTGATGATACACCTAAGATTGAGGATGCAAATGAAGAAGAGACTGTCATAGGAAAGAAAAGAATATCTAGAGCAGCTGATAAACCCATGAGAATGGCACCAAAAGCACCCCTGAAACCAGATTTTAAAGTAAGTGCAGCCCAGACAATGGCAGAAAGGCTAGCTAAAGTTCGAGAATATCATAGTGCAAAAAATACTAGTGTTTCTTCAAACTGTGAAAATACACCTGTTAAAAATAACTTCACCCCTCCAACTTCTGGTAACAAGATCCGAATAGCTCATGTGCCATATGCCTCTACTTTATTAAATGCCAAGAAAACTATTTCACCCAGTCAGTCTTCTGCCCGAAGCGAGCCCTCAACTAGTTCTACTATCACACAAACTGTCAAAAAAGGAGTTCAAAGAGTTGCTCATGTACCAAATGAAAAGTTTATTGATAGACCAGGTGTTTTAGAACCTCTTGGCTCTAAAATTGCTGCAAATATAAGATCTACATATCTAAACATGATGATAGATGAATGTTTAAAACTGTATCTTACTGCACCTGATGCTTATGCTCGAGCTCAACATGAAGAACTAAATACTAGTAAAAAATGTTCAACTGTACAAATTTACAAGAATTCTGCAGTACTAGCAGTTAGTCGTTTAAGGAAAGAGTTGCAAGAATGCAAAGGTATAAAGAAATCAGCATCTGATTGCTTAGCATTACAAAAAGTGCCTGGAGTAACACCTGGCAAACCAACAGGTTCATGGAGTATAGAAGGAAAGAATAGAAATGCAGATAACTCAAAAGAGTTTGTTGGTGCAAAATTATACAATAATATTGCAAAATGGATTCTAACTGAAGATCAACTTAAACAAAATGGTTTTCCTAGGCCTCATGAAAGTGGGCAAAGAGGCAGGGCTATCATTTATGGTCAAAATAAACAAAAACCTCCAAAAGGCTTTTTCAGGACTTGCTGTAGATGCAAAAAAGAATATATGGTTAATAAGATTGGTTTTGCAGCAACCAAGGAGGAATGTGTTTACCATCCTAATAATAAATATAGAGTCAGAGGTGAAGCAAGGTACCAGTGCTGCGGTCAAGATGGGACTTCAGATGGCTGTTGTGTAGCTCCCAGTCATGTTTATGAATATGTTGACTTTGAGAATTTGAAAGGCTTTGTAAAGACACTACCTCCAGAAACTGATAGGGATGATTATGGCATTTATGCATTGGATTGTGAGATGTGTTATACCACCCATGGTTTGGATTTAACTAGAGTAACAGTGATAAATTCTGAATGTAATGTTGTGTATGAGACATTTATTAGACCATTACACCCTATTATAGATTACAACACTAGGTATTCTGGTATAACAGAAGAACAAATGTATGGAGTAACTACTACATTACTGGATGTCCAAGCAACACTGCTTACAATGTTCAATAGTAAAACTATATTAATAGGGCATAGTTTAGAATCTGACTGTAAAGTACTTAAATTAATTCATGACACTGTCATTGACACTAGTGTTCTGTTTCCACATAAAATGGGTCCTCCATTCAAACGAGCACTCAGGAACTTATCATCTGAATATTTGAAGAAGATAATACAAAATTCAGTTGATGGGCACGACAGTGCGGAAGATGCCATAGTGTGTATGGAATTATTACATTATAAATTAAAAGAAGACCTCAAAACTAGGTAAAAAACTAAAAGCATAACTTATATTAAGATTTGTTTACACTACCTGTATTAATTTAATCTGTAAGTATAGAATACAGTTCAAGTGTTAGAAAACAGTGATAATTTATTCTCTGTCCTGAGGTACTACTCGCTAGAACTTTCGTTTATTGATATAAAATATATCAACGAAATTTATATTAAGTTAATCGACTTAATTGATGTTATTATATTTCAATAGTGGTGTAGTATATATATTAATAATTTTGTAAGAATGCACATTTCGTATAAACTATTTTTCTTATCTTATTGTTTCATTTGTCTCTGCTAATGGTGTAATCGAACCCAAACCTCACGAGAAACAGAGCGGGAGTGCTCATAGCACGCAGCACCACCGACGATGCGCTCAGCAGCACGCTGTGTCGTGCTCTAGCAAATGACGGCACATGAAAATTCGCCCACATCGCTGTCAACAGGAGAAAAGAGTCCAGAGAGCTGGCAGCATTATTGCCTCGTTGGTTGGCAGGTCAAAAGAAGAGTTGACCAAATGCTTGGCGTTATCCTGAAATACTAGGTGGGCACTTTCGGCTCTTTATGCCTAGTATTTTAGTCCAAAATGGTTCAGATACATAACTATCAATTAAGTTATAGTATTTGACCCGTTGGAGCATTTGCAGCAGCCACCCCAGCGCAGCTCACCATGCTAGATAGATGGCGAAAGGGTGTCGACGCAACTGGCATCCCACAACAAAAGCCTACCTAACTTACATGAGATTATGGCCATACTGTCTCCGTGGTCGAGTGGTTAGGGCGTTAGTCTTCGAGGAGGAATGGGACGCCGTCGCCTCCTTCTGCGAAGCAGTGATGCTGGCGAAGGAGGTGGCGGAACGCGAGAGGGAGAGAACCTCTCGTCCCAGCCGCCGCGGGAGGCGCTCCGGGCGTCGGGGGTCCCGCGATGACCTCCGGCCACCGTAGACGCGGGCCTGTGGACGGTGAGTGATGGGCTAACTCGCCGTCCGTCCGTCTCACGACGAAAACAGGCCGTGTCGACGGCGCGTTCGTGTTCCACGCGCGCCTTAAAGAGATGTCAGCAACATGGGAGGGGCCCGAAAGGGCCGACGCCTGTCGGGGCCGCGGGTAGTCCAACGGTTATCGCGGCCTCGACATAGAGGGCGAAGAAGGAACATGGGTGGTTTTTAGTCAGTAGAAGTCTGACACTCCCTTTCGCTCTGCCCAAGAGCGGGAGGGGTTATTCGATGATTTTACACCCACCAAAAAAAAAAAAGGGCGTTAGCCTTGTGACCCGTCTTGGTGGTCCCGGCCGTCAAACTATGTCCGCGGCCATTTTTTTTTGCATGGTGGGAAATCATCAAAATGACTCCTCCCTCTGGGCAGAGCGGTAGGGAGTGTCAGGACTTCTACTGACTAAACACCACCCAACATATGGGTGGTTTTAGTCAGTAGAAGTCCTTCTTAGCCCTCTGTGCCGAGGCCGCGGTATCTCTTTCGAACAATCCGCAGCCCGGGCGGGGTGTCAGGCTCTTGGGGCGTTTAAGAAACTCTGACACTAGGGTGTGTAGGGTCGTTAGACCTTACTGCCCACACGATAGCAGAAGAAGATGGCAATACTTATTGGCCTCTTCCCATGGATGTGTGCCTAGCCATTGGATTAAAGACAGCTCGACGGATGAGATAATTAATAATTATTATACATACTTATAAACAACATTTTGTAAGTAAATAATAAAAGACATTTTGTAAAACCGAAAATAATATTTTACTAGAAGACGAAATATTACACATACTTAAAAATGTCCATGAAACACAAGACATTCAAACATTCAGCGTTATTAGAAAACAAGAAAACTGCTACACATTTCAAAAATATCCATTGGGACGCTTATATTAAACACGAATGAGACTCGACCTAATTTTGTGCAGCAGAATAATAATGACAATATATGTATTAGTAAAAAAACTACTAGAGTCAATAGATAAGAATTTTGAAAATTAAAAATAAACTTGTACTATTTTAGGTAAACACTTGATAATACCACTAGGGTGTTTATTAACAATTATAATAATCCCGCAAATAATTATACATTACATTATTGTATAAGTTCATCAATAAAAAAAAGTATTCCAAAAGTTACCTAGGACAATGTAACAATCAAATTAAGTTCCAAGTTATTTTTGTGTTTGCCAAATGTGTTAAATTTGTTTAACTTAGTCCCAAAAAGACATTTCACTCATTCTAGAATTTATTCAAGCAAAGCTTAGTTAAGTTTTTATCATGTGCTATTACTTGATAAAAGTTCATACATTTTTAACTAATTAGTTAAAACAATGCATTCTATTGAAAAATATTCCACTTTCAATATAACTGCAGTTACAATAAATCATGAATAAACTATGGTAAGACAAAAGGATTAAAGTTTACTATGAAAAAAGTATTTCACACATGATACATTTGAGTGCAATGCTGACTCTATTCTTACAGTTACTGGTATGTTGTAAGATTTAATATTGTCAATTATAATTAAATTGTATAAATGTGGATCCATTTCTATCTATTACCTGTTGACTCAAATTTTGGTTCCCTATGAATTATTAATTAAATTAGTTTACCAAAACCCATACTTATTATTAATCTGGTATACTGTTGCAGTATTAGCTGTGTGTCTGATGATATATGTAATTACAATTTACATGGATGTCCCAATGAAATTTATAAGGAGGTATTGGCTGGTGACCGGCAGAGCAGGTATTGTGTACACCACATTTAATTGAGATCCAGCCCAACCCCTGCTAGTCAATAAATGATTGTTCTACACATGCTTTCACACGCTTTTCATATTCTCGCCGGTTCTCCTTATAAAGCTGTGCTGCCATAGAGTTTGCAGGTGAATTGGGGTTAGGGTCACTTAGTAATGACTGAAACAAAATAAATGATTCAACATTATGGTTTTAAAATATGAAAAGATAAATTTATAACTATATATATATTTTGAGATATAATAACTAAAGAGAACTAATACAATTGTTTATCAGACTATTATTTTACCAAGCACAAAAGTAAAGCTATTATTGGAGTCTTATAAGATTTACAACATTCAACAAAAAGCAGTTGATAATTTAGAAATGAGTCAATATTGTGAAATACTCAGGAATGCAAATCATATATCTGTAGTTATTAGTCATATGGTAAATATAGGTACTTATTTTCAAATTCAAAAATATCTCCAGATATAATGTCTGTCCTCTTTCCTAATTTAATATAAATATTTACCTGTATAGAAGTTAATATAGCTGAAACATCATATGTTGGGCTCCATCTGTTTTGCAAGATATCTAAACAGATTCCTCCATCAGCATATACATTTGGGTGGAACATTTTCGACACAAACCGAACAGTTGGAGGTTTGTTTGGGTATTCCTCTGTGAATTCTATTGTTAGCTTGAATGTGCCATCTTCAAACGGAGTGTCATGTGGTCCGAATATCACAGCATTCCAGATCATGATATTGTTGTCAGTAGGAGCACCAGATACACCAGTAGGTGGGTCCTCTTGCAAGCTGTGGGCAGTAATTATGAGTCCATTTATTATCTTAAATGTAAGCTATCTTTAAAGATATTTCATTAAAAAAAATACAGATTACCTGCTATGATTTAATTTATAATTTCATCAAAAATTGTAGTATTTAATCTAAGAGCAGGATTATTATTGTGAGATATGAGCACCAACAGAGAAAAAAATGTTTACAAAAATAAACATTTTCTAATTGCAATTAACATACAAAGCTCTCAAGTTCTCATGGAAACCTCTTTAACTTAATCAAGGTCATGAGATGACTTTTTAGGTTTTAAACAGGTAATCAGGTAAGTAAAATTGTCATCAAGGCATCTTTTACGATTTTCCATGATGACTTCATGTTTCGTTTGTCGAATAATTGAAATGTATTTGAATAACCTAAATAATGAGTAGCAACAAACGACGTTTATACATCGAGTGACGTAGCTATGTCTACTTATAGCGTATCCTACTATCTGCGTGCGACACAAAGAGTTCCACCGTCTTGCGACTTCTGTTTATAGTGGAATTCGAAATATAGAACAGAATAGAAATCAATTAAAATGACTGTGATGTAATTTGATGAATCAGCACTGCACTTTCGCACAAAGGAAATTTTGTTGAAAATGGCAACTAGGGTGCATAGAATCCATTGTTTTATGCAGATGCTTTTGAGAACGTGAGAAATATTTAGATACACACCGTTTGAAATCTCTCATTAGGCGTCTTCTGGCTGGAGTTGACATTTTGGTTTCAAGCACAAGCCACTAATTTGATAAAGGTAACGTTTCTGATTCTGATGTGTTTTTCGTATTAAACTTTTCATACGACACAATTCGTACACTATGTAGGTTTAGCTTGTACACAAAAGATTCCGTTTTTGTCGTTGTGTAGAAATTTTTGTCGTCACGGCCAGCGAGATGGTTGTCAGATGACCATGAAATTAGCAATAAAAAACCCTGCAAGTGGTCAATACAGAGATGTCAAACTTTGTTCTGATTTGCGTATAACTTCACTCCGGGTGATATTCTAGCTTACTAAATATTTTTTGATGAAATGTAAAGGTATCTCCGCACAGATCTTGTGCGGATATTTTAATTTTGAATGAGTTAGATGCGCCCACCTCTAGCTTTGCTGTCACTCAAAATGTCAATTGTTTTATTGTTGTCATTAAATAAAATCTCCTGCTAAATGTCAAGCATCTAATCTCGAAAAATAAATTATTTGTTTTGCTGATTTAATTTGGTTTAAAACTTCTTTTAAGAGCTAAACCTATTTTACGTTCTCGTGTGAACCGTATACCCTTCTTTACGTACTTAATTTGTGCATAAAATAATTTGACTTGTTTCAGTCGTAAGATAAATACAATATTAAAAACAATTATCAGATGTTAAAGCTATTTTCTATAATGTTGCAATTGCTTCTTGGATTGCATGCACGATTGAAATTATAAGCTACAGATTTTTTGTACCATCCCTCAAGATGAACGTTGGTAGTTCGAAAAAGATTCTATTCAATAAATCTTCTGTAAGTACATTTTTCATAGCATGTTTTGAATAATCTTTTCAATTTAAAGATATACATAGTCTCTAGCTCTACGTCCTGACGTCTGACGTGCTACATTCAAGCTACTTGTCAATAGGACTCGAAAGAACCAAATTTGAATCCATTGCATTCATATCATGCCATTGGAGGTTGCAATATGTTGTAATAAGGTTTTTTTTGGCAAATCTACACATGTCTTTGTAGACAAGTTAAGATAATTTACAACAAAGACAACATTGATAGAATGACTCGAGAATCAACACACTGCAGTGTAAATATCCCTTTACCCTATAAATGAGTTAATTAAAATCATCCTGTGTATTTTCAGCTATTCAGCCTAAAAGCTGAGTTATTAAGAAAGCAAGAGGAAGTCAATGAAAAGAGACAGCTGCCACAACACAAGCTTGAGAATTTCAAGCCTCCTTCTGCCAAAGAGAATCATCGTGATACAGATGCAAAAAAGGAAAATAAAAAAACATTCAAGGACAGTTTGAAAGCAATTGATACTGAAGAGTTAGAAGCTTGTAGGAAATCAAAGTGAGTTATGATTAAAAAAAATGTAATAATGTAAACTCTTATAGATAAATTAAGGCCTTAATTAGTCTAGTGTCCAGAAGCGTAACTTCTGAGCATGAACTTTCAAATCCCTGGTTGTGCAGTTTTATTATGTTTTATAACTAGGAATTTGTTAGTAGTAGGCACAGAATCTGAATTTGTGGCCTGTTGAACGCAATTGTGGCCCGCCACCTCAATTTTTTTTTTTAGGATTTTTTTTTTCAAAAATAATTAGCAGAATGTGGGTGTACTAAGGTACACCATTGCCCAACCCCTTGGGGATGACAGGTATGATGTTATGATATGATGATTATAAAAACTATTTGAACATAATTGTTTTGGCCTGTTTTAATATTTGCTTGATTAATGTTTCAGGCTAGCATTGGAGAAGAAAGCTGAATTATATGAACATTTAGCAGATGGTGCAGGAAACTCACAGCTAGCTGGTCGATTTCTTGTTGACTTCAATACTAAGAAGCAACAGGAGCCTGAGAAAGTACCGGAAGAAGAACCAATTGAACATAAGAATGGGAGTAATGCCAATGAAGATGAAGATGATGAATGGTAAATTTTTAAATTGAATTGAATTTTTTAATTGATTTTTTTTTTTTATTTTTATTGATTGAATATAAAGAGTAAAGTTAGAGCCTATGCTGCAGTAACAGCAGACCTCTACACCTAGAAAATAAACGTTGAATGTACAGTCACCTGCATAATTGCATAGATACCTTAATGTGTATTTTCCTGTGAGTGTTTATAGTCGATAACTAGTTTACGTTAGGTGGCGTCATTTACCGCTTCACACGATTTTAGTTCTGAATTGTCCATGCATTTTTGCAGGTGTCTGTACATCTACTACATTCTGTAGAATTTCTTTAATAGATTTTTAACTTTATCTCTAAAGCATGAGGTTCAAATTTGATTTGAGTAACTTGAGGTGTGGTGTCTGTACGTACATGCACTGCACTGTGTTTGCCAAAATGGTCAATAACAATGAGTTGGTTTGTGCATTTGGGCCTTTAAAGTTGTTCTTAGGATAGTAAAAAGATCAAATCAAATCATTTATTGCATGAAACATATACACATAAACACTTATACATATACACATATAGATGAAAAAATACAAATAATAGGCCTCGACATATAGGGCTCTGACAAGAGAAGAGAGGAAGTCTGACACACCTTTCGCTCTGCCCAAGAGCGGAAGGGGTTATATGATGATTTTCCACCAACCAAAAAAAAAAAGCTATTAACTTTCCCTTATTTATACTATTATTAAATTAACTAATCAATGTTTCAGGACTGAGTTCACAGATTGTTTGGGCAGGACAAGAAAATGCCACAAATCAGATATTGGAATGTTTGTGAAAAGGGATATTGACCTTATGAGGGCCATAAATAGAGACAAACCTGGCTCAAATGAGGAACAAGTACTTCAACCAGAGGTAAACAAATAAAACTTCTATTTCAAAATGTATTTGTCCCAAATGTTACTGTGAACTTTGGAACAACAAAGTTGTGGAGTATAATTATAACAAAAAGTTTGCTCCAGCTGATTTGGGTTATGGATAGTGATAATTATGATGATAAACTTCAAACTCAGACCAAGAAAAAAACATACACATTTCTACTTGTAGTAGCGTGGTTTTTGTGGCTTCACTGTTGGTGTTTGCGGCGCGTCGTCTATCTTTTTTTCTTGGTCTGAGATTTCAAAGTATTTTTTTCAAGCAAACCTTAAATACCGTTGCTTTGGGCTATAGAAACCGGCCATAAGGATGAATTTTTATATGACGCCAACGCCCCCTTCTCTCGTTTTGTTATAAAGTTTATTTATTTGGATATTGACAGGAAGTGGTGCAGCATAGCTATATACAGTCAAAATCTGTTATAACAACTTTTATTTATTTATTTAGTACATGGAGAACTTCAGCTAATAAATACAAACAAAAAGAAGAAATCATAGTCACCAGAAAGCCAATTACAAGTCTTTTGCGATCATAATAACCATTGACATAATTGTTAACAATACAACTCTGGTTGTTCTAAAAAACACAATTATCCGAAAATATTAGTTTAATAACGATGCTCAATGAGGTATGGTATGTCGTTTAACAATGTCGCAGCATTTTTGTAAGGCGATCATATAGCATTCTGCCGGCAGAATGCGGTATGTTGTTCTAAGTGATGTTGTCGTATACGGTTTTGACTGTATTCACATTCACAAGCAATCGAATCGAAACCGAATCGAATATATCGATAGAAAGGGGTGTGCGGGGGAGGGGGGGGGGGGGTTGGCGTTTGCCACGCCGCCGTGTCAGACCATACAGGCTAGCTGAATTAGTAAATGATTTGTCGTATTCACAGGAGACACCTATAGTAGTGAATGAGAAGCCACTGTTAGTTCAAACTACAAATGATTATCTGCAATCTCTACGAGACAAATGGGAAGAGAAGGAAAGGGAAATGCTCGCAAAAGATAAAGATATACATTATCAAGACTTGCTGTTTGATGGTCTGTAACTCTTTTTACGTAAATTTATTTAGCGTAAATATTGGTAGTCATTGCAAATCAGAAGTGTATCGTCATTCAACATTTATGTTGGTCAACATAATGTTTAAATCGTATTTATCGAGGCGCAGTAACCAAATGTGACGAGTATTTTTACCCGACTGCAAGGAAAGGGTAATGTTTTTAACCAACTTGTCATGTAATGTTTGTAACTGTCATCAATTTGTAATCAGAGCCCCATATTTTCTCACGAACGCAGTTACTGTTATAGAATAAACTAGCTGCGTTTACTGCTTTTTTGCACGTAATCCTAATCTTTTTTTAAAAATAAAAGTAGCCTGAGTTACTTTTTATAACACCAGTAATCTTCCTGTAAAGGTCCCAGTTAAATCGGTTTAGCAGATCCACCGACATAAAGACCGTATATACTTTCATCTGCATTAAAAAAAAAACATTATTTTGAAATTGCACACAAACACTTTAATTTTATTTATTTGCATAGACTAACATTTAATAAAGGATATTAACCAAACCCTCAATAGATTAGCTTCTAAGAAAAAAAAATCTTTACAGAGGCTCGAATCCATGGCGTCGGTTACTTTTCATTCAGTACCGACGATGAGGAGCGTAAGAAACAAATGGAAGAGCTGATCAAGCGGCGCGAGGAAACTTTGAGAGCGCAGAAAGATGCTGAGCAGGTGCGGAAGAAGAGAGATGAGATGATTGCTGCAAGAGTGGCGGCTGCGCGTGCCAGGCAGCGAGCTAGGGCCGGCTTGCCGCCAGAGGAACCAGCTACAGGTGAGACGAGATTTAAAAATGATCTGGTTCTAGATGAGGGTAGGTATAGTTGTAGTACTATGAAACCTTTCAACAACATTTCTAAGAAAAACTGCAAGAAATACAATGTGGCGACGGCATAATAAAGCCTTATAAAAGAGCTTGTTATTTATTATAAT
Organism: Diarsia rubi; assembly: GCA_932274075.1. NCBI lineage: Eukaryota > Metazoa > Arthropoda > Insecta > Lepidoptera > Noctuidae > Diarsia > Diarsia rubi. The sequence goes on along the minus strand of OW026433.1, from coordinate 10,365,661 downwards.
GCGTTACTCAGTTTTTAACCGATGGGGAAGAAAGGTTCTCGAGTGGCCACCACGAACCGGAAGACGCAGCGTTGGTAGGCCTCCCACCAGGTGGACCGCCGACATCGTGAGAGTTGCGGGCAACTCTCACGATGCAAACGGCAGGCTGCCGTTCTGTATGTCGTTCTAAAATTATATATTTCATTCCAGAAAACCAAAAAGACTTCAACACCTGTCTCCTAGAGTTCTTAACCCAGCAAAAGAACGAAGTGGATGCCAAAGCGAAAGAAGAAGAAAAGAAACTTAAAGAAGAACAAGAAAAGGAGAGGCAAAAGCAGCGCGAGGCGTACGTTCGAGAATGGGATATTGGCAAGGAAGGAATAGAAGGTAAAGTGAAGAAATTTAGAGAAATGAGCCAAGAAGAATATGTCGATCAACAGAGAGATAAAAGGATCAAAGAATTTGCTCCTCCACAAACATCCACTCATGGCAATTCAAATACATTTGACGATAAAGGAAACAAGGTGGGCAACAAAGAAGCAACTGCTACTAAAACTTGGGCAGACGTGAGACCTAAAGCCAAGACTCCACCTCCTCCCGAAATAGGTGATCTTAGTGATATTCCACAAAATAAAGGACTATATTTCACATCATCGACGAAAAATGATGGTAACAGCATTAAATATAGAAATTTTGTAAAGGCCCAGGAGCCAACCCCTATTGTTGATGAATTAGAAGATACAGACTCAGTAGCAGTTAATACAAGAATAGAGAAAAGAAAACACGATTCGGATACTATGGAAGTACCGCCACCACCAACATTTGAGTATTATGGTCCAACCATAAAGCAGACAAGGTTTGAAAAACCTTTCGAGTCAGATATAAGAGAAGCATACAGCCAAGGAGCTAAAAGTCTAGAAACGAAGTCGACTGGTCGGAAGTTGCCACAGCATTATGATTTTACCTTTGACTAAAAAACCTAACATTCCGGGTTCGATACCTTGTTGAGGGCAAGATGTTTTCAGCAATGGCTCGTAGAGTATACATGCGTCCAGAAAATGGTGGTAGACGCGTCCTATCATGGAACTTAAAACATTAATAGTGAAATATACACCTGTGTTGTTAGGTCGTTGTATTGTAAGTTACACAAATAAAACAACTAAGTTTATCTGTGCGTATTTATTTTTTGTGCCAATGCCAATCACATCTATATAATCTCTAAAAAATATTGCAGAAAATATTTACAATTTGTCTATGCTAATATCACATGGAATGAGCGCTACTATTCTACATTTAATTTCTAACAATTAAAGCTTCACTTACAGAGATCAACTTTTGACAGTGAATAATTCGAAAAGTATTACAGAAAAAAATGTATTTAAAACTTATACATAATTTAAAACTACACCGATGGCTAATGTAAGAACGTGTCCATGGATTCGCACAGCGGTATTGTTTTTTGGTTTAGCTGTAGTGCTTACCATCAGATAAGGAGTAGTTTTAGCTGTAGTTGTCTCCTGTTGAAGAGCTCCTATTGTAGGCGACTGTACAGTCGGCTTTACTTTATTTTCATTCATTTTTACTTCGATTGGAGCAGCTTTTGTAACTGCCGTGGTTGAATCTGCAATTGTTTTTGATTCTATCACTGCTTTAGTCATGACTTCTGGAGTGGTTGGAGCATCTGGGATATTTCCATTGGTACTTGGCATGTCCGGTAATTTTGTCTCATCTAAGAGTTTGGTTGCATCGCTACTCATTATTAAAATTTCAGTTTTGAGAGCCCTACTTTCAATATTAGAACTCGGAATATCTATTTGAATGCTAGTTTCATTCATTTGACCATCGCTGGTCTTAATAACTTCATTGATAATAGGGCTATTGGTTGTAGCTTCGTTGTTCTTAGGTTCGACGTCTGCCAGAGTAGTAGATTCAATCATTTGCGTTTCATCGCTTTTGACATCTGGTGGTGCAGTATCTGCTGTTGTATCAATATGATTATTCTCGTCTTTGACATCTGGTGGTACAGTAGCTGTTGTTGTATCAATATGATTATCCTCGTCTTGTATATCAGCCTCTGCAGCAGTTGTAATGGGATCGTTTGTTGGATTTTCGTCTGCTTTTACTTCAGCTTCATTGCCTTCGTTGTTATCTGTTAAATTGTTTACAATATTTTGATTTTCTTCGATAGTGGTGTTTTCTATCTGATTGTTTCTGTCAGTATTCATGTTTATAAAGCCACCATTCTTGAGAGCTCTTCTGTTTCGTTTGTTTTGTGTCCTAGCCACTAGTTTAGCTAGTCCTGCGAAGGCATCAAGTTCCCGTTCTGTATTGGGTCCGTTGCAGAGGTCGCCTCGACACGGGCAAGACATGCGCCATGTCCTGGTTGAGTTGCAGTACAGCGAGTAGCATTCATCTTGGTATAACTTGACGCAGTATCTCGATTCTATGTAAGCTGTGAAAGTTTAAAAAGACTTATTAGTGTCTTAAAAATAAATTATCTCGTTGTGCATGTTTCGTTGGTCCGATTCTCGGGTTGGGCAATGTGTTATTTGGTTTTATCATCAGCAATTTCTCAATAGGTCTGGATTTGCGCCCGGTTGATGGCAATAGACTCACTCCCTATTATATGGAACTTAACTGATGAGATGTGGGTGTACTCATGTCTCGTCACTACCATCACTACATATTATAAAACAAAGTCCGCCGCGTCTGTCTCTCTGTCTGTTCGCGATAAACTCAAAAACTACTGCACCAATTTGCATGCTGTTTTCACCAATGGATAGAGTGGTTCTTGAGAAAGGTTTTAGTATATGAAAGTTTTCGAAATTCAACCCCTAAGGGAGTTAAATAGGGGGTGGAAGTTTGTTGGACTATTTTTCAATATCCACGCGGGCGAAGCCGCGGGCAAAAGCTAGTATTTAATATAAGTAGATACTAACGCGGTGCCGTAGCCACGACAGCGCAGTACGGGAAGCCAGGGTCGCAGTCGGTGAGTTCTGTGTGTGGAGCGCTGCAGGGCGGCGCGCGTTGACTACGGTGCACCTGTTCCGCCAGCGGGCCGCACCAGTAGCAGCGGCGGCCCTCGGCCTCCGACGATACTAGAACATTTAAAGCAGTATAGACAACACAAGACCTAGAAAGGCGTCAAACTCAAACTCAAACTCAAAGCATTTATTTCAATTAAACCATTACTGGCACTTTTGAACGTCATAAGAACAATTCATAAAACAAAACTACGAGTGCAATACGTCATTCCGAAAGCCACCACGCCGAACCACACGCCGCCGAATGCCCACTGCGAGCACGAAAGCACGCAGCGACGCACACCGCAACATCGAATGCACGAGACCTCCTGATATTTATATATTAAATTTGTATATTTCTATTTAAATATAAGTAAAATTATTATAGAGGTCAGTCGTAGTCGCATGCCACTGATACCTGATGCTCTTTTATGGCGTTTTCATTGTTACAAATTCAATATATAAATATCAGACAATAATTATTTTCTTGTTTTCAACTTTTAAGACTGCGGTTTGTAGTCGGGTTTTAGTTTTTAAACTTATTTTTTTATTTGTCCGATCCCTTTTTCATATTATGATTATTATGATCTGCTAAAGTGGCCATTTTAGACCCCCGATCCCCTGGGCCAAAAGGATTAGTGTGTGCGTGAAGTCCTATTACGAGGAATACACAGCTCTCAATCCAAACTGCAATTTTATTTTGAGAAAAAACCAAATAGCACTTAACTTAATCATTCGTCCAATTCGGCAGTATTTAGGTAGGTACGAGTAGGTACTTACACTTTTAACTTGGTTCTCGCCGAGTGCGAAGTTTGTTAATTAACATTTAATTGTGTCCTCCCTTTTTAATTTTCTAAAGTGGGTCGCATCTGCACTCCTGGGTGTGATTTTTATATCTTTTCATTTTGATCCTAGCTTTGTAGGTAATATAGTTCTCTTTGAATACGCAGCGGAGTTGGTGTACGAAAAACACGATTACGGAGCATATTTATTTTGCCTCGTTGGTTTAGTAGTTGCAAGCGTGACTGCTGAGCATGAGATCCTGATATTTTTTTATCACATATTCTCAAGGAGTGTCGGTTTGTGCCCAGTTGATGGTAATAGGGTCACCGCCTTTTTCGCGGGACTTAAAATAACTGAAGAAATGTGGGTGTGCTATTAGGAACATCTCTGGCTAAACTTTCGGTAACAACAGGCGTTATATTATGTCATAACTTTTTTTTAACGTGGAGAGTCAAAATTGTGGCAGAAATAATAATAGGCACTATACATTTCCTAATTTATACCACGACACAAAAAAACCTTACGTTAAATTGTATCTATGGACTATCTAGTACCGTAGCCTCTATAGCACATAATTCCCCAAATGATTCAACAACAAAACGCCAGAACACCTACTGATTAATGTGCCTATTACCCAAAACTAGGACATCAATGTTGGAAATTAGGTTACCGCAGTGGAATTGTCCACGTGTACAACGTATATGTCCTGTCCTGTTACTGCCCCAATAGCACGTTACTATATAATTCAGTCGCTACTGACCGGTGGATATTGTGGATAGCACATAATCATTAATTCACGTTGCAGCTACAGCTGGCTTGTGTTCTGTTGATTACTCTTCGTGTATGCCAAAGTAAATGTTTGTTGTATGTATAGTGTGTATTACATATGACTCAAATATGAGTGTATGGCCAGAGATCATGTAGTACATTTGTATTTACCTACTGGTATGTTTGACTACAATCGACTAGGAGACGATGGATTGATTGACTGTATTACATTACTTCGAAGTTAATAACGTAGGTAATCATTATAAATATAAATTAACGTTTTATTAAATTAACTTTCGGACAAATGATAACGATTAATTATCATTTAGTAATGTCGACTTCGGTTGAATGAAAGCTTTAAGCAGTTCGTTAAAGTTCTAGTCCTTAAAGTTTGTCAAGTTACATTCACAAGGTAAGGTAAGGTTTTAGTAGGTAATGACTTTCTCATTCGCTAGGGGTTACGATCGCTTTTTGATTGAAATGATCTAAGCGAGATAATTTCTATCAAAGCAACAAGAACGACATGCAATTTGTTCGTTAAATATATGTACATAGTTTGAAATATTGTCAACCACTGACGAATAATAACACATTTCTGGGGTCGACGGGTCGACGGCGTCAGTAATTTCATATGTTTTTCACAAATTCCAGGAGGGACGCGAGTACGCGACTGCGGTCTTTGATAGGTCGATTATTCGCGTCAGTTTCACAATGGCTCCAAACAACTTAGAAATCACATTAGCTATCACACATCAGCGTGTGCCACGTAGGTATATCTATCTCATTCGGTCACCTGAAAGCGTCATTTTTTTTTCAAGCATCCGTTTCCTTTTTGAGTTGCAATTTTATGTGACTGAAAGTGTAAAAGATGCCAGAAAATGCTGATCTGTGTGTGATATTGACAGTATACTAGTATAGTTTTAGGGTTCTATTAAAATTTACTAACACGTATAATATTTCTAAGAGCAGCGGTGGCCCAGTGGTGGCGGCCCCGACTTACGAACGTAGGTCGTGGGTTCGAACCCAGGCAGGCACATTACTTTGTGTAATTTATTTCTCTAAACGTTGAAGGAGAACATCGTGAGGAAACCGGCATGTCTTAGACCCAAAAAAATCGAAGACATGTGACATCTACCAATCCGCACTGGGCCCGCGTAGTAGATTATAGCCCATTCCCTCTCAAAGAGAGGAGGCTTGTGTCCCAGCAGTGGGAACGTTAATAGGCTGTTGATGATGATCTCTAACAGCCAAAGTTGCCAAACATTGAAGAAATGTTATGTTTGTGTCATATCTTACGTTTTTTCAATTACGTCACCTAAAACGGCGATTTCGACACTTTTGTTAATATCTTGATTCTTTACATCAAATGTTACTCTGTCTACGATGTTTTTATTTAATGTCAGCCATTTCTAGGAGTTATTTATGTCGTTGGTGACAACAGAAATAGACTGATAAGTCATCAGACTGGTAAGGTCACACATTGAAGCCTAACAAATGGTCACAAAAAGTCAATAATGAGTCGAAGTCGAAGGCGTGAGTTTATGTCAAGGTCACTTCGTTAATAATTAATTAATTACTGGATGGGTAATCATCAAATAGGAGCTATTTGATGATTACCCATCCAGTAGTCCCGCTTTGGGCAGAGCAGAAGGGAGTTTCCAGACTCTTACTGACTAAAACTCATCCGTGTTCCTTAATGCCCTTTGCATTCCAGGGCTGCTAACTCTTTCGAACAAAGTTCCACAACACCAACGTAGACCTAGGAATCTAATAATAGGACAAGATTGAGATGAGATCTGGGGGTCTAAAACGGCCATTTTATCAGATCATAATGTGAATTGGGTTAAAAAGCGTAAAATAGACCTTTCATAATAATAACTGCGTCTGTGACCGCGTGTGACGACACAGACGCAGTTACTATTATTAGAGGTCCATTTTACGCTTTTTAGCGCAATTCATATTATGATCTGCTAAAGTTGCCATTTTAGACCCCCTGACATCCAGTCTTAATAAGGGGCGTCGTATTGCCCAGAACTAATTAGGTCGTGGAGGTCAGTTATGGCAGTCGATGGAATACAGCCTCCAACATAGCAGGGATTAGGCTCGGCATGAATATTGCAATAGAATTTATTTAAAAAATTCACAACTAAAGCAAAAGTGTGAACTAGATTAAAAATAATATAGTTACAACAAAAGCACCTACGAAGCAAAGTTTATTTGAATTTAAACAAATGATTGATTCCGAGAACTAAGCGTTTATTTCTTTGTATCAGTATCAAAGGAGAATGCAATTTGTCGTGAAATATGTGTCATTGTATTATTCGTAAACGTTCGTGGGAGCAATCCATATGTGGTGAAGGACGCGGCAAGCGTTGAATATCTTATGATCTACGTCAAAACAGACAATTTTAATAATGTTTAATACTAGACGTTTACAATGACGTCTTTTAAAATGAATAATCAATATTTTCAGAGATAGAAAATCAGAGTAAATTGTGTAAGTTAATATACGCGGTTTAAGTATATAGATAATTATTGAAAAGGGTTAGGAATACTAATGATTGAAATCATCATCATCACCATCAGCCTAGCTTTAGTCTGCCTATCTAACCTCCAAAACAAAGTTAAACTAAAATAACACCACAAAAATATTTATATTATGTCATAGTAATGTTCGTAAAAGCTTCTAGATCTGTAAAACGTTGAACACAGAAGCACATCACGTTACCGACAAATACAAACGAAATAGCTCGATCTAGCTAGTAACAACAACACTCAACGTTTATTGCTAAAGTTTCCACTTTATTAGAAATGCGAAAGTTAGCGAAATAATCTCTATGAGTACTCACCACATAGCGAGATGAAAACCACGGCACTCACGACAATCCTTGAGAGGCGGAACTTTTCGGTTGGCGGCATCTGAATTCAAAACTTTCATGTTTTATTACATTCTTTTTGGTTATACTTTACCACTACACTATCGAATAAATACCTTATATTTTTTTTTTAACTGTGAAATAAAATAAAAGTGACACAGAAAGAGCGAAGTCGTGTATATGTGTGCAACGTCTACGCGCCGACTATTCGAACTTCGTAGCGGCTCCTCATAGGCCTACGCGGCTACGTAAAGGCCCGTTCATACACGTCACACATAATCGTAGCAATCAAACATGGAAAATGTATACGATGTCAATGATAACGTTCTGTTGGTAGCGTGACATGGTCTTAATGAAGCATAATGTTATTTTGATGTTTTATTGTGTCTATTAATTTAAACTGCTCACTATAATTTTCATTCAAAAACATAGTATTGTTTATTGGCTGTTATTTAGATGATTTTTCGAGTTTGTTTTTATTTATTTTTTTCTGGTTATTTGGATTATTATTTAGGTGATACTTAAGTGCCAACGTCTTTACAAACGTGTCATAATCCTTATACAATCAATTAACGTACAATAAATACATTAATTATTGTTAACTTAACCTTCAAGTATGTGTGTCAGCTATCGTAGTTACTCGACCTACTATGAAAACAAAAATATTTTTTCTTGAACAAGTCCGACACTTTAATTTGACGTCAAAATCTTAGTAAAATAGAGAGAAATTCCTTAGAGAGTTCCTAAGTTTTATTTCTAACATAAAAATACCCTGAAGCGATTTTGCTTTGGTCTAGAAAGTTTGTGACATTAGCACTTGTTTGTTGGGGGAGAAACTTCACTATTTCAGCGATTATGATTGGACGGCGCTGTAGCAACAAAACCTATATTTTATCGAACTGTGCGAAGCCCGTATATTATTGTAAGACATAGCCATTTTCTCGGTTGTTTTCCCCGACATAAAGTAGCTTCTTAGAAAATAAGGTCGCTCTTTAGAAAATACGATCGAGCGGGGACAATAAATTGAGGCATGAATAAACACTCAAGAAAATAAATTACTTACCTAACGGGAGAGTGTTTAGTACAGTTCGGTTCGGTCAAGTCTTACAGGAGAAGCAGGATATGTTGCGTTAATTGAATTATGGCCGGTGGTGAACTGACACGTCATCGCTCTTAAAATATTTAATTTTATTCGAAATGTTACTGTTCTTGTTTGTAATAACGTATAGAATAGGTCTGAGTTGTGTGGCCTAAGTGTATACCTACTCTAGTACAATAATTTATTCATAAAACCGTCTTTTAATCGTACAAAACAAGTACAAAGTTATTATAGTTTCGTAATTATGATTCTGTCAACTGTTCTATAAAGTCTTCTAAAATTACGTTATTAAAAAACAACTTTCAAGTTGTATAGATTTCAACGAAAGCTGAACAGGCTTTGTCCTTTATCCCCCTGTAAAATATTATCAGGCAAAGGGAGAAGGGTGAAAGCGAGTTTTCGGAAGCTGCAGCCTTATCTTGCTTTCATTCAGCCGCATTTTGATGGCGTTATGGTGCACACACATCTGCCCGAAAAGTTTTACAAAAGCGAGGATTGAATACTTTTATACACTGACGATGTGTGCCTGCCCTTTTAGTTTCCCGTAGTAAAACTGTGAATACTGAACGTGTGGGCTTATCAAGTCACTGTCTGTCGAAGTGTCTACCTGTCCTGATGTCACTGCTCTCTTCCCATTTCTCAGACCTTCCGATATAGACAGGTGATTCTAAGCCCGCTTCGCTGAACACGGAAATAAAAGCACAGATTGTAGATTCTGTATTTATGGACTTTTAAATGTGGTTTTAAATCCAAATGTAAAGTAAAATTTTACGATGTTTCCGATACTCGGAAATTCAAAATTATTTATTGGAGTGAATGTTGTACAAAAGATGATGAAAATAATATGTAGTACAATGTCACATTTCCACATAAAGTTGCCATGCAAACATTAACGAAAAATATTATATTATTAGTTTAATTCGTCGAAGTGGGATCAGCTGAGCAGCAATGCATTACCTGCGGCTGGGGTGTTAAACATTCACGTATTGTGTAAGTTAATCTTAAGAGCAGTTCGGCTTTGTGTGGAACTGCGAACTGTGGATGTAGGTCATCGTTGCAGCCTGCAATGCGACGCCACCGCTCATCATAACGAACGTACTGCTGAATTTTTTATAGCAACGACACGTTCGGCCCGCTCCCAGAGACATTCAAGAGTCATCGCTTCGTGTATTCTCTTCTGTAAATATTTGTGAATAAAATATGTGTGTGGGCTATGTGGATGTTGCTTGGTATGTACAAACTGTACATAGCATGTTCTCAGTTGCGACGAATTTATATAGAGTTGGTATGCGGTATGTGTAGCTTTCAAACATCATTGTCATAATACTAGGAGCTGCATTTCTTGAAAGCCTAGGCCAGTCACTATTAGATGTTATGTAAATGATTTTAAACTGAACGAATTTACTTGAACTTAGTTACTTGTCAGTGGTAAGCGGGGACGCAAATCTGTACAAATAGTGTCATTTATCGCGCGTCTGTAACCCGACACCCACCGGTGACGCTTCGCCGCCATCAAATGAAGATGGAACACTCGCTCGGCGACCCTTGAAATAAATCTTTCTGTAAAAGTTTCACTCGACGGATTTCGTTTGAAAAAATTCAAGAGAAAACTCTGTAAAAATGTTCTGGTTACATGTTACGAGTATTTTCGTTAGAACTTTATCTAATTAATTGTTTGATGAATTATTGTGTGTAGTCTTAAATTTAATTAGGTATTTATGTACTCTGGAGAGCAGTGGTGGCCCGGTGGTGGCATCCCCGACTTACGAACAGTTTGTCGTGGATTCGAACCCAGGCAGGCGCATTACTTTTTGTAATTTATTCATCACCACTGCTCTCGAAACGGTGAAGGAAGATATCGTGAGGAAACGGCATCTCTAAGAACCAAAAAATCGAAGATATGTGACATCTACCAATCCGCACTGGGCCCGCGTGGTCGATTATAGCCCATCCCTCTCCTAGAGAGGAGACCTAAGTCCCTGCAGTGGGAACAATCTAGGCTGATGATGAAGATGATGATTATGTACTTATTTAGTAAGAAGACTGACCTTTTTATGAAACATTGGCGACTCAACTACAGATCGGCATTTTTTTTGTTTGTGTTAAAATTTTCAATGTAGAATGACTTTAGGAAACGAAAATCATAATCATATTTAGTAACCCCAACGAAATGTTCTAAAACATTCATCAAAATTTGAAGGGTACCTCTCGATACCTTTTAGGGGAGGCTTAGGTCGCCCCTTCCGTCGTTAATGGTGTGAATTTTATAGCGGTGGAGAGTCAAGCGAAGTGTGGCGAGATTTCCGATTACCGAGTCTCTGACGCTACTCCAGTGCGTAGACGGCGACCGGCGTAGATTATACTGGCCATGAACTTACGCCGGTCACCGTGGGCCCGTGGCCCATAACTGCATTGGCCCACTTAGTCCCCTTGTGACCCTGTTGTTATGCTGATGTAAATATAAGTGACCCTCGCGACGTCCTTATAATTGTACCTATCTATGTAAATCGTGCATTGCATGCGAAAGTCTTGCTCGCTCTGCCTTCATTTACATACCCGAGGTTCTTTTGTTTTTCGCGGTTTTTTGTTTTAAAGACCCAGTTTAGACAGTTGGCCTTAGGAATTTATGGGATTTAAATGGTAATATAACACAGTAATATATTTTAAGATATTATTTATCGTCTTTGGACTCAGTTTGCAATGTCCCTGTAGGAGTGATAAATGTCGTGTAAGGAATACGAGTAGTTTGAAACTTGCCGACCCTTGGCTTCAAAGGGTGCATATTAAATCAATTGTTTGGTGCGATAGGGCAGATCCTCGGCTATCTAATGTGACCATTCTGTGTTACGTAATAGCCTACGTGTTATAGTATCTTGGTTTATGGCGACTAGAATTATCTAGTGTTTACATGACTAGGTAGCTAAATTGGAGATGGGTAAGCAGTTATTCTGCCTAAAACGACTATTGGTTGTAGAAATTGTCTCCAGGTAGATATTTTCTACATTAAGCACAGAAAAAAAAGGGAAAAACGTCTAGTAGCTTGTATGTGTTTAATATCTGCCCTTGTTTTTGACTTTATGCTTATTTGACAAAGTAAGTATATAATATGAAGTAGGAACCAAAATAAATAGCTAGAAACACAATATGGTTACAATTGAGTACCTATACAGTACCTGGGTTTAGTATATTATTATGTTACGTTAAGTGACGACACATACGAATTGTGTCAAAAGGGGTTAATGGACAGACGGACTGACACCTCAAATAGAACCTCTTGTCCGGCCAAAACCTTTGGCTTTGCAAATAATTCGCGCTGAATGTACCTCGGGTTCAGTAGAGTAGGTACAGTCACGACCATTCCTGGTATTAATTTTTAAAACAAATTGGTTTTCTCACTTCGGCCGGATTAAACTTCGGGCATGCAATTTCTCCATATTGGTATTCGAACTCGTTGTTAAATAATAAAGCCTATTTAAAGGCTATTTTCAAAATTAAGCAGCGCGTGCCTAGGTTGATTCGTAGATGGGTCGAGTTTCTTCTGTGCATCGAGCGCGTTGTGCCATTGGTCTATCGTATTTTACCCAATGGTTTAACATATAATAGTTAGGAAAAGGCTAGACAGAAGGTGATCTATCGCAACTGTTTATGTTTTATGTGCATATCAAGCTACTACAATACGTCCAATTACTTCAATAGATATTAAACTTTATCGCAATTGTTTTAGGTTCAAAATTGTCTGGGAAAATCTGACAGGTGCTGGTAATTTGATGTGCTAGTCTGTACTTACAACTTAATTTTCAAATAATGGGTGGACAAGTGGTGTTGACAGACAATGTCGCACCTCGAGGGATAACGAGGATGTGCTCAATTTCATAACAAGCTTATAGAGTGATTTACGACCGGCATGTTGTTGCTTAAATTAATTGTTTCGCTTTAGCAGTTGGTGGTTACACACTTCGATAGATTATTCTACGAGGACAGGACGGGACATGTGTGTTTATTCTTGTGAATTAAATTGAAATTCAGTCTTAAGGTGCCTTTTGTTTTTGTGTGTAGGTGTGTATGGATATCTAATTTGGTATTTATTTTATGCATGTGCGTAAGAGAATATGTAGGAAGACCAAAGAAACGATTACTATTCTATCGTATTCGAATAACTTACTGTTCTATGTATAGTATTTAGCACATAATATCTACTTACACTACAGAGAGTCTTTTTTTTTTTTTTAATCTTTATTGGTAAATAGAGGATTTGATCATGCATGATCATGTCATCCCCATAGTTACAGACATAATTATATTAACTTAAATATTCACTTAGGTACTTATTTATCCAATCTACGTTTTAACGCATAATCAACCATTTTATATATAAACGTCGCTTCCTCTGATAAGGGGATAGCAAGTATACTATTACATATACCAGTGTCGTGTAAACTAATGCCGTAAGCAATCCGAAAAGAAATCCTCTCCGCCTCATTCCGAACACATTCCACTAAAATATGAAAAACATCCTCAATTACATCACATTCAGTACAGTTCTTGGAAGGAACTTTGCCCATTAGGTATGCAAAACTATTCAGTGGGATGTGTCCGGAACGTAGCCTCATAGCAGTTACTATGGTGTGCCTAGACAAATTGGAATTAATAAACCAAGGAGCACGGGACAAATTATTTTGGATTGTTTTATACCATATGCCTTTTGCTAGAGAACGTTCATCAAAGTATTCGTTCCACAGAATTCTACATTTACTCTTAATTATATAAAAAACGTCGGTATAATACGGCAGACAAACCATAGGGATACCATCAGATAAGGCTTGTCTAGCGAGATAGTCTGCCTCTTCATTTCCTGCCAAGCCTATGTGTGATGGTATCCATTGCAATACAATTGTATAATTTTTCAAGGTTAGTGAGAAAAGTGACTCCAAGATGCTATATGCTATCGGTGTGCCTCGACTATTCGAGGTGCATCGAGCAATGTGTTGCAGTGCACTCTTGGAGTCTGATAGAACAACGTATTTACCCGGCTGCAAGGATTTTATATAAGAAATTGCTTCAGATATAGCTACCAATTCTATCGACATTATCGAGGTGTTTGACTCAATGCGTAGTTTCACTGAACTACTAACTTGCGGGTCATAAATAGCTAATCCGCCACAATAACTTTCCTTTGACCCATCCGTGTAAATTTTATAATAATTAGAATATGTGTTTTTAATAAAACTATTACACAATTGTTGTAAGGCCAACGTGTTATAACTTCCTTTAGCGTTACTTACGGCATCTATGTTGAACTTAATTATATTCGAAACATTCACATTGCAGACCCAGGTATTAAGTGTAAACATCTGTAATTGTGTACTAACGTGTACAGTAATATCTTTTAGGTAGCTATGAACCAATATTAAAATGGGCTTTTCTTTGCACCTCCAATAGGAATTTAAAGTAAAAAGATTTAAATCATCCAAAATATGCATTATCTCTTGGTTAGAAAAAGATTTCGCCTTTAACCAATACTTTCCGGCAAGATAATATCTTCGCACACTTAAAGGCGGTAGGTGTAGTTCACACTCCATGACATGTATAGGAGTCGTTTTAATAAATCCACCGATTACCCGCATACACTGATTCTGTATTTTGTCAAGCTTACTTGTATGTGTCTTACAACTACCGCCATAAAGGAAACTTGCGTAATCTAATCTACTACGAATACACGATATATATAAACGCCTCAGATTTGTTGGGTGAATGCCCCAACCTGACCCCGCTAAAACTTTAAAAACATTAAGAACTTTTGAGCATTTTTCTCTTAATTCATTTATTTGTTTAGACCATCGTAGCTTCCTGTCTAGCCAAATACCCAAATATTTAACATTATCAACTACGTCTAAAGAAATACCATCAACAACTAAAGACACAGGGTCCCGTACAAATTTATTTTGGAAAATACAAACTTTACTTTTGAGTGCTGAAATTTCTAGACCAGAATGAGAAAGAATATTAACGAATTGATCCAAAGCTAATTGTAGTTGGTGTCTTCCTTCTTCTATATTACTACAGGTGACATAAATCACGAAGTCATCTGCGTACTGTGATATGAACACATTATTTATAGATTTACAAATTTCCATTGTTAATATATTAAATAACAGCGGGGAAAGGGGGTCGCCTTGAGCCAAACCGTAACAACATCTTCTACTTATGAGTGAGTTATCGTCGGTCTCAACACTTAGGTTCCTCTCTTTTAAAAAATTTCGCAGGTATGTACATATTTTATTACCGATCCCTATACTATCTAAAACATTTAGTAAGCGTTCTAAATTTACATTGTTGTATGCATTATCAATGTCAATAAAGCAAGCGATCGTTGATTGTTTTTTAGAAAATCCTTGTTGGATTCTCGACACCAGGGTAGACAAATTATCTAAAATGGAGCGCCCTTTGCGAAAACCTGTAGTATCGGTCGATAACAAGTTATTATGTTCAATAAACCATTCAACTCTTTTAATAAATATATTATGTAGTATTTTACAAACACAGGAAATCATAGAAATAGGTCGCAATGACGAGCTGGACTGAGGGTCCCGGCCGGGCTTCGGTATAGGTATAATAGTGATATTACGCCACTGCTGGGGAACAAAACCGGTTGAAAAAAATATATTATACAGACTGACTAAAATTAATTTTGCAATATTCGGTAAATTATATAACATTGAATATGAAATGTTATCACTACCGGGAGAAGTGTCTTTAGTGCGCAAACAATTGTCTAGTTCGTGTTTAGATATCTTTGTCTCAAGTTTAAGATTTTTTGAATTAAATATTGGATCGTCAGTACAAACAAAGTCTGGCGCCAGGTCAGACAGGACAGAGTCTTGAGTAGGGCTTTGTCTTTCAACGTTATACAACAATATTTGATTTTTTGTTATATAACATTAGACAAATATTCATAAGAATTATAAGTTTTTTTTTTTTTAACTTTGCCCCACACTAGGAATTTCTCCTGTATCGTGGGTGCGTTCATAAACATTTAAACTCTCATACACAAATACCCAGACCCGGAACAACTATCTGTAGGCCATACAAATATTTGCTCCGTGCGGAAATCGAACCCGTGACACGCAGCGCAGCAGTCTATTGCTTGAGCCACCGCGCCAACCGTGCCGAATTATTGTGAATATGAAATCTAAAAACACCCACGCCAATAATTTATCCGCAATTTAATAAAATAATGGTTTGTTCGTACAAAACAAGCTGTGCTCGCATAAGGCCTAAATACAAAATATTAATTACAACAAATACCATGCATTTGGCACAGAACGTACATTACCAGATCCATGCATATCGTTCCTTTGTGAGACGCGAAAATATATTATTTTCATGTGAGTACAATTCGCAGTCGAAATGAAATGAACAAGAACTAATTGGAATTTGCATGGATGCATTCGGAATGCATTCCGCTCCATTTGTACCCCGGACCCCGGCCGACGGTGGAGGGTTATAGCTGTTGATTTGTAGGTAAACACATTTTTACTTTACGTTTATCCAGTTTAAGCACTAACGATTGACAATTGAGATTCTAATGTTGTACCTACAATAATTTTAATAATGTGACCTGTCTTTGAATAATGATTGACTGTGTGTGCAAAATGATAATAGAACGACAACCATTCTAAAAGATAACTTGGATATATACTAAAACTCTTTGGCTAAGAATAGTTGAAACTTGGGAAATCCAATATATTCTGTCATCTTCCTTTGAAAGAACTACGACACCTTTGTGGCATACAAAAGTTTACTTTATCTTAAGAAGCTCCACACTTCACAACTTTTGAGACTACCGCACACCCCAGTGTGTAGTAAAAAAAGTAACGTTAAAATACTAGCAGTCTTATAACTCAGAGATTCTCTACTAAAAGCTAAAAGAACTATTAATACAGAAGCAGTACTCGTGTTATTTGCAAAGTCTCGGCATTTATTATTTAGCGTAGCCATTTGAAGCCAAGGAAACCAAATTAGAGACAGCTGCCCGGAGCAGTGAATAATGTACTGGCTTCCACCCTTTCAGAGAACGTATAGTGTAGTATACGTTGTCCAATCCTAGCAGGACATTTTGCGGATAAAAACGGCCCATATCCGTCCTGTGTCACCGCAATGTGTGGTCACCACTTGAATGTCGCCCTGATTTGTGTATTGTGCCGTTTTTTCGAGTGGCCATGGGCGAATAAATCACACATGTTGTGCTGTCACTCCCGGATTCTGCATATTAGTAGGATGGAATGTCATATGGATATATTGCAGCCTACGGCTAGTAGCCGAAATACGGCTACACCTAGTTTTAACCGACTACAACTAGGTGTAGCTGACCACATGCTATTAAACTTAGATGTATCCTACTTATCTTCGGTTAGAACTAAGTGCAGTCGCACACCGGTGGTTAGATTTAAACCTACATCTGCCATTGATAATGATGGAACGCCAAAAAAACGATAGATGGACTGTGTTGACGATGATATGGCTTGGCTTTGTGAAGGAGGTGGCGGAACGCGAACGTGAGAGAACCTCTCGTCCCAGCCGCCGCCGGAGGCGCTCCGGGCGTTGGGGGCCACGTGATGGCTTCCGGCCACCGTAGACGCGGGCCTGTGGACGGTAAGTGATAGCTCGCCGTCCTTATGACGATCACAGGCCGTGTCAACGGCGCGTTCGTGTTCCACGCGCGCCTCAAAGAGATGTTAGCAACATGGAAGGGGCCCGCAAGGGCCGACGCCTGTCGGGGCTGCGGGATGATGTAAGAGATACTGCGGCCTCGACATAAAGGGCTGTAGCATAAATTAGTCGATTCACTAAAAACCGACTAATTCAAAAAGTTGTCACCTCACTAAATTATAGGTACAACCCTAAATGTTCTGTAATGTCACAATGGAGGGAGAACGTCGCTCAGGACGTCCTTTAAAAACGGCTGCACGCATAGGTTCTGCCCTTTTTACATCAAGCGAGCAGCCTACTAGATAAGTCCCCAGTTATTGGGTAAGTGAACTCCGCCATTGTGTTCTTTTGCTGCTAAATTTATGTCCCGGCAAGCCATATCTATTTGTAATCTTTGTGTCTATTTAACATGGCTGCCGGCAATGTATTCTGTATTTAATATTAATTAGCACCTAGCTATTCACTATGCACATGTGCTCTAATAGGTTATATGGTTCTCCGCATGGCATGCATTCTATTCTATTCTCTATAAACTAAATCATGCTCATCCATGCTGTATCATAAACCGGCGACGCGAGTCAACGGTCAATGAGAACCACGTGGCGATGTGACGCCACGCCTTGCCTTTAGTCTATCAACTATTCACCTATCAACTAATCACTGTAAACCACTGCGATGTGTGAGTACCCATCTTCCATCTTCTTCACTGCCTTGAGCTTGCCGCATCTAACGCATGGCTGGGACACGCACATCGTAGGGGCTTACAGGAACCATCTTGGAGCTCAAGCGCCCCCTTGGTGCTGTTTCAGGGTTCCTAGCGCTGGCTAGCCAACTATGGCTGCTTCGCTCACGCTGCACTGTTCTGCTGCTCTGCTGTGCTCCCGCGCATCTACCAACGCGGTGAGAAGCACGCCTCTGCACGGCCGCCCTGCCGCGAGCCGCCTTTAAACTGTGACGCCTACGCGTCCGGCACCAGACGACGGCGTGGCCGTGTAGACAGCGGCCTGCCGCCGCTACCTACTGGCCGTCTGCGCTGCCGCTACCTGCCTACCACCAACGCTGCCTAGGGCTAGTTGCCCTGAGCCCGCTGCCCACCTGGTCGACCGCCCTGCCGCGCGTCCCTACCGACGCGTGAGGCCGCCTGACCCGGCCTACCTACCGTGCGTGGCGATCGACGTCTTCTGGTTGCTCAGGGCAGTACCGTTTTCCTACCTTCAGTGACAGTGCGTGACCTTAGACCCTAGAACCCCTATTTTGTATGTGTAGTGCTAAGTAAATGTATAACTAAGTCTTCCTTGTGTCATTTCCCTACCACAAAAAGCACTACGCCACAGGGCTAAGAAGGTACACGGGTGGTTTTCAGTCAGTAGAAGTCTGACACTCCCTTTCGCTCTGCCCAAGAGCGGGAGGGGTTATTCGATGATGTTCCACCCGCCAAAAAAACAAAGATGATATGGCTAGAATGGGAGTGACTGCTGAGATGAGGATTAATAGAGAAATATGAAAAAGAAGAAATGCTGCACAGTTATAATGATGACAATTACATTGAGTGAATATTAATATTGATTAATTGTTTTTTTATGCGTTTTTTAGTTCCTTGTAAGTTTATTTAATAGATTTTTATTGACGTACCTACATAGTGAGTTTTCCCTATTAAATAAAATTCCATCCTAAGTCCATTAAAAGCTGAATTCATGTTGTAGGTAATTGTAACTAAATAGTTTTTCAAATAAAACACAGAGAACTTTCTAGAAAAATACTTGTACTGTACGACAAAAAAAACATGTAGGTACCATCGAGTTAAAAATCTGGTTTTGATTTTTCAGGTTAAATATTTATCTTGTCTTTGAGGCGGGATGGAGGCTTCAAATAGAAAGCGTTTAATCCCCAAAAGATTAAGTACGTGTTCTTTATAAGATGTTAGAGATTTACTGAAAGACAGATCTTATCTACCTACCTGGATTTTCCAAACGATGGGTTTTATGTTTGGGTTTAATTGTATAAAAATACTTTACAAAATCTTCCGATATTTTAATCTTTTCAAGTTCAGTGAACAGGTGAACTTTAGTGTTTCAATCAAAAGACGGTAAAGAAAGAAAACTAAGTTTTTACCCCGAAACACGTGTGTGGAAAACATCGTGAGGAAACCGGCATATCTTCGAACCAAAGACATGTGACATCTACCAATCCGCACTGGGCCCGCGTGAAAGATTATAGCCCATTCCCTCTCATAGAGAGGAGGCGTGTGTCCCAGCAGTGGGAACATTAATAGGCTGTTGATGATGACGATGACGTGTATGTTAGTCATGACTAGAATTCCTTTCTGACATCTTTAATAAATGTAAGTCACGAAAATTCATTGTTTAAACGAAGGGCTAACAACTAAAATAGTTAACTGTCATTCTATGATAGAACCTGTATGAAACGACACGTGGCAGTTCTATTACTAAACCTTTCTTTTTACTGCGTTTGCGTGAGGGTTCAAGAAGACCCATTCATTGCGACTAAACCTTAACATCCCTTTAAAATGCAATGCCCTAAAAAATACAATCACCAACATAACATCACGCCTATAATTCTCGAAGGGTAAGGCAGAAGTTTACCTAATAGGACACTCATATTTAGCCAGTTATGTTTAAATCCCGTGTAATAAGGGAGCGAGCCTATTGCCATCAACGGGCACAAATCCAGACTCCGTGGCTGCTAGATAATCTCAACTGCGCTTTAACCTACTGGGGAATCCAACCCAGGAGCTCACGCTCAGCAGTCGCACTTGACTCTCTCTAGACCAACGACGCAGTACAATCACCAATCGCAGGAACAAAAGTCGAGCAGCAGTTCAGTACACACGTCCCTGAGGCATAACCTACGCAGTCGGTAAACAAGTGCATACGGCTGCCGGAGTGCCGGCATGACGGGACAAAGGAGAGGCATCCGGCTCGGAAGCCGTAAGTGCAGGATGCGTGCACCCGGCGCCCGGGAGCGGGGCCTCGCGACCTTGCACGGCACACAATCACTGCTAAGTGTTAGGAAGAACTCACATTGGTAGGTACTCTAATATGAATGGAATTTTATTTGAATTTTGTATGTGCATGTCTTTTGCGCGGTCTGAGTGGTGGGGTCTGTTACCATATCAGAGTAAACGGAAACGCAACCGTGGCAAGAAATAAATACTTTTTATATTTTTTATTATTATTATTACCCTGAACACGATTTCTTGTAAATATAGTTAATTAAATATACAGTCCTCCTTACCGATTTCGGTAACGGCGACCCTTAAAAGCTATTTCCTATCGTGTGCCCTTATATGGCTGGCCAGACCGAATTTGCTTTTAAATACTCGATCACAGCTAAAGCAGTAGAGTTGACCGGCAGAGTTGTAGGTATAGGTGTAGGAGGGCTTAGGTCTCTCTTTACATTTTTGGCGCTTTTCTTTCACTGTTTCGATTCGTTGTTTTTCGAAAGATTTTGTATTTTTGTAAATAGTAGAACGCCAAGACGACCCATGCAGAGTGAACCTCTCCCAACCAGTTGGATCAATAGCGCAAGCATTAAGCTTGCTTGAGCACATCCTTGTATAGTGGAGATGTTGACCGTCATGCTTTCGTTTGGCCTCTGTCATCTCCGACTACGACCACTTTGGGCAAACGGTAATGCTTCATGCGAAGGACGTGCCCACACCATCTGAGTAGGCGTTGCATCAGTAGAGCTTCTATATGCCAAACATATCGGAACGTTGCAGAACCTCAGTATTAGGAACACGGTCCTGCCACTTAACGCCTAGGATGGATCTCAGACACCTTAGGTGGAATGTGTCTAATTCATTACACGGTATACGGATAAGTGTTTCCACATCACTCTCATATAACCGGTATTTATTTTCGATCAGTTTAATGAGTATTGAGGCGTAACCATTAAGGGCGATATAAATTGGATCATTTATGAAAACCAAAATGTGTTCGCACCGTATTTTACATTGAAAAATAAAAAGAATGTATTTAATTTTGTAACAGGGCTGTAATTATCCATTTAATCCGTGTTGATTTGAGAGCAAAGTGTAAAATGGATTGGATCATTTTGTTATCACACTCGTGGGCTGGAATCGGCAATGTGCTGTGGTAATTTCAATTGAATAAGGAATAATAATAATTGAATAATAATATTGTACCGACTTAAAATTCATTCATTTCATTTTGCTCGATCATTTGTTCTGTGTCTGGGTGTAATTTATCTATAATATGTATGTATTTAGAAATATATAAGTAGGTTTATCAGTTGTCTAGTACCCATAACACAAGCTCTGCTTAGCTTGGGACTAGATGGCGTTGTGTAATAGTTGTGGAATATTATTATTATTATTATTAGTTATCTAATCATATTCGTTTTTGTGTTAAAATCACTGTGTACTTACTCTAAGTAATAAGAAAGTTCGTTAAAAAACTATCTTGCTTTCTCTTGAAAGAGCTCAAAAAGCAATTTTAAAGGTGCTTAACTTTTATTCTATTTTCTTTTACACAGCCATATAAATCCTGCAACGTGCTGTTCGCTGGCTTCTAATTATGCACTTAATATATTATTAAAACAGTACACCAGGCACACGTATAATGCCGACTGAACAAACTACATGCATTTCTAATGAAGTCTCCAAACATGTCTAGGTGAATTGAGTTCACTTAACACTGCAATTTTATTGAACTTCGATCATGACTTGTGTTTTTACTTTAGGAATACCACTCGTATTAGCTTTGCATTTCTCTCGAACGTTTAGCGACGGTGTACAAAGTACCTCAAGGTGCTATTTCATCGCCTGTACAACTTGAATAAGCGTCGCTTGAATCATTCTAAAGGGCAGAATGAAATGAATAATGAGAATGCTTTTACAAAGTCGAAGTCAAACGGTCAATTCTGCAACGTCTTTTTGGATTTTGTAACCTTTTAGTCGCCATGAATTTCCAACTAGTTTTTCTTTGATAAAGTTCAAACATTTAGTTGTGAATATTAAAACGTTTATTACGTATTCGGTTAAAAGCTTGGATAAAATAGCGTCTTTTTCGTAGGAATAGTGAATCGACTTATAAATAGTTTCCTTTGAAATATAATTGCTTCAGACTTATAATTTTAATATGAAATGAGTGTAATTGCCGACAGCCATCGGTGTCGTCTACGTCATTGGTGGCTGCCAATGACCAGAATGTTGTTTGAGAAGTATTTTTTAACTTTTGTTGGTCAGGTTAGACGTCACTGGCCACTTTAGCAGATTATGAATATTAAGTATATGAATTGCTTTAAAAAGCGTGAAATGAAACATAACTGCTTCTGTGATCCTTTTACGAATTTTAAATTCATATTATGATCTGCTAAAGTGGCCATTTAAGAAGCCCAGGGGGTCTAAAATGGCCACTTTAGCAGATCATAATATGAATTGCGTTAAAAATCGTAAAATGGACTTATTATCATATTAACTGCGTCTGTGAACATTTTACGAATTTAAACACAATTCATATTATTTTCCTATTATGATAGATCTATTTTACACTTTATAACGCCATTCATATTATGATTTGCTAAAGTGGCCATTTTATACCCCCAGGTTCCATTTTGGAAAAAAATCCCACATAATATAGCTTGACACGTAAAAGTTGTGTTTAAGAGCACCCTAGTTCAATATATATAGTTAGTGACGCCCTTGCCAACAGTAGATATAAAAAAAATGTGTTAGGTACTACATTATAGATAGCAACGAGATTCAAACAAGATTTCTTGCGGCCTCATCTTGTCACCATTATAAAGCTTTTTGTAAGATTGAGGGGATCTTGTGGGATTTTAGTTTTACGTACCCTTTTTATCTCGTGTTTTTTTGTAAATGAAAAGATAACATTTTCGTTTACAAGATTAAGTTGTATTACCTAAGTACAGATACATGGGCAAAAACCCAGTGTCTTGTCACGACAAATACTTATACTGGCTATGTATTGCTAAACTTAATTCACTTTGCTTGAGGAGCTTGTGGCTAAATAATAACAATCTTTAGGTTAAGCTGTACTTGCCTAGGTTGGTCCGTGGATAGGTGACCATTACTGAGATTCCTCCGTACCTCTGAAAGCACGATATTTGTTGGTCCAGGCTGACATTTGTTAATTTTTTGTCAGAAGTCTGACTTTCGGGTCACTGACTACCTAAAAGTGAAGTCAGACAATTAGTCTTACCAAGGGGTATTGTATTTCCCAATAAGACTGCGTTGTGTAGGTCAGATAGACAGTCGCTTCATGTTAAATACTGGTATTTATTTGCATCCGGGTAGACTGGAAGCCAACCTCAGCATAGTTAGGAAAAGGCGGATGATGATTCCATTATTGTTTTCTTTTGTAAGGATCTAATATCATTCCCATCGGGACTGCGGGATGTTGTAAGAGATACCGCGGCCTTGACATATGTATAGGGCTAAGAAAGAACATGGGTGGTTTTTAGTCAGTAGAAGTCTGACACTCCCTTTCGCTCTGCCCAAGAGCGGGAGGGGTTATTTGTTGATTTCCCAGCCCCCAAAAAAAAAAAAGGATCTAATATCATCCCCGTCGGGACTGTGGGTTGTTCGAAAGAGATACCGCGGTCTCGACTCAAAGGGCTAAGAAGAACATGAGTGGTTTTTAGTCAGTAGAAGTCTGACACTCCCTACCACTCTGCCCAGAGCGGGATGAGTCGAAGATTTCTCACCCTCCAAAACGGAATCTAATATCATTGTACTCAATAACAGCATGGACCTACTTATCGTGAATTCGTGAGAACGTGTTGTCTGATCATTGCGTTCCGACTGACACCTGTCACATGACTATTGTAAGGAAACGCCTTCAAAAAAACAAGGAAAGAAAGAAAGAAAATATATCCTTTGTTGTCGTTATCTTTATGCGGCTCTGTATGATTCTTATCTTGTTTTTATCTATTCAGTGCACACAATAATGGAGTTTTCTGTAAATTATTTATTTTGTTTTCTTTAGAAAGGTATGGTTTTTTTTTAAATTATTTATTTAGTATTCAATAATAAAAAAAAACATACCTATATAATGAATTGGCGTACCTACCTTACCTTACCTATCTTAATTATTAGCTGATTAATTTAGTAGTATTAGCAGCCCAATTTGTAAATAATTTCAAACAAAATCGCTTTCCTATAAAATCAGTTGGTATCGAAAGGTGAAACCAAAAGCGTTAAATGAACCGGTAAGTCGAGACCGTAATAATGTCATGTTAAGATTTTGAAACAATACTGATCGTTATGGCTTTCTAATCTTTGCATTCTTTAGTAAGACTTGAAACAGTACTTTTATTTCGTGGAAATAACGAGCTCTTTAAAATATTATGCTCAAAACTCCACCTTACTACGAACATTTTCTGCAACAAACGAGCTTGTTTCGCAGAATCCGTGTACCTCCATACCTATTTACTTGTTTATCATTATTATGCGCTTAAGCCAGCTCAAAATATATTTCCCTATTGCAAATTTCAGTAGTTACCTAATAGTTAAGGTATACGCGACATTTCCATTATAATACCAACATTCAGGGACAAATATGCGCACCTGTCTACCGTCTATAGCCCCCGGCACACACGAAATTAAACCACAGGACTGCACTGCAATTTACCTAGCATAGCACATGGACACAATTTGATATTTTCATCACACTGCAGTGGTGCAAAATTTTATTAATTTGATGTCGTTTCTTTCAGTGACGGACTACAAAGGGAATTGATATACTATAGCCTTCCTCGAGAACCACTCTATCCATTGGGGAAAACAACACGAAATTCGGTGCAGTAGTTTTTGAGTTTATCGCGAAAAGACAGACAGAGGACGCGGCGGAGGACTTTGTTTTATAATTGAATGAAAAAACAATTGGAGAATGTGGTTTCCTTCCGGAAATCCAAGGATTTGGAACTTTGGAAGTGACATACGGAAATGTTAGATCGCGGGAAATCAAGGAAATGTCAACATCCGTCTTCCTTTGACAGTTCTCTTAAAATTTTGACTTGCTACGAGTACGCCCTTGTTGGTTCCTTTCTTATCCGACCTTTTTATTAATGCCATAGTCTTACCATCTTGAGAGAAGATAATTATGTGGTTTTACTTTCCTATTAGCTGCGATTATTGTAGGTGTGTATCTACTTAGATCCTAAGTTGTATACCTACTTGTGCTGCAGGTTCTACCTGTACGGGCCTGTACCTACCTAAAAGGCATCTCACCGGTTTTTACTTCGGGGAACCAGTAGGGCTTTACTTAACTTCGAACCTACAGGCAGTAGGTACCCAGTGGTATGTAAGTATACAGTAAAATGTATGTATGCAGTATCAATCAATGTAGGTATGTAAATATAGATTATAACGACATGGTGACTGTTTTTAACAGTAATCCATTAGTTATATGGTTATGGCTTATTTTCCTCTGTATCAAATAATAATTTAATTACATAATGCAGTGGAGGTACCTATATTTGTCATTATAGTATTTACTAGCGGACCTGGCAGACGTCCGATGCAGCGGGTCCGATCCGCCATTTATTGAATTCATTTGTTACATAAAATGTGATAAATGAAAAACCGATCGACTGATTTTGTGCAAACTTCACATAAACCATCTACTACCTATATAGTCCGAACAAAGCCTAAATATTTGGTTTGGATAGGTGAGCCCGTTCTTAAGTTATAAAATTACAACGAAAAGTGGCATTGATTTACATATATATTGATTATGGCCCTACGTTCCTAAAATTCCGTACCAAAGCAGGTTTACACCCACACACACACATTTTAAAACACAGAATGAACCATTCATCCAACACGACTGTTGCCAATATCCTCTAGTAAGACAAGTCCTCAGTTTTATTCGCAATAGAACATCGAATCGGCATCGATAAGTTACTTACAAAACGAAAACTATGTTACGTGTGGAAATAGGTTTTATTATCGCGAGTATCGTTCGTATTTTATTCGTAGTGAGATGTTAGTGGCGTACCGGCGCGCCACGTACGCCACGCTCCGCGTATTAAATTTAAACATCTTATAGTGCACGTACTGACATGTTCGCTGTCTTGTATTAGGTGAAACTTCTTTAATTTGCCTTCAAGTCGTTCTGTTTATAGTTGGAGCTGTACGACAAGCGATAAAACTTACAGTGCAGGTTGTAGAACACACGGAGATTCAGGTTACATCGGTAATGCACCGCAGGGTATTTCACCAGGGGCCGCGGGTTGAAGGTACACTGGTCATCGCGGCCTCGACATAGAGGGCGAAGAAGGGACATGGGTAGTTTTTAGTCAGTAGAAGTCTGACACTCCCTTTCGCTCTGCCCAAGAGCGGGAGGGGTTATTCGATGACTAAAAAAAAAAGGTATTTCACGAAAATAATCTAATTAGTCCGTGTGTTAGATTATCAAAAGTTATTGGATACGTGTTTTTTGTTTTATCATATTAATAAACATTGACGAAAATAAAACGTGTCAAAGATCATGAGTGGGTGCTTTTGACGTCACTTTGTGGGTAAAAAAGTACTACGCACGACACGTAGTAGTACGTCACACGACTTGACGCGACTTTTCGAAGCACTGTATCGTCTTTATCTTTTCTTTAAGTGAAAAAAGAAAAATACGTGTCCATTATTTTTTGAAAATCTATCTGACGGACTAATTATTATTTTTTGGTGAAATACCATATTGAAACTGTGGTCTGGCCAATCTAATAAACGCTTAAGCTTCACCACACTTTGGCCTGCACGATAACACAGTGCACACAGTACATCGCGCGTGTGGTTGGTAATGGTAATACAGTTTTAGCAACCACACGCGCGATGTACCGTGTGCACCGTGTAAGCGCGCAGGCAAGACTGTGGTGAAGCCCATAACTTTAAAGTATGCGTCATCATTCTCTTGACCTTATCCAAATGAATTGGGGGTCAGCACACCAAGTCTTTTTCTTCCATACTACCAGTACTCGACATTTCATCAAACACCTTCATCATCAGCCTATATTGTTCCCACTGCAGGGACTCAGGCCTCCTCTCTAGGAGAGGGATGGGATTATCTACCACGCGGGCCCAGTGCGGATTGGTAGATGTCACATGTCTTCGAATTTTTTGATTCTAAGACACGTTTCCTCACGATGTTTTCCTTCACCGTTTTGAGAGCAGCAGTGATGAAATAAATCATACAAAGTAATGCGCCTGCCCGTATTTGAACCCACGACCTGCTGTTCGTACATCGGGGCCGACACCACTGGGCCACCGCTGCTCTCAGACACCTAACTAAGTTTAAATATATATATGAGCAAACAAAACTTTAAGGTTCAGCTAATAATAGAATACCCAGTGCTAAATTCAGATACCCCAACCTTAAAATAGCTATTTAAACTCTAAATAACAAACTCTTAATCGTAAAGTTCGTGTAGTCAACAACGCTAAAGTATTCAGTTCTATTATTATTGATGACAGCGGTCGGCGGGCATTCCCCTGTAATCCACCACTCAGTAAATATCATAAGAGCTTACGGCACCCGTGGGACGTCCCATCCATACGTAAGTTCCACATAAAGTTACAATTAACTGGTAAGGTAATTAAACCTATAAATGAAAATGATTCCCTGTGCCAGAAGGGTATCTAAACTTATTACGAGGGGGATTAAGCGTGCGATCAAATTAACCGTATAACCTGAGGTGAAGTTCAGTTAAAACTTTCTGCTATCATTCGTTGAACTCGTTCCAGTTTTGTTGTCGGCTCGTTATTGGACTTACCTGTAGGTGCTCTGTTCAACTTTTGTCTGTTAGTATAAATGGGCACAGCTTTACATTGATATAACATAACATCTACACCTGTAATCCCCGAAGGGTCAGGCAGGGGTCCTGTCGGGGCCGCGGGTAGTCCAACGGTTATCGCGGCCTCGACATAGAGGGCGAAGAAGGAACATGGGTGGTTTTTAGTCAGTAGAAGTCTGACACTCCCTTTCGCTCTGCCCAAGAGCGGGAGGGGTTATTCGATGATTTTACACCCACCAAAAAAAAAAAAAAAAAAAGGGTCAGGCAGGGTGTACCTAATAGCCACACACATTTCGGCAGTTAAGTTTAAGTCACTTATAAAAGTGAGCGAGCCTATTACCGTCAACTGGGCATAAATATTACTCCATGGCTGCTACTGACAAATTTCTGATGGAAAACCCAATAGCATTTTGCCCGCCCCGGGAACCGAACCTAGTTTCGCATGCTCAGCATCTCATCCTTCTCATACTTACGTTGAGTTGAGTAAAAACGGATATTTATTTGAAATAAATCGTTTATAGGTTTCACCTTGGTCCTGGTATCTAACTGAATTTAGAAATTAACCTTTGTAGAAGCGGGCACATACCTGAATCTATTAATTGGCTAAATGGCAACCATGTCAATAGAAAGGTATGTGACCCACTGTCAATCTGCGGACAGGTGACCCTTAGGGTTAAATTAGGGTGCATAAAGTATTTGTACCCTCACATGTCGAGCCACTTTGGTCAAAACATCCGGATCCGTTGGTAACAGTGGTCAAGTCAATATCTCTGTCAGATGAATATTGAGAATATCCGAAGTCTGACAACTTTGACCTATAATATTGGTTTCCTCCTTAATTTGGTTGCGGGTGGTAGTCTCGTCCCCGTCATATTAAATTATAATATTCGGCTAAATCTAGACTACAAGATAACCCTAAAATGATTAGGGACAGAGCTTGATATTTAAATGATAGAGCCCGATTTCGTTCGTGGGAATAACTAATTTAATTTCTTTATTTTTTTGCGACTGCTTCTTTAGTCTAGTGGTCGCCAGAGCGACTTCTGAGAATGAGATGCTAGGTTTTATTATTTATTGGGTATTTCTGTCAGGAATTTCTGAGCAGCCACTCAGCCTGGATTTGCGCCCGGTTCTTGGCAATAGGCTCGCCAACTATTACATGAGACGTAAAGTAAACATAACTATAAAGGGTGTAAAAGTACCCTTAACGAAAACGATAAGCACTTGTTCTCCCCACAACTGCGGTCATTTTTTTGTTCTAGACCATACCTGGGAATCCCCTAGTTACGGAGATTTTGGGGGTCTAAGTTCCAAATTTTGCACAGCTGTTTTTGTAAATACTAGTTTTTCAGGTTATAACTTTACTTAAATTATCTCCATGATCCTTTTACTATTCAAAGCATCCACTAGCACAATGTTTTAAGAGTGCTACATTGACTTTCGACCCCAAAAAAAAAAGGCGTTTCCCAGCACAAATTTTTGCGTAGGGGTACCTACTTAGTTTGATGTACAGAATGCTTGGTTGATGAATGTGTGAAGGGTTCTCTATTTCTATTTATCTTCGGGGACGCCGGCAGACACCAGACAGGCGATCAGTCCTTTCGTTGTGGATTATTTCGCCCAGTTCCCCATTTTGGTGGATCCCCTTCATGGGTTACTGGTGGTCGGCATCGCGAATCTTCCTGTTGCCTTGCAGAAGCTCACCAGTTGTTCGGTGGAGATTTCTGCGAGCTTCTCTTCATTAATCTCATCTGTTCCTAGGATTTCCCATCTGAGTGGCCCATACATTGTGCATTCCGCCACAAGGTGGAAACTTGTTTCTTCTGCTTCTCCACATGCTGGGCATATGGGATCTTCCTTTACTTTCATAATCGTCAGATGTCTATTGAGTCCACAGTGTCCTGTTGCGACCCCTACTACTAGTCTTATGTTTCCCCTGCTCATTCTGAGTAACTTGTGGGATTTCTTTTCATCATATGACTTTAAGAAGATTTTTGATTGTCGACAACCTTCTGTTGCGTTCCATCTTCTATTTGACTCTCTTGTAGTTATTCTATGGATGATTCCTTTTGTTATATTATGTGGGATCGGTAACCTGGGCTCTGGTCCCACAAAGGTTTCATCTGCTCCTTTTCTGGCTAATTCATCTGCTATCTCATTCCCTTCGTGTCCTTGATGACCAGGGACCCATGCGACTGTTACTTCTGCTTTTTCCGCTAGTTGGTTGAGTGCTTCCTTGCACTCTTTAACCAGTGCAGATGTGACTTCCACTTTGTTCAGTGCTTTGAGTGCTGCTTGACTATCACTGTATATAACTATTTTGGAAAGATCACCTGTAAGGGCGTTTCCAATTATTCTGGTACATTCCATAATGGCATGTATTTCTGTCTGGAACACACTTGCGCCTGTTCCTAGTGAGAATGATCTATTTATTTCCAGTCTTGGTATGTGTATCCCAGAGCCGGATAGCTTAGTTGATTCTTTCCTTGATCCATCTGTATAGCAGACCGCTATAGATGGATCACTCTCGATTGTCCATTCTTCTCTTGAGCCTATATGTATTCTATACTTTTTGTCGAAGATCTTCTCTTTTTTGATTAAGTCATTGTTGGCCATAATCATTGATAGATTGTCTTCGTACAGATTTGCTATCTCCGAGTGACCTTTGTCCATAAAATTGCCTTTCCAGAGGTTCAAGCTTTTCAGTTTGAACCACTGCTCCAAGGCTCTTTTCTTGACTTGTAGACTAAGCGGTATCATTCCTAGTATGACATCCAGGGCCGCTGAGGGAGTCGTCCTCATTGCCCCAGAGATCATTAACCCGGCCATTCTTTGAACTTTTACTAGCTCTGTGCTGTTACTCTTGATTTGTGTTCTGTGCCACCATACTATTGCTCCGTGTATAACTCTGGGTATGATGATGGCATTGTATATCCAGGCTACTATGGCCGGTTTCATTCCCCAGGTTCGACCTATAGCTCTTCTGCATTGTAGTAATGCAATTTTTGCTTTCTCACATGTTTCTTTTATATGCGTCTTGTATGACATGGTTTTGTCTAAGATCACTCCTAAGTATTTTATTTCCTTAGTTACTTCTATCCGTTCACCGTCTATGTATATTGGTGATAACTCCGTGTATTTCTTTCTTTTTGTAAAAAAGGACTAACTTCGTTTTAGTGGGGTTGAGGTTCAGTCCCCTTTCCCTACACCATTCGAGGGTAGCCCTAATTCCTTTCTTCATTACGTCACTCATGGTGCTAAGTACTTTTCCAGTAATTAATAGCACTCCATCGTCCGAGTATGCTTGTATATATATGTGCATCTTGTTTAGCTTCTTAAGCAAGTCGTCAAGTACCAAACACCATAGGAGCGGCGAGATGCAGCCTCCCTGGGGAAAGCCCCTCACCGCTCTCACTGTGATGGTATTGTTACCTAATTCGGCCTGAATTGCTCTGTGTCTTAGTACGTTTTCTATCCATCTTGACATGTAGCTTGCTATGCCTTCTCTTTGTAAAGCGGCCTTGATCGCGGCAACTCCACAGCGGAGTTGGCTTTGTCAAAAGCTCCCTCCACGTCGAAAAAGCAGCCCAATGCAAAGTCTTTGTTTTCTAACGCTCTTTCGATTCTTACCGCTATGTTATGGAGAGCTGTCTCCGTGGACTTGCCCTCCATATATGCATGTTGATTCCTCTGTAGCGGCGTGTCACTTTTTTCCACTTTGTTTCTAATGTGTCTGTCTATTATTTTCTCTAGGGTTTTCAGCACGAAAGACGAGAGACTGATGCACCTAAAAGATTTTGCTTCCTGGTACGTCGTCCTCCCAGGCTTGGGGATGAAGACTACTCTAACTTTTCTCCAATTTTCAGGTATATAGCCTGTGGCCACACTACTTCTGAATAGAGCTAGTAGATCTTTGTTAATATACTTGTATGCCTGCTGTAATATCTTCGGGAGTACACCGTCCGGGCCAGGTGCTTTGTATGGTTGGA
The DNA here is from genome assembly GCA_932274075.1 of Diarsia rubi. Taxonomy (NCBI): domain Eukaryota; kingdom Metazoa; phylum Arthropoda; class Insecta; order Lepidoptera; family Noctuidae; genus Diarsia; species Diarsia rubi. Next base: position 10,333,641 of record OW026433.1, on the reverse strand, counting down.
AGGATGATATACTCCAATCTATTTGGTCTTCTGTAATGATTTCCTCGACCTCAGATTGTGTCACTTCGTCTTGGTTTTCGGTCATCATTGTTTCTTCTTGATAGGTTTCACATCCGGGGAAGTGACTTCCCATCATTTCGTTTAGTATCTTTTTTGGGTCGGATATGATCTCTTCCCCTATCTTTAGGCTTCCTAGTTTGCATGCTTTGTCTTTCGACAACACCTTGACTATTCGCGCAGTATCAGTGTGTCTACTGATATTTTCACAGTAGGCGTTCCATCCTGATCTGCTTTCTTTCCTGCACATTTGTCCTAGTTTGTTCCTTAGTTCTCTATATTTGTCCCAGTTCTCATCGCCCCCTTTTCTGAGGGCAGTTCTAAGAGCTCGACGCGTGCTTTTTCTGATCTTCCTTAGTGTTTTGTTCCACCATGGTTGGCCTTTACCTAATTTTAGTTCCTTAAGAGGGCATGCGCAGTGGTAGGCTTCTATTAATGCCTCCTCTAGACGCTTGGCTTCCTTTTCGAGTTCCTCTGCTGTTTCGTAGCTTTGTTTTTGGCTAGGAGACCATGTCTTTATTTTTGAGTCAAAAATCTCCCAGGAGGCTTTCTTTGCGTTTCTGATCATTACCTTCTCCATCTCACAGTCAAGACTGAAGGTGATTCTACGGTGATCCGAGTAAGAATCCTCCTCGTCGACTCTCCAGTCTTTTATGTGTTTGCTTATCCTGCTGGATGCCATCGTAATATCCAGCACCTCAGTTCTTGACCTGGTTATAAAGGTGGGTATGTTACCTACATTTAGTATTTCTAAATTACTGCTTATAATAAAGTCTAGTAGCAAGTCACCTTTTTTGTTGCAGTCTGTGCTACCCCAAGCCACATGATGTGAGTTGGCGTCGCACCCCACAATAATCGGAATATTCTTACCTCCATACTTGTTTATCGCCCGTTCCAGTTCTGGTGTTGGCGGCTTGTAGTTGGTCTCACTTGGAATGTATGCTGACATTATGGCTGCTCTGCATTTCCCTCCACTTGATGGGGAAAAGTCAAATTCTGCCACAATCAGGTCTCTGTAACATTCCACTTCGATTAGTCCTAATGTTTTAGCTCTGCTACTGGCAAAAATGCATGTTCTGGGATTCGACTCACCTCCCTTAAGGTAGATGGTGTCTCCTCCCATACACCCCATGCCGACCACTCTTCCTTTATGGATGTATGGTTCTTGTAGCAGAGCTATATCTATATTATTCGCAGCCATGTATCGGCAGAGTTCTGCCGTAGCCTCGCGGCAATGGTGCAAATTCAACTGAAGTACCCTGAGGTGTTGTGTGTTTTTGTTTTTTGTGTTCATGAGTGTGTGTTGTTTGAAGTGTGTGTGTATGTTTGTAGAGTTGTTTTATGTGTGAAGGGTTAATTTACACCCTGTATACGTAAACATACATAACAATATCTGGTGATATGTGGGTGTACTAATAATGAGTACAGCTCTTTTTATTTCATAACACGTGTAAAGTATTAACTCACTTCCGTAATAATTATGAAGCAGTTATTTTTTGCTTATTCTATTTGTGTTAAAGATATACAATATCAAGTCAGCCTAGCTAGTATATTCATAAAGTCTAGTTAGATATTGCATCACCTACATTATCTGCCTAAAAGGGATGTTTACTGACTTAAAAAAATATGATTCTAATTAGTCCGTCTGTTAGATTATCGAAAACTTTTGAAAACGTATTTTTTGTTTTATCAAATCAATAAAAATTGACGAAGATAAAACGTAAAAATGTGTCAGACAATGACCTCACACGTGTTTTCAAAGCACTGTATCGTCTTTATTTTTTTACCGTAACACATACGGTAAAAAAAGAAAAAAAACGTGTCCAATATTTTTTGGAAATCTATCTGACGGACTAATTCGATTTTTTTTGTTAACTTGCCCTATTATCAGAATTTCGGGATACTGATAATAGGACGACTGTCAAAGATCTTCAAATGACAGCCTCGACCTTCGAGTCACGGAGGAAACTCGGTATGTCATGGGTGGTTCCCTAGCCCGAGACCAACCTAGGCAAGTGCCGCTTAACGTGAAGATGGATCCAAGTGGCTGTAATTATCTAGCCACGAACTTCTTTTTTAATTTGATAAATTTATTCGTTAAACAATTTACATTGTATTCGAACTTCACAAAATAATTAAGTAGGTACATGAAATCACACAAAAATAAACCAATCAAAAATCTTATACATCTCAAAACATAAAAATGTTGACATGAATAAGATTTTGGAATCTCTTCACTTGCATCACCTACATTAAGTAATATTAATATATAATAATAATAATAACATTTATATCTCCCACAAAGTACAAAATACAATACAGAGGTGTAACAATATTATTGAAGGTACAGAGGTTTGTGGGAGTCAGGAACCCAAACTAGGATACCCTGTGCTATGGACTCCTGGCATATACTTTATTATGTAATCTTTACTTTATTTACATGCATACCTGATAAGTTTGGTTTCACGATGTACATCGGAGACAGCAAACTGTCCGCATAGCCGTGGGTATGGTTTTAAACTAGTACGGAGAGTAGTCATCTAATTTGTTTGTCACTAAACATCATCATCAGCCTATAATGTTCCCACTGCTGGGACTCAGGCTTTCTGATTAGGAGAGGGATGGGCTATAATTCATCACGTGGGTTGATGTCACATGTCTTTGTTTTTTTTGGATTGTTGTTTTCCTTCACCGTTTTGAGAGCAGTGGTGATAAAATAAATTACACAAAGTAATGCGCTAAATTATACAATAAGCTATTGATACGAGTACCTACCATCATCAGTTGCAATTTTTTTTCTTTTCTACGCGTACATGATATTGTATAATAAAATTGTAAGTTTAATAAAGGTTTTTTTCCTTGGCTGCTCTGTCTTACTTCTGGGCAAAAACCTTCCTCCACTTCTTCCATTTCTCGCGAACCATCACGACCTCCTTCCAGTTCTGACGGAACCAGTCTAGGTCATCCAACCATCTCTTTCGTGGCCTGCCGCGACCTCGCCTTTCTGTCTCAGGGCACCAGTTTCCTGCTATTTTGACCCACCGTTTGTCCGAAAAATAAAGTTTATATTATATTAACACCTCGTTTCACCTGTACGGGATAGATATTTTTATGTTATTTTGCTAGGTTCAGCGGCTTAGCCATACTTGTAGACGCAGGAATAAAGACACACTCTCCGTACACAATTTCGCATTTACAGGAAAAATAAATATTTGCTCATACAATTTGGTTAGATGATATAAATACGCGTGTAGGGATGTACACATACAGAAAACCGTTATCCATTTAATGAACGCGTTGTTAATTACTGTAGTTATTTAGCGAACAGCTAAACTACACGTTCGCTATATACTCGTAACTAACAAATTATAATGTTGACAGAAGTGGAATGAAGTATAATTATACGTTCGCATCACACGGGCTCTTTTAGTGAAAATAATTGCTTTTGGAGTGTTCGGTGTCCGTTTCGGCATTTGGAGAGCCTTTTAATTTACTGGTACAGAGGAATACAACATAACATAATTTAAGTTAATTTCCGTGTCCAAAAAAATGATGGATGGACTGTGTCAAAGACGATATTGCTAGAAAGGGGTTAATTGAAAAATGTGTAATAAGAAGATAGGTTGCGCCGACCCCAAATAAATGGGCGACGTATTACCAAGGGGGAGGGGGGAAGGCTACAAAAGTGGCCTAAAAACCCTCAAGTTATCATTAGCGTGACGGCAAAGTTAAAAATATATTAGAATATATAACGTACTGAAAAACTTTGTCTCGATCATGATGAACGTCGTGTAGTAATAAAAATCTATAGTCCTCTTGACCATTCCAGTCACATTATAGTGTGTACGGAGGCACAGGTGTACTCTCTGTTCCTTTTCTCTCATAGTCCGATGGGACGGCAATCGGACACAACCGGAGAGAGATCAAGCGCATTACCAATTGCTTAACTTGATTTTTGAGGCTTTGGGGTATTATACCGCCAACTTCTATTCTCGGGGGCTACTACTGAGAATATTCTAATGGCACAACCATAGAAATATAAAAGAGCATATCTATGGACAAAACCCAATAGTAGTGTTTGCCCGGTCTGGGAATCGATCCCACGCTTAGCCAAAGCATTGCGTCTCGTCTACCTTCAGGCAAGATGAAGAAGATTCTGGGTTTCTAGGTTACTCCTATTTCAGTGCCAAAAAAAAAAATAAACTACACATAAACGTTGCAACCAAATTTTCGTTCAGCTAAAATATGAGAAATGCACAGATAATATCTATGACTTATACATTATCGTAGCTGAAATCCTTTGGCACACAAGAGTTACGGGAAGCTGGGCCGGTCGGGCAATATTCCCTGTGTACCGCAGAGAGAGCCAAATGGTACACATATAAATTATGAAATTATGATGAACGTACTACGTATTCTAGCGGCTCGGAGCCCTATGTTTATGAGCAAGTACTAGGTTTTTTTTTTTGGGAAACAAAAACCAGATTACGAGGGGTGCATTTGAAACTCCTTGAACGTAGGTATTATGTTTGCTTGCTCAATAACCCTCTGGGTATCGAGTGTCAAAGATCTTCAAATGACATGGCATCAACGACTTTCCGAAGCACGAAGGAAACTCGGTATGTAATGGATGGTCACCAAGCCACAGCTCAGCCTAGACAAGCGCGGCCTTTCTTTGAAAATTGACCCATGTAGCTATTATTATTATTCTTCCTCACAATCACAATGAGAATAAATCACACAAACTGTTGTGAGTTTATGTGTGATAGATTTTAATGACGTCATTCCAGTAGTGATGACGTTTGTCGCTAAACGATCATGGAGCAAAACCGACTAAATAATATACCTCTCCTTAATTTGGTTGCACAATAAACTTAGATTATCTAATAACAACGTTGAATGAAATCAAAACTTAACCAATATTATGATTGGATCAACAGGAGCTTAACGAATTGAACGCCAACAAGAACTTATAATTGGAAGAGGTAAGGGATTATAATAATAATTAGAAAATAAACCCCAATTTTTTTTATGGTAAATTGCCGTAGATTATAACAGGATTAATAGGAACATTTGAATTGAAGATTATCAATATTTCAAATAATCTACTTTTGGTGCAGTTTGTGAATTGAGCACTTTCAATTGATATACATCGATCTTCTGGCGCTCAAGGAGTAGGTTTAAAAAAAATCTACGCCCTGAGAGCAAATATAGGGAAAAAACTGTTTTATATTTTTGACGGCATGGTTGGCGCAGTGGCTCAAGCAGTTGACTGGGGCGCTATGTATCGCGGGTTTGATCCCCGCACGGAACAAATATTTGTATGGTCTACAGATAGTTGTTTCGGGTCTGAGTATTTGTGTATATGAGTTTAAATGTTTGTGAACGGACCCACGATACAGGAGAAATTACAAGTGGGGGGCGAAGTTTAAGAAAAAAAATAGGTATTCGACAGTCATTAGTTCATTATAGCTAGTCAGTGATTCGAAAATATGACAATCAGTCTAGTCAAGGGGTACCGTATTGCTATTCTAACTGGATTGAGGAGGTCGGATAGGCAGTCCCTACATGTAAAATACTGGTATGTACTACTTCTGGTTGGACTGGAAGCCATCCCCAACATACTAGGGAAATTGCTCGGAAAATGATTTGTTGTCAAAAAATAATGATGACGGTATTACTACTGAATAATATGGCCATTAGTAATATAGATCTTTGTATATAGCTACGAGTATATCTCTTGAGGGCCATGGACTACACAGGTCTACTCAATAATATCCAACAATAAATAATTGACTGGCTGGAGCTGGTTTAGTAATCGCAATCGCGACTGTAGCTGCCGTAGAGTCTAGTGTTGTGCACAAAACAGTATATTAGTTTGAACGAGGGACATAATGAAACCCGCAATACAGCATGCTTACATGATAGTAGTAAAAATATAATGAAAAAAAAACAGTGATAAATAATAGAGCAAACCATTTTTTTTTGGGTAGTGGGAAAGAGAGTGAAAGGGAGTGTCAGACTTCTACTGACTAAAAACCACCCATGTTCCTTCTTAGCCCTTTATGTCGAGGCCGCGGTATTTCTTACAACATCCCGCAGCCCAACAGAGAGAATCATTACAAACATTTCGCAAAAGTGTCGCAACCCTTGTGCTTATCGCAGAAAATGTGCGCGAATCAATGATTTTTAGGTATAATCTATTTTCCCTTCATATTTTAAAACTGGCGTAGGAAAGTGACGAAGAAGAAACGTCTAATAAAGTGAGATCCTGGAGAGCGTGCGGGGCATGGCACAATTACGTCACAAATTAAGCTTATAGTTTTTTTTACATATTTGGGAAGAATCGAATACTGAATACGGAGGGTATTCAGTATGTTTAATATGTCCCTCGTTTAACCTAACACACTATAGGATTACCCCCCAATACACATAACTGGCGAAATCTGGGCGTACTTTACTATCATGTACACACCTCTGCCTAACACTTCGGAAATTACAAGCGCGAAGTTATGTAATTTATTAGAATTCAGTCGGCGTATTTAGATGACATGATGAATTTCAAGTACTAACGAATTCAGTATTCTAAGGAATCTCACGTAATTTATTATACCAGTAAAGTAGACGACAGAGTTTTACTTCATACTAATTTAGAGGAGATGAGTATCCTAAACTTAGAATATCTTAATTATGCAATCAGGTGACTAATCATTTCTGTAATTACGAGAAGAGAGACTCGTGGAAAAGTTCAGAGTACTAATTGACGGATTGCGTGAAAACGAGAAGGGATGATCTTCGCAAGGTAGGTAGGGGAAATTTCTTTTCTCTAAGTAGCCATTAATCTTTTTTAAGCGCTTGAATTATATTGAGATGCACTGCACTGTTGGTAAACATTTGCGAAGTTAGCATGAGTATAATCAGTCTATACTGCTGGGATACAGGCTTCCTCTCTATGAGAGGGAGTGGGCACTGATGTTACATTTGCTAGGAACTGTGTGTCTAGGTTTTTTATATCTCAGAAGTATCCTGAATATCAAACATTCTTGTTTATTTATTTATTTATTTATTTATTTATTTGGTTCACCAACAATTGTATACACTGGTACATGGTAAGGAAAATACAAGCAAGAAAATAACCAGAATAGAGTGTAACAATCACTTAAAGGTAAACTCTGCATGCACACAAAACGTTGTCGTAACTTACAAAATAATAAAACACAGTATAATTATCATTAAAGTTGCAAACTAAACAAATTAATTAATCTAAGTTAAAATGTATTAAACCAGATTAACATAAAACTAAATAAAACTAGGTAACACAAATATGGTGAAGACATGATTTAAATACTCGTAATCAGAAACTTATTATTGTTCGGGAAGATACTTGTAAAAAATGGCTTTCAATTTGCCTAAGCCATCAAAATGGAGGTCGATCTTATCACTGCAACTGTTCACGACCTTGCAAAATCTCGCATAGGGAGAATTTGTACCTAGAACTGTTCTTCTCTGCGGAGGGCAGAGTGGCGTTATAGGACTGCGGGGAATTCTTGAGGGGGCACGGAAGCAAAAATGATTTAATACTTGCGGACAGTCGATTTTATGGGCCATCACTTTGCACACAAACATCGCGTCATTCAGTCGTCGACGTTTGTCCAGAGAATCCATTTTAAAATGTTTGAGCCTATCTCTATATGATCGTAATTTCTTGGCCAAACCGCTAGCATAGGCCAGGTGCCCAAGAAAACGTTTTTGTACACGTTCAAGACGCAATGAGTGGGTAGCATAGTGTGGCTTATCATGCTGATTGCTGACATTATTTCCAACAGCATCAGCTAGTCTAATTATAGTAATCGTGTTATTTTAACTGATTCGATATTAAAAAAGAAAACACTTTTCGAGTGTAAGTAAACAGCGGGTCATAAAAAATCCTTTTTCAACGACCCCCTGAAGCCCACTGAACGATAGACTTTGGGAAAGATCTTTGAGAAAGAATTCACTTTTGGGGAATGTCGCGGATAACTTTCATTGCACGATGTAGAAAATCCCGACTTACATATGTCGGGCAGTTAGCCCACCAGACACAACACCCGTCTGGTTGGAGGATTCTCCCTTTTCTATGATGGATGAGGAACTTTACAACCTGTTCCTGTTCCCCCAAACTGGTGATCCCGACGCACTGGGGCATCACCGCAGACAGTTCCGACTCACCGTGAACTATGCGGCATTCGGTTCCAACTCACTGGAACCTTCCAATGGCCCGGCTAGCATCACGTCGGGGTAACAGTTTGGGTATGAGGAACAACTTAACATTTTTTTTTTTTGGCGGGTGGAAAATCATCGAATTACCGCTGCCGCTCTTGGGCAGAGCGAAAGGGAGTGTCAGACTTCTACTGACTAAAAACCACCCATGTTCCTTCTTAGCCCTCTATGTCGAGGCCGCGATAACTAGTGTACAACCCGCGGCCAGGAACAACGAAACATCAAACAGCAAATCGCAAATATTTAAAAAGTCAAATAACAATTAATGACTGTTATATTATTTTGGATTTTAGCTCGTTCACGCCAGCGAAGTAATGAACAAAAGCCGATATTAAAGACAGTGAAAGCAATAATGGAATAATTACATTCATTCAATAACTAAGTGAGCTATAATAATGTTCTATTGTAGTCCCAGTAGCTGTTGTTTACTTTCCCACACTATATATTACGGTACATTGGCAACGTGTCAATGCACAGGAAAGATTGTAGGGAATAAAGGACAACGCATACTGAATTCTTTATTTGTTTAATGCGCATTATACACAACGATAGTTACACACAAAAGACCACCATCACCGTGGTTATACGCACTGTAATCGATACCACTGCTTATTTTAACTAGCTGATTTTAATTCGAAGCAATGACGTTTAAGATTGAAAGAAACCTTTGGTGTCGGGGTCACAAGCGCGACTGTCGGCAATGGGGTTCCGATTTCTTGGTCCGGAAAGTGTTGATGTGTTGGCAATAGATCAGATGGCAATAGACTCACACCCTATTATGTACATGTTATAACCCATGGAGATTACAGGCGTGATGATGTTATGTTATGAATTCCGAACGGCTCGAGGTGAGGCAATGCTGATCTACTGTAATACTGCGCGTTCACCTTTAACCATGATGTGTAGTGTGTAGTGTGCCAAAAGAGGTTTTAATGAATGTGTCAGCAACAATGATTGCTCGATTGATTCGCGGTGATTGGCTCCGAAGGAGTGAGTGTCTGTTAACGCATGAAAGAAATAATGACCCGTAATCACCGCGAGTGTTCGTTTTACAAACATTCGAGGCGGTTTTGTTATATAACGAGCATTCGTTAGCGAGCATCGCTATTAAGTTTATGGTGTTTGTAATCAAGTAGGTAGGTACTTTTTTTTTGGGGGGGTGGGAAATCATCAAATAACCCCTCCCACTCTTGGGCAGAGCGAAATGGAGTGTCAGACTTCTACTGACTAAAAACCACCCATGTTCCTTCTTAGCCCTATATGTCAAGGCTGCGGGGTTTCTTACAACATTCCGCAGCCCCGACGGGCGTCAGCCCTTGCGGGCCCCTTCTTTGTTGCTGACATCTCTTTGAGGCGCGCGTGGAACACGAACGCGCCGTCGACACGGCCTGTCGTCGTCACAAGACGGACGGACGGCGAGCTAGCCCGTCACTCACCGTCCACAGGCCCGCGTCTACGGTGGCCGGAAGCCATCACGTGGCCCCCGACGCCCGGAGCGCCTCCCGCGGCGAAGTAGATAGGTACTTCAGTTCAAAAAAATAAATATTTTAACGATGAAGAGCCTCTTTGTTTTGCGTTCATCTTGAGACAAAAATGCTTTATGAAACTAATTCTAAAAGCGTCTTCTCTTTCGTGGAGTGAGTGCCCTTCTATTAGAATAAAAAGAAAAATGCTAAATATAATTTCATAAGGGTGCTGGTTCATTCTTAAGAGTATTATAAGACATCGGACTGGAATTGTTATTCCCCTCAATTCCATAGAATTTTAATAACGGGTGAAATGTGGGTGTACTATTACGTAAACTTCTGCCTAACTCTTCGGGAATAGGGATGTTTACTGACTAAAAATAATGTGATTCTAATTAGTCCGTCTGTTCGATTATCGAAAAATATTGAACATGTATTTTTTGTTCTTTTAAATCAATAAAAATTGACGAAGATACAACGCGTCAAAGATTTAAGTGGGGAGTTGTGACGTCACTGACCAGTAAAAAAAGCCATACTAATGACGAATATGACGTCACACGAGTTTTCAAAGCACTGTATCGTCGTCATTGTTGGTTTACGTGAAAAAAGAAAAAATACGTGTCCAATATTTTTTGGAAATCAATCAGACCGACTAATTAGATTTTTTTTGTTAACAACCCTATTATAAGCGTGATGTTGTGCTATGTAAATATATCATAAAACGCTCAACATCATTTCGACCACACATTATTATTACTAAGAGAGATTCTAAAGTAAAACAAAACACAACCGTACGTAACACAGCTAAAGTGGCTAAATCCGAAGAAGCATTGCACAATATCAACGAAGGCTCATTGTGTCAGCTGTCATCCAGGTTGAGTTCGCGTCCTAGTTCAGGCACCATTGTGAGGTTCAAGCCCGATATGACAGATTTAGAGCGATTCATTCTTCTATACCTTTATTTCACTCTCATTCCACTCCTTCATAATTGTTTATTAGCAGTATTGTGTTTTACGTGGAAATGAAACACCTCGTTATACGTTATAGTTGTTGCCAGTACTTTATAATTCTTATAGGAGCTTTATTTCATACTAGCGCACTTCACGCGGTTTCACTCGCGTAGTTCCCGTTCCCGTGAGAATACAGGGATAAAAAGAAGCCTATGTTACTCAGGGTATTGGAATGTAGCTTTCTAATGGTAAAAGAATTTTTGAAATCAGCGCAGTAGTTTTTGAGTTTATTCATTACAAATATACAAAAATACAAATCTTTCCTCTTTATAATATTAGCGTAGATTTTTATACACTATTGTATTTGTAATCTTAGTGATTATGTTCACTATTACGTATCTTAAGATTGTTTATCTGTGACCAGCGTTGTGGATCGTTCCCAAGCATGCTTGGGAAATATTTCTCGACGGCATTTAAAACCAAGTCAGAGCTGCGGGTTGTCGGAAAGAGATACCGCGGCCTCGACCCAAAGGGCTCAGAAGGAACATGGGTGGTTTTTAGTAAATAGAAGTCAGGCACTCGAATCAATAGAAGTATGGAGTCATTTGGTGATTCCCCAACCCCAAAAAATAGGCCCATGAGGTGCATAGAACCTCTGAAACCTGGCTCAGCATTCACCAAGTAAGAGAGAAGAGGACAGCAAAGTTCTCGCAATATTCGCTCTGACTGAACCTAATCCAGTTTCTCCAAGTCTTGCATAACACAGTAATGATGTTATCATAAACATGTCACAAATGACAAACGTAACGCTCGAATTGAAATGGACAGGCAGCTACGGTAATGCCGGGTAATGTAAAGCAACAAACACACATTTACATGCTTGCGATAATCGTATGTTATCCCATTGTCACGAGTCTAGCCGAATTACTAATTAATTGGCTTGTATGCACTCGATGGAAAGCTTGATTGCTTTAATCCCAAATGCATTGGATATTGTATTTTGTATCGGTATTATGGAACCGGTTTGTACTTATTGAAGGGAGTGTCCCGTAGGTATTGTAAATTGAGAATTTGATTATGGATACATACTCATTCGCAATATATGCAATGCAAATTTAAATTGGCATAAATTATAAACGAAAACTAATCCTAAATGTCCTTCCCACGTGCTTTGAAGCCTAATTGACCTACTGTCATCGTTGTATATGTGTAGGTCTTAATTTTTTATTATTCTTTTAGATTGGATAATAATATAATGTACAAAGTTCTTAAAGTAATTAATAATTTTAAATGTCCTTTAAAAACTTCTGACGTTTTTAAAGTTTTGGTAAATTATAAGACTATAATGCTTTATTTTCAATGTTCAAAAACAGCATTAATCTGCGGAAACAAGCAGCACAAGCGTGCAGCGGAACCTTCACTACGCTTTGCTACGCACTTAGCTTCGGCGTAGCAAGTACCAGCTACGACGTAGCACGCACTGCTACGACAACGCAATATTATTACTAATCAGCTATTTAAACATTAATGTATCCTTGTCTTACTCACAGCATTCTAAAAACATGTGAACTATAAAATAGATTTAAGTAGTTTTAATCCGTATAAGCCACGAGCTGTTAGTCATCAATATCTTTTAAAATCCACAGGCGGTTGAAGAATTTAGGTCCGAAATAGCTGAGACGCAGCCATGTTGAAATTGGATTACAGGTCAATCTTGCGATGCGGTAACACTATCTAGATACATGTAGTAGTCCTACGACTGGAGTTATTGATTACACATGCAACTTGACTGGATTTGAACCACACCATGTTAGAAAATATTTTGTAATCCGAGTTTACCCTAATATTTTCCATGACATTTTCGTTTATCAATGTTTTGTAGAAATTGGCAGATTCGGAGATTAAAATTAGACCACTTAATGTAGATTTAATTTTATTGGCATTTAGTAAATACGTTTTGGTTAAAAAATACTATTAACATTTTGAATTAAAAAAACAACTTGAAAAAGGTACATAAAAAGGTAAATACATTCTTGAATGTCAATCTTTACATGTAAACAGAATTGATTCAAGTTGCCCATTCTCGAATTAAGTTTTAATTTAATTTTGCATGCACTTATGGCTGGTCCCACATAATTTCTTTCATTAATCAGCTTCTATAAAATGCCTCTTATTTCCCCAACAGATCAGCAGCACGCTAGTCGTCACTGCACCGCAGCGGCACAGCTTCCCATCCGCATTCAATCTTCCCAAGTCTCCCAGGACATCCGCCCATTGTCTCGCAAGTCTTACTGTTTGTCGGTTCCGGTTACTATTACAATATTTCTTAGCCATCGCATGCATAACGAAAATCCGAGATTGTAATTTTCTACTGCGCATAAAATGGAACGTTTTTGCAGAATCTGTCTTGAAGTTTTTTGTTTCCTTTGTTTTTATACTTGAATAGTTTGCAGTAATACTTAGTTGAGCAAACTACAGATTTTTCGGTAGACTATTATTTTCTCATGAGTTGAATACTTTAAAAGTATAGAATTTGGATTTCGCAGCTAAGAAAGAAAAATAGAAGATATTTTATCATACATGCTTTTATAATACACAAGGCTAGAAGACTAGAGTAAGTTAAACACAAGATGAGATAACACGAGACCCGTCGAGGCTGCGGGATGTTGTAAGAGATACCGCGGCCTCGACATATAGGGCTAAGAAGGAACATGGGTGGGTTTTAGTCAGTAGAAGTCTGACACTCCCTTTCGCTCTGGCCAAGAGCGGGAGGGATTATTTGATGATTTTCACCCGCGAATAAAAAAGAAGATAACACGAGAAGTTTAAAATCAACTTAGCTTTTCTTGTGCCTTCCACAAGGACCAGGCAACTCAAACTTTCTCACGTCGAACACGTTAAGAACTAATATTGTTTTACCATCATAAATCTTAAAGAAATCGCCTTGCAACATATTGTGGCGGAGTCGCCACCTAGGTAATTAGCACAAGTTCGGTGTCGTACACATTACAGGCCAGTGTTGGCGGTTCGCCAGAGAACGTGCCGCGGCCTCGCTCAAATACAATAGAAACCAGCTTTTACATTTCAAATTTGGAGTTAGAAAAATAAATTCTCTGCGATCAGATTGGCGGTTTTACGTTTATGCTTTGTTTTTTTTGGTGGCCAGTATTCGTAAACTGTGCTATTGAATGCAGCCTCCTTAAATAAGACCGAGTAGATCATTATTACCTTGTTATCCGAGTTCAAAGTCTGACCAGGGCAGAAGTAGGGACCCGTAAGGGGCAGACGCTCGTCGGGGCTGCGGGATGTTGTAAGAGATACCGCGGCCTTGATATGTGGGGCTAAGAAGGAACATGGGTGGTTTTTAGTCAGTAGAAGTCTGACACTCCCTTATGCTCTGCCCAAGAGAGGGAGGGGTTATTTGATGATTTCCCACCCCCCAAAGGTGGGCAGAAGTTATTCCGGTGGTAGTATTGCGTTAAAACTAAGTGGGGTTGCGGTGTCTCTTCCCAAAACCATGGCCGATCTCCTGTCCTGCTCTTAATGCAACTTCGTCTGCACTTTAAGGGTAAGGGAAGTCCCTTTAGTACAAACCCACTACCGACGCCGTCAATGTGACTGAGATCTGATCGAAAAAAAATAAATTAAATAATAATGGGAATCATCGACACGAAGAAGGAGATGAAGCTTTTCAAATAGCTACCTATTGTTTTCTAGGAACACATTCACAAAACATCGGTTGGTTGTTGTTACTTTAACTTGATGGCATACCTACCTTTATAATATTTGCATACTTGAACAAAAAGCAAGCAAACATTTAGGACCAAATAAGTCACCTTTGTGGAAAATAAAGAGTAAGAATCGATTTGTCTATGTTCGGTGTTCATAGCAAGGAAGTAAATAAGGTTTACCTGAATATCCCTGAATATCATTCATCGTTGGCGCGATATTTTTCTTCCTCGACTAGAATAGAATCGGGCTCATAATAAATTCTAACGTGTGCAATGGCCTGGCACGGCGATGGAGCGCCATCTGTGACGCGAACGAGGAACTAGCGCAAATACATAAAGTGCTAAGCACATATCGAGTTATTACCGACACCGTCAGCTTGTATATTACGAGTATGTAGTGTTCGAAGAATGGCGTCTTCCTTGGCAACAGAGTTTTATGACAAACAAACTCAATATCTGTCTGTATCGTAGATTGTTTGTTGCGTCGCTGTTCTCCGCAATGATGATGTACTGACGGTACCTACTAAGTTCAGTATTTTGTAAGCAATTACAGACCGACAATCAAAGCAGCGCATTAAGCATTAAAATACGTATGCATGTTAAACACAGACTAGACGAAACACTTGTTAGAATGGTAAAAGCACGTAAAGACTGACAATTATGAAACTATTAAGTATCTTGAGTAGGTACGGTAAGCCGACCTACTCAAGATATTTAATACTACGAAGGTGGTCGGTTCAACATATATTTCAGTACTTACACATAACTACAGCAGACCATAAACTTTAACAAAACTAGATAACGAACACTTCAAATTAATAGAAAGAAGTTCCTTATAGACACTTAACATTACGCCTTTAATCCCCGAAAGGTTATGCAGAGGTGTACGCTTAACTACACCCACGTTTCCCTAATGACTGCTACTGAGAAAATCGTAGCGGAAAGTCCAATAACACTGCCCGATCTGGGAATCGAAGCCAGGACTACATATGCACAGCATGTGCGCTTGGAATCACGTGACCAACGAGGCAGTAAGCAGTAAAATACTATTACAAGCCATAGAAAATATCTAGAAGATTCTATATGACACATACACATCATACATTGTAAAGGGATTTTTCTCAAAGATGGAGTGTGACGCATATCAATACACGTGTGTAGGTAGCGTCCACGTCCATGTTATATCCTCCTATATAATGATTATAGCCTCCACGCTTGGTCGAAGCCATCGCTAAAGGCGGGTACACAATAGCCACTGTTGGACAAACTTCACGTCGTTTGATGGATTACTCCTTCAATGGACCTCTTATGTACGAAAACGTGGTAGTTTACGTGTGCTGTAATGTATACGGCTTTAAGGAACAACTTTAGTAATGGACACGATCAAGGGTAGTTCAACATTAGAAAATTATTCAAACATTTTGTTTATTTTATGTTTTAACTAGCACTTTACCAGCGACTTCGTCTGAAAAAGTTCTGATAGCTCGGCTCTAATATGCATGATATAAACATTAATTTATAGACTTAAATATTGTACCCACGATTAATGCATTTCTATCCGTGTTTTTTTTTTGGAATTTGATCATTTGTTCTGGAGATTACACAAACAAACTAATAAACAAAGGAGGCGATTTTTTTAGACCTACTGATATGGAGCGTCTGATATTCATATTAGACAAAAAATAAACAAGTTATTACAGTAAATAAACGCAATATTAAATTTAAATGAAACCAGAATCGTGAAATCGTAATAATTAATTGATACTTTGATATGTTTTGCGAGTCAAATCATGCCCATAATGGGTCAATGTCACTTGACAAGAATAGGGCGTCATTAGGGGCGTTTTCACGTTTACAAAAAAAAAAGTTTTATCAAAGCAAAAATTTAAAGGTCATAAGCATGGAAGGGGCTAAGCTTCCGGAGTTTTTTGCTTTACATACAGGAACCTCTCACAATGTGGGTTACGTCAAGGAGGACCACTTTATGTAAACTCCTTTCTCCTTGTTCCTTGATCCAGTCGCACAAAGACGGCTTCATAAGATGGTATTCAAGTATCTTGACCATGAAGTTTTCACGACAATAAAACAAGAAAAAAAGCTTAATACATATGTTTGGTATATTATACCTACTTTTTATTCTTCTCCGGTGTGAAGAATAGTCTCATTTTCATAAACAAAGAATATTCTCGTGTGTACCGAAGTGAAGCAGGAAGTATAGCTAAAGCTTGGCTTTGTTATAACTGAATCGTTGGTTTATCGCGAAGTTTCCGAGGGATTCAGGAACTAAACTGAACAGAAACAGTAAGTGGAAGTTTTGCCAAAACAAAGGGCATTGAATTAACTTTATGTGAGTGACTGAATAGAAGGATTTTGATTCGTTACCTACCAGGAGCGCAGAGAACGGCAGATGTGTAATATTCTAGCCCTATCAGTAGATATCAAATTAAACTAGACAGACATAAATAACCACTGCGACCGTAATCGGTCGGGACCGCAATTAATGAATATTTCAGTCTGGAGGCTGATTAATACTTCGGTAAGCAAAAGATATTATTTTCATTTGTTCTATTTTCTAGACCGTAACGACTACTTGGATATACGCTTCATACAACAACAACAAAACAACAACTAAAACAAAAACAAACAACTAAATTACAAACAACAAAAACAACTAAAACAACTAAATTATTGCGACACAGTTTACGGACCATGTCTTCTTTCGCGTACGGAACGTTTAATACAGCGGGTGCAAAACGCATGTGCTCGTTACTGCCTAAGTATACCCCGGAGGCATCACATCACGCCGTACCTAAATGATAACAACATCCTAAAAATGGCTGCACGGCGAAAACTACACTTAGCGGTACTGTTGTTCGGTATCATAAAAACACACAAACCGGAATATCTATACACTAAAATTAGCTGGAGGCACGAACACTACAGCTACTCTGCTCGTTCCACGTCCAATCCACTCTCAATGCCCCGACACAAGACCACAGCCTTCAGGGGATGTTTCAAATATGCCGCCTCTCGCTGCTGGAATGATTTGCCACCTCCCATTAGATCCCTAAAAACAAAAGAAAATTTTAAATTACACTTGAAAAAACTCCTTTTAGAAAAACAAAAATATGAACAACAATTACATTATAAATAAATACTCACATAACGTTTATTATCTATTGGCAAGGCATATCTATCCAACCGGCTTGAGACGACATTACGTTTTCCAAGAAAATACGTTACTTGTTTTTAAGCGTCGACTGGATACAAGCACGTACAAAGGAAAGAAGCTCGCGTCAACAACATAATAACTAATCACGTGAGCACAAGACCCGTGCGACACTGCGCCGCCTTATTGTGGCTGGTGGCGAGCGGCACCGACTCCTGACGCATTGCGCGTCTTCGCGCCAGACGCTTTTAAAGTCGTTTGACGGGCAGCGGCGGCAGCGCGCGCGCAGCCAGGCTCAGCGGTGACGGTAGGGTGGGGAGGGAGCGAGACAAAAGACACGCCTTCACTCAAATAATCAATTTGTATTTGAAATGTTAGTACTGTTTAACATTCAAATCATACTTTTGGTTCTAGTTTTGTAATTTATCTTTTGTAACAATGGTTTTAATTTATATAATAATTGTGTCTTACTTTTGAGTCATGTCAAGTAATATTTCGAGCACTGCTTAATTTATTTTATATACCTACTTAATTTTGAAGCTCTTGGCATTCGTACGTTTTTCACGGGTGACCACTGAAAACCAGCGCTGTGCTGTGGGCGACCATAGCACAGCACCATGCTGAGTGGCAACCTACTTGTCGCAGTCACAACGTGCAACATTTTCTTTTTTGTAATCCCTGCTTGTTGTATTTTTTTTTATATCTGATGCGTTGTTTGTGTAATGTTTTTTTCCTGTATACTCGGTATGTTTCTGCGACAAATAAATAAATTTTCTTTCTTTCTTTCTTTCTTCATTAAGAATGTAACCAACCTGAACTACATTAGATACACATTTGTTTGTTAGCAAATAAATAATCTTCACTGATAGCGCTACATGTATTTTCAGTTTAAATCACTAATTCCACTTTCAGAAAGCTTTCAAAGCGTAGGTATAAATGTAAAATATCCGTCGCGATCACTTAAAAATTTAGTGTAATCAAGTGTCCCCGTTGATAAATGTTGGCAACACCTTCCCCCGATAAGTTTGGGCTGCGTCAAACAGGCAGAGATTAATAGGTCCCGCCCGAAGGTGCGATAAAAACGAATCTTTTCTCTCTTTTGTTTCGTTTGATTTCAGATTTATCTAATTATATCTCGCCCCAAAAATAAACGACCTCACTCAATATCTTTATCTCTTAATTACACGAACGCCGGCGCAAGGTTATCGCAGTTTTCTATCTTTATACTGAGAATTATCTTGTTCTCACGGTGACCGCTCCCTCTACAAGGCCATGCAAGGGTGCAGATCGCCCCATCGATCGAATTATTCACGTTAGAATAATTTAGGCAGCGGTGTAGAAGAAAAGGGCAATTTAAATATTCTCTTGGTAGATAGAGTGGTATATTTGTAATAATATTTACAGTGTAAAAGCTAGTTAAGTGGATTAGTGGAGCGGGTCTCAGCGCGGCCGTGTCTGCCGCATCAAATCAATGTCTCTGATTACGCCAGCCGCCAGCCGCCTGCCTCCCAGCTGCCCTAGATACAGCAGCCTTTCAAATTAACTTACATTCAAAACATAATAATGTCATACCAGTTTATGTTCAAATATAACCGAGGCACAAAATTAAACAACACTTATCTAGGTAGGTACCTACCTATTTGTAAACCAGACGTTATTTTAATCCATTAATTCTTTATGTTATATTCTCCATTAATTGTGGATCCAGATGACCACTATCGATATCTCTAATGTAAACTAGATCGAACTGTTACAAGCAATAAAAGATTTCAAATAAAATGTAAATATACCAACTTAAAAACCCGTAATTGATTATTGAGCAATCAATTATTCTTTAGCTTCTCTGGAAATATAAATGGATTAGTTTCAAATTACTTATTAGACGAGGCTTATATACATAATGTTTTTTCTTTTAGAACTTTGTGAAATTGAAATATGGAGAGGCTTAGGTATCTTGTACTATAGCATATCGATCATGAATTCTGTTATTATGCCCCAAAAAACCGAAAAAAACAAGGAAATTTTTCGGAGAATTTGCGGCGGAATATGAAAATTAAAAAATTACAACCTGTATTACAAAGAGATAGTTGAACTTCAAATCCGATTCGCGCGTTTTACCGATCTCTAAAAAAATCGATCATAACGCGAGTGGACCCACTGGTAGAAGCAAATATTTTTGATATAAGGTGGCGTGTAACCTCGGCTAAACATACATAAAAAATTCAAGGATCTGTCAGTCACAGATTGCTGACTGTGAATTATTAATAAATCTCCATTTCAATATTGTTGTTTACGCTCTATCTTACTGGATACCAGGGGCGTGCGCCCTATATAGGCTCTTAGGCTTAGCCTACCTTACCAACTGAGCATTTCTTATAAGTAATTAACGATGGAATAAAATAACACTATGTACAAATTAATCATAAAAAAAGTTCAAACTCCTGTTAAAATACTTATAGCAATGTTTCGCGTCCCACTAAAACTCATTGACAAGGACTACGATTAGTACGAATCTTATAGACAAACACTCGACTTGTCTAAAACCCATTCATAATTGTATGCACACAGCGTCACATCGGTGCGTATGGCCATGTCTATGAACCGCACACATACATAGATTTTCGCAATTTTAACGTAGCAGCTCCTACGAGCCTACGACTGTAGCTGAGTGGGCTGTGATTGGCTGCAACAACACAACCAAACTATAACCCGCGAAGTTCAAAACTTGCATTTTTTTGCAATTTGTAGGCCAGTGCAAGGTTGTATGTTGAATAAAATATGACTACATACGTCTTAAAACCGGAAATCATATTTTAATGAACATACAACCTAGCACTGGCCTGCAAATTGCAAAAACGTATGGAAATTTTAATTTCGCGCTTCGCGAACTTCGGGCTTCCGTGCATAGAGCGCAGCACCTGTTTAGTTCGATGTTCGAAATGTTGTCAACGTGTCACCATTCATCACCATTGAATGCCATTGATGCATTTCGTCGTTTAATCCTGCAAAAAATGTTGACCGCTGTTGTGAACAAACTCTATATGAAAATGATGCAATTTTATTTGCTAGTTTTTTCTATCGACAATAATAACCTAGAAATTATTTTTTACGTAAGAAGAAGCCATTACTGTTTCATTGTTATAACAAGCAATATATAGCGCGATTTTGTTTTGAAACCGAAAACGTACAGTTAACATCATTAACAGTAGTGTAAATATAAATTTTGTCGTGTAAAACCTTTTTTGTTGTACATGTGTGTTTTGGTGTGTAACCTAACAAATAACAATGGTATTTACTTGTGAAGTTTGTGCTGATAATGTGGGTTGTTGGATATTAAAGGTAATAAGTTTTCTCAAGTAGCGTAAGTTTCAAGTAGTATCTAAAGGTAGATGTGTACCCGAATTACGAGAATTAATCCAAAAATATGGTAATTCATCGCGTACTCGTCATTTAATCCTCATAATTATACAACATTTACCTGGCTGTGTGGCTGCATACACACAAATAAATTATTTTGTTTTCCGTGCATTTTGTTTAATACATCATTTTCATTCCTCGGCCAAAAAGCATGACCTATCAGAAAAACATAGAGGGTGTAAAAGGACCCTTAACGCAAACGAAGGGCACTTGTTCTCCCCACCATTGCGAACATTTTTTTGTTCTAGGCCATACCTGGGAACCCTCTAGTTACAGAGATATTGGGGATCAAAGTTCCAAATTTTGCACAGCTGTTTTTGTAAATACTAGTTAATAAGGTTATAACTTTACTTAAATTACCTCCATGCCCCTTTTACTATTCAAAGCATCCACTAGCACAATGTTTTAAGTGTGCTACTTTTGAATTGTAGGTAGGTACATATAACTTTTGTTTTTACAGGCTTATTTTTAAATATTAAGTACAGGTAAAAATGTGACTTTTTTTTTCCTGTCAATTATTAGTAGCCTACCCATCGCGAGGGACCACTGCACGCCACTGCTGGATACGTAAATGTTGGTTTAATCTTGAGATATTGTGTTGGAGTAGGACGCGTTACATTGTACTCTCAGTTATTTTAAGACGAGTTTGAGAATAATAAAGAAAGAAAGGAAAACTTTGTATCGCACAGGCCAAACAAAATGATTAAATTAACAATCAATCAAAATTAGACGTCTCTGAGTCTCATTACAGTAATCTCACGCGAATGAAGGTCGCAAACAACAGCTAGTTAACACTCAGTGCCAAGCACCCAGTATATGAGTCGAACAACTTGCTTGTCTAACCCCAACCCGCTTCCGAGTCATCCATATACGTAACTTTGACTCCCACAGTAAGCAAATAAAAATGGATTATATGAACTTGGCAGTGAAAGTATTAAAAATAAAAATAAGACATAATATATTCCACACCTTTTACTACGTCCACGTCGTAGGTCCACGTGCATACATCAGATTACCTGTGCACCTGTGCTTTAGCACAGAATACATAATAGTGCTTAGTAACTAATCTAAACTGAAAATTAACAACTGTTTTTACAAAAAACATTTTAACAGACTGTATTTCCATTTCTAAAACTGGAATTTTCAGTAGAAGCGTAGGTACTTGAATTAAATTAATTAGTAGTAGTTAATTTAATTTTTGCTAAATTGTCGGTAGGTATTCAGAGCACTCATTCAAAGTGGACGTTTTATTAATTTGATACACATGACTCCCATTTTGAACACTTCTCGTTTCAATGTTTTGTGTTTTGTCCTATGTCGTTTATTACAATACAATCCTGACAGAAGACGTTGATTAAGTAGAATGAGTGACGCTGGAGTCACGTTCTGTTTTCTGAAGAGGCTTAATGTTCTCGCATATTTTGATAGATTTTTGTTTGTTCGCTTGTTGTAAGTATTAAATATACTAAGGGCCTTGGTTCACTACCTACGATTAAAATACACAGTTGATTAATCAACGATTGGTTCAGCGCCGGGAGTTATTTTAGATGTTTTGGACACCTAAATATCTCCAAAAATTTTTAAACCATAGTTACTGCAAGGGCGTACATCTTGGCCGCGGGTAGTCCAACGGTTATCGCGGCCTCGACATAGAGGGCGAAGAAGGAACATGGGTGGTTTTTAGTCAGTAGAAGTCTGACACTCCCTTTCGCTCTGCCCAAGAGCGGGAGGGGTTATTCGATGATTTTACACCCACCAAAAAAAAAAAAAAAGGGCGTACATCTTTAATATTCCTCAACAATGTGTGTCATACATGTTTATGAGTTTACATAAATCTACGTTCAAAAAAGTAACTAATCACTAACCATCCAAACGGATCCAACCTAAAAAAAAACAATTTCAGAGGAAAATAATGGCTTTACATACAGGGTGTAAATTAACCCTTCACACATACGTCAACCAAGCATTCTGTACATCAAAGTAAGTACCCATACGCAAAATTTTTGCTGGGAAAGGACTTTTTTTATTGGGGTCAAACATCACATTTTACTGTAAAACTCAATGTAGCACTCCTAAAACATTGTGAAAGTAGACGCTTTGAACAGTAAAAGTGTCATGGAGGTAATTTATGTAAAGTTATACCTGAAAAAACTAGTAGTCAATTTGGAACTTTGACCCCCAATATCTCCGTAACTAGGAGGTTCGCAGGTATGGTCTAGAACCAAAATATGATCGTAGTGGTGGGGAGAATAAGTGCCTTTCGTTTGCATTAAGGGTACTTTTACACCCTTTATAATATGATAAATAATTTGCCTCTCCTCTTAATTAATTCCCGAACACAATCTACTGAGCGTTTAAATAGTCGACCACCTAGTTATGACGAGGAAACATTGTTACGAAGGAACAAGAAGTTTCTGAATAACTTTATCGATGCGAATACATATAAAGTGATTTTGATAGGAGTTCTGATTAGATTTGTTTACAGATACCGCTCTCATTGAATTATTCAGGCAAGGTGGGTACGCTTGGGTAACCATTCCAAAATTATTTTCTAATTTAGACACGATAACCCTGACACAATACCCAACCTACATTTTGTAAAAAAATCCATCGTTTTTTCTGAATCACAAAATGATTAAGGACAAATGTTTATGTTTCATTCGTTTTTTTTTTAATTTTTACCCTAAAAACCTGAGTTAAAAAATAAAACCGGCCAAATGCATGTCGGACCACGCACAATGAAGGGCTCCGTAGTTACCCACCAAAATATGTGAACATACTAAACTGATTAACCACTGTGCCTACCTGCCTCTGAACGATGATTTTTATTGTAAAAATAAAACAAACTTTTATTTGCAGTTTTGAGATCTGCGCTCCCATACATTTTGTACAGGAAAATATTTCATACAAGTACATTTTATAAGCTGGTCGAATATTAATCGTAAACTTGTAAAGCCTACTTAGCTGTGATAGTTTCCCTTTTATTTTCGTTAAATTTTCTACAAATTTGTTTTTTTTCACACGCCCAGACACAACCCGTATAGGTGGTTTAGGTTGGAACACTTGAGTCTAACAAAAATTTGCAATTTAATGCTTAATATTTCACAAACGAATCCCTTAATCGAAAAACTGTTTCAGCGAAATCGTAATATTTTTAAAATACCTATGCAACGACATCCTACACAATGGACTTTTTAGAAAAATAATTTTCAATATTTTACTTTTTACACATTGTCGGCGAAACTCATTTGTATATTCATGCCAAATTACAGCTTTCAAGTACTAAGAGTCTTTGAGATATAGTGCGGACAGACGGACGGACAGACATGGCGAAACTATAAGGGTTCCATATTGACTACGGATCCCTAAAAAAAGACAAAGCCCTACAAGGGGTTCAAAAAAAGGATATTAGTCTTTTTATTAAGATAATAGGTCTTTACCTATGAAATTGCCGTTTTGTATGAAAAAATTTAAACGAATTTTTTCATGTATTTTTTATTTGTATTAATCGAAGTAATCACCCATGCAATCAATGCATCTTTGCCAACGCAGTGGCAGTTTATTAATGCCCTTCTTAAAGAAATCAGCTGGTCGGGAGGCAACAAATTCTTCAAAGGCATTTTGTACTGCCTCTCGGGTATTGAATTTTTTTCCCGCCAAGAAGTTATCCAAATTCTGGGAAAAGTAGTAGTCTGTAGGCGCAAGGTCTGGTGAGTAGGGCGGATGACGGAGAGCTTCCAACCCCAGTTCTTGCAACTTGGAGACCGTCTGCTGTGCAGTATGAGGTCGCGCGTTGTCGTGCAGGAGCAGCGGAGACGAGCGATTGACCAATGCTGGTTGGAGATGTGCCAGCTTCTCCATCATTGTGTTCAGTTCTTCACAGTACATATCTGCAGTAATGCTCACCCCGTTTGATAAGAAGCTGTGATGAATCACACCGGCGCTAGACCACCAAACAGTGACCATCACTTTTCTAGGGGTAAGTTTTCGTTTAGGGCATTGTTTAGGTGCTGAACCAGGATCCAACCAACTTGCTGAGCGCTTGCGGTTATCAAACAGAATCCATTTTTCATCGCAGGTAACAATGCGGTTTAAAATTCCTTCATTTGTGTGTCTGTTGAGCAGTGCAAGGCACGTCTCGACGCGTACTTCGCGCTGGCGATCATTGAGTTCGTGGGGCACCCATTTGTCAAGCTTTTTTACCTTGCCAATTTGACGCAAATGGACCAATATTGTTTTGACGCTAACATCGAAAGCTGCTGCTAATTCAGCCGTAGATTGTGTATCATCAGCTTCCACGCAATCGCCTTTAATTCGTAATTGTCGACCAAAGTCTTCGGACGACCGCGAGGTTCATTTTTCAGGTCGAAATTTCCAGAACGGAAGCGAGCAAACCAATAACAGGTGGTGCGTTGGTTTGTAGTGTTAGCTCCGTAAACGTCGTTGATGTTGCGTGCCGCTTGTGCCGCGTTGCTGCCACGACGGTACTCATATTCCATAATTACTCGAATTTTTAACGTATCCATGATGACGAAAAAGATTGAAATGCGATGAAAATGTAACACTAATCAATAAACAAATGACTACTTTTGGAAAAAAAAAACATGTTTTTAAAATAAAATTAATTTGAAATTAGAATTCTTAGCCAAACAAAAATTATTTTGATTTGAAATGGCCAGTACTGCAGAACGGCAATTTCATAGGTAAAGACCTAATATTAGTATAGTAGTCTGTTGTCAAACCCGTACTGTAGTAGTGATAAAACTAGGTGCGGGTTCGCGAGCAATTTAAAATAGTTACACTAAGTTTAAGCCGAGTTATAGTATGATGAATGCTAAGATATTTATGAAGGCGTCGCTTCTACGTACTTGTAATCAAGGAAGTTACGACGGGGAATAGCTTTAGTGTTTGCTTGTTATGAACTAGGGAAGCTATTTAAAGTGGATACTAGTTTCTAATAGATTAACTTCGTTGTCAACGTACGTGAATTACGTTGTCTCAACATAAATGAAAATAGAACCATTGTAGTGACTATTTAACCTAACCAGGCGTAGGTAAATCTGACGTTTGTGAAACGGGCATATGTTTATTTATAGTAACCATAAGTAACCATAACATACACATACATAGCTTGTTTCCCATCGGGGTAGACAGAAACCACAGAATGCCACCTGTTTTGATCCTTCCATACTTCTTTTGCCTCTCGGCGACATAATTTTTTGCGTATTGACATTAGATTTGTATATTGACATTAGTATTGTGTATTGACATTAGTGTTGTGTATTGACATTAATTTTTGCTTATTGACATTAGATTGTATATTGACATTAGTTTTGCTTATTAACATTCCTAAACTCAAAATTCCTCTCCCGATTAATTTCCCTTCTCTTTTAACACATCCTTCCTCCGAACTGCTTGTGGCGTTGATGATTTTCATCCGCCACAACAGTATAAAACTATAAGCTGTTACATCAAATACTCTGTCTATGTTGTTGTGGTATATGTATGTTTTTAACAATCATAATATATATTTATTATTTATTTGTTTCAGTCTGCTACTAACCCAACAAGTCGCAACTGTATCAACCGAAGATTTTTTATTTATTTTTACAGTTTTTATTGATTTTTATTTCTTATAACACTCACTTGCCGTTCCATTTCACTTTCGACATTGGCAGAATAGTCGACATCGGCTTCAATTGCCATTCATTAAAAATAGAATAGAATAGTATTGTGCATTGATATTAGCTTTGCTTATTATTATTATATGATTTCAGTACTGGTCTTTTGGCGACGTTGATCTATAGTCTTATTATCATAAATTAATTTATGTTATGTCATTCTTTATAATTGTTTTCTAGTGTTCAGGATTATTTAATTTAACTACTGATTTTTTTTTATACCTTAAACCATTTGTACTCTCTATGGCATAACATAGCGCACTCATTATTACCACATTTACCACAATTATTTTACCTATGTTAAACAAATTAATAAATGACTTATGACTTATGGCGTGCTTGTATGACCAGATGTATGAATGTGGAAGAGGCAAAAGGATAAGTAAATATTATTATAAAGGATAAGTATATATATATTTTTTTATAACATATTAGCGGACGTCACGCGGTTTCACCCGCGTAGTTCCCGTTCCCGTGGGAATACCTACAGGAATAAAAAGTAGCCAATGTTAGCCGGGGATAGTGTAGCTTCCCAACGGTGAAAGAATTTCCCAAATCGGTCCAGTAGTTTTTAAGTTTATTCGTTACAAACATACACACAAAAATAAAAAATCTTTTCTCTTTAAAATATTAGTGTTGACAAATGTAGTAATCGGCAAGCCATGAGTTCCAACAAAGTTTACTTTACTGACTGCGTAATCATTTCACCAATGCAAGGGCTTTTCCTGAACCGATCGTCCAAAAACAATAAAAGAATTTTAATTAGTAGCTCAAAGCTCTTCTCTGTTGTTTTAAAACGTAATAAAACAGTAATCGAAAAGCAAAGCCGGTATTTCAGAGTAAGAATAGAGAAAGAATAAATTAAAACATTCGACTCATTGTGCCGTGAACATTACTCACGTTGAATGAAGCGCACGTTTTAAGTCAGTGGTTCCCAACCTTGTTTTGACCAGCACGAGTTAGCTGGGACCATTGGTTCAAGATAAATAATTTGGCAATATCAAAATCAGCAGGAGATACTTATTGTAATAGAAAACACAACCATTTTAAGTTTGTGTTGAGCATGATTATTGGATTTTTTTATCAGATATTTCTCAGTATCGGCACCGGAGGCTGTATTTGTGTCCAGTTGATGGCAAAAGGCTCGCCTCTTATTATATCTAGGACTAAAACATAACTGGCTAAATGTGGGATTACAGGCGTGATATTAGGTTTATGATTCAGTTTGCATCAATGTCATTTCAAACTGTATCTACTTTTTAACTTGTCTAGATTTGCATATCTGGACATAATCATCAGCCTATAAATGTTCCCACTGCAGGGACTCAGGCCTCCTCTCTGTGAGAAGGATGGGCTATAATTCACCACGCGGGCCCAGTGCGGATTGGTAGATGTCACACGTCTTCGATTTTTCTTGGTTCTAAGACATGCCGATTTCCTCACGATGTTTTCCTTCATTTTTTTGAGAGCAGTGGTGATGAAATAAATTACAAAAAGTAATGGGCCTGCCTGGGTTCGAACCCACGACTTACTGTTCGTAAGTCGGTGAAGCCACCACTGGGCTTCCGCTGCTCTACTGGGCCATGATATATCTGGACAAGGACATTAATCGTAATTTTAAAGTTTTACGGACCATATTTTAACTTTCGTGTCCGCGAACGTAGGTTGAGAATCAATGTTTTAAATCGATACATTTTACAGCGGCCATTGTGTCTGTGTTAAACATCGATGTAAAACACAATCTCGTTTTAAATAAATCCGGAACGTTCTTTGAAATTAAAAAAAGTTGACAAAATATTTTTTGTGACTGATTTAACTTTTTACATTTGCAGTTTCGAGTGTGAGTGTGAACAAAGCTTATATGTTATGAAAATATTTGAAGTTTCATTTTATTTTATTAAAATATTAAAAAATGTTGTAGATATAAACCAACATTCTATACCTGCACCTACCCACCTACATAAATTACGGAGATATTAGTTTTTTTTTTTAAATACTAGTTTTTAAGGTTATAACTTTACTTTAATTACGATCAAGTGTGTTAAGGTGAAAAATCAAGAATAACGATTCATGATTTTTCAACCTAACTTTTTCTGACGGCTTTCTTTTGGTTGACGGCTTCGTCAAGGATCCGTTTACACCTTGTATACAGTTCTTTGCACGAAGATTTGGGTTCCAACCCTGGAAACTTTTTGCAATATCCGAATGTCATCGTCAATGCTCAAATCCTTTCGCAATTCAATATGCATAAGATTAATTATTATTATATTTCGGCTCGAGTGGAGCATAGCTGAATGATTGGTGAAGGAGACCGGCTTCTAACGGGGTCCATATTGCGTTGAGGGTCATTCGCCATTGTTTAAAAATAAAACTGATTTTAGATACAAACTATTTTAATAAGAATTAAAAACTGAATATAAAGTAATAATAAAAAAAACAACAATAATAAACTATAGTAAAGTTAATTTGATTCAGGCGTGATCCGTGTCACAATTAGAGTTGTGGACGGGGCGCTCGCTAGAGTCGGAATGACCGTAGTGCTCGGCGCTCCGTCTTATGAATGCCGACCCCTTCCACAACTCGCCTGATTCACTGAGTGGTACGATGATGTCACAGAGCGTTCCGTTTCGTTTTACGTCGTAATAATTTGCTCACGCCGACACGGCCATTCTGCTAAAAGGTCGTCACTGACCTTATAACCCTGCAATAAGAGATAAGATACCACAGTATCAAAACATCACACAATGATTACAATAGACAGGTAATCACTTCAAAGCAAAACACATTATTAAGAGTAAGGAGGCCCCTGTCCTCAACAAACTCATAACAATAACATCAAAAATTTGGAGACACCTGTTCTCAACAAGTTTTGTCAGTATCATAACACATTATTAAGAGTAAGGAGGCCCCTGTCCTCAACAAACTCGTAACAATGACATCAATAATTTGGAGGCCCCTGTCCTCAACAAATTTTGTTAGTCTCATAACACATTATTAAGAGTAAGGAGGCCCCTGTCCTCAACAAACTCGTAACAATGACATCAATAATTTGGAGGCCCCTGTCCTCAACAAATTTTGTTAGTCTCATAACACATTATTAAGAGTAAGGAGGCCCCTGTCCTCAACAAACTCGTAATAATAACATCAAAAATTTGGAGGCCCCTGTCCTCAACAAACTCAAATAAATCGTTACCTACACGGGTATAAAATTTAAGTAGTGTAACGTACCTTTATTGTAGTGCATTCATCCTTGCATCAGAACACTGGCCCATTTCTTGGTTTTGTTCTGGATCGGTATTTGTAGAACATTCCTGTGGCAAGGACTGTTCACCTTCCGACGTTAAAGAGATATCTTCCGCCGACACGGTATCTTGGTTGATGCATTCTCCAGGTTTTGGTGCTAAGCGTAGCTGGTCATGAGCCACTTTCTTGGGTCTTCCTCTGCCTGTTATCTTCTTAAGTTGGTAGCGATCGTTAGGTAAAACTTTTGGGGAGGGTCTGGGCTTATGCTTTTGCGATTTTAACGACATGCTTTGCGCACGCTTGGCCTGGTAGCACAAACCCAGGCCTACCCTACTGCCTCCCTCAGAGGCGGTAGGGTGGCGGGGTCTTGAGGGAGAGCGCCACGGTCGTGTAGATCCTCAAGGCAAGTCTGGGAGATTCACCTTCACGAGGTTGCCACCCTGTTCTTGGTCTAGTTCCATAAGAAATAGACGCAACAAAAACCCCCAGGCGATTGTTTTTCCCGAAAGCCAGATACCAGGCCTAGGGTAGTCCCACACCCCATTCCCATGATCCTACGCCCTGTCCCTCCCTCCTTTTTCCCTTTCTCCTTTCGGTCCAAAGCTCCCACAAAGATCCCCTAGTCTAGGGTTACAGACACTAATGGCAAGTGCGAATAAAAAAAAGGAAATACCCCAGGAAGGTACCGACAACGTCGGAGAATCCTTCCCCGCGCCGCTTCACGGCCCGGGCTGTCCCACGTATTCTGGGGGGGACAATATCTCGCACAACCCGTCAACGGGTTTATCGTTAAAGAACTTAAGTTTAGAAGAGAGTAGTCCATCCACGCCTGAGCTAACCAAGATTAGCCCGGGCGCTGCTGCTGGGAGCCAGCCATCATCTGCGCCAGCTGGTGCGGAAGAAGGCAGGTACAGCAAAAGTAAGTGGAGAAGGATGAAAGCCAAAAAGCGCTCCGAACTAGCGCCACAACCTTCGTTGGCCACGGCCGCTAAGGCGTCCGGAGCGGGTGGAGACGAGGCGAGGCCGCGAGCACCAAAAGTTAAAAGACAAGGCACAGATCCTAGTGAAGGACCGTCTCAGCGTCCAACGGCAAAACGACCGAATCTTGGTCAGAGTCGAACAGGGTTCTCGCGAAGCTCCGCTAGGGAGCAGAACGAGCTCGCTGTTACGGTACACAGAGAGGACGGTGTCAAGCTGGACGACGCTGCGGCGACCCTAATTAAGGACAAAATGGCGGACCTTATAGAGGCGGCGGCGTATGGAGGAGTCCCGGGCAGGTGTCTGTCCTTTGCGACCTCGGGGTTGGTGTCGGAAGGATTCTTCCTTGTGACACCAATGACGGTGGAAGCAAGGGACTGGATACTGAGCTGTGACTTCGGTACATACAACGAAGTCCCTATAAGGTGTACAATTTTAAGCAGATGTAGGGTAGCCATCTGGGTTCCTACCAGCAGAAAGATGCCGGCGGACCCCCTTAGGCTGATTAAGTGCCAGAACGACTACAGGACGGAACTGAGGATATCCGAGTGGACCCTCCTTCACAGGGAAATGCAGCCCCTGGGTATGCGCCTCGTGCTGGGGGTCCCGCAGGATGTAATCGGCGACGAACCTGGGTACGTCTGGCTCAATTTTCAAGCCACTCAGGTCCAAGCCAAGCTACTAAAACAGAAGCCACAAAGTATACTGAAGAGCCCGACACACACAGACAAGGCCACTCAGACGGACGCCGCACAGACCGAAAGGACGGGCCCTGGAAGTTCGTGCAGAGACGAAGAGCTCTCAGCGAGATCTCTAGGGCCTGACCAGAGGGACATCGGTGGGGCGTCCAACACTCTGCATAAGTCCACTAGCGAGCCGAGGCCAGTACCAACAACGACCACCATAGGGGAGAGCACAAGCACTCGAACCAAGGCGGCGAGGCGGACTGACCATTCGGGGAGCGAGTCGGACTAACACACACACAAACACACAACACAAAGAAACAGACACAACTTCGATCAAACAACAACAACAAACAAACAAACAAACAACTCTACAAACATACACACACACTTCAAACAACACACACTCATGAACACAAAAAACAAAAACACACAACACCTCAGGGTACTTCAGTTGAATTTGCACCATTGCCGCGAGGCTACGGCAGAACTATGCCGATACATGGCTGCGAATAATATAGATATAGCTCTGCTACAAGAACCATACATCCATAAAGGAAGAGTGGTCGGCATGGGGTGTATGGGAGGAGACACCATCTACCTTAAGGGAGGTGAGTCGAATCCCAGAACATGCATTTTTGCCAGTAGCAGAGCTAAAACATTAGGACTAATCGAAGTGGAATGTTACAGAGACCTGATTGTGGCAGAATTTGACTTTTCCCCATCAAGTGGAGGGAAATGCAGAGCAGCCATAATGTCAGCATACATTCCAAGTGAGACCAACTACAAGCCGCCAACACCAGAACTGGAACGGGCGATAAACAAGTATGGAGGTAAGAATATTCCGATTATTGTGGGGTGCGACGCCAACTCACATCATGTGGCTTGGGGTAGCACAGACTGCAACAAAAAAGGTGACTTGCTACTAGACTTTATTATAAGCAGTAATTTAGAAATACTAAATGTAGGTAACATACCCACCTTTATAACCAGGTCAAGAACTGAGGTGCTGGATATTACGATGGCATCCAGCAGGATAAGCAAACACATAAAAGACTGGAGAGTCGACGAGGAGGATTCTTACTCGGATCACCGTAGAATCACCTTCAGTCTTGACTGTGAGATGGAGAAGGTAATGATCAGAAACGCAAAGAAAGCCTCCTGGGAGATTTTTGACTCAAAAATAAAGACATGGTCTCCTAGCCAAAAACAAAGCTACGAAACAGCAGAGGAACTCGAAAAGGAAGCCAAGCGTCTAGAGGAGGCATTAATAGAAGCCTACCACTGCGCATGCCCTCTTAAGGAACTAAAATTAGGTAAAGGCCAACCATGGTGGAACAAAACACTAAGGAAGATCAGAAAAAGCACGCGTCGAGCTCTTAGAACTGCCCTCAGAAAAGGGGGCGATGAGAACTGGGACAAATATAGAGAACTAAGGAACAAACTAGGACAAATGTGCAGGAAAGAAAGCAGATCAGGATGGAACGCCTACTGTGAAAATATCAGTAGACACACTGACACTGCGCGAATAGTCAAGGTGTTGTCGAAAGACAAAGCATGCAAACTAGGAAGCCTAAAGATAGGGGAAGAGATCATATCCGACCCAAAAAAGATACTAAACGAAATGATGGGAAGTCACTTCCCCGGATGTGAAACCTATCAAGAAGAAACAATGATGACCGAAAACCAAGACGAAGTGACACAATCTGAGGTCGAGGAAATCATTACAGAAGACCAAATAGATTGGAGTATATCATCCTTCCAACCATACAAAGCACCTGGCCCGGACGGTGTACTCCCGAAGATATTACAGCAGGCACACGAGTATATTAACAAAGATCTACTAGCTCTATTCAGAAGTAGTGTGGCCACAGGCTATATACCTGAAAATTGGAGAAAAGTTAGAGTAGTCTTCATCCCCAAGCCTGGGAGGACGACGTACCAGGAAGCAAAATCTTTTAGGTGCATCAGTCTCTCGTCTTTCGTGCTGAAAACCCTAGAGAAAATAATAGACAGACACATTAGAAACAAAGTGGAAAAAAGTGACACGCCGCTACAGAGGAATCAACATGCATATATGGAGGGCAAGTCCACGGAGACAGCTCTTCATAACATAGCGGTAAGAATCGAAAGAGCGTTAGAAAACAAAGACTTTGCATTGGGCTGCTTTTTCGACGTGGAGGGAGCTTTTGACAAAGCCAACTCCACAGCGATCAAGGCCGCTTTACAAAGAGAAGGCATAGCAAGCTACATGTCAAGATGGATAGAAAACGTACTAAGACACAGAGCAATTCAGGCCGAATTAGGTAACAATACCATCACAGTGAGAGCGGTGAGGGGCTTTCCCCAGGGAGGCTGCATCTCGCCGCTCCTATGGTGTTTGGTACTTGACGACTTGCTTAAGAAGCTAAACAAGATGCACATATATATACAAGCATACTCGGACGATGGAGTGCTATTAATTACTGGAAAAGTACTTAGCACCATGAGTGACGTAATGAAGAAAGGAATTAGGGCTACCCTCGAATGGTGTAGGGAAAGGGGACTGAACCTCAACCCCACCAAAACGAAGTTAGTCCTTTTTACAAAAAGAAAGAAATACACGGAGTTATCACCAATATACATAGACGGTGAACGGATAGAAGTAACTAAGGAAATAAAATACTTAGGAGTGATCTTAGACAAAACCATGTCATACAAGACGCATATAAAAGAAACATGTGAGAAAGCAAAAATTGCATTACTACAATGCAGAAGAGCTATAGGTCGAACCTGGGGAATGAAACCGGCTATAGTAGCCTGGATATACAATGCCATCATCATACCCAGAGTTATACACGGAGCAATAGTATGGTGGCACAGAACACAAATCAAGAGTAACAGCACAGAGCTAGTAAAAGTTCAAAGAATGGCCGGGTTAATGATCTCTGGGGCAATGAGGACGACTCCCTCAGCGGCCCTGGATGTCATACTAGGAATGATACCGCTTAGTCTACAAGTCAAGAAAAGAGCCTTAGAGCAGTGGTTCAAACTGAAAAGCTTGAACCTCTGGAAAGGCAATTTTATGGACAAAGGTCACTCGGAGATAGCAAATCTGTACGAAGACAATCTATCAATGATTATGGCCAACAATGACTTAATCAAAAAAGAGAAGATCTTCGACAAAAAGTATAGAATACATATAGGCTCAAGAGAAGAATGGACAATCGAGAGTGATCCATCTATAGCGGTCTGCTATACAGATGGATCAAGGAAAGAATCAACTAAGCTATCCGGCTCTGGGATACACATACCAAGACTGGAAATAAATAGATCATTCTCACTAGGAACAGGCGCAAGTGTGTTCCAGACAGAAATACATGCCATTATGGAATGTACCAGAATAATTGGAAACGCCCTTACAGGTGATCTTTCCAAAATAGTTATATACAGTGATAGTCAAGCAGCACTCAAAGCACTGAACAAAGTGGAAGTCACATCTGCACTGGTTAAAGAGTGCAAGGAAGCACTCAACCAACTAGCGGAAAAAGCAGAAGTAACAGTCGCATGGGTCCCTGGTCATCAAGGACACGAAGGGAATGAGATAGCAGATGAATTAGCCAGAAAAGGAGCAGATGAAACCTTTGTGGGACCAGAGCCCAGGTTACCGATCTCACATAATATAACAAAAGGAATCATCCATAGAATAACTACAAGAGAGTCAAATAGAAGATGGAACGCAACAGAAGGTTGTCGACAATCAAAAATCTTCTTAAAGTCATATGATGAAAAGAAATCCCACAAGTTACTCAGAATGAGCAGGGGAAACATAAGACTAGTAGTAGGGGTCGCAACAGGACACTGTGGACTCAATAGACATCTGACGATTATGAAAGTAAAGGAAGATCCCATATGCCCAGCATGTGGAGAAGCAGAAGAAACAAGTTTCCACCTTGTGGCGGAATGCACAATGTATGGGCCACTCAGATGGGAAATCCTAGGAACAGATGAGATTAATGAAGAGAAGCTCGCAGAAATCTCCACCGAACAACTGGTGAGCTTCTGCAAGGCAACAGGAAGATTCGCGATGCCGACCACCAGTAACCCATGAAGGGGATCCACCAAAATGGGGAACTGGGCGAAATAATCCACAACGAAAGGACTGATCGCCCGTCTGGTGTCTGCCGGCGTCCCCGAAGATAAATAGAAATAGAATAGGTAAAACTTTCCAAACTTCATATGCATTAGGGAACTTTAAATCGAGTCCAATTTGACTTCTTGGGTTAGTTTTAAAAAGAACTATCTCTCCTTTTTGGAACCTTTTAACTTTAGCTTTTCCTTTATCAAATCTTTCTTTGTCATTCTTTCCTCTTGTCTCAATTTTCTTTTGTACATAATCGTCAAGCTGATTGCGATCTACTGTGCCTTCTACTTCATTAATTAAAGATAGCAATTCGGCAGGTACAGCACATTGCCTTCCAGTAAGAGCTTTAATTGGACTTACGTTTGTGGTCTTGTTCTTGGTACAATTTATTGCCAATTGTAGTGCATCCAAACCTTTTTTCCAGTCTTTGGTTTCATAATTACGGATGATAGTTAATCCATTTTTTACAACAGTCATTATGCGTTCGACTTGTCCGTTAGTACGACTTACCCCAGGAGCAATAAAATGTTGGTGAATACTATACTGTTTACAGAATTCTTCAAATTCTGCTTTAAATGCAGTATCTTGATCGCTTATGATTTGCTTAGGGGCTCCGAAGAGAGATACGACATATCTGAGAGCGTTAAGCATAGAACTTGCAGTTTTATTTGTAGCATAAGTTAAAGTCACAAACTTCGTATAAGCGTCAACAATAACGACGACATATTCGTGCTTATTGTTTCGTTTCGTAAGGTGGCCAGTCATATCAATATGGATGGTATCAAAAGGAATTGGTTTTTTCTCTATGGGATACATTTGTACCTGTTTAGCACCTGAGGTTCCCTTACTTGTTTTGCAAATGACGCAGTTGTCGATGAATCGCCTCACTGTTGTGCTCATTTCAGGAAACCAGTAAGTTTCACGAATTTTGGAGAGTGTCTTCTCCCACCCGAAGTGTTTTAGTGCAGTGTGGTAGGCATTAATAATGCTCCATTGGTAGGATTTTGGAATTACCCTTTTCCACTTCTTGCACCCGGGCTCATCCTCATTGTACTGTCGTTCTAGAACAAGGTCATGAAGGCGATAATCATTTAATTCCTCACCGTGCTCCAACCTTTTTATCAGATCAGCCAACTCCTTGTCACGTCTCTGTTCAATCTTGAGCCAGGTATCTATATTTTGGGTTAGATTAATACATGCCACAGGGTTTCGACTAAAGTAATCTGCATGCTTCATACGGTTTCCTTGGCGATATTCGATTTTAAAGCTGTAGTGTTGCAAGAATGACCACCATCTGTGAATTCTGGGTAGAAGTTCATGTTTGTGAGATGACGATTTTATGGCATTGCAGTCGGTGACAATGGTAAATGTTCTGCCATAAAGATATTGCCTAAAATGTTTAATGGCTCGGACTATAGCCAGTGTCTCAAGCTCGTAGCTGTGATAGTGACTTTCTGGTTCTGTAGTTCTCATGCTCATATACGCCACAACATGTTGTCGGTCATCTTTTATTTGAATGAGGACAGCACCAAATCCCGAGCTACTTGCATCAGTATGGAGCTCAATCGCCAACCCTTCTCGAAATATGGTAAGAACTGGTGGCATTGTAAGCCTACGAATAATATCAAGTCTGATACTTTCACATTCTGGTGTCCATGTAAAAATAGCGTCCTTTTTAGTCAGGTTATACAAATGAATCATACGTTCCGAAAAGGATGGTATAAAACGCCTGAAGTAGCCAGCTAGTCCACAGAACTGTCGTACTTGTTTTACATTCGTAGGTACTGGCGCTTTCTCGAGAGCTTCTACCTTTCTTGGACTTGGACGAACAGTGCCATTTGAGATCAAGTTTCCAAGATATTCAATTGATTTTTTGAAGAACGAGCACTTCTTAGCGTTCAATGTGAATCCAGCTTTGGTTAATGCGTCTAGAACCTTGTCCAGTATTTGTAATCCTTCTGAGAATTTTTCACATTTAATAAGTACGTCATCCATGTAAATAAGAATGTCTTGAAGCAAGGGTCGTAATGCTGTCATTATAGCGCGTTGAAATACTGCCGGGGCATTCATTAATCCAAACGGCATTCTGACATATTCATACAGACCATCGGGAGTTATAAAAGCCGTCTTTGATATTGAGGCCTCATTAATAGGGATTTGATAGAAGCCCTGGGCCATATCGAGGCTAATAAAATAAGTAGCTCCTGATAGCCTATCAATTTGGTCTGAAATAATGGGTAGTGGAA
Organism: Diarsia rubi; assembly: GCA_932274075.1. Lineage (NCBI taxonomy): Eukaryota > Metazoa > Arthropoda > Insecta > Lepidoptera > Noctuidae > Diarsia > Diarsia rubi. The sequence continues at coordinate 10,295,638 of OW026433.1, read as the reverse complement.
ACTTGATAGGAATTGTGTTTTTGTTTAGTTCCCGGTAGTCAGTACACATTCTATCTTCTCCGTTTTTCTTCTTTACCAGAATAACGGGGCTCGCATAATCTGAAGTACTTTCTCGTACGATCCCGTTAGCAATTAATTCGTCGATAATGGCCTTTACCTTTTGTCTCTCTATTGGTGCCATTCTGTAGGGCCTTCTTGATACTATTTTAGATGGATCTTTAAGTTGGATATCTAAATTTCCGGTTGTAACTTTAGTTTTAGGAATCCCAGCAACAAAAGAAGCATTGTATTTTAGTAATAAATGTTTCAATTCACGTATTTCCTCTTCATTAGTCAAATCGGTGTCCAGATTGATTAAAGTGTCCTCAGTAGCTTCAACGGTTGAGATGGACGAGTCTCTCATTACTCTAGCGCTTTGTTCCGTAACCAGGACATTCAAGCCAGTGCCTTTTACGATTTCAGCTCCAACCATAAGATCACATGGTGTTTCGTGATCTTCCACAATGTGAAACGTAATTTCAATGAAAACGCTGTTAATCTTGCAAGTCAAGGTGATTTGTTGGCAGGATAAAATTGGCACACTACTGCTTCCAATGCCCTTCAACAGCAAGGAACAATCTTCGCGCTTACCTGGTAGGGTACTGCTTATTGATCGTCTTATCAAGGAACGAGCTGCCCCGCTGTCATATAATGCTGTATATTCACGATTACCAATGCAAACGGCCATTGGGGTAAGTATTTCGTCATGTTCTTGTGCCAAATTGACTCTTTCAGCTGCGTCGTTCATCTTCTTAAAACATTTATCTTCAACGTGGCCAGTTTTGTTGCAATAATTGCATTTAAGCTTCGAGCGTTCAGTTTGAATAGCAAATTCTTTACTTGTGGTTTCACTCAGTAATGGCTTAGGATCGTTAGGATCCAAAATATTGGCTAGCGTGGACAGCATCTGGTTTGAGGTAGAGCCATCTGTTCCTCCATCATTGAGGGCGGATGGGACCGAAGATATGCCTTGGTCGATCCTGCTTCTGATTTCGGCTCGAGTGGAGCATAGCTGAATGATTGGTGAAGGAGACCGGCTTCTAACGGGGTCCATATTGCGTTGAGGGTCATTCGCCATTGTTTAAAAATAAAACTGATTTTAGATACAAACTATTTTAATAAGAATTAAAAACTGAATATAAAGTAATAATAAAAAAAACAACAATAATAAACTATAGTAAAGTTAATTTGATTCAGGCGTGATCCGTGTCACAATTAGAGTTGTGGACGGGGCGCTCGCTAGAGTCGGAATGACCGTAGTGCTCGGCGCTCCGTCTTATGAATGCCGACCCCTTCCACAACTCGCCTGATTCACTGAGTGGTACGATGATGTCACAGAGCGTTCCGTTTCGTTTTACGTCGTAATAATTTGCTCACGCCGACATATATCAACAAAGTCAGGCTGAGTTAACGTCGACCGCGGTGTAAGCGGTTTCCGGGACACTTGTTCCATAACACAGTTTAAACTAGAACATCTAATAATTGAGTCGGGACTTCTGGCTATTTTGATTGAAATACAGCGATCGAGAGCGCTCACGTAAATTTATTGCGGTGATCGCCCATAGTCTGGCTCGACCGCATCTATTAAAATATTACACATCGCCAGTAATAGCCTAAGTTTGTTAATTAATAACTTGTATCAGCTTTACGAGGCGTTAGTTTTGAATATGTATATTGTGCCTGGTTTTAGGGGAGTGTCTGTCTGTTTTTCATGTCGTTTCTGTGAGTGATTGTCTAGAGATAATCAGATAGAATCACCTGATTGTCTGATAAAAAGATGATTCCGTGCTTCGGAAGGCACGTATAAGCCGGTGGCACCGGCAGCCAAATGGCGGTCGTCAAACCATGTGAGAGGCCCTTGAGATCTACGGGTTGTTCGAAAGAGATATCACGGCCTCGACATAAAGGGCTAAAAAGGAACAAGGGTGGTTTTTAGTCAGTAGAAGTCTGACACTACCTACAGCTCTGCCCAGAGGAGGAGTTTTTTGACGATTACCCGCCTACCAAAAAAAAATGTGTCTAGAGATAATCAAATTGTGACACATGTTAGCGGGTGTCGCTAACTTTTGATGTAATTTCTCGCATAAATAGAGAATTTTACGGTTTGATTTAATCGTTTTGACTTCAACTATACTTGATTACTTGGTTGGTCTAGTGATCGCAAGCCCGACTGCTGTGCATGAGGTCCTTTATTCGATTCCCGGGTCGTGTAAAGTGTTTTTTGGGTTTTCAATCAGGAATTTATAAGCCACGGAGCTAGGATTTGAGGCCAGTTGATGGCAATGGGCTCATCCCCTATTATATGGGACTTAAACATAACTAGCGCATTGTGGTTGTACTGACGGTTACACTTTTTTCTTACCCGAAATTACAGGCGTGATGTTATTTTATGATTTAATAATTTTTACTTGAAGTGTATGCGTCATAGGTAATTGTGAAAATTTAGGTTTTGGTTTGAAGGTTTTAAAATGTCTGTCACCTAACTCGTAAAACTAATTGCTCGAAAAAGGAAAGAGCGCACGATTGAATTCGATTAATCAAAGACGTTAGCACCTTGACCGAGCAGAAGTCACTAAATTAATGACCCACCAGATTAGTACCTACCCTCCTACCTCCTGGCTTGATGAAAAGACTTGAGTTAAACTTAGGTAGGTTCCAAACTGCGGTACCTTTTATTGTCGGTTTTTGACGACACGGTTGGCGCAGTGGTTGAGCGATTGACTGCTGCGCAGCATGTCGCGGGTTCGATTCCCGCACGGAACAAATATTTGTACGACCTACAAGTATTTGTTCCGAGTCTGGGTGTTTTTCTATCTATAATATGTATGTATTTACAAAAAAAATGTATTTAAGTAGTTTATCAGCCATCTCGTTACCATAACACAAGCATTAGGTTGCTTAGCTTGGGACTAGATGGCGTTGTGTGAAATGTCCAAGGATATTTAAAAAAAAAAAAAAAAAAAAATTAGGTCATCATTCTAAAAATGTTATTTATAAAGAGCTTATAAATACTGTCTCTCTTTTTGGTGTTCACATTAATGGTGTACATGTATTAGAAAATTTATTAAGCGATTACGTCGACCCTTCTGATGCAGAACATTAGACTATAATATACGATCTTGACCTCAACAAAATGAAAGTGTTATGTCAGTTATAATAATAGTTTAAGTAACCGTTTTCGCCCGCGGTCAGAGGTCCCGGTCAGCCATAGCCTAGTTCATTTTTGGACTTGGGTCGTTGTCATGACACCAGGAAGACATCGCTCACCAAATCAACCCTAGAATTTCTCGGCCACAATTGGCAGATCTTCCTTCGAATAAGGTATTTTCCTCCATATATGTACATTGCCTCCTACATCAGCCATCCTTTCCAAACCCATAGTCGCATTCTGCTTTAATCAATGATGCCTATAAAGATGTCTCTAAAGATATTCTATATTGAAAAATAGGTGCTTACGACAACTGTAGCTGGTCAATATGTTTAATGAATATTTAGTTTGTGTCTGATGATGATGTTATGTCTGGTGGAATGTAGCCGTGTCAAGTCTGACTTAGGTTCAGTCCACGACTAACGATGCCAGTGTATGTCAGTTTTATGGAGTTTAAAAACAGAAACAGATAATAAAAATACTCGTAGTTTCATCATTTAATAACTATATAAACTTCGGAAATTCAGACATGTCTCTGATAGACTTCACATCAATTAGACATAATTATTTTGTAGCCGAAAAAATTCTACTAAAAAAACTTTTCATTTGTTTCTTTAAGTTTCATTTGCCTGTTCCATCTCACTAACCATTACTTTGAGGAATTAAGCTGAATAAAGTCGACCATTATCGAACAATTTTATACGATACAATAATAAACTTGAGTGGGTCTTATAAAAGTTTTCATTGCCAGATTGGTTCACAAAAACTGGTCACTTGGAAGTCAGCCGGATATATACATAAATAGAAGCTTTTGCCTGTGACTTTGCCGGTGAGGATGTCAAGAGTTATCCCACGAGAACCTATTTTATAACCAAGATAGAAATGTCCTATGTCATACCCAGGTCATACTCTATCCATTTGCTGAATGTTCATACTTTGTAGCGTGAAAAGGTTAGCACACAGACAGATAAAAGTTTATTTCTTATGTATAACATATGTATTTTTTTAACTATCCTTCTCTGTCCCATTCCTGGGCAAAGGCCTCTTTCCACTATTTCCACTTCTCGTGAACCTCCTACCAGTTTTGATGGAAATCGGTTCCATCAAAACTGGTAGGAGGTTCACGAAAAGTTCTAGTTCACCCTACTATAATATAATAATATTAGTATACATAATTTTCATTGTTATGATTATGAGCAGTTCTCTCTGTTTGATCAAAGTATTTTTTTCCCATTGTCAATAGTGAGGAGCGTTGGATTTGGATCGTCCCCAGAATGTTGTATTATGGGGATATTAGAGACACACTGGTGGACTTGCTGACTGTCAGTAATACTCTCTGTACTTGTCAGAGGAGCCCTGATGCCCTCCAGCCAGTGGGAACGGAGGACTTGTCCCTGGCTGTACGCACTCAGGACTGTATCATCAGTCAAGAGGCACAAGTAGCGCAACCTCAGATTGGCAGTTTTGTATTTCCTAATGGTTATGATTGTAATCATTCAGTTTTGTTTTCTGATGGTTTAGGTAGAGGGCTAGGAAAATTAATTAGTAATAACTTGAGTTATTGTACACAAAATTATTGTATGCCGGGGTCAACCTTCAAACAGATTATGGCATCAGCTTCAAAAACTGTTTGTGGTCCTGACACAACCATTACTATATGTGTTGGTAACAGTTCTAAAATTAAAAAGGAAGACATCACTGACTGTGTATCAGAGTTGTTAAAGTTAGATTGTAGTAAAATTATATTGTGTGCTTTTCCGTATTTTGAAAGACTTAGTGATAGGAAAAACAATTATATACACATGTTAAACAAACATGTGCATTTCTTAGTAGGTCACTATTGTGACAAGCTTGTATATCTGGATACCAACACTTTTGTTGATAAGCTTAAGTCGACACCAGGTAATGTGTATCTACCTCTTAGATTTAGACACAAAATAGCTAGGCTATTAGCTTTTAATATTCACACAGACATATGTAGTATGTCAAAGTTTTCTTACATTGTTAACACTGCGACTATTAGTCATGGTACTTATGTACAGGAGGTGACTTCAAATAAATATAGCACTAGTGCTATAAATGTTTACAAACATTGTACGGAGGATGTTCCATATGTCACCGTGGAAAATTCTCAATTAGGAGTTTTTAGTGATGGAATCTTGTTGTCTGGTGATAGCACAGGAGACTCTGGGCTGACTCCAGATATTAGTTTAAACTAGGAAGTAAGACAACAGAAGGTACCATTAACAATATTGTTAAACCTACCAACAGAAAGGTATCTTCTTGCACTAAATTAGTTAGTAAAAAAGGGCCTCAGCAGAACACTTTGAATTTATTCCACCAAAATATCCAAGGCATTTCTTCCAAATTATTAGAAATAGAATTGTTTTTAGAGAAAAGTATGTTTGACATTATTTGTTTTACTGAACATTGGCTCAAAGATTACCAAATGCTTATTAATTATGAAAACTATACGGTGGGTAGCTGTTTTAACCGTAAATCAATGCTGCGTGGAGGTTCCCTAATATTATTAAAAAATTGTGTTAAATATAAGCAACGTAATGACATTGTAGGTCTTTCGGTTGAACATTGCGTCGAAATGTCCTGTGTTGAGCTAGATAAGCATGTAATTGTGTGTGTGTACAGACCCCCAAACAATCAAAACTTTTCCTTGTTTGAATCAATAGTAGAAGATGTCCTGGCAAAACTTGCTGCCAGTAATAAATCTGTAATTATTTGTGGCGATTTCAATGTCAATATTTTAGAAGAAAATTCAATTAGCAGTAGGTTATTAAATCTTTTTAAGTCATTTAATTTAACCAACATTTTTATAGAACCTACTAGGGTCACCTCATTTTCTGCTACTTGTATAGACAATGTTTTCTGCGATTGTGATTACATAGATAAAGCCATAGTAAATTGCCTGCCGTCTGATCATAGCGGACAAACCGTAACTTTTAAGTGTAACACACCATTACAAAGAGTTCAGATTACATTTAGACCTTTAACAACTAGCAAATTAAATAAATATAATATTTTCCTACAGAACAAGTTATGTGAAATGAACCATCATGTGGATGATATTAATATAAATAAATTGTACGATAACTTCTTTTCAATAGTTCACACAGAATTCAATAAAACTTTTGAGAAGAAGATTAAAAGTGTTAGCCCTAAATTTATATTTAGTGATTGGGCAACTAGAGGTATCAGAAAAAGTAGGGAAAGACTTTTTGAACTGTATGGCCTTAAGCCTTATATAAACACTGAAACTTTTAACAAGTATGTTGCAAAGTATTCAAAAATATTTCGAAATACTTGCAAGGTTGCTAAAGCCCTTCACATAAGCAAAAAGATCAAAACAGCAGAAAATAAAATAAAAACAGTTTGGAAAGTCATAAATAACGAGACTAACAGGAAAAAAATACGTACCACTAGCTACACATTAAATACAGCATGTGGTCCTAAAAGCGATAATCAGGAAGTAGCTCAAGAATTTGTAAATTTCTTTACTGATATTCCTTTAAAAACAACGGAGGCTCTTAATTCCTCACCTGAAGTCTCAATTGGTTTATTGAAGGCGAACGTGCCTGGTTGCCTGGCTGAATTTAAATTTAAACATATAAACCCTACGGAGGTAATTAAAGCTTTCCGGCAAATAAAAATTAAACTGACCGAAGATCTATGGGGAATGTCTATCAAAGTTTGTACATCCATAGTTGAGACTATTGCACCATACTTAGCTTCAATATTTAATTTGTGTGTAGACCGAGGGGTTTTCCCAGATTTAATGAAACACAGTAAGGTCATACCTCTTTTCAAATCTGGTGACAGTAAAGATACTAATAATTATAGACCTGTATCGGTGTTGCCAGCTTTTAGCAAGGTTTTTGAAAAAGTTATGCTTAACCAAATGCTCAATCATTTTAACACCAACAGAATCTTACACGATCAACAGTACGGTTTCACTAAAGGACGTTGCACAACTGACGCCGGTGTAACTTTATTAAAGCACATATTTAATGCGTGGGAACAGTCCCAAGATGCTGTAGGAATATTTTGTGACCTCTCAAAAGCATTTGATTGCGTGAATCACGACACATTGCTTTTGAAACTTGAGCATTATGGACTAGGTAAACTTGCACTTAGTTTAGTAAAATCTTATCTGAGTGAAAGGCAACAACATGTTCAAATAAATGGTGTTAATTCACAGGGTTTAAAAGTAAAAATGGGGGTTCCGCAAGGCTCAATATTGGGCCCTTTCCTTTTTCTGGTATATATTAATGATCTACCCTATTTATTGAAAAACCAACCTCAGAATATGGTGTTATTTGCTGATGACACTTCCCTAATTTTTAAGATAAATAGACGGGCTCAAAAGCTAGATGATGTGAATAAAGCCCTACTTCAGATTCATAATTGGTTCACAGCAAACAATTTAGTATTAAATGAAAAAAAGACAAAATGCATAAGATTTGCTTTACCGAATGTTAAAAGTAGTGATTGTGATATTCTATTAAATAACGAGAAACTAGAATTCGTAGATGAAACGGTTTTCTTGGGGATTACGCTTGATTCACGGCTACAATGGGGTGCTCATTTAACATCTCTTGCAGGGCGGCTAAGTTCAGCAGCATATGCCATTAGAAAAATTCGTCAGTTTACTGATGTAGATACCGCTAGGCTGGTCTATTTTAGTTACTTTCATAGCCTAATGTCTTATGGCATTTTGTTATGGGGACGAGCTGCAGACATTGAATCTATTTTTATTCTGCAAAAACGAGCCATCAGAGCAATATATGGTCTTCGTAGGCGCGATTCTCTGAGAGAACTATTTAAGAGCATTAACATTATGACGGTGCATTGTCAGTACATCTACGAAAACATAATGTATGTGAGAAAAAATCTGCATCTTTTTAGTAAAAGAGGTGACAGACACAATTATATTACTAGGAATAGGGACCAGTTAGTGCAGCCAGGCTTCAGACTCGCTAAGGTAGACTCATCTTTCATGGGGTACTGTTTGAGATGCTATAACAAAATTCCACAAAGCATTCTTGAACTGAATGAGACGAAATTTAAAACATGTATCAAACGCACACTATGCAAGCAAGCATATTACAAGTTAGACGATTATATCGCTGATAAAAATGCTTGGCTCAATGCCGGTCCTGCTCCACAAGGACCGGACGCTTAAATGAATAGCATTTAATAGGAAGAAGAAAGAAGAAGAAGATTGTACAACTATCTTTGCAATGTATAAATTCAATCTCTTTAGTATTATATAGTCGCATAGCACATATTGTGTGAGTACTATGTACTAGAAAGCTGTCATTCTCTGGAAACCTACATTTATTTTTCTATTTTTTATTTGACTTGGATATGCCCTGGCGATTAAGAGTGTGTCATGCTCACTTAAATGTCTCGCTGATGGTGGCGGGTGTGTCGGGTCATTTCGTTCCCTTTAAAATGGTTGAGTGGAATGGTGGCTGATCCATGCGTCATGCTCGTGAACGGGTGCTGTCAGTTGTGACTGGTCACCTCTTAGTTGCCACGGCTTGTTTGAATTATTATATTATTTTTAAATCGTCGTTTTGGCTTTACTGTCGACACTTATCGTGCATAACTTGCTACATCGTTCTCACATGATAATATACCAATCTCGATATGAATGATGTAACCAAAGTTTTGTAACAATATTATGATTTAAAAGAGTATCCATGAAGTTTCTTGCCATTCTTCTCATGAGACCAACGCTTTGGAATCGGCAACTACAGTACACTGACAGTTATTATGCCTTGTGAGTGGGACTGTAGCTTAGTTTATTAGCTTATTAAAATTTAGTATTTGTTCGACTATTCAAAAGAGCCTGTAACTGGCCAACTTGAAATAAATGATTTTGATTTTGATTGATTTTGACAATAATTTCCAGTATAACTCAAGTGAGATTAATAGAATGTAATATAATGAATATGTACATTATTTAAAAACTATATAAATAAACTAACAAAAAACTATAAAAGGGCATAGAAATACTACTCCTCAACGCTGTCAGCCGGTAATGTGCCCAAAAGACTGGCGGCATTGCCACGTTGTATGGCAACGCTTAGCCTCTGGCCAAGATAAAAGCCAGCCCTTGGGTCAACTAAGTGTTTAGAAATTTCCTTCCCCAGACTTTCCTGGCCCCAGAGTTTTAGCTCCAAAGGGCTACCAGAGGACATACTACACCTTCTCTCTTGTCCGTCGTGCCCAACGTATTGCACGTTCAAAGACTTAAACCAGGCAAACTGTCCAGGTTGCTACGTACTGGTCAAAATTTGAGTTGTCGAATCGAAAGAAGAAGATCTATTATGCATATAGTCTCTCTAGAATCCACCTACAGTTGGTAGGTGGATTTTAGAAAAATGTAAAGAATATGATGAATGAATCTCTAACTCGTGTAAACCGTGAACTTCTTTATATTGCGATTTTGTTTAACGGTTTTGGCCTTGTTTGGTTGTGCTTGCAGTAGTAACAATCCAAGCCATCAGGGACTGAGTAAGCTACCTATCTAGATCAGCCGTACATATCAATGAACTCTGAAACACCGAGTTTTAGAAAAATATCGTAATCCAGGTTTATATGGCAAATACAACGATGGAGATATATTATTAAGCCTTTAAAAGTACCCATTTGATTAAAGCTAAAAGTTACAAATATACCTACACACAAACGATGCAGCTCGGAGTCCCTCGGCGGAAAAGCGAGAAAATCGCTTTATTTCGACAAACTCTTCACCGGACATCGACTGAAATGGACGAGAGCACCGGGATCGCTCCAATTCCTGCTCCATTTCAAATAAACTTACAGATGCAAAAACATTTCCGCAGGGAACGTATCTACTTTATTAATATTAGCTACTCAAACCTTTGATGTAACTGAATGTAACAGTTTTAATGAAGAAAGTTAGTTTTGTTGCGTGTAAACGTATGCAAGAAACTGTTGAACTCCCGTCAGCTATTTCCGAACCGTTAGTGCATTGGAACGGCAAAGCAGCCGATACTGAAACAATTTCAGACTACCCACTTCCCTATCTCCATACTACAGGAGCGGAAATCTCTCTGCTTTTGCTGTTCCTTTACGATACATTGTACTTACCTACTTGATATGGAACGGTTATAGCACAGGTGTGTTCATATGTGTGTGTGATTTCTCATTGCTTTCAGATAATGTTTTGGAAACCATATTCTGTATACGCTGTACTTATTTTATATAAAACCATTTTCAAAAACTCATTCCCAGCGAATATTTTTATTCATTGCGGCCCAAGGCTGATTCAATCCCTTAAAAGGTTATTTGAAAAGATGAGAAATTTTCCCACAGCAACTTCAAGATTTTATGTACGATAGGTATGTTGATAGACAACATACAATATGCATATTTAAACAGGCACTTACTTTGTTCCGGCCCGAACATGTTTACTGAGCTATCTCATTATGAGCTAACGTATTCCGTCGTCGCGTCCTTGATGTCAGGTAAAATTAATTCGTAGCACCTTTTAACGGAGAGTCACCGGAGCCTACGGTCCTCGAGGGGCGAGAGAAATTTATACGCCACATTGCCTATTCAAAAAGGTCTCTTGGCAACAAAATAAATTGAGAAGACCGAGTAAAATAAATGTAGCTGAAGAGAAGCATAAATAAACGAGGCAGTGTTCCGGTGTTCGTCACACTCGTTACCCGATGCGCCACGTATCGATTGCCTCCAAACGGAATTTCTGAACATTTATCAGATTCGAAATTATTTAACGTGCTCTCGGCATATTCAAACCGCAGCATGCGACAGCGGCAAACTGCCGCGCCGCGCGCCGCCCAGTGCCGAGTAGTGTCGGCCGAGACAGCTCGCTGATACAGTAAAATAGAACACACGTGTCGCGTTCACTTGTTCCGCGGCTACTCATTCATTATCTCGACATGAGAGACTGGTTAATAAATCTGGCAAATGTTTCAGCTACTATGTTATGCGGGATTAGTGTGGCACCTCGGGCGGCGGCACGAGCCTTTAAATTACGGGTGTTTGCGCCACTGTGGTTTATGTATTACACGGGTCAAAGTTAATAAGAGCGAGAGACGACGCCACAGACTGCTGCCAACCGCTGCGCTACAATTGACCCATAATTCTAGCCGACATCTTCAGCTAATGTCTAATAACAATATGGCTGCTCGTTGTGGCGGGGACATGTGCTCTTCATTGTTCCGCCTCGCTCTATATTTTTGTGAACACTTTAATTGAAACTATTTATAAGGACACGGAAGTGGGTCTAGAAAGTTAATAAAATGCTTCTTACTATATCTTTGTCAACTAGCGCGCTTCCCGTCTTTTTTATAATTATGACGTTATTGTGAGATTCTATGATACCAAACCAAATCTACCAAATCTGCTATTTTCATAAAACCCATATGTATGTATAATACCCAAAGTTGGTGAGTTCCATATCTGTTGGTTCCGCAACTCTTCGGTTGAATTATTTATTAATTTTAACTTCATGTATATTACTGTAGATACGAGTACATGACTAGATTGTGAGCAATTTGATTTTAAATAGTACTTCCCAACTGTTCTTTTATAAGCCATTTTGCGTTCAGCTTTTTTAATGCCAAGGGGTGACGCGTTACCATTGCGAGGATCGGCCGGAGGACACGGTGGAGCACACAGTGGAGGTGTGCCCCGCTTGGGCGGAGCCCCGCCGTGTTCTCGTAGCGGCGATCGGCGGCGGCGACCTCTCGCGCCCGGCCCTGGTGCAAGCCATGGTCCGGGGCGAGGAGGAATGGGACGCCGTCGCCTCCTTCTGCGAAGCAGTGATGCTGGCGAAGGAGGTGGCGGAACGCGAGAGGGAGAGAACCTCTCGTCCCAGCCGCCGCGGGAGGCGCTCCGGGCGTCGGGGGTCCCGCGATGACCTCCGGCCACCGTAGACGCGGGCCTGTGGACGGTGAGTGATGGGCTAACTCGCCGTCCGTCCGTCTCACGACGAAAACAGGCCGTGTCGACGGCGCGTTCGTGTTCCACGCGCGCCTCAAAGAGATGTCAGCAACATGGGAGGGGTCCGAAAGGGCCGACGCCTGTCGGGGCCGCGGGTAGTCCTCTGGTTATCGCGGCCTCGACATAGAGGGCGAAGAAGGAACATGGGTGGTTTTTAGTCAGTAGAAGTCTGACACTCCCTTTCGCTCTGCCCAAGAGCGGGAGGGGTTATTCGATGATTTTACACCCACCAAAAAAAAAAAAAAAAAAAAAAAGGGGTGACGCGTTGGAGCGCTTTATAGTTTAGATAGCGTAAGAAGTGAACATAAAACCAGTACAGTCTGAGAGAACACCAGACAAATTAACAGGGGCACACAGCATCAGCAGGGGGCAGATTAAAAATATTTTGTCCTGTATTCCTTCCAAAACATGGGTTTTACTATGAATATTTAAAAGGTTTGAATATTTAAAAAAAAACATTCCAGCTTTTCTCGGGAAGATATCAAAATACTAACATACATATTTTGACGCCAAAATAAATGTTTATTTAATCCTTCTAATCTCTAATCGTTCATTCGTTTTATTGTTTTACGACAATCGCTGGAATCTAACAGTCCGGTACTGAATATTTCTACAATTGCTCCTGCAGACAACAAATCTAAAGCCATTCTGTAAAGTCATGTTGTTTTTATTCCTCACAATATAGAAATAGTTTTCAAGCTTAAAGCGCTTTTCTCAGAATTTTCCATATCAGAGAACCGCTTAAAAATTATTAAGGATTGATCTTGGATAGTTTTGCAGTCAACTATTTCATCTAACGTCCTATTTTTCTTACAATTTAATAATATCTATGGAACAATGTAGAAGATGCTCTTGTTGCAATCACAAAGCTGATTACTGGTTTGTCAATATATGTTTCTACGGGACGCGAACACCTTAGTTATAAGAATAGAAATTATTTTTGTATCACCTCACTCGCCTATGCCTATTAGTGCAATAAATGCGAGTTAAGTTAGAATTAATGTATTTATGTATAGAAGAGCATCAATGTACATTGTACAGGTATGTACCCATTTCGTTTTAACATGAGAATTCTAATAGTTAGATACATTATGAAATGTAATGTACCATCTACCTATCCATATAATGCGAATAAAATATTCGATTTGAAAAAATGTATTTTACGTCGTCATTATGGCTATATCATAGATAAATTAATTTGCACCTAAAATCAAATAAACCTAACCTAACCGAAGAGAAAACCGCAACCAAACAAAAACTTGCAACCTAACTGTAACATCACTCAAACCGATTTCCAATTGAAAATGCGATTATCTGCGAATGAAAAGCTTCGGGGTAGCGACGGCTAAGGCTGACGTCGGTTATTGTTTGTCGACAGATTAATCTGTGTGCAGGACACCTGCTCCGAGCAGCCCATAGCCCGAACCCCTAGCCCACCTCAGAGCAATGCAGGGCTATATTTCACGAGCCAGCGACTGCACCCAACTCCCTGCCTTCACTTATTCAACCGGGCTTTTTGCGGAATTGCTTCGGCATAGCACGCCGAGCGACTCCGCGTACAATTCCCAGTAATAACATCAGAAAAGATTAATATTAATGAATTCCTACTTAAACAGATTGCCGAGTGCTGGTTGCGAAGAATTATGTTCAAACAAGTCGCTTTTGACATGAAATGAATATAGCAAATTAAGCAGATTGTATTTATAGGCAGGTCATTCAATATTCATGTGTCTACAAGCTCATGTGATTTTGATTGGGGTTTGATATTTATTTACTGTTTTGTTTAGGAAATCTGATACTGTGTGTGTTGTATGCTAATCTGATTTATGTGATCGTGCGCCGGCACCGCGCGCATGACTTATTCAGCAATCAGCGCCGCTCGCCGGTGGATTACCGGGCAGCGTCGCGCGCAAGGCTTGTTTGCCCACAACAATAGCAATGCCGCGATTGTAGCGATGCTGTGATGGCCAGTTATGTCATAACTCTTTTTGTTCACTCTATCAAACGGCTGTGACCCAGTTTGGTTGAAAGTAATAAAACACGCAGTGGGTTTTTATGGCAGGTTCAGGTACCTAAGATAAGAACGGCGCTTGTTAGGTCATGTTAAAACTCTGAAATATTTGTGCACTTAGCGACATGTAAACCTTCGTCTTGACTCACTCTATCTATTACTGAAAAATGCATTAAAATCCGTTGCGTAGTTTTAAAGAGCTAAACGTACCAACAGAAAAGAATAAAGATATGTGGTATGAGTAACTACATCAAACCTATCTGTCTACTACATAAGTCAAACAAAATATTATTCTGAAATATGTCTGACATGTGTAGATAATGCAAATAAGCTGAACTAAAATGGAGCCAAAATATACAGATTCAAAACGGTTTAAATATGACCCTTCAAACTAAGGTCAACTTTAATTCTAGTAACTGCCAGCAATCTAAATAAAACGGTCATGAAAATAAATCATGAAACTGTTATATTTTAATTACCGTCCTAATTTCTGGTGGTTTCATCGACGACAAACAACCACGCTCACAGAGAGGAAGCAGACGACAAGAAAACAATATCAGTAATAATATTCTTACTTGTTATTATGTCTCAAGCCAAAACAATTTCATAATAAAGGATGCCGAAACAATTTTCAGTAATTTCATAAGCTTACTTTGTGTTAGTATGTATTACCGAGGTTATCAAAATAAAGAAAAGTTTTAAAATTATTATTTTTCCAAGCAAATTGCGCTGGTAACGAACAGCGATGACTTGAATTTTGGAGAGTAGGACCGGAAAGTTCATCGGCCCTCGGCGGCGAAACAAAAAATTATTCAAGAATTTTTTCTCAGAGGTTCAGAGGCATATTGAAATATCTCGCTGACTTTAACTTGCTAAACGTGCTCAACGTTCGTTACGAGGATAAATGAGTAAATTGTAGCGGTCGAGTTTGGGTTTGATACATTTATTTTATCCAATTTTATTGTGAAAGTAGTTCTGGAGATAATAACATAACATAACATAACATAACATCTCGCCTTGTATACCCCTAAGGGTTAAGCAGAGGTAAACCTCACATAAACACGCACATTTCGCCAGTTATATTTAAAACCAATGATGTAATAAGAAGAGCCTATTGCCATTATCCAAGCACAAATTCACTGCCTCATCATCATCATCATCATCAGCCTATAATGGTCCCACTACAGGGACTCAGTCCTCCTCTCTAGAGGAGGGTTCACTGCCTGCTACTGAGAAATTCTTGGTGGCAAAACCCAATAACGCTTTGCACGATCTGGGAATTGATACAAGGTCCTCCTGCTAAGCAGTTGTGCTTACGGCCACTAGAAAACGAGGCATTCTGGAAATATAATACTGTAAATTACAGACAGAAATGTCTACGAGTACAACGTCTCTTACATATAAGTTACATTTACGTTCGTTACTTACCGTGCTGAATATTAAATTAACCAGTAACTATTACCGATTCAGGAACGACGTGGTTCCGTACACTGATCTGCACCGAAACTATAACGTTACTCAAAGGTATCTCCGTACATAATGGAGTAATTGAGTCGATGGCTTCAAACGGAATTTCCTTAATAATGTTATAGCACAATAGACGGGTCTATTAATATAATGTGTAGACTGTAGACATTATAGAGCGTCGCTGTCGCCGGATTAATGAATCTCCTACCTTTGTTTATTATCCATGAATGCTTCGCGGAGAGGATTCCATAAATTATGTTGTGTTCCTGCCAGCGGTAGGTTCTAATACCGTTCCTACATGAATGTTAACATGAATGAATTATTACATAAAGTGTGGTTGTTGTTCATGTATTTTTTACCCGACAAAGGCAAGGCTAAAGGGAAGAGTTGTAATTTTAGTAGTCTACACCTTTTTTTACAGTGCTGACTCAAGTCTCTTCGAAGAAGTGGATGATGAAAATTTAAAACACCAACGCAACAAGAATTGGTGTATCTTCGATTATGGCACTTCTTCCGTATATTCTATTCCGTTGCCTCCTACATCAGCCATCTTTGTCAAACCCATTGTTGCATTTTGCTTTGATCAATATTAAAGGTGTCTATAATGTCAGTCGGTATTGAAAAACTGCGGCGTTTATGTCAAATTATAAACAAACTGTAGCTCTCAATATGTTTAACGTAGGCGAGTCAAGTCTGACTCTAGTGCAGTAAGGGTAGCAGTGTATGAATGTTTGTTAGATTATTTTGTTCCACTATAGTGTCTGCACTACTGAGCCATTTTTAAAAAAAGAAAGAAACATTTTGCTCTTTTGTAACATACATAATAGTCCTCCTGACCGTTTTCGGTCACGGCGGCCAATCTAAGTGGAGATTAGCCATCGGCGAGGGAGATATTATAGTGCGCTAGTGTGTGCGCAGGCACAAGTGCACTCTCTGTTTCTTTTTCTCTCATATTCCGATGGGAATGCAATCCGACACGACCGGAGAGAGATCAGGCGCAGGACCAACGCGACGGCTTAACGTGCTTTCCGAGGCATGGGGGTATAATACCGCCAACTTCCAAACTCCGGGCTACTACTGGGAAATTTCTAATGAAAAACCCAATAGCACTTTTTGTCCGACCCGGGAATCGATCCCAGGACCTCATGCACAGCAGTCGCGCTTGCGACCACTAGACCAACGAGGCAACATACATACATAACTAGCGGACCTGGCAGACGTCGTCCTGCCCGGACAGTTGCGCCACCCACCGGGTCTAATTGTAAATCTAAAATATAAACCATTCTCGAAACCACTTGAACAAAATTAAATGACAGAAATGAACGACATAACAACATGATTGTACTATTAACACTGAAAAAAGTTTTAATTTGACAGGACAATCCCCATCTGAACAAAAGTTTCATTTTGACAGCAAAATCCCCATTAAGAAAATCCGCCATTTGTTGAGTTCATTTGTTACAAAAAATGTGCTAAATGAAGAACCGCTCGACCGATTTTGTGCAAACTTTACATAAACCATCTACTAAATAGTCCGAACAAAGCCTAAACATTTGGTTTGGATAGGTGAGCCCGTTTTTGAGTTATAAAATTACAACGAAAAGCGGCATTGATTTTTATATACAGGGTGTTTGGAAGGGAGCTGTACATACGCCTAGGGTAGAAACTAGGGATAGTCTGCTACCTACCCCCGCCCATTATATTGACCTTGGCCTCAAGGTTTTTTTTTAATTTATTATTATTTTTTATTTGACTTTTTTATGATTTTTTGACTAAAACTACCTGTAGCTCAAAATCTATCCATGGGACCGGTCGGCTAATGGTCTTGTTTTAATCGTTAGAGTCTTAGGGTCCTGCAAAAAATTATTTTACACCAGAAAATTGTGGAGAAGAAAAGTTATGGGGCCTGAAGTACCGTAGTAAGGTAAAGAAATAATTTAATTAAATAAAAAAAACCTTGAGGCCAAGGTCAATATAATGGGCGGGGGTAGGTAGCAGACTATCCCTAGTTTCTACCCTAGGCGTATGTACAGCTCCCTTCCAAACACCCTGTATATAGATAGATAGATATAGATACATAACATCACGCCTGTAATCCCAGAAGGGTTAAGCAGAGGTGTAATCGAATGGTGTAAGTCTCATGTAATAGGGGCGAGCCTGCTACTGAGAAATTTCTGATTGATAAATTCAATAACACTTATCTCAACTTGGGAATCGAACCCAGGACCTCTTGCGCCTCGACATAAAGGGCTAAGAAAGAACATGGGCGGTTTTTTGTCAGTAGAAGTCTGACACTCCCTTCTGCTCTGCCCTAGAGCGGGACCTATTTGATGATTTCCCACCCCCAAAAGAATTCTGTTGTAATCATCCTAATTATCACTTCATCAGAATTTTTCTGAACAATTTTCCGTGGAAAGCTGGGGCACGTGCTACGTCGAGGTTCTTGTTAAACACGAAGCGACCGCCGGGAAATCTGTGCCCACACGTGTAAGTGTATTTTCATTATTTTCTTTGCCTTTAGGTTAGTTCTATTGGCTTTACGAGAACAAAGGTGAAATTATGTAACAAGCTGGTTTGCTCATATATAAAAATTGTACGTCCTCTTATAATGGTTGTTTTCGTAAAATTCTTGAGAAACACGATGTCTAATAATAGACGTACCTTGATACCCAGTGGAATCCTTGAAATATACAGGGTTAATTTTCAGAAATTGGGCTAAGAGAATATTCGGAATCGTTAATTTGTTTATCTTCATTTATTTATCGATATTTAGTCACATTCAAATGATAAAATAATTAAATATTTTATAGTTTTCTTTTTTTTAATTCAGTTCGACACTCTAAACTGAAAACAAAAAAGTAAATTTAAAAAAAATCCTGTTAATTTTATTGAAATACCAAGTATTATATTTTAATTGAATGTTTATTTATTTATTTTTATTTATTTATTTATTTATTTATGTACACACAAAATACAAAAAAAAAGGAAAATATATAAAAAATAGAAGAGCACAAAGGTACTGCTTATTTCTAAAGAAATTTCTTCCAGCAGACCTGCGAGAGGAGAGTTTGATTAGAAATATAGACACAGTGTGTAGAAAAGAAAAACAGAAACTAGAATTAAGAGACAAAAAAAAAAAAAAAATATCGATATAAAATAAACATACATACAAAAATATACACATATAAAAAAGCACACTTATAATATGAATATATACATATTATTATAATGTATAAACATACATATATACAGAATATTACAGTATAGAGGAGAGGTAATGTTCTCTAACTTGTTTTTTGAAAATATACAAAGATTTAGAGTCTAGAATGTTAGGCGGAAGTGAGTTCCACAGACGTACTGCGTGAACAGAGAAAGAGTAAGAAAAGGATTCAGTTTTATGGGATGGGAAATTAAGATGATGCCTAAGGTGGGATCTACACAGAGCATCAGAGGGACGGGTAAAGGAAAAACGATCGCGAAGGTAGCTGGGATATGCAGGGTTATGAAGGATGTTGTAAAGGAGACATAATATCCGAGTGTTCCGGCGAAGACGGATAGGAAGCCACTTGAGTTCCTTGCGGAAGTGAGAGACATGGTCATATTTCCTCAGACCAAACACAAAACGGATACAAAGATTTTGCAGGCGCTCAAGTTTATTTAATAGCTCCTCGGTGGCATCCAAATAGCAGGCATCAGCGTAATCAATGATCGGCTGTATCAGAGTTTGAGCCAAGTAAATTTTGGTTTTAAAAGGTAAGAAGCTCTGTAAGGATTTAAGCGAGTGAAAAGAAAAGTGCACCTTACGACTAACCTCATTCACTTGAGCTCGCCAAGAGAGATTGCTGTCGATTAAGACACCAAGATCCTTAGCTGTTTCGGCATAGGCAATTGTCGAGCAGCCCAGAGACAAAGGAGGCAATGATGACAGGACAATTGCATTGCGATAATATCTGCTGCCAATGATCATGGCCTGTGACTTAGCAGGGTTTATCTCTAATCCGTACGATTTTGCCCATTGAAAAATTCTTTCCAGGTCATGATTCATGGCAATGATCGCGGATTCCGCATCAGCCAGCAAGAAGTGCCGATACAGCTGCAAATCGTCAGCGTAGAGGTGGAAGCAGGAGGTGATAATTTTGGTTACAGTGTTGATAAATATAGAGAAAAGAAGAGGAGAGAGAACGCCACCCTGAGGAACACCGGCAGTGAGATCACACCAATCAGAGAATATCTCATCTTGGCGGACACACTGAGAGCGACCTCGAAGATACGAGTCAAACCAGGCTAACGTAGAAGCAGAGAAGTTAAAAGATTGAAGGACGCCAAGAAGGATGTCGAAATCCACTGAGTTGAACGCACAACTAAAGTCAAGTAAAACTAAAACAGTCAGAGACTTATTGTCCATAGCCCAGCGGATATCGTCAGTAACCTTCAGGAGCGCAGTAACAGTACTGTGGCCAGTACGAAAGCCAGATTGAAATGGAGAAATAAGAGCATTAGACGATAGATATTTTGAAATTTGGCCATGAACAATGTGTTCGAGAACTTTGGAGAGGAAAGGAAGAATGGAAATGGGTCTAAAGTGGGATAAGGAAGTAGGACTGCTGACTTTAGGAAGTGGTATTATGTGAGCCTGTTTCCAGGCCGACGGAAACACACCAGAGAAAAGAGAAAAATTAACAATATGAGTGAGGATGGGGAGCAGCTCTGAAATAATGGGTATTATCATTCTCGAACACAGATTATCATGGCCCACAGCAGAGGAAGAAATAGAGAGAAGGGACTTTTTAATATCGTCTTCAGAGACAGGACAGAAATTAAAAAGTACACAATTCGGCAGCGGCAAGTTAGAAAGCTCAAACAAAGTTGAAGCCTTAACACTAGGGTCCATTGAGACAGGTGGTAAGGAAAAGTGCCTGTTAAGAGCGCACAAGTCGACATCTTTACAGGTATTCGAGGGAGATTTACCGATACCAACAGATTTTAAAAATTTCCAGACATCAGAAGAGCTACGATTAACGAGAGAATCGTGGAAATAGCGTCTCTTGGCATCTCGACACAGACGATTGCAGCGGTTACGCAGAGTTTTAAAGTGACTGAGATTAGGTTCCGTAGGTCTTCGCCTATACCTGCTCTTCGCCTTATCCTTACGAGCAATGAGACTTTTAATTTCACCAGTCATCCACGGAGCAGGATTATGTTTAATTTTAATACGCCGAATAGGGGCATGTATATTATAAAGACCTAACACAGTAGCATTGAAGATGTTCACCTTTTCATCGATACTGGTGGCTTCGATAACGCTAGCCCAATCGATATCACCAGCATCGCGTTTCAAAGCCTCCAGATCCAGGCTATTAAAACTACGGAGAAAACAGAAACGAGGCTTACGTTTCGGGGGTCGGATACGATATGAAAGGTAAATGAGGTCATGGTACGAAAAGGTTGCAGTGAGCTGCCCAAACTCAGCAACATTTTGAGATGAAGCTACAACCATAAGGTCAAGAAGAGAAGGCGTGCAATTTGGGAAGTTATGGGTTGCAGAGAGAGGTAGAATTTCAAGATTAAAAGAAGATAAAAGCGAACGGAGTTTGTGTGAACGAGAATCATTTTTAATTAAACATGTGTTAAAATCACCCATTAGAATGACATGCTCGTATGATGGGCAAAGATTGTTTAACGTGGATTCTAAGGAGTCAAAATAGTCAACATGAAGGTTAGGAGAGTAAACCACAGCAAGCAATACATTGGTATGATTTACGGTGATCTGAAGAAACAATGATTCAGCCGACCCAGAGTACTTAGATGGAGACGAACTTACAGTCTTATGTGGAATATCGGCGCGTATGTAAATGGCAACACCACCACCACCCTTGCCGATTCTGTCATTTCTGACCAGATCAAAACCAGGAAGTGCGTAGTGCGAAGAAAGGAGTGAGGGCTTAAGAAAGGTCTCAGATATTAGGAGTGCATCAAGATGAACACTGCTAAAGGACGCCAGAAGATCGGAATGGTGAGCGGGAACACTCTGAGCATTAATATGGGCAATATGCAGATTATTAGGATAGTTAGAAAAAAGAGAGGAAATATTGTCATGCAAAGTATGAAGCGAAGGCTCACTATCCGCACTAACGAAACTACAAGTCGAAGAAGAACAAGAGAAAAAACTATCATTTAAGTCAACTGGAATATTCATAAATAAATATAATTAATATTTAAACATCTATAACAATAAAGCAAAAAAAAAAAAAAAACTACTTTTACTACAAAATATACGGCTGGTTCATTAAAACACAACCACCCTAACTCACTAGTTTGTTGGAAGAAATTGAACAAATCAATCAGTGGCAAAACAAAACATAAAAGTACACGGTAACATAATGAGAAAAAAAATAAAAACAAGAACACTAAAATACAAAATTATTTGCGTAACACGGAACACAACCGTAATGCACTAGAAACATTTTCACTAAAAATGTGAATGGAACGCTACACATCAAGTTTAACATGTTAATGTCATAATGACAGTACTGACAGTGAAAATCGGAAGAGTGACATTGGTACTAAAATAAGTATCATTATACCGACAAGACTTAAAACTAACAAAAATTACTCTGAAGGTGATACAGAGAACAAAAAATGTTAAAAGTAAAAAGTACCGACTGTGTTCAAGAGTACAGAACATAAGGAATGATGATGAATGATGCAACTGATGTAAATCCGCCCCTAAGACGACCCACTGACCGGAAACAGCAGCATTAGTTACGCCGGCGCGCCTTTCTCTGGCCTCTGGGTGTAGCGACAACTTCGGTGGGGCTCACCATCTTAGGAGAAGCACTAGAATCACTTGAGTCCTTGGGGAACCGTGAAACCAGTGCTCGAAGTTCACCCGGTGTTTCGATCTTGTGACGCTTCCCATCCGGCGTGATGATCACTATCCTGCCCTCCACTGACCAGCAGTTCGGCATCCCAAAATACTTGCGTGCTTCCAAGAAAGTACTGTGTCTCGTGTGCGTCAAGAATTCAGAGATTGTGATACCAGTACCCTTCAGTGACTTTTTGTTCTCCCAAATCAAGTGACGGTGCTGTGGTGTAAAATCTCACCAATATAGGTTTGACTTTGCCTTGCGAAGAACCCAATCGGTGGCAGACATGAATACTTTCCTTGCCAACCTCGGACAAGCTCATATGATTGGTTAAAATTTTCAGCACCACATCATCCAACTTTTCATTTTGTAGCTCAGCAACTCCATGAAACAATAAGACCTTCCTTCTCATCATAGTTTCATGTCTGTCATAGCCAACTGAAAGCATCTCTATTTGAGACTTAAACTTTGAGAGTGCTTGCCAAACAAAAGTTTTGAATTCAGTGAACTCACGTGACAGTGATGTGATGTCAGATGCTGGTTCAGGTCCTGAGGAAGCATTTTGTAGCTTCTTCTCATACTCATCCATTCGTGAGTTGAATAGTTGCTCCAGATCTTCCAAACTTGCTGTCATTTTAGTGTCCATAGCAATTGTTGAATAGAAGAAAACTGAATAGTTTAGAAGATTGTGATGTCACAGAGACTTGCAAACAGTAGATAGTGAGAGTTGGGTGGTTGCTAACAATAATATAAAATTAATACATCAAAAATTTGTTTTATTTATATAAAAATTAATTAAAACTAGGAGTAACCAAAATAAGAGTGTTAACCCTGTGTCTACCCACACAGCTTTGCAGCAGCAGCGTTTTTACTTTTTAATTGAATTTAATCTTAATTTTAATTTTAAAACTTGGCTAGTAATTAAAAATAGCTCAGTATTATTTATAGTCAAAAAGATTGGCTGTGTGCGTAGGAAAGTGCTTCTGTAAAAGTAATCCCGCATAGTGACAGATGACAGTTGTTATCACATCGCGAACCAGCACCGTGGAAAGACTTATCCCTCATTTAACTTTCACAAGTTTCGCGCGATAACTTCCTGAACACTTGCTATTTTTCTTTGGTCGCTGGATGGCGATGTTAAATGGAATGTTTTGAATAATTAAATAAAAAGAACTTATGTATTTAAACACTCTCGAGTTTTAATCTTGTTTTGTTTTAAAAACGTCTTTTCATTGTGTTAGGCCGTGAGTAAGCAGAATTATGACATAAATAATTATATTCTATGGGTCGTCCTAACCTAACTCACTCAGTCCCATCTCATTCTGTTATTGTACGAAAGAATGAGTTTAGGTATTTGCATATGTATCTATAAGTATATACTCAGTGGCGTGCAGTGGTCCTCCACGATGGGTAGGCTACGAATAAATGACAGCAAAAAAAAAAAAAAAAGTAAGCCTGTAAAAACAAAAATTTTAAATACCATTCAAAAACTCACCACATTATTCAAGGTTTAACTCACGATTTTCTAATGACGATGCAAACAGAAGAAAGATTCGGCCACCTCAAATATCTTATCCAAGTGAGTGGGTGATAGTTACAGAACACGTAACTTGCAAGATTTTGGATAAATTTTCGTAATTCGGGTACATGTCTACCTTTAGATACAACTTGAATCTTATCATTATGCGATCCGCCCCTAAGACGACCCACTGACCGATAATTGAGAACACTTATTACCTTTAACATGTAATAAACACACATTATCAGCACAAACTTCACAAGTAAATACCATTGTTATTTGTTACGTGAATAAACAAGTAATACACAATAAAATTAATATTTACACTACTGTTAATAACGTTAACTGTACGTTTTCGGTTTCAAAACAAAATCGCATTATATATTGCTTGTCACAACAATGAAACAGTAATGTCTTCCTCTTACGTAAAAAATAATTTCTAGGTTATTATTGTCGATAGAAAAATACTAGCAAATAAAATTGCATCATTTTCATATCGAGTTTGTTCACAACAGCGGTCAACATTTTTTGCAGGATTATACGAAATCCAATGAATGAGGTGACAAGTAGACAATATTGCGAACATCGAACTAAACAGGTGCTGCGCTCTATGCACGGAAGCCCGAAGTTCGCGAAGCGCGAAATTAAAATTTCCTTACGTTTTTGCAATTTACAGGCCAGTGCTAGGTTGTATGTTCATTAAAATATGATACCCGGTTTTAAGACGTATGTAGTCATATTTTATTCAACATACAACCTAGCACTGGCCTACAAAATGCAAAAAAATGCAAATTTTGAACTTCGCGGGTTATAGATTGGTTGTGTTGTTGCAGCCAATCACAGCCCACTCAGCTACAGTCGTAGGAGCTGCTGCGTTAAAATTGCGAAAATCTATGTACGTGTGCGGTTCATAGACACGGCCATACGTACCGATGTGACGCTGTGTGCATACAATTATGAATGGGTTTTAGACAAGTCGAGTGTTTGTCTTTAGGATTCGTACTAATCGTAATCCTTGTCAATGAGTTTTAGTGGGACGCGAAAAATTGCTATAGTATTTTAACAGGAGTTTGAACTTTTTTATGATTAATTTGTACATAGTGTTATTTTATTGCATCGTTAATTAGTTATAAGAAATGCTCAGTTGGTAAGGTAGGCTAAGCCTAAGAGCCTATATAGGGCGCACGCCCCTGTATATACTTACGACATATAATATACAAAACAAGAAGCTCGTACGGAACATATTTTTGAAAGCCTTTTGACTTAAGTGATGCATAACAATATAACTCCGTACATAACATTAGCATTACGTCTTTACGAGTACGAGTTATGTACTGCCTACTTATGGAAATGTAACATCATTACATGAATCTTACACTGCAGCATACAAATACATAAAAGCTCGTTCGTGCTCATCCATTGAAGCACAATAAATCGAAAGGGCACGACGTTTGCTCGCGTTATCACACTTGATCGTAATGAGCGAATTCTGGCAGCCGAATTGTTTCGAATCCTTCGCCTGTCACGCCACTGATGAGGGACAGCTATCACAAAAAAGGGTACCTAACGTCCTTCGGAAATGTTCACAATATATCTGCGAGAAGTGACAATCAGTTTGCGAGAATCCGAAGTATTTGGGATGTTAATGCCGTAACTTGCGATTGAAAGGGTACTAGGAAAGGTCATGTTTGGCGGGTCATGTTACTATATCAGAATATTGCCGCAGTGTGAAGTGCCCTCTTATATTTGGTTAGAGCTTATTATAGCGATCACACGTGTACGTGAGAACTGTTCTGCACAGTATTGCTTTTTTCATGTTTAGTGGCGTGGAATTAGAAAAGTTATCTTGTTTTAGCAAGCTTAAGAAGTTAGTTTAGTTTCGAGGAATAACTGTAAGTTTGTTTAAGAATTCGCTGTAGGCAATTGCGGGAAATAATGCGAAGAATTTTCTGATTATTAATTAATTAATTTAGCTTTTTAGCGAGATGGAAGAAAGGAATACCTTTAAAATACAAACAGAAGATTTAAATGTAGGTAATTATTTTATTAAAACAAAGCGATGATTGTAAAGTCTAAACCATTTTTCAAGCTTGATTAAAAATGTTACAGTTAAATAATTTCACCACGCGAGATTGTGAGACCTGTGGATTTGAGTTTAAAATACATTGATTAAAATGCCAGCTCCAGTTAAATTAAAAATAAATTGTTTTTAAAGTGATTCCATATGATTACAGCCCGCGCCATAATTAACTTCATTCAGCCGACGTATACTCGACGTCACCATTTATTTACACATCCTCCTCTTGTAATATTGATGGCGTTATTATTAATTAACTTTTTTGGAATTTACTGGGTTATTTCATTATACCGTGTATAATGGTTGTTATTGTTATTACCGTTGGTTGGCGGTGATTTATCTGTTTGTAAACTGAAAAAAAAAACAACAGGCTTGTAACAGTCATCATCAGCAGCCTATTAATGTTCCCACTGCTAGGACACAGGCATCCTCTCTTTTTGAGAGGGAATGGGCTATAATCTACCACGCGGGCCCAGTGCCGATTAACTAAGATAAAATTATAATCTATCGGCAAATCTGAATATTTAATTACATTTATTCATAAAGAGTATTTATCGTAAATGTCGTAACCGCAAAACGCTTTTCCTGAACAATTGACAGTCCGGAGATAGGACAGTTAGTCATGCGAGCGACGATATGTCTTTGAATTTTTTGGTTCTAAGACATGTCGGTTTCCTCACGATGTTTCCTTCACCGTATTGAGAACAGCGGTGATGAAATAAATAACACATAGTAATGTGCCTGCCTGGGTTCGAACCCACGTTCGTAAGTCGAGGCCGCCACCACTGGGCCACCACTGCTCTCCAGTACTTCGCTATCGCTTGTTACAGTATCTCATGTAAAAAGAATATTTTACATTTCCTTTAACAAAATGACTGTTTTCGAAAGATTACTGTTCAGTTCTTAAGAACAAACTTTGGATAGATAAGATAATATATATTTGCTTAAAAATGTGTGTTACAACCTACTTACATAAAACTTTTCATTCTGTTCTGACAGCCTTGTTGGTCTAGTAAGTGATAGGTTCTGAGGTCGATTCCCATGCCGGGAAAAGTTTTATTGGGGTTTTCCATCAGCAATTTCTCAATAGGCTCGCCCCTATTACTGAGAACTTATACATAACTAGTGAAATGATGGTGTACTATTGGCTATATCTCTGCCTAACCATTCGAGGATTACATGCGTGATGTTTTGTTCATTCGGGTTAAGCCTCTCTAAATTAATTATATTTCTGTATACTCGGTTAGTAGCACGTTGTCGTGAGTTTATACAGAAACCGTGTGTCAGTCACAGAGTCGACGTGAGTGGTTGATTTTAATTTAATATTAGCTTGGAGCTTGGCTGCGCGGTTCACTCGCGGCCTTCTGATTGATGTGATGAGATGACGTTTCGTTCACGCATTTACTTATTAAATTCCCTTCTCAGGCAGGATTGATGGTCTTGTAAAAATGTTAATTTAATTCCTCCGGTTATTGTTTACCATGTTATTTTTGTTAAAAGTCAAAATATTTTATTTCACATGGGTCTACATGGGCGCTTGCAAAACGTCGACAAAAAGGGACACGTTTCGGTGCATTGGTCGATTCCTAAGGAGAAGAACCGGCAAGAAACTCTTAAGGTTACTCTTATCAAGGAGGAATGTGACGCCGTCGCCTCCTTCTGCGAAGCAGTGATGCTAGCGAAGGAGGTGGCGGAACGCGAGGGGGAGAGAACCTCTCGTCCCAGCCGCCGCGGGAGGCGCTTCGGGCGTCGGGGGCCACGTGACGGCTTCCGGCCACCGTAGACGCGGGCCTGTGGACGGCGAGTGATGGGAAAGCTCGCCGTCCGTCCGTCTTACGACACAACAGGCCGGGTCGACGGCGCGCTCGTGTTCCACGCGCGCCTT
This sequence comes from Diarsia rubi, assembly GCA_932274075.1. Classification (NCBI taxonomy): domain Eukaryota; kingdom Metazoa; phylum Arthropoda; class Insecta; order Lepidoptera; family Noctuidae; genus Diarsia; species Diarsia rubi. Next base: position 10,267,608 of record OW026433.1, on the reverse strand, counting down.
AAAGAGATGTCAGCAACAAGGGAGGGGCCCGAAAGGGCCGACGCCCGTCGGGGCTGCGGGTTGTACACTAGTCACTGCGGCCTCGACATATAGGGCTAAGAAGGAACATGGATGGTTTTTAGTCAGTAGAAGTCTGACACTCCGTTTCGCTCTGCCCAAAAGCCGGAGGGGTTATAAAAAAAAATAAGGTTACTCTTTTAATCTTTTAAAATGGTTTAAACAGACATAATCTTGGTATAATACACACGTGAAGACTATGCAGATTATAGTGTCTGAGATGGTCTTTTGAAGAAAGCACCACACAGATTTGAGTGGACCCGTACAGTCAGTGCAAGCATTTGTCAGATAACGTGAAGCTCGACTTATAACTCAAGGAGCTCAACGTCACGACGAACAATACCAAAGAAAGGACATTTGTGTGGGTCGCTTAGTACTCAAACTGCCCGACATTCGTTAAAATTAAAGAAAGACCCACTTGGTCCTTACATTCACAATATAAAAAAGAAAATATTGCAATACATTAATAAATTGGCTATAGAGAAAGACGGGTAGCTGCTTTATCAAGTTTCTTGATGCAGAGCAGTGTTAGGTAAAATGATCGAATAACGATAGATATCGTATTACCGAGTACTACTAGGCAGGCGCTCCATGTAAAGTACTAGTATTCAGTTAGATCGGGTTAGACTGGAACACGACCCTAATAAAGCTAGCTAGGTAGGTGATGAGGACGACCAATAATAAAAAAACGAGGCTTCACTGTCTTCAGTATCAAAGCACTCTGGTTGCAGATTATAAATAAACCAATCCTAATAATAATGCACAAGCAATTTTTCATATTTTTTTCTGTTTCCAATTAATTCACTACAAGGTTTCCCTTCAAGGGTCTTTAGTACTCACGTCGCAAACATCAAAGTCAAATGTTTCCTCTAACAAGAGCCGGTTACAGATCCGTTTCCGCTGGAATCACAGAGCTCGACCGAAAGCAATCAAATGAAAACTTAATGAGATTGAAAATTTGCCCGATCTGTCTTTGTTAGCGGCCCATTGTGTGCTGCAGACTGAATGTTTGATAGATAGCGTAATTAAACACATGATCACCGAGAATGCTTTTACAGACTCAAATGGATGCCTTTCTGAAAATCTGAAAGAGTGACTCAGATTTTAGTATATTAAGGTGCGTTTACAATGTTTATTTATTCGGCAATTATTGTCCAGCAATAATACAGATAATGTATGAGTAGAAAATTATTGGAAGTTATGTTGTATAGGCAATATTATACATATAATTGATTCATGCTAAATTTAATGTGTCTCATTTATTCAGTTACCATATCACTCATTATTGTGATACTAAGCAACAATGCATGCTAATGTAGTACATTGGTTGGTTTTGTTGTAATCTCCTTAATTGTTTTGAACAGTTTCTCGTAAAATGCACCTTAACGGAACGGAAATGTTGCTGACTTTCCGAAAATCTGATGTACGTGGTCAAATAGTGGAGCTTTACGACAAGCTCGTCTGTTGTTTTTGTTCATTTTAGCAAAAGCTCTGGAGTAATCACGTATGTAGTAGTGAAAATAACATTAGCTCTTCACCTGTTTCTTTTTATACAAGCTTTTGCTCACGTTAAAATAGGTGGCGGATTTTCTCGTGAAAGGATGTCGAGTTGGAGTTTATCACTTCCATGTTTCTCTTTTTGCGCTGCTAAGTAATGCAGGCTTAAAAATAATAAGAACAATGTGCTTTATCTATGTTTAAAAAAACTGTTTTGTTGGTGGTTATCTTTCTTTTAGCCCTCATTTTCTTTTCCCGTTCATGGTTCTTCCCGTTTATGGTTAGTTTTGTTGTATTGTCTGTTACAAAACATATTGCTGTATCAGTGGATAAGGTAATTTGATTCGATCTCATCGACTTAATTATTAGGCACCTTAAGGCCCACGTTGGGCTCCATTGGTCAAACCATAGGACAATAGACAAACTATCCCAGTTGGGGCGCCATTAGTACCACGTTGGGCGCCATATGTCTTTCGATGGGCGCCATTAAGTTTTCTATTAAAAATGAAAAAACTAAAACCAGTGAATACAAAAAAAAACATAAAAACATAGTCTGAATGTATGTTGACACAGGTCTCACTTAGCACAGGAGTCAGGGTTTCAAGTCGAAATGTATAACGTTTTTATTTGTGTTGACACAAATAACGTTATTATTATTATAGTCTGACCTGAAAAACGGAGACAAGACGCCGTCATTTACAATTTGTAACTCTGGGCTTGCAAACAATAGACTGATCCGTATGAATATAATAGGTGCCGTTTAACACATAATAGCTACCTACCACAAAGTGAAACCTCGAATAAATACTGAGCGACATACAAGTTCTTTCCTTTTGTACCGCCTTTAGAATAAAGAATGCAAAGAGTTTATAAAAGTACACTTTAATTTCCTTGCCATACGTTTCCTAGTAGGAATGCGGTCATTCGAATTGTCGTTAGCTTCTGGATAGATCGTTCGTAATGCCGAGTGGCGCACTTAGATTCTCGTTTTCGTAAGTGGTCGGGAACCTAGCGTTCGGCCACAGTTGTTCTTTGCAAAAGAATGGTAATTTTTAACACAAAGGAGACTTACTATGCTTTCAAGCATATCGAAGTAGTGTTATTGAAACGTGGTTAATATTTTATTCGTTCAATATCATTCTTGTCCTTCTGTGCAATATTCTTGGACATATAAAGATATTGCACGGTAAAATTCTTATGGCGGACTTAAAACAATATATTCCGCGGATGACATCTATAAAACTGTGACTGTGTGTGTGGAGTCCACAACAAATGCTACAAAAGTTCCAAAGGTCGGTGGATTGATAAATATTAGAATGCCTTGCAGATGTCGTTTTGGGGGTCTTATCCCTAAGGGCACATTTCTACTAGGTATTTGTGGGAAACACCTTAAAAGTACCTGTTATAAATGACACGTCAAAAAACAAAACAATGTCGACTGAATTCAGTATCATCGAATATAAATGTGTAGTACTACTAATCAAAGTGTGTAGGTAATGTCATATCATATTGCCAATTCAAATTTAAAGTCGTTATAACTTCTTAATTAAATTATTATGAACAAATAGTGTAACATTTTAAGTGGGTAGGTATCATAAGTTTTAAATAGTTTAAGTAAATATTTCAAGGGAACCGGAGCTTCCAGCTATAAGTAACAAAATAAAAAGTACCAAGAATACTTAAGATAATTAATAAAGTGCCTATGCCGAAGTGTCGGTCTATAAAAAGGAGTATTGTGTAGGTACCTATTATAATTAAGCACGTTATGAGGCCTGTCTGGGGATTTCAGGATTAAGGCTTTACAAGGCTATGCATCTCAATATTTGCCGATTGTAATTTTAGTTAAGACAGGGTTGTTAGATTTGAAGTAACTTTGAAACAATTAATTAATTAAAAACTTTTATGATTGATTTACAAACGTGTTCAGCAAGATCAAAAACGAAATAGCTCCTTTTCAGAGGCTCAAAAACCAAGTAGCACCTTATAATCAATAACATCAAATTCGAGTAACGCAACAGAACTCTAATTATAAGAAGAAAAAAAGGTAAAGATGAAATACGGTATGAAAGCGAAGCAATAAAAAAGGCAATCAGAGGGGCGCGTATGGAGCTGCGAGCACTACGAAGGGTGCCGAGGATCCCCGAAGAGCCCCGAGGTAGATTTCTGCGGATGCGACACATCAGAAGGTAATGTATTTACACAGACCCGCTAAGTTGTTGATTGGATGATGCGGTGTTTGAAATCAAATATTTTCTTCTCCTGTATATTTGATTTTCGACAACCTATGAGCAAATGAGTTTCGGCGAAACGTTTAACGTCTACAACGCTGTTTCTGTATCAATTCTATCTGTTATGTTATTTTTTGTCTCGTGTTAATATAACATATTTTTTTACAAATGGGGCTTAATGGAAACTGCTGCCTGAAGTCAATGGTACCCGAAACTTTGCTAAGTAAACAATTACATTTCAAAATCATTACATTGACCTTTGACATTATTATTGAGAAATATCTGTAACCCCATGCTTAACGAAAGGGTTATTTTTCACAGCTCTACCGGATAGTGAAATACTATCACCCTTCTAATGCATTCAGAACAAGGTAACAATAAACATTTAATGTAATGTATGTCGGTCTATCCGTCAGGGTATAATAATTCAAGTGGCACACGGCACTCGCCTCGTATTGCATTCTCCGAGCACTTTACATGTTTCAACTCTTATTATTAACGTAGAGTTTCCGCGCGACATTTTTCTTCAATTGCTGGAATACGATGGCAGTTTAAATTTGAATTTAATCCAGTCTCCCGACATAAGAGAGCTATCCGGGACTTCTGCTGAATTATAGATGAGACTTGAATAAGTATGATTTTATGTAAGTTATACTTAGAAGTATTTAGTTTTAGAATACGTAGAACAGGACTGCCTCGTGGCTAAAGTATTATTGGGATTTTCCATGTGATGGAAAAGGCTCTAAACATCATCATCAACAGCCTATTAATGTTCCCACTGCTGGGACTCAGGCCTCATCTCTTTGAGAGGGAATGGAATGAATTTGAATTTAATTAATTTTATAATCTACCACGCGGACCCAGTGCGGATTGGTAGATGTCACATGTCTTCGAATTTTTGGTTCTAAGACATGCCGGTTTCCTCACGATGTACCGTCAAGGTGTACCGTTTTGAGAGCATAGTTCGTGAAATATGGGTTTACTATTAGGTACACTTTTGCCTACCTCAACGGGGAATAAAGGCGTGATGTTATGTTATCTAAAACATAGAATAAACTAGACACTGGAAAAAATAATTATGTGGTTTATTTGTATTTAAAATCGGGAACCGCAACTTTTAAACACGAACGTCTTCCATCAGTTCATGTTACAGGTGGAAAATTGGCAAAATATTGTAAAGAAGACGCGAAGTTGACTTGAGTTTCTATTTAGTCGGAAAATGCAGTTTAAACAGACGCGCAGCCACTTCGCTGTTACGCGCCGGCGAAATGCTGTCTACATCGTTTGACAAATCATGGTATCACTACAGTATGGTACACTCCCCTCTTTGAGGAGTGGCTAGAGAGGCGCCACGGCGCCCTCACCTTCCGTCTGACGCAGGTCCTCACCGGACACGGTTGTTTCGGGAGGTACCAGCACCGAATCAGGCGGTAGGAAACGCCCGGATGTGGCCCATTGCGAGGATCGGCCGGAGGACACGGTGGAGCACACAGTGGAGGTGTGCCCCGCTTGGGCGGAGCCCCGCCGTGTTCTCGTAGCGGCGATCGGCAGCGGCGATCGGCAGCGGCGACCTCTCGCGCCCGGCCCTGGTGCAAGCCATGGTCCGGGGCGAGGAGGAATGGGACGCCGTCGCCTCCTTCTGCGAAGCAGTGATGCTAGCGAAGGAGGTGGCGGAACGCGAGAGGGAGAGAACCTCTCGTCGCAGCCGCCGCGGGAGGCGCTCCGGGCGTCGGGGGTCCCGCGATGACCTCCGGCCACCGTAGACGCGGGCCTGTGGATGGTGAGTGATGGGCTAACTCGCCGTCCGTCCGTCTTACCACGAAAACAGGCCGTGTCGACGGCGCGTTCGTGTTCCACGCGCGCCTCAAAGAGATGTCAGCAACATGGGAGGGGCCCGAAAGGGCCGACGCCCGTCGGGGCTGCGGGTTATCCACAGGTTATCGCGGCCTCGACATAGAGGGCAAAGAAGGAACAAGGGTGGTTTTTAGTCAGTAGAAGTCTGACACTCCCTTTCGCTCTGCCCAAGAGCGGAAGGGGTTATTCGATGATTTTACACGCGCCAAAAAAAAAAAATGGTATCACTACAGCATGTCGGTAGTAGTACTGACACAAACTCGTAGAAAGGTTTCTCAGGCTTCATAGCTTTAAGACAATGTAATGTAGGTTCTTGTTTTAATAAGACGTATTTCATTGTTCCAAAACATTTGAAAAAAGAACCTACTTTCAAAACATTTGAGAGTATTTGATTTCACTTAACCTTCGTAATTTTCATAGATTTAGGTTACCACAACAGGCTGCGGGTTGTTGTAAGAGATAAAGCGGCTTCGACATAAAGGGCTAAGAAGTAACACGGGTGGTTTTTAGTCAGTAGAAGTCTGACACTCCGTTTCGCTCTGCCCAAGAGCGGGAGGGGTTATTTGATGATTTCCCAACCCCCCCAAAAAAGGACACCACAACAGAGACAGAATTAGATTTATCACTAAACGTGATATTTAGTAATTAACGGTATGATAGCCTCCATTTTAATGTTTTATTTGTTACTAACCTGTGAAAGTGATTAAGGTTACATTTGTGTCTAGACTACATTAGCCATTTAGGTGTTACATCATTAATATATAGTTCAGCGTGTTAATCGGTGTAGAAATTAAAGTTTTAGTACAGACGCCAACACATCAAGTTACCAGAACTGACTTTCCAAATTAACCTTCAACCTAATTACTTTAGCGATCAAGTTGAAAATCTATTTAAATAAAATGTTGTAATTATAGAAACACACATTACATCACGATTCTTATCTCTGAAGGTCGATGCAGTAAAGTTCCTAATAGTGCACGAGGGCGAGCCAAATGTTTTAACCGGTGCAAATTCTGACTCAGTGACTGCTACTGATATATGCCTGAAGGAAAAACCCAATAACACTTTACCCGAACTGGGAATCAAACTGCGAACACTAGACCAACGACGCAATCAGTTACCCCAAGTACTTGTAATAATAATGCTAATAAAAGTAAAGTGAAGTACAAATTATGTTATTCCTACTCCTCCGCTATTCTTTTCTGATTAATTTCGTTGCGGGATCCAAGACAGTTAAATCATTTCTCTGGGACTTCGTCGAGGTTCATTTGTCTCGGCGCTTTTCTGTTAGTGGCCACTGTTGATTCTGGCTTTCAGGCTGGTGGTTTGGAAATATTGTGGCGGGAACGTCACAAAATTAAAAAAAAAACTAAGAATTAAAAACATTAAATGGCCATTTGATTACATACAGGTTGTAAATTAACCCTTCACACATACGTCAACCAAGCATTCTGTACATCAAACCAAGTACCTCTACGCAAAATTTTTAGCTGGGACTTTTTTTTTGGGTCAAAAATCACATTTTACGGTAAAACTCAATGAAGCACTCTTAAAACATTGTGTTAATGGATGTTTTGAATAGTAAACGGGCCATGGAGTTCATTTAAGTAAAGTTATAACTTGGAAAACAAGTATTTACAAAAACAGCTGTGTAAAATTTAAAACTTTGACCCCCAATATCTCTGTAACTAAGGGGTTCCCAGGTATGGTCTAGAACCAAAAAATGAAAAAATGATCGCAGTGGTAGGGAGAACAAGTGCCCTTCGTTTGCGTTAAGGGTACTTTTACACCCTATATATCTGGTTTCCTACTCCGCCATACCCATGTCACAATAATGTACACTACAGTACATACACAGATCGGAATCCATACTTCCTGTAAATTGGATCCTCGGTAGCACATATCCAAGTGGCAAATACTATCTAACATGGAGCGGTAGGGATCGTATTAAATATACTGTGAGAACACTACTTATTACATGTATGTTTGTACACTAGCTCTCACGTTGGTGTAGTACTCGTAAGCGAGACTGCTGTCTATGAGGTCATGGGTTTGATTCCCGAGTTGGACAAAGTGTTATTTGGGTTTTCCGTCAGGATCTTCTAAGTCACACAGTCTGGATATTGTGCTCGGTGGATGGCAATAATATAGACCACGGGACGTGAACAGGACTGGCGGAATGTAAGTGTTCAATAAGGTACACCTCTACCATGCCTACCTACCTGTTATTCCTACTCCTCCGCTATTCTTTTCTGATTAATTTCGTTGCGGGATTCAAGACAGTCAAATCATTTCTCTGGGCCTTCGTTGAGCTTCATTGTCTCGGCGCTTTTCTTGTGGTCGCCACTGTTGATTCTGGATTACAGGAGTAACATGTGTTTTGAGAATAGTGTGACGGGCTTGTCCCCTTAAACGAAATGACTCTACCTAACCATTCGAGAATTACAGGCGTGATGTTATGTTACAGGTTTTGTATTCTAAGTACTTCGCATAACTATTAACTTAGAATTTTTGTGTAACCTAACATATTGTTCTTCTTCACGTATTATTTCAAATGGAGTACGTACTCGCTTAAAATAACAACGAAAATAACTGTTAACATGTTGGCAACTTCATGTAGGCGGGAACGAGAGGCGAAAGTGTCTGAAGCTCCACTTAGGAACAATAATATCGTTACTATTTTTATCAGAAGGTTACTTGTCTAATTACTATAATAACTAGTAGAATTTTCCTACTCCTCCGCTATTCTTTTCTGATTAATTTCGATGCGGTATCCAACACAATTGCGAGCAATGGTGGCCCAGTGGTGGCGGCCCCGACTTACGAACAGTTGGTCGTGGGTTGGAACCCAGGCAGGCACATTACTTTGTCTAATTTATATCATCACCACTGCACTCAAAACGGTGAAGGAAAACGTGCGCCAACTATGTCGTCGTGGCTTTCTGTGTTACTGGTATGGGAATAGTATGGCGGGCTTGTCCCAATAAAAAAAACAGTAGATGAAGAATGCCCGTGCAGTGTAATTGCCTATAGACTAATTCTTTCCTTAGTAAGATAATCAAAATTTTAAAAGTAGGTGATAATCATTAACTGTTTAGCGTTTTTGCAAACTATGTTGGGGTTGGTTTCGAGTCTAATCGAATGCAGCTGAATACTAGTATTTTACATGGAGCGGCTGCCTATCTTTTTTTCTCGAAATCATCAAATAACCGCTCTTGTCCAGGGTCTTCTACTGACTAAAAACCACCAATGTTCCTTCTTAGCCCTTTATTTCGAGGCCGCGGTATCTCTTACAACATCCCACAGCCCCGACGGGGCGACTACCTATCTGACTTCCACAACCCAGCTAGTCCCCAGTACTAAAGGGATATGGGGTCTTACTAAGCGGTATCGTATTACCTACCCATAATATGATAACCCTTGGTAAAACTGGTTGCCTGTATAATAACTGTTAAATATTTACAAATGACATTAGATGGAACGTGTGTACGAACACTTAGGTATAATTGTTTACCTCTCTCATTACGATATTAATTTCCCTGTTTTGATATCGGCAACCTGTTTTCGAAGAACTGTGTTATTAATATTATGCTCATATATTATATTGTTCTGAGAATTTCGGCGATAAACAGTAGGTAATTGCCAAGGGTATTATATACTTGCCAACCTAACAATAGATAAACTTACCTTGTAGGTATTATAAGACTTAGGTACTTACCTAACATCAAGAATGTACGGCCGTTCGTACTTCTTTAGAAATGTAATTTATTAGTCGTAGAAATTCTCATTTCGTTACTACAATAGCTGAAAAATATTCCATTTTAACTATTGCCGACGCTCGAAGTAATATCAAATTGAAATTCAACTCAAACATACGAACAATTCCAGAACGTTCCAATTTATCGGTTGCCATGGTTACAATAACACAATTGCAGCAGCTCTAATGTACAGGAGCTTGCAATAAAAACAGTTCCCTATTTAAAAATGTAATTATTGTGTGTTGCCAGGTGGTGCAATGCGGTGGAGTCTGACCCGACCTCAGCCGGGACCGCACATGGTGCAACGTTGTCTTACGTCAGACACTTTTTATTGTCCATGTGGGAACAAAAAGGTGAAGGATTTATTATAAGTTGGCGAAAACAGGACCATTTTGTTTGAATAGGTTGTCGGTCCTACGGAAATGTATAAAGTTTTATTAAAACTGCTCACATCAAAGGAGAGTTAATACTTATGGGAATTGAATGTGGAGGATCAATTAAAAAAGTGGGTAGTTGATAATAAAGCGAAATCGAAGTATCTACTGGCCCGAGTATTGGGTTACTTCTTGATAAAGAGGCCCTAGCGGGAACGCGCGATGTAAACGTAACGTACCTTAATACTTCGGATTTTTTAATCCAAAATACAATTATCCTTTAGCATTTTAGTTAAATTGCTTGGAACAAGTACAACCAGTATCGTCCATATACATATATGAACTAATTCTTAAAATTATGAAAATAAGAGTATTACAATGTGGTGCGAATATTTTTAATTTAAAATATCGTTCGACGTTATTTTACTTTCACACCGCGCACTCGTATGGGAAGATTTAAAATTAAGTCTGAACTTTAAAATATTCAGAAAACCAATTCTAATGAATACACAAGGAGTCTCGAGCATTCGTTATTACGGTATGCGCCGCTGCGTGCTTTCGTACTCACAGTATTCGTTGTTCCAAAAATTCGGCGCCGTGTAATTCGACGTAGTAACTTTCGGAATGACGTATTGCACTCCCAACAGCACCACTGCAGCAGTGGTGCTGTTGGGAGTGCAATATTCGACAGCAGCTGTCGAATTGACCTTTGCACTGTCACTGAAGCGGCTAAGTTCTGGGCTAACTGTCAAAAACAATTTCGTGCTATGTGTGCCATTTTTTTATATTTACTGTTGTGTAAAACATGTAACAATACACTATTCGAATAGAATATTTTCCGGGCATTTAAACCAGCTTTTTGCTCGACATCGCGACGATGCTGCAAAGAAGTTCCGGGAAAAACAAGTGTCCCCCGGGAAGGGTATTGTCGGCAACATGATATTGTGTTATCACAACAATGTTTCGTGTGGCGCGTTATCAAGTTTATAACATATTGCGCACTACTGTTGTGAATCGGGTGCGTTTCCTTTTTATTTTCCCGCCATAACACAATGCTGTGGCTTGTGGAAATGTTGCAGCGAGAGAAAGGAGTATACCCACCCATTTCTCTCGCTGCAACATTTCCACAAAAATATTTTGAAATATTGAGATATTTCGTGCAATGCTATTAGTGCGAACCCGTGTGCTCTACATCCCTTTTCTTTTTATGTTTTACACTAGGAATAGCAACAGAATTTATAAAACGTCACGGCTATAATCCCCGAAGGATTAGGTAGAGGTGAACCTAATATGTAGTATACCCACCAGTAATATTTCATCATCATCATCATCATTTCAGCCAAAAGACGTCTACTGCTGGACATAGGCCTCCCCTAAGTGTCGCCACATTGACCGGTCCCGTGCGTCTCGCATCCAGCGGATCCCCGCAATCTTCACCAGGTCATCGGTTCACCTAGTGGGAGGTCTTCCAACGCAACGTCTTCCGGTTCGCGGTCGCCACTCCAGAACTTTCCGACCCCATCGGCCATCCGTTCTGCGAGCAATGTGCCCTGCCCACTGCCACTTAAGTTTGACAATTCTTCGGGCTATGTCGGTAACCTTGGTTCTCATGCGGATGTCCTCATTTCTGATTCGATCACGCAAAGAAACTCCGAGCATAGCTCTCTCCATTGCCCTTCCATTGCCCTTTGGGTGACTTTGAGCTTTCTGATGAGGCCCATTGTGAGCGTTTTGGTCCCGTATGTAATCACTGGCAACACACACTGGTCATACACTTTCGTCTTGAGACACTGTGGTAAGTTGGACGAGAAGATACTACTTAGCTTCCCAAACGCTGCCCAGCCGAGTCGGATTCGACGATTGACCTCTTTCTCAAAGTTGGACCTACCTAACTGGACCGTTTGTCCCAGGTAGACTGTAGTGTAGCCCAGGTCTCGATCGAATCGAAGGCTTTCTCGTAGTCCACAAACGCTAATCAGAGAGGCAGATTATACTCCTTTGTCTTCTGTATAACCTATGATAATATTGTTACGCCGGGCATCTAGAATCTTCAAGAAACCTCGCTTAATAACTAAGAAGTACGCGTGAATTCTAGTAGGTACCTAATTCTATTCTGTAGGTAACTACTGCGTCCGGCGTCAGCGGTACTTGCATTGTAATTTCGACCGTATACCTACGGCGTAAAGTAACTTCTTCTTTGTTGGTTATTTTATCTTTAAGTTTATTTTTTTGTTAATGTTTTTCTGGATGCTTTTTATGGAATAATAGCGAACTTTCTCGAATATCTATTGTGTGTTTGGGGTATAAAAGGACCGAGAGAGGACGCAGCAGTCAGTCTACTTTTAAGCGAGACAACGGAAGGTTCTAACAGAAATCTAGTGCGACAAAGTGTTCAATAGTGTTTTGCGATTCTGTATTAGTGTTTTGCGAGTAATAAAGCTATTTCGTGTGTTCAATTGGTAGTGCTTTTATTTATCCCATACCCAGCTCGTAACAATATTATAACCTGTAGTAATATTTAAATCGCATGTAATAGAGGGCGAGCCTAATTCCATCAACCGGGCATAAATGCGTCTGCCGCTACCGCCACCGTGCCGCCACCACTGCCACCTTGCCGCCGCCGCGCCGTGTTCGTGGCTGCTGAGATATTCTTAATGGTAAAATCCAATAACACTTTGCCCGCCCCACGAAACGAACCCAGGACATCCCGTCGGGGCTGCGGGTTGTTCACAAGTTACCGCGGCCTCGACATATAAGGCTATTATGGAACATGGTTGGTTTTTAGTCAGTAGAAGTCTGACACTCCCTTTCGCTCTGCCCAAGAGCGGGAGGGGTTATTTGATGATTTTCCACAACAAAATATTAAAAGTGTGTTTTAGTAAGTCTTATTCGCAGATTACTTGTGTTAAGATACGCACTATACCTAGTCATACATAGTTCAAGTTGAGAAACTATTTGGGTTGTTCAAGATTGTTAAGCCGAGGTGCTCACATAGTCTTAAAGTTCCCTGAATTGGTAAACAATATCTCTTCAGTAACTCCGGTTTAGCTTAAACGTTTACTTCATATGTTTTATCACTTAAAATATGCTGTTGTTTGGAAAACTATTATGAATTAATAAGTGGTTGTGATGTCATATCATCATCAGTAATTAATTATTGCTGTGCATAGTATCAAAAGCTCGAGGTCAGAATCTTTGGTCGACTGGAACCGCGTCACACTGTGACTAAATCGACCAAGTCAAAATTTTACTTGGTCGACAGCTCCCGCGGGTTTTGAGTGAGTCCAGTTCACCAAAGACTTGCTAAACGCTTACTAACAAATGCTTGTACTTACGGGTCTACTCAAACCCGTGTGGTTATTTCGTCAAAGGACCATCTCAGATACATAATCTCTATGATCTATCTACAATAACACTGTCTATCAGTAAAAGTGCCCAGAAGGCTGGCAGCTTTGCCACATTGGATGATGATTCTTTTGTCAAAAAACAATCTTGGTCATTGGCGATTTCCGGAAAAACTAGGTGCCCACTCGGACCATGATTGAAATATGATTTTAAATAGTAGCAATAAAGTCTTCTTGTTCGTTACATTTTTATTTATAACATACTTTTACATAAGTTACACACACCTACATTATCACACTAATATTATAAAACCGAAAGTTTGTGAGTGTGTGAATGTGTGAGTGTGTATGTTTGTTACTTCTTTACGCAAAAACTACCGAACGGATTTGGATAAAATTTTGGTACACAGATAGTTAATAATCTGGATTAACATATAGGATAGTTTTTATCCCGATTTTATCTTCTCGTGAGATAATTTCCGAGTTGTAGCGGGTGAAGCCGCTGGCAAAAGCTAGTTAACAATATACATTGAGCAACAAACGAATAATGCTTTTATTCATTTCATTTAATTCACATAATAAATGTACGAGAAAGTTAACTGCTGCACTCAGAGAGTTTTAATGATTACTTAGGCCATCACTTATTAAAGGTTTTGACAGTTTTGTCTTGCAAAAGTATGTCAAATCTTTGTGACGGCTTAAGTAGGTAATCATTAAATATCTCTAAGTACCGCAGTAAGTAAGTTTTCCTGTTAGCTTTAGTATCACTTAAATTCTGTAATTAATTATACAGAACACACACAACACACACACACACAACAACACACACACATAACAACACAACACACACAACACACAACACACACATACACGTGTACACGTGTTACATAATCACATTTAAGTAGATACGTAGTTTTGGATATACACAACGACTGTGCTTTTATATAGGCTGATAACAGTCTTCCATTTTCTAAAAGATTTAGGGCCACACAATTATAAGCTAGCCAAAGTCGCTACTATAGTAAATCTTAAAGTAGGTCATACTGAGTGCGAAGCTATGTTTTTTTCGCTTTCCTAATGTAGCTGCCGCGTCTTTTCATATTACCGTTCAAAATTAAAAAATAAATCAAAACCTCTTACACAAACTCAAAAATTCACAACATTTGACTACCCATCGCGAGGCAAATAAATTATCACACGCCGAAGGATGTGACTGAACATATTTTCCATTAAACGTGACGTACACTTGTATCTCGTCACATCACTACATTCGTTTGACCTAAGTTTCCGGTGTCAAGTCACTCGTTTACTTCGCTAAGCTCTCTTAGTTGGGCGACATAAGCGAAGCGAAACGAACTTAGCTTTATTTCGCATTTTTTTGTTTTTTTTTTGTGCAGCGTGACCTGCGCTCTACTCATTTCCATTACTAATAAAATAATATTCTATCTGTACGACTAACTTCACAGCACTAATCCTTTGAATCCAGGTTCAAAAATCTAGCTAAGTAACAGGTTTTGATGAATGCGTCTCCTGAATATATTTCGTGAAATGAATGTAAGTTATACCTTAACCAATTCACGGGACGTACAAGAAGCCAGACTAATCAGTCGAGTTGAAAACTTTATCTTGCACCAGTGAATGCTTTGCTAGTAGTTACACAACTATTTCTCTAAGATATTTTCTGGATGAACTTTGCGTTACCTAAATTATTTGTTGAAAAAATGTACCTATTATTTAGAGAAAATCTGCGGCGGCAGAGTGGTGTATTATCTATTTCACTTTCTCTCTATCTCTTAATTCGATTTTGATTTCACTTCACACCTGCCCAGCCTTTTCCGAAGTACGGGGAAGTAGGATTTAGCTTCCAGTGTGACTGGATTCAGCTAAAATACCATTATTTTACATGGAGTGACTGCCTATCCGATTTCCACAAATCAGTTAGTACTGCGTAATAGGATACCCCTTTGGTAAGACATTGTGTATCTCACATTTTAATACTATTTCAATTATTTAAATGTAATTAATTAGGTACTGAGTTTACAAGTACATAGTAGAGTGAAACGTCAGTTAAATTGAGCTGTCATTAGTTACTATCTCTAATATTAGTTACATTTGCGGATATACCTACTAGGCACATAGTGACGGATATCAAATTAGTTTGACATTGACGTAAACTCTGTTTCTGTCTGTTCATTCAGTAAGTAGTCTGTCAATTACATAACTGTCGGAATATAACTCGAAGGCAGAGGTGTATAATTTACACACATTATGCCATTTATATTTATGTCTCGTGACATAACGGGCAATGCACCGGGCACTAGGCTGGTACTATGATATTCCTGACTAGCTTTTGCCCGCGGCTTCGCCCGCGTGGACGTCGGAAAATATCCCACGGGAACGTATACTACCGTGGTTAAAAGTACCCCATTTGTTAATCGGGGTAAACAATGTCTTCTCACATTGCTTATTATAGTATAACTTCCATAACTTGACTCATACACCAATTTTCGAGTTAATCAAGTACCGCGATAAAAGTATCCCCTGGAGAAATGACTATCCCTTTTTTAACCCGTTAGGGGTCGATTTTCGAAAAATCGTGATACACGTTGTTCTTATTTTTGTTCCCAAACATAAGTACTGAGTTTCGATTTAATCTAACCACACGTTAAAATACTTCCGTATAAGCTTTGACACCCCCCAATCCCCTCTTAGGGGGTAGTTTAGGAAAAATAAGAGTGACAAACTTTATCATTTACTTTATAATTTATTTGTGCCAAGTTTCAAGTAAATTAACTCAAGGAATAAGATTCGGTATTCATACAAACTTTCATTTATTATATTTAACTCTTAAATTAAAATCTAAATGAATATACGCTCTACTCCTGTCTGCTCATTCAACAAGCAATTACAACGAGTAGAATAAACATTAACGACAGTTCAGCACAGTGATATCTACTGCTAATGGTATTTATTTGTGAAAATGTTCTGTTCCCGTGTTTCTGGTTTGTAATCTCACTAACGAAGTAATCAGGTTAAGTACACACATTATTCTTTTATTGCGATTACTTCCAACAAGCGCTCTCAACAAGGTTTCTGTTTTTAGAACAAATATGAAGTGAAAATAAAGTACCTACGTAGTTACGTACATATATTTCTTGTTTGCTTACAAAATACACAAGTATGCGGACCTCTATTTACGATTACTTTGTAACTAAGCATTGTTGTTTGTTTTGTGATACGATAACTTGACTTAGTTTTTCATTTTCACGATATTTTTTCTCATTGTATAACGTAAATAAGAAGTGAAATACAAGGGTAAAGGGTAAAACAAACTTTTGGACTACTTCAGGCCATTTTAAGACGTATATAAGACCACGAATTATAACTCCTAGGTACTTACTGTAAGCGAAATAAAATACAATACAAAGAAACCAGAACACATCATACAAACCTATTATTTAATGGTGTAGGTCTAACTACCATTAACGCAAGAATTGGTACAAAAAAGGTGTTGCCCAAATAAATAGCGGCCATATTATATGTGTTGCCAACGTGTGGGCGGCAATAATCGTTTATTATCCAATGAACCGTGTCGTGTGCTTTTAACCGAACTTTTAATTTAATGTCTATGGGTACAGTCTAACCAGCGCATTCAACCGGAGCTTGGAGACCACTAACTAGTTATATAAAGAGGAAAACTTTTAAATTTCAACCTATTTGGACCCTAGCTAAAATCAAGTGGTTTTAGTAATGTATTCGGTTTGAAGTAACATCGACAACAACATGTAAATTGTTCAGCTTGTGTTTTCAAATAGGTAGGTATACAAAGTTTCGATATGCCGAATGGAAAATATGATGCGAACTAACCCGAGCAATGCAAATCCGAACTGAAAATTCAAAAGTTCATCGAGGTAACCGAGTTGCGGTGTGAATATTTTATTTGAAAACGTGTGAGCGAGGGCTAACAACTATGAGTAAAGGTCTTTTCATATTGCAGTATTAAATTATCCAGCGCCGCCCGTCGCGAAAACACCCGAAAATAATAAAAAGATGCATTCTGCGGCGCTTTTTGCTCATATCGGCAAGCATTTGGCAACAGCCGTTACTAAAATGAGATTCTCACGAGATTCAGAGAAGGAAGATGCAAAGTTTTATATGATAGTATATAACGAGAAAATAATCACTCCGGCCAACAAGTAGCCAATATCTAAAGGCAACGATTGGATGAATAACTCACGAGTTTCCATTGTTATTGCAAAACGGTTTGTCATAGCAGTTTCGTTTCAAAACAGAGGCTTAAAATTCTGTTGGAACAGTAAGCCGAAGTTGGAATATTGCGAAAAACTACAGAGATATGTCACACAATGTTAGTAGAAACTTTTTAGATTAAAAATTCATTGCTTTCACGAACTGGTGAAACAATGAATTCTATTAACATTGTTGTGAGGCTATAAAAGGCCGTGTAACATTAATCTATCATCCGCAGACGTTCATCTCAAAGCCAGTCAGTTTACGGTGAAATTATTACATCAGTCAGTACCATTTGCAGACGGCCAGGGGGCACAAAATCTGTCTACGGCTTATAACGGTTTTATTGCAGGCAGACTGGGAGCAAACACCCCGACACCCCTTCCCGACCAACCCCCTTAACTGTCGAATACGACTGCAAAATTGTGTTAGTGTGAAATATTTTTCATAATTATTAGCGGTTTTCTTCGTTGTTTTCGGTTTATGGGAACAGTTTTATCGGATTGGTAGTTTACATTTGTTTTGTTTTCGGTGTTGAACAAGTTTAGATAGACCGAGCTTTGCGCATTCTGTTAGGTTATTCGACTCGTGAGCTCGATGTACCATGGTGTTGAATGATCCACACGAGATGATAAGTTAACCCGAAACCATGACATAATTTACAAAGGGAACACATAATAATAATATTACTTATGAAAATTTAAAAAAAAAGTGGAGGTTTACAAAACATGTCAGTTTTTCAGTAGGTACACAATATTTTTGATTAAATTGTAGACTGTATTTTTTTGCTGGTCGTACCGAACGTGAAAATTGTGAAAACGTTCGCACAGGATCATGTTTTTGGTTATTTTGGTGGTTGTAGTGTACGGGTTGCTGACCTTATATAATCTCTTAAACGCCTTTGGTCTGGCCTATCTAACTAAGCTGGGATTACAGCGGGCTTAAGAATGATTAGCATACATTTAATATAGCTTATCTTAATTTTATTTTTTGCTACACAGACGGCTAAAGGCACCAGTGACGAAGCGTCAATAATATAAAATGACAAGGCTTAGAAAAAAAAAAGGGTGGCATTTGGAGACTGCCGCGGTAAAGCTATGACATAGCATTTTTTATCAACTTATGTAATTATAATTATTTATATTATAATTATTATTTTAATTATTATTATTATATATTATTATTATTATCTCCACTATTCATTTTCACTCATATAATTTACATTTTTAAATATTTCATACAAAACTTAAAAAAAAAAATTAAAAATATAAAAAATAGTCGTCCACCGGTGACGGGAGCAGGGTCCAAGCTACCGGTGGTTAGAGTCCCAGAGACAGGAACCTCCTCACAATGCGAGCCGTCGAGGAGTACTGCCTTCCGAATCAGGTTCTTGATCCAACCGCCAAGCGAGAGTTTGGACAGGTGGTCGTCCAGACTCTTGGCTATAAGGCCATTGGCCGTTACAACTCTCGGCACAATGATAGCCGTGTTCACATGCCACATATCGACAACCTCGTGTGCTAAATCCAGATATTTTATTTTTATTATTCCTCCTCCTCCTCCTCCTCCTCCTACTCCTACTCCTCTTCCTTCTCCTCCCCCTCTTCCTCATTCTCCTCATTATTATTATTATTATTATTTTGCATAATACATATAAAGTCATTAAAACTTCTGCTATTCATCGATAGATGGCATAACTAAAAACTAAAAAGTATCACCTCTATGCCGGTCGGAATGGAGGGTGTTAAGTTATTTTCGTTACGGAATTTCTGGATTCGGTCTCCACGCTCAAGGCCCGCGATAGAAGCTATGCAATAGCTTAAAAATGAGATTGTTTTTCTATTATTAATTAAGTACATATTTTAGTTTTTTTTTCTGTTTGTTTTAACCTCATTTTCGATATCAGCGACTACGAAAACCACGAAATTGTCACCCAATCCGAAAATGTTCGTCATTGCCATATTGAATTTAATTTTTTTACCGTTTGGAGTTCGTAATCAGCTCACCTAGATAACCCGAAAGAATAAAATATACGTTATATAATAATATATACGTTAGCATAATATTTTGTTGAAGAATTATGTTCCTACTCTAACCGTTAAGGAGTTATACTTTCATCATCAGCTCCTACAAAATTTGAGGGTTGCCCTCAATTACCCTGAAATTCCATCATCAGATACTGACGTGGGAATAATGGGACCACCTCAGGAGTATTATTCTTTCGAATAAAAAAAGAATTTTGAAAATCGGTTTATAAATGACGGAGTTGTAACGTTTCTGTACATAGTCTCGATTTCTGCCTTGTCATAACGCGATAATATTCGGCTTACTGAGTTCCCTACTAAACAGTTTGCGAGTGACAGAGGTCACGTGTCAATACGAATTTTAGTTCTGCATTCTAACACCCGAGCACCGGCTTATGTGGTGCTGTCTGTTGCTTACTTTGTTAACATGAAAATTGTTGGCAATTTTGTAATATTTTTAATTCTATGTTGTATCAAATATTTTTACTAAAGTAGACACTACGTAAGGTGTAATTTTCCCGAAAGGAAGCCAGTGGGAATCGAGTTATAGCACGCTACGTCCCGGAAAGGCACTATGAAATACAAAAGTAAGATTATTTCGACTTTTATTCAACTGTTTTTCCGACATCCGCTGCACATTTTTCAGAATCGGAAGCAGCGTAATATATTAATCATACTCCGATTCAAATAAAAGAAGGGTGAATGGCGAATTTCAAGTGAAAATATTATAAAGTAGCAGGGTATGGGAGGCGGGGGGTGCTAACAGCAGATATAAAGAGTTCAGTGATGCGGTGAAACAAGTTTTCGTCAGGGTGTTCCACTTCGCAAGTCACCTCCATAATGGCGACTATCGTAACTTCATAACTAAAACTCGAGTTTACAAAACTAAGCCATAATAACCACAAATACTTTTTGTTTTCACGTTATTCATTCCGGTGGTTGTCGGAGCTCTATTTATCTCAATCTATCTTCTTAGCCACAAACTCTATTACCGCTAATTCTTCGACGCCATTATTTTTCTGCTGACGTAATAACTGGAGCGTAAAATGTTTATACCTCGAACATAACTGCCTGTAGCCACTAGCCTCTAGTCTGATCGCATTTTGTTTCTGCAGAACAACAATATACTAGCTGTTCCCGCGGCTTCGTTCACGTGACTGCGTATTATTTTAGCATTATCAGATTACGTTCCAACTGACAAGTTAACGAACGCGGTGTCGTAATATTTTCGTAATATGCACTACAAAATAATTTACTAATAACAGGGACTTACTGTTAATTTAAACATAAACTTGTTAGTAAGTATTTGGTTTAAGAATATAAGGAACTCGTAGTAAATTTCTAGAGGGGCTCAATTTAGATTGCCATCGGCACGCCAAAAAATTTAATGAACATGGTCGTGATTTTTACGTATTCCTTTTATATATTTTTTTATTTTACGTGAATAAATAGGTAGGCTCTTAGAACAATGAACGCTGGAAACGACGATTGTTTTAAACAAAGAATAGCAACTTCTACTGCCGCAGTAATTGTTCAACGTCTCAGTAGGTAATTCCACAATGTGTCGAGGAACAAAGTTAATTATAATTGGGTTGGTTGCTTATCGCGGTGCTTAGTGTAACGAGCTACAGTTGTGACGGTAATCCCAGCATTGTGTCCCATTTACCGATGACAGGCGAATCTCTCTGCATATAATAGTTCGTTAGTGCTGTGTTCCTTGATAATGTGCCAAAGTGCTTTGTACGGTCAGCAAAAGAAGTAGCTTAACATTTCAGAATTTTACTTATTCGATGTACAGGACACCAGCTATTATTTTTGATATTTCAGAAGATTAACTTTTTAAAACATTCCTTACTCTTCAATAACTTGTTTATAACGAGTAAAATCTAAAAAGTTTTAATTAAAAAACCTGCCTTGAAAGTATCCGTAGTGTTAATTTACTTCTGATGATGACTGTACCAATGTTCTCACGTGTTGAGAGTTGAGAATAAAGACGAGTTCGCACTGCGGGACGTATTATGCGTGTCAACGTGTATTGAGGAACATTTCTGTGCCATTTAACCGGAGTGTAATCCTAGCGTAGTGGTTCGTTGGGAAATGTCGGGAATTTCTTGGCGGTTGTATGTAAGTATATGTGGATGTGCAGTGAAGAGCTTGTGGCTTGATAATAACTGCTTGGGTGGAGATTAAGTCATGTTAGCTTAATTTTTTGATCCGTGGATAGTTGATCAGTACTGACCACCCTTTCCATACCAAGTTTCCTCCGTCCCTCAGAAAACATGTTAAGCTGTTGGCCGGCTGCTATAGATATTTGGCAGTCGTTACTGGTAGTTGAGCAGCGGTGGCCCAGTGGTGGCGGCCCCGACTTACGAACACTAGGTCGTGGGTTCGAACCCAGGCAGGCACATTACTTTGTGTAATTTATTTCATCACCGCTGCTCTCAAAACGGTGAAGGAAAACATCAAATTCGAAGACATGTGACATCTACCAACCCGCACTGGGCCCGCGTGGTAGGAAGCCTGTGTCCCAGCAGTGGGAACATTAATAGGCTGTTGATGATGATGATGACTGGTAGTCAGTGGCCTGAAAGTCTGACAACCAGTCTTAACTACGGGTACCTTATAACGTATTGTTATCTTATGTCGTTACGAACATTGCATTTTCACACTCACAGGATTACTATTACGAAATGGGCCTTATCTTTAAATAGAAATTGATTTGTTAGTAACTGGGGTTTGAATTTTGCTGGGGACTGTTCATACCTTTCTGTTAAACTGTGGAATTAAAACATCAAATGACTCCTCCCGTGTTTGGCTACTACTAACTCAGTGTTAGCTTAGACTCTTACTGACTAAAATCCATCCGTGTTCCTTCTAATGCCCTTTGTGTTCCAAGGCCGCAGTAATTTTTTCGAACAAATTCCGCAACTCTGGCAGGGTGACTGTTCATACATTACAAGAATACAAACATATTTCATTTCAGCTTCCAACTTGAGCATACGTTCTAGTATTCTCTCTCTGTGTCATCAAGTACAAACAAAAGGCAATAAAATAAAAATTTACATCCTTCTAAAGCACGAGTACTCAGTGATAACGACGGAATAACACAAGTATGACGTGGTGACGTCACTCGAGGGTTTTTCTATTATACCTTACTATTCTTACAACTCACAAATAAGTCGGTTCGAGTACCGACTACCGAGTACCAGCCAATTGTATTCTAATCCCCTCGTACTTGGGTTGACTAGCCTTTCTCGCTAGGCCTTTGTGATTTTCTATTTTGGAATTACAAGGCCTACTTGTTTGTTGGCTGTACAACCCAAGGGCATTGGGACCAAAGATGTGTTGTAGTGTACAGTCGCAAGGACCAATATGTAAATATGAAGTGATTTTTCCCTTTTTTCTGATGGAAAATCATCAAATGATCCGCCCCTCCCACACTAGGTGGAGCGTAAGGTAGCGTCAGACTTGTACTGACTAAAACCCACCCGTGTTTCTTCTTAGCCCTATGTGTTCCAGGGTGGCGGTATCTCGTTCGAACAGTCCCGCGAACTTAGCTGAACAAGGCAAGTGTTTTTCTCCTACTGTGTTGAACTTTTGAATGTTATTAAGTGTCTTTTTATTTATTTATTTAAAAAACAGGTACACCAGCAGTACAACACACATTTTACACTGAAGCTGAAGTATAAAAATGGACTGGCTAATGTTCTGATGTAAGTACCAATTACCACACCTTTCTCAGGTACAATAAAGGTATACAGGGTGTAAATTAACCCTGCACACAAACGTAAACCAAGCATTCTGTAGGTACGTCAAACTATCTTTATGCAAAAATGTTTGCTGAGAAACGACTTTTTTTGGGGGCCAAAAATCAAATTTTAAGTTTAAACTCAATGTAGCACTCTATGTGCTAGTGGATGCTTTGAATAGTAAACGGGTCATGGAGGTAATTTAAGTAAAGTTAAAACTTGCAAAACTAGTATTTACAAAAACAGCTGTGAAGCATTTGGAACTTCGACCTCCAATATCTCCTTAACTAGGGGTTTCCCAGGAATGGGTCTAGAAATATTTTTTTTTGCAGTGTTGGGGAGAACAGTGCCCTTCGATTGCGTTAAGGGTACGTGTACTTTTACACCCTTTAAATAAAAAAAAACATTTTTAACTTAAATTAATGAGATCAAATAATTATAAAATTAACTAATGCTAATAACAATACGAGTATAGATAAACAAAGTAAAAACATTGAAAAACGAATCAAAGTGCGTACATATTTATGCTTGTTAGTGTATAACCCAAGGGCCTTTTACGACCGAAGATGTTTTGTAATGGACATGTTACGAATTGTAACATTTATTCCTTTGTATAATCTTCTTCTCAATTCTCAAGGTTCAATTGGATATTTTCAGAAAAGTCCGTGACCTGTAAATGATAGTGAAAGTATTACGTGTTAATGTATTTTCTCCAATAAGCCTACCGTCTATTCTTTGTGGAAAATATCGTAGCCTTTTGCGACGAGATGACTTAAGATTTAAGCCTTTAGATTAAAGACAGTAACAATAGGCTGCGGCATTCAGTGGTGCGATAATCCGATTAGTGGCGTCCGCGTCGGCGTGAATGTTGCTTGTATATCTTCATGACCGTTTATTGTAGATGTTCATATTGAGCAGTGGATTTATGATCTCGTAGGACAATGAAGATGAATGTCTTAACATAAATCTGTGTGTTTCAGTATTCAATAGCTAAACTAATCTTATAAATGGGAAAGTAAGACTGTTTGTTTGTCATACCATAACGCCAGAACAGCTGAACCGATTTTGATGACCTGTCGCACATGTATAGAACATGGCTAACGAGCTACTAACTTTTTTATCCGAGTTCGATGTTTCCGTTAAACAATTTCTTACCTCCATGGGAGCGAAGCCGCAAATATTATTTAGTTTGAACATAAACACAAACATGCATGTCTAACTATGTTCCTACTAAGTAGTGTTTACGTGAATTTGTGAACTAAGTTAGTGAATCAACTCGTTCTCGATAATTTTATTAAAGCCTCTCCACACTGGCTGACAGATTGGGTGACTGACGCAATTATCGATGCAGCCCTTCAGAATCCGATTACTAACGAACATGTATCACTCGTAATTGGGCAACCCCTTTAACTTAATAATACTGATCAATTTTAGGTTACTGCGTGTTTAACTTCGAGGATTGGCTGACGAGAGTTTTACCCCGCGGTTTGTCTTGGACCACCCTTCTCGTCGTGTGTGTTTTTCTGATGAGATTGAAATTGGTTATTACCTTATATACCTACAAAAGTATTTGCAATTTGCAACCCCAAGTAGGGTTCTTCTGCTTCTTTTATGTCTCTGACTTGGCCGTCGAGAAATATCTCTCAGGCAAACTGGTTTCCTCACGATGTTTTCCTTCGCTTGTGATTTGCTGATCTATTGTCAGTCGTATAGCTAAGTTCAATAGTTTCAACATCACATTCGCTTCTAATAGTTTTATCATCTGTTCCGTATAGACTGAGGAAAGCACTGTAGTACTGAGAAGTTATAGCCTAATCGTGTACCCGTCGGAATGCAAATTCATAGGTCTCGAATAGGGTAGTTAACAAAAAAAATCTATTAAGTGCGTCATATAGATTACCAAAAAATATTGTATATATCCCTAATTGAACCCAAAACTCGTACCTCTGATAATTCGAATTCATGTACGTATTGTATAATTATCACTTGCTTTGGTGAAGGATAACATCGTGGGGAATCTTAACCAGCTGATTTTATTTTATTTGCCAGGAAGACAATTTTCGACGACATGTAAAACCAAGCCCTTGGTAGCACAAAATTGACACCAGTCTATAGCCCTAATCACACGAAAAGGAAATACACTGAGGAAATACTGCTCTAATTTGTTGTGAACTAATTGTATATCAACCCTTTCGCTCGGTCGTTTTCACAATATTTTCTAAAATAGTCAGGAACATTTTATGTGCTAATTTCAAAATAGGTACTACAATCACCGATTCAATTGGCAAATTGTACTAAAGGTACTGTACAATTAAGACTATTTATTCAAAACGTTTATTTCAAGCCTCTCTAAGTACATCGTAATGACGTAAATACCTGATTTGATCACGAAGGCTCTCGCGATCGGAACGATAAGTACCTTTAAATTAGATTCTTTTATATTTAGTAGATGATAAAATTGCTTTAAACGTTGCTAAATGTATACATGTTGATGCTGCAGACTGTAAATGTAATTTTAATTACAAATGGGTATTGTGCCTTCCATTCGTCTTTATAGCAGGCGGAAATTACCTGATAAATGTTATTATGTTGATATTTGAAAAATGTGATGATTGCGCATTTTCCTCAATCTACACGTTGTTTACACTTCACAATTTGATTACATTTTCTCGGAATTTGATGAAGGAATATCTAATGAATCTGTACGATTTTAATTTAACGACAACCTTACAAAGATAAGAAAGCCGCGTCTGTATAATATCCGTGAATGGCAAATTAAATTGTACCCAAATCATTAGAAAGAAAATAAAAGAGGGCCGTTGAGTCTTTTGTTAGCGAATTGCTCGCAGCTCCTCGCGTTTTTAAAGCCTTTCGTCCTACGAAAGTATCAAATGCCTCTTTATAGCGAGCTCTAAAAAGGCGCCATTTTTTAAATTACAATTTAGAGACAAGCACGTCGATCCGGACAAGTGACTTTAAACAAAATGAGCTACGTTTTTAATCATGGAGTTTAAAATTAGTTCTCTTTGAAGCACTGCTTGTTTCATTGAGCTGTTTCAAAGAGAAAACCGACGAAAAAATCTTTAACAACTACTCTGAACAAAAAAAAAGCGTTACAATATTAGTCAAGCCAAAATCATACCTTTAAAGGAACAAAACAGTCGCGCTCCTGGGCTATGAATAACGGAACACTTTATGGTTTCATGAATTTAATTTGTAGCTAATGCGGCTTTTGTCCGTGCTTACAAAGGGATTTAGGCATAAAAAATAATTTGCCAACTTCACCGTCCCACATTAATAATGTTGATAATTTGCGAATCCGAGGTGGGCTATTGTTCTGAACACATTGTTACGGATATTACACGGATATTTTTTTGCAGCTTAGATTTCGGGTGTAAGCGGCGTACTTCTAAAAAAATATACTTAAAACGTATCTTAGTTAACTGTTCTATCCAAGAATATTTTTTTTTTAAAACTTATATATTTTCACAGAGATTTGTCTTGCCACTAATGTAGTACTCATTTGTATTGTTTTTATATTTTAGACTGAAACATAGTACATTTTGATATAAGTGCGGAAAGCTTGCATTCAAGGCGGAATGAGCACCCGAAGCGAGGCGAGGCGAGGGTGATCATGGGGTCGAGAAATGCTATAACGAATTCCCACGTGTCTCAAATGACGTTTTTCAATTCAAATTCTGACTTAATTTTTTTATTTCTTGACATTTATGACTAAATAATTCATCTTTTAAATATGACCTCACACATTTTTTTTTTTATAATATTACTTACCTAATTGTTTTATTTTATTTCGAAAGTCTAATTATCCATGAAATCAACATCTTTTTTTATTTTAATTCTTATTATTTGAGCTAGATGCACACCATATTTGTACGCCTCCTGGCATAACATAGCGCTCTGTACACCAAACTCAAGATCTGTATTTCTTTACCTATGTTAACAAATAAAAGTGATTTGTGATTTGATTTGATCAATACACTTTAAAAAAAATAAACTATTAAAACGATAAGTATTTTTTGTCATACATTTTAAGAAGACTATGATTTAATTTGCTTTTTGATTTCGCCAGGTTGGGGGAGAAGCAAAGGTATGAAGCCGATAAACAGCCTCACAGGGAAAATAGAAAATGTAAATATTTTTTGTTTAAGAACACAAATAAATGTTAACTTGTTCATAAAAGTAAATATTTTTTTAAAGTAATCATGTTTCTTTATAAGCAGTATTCTTTTATAAACACAATTTAATTATATAAAAAAAATATTTATTCTCTAAAGACGCAAATCAAAATGACGAGATTAAAAAAAGATACCAAATATAAAATCCAGCACATTAACCCCCCACATCAGTGATCTTCATGAAGTTGGACTTTGTTTAACCCTGGAGAACTACGGATCTTCACAGACAGATCCCAGAGAGAAACTGAAGCTGGAGCCGTAGTCTTAGAATCTCAATATCTACATAGCTACACGACTGTGGGTCCACAATACAGGCATTTCAGGCAGAATATATAGGCATGTCACTGGCCGCATCAGCCATATTAGTCAGTTAATGACCACTTAATTCACATACTCTTCAGACAGCATGGCTGTACTGTTAACGCTACACAACCACACAATCAACCCTGGGCTAGTATCTAATACCTAAATAACACGAAATCCTTCTCTTCTGTGCTTATGTTATAGGTACACTTATCCAATTCGTTGCTACAAAGTAGGCACAAAAGGCACTTTTTGAATGAGACTGTTTATTTCAGGAGACTGTATTAAAACGCACGGTTCTGTAAACCTTTTTACTGTTTTTGCTGCGTCGTATTGTCTTTGATTTTCGGTGTAAGCACTCCGTCCGTTTTAAAAGCATGCTTGCTTATGTATACATTATTTATGATACTGTTTAAATAGGTGATCCCGTAGATTGGACTTACTCTAAAAAATGTACATGCATCCTCTTGGCACGCTCATCGTCATCGTTTCGCATCAGGCGTGATCGAGGCCAAGAGTAAGTCGGATCAGTATCCGACTTACTCTTGACCTCGATCACAAAATGTACTACAGTTAGTACATTTTTTTATTGCTAAATGGGAATGTTCTTTTCATCGATCACGCCTATCCTACGCGATAAGATATTGCTCTAATAATTCTTTTCTGCAGAATGAATATAGACTCTATGTCTGCGACTCGCCCCCATAGTAAAATACCATATGACATAATACTATAGGAAAATAACTAAAATAGATTTTTCGGCTGAGTGCCCTTGGGAACTACACTTCCCGTTTTGACGAATTCAGATTCTCTTGATTTAATTCTGTTCCACCACTTTTGACATTCGGTAGAGCAAATCTAATGCACTTTTTTGCATTTTGTCCCCATTTAATACTCAATTATTAGAGGTGAACCAATTATGAATCTGCAGTGGGGCGTTATTTACGTAGTACATATCTAACCTTTAATACAGTCTCACCCAACAACACACCATATTGAAGTGTGTCGATGAATAATATCGAACACATGTATCTTTGTATATAGAGTTCCCGTCAAAGCGCGACACCTCTTTCAACTTTAAACAAAAGGCGCTCTTCCGTGCCACCGAGGACACTCGATGTTCAACCTCTGTCATGTGCAGAGCATAAGGACCAAACTGTAGCAACAATAGATAATTCGAACTAATCCCAATCTGGTGTGCGTTTTACTAATTCCGAATTAGCATCCGTTTATTTTCAGGTTAAAAGACCCATAGATAAACACCTTAACTTAAATACAGGGTGTAAATTAACCCTTCACGAAGCCGTGAACCAAGCATTCTGTACATCAAACTAAGTACCCCTACGCAAATTTTTTTTCTGGGAAATAGTATTTTTTTGGGGTCAGAAATCACATTTTACGGTAAAACTTAATGTAGCACTCTTAAAACATTGTGCTAGTGGATGCTTTAAATAATACGTCGTAGGTCGTGGAGCTAATTTAAGTGAAGTTATACTTAACTTAAAAAACGAGTATTTCCAAAAACAGCTGTGAAATTTTTGGAACTTTGACCCCCAATATCTTCGTAACTAGGGGTT
This sequence comes from Diarsia rubi, assembly GCA_932274075.1. Taxonomy (NCBI): domain Eukaryota; kingdom Metazoa; phylum Arthropoda; class Insecta; order Lepidoptera; family Noctuidae; genus Diarsia; species Diarsia rubi. The sequence continues at coordinate 10,238,399 of OW026433.1, read as the reverse complement.
TCCCAGGTATGGTCTAGAACAAAAATGTGATCGCTGTGGTGCGGAGAACAAGTGCCTTTCGTTTGCGTTAAGGGTACTTTTACACCCTTTATACAAATACTAATAACATTTATGGTTAGTAGTATAGATAATTTTATAAATAAAGTGTGTCTTGTTAGGATTACCCACAGACGTACTGACGCGTGTAGTAAAATAACCATTAGAGCCCATCCTGGAAAACCCTGATAATAAACACGCTGGTGGTAGTAAGAATTTCAAAGGTGGTAGTCCAAACATATTTGTAGGTTTTCATTTCCGAAGTTGCTAAATATAACGTACAAACGGCGAGACATCAAGCTATATATTTCCAGTATAACACGGCGTCGCTTTGTATAGATTTCCTGTATAGATGATAAATTATAATGATTTTTCTTTTTTTGAGTGTTTGAAATCATAGTGACTCCACTGTGGGCGGAGCGGAAAAGAGTGTCAGACTTCTACTGACTAAAAACCACCCATGTTCCTTCTTAGCACTTTGTGTTCCATGGATGCGGTTTATCTTTCGAACAACCCTCAGCCCCGGACAGATCATAAACAAGTATTGTAGTTTGATTTGTCGTCGTGTGTAGTAACGGCACGCCTCTGCTTCGCACGGTAATTCGATTTATTTATTACCCATATATATAAATTATCAATTTAAACCATATTAATCGACGCATCAATATCAGTTGGGTAGTTTAAAAGTACAATACAGTCAGAAGAACGGACACGAGCAGTGGCCTTAATTTAAAATACTTACAGAATTTGATACAGATACTCGTACCATCATCATTTTAAGGCGAAAGACGTCCACAGCTGGACATAGGCCTCCCTCGAGTGTCGCCATATTGATACTCGTACATCGAATTCAAAACACTGTGTGATAAACAAATGAAGCCCAAAGATGACGCTGCGCGTTGAAGCGTAAAATGTGATATTATTTAATCAGAGGCATCCCGGGAGTCCTTCGAATCGGGAACTCACTGAATATATTCACTGAGCTATTTTGTAATTACAAAATGAACAATGAAATAAGACAATATTATTGCGACTTTTTGTTTCACGTTCCTAACAGAAGATTTGATTGTACACAATACTTGACACAATTGTTTGTTCTAGATCTTTTAAAGCTGCTTACTATTTCTTTATTTATATATTTATTTAAACTTCATGTACAAGAGTGGTTCATTGGCAGACTTAATGCGACAAGGCATTCTCCACCAGTCAAGCTTTGGGTCAAATAGAACTGCGTTGTGATAGAGTACCTACAAAAAAATGAATACTAAAGATATTATTTACCTAGCAATTTGTATATCTCTAGCTAGCAATCGGTAGATAGTTTTCGTTACATACATATATGTACATAAACTCACACCCTTTACCCGTGGGGGTAGGCAGAAACCACAGAACGCCACCTGCTACGATCCTTACATACTCCTTTTGCCTCGTCCATATTCATACATTCTGGACATGTACCTTTAAACAAATTGCTCTTAAACTTACACCCAGAAAATGGTCGTGGCAATCTGACAAGGATAATTCTGTGCATCCACTCGCGCTTGGCGGCGACGCCATGAGTGTCCTTGGGCACGTGCCCGAGGACTACTCCGACATCTTTGATGCAAACCTTGATAGGACACCGGCACACAAGTGTCAGCTTTGCACTTTTTTGTTGAAGTGATTATGTACTCTAACCTTTGACTTTGAAGCCTAAATTAGATAATTAATTGTAATATGATGGGGGTTTGCCGGTAGATCGAATGCTAAGATGAAATTTTAGGCACATGTATTCTAAGAGTTAATAAATTGTATTATTGGTGAAGTACCAATAACTTACTTAGTACTTTCTTCTTCTTTATAATTTTCATGTTGGTTACACTCTAAACGCATTTGAACAAAACTTAGTGGTAGCTAAGAGTGCCTCCAAGATCTTCCACAATAAATATTTCAGAGAAATGTTCTTATTCGTCGCTACGCTGTCACTTACGTTGAATAGAAAATCTCGAGAAAACCTCCCTCGAGAAACAGTGTGGATATAATGTTTTGTTTTCATTTCATTTTACACATTTCTTATTCTACGAGAAACAACGTGATTTTCTCAGAATATTGTTGAAGCTTCACAGATCCTTCCGGCTTATTTTTTCGTTTTTCCAATGTTTAATATCCGCAGTAGTCTGAAGTATTGTGTCTATAACACTAGAAAAAATATTGAGACATACATACACTGAGATAAAAATATTGCCTCACCGGAGTGTTCCCACGTTGCCGTCGTGGTGGGGTTTGTGTGACTCAATGACCCTTGGAGCTCTGCCGGAAGGTCCAAGTGTGAGAGACCAGACAAAGAGGGACACGTAAGGTTACGTGAACAGTGTTCGGGTTTTCGGGTGGTGTGCGTTTCGGAGCATTTTGCTTGCAGCAACGCATCTGCTCATCAGACGTGACTGTGAGGGCAGTGAGCAGGGGGAGGTAGAGAGGTTGGGTGGAGGTTGGAGAGAAAGGGAACCATACCCTTAAAAGGAAAACATGGAAATACAGACAGTCGAAAAAGTATTACCCCAGGGCGGTACCAGCTGCGTAGCAGCTGGAGAATCCACCACGTCTCCTTCGGAGGAGTCAAGCCTCTTGTATTCTGGGGGGCAACGAATGTCAACCGTTTGCCAGTGGTAACAAGAGTCGAGGAGGCTCCCGATCCCGACTGGAGGAGGATGCGATCGATAAGTCCAACAGGCCTGACAAGGTGTCAGGAAAGCGCGGTCCAAATTCTGGAAGGGAAGAGATGCGGGGTTGGACTCTGACTTCGTGTCTAGTATCAGCTCGGTGAGCTCTGGGCGCGAGGGAGTGGAATCTGCTTCGGAGAACGCAGAGCGTTTCCGTAAGCGGCTCAGAACTGAGGATTCATCCTTCAACGGTGGCTTGAAATCGGCCCGAAAAGTCCCCCGGAGTGGTAAGGGCCAAGCAGGCCGTGCCGTGGCCCTCCCCGGTGATGAGCCAGAAACCGGTGGCGGCTCCAACCGGGCACATGGCCGAGTTTATGGAGGTGGTGAAGGCTGGGATCCGCGATGTGGCCTTGAAGAGGACCTATTCCTCGAAAAACAAACAATAAGGCGCAAAGGGCTAAAGGAACATGGGGGTTTTTAGTCAGTAGAAGTCTGACACTTTTACAGTTATTTTATGATTTGAACCAATAAATATATTGAGATTACATTCACTCCTATTAATAAATATCTTGTCACGAATGTATTTTTAACCGACTTCAAAAAGGGTTCTCAATTCGTAGGTTTTTTTTTAAATTAATCATCAAGTCAGGATCTGATGATGGTATACTGAAAAAATAAGGAGAACTCTTCAAAATGTATAGGCCCATTTGAAGCAATTGGGTAGTTCTTGGAAGAGAACTTTCAATTTGGTGAAGATCTAATGAAGAACTTCGGAGATAGGCAACGGAACTCTTCAATAAATTATGTGAAGTGGATATGATATTTCAGCAATCCCATTGTTGAAATATCATGTCAGTCTATTGTTTACGCCAGTTTATAACATAACAAAGCAATGCGCAAGCACATATATCAACCACAAAAAACTTAAAAATAAAAACTTTAAACAATAAAACTTTTTAACAAAAAATAAAAGGTGAAGTTAATTTTTTATACTACACCTGCTTGGAAAGTACATTGATACTTTATCAAATTTACGGTAGAAAGTACGTCATTGCATATCGAACAAATATGCGGGGAGAAAACGCATCTGAGCGGGAGAGAAAAGTGTATGAAAATCCATTTCTTACGTGGTTTTTCTTTTTTAATTTTGGGTAAGACTATGCGCCGGTAACCTAAATATCAAAAGCCAAAAAGTTTTTACAATGAGTTTTTATCTCCAAGTTCGCAAAATGGCACTGGCCACTAGCTGTGTGTTGGATGGGGTCGGGCTGGCAGTGCGACCCTGCGGCGTAAACAATTTGAAAAAAAAATTGCAGACGCCATTGGCGCCATTTTCAATTTGTGTGTTGTTTGAGGATTCAGTTTTCGTAGAAAGTAAAATAAAACTATCAAAATGATAAGTAGTGATAGTGATGATGAAGATTTTTCAACTCCGCCGCAGTTGAAGGAAACAGCAAAAATACTGATTGATAACCTTTTACCACAGAAATCAATTAAAAAATATAATAAAACATAAATAACGATTTTTTGCAATGGAAAAGTGAAAAAAATGCGGCATCTTTTTCTGAAACTGTTTTGCTAGCTTATTTCAGTGAAAAAGCGCAAAAATACAAACCAAGTACGTTATGGTCTATGTACTCAATGTTGAAAAGTACTATATTGACAAGAAACGACATAAATATTCAAGAATACAAAAAACTTACAGCATTTCTGAAAAGAAAGTCGGAGGGATTCCGTAGTAAGAAATCAAAAGTGCTTACTACAAAGGATGTTTATTCCTTTTTGCAGAATGCTCCAGATGACAAATATTTGTTGATGAAGGTAAGTTTATGAACAAAATGCACTGGTTTATGATTTATTACGTACCTATTTATGAGTAGAAATCTAATAGGTTTTCATGTTTGATATTTTTGTTTACAGGTTATTTTGATTTTAGGAGTAAATGGGGCCTGTCGTTGTTGTTGTTAGAACTTGTGGATATGACAACAGACGATATCGAAATCCTCGAAAATGGAATAATTGTCAATATTCCTAACACAAAAACCAAAATTCAACGATCATTTGTTATATCAGGCTTATTTTATGAGATAATGAAGAAATATAACGAAATTCGCCCCAGTGACCCCTAAACCAATCGGGTTTTACTACAATATAAAAACAAAAAATGTACGAAACAAGTAATTGGGAAAAACAAAATAAGTACTGTGCCAAGAGAAATAGCTTCCTACCTTAATTTACTCAACCCACTAGAATACACTGGCCACTGCTTTCGCAGAACTTCAGCGACTATTCTTGCCGATACTGGTGCTGATTTAACCACAATAAAACGCCACGGTGGTTGGAAATCGTCCGCTGTTGCAGAAGGTTACATAGAGAATTCCGTAGGAAACAAAACACGAATAAATAACCAAATATCGGGATCGATTAATGTGCATCAAGACTCATCTCCTCAACCATCAACGAGCGCGGCGATGCCAAATGCTCCTCAGCAGCCAGTTGCCCCTTTGGCACCACAGCCTTCTACGAGCGCAGTGCCAACAGCACAGCCAGTTATTCCTCCTACATTGTCGCAAACATCTCAAACAATCATTAATGGAAAAAGTGTTACATTAAGCTTCACTAACTGCAACAATTTCAAAATAAATTTCAATTAGTAAAGATTTAGTTTTTTATTTTCCTCGTAGGTGTAGTATAAAGCACTATGTATCACTCGAGAGAAAGCGCGATTCCCGATCTCGGGTGTTTTAAAGCCCTCGCCTACGGCTCGGGCTTCAAACGACACCCTCGACGGTAATCGGTCACTTTCTCCTCTCGGTGAACAATGTACTATTACTTTTTTGTAAAAAATTAACTTCACCTTTTATTTTTTGTTAGAAAGTTGTTATTTCTCTCTTTTGAGTGGTTCACACTTGTGTTAGTGGTTCACTGCTTACCCCTTCAAAGCTTACCGGCGTGATGATATACTATGAACTGGTGGAAACAATAGACAGCCATAAGATTTCAGCAATCCCAGTCCATTTGCTATCATTTATTGAGGAGTTCCGTTGCCTATCTCCAAAGTTCTTCATGAAATCTTCACCAAAGTGAAATGGGATCACTCAGAGAAAGTACTCTTCCAAAAAATATTCAAATCACTTCAAGCGTGCATATAAAATTTGAAGAGTTCTCTCTACTTCTCCAGGATCCCACAATCAGATCCTGACTTGATGATCATGGGACCACCTGGGGATGGCCATCTTCGAGTAATCAGGGAACATACATTAAAAAAACCTCCTCCTTTTGAAAGTCGATTTTACTTCAACATAACACAAAATAGTGAAAAATCAGCTTTTGAAGTCGGTGGCAAAAAACTAAATCAAACAAACTAAGTCGGTGACTTTTGTTTGTTTGATTTCGTTTTTTGCAGAATGGATGACCGATGACGCCGAAAAGTTGCGTTGGATGGCCTCCCAATAGTTGTACTGATGCCCTGTTGAAGGTTGCAGAGACCCGCTGGATGCGAAACACGCATAAATCTGCTTCCTTTTATAATTTGTTATATTTATCCCTATTAATTAGAGGAAAATCAAAATTACACCACCATTTCGACGACACGGTTGGCGCAGTGGCTAAGCGATCGGACTGCTGCTCTGCGTGTTAAGGGTTCGATCCCCGCACGGAACAAATATTTGTATGGCCTACAGGGAGTTGTTCCGAGTCTGGGTTGAAATGTTTGTAAACGCACCCACGATACAGGAGAAATCGGAGAATAAGAATCCTAGTGAACAGGAGAATCCTAGTGTTCGGCGACGTTTTTTCTTATAAAAAAAACCCAATGTCTAAACATCGGGATTACTCATCTCTTAGAATTCTTTGATACTATTTATTATTGCTTTTTCCGGGAATCAAACTAACTTCAACCTGCAGTCGTGCTAACAATAACAACTGCACCTTTAAGTATGTATTATTCTTACTAGGCTAAGCGGGTCAACAAACGTATATTGCTTTAGCTGTGCCATGTTGTTCTCATCTGGACATGTTCCAATTAGTTCAACGACAGCTGTGTTAAGGCTTACGTACAGAAATAAGCACTGCACAGCATCAGTATCGCCATAAATCGAGCTTTTCGGGACTATTGAAGGGGCACATGTTTCGGATTATTAAATTCCCTTTAAAATGGTTTAGTTGTATGGTGCTGGTTTCAACATCAGCAACATACAACTCAACAAACGCCTCAAACATCAAACACCGAACATTTCAAAAGTACCTGTAACTGGCCAGTTTAAATAAATGATATGTTTTAGAAATTCCATACTTAATACTTATTGGCCCGGTAACGACAGCTCGTCGAATCGGGTTTATAATGTACTCTATGGAGTCGGGATTGGCTAGGAAACATTAGTAGGTATGTTTATACTGATGCGGTACAGTCAGCATCAGAAGTAGATTAACACTACACAAACTTACTAAACAGGTTTTTAAATGAAAACTTGTTAGAAATTACATGTTATTAACAAGTCATTGAAGAGTTAGGCATATTTTAAAGAATAATCATCTGAACCATTAAAAATAATAGCTGAAATCCTGTACATCAAATAATAAAAGTTCCGAAATGTTAAGCTACTTCTGATGCTGACCGTACAATGCACATACTGTGCTTTAGTTATACGGCGAAGCCCAAAAGGAGGGTTATGTGTTTGGCGTGTATGTATGTATGTTTATATGTAAGTATGTATGTATGTATGTATGTCCGTTTCTTTGTTCCCTCATAACTCCTAAACGGATGAAGGGATTTGAATGAAATATACGTCGTTAGATTCGTCTTGATGGCGCGAGTGTCACTGTCTACATTAAAATTAAAACAAAGGGGGCCGAAAATCCAATTGTGGATTTGAAAAAATAAAAAAATCCATTAACATCGAGTAGGATATCAAAATGAAGGGTTTTAAAAGGAGATTACAAAAATATATATAACACCTATATGTTTAAAATACATTCAAAGTCACATATTCTACAAACAAACAAACAAGTTAAATCATCTGCGAAGTATTTTACGCGACCAACGAAATAACAAACACTAAAAAACTAAAAAGTTAGAAATAAAAAAACTAGTTAAAAAACTAAAAAACCCGACTGAAAAGACTGAAAAGCAAAAAACAAGCACATTTTAAATTTAAGGTGGAAGCTCACATCTGGCCCGCGAAATTCTAATTTTCTTACGTTTTTGGCAATTTGCAGGCCAGTGCTTGGTTGTATGTTTATGAAAATTTGATTTGCGACTGTAAGACGTATGAAGTTACCGAATTATAACCATCAAAATTACTAACTACTAAAGAACGACGACTAAATTACTAAAGAATGACTTTTACATGCAAAAATCAATCTTGACATGAAAATGAACTTGGAGGGTTGTATTGATAATTTTGATGGTTATAATTCGGTAACTTCATACGTCTTACAGTCGCAAATCAAATTTTCATAAACATACAACCAAGCACTGGCCTGCAAATTGCTAAAAAAATAGAAAATTAGAATTTCGCGGGCCAGATGTGAGCTTCCACCTTAACAAAACTTGGAAGCAGGCGGGGTACATTCTATTTTCATTTCATAATTTAATATTCAAATGAACCCCGCGGGTTTTTTAGTTTTTTAACTGCTTTTTTTTTATTAAATATTGTAATACTTTATAACATAAAGTTTAACTTAATATAACGACTGTAAAAGCGAATGTGGTCTAAGTCTTAGTTGCTAGTCAATTTTCGTCGTAGATCTTGATCAAATTACGATCTCATTCAGCTCGTAGATTTTTACTTTAATTTTTCTACGCTTTTTATGTCCTACCTGCTAGGCAAAGGTCTCCCTTTTCTTCTTTCAAGTCTCTCTATTTCGTGCGCTATCTGACCGTATATCGCACAAAATAGTTCGCCCAGCAAACATCAAATCGTAACACCACCTTCACCTTCTTTCGTCAGGCGTCCAGTAAGAAATAAGTTTACACGACTGCCCCAAAACAAAGGCTGTTATTAAAACATATTTAATTGTTATTTATGTTCTTTCTCCAAGATTAGTTTACTGATAAGTTATGTCTTTTTTTTATTATTATATACTTTTTTATACTTGCCTTACTATTGTATCGAGTCTGTTTCTTCTAACCAACCTAACAGACAGATGTGTTGCTGGGGAGTTTGTTCCGCCACTTCTTCTTTCCAGCAAAAACACTAGGAAGTGTCGAAGGGGGGGCGTTTTGGGGGACTGTCTCTTGTGAATAAGTAAAGTAAATTTTGACGTTCGAAAAGTGCTGATTATCAGCCTAGTTTGAATAAATGAGTTTTGATTTTGATTTGATAGTACCTATCTACTTCTTGTGGGTTCGTTCTTGGAATGTGTCGGGTTCTAAAACTGATATTGCTGCCCAGAAAAAGCCTGTGTGCAACTTTACGAAGTCATTGCCTCTACAACTTTTACGATATAGCGATATACATATAACATGAAACGGTCTTGTGAATAAAGAAAAAATAATTAGAGGTTACTATTTTCATTTATTTATTTAATAAATCACAACAACATTTTTAAAACAATAGATCGATGGTGATATTAATTGACGCTATATCTATACGTATGGATAAAGATGAGGGTATCAATGGTGTTGCTTTAATATGTAGTACCATACAGGCTGTTCAAATTCCCTAAAAGTACCCATACTCCGAAACTATCTATTTTATTTTAGGTATCGCTTTAAAACTAAATCCTCACTGGTCGATTTTTGTCATTCATTTACAGCTATAATTCCTTTACATCTCGATAAAATTTTATTTTATCAAGTTCCTCATATCAGAAAATCGACCCGTGAGTATCAGACATAGCAAAACTTCTGTAATATGAGTTCATAAACTACTATCTAAGTCTGTACAATCAAATCCTGAGTAAGTACCAGCAGCTAAAGAGATTAGTAACTAGTCAAGGAGCTAACGTTTTTGCAGTACCTACGAAGGAAATAGTGAGTTTTAATATGTACTTGATAACTTTTTAAATACGTATAAGACACACTCAGGCCAATGATTCGACATGGTTACTAATCTTTTTAGCTGACTGTACACATACATCGTTGGGAATGGAGAGTTTTCGATACAATGTAATTATTCTACTGAAATATGTTTTGTGATTGTTCAAAAAGATTACGTAGTCGATCCTAATTTGTTGAACACGAAACTCTATATCAAATAACCTCATTAGTATTTACAATATTATATGTTTGGCACGAGGGCTCTAGCGTATCACAATTTGAAATTATGAAGGCGATTCGTACAGAGACGATGGATTGCTTTGTAATTGTAGAAATGGGATAAATAAAAGCAAAAGTTCATCTAGTCAAGTGGCAAAATGCTAGTTGTTATATTTTCTATAATCGAGACTGCGTGAACTTTGTCTTTACCAATTATTTAAATGCGCGTTGATTTTTTATTTAATGGTATTTTATTTTTTAGCTTTCATTATTAAAAATGGCAGGACAACATAATTCTAGATGGCACTTAAATCCTAAACAGTTTACCCACTAAAAAGTGTGAACGTTGTTCGCTTCACAAATCAAAAAGGCAGTTTAAACATGAGAAATTACAAAACGTACTTATTTGTTCCCAACAGGTCAACGCTAATATCAGTTAAATTCTCTGGGTATAATTCATAAATTACTCTCTTAATATTATTGTACTTAATTGAGAAAATTTGAATACACCTAGGGTACTTGTGTTTCGCGGAGTTCGCGTCTAGACTACTATGTATATGAATAATGTGGTTAGGATGAAGTGTGTTGGCAAGGGAGATGCGCTGTTCTCGTTGGCAGGGAGGAAGGAGCTCGGCGCGGCAGGGGCCGACACGGCATGATTGTGCACCCGCGACTCCTCGTACGCGCCGCTACCCTCACCCTCATCCTCGTCATCATCTGACGGCGCCGTCGGCTCCTGCTTCAAAGGCTCGGCCCTCGGCTTCTCTGAATCCCTCAATATAGACTGAGTATTTATTGTCCCTGGAACCGTTATCACTGTCGTCGGTTGAGACAAATTCCTTACAATTGTTGACGTCGCTTCAGTAACTTCGATTGTGATGGCTTTGTAAAGATTCTCGTCCGTGACGTTCGCAAATTTTGTTGATTGGAAGAATATTTGCGCTATGTCGGTACTACTGTTTGTGAGCGTGAATGTGAAGTTGAGAAGCTCATTCCGCAATTCAGGAGAGAAGGGTGTGTTGCAGAGATGTGTGTTGCAGACGCACGTCACTTCGAGTGAGCTGTTGGCGGCGCTCCTGATTGCACACGGTGACGTGGAGGCGACCGCGCATGTCAGCGATGACACGAAATCTGCAGAGAATATTAATAGCATATTTAATATTCCACCCGATAATACCTTAAACGCTTTCAATCTAAAAATATTATAGAACTAAGTCTGGCGTCGGCTATAAAGAAATATGATAATTTCCATCCAATTTCGCTCACCGCTTATTCAACTCACAATAACATTACCATTCCTCGCTGAAAGAGCAATTTTTCTTTGACAGAGCAATAACATACTGGAGTGTAATGAAATTACGCCTGTAGGCGCTTAGAGTTTATTTTTTTATTTTCTTTTACGTGCATTCTCTGCAAGCTTCATTTAGATATGTTTTACTTTTTTTATACACTCAAGTACGTACCTGAGTTTACAGATTGCAAACAAACACTGTCGACAGGTATTTATTTTTCTTCATTGTTTAATTATAGGAAATTACAGGGAAATTAATTTAACAGTCTTATTTAAACTCGACAAAAACGAGACACATCGAGCAGCTTTTCTCTTTTACTACAAAAAGATTAAGCTAAGATTAAGTATTCTTCATTCCAAGTATATAATCTCACAAGCTATGTTCGATGGGTACTCACCAGGTCCTACAGCGACTGTGGCACACAATGGTCGGTCTTCAGGACACGGTCCAGTCGGCCAGCTGCCGTCACAAGCGGTTCCGTTGCCGCCGCAAGCGTGGCACCGGTCCGGACGAATATCTGCAAATAAAGAGACATTAGTTACTGCCTCGATGGTCTGGTGGTCGAAACCGCGACTGCTGAGAATGAGGTCTAGGCTTCGGTTCCCGGGTCGGGCAAAGTGTTAATGGGTTTATCCGTCATGAGTTTCTCAGTAGGCGCTACGGAGGCTGAATTTGTGCCCGATTGATAGGCAATAGGCAAGTATTGGTCAATAGGCTTTTGACGGACTTCTGAGTTTGAGGAATCCCAGGAAGGGCAAAGTGTTATTAGATCAGATTTTTTTTTAGTAGCAGTGGAGTCTGAATTAGTGCCCGTTTGAACCCCGGGAACATTATCACATGCCTAGCCTTTCCCAACTTTCTTGGAATAGTTCCAGTCTTACCGGATGCTGAGTGAGTACCAGTATTAAACCCCCGACGCAAAACGACGGGGTGTTATAAGTTTGACGTATCTGTCTGTCAGTGGCATCGTAGGTCCCGAACGCATGAACCGATTTTGATTTAGTTTATTTTGTTTGTTTACATGGAGCGATTGCCTATCTCTTTTATTACATGGGGATATACGGATGTATTATTAGGTGCACTTCTGGTGCTCTGCCTAGCCCATCGGGGATTACTAGCGTATCGTTATGTACGTAAAGGGACATTAGTAATGTATGCCGTGATCTAACGCACCATCCTAATGTCAGGCACACCCGGCTGTACCCTTTTATATAGAGACGAGGCTCTGACAGCTGACAGATGGCGAGTTCAACTGACACGGAACAAATGTTGGAGTTCGGTCAAAGGCGGAACTTAACAACGTTTTAGGTGTGCTATGTCATTTGCCTTCGTCACACTCGCTTGCCTACTTATATCCAAACAGAAATACAGTAAAACATACAGTGTTTCCTAGTTCTAAATATATACTTAATATTATAAAGAAGAAAGATTACTATTTTTGTATGTAACGAATAAACTTAAAAATTACTGGACCGATTTGAAAAAATCTTTCACTATTGTGAAGCTGTTCCCTTTTCCTGCCTGTAAACCGCGTGACATTTAATAGTAAATAATAATATTATTGTTAGTTTATTTTCAATGGGCTAACCCCCTTTTACTTACTACTTACTTAATTAAACATAATTGGCGAAATATAATATAAGTGAACTTTTACGTACTCCTTTGCCTAACTCTCCTGCTATTACAGCCGTGATGTTATATAAAATTTTTGTTTACCATTTTGGTACTGAGGTATAGGTCGCTATCGTTAGCGACAACTCTACTTCATTGATTTGCAGAATTTAGAGTGACAAGCAAAAGCATCCTCAATATCCTTTTAGAAAATCACTGTTTCAAATACTAACACAGTTTAGTAATGTTCACCTCTGAATATAAAATGAAACTAAGCTCGGACGGCTTTTAAACTAAGTAATTAGCATTTGCTAAGTACTCGCATATGCAATTACTATTTGACCTGGACTCTAGCTAGAATACACAAACATCAGCTGAAAATCTGAGTACAAACTATCCTGTATTTCTCCAACGCAAATGTAATTCCAAACGGCAAATATCTTACTACGGGGTGAAGTGCACATATCGAGCAAATTCGATTAGGCTTTGTCGGGAACTTGGAGTCGGGCCAGGAACAATAAAAAACGAGACGCTTTTATAAGCACAGGTGATATACACAATAATAAACAAAGCAGGTCAAAAACCATGTAAGTAGACACTTACGTAGCTGCCGTGTGAAGCATTATTGTACCTGCCGGGGCTGCGAGTTGTTCAAAAGAGATACCGTGGCCCCGGACACAAAGGGCTAAGAAAGAACGTGTGTAGTTTTTAGTCAGTCGAAGTCTGACACTGCCTTCCACTTCGCCCAGAGCGGGAGGAGTCATTTGATGATTTCCCAACCTCAAAAAAAAAAAACTATGCTATGTTTGTAAGACGAATACATCTACGTTTTTTTTTACCGCCCCGTTGGTCTCGGCCGACTTCTGAGCACGTTAAGCAGGTCTGGTGGTCTGGTCTTCCACCTGTTCTCTCTCCGGTCGTTACGGATTGCCGTCCCATCGGACTATGAGCGAAAAGGAACAGACACTTGAGAGATATTATAGTGCACAAGTGTACTCGCAGGCACCAGACACCTGTGCCTGCGCGCACACTTGCGCACTGTAATATCTCCTACGCCAAAGGCTAAGCTTTGCTAAGATTGGCCGCCGTGATCGAAACCAGTCAGGAGGACTATACATCAATTTTTGTTTCGGCCTTATTTCTTATTTTCGTTGTAGCAAAACAATAGTTCATGCCGTGCCAAAATGTTATGCCAGTCAAAATGATATAGCAATTATCGGCGTCCAGGGCGCACCAGACGTTCATTTAAGAATAGCCTATGGTAGCTATTTTAATGCACCTTTAACGTTGCTGTTTATACATACATACATACATGTTGTTTGATATAGTGTGAGTAAAAATAATACAAAAGGTTATGTGTGGTCCAAAAATGCATAGTTTTGAAGATCATCTAGGCTAAATAAGTTTCGTTAATAAATAAGAGTTTTCATTCAAACTTATAATTAATATTTACAGCTTTCATATTTCACGTATGTTAGAGTGTTTTACATTTATAATCGTGATTATTCATATAATGCCAGTTAATTCTTTGATATGGTCTCATTTACATCCCAGAGTTATCTCTACATATAATAAAATCGTAAAATCAAAAGCTATGTTATGAGTTGGCGCAAAAACTACTGCACAGATTCAGTTTAAATTTTGCACAAATATTCCTTACAGGCATCTTCCCAGGATAGGCTAAGTATATGTTATCACGCTACTTCCTAAAAGGGGTGAGCATTATTGCATTATGTTGAAAAATGAAACGTCAAATAATTGTTTGACATTTCAGTCATGACCAGCATAAGAACGCCTATTTTAATCGAGTGTAAACAGGAGTAAACAGCATAGTGGGTATGTGACTGCTCTTTAAGCCAATGGTCTCAAGTTCTAACCCCAGTGGTGGATTCACTTATTGTGTGTTTTTTTAAATATTGTTTTGTGCACTGAGATTTCGTTTTTTGTCTATTGAAATCCTATGAATTTTTTTCATAAGTTTGTCTTTCAAAAAATTCCCTAATAACAATCATGCATATTATTATGTAAACATGGCGTTTCTGTAAATTGAAGATATTTGGAAAAAAGTAGGGAAATGAAGTTTGTTTAATATAAAATTTCACCTGTAAATTATAAAGCTAATATTAGATTGAATTCACTAATATTGTGCGTAAGTAAAAATATATTATGTACATTACAGAAGATATACTAATATATAAATAATGTTATACCTATATACTAATTAAAAAATGTTTATTTTTCAAAATGTTGGCAAAAGGTACGTACTTAAAATTCGCCTACGACGTTCCTTTCAGGGTCTACCTAGCCTATATCCTATAGAGTGGGTATTTGATCGCTTTCTTTGAATTCTATTTAGCAGTTTTTCTTCGTTTGAGATAGATGGCGATTGTTCATTTCATGCCATTTTCTGAATCGTGATATAACGATCTTTCGTGAAAGAATTACCAAGCTGCTTGCCTCTAACCTTTTGTAGTTTAAAAGATAGATCTAGATAAAAGTTTAACAACAGAACAGCGTCAAATATTTGATCATGTATCCTAAATGCGACGGTAGAAATCCTGTTGTTGAACGCACCCGGAACAGTTGGGACCACGACCACAGTTATCTTCTGCTCTGCAAACACTGATACACTAGCTTCGTAGCGTCCATCTCGGCTAGCACAGGGTTTCATCGCAGTTCTATTCTATCTAACCCTAATAAAAATAGCTAGGTTTAAAAATGTCATACTTCTAGAGTCATACTTCTAGAATCAGTCAGTCAGTAAGTTTCTTCATTTATTATGATCTTGATTGATTGGTTATATGTTGTATCCTCTACGATGTCTGATCTCGACTACTAAGCGGACGAAGTCGCGGGCAATAACTAGTGGGATATAAAAAACACCTTATATTTTTAGCAACATTCTACAAGATATTTTTTTTGTCGTTGTCGTCCAAATTTTTTCTTGGCATTATGTACGAGTATCAATCACTAAAATCATTTTTGCAAATAAATCGATACGTAGAATTGTCATATTTAATCATTTTCTCGATAGAATTATCCGCTCTCCGTGAAACGTTGAAACTTTTTGTCTCAATATTTTTGTATTGAGTGATACTAAAAGAAAAAACCCGTTTTCAATGATTTTCGCCAAAGATATCACAATTTGGACGGTGACTAAAAAATCATCTTGTATATCACCGCTTATTTGTGTATTCGCTATTGCTGTTTTCAGCAATAAACAAAACAGCAATAAACAAAACCCGAAGTCAGTCCAAACTCAAATAATATTAGTCGTAAGTAATTGCTGAGAGGCAACCGTATCATAAGTCAGCCAAAGTCGAAAGTTCGGCTTGACATACGCGGCCGTAACAACAAACTATGAGGGTTTGTGAGCTGCGGTG
Source organism: Diarsia rubi (assembly GCA_932274075.1). Classification (NCBI taxonomy): domain Eukaryota; kingdom Metazoa; phylum Arthropoda; class Insecta; order Lepidoptera; family Noctuidae; genus Diarsia; species Diarsia rubi. The sequence continues at coordinate 10,222,237 of OW026433.1, read as the reverse complement.
TGCAGAACCCTTCCTAACTTTGATCACGACTTGCTACAACACAACTACATGTATGTACTGTAGCCACTGCAGGCACAGGGTGAACACTTGTATAGTCACGTGTTTCTGGGGCGAATGTCGGAAAAAACTGAACGCAATCTCAACATTCAAACGGCTTTCAATAGCTGATAGGCCCAACACTACACAATTCATCATCATAATAGGGTAATTAACTAAAAAAATCTAATTAGTCCGTCAGATAGGTTTCCAAAAAATATTGGACACATATTTTTCCTTTTTTCACGTAAACAAACGATGAAGACGATGCAGTGCTTTGAAAACTCGTGTGACGTCATATTCTAAGACATTAATTAGTATGGCATTTTTTACCGGTGAGTGACGTCACAAACCCCCTCTCAAATCTTTGACGCGCTGTATCTCCGTCAATTTTTATTGATTTGATAAAACAAAAAATACGTATCCAATATTTTTTGAGAAACTAACAGACGGACTAATTAGAATCTTATTTTTTTAAGTCAGTAAACATCCCTATTCTCTTACCCTTCTCCCAACTCATTTCGGGTCGGCACAGCATGTCTTGTTCTTCCATATGTCTCTATCATTGGACATCTTATCAATCATCTCCTTTCTGGCCGAATCATCCTTTACACAGTCCACCCATTCTTTGGTCTAAACATTTTACACACACTACACAATTTTAAAACAACAAACTTAAAACTCCTGAACGCCGTTCTGCATGCCGATCGCGTTCAGTTTTATTTGTGTAGGTAGTCCGCTCATGACGTACTATAATGGTTGAAAAACTTTAGGATAACATCCCTTTTCAACTTCACTAAGTGTTTTTGTTGTCACAACGGTGAATTAAATACTTTAGGTTACCTAGGTAAGTTTATTAAGTTATTTTCGTCTATAAAGGGTAAATAAACCCATATTAGTTGCGCCTTTTAGGGTTTTAGGAATCGAGGATCGCTAAACATGCCCTTTGTGTAAAATGTCACCCTGTATGTTGTATAACGTGGTGTAATATATCTACGTGTCGGTCATGACCTGTCTGTCCCATCTGTGGAAAGGCGTTGTAAGTAAGCGCCGACTTGCCGAGATTTTGGGCATTCTTTTGGCTTCATATTGCGTGTTGGTAAATAATGCACGAATATATTCGACACCACAATTTGATGCTATCTCTGCGTGTTAAAGTATTACGTAGCTTGAAGTTCTTGTAGATTTTTTATTGGTTTTTTGCTAACCTCCACCAACTAACGCAATATCGTTTGGTGGACAGGGTGCTGTATTAGGTTTCAAAGTCACTGCTAAAATTGTAACTTTGTACTACAAAGTGAAACTGTAAAAAACCACTATGAATGAGAGACTGCCGATTTTATGGAACCCTTTTTTTTGGCGTGTGGAAAATCATTAAATAACCCCTCCCGCTCTTGGGCAGAGCGAAAGGGAGTGTCAGACTTCTACTGACTAAAAACCACCCATGTTCCTTCTTAGCCCTATATGTCGAGGCCGCGGTAACTTGTGAACAACCCGCAGCCCCGACGGGACCCGCAGCCCCGACGGGATTTTATGGAACCCTAAAAACATCAAACGTTTAATTCCACAGTATTAAAATACTTCACAGTTACCATAATCTTCTCCCAAATCGAATTATGAGCCATTTAGACAGTAACTGGAAAGTGGATTCAAGTCCCAGCCACCAGCCTCCAGGCCAACTAAGATTGAACAGCGCTTAACGGCCTCCCCGCGGCGTCGATCAGCATTTTATCACCAAGTTTCTATCTCTATGTTATTATTTCATTAAATGGCCTATTCTGCTGACACTAAACGGTTTACGACCCCGTGGTCAGACTGCGCTTAAACATGTTTATGTCATGTTTAGCGATAATAAAAGAGGCTCGTGGTATTGCGTTACTTTGTTACATGTCGTTTAAAACGATGGTAATGTTCCGCAGTAAAAACACTGTTCTTAGTAATAAAAGACAAATGACCTACTTCTTGAATGAATCTCTGGCAGAGACTGAATCCATGGAAAAAACTGAAATAAATATGAAACAATGAGACTAGAGAATTCAATTTTATGAAAAATATAAAGACGAGCGTGTATGGTAAACTGGGTCATTAATTTGTGGCTAAGTGTATTATAACTATATAGCGATCTATTTATGATGCAGACAGCTCTGCCGAGATATTTCTGAGCTATGGATTGCGTCTTCGATATTTTTTTCCAAAAAAAAATATTTTCAGGTAAACCACCGGAAGGTGTCTATGCCCAGGAGTGGGACAGAATAGGCAAAATAAATTATGCAATATTTGTGTGAGTTTTGTGGTGGCAAAAAAATGAAACCAAATAAACAAATGTCACCGGCTTCAGAAGCTGATAATTCTTCTAAAGTTTATTTTTTTCTTTTTTGCGTTTTTGAAGTCGGTTGTTTTTTTATGCAAAAAATTTTTTCTTGGATGTGTTCACCAATCCTACTAATATTTTAAACGCTAAAGTTTGTAAGTATGGATGTTTGTTACTCTTTCACGCAAAAACTTCTAATCAGATCTGGATAAAATTTGGTACACAGATAGTTTATAACCTGGATTAACACATAAGATAGTTTTTATTCCGATTTTATCTTCCCGTGAGATAATTTTCGAGGTGTAGCGGGCGAAGCCGCTGGCACAAGCTAGTTCAATAAAAGCCAATAGCCATAACACAGTTTTCCAATGATTAGCAGTAAACAGTGTCACATCTATAAATCATATTAAGTAACGTGTATCAGACCTCACAAGCTGTTCATTGGTTTATGGTAACCATGTATTCTAAGGTCCTGTCTCAACCTCAGAGTATGTGACTAAGACGCAACTTGTGCCAAGGCCCACGCGTGGGTCTCTTGTCTCTTCCTGAGATTTGTGGCATGCTGTGCTCAAAACAACATCGTTCGAACGTTGGTTTCCTGTGCAGACGCTGCACAAGATACGTTTCCCTTGAGCGTGTGACCAAGGAGTGAACCACTAGGCGACTACCTCTTTACATAAGCAGAGTTTTCTCTTTTTATCAGTGGTAAAAGTTATTAAATTTTGATAAATATAACGAAGGTAGTTCAACTATTTCGGTACATCGTTGTCAGAGTTCAAGTTGGACATGGTGGAGGTACGAAATAATAGTCATAACACTGATTACAACCGCCTATTTATTTACTTCCGATAACAAATTAACAAAATCTTAAACGATCAAGCTGATGGAAATGGATTTAGTACGGAAACCTGGTAAGTTCGATACAGGCAGGCAGAACGACTGTTCGCGCTCGTGTCTCAACAAAAAGTCAAATCCCTCAAAGTCCAATGCTTCTAATTTCGACGACAACCGACACTGACAGCTGACAACTGACAGCTCCCAAACCTGACCTGCCACGCTCTGTATCGACCTCACCCAAGCATACTGCTTGACGTTTCCGACAAACGATAGATGGCGTTATTCTACATTAACAATAATCAATAACAACTCTAATTATTGTGCCTCGGTGTTGATTCTGCGACATATATAAGACTAGCGGACCTGGCAGACGTCGTCCTGCTCGGACAGCAGCGCCACCTACCGGGTCCAATTGTGAATCTAAACCATTCTCGAATCCACTTGAACACATACGAAAATTTTCATCAAAATCAGTCCAGCCGTTTAGGAGGAGTTCAGTGACAACACGTACAGAAGAAATATATGTATAAAAATAAGGTAGTCACAACATTACTTAGAATCAATACAAATTCCCTCATGGTTGTACCTGATTGCTGTAGGAATATCCAAAACTATTTTGATATACAGGAAATCATTCTTAGTTCAGGACTTTTTTTTGGATCTACACTAAGTAGGTAGCGTTTAATGTAGTGTGACTACGAGTCAGCAACGTGTTTTTCTATATCACAAATCATTAATTTAATACCTACATAAAGTTACATATTGTTTGCAAATATAATTTAGCAATATATTTATGAATATGCCCACACCGCCAAGTGTGTACCTAAATCAATGCCAAAAATATGAGAACATCATTATAGGTACACATGAACGGTTTTTGCCCCCGGCGGTGTCTGCGCGAACTTTGAAATTGGACAGTATTTACCGCTCCCTTATTCAAACATGGAATAAAACATCCGACCGTCTGCGAGTCAGACACTGGACCCTTACTCTATTCAATAACCCGTTTGATTCCCGGAAATTGTTACATTGGAACTCTTACAACGTGTTCAGTTATTTTGAGGAACATCCGAAAGGAAAAGTAATTTTAAACGTGTCTTTCAGAGCGTTGAAACAACTTATTTACTTTGGGACGTGTTCGCCTGTAAACGTTTACCTGCGGCGAAATAAGATTAGATGTTTTCATGAATTGATTTTGTTATAAAAAGATTTAGGTTCATAAAAATATAACACGTCTAAATTGTATAAAAATAATTCAGCCTTTGATGTTGTTTAGCAAACATGTTATCTAGGTACCACGCACCATTCACAACCCACGACAGGATCCAAAATATCCATATTGGTAAATATTGGTAACGCTCATTATTTTTAGAGCCTTACCTGACCTTTTCAGTATGTCTAACGAAATTATAGATCGTTGCGTCTGAATTAAATAAATTGAATTTGAATGTATCTTTGGTCAACAGTACTTACCAGTTACAAGAAATGAGGTGGTAAATCTCAAACAATACAAGTAAAAGTCTTTTCAGTCGATTCAAAGTCTTTTGAAGCATAAATTCTCGCGCTCACTTCAGGGAAGTTACAAAATCGACTTCCCTCGCGTACAAAGAGAAAAATTAATCGATTAACGATCAACATTTCAAATAAAACGTCCCAATCAGGTAGTAAAAGAAAGGGAAACTTTGTAAAACGTTGTAAAACGACATTTTGTTTTAATTCCTCTTCTCATTCAAACTCGAATGTTGAATAAAATTTTCAACGAAGTGCGTCCTTTGAAGTGGGTTGGTCGGTTTGTTCCTAGACCCCTCCTTCACTCCCCCCCTCTCACGCCAAACCGACGCACCGCACACCAGGTAACGTTCTCCTGGTACAATTTTCCTATGCGGTGGTACAAACATGTTTTTTTTTTAAATAAACAAACAACAGAGTTCGTTATGGAAACTTGTTTTCTAAACCGCTGCCGCGCCGGTATGACACGTAGTTTGATGCATCGTTAGTTCTGAACACAAACCATATTGCTAGCTTTTGTTATTTTCCTTTATATTCTAAACCAAACTGGTTTCCAGTTTAATCAAATGCGCTTCACTTGCATCATTCGAATTTATGGAGAGCGACTGGCGTCCGTCCATTGAATAGTCTTTGCTTTGTACATTCCATTACTTGTTTCCTATACTCGTAGCAATAGCACAAGTAAGTAAAATACTTGGTACTCTTGGTAGTATTATGAGACAGTCACCCAATGGTCAAAGCCAACTAGAAAAATTTCATGTTTATATAGGTCCAGATAGAAAAATATTGAAGAAGAAGACATGCTGCACCGATCAAAAATATATTAGGATAAATTAGGATTATCTATAATAAATGTAAAATCATCATCAACCGTCATCACCATCATCAGCCTATAATGTTCCCACTGCAGGGACTCAGGCCTCCTCTCTAGGAGAGGGATGAACTACAATCCACCACACGGGCCCATTGCGGATTGATAGATGTCACATGTCTTCAAATTTTTTGGTTCTAAGATATGTCGGTTTCCTCACGATGTTCTCCTTCACCGTTTCGAGAGCAGCGGTGATAAAGTAAACTACACAAAGTACAATAAATGCGCCTACCTGGGTCAAACCCACGACTTACTTACTGTTCGTAAGACGGGGCCGCCACCACTGGGCCACCGCTGCCACCCAAAAAGAAGACCTACAATTAACTTTAGTCAACGATTTCAATCAATATGCGTGCATGAATATTATACAGTGGGCAGTATCACTTCTAAAGTGACCTCTTCTATAAAACCAGCCCGGGACTGCTCTGCAATAAAAGCAAACGTTGCCAAGACTATTTTAATTAAAAAACTTATTCATTAGCCGATGCAATCATACCTTTCACCTCGATACAGCAACCAATAATTGCAAAGTTACTTCTCATTTAGTTAGCAGTCAAGTCAGAGAGTTCTCTAGCCATCGTGATGGAAAGCTCGTTAGTATGTATAGACCGGACAAGGAAACCCGAGGCGCGTCTGAGAGCGGGGATTATTGGCCTCACTGCCTCACTTCGCCCGACTATAGATAAAGACGGAATGCCTTCCGCCGGATGTGCCCTGAATTGCTTTAAAACTAAAAGTGGATCCAATGAACTGAGAATTGCAGGTGACTCGTATTGCAGGAAACTGGTAGTAGTGTGCTTGACTATTGTTGGATTTTAAAGGTAATTAAAGTGTTGTATTGTATCATAATAACTTATACAGGTTGTAAGGGACAGGACACCACAGACTAACGAGGTGAATTCAGTATATCATACCACTAAGATGACCGGTACATGGTCAAGAAATTATTTCAGGAACGTAATTTGATTTGGTTTATCTGGACTGTGAAGAAGATGGATCAAAAAAGATTGCATGTGGCTGAGATGAGAATGTTGAGGTGGATGTGTGACATAAATGGATAAGGTAAGAAGTGACTATATTAGAGAAACTTTAAAAGTGGCGCCAGTTACGGAAAAGTTGAAAGGGAATCGAAAGTCGTGGTATGGATATGTTAAGAGAACTGAGAAATCGCATGTGATCAGAATGTTGATGGATATAAATGTTGAGGAAGGCCAAAGAAAAGATGGATGGATTGTGTGAGGAATGATATGAAAGAGAACCTCTAACAGAGAAGAAAGGAAAAAGAAAACGTGTTGCGCCGACCCCAAATAGAATGGAATTGGGATTTGGTTTATATCTTCATTCCTAATGTATCCTTACCGTGACGAAACGCACGTGGCGAAGATCAAATCAAATCAAATACATTTATTTCAAGTAGGCTAGTTACAGGCTCTTTTGAATAGTCGAACAAATACTAAATATTAATAAGCCAATAAACTAGACTACAGTCCCACTCACAAGGCATAATAACTGTGAGTGTACTATTGTTGCCGATTCCAAAGCGTTGGTCTCATGAGAAGAATGGCAAGAAACTTTTGGACACTCAAGACGAGTTCGATTAACTCTGTAGCTAGGCAGGAAGTGAACAGCTGATTTCGCGCACTGTCCGTAACAGTATTTCAACTATCGTTTTCTACAGGCTAAAGTGACGAGTGAGTGAGTAAGTGGACGCCGCTGTTCTCGCAGTGACTCAAACAATGAACTGCTGTGCTGCGTGTCGCGAGTTTGATCCTCGCACGGAACAAATATTTTTATCGCCTACAGATAGGTGTTCCGGGTCTGGGTATTTGTGTAAGTGTAAACTCGGTATTGGAATGATTGTGGAAAATTGATAGATTAAGCTGTTCCACAAAACTGTGGTCGAACAAACAATAGCTGAACCGAAAATCATGACCGTGATATTATAAAATTCAATGTTGAACATCGTTGGTCTATCTCAAATAGGCTTTGACCGCTATAATAAAGGAGATCTATTAATATATAAATAGACTGCCACATAGGACTAGTGGTCGCGGCTTCTGAGCTTAAGGTGCTGAATTCGATTCCTAGGTCGGGTTATTGGGTTTTTGTACCAGGAATTAGTTAGTAGCACCTACAGAGTCTGGATTTGTACCTACATGAATATTATACCTTAAATTAGACTTTCTAAGTCAGTGGCAAGATACAAGACATATACAACTGGGTTTGAAGAGGATTCCTGTGCTATAAGCGCAAATAACTTCCGTCACCAGAATAGAATAGAACAAGGAAGCTCAACTTCATCTTCATCATCATCAACCTATGTTCCCAATGCAGGGACTCAGGCCTCCTCTCTAGGAGAGGGATGGGCTATAATCCACCACGAGGGCCAAGTGCGGGTTAGTAGATGGTACATATCTTCGAATTTTCAAGAAATGGCGGTGGTTTACTCACGATGATTCCTTCACCGTTTTGAGAGCAGAGAGCTTTTTTTTACCACGCGGACCCAGTCCAGATTGGTAGATGTCACATGTCTTCGAATTTTTTGGTTCTAAGACATGCCGGTTTCCTCACGATGTTTTCATTCACCGTTTTGAGAGCAGCGGTGATGAAATAAATTACACAAAGTAATGTGCCTGCCTGAGTTCGAACCCACGACCTACCGTTCATAAGTCGGGGCCGCCACCACTGGGCCACCGCTGCTCTCTTCCAATATACTATAAGACAGAATATAAGACAAAAATGTTAAATTAAAAAACATAACCAAATTGTTCTGCTTACCTCCCTCCTGCAACGCTCCAGTCCTGACATCCACCACCAGCAGAGCCACTATGCTCATGAACCACATAGAGGAGTACATTATTGTCTCTGGTGCACTACAAATACTTTACTGGAGAATGTTCACTGTCTTTCCTCAAACATTTGTATGGTCCTTCAAAATTGTCTTTGTGATGTTTTATTATTCTGGTGAAGTAAAATAAAAATAAAATGATTTTGGCGGTATTTTAATTAAAATTACGCTCCTTGTGCTCAGTAGATATAATTAAAAACCGCCTTATTTTTTATGACAAAGCTATGTACTGAATATCTAAACAAATCACTTAACTTTAAACAGTAATCTATATTACTGATGATGAAACTATTGGACCTCATTTACTTTATTTCAACATTGAGGTCATAAATAAGTTCAATTTGATAAAAATCTAGATGATCCTAGCTTTATATTAATCATTCTATGTATTTTTGACCACATTCTGTCTGTAACAGAAACAAAAATATTTATGAATTGGGAGAAACGTGACGCAAGCACATTCCTAATCATTTATTTACTAATGTTTAACGTTTACCTACCCTATATACAGTTATGTACAATGAAAAACTAAGTTTTAAGATTAATGCTGAATTAGCATCCGAAATGTTAACTAGCCAAATATTTTTTTTTTAAATAATTTATCTGAATACAGAACAAACTAATTAGCAGCAACGAAATACCTTCAAAGTAATTTTAGAAGTTGTTATACTATTTTTATACAATGATACATCAAACTTCACTAAAATATGCAGCACAGATAAAAATAAATACGAGTCGACGCACGTGTTTACCCAACCGCGAGCTCGTAGCACGGCGTAGCACCGCGTAGCGCCGGTACTACGGCTCGTAGCCAACTGCCGTAGCCCGTAGCGAGGCAGATTCGCGCATCCCCCGGGGCGATTGCACTGAACCACGTGAATTATTCCCTCTAAATGTTCACAATACCGTGTTTCGGTTCTATTGCTGCTTGTCTATACGAATGTTCGATGTTGTCCCCTAACATAATAAGTCGTGTATGTTGTACTGTATCAGTTAGGGTTATGCAAGTGTGTGTGATAGAATAAAACAAGAGTATCATGTTAAAAGCGGCTGTCGGCTGGAGGATTACCTGGCTATTGTGTAGATAATATTTCTATTTGCTTGTGTTTGGTAATACCCTATTTATATCACTTATCTCTATTGTTGTTCGCTCGCTGTAAGTTGCTTAAATGATTTACTTGTAAATTGTTTTAGGTTATTATAGGCACCGCTGGAAATAGAAAATTAACTTTCTTGAAGAATTTTGCTATTTTGAGTATTAAAATATGCGTTCTGCGAATAATTATGCATCTTTCGTACACCGAAATAGTCCAAAAACTTTCTGTATAGATGATGGTGACTGACACTCCTCGTAAAAAACCTTTTAATGTGAAAAGAACTAGTCGCCAGCGGAGATATAATCGTATTTTTAACTAAAACTGGCTCACTGGTCACTGGTCTGTACTGCAGCGGTTGACAACCTCGTTAATCTAGTGATCGCGTCTGTAGAATATGAGCTCCTGGGTTCAATTCACAAAAAAAAACCCCGACGGGGCTGCGGGTTGTTCACAAGTTACCGAGGCCTCGACATATAGAGCTAATCGGGGACGTGGGTGGTTTGACACTCCCTTTCGGTCTGCCCAAGAGCGGGAGGGGTTATTTGATGATTTTCCACCCGCCAAAAAAAAAGAAAAAAGGCCGGTTAAAATGTTATTGGGTTTTTTCTTCATGAATTTCTCAGTAGATTCTGGATTTGCTTCTAATTGATAGCAATAGACTTACCACCTATTACATAAGACTTAAACATAACTGTCGAAATGTTGGTCGTTGGTAAGCCTTAGGGAATAATAAGTCCGTCTGATACATTATCGAAAAATATTGGATACATGTTTTTTGTTTTATCAAATTAATAAAAAAATACGAAAATAAAACGTGTCAAAGATCATGAGTGGGGGCTTTTGACGTCAATAAGTGGGTAAAATAGTACTAACCTTGTGACGTCAAACGACTTGGCACGACTTTTCGAAGCACTGTATCGTCTTCATCTTTTGTTTACATGAAAAAAGAAAAAATACGTGTCCATTATTTTTTGGAAATCTATCTGACGGACAAATCAAAATCTAAATCTATATTTTTGGTGAAATACCCTATTACAAGGCGTGATGTTATATAAATATATTTTAAGTAATAAAAAGACTGATAGAAGATTTCGATCGTATTTGATCGGTTTTTAGTGTAACCAGATGCAGCTGAATACCAGTATTTTACATGGAGCGACTCCTATCTGATTTCCACAACCCATTAACTGGGTATTACGATACCCTAACTAAGATATCTGATTGTCAGACTATCTGGATTCTGACTACCTACTCGTAACAACTGACAGTCATATCAAATCAAAACATTTATACACATAATACGGGTAGATAAATCTAATCCTTTTTTTTTTTTGGCGGGTGGAAAATCATCGATTAACCCCTTCCGCTCTTGCGCAGAGCAAAAGGGAGTGTCAGACTTCTACTGACTAAAAACCACCCATGTTCCTTCTTAGCCCTTTATGTCGAGGCCGCGGTATCTCTTACTAGACTATCTGGATTTTGACTACCTATTCGTAACAAATCATATATCAAATCAAAACATTTACACATAATATGGGTAGATAAATCTAATCTTCCTATTTAATCCGCAACACTAAAAACATATGTTCCATAATGACATGAAGTAAAGCAGTCACGACCTTAATCCCAGAGGGACGAACCGGCGAAAGAAGTAATTATTTACAAATAAGAATAATGTATTCAGAGAAGAAAAAATAATGGAATAAATCTCGACTCCCCGACGAAAGGTATCTGGGGGGTTAAGCCTCGGACACACTACATTGCGAGGGAATTACCGCCGTAAAATGTGCCGACGACTTGTTAAGTCATAAAAATAAGCACCTGACTAATGTTCTTGGTAAGTAATACTGGTAGGGGAGTTCGCTTGGGGCTATGGACAGTTTTCGTGTACGGCTAATTTGCTATAGGAGAAACTGATTTAGGACCTTACATTCAGTTGGTTTAAGTCAACATTTGCTTGACGTTGTTTGTTTGCATGCTACATCTATTCAATACGACGATGCCCGTCTGAAAACTTGTAGCAGCTCCAAGAATAAATAGTTTCACTAGTCAACACTTGCTGTATCCCCATCTTAAAATAGCGATGGGGGAGAATATCGGGGCGCAGTCGGCGGACACATTAATTGGCAATTTCCTCGGCTCGCTGCCCTGGAGCCGACCCCTCGCCCCCTCCCCCCCCGCTCTCCATGCATTACTCATCGGCACAAATATCTGATAATGATGTTCATTAGCAGCCGCCTTGATTATCCGTGAGGCGACACCTCAGCTCAAAGCGACGCAGCAGCCTGTGATGGGATGTGTGATGATACACGATTTAATATGAGACTGTACTTACACAATTACTTGGTGCCTTTTGGTGAAATTATTGGAAGCAAACAAGAGAGTAATTCCAGATAAATTAAATTGGAATTTTCTCAATTAATGTCAGATGAAACTGCATCCAATAAATGACAATAAGCCCACGCTTACATGACACGTCATATCGTCGGCTGTGCGACAGCAAACCTCGGCCTACACTGTCTGGAACACTCTGACAGTTCTGACAATTCGTTTCATATCCGTTTCTTTTTCGAGTGGCGATGTCATGACGTATGTCAACGCCTTAATGATCTGTTAACAACAACTGAGCTTAAATTCCATTAGATCTTTTTGCAACACAAGATGGCGGCTCGTCGGTAACTTTGAAAATATTCGCCCCTTGAGGCTGGAGTTTCGGTTCAACGTTTCCAGAGGCAACAATGTTCTGCAAAAATTGTATAGAAGTAAAATGTTCAGCGATCAACTTGACACGAGAAACTTTATGCTGCATCAAGTAATCGAAGGTTGCAGGAACATTTTATATTTAAAGTTTAAAAAGTCGAGCGTTGATGTCATGCTCCGGGTTGTTCGAAAGAGATGGCCCCAAGCACAAAGGGCTAGGAAGGAACAAGGGTGGTTTTTAGTCAGTAGAAGTCTGACACTCCCTTCCGCTCCGCCCAGAGCGGGAGGAGTCATTTGATAACATCAGACCGTCCAAAAAAAAATATGGCGTTGATGTCATCATCTGCCTTGTCTTTTCCCAACTATGTTGAGGCTGGCTTCCAATCTAACCGGAGGCAGTTGAATATTAGTATATTACATGGAGCTACTGCCTATCTGACCTCCAGAACCCAGTTAGTGCTGGATAATAACATACTCTTTGGTAAGACTGGTATGTAATGTAATAAATAATAAAACATACTCTTAGAATGTACTGGTCATCCATCCACAGATCAACGATCAATTAATTTAAAAGAAATTATGTCGTACCTGTACGTTGATGGTGCTGACTTTAAACTCAACGTTTAACCCTAGGGAATGAAACCGTAAACGATAGTAACACGTTATGGTCAGAAAGCTATAATTATGCAAAAATATTCAACCGCAGTTAACAGTAACAGCAAACACGAATAGAAATACAGGGTTGTATTTTTTGGTGAATGTGAATTTAAACGACTTGATTATACAGCAGTTTTGTGCAAATTGGATTGGTGCAGTGGGAACACACGGCCCAGTGGAGAATGTGCTGTCTGTCTGACTCTGACCCGCTTGTTGGCTTTACAACCCACAATTTACGAAAAGATTATATTTGACGTAGCATATCATCTTTTTAAAGTACGTCATTTGGAAAGGATCCAACGCTTAGATGGAAGGAGCTAGCGATAACCTTAATGTTAGTTAAAAGCTTTAAAAGTAATAATTTGTTCGAGACGTTTTTCTTAGAATTTTGTTAAATAAATTGATTTCGTAATGTTTCCTTTTGAGTTTTCCTGACATTAGGTAATTTTATCGGATCATTTAATTTTAAGTTGGGAATTTCAGAAAATTTTAGTCAATTTCGTTAGCAGACATTTTCATGTACTCGTTACATATATTTTAGTTTACCAAATATGCCCAAAAGACGTTGCCGCAAATATTCTAGACAAAGGTTAAATAAAACGAACCTAAACGTTTTGACGAAATTCAACAATAGGGTGGCGTACTTAGCGAAAGGATAACTTATTCTGTGTGCGGAGTCGCGTGGCTTCTGTCGAAACAACAAACAATTTACATATCTCCACGAAAAAGGTCGCTCTGATTGAATTTTATGAAAATATTTACTCTCCTCATAAATATTTATGAGATATTTTTCACCTACATTTAACATTTGTTTCAATTTATTTTCATTAAGGTGAAGAAATCTTTTCAACTGAACTTTATTTCTCAACAGTTTTTATTTAAGTGTTCTATTTTCTAGAAGTCGGATAAAACATATGTTTTTATTTCTTTGGCGGGTTATCGCTGCTTTGCAGTGTCAGCAGTTATCGTAATTTAATTCAAACATTTTATACAAACACAGTATGGACACATTCGTCGACCAGAGCGAAGAGATCGTGTTATTACTACAAATAGACAATCACTATGACCCCATCATGGTTAAATGTCTTTATAAAGCTTTACCCCTGCCACACATGATAGGTACTTAGTTAGCTACAAAGCCAATTTAACACAATAGAAAATTAATATTGTAAAAAGTTTTCCGCCAACGATTTCATAAAATAGAGAGCCAAAAACTGTTTCATCGGTTCAATTAAAAGTTTGTCGTGACGCCGGCGGCGTCAGAAGCGCATAATTACGGGTGTCAGTCACACCGGGCAGACAGGGGCAGGCAAAGGCAGGCAAGTTCAGGCACCGGCAGCTGCAGGGTTCAGGCAGCCAGCCAGCTTTGACAGCGTCACTAGACTAGAACACAAATAAATGAACTCGACGTACTGGCTGTTGTCTTCACTACGAGAGTAGTTTTAATTGGGATCTGGCCGTGTTTATTCAAGTTATTTATTTGATTATTTTTCGATTAACGAAACATTTAATTGACGAACTTTCGCTTCTTGTCTAGCGGTCGCAAGCGCGACTGCTTTACAAGGGATCCTAGGTTCGACTCCCGGATCGGGGTAAAGTGTTATTGGGTAGCAGTTGGTAGCAGTCGCGAAGAGTGGATTTGAGCCCGGTTAATGACAGTAGACTCACCTCATATTAAGTGAGACTAGAACATAACTGGTGAAAAGTGGGTGTACCAATAGGCACACCTCTGCCTAACCCTTCGCGGATCACAGGCGTGATGTTACGCATGTATGTTTAATTGACAAAAGCTAAAAGATCAATCACTCACTAAAAGCGGCCAAACAAAATGCGACGATATTTGTAAACACGCTAATTATTTACATTTTCATTACAAGAAAGCAATTACGGGACTAAATCTCTTGTACCTCCATACGCTAAAGCGCAAAACAAACAACAACCCAATTCCGCGTGGTTAAATCCAAGAAACAGGACTAGCTTCTCGTTTGTTGTCACTTAATTGTATTTGGAGGATCGCAAGATTCGCAAGTAACTGTTAATCCCCATTGCCAATGATGGGCCGACAAAGCTTGTGTGTACTGCGTACACGGGTGAACGTAAGCTCCGAGCCGTTGGACCGATCCCTTCCTCAGGCTTCCGCATGTTCGATTACATTCATAGATTGTATTTCACTTACTATCGGTAGACGGTTCCCTTCCAGCGATGGAACAGTGCGCAGCTAATTATTTCGCTCGCGATTAAAATTACGATTCTCGTGTTCCGCGCTCGATTCCTGGCTCGTGAATTGTCCCTGAGTTTGTGATTTTGTGTGGAGTGCTGGTATTGTATAGTTTTTTAACGATTTTGCGTCGGTTTTAATGGTAATAAGTTAATTTCGTTGGCTATCGGTGAGTACAGTTACTTTTTTTTTTTTATTTTTTTTTGGGTGTGTGGGTAGGTACCTCGAATAAGTTTCATCATAGTTTAATTTTGTTTTTTTGTTTTACTATTTAATACGTTTGTGTTTTAAGTCCCATAATCTACAACATGTTGTCAATTAATGAAGACCCTCCAGATAGGGGAAAAGACCCACCGCGCCGTAATAATAGTACAACCAGGTCACCAACTACCTCCGCTAGTTCGAAACGGTTGTTTAGCGAAATGTCTCCTTCTTATATTTCGCCCGAGGATAGATCGAAACGGCTTCAAACATCTGATTCGATTGAAAAATCGTCGCCGATATTAAATGTCAGTCCGACCGCGAGCAATAACGACTTTAATTATTGTGATTTAGTCTCACAGGCGTCTGCATACTTAAGCAACATTAACGAACTTGTCAGTGATCTAGGTTCCCGCATTAATGTAGCAAATAAATCCGCTATCATGGACATGACTCAGCGCGTAACGACCATAATTTCGCTGTTGGCCATAAAGTCATCCTCCAACGAAACAAAACTAGCCAAAACGGAACGCGAATTGGATAAATTTAAATTAAATCCAAATCCAAATATCAATACAAGTGAGTGTAAAAAACGTTCGTATTCGGATTCATTAAAACTTCGCCTACCAAAGGTTGTGCCTGCTGTAGAATCACGTGCTCCGTTACCGTGTGTTGTCGCGTATCCTATCCCGGAGCGGGAGGCGGAGTACTCATCGTCATCCGCTACTAAACAAGCACTCATGAAGGCGATCAAGCCCAGTGATGACGGGTTTCAAATTGTAGGCGTTAAAAAAACCGCGAAATCTGGTGTTGTACTACGTGTCGCTAATGATAACCAAATTAAAAAATTACAATCGGTCGATGCCATTAAGTCCGCGGGCTTGCGACTTGAAAAACCGAAAGGCCGACGGCCACGTATATTAGTTAAAGACGTGCCACCCTCAATGGAAGACAATGCTTTTTTGCACGCGTTATACTGTCAAAACATCAAAGACGAGCTGCCAGTAAATGAGGATGATTTTATTAAAACAACCAAAATTTATCGTAAGCGTTCTTTGGACAACGGTCGCAAGTGGATAGGCGTTGAAATCGAGCCCACCGTACGTAAACATTTAGTGTCCACTAAGGAAAAGTTATTTATTGATTGGGCGACTTGTCGGTTTATTGATGATATCGATATAGTTCGTTGTTTAAATTGTCAACAGTTCGGTCACGTTAAGAAGTACTGCGATAACAAGTCACCTACCTGTGCTAATTGTTCCGAAGCACATGGAACAAATGACTGCCCGCATAAAGACAAATTAAATTTTATACCAACTTGCGTGGCGTGTAAGCGTTTTAAAAAACCATTTGGCCATCGTTGCGGGTCACCCGAGTGTCAAACCTACAAACTGAAGCTCGAACAGTTAATCCTCAACACAAATTACTAAAATAATGGATAGTTTAAACATAGGACAATTAAATCTCCACAACGACAGGGTAGCGACTTCTGAATTAGATAAATTAATAATCGATTACAGCTTAGATGTAGTACTCGTTCAAGAACAATATCAAAGCCCACACTTACGTCACAAAGTAGTTCAGCTGGATTCAAAGTCACGAGCCGGAATTTACGTGGCTCGTTCTCCTAACTTTACAGTAACGTCTTTGCGTAACCTCATGACGCCGCACTGTGCCGTTGCGGAAGTCTCGTCGGCTTCCTATAAAGTTTACATTGTGAGCTGTTACTTTCAATATTCAGACCCAGTTGGTCCTCACATACACAACCTCCGTCATGTCTTGCGGTCACTCGCGGGCTGCAAAGTTATCGTTGGCGCGGATGTTAACGCGTCATCGTCTCTGTGGTATGGCAAGGTTCGGTCTACGGATTCCGACCGACGTTCCGCTGTCGAAGATTTCATTGCTGAAATGAACTTATCGATTCACAATACCCCTGATGCACCACCTACTTTTTGCAGCCAAATGGGCGAATCTTGTATTGACGTCACACTTTCTAGTGCAGACGTTCGTTTGGATAGGTGGCGTGTCCTACCAGACGCGTCATGTAGCGATCATCGGCTTATCGTGTACGAATTTGTTCCGATGTTTACTCAAGGTCCGTCACATGTCATTGGTAACTTTAGGTATAAATGTAAGGGCGCGAATTGGGAGTTCTTTAGTTTGCTTTTTGCATCTCACACCAAAGACTTCACTCGAGACGGGCTGTCAGCTGAAGAAAGTGCTGAAATTATGTCAGACACCTTCACTTACTGTGCTGACATTGCCATTGGTCGCGGATCTATGACCAACATACGGAGATGTGATTGGTGGTGTGACTACTTAATTGAACAACGTAAAAGTTATCGCCGAGCGCGTAGACATTTGAATAAGCTTAAAAAACAGACGGTCACCGGAGACCCACTTACCTCTGCTTTAAATGCGTTTAGAGTTGCCAAGTCCCGCTACAGAGCATCGGTAGAAAAATCTAAAGGTAATTTACTGCGGAAAATAGTAGAAAAATTGGATAAAGAAGGTCCGTGGTCTCCTTTGTATCACGAGTTCAAAGCAAATCGATCAGTGGATCTTGCGTTCGTAGAAAACATTAAAGTAAACAACAAACACACTACCGGTATTGAGGAGACAACCGAAGTTCTATTAAATACTTTGATACCTGATGATTCACCTGATAATGACAATGACTACCACCAGCAGATCAGGGCGTGGGCGGCTGTGCCACCTGAATCACCAGCGTCAGACCTTCCATCCATTGACGAATTTATTAACGTTGTCAGGAAGCTTCCACTTAACAAATCGTCAGGTGAAGATAAAATATCGAATCGGATGATAATAGAAGCATGTAAAACAGCGGCCGACGCAATTTTAAGGGTTTACAACAGTTGTATTGCAGAAGGCGTTTTTCCTCGTGTATGGCGTCGCGGCTTCATACGAATAATTCCGAAAAGCGGCGACAAGCCACCGGACGACCCTAAGTCTTATCGCCCTATAACACTACTACCATCCTTGGGGAAACTCCTGGAGCGCCTTATCGTTCCACGTTTACTACCAGACGGTCCAAAATTTCACAACAACCAATTCGGTTTTACCGTTGGAAAATCTACCGTAGACGCGGCTCTGTCTGTCAGGAAAATTGTCAATACATCTCAACACAAGTACGTAGTTGGGATCTTTCTTGATATTTCTGGGGCTTTTGATAACGCATGGTGGCCGATGCTACTCCTAAAACTGAAAACTCGTGGTTGCCCTAAAAACATATACAATCTTGTTTATTCGTACTTCTTGAATGGTTCCGCGAAACTCAAGCTCGGACATCATTCTATGTCAAAGTCCCTCACCATGGGATGCCCTCAGGGTTCGGTTATGGGTCCGTATGTATGGAACGTAGGCTTCGATGACTTCCTCGCGATTCCGCTTCCATGTGGCTGTTCATTAACCGGTTACGCGGATGACGGCCTGCTGCTCGTTCAGTCAAGTACTCGGGCTGGACTCGAAAATTTGGCTGACACTTGCCTAAAATTAATATCCCAGTGGGGCGCTCGTAACCGTTTGACCTTTGCACCACACAAAACGTTTCAACTTCTTTTAAAAGGTAATCTTAAATCATGTCCTAGTATTAAATTTAATAACGTTCCCGTGAAAAGGAAGCAGTCCGTGTGTTACCTTGGGTTTGTCTTAGAGAGGAATTTTTCATTCATTGAACACATAAAAACCGTCGGTGAAAAAGCTAAAAAGAACTTTTATGCCTTAACGAGAATATCTAAATCTACGTGGGGTTTATCATTTTTAACTCTAAAGACGATCTATGGGGCTACTTACTTGGGGTGTATGTGCTATGGGGCACCAGTTTGGGCCGATAGGGCCACCATAGGAGCGGCACGACGTAAATTACTTCAAAGCCAGCGGTTGGCTTTGATTTTCTTGTGTAAAGCGTATAGGACGGTTAGTACTGAAGCCTTACCGGTACTGGCAGGGGTACTTCCAGTCGATCTTGAAGTGCAGCGCCGTGCTTCAATGTACTACTGCGCACGAGAGACCGCGGACGCAGACTTTTTATTGCATCGTGACCGTGCTAAAGTAGCTAGATTACTTAAACCACAGACTGACGTCTGGGAGGAACTTTTGTCTGAATGGCAATGTAGGTGGGATAATTCCATCAAAGGCCGACACCTCCACCAGTTCTTCCCATCCGTTCGTGAGCGGCTGGCCAGGACATGGCTGGAGGTGGATCACTGTGTTGCCCAATTTCTCACAGGTCATGGTAACTTTAAGAGTAAATTATTTTCCTTCAAGCTTGTTGCCTCGCCTTTCTGTCAATGTTCTACATCTGACTGCGAATATGAACAATCTGCACATCACATCTTATGGGAGTGTAGTCTTTGGGAGAATGAACGTAATATTATGTTAAATAGTGTACAGGTTACTTCCGGAGTTATTTATTACACGGACCTTGTAGAAACTAGAACAAATTTCCGTGCGTTCAAGCATTTTTGTCATACCTATTATTGGAATCAAATATAACAGCTCACAACTTAGGACCCAGTAATATTAATGACAATAATATCCGTGGTGGTAGGCAACTGGGCTTATCCCAGTTGTATACGTCCCTGTGTGCCTAATGGCCTTGTTCAGTTCTGTCTCCTGCTGATATGGAGGGAAGTGAAAATTATGTTTTTCCTACTCCTCCGCTATTCTTTTCTGATTAATTTCGTTGCGGGATCCAAGACAGTTAAATCATTTCTCTGGGACTTCGTCGGGCTTCATTGTCTCGGCGCTTTTCTTGTGGTCGCCACTGTTGATTCTGGCTTACAGGAGTTACAGTGGTTTGGGAATAGTGCGGCGGGCTTGTCCCAAAAAAAAAAAAAATATCGGTAGACGGTTTAATCTGAGAATAGGAACCCCCGTTCCTATAGCCATTAATATCGGCTGACGATGTAGTTTGGCTATAAGAATGAATTAATGTAACATTTATTGGTTATACTTACATAGCTACATGTGGTAAATGTTTAACGCAGTAAACATAAACAAAATCTAACCATTTTTTGTGCATCTACGAGTAAATGTATGTAAATTACATTGTATTATGGCAAGCAATATTAATTAATCGTTATAAGATTAAGGTCATGAGAAAGTCAGCTGTAGAACTGATTACCATTACCAGAAAAATATTTCTTTGTTGTATAAAATATTTCTTTGTTATATAAAATATTTCTTTGTTGTATAAAATATTTCTTTGTTGTATAAAATATTTCTTTGTTATCCTACTAATATTATAAATGTGAAAGTTTGTGAGTATGGATGTGTGGATGTTTGTTACTCTTTCACGCATAAACGGCTGGACCGATTTAGTTGAAATTTGGTATGTAGATAGGTTATACCCTGGATTAACATATAGGATATCATCATGGATTAACATATTTTTATCCCAATTTTATGATCCGTGGGATAATTTTCGAGTGGTAGCGGGTGAAGCCGCTGGCAACAGCTAGTATAAAATATTTCTTTGTTGTATAAAGCAACTAAGCAATCATCATCATCTAGCCTAACCTTTTGCCAGCTGTGTTGTGGTCGGTTTCCAGTCTTACGGGATACAGCTGAATACTAGTATTTTACACGCAGCGATTGCTTCTCTGACCTCCACGACCAAATCAGTACCAGGCAACACGATAAAAAGTACGCTTGGTAATTAGTAAGACTGGTTTCCTGGTTTTTAGACAAAGATCTTTAAATAACAGCCGGGACCCACGACTTAACGTGCTTTCCGAGGCACGGAACTCGATATGTAATTTGTGCTCACCCATCTAGGTACCAACACAAGCAAGAACCGTTTAACCTAAAGATCGACCCGACTGGCTCTTATTATTTAGCCACGATTTCGTCAGAAAGTCAGCAATCACGCTATACAAAACGTGCCGACGTTCCGTGATTACCATAAAATAATTTATAGTAGCAGTACAAAGCAAAGTATTACGCAACTCAAAGGATGCCTAAATGAGATACTTTAAAGGCCTAAGGATCATTTAGGGTAGTAACGAAAGATACAGTGCCTCCGTCACTGGTTTACGTGCTCCCTACAAATTATAATGGATGGTGCCTACGCAAGGCATATAAACTGCTATCATGTATCTTGGTAAATTCGCCAAATATGCGACTTAACCCGTTTATGTGTGAAACTAAAGTTATGTTTCCATATTTTGGTGGTGATGTCTTTCATATCTACTTAAGCTAAAGTTAGCGGCATCCTAACTCGGTGCAACGAAGGCTGAATTTGAGTATTTGTAACTATCATTAACTATGTGTAATCGTCTGCTTAGTCTTTTCCCAACTCACTTGAATTAAAAACTTTCAACCCTAGTACGTAATATTCTGTGCGGAATACCTACTTACCTACACAGAGGCATGCCTTTAAAGTTTTGTCGTTTAAAGAAAAAAACACAACTAGAACCTTATAGTACTTTTTATTGTTTTTCAAAGTATTCGCTCAAACCAGTTATTATAACATTTATTCCACTCTAAAGTAGGGGTGTTCAAAATGGCTGACTTGAAAGCGTCGACTGCTTCTACCCCGGACTGGAACCTTTGACCACGAAGACTTTTCTAAATTTTAGGAAATGTAAAGAAATCGTTAGGGCCTAGGTCAGGACTGTGGAGGGTGGTCAAGAATTTCTACTTTTTCCTGCTATAAATACTCAATCGTTTGACCAGTGCTCTGTGAGCTTGCGTTGTCGTGGTGCAGGATGATGCATCGCTGTGAGTTACATTTTCAAAGTTCGGCGATGACTTTTGGTAAACAAACTGTGGTATACCACTCTGCATTAACCGTTATACGATCTTCAAGTGCAATAGTCGAAACATGGCCGGTTTTTTCCAACGAACGTGGCCACCATCTTTTTTGAAGTGCTTCCAGAACGAACAACTTTAGTCGGATTTGGCTCGTCTTGAAAGACCCAGATTGTAGATTGTTGTTTGGAATTAGGATCGTAGGCATAGATCCTAGATTAGTCACTAGTCACTACTGATGATGTCGTAGACGTGATTTCACTCTCCTCGGTTGAACCTTTGCAGAGTTTTCTTACACCATCTGACGCGGGCCGCCTTGTGATCGTCGGAAAGCAGATGCGGTATCCAACGGCAAACTAGCTTTCTCACACCAAGCGCTTCATGCAAGATCTTCTGAATGGTTGTCCCTGAGATGCCTAATAGAGCCTCTATCTCTCGATACGTCACATGACGATCTTCGAGAATTAGTTGTCCCACAGCAATGATGTTATCTTTAGTGAAGGCAAATTTTGGGCGTACATCGCGAGATTTGTCACTAACACTAGTATTTACACATAGCTGGAATTCTAAATACCAGCGTTCGACAGTCCGCCGACATGGGGCTTCACCACTGAACACAGATGTTAGCTCTTCAAAACACTGAAGCCGTGTAAGGCCTCTTTTAAAGTTGTAGAAAATTATTGCGCGAACATTTTCCTTTCAAAGATTCATTTTCGTACGTAACCTGACAGATTTCAATCGACGCTGTAACTAAACAATAGCATTCATCCTAATACTTTCAACTGTTTTGAGATTTAAAAAATAAACACATTCGAATATAGAACAAGAACAGATCCAAATTCAAAATTGTCGGGAAATATGGAAACGACAGAACTTGAAAGGCATGCCTAGTAACCACGAAACTGTCGTCCACTTTCTGTTCTATCAATAGAAGGTGTATTACAATTACTACATTTTTTTTACTACTATTTTTAATAGGGGGGGGGGAGCCTATTGCCTTCAAAATACATGTTCTAATTTAAAACATAATACAACAGTAAATGAATTTGGAAACGATGGTCATTTCGATGCAAACATTTTCAGTGAATGGTTTTGCAACAGGGGACCGGACTGAGTCAAAAAAATACGATTCCCCCAAATAAGTGGCCCCTCACTTATGATCTTTGACGCGTCTTTTCTTCGTCAATTTTTATTAATTTGATAAAACAAAAAACACGTATCCAATATTTTTCGATAATCTAACTGACGGACTAATTAGAATCATATTTTTTTACATACAAAATTTCTCCTTTATCAGGCATTTCACATCGAATTTCTATTTCCATACCCATCACACTCATCAGCATGTAATAAATGTTAATAATGTACAAGTATAGCGTAGGTAGCCGCGTTCAATGAACGCCTACTGCGAGGAAAATTACGCAAATTCTTTTGCAAAATCATTAATATGAATGAATCAATTAGGTGGAGCAATCAAATATCGTGCGGGAATAACCTTATTATGAAGATGTTGAGGCCACGTAATTTGAGTTTATAATGAAAATCAAAATAACTTGAGGCCAATCTTTCGGTATTAACAGCTTGGTTTCCGTGGCGACCAGAGGAGCTAGTTTTTCGTCATTCTGTATTCCAGAATAATGGTAAATATCCCGTTTTCAATGTTAATGATAAAGTATCTAGAGCTTTTGATCTACTGAGCTATTTGCTATGATAAGTACCAGGTTGGTTATTGTAGATGCAACTGTTTAGATTCTAAACAGCAGCAAAAAAATGGTGTTGGACATTCAACTTTAGAATGCTTAACACCGTAAGTGCCGTGCCGTGTTGGTCGAGCGGTCGCAACGGCGACTATCGAGCTATGTAGCTAAAACTAATAACTCCTGAGGTCCTGGGTGCAATTCCTGGGTCGTTCAAATTGTTGTAGGGTTTTTCCATCACGAGTTTCTCAGTCCTCCGCGGAGTCTGGGTTTATGCCCGGTTGATGGCAAAAGGCTCACCCTCCGTTACAAGAGCACACCTCTGCCTCACCCTTCGGGGATAACAGGCGAGATGGTTTGTCATGTTTTTCAAATAACAGCTTGGTCTTTACCAAGCTGTTTTCGCGGCAGTTTTTCAGCATTTATATCGCCGCAAGACTGTCAAACACAAAATTCAGTGCCTGTTCATCCAAATAATGTTCTCACATAGTTGACTCAATAATGAAACAAACATTCGAGTCTGATGATTGAAAGATAAACAATTGGGAACTGCAAACACATCATGCACACACCCTGTCTATTTACGGATTAGTCTCCCGGGAACACAGGAGCGCAACACAGCGATAATACAAGGTAATTTAGTAAGTACCTATGTTAAACTGCATACGACATACAACAATCTGTATCAGTTTCAGGAGATTAGGATAAAGAGTTAATTTTAAAACTGTAAGGTATCTCGCACTTCGTGCACTTTTTCATACAGAAACGATGCAAACTAAACGCGGCCGCAATACAGTCGTAATATTGTCGCTGTCTGATTACAGACATCAGCCTTGATGTGCTGATGTCTGTAATCAGACAGCGTCTGTACTAGAATCTGTCAAATTTCTTTAATAGATTTTCAACTATTAGCTAAAGCACCTTCGCTTACGTTACCACGATTCCATATATCCTAAAAGGGAACTTAATTATGGGAGAAACTAAACTTAGATTAACTTTTATGTACATCTGTAATATTAATTTACTTGGGAACAATACAGAGTAATTGATAATTCGATCGAACAACGAAAAAGCCATAGAGTAAGAAAAAGTTTTTAAAAGCGCATGTGTCTCCGATGAGGTCCGAGCACAGAGATCGTAGGTTACAGGGCAAGCGCTGCGCTTGCCGGAAACCTTACTTCCTTACAATTTGTTCTTCACTCTTCGTTCCCCTGATATCGTCCGAAACAGTTTCTGTCGCACGTAGCAAATGCGACTACAGCGCGATAACAGAGATGCTGAAAAGCGTTCAGTAAACGCGCGACAGTATCTATACAAAAGTCGCAATAAGCGAACACCCTAAGCACCGTTTCATTGCAGCGAGAATTTAAATTATGCATAACACGCTCCCAAAATAAAGTGCCGTATGCTGCATCCATTAACACTACTACTAAAATGAATGGCATAGACGTTGTTTGACCATGTAACTGTTTGATCACCTGAGGCTCGCTAGTATCGCGGGAGGCGCTCCGGGCGTCGAGGGTCCCGCGATGACCTCCGGCCACCGTAGACGCGGGCCTGTGGACGGTGAGTGATGGGCTAACTCGCCGTCCGTCCGTCTCACGACGAAAACAGGCCGTGTCGACGGCGCGTTCGTGTTCCACGCGCGCCTCAAAGAGATGTCAGCAACATGGGAGGGGCCCGAAAGGGCCGACGCCTGTCGGGGCCGCGGGTAGTCCAACGGTTATCGCGGCCTCGACATAGAGGGCGAAGAAGGAACATGGGTGGTTTTTAGTCAGTAGAAGTCTGACACTCCCTTTCGCTCTGCCCAAGAGCGGGAGGGGTTATTCGATGATTTTACACCCACCAAAAAAAAAAAAAAAAAAAAAAAAGGCTCGCTAGTATTCCACATAGTGTGAATATATTGAATTGGACACGCATCTATCGTTAGCTTTTTACTTTCCGAATATAATGGGCTGAAGTTTAAGTAAGGATAACAGAAACCTCTCTGGGATATTTCATAAACAACAGCGTTTCACGTCGCTTTTCCATTTAATCGCAGAAAAATATATTCCCTATTTTCTTTTCATTTTCTATCAAAGCCAAGTAAAAGCATCTGAAAATTGGTAGCTGGATACATATGTATATTGTATATGCAATTCAGTACATATGAATGGTGTATTTAAAATGTAATAGAGTCGTATTCAGGCGCAAGCATGAGTTTAATCAGGCGACGTATATACCGGCACACGGGCGACGCGGACCCCGTGAACTACAATTACTGACACCGACTCACAGAATATACACAGTATAGAAAATATTCATATTTTTCTGTGCTCTTTTAGGGTTCCGTAGTCCTTTATAGTTTCGCCATGCCCGCCTGTCTGGCCGTCCGCACTATATCTCAAAGACTCCTAGTACTACTAAGCTGTAATTTGGCATGAATATATGTATAAATGAGTTACGCCGACAAAGTGCCAAAGCAAAATATTGAATTTTTTTTAAGGGTATTTCCTGTACACATTAAAGTTGGGGTTTTTTTTCTCGCAAAGTCCTTTGTGTGGGATGTTGTTGGATAGGTCTTTAAAAAATATTGCGAGTTAGTTCAAACAGTTTTTCGATGAAGGGATTCGTAGTGTATGTCTAAAAACTGCAAATGTAAGTTTGTTTTATTTTTACAATCAAAATCATCGTTCGGAGGCAGGTAGGTAGGTAGGGTGGTTAATCAGTTTAGTATAAGTTCACATATTTTGTTGGGCAACTGCGGAACCCTACATTGTGCATGGTCCGACATGCACTTGGCCGGGTTTTTGTTAAATCTATCTGTTCTTATTCCATGTTAGATAAACGTCTGGTATAGAATCATTACATCATCATTATTTGCCGTTATCCCAATAAATGAAGGGTCGGCGCAGAATGTTTTTTTTTATTCCATACTTCTCTATTATTCTTCATCTGATGAGACACCTCCCTTCCCTTTTTTTTGGCGGGTGGAAAATCATCAAATTAATAACCCCTCCCGCTCTTGGGCAGAGCGAAACGAAGTGTCAGACTTCTACTGACTAAAAACCCCCAATGTTCCTTCTTAGCCCTTTATGTCGAGGCCACAGTATCTTTGTGACCTTCTCCCTTGCCAAACCATCTTTTACACAGTATATCGTCTGTCTGGTGTAATATATGAACCAGAAATAAACGGTCGCATGAACACCTTAACAGACAATATTTTTCCAAGAATCTGTTGTTCACTCTCTTGCCGTCATCCGTCTTCCCCTACGCGTAGATTTATATTCCATAGCTTTTTCGCAGAATTTTCTCAAAGTACTTCCGTTAAACGATAAAAAAACATGTAAAAAAAATTGTATAAACTTAAAAGAGTAATAAAATCATCTCCAATCATTCCCCATTTTCTTTTGTGTTTTCATATAATAACTTGCTGAAAAGACCGTCTTATAATGTATCCGGCCCTTTTAGGGTCATGATGTATTGCTACCAAAATAAGACGTCATTATATTTAAAGTACCATTATCATATTATTAAATTAACTGACTTGGTCGCGATGCTGGCTTGTTAAGGCAAATTTTAGCTATTCTTACCCCATTAAGGGCAGGGGTACCATTTCTAATAAGTCCCTTTTTAATGAGGTTTTAGTATAATGTATATTAATTTGGTGGCTGTGCATCTTAATAAGTATTATTATTTCTGTTTTATACGCATGTCTACATTATTCAGTCATAAAGCAAAGACATTTAAAAACCCCAGCTGTAACTTTTTATGTTATGTTACTGTACAATGATGAGATAGGGTATTTTTGCCTCGTACAAGACCTATTTCGTTCGTCTTATTTTTTGCTCTGTGTTTACTTTTGATATCATTTTGTTTTAAGGTAAAAACCATTTTTGTCCTGTTAAGTAAACACTTTTTCATTCTTTAAAAAAATAAAATATTGTACTACCGATATTCGTACTCTGTGAGTCTCTGTGTCGCATTTTCCTGAGATGTTCGCAATTTTCGAGGGTGGCAGTGAAGGTTCACATTAACCGTTTAACCACAGTGCTCTTGCAATCACGAAATTCATCCCGGTCTCCACATCGCGCCGAACAAATGAATAATTAAAATATTCATCACCATTGTCACCCCTCCGTGTGTCTAGATTTGGTAATCAGTGCACACATTGCATTGGATTGTAAGGTTCATTATGTAAAGGTAGCACTTCATTGATCGTGATTTGGGATAAAATAACAACTGTCTTAAAGGAAGTGTCGTCCATTCTCACAACAAAACATGATAACACGCCATTTTTTGGGGTGTGGGAAATCATCAAATGACTCCTCTCGCTCTGGGCAGAGCGGTAGAGAGCGTCAGACTTCTACTGACTAAAAACCACCCATGTTCCTTCGTAGCCTTTGTATCGAGGTCGCGGTATCTCTTTCTAACAACCCGCAGCCCTGACGGGATGATAACACGCCTGTTATCTATGTACCTACTAAAACCCCCACATTTAGTCAGTTATGTATAAGTTGAATGTTATACGAGCATAAATATTGCCATCAACTGGGCACAAATCCAGACTCCATGGGTGTTACTGAGAAATTCCAGATGGAAACACCCAATAACACTTTTTCCGACTCGGGTATCATCGACCCCAGGACCTCATGTTCAGCCACTCGGCCAACGAGGCAGTGGCTATATTTATTCATCGTACTTCAAAAATGTTTGGCTTGATGATTATTAATCGGTGATTTATTACCATAGGTCCTTTATTTAATGCACAAAATTGTGACAAAACCTTCTTGTACCTAACCTTCTTGTTCTAATTAACATGCTCCAATAATCCGACGTACAAGCAATAGGTATAACATCAATTCTATACAAATTACGTACTCGTACATTGTTCTCTTTCAAAGTACTTTTTGTTATTGTTGCCTCAACAAAAGCCATATCGCACTCTCACAATAAAACTGTAAAGAGCTATTACTTTTAACGCTTTTTCCCATTTTATTGGCAGTATTTTAAAAATGTTTTGACTCTGCGAAAAGATTAAACGATCTGATTGATGTGACTAAAACAATTGCGATGTAGTTCGATGAGTTTATAGCTTATAGCTAGGTGTCGACTATTATAAAAGACTGCTTTAATCGAACGCGAAGCCATGCTCGTTCCCATTCAATCTGCTCCATGTTGGTATTGCATTTATATAAAGGGTAGTGCCTGCCCTATTACTCAATGGACGAGTCCAGTCAAACACATAACACGAATAAAAAATCTTTGGATTTTTCTGTTTTGTGGTATTTTTTCACACACCAGTAGTTCATAGACATGTTTTGTGTAGTTTAGAGGGAGGTGATTTTATATATTTTCAGCTGAAAATATTATAATCTACTCTTAGAAAGCTATACGCATTTTAAACGAAAAAAAAATCTTAAACTCGGTCAACTGTTGAAGCTCCGTCGTAAAAAACTGAGCAATAAAGAGAGTTATAAAAGTAAACATTATGATAACTTTTACTGACGGTTACGCTCTTTTTAACTGTTATCGTATTATACGGAGGATGTTTATTTTATGAATTATGTTTTATTTATATTTGATGGCGATGAATACAGCGACTCGTTTCAATACGAAATGTAGCTGAAATATGTGACGTGACAATTGAGTTTGATACTTGTGAAGGGGGTGCGGGTCAGGCTTTTATGCTGATATATCGGGAGTGGAGTGGGGGGGTGGGAATGTAAAAGTTAGCGCAGGGATATCGAGTAATTTCACGATAAATTGCCCAAATTTATCAGTCGGTTGAGCGTGGTACATTTGCTCGCTGTTGGCTGGCTGGTACTGGCCACTCGAATGTCGCTCATCTAGTCGTATGCTCGTCATCGATATCCATCAATAACTGCTGAAGTTTATTGCAGCTTCATTTCATACTAATTGTATCGGTCGTTTATTTAATGAGCAGTCATTTACAGCATCGTACTTAAGTAATTGCAATGTAACATGTTTAATTATGTTGGAACGAGTCATGCTTTATTTCTTATTTGTTGTGACACGTTCTGTTTTTAATTGACGCCATCATTCCGAAATGATGGGCCATTACTTGAATGTTCCAAATGAAACATTATGTAAGAAAACTCGTTAATTCATATCTTTCGTACGTATTAAAACGTACAATCACGAGCAAAAACAAATTAAAATGCAAATGCTTGCCATAACTGGGTAGGTTCTATGTCAGTGTATGTTTCTTCAAAAGACCATCTCGGTGATTCATCTGCATTATCCTCATACCAAGATTATGTCAGAACCTAAAAATAGACTACGACTTCTGAGTTCGTTCCGGCTGTTTCTTCTCAGAGTATAGTCACCTACACTCCGCATTGGGTGGTGAAAGGTTGAAGAAGAAGAAGAAGAAGAAGTCAGGTACGAAACACCGGCAATATATTACCTATTTGCAAAATAAACATGATTTAAAATAATATGTAAACACTTAGCCAAGTTCAAACGTCAATTTCTCATGAAATTACATCTTTTGATGATTGCAACTTTGAGATATGACATACAAACTAATTTATGATAAAATGGGATGAAAATTAAATCAATACAGTAAACGAAAATTACTAGAGATGTCAACTTATTGGACGGGGTCGCTTGGGCCAGGCAGCCCTGTGCCGTAAAGGGTATTAGGAGGAACACGGATGGGATTTTTTAGTCAGTATGAGCCTGACACTTCCGTTCTGCTCAACCCGGCCCGAGAAGAATCATTTGATGATGTACCATCATCTAAAAAAACAAAATTTGCTTCTAACCATTGGCAAGTGGATAAATATTGCTGCTGCTGCCTGTACTTACAACGCTTACTAAAAGTGGGCTTTTGTCTTAACAAATATCTGCGGAAACCGCCTACTTAACGATCAAGAGATTCGAACTTCCAACACTTAATCAAACTTCCAAACGACAAACAATCGGGAAGCATTATTCCTTGTCATCCTAATTATTGTAGAAAGAGACCAATTTATCCATGACTGTACGATAGAGGGAGATAAAATGTGCTTTAAATAAACCCATTAAGGAGTTTATTTGCTTGTGAGAATAATACCGCGGCGCTGCAGTTTATGAAGCGGTCGAGTTGCTTATCTTTATGAATATCTAATAAGGCACGTAGATAGAACCATTCAGGCGAAAAGCGGCGCGGTATAAAATGCATTGCACTCAATAATAACAGGAAAATGGGTTCTCTTGGGATTTTGATATACGAGTATAGGTAAGATAAGTACCTACCTAAATAGACAGAATATGCCTCATATATCAAGTACGTTTGTGCATAGATTATAATATTATTAAGCATGAGGTTCTGGATTCGATTCTCAGAGTGGGCAAAGTGTTATTGGGTTTTTTCATCAGGCATTTCTCTGTAGCAGTCACGGGGTCTGGATTTGCGCCCGCTTTATGGCAAAAGGCTCGCCCCCTATTTCATGGAACCTAAACATTACTGGCGAAATATGAGTATACATTTCGCTCTCTCCTTCTCCCTGCCTAACCCTTCGGGAATAACAGGTGTGATGTTATCAGCTCATGGTCTAGATTTGTGCCCGGTTAATAGCAGCAGGGTCGAAACCTACTAAATAAGACTAGTCTGAGTATATCCCTGCATGACCTTATACGGGTAGGTATCTATGAATTCATTCACAACATCCGAATACCGACTGGGTACTTGTATCAATGGAAAGGGTCACTTAAAGATATCCATTATCTTTGATTGCTCCGGTTACTGGGTCGAATGTAGACACTGCCAGTGAAGGCAGTTGGTTGAAGAGCATTTCCAGAGAGGTCCAGTAGCCTAGTTTTTTTAAAAATGAATGTTACTCGTAGATTTGCTCTTTCCATTTTAAGTCAGACACTTATGATCAATAACTCTATAACCGAACTCTTCTAAAGACTAGGCTAAAATCTTCAGAGATGTTTAGAATAAAGTTAAAAAGCATAACTTGCACTTCTTTACTTATTTAATACGGCAAGCAGCGCCACAGTAGTGAGTATTAAAATGTTGATAACAAACGATGTACACACGGCGACACATCTAGGTATACATTTTTAGTACAAAACTGCCTTTTTTGGCAGGTGAGAAATCATCAAATGACTCCACCCGCTCTGGGCAGAGTGGTAATAGGGAGTGTCAGACTTCTGCTGACTAAAAACT
Source organism: Diarsia rubi (assembly GCA_932274075.1). Classification (NCBI taxonomy): domain Eukaryota; kingdom Metazoa; phylum Arthropoda; class Insecta; order Lepidoptera; family Noctuidae; genus Diarsia; species Diarsia rubi. The sequence continues at coordinate 10,190,320 of OW026433.1, read as the reverse complement.
CCCCATGTTCCTTCGTAGCCCTTTGTGTCTAGGCCGCGACATCTCTTTCGAACAACCCGTAGCCCCGACGGGCGTCGGCCCTTGAATGTTGCTGACATCTCTTTGAGGCACGCGTGGAACACAAACGCGCCGTCGACACGGCCTGTCGTCGTCGTCATAAGACGGACGGACGATGAGCTAGCCAATCACTCGCCGTCCACAGGCCCGGTACAAAACTGCGTCACTTTGTGTAGATGCGCACAATGAGACATTTGCAAAAACTCGTTTTGTATAGCTAGATAGAATCGTCGTGTGTACAACCCCCAATCTTAACTACCTATTTACGTGAAACTTATGTGTGAACAGAATAAAACTTTCTAAATATGTTATAGTGGAAACTTTTTATCAATTTAACTGTTTTTCTCATAATAAAGTACTTTTAAAACACAATATTTTCCTTTCACAAATTTCATATTCACAGCGATATCATCGACTCGCTTCGCTGAATATTCCGCTAGCATTTACCAGCGTCAACATTAGAAATGCAACATCACGTGCGCATCGCTTTCATTGCGTCACCGTGTACCGCGGCATGAACCAGCTGCGGTAATATCGCCCGATTTCAATAAATAATGCACCTGATATCACATAATACCCTGGTTCTAGTCACGCGTAGTATGACCACCAAAGAAACGGGTTTTATCGTCGGGACAATGGGCAAATTGACAGATAGTAGAAAGATTTCTATCGTCGTCAACAAGGGTGTGTGCAATATTTCAATTTAATCGGTTGTGGGAACTGGTTTGAAAATCACTTGCCAGATTGGGCAAATATGAAAAAAAATCTATGGATCTCGTTTTGTTCCGGCTAATCTCTGAAACGGCTGGACCGATTTTGATGGGATAGAAATAGGCAGATAGCTGATGTTATAAGGAATAACGGAAAAAACGGCGAGTGAAACCACAGGACCGGTTCTGACGACCAATCAAGCTTTACAAAACAGTTTCTTTAGTAACAGGAACTCTACAAAGCAACACCATGTTGTACTAGAAATGTAAAGTCTGATGTGTTACCGAGTACCTATTAAGTACAAGTTATCAAAGATGTGAGCATGTTGCAACTATCGCAATAATGCTCTCTGGAACTTTTGATTGAAATCGTATCGCACTCCACGATGAATTTTGACCAAACAACTAGGTAACTAATACCCTGCGAGACCCCCATCAACTATGCTGAAGTCGGCTGTAAGTCTAACTGGATTCAACTGTATACCAGTATTTCACAAATAGCTACCTATCTGACCTCCTCAACTCAGTTAATGTAGGATAATACAATACCTGTTAGTAAGACTGGTTGATAACTTGAAGGTTCTAACTACTCGTAATGATGAACAAATGACAGGCTGATCAATATCGTTGCAAGATCCAAGATAGTTAAATTGCTCCACTGAAACTTCATCGTCCCGTCGCTTTTCTGGTGGTCACCACTGTTGATACTGACTTTTAGGCGTTGCACTGGTTTAGGATTAGTATGACAGGCTTGTCTCGAGATCAAAATAAGGGTTCCTTGTTGACTACGAAACCCTAAAAAATCTGGGACCAACGTCATAGCGTGCGTCCCGCCCGAGGCATAGGTTCCAACCACGGACAGAAGTCGACATGCCTAACTTAACCATCGATCGACCAACTCTTAACTTATATCCCTATAGAGTGGTAAGTGGGTAGGAACGGTCCGCGGGTCATACGAGCACGTTTAATTGATTCGAGTCCCGCGAGATAAGCGCACGCTCCACCGCCCGGACCCCTTTGTTTTAAAAATGAAGACTTTACCCGGTTTACTGGGACTCTGTAAACAAGCGACCCTTTTTTTGGCAATAAAGCTTTTAGGAATGTGAATATTCCGCCCCACCGGAAATTTTGTGAATTTAATAAACGGGCAAATAGAATTTATTTGTTTTGCCTTGATATTACCTAAACATTGTCATGTAAATGTTTATTTAGGTGTTTAAAATTGATGTTTTGAACAAAATTTATTACGGTCTACTTGATTTCTAAGAAATGACACCGCCTTCGTGCTTATTTTAGACTTCAAAACAATCTGTTTTCCCATTCTTTACGTCATTTGTGTCGCATTTTATAAAGCCTATTTCTTTTTAGGTCGGTAAATATTGAATGGAACCCCAAAATGTGGCACAACAGTGGTATTGACTTTCAAGTCTTGTTTATTTGCCCCACTAAATACTACAATCGCCATTCATCAACAAAATACACAACTCGTATATTTATTTGGAACACGTTCACGTCACGCTACCACGACGTGACCCATTTTATTTATTCGACAGCCATAGTTATACATAAACAATTTCCAATTCCAAAGGGCAAAATTCGATTATGGCGGGATAAAGCGACAAGCCGCCGTTCGAGGTAAATAGAACGTGGAGTGTCACGCTACAGTTATTAATACAGTGACTACGTACGTAGCTCTGCCATTTGAATATTATACTCGCAGTTCGTAGGCACTCGTAGCAGACGTAGCTACATTTTCGTAGCGATGGAGACTGGTTTGTATTTCGCTAGCCTGGCGTAATATAGTAATCTACTGTAATAAATAAAAGCGACTACTTAGATCATCCAAGATGTTATACGACGGCTTCTACTAAATCCTCCCATTATCCATTAGTGCCGCTTTACGTACCAAAAAAATAGCTAAAATGCTTACGAAATCCTAATGAGGAGATTAACTAGGGCTTAGTTTTTTCCTGAAATCTTTCTTTTTTTCAATCTGCTAAGGAAAATCTCTTGGTCTATCCTGTGATAGATAAGGTTGCGTTGTCTTTATAGCGCCATAAAGTAGTTATTGCTCGGAGGCGATAACAGGCGATTTATAACACTTAAGCGCTCGCTGGGTGGCCCGCTGAGGGTACCGGCCCTTCTTTTACACACTTTATTTTCACACATTTATATCGTTCGCTCTTTCCAAGTTTTTGTTTACTGCGGTGCGTTGAAAAAGTGCGTACTTCGAGATAAGTTTTAACATGAAAACAGAAAATTTTGTTTCGCACAATAGCTGCTATTATATTTTTGTCTCCAGGCACTTCTTGAGCTTAACTTAGGGATATTATCTTCAAACGTAGGTACTTTGGAGCTGTCCTTTAGCCCCACAGAAGACTGGTATAATAGAGAGCTTGCACCCTGTACTTACCCGATACTAGTGGGCTACAATTTTTTTTTTGTTTTTAAATGTTTTTTATTGTTTTTATAAGAAAAATTTAAAAACGTATGAAGTTTGTTTACAAATAAATAAAGGTAATAATAATATTAATGTATATTCACAAAAAAAATATGTAAATTTTTTACAGTTTCAGTGCTTAATGTAAAGTAAAAGTAGCTAGTTTTATTAGGCTCATGTTGTCTCTTTAGCTAGCAAACGCCTGTACATCATGGTGATTTTGTTACGACGATAAAAAACAGAAATCGACAACTGAAATGAATATTTGACCATTACGAAAATATAATGAATCGTTACGTAATTTACAGGATTTCCATTTCAAAATACAGTCATCGCGAATGAAGACAAATGTCGTTATTTTTTCCATTTTACCATAATTACGTGGGCTCTGTTGACTACGCTCATGCTTCTATTTCAATTAAGTCGTTTAGCTGGCCCTAATGTCAAAGTGGGTGAGAATACTGACAACCGGCGCTCATTGTTGAAGCTGGGAACGGACGTAAAGTTAAATTGTATTGCTGTGTGACGACGCAAATTAAAATAGCTCTGAAATAATGACGCGTTCTTCTTTATTAATAAATAGAATCTGTTCAATTTGTATGTAGTAGAAAAAAGTCATCATCTACCTAGCCTTTGTAGTATAAGTATTTTATATAAATCATGAATAGTGGAAAAGATGATTAGGTACTTTCGGGATAATAGGAAAGTAAATACTTTTTTTTTAGGCTGATGGGAAATTATCAAATGACCCGCTCTTGGGCAGAGCAAAAGGGAGTGTCAGACTTCTACTGACTAAAAACTACCCATGTTCCTTCTCCGCCGCGGTATCTCTTACAACATCCCGCAGCCCGAGGTAAGTAAATACCTGACACTGTAATCAGGACGTAAGTTGCTTACCTGCTATATTCCAGCAGGTAGGTACCCAAATATATCTGAACAAAATAACTATGGAAAGCAAAAAACATGAAAAAACACACACTATACTGGAAACGCTGAAAATCCTAAATAATTATTGTCAGTTTTCCAGTTTGGTGTGAAATATTTACTGTTTTATACAACTCTATAATTACAGTAACAAATCTTTATAATTACTTGGGTCCATACGTCCCTCAGAAGGTAATATAATCTCCCACCGCCTAGCAATTATTCGCTGGCAACCCAAGTTCCAACATAAGCTTAATGGCCATGTGATATCCAACTGCAATTACTTTCATTATTATATGTGTAGCAGTTATAAAGTTGGAGCCTACAAATATGGGTTTACTGCTCTTGTTAAGCTGTTTAGTTTCGGGTGCAAACATTGTACTTTCCTGAACTGTTGTTTAAACAGACATGAAGATGGATGCTACGAGTACTGGATTTAAAATGTTTCAGTTAAAGTGAAAGTTCTGTCATTTAACCCTTTCCGAATTTCGTCAATTTAAGACAAACATTAAGTCATAACATAAGTCAAGTAACAACCTCGTTAGATGCTGCAGAATAGGACCTGCGTAGGTGATACCCGCCTAACAAACTTGTACCTAATAGTCCAGATTTTAAACCAGTGGTTAAATCCAAACTCCCTACTTAGCAACAATATTAATATGTTTAGAGCGAGCGTCAAGAAAACTGCATTCCGTCTTATAATGCAATCCGCTTTGAATTCGTTCAAGTTTATATCCAGCATCCTGTAGGTAATCGTGGTCGTGATCAAATTAATTAAAACACGCGCCCCTTCCTGAATGTTAAGTAGAAGACATTTCCCATAGGGATAATGACTTAGAACCTATCTATGGAAATATGCGGTAAGTATGAACTTGAAAGTTAAATCGCATTATTTCCTTATTTTCCACATAACATCACGCCTCTAATCCCCGAAGGGTTTGGCAGAGGTGTAGGTACCCATTAGTACACCCACATTTATTATTATAGTCCAACTTAGGTACCTTGCGTCCAAAAAATATAATAATATTCCACAACTACAACAACCCATCGTCAAGGTTAAGGAACCAAATCACTTCATAAACCATAGGTAGGTGTCATCATCACAAGCCTACAGCATGCAGTCAAAAATAAAAAATTAAATTTAAAAAAACAGGTCTACTCAAAAGCACGCAAAATTTGGCAAAGCCCGTAAATATCATCATCATCACCCTGCCTGCCCTTATCCCATTCTATTTGGGGTCGGCACGTTTTCTTCTTCCATTCTCCTATGTCAATGATCACGGCATCATTTAAATATGTATCTTACTACCGCACTCAAAGAGCTACTTATTGCCTTCATTCGCGATGACTGTATTTTGAAATGGAAATCCTTCTGTGAATTACGTAACGTTTTATTATATTTTAGTAATGGTCAAATATTCATTTCAGTTGTCGATTTCTGTTTTTTATCGTCGTAACAAAATCACCATGATGTACAGGCGTTTGCTAGCTAAGGAGACAACATGAGCCTAATAAAACTAAGTAGCTACTTTTAGTTTACATTAAGCACTGAAACTGTAAAAAATGTACATTTTTTTTTGTGAATATACATTAATATTATTATTACCTTTATTTATTTGTAAACAAACTTCATACATTTTTAAATATTTCTTAAAACAATAAAAAACATTAAAAATCATAAAAAATTGTAGCCCACTGGTATCGGGTACAGGGTGCAATCCCACCACACACACAGCATCACCTTGTTGCGAGTTAACCCGGGTTTCGCCACAGTCTGCCTTTGACCACGACCTTTTTCGCACGTTCTTGTCGTACGTAATCCACTTTTCATCACCAGTTATCAGCTTCTTCAAAAATGGTTCGGTTTCATAACGTCGTAATAAAGAATCACAAATGAGTACCTACACGGGTCATTAGGTTTCTTTCAGTGAGCTCATGAGGTACCCAAATATCGAGCTTTTTTGTGCACCCAGTTTTTTTCAAATGCGCCAAAACTGTTTTATGGTCAATTCCTAGTTCTTTAGCTACGTCGTAACTACTGATATCTTGCTCCACTTTTTCAAAAATGGCATCCATTTCATTCGTAATAGGGCGACCAGAGCGACGTGCATCTTTGACATCAAAATTACCGGATTGAAAACGCTTAAACCAAATGTGTGCTACCCTCACTGACACTGCACTAGGTCCATAAACATCGCAATTTTTTTTCGCGGCTTGCGTTGCATTTTTACTTTTTTTGTAGTAAAATTTTAAAATGTATCGAATTTCTTCATTAGATTCATTCATCTTGACGGTACAAAAAACAAAAGAAAATCACACATTTTCATAATTTGAATTTGGAATTATGTTCTTTAAAATTTTAAACTTTCTGTTATGAATGAGGATTTACTCCGAAGGCATAAACTTTTTGATACACATATATGTCACTTTGTCAACAACTCTGGTTACTAAGCTAGATATTAGCCCAAAATAATTATATTTTACGTGTTTTTACAAGACCAAATCTTTTATTCACATCTCAACAGGTTATGGGCCCAGGTGCGTAAAAAAACGACCTTTAATGTGCTACGGTGAATAAAAGTATGGGTAAGCAGATTTTTTTTTGTAAATCGAAAATTAATTATAAAAAAAGTTGAAGAAACTTACGTCATGGCTGCGACTATAAAAAATAATCCATTTACTGGAGAAAACTATGATACGTGGAAGATTCAGATGCGTGCGATTCTGAAGAAGAACGATTTGTGGGAATATGTATCCGGGATACTACCACGACCGCCTCGCTCCGATCCAAAATATTCCGAATGGATTAAAATGGATGGAAGAGCTGAATCGGACATTTTATTAGCCATCAGTCCAAGTGAATTAAGTTCTCTGGATGGCTTAGAAAGCTCAAAAGCTGTATGGGACAAGTTGATGTCCATGTATCAGTCGAGAGGACCTGCGAGAAAAGCCTCGTTGTTAAATAAACTTGTATTTACACGTATGCAGGAAGAAGATGACCTGCGGAAGCACATCTCTGATTTCTTTGATGCCGTAAAGAAGTTGAAGGAAATCGGTTTGGTAGTTATAGACGAACTACTGGCCATTTTACTGCTTTACAGTTTGCCAGACTCCTTTGCCATGTTCCGAACGGCAATGGAATCGCGAGACGATCTACCTACAACTGAAGTGTTGAAAGTGAAGATTCTCGAAGACCACGAAGGTCGCAAATCTCAAGTGGTGGACCAGGGAGCTATGCTTGTCAGACGTACCAAAAGACGTACCAATCAGATGAAAAAGTCAAATGAAGATCAAGCCTCTACGATTAAATGCTATCGTTGTGGTCGTCGTGGGCATTTTGCAAGAGAGTGCATAGTGAAGAATATACATAAAGGAAAAGAAAGTGCACAAAACCTGGATCGATCAAATGGTAATAGTGATCGTGTGTCCATGTCGACGAGAACCACTGAAGAAGTGATGTTGAGCGCACAAGGAAAAAATGTATGGTGCATTGATAGTGGTTGCACGGGACATATGTGCAACGAAAGGAGTTTGCTAAAAGAATTCAAGGAAATGGATTCTGAACTGAATTTGGCTAATAATGAGAAAACCAATATTAGTGGAACCGGGAAGGTAAATATTTCGGTAGATACAGGCAGTGAAATCCGAAAACTAAGCATTGAAAAAGTGTTCTATGTATCGGATCTGCGAACAAACCTACTTTCAGTGGCGAAAATGACTGATTATGGATATGAAGTTCATTTTAGAAAGAAGGATGCTATTGTTGTAACAGACAATAAAGTGCTTATGCGTGCCGATCGTATAGGAAATTTATACCACGTACGTATGAATGAAAATGATGTTTATAATGTTGAAGTCAAGAAACCCATAGTTAAATGGCATGAACGTCTGGGGCACTTGAACGAACGTGACTTAAAAGCTATGGCGAAAAGCGGGCTTGTTCACGGAATGATGCTGGATGGTGGATACATGTCGGAGTGCGCGATATGTAGTAGCGAGAAGCAGACCTGCAAACCATTTCCAAAGGGTAACGCAGATCGTACCAGCGAATTATTGGAAATAGTACATACGGATGTATGTGGCCCCATAAGACATGAATCTTTTTCAGGTAAGAGATATTTCGTTACGTTCATAGACGATAAATCTCGATGGTGCGAAGTTTATTTTGTACGTAATAAAAATGACGTGCTAAAAAATTTTAAAAAAAATGTTTTCAAGAATATAAAGCTGAGGTGGAAAACTTCACTGGGAAGATTAAGTATTTACAATCAGATAATGGGCGAGAATACATGAACAAAGAATTTGAAGATTTTCTGAAAAAGAATGGTATTGTTAGAAGGTTGTCGGTTCCTACACCGCAGCAGAACGGGGTAGCGGAGAGGAAAAACAGAACGCTAACCGAAATGGCACGTTGCATGATGCGACAAGCCGGAAGCCCTCCTAGATTTTGGGCAGAAGCAGTTAACACTGCGAATTATATTCGGAATCGATGTCCGACTGTGGCTTTGAAGAGTGAGATGCCGTTCACTGTATAGAAAGAAAAGAAGCCTACTGTTATATACATGCAAACTTTTGGATCGAAGGTATATTATAAAAACAAAGGCGCGAACAAAGTCAAAGGGAAGTTTGACTCAGTTTCCGAAGAGGGAATTTTCTTGGGGTATGACAGGCAATCCAAAGCATATCGGATCCAAAATCCAAATACAAGAAAAATAGTCGTGACTCGCGATGTAAATTTCATGAATGAGATGGCATTCGGGCGTGAAGAATATAAAGATATACTTGATGAAGAAGAGAGTATTGATGACAAGAATGTGACAGTTCAGGTAGGTACATACGCCTAAAGTCAATCATGAAAATAGAGAAGAGCAGAAAGACTAATGTTTGTTTGGGCATTGAATTCACTCGTGATGCAGAGAATAGAGTGTACATGAACCAAAGTGTGTATTTAGATAAAGTTTTAGAACGCTTTGGAATGTCCGAATGTAAATCTGCAAGGACCCCCTATCGATGTAAAAGTAAAGTTACAGAAACCTGAGTGCGTTAATGAGGATGTTATGAGTACACATTCTTACCAAAGCTTGATAGGTGCCTTAATGTATCTTGCTGTATCGACAAGACCAGATATAGCGTACCTATGCTGTAAATTATTTAAGTCAATTTAATAGTAATTACGGTATTGAGCATTGGAAGGCGGCAAAACGCGTGTTGAGATATTTAAAAGGCACATAAAATTTTGGCTTAGTCTATGAGAGGACAGGCAAACCGTTGTATGGTGTGGTTGATGCTGATTGGGGATCAAACGCTATCGACCACAAGTCTTATTCTGGTTTTGCATTTATTTTAGCAGGTGCCCCTATAAACTGGGAGGCACGAAAGCAACGGTCTATAGCTTTGTCCAGTACGGAAGCAGAATACATGGCACTTCCGGAAGCTACCAAAGAAGCTATTTATCTGCGTGATATGTTGAATAATGTTGATGTTAAGTGTGAATGTGTGACATTATTCGACGACAGTCAGAGTGCAATTAAGCTTGCTCAGAGTAGGTGCTATCACGCACGAACCAAACATATTGATGTGAGACACCACTTCATTCGAGATATGTTGGAACGAGGCGTGATTGATCTGAAGTATATGAGTACAGACAAAATGCCAGCAGATGTTTTGACCAAGGGTTTGAATGGGACAAAACATCACGAATGCTTGCGTAGCTTGGGCATGACGACATGATTGTGAAGATGAAAAGGTAAGAAGCTTATGACTTCGAGGGGAGGTGTTATGAATGAGGATTTACTCCGAAGGGATAAACTTTTTGATACACATATATGTCACTTTGTCAACAACTCTGGTTACTAAGCTAGATATTAGCCCAATATATATTTTACGTGTTTTTACAAGACCAAATCTTTTATTCACATCACACATCAACACTTTCAATGATACCAAAGCCAGCCAGATACAAATATAATAGCCAAAGAGATTTTATTACAAGTTCATACATACTATAATGCGAAAAGACTTTTTCCCCAACCATAATATATAAATAAAAAGATAAGTCCTGCCTGACTCATCAACGCCCAGCCTAAACCCTTGAACCTAGAAAGCTGAAATTTTGCACAGCGGTTCCCTTTAAAATGTAGACAAGGAATAAGGAAGGATTTTTCGAAATTCAACCCGTAAGGGAGTTAAATAGGGGATGAAAGTTTGTATGAAAAATCTTATTCCTTCAGTTATTATACTTGAAACTTGGCACAAATAAATTATAAAGTAAATTATAAAGTTTGTCACTTTATTTTTCCCAAACTACTCCCTAAGGGGGGATTGGGGGTTGTCAAAGTTTGTATGGAAGAATGTTCGATGAACTCGAAACTCAGTATGTATGCTTGAATAACGTGTATCGGGGTTTTTCAAAAATCGGCCCCTATCGGGTTAAAACGGGATAGTAATTTTGCCAGGGGAGGGTTTTATCGCGGGACTTGATTAACTCGAACATTGGTGTATGAGTCAAGGATACAAATGAAACAATGGAAGCATCACAAAAGATTTTTTAACATCCCTGTGGGACTGAAAACAGGCAATACAGTTTATATGAAAAATCTTATTTGAAACTTGACACAAATATATGCCTATGTAATAAAGTTTGTCATAAAGGGGTTGGGGGGGGGTTAACGGGGATTATTTACGGAACTATATTTTTCTAATTCTCACAGGATAGGAAATAAAGAGGATTTTCTCATTGTTTATCTAGGTTAACCAATGGGGTACTTTTAATCAAGGTAGTACGTTACCGTTGGATATTTTCCGACATCCACGCGAGTGAAGCGTGCGGGCAAAAGCTAGTACTTTCAATAAAGTTCATTTTTAACTCTGCAGTGTCAAAGTTTACAAAGTTCGTTTGCAACAAAACCTAAACTGCATTGAAGACATCAATGTAACGTAGCAGTTTTAAACTTTAATTTATTAATGATAAAAGCTAGCGGATAGGTACATTTTGGTCAAGCCTCGTAACTAACCATCAACTCATCATTTACAAGATTATGACTTACTGCGATGACGATGATACATCACAATTTTTTTAAACCTCATGCTTTATTACAAACCTGTTGCGCCATCTAGTTGGACAACAATGAACCGTGTACTGGCAAGTCGCAACTGAACGTTCGTGCGTGTTATTTTGTATTTTGAGTTGACTACAGGGTCGTTACACAGCCGACATTCGAAAAAAAATATTGAACAATAAAGTCGACTCTTAGTATTCATTACATATTCGATTTATTATTCATACTTTCATTCGGTTGAGTCGTTCCGCATTTTTCTGTGCGGTATTTTACCGTCGCTAAACATGTTCCGTTCGATTTTTCACGAAATTCATCTACCTATTTATTTCATATTCGACTTTGTAGCCTGGCTGTGTCTTATCATACCGACCTGTATGTGTGTAGCCCCACATATACCAGACTAAAACACATAAAATGATTCTGCAAGTAGATTGTGTTGTGGTTGAATTTCAAATACAAAAAAAATACAAATTAGTAACCACAAATTACCATTAGCTGTACATGGCAGCACGGTTCTGTAAGACTCATTAATTTTATGGGATTATGCAATTTGTTAAATTCCATTTTCAATATGCATGAAATAAAAAACAGCATTACCAGAATAATATTTTCAAACATTTATTATTTTATTATTTGTACAAAAGACTAATGTTTATATAAAATAAGTTATTAATAAATATCTATTGGTGGTGGTCCTCCAAACATAAGGTTCCATGACACTGGATGAATAAGTTGTGAGTTAAAGTCTGGGTTTTTAAACAGCGGAACAATAGCGTTGAGGTATTGCACCATTTCATATGCATCTGGTATGTTGTCTCCCTCGGATACAAATTTGTACAGAACTAAGCATGGAACAGACTTCTCCTTGATGATTTCAAACAGTAGAGATGCAAACCCTCCTCCAAGTATTTTAACAGCCTCGCCTGTAGATTCATGTTCTACCCAATCTAAGGTTCTTAGATGACTTGTGTGAGCACATAACTCATTGATCGCATATCGGAATGGAGATGTCATTATATGCTTCCTCTCATGAGCGAAACTACTGGTTAGAATTATTATATCCTTTATATTCTCACCTTTAAATTTATCCACCACTTCAGTCAGGAATTTCTTTCCGTACTTAGTAACTAGTGGTGCTCTTAAAAGCAGAATAATAACTTTTCTATCAGCACATTGATAAAGTTCACAGGAACCAGATAAATCGTTTGAATCCATTTTGTAAGGATCATATCCCAATATGGGTATAAGGGCAGGACTATAGACAAATCCAATCTTTCTCATGTTTAAAGAAGAAATAACTAAATCACAAGCTAGTTGTCCAACATTTCCAACCGCCACACTTGGTATAATAAGAGTGTAACTACTCAAATCACAGTCTGTTAACATCTTCCAATGATTAATTTGAGCCATTATTAACAATACTACGAATTATCTGTTTTCTGGTAAACAAACGAGTTAGAATTGAAGAGCGATGAACGAGCCACAAAAATAATCGCAAATAACAGAAAATAACCACTACTCATGTAGTTAGTGAGGTTCTGACAGTTTAAAATTTTATCGACAACATCGATTAATTTTGCGTTTTCAAAGAGGTATACTACGATCTGAGAATTCTGAGAAGTTTTACCCGTACAGAAATAATCGCATTCCTCTATGGTTCAACACAAAAGAGGACCGGTACGTTCGAGTGGGTATTAAGGTGGAAGCTCACATCTGGCCCGCGAAATTCTAATTTTCTTACGTTTTTGGCAATTTGCAGGCCAGTGCTTGGTTGTATGTTTATGAAAATTTGATTTGCGACTGTAAGACGTATGAAGTTACCGAATTATAACCATCAAAATTATCAATACAACCCTCCAAGTTCATTTTCATGTCAAGATTGATTTTTGCATGTAAAAGTCATTCTTTAGTAATTTAGTCGTCGTTCTTTAGTAGTTAGTAATTTTGATGGTTATAACCCAGTTTTTTTCAAATGCGCCAAAACTGTTTTATGGTCAATTCCTAGTTCTTTAGCTACGTCGTAACTACTGATATCTTGCTCCACTTTTTCAAAAATGGCATCCATTTCATTCGTAATAGGGCGACCAGAGCGACGTGCATCTTTGACATCAAAATTACCGGATTGAAAACGCTTAAACCAAATGTGTGCTACCCTCACTGACACTGCACTAGGTCCATAAACATCGCAATTTTTTTTCGCGGCTTGCGTTGCATTTTTACTTTTTTTGTAGTAAAATTTTAAAATGTATCGAATTTCTTCATTAGATTCATTCATCTTGACGGTACAAAAAACAAAAGAAAATCACACATTTTCATAATTTGAATTTGGAATTATGTTCTTTAAAATTTTAAACTTTCTGTTATGAATGAGGATTTACTCCGAAGGCATAAACTTTTTGATACACATATATGTCACTTTGTCAACAACTCTGGTTACTAAGCTAGATATTAGCCCAAAATAATTATATTTTACGTGTTTTTACAAGACCAAATCTTTTATTCACATCTCAACAGGTTATGGGCCCAGGTGCGTAAAAAAACGACCTTTAATGTGCTACGGTGAATAAAAGTATGGGTAAGCAGATTTTTTTTTGTAAATCGAAAATTAATTATAAAAAAAGTTGAAGAAACTTACGTCATGGCTGCGACTATAAAAAATAATCCATTTACTGGAGAAAACTATGATACGTGGAAGATTCAGATGCGTGCGATTCTGAAGAAGAACGATTTGTGGGAATATGTATCCGGGATACTACCACGACCGCCTCGCTCCGATCCAAAATATTCCGAATGGATTAAAATGGATGGAAGAGCTGAATCGGACATTTTATTAGCCATCAGTCCAAGTGAATTAAGTTCTCTGGATGGCTTAGAAAGCTCAAAAGCTGTATGGGACAAGTTGATGTCCATGTATCAGTCGAGAGGACCTGCGAGAAAAGCCTCGTTGTTAAATAAACTTGTATTTACACGTATGCAGGAAGAAGATGACCTGCGGAAGCACATCTCTGATTTCTTTGATGCCGTAAAGAAGTTGAAGGAAATCGGTTTGGTAGTTATAGACGAACTACTGGCCATTTTACTGCTTTACAGTTTGCCAGACTCCTTTGCCATGTTCCGAACGGCAATGGAATCGCGAGACGATCTACCTACAACTGAAGTGTTGAAAGTGAAGATTCTCGAAGACCACGAAGGTCGCAAATCTCAAGTGGTGGACCAGGGAGCTATGCTTGTCAGACGTACCAAAAGACGTACCAATCAGATGAAAAAGTCAAATGAAGATCAAGCCTCTACGATTAAATGCTATCGTTGTGGTCGTCGTGGGCATTTTGCAAGAGAGTGCATAGTGAAGAATATACATAAAGGAAAAGAAAGTGCACAAAACCTGGATCGATCAAATGGTAATAGTGATCGTGTGTCCATGTCGACGAGAACCACTGAAGAAGTGATGTTGAGCGCACAAGGAAAAAATGTATGGTGCATTGATAGTGGTTGCACGGGACATATGTGCAACGAAAGGAGTTTGCTAAAAGAATTCAAGGAAATGGATTCTGAACTGAATTTGGCTAATAATGAGAAAACCAATATTAGTGGAACCGGGAAGGTAAATATTTCGGTAGATACAGGCAGTGAAATCCGAAAACTAAGCATTGAAAAAGTGTTCTATGTATCGGATCTGCGAACAAACCTACTTTCAGTGGCGAAAATGACTGATTATGGATATGAAGTTCATTTTAGAAAGAAGGATGCTATTGTTGTAACAGACAATAAAGTGCTTATGCGTGCCGATCGTATAGGAAATTTATACCACGTACGTATGAATGAAAATGATGTTTATAATGTTGAAGTCAAGAAACCCATAGTTAAATGGCATGAACGTCTGGGGCACTTGAACGAACGTGACTTAAAAGCTATGGCGAAAAGCGGGCTTGTTCACGGAATGATGCTGGATGGTGGATACATGTCGGAGTGCGCGATATGTAGTAGCGAGAAGCAGACCTGCAAACCATTTCCAAAGGGTAACGCAGATCGTACCAGCGAATTATTGGAAATAGTACATACGGATGTATGTGGCCCCATAAGACATGAATCTTTTTCAGGTAAGAGATATTTCGTTACGTTCATAGACGATAAATCTCGATGGTGCGAAGTTTATTTTGTACGTAATAAAAATGACGTGCTAAAAAATTTTAAAAAAAATGTTTTCAAGAATATAAAGCTGAGGTGGAAAACTTCACTGGGAAGATTAAGTATTTACAATCAGATAATGGGCGAGAATACATGAACAAAGAATTTGAAGATTTTCTGAAAAAGAATGGTATTGTTAGAAGGTTGTCGGTTCCTACACCGCAGCAGAACGGGGTAGCGGAGAGGAAAAACAGAACGCTAACCGAAATGGCACGTTGCATGATGCGACAAGCCGGAAGCCCTCCTAGATTTTGGGCAGAAGCAGTTAACACTGCGAATTATATTCGGAATCGATGTCCGACTGTGGCTTTGAAGAGTGAGATGCCGTTCACTGTATAGAAAGAAAAGAAGCCTACTGTTATATACATGCAAACTTTTGGATCGAAGGTATATTATAAAAACAAAGGCGCGAACAAAGTCAAAGGGAAGTTTGACTCAGTTTCCGAAGAGGGAATTTTCTTGGGGTATGACAGGCAATCCAAAGCATATCGGATCCAAAATCCAAATACAAGAAAAATAGTCGTGACTCGCGATGTAAATTTCATGAATGAGATGGCATTCGGGCGTGAAGAATATAAAGATATACTTGATGAAGAAGAGAGTATTGATGACAAGAATGTGACAGTTCAGGTAGGTACATACGCCTAAAGTCAATCATGAAAATAGAGAAGAGCAGAAAGACTAATGTTTGTTTGGGCATTGAATTCACTCGTGATGCAGAGAATAGAGTGTACATGAACCAAAGTGTGTATTTAGATAAAGTTTTAGAACGCTTTGGAATGTCCGAATGTAAATCTGCAAGGACCCCCTATCGATGTAAAAGTAAAGTTACAGAAACCTGAGTGCGTTAATGAGGATGTTATGAGTACACATTCTTACCAAAGCTTGATAGGTGCCTTAATGTATCTTGCTGTATCGACAAGACCAGATATAGCGTACCTATGCTGTAAATTATTTAAGTCAATTTAATAGTAATTACGGTATTGAGCATTGGAAGGCGGCAAAACGCGTGTTGAGATATTTAAAAGGCACATAAAATTTTGGCTTAGTCTATGAGAGGACAGGCAAACCGTTGTATGGTGTGGTTGATGCTGATTGGGGATCAAACGCTATCGACCACAAGTCTTATTCTGGTTTTGCATTTATTTTAGCAGGTGCCCCTATAAACTGGGAGGCACGAAAGCAACGGTCTATAGCTTTGTCCAGTACGGAAGCAGAATACATGGCACTTCCGGAAGCTACCAAAGAAGCTATTTATCTGCGTGATATGTTGAATAATGTTGATGTTAAGTGTGAATGTGTGACATTATTCGACGACAGTCAGAGTGCAATTAAGCTTGCTCAGAGTAGGTGCTATCACGCACGAACCAAACATATTGATGTGAGACACCACTTCATTCGAGATATGTTGGAACGAGGCGTGATTGATCTGAAGTATATGAGTACAGACAAAATGCCAGCAGATGTTTTGACCAAGGGTTTGAATGGGACAAAACATCACGAATGCTTGCGTAGCTTGGGCATGACGACATGATTGTGAAGATGAAAAGGTAAGAAGCTTATGACTTCGAGGGGAGGTGTTATGAATGAGGATTTACTCCGAAGGGATAAACTTTTTGATACACATATATGTCACTTTGTCAACAACTCTGGTTACTAAGCTAGATATTAGCCCAATATATATTTTACGTGTTTTTACAAGACCAAATCTTTTATTCACATCACACATCAACACTTTCAATGATACCAAAGCCAGCCAGATACAAATATAATAGCCAAAGAGATTTTATTACAAGTTCATACATACTATAATGCGAAAAGACTTTTTCCCCAACCATAATATATAAATAAAAAGATAAGTCCTGCCTGACTCATCAACGCCCAGCCTAAACCCTTGAACCTAGAAAGCTGAAATTTTGCACAGCGGTTCCCTTTAAAATGTAGACAAGGAATAAGGAAGGATTTTTCGAAATTCAACCCGTAAGGGAGTTAAATAGGGGATGAAAGTTTGTATGAAAAATCTTATTCCTTCAGTTATTATACTTGAAACTTGGCACAAATAAATTATAAAGTAAATTATAAAGTTTGTCACTTTATTTTTCCCAAACTACTCCCTAAGGGGGGATTGGGGGTTGTCAAAGTTTGTATGGAAGAATGTTCGATGAACTCGAAACTCAGTATGTAGGTATGCTTGAATAACGTGTATCGGGGTTTTTCAAAAATCGGCCCCTATCGGGTTAAAACGGGATAGTAATTTTGCCAGGGGAGGGTTTTATCGCGGGACTTGATTAACTCGAACATTGGTGTATGAGTCAAGGATACAAATGAAACAATGGAAGCATCACAAAAGATTTTTTAACATCCCTGTGGGACTGAAAACAGGCAATACAGTTTATATGAAAAATCTTATTTGAAACTTGACACAAATATATGCCTATGTAATAAAGTTTGTCATAAAGGGGTTGGGGGGGGGTTAACGGGGATTATTTACGGAACTATATTTTTCTAATTCTCACAGGATAGGAAATAAAGAGGATTTTCTCATTGTTTATCTAGGTTAACCAATGGGGTACTTTTAATCAAGGTAGTACGTTACCGTTGGATATTTTCCGACATTCACGCGAGTGAAGCGTGCGGGCAAAAGCTAGTACTTTCAATAAAGTTCATTTTTAACTCTGCAGTGTCAAAGTTTACAAAGTTCGTTTGCAACAAAACCTAAACTGCATTGAAGACATCAATGTAACGTAGCAGTTTTAAACTTTAATTTATTAATGATAAAAGCTAGCGGATAGGTACATTTTGGTCAAGCCTCGTAACTAACCATCAACTCATCATTTACAAGATTATGACTTACTGCGATGACGATGATACATCACAATTTTTTTAAACCTCATGCTTTATTACAAACCTGTTGCGCCATCTAGTTGGACAACAATGAACCGTGTACTGGCAAGTCGCAACTGAACGTTCGTGCGTGTTATTTTGTATTTTGAGTTGACTACAGGGTCGTTACACAGCCGACATTCGAAAAAAAATATTGAACAATAAAGTCGACTCTTAGTATTCATTACATATTCGATTTATTATTCATACTTTCATTCGGTTGAGTCGTTCCGCATTTTTCTGTGCGGTATTTTACCGTCGCTAAACATGTTCCGTTCGATTTTTCACGAAATTCATCTACCTATTTATTTCATATTCGACTTTGTAGCCTGGCTGTGTCTTATCATACCGACCTGTATGTGTGTAGCCCCACATATACCAGACTAAAACACATAAAATGATTCTGCAAGTAGATTGTGTTGTGGTTGAATTTCAAATACAAAAAAAATACAAATTAGTAACCACAAATTACCATTAGCTGTACATGGCAGCACGGTTCTGTAAGACTCATTAATTTTATGGGATTATGCAATTTGTTAAATTCCATTTTCAATATGCATGAAATAAAAAACAGCATTACCAGAATAATATTTTCAAACATTTATTATTTTATTATTTGTACAAAAGACTAATGTTTATATAAAATAAGTTATTAATAAATATCTATTGGTGGTGGTCCTCCAAACATAAGGTTCCATGACACTGGATGAATAAGTTGTGAGTTAAAGTCTGGGTTTTTAAACAGCGGAACAATAGCGTTGAGGTATTGCACCATTTCATATGCATCTGGTATGTTGTCTCCCTCGGATACAAATTTGTACAGAACTAAGCATGGAACAGACTTCTCCTTGATGATTTCAAACAGTAGAGATGCAAACCCTCCTCCAAGTATTTTAACAGCCTCGCCTGTAGATTCATGTTCTACCCAATCTAAGGTTCTTAGATGACTTGTGTGAGCACATAACTCATTGATCGCATATCGGAATGGAGATGTCATTATATGCTTCCTCTCATGAGCGAAACTACTGGTTAGAATTATTATATCCTTTATATTCTCACCTTTAAATTTATCCACCACTTCAGTCAGGAATTTCTTTCCGTACTTAGTAACTAGTGGTGCTCTTAAAAGCAGAATAATAACTTTTCTATCAGCACATTGATAAAGTTCACAGGAACCAGATAAATCGTTTGAATCCATTTTGTAAGGATCATATCCCAATATGGGTATAAGGGCAGGACTATAGACAAATCCAATCTTTCTCATGTTTAAAGAAGAAATAACTAAATCACAAGCTAGTTGTCCAACATTTCCAACCGCCACACTTGGTATAATAAGAGTGTAACTACTCAAATCACAGTCTGTTAACATCTTCCAATGATTAATTTGAGCCATTATTAACAATACTACGAATTATCTGTTTTCTGGTAAACAAACGAGTTAGAATTGAAGAGCGATGAACGAGCCACAAAAATAATCGCAAATAACAGAAAATAACCACTACTCATGTAGTTAGTGAGGTTCTGACAGTTTAAAATTTTATCGACAACATCGATTAATTTTGCGTTTTCAAAGAGGTATACTACGATCTGAGAATTCTGAGAAGTTTTACCCGTACAGAAATAATCGCATTCCTCTATGGTTCAACACAAAAGAGGACCGGTACGTTCGAGTGGGTATTAAGGTGGAAGCTCACATCTGGCCCGCGAAATTCTAATTTTCTTACGTTTTTGGCAATTTGCAGGCCAGTGCTTGGTTGTATGTTTATGAAAATTTGATTTGCGACTGTAAGACGTATGAAGTTACCGAATTATAACCATCAAAATTATCAATACAACCCTCCAAGTTCATTTTCATGTCAAGATTGATTTTTGCATGTAAAAGTCATTCTTTAGTAATTTAGTCGTCGTTCTTTAGTAGTTAGTAATTTTGATGGTTATAATTCGGTAACTTCATACGTCTTACAGTCGCAAATCAAATTTTCATAAACATACAACCAAGCACTGGCCTGCAAATTGCCAAAAACGTAAGAAAATTAGAATTTCGCGGGCCAGATGTGAGCTTCCACCTTAATTAACGACTATTTTCAGTGAATTATTATACACGCATGGTTATGATAAGTACTATTGTTTCTTTCATATTAGCTCTTAGTTATTTTGGTTAATTTCTTGTAAAAAGTAATAACATTACAAATCCGTTCACTTAGAATTTATTCAGAGCATTCGTTGAATAATTTATTATAATAGATATAACTTAAAAAAAAACTGTAATAATATACCCAAAAATGAATAAAACTTACAGTTGAAACTACTTGAAACGTTGAAATCAGTGATTGATTGAAAAAAATAGCTTAGCTTGGCAATACTCAACAATTGTTCACGTTTTTCTATCTAATATAATCTGTGCACGTTTCTTTCTCTCGTTTACTCGTTTCTCTCCAATGAAAATTATTTATTCCTCTGTTGTCAGACATAATCCTTAATTGGAACCATATTTTTAAGAAAGCTGCAAATAAAATAATAAACAAAATAGTTTGTGTAAAAGTGCCCCCATTCCCTGTCATATCCACTGATTATGGTTGAAACACAATTGGTTAAGGATCCACAGTTAGAAAACTTCATCCTCGCTGAAACGCAGAAGCAACGTTTCCAGGTGAATATTACATTAATCATAGTTGTGTCACCTACTAGCTAGGGTGCCTGTAAAATGCTACGGTCAATGAGAAGATGGCCTCACTGTCGAGCTTGCATGCAATATCACAAGTCACAGGTCGTCAATTCGTCATCGACCTTTGACCGAACCTTGCTCAGTTTTATTGAATTAATATACTCTATTGTTTAATAATTAACACATTCGTAAGAAGGTAAAAAGAAAGCAGCACTTAAAGTAGAATACTACTACTACTTGTAGTAGAGTTATAGTAGAATTTTAATATTATTATCTCCTAAGCCATTGAACCTTGAGTTCAGAATGGTAGCAACCATTGATAAAATTTGAATTTAATCAAGGTTTGGTATATTTATGTAATTTAGAAGCCAAATGTGCATTAAAAATACTACATACACATTTATGTTTTATAATTAAAATGAATTAATACACATACATAATGGTATTATGTTATACTTTGCAGGTTCTCGTTCACGGGCTGACAGACACATGCTGGGATACTTGTATGGGTAGTCCCTCAAGCCGCTTGGACTCCAAAACTGAGGTGTGCATCATGAACTGTGTGGAAAGGTTCATTGATGCTACAACATTTATCACCAAGCGTCTTATGAACACAACTAAGTACCGTTCTGACGCTCCTCTTATTTTCCAATAAATTAAGCATACAGCAAAAAGTAAACATATTAATTAAGCAACATGTTAGACGGCATTAAGGACTTCTTGCGTCGTCACAAGAGGAAGTTTATTGTGACGGGTGCTGTTTTTGGTGGACTTTACTTATTAACAAGCTATGCCCAAAGAAAATTACGAGAATGGCAGGAAAAAGAAGCCAAAAGATTCTTTGAAATGACTCGTAAAAAACGACACTTTGAGAGCACAGAACGCACATGTAATCAAACCATTTTATCACTTTCGAAAATTGTGACAGAAAGCATTCTAGGTGTTTTAAACACAGAAGAAATAGTTCAAAAATTGCAAGAGAATCCAGACAACAAACTAGCCTTATGGGAGCAGTTGAAAATTATGATATTTACAAGGATATGTGTCCTTGTGTATGCACTGAGTATATTACAAGTGATACTACGAGTGCAACTTAACATAATTGGTGGCTATCTGTACAGAGATTCAGTCCATGAGGAGGATTCCCTGATAGATGGAGATTTACAGGCCAAGTACTTGTCTTTATGTCACCACTTTGTAGATGGAGGGGTTGAAGACTTGGTAAAACAGATAGAGAATGTTGTAAAGAAGATTGTTGAACCTGTATCTTTGAAGAAGAAGATGACACTACAGGAGGTGGAGCAAATATTCTGGTCAATACAAACTGCTTTGTGCACAGACATCACAGATGGTGACCCAGTGAAAAAGATGGTGCACTACTTAATAGGCCATGCAGAGGTCAGTGGAGCAAAATTTGACACTATTGTAAAAGAGACTATGGACATTTTAGAAAGTGATGAAGTCAGGTCCATTGCTATGACATCAGTGAGTCGCAGCTTCTCTTCTGTAACTGATGAAATAGCCAACTTATTTGTAACTAAATCAGCACCACCAATTACCAAGAATCATTTGGAATTAAATGTTGATCATGTAATCACAAACGGAGCCTTGAAGCTCGGAGCAACTCCTGACTCTTTTGTAGATGTTAATAAGGTAGAGATACACTTTGTAAAACTGCTGCCTGTTATAAATGAACTCATCACAAAGAACACTTGCAAGGGTAACACAAACATTCCAGATCTATTGACACAGCAACTTACTTTAAATGATAAATTAAAACTTTTAGGTGCAAACATATATGAAGTATTTAGTAGCGCCTAGGCTACAGGCTTATATATATAAATTACCAATATAATGAATGGTATGTAAATAATTTGGTTAATACTGTCTTAGCCAGCCACTGTATGCACCGTGTAATGTTGAGACAGAAATAGTGTCACATATTATTTATTTCAAGTTGAGGTATTGTGGTAGATAAGCTTTTTGTATTTCTTGCATTTTGGGAACAGTAATAAAAGTCTTATTAATTATACATTTTTGTTTAATGTTACATCCCACGGAAATCCTCTGCACTGCCAATAAATCATTTATTTCTATGATCTACTCGTAAGTCGGTGGTCGACGATAAATATGGTTTGATCACACAGGTATGGGTGAATTTCAGCAGTCTCGTCTCATGATACTTCATACTGCGGGTCCTGTTCCACCAAACGGAAAACCACCTCGCACTTTTGATGTCACTGAATAAAGGGCTGTATTTGTATTATTCCTAAGAATAAAATGCGACGCAGACGTAGCGTCCGCCTCGCGCGTGTCGGAGGATGCCCGAGCGCACAATTTTATTCTTAGAAGGCATTTATGATACAGTTCTTTATAAATTATTATAGATGTGTACGTACTGAAGAATCGGTCAGGTCTGGTTCATAATTTCGACGGTCAGGATGGAACGTTTTTGATACAGCGACAATCGATGTACGATTGTCGCTGTATCAAAAACGTTCCATCGACGGGTTAATGAATCGACAGTACCATAAATCGATGGTACGCTCCATCGAGAGTACAAATCGACGGTACGCTACATCGATAGTACACGTTACAGCGACAACCGATGTAGTCTCCGTCGATATGAACCAGACCAGTATCGGTCAGTGACCGTATTTTATACGGTCGTGGACGAATCGACAATCTTGATCGGGCATTTTCTTAGCGGTAGATTGTGTACATGCTCGCTGGGAAACCAGGTATGAAAATTATATTCATTCATCATATACGAAGCAGGGGTAGGCGTATAATATAACATCTACAACATGTGCATACATGAAGAAATTGTGAAAATCACTAAGCGATACTTGAAAATATTGACATTGTTATCATCATCATTTATTTGTACCTGACAGGCCTACATAAGCGGGCTGATTGCCACCAGCATGAACGATTAGAGTTCAAGCGCCTATGTTTCTTTAATCATTATCGATAAACATCACGCTGCAGCCAGTAGGTAAGAAGTAGGACCTATACTACTACGGTCTCAGAGAAATTAGAAAAAAATTGAGAGTATCAAACAAAAATCTCACTGGGTAGAGTCTTCCACCTGGACATGAATTGTCATGGCTGACCTGGAAAATACCTGGACCTGTCTAAAGGTCAGTCAAGTCGGAAGAAAGAAGGAAAATCTGTTCAGGTGTGGAGATTCATAGACGACTCTGTCCTGGAATGTAAATGAGCTGTTATGCCATACACGATTGGACCCTTAACTTCGCGTCCTGCCTGGAGAAATGAGTGAGAGACGCTGTTGAAAGTGCTAAATGTTACTCTGATTTTTAATATAGATTTTCATCGGCCCACTTCTAAGAAAAGCTGCTTCTAAGAGAGCTGCGGCCACCGTGCGACCCGAAGTACTTAAGTATGGGACAAGGCATGCAATTTTCTCTTTGTACTGATGAAGACCTAATAGGGATGTTGCCTTTTTGGATACGTATTTTTTATTAAATCAATTCAATAAAAATTGACCCGAATAAAACGCGTCAAAGATTTGATTTGAAGGGTTGTGACGTCACTCACCGGTAAAAAATGTCACACATGTCTTAGAATACAACGTCACACGAGTTTCCAAAGCACTGTATCGTCTTCATTGGTTGTTTACGTGAAAAAACAAACAATATGTGTCCAATATTTTTTGGTTTATCTGACGGAGTAATGAGTTTTTTTTTGTTAACTACCCTATTATGCTTTTTGCTTAGTTCTGCAGTGGTGGCGGCCCTGACTTACGAACAGTAAGTCGTGATCCTCGCATCCATCAGGCAGGCGCATTCCTTTGTGTAATTTATGTCATCACCACTGCATCAAAACGGTGAATCAAAACATAGTGAAGAAACCGGTATATCATAAAACTAAAAAAATCGAAGACATGTGACATCTACCAACCCGCACTGGGCCCGAGTGGTGGATTATAGCCCATCCCTCTCCTAGAGAGGAGGCCTAAGTCCTGCTGTGGGAATATTATAAGTAGGCTGATGATGAAGTTCTGCAGTGACTGACCGTGAGTACGGTTTTATTAGCTATGTAAGTAGTATTTCAAGTATTGATAAGGATAACTTTGAAGGTAAAAGTTTATTGAAAACTGTTTTTATCAACATTTTGAAGCGATAAGCAAACAAGCAATGCGAAGTATTTTGTACGAAAATACACAGGTTCATTTCTTTAAGTATACTATTTACGTTACCTCTACACGCTCGATAATAGCAATTAGGTAAGTAATTAAAATCCAACGAAAACATCGACGCCTTTTGAAAAACCGGGTCGTGGGGCTTTTGGGACCGGTACCGCGGTCCAGGATTCCCCCTAAATAATAATAATTATGTTTTAGTGATAATTCGGGACCACAAATAGGTAAAATAAACAATCTTGTGCCTTTAAAAAGTACAAAAAAACATTAGTTAGACAATAGAACAAATTTTATTAAATGATAAAATATTTCTTTTATTTTAAAAATAGTAGCCCAACTTAGAATGAAACAAAAAAATAAAATATTATGTTTGCATACAAAAGTTTAATTGAAAATTTGCAGTTATTGTAATTGTTATGAATTACTAGGGTATCATAAGTTAATAGGAGAGTAATCATTTCTTTCGGGCTGTCAAGAAATACAGGAGTTAACAGGAGAAATTTAATGTGCTATGTAGTACTAGGGTATCATAAGTTAGTAGGAGATTAATTATTTCTTCAGGGCTGTCACCAAATGCAGGAGTTAACAGGAGTAATGTAATACATATGTTATGTAGTACTAAGGTATCATAAGTTAATAGGAGATTAATCATTTCTTTCGGGCGGTCACCCCGTAGCTAATCTTCAACTGTATCATGACACCCTGGTATAAAGTTCAAAATGTAGTACTTAAAAATAAAATTTGTTCATGAATATTGTACCATTCAACAAGTCTTATAATAATATAATCATCATCAACAGTTATATACATAAGTATACAACATAAAATTTCATGTAATTGTTGTTGTGTTGTTGCTAACTTTACTTTAACATCGTATTTCTTGTGGTCCCGATGTACTACTCCAAATTAATTAATATATTAGGTTCAGGTAGCTTTCGGGACCACGGTCCCGGTCCCAAAAGCCCCACGATCTGAAAAACATGTGCAGGTATAGGACGTATTTGAGAGTGTAATAGAGAATTACCCTGTCTGAGTACCTATGTAATACGTATGCCTGTAGTTATTTAAGTACATAGGACGGTCGGCAACAAGAACAAGTCTCATAAGGGCCCTCTACACATCGGCAGATGCGTCTGCCAGACGACCGCCAACGTCTTCAGATGCATCGGCAGATGTGTGGCCACGATACGACCAGACGTCTGTAGCTCCATCAGTCTGTGTTAAACTTAATACTCGAGAGACGCAACACGTGAGACCGTAGCTGCTGCAGTCGTCCGTCATTTTAAAAATGGCAGACCTTACGTATGTTCGCTACTTTTTAACTGTTTTGTTAAGTCTATATAAATCTCTGCCTGCAATTTGGAAAATTAAATCGAAGGATTATAGAATTTGGGCGGCACGGTTGGCGCAGTGGCTCAAGCAATGGACTGCTGCGCTGCGTGTCGCGGGTTCGATTCCCGCACGGAACAAATATATGTATGACCTACAGATAGTTGTTCCGGGTCTGGGTATTTTGTGTATGTGAGTTTAAATGTTTGTGAACGCACCCACGATACAGGAGAAATTCCAAGTGTGGGGCAAAAAAAAAAAAAAAAAAATTCTTCACTGGGAAGCATTGTTAACAAAGTCGACAATTTCGACAAGTGTGTGGTAGCGCCGTGCGTGTTCAGATTTTTCGTGCGAGAAGCTCGCGCAGGCCGGGACTGTGGTGAAGCATGAGTGTGTGGTAGGCCCATTAGAAGTGAGATGGGCCTATAGATCTTCAGCCGGGCTTTGTCCGGTTTGCCACCCGCCTTCAGAAGTTCGGCCGTAATTTCGTCATCACCCGGTGCCTTGTTGTTTTTGCTGATTCAGAGCCATCCTAATATCGTACAGAATGACATCCGGGATGTATTCGGTATAGTGTCGCATCAGTCTAGCTCTGGGGTCTTTCGCTAGATTTTCAACGGATTGACTAGTTGACGTGTACCTGCAGCTGCCCATAAAAACTCTCGATCTCTCTCAGAAGCTTAGCCTACTGAATACACACTCAAAATTTCATAAAAGTCAGTCAAGCCGTTTCTGAGGACAATGGCAACTAACTGATACTGATACTGTTAGCCTGTGTGATCCCACTGCAGGGCAAAGGCCTCTCTCAACTAACATTGTGTTAAATAGATAGATAGACAGACATATATACAAGAAATGTTCGTTTAGAGGATTAAATAGATAACACCCACTAAAAAGTAGTTTTTCAACTTTCAAATAAATAATTGAGTAGTACCTAATCTAACGAATGTATGCTGAATCATTAATTAAAATTTAAAACGCTTTGTTAAATAGTTATGTCTGGACAGTTCTAAGTAGAGCGGCTCTTGTATTCCGTTATAAATAAATGCAGCTGATCCAACATTACGACATTCGTCCACCGTCGCATCTTATGCAACCGCCAAGATATTTTGATGAATGCGGGATACACCCTGACTCACCGAACACATGTTCTAATATTTCAAACCGAAGAATTTCACTAAGTATCCGATATTGGAATTGCTAGCCGGAACCACGTCGTCTGTAAATTACGAGACGTTTGTGACATAGTTATTAACTGGAACGAATTTATTGTTGTAAGGTTTACGAATACTCTCCGCGCGGTGTCTAGAGATCAAATCCATAACCATGCGAGCGATGCTAGAACAATTGATTTTGATGCCTTGTTTTCACGTAAAGTTGTATCCCCCATCCGTGATTCCGTGGTCGAGTGGTTTAGGCGTTTGCCTTGTGACTTGTGTCATGGGTTCCATTCCCACGGGAAGTATACTTTGTAAAACTTGTTTCCAGTTTGGTTAAGACATTGCAGGTTTTATCATAGAAAGCAGCGGAGGCCCAGTGGTGGCGGCCCCGACTTACGAACAGTAGGTCGTGAGTTCGAACCCAGGCAGGCACATTACTTTGTGTAATTTATTTCATCACCGCTGCTCTCAAAACGTTGAAGGAAAACAACGTGAGGAAACCGGCATGTCTTTGAACCAAAAATTCGAAGACATGTGACATTTACCAATCTGCACTCGGCCCGCGTGGTAGATTATAGCCCATTCCCTCTCAATAAGGGAGGAGGCCTGTGTCCCAGTAGTGGGGACATTAATAGGCTGTAGATGATGATGGTAATGATTGCAGGCTTGAATCACCTGATTTTCTGATAAAAAGATGATTCCGTGCTTCGAAAGGCACGTATATCTATGCCGGTGGTTCCGGGCCGCCAAATGGCGGGCCCCTTCCATATTGCTGACATCTCGTCGTCATAAGACGGACGGACGGTGAGCTAGCCCATTACTCACCGTCACGACGCCCTTGAGGCGGTTAGAAACTGTGACACTAAGGGTGTATATGGGGCATGGGGTCGGTAGACCTTACTGCCATGCTCACACGATAAGAAGAAAAAGAAGATAAAAAAAAATGTGACACATCTAGGTAGGTAATGTAGACCGTATAGTGCACAGATTATAGAGTGAACACAGAATTTTTATATTGCAGATTGCAGTCCTCTCCGAAAATCCGTCAGAAGCCCGTGCCAAATGGGAGTAAGATATGAGTGCAGCACAGTATTGCTATTGCAGTGTTAGCAAGATTATAAACCAGAATTACACGAAACTAATTAATGGTCTACCTACATTTTCAATAACGGGTGCGATAAAGAAAATTGAGCACAACCATGAGAAACAGAGGAAAAAATAAAACAAGATATCCTACGATTACTGATGATAGTACTTCTGACCGTCCTAATAGTTTGGTTCCCGATTTCTCGGGTTAGACCTGCAGCCTGCCTAAGAAAACATCTCATCTTCGACATCTAGATCAAGCTTAGGCACCTTCAAAAACAAGACACCTTTACTAAACTTCGCTAGCCTTAAAAAAGGTCTGAAATCATCCTTGCTTATTTTTACTTGTCAAATTTTCCCAATCAACCTTGAACCTAATTGTTTAGCTATAAAGTTAAAAATCTATTTAAGAAAATTGACAGATTGTAGTAGCTGTATGTATGCCGTCTGTATCTAGAGGCTAGACCTAACAGCCACATAGGGGTTGTTATTAATCACAATGAATATCGATCGTAGCATTGCAGGCCGTTCTATTTCTGTATCCCTCACTATAATGAACCGTCTTGAAAACGAATGAAGTCACAAGTCAGTGTTTGTAAATAATTCAACGTAACCAAACCAAACCGTCACTATCCAAATCGAATTAATGTACAACGGTGATAATGTGTCAAGTTTTGAAAACCTTTGCTGTTAATATTTATTATGATTTCGAAAAATATCCTGACTTGCGTTACCAACACAAGTCAGAATATTTTTTCGATATCATATTTCAGCCATACAGGCTTATAAAATTCAATTTTTCAGATACTTAGGTAATTAGATCAGCTGTTATATCTGCTGCTGGTACTCAGGCGTGTATCTATTCACCCAGCAAATGGGTGTAATGTCGTCATAGACCCGTGAATTGTCGTCCACCGAGTGCGATGGGTGTGTGCAGCGTGTTTGGCTGTCAATGCGGAGTGGATATGCGGCAAGCGACGTGACGCGGCCTGCGCACGCAGCTCCGGCCCGAGACTGCCAATAACCCGCTAGAAGCCGTACCGCGCGCGCTACTCGCTCCTGAACAAAATATCGACGCGTAAACCTTACAACCACCCTGTTAAACTCACGCTGAAAACTGTGCCATAGTTTTAGTGAAAACACTCGCAATACATCACAGGATTTTAGAAAGCCTTCGATCAGTGCAACGCGTTATCGGTTTATCAGTGAACTACACACGGTTTTCATGTAAGTACTATGTTTTAGAATAAAGATTAGCGTATTTGTTTTACGAGATCTGTTTATTTAATTCCATCGTTATCTTGTTGTATAAAATTTAGCTTTGGGCATAACATGACTATTGTTTTTCACGGTGGAAATTTAGTGAAATTATTTATTTCCCTGTTTAGTAAAGATCTCTAAATATTTACTTATAATGACTGCTTACTTGAGTAATACCTAGATATATTATTTGATTAGTGATTTTATTAATGCGATAAGATACGAATTATAAGTTACAATAACTTATTTATCAAAATGTAAACTTGACCTAGGGTGGCTACGTTAAGGCGTCAGATTACGTAAGTTTTTTTATTCTACAAAGGTTTTCACTATATTTTTTCTAATCGAATACTTACCTTGGCGAGAATATTATATTAACTTGGCATAAATAGGTAGGCTGATAAAAATTACCTACCTACTTACATTAAAATTATTCGCTTCATTGCACTCAGACTTATAATATTTTATGGAAAACTGAGAAATGTTATGGAAGCTCTATAATAGTGATCGAAGTACGGACGACAATATTTAAGAATTTATTTGACTTGTTAAAAGATAACGAACTAGAAAAAAAATAGTTTCTAGTATGTTATTTAATTATAATTTACACTATAAAAAAAGAATTAAACAAAGACGCTATAGTAATAAGATAATAAGAATTCTGGTAATTGCTTACTGTGTATTTGTTGTACTTTACTTTTTCTAATTTTCCAAGAAAACGCTGTATATTAAACCAATACATATGTAAATGTGTGAATATCTAGCGGGTGAATTACGTTAATATGGGGTGTCCCTTTTCCGATAATAGTGCTAATTTCGTTCGTTTGCTTTCTTACATCCAAATCTGTGTTAATATACAGAGTGAGTTTTTAAGAGGCGTACATCGCTGGCAGTTTTTATTATTATACATTATTATTATTTATGTTTACTACGTTTTCAAGCAAAATCTAACTTTGTTCTTTCTAGCCTTTCAAGTTTCCGAAGTCATGTGTTAAATTTCGCAGTTGTCATCGATATTTTTTTGATGTTTTGCAAGTAAGTAGTTATATATTTAGGATACCTATGAATTTTCCTTGACGGCCAACAACTTACTGACATGTTGTGTAAATACAGATTGAAGACAACGTACTTACATCTGTAATAATAATGACTGTTGTTATAAAACGCAAGAAGCGCTTATAAAATGTTCAAGGACGAAAAACAATAGGTACCTACACGAAAATATACTTATCTTTTACTTGTGGTTAGTGACTACCCTGGTGTCAGAGTTTTTATCCCGCCCATGGGCCTCTGACTTGACTTAACATGCCATCGAGAAAAGTACATTTTGATACAAGCGGAAAGTTTGTACATTCTTTCTTTCTTTAAAAAAAAACGTAGTTTTAATGTTTTGTAACAAAACATTAAAACTCACATACACAAATACCGGATTGGGGTCGAGAAACGCAATAACAATTTTCCACGTGTATCAAACGACGTTTTCCAATACACTTTTGAAGAAATTAACCAACCAAATCATAGTCTCCTAAAAATTTATGACAAAAATACCTACATTTTTTCTCATCAATTTTTAGACTACGATTTTTTTTTTCCGCGGTTGAAGAAGAAGCAAAGGTATGAAGCCGCTAAACAGACTCACGGGAAAAATATAAAAATCAATTTTTTTTTAAATTATGTACACAAATAAATTTTACTTGTTCAAAAGTAAATAATTGTCTAAAAAAATCATGTTTATTTATAGGATTATTTTTAAAAACATAACATCGACATATATGGCTAATTAGGAACATGTGGTGGTGTGTGGTGGTGGTTTTTAGTCAGTAGAAGTTTAAACAACTTTTCATTACCGTACTCATACTCTGAAAGTAGGTCATAACATGCCTGCGGAGCGGGTTCTCCCTAGGGCCTTTAGGGCCTTTTCTCTTTCAACTTTCTTTTCTTTTTCTTTTTCGCTTTCAACTGACAGCTCAGAAATATGTAGACCAAATTATTAAAAAAAAACTTGGTCTATTTCACATTTTTATTGAACCATGTTCCAACTTTTTATACAGCCACTCAATTACAGCGCGATTTAAAATAAGACAAACTTCTTAAGAATAAAATTATAATAAGACTTTCATATAGTTTAGTATTACTTAGATTTTAACAAAATCTTTGCCATTTTTTTAATGATGCACATGAAAAATACTAGATCTATAGCTGGACGACCAGAGGACAAAAAAAAACAAAATAAGCGGGAAAGCGACAACATCCGATCAACACACATTTTTTCTTTATTTAATAATTTATGTTCTTATTTTCCTCGTATTCGTAATGAAAAGCACAGTGTTTACTATTTACCTCGGGTAAATTATTTATTTAGTCCCTCGAACTATTAGCGCCCTCACTACGTTACGGGCGCCAAACCCCGCCTCGGGACTAAATAAGTAACTTCCACCCCTTGGGTAACAATGTACTATTGCTCTGCCCAAGAGCGGGTTATTTGATGATTTTCCACCCGCCAAAAAAGCCATGCTGGTTTCGTTCATCGGTGAACGAAACCAGCATGGCTTTTGACTTGATTCGGATCAAGTCATCCGAAAAATCAAAGTTGCGTGTTTTAGGTTCGAACTCGGGACCTGTGACTTGGCAGGCCGACGGCCACAACACGAATATCACTGCTTATTTTTAATTACAAATTACACGTAAATTATCCAACGTAAAACTTAATAATTGTTTTAGGGAGATTCTCGTTCATATATTCCACGACTCAAAGTTATCCAATTTTCTGATTTTATCAGGTAAATACATAGGAGGGAGCTAGATGATATAAAGCAAGAGGGTCGTCTGAAGAATTTATATTAGAATATATTTGTTATATCTACTAGTAATCTCTCAATTATTAATTAGGTAAAGTGAATTTCCAATCGTAATTTCTGCCTGGCGAGATTCTCGAAACGCGTCATTAAACTTAAAATTTTGATTAAATACCGTCTACGTCTCTACCTTTTGATAACAATTAAGCACCTCAGTTTTAGGTTAGGCTCAATGAAACGTTTCTGTAGAGCACTCATGCAATTAGCAAGTACTTAGGTACAGGTCGCGCCATGTAAGATAAACGCTGGGGGTCAAGCTGCGCATTAGGTGATTTATCGGTCTATTTGGTGGTATGAGGTAGAAGCGGGGGGGGGGGGGGGCAGACGTACCAATAGCGTACCGGAATAAATGCGATGCGATGCATTTTTGGCGGTACGCTATTGGTCCGTCGTTCTCAAAATACTATCGCGCAGAAAAGTTTTACGAACAATTGAGAAAAATGATTTATGAAGTAAATTGTTTTTTGAAGTGAGGCCGATAATGATATTATTGATAATTTAAAACAATGCATCGAACGTAAAGAAAACAAAATGTTGCGAGTCTAATTGTTTTTAAATGAACACACTTACAACACACACACACACACACACAAAACGTGTTTTAATTCCATTTAATGTTGGTTTATTTAATATAGTTTTCGATGTCAATCTACTAATAAGCAATATAGTTCGAAACTAAAACAATAGGCCTAGTAGTTTTGTGCGCTAGCATACCACCCGCTTTCCCCTCATAGTTCATTTTATGTGGCGCCAACTACAGTTATCTTTCATACCTAATTATAATATGTAACTGTAAACAATGTCAAACCTATTTCTGCGTTACAGTCAGTTGTGTGGGCAATTTAGTTTTTTTCGGGTAAGGGGGCAACTGGCGTCTGGTTCGTGGCCCAAATTACACGGGGTAGAAACAGTAGTGGAAAAGTTGGCCGAATGCGTGGGTCAGAATACTAAGGGGAAAACACATAACCCTCCTTTTGGGCTTCGCCTCAGTCGGGGAAAAAGGTATCACAGTTAAATCGACCCATCGGGATTTTTACGTTTGATCTAAAGTCCGTATACAGGGTGTAAAGTAACCCTTCACACATACGTCAACCAAGCATTCTGTACATCAAACTAAGTACCCCTACACAAAAATTTTTGCTGGGAAACGACTTTTTTTTTTGTGGTGAAAAATCGCATTATACGGTAAAACTCAATGTTGCACTCTTGAAACATTGTGCTAGTGGGTGCTTTAAATAGTAAAGGGGCTATGAAAGTAATTTAAGTAAAGTTATAACCTGAAAAACTGGTATTTACAAAAACAGCTGTGCAAAATTTGGAACTTTGACCCCCAATATCTCCGTAACTAAGGGGTTCCCAGGTATGGTCTAGAACCAAAAAATGATCGCAGTGGTTGGGAGAACAAGTGCCCTTCGTTTGCGTTAAGGGTACTTTTACACCCTATATTCCCAATTGACAACATTTCATATTTTTAACTTGTGAGTATTATTAAGTAATATAAAAGCAAATCCAAAACTAGGACACCCATATTTTTTTATTTTTTCGAAATTATGTACTTTTCATTCGTAATTTTAAGTTTCAAATTCGGCGCGTTCTAAAAAGACGTAAGCGCCAAATGACGTCATTCTTACGGTGAAATGGCGATATAACCTTTGCTTTACTGTGACACGACAAAAAAAATTGAAAAGTGTCACACTTGTCTTGTCGTTGTCACTTTGGCAGCTTGTCATACTCGTTGGCGCAGGCTGGTACAAAACAATATTTTGGTTCCTATAATGGCGTATATGTTTCTTTGGGATCCATTTTATTGGGGAAATATCAATCAAAAGTTGATAATACTAACAGTAAGCGTGTCGAGTTTGAAAAATAAATTGTTCAATTTTATGAAAAATGTAAACTTCAGTGACATTCAACATTGACAAATTGATGTCTTGTTTGACATTATTGTTTTCATAAAAAATATTGAATGCTTAGGCAAAGATAGCTACACCATTCTGTCGTATACATATATGACGTCATCACATGTTTTTTGGTTTTAATTTTTTTTCTCAGAAATAAAGGAATCAAAAAATAAATAAAATACATGTATGAACTCAGGATACGAAAATAAAGAAATGGTATTTTTATTTTAAGATGGTGTCAGTTTTGAAAGTTGTGAATTTCACCCCAAATTGTTTAGGTAAGAATTTATTGGTGTTAAAAGATTTTTCAGGAATTTCACTATTGAATTTCCATGTAATAGGACACGAATACAACGATTTGTGCCCGGTTGGTGACATTTGGCTCGCCCCCAATTACTACATGGAACTTAAATATAACTGGAGTAATGTGGGTTCCCTAATGGGTACACCTTTGCCTAACCAATTGGGAATCACAAGCGTGATGTTATGCTACGTAAGAATTTATATCTCACACCTCCTAGGCAGAGTGGAATAATAGGTACTTATCTGATCGTCGTGTTTCTAATATAATTTTATTATGAAATGTGGGTACATACTGCAAGTGTAACGATAAGAAATCGATAAAACTACAGTCGAGCATGTAGCAGCAATTTTACTCGAAGACTTCTTAATTTTATGTCAAGAATATTATTTTTGTCCTTACTTATTTACCCGACTGCGGCGAAGCTCAAAAGGATGGTGTGTTTAACTTGTATGTGTATATATGTCTGTTTCTTTGTTCCCTCATAACTGCTGAACGGATAAAGGGATTTGAATAATATATATGCATTCGCATTGATGACGCGAGTATCACTGGCAACAAAAAAAAAACTGCGGGTTTTGAGGGCCATTTCGCGCCATTGGTCTCGGCCGCCAAATGTCTGTCGACCTACCATGTCAGAGGCCCTTGAGGCGGTTTAGAAACTCTGACACTAGGGTGTGTGGGGTCGTTAGACCTTACTGCCCACACGATAAGCAGAAGACCTTCTCTAAAACTGGTAGGTAGATAAACTGGCTCAATTAAAACCAAGGACAGAATATTTTTTATAAAAAAAAAACATTGAACTTTAACTTTATTCTGCAGATAAGCTTAAAAATACTGCATTAAGTTGGCCTGCAGTACCTATATTTCAAGGATTTAGTAGTAGAGCCTATTATATTCTACTATTTTGGGTTTAACTTCCAGTGCTGTAAAATGACCTTCACAACCTATTTGGCAAAGGTCGAGATTGCCACAATTAGGTACCTACCGATTTTCGAGCTTCGAACATTCTATGATAAACCCATTTCATTCAAAAGAGATTCAAGGGTTTATGGATCCCGTCGGGGCTGCGGGTTGATCGAAAGAGATATCGCGTCCTGAACACGAAGGACTTAGAAGGGACATGGTTCGTTTTTAGTCAATAGAAGTCTGCCGAGTTAAAGGGGAAAATATACAAGTCCGTGTAGACCTGTCGTACTGTATGGATCGGAATGTTGGTCTGTGAAGAAGATGGATGAAATAGATTGCATGTAGCTGAGATGAGAGTGTTGTGGTGGATGTGTGGTGTGACAAGAATTGATAAGGTAACGAGCGAGTACATATTAGAGGAAGTGTAAAAGTGGCGGCAGTTACAGAAAAGTTGAAAGGGAATCGAATGTCGTGGTATGGACATATTATGAGGAGGGACGAATCGCATGTGACTGATATAAATGTGATGGATATAAATGTTGATGGATAGAGTGGGAGAGGAAGGCCAAAGAAATCTTTTCTTTGGCCTTCCTCTCCCACTCTGATGGGTTGTGTGAGGAATGATATGAATGAGAAAGGAGTGAATGCCACTGTGACGTCTAACGTGGTACGAAGCAACTTTGAATCTACTGCTATCATCTGGATTCCTTATGAAGTAAATTATTCTCAGTTGCTGGAAAAGATTCAAAATAAATTTACCCGATATCTGTACTTTAGGCAGTTTGGGGTCTACCCTTTCTACCCGCTTATGTATCCAGCTCTCTTATAGGGATGGTTGACTACTATAAGTTGGAAGTAAGGCGCAACTTCGCTCTAGTTAAAAATGTATTTATGGTTTTTCGGGGGATGCTAAATAATCCACAAATATTGGAATCGTTAGGATTGCTTGTTCCAGAGAGGAGACTACGACTGGGACCGAGAGAAGGGCTATTTAAAGTTCCGTCCACCCGTACTAACTTATTAAAGTTTGCACCGGTAGGTATTTCGTGCAATGTGAACATTAAAAATAGTGTCTCTCGGCGTTTAGATTATATGATTTCTTGCTCTTTGGCGGAATTCCAGAACGTGACACTGTTGTTGTCGTTGTTGTTGTTGTCCACTGTATCTTGTGCTTCTATCCAAGTATCCAGCCCCGTTACTGGGGACTGGACAATAGGATTGTATGACTACTTTTGTTAACTTGGGTCTTGCCTATTAAAACAATTGTATGTGCTTATGGATAGATAAATGAACAGGGAAGAATGGAATAAGAAAACGTGTTGCGCCGACCCCAAATAGAATGGGATACATAAGTACCTACCCACTTAGGTAAATACTACGTACCTAAGAATTTATGAATGATAGGCGAGTGATGCGTACCTAGTTGTACAGAAAGGTGAAAATCTATTTATCACCTATTCGGCGTGTTAATCAAAACATTGCCGATATACGAGTATGTTGAAATATCACGCGTGTTAAAGAAAACAATTACTTGGGTAATTGCGAACACTGGCCGTTTGGATGCAGTAGGCCATTTAGATATAGGTCTAGATTAGCTAGTGATATCAGTAACAGATAACTGATTTGTCAAATGCTTTCCATTCCAGTCTAACCGGATGCAGCTGAATACCAGTATTTTGTATCCGGTTAGACTGGGTTGTAGAGGTCAGATAGGCAGTCGACCCAACCCAGTTATTACTGGTTAACACCCTGGTTGTCAGACTTTCAGGACACTGACTATCTGTTACTTTAATTTATTAAAGCACACAAAAAAAAAATAACATGAAACGAAATAAGATCAATGAAAAACAATTAGTTAGTTTTATATATACTAGCGGACGACACGCGGTTTCACCCGCGTAGTTCCCGTTTCCGCGGGAATACAGGGATAAAAAGTATAAGCCTATGTCACCCGAGGATAGTGTAGCTTTCCAACGGTGAAATAATTTTTCTAATCGGTCCAGTAGTTTCGGAGCCTATTCGTTACAAACAAACAAATCTTTCCTCTTTATAATATTAGTGTAGATTTCACCACTTGCAAAAATATCCAAGTGCATTGTAAACAAAGGATATGGTTATGGGATTGTTAGATTAATATAAAACAAAAAAACTTATTTACTAATGCAACTTAAAAATAAACTAAACTTACTCTTTTAAAAATAAAATCGATAGTAGTAGGTTGATTTCCAAGATGACGGAATTTCCCAAAACACTCTTTTTAAACGGAAAGCTTAGGAAGAGTAGTAAACAATGTAGCCTTCTAAGCAAAGGCACATTTATAATTTGACACTGACAGACTGACACCCTCTTACTAGATATAATTGGAGTTTGACTTACAGTTGCTTTATGAACCGACTGAAAGTTTCAGACCGTTGTTGCAATTAAAATTATTGATCATGATGAGTAAGTAGGTAAGTAGGTATATTGTTGTATTTACGGATAAACATTGAATTGGTATCCCATGTAAAAGTAAGTGCGGCATATTCTAACTCATACGAATCGTATAACCTTTTGTAACCCTCACCATATCAACAGGTTTTCAAGGTAAGTAAATAAATAATTCAAAAAATTTTACTTAGGTACTTACTCAATGTGCAGTTGCGCCCAAAGATATGTACATATAAAAATTCGACATTGATTTAATAAGTACTATACTTTGTTGGCATTACGCAATGAATTTATGATGGTATGTTTTGAAAAACAGATGACACGATTGCGTACAAACATCCAATCGGACGGGAATACTATTGTGTTAAGACGAATGTTACATACGCACATGGAAGGTCTTGGAAGAAACACAGATAACTAAGTACTAAGATCAGAGATCAGGTGGCCTACCATGACGTCTTAAGGTGGAAGCGCTAAGGTAGTCCGCGAAATTCAAATATTCTTAGGTTTTTTGCAATTTGCAGGTCAGTGTCAGGTATTATGTTGATTAAAATATAGAGATATAATCATCAGTAAAATCATGAATACAATCCCCTGGAGTTGATTTATTTCCATTGAGTGACTATTTTGATAAAAAAAGCATTAAAAAAAGAAAGAGAAAGGGTTAAAGGGCAAAAAACCAGAAAGGGTTGTATTAGTGATTTTAATACTTGTTATTCAGTAAAGTCACATTTATTACGGTCGCGGTACCCTATCTTTTTTTACTTACCATACAACCAGATACTGACTGGCAATATTGCAAAAAAGTAAGAAAATTGTTTTTTTGGTGCTTTATTCCAAACTGGAAAAGAGCTAGACACCCTTTAGCTTTTTCCTTTAGCTCTGTCGCTTTCCCACATTGGAAGAATATTAAAACAATCCTGCTTTAAGACGTCATGGTCACCCCGCAGATAGATCGCTAGTTTTTCTCTTCGAGAAAATCTTTTCTTCCAATCCCTTTGGGAAAATGCGAAGGTTAAATAAAATGCATTAACAAATATAGTGTCAAAATCAAACTACGGACATCGAACTCCACTTTAACTAGGTATCTCTAATCTAATCAATCAACTTACCCTCTTTTCAAATACAAGACTAACATACTATAATTTAGACATCTGTCGCCTTAGGAATGTCAATCGTTCCAAATGCTTTTAGAATCGGGTAAGTAAATAGACTGGATGGTTTTAAAATGAAAACGGGCCAATAAACCACCAAAATGGAATGAAATTAGACCAACAATAATATTCAAATATTATCTTCTGCGTCGTCTTAATTTTGTGACAAATAAACGCTGTCTTCTAATTTAAATCATTGCCTCGTTGGTCTACTGGTCGCACAAGCGCGACTACTGAGCATTAGTTCCTGGGTTAGATTCCCGGGCCGGATCAATTTTTATTAGGTTTTTCCAAGAATTTTATCAAGAATTTGTCAGTAGCTACCACCACGAAGCCTGGTTTTGGCAAATCCAGG
This sequence comes from Diarsia rubi, assembly GCA_932274075.1. NCBI lineage: Eukaryota > Metazoa > Arthropoda > Insecta > Lepidoptera > Noctuidae > Diarsia > Diarsia rubi. The sequence goes on along the minus strand of OW026433.1, from coordinate 10,150,496 downwards.
CTATGCTCATAACTGGTAAAATGTGGCTGTTCTATTAGGTTAACCTCTGCGGTCTGCCTAACCCTTCCGGAATTACAGGCATGTATTTCCTGTATAATTTAAATAATCTGCATTGTTTAAACCCGTAAGACGAATACAGTTTTCCTGTTCACAACAATGCACATGAATTATTTGTAAGCGAGTGCCAGAGACAATGGGAAGCGTGCACCGCTCACACGGATTTGCTCCAGTTTCCCATCACTACCGGTGCATTAATACTAAAAAGACACAGTGAACCTAGACCACGATCTGCCTGCCTCACTTCGGCCTAGTTTAGAGATGTCAATGGCACTGCAGCAGAGTAGCGGTTACATCGATAATCGAATTGTGTATAATATGGTCTCAGTTACGTGAAAATAATTAGTCTTTGTTTATTTTCTCTCACAATGGTTTTATCTATAATTGGTTTCACATACATAAGAACCACCTTGTATGTTTGTATTGTTGATTGTAAGATAAATGTTACACTGTAGGTGTACTTATTTTAAAAAAATACATTCACGTTGTGAGAAATGACGCCTAAACTAGGTTTTAGATAAAACCTGAATTGTATAATAACCTAATGTAAATACAGGTTTTTTCGTGATCCATGAGTTTATCTAGTTGAATTATTGCAGTATTTAGCTGTTTGAACAGTTTACAAACATAATTAGGGTCAGATTATCTCAATACCAACTTGCACTAATAAGATCATAATGATACGGTTTGAATTTGATCTCTGAAAATAAACGTAGTTTTTTTATGTGTAGCTATAAAGAGATATCAGCGTAGGTACATTCATCATCATCTACTTAGCTTTTAATATTTTTCTTTTGCATTTTTTTTTTACACTACTTGTAGTATTTTAGTCAAAATACTTTCATACTTGTAACGAAGACAAAATGTAGATTTCTTTCAATGAAACAAACAGAATTGATAATAAATAACCTTTTCATTACTCAGGCTCTGATAGTGGGTTGACTTGTGCGTTGAAACTTTCAACTGACAGCTGTCAATTTATTTAAAAAAAACTATGTCTTTTTTGACATTTTTATTGAACCAAGTTCAATAAAAACAGCCACAGCACACAAAACACACACATACAGCCACTAAATTATAGCGCGATTTAAAATTAAAATAACATAAAGTTAACTTAAGAATATAATTATGTATAATTTAGTTTTAACTATTTCTCTAAAATAACATAGATTTCGGAAAAATCTTGGCCATTTTTTTTAATGATAAACATGATAACACTGGTTGTATAGCTGGAAGACCAGACAGCAAAAAGAAAGCTGGACAGCGACAATCCGATCATCACTCATTTTTTCTTTAGCTAATTTTGTTTGCCCTTATTTTTACTTTCCTCGTATTCGTAATGAAAAGCACAGTGTTTACCTCGGGTAAATTACTTATTTAGTCGCTCGAACTATTGGCGCCCTCACTATACGTTACGGGCGCCAAACCCCGAACTCGGGACTAAATAAGTAACTTTCGCCCCTTGGATAACAATGTACTATTCATGTGGGCCTTATCCTCGCATTTTTTTATCGTTCTTGTCATTATCATCATTCTTCTGCCCTTATCCCAATTTATTTGGGGTCGGCGCAACATGTCTTTTTCTTCCATACCTCTCTATTTCTCGTCATGTCAGTAGTCACCTCCTTCCTAGCCATATCATCCTTCACACAGTCCATCCATCGTTTCTTTGGTCTTCCTCTACTCTTATACGCATCTACATTCATACTCAACATTTTCCTCACAACACTTTCTTCATTCCTTCCTTCGCATCACATGTCCATACCACGCCAATCGATTACCACACAACTTTTCATTCAACGGCGCCACTTTCAGACCTCCTCTTATGTACTCATTCCTTATCCATTCGCGTCACACCACACATTCCCCTTAGCATTCTCATCTCAGCCACATGCAATTGCCTTTCATTTACCCTTTTTGTTGCCCAACATTCTGATCCATACACGACAGCAGGTCTAACCATGGTTTTATAAATCTTCCCCTTGAGTTCGTTCTTGTCATTAGTTACAGTAATAAGTAGTCTTTATTTCTAACAGACAGTGGACAGTTGGACCCGTAGTGGGCCCATTGCCCACTACGGGTCCAAGTCAGGATCTGATGATGTATCCCCAGCGAAATCGCGGCCAACTCTCAAATTTAATAGGCACTTGTTACGTTTTCCATATATTTTCTAAAGCTGTTCATGTATTTGCGTCTGATAATCATAATCTCATGTGGATGCGCTGATGATGGAAGGTACAACTCCTCAACGGTTACGAGTTAAATGAAAATTCTTTCAAATTATACGTACCTATAGACCGATAGTTATCTCCAACCCTTTGCGAAAACTAACACTACTACCTAGGATAAGGTAAAGACTAACATTTATTCAATATGTTCTAGTGGTAATCAGTGTACAAATTTATCTGAGATGAGAAATAAAAGGCTATTTATTATTTTATTATGGTGTATAGTTGTATTCAAGGCAACCCTCAAATTTTGGGGGAGCTACTTCAGATTTTTTTTTTAAATCGAAAGGCTACGAAAAAAGGCACGGAAAAAGAGCACATGGTAGGCCATGTGTTCAATACCTAAATTGGGGGAGGCCTTGACCCAGCAGGTACCTACTAATTTTAAAACCTTGTATATTAAAGCCATCTGTTCTCTTCCAATTTTTCTGTTTTAAGCATCTGGAATTAAAACCTTGATGATTGTCTTTTCCAATCTGTCGGTGTCGATGCAGATATAAAGCATTCCTTCTCTGACCTACATTTTTTACTAATATCTTTTACATCTTCACTACCTTTTTTTTTTTTTTTGGTCGGTGTAAAATCATCGAATAACCCCTCCCGCTCTTGGGCAGAGCGAAAGGGAGTGTCAGACTTCTACTGACTAAAAACCACCCATGTTCCTTCTTCGCCCTCATGTCGACGCCGCAATAACCAGAGGACTACCCGCAGCCCCGAAAGGCGTCGGCCCTTTCGGGCCCCTCCCATGTTGCTGACATCTCTTTGAGGCGCGCGTGGAACACGAACGCGCCGTCGACACGGCCTGTTTTCGTCGTGAGACGGACGGACGGCGAGTTAGCCCATCACTCACCGTCCACAGGCCCGCGTCTACGGTGGCCGGAGGTCATCGCGGTACCCCCGACGCCCGGAGCACCTCCCGCGGCGGCTGGGACGAGAGGTTCTCTCCCTCTCGCGTTCCGCCACCTCCTTCGCTAGCATCACTGCTTCGCAGATGGAGGCAACGGCGTCTCATTCCTCCTCGCCCCGGACCATGGCTTGCACCAGAGCCGGGCGCGAGAGGTCGCCGCCGCCGATCGCCGCTACGCGGGGCTCCACCGTGTCCTCCGGCCGATCCTCACAATGGTGGCATCCGGGCGTTTCCTCCCGCCTGATTCGGTGCAGGTACCTCCCGAAACAACCGTGTCCGGTGAGGACCTGCGTCAAACGGAAGGTGAGGGCGCCGTGGCGCCTCTCAAGCCACTCCTCAAAGAACATCTTCACTACCTCGATTAAGTTTCGTGACTATGTCAACTGCCGCGTGCAACTGGAACTCCCGTCTATGTTGTTTGTCTTGTTTCCCGCTGGATACTAACTCGAATTCTTTTTCGTAAACCGGAGCCCTTGCCTTGGCCTGTTTCAACCACTTACGCTTTAGTTCCTGTTAACTTACTTCGCAGATATTCTCATACAAATTCTGTTCCATTTTTGATGGCTATTCGGATCTGGTCCAATAGCCCTCAACATAATTATTCAGACATACGTAACGTGAGTACCTACTTATATTATATACATATAGGTCCCATTACGATTTGCTATGATGCCTATGCTTGGTGAAATTGTAGCGTAAATTGACCGGCTTTCAGGTGACAAACAGACACAATAGCTATTAAACTGTAATCATGAATGCTTCACTCAATAAACACCATGTTGTCAAACTAATGACTTCACACTTTTTATTGCAAAATACTACAATACGTAGTTATGTGGACATTCGCCACAATTAAGTTGATTGCTCCGATTGCTCGTTAAATGTGCCGGTTGTAGCCTTACCGCTGCGGCACCTTGGGCACTTCTGTGGCACCCCTCGCTATATCTCACCAAATAATAACGATAAAACTGAGGATTTTTTTTTCTTTTACTGAAATAATAGCGCCTTGTATCACTTTAAGACTTTGTTTGTAAAGTGTCCTCATCCATAATTAATAGCCAGACCCACCGTACTTTGAGGAAAAATCTAAATGGCGCTGGGGTGTGTTCTATTTCGATTATAAGTTTGTTAGTAGCCCGGGCGGCAAAACTACACAAGTCCCTAGTGGCCACCCTCGAGCTCTATATATTTTAGCCACCACTTTTCAATAATATTATTTAATCATAATAAATAATAATTTATGATAGACAAAAGTTTTAAATAATAGTTATAATTAATTTAGGTCATAGAATTACCAAGTGAGCTGACTGCGAGCTCGTTCTGGATTTTATTATTAATCAATATTCGTCGTTAGTTTAGAAAAAAAAACAGTACTTATCTCATTAGCAGTCGCTGTTTTTTTTTAAACGCTCGTTTTGTATAAATTCAATACCCGGTTTTCTAAATGGTAATTTAGATTTGTCGATTTAGTTAAAATCAACAAAACTAAAACGCCATACAAAATAGCATTATTATGCGGTATTTTGCACCGGACGTGAAAAACGCATTAGAATGTACCAACATATTCCGCTTCATTATCTCCTATTGTCTGCACTCGTTGTTTACTATTGTGGCGGTTTCTAAAATAAGCAAAACTAAAACTGGAAAACTGCCTCGTTGGTTCAAATATCGGAAGCGCACTGTTCATTGGCTTAGGAGTTTTTTTCTGCTGCAGGTATAAACAAAAGCTAGTCATAAACAAACTAATGATTGAATGAAATCAATTCTGTAAAGTTACACTGATCCTGCACTGACATAAAACAAAAGTAAAAACAATAGCAGTTCAATGAAAATAACTCCTTGTCGGTACCAAACATAACATTGTAGTACCAATAACAACTCAAACAAGAATTTTTAATGAGTCAAATTGATTTTATTTTAACACGTGGCCACACATTGTAGGCACGTGGCTCAAAGCTGCCTTGTTTCCACAGCTTCTACTAATACCGCACATGTTTATTGTTTAATCATACTTGGGGTCGGCGAAACACGTTTTTTTCTTTCATTTTCCTCCTTAGACTGTCACGTTTTTCCTTTCCCTTTCAAAGCCCTTCAATTTCCTTTCAACTTTTCTGTAACTTGCGCAACTTTCAAACTTCCTCTAGCATTATTCTCATTTACTTACTTTATCCATTGTTGTCACATTCGGAAAATATTATGTAGGTATATCATTCTCTTAAATCTCTTACCCCGGCGCTGCATCTTGTTTGGTATTCCTCTAATATTATAGCCAAATCATGCACCACCTTCACTAAAACATTCCTTAAACCTAATTCCTGCGCATCTTATACAGGGTGTAAATTAACCCTTCACACATACGTCAACCAAGCATTCTGTACATCAAACTAAGTGCCCCTACGCAAATTTTTTTGCTGGGAACTATTTTTTTGGGGTCAAAAATCACATTTACGGTAAAACTCAATGTAGCACTATTAAAACATTATGCTAGTGGATGCTTTGAATAGTAAACGGTTCATAGAGGTAATTTAAGTAAAGTTATAACCTGAAAAACTAGTATTTACAAAAACAGCTGTGCAAAATTTGGAACTTTGACCCCCAATATCTCCGTAACTAGGGGGTTCCCAGGTATGGTCTAGAACCAAAAAATGATCACAATGGTTGGGAGAACAAGTGCCTTTCGTTTGCGTTAAAGGTACTTTTATTCCCTTTATGTATATCATGACAACTTAGAAGATTATGTATTCGGCCGGTTTCTCTTTCTTTTTTTATCGGGTCGCGGTGCATTACACGGCCTCCATGCATTCTCTTACACATCATACCATACAATGATGGGCAAGCTCGCAAAAAAACTTTGGTTAATCGCTTCTCCTGCACTGTAACAGGCTCCAAGGTACAAGAGCTAGGGTTAGAAGTGGTGCCTCAAACACCAGATTCACAAGAACTTGCGCCAACAGACTTCTAGTTTTCCAGAATTTGGACGACTTCTTGACAAACAAGAAAAATCAATTGTTGCCTGGCTTCCACCTGAATTCTCCAAGAAGTGCTGTCAAATTACCAATGCGCTGGCAAAGTTGAATCGATGGCACAGACTACATACTTTGATTACTTACTAGAAATGTAAAGTTTTATTGTATATTAATCATTAAAGTAAGACTATACTAAATATATAAACTAAACTAACCTAAATACCAACTAACTATAAAAGTGCATCGAAAAACTCCTCCTTAACGTCAATTGTCAGCAGGTAAAGTGCCCAAGAGGCTGGCAGCGTTGCCGCGTTGTATGGCAACATAGTCTCTTGTAAATCAGTAAAGTAAATTTTGACGTTCGAAAAGTGCTTATTATCAGCCTAGTTTGAACAAATGAGTTTTGATTTTGATTTTGAACACATAGCCTCTGCCAAAAAAAAGCCAGCCGCAGCCTTTGGGTCAGAAGAACCGTCAACAAGGCGTCCAGTTTCCTTAAAACTGGATGACAACCTGATTTATGAAAAACACGCTCAAATAGGTGAAACATACAGTCACATACGATAATAACTGTAGGTCATGGGCAGACAATAGTAGGTCCTACCTAAATGTAGCTGTGTAGTGTGGTTGTCTATGAATACTTGGCATCAAGTACGGGTAGCGATTAGCGGGTTAACACATTTGTGCATGTGTAATATGTTAATGTATGTGTGGCTTTCACCCAGTTTATCATTTTGCGGCACACGCATGGTGTGACGTTATCTCTACATCGCCGTGACACAGTGCGGGGCTAGTGTATACGTGTATCTAACCAGACCAACACTACATAGATAGATAGGCTTTAACAGCTTTACATAATACGTTTTTCTGCTTGTGAACCTTTCACTTGAAATTAAGTTTTTTATTAATGTAAATGTAAAAATTATAGATGCTTATAATAGGTATTCTTTTCATCCGACTAGTAACGTAAACTTTTTATCTGCTTAAAATCTACATAAACACAGACGAGCGAGCCAGTTTTCTAAGAAACATTTTAAAAAGACGTTTAAATTAGAACATTACATAACATCACGCCTATAATTCCCGAACGGTAAGGCAGAGGTGGTAATAGTCCCGTCGGGGCTGCGGGTTGTTGTAAGAGATACCGCGGCCTCGACATAAAGGGCTAAGAAGGACCATGGGTGGTTTTTAGTCAGCAGAAGTCTGACACTTCCTTTCGCTCTGCCTAAGAGCGGGACCCCGTTATTTGATGATTTCCCAGCACACAAAAAAAGGGGTGGTAATAATAGGAGTAGGTACCTACACCCACATATCGCCAGTTATGTATAAGCCCCATGTAATAGGGGGCAAGCCTATTGCCATCAACCGGCCTGTGTCCACAAATCCAGACTCCGTAGCTGCTACTGAGAAACTCCTGATGGGAAATCCCACTAACACCGACCCGGGAATCAAACCTAAAACCAACAAGGCAGTTAAACAAATGAAGATTTTACAGCTGTATTTGACCAAGCAACGAACTGTTATAAACCGGTCTAGGTCAATCTTTTTAAACTGTGAGAAACATATATTTGATTAAACTTTTACAATAATAGAGATTGGTAGAGAATGCCTTGTGGCATTAAGTCCGCCTATGTACCACTCTTGTACATGAAGTTTAAATAAATAAATAATTAGCGCGAGTGCAGCTCAGGAGTGTACGGGATGAAGGATGGAAGACGGCTGACTGGATGAGTAGGATGGATGTATGGGTAGCTGAGGAGTGATGTGTCAGCACTCTGACGGGAATGCAGGGTCAGCTGACAGGTTAGCCAGATGGGCTACATAGGATGGGTATAACAGAACGCTTAATTTTATTGTAAGCGTCGATGAAACTATTTGAGTTTTATTAAGGTAAAGGCTATAAAAGATATCTTGAAACTACGGTATTATATGCTTAAGAGTTGATAGCACTGTGAAGTGACCATAAACTACAGCATAAAACACGAACGACGTACGTGTGTACATGTGATCGCAAATACTGAAAATTAAGGTACCTACAGGTACCATTTTTAGGGTTCCGTAGTCAATATATCCATCCGCACTACATCTCAAACACTCTTAGAACTAAAAAACTGTAATTTGTCATGAATATAAAAATGAGTTCAGCCGTTAAAGTGCTAAAGTAAATAAAGTATAACATAGATTTTTTTAGGGTATCTCTGGTACTTACACATTAAAGTGGGGATGATTTTTCTCGCAAAGTATTAAAATATTGTGTGGGATGTCGATGGTTAGGTCTACAAAACATTGCGAGTTTGCTTACAGGTTTCCGATTAAGGAATTCGTTCCTGAAAGCTTAAGAAGCTTTAAAGTGCAAATTTTTGTCAGACACAAGTGTGCCAACCTTAACCACCTATACGGGTTGTGCTTGGGCGTGTGAAAAATATCAGGGTGTATAACGAAAATGAAGGTTGGCCAACCTTCACTAGGAGAGGAGAGGCACTTGAAGAGAGAGAGAGAACGAAAATAAAAGGAAAAATATCACAGCTAAGCAGGCATTACAAGTTTACGAGTAATAGTCGACCATTTTATAAAATGTACTTGTATGTAATATTTTCTTATACATAATGTATGGGAGCGCTGGTCTTAATACTGCAAATGTAAGAGTGTTTTATTTTTACAATAAAAATCATCGTTCGGTGGCAGGTAGGCAGGGTGGTTAATCAGTTCAGATAGTTCACATATTTTGATGGGCAACTGCGGAACCCTACATTGTGCGAGGTCCGACATGCACTTGCTTTATTTTTGAAGTGTGGTAAATCATCAAATGACTCCTGTGTGTGTCAGACTTCTACTGACTAAAAACCACCCATGTTCCTTCTTAGCCTTTTGTGCCGAGGCCGCGGTATCTCTTTTGAACAACCCATAGCCCCAATGGGACCTACAAGCGGGTACCTTTTTTTTTTTTGGCGGGTAGAAAATCATCAAAAAACCACTCTCGCTCTTGGGCAGAGCGAAGGGAGTGTCAGACTTCTACTGACTAAAAACCACCCACGTTCCTTCTTAGCCCTATATGTCGAGGCCGCAGTAACTTGTGAACAACCCGCAGCCCCGACGGTGCAAAGGTACCTTGATTTTACTTACGGTACCTTAATTTTAATGATGATGTCTACACTAATATTATAAAGAGGAAAGATTTGTTTGTTTGTTTTTAACGAATAGGCTCCGAAACTACTGGACCGATTTGAGAAATTCTTTCACCGTTGGGAAGCTACACTATCCCTAGGTGACATAGGCTACTTTTTATTCCTGTATTCCCACGGGAACGGGAACTACGCGGGTGAAACCGCGTGACGTCCGCTATTTTGTAAATGTGTTTGTCACAGGCCATGTAGATTCCTAGATGCTTGTTGCGTTTTTTTGTGTGGTAAGCAACGGCTTATTATCGGGCCTGCGCTGTCCCTCATTCTACAGTATTTATGCTGTAACACAATAATTATATTATATTACGCGGGTATTCTAAGGGCAGGGCAGACAAGATTACGTGGAGTTGGTTTTGCAGCGATTCGTAATAGCCTATAGGTATATGAAGTAAGAAGTAATAGTGCCGATCCCCTCTAAATTTAGATACATAAGTAATATAACAATTTTATTTTAAAAACTTATTTTTTTGTAATTTAACTTCGAACAATATTCGTTAAAAAAATCTATTGTTTGATAAATTAGAATTTCATGGAATTGTGTTTCTGTACAACATGTTTAATTCGAGTATACAGGGTGTAAATTAACCCTTCACGCAGCCGTCAACCAAGCATTCTGTACATCGAACTAAGTAGGTACCCCTACGCAAAAATTTTTGCTGGGAAACGATTTTTTTTTTGTGGTCAAAATTCACATTTCACGGTAAAACTCAATGTAGCACTCTTAAAACATTGTGCTAGTGGATGCTTTGAATAGTAATCGGGCCATGAAGGTAATTTAAGTAAAGTTATAACCTGAAAAACTAGTATTTACAAAAGCATCTGTGCAAAATTTGAAACTTTGACCCCCAATATCTTCGTAACTAAGGGGTTCCCAGGTGTGGTCTAGAAACAAAAAATGATCGCAGTGGTGGGGATAACAAGTGCCTTTCGTTTGCGTTAAGGGTACCTACACCCTTTATAGTAGTTAAATATATCTATGTATCTGCAATAGAAATACAAGGGCCATTATAAAATATGATGAAACATTTTCTGGGAAACGTAATTGTGGTATTACTGTGTTTCTGTCTGCGAAACAAGGGGACACCCAGTTTTATTCTTATCGTCAGTGAACTTATCAACCTTCTGACAAATGGCCAGTTTCAAATCTAAAACAAAAAAGTTATTATGTAAATAGAAATACTTAGTACCCACTGCCAGTTTCTGATTTGAATAAAGAGATAGACAAACTCTTCTCAAGGTGAGTCTTTCATTGTAATATGTTACTACCTACCTAAGTAAATTTTGAAAAATTCTAAACTTCAATAACTTATTCTATTCAGAAACCTGAAATTTTAATAAAGGAGGCATTTTTAAAACCCGCAGCGTCGGGATATCAGGAACCTCGGCCGACGCTTGTTGTAAGCTGTGGGAAAATAGTGACTCCCACTCACTACTTACCACCAAGGGAGCATCTTAAGGTCTTTCCGTGGTCCACCTGAAAGTCCTTGAGAAACTTGAACGGTCTCCAGATTCAAGTAGCTGGATATATAATTCCAATTTGGGACTGCCTCAATAAAACAGCAGCAGGGTGGGATTGTGGAGATATGTTGCAAACTATGCTCCACCTCCTATCCTACCCCGGCGCGGGCCCACCGCGGTGCACAAGAAAATGTATGTGGTTGTGTGTACTGCAACGTCTGCAACCCACGGAGAGGCTACGCATGAATTGACGTCATTGATACATGCATGGCTTGCTCGAATAGGCGGTTACATAGCTCAACGCGGTCGACGTGGGTATACGTTTCCACTGGAGTACACGAATATGACCCACGACTATACAGGTTGTATAACAACCCTTCACACATACGTCAACCAAGCATTCTGTACATCAAACTAAGTACCCCTACGCAAAAATGTTTGCTAGGAAACGACTTTTTTTTGGGGTCAAAAATCTCATTGTACGTTAAAACTCAATGTAGCACTCTTAAAACATTGTGCTAGTGGATGCTTTGAATAGTCAAAGGGTCATGGAGGTAATTTAATTAATGTTACAACCTGAAAAACTAGTATTTACAAAACAGCTGTGCAAAATTTGGAATTTTGACCCCCAATATCTCCGAAACTAGGGGGTTCCCAGGTATGGTCTATAACAAAAAAAATGATCGCAGTGGTGGGGAGAACAAGTGCTCTTCATTTGCGTTAAGGGTACTTTTACACCCTTTATGTACAGTTCGCTTAACGCAGCGCAATTTTCAGTCATACAGTTGTGTTCGTGGATTGCAGTGGCACGTGCGTAGCCTCTCCTTGTGCTGCCACGCTATACATAGTCGTGGGTCATCGTGTACTCTAGTGAAAACGTAGACCGAATACACGCAGCTAAAATGTGCCGCGTGCCAGTGTACAGCACGTGCCGCGGTGCGCTCGCGCCTACATTCAGCTGAAGTGGCCTTTGCGCTGCCACCGGCGACGCGGTGGAAGTGGCGAAATGATAGGCTTCTTTTTCTTCCAGCCTTTATTCCATGTTATTTGGGGTCGTCGCAACACGTGTTTTTTCTTCCATTGTGCCCTGTCAGTAGTCACGTCACGCTATCATTTATACTTTTTCCTTCATTTCATTCCTCACACACTCCATCCATCTTTTCACGAAGAAGAAGTATAAAATAAAAAGTGGTTGTCGCTTGCAATAAACTAGGTCCAATAGCTGTGTCGGTCACAAAATTGTATCAAGTGATATACGGCAGCTGCTTTTGTCCCGTTCAATAATGACCACAATGAGGTGCCCGTGTTTCGTAAAAACAATGTGAAACTTTTGTTTTAGTTTTCACTATTATTTTATAATCTACGTGTAATGTTGTTACTTTTATAGTAGGTAGTATTTCCCCACATAAAATATAATGTACCTACCTAATATATTATAGTTTGTAAACTACTTAGGTAACTAACACAAGTGCATTAGTCAGGCTGATAGGCACTTAAGTAATAACGTAACGTGTGCTCCGGTACTAAGCATTCATAAGGTAAGTGTTATTTTTCAGGATTGTAAGTAAATGTCTGCCAGTAGGTAAATGTTGTTAGGTAGTACGATTTTATATGTTTTTTTTTATTATATACGTTAAACTAAATACCTCCATAGCAACGACGATTTTCCATTGAACCTAACTAATAGGGATTTTTTTTTTCCCTCGGCATGCAAAGTAAGCTAGTAGCAAATGACAAAATAATGCATTTTGTAAACGATACACATTGGGTGGTAATCAATTGACGGTAACCAGATCTCGAGACCAGACGGCCATAATGTTGTCTTATCGTGTGTCATATTGCCATATTGGTAAGTATTGCAATATCACAATTTGATTTCATTCTGAAGACAGTTCATTCATTCAAATTGGGCTGAAAACAAGACTTTTTGAATGTTAAAGTTTGCAAGAGTCAGTCCTGCAAAACACCAACACTGCCTACTTCCTAGTGTTAAGCCAAAGTAGCGAAATCAACTCCCCAGCAACTAATCTCATCATCATTAGCCTATAATGTTCCCACTGCAGGGACTCTGGACCAGGCGGGCCCAGTGCGGATTGGTAGATGTCACATGTCTTTGAATTTTTGGTTCTAAGACATGCCGGTTTCCTCACGATGTTTTCTTTCACCGTTTTGAGAGCAGTAGTGATGAAATAAATTACACAAAGTAATGCGCCTGTCTGGGTTCGAACCCAGGACGATCGTAAGTCGGGGCCGCTACCACTGAGCCACCACTGCTAATCACAACACAACACAACTAATCTACATCTCTGAAAATAATCTAAAAACACAAGATAAAAGTTTAACTAGGGATGGAAAAAATACAAAATAATTTAATCTAGAACACTATCAACTACGTACAGATACCCTGTAGTACGATGGCAGTACGTCTAGATTCCCGATGGACGAAGGGAGATGGTGGAATGAGCTTGCACTTATCCTAATTTATTTGGGGTCTTCTTCTTCCATACTGTTTACTTTCACCTTCTGCCGTTTCTTTGTTCCTCATCAACACATGAGACACCTCCTCCTCCACACCACTCCACACAATATGTATGTAAAACTTTGGGGTATACGAAACACTCCCACAAACGAGTAGCTACACTTGCTTGACACTAGAGATTTTGACACTTTAGTGGAGGTTTTATAATAATATGTCAAATCTTTACTAAGTGACGGCTTAACTGTAGAGAGATTAGCCTAAATAGCAAAGGTCTGGTTGTAATTATTTTCGAAAACTTATATCGTATATCGTGGTATTCTAGTAGTAGGGTGTAGTAGTGTTTAAGAGTTAGTTGCAAAAACTGAGAAACAATAATCAAATTAGGGATTACGGAAACTGTTAGTACACACGTACTTCACACAATTATAATTATCTTTCCTATCTGTATCTTTCTGTGGGGGGCGTTTACATTATTATCGATACAATACAACACAAGGAACCATTTAGATTAATATTTACCATAGTACGTTCATGTACGTAGATATTGTATTTCAGTGATAACGAGCGAACTGGTTAATATAAAGGGTCTAATTGAATTATGCCAAGATAGGATAACAGTTATTTTTTGCATACAAACAAGTAGATATTCAATCACATCATGATAAATTGTTAATAAATGAGCGATTGCCTTTGACCAAAGATTTTTCAGATGAAACGTTACTTTCAAACACTTGACGAACTGTGTTCAGAAGTTGTTTTGGAAAATCGAGATGGTGGTGTTAGTTCTTCTTAAAAAGGAACAGGGCACCCCTGCCCTATTTGAAGAAACTTTTGCCGTCACGTTGCGTCAAACCAGCCCCTGTAGAGTGCGATAGCGACAGCTAACTGCAGCACAGAATAACACATTTTTTTTATGACATCGATGACTCGTATGGCCCATTTTTCTCCTCGAAAACGGAGTAGTTTCGATATTTTTTACATTAAAATTTTAAGAAACAGTATGCTCAGGATCTTCTATGTTCAAAACAATGCATTTATACTAGTTTTTGGAGGGCTGAAAAAACGGAAATGACAGGAGAAATTTCGTCAGCAGACCATGAATTTATGAAAAAAAAGAAAGCTCTGGACGCATTATTCAAATTAGTTATCATGCAGGGGAATACATTTGTACGGATTCTTGCAGCCCCTGTTTTCTTATAAAGCAACGCACCAAATGAATTGAAATGAGTCAAATCATTTGGCGCGTTCAACCAACTGCACGTCTATGGAGACGTGCGGTTGACCGTACCATGGCACCGCTGTCGACGCGTGCGCATTATGACAGAACGGTATCAAATTAGCATCGTTGAAGTAACCGCACTGTTATAATAAATTGAGTCAAGTTTAACAAACCTTGTTCCGAACAGAATACACGTATAGCGGTACCTGGCTACAAAAGATTTATTACTTCTTCGATAATTATGTAACAGCTACACACACGAAATAGCAGAAGAAAAATCAAGACCATTTATGTTTGTCAATGCCATTATGTTCTCTTGCTTGCTTAGTAGTTCTTGCAGTTTAGTTCCTACTTCCATTATGTTTCTGATTGCAGCTTCCTCAGCAAGAGTAATCTAGGCCATTATAGACACTGCGCTGTTTTTCTTTTTTTTCGGCCCCTAAGGCACGGTATCCACCAAAGCGGAGAGGAGCGGCGAGCAGAGGAGATCGAAATCGGCCAGTCACATTTGTTAAAATTCACATCAGCCGGTCTAAAATGGCCGCTTTATCAGAATCCACGCAGAATCTTAGTATGAATCACGTTAAACATTTCAAATTCTAAAATGGACTTTATGACTATAAATATAAAGTCCATTTTAAGAATTTAAATTTTGAACATGATTAATATTACTATTCTGCTAAAGCGGCCATTTTAGACACCCTGGCCTTTCGCTCTTCTTGTGATTGGACGAATTTGACATATCTCCGCTCTGCTCGTCTCCGCTTTGGTAGATACCTACCGAACCTAAGGGTTGCAGCGTGATACCATCATCATCTTCCTGCCCTTATACCATGTCATTTGTGGTCGTTGTTGGTTTTTTTCTTCCATTCCAAATAACATATAATAACCTTCTGAAAAAAATTGGGGTATCATATAAATACAAACCGATTATTCGATGCAGAAACCGGGGGCCTAAAATAGCAATACTTCATGCAGTTACTACTATGCATTTTCACTTTGTAACCATGTTACGAATTTAAACGCAATTCATCATTTTTTTCTATTAAAATATAATTCTACTAAAACGGCCATTTTACACCCCCTGCGCATAAAAAAATGATTGTATTAAACATTGTAATTACCAAACATACAACTGAAAACATATCGTGTTTGTTATGTTGGTGGTACAATGTGGGTACGTGTACCCCTTTTCAAGAAAAAAAACATCTCCACTTTTATGTGTAGTGGAACACCCAAAAAAATTAAAGATTTTAAATTAAGTACCACTTTTTCGGCGTAACACATATTCATGACAAATTACAGATTTCTAGGACTAAGAGTCTTTGATCTATAGTGTTGACAGACAGACAAACGGGCAGACAGACGGAAGGACATGGCGAAACTATACACGGACTGTTGACTACGGAACCCTAAAAAAACCACTTCAGCCTAACCTTTCGGTGATTACAAGGCGTGATGTTATGATTTGTTATGTTATTGTATATAAACGGTATAAAAGGAGCTCGTCGCTAAATAATAATATACTAACCGCTCGGGTCGATCTTACGATAAGCCTCGTTTGACCAAGTTGCTCCGTAGATCTATGACCATCCATTACATAGTTTTCTGCGTGTCCCAAAAAAACCGTTACACCGTTGGTTGAAGCTTTCATTGGTATATTTTTGAAATTCGTTCCAAGTCTTCAGTGCCCCGAAAGTCTGACAACCAGTCCTACCAAGAGGTATCGTATTACTCAGTAGTAACTGGATTGTGGAGGTCATAAAGGCGGTCGATTAATGTAAAATACTGGTATTCAGCTGCTTTTGCTTACACTGGAAGCCAATCCCAACGTTGGGAAAGGGCTAGCCATATAAGGATATATCCTTTACGTATTGCTCTGACTGCCTCATTGGTTTAGTGGTTGCAATCGTGACTGCTGACCATAAGGTCTAAGGTTTGACTCCCGGGTCGGGTAAATTGATATTTGTTTTATCTATCAGCAATTTCTAAATCAGCCATGGAGTACGGATTTGTGCCCGGTTGATGGTAACAGGCTCGCTCCCTATTTACATGGGACTTTAACATAACGGGCGGAATGTGGGTGTGTTATTAGACACACCTCTACCTCAGGCTTTATGGATTACAGCGTGAAGTTATGTTATGAATCGTTGTTTATGGGCTAGTTATGGCCATTCTAACGAACACTTACTGACACGGCTAAATAAAAGCCTCAATACAGGCACAATTAGTCATTTTAAAGTACACAAAACCTATAAAATTGCCCTATTACCCTTTTATTGTTGAATGTAAATACAAATTAACTTAACAGTGCTGTTCACAAGAGCTAACGAATAATAATGATATAAAATATAACTATCACTTACTACGGCCATGCTGTACGGTTGATCAACTACGCGCTCGACATTCTCGTAGCAATAATACGAGTAGAGCAGCTACGCGCTACGATGCTACGCGTCCACAAGGATAATAAAAAAATAAATTTAAAAACTAAAACCCGACTACGAAAACGAAAAATCGTCTAGTAAGTAATCATTTGATAAATTATAGAGGACAGTCGTAGTCGCATGCTTCAGATGCCTGATGCTTCTTCATGGCGTTCTCCTTGATACAGAAGTCAGCTGCTAGTTGCCATTAGCAAGGTGGCATGCGACTACGACTGTCCTCTAAAATTTATCAAATGATCTATTTACTAGACGATTTTTCTTGTTTAATACTTTTAAGACCGCGGTTTTATAAGTCTGCGTTTTTTTTTCGAAGTTGGGTTTCAGTTTTCAAACTTATTTTTTTATTTGAAATTAATTTTTGTGTGTTATTCACTAAATACGTAAAATATGTTACTTTCATAATGTAATATTCTACTTAATGTTGGTTTGTTATTTACATAATACGAGTAAATGACAATTAAAGACTAGACAGCGAGAACTGTTTAACCGCAATCTAAATATTTATGTTGGCTTGAACTATAAAATAATATACCTACACATTTGTGATGTACTCGCCAAGACCTTTCATTTGATACCAAACATGTTAAGATTATCTCAATTTTTTTTTTTTTAGGTTAGAATTTACATTTAAATTCCGTCATAAAAAGAATTGTTAAAATTTATATAGCCTATGGCACCCGGGCTATTCTTACGAATCTATTGACATCTCATTTATTAAAATACGTTCTGTAGTCTAGGCGCTACGGTGGAACATACAAACATAACATACATACACACCCATAATAATAATAATAATAAAGCCTTTTTTTTTCCACAACAACATAATTTTACATATTAAATGTTTGTTAGTCATGTTAGTTTATTTAACTTATGATTTAAATTTAGTGTTAGTATAGTTAGTTATCTTCTTGTGACGTGGATCCCGTTTGGGTAAAGCTCTTTCTTCTTCCACCATCTTCTATCTTTAGCGAGGGACATCCAATCTCGCCCTATTGTTTTAATAATATCATCAGCCCACCTTTTTGCTGCATACACACACAAAGACTGCCAAAATCATTACCCTTCCTTTTGTCTTCGCCGTAGTCGGGTCGAAATCGAAGACCCCTTACATTTTCAGATAAATACGCAATCTCAAACCGCGCAAAATACATAACCTAACGTAACGCCTGTGATCCCCGAAGGGTTAGGCAGAAATGTACCTATTAGTACTTCCACATTTCGCTAGTTATGTTTAAGTAATAGCCGAAGCCTATTGCCATCAACCAGGCTCAAATCTAGACTCCGTGGCTACTCCGGAGAAATTTCGGTTGAATAAACCCAATAACACTTTGCCCGAAAAACATTTATTAATATGTTAAAAACAACCCTGTGCTAGGTCATGTGCGTATAGGTATCCATATGCATAGCACAGGTCACAGCTACAATTTACCATAAACCCGCCATTGACTCGAATTTGGCCTGGCGCGTGGCGGTTGAAAGAATATCATGCTCACTCAAATGTCTCGCTAAAGAAGGCAAAAGTGTCGTATCATTTAGTTCCCTTCAAAATTGTAGAGCTAAATGGTGCTGATCAATGTGAAATGTTCGTGAACGGGCACTGTACGGACTGGTCATCTCAAACTGCCATGGTTTATTTTATGAAGGAAGTAACCAAGATTTTATAATTTTACTAGCTGATCCGCGTGGAAATTGGCTATCGCTACCGATGTCGGTTATCGCTACCAAAAGTAATCCCTTGGTTTCAACCCCTTACAATCCTCTTTCGCGTTAAAAAGTATCTATTGACTAATGTCCTTTGTCAGGCTTTAGACTATCTGTGTAGGTACAAAATTTAATTTAAATCTGTTTAGTAGTTTTGGCGTGAACAGACAGACAGACAGAGTTACTTTCGCAATTTATAATTATTAGTAAGGATAAGGGCTTTGATTAGAGTCCATGGAGTTTCTTGCCCATTCTTCTCCATAGAGATCTACGTTTTGGAATGGGCAACTACACTGCTTTCACAACTTATTATGCGTTGTGACTGTGACTGTAGCTTCACTTTCAGTGCCTGTATTGGTTTAATTGATAAAATGCTTGGAGTTTTAGTTGAGATTGAGAAAAATATGCGTTTTAAAAGAAAACTTCTTGAACAATTCCGAGAGACTGATCTCTAACGATATAAACTCCATGCAAAACATTTTCTTTTGTAGTTTTAAAAATTATAAAAATCTGTCTTCTGACATTACATTATGAGTTAACTTTTTGAGTGTTTTTTTTGTATTATTATCATGACTTGTTGACCGTCTATACTCGTGTTTATTACATTTACATAATTTTATGTTAAAGTGATTATATACAGAAACCCTGATGTAAATTTTTGAAAGTTTTATTCAGCTTTGAAATATTAGATCTAAGAGAGAATCATGGTTAAAAATCTTTAGTTTTACCTGTTCATACAAGATTTTTTTTATTTTAAACTAATTCTAAAGATCCATTATATGTATAGTCATAATTACTCAGACAATAATAATAAACTATTATAAGGCGCTATATTGTGGGATTCGTATTTTTGTTTTACCATTTACCCATCGAGTAGCTATAAAATCAAAGGATTTTAAAAGGTGATTACAATGAACATAACTAATAGATTAATTTGTTTAAAAGAAATTCGAAACGACAAATTGTGTAAATAGAGAAAAAATCGTATAAAAATCGTCAATGAAGTCTTTCAAATTACAAAACTAAAAAGATGGAAATAAATGGCTTTCGGGTATGTAGTACTTTTAATAACTTGTTTTTCTCCTTATTTCCAGATGTCTAAGCTAAGCAGAACACGATAGCGCGGGGGGCAGGGATGCAGGCGGTGACAGGGGAGCTCGCAGCGGTCCGGACGGGCTAGCCGCTGAGCGCCGAGCCCGCCAGCATGTGGGTGCGAGCGGCGCGCGCGATGCGGGCGCTGCGCCGGGTCGCGGTGCTGCTTCCGCTAGCGCTCACGGCCCTGGCGCTACTGCTGCTGCCGCGCCCGCCAGCTCTTGCTCCCGCTCCACGGAGCCCCTCCCCCCCGGCACCGCAACGTTTAGACCTCCACATAGAGGTAATCTACTCTACCAAAACAGTCATTCTTACTTATAAAGAAAAGAGGTTTTGAATTCATTTATTAAAACCGGTAAATTAAATGAAACCTGCCTGGGCCTCGAATCGTTGGTCAAGTGGAGAAATGGCGCTAAGCATGAGGTCCCGGTCCTGGGTCCGATTCCCGGATCGGGCAAAATGTTTTTGGGTTATTCCTCCAGGAATGTTTCAGCAGTAGCTACAGAGTCTGGGTTTGAGCCCGGTTCATGGCAACAGGCTCGCTCCTATTACATAATACTCGGAAACCTGGAAAAACTGGTGAAATATGGGTGTACACCTCTGCCTAATCTTTCGAGGATTACAGGCGTGACGTTACTAGCAAACACAACTGTCTGATACTTACATGGGTAGGTATCGAACTAACTAGTGTAGCTTTGTTAACTTCAGAACGCTATCATGGAAACGGACTACGTGGTGCCTCACGAAGAGGAGCCGACCTCTAAACTTCCGTGGTTCCTACGCGATGGAGGACAGCGTCCCAAGCTGCACGACCCTGATGCTCAACTGTTTCCAGAAGATTCACCAGGACACGACAGGTGAACCGTCTTTTGTAAACAAAGGTGGCATAGGTCAGCACGACACGAAATCGAAGAAAAAACGTACAATAGCGCGCGTGTTACTACTTACACTATTTTACATTGATGACCGAAAGCTTCATTATCTACTACAACGGTTTCGTCTGTGGCAGTGCAGATAAATCTCTTTGGCTGTTTGTTTTGGGGCTCTGAAAGCATTGATAGAGCTGTACTGAAAACTATGCTATTTAAGCGTAGTTTTCAGTACAGCTCAAAACCTGTAGGGTATACCCTGCCCTGCATCATCAAGATTAATAAAAAATATGGAAACCTACCCAAGTACTAGGTACCGATAACTGGTAAGTATTACCTTGATAAGGTTATAACAACAAGACGTAATCGAATGTGTGGTTGTTTTTATTGATAATGATTGCGTTAACTTGGCAGAATCGTCAACCAATTAATGTATACGCTACCAAAAGACGAAGAAGTGCCAGTAAAGAAAATCCTCCTCGCTAATGGCTTCGGTGCGTGGGGCGTGTCCGGAGGCCGGACGGAGTTCGTCCGGAACAAGTGTCCGGTGGACCGTTGCTCGCTGACCGCGGACGCAAGGGATGCTGCCAGCGCTGACGCTATTCTCTACAAAGATCACCACACACCTTTCAATATCAAACGTTCTCCTAAACAAGTAAGATTATATTATTATGTAGCTATTACTGTAATAACTGGTGATAACCAACTTGTAACGTTTTTTAAATATTTTGGGACAAAATATAACATGTACTTAATAAAAATTATTGCAAATAATTGAAAAATAATTAAGTATACTACCTAGTTATGTTGTATTTTTCACTCCAACTCGCAAAATTACGTTTTATTGTTTTACCATTCATACAAATAATGGTATTAAAAGTTCCAGAATAATTATTCAAGATAGCTCAAAAACTTTGTGAACTTCGCCTCGGAGATGTTATCAGATGTTAGATTTTTATCCGTGTCTGTAACATAAAAGCTGTTATTTCATAGGATTCAAACTGGTTTTTCGCAAGATCATTTTAACTAGGTCTAACTATTGACTGACCTGTTGGTCTAGTGGTTAGTGACCCTAACTGCTATGCCGGAGGTCGTGGGTTCGATTCCCACCCAGGACAAATGTTTGTGTGATGAGCACGATCATTTGTTCTGTGTCTGGGTGTAATTTATCTATAATTTGTATGTATTTAGAAATATATAAGTATGTTTATCAGTTGTCTAGTACCCATAACACAAGCTCTGCTTAGCTTGGGACTAGATGGCGTTGTGTGATAGTTGTGGAATATTATTATTATTATTACTATTGCAAAATCTCGTCGAAAATACGCGTATTCACGTTGAAACAATTGAATTTTTCTTGCAGTTCCATTGCGACGATTTGACCCATTTTATATAATTATGTTCATATTTCAGATCTGGATCCTGTACTACCTAGAGTGTCCGTATCACACGGCGTCACTGCGGCCGTCGTCCATAGACGTGTTCAACTGGACAGCCACCTACCGGCGCGAGTCTGACATAGTGGCGCCCTACGAACATTGGGTCTACTATGACCCACTCATTACTGAAAAAGATCTCGACAGGAACTTTGCTGCTAATAAAACTAAAAAGGTAGGTACTTCTTTATTGTAAGCTATGGTCACCAATGCCAAGGTTGAAAAGCTTGTGAAGGATGGACAAGGATGACGATGAAACCTTTTCACTCGGTTTTGTGCACAGAAAATTGTAGGGCGTCGGCGAATTGTAGGGGGTAGGCGTTTCTAAGTTGATATTCAGCGCAAAAGAATCAGCGCCAGCAATAGGTAGGTATCCATTATTTAGACACCTCTTCTAAATAATTAATACGACCTCTAGAAAAAGGTCAATCACACCACTATTTAAAATTTCGGTTTCTTAGGTGGCGTGGTTCGTATCGAACTGCCACGCACGCAACCGTCGGCTGCAGTACGCGCGGCGACTCAGCAAGTACATCCAAGTGGACATCTACGGAGCTTGTGGCTCGCACCACTGCCCCCGCAACGATCCTAACTGCCTGGAGATGCTCGACAAAGACTACAAGTTCTATCTTGCCTTCGAAAACTCCAACTGCCGTGATTACGTCACTGAAAAATTCTTTGTCAATGGGCTACAGTAAGTTTCATACTTTATATTTCATAAATCTACTTATTTTAAACGGCCTTCTTGCTTTCAAAGGGTGGAGCCTTGTGCCCCAGCAGTCGAACCGATATAGGCTGATGATGCTTTGCACCAATGAGTGAATGTGTTTGGGAAAGCCGGCTAATACGCTGCATCATTGAGTTCAGCTTACCCAGATGGTAACCCAATTTTGAACTCTGTTTACATGATGTATTACAGACACAACGTGCTACCAATAGTGATGGGTGCCCGCGCGTCGGAGTACGCAGCCTTGGCGCCCCACAACTCGTACATCCACGTCGAAGAGTTCGCTAATCCGGAGGAGCTCGCCTCGTATCTGCGGCGCATCGATGAAGACGATAATTTGTATAATTCCTACTTCAAGTGGAAGGTGAGAAATAGCGGTACCAACTAGTCTTTATTCTGTGTCCTTAATGCAAATTCACTAGTTACCTATATAAATATAGGTAGGTACTAGATGTTTTTTTTTTAATGGGACAAGCCCGCCACACTATTCCCAAACCACTGTAACTCCTGTAAGCCAGAATCAACAGTGGCGACCAGTGACCGCAAGAAAAGCTCCGAGACAATGAAGCTCGACGAAGTCCCAGAGAGACGATTTAACTGTCTTGGATCCCGCAACGAAATAAATCAGAAAAGAATAGTGGAGGAAAAAACATAATTTCCACTTCCCTCTATATCAACAGGAGACAGAACAGAACGAGGTACTAGATGAATGCTGCGGGTCTGTTCGAAAGAGATACCGCGGCCTCGGAACAGGAAGGTCTAAGAAAGAACATGGTGGGTTTTAGTCAGTACAAGTCCGACATTCTCTTCCGCTCCGCCCAGAGCGGGAGGAGTCATTTGATGATTTCCCATTCGTAAAAAAAAGGTTTTAGGAGAAAGTGCAATGTTTTCTCATTTTTTTTTGTACTACTCTCTATTAGGTACCAACCTAGAAATACCCACAAATTCAGTTTAGACTGCTACATAATCGGAGTGCCACGTATATATAAATGACACCCAACTTGGAACTAGTCATGCAGGTAATTACTAATCGCGCATTACTAAATCAATCTTCATCTCTTTAAGGGTACCGGCGAGTTCATAAACACGTACTTCTTCTGCCGCCTGTGCGCCATGGTACACGCGAACGAACGGCGACAGCGCAGCGCGCACTACGACGACGTGCAGGCGTGGTGGCGCGAAGGAGCCTGCACGCGCTCTGAGTGGCGCACGGAGGGTCGGGACACGAGCGACAACGGCTAGCGACACGCTCGCGTGATTAGACGTTACTTCTAAGTTTATCGCTTCGAGCCCACCTCGTCTATGAGGTCCGACTATTTTTACAAAGTCGCTGAGCCCCGGCATTATGCATTTTAGTCAATATCTGTATCGTGTTACCAGTCGAGTCGAAAGTAATCGCGTCCATGTAGCATATTATAACTAGCGTAGGTACACGATCGGTAGAGGTTCTGTTAATTCTTATTAGATTGCCGGTGTTCGGTGTTCGAGTTCTCCCCACAATATTTTTGTAACATGAACTAGTGAGGCGTATAGAAAGCGCGCATTAGATTAAGAAATAATAATTATAATTCCACGTTATTGGCGCCCGACACGGGCCAGGCGACCTGAGTAAAATCAATGTGAACGAGACCTGATTTCCCCATTGATGACTAAAAGCCATAGTAGAATCGCTTTTACATTTAATTAGACCGGTTAATCAATCATAGAAGTCATGTGTTTTTAGTAGCAGAAACATTCCAATGTAGGTAGTCTTAATTTATTTACCAACTGTTAAAATATTTTTATTGACATTAATAACGAATTTTATTAGATTTAGGATATGTTTGTTTTATATCTTTGCTGGTTTAAACCTACTTTTGTAAATTATTTGAATTTTGTAAATATTTTTGACTTGACTTTGACTACTTTATATTTCATTTTTGAAATATCAACCAATACCAACAATCAACATCTAGACTAGGTGATGTGAAACTTTTTATAGAAGCAATCACACAATTTTATTTGTGGTGAGCAGATTATAAATAAATAAATAACGTAAAATCCTAGATGTTGTATGGTTTGGTTTACGATGAAGTTATTTATACTGAGTATTTGGGCTAGACTTTATACAGTACAGTACCGTTTTTTGTGTTATCTTCTAACACAGCCCAACTTGAAGTTAGTCTAGTCATGATGCCATTGTTATAGCACAACCAAAAATAAAACTTGCATGATTTTTTGCGCACATTGAGCACAAAATTGTAACAGAGAATTTATGAGAAGTTTTTATATTACTTAATCATTGTTTTTGCACTGCTCTAAGGAGTTTAAAGTTTTATATTGAACTATCTTTTAAATAAAATAGTGTATTTCTTGATTACAGATTATATTTGCTGATATTGAATGTTTTGTACATTAATATTGTTGTGTTATTTTAGAATGTTATTTTCTTCAGTAGGATGTAAATCAATCTTATATAAGAAAAGCCCTCTTGAAACAAGAATGCTGCAAATGAATTAAACTTGTATCTCAAGAAAAACATTGCAGTACATTTTTAAGAAATCGTGGTATGGAGACTTAAAATGTAACTGGCTGTTAAAACAGAGACTGAAGAATCTTAAATGATTTTAAATAATAATATGTTTTACTTTACATTTTGAGGAAATTGTGTGAATGTGGCTGATAAACTTTATTAGGTGAAATGAGTTCCTTGCCTTAAATTAAGTGTATCCGAAATATTATGTACTTAGTGTATTTTGTTGTTTCGCAGGATGTTATATTCCACAATCTCCTAACAAGGCTAGTTTTAAAATTATTAAAATTTTAACGTAATTTAATATATCTGAATGTTAACTGTAAAGATCTTAAATTACAACCGGTTTGGTAGCATTATGTAAGTAATATTGTTATTCATAAAAGTATCTCAAATGAAAATTGTCTAAAGATTATGTGTTTACAGGAATGTGGTTGTATTTGCTGGGATCATTGTTATTTATTAACTGCAGATGAACATTCCATTTCTGTTGTTTCTATATACCTCAAAGAAAACAATATGTATTTAAGTAGTTAAATATTATATAGAGAATTCATTGTGTAATACAAAAAAAAGGCCATAAGAAAAAACAGTCATAAACGTCATAAACGCATTATTTGATATTGAAAAGAGCAATTAAATGAGATTAATTAATTGAATATATGTTATAACAAGTATGACACCAACAATTTCTATAAATCATGTTATAATTAAATAAATAAATACCTACTTACTTGTTTATACAGTACATCGTAAAATGAAAGTGCCGTTCATAATTATTAGAAATCTCATAAAATCATTTAACTGGAGAATGGCCTTTCGATTGAGATGAACTACAAATAATAATGCTTATTGCAGTTTACAGTATGTATGCCACAACATAACACCTAGTGTTCATTTCGCAAATTAAAATAAATAAATAAATGACAATTGAAACATAATTTCTTTTATTTCTCCTTGTCAACAACATCAGCAGAAACTTAAATCATTATCACAAATAAGTAAAATAAAACAGATTTATCTAATTAATTCACGAAGCTGGTAACTTTTCTGAATTAATGTATTGTTTCAACATTTCAATATATTTCAAATTGTTGTACAGCTGTAATTGAACATTCACAGTTTCAACAACATAGTTAATAGTATTTTGAAATATACTCTGGGCTTTATGCATATTCTGAGGAACTAATACACCAAACCAGCGAAGAGGGTTGACTGTGTTCTCCGCATCATTCTCAACAACTTTCAGTTGTTTAACTCCATCTTTCTCAGTAGTTTCACATATTGTAGAAGCTGAGAATTCCGCAGTGCTGTCGGTAGGGAGCCGTGCTGTACTCACTGAGCTCTGACCCATGATATACCGAGACTTGGCTAAATGAAAACTTCCATTCTTGATACTGGACTCTATGTTTAATTCGCAACGCATCTTTTCCTCCATCAAGTGTAATTGCTTGACAAGAATCTTATCAAGCAACTCACATGCTACAGCCTCAGACGGAACACCTGTGTCCAAAGGAACAGACCTGGTTAATAATTTTCTACAATAAGTAAATCGTTAAGTACTGTTTCAATTATTAAAACTAAGCATCAGTACCTTGGTCCTGTGCAGTCATGACTGACGATTTGGTCAGTGGGTCGTCTTAGGGACGGGATTTTTATAACTGCCTCTTGAATGAACCGAGAAGTTAATGCAGACCTGCGCTGCTTCTAAAATTCTCCGATTGGATTAACGTAAAAGAACTCAGTCAGTGGATTCTCAAAACAAACCAACGAACGAGATTAATGACCACACAAACCAACAAAATAACAATCAAACTAATCAAAGTGACAGTGACATAAGGAGTCATGTGATCGGAAAACGGATTGCTACAAAAAAAAACGATTAGATTGACCCTGCTGTTCGAGAAACCCAACGTTCAAACATGAAGGGCGCTTGCTAGGTACCATGACACGGTGCAGTTTTTTTTTCATTTCATTTTTGCAGGCAATTCTTCATTTTTTAAAACTAAAATTCAAAAAGGAACA
Source organism: Diarsia rubi (assembly GCA_932274075.1). Lineage (NCBI taxonomy): Eukaryota > Metazoa > Arthropoda > Insecta > Lepidoptera > Noctuidae > Diarsia > Diarsia rubi. Next base: position 10,123,191 of record OW026433.1, on the reverse strand, counting down.
GTTGAGGAGCAGTTTTTAATGCCCTTTTATAGTTTATCTAATAGTTTTGAAATAATTTACATATAACTATGTAATTAAAAATATCTGTTTGTTTACTCAATAAAAATAAGGAACACCAATTTCTTAAAAATGTCTAAATGTCGGCGCGAGCGTGCCGACACAATGCTTGAAATTGAAAATCGTTTACAAAATTGTTTATTATTGATTGTCTATGGCTCTGCTCCAGCCCAACCCAAACCCAATGCCAACGCCGCCATCTTAATCTTTTAGTCATTCATGTGTGGGAATATTCGTTTCGCTTTTACTGAAACTATACAACAAGCCAAAGTGAGTTATTATTAGAAACATTCCTAAAATAACACAGGCGATGTCGGACAAGAAACGTTTGCTGAATGACCTCAGAGTTATAGACTTGCGCGCAGAGTTAGAAAAGCGCAACCTAGATAAAAGCGGCGTTCGCGGTGTGCTCATACAACGTTTATCCAAGGTAATAAGGTGTGACGTGTAATATTTAGAATATGTACAACACTCACCACATTATATTCAATACGATATTATTGACATCTTTCTAGCATATAGAAGAGGAGGGGCACGATCCCGCAACATTCAAGTTTGACTCGGCTACTGGAGAGGCAAAAACTCCTGCTAAAAGGACCAGGCGATCAGAGAGCACGAACTTCGCCGAACAGGAATCGGAAGACACTCCAGCAATGGAAGATATGATCGTACAAGATGATGCTGGAGAAGAGGAAGAAACTGAAGAAACCGACAACAAGAAACAAAAAGCTAACCCTAAGCCTGAGGCTAACATGGAGGTTGAGGAAGCTGAAAAATTGAGCAGAAAAAGAGAAATAAAAGAAGAACCTGAAGCAACTCAGCCTAAAAAACAGTGTCTTGACAAAGATGTCAAGTCTGAAGATGATCACAAAACAGAAAACAACACTGATGCAGAGGACAGCATTAACTTGGATCTTGGTGATGATGAACTTCTCAATGAAGAGGTATGTTTCTATTTCTACAGTGTAACAGTTAAACTGCCAACAGTTACCTCCAAAGTATCCAACGGGTTCATGATGGAGATAGACTAGGATATACGTAATAGAAACCACTATCTAGTGATTTATTAAATGTGTACATATATATTTATGTATGTAGTATATTTACATGGAAATATACTTATGTTGTTATAAGTATCTTATTTTTTTAATAGTCACTTTCTTTCTAACGTCTCTTCAAACACTGCTGTATCAACCCAAAATGTGTCAAATCTGGTTACAGTAATTATTAATAGTATCAAACTGGAGTAATGCCAAATATTTGACCAAATGAATATTAACATAATTCAGTAGACATGCATTTATGTTTATAATAACCTTTATTAATCTCTTTCAGGCTGACAACAGAACAGACAAAAAAGGTAAGTTTAGAAAATATTTAAGTTTTTATTCTGAACATTTTATGTTATGATGAAAATTGAATTGAAATTATTAGTGAACTTAGTTATGTATTGAATTTTATTACATTTCATTATTGAATCCTTATCAGATTACTTAAGTAAAATAGTATGCATAAGCTTCAGTATGTGAATAAATTTATTATAATGAGATACCCATGTTGCAATGTTTGTCATCAATAAAAAATAACAAATTGAAATAGTTGTGGTATAAAAAAGTGGAAAGTTATATACAGCCGAAGAAAATGTATGGTACCTGCAAGCATCGTGATAGAAACAGCTGCAACGCAGAATTCAACCAAAAACTAACAGAGAGAGAAAAGATGACATTATTTATCATTCAGGAGGATTACCACTGAAATGAGCACAGACTGAGGTGGCTCTCATTACGATGATGTGGTGTTTAGTGTTATTTAAATGGCAGGGCATTTCCAGTCACAGCTGCACTCCAGTGTCCTACAGTTATGTATGCTTTACTATGGACATAGTAGCTCATAGCTGCTATGCTGCTCCATATCCAGATGGTGGTGCTAATGTCCAATCAAGTTTTCAGGTCAGGAATTTTTTGTGTGTACAACAAACAAGTGTGAAAATTATCAAGAAACAATACTCCACGGCAAGATAAAGGAGAGGCAGGGTGGGCCGCTCCCGAGTATCGGCGAGCGACCTGCGCTGACTCAGCTGATAAATGCGACTGACGTAGATGAGGTGACTGAAGAGGAGGAGGAGGAAGACGCAGGCGAAGCGACGGGCGACAAGTCTCCGCCGGCCGACTCTGCGGCGAACGACGACGACGAGCCTGCTGACGACCAACAAGTAACCTCCGAAGTCCCCGCCACTAGGTTGGTGAACGTCGAACGGCCGCCGAGTCGCCGCCCCCGGGCATCTATAACTACTTCGATTATTCCGACATCCAATACTTTCCTTTCGTTATCACTACAAAGTTTTGCACCAAACGTTTTGGAGTCCCGGCTGCTCGACGGATCTGGCGACAGGTGGCTGCCGGCTAAACTCGATGACATCGTGTGTCCGCGCTCGTCAGCGTCGGTTGCTGCATTTGTACTCCTGATCGCTGTTGGAAGACTATCTGGTGTTGATGGTGACGTCAGCGACGTGCTGTAGAGCGGCGTGCTACGGGTATAAGGCTACTCATACAACTTTCTGGACCTGCCTCCGATGTCCTGGGCCAATGCAGAGGAGTAATGGTGCAAAACTTTGTAGCTGATCAGTGTCACTACGGGAATTCTAAAATGATAACTGTCACCAAACCACACAATTAATGGAACTTTTGCTTATTATAAAATGTTCAAATTGCGATCTACATGTACTGTTGTTGTTTGTAATATGTTATTTTATTGTATAATAATGCTCTGATTATTTTTTTAGCAATGAGGATGAAAAACAGGACAAGGAGACAAAAGGTATTTTTAATTGATATTTTTATTTGTCCAATAAACTTGAAAAATAAAGTAGTAAATCTAACAGCGTATTATCCTATTTTAGATGATAAAGACAAAGAAGGTGATGGTGAGAAGAAAGACAAGAAGGATGAAAATAAAGAAGGTGGTGCGAGAAACTTGTGGGTCAGTGGCCTGTCGGGAGACACGCGCGCTAAGGACCTGAAGCAACTGTGCAGCAAACATGGAAAAGTAAACAAACTCCTATTGATATGATATTTATCTTTGAATCAAGTTATTAAATGAAAACAACTCCAGAAACAAAAGCAAACCAACCAAGATGATTTTGATTTCTTATTATACAATCACATTATTACAGGTAATTGGAGCTAAGGTGGTGACCAACGCTAGAACACCTGGTTCCCGTTGTTATGGCTATGTCACGATGGGCAGTGCTCAAGATGCTGAGAACTGTATTAAGAACTTACACAGAACTGGTAATTACCTCACAATAAATTCATTTCTTCATCATTCTATTTCCAGTAAAGTCTGTTCAAATTACTGCCGTTGGTAGGATCAGCAGAAATTGGTAGGATTGTTCAAAACACCATTATAAATTATACGTAAAAAGTCAACATCAATCCGACACCTGAAAAAAAAGTCACTTGAAAAACGGGTTTTTCGCGATTTTCAGCAAAACGGTAAGGTTTATCATAAAATTTGCGAATACAAAATTGTAGATCAGATAATAGAAATGTTGAAAGAGTTTGTTATCGTTTTATTATGTTTCAATACACCACGTATACAGGGTTATTTCTAAAACACCGTTAAACTTGCAAGACTGTATTATCTATTACTGTATTATATATTATCATCATAACAACAACTTTTGTTCTATGACTTTTTACAAAACATAATACTTTTACCAAAAACAAAAGTTCAAGATTTCGTTGTCCTATCTAACACATTTCAACTCGGTATTTTGCTGTACAACTGTCGCGCACTGTCGTAACTCGCTACGCTACGATTACCCCGCTCCCCTCGCTATTGTACTATCGTTTTCTTTTGCTTCGCAGACGTGTAACATGAATTTTTAAAAGTCATAGAACAAAAGTTGTTGATTATGATGTTAGCAACTTAGTCCTGAGAGGTTAACGGTGTTTTACAAATAACCCTGTATAAACTACGTGCTTCTATTACAACTCACTATGGATTTATACAGATTTGTATATGGTGAATTTTTTTTCCCTAGAATTGCATGGCCGTATGATTTCCGTGGAGAAAGCGAAATCAGAGTCGGAATCAGCATCACGCCGTCAGCCATCCGTGCGCGAGCGCCGGCCTAGCAAAGAACGCAAGGAAGAAAATAAAGAGACTGAGGTAAATATTAACAAAATCATGTTGTAACTACTATAGATAGAAATTACGAAACTACAGTGTCTGTTTACAGAAAGCAAGTTTGAGAGCTGCTACCAGAAACTACTTAGTATAAAACAAAGTGGCTCTCGCTCAGATATTTTAAACTCAGTTTGAATGCAGTTTTCAGCAATAGACAAAGTGAATCAAGGGGCAGGTTTAAATGTGCATGCATTGCATCCGTGAGAAGCCGAGGCGGGTCGTTACTCATCATCATCTTCCTGCCCTAATCCTGTTCTATTTGGTGTCAGTGCAACACGTTTTCTTTTTCCATTCTTCACTACTAGACCTCACGGGTCGTTAGTTAATATTAAAACAAAAATGTAATCTAATCTTATTGGGTCAAAACTTTGTTCTACCTACCTAATAAGACCCTCTTTATGAGATTGTCGTTCTTAGTGTACTTATTTGCACCTATACTGCTTTTTAGGAGAATAAAGAAGCTGCTGAAAAGACTGGGGATCCAAAGCCAAAAAAGGATGATGAAGTGTCAGGAGCAGAAAGTACGAGGTCCACTTCACGCACGCGCGAAAAGTCCCACCGTTCTGATAAGGTGAGAGAGTTGTGAAGTTTTTCTTCATATTTTTCCGAGTACTAACTGGGTTGTGGAAGTCAGTTAATCAATAAAAAAAAAATACATAAAAAAAATAAAAAAACAAACAATATAAATAAATAAATAATTAAACACAGTCCGATTCACTTTAGGCCGACATTAATTAATCGCATTTCTTTTTTTTTGTAATTGTATTGTAAAATTCCAGGATCGTACCAAGCGAAGCACCAGGAGTCGGGAGAGGAAGCGTTCGCCCCGCGAGGTTCTCTCCTTTTCCAAGATCTGGGTGAGCATGAATTGGGAATGAATGGGTCTTGCTTGCTACCATGTGCTTATATTTTGACAAGAATTGTGGACACTCGGGCGTAGTTAGTATGCAACTAGATTGCTGGCGATTGGTGGATCTTGATATGTTTTGAGACAATCAGTAACTTTTGGATGACATCATTCGATCAATTATTTATTTCAAAAATTATTTTAATGCAACACACAAATAATCTACAACCCAAAGATTTTGAATAAACGTAGGTATTACACGGTTTACAACAAAAAAAGATCAACTAAGACCAAATTCGTAACAAAATTCATTAACACTCTCGGCCCCCATATCTATAACAAAATTAATAAAGTCCTTAACATATACCCACTTAATACGGATTGTTGCAGAAGAAAGGTATTGGAATACCTACGAAGTCTCACTTATGAGGAGACTGAGCAGCTTTTATCCGTATCAAGATAGTTAACAATTATATCTTTATCTTTATCTTTATGGGGTTCAGATTTCCGCACTTAGTCCTTGAAGTGGACCATTGTGCGTGAGCCATGGTGGCCGATTACTCCAACCAGCCCACCTCCCTCCAGAAGCAGATCAGACTTCCCGGTCTCCTCAGGGCTTCCGCAAGGGATCTTGGTGTACCAATGGTCTCCTCACGAATCTTGGTAACGCCTGTACACTCAAGGAGCACATGCGCCACCGTTTCCTCTGCCTCCATGCATACTCTGCACAGGGGGCTGTCAGTGATACCTAGGTTGTGGAAGTGTTTATTTAGTGAACAGTGTCCAGTGATGGTCCCCGCCACCAGACGCAGGCTGTCTCTGTCCAGGCGCAGAAGGCGCCTGGTCAGCTTTGTATCCAGGGATGGCATAGCATCCTTGGATTGCCTACATCCTGGTGTCAAGGTCCACCGTTCCTCCGCTTGTATGCGAGTGTGGTCTTTTAACCAACTTCTTAGCTGCTTGAAAGGGATGGGCACAATGGGTTCGGGTCCGTACGGTTTTGTGCTGGATCCTCTTCTGGCAAGTTCGTCAGCTGCATCGTTTCCAAGTGATCCACTGTGACCTCTTATCCATTGTAGTGTTACCGTGTTGTGATTTAGTACCGTGATACGTTCTAGTGCCTTGTGGCATTCTAGTATCAGTCTCGACGTGATCTGATTGCTCTTTAGGGATTGAAGGACTGAGGCACTGTCGGAGAGTATTCGAATATTAGTATCCGTAACCTCCCTGGCCTCTATAGCGTGTGCCGCTTGGATAATACCTACACACTCTGCTTGATAAACTGAGTTGAGCGTTCCAAGTGGTTTGGATATCTTAATGTTTAGGTCGTCGGAGAACACCCCGACGTCTGTCCCATCTTATATATTTACATATTATTATCTATACTTACAAAACTGTATCTCAGTCATTATCATGTCCACTCATATATCGCCATATATCACAATCACACTCAACAACAGACACCCTCTCTCACTCACTCATTCACCTAGCATAATACACAAAGAGAGGATCACACCACACACCATACCACTATTAAAAGAAAGCTTTAGTTATGAATAATGTTATATTTTAAGATATTGTAAAATGCAAGCATAAGAATCATAATATCTATATTTTGTAACTCGAGGGGGTTGGCTCTGTAAGCCGAAATACAGGTTCTTTCTAGTTCGGCTATGGAGGCTAAAACTTTTGTGTACAACCACAGCTATTATAGTATTTTATTTGGTATTTATAAAAAGTACTATTGTGAAAGAAATAAAAAATTATTATAAATTATTATCTTCGGTGTCGATAGCAATCTAAATTGTGTCGTTCCAGAACTGAACTACTGGTAGCGTCCTTCAGTTCTTATAATCAAGCCATACCTATTAACATCAGCGTTCTTACATGCAACGTACTGTATAATACAGAAAGAGCGCGACGTGGCACGTGCGCGGGAGCGGTCCCGTGCGGCGAGGGAGGAAGAGCGCAGACGTCGCGCCGCCGAGGACGCATTGCGGGAGAGAGAGAGAAGGCAGCGCCAGGAGAAACATCGCCTCGTGTTGGAAAGGGAAAAGTTACGCGCTGAGAGGTACACTACATGCGTTGTGCTTTTACCAATCACACTTAACTTCCTACTTGTATTTTCTTGCCGGAGTAGAAGATTTTACGTCTTTGCGTGAGTCCCGTGTAAATGTAACTTCTGCTTACCGTGTCGATCGCAATAAATTGTGTTAGCCCAGAATTGAGCTACTAGTTTGTCGCTTTCGGTAGCGTCCCATCAGTTCTTGTGGTGAACATCCAACTACTTCCCTCCATAAGTCTGGAACAAATCCGGGCAAAATCCTTATGGAAAAACTTCTGCTAGACTTAAGAATGAAACCTTATTCCCCACATCTTGTAGTTGCGCATTTTCGACTGTTACACAAATGAGAAAATTGTCATAGACCAATTAACTTTGGCACACCTACCCAATATAGCCATGTAAAAAAATTTAACCTACCAATATCCTCATATAACATCTTATGTCCCTCACAGAGAAAAGATAGAACGCGAAAAGAACGAGCTACTTCGTTTGGAACGCGAGCGTCACAGAATAGAGCGAGAGAAATTGGAGCTAGAGAGAATGGAACTAAAGCGAGCCCAACTAAGGTATTATACAAAGTTCTGTGCACATTCTTGGCAACCTTACAGGAACACGTTTTTGTACTAAATAGTAAATAAAATATGTCAACAAAAATAATTTAAAATAAATAAATTGAAAGTAACATAATAGTAAAAAGAAATTAAATAAGTATACAAAATGTTGAAATCAACACGCGATTGGAAACTCACCATAAGTTAGGTGGTAGTATTAAATTTCAAATGATTTGTTTGGTTGCTTTTATTTAAGTTAGCAAGGTAGTAAAGATCCCTGATTTGGAGATGTCCTACGTAACACAAACGGATATAATGCACAGATTGGAAGAGGAGCGTCGCAAGCGCGGCTACGAAGGCAGCACGTACCGCAAGGCCGCCAGCCCGCCGCCCGAGCCGGTCTACGAGCGCGACACCAGGCACAAGCGCCCGCCGCCGCCAACCATCGTATGTATATATTTACTGTTTGCCACGCCAGAGCGTAAACACATCGGTGGCTCACACGCCAAGCCACAAATGATATTCTTATATTATATTATTCACAAATGATATTCCAACATCTTATCGATAACCAAATTAATAATTACTTTTTGTCTCTCACTCGTCACATCACTATATTGGCACTATTTCGTATCAAATTAGGGATACAAAGTTCTAAAAAATTACGAAACCTTGTCGTCTTTACCAGGGGTGTATTTTGAAATTTGGCGCCCCAGGCCTAGTAACTTTTGCCGCCCCCGAAGTCAAGAAAAGAACGATGTTTTTTTTTCTAAAACAGTCTCTTTTATATGCTTAATGAGTAGGTAAGAAGTAAATCAATGAGAGCTTGCAAACGACCTCAACGTCTGTGTCTAACCTAGTGTCGAGGCGTGCGTTTTTGCCGCCGGGGGCACACCCTAATTTGGCCGCCCTCTCTTTTTCATCATTAGCCAGGAAAACTAGCTAAAAGTCAAAATACTTTTTTTTATTATTTGAAAATGTTCCACTTCGGGTTTATTTTTGAAAGTCAAATCGTTTTTTTTAAATAATTCTTTTTGCGTTTGATTGCCAATATAGCTAATGTAGCTAAATATAGCTTATGTGATGATGATCCAGACTTTAGGGCAAATGTAAGAGCGAGCGGAGAAAGCTTAAAAAAAATTGTGCTCTGCTTCGGAAAAGTAACTGATTTTCTTTTTATCAAAAAAGAAAATATATTTAACATACTTTTATTACTAATTCATTGAGGGAATGGATAATGCAGAAAACTCGGTGGTAAGAGTAAGCAAGTTAAAAAAAAATTGTATTCCAGGTATGTTAGATTTTCTTTTTACTGTCAGATTAAAAGGATAGTGGTAATTCATTTGATTTTTGGGGCGGCATACGGCAGACTGGAATATACGTAAGGCTAGATTGAAATACCGCCCCAGGGCGGCGGCGAGGGAAATACGCATCTGGTTGTCCTTATTTTTACAACGTAGTCCAGAAGTACAGATTACAATAATTTAGTAATTATCTAATCTAAAACTATGCCTTGACGTTGCCGCTTGGTTTTGTTATGTTAATTTTTAATTAAGATTGTTAAGAAAATATAAAAAAGGTGAGAACACGAATGTGGCGTGTTGGACACGTTTTCGTTTGTCGGCTCTACCCGACCATGGCGTTCTAAAGTTATTACACTATTAGTTTTAAGTTTCCTTGCTATCCTATAACAGGGTCATGTACTCACTAGTTTTAAGCCTAGCGTGTAAGTATGTGTACATTGAGCTGCATTAAATAAATAAGAAACTTGTGTTCTCGTCTCGTAGTCGTCGAACAACAGGCAGTTTGAGGCACCTCCGCCTCCTCGCTTCGAGATGACAGCTAGCTACGAGCGAGGCACGGACAAGCGAGACCGCGACCGTGACTACAAACGAGACTACCCGCGTCATGTCTCATGTAAGTATAACAAATACAACATTGTTAATTGGTAGTAGTTTAGGAGCGATTGGAGTCTAATTTAATTCAAAGGAATCCCCACTGGAAATCTGTCCTCATGACACGTTACCTGTACATCATAACATCTTTTACAATAAAATTTTATTTTCTAGCTGCAAACATCAAGTATTCCAGCAATGGCGGTGCCAGCGAAGACTCGCGACAACCGATGCCTCCGGGCACCAGGCCAAAAGAACCCAGGTTTGTTTTGTACTGTTATACTAAACTTACCTATGAACAAATACGGAACCAACCAGTTTATATTGTTCAATCTCATCACAAAAATACACAAGGTTCTCTTGTTATGCTCGGTGTTTGTTTAAATATTAGCGTTGGTTCGCTAATTTAATACGAGTTGCGAAAATTTGGACAAACTTATTAATAGGTAAAGTACTTTTTGTAGCGAATGTAATAATTATGATAATTAAACACACGAGGTTGTCGACATGTGAAATGTGGACTCGGCAATCATTGTACCGATAGTTATTGCGGATAATGAACTAATAGCAAAGAACCTCGACCAACATCTTAAGACAGCAGGGGTAGGGGGAACATTAAAGATAACAGAACACCAACCAAATACTTTTTATTATATGTAACCCCTTACCAAATGATTACAAATCATCACTGAGACAACATCATAAGAACTTTTTTTAAGGAATTTGTAATATAATTGAAACAACTTAAAGTTCAATGTGAAGAATGTTTTATACTACATAAAATTAATGAGTTCTCATTGCGCGGGATTGAATCCGAAAACAGTACACCACTACACCTGGATAAGACACGCATAGCGAGGAGGTTCCTCTCTGTGGAGCCCTGACCACCGGCAGCTTGGATCGTATTTCTGATGCTACTGGTCATCTGTTTTTTTTTTGTTAATATTTTGAAATGTTTTGTGTACCTACTTTTGTTATTTTAGTATTTAAAAATGTGTGAAATGAGAGACAAAATGAACAAAAGAAATGCTAATTAAATATATTTCCTAGTCGGACGTACGAGTCTCGCGACAGCCGCTCGTACGCTCGGCCATCGCCGCCCAGCAAGCCCGAGCCACGCAGCTGGAACGCGTCCAGTCGATACCCTGACGCCGCAGCGCCTTCTAAAGGTAAAGGTAAACTTAATTTTTCCTTTTAACAACAAAACATCAAGTCTGTAATCACCGTTACATAATCATAAAGTTCGCCAGCTACGTTTAAGGCGCTGTGAATAGACGACTTTTCAGTATTTGAGGGGGTGAAGTAGATGGAGTGGGACACGAGTAGCCCCGCCTTGTGCGGGTTGCACCACCGAATATATCATCGATGCACAACTTCCACTATATTAAGAAGCGTAATTTCACAACGTATTGCAAAGTGCACGATTGGTCTAGCGCATCACAGTCCGGAGTCATAACGTTCTATCTCCAGGATCAAATCTCATACTGAACATATTTTTTTGTTTTGTTTTTTTTGCCTACTTATTTTCGTATTGTTATTTTTAAATATTATGTACTTACCTAGATCAGTATTTTCGTGTTGTTATTTTAAAATATGTGCATATTTTTGTTTTCTTATTTTAAAAATAATTCAATAGGTACAGTCAGCAAAAGTGATAGGTATGCAGGGTCGTAGGATACAGTTGAAGTTTAGTTAGTAAGAAACGGACTGATGTTTTCGGATAAAATTTATTCGAGAACATCTATCAGTTTTATTTATTTTTATTCCTATAGATACAATATTTTCAGCATCAAGAGTAATTATAATATAAATAAAATAAAATCGTCCACCATGCTTGATGGTTGATTCTGAAGAAAAATAATATACAGTGTGTTACAAAAGAGTGTAAGAAGTAATACCAAAGGAGCTCAATGTACTCATCATCATGAACAACTTGCCATGGTGCCATCCCTAAATTCGCAAAAAAAACAGCTGTGTCATACACTTTTTCCATCTATATAGGTATATAAAAATCAATGCCACTTTTCGTTGTAATTTTATAACTCAAGAACGGGCTCACCTATCCAAACCAAATGTTTAGGCTTTATTCAGACTATTTTGTAGATGGTTTATGTGAAGTTTGCACAAAATCGATCGAGCGGTTCTTCATTTATCACATTTTTTGTAACCAATGAATTCAATAAATGGCGAATCATTTTGTTATTGGGGATTTTGCTGTCAAATTGAAACATTTTTCAGTGTTGACAGTACAAGCATGTTATGTCATTCATTTCTGTCATTTCATTTTAATCAATTGGTTTCGAGAATGATTTAGATTTTTAGATTTACAATTAGACCCGGTAGGTGGCGCCGCTGTCCGGGCAGGACGTCGTCTGCCAGTGCCAGGTCCGCTATCTATATATCTATCTTCTTCTATCTTCTATATACTATCTATTCTTCTATCTTAAAGAAAGTCGTGTTAGTTACACTATTTATAAGTCAAGAACGGCTGAACCGATTTGGCTGGAAATTGGTGGGGAGGTAGCTTAAAACCAGGAGACGGACATAGTATAGTTTTTGTTCTTTTTTTTTGGGTAAGTAGATAGTTAGGTTGTAGGTAGGTAGATAGGTAGTATTTAGGTAGGTAGTAGGTACGTAGTAGGCAGGTAGTTGGTAGGAAAAAGGGCATTGCAAGGCATGCATACTTTTGGACGTACATAAAAAATAAACGTGCTCGCGAGAGTAACTACCCTGCTGTCATGACTAACGGATCAACTGAATCGTCTGATGGCACTAAAATTTGCGACTTATTTGCAAGCGCATACGCAGAGGTTTATAGCAACACGCCGCCAGACAACGTTAACCAATCATTTTATACACATCAGGTTATTACTCATGACACTTTTTCAACCATAGAAGTAGGCCACGAGGAGGTACTCAAAAAGCTTAGTCAGCTGGATACATCCAAAGGTGCTGGTCCCGATGGAATATCTCCAAAATTTATAGTTAATTGTGCGCAAAGTCTTGTAGTTCCGTTGACGGCAATATTTAATGAATCTCTTAGCTCAGGACAATTTCCGAAGGTATGGAAACTTGCAAAAGTGGTGCCGGTGTTTAAGAGTGGTGATAATCGTGCAGTTAGCAATTATAGACCAATTTCCATCCTGTCCATCTTTGGCAAGGTCTTAGAATCCTTGATCTGTCCGTACATACAGCGTTACTTCAAAAAATTCATTTGTGAAGACCAGCACGGGTTTGTTAAAGCTAGGTCGACATGTACAAATCTTGTATCTTACATAGAGACATTGTCTGCAGCGATGGACACGGGTGCTCAGGTAGACGCTGTGTACACGGACTTTAGCAAGGCATTCGATAGGGTTCCCCACAAAATTCTAGGAGACAAGCTTTCAATGTATGGTGTCCACCGAGCACTTCTTAATTGGTTCAAAACTTACTTGTGCGAACGAGAGTTTTATGTTGTTGTTAACGGTTTCCGTTCAGCCTGTTACGCTATCGCATCAGGAGTCCCACAGGGTTCGCATTTAGGTCCTATTCTGTTCATAATATTCATTAATGACATCATTACATGCTTCGATAATGCTATTCCATTTCTGTTTGCTGATGATATGAAAATTGTAAAGATAGTGACATCACCTCGGGACGCTGACTTGATGCAACAGGATTTGGATAGACTATCTGAATGGTGTGCCCGAAACCAAATGCTGTTGAATTGCGCAAAGTGTGTACACATAAAATTTAGCCGGAAACTGCGAAACATAGATACAATTTACAATATAAATCAAACCCCGCTAGCAGAAGTCAACTGTATAAAAGATCTGGGTGTCACGTTAGACAATAAGCTGACATTTGTACCACATGTAGATAGTATTATAAAAAGAGGGTTACGTGCATTGGGATTGTAACAGCAAACTATTCCAAAAATCTGAAACGAAAATATTGCTATACTGCACTTTGGTTCGCAGTGTTCTGGAATACTGTAGCACTGCCTGGCGGCCTCATTACGCTGTTCATTGCCTCAGGATAGAGCGAGTGCAAAAAAGATTTTTAAACTACCTCAGATTCTCAGTAGGGAAAAAAATCAAAAGGAAACCATATAGCTATAAGCTGGGCCTTTTCAAAGTGACGTCTCTTGAGAAACGGAGAGATATCCTGGACCTAAGGTTTGTCTACAAGCTACTCAGGAATAAAACTGACTGTCCGAAACTCCTAAGCAAATTCTATTTTCGAGTCCCACGTAGACAACCACGAAAGCCGATCACTCCTCTAGTCCCACCCTTCCGTCGAACTAAGTCAGGTTCTAGTTCCCCAATTCCACGGCTGTGTAAATTAGTTAATGAATACAGTGATCTCAATGATATCCACACAGAAACACTAGAAACATTCATCCGCAATACTAACATAAACATAAACAAATAAGTTAGGTTGCATCAATTTAGTTATAGTTTAAGCCTAATTTCAAGCTGGCACTTCGTTTATATAGATATATCTCCAATATTGTACAATAAATTGCTGTCCTTTGTAAACTAAAATAATCGCATGTTGTGTTTACCTGTAATTGGGTGTGCAGTAGAACTAAGATCTGTTGTTATATTTTTTGTGTATGTATAGCTGTAACATCTGTTGGTAAACCATGAATAAATAAAATAAAAAAAAATAAAAAAATGCCGGGTTAATGGGACGCCGTCGCCTCCTTCTGCGAAGCAGTGATGCTAGCGAAGGAGGTGGCGGAACGCGAGAGGGAGAGAACCTCTCGTCCCAGCCGCCCCGGGAGGCGCTCCGGGCGTCGGGGGTCCCGCGATGACCTCCGGCCACCGTAGACGCGGGTCTGTGGACGGTGAGTGATGGGCTAACTCGCCGTCCGTCCGTCTCACGACGAAAACAGGCCGTGTCGACGGCGCGTTCGTGTTCCACGCGCGCCTTAAAGAGATGTCAGCAACATGGGAGGGGCCCGAAAGGGCCGACGCCTGTCGGGGCCGCGGGTAGTCCACTGGTTATCGCGGCCACGACATAGAGGGCGAAGAAGGAACATGGGTGGTTTTTAGTCAGTAGAAGTCTGACACTCCCTTTCGCTCTGCCCAAGAGCGGGAGGGGTTATTCGATGATTTTACAGCCACCAAAAAAAAAAAAAAAAAAGGCATGCTGGGTTCAGCTAGTCTATACTAATATTATAAAGCTGAAGAGTTTGTTTGTTTGTTTGTTTGAACGCTAAGATCTCAGGATCTACTGGTTGGAATTGAAAAAATATTTTTGTGTTAGATAGTCCATTTATCGAGAAAGGCTATATAACATCACGCTACGATCAATAGGAGTGGAGCATAAATAAAAAATGTTGCAAAAACGGGAAACGATATTCCTTATTGAGAGCTTCCGTTGCGTGCGCTGCAAAAATGGTTTAAGTTGTGCAAATATTATGTATTAAAGAAATGTTCCTTTTTAAAAGTTCTACAAATAAGTCCGCGACAGCATATATCTATCTACTAAGATTGACTCACTGTAACCATTTTTTACTATCGAAATGTTAGGTTAAATAAAATTATTTTCTGCGAAGCTTATTTAACCCATGATGTATTAATCTATATTTAAATAAATATGTTTGTTACAAAGGAAATTTAATGCAGAATATTTGTTCCTTTTACTCTATATAGTTTAAACAAATATCTTAAAAGATATCGCAATGTTAAAATGTACGCGCGACAAAATAATTCCAAAAAAATTCAAATACAAAATATTTATTGAACCATAATATTTACAAGATTTGTACCAAACACGTGCGCGTGCGTGTTGTGTTTGATTTGTTGTTTGTTGTTGGTTTGTTGTGTGGCCCAGTGGTGGCGGCTCCGACTTACGAACAGTTGGTCGTGGGTTCGAACCCAGACAGGCGCATAACTTTGTGTAATTTATTTCATCACCACTGCTCTCAAAACGGTGAAGGTAAACATCGTAAGGAAACCGGTATATCTTAGAACCAAAAATTTGAAGATTGTGATATCTACCAATTTTAAAAGCATTTTTACCCATGTGCACTTTGAATACCTATATAAATATTAGGCATTTTTAGAATTTACTATTTTATGGCTCGTAAGCCAATTTCAATTTATACACTTCATATTGCTTCATAGTGCTCTATCTTTGAACTTCCACTTTACACAATTTTTTGGAACAACCTGTATACCAAAAAGAAAACTATAAAATTGCATTATAATTGCTACAAAAATAAAAAATAAATAATAATTACTGAAAATAAACCTCAAAAACGAAATCGGTAAAAAGTAAAATAATAAAATAAAAATAAAATATTTCAAATAAGAAATCAACAAAAAGTATACTTTGGGGCGCGGTTTGAACCCGGAGCCTTCGACGTTGATGCGAAAACTTTCCTATCGCACGAGACCGCTAGACCAGTCGAACTATGATATGTGTGTCGAAATTACGCATCTGTAAATAAATCACAAACCAAATAAGGTTTGCACAAAACGGTAGATCATACTAACTTTACAACTTCCATCATGTGTTTTTGTCTCAATAAGATCTCAACAACACAAAATAAAATATACTATATAGCTTTCATTCACAAACATACGTAATTATAATTATTTTCTGAGCAGAACAAACTGACATAGGTCCGTCAAGCAGCGCGCCTCAGCGGTCACTGTCACTCCGTGTAGAAATGAAAGAGAAGCGACAAGACGCCGTCATGGCGTGACGTTCCGTTCAAGTTATTTATGATAATTTAAATTAATCTTTACAAATATCTTATTCCAATCGATAAATAAAAACAATAGTTCCCTTTATTGTTATATATTACAACCCTGTTTTATCAAGATTTTTTTAGAAATAACACAGATAAACTTGCTACAATTTCAATTTTAATGGTTACTTTATGATTTTTTTTATCTAGAAAATTTACCTCAAACGTGTTTAAAAGACAATGGTCCGCTCTTAAATATGTTCAAGATTAACATTTTTTTTTTTAGCTGCTCTAAAATGTATACATTTGGCTAAAAAACTGTTTTGTGAAGCCTATTTTGACTGAGTACAGCGCCTTAACTCCCTTGCAATAAAGGCGAAGCTATTGCCATCCACCCGCGAAGTTCCTGATGGAAAAATCAATAACACAGTTAACCTGAGATTGCTTGTGTCCACTAGAAGTAACAAGGACTCTTGATTTTTGTGGTCTTGCATTTGTTATTGTTGTCAGCAGCACGAATATGTATACACTTAGCAACGTTTAGAACCAATTTTCGCTTATTGTATTGATTAAATATTTATGTTACGTATCCAAACTAATATTTTGGAACTCATATTATCATAAAGTAGGTCATATCTCAAGTTGCACTCGTTATTTTACGAGAAATTCGCGTTTGAAGTTTACCGAGTGTATACATACTGTTACGAGCTGGGTATAGGATAAATAAAAGCACTACCAATTGAACACACGAAATAACTTTATTACTCGCAAAACACTTGTAAACAATCGCAAATCACAACTGAACACTTTAGCGCACTTGATATCTCTTCGAACCTTTCGTTGTCTCGCTTAAAAGTAGACTGTCCCGCTGCGTCCTCTCTCGGTCCTTTTATACCCCAAACACACAATAGATATTCGAGAAAGTTCGCTATTATTCCATAAAGCATCCAGAAAAGCATGAACAAAAAAATAAACTTAAAGATAAATTAACCAACAAAGAAGAAGTTACTTTACGCCGTAGGCATACGGTTGAAATTACAATGCCAGTACCGCTGACGCCGGGCGGCCGACTAACTACCTACAGAATGGAATTAGGTACCTACTAGAATTCACGCGTACTTCTCAGTTATTAGTGAGGTTTCTCGATGATTCTAGATGACCGACGTAACACTGCCCCCTCCTTAGACATGCTCGTCCCGAGCATCATTAGTCCCGTGATATCGCGCCAATCGGTCTACATGCACAACCTTAGGCGCACCTCGCGGACCCTTCTGTATTCGGTAGGTGACATCGTTGATCCTGGTCACAACTCGGTATGGTCCATCCCATTTTGCTTGCAATTTCGGGGACTTTCCCTTGCTCCGCACTGGGTTATGCAACCACACCAGAGAACTTTCATCGAAACCCCTACTGTTTGCCTTCCGATCATAACGGGTCTTCATCATCTCAGACATCTGTTGTCCGGATTGTCTGATATGCTCATACACATCATTTAACTTGTTACGCAGGTCATTTGCGTAATCCGTTACACTGCGTGGGACATCAGGGGGAGTTCCAGTTATTAAATCTGCAGGCAACCGTAGTTCCCTTCCAAAGTTCGCGAAGGCTGGAGTTACAGTCGTACTTTCGTGAACTGCACTCCGATAGGACAGAAGAAACGGCTGTATGTGCTTGTCCCAATCCTGTTGCCTGCTTTCCACAACTTTTGCCAGATATCTCTCCAGCGTCTGGTTGAATCGTTCCACCATTCCATCAGATTGTGGGTGGTAAGAAGTGGTTCTGGTTTTGTGTGTACCCATCAATCGACAAGTCTCCTGAAAAACTTGTGATTCAAAATTCCTCCCTTGATCGCTGTGAATTTCTAAGGGTACTCCAAAACGACAGAAGACTTCCTGAACCAATTTATCTGCGACTGTTGTAGCTTCTTGGTTGGGAATAGCGAAGACTTCTGGCCACTTTGTGAAGTAGTCCATGACAACCATGAAGTACTTGTTTCCGTTGTCACTTTCTGGAAATGGTCCCGCAACGTCCAGTGCTATCCGCTCCCAGGGGGCTCCAACGTTGTACACTTTTAACGCACCTCTGCTTCGTGTGTGGGGTCCCTTCACAGCCACACAGCTGGTACATTTGCGACACCAGTCCTCCACATCATCTCGACAGTGGATCCAGTAAAAGCGCTCTCTGATCTTCAGTAGAGTCCTTTTTACCCCCATATGTCCTCCTGAGCATCCATCATGGTACAACCGTAAAATATCCGGTACCTTAGCTTTAGGCACAACCATTTGCAGATGACAGCTGTCTCCTCGAGTGTTTTCCCATTTACGGCACAAGACTCCATCCTGGATCTCCAAACTGTTCCATTGTGCCCAATAACTCTTTGTGATGGAACTCATCGCAGCCACATTACTCCACTTGGGCTTCGGAGCACCAGCTTTGATCCACTCGAAGATTGGCTTGATGTCCGAGTCATTTTCTTGTGCCTGTTGTATGGTTTCCTTCCATTCGTCGCTGAGATCTGTTCTCAGCCTCCTCACAGACAGAACTCCCTTAGTTTCTTGCCTGGAACTCTGCATACAGTCTTCACGCCAAGGTCTTGCCAGTACGTCTTCGTTATCGCGAGTTCTCCACTGTTGCTGGGCTGTCATCTCAGCCGCCTTTCTCTGCTGTGATTGATCATGTTCATCTCTCGTCGAGCGTCGCTTTTTACAGTTTGACCGCAGATGACCACTTTCTCCACAAGTGTAGCACTTCGGGCTGTACTTTTGCGGGCGGTCGCGTACAGGTGACGCGACAACCTCCCTGACGCGGTGCGTACGGTGGTCCTGTCTCACTGCCTCTACTTCTAGAGCATGTGCTAAGGCGTTCTTCAGCGTCTCATGATGTCCAAGTCTCACAGCGGCTCTCACTTCCAAGTCGCGTATTCCGTCGATGAACACCTGTACCAAATTTACGTCTATGAGTGCAGGAGCAGACCGGTATGCTTTCCGAACTATCTTTTCAACTTCCAGTGCCCACTGTTGTAAGTTCTCGGCACTACGTTGAACGCGATCCTTTAACTTAGCACGAAAAACGTGCTCCAGGTGCGCGTCGCCGTATCTAGACTCTAACGCCTCCAGCAGCTGTTCGTAGGTCACATCCTTGCCGAGTGCCTCAAGAATGGTAAGGGCTTGGTCTCGGAGGCCCAAGGTGAGCGCTGTCATGGCTTGCGCTTTGGTCCACCCATTCGCCTTCATAACAGCATCAAATTGGATTTTATAGGCCGACCACGAAGATGTTCCGTCGAATGGCGGCACTTTAAACCCGCGCACCGAAGGTGCAGCAATCACTGACGTCACAACCCCATCTCCAACCTTAATTTCACTCAAGGCCTTCTTCACATCAGCAATCTGAATTTCGGCCTTTGAGATTCGATCGTCGTGCTGCTGTACCTGCTCCTTCATCACGCTCAGCTCTTTGCCAACTGATGCGTGAAGATCCTTTATCAGGAGCATCTGTTCCTCTTGGCGCCGGGCCTGTTCCTCTTGACGGCGAGCCTGTTCGTCCTTATCCCGTTGCAGCTGTTCCTGTAACTGACGAGCCTGTTCCTCTTGACGGCGAGCCTGTTCCTCCTTGTCCCGTTGCAACTTTTCTTCCAACCGGCGGGCCTGCTCCTCTTGGCGGCGAGCCTGCTCCTCTTGACGGCGAGCCTGTTCCTCCTTGTCCCGTTGCATCTGTTCCTGCAACTGGCGAGTTTGCTCCTCTTGACGTCGAGCCTGCTCCTCCTGACGACGTGCCTGGTCTTGCAGCAGCGCCATTAAGGCAGACAAGTCAGGCGCCGCTAATGCTGGAGTAGCTCCGGATGGGCCAGCGACTGGCTCTGACGTAGGCTGGACACCGCCTGGTGTCTGTGTCGGAGAGTCACCAAATCGCCTTTGGTCCATACCCTGTTGTCGCTGACTCCTAGTACGGATACTATCCGTGTCGTCCTTGGGTAGAATCGGCATTATTTATCCCTCACTTCTGACACCAAATTGTTACGAGCTGGGTATAGGATAAATAAAAGCACTACCAATTGAACACACGAAATAACTTTATTACTCGCAAAACACTTGTAAACAATCGCAAATCACAACTGAACACTTTAGCGCACTTGATATCTCTTCGAACCTTTCGTTGTCTCGCTTAAAAGTAGACTGTCCCGCTGCGTCCTCTCTCGGTCCTTTTATACCCCAAACACACAATAGATATTCGAGAAAGTTCGCTATTATTCCATAAAGCATCCAGAAAAGCATGAACAAAAAAATAAACTTAAAGATAAATTAACCAACAAAGAAGAAGTTACTTTACGCCGTAGGCATACGGTTGAAATTACAATGCCAGTACCGCTGACGCCGGGCGGCCGACTAACTACCTACAGAATGGAATTAGGTACCTACTAGAATTCACGCGTACTTCTCAGTTATTAGCGAGGTTTCTCGATGATTCTAGATGACCGACGTAACAATACTATTGCTAGTGACTATTCCTGGTGAGAGTCAAAATAGCGGGTGTACCATAGCAAATTAAATTATACCAACTACCAAACAAATGTACCTAAAACATACTATTTTGTACCTAGCTCTAAAAAATCTGTACCTCCTTCAGAACGAAATTATTTCGAAATTAAGGTACACCCGCCATATTGACATCAAGATGGCGGGTGTTCTATAATATTTTATTATTTAAGCATTACTCATAAAATGTGATTACACCAAAAAATTGTACCTAAAAAGTACCTCAAATAAATAGAAACACACTTGATCAGTGGGATAGTTCCTGAGAAATAAAACATGAATTATAGGTATGAATTGTAGGTATTTATTATTATGAATTATAGGTCTAGGTACTTTTATATATATATTTTAGGGATAATCATTAAATTATAAATCATGAATTTTAATAACGCGTCAAAGTTATTAAGTACCTCTTTATTTTCGTCCATACATAATGCAATTAGCGATAAGTGAATTCGGAGTTTTGGTTATAAAATTATTAAGATCATCAAAACATTTCCATTCAGCATTACGACGACAATGAGCCCGATAGTGACCAATATTGTGGATGTCTGTAACATCGCCGCCGGACGGTAAAAACTCAATTAATCCAAGAACTTCGTATTTTGTATTATTTAATGTTATTTCCATAGGTATGTCTTTAAGACAAATTACATCTGTTTGATTCAGCTCAAAAGCTATTGTATTACTTAGTTCGTATTTTAATGTTCGTATGCCGTTGCAGTCATTACGTCTACATTGTACAAAATTATTTTCTTCACATAACATAGACTCTGCCGATTGATTGAGCATTGATATATTTGGCATGTTAAAATTAAGTGGCAAAAAAGCAATTTTTCTTTGTACTTTGTTAATGCCACATTCAGTATTCGTACATGATTCTTGTACAGAGGCACTGTAAATTGCGTCGATCAAAATATTCTCAAAAATATAAGCTATATTGCATTCGCAAGAGATAAAAACTTTATGATTAATGTTAGTTTTTTTTAAATATGACTGAAGAAGGTGTGCACGGTACTTGTATAAATCTGTTCAGCAGGGCTATTACGTACTTTTAAATGACAGTGGCTATCATATTGTCTATGGATTAACTGTCAAATTGGTTATGGTTTAGTACAAAATGGAACCATTTGACAGTAATTGATAGGCACTATAGGTTAGCCACTGTCATTTAAAAGATACGCAATAGCCCTGCTGGTAGTTTTGACATCAATCATTGTTTTTATGAACTGAAAAAATTCATTTTGATGATTGAGTACATGAGTATTTAAATAAAACCCTTCAACACACCCTACTGCAATTACTTGTGCAACCGAGTCGAATGCGCAAGTATTCGATACGTGTAAATCCTTCATGACAGTTCGTAGTCTTGTTCCATTTAACAATAGTGGCACAGGTTTATGCATTTTCACTCTTTTTTTCTTCGTGGCCTTTCGAGCGTCACCTTTGCCCTTCCAATTTTCAGAAAACGATGGAGTTTTAGAAAAAATTGAGTCTGTTGGGAAATCATCTTCTGTTTTATTTACCTTTGCTTTCGTATTTTTTCTTCTTTTCAAGTCACCCTTCTCTGTAGTTTCTACTTTACCTATAGCTTCTTTTAATTCCCCATCTATAAAATCTGCATGTTTGACGATAAATTGGTCCAATCTCAATCTATTGGATTTCACGTCAATATGACATAAGTATCTCTTGAGCGTTTTAAAATAACTTTCCACGTTGGATGAAGACGCAGTTTGGTTTTCTGAATTATATATTGGAATCATCACATTTGACCACAATGGTAGTTGCTGTACTAATCGGGTTAATGTTGGTATAAAAGTAGGCATGTAAAATAAGTTTTCGTGTGATAAGGAGTCACTGTCATCATCTGTTAATGTAACTAACAAATTTTCGCGATCTAATTTGTCCTGATACCATTTGGGAAATGTAAGTTCCTCTTTAACGTCTTTAATTTCTTTCAATATAAGTTGTTCTGGTAAACTATAATGTTCCAAGTCTTTATAATCTGGAAGATTCGTGGTTTTACCGAATATTTTTAACCTTGTTTTAGCTTCTTCGCATGGAGATCCAATACTATCGTATTTATTGAGAGCTACGGTTATTATATCTAAAATTGTTTGTTTTGCAGTTCCGTAGTCATTTAGATTTTTAAGATACAAAATGCACTTACAATAAAACGCTTTAGTTCTTTGGTCCACATTCCGAAAACAGTTAAGGTTGTATATCGTTTTTACAAAGTGGCTTGTGTCGATGCGAACATATAAGGCGTCGGGTGATGTCTCATCAGCGTCAAGTTTCCTGAACGATTCTACAAGATAATCATTAGTACACTTATGTTCAGTAAAAGCTTTGATCGTGGCACCTATTAGCGCTGAAGATTGATCCAAAATCACTTCGTTAGGAATTGATTTCTGATTTTTCCAAGTTTTTAACCAGTTTAATATAGTATCCATCGTCTGAGAACTAGAAATCATTTGAGCAACCGGAACACTTCTTTTATTTTCTTCGCTGTACATTATAGCAACGTACAGCAAAGAGTAATTTTTCACAATTAAATCAGTTTCCTTAAAAATGCTACCAGTTGCGTCGATGCTCAGTATAACTCTGTGGTTTTTATGATATTGATTGTAGTATATTTCTTGTGACGTAGACCAATAGTAAATATAAAAATGTGGATGAATTGTTATGTGTTTAATATAATCGTTATAGGGTTTTACGTTTTGAGCCATGTACAATAAAGCCAAAATTGGATCTTTATGGTAATACTCACTAAGATTACTTTCATATTTTATCTGTCGTAAAGTTCCATGTGAAGGTAGATGGGGTGGCTGTGGATCCCCAACTTCCATTGCGTAACTAATTAATTGTTTATGAACTGTTATCGGAGACTCATGTTTCATTTCTTCCATCAATTCTTTGCGCTTTATGGGTGACAATTTGATTTTTTTTTCTTATATTATGTTTAACATTTTTATCAAAATCTGTAATTAAACTGTTGCAAGAAGCAATATTTTCTGTAGGATATGTAATCACTATTTTTATTTTAGCATTGCATTCTTTACATGCACCGAGAAAAGTCACTCTTTCATTGCATTTAACATAATAGGTTTTAAAGCACCAACTGCAAGGAGATTTCGTTTTTTCCCAAATTTTTTCCCTTAACAAGTCTGCCCACTCATATTTAGGTAATATCCACTTTTTTTGTTTAACTGGATTATTGGCTCTCACACGAACAGAGCATTTTGAGATTGGCCGAATTCTCCATTGATATAAATCAAGTGAAAAATTAAAAGATTTACCTTCTTCAGAACATGTAGTTTTATCCACGACGTAAAAATTTTCTTCCTTATTTTCTTCTTCAATCTCTTTTTCTGCATCAACATCTTTCGTAATTAATATATCTTCGTCTTCCGTTTTATTCTCTGAACCTACATAATTTTTATCTTCACTGTTTTCATCCTCCACGGAAAAAAAGTATTCAAAATTTCTTTTAATTGATAAATAAAGTGCTTTAGGCGATATTTGTCGTTGAAGTTCAGTAGACATTTTTGAAAATATTTCACTACACGGTGAAGGTAAATCATGAATCGTTGGGAAATGTTGTTTGTATTTACAAAACACTTTTTTCTGTTCGTTTAAATCAACAACATTTTTTTTCCCGCGTTTCATAGTGATTAATTCTAATTATGATCGCAATGAAAATTATATTAATGAAAATAAAGTTATCTGCGTATTGTAAACTATGAAGCTCGTATGATGAATCAGGAAACAGAGTGCAAATTGCAAACTGTTTATCAACTACCCGCAACATACTTTATTATGAATGTGCATTTACGAAGCTAGTTGCGGACGGTTGCTAGTAACTTATTAATATAATTTATTCGTGTGCATTTAATTCGTAATTAATAAATATCCGTAAAACATAAATGTAACATAACCATATCAATATTCATGATAATTATCGTGTTTCCTTATACACAAGACACGGTTGTTTTATTTCTCAGGAACTATCCAACTGATCAAGTGTGTGTTTTTTTTTACTTGAGGTATTTTTTAGGTACAATTTTTTGGTATAATTATATTTTATGAGTAATGCTTAACCTTTTCACCGCCACGGACATCAATAGAAGTTCCAGATTTTCGTGCCACCAGCGCCACGACTTCATTAGAAGCTCTTCATTCTACATATGTTATAAAAATAAATTTACTGTATTTAACAGGCCTTTTTTCATTTTATTATTTAAAAGCACTGTCTAATACCCTGTTTTTTTATTTTCCCACACAAAAGAAGCCCTTAATTGTCTTAAAATTGGCAAAAACAAAAACTGCGAACATTTTTAATATCCCCAGAACGCCAAGGACTTTATATGTAGTCGGCCAGTGATGTGACGCGAAAGTTAAAACTGTTTGATTTCACCCGTTGAAATATTTAGAAATATTATTATCGAAAACAATTTGAGGTCAGTAAAATATGAACTTAGATAACTACTTTATAACAAAGGGAAACTAGATGAATTTCGACCGTCGGATATGTGCCGAACCGGAATTATATAGTTGTTGGCAATCCTTATCGATAATTATATTCCCATCTCTACAAAATAATTGGTTGTCAGCGATAAGTCTATGGTTGTCAGTACCCCGGGCGCCACGGACTAATATGGAAGACGTTCTGTGACGTCATAAACGTATGGCTGTCAAGGCCACTTTGTCATAGTGCAGTGCAGTCTGCAGCAATATTTGTTAACTACATAGGTAAAGAAATATGTAAGTTATTGACATGAACGAAGAAATGGATACCGATGAGCTTTTAAGCATTCTACAAGGTGTGGAATCGGACTCGGAGTCTTTTGTGGAGAATGTTGCACCAGAAGACGATGATTCTGAGGTATGTCCAACTTGATAATAATAATAACGTTTATTCAAATGATTACATTGTAGGTACATATTTGTAAGATTCAATTCTGAATGAAAAATTAAAAGTAATGGCTCAGATATCTTGTGCTTGTACCTACACACATCATCACATGGTGTGTGTGTGTAGGTATTATGCTGTGGTCATACGGCTCGCTTTCTCACTTGCCTGATCGCGCCAGGCCAGGCTTTTATTGCTATACGGTTTATAAGTGTTGCTTGAAGAATGAATATTTCTCGCCCGCTGGGGACTTAAAACTCCTTGTAAAATAGGTATTTCTACCGGAATGGTTTTTTTTGTGTAACTTTGATCAGAGCCCGATAATTATCTATTTTATAGAAAAGCCGTAGTCACACGTTATAGGTACCAACCTAAACACTTTAATACCGTGTGACTACGGCTTTTCTTTTTGTTCTATCCTTAAAATCTTGTTTCAAACTTTTTCAGCGTCGTTTTTTTGTCGTAGTCGGGTTTTAGTTTTTTAAATTATAATGTACGTATAATGTACAAATTAAACTACTTTTCTTTCTAGAAAATCTTATTTCATAATTATTTATAAAGCACGTTAGGTTTTTTATTTATTTATGTTACCTCTACAAATACTATTATCTTGTTTTAAAGAAACTTAGTACGTCAAATGGTCGCCTACTGAAGGTGGTCGCGAAACCGGCGAAACGACCCTACCTATATTTCTTCATTTTGCGTCTACAAAATAAACCTGGCGCGTCATCGACCAATGTTCGGGGCCTGGCTAAAGTATGCATGAAAATTATGGTGGCAATAAGTAGGAAATCCATACTTACGTTCCATTTCGAAAAACACGGCGAAATACACAATAAATACAATGAAAAGTTCTGCCGCTTAGATACCTACGGTAAAAAAATGTTGACAGAAGTAGTTAGGTAGTTAAAAAACACGGGAGTAGACAAACATAGAAAAAAAACCATAGACCACAACCCTAATCAGAATCGAATTTAACGTGTTCTGAGCGCCAAGGACTTGAAATGAAGTCAAAGAATGACGTCTTGAAACAATTAGAGATGTACCTCATTTCTTATGGCTCTAATTGAGTTACGTATTTGTTTCTTTGATTCTTATAATTTATATTGTTTTTTCTCATTAAGGATACTGTGAAATAAAACAAATATGGAAATATTTAATCAGTTTTTATTTATATCCGTAAAATTATAAATAAAACATAACTTAATGTGTATAATTCTCATTCATCGATATGACGCTAGCCTCATCACTACTTTTTACTATACATTTCGTTATAGATGTATAGCTTGGCGCTAGGCGAGGCATCGCGTTCTGTGTACGCTGGCGGTGAAAAGGTTAAATAATAAAATATTATAGAACACCCGCCATCTTGATGTCAATATGGCGGGTGTACCTTAATTTCGAAATAATTTCGTTCTGAAGGAGGTACAGATTTTTTAGAGCTAGGTACAAAATAGTATGTTTTAGGTACATTTGTTTGGTAGTTGGTATAATTTAATTTGCTATGGTACACCCGCTATTTTGACTCTCACTATTCCTGTCCCAACGGTAGTTCCTAACTTCCAACCCACTTATAGGCAGCAACGGCAGTGGCGGAGGCGAGGCTTGGACCAGCACCGATGCGCGCTACAGCAGCTACGAGGCGCGCTACGCCCCGCAGTACCAGCCGCCGCCCCCCGGCGCCTCCTACCCCGACCGCTACGCGCCGCCGCCGCGCGACTACTCGCGCAAGTACTGAGCATGTGAGTACACCACTGCTGTCTTATCATCCTGATTTTGCACTAAAGACTTCTACGCTCACCGTCATAAGGAGGTGAAAGGACTTCCCGGCGGAGCTGCGGGTTGTTCACAAAGATACCGCGGCCTCGACATACAGGGCTAAGAAGGAACATGGGTTGTTTTTAGTCTAACACCATTTCTCTCTGCTATTTGATGATTGTCCACCCGCCAAAAAAATGAAAAAGGTAAAAAACTTTTTGCCCGTAATAACAGCAGGCTTTAGACAGAAAAATACTTTCTTATTTATTTAAACTTCTTGTACAATAGTGGTACATAGGTGGACTTATTGCCACGAGGCATTCTCTAGCAGCTAAAACAATTACCTTGTTGTTATAGTATATGTATATACTTATATTGATACTAACACCCGTATTCAAAAACGTTACATACCTACCTAAGTATGGCAGCAGCACTATGCTAATTAAGGCATTTCTCACTGCGTTCGTCATGGCAGGCCAAATAAAATCTCAGTCTTACTTATTCGCCAAGTACTAATACGCCTTGCTTGCCACGGGTTGTATCAAGCGTACTCAAATGTCCCTATAAAATATAACGCAACTCATCTAACTTAGATCTAAAAATCATTGAAATGTCATACATAGCCATAATATGCACAATGTATTGATTTTTTATGTAGGAAAGATAACAAAAAAGTTGTTATCTACTGATTTTATCTATGTCCATGACATGCCTTTCATTATCTTCTCGAACTTGCTAATGGTGTATTTTTTTTACAGATTTCGACGACCCCTGGTGATTTAAGGTCACGTGTTTATTTCGTATGTTAGAGTGAATGCTGTTATTTTAGGTTGTAGACTTTCTCACGTAGCTTAGAGGGATAGTATCTATCTCTGAATAATTACTTTATGTAAGTTTTGATATGGAGACCTCAAAGACTACCCTTCGCCCGTGACTTTTATGAATGGTATAGTTATTTTAATATTGCTCATTCCTTACTACTAGGCAGAATGTGATGGGAATTTGACTTTATGTCATTTGTTATTTTCTTCAATATAATTTACTTATTATTTTCTGTCTCATATCTTCTTCATAAATATATCAGCTAGCTATTGCAAATATTATATACGTGTACGCAATTTGTCTCGTTTTATTTTATCATGTAATACTTGACCAAAAAAATGAACTAAATTAAAATATGTACAGTCAAAGTAAATAAAATACATATTATAATACTTACATGTAAGTACAAAGTTACATTGGGTACAATAGGCTTGTACACATTCTATTGTTTGGTGTAAAGTGTAGCTTATAATGTGATAAGTAATAAATAATTATAATGGTCACCTTGTTTTATTATTTTTCGGCAACAAACACATTTCCTAGAAACATCTACCACTAAAAACAAAACTTGTAAAAAGAACTGAGTTGCGCGACTTGGCTTTTTTTACAAGTTTTGTTTTTAGTGAGATCTCATTTCTTTTTGTAGCGTCTCACATTCTATCTACATATTTCGTTTAATATCTTAATTACACACCGAATAATCTGTAACTTGAGGACAAAGGGCAAATTGGCGACAAAATATAGGAGGAAACAGATATTCGCTAGGTGCTGTAGTTTTTGAGATATAAATTTGGTCCTGCTGGGGAGACTCCAGCAGGGCCACCTATAAACCCTTATATCTTTTGAACCAGTAAACGACAAATTCTGATATTTGGTGACAAACTTTTTTGTGTTTTCAAAACTGAAATCCATGATGGTGGCCCTGCCAGAGTCAGTGACAGGGAAGGATGCGTGCAATGGATGGTCGCAAGTGGTGACGAGGCGAGTAACTACAGTAGGCCCGCCCTCGCCGCTTCTCTCGCTCTTCCATCGATACATCGCTCGAGCTGCACCTCCTACTCGCACCGCTACATAGCACGACTCTGGTGGAAAAGCAGCCTAATACTGTTGGGTTTTACTGATCCTATCGGTTTTACTAGATTGAAATAAAACACTGCTAAGTTTATTTTCTATAGTTTATTTCAATAACTAATATTGATCATAATTAAATACTGAAGCTAACTTCGTAACAGTTTTAGAGAGTTGTATTATTAATTTTGTCTCAGAATTTTTTTTTAATAAAAGTAAACAAAACAATTAGATAAACAGCACAACTAAGGAAGCCCTCATGTTGTCTGAAATATAATTTTACAAAAAAAAATAGGCGGATTTTAAGTCGTTCATGGAACAACACCGAGTACCAGCTAATAATTTTGGCAAATGTAGAGGGCTGGCAGATGCCAAGGTTCATTTTAGACCTAACTGCCTCTTCACCAAGATCACTTGATACTGGAGCTCGTCCGGTATATCCTGAGCAGACTGCCCTGCTACCCAGTCGGCTGACTAACTTAATCGGTCTTTTCTATAAGGCTGCATAAGCTTTCCTTGTGCCGACACGAGAGAAGAAGGAAAAGTTTAGTATCAATAGTGTTAGCGAAAAATGTACCGAAAAAAGAATAAACGATGCGTTTACTCGAAATTACATTTGTACTTAGCACCATTCAATTATTAGAAAACGGGATGCGGAATAATGGGGCTTGTTAGTTATTAGATTTAGGAAAAGATAAAACATGCACTTGTATTTTGAGTATTTTTGAGTGCGGACTTGTATATCGACTGACGCGGGGTTGGTCCATAAGCGAGGATAAGTGGTGCAGTGTATTGCAACCATAGCATTAAACCCGGTGCCTCAGCCTCTCGTTACAAAACACTTCGACTTATTTCAAGAGTTTTGAGATAAGTCGAGGTTCGGGTCTTGACTCAAGACCCGCGATCGCTTTGGCACGAGCGGGTCTAAGTTTGGCATTGAGTCGAGTAGGAACGTAGAAAGAATGTATGGGTTAGGTCTTACATATAATCTAAAATTCCCATTAAACAATATAAAGTACAACTTAATTCTCTGTTTTAAACTTTGTTCAGAGAACTTACTTAGAATTTATTTTTCATATCCATTTATTTATGTGCAACTATAAATATCCAATCAAAAACTGAAAAAAAAAACCTTTTGAAATATAATGTTATGCACTATTGATAGGTTCAAAATATTGAAAGACTTAATAAAAATTGAAAGTAAGTAACATTTATCCAAAAAGTAAATAAAATAGAAATATAAACACTCCAGCATCGATAAGATCAGAATCAAGATCGAACCACCAATAAAGGGACCAAGTAATTATATTACATGGCAAATTCACGCTATGCGTGTATTGTAGCTTACTGCTTAGCGACTAATTTCAAGGTGCATCAACCACCACCAACTTATATTATAAAATGCCACTCACATGTAGCGTCAAACTGCTGCTTGCAGAAAGTTTATATTGTCTATAAACAATTTACTTTGCGTAGGAACAATATTTTGACTTGAAAATTGTGTGTGTTGTTGGTAAGTCCAGGAATTTACTTTGTGCCGAGGCTCTGAGATGCTCACATCGAGGTATTTAAGTGCATCAATAGCGTCCTGTTGACCCTGCACAGCGGCGAGGCGCAGTAGTCTGACTGCAGTTTCCTGGTCGGCCTTGAGCCCACCTCGGCCCTGGCCGTAGAAGATCCCAAGGTTGTAAAGGGCTTCAGGGTGATCCAATGCAGCTGCAGACTTGTATAGCTCCATGGCCTGTCAATATTTATAATCAATCACTCAGTACCTGTGAGGCAAATGCATGAGCCTGTATGTGCTCAACTACTAAATATGTGAAATTTTTGAGTAATACTTTATAAAACCCTTTCTTTTTTTTTTTTGGGGGTGGGAAATCATCAAATAACCCCTCCCGCTCTTGGGCAGAGCGAAAGGAAGTGTCAGACTTCTACTGACTAAAAACCACCCATGTTCCTTCTTAGCCCTATATGTCGAGGCCGCGGTGACTAGTGTACAACCCGCAGCCCCGACGGGACTTTATAAACACCTTGACATTAAAAATATTTGTTGTACATAACTATACTGCTTTAATTATTATTATTGTGTACGGTTTTGTCTGACTCATACTAGTAAAGCACACTATCTCTCATTTAAAAATAAAAACACATCATGTTACAGATGTTTAGTCTATAAGATTTTGTAAAATATACTCATTTTAGGACACATCAGACCCTTTTTAAACAAATTAACAAAAGATATTTAAAAATAACCTATTCAACCCGCTTTTAAAATGTTATTTTTAGGTACTTACAGTCTTTTCATTGGCAGTGACTCCTAAGCCTTTTTCATAACACAGCCCTAAGTTGTAAAGGGCTGGTGCATGATTACGTTCCGCTGCAGACCTTAGAAAAAAAATGTAAATTATTAAAAACATGTAACACACAATAAAACCTAAATATTATTTTATTTATTTTTTACCTCAGTAAACTAAGTCCATCTTGGTATTGTCCATTTTCAATTGAAGCCAAGCCAAGTCTGTTTTCAATTGAATTCAACACCCCACCCAAATCACCATCTGAGCTATCAATGCTCTGTGTTGGACTGAGGGGGTGAGTTTGTGCGCTGTTGCCAGATATATTACCCAAGATGTGTCCAGATACATTGCCAGATAGATCCTGGGAGCCATCACTGGATAGATTCTCCGAGACTTTGCTACATATATGTTCAGAGACTTTTGAGGACAGATTTTCAGATACATTTGCTAATAGATTTTCAGAGACATTGCTGGACAGATTTTCAGATGCTTTGGCAAATACATTTTCGGATACACTGGTGGATAGATTTCCAGGTGCATTATCTTTCACTTTTATTGTTAGACTTCCACTTTGATCATTAGCCATCAAATAAACAGTAGGAGTCATTTCAGAAAATACTTTTCCAATTTTTGAAATTGAATCAATGTAAAAATCATTTTTGTTCATGTCTGTTACATATGGGTAGATAGATGTTAGCAAGTTGTTTACAGGGAGGGATTTCGTCTCCTGATGTCTGCAATGCTGTTTCAGTTTAAAATGGATGAGTTGACTAGTATACCAACCCAAAACTGCTACACCACTCTGTAAAAATGCACGAATCATTGAATAAACGTAAATATTAATAGAATAATAACAGTAAAACACCATAATACTGCAAATTCAAACATACCCATGTGATGGCATCCATCCAGGTTTTATTCAAGTGCTGAAAGCTCCACTTATTGCCATTTGGGCCATCATCTTTGTGATATGATTTACAGTACTTTCGAAGTGAAATCCACATACTAGATGGTTTGGCATTTTTGACATCATTATGTTTATTGACGGAATTTTCCTATAAAAAACAATTATAAAATTTTTGTTTTACCTACTTAATTTTCAGGGTATTTTAAGGAGGAAATAACCTCCAAAATAAAAACTTACTGAAGACTTAACATCCATCCAAGGTTTGTGCCGTTGTTGGAGTTCCCATTTCTTGTCATCTGTACCATCGTCATTCCCCACTGATTTACTGCGGCGAAATGAACGAAATTTACACGGGGGACCAGCTCGTCTCTCACCACTCCCAAATCGTTTCTTCATGCATCCCTAGAGATATACATTTTTTGTTTTATTAATAACATATACATACTGTTCTGTAAAATTATAAGATGGCCAGTTGAGACAACAGTCTGGTATTGTATATCTTACCAAATATTCCTACTAAAATAATTATTACCTTAATTTGCCCCGCTAGCTTGGACCCTGCTACCAATATTGGTGGGCTACAATTTTTTATATTTATTTGTGTAAAGAATATTTCAAAATATACTAACTTTGAATTGAAATAAATAAAGGAAATAATAACTCAATTATACAAAATATCAGATATAACTCGAAAAATAACTGGCTGCCATAATTACTTAAACATACCCATGGCTTGCCATCCATCCAGGTTTTTTCTCTGCGTTCAATACTCCATTCCTGGCTACTTGGGCCATTTTCGGAGCATTGGCGAAGAGAAAGCCACTTACTGGGTGGTCTGGCATTTTTCTCATTGCGGTCATTGAATTTATGAAAGTGATGTTCCTAAAAAACAAAAAAGTTACAAAGTAATAAAAATGATAGATGACTACAAAGACTATCAGAATTATCCAGCGAGTATGGCAAGGAATTAAAATTATATAACTAGACCAAATAAAAACATACCCATGGTTTTCCATTCATCCAAGTTTCATCATGATTGTCAAAGCTCCATTTCATGTCCTTAGTGACATTTTCACTCTGCTGCAATTCAGAGTTTGTTTGAAACCACTTACATGGTGGACCAACATTCTTCTCATTATTTTCATGCACTTGGTTAAAGCCATTTTCCTAAAATAATATAAGGTTTTATTCTGGTAAGTCATAAACTATCACTTGAAACAAGCTGAACCAACATTAATGTCATCTAAATCCTCTTATTCTGCTTGATACCATGTTCATATTTTATTTAGAATTGTTGCTTACATCCTATGTGAATAGAAGACATATTGTTATTGTTTGTTAGAAGTCATATTTTATATGCATGTACCTACATGCATATAAAATATGACTTCTCTATTTGAATTAGACTTTGTTATCAACTTCATGGGTTGTTAGCACAGAACCCTAATTTAGGAATCGCTCATGATAAGTTACTATGTATAGCATCAGCTATATCAGTAGCAGTCCTGCCAAAATCAAGTTCTGCTATTTCAGACTGTCAAAAATAAATATTTTTTGTTACTCCCTATACTTTCAGGATTCAGCAACCAGCTGTTATTTGGAAATCACAACAGGCACTACAATTTTATTTGTTTATCTTGTAAGGCTCGACCGAGATCTCGGTCTCGGCATTCTCGGCCATACAAACATATTTCTCACCCGGCCAATCTAACCGAGAAATTTGTCTCAGGTCTTGGCTAATTATAGCCGAGAACTGAGACAAATTTCTCGGTTATGACCGAGATTATACGAGTAACTTTGTTCGGATCAATATTCAAATTTCGTCAAAAGTCGATTGGTGTGAAGTGCGTGTGAGAGCTGAATTGTGATTGTTGCAGCAAATAAGTTTTTATCTGCACCGCCGTAGCAAGTGAACTAATGTGTTAGGAAAGCTGGACAATTGTATGACGAGAGGCGACACTCTTTGAAGGGCGGAAATGCCGAACAATTGCTTTTTTTATTTTATAATATAATGTTATTTAACTTTGATTATTAAAACAGTTAATTTTGTTAAACAGTTAGTACTTTTATTAAAAACCTTATTAGCATTTTTAACTTTTTTTTACGCTTATCTATCCTCAGTCTCGGCTCTCGGTCTCGGCAGAGATATTATTTTTTTAACAGAAAATAGCATCATAGCCGGCCATCAATTTGGCTTTAGGCAGCAACACTCCACTGTGGAGTCCATAGAATCTGCGATCAGATTAGAAAGAAACTTGAAGAAAAAGAATACTGCTCTGCAGCTTTCTTAGATATACAGCAGGCTTTTGATAGAGTCTGGCACAGGGTCTGCTATGCAAAATGAAAAGCTGCTTTCCACATAGCTACTTTCTAATATTTAATTCCTACGTCTCAGGAAGACTGTTTCAGGTCAAAGAAGAAGAAACTGCATCAAAATTCTTTGAAATACAAGCTGGGGTACCCCAGGGGTCAGTGCTGGGCCCTGTACTCACACTATCTTCACAGCTGAGCTCCCTTGCTCGAATGCGATTACCACAGCCATATGTTCGCCGATGATACCGCTATCTTCCTATATCCTACAGGAAGGCCTTAATAAAACAACTCAATGGCTTCGAAACGGGCGGATTAAAGCTAGTGCTTCAAAATCAGTGCAGGTAACTTATACCCTACCCAAAGCCCCTCAGTGAAACTAGAAAACGTCACCCTTTCTCGTCTGAACTCTGTCAGAGACCTTGGTTTCCACCTCGATAGGCGCATGACATGGAATGAGTACCTCAAGAAGAAAAGAGATGAACTCAACATCAAATACAAAAGCTTTCTGTGGCTGCTAGGCCGAAACAGCAAACTGTCAGTGGACAAGACTCAAAAAAATAGGTGGATCATTTAGATGCCAATGTATTCGATTTTATAATAAACTACCAAGCCACATTCTAAATTTAAGCCTTAATAAATTCAAATCCTTTATAAAACGTAAACTTTGCCAGAAAGGATTTTATACTGTTAAAGATTATATAGAGGACAAAAAAGCTTGGGATTGAACTGCTCCAATTTGAATTGACTTAAACATATTCATTTTATTTTATTTTTTTTACATTTTGACATTAATTTTATGATTATTTTTAGACACTGACATTATTTACTTTTTGAAGTATGATATTTTTGACCAATATTTACTTGTTAAATATTTTATTTTATTTTTTTTTTTGTGTTTTTTTTTTGACATTTAATAATGTTTAATGATTATTCAATATGATAAATATTTAAAAAATTTATATTGTGAATGTGAGGACCATGTGGGTCTTTCTTAAATTTTAATTGTTGTGATTGTCTGGTAGTTTGAGTACTTTAAGTGACCCACCCAAATGTCCTTTCTTTGGTATTGTTTGTCGTGACGTTGAGCTCCTTGAGTCATAAGTCGAGCTCCACGATAACTGACAAATGCTTGCACTGACTGGACGGGTCCACTCAAATCTGTGTGGTGCTTTC
Organism: Diarsia rubi; assembly: GCA_932274075.1. Classification (NCBI taxonomy): domain Eukaryota; kingdom Metazoa; phylum Arthropoda; class Insecta; order Lepidoptera; family Noctuidae; genus Diarsia; species Diarsia rubi. The sequence goes on along the minus strand of OW026433.1, from coordinate 10,087,115 downwards.
TTCAAAAGACCATCTCAGACATTAATCTGCATGGTCTTCATGTGTGTATTATACCTTATTGTTAACCCAAACGATTTTAAAAGATTAAAAGAGTAACCTTTGGAGTTTCTTGCCGGTTCTTCTCCTTAGGAATCGACCAATGCACCGAACCGTGCCCCTTTTTACCGACGTTTTATAAGTTCCCATGTAGGCCTATGTGAAATAAAAATATTTTGATTTTGAATAAACTTCTAGTTTACAAATCAATCCTAAAACCTGTATGGATGTATGGCATTCAGCTGTGGTGGGGTAGTGCTTGTAACACCTCCATCACAAAGATAAAAATAATGCAGAACATAATCCTAAAAACAATCAGTAATTATCCCCTGCTATGTCACCAATGCTGTGATCTATGAACACCTGGAAATGCTCACAGTGAGAGAAGAAATGACCAATCTCTACATTAAATACAGGGAACGGCTTGGGAGCCCACCCCAAAACCTTTGCAGGACAGCTCACAATTTGCAGCTATGCTAAACACCTTAAAAGAAAAGACATACAAGGAAACTGAGTAGATGTTCTTGATGGAGGAGGACACACTCAGAACAAGAAGGATTAGGTATCTCGATTTGTTTGAATACCATGGTATAGTACCTGAAAATTTAATAGTGGACTGTGACAGGCTTTAACGACAGAACAAAAACATTATTTATCCAGTTATCATGTCAAATTTTGTTCAAGATAATAGTATTATGTCAGTGATAAAAATAAATCTGCCAAAAACAAACATACCCATAGCATGGCACCCATCCAATTCCTGTCGCGGTGTTCGAAGTTCCATTTCGGATTATTTGGGCCGTTGTCGTTCTGATGCGACTGCGCTTTGCGCGATGAAAGCCATTTACAAGGTGGACCAGGTTGTCCATCATTTTTCTCGTCGTAACTCACGGCACCATTGTTGACTACGGTGGAACTGCATCGACCAAAATCATTTGCACCCCGTTCCAAGGTATCCCGAAAGCGCCGTGTGACATATTTCCACATGTTTTCGGCAAATATAGACGGATAACGACACTCCATAAGAATTTACAGGAATTCCATCATCGGAATGTTTGTTGTGAAAATCTTGAATTTTCACAAACGACGCTAGATAGTAAGGACACCAAGATTGTCTTAGACTAAAAACTAGTTTTAATTTTGTTTTTTGGAAAATACGGATATTCCAATTCACTCCAGAAAATACCACAATTTTTTGTGATAATAATTTACCACAGATATTTTTTGTCAGATTACGACAAATATGTGCCTACTTGCCATACCTAAAAAAAAATGAGAACAAAATTGAATTATACAATGTGACCGCTATAAGTGTGCAGTTTGTAGTGGCGTTGCTTGTCAAGAAAGAATGCATCGATATGTCAAATTTGGTACATTTATTTTAGTTCTTAGTTTTCCCGTCTGCACAGATTAGTTGGTTGAAATGTAATAATAATGTTTAGATTATACTAACAACCTTTTCGTAATGATTATTATTAAAAAGAACAGTAGTAATTTAGCCAGTGAAAATTTATTGATTATTGAATTTTAGAACACGAAGCGCGTGTCTGCTGACAAAATATTCTAATACTACTGCGATGCGCTCATGCGCTGCTCATGAGCGCAGTGCGCAAAGAGTAAAGTATTTAAGTAGTGCGCTGCTCTTTCTATTTTTAATACAAAAATTCTGGGGCACCAGAGCGAATTTATGGTGGGTTCTAAAATTTTCAGAAAACACGGAACAATCGTTAGTTGTTTGCTGAATGCTGCCCCAAAAAAAAGTGTTAATGAATGAATTAATTCTTAATACTCTGTGCTTCAACTTTCAGGCCTAATCCTTCAACTGTCAACTGCTGTGGTTGAAAAAAGCGCGGGAATCATCGAATTTGGCGGGCGTGATTTTTCTTTCGTTTTCTTAAAAATATTTTAAAACTCTTGAGATTGGAGATAAGTGGTGTAAATATATAGATATATGTAGATATTCATTAGATTAGTTAAATTCATTATTTATAGGTATATATTGTGCTTCATTTAGGGTAAGTTTTTTGTATTTTGTTTTTTTTTCATTCATTGTCACAATGGACAATGAACCGCCTGATCCGGGGGGCACAGTCCCTTCGGTCGGGCATAACGTAACAATATGCGAATCCAGTATGGATACCGACTCGTCCCTCACTAGGTCGGAACGGAAACGGGCTAGAGCTCCAAGGAAAATCTGCAAAAATTGCAACAAAAGAAGGCGAAATGGTCATTCAACAGATCTAAACACGCATAAACATTGCCATTGTGAAAATGACTCGGTCACGATTTTAATTAACCAAGAGGCCACTCCACGTTCTGTGGATGGTCCCCAGACGGAAAACCACCTCAAGTCAGATCTTCCGCAGAAGGCGCCACAGGTTGCTAGGGCTTTGTACGAAGCCACAGACCTGTCGCCATATGTCGTACACATCACAAAAGTTTTCGATACACCAAACGCGGCTCAATCATTACACCCAATAACTTTAGGGCACTTCCTCAAAAACCGCAGATACAATAATATCATTAACGGTTCCTTAAAGCGCATAGGTCGAAACAGAATGTCGCTCAGCTTCTCTCGTTACCTAGATGCAAACTCTTTTATTAATGACCCAAGTTTGGCCAAGGAGAAATTGAAGGCATTTGTTCCATCAATTAATGTGTGTCGTATTGGAATTATTAAAGGCGTACCTACCGAATGGTCTCCGGAAGAAATAATTGAAAATATATCTGTCCCTGCTGGATGTGGGAAAGTAATAAAAGCGAGGCGTCTAAATTATAAAGTACACGAACCGACCCCTGTGTGGAAGCCATCACAAACAGTCGTGCTGACCTTTGACGGACAAATCCTACCAAAACGTGTGTTTTGTTGCTACAATTCCATGCCAGTGGAATTGTATACATTCCCAACAATTCAATGTTTTAATTGTTGTCGTTTTGGCCATACAAAGGTACAATGTAGGTCGAACTCTCAGTGCTTCAAGTGTGGGGAGAAGCATTCTGCTGACACTTGCAGTATTGAAGACGAGAGTAACGGTAAATGTTGTCATTGCGGTGGCATTCATTATGCCATCAATAAAAAATGCCCAGAATTTGAAAGGCAAAAATCTATCAAACATTATATGGCCCATAGCTGCGTGTCGTATGCTGAAGCATCACAACTACATCCACCAATCTCTAAATTGTATGCAGATGTGGTAACATCTGCCCCATCACAAACCACTAAAAATTCGTTTTCCTCACAACCTTCTCCCCAATCACGTAACTCACCAATTGTCTCTTCACAAAGAAAAACGGTATTCCTTAAGCCTCGGGATCCCCCAATAACAGCTAAGGGGTATAACCGGGCAGCTCATCAAACATTAATTAATAATGAAAATTCTGTGTCAGGGAATGGTGTTGCCTTCCAAAATAAAACAAATAATAATGAGAATCAAATTTTAAATTTAATAATTATGCTAATTAATACTTTATCTAAAAATAATAATATTGAACCGTCCAACGTTGCCACTGTAATTGATACGCTGTCTAACTTATTTAACCTTAATCATAATGGATCCAAATCTTCTCAAGATTATCCAGTGGAACAGTCGCAGCATTGTGAATAAAAAATCTGATCTGTCCTACATATTGAACAAATATGATCCCTTTGCAGTCGCTCTCTGTGAGACATGGCTTAAACCAGGGTTCTCTTTTAGAATTCCTGGCTATGCATGTCTAAGAACAGATAGAAGCGATGGGTATGGCGGTGTTGCCATACTTATTAAAAATAACTTGTCTTTTCAATCTATTCCTCTTCCAAATCTCAGTGACGAGATATCTGCTGTCGCTATAATTGTAAATAAAATCTGTTTAGTATGTATATATTATTCTCGTCCCACTGTAAATATTCTTTCTGAAATAAGTAATCTTTTTTCAGTTTTACCTAAACCGTTTTTGGTAATGGGTGACTTTAACTCACAACATCAGTCCTGGGGTAGTTCTAGTTCCAATTACTATGGGGAAAAGTTATTAGAAATTCTAGACTCGAATAATTTGTGTATTTTAAATACATGTCTTCCAACACGCCAAACAAATCCAGATGAGGGATTAAGTGCCCCTGACCTCTCAATTTGCACACCTGAGTTAGCATCGAAAATATCCTGGTCTCCTTTACCTTCTTCTTATGGTAGTGATCATTACCCATTATTAATTTATTTTCCACTTAAAAAACCAGCTTCTTACAATCAAACACCACGATTAAAGTATAGACTATTAAGGTTGCTGCAATATGCGACCTCATTTAGTTTAGAGAAATAAGAAGTGTCACTTGTGAAAAATGTGTCATGATATAATATTGTTTTGTTAAATTGCATTTTAAAGAAAATAAATAGTGCACCCTCTAAAGACCTGTATTTATTAGTTTTTATCAGGTTATGAGCCCAGAAATGATCGGACATGGATTTCGCTAAAATACAGATCGCGAAACTAGAGGGTACCAACTGGGTACAATGGAAATATCGTATGACGGCACTTCTACGAGGAGTGGAGAACCTTCATGATATAGTACTGGGTAACATAAAAAGACCGGAAATACCTGCAAGTGGGGCTGGTGATAAAGCTGCTGCAGATTTGGCTTTTTATGAAGACAAGGTTAAACACTTTAACAAATTGGACAGTACGGCATTGTTACTGATAACGAACAATATTGCTGACGACACATTGGATAAGGTCATCAGGTTCACAACGTCAAAGGATGTATGGGATGAACTGCATAGATTGTATGAAGGCGTGAGCGAAGATCGTCTGTATGATTTATGTTTGCAGTTCTTCAGTTACAGAAAAGATCAAGGTGATGATATGGCGACGCACATCTCAAAATTGAAAAACGTCTGGTTCCGGTTGAGGCAGGAGTTAATGAAAGAAGAGGAGTTGAAGGAACTTCCTGACATTTTATTAATCTGCAAGATACTGGACACACTACCAGAGAGCTATTTTTCTTTTAAATCGAGCTGGTTGCTTATGTCTAAAAAGGATCGGACGGTTGAGAACATCACAAGCCAGTTGTGTGCACATGAAAAGGCGCTTGGAAACAACGATAAAGACGGTGAGTCTAGTTGTGATGCCTTAGCGGTGAAAACAGGAAATAAATTTACTAAAAAGGGCAATGACGTCACTCCAGAGTCAAGAAAGAAAGTGAGATGTTACAAATGTAAAGAATTTGGACACCTCAAAAAAGACTGTCCTATAAGGAATGCATCTAGTCAAGGCAACAAAGGAGTAAACATGTTGTTACAATCTGTTAATACAAAAGAATCTGAATCAGATCGTGATAACTGGTACGTAGACAACGGCGCTACTAATCATGTGACGATGCGCGCAGATTTGTTTCAAGATTTCAGGTATTTTGATGTAGATCATATTGTAACAACAGCTGATGGAAACGTGATTAAGGCTATTGGGCAAGGATCACTAAGCATTGAAGCTACAGTTAACAAGAAGGTTGTCAAGTCAACATTGAGAGATGTTTGGTACGTTCCGAAGATTAGTAAGAATTTGTTTTCGGTGTTGTCGACACAAGATAAAAATCCAGGAAGCATTTTTGAGTCGCGGGTAACTACTTGTTCAATGAAGATTGATGGAAAAATCTCAGTTACTGGAAATAGAGAGAGGTATGGAGGTCTGTACAGGCTCAACTGTAGGATTGTACCACCATCTAAAGTTGTGAATTTGGTACAGAAAGTAGATATGCTGCAACTCTACCATGAACGATTATGCCATCAAAACAAGAGGCATGTTAGAAGTCTAATCGAGAGGGAATTCGGTATAAAAACCAAGGAAACTGGAGAATTATGCGAAGGTTGTATATTTGGGAAGTCACACAGACTGAAGTTTGGTGTACGGGAAAAAGCCAATAAGCCTGGAGAACGCATTCACACGGATGTGTGTGGTCCATTCCCTCTGTCGTTATCCAAGTATCGCTACTTTGTACTCTTCAAAGATGAATTTACGCGTTATAGATTTGTGTATTTCTTGAGAGAGAAGTCAGAAGTACATGAGAAGCTCAAAGAAATGTTGGCGTCTGCCAAGGTAGCTGGTCATACAGTTAAAGAGTTATTGAGTGATAACGGTGGAGAATTTGATAATCGGAAGATACAGAAAATATTGGCGAATATGGGTATAAAACAAAGATTAGTTATGCCATACACCCCGCAACAAAATGGGTGTAGTGAAAGGGAGAATCGCACGATAGTTGAATCAGCGAGAGCTATGATGCATGCACACGAGGAACTACCTCAGACACTGTGGGCAGAGTTGGTGAATACTGCTGTTTATGTTTTGAACAGGACAGGTCCAACTACAGTGGAACACAAGTCACCATTTGAGCTTTGGGTTGGTAAGAAGCCACAAATTAAGCACTTACGAATAATTGGATCAACTTGTTACGCGCATGTACCGAAGCAGTCCAGAAAGAAGTTGCAAAAGAAAGCAGTGAAATGTAAACTTGTCGGTTATGATAATGATGATGGATACAGACTGTGGAATGAGCATAGCAACTCGTTGATTAGATCAAGGGATGTAAACATTGATGAAAAACCCTTGGGTGCGGAAAGTCCAGTTAATGATTCAGGAATAACTGAAATAGAGATCCCTTTGGGATTGTCAGATCCAGTAAGTCAACCCCAGGTTGCTCAGAATGCAGAAGATTCAGGCAGTAGTGGAACAATCAACAATGATGGGATTCATGATGATAATGAAGGTGTTGGTACCGGAATCGGGGACACTGAGCTCTTTGCTAGAGAAGATGAAAATACAGAGTTTGTTGATAGAGAAGACGTTCCAGCTGAAGACTTTGATGCATTTGATGATGCAAGGAGTGATGATTTAGAACAAAGTTTTGAGTTTGGGGGAGATATAGAAGTAGAAGCTATCGATCATATCCATGATGAAATTCCTGAACGGGAAATTATGGAACATAGTCGAAGGGTTCTTAGAGACAGATCGTTGCTTCGTCCACCTGTGAAACTCAAGGACTATGTTTTAAATATGGCTAGCTGTGGTTACCAAGAACCAAGTTGTTACAAAGAGGCTATCAAAAGCTCTGAACAGGATCTTTGGGAACAGGCAATGGATTGTGAGATGAATTCTTTGAAAGAAAATAGGACTTGGGTCCTTGTGCCACTTCCTAAGAACAGGAAGGCTATACCATGTAAATGGGTGTATAGAGTAAAGCTGAATGCTGACGGGTCAGTGGACAAATATAAAGCCAGACTTGTAATAAAGGGCTTTAGTCAAAAGAAAGGTATCGACTATGAACAAACATTCAGTCCAGTGGCGAAAATGGCAACTGTGAGAAGTGTGTTGGCTGTCGCAGCTAATGAGAACATGTCGATGTTGCAATTCGATGTTTCTACGGCATTTTTGTATGGAACACTCGATGAAGAAATCTTCATGAAGCAGCCTGAAGGCTATGATGATAGTTCTGGTCGGGTATGCTTATTGAAGAAGAGCCTTTACGGTTTGAAACAGGCTCCAAGATGCTGGAACAAGCGGATCTTGGACTTTTTCAAGGAGATTGGTTTCAAAGTAAGTGATTCAGATCCTTGCTTATTCATCAGGAAGACGTCGCCTGGAGGAAAGCTTATAGTTGCACTATATGTTGATGATGGTTTGGTGGCTGCAACTAGTCAGAACCTTATTCATGAGTTTATAGCACAAATGAAGACTAAGTTTAAAATAACCACGAAGACAGCGTCATATTTCCTCGGTATTGAAATAGAGAAGACTGATGATGGAACCAAGATATCTCAGGGTAGTTATGCAAAGAAATTGCTTAAGAGATTTGGTATGGAAAATTGCAGACCGGTAATGACACCAATCGTAACAGAAGACCAATGTCAAGACCAGTCATGTGATGTAAGCAATTTGCTAAAGAATTACAGACAAGTCGTTGGTGCATTGGCTTACCTAATGGTTGGAACTAGGCCTGATATTGCATATGCAGTCAGTGTGGTTTCTAGAAGTCTTGAAAATCCAAAAGAACAGGATTGTGTCAAACTTAAAAGAATACTACGCTATTTGCAATACGCACCAGAAAAAGGAATACTCTACAAAAGAAGCTTTAAAACTGGCATTCTTCAAAGCTACAGTGATGCTGATCATGGAGGTGATTTGAACACAGGTCGTTCAACCACTGGTGTATTATGCATGTATGCTGGAGGTGCTGTGTCATGGATGAGCCAGCGTCAAACAAGCGTGGCTATATCAACAACTGAAGCTGAAGTCGTAGCCGCTAGTGAAGGTGCTCGGGAATCAATTTGGCTTCATAGATTAATTGGAGATATGACAAAATTGAAGGGCGTGCCTGTACTGAAAGTTGATAACGAAGCTGCAATCAAGTTAGCAGAGAATCCGGAGTACCACAAACGTACTAAGCACATCCGGATTCGACACTTCTTCGTAAGAGAGATGGTAACCAAAGGAGAGCTGAATGTTAGCAAGGTGACTACGGAGAATCAGCTTGCTGATACATTTACTAAACCATTAGCCAGACCAAGGCTGCAGAAGCTCTTGAATCTGATGGGTCTCTATTGAGAGAAGATATTAAGGTTGCTGCAATATGCGACCTCATTTAGTTTAGAGAAATAAGAAGTGTCACTTGTGAAAAATGTGTCATGATATAATATTGTTTTGTTAAATTGCATTTTAAAGAAAATAAATAGTGCACCCTCTAAAGACCTGTATTTATTAGTTTTTATCATAGACTTGAAAATGCAGATTGGGATACATATAAAAAATGTGTAGAAGAAAGAATTCTTGCTATATCTAATTTACTACATGATCCTCAGTTATTATCCAATCAAATAACAAAAATTTTAATAGAGGTGGCAGATAATACTTTCCCTTTTAAGAATGGTGCTATAGGCAAAATTCCTTCACCACCTTGGTGGGATACTGAGTGCACACAGGCCATAAAAAAAAGAAAACAAGCAGAAAAAAAATATACTCTTACTATGACTCATCACAATTTTGAAATATACCTAGAAGCTGCTCGTACAACTCGTAAGCTCCTTAGGAAAAAGAAATTTGAAGGTTGGCAAAGATTCTGTACATCGATCTCGCCAGAAGTTAACGCATCTCTAGTATGGCAAAATATTAGGCGATTCAGGTCAGCATTCAGTGACACAACAGCCTCAAAACTGCCATTAGAATTAGCCAATGAGTTTATGGATCATTTAGCCCCTCCTTCAGTCCCAGAACAGAGATCTTTAATTCACTCTCCCTATGTTCCTATTCCTAATTCTGAGTTGAATTCCCTGTTCACACTAAGTGAGCTTAAGGGAGTCCTTTCACATGTTAAGGATTCAGCTCCAGGTGAAGATGGTATACCATATTCATTTATAGCTAATCTGTCTGACTCTGTACTTATAATATATTTAAATCTCATCAATACAGCTTTGATATCTGGCAACATTCCAGCAAGTTGGAAATCTCAAACAATTATTCCTATTCTGAAACCAAGCAAACCTTCTTGTAATGTTTCTTCTTATCGGCCAATTGCACTTTCTACAGTTCTTGCTAAAATTGTTGAACATCTCATTAAGAATCGTTTGGAGTGGTATTTGGAAGGCAAAAATTTGCTAGCTACGTCACAGTTTGGTTTTAGGAAGGGTAAAAGTACAATGGACAGCCTTGGAGTGTTCACAACTGATATTCGGTTAGCCTTCTCTTCTAATAACTCTGTAATTGCTGCTTTCCTGGATATTAGCTCAGCTTACGATAATGTCCTGGTATCAATCCTAGAACAAAAGCTTAATGCATTAAAAGTTCCAACATTGCTGTCTAAGTTCATAATTAACATGCTTTCAGAGAGATCTTTAAATCTTCATGTTGACGGGTATACATTTACCCGTTTAGTATGGAAAGGGCTCCCTCAAGGTTCTGTACTTAGTCCAATTCTCTACAATATTTACACTTATGATTTGGAATCCTCTCTAAATGAGTCAGTACAAGTCCTTCAATATGCAGATGATTTACTTCTTTATTTTTCTGGTCATTCTGTTGCAAATATTTGTACTTCCTTAACCTCTTCTTTATGTTTGCTAAAGACTTGGCTTGAAACTAATGGTTTGCACCTGTCAATTGATAAAAGCAACATTGTCTTGTTTACTAGAATGCGTAAGCCTCCTATTGTTACAGTAACGTATAATAATATCCCTATGCCTGTTAAAGACCAAGTTAAATTTTTAGGCCTTATTTTGGATACACATCTTACTGGTTTACCGCATTGTGATTATATAGCTGCTAAATGTGAACGAAATATCAACATAATTAGATGCCTTGCTGGTGTTTGGTGGGGAGCACATCCTTTTTCATTAAAACTACTGTACAACACATTGATTAGAAGCGTATTGGACTATGGAACTTTTTTGCTGGAACCTGGTAATGTTGCGGGTTTTAAGAAACTGGACAGTGTTCAGTCCAAGGCACTTAGAGTGGTTTCAGGTGCAATGAAAAGCAGTCCTATTAATTGTCTTCAGGTGGAATGTGGAGAACCCCCACTTCATTACGACGTCAATTTTTAGCTGATAGATTTATGGCTCGGTGTTTGCAATTTACTTATCATCCTTTGCGAAATAAACTTGCCATTCTCTCTGAAGAAGTAATTTCATCTACTTACTGGAGGCACAAAGCCACTCCATGTTTAATTAAAAGTTTTAGAAAATACAATTTAATCGAAGCTCCCTGTCATCACTCTCAATTTCTTCCTATATTTCACTGTAAGTACAACTCGCTAACTAGATCTCCAACTATACATTAGAACCTCAATATTTACCGAGATGACGTATGTCACAACCATAACTTCAACTTTAGAGACTGGAAGGGCTTTCAGCTCTTGTTTACAGATGCTTCGAAGCATGGAAGAGACTCATGTGTGGGAGTAGGTGTATACCACTCCCAATTTAATATCGTGCAAAAAATAAAGCTCCCGCCCGAATCATCGGTGTTTACGGGAGAATGTTACGGCTTATTCAAAGCGGTCGAATATATACTTATGATGGACTTACAAAATTCACTCATTTTGACTGATGCAAGGAGTGCCTTACAATCTTTGGCCAGATTCCCTTTTTATTCTCATAATTCTAATATAATATTTGAAACACGTGAACTCCTTAATAGGTGTTTTATGAAGGGGTACTCAGTGCATTTTGCGTGGATACCGTCGCATTGTGGCATTTTAGGTAATGAAAGAGCTGACCAGCTAGCTAATGATGCCGTGTTGTGTGGAGACGTTTTTCCGTACAAAAATAACTCCCAAGATCTGGCTGCTCTGTCCAGAGTTTATCTACAGGAATCCTGGGGTCAGCTTTGGTCCGGGCAATCAGTGAAAGGGAAATTTTATCGTAATATTCAGCCAACCATTTTTGTTAAGCCTTGGTTTAGCAAGTACAAGTTAAGCAAAAAGATAACAACAATATTCATACGTATGCGATTGGGTCACGTGTGTACTCCTGCTCATCTTGCCAGGCTTGGCATTGTGCAGAACCCTGCGTGTGTCTGTGGCGCTGAAGTGGGAGATCTGAACCATCTTATTTTTTCCTGCCCCCTTTATGACCACTCTACACTTTTCCAAAGCCTTGTTTCCCTCCGAGTCCCGTTTCCTACTTCTATATCATGTATTTTATTTTATTTTAATGTAGATATTTATAAAACTATAGCTCTTTTCCTTGTAAATAATGATATCACTATTTAAACATTAATTTATAAATTATATTTTAAGTAATTAATTTAACATTTAGTTTTTTAGTTTTCGCACCGAGTTGGCCTTTTTGTTGGACCACTCGTGGCGTCAAATGTTTTCAGATTTTTGTTGTATTATATATCTTTACTGTTAACTTGTTATCATTTATTATTTTTATCAACACAACTACCCTCCTTTCCATTTTCATTTCCAAATTTCCCGTTGTAAAATATTATTATTTCGCGAGTAATTGATTCTTACGTTTTTGTTATAACCACTAAATATTGTCAGTGGCAATAAGCACGAATAGTGCAACGCCAAAAACAAAAAAAAAAAAAAAAAAAAAAAAAAAAACTGCTGTGGTTGTTGTTTACAAACAAAAAGTAACTTACCTATTTAAACTCATTCGATTTTATTATCACACCGACTCACACCGTATTACCACATTATGTGTGGCCGAACTGGATTGTACGTTGATACTTTAGTACAATAATGATCTCAGTATATTTTTTGCGGTAGAATGCAAAATAGATTCAATTAAAAGATTTCAATTATTGTTAATGCTTTGCAGGTCATTAAATAAAGAAAAAGTACAATGCGCTTGCAGTTACAAGTCAAAAGGTGATAATTTGTACACAAAACCCGAGTGGCTGCCAGAATTCAATGCGGGTAAGGAGTATACACCTTCATACAATTTCGCTCCAACAGATGTGACTCCAGTGATCATTTCTTCTAGCAGATTCCGTAATGTCGCACAATCTGACAGAGTTCTAAAACCAATGATGTGGGGGATTATACCACCATGGCACAAGGTAGCACATAAATTCAATTTTTTTTTTATCTGCTTGTAGTCGTTTTTAATGACTAGGTACCTAATGCAATTGTTATTACTTTGTAGGGTGACTACAAAACACATAACTTAAGTACAAACAATTGCCGTATTGAGAACATAAAAAGTTCCAAACTATACAGTCCTATCCTAAATAATGGAGGTAGATGTGTAATAGTTGCAGAAGGATTCTACGAGTGGCAAACAACTAACAAGATGTCTAAAGTCAAACAGCCTTATTATATTTATGCTCCACAGGATGATGGTATTAAGGTATGGTTATGGTTATCTCCCGTTGGGGTTGAGGGTTGTTCAAAAGAGATACCGTGGCCTCGGCACAAGGGCTAAGAAGGCACATGGAAGGTTTTTATTCAGTAGAAGTCTGACACTAGGAGGGGTTATTTCATGATTTCCTACCCCAAAAAATACAAAGATATTTTCTTTAAAAACAATTAAAAAAGAGAAGGTATGTAGGTTGTTTTGGGGATTCACTGATAAGTAAAGAATTAACAGGATTTAATATACCTGCATGTCCCAGGTAGACATAATCGTCTACAACTTTGAGTGTAGAGTCTCCGATCTTGATAGGAGTGGGTGTTACATGGGCATTCAACATGACCTTGGTTTTGTCCATGTTCATTTTAAGACCTACTCTTTTGGAAGCTCTACTGAGGTCCTCCAAGGTCTCAGCCATGACCACTATATCGTCGGCAAACCGTAGGTGAGTGATGCTGATGCCTAGTCCTCTCCAGTCCAGAACCTTGAAAACATCCTCAAGTACAGCGGTGAACAGTTTCAGAGATATGACGTCCCCCTGTCTCACACCTCGCTGCAGAAGGATAGGTTCCGAAGTCCGATACTGAAGTCGGACTAACATGGTGGCGTTTTTGTACAAAAACGCCACCATGTTAGTCCGACTTCAACACCTCTATGTACCAGTAGTCGATTTGGCACCTTTGGAGAGACTGTAGTGTAGCCCAGGTCTCGATCGAATCGAAGGCTTTCTCGTAGTCCACAAACGCTTAACATAGTGGCAGATTACACTCTTCGGTCTTCTGTATAACCTGCCGCAGCGTATGTATTTGCTTTTCGGAATCCGGCTTGTTTGGGTGGTTGAAAGTCGTCAAAACTCCGCGCGAGACGATTCGTAATGACTCTTTAAAACAACTTGTAGACATGACTCAGAAGTGAGATGGGCCTATAATTCTTGACCTGATGAAGGTTGCCCGCTGGATGCGAGACGCACGGGACCGGTCAATGTGGCGACACTTAGGGGAGGCCTACGTCCAGCAGTGGCGGTGCAGAAGTGGTGGTAATAAGCTATATTTTTTTATACAGTAGTCTCACTTCACTTGATGGTTTATAAAATAGCTATCATAATATTATTAATAACTTTTACCTAATTAACTACAGATTGATGAACCTGATACATGGGACAACAACTTTAGTGAAGAGACTGGCTGGAGAGGTATACAGCTTTTACAGATGGCAGGCTTATATTATGTCTGGCAAAATGAGGATACAATAATTTATTCATACTCTGTCATTACAATGGAGTCTAATAATACCATGGATTGGCTACATCATAGGATGCCTGCAATACTAGACAATAATGAACAGATACAGGTTTGTTACTAATTTACTAACATAACTATAAGTATGTTTTATTAACAAACAATATATGGAATGTTTCTTGATTCTGAAATAAATGAATAATAATAATAATTTAAATCAACATTTTAAAGGCAATAATTACCAGAATTAAGACAAGAATCGAAATAGATATTGTTGAAACAATCAATTATTACAATAAAATCATTATATTTCAGGCATGGCTTGATATTGATTATGTTAAACCAGACATGGCTCTCGCGTATCTTAAACCAGTAAAATTATTATCATGGCATCAAGTCTCCACTGCAGTCAACAATTCTAAAAATAAATCTACAAATTGTAATAAAAGATTACCTGAAGAAGAGAAAAATAAGAAAAACACTCAAAGAACATTGAACTCTTGGTTTGTTAGAGTTGAAAAACGTAAGTTAACTGAAAAAAGTGATTCAGATTCTAAGAAGCAGAAAAAATAATAAATGTTAAATTACCTACACAAAATAATAAAACAGATTTTTAAGTTATATATAATTAATTTTTATTTTGTACTCCTTAGAGTTCTGATACATGATACATTACAATGACAAAACAAGTTGAATAGTCACTATCTTATTTTTATTTAATTTTAAGCAATGTTTAAGAACCTCAGACGAGTGAAACATTTCAAACATTCATAGTCATTTTTCACTTTAGTGCTGATATATTAAGATAACAAATATAGTAACTTAGTTCACAAATAGGCCCCCACACTCTCTGTTCTACAGAGTCCATTAAAAGATATGAACACACTTGCTGTCAGTTCTTTAGTCAAACCTGTTCATTCCAATTAATATTGCAGTATATTCTATGTAGGTTTGTGTCAAGTTCTCTGAACTGAAAGTTCATTAAGAATTATATTTTAATCAACATACAACCTGACCCTGCCTTGCTTATTGCAAAAAACGTAAGATAATTTTAATTTCTTGGGTAACCCTGGTGCTTCCTCCTTTTCTGGCGATTCCTTCGAAATTCAAAAGGGGTTTGAATTATTTGGCTTATCCAACTTCCACCATACTATTTCATTTTCAAAATACCCACACATAAAACCTGTATTAACCCATTACTAGCTTACTACAATCAAGGATTTTACGAGACAAAATTGTCTAAAACATCACATTTCAAGAATATAATTGTATGGTACTCATCAGTGAATAGTTTCCAACTTTGATAGCACATATTATTATCTCAGAACTTAGATCTGTTTTAGAAGACCTTTTCTCCTACCATACATGTTTGTATTGATTAATTAATATAAGTTTTATGCATGTTCACTATTTTGTAAAAAAACTAAAATTGCGGAAGATAGGCGGACGGCCTATCAAATATCTTCCAACTCCTTTGTTGACACTTTCTTAACTTCAAATGCCCAAATCAAAGCTGGTTCTCAGATATTTTCAATTCTGAATTCTTTGAAGTCAGCTTCACAAGTGATAGTTCTGTGATTTTTCAGGAAATCAGAGACAAAACTAGTCACTTCATATTCCTCTGTAAATTAAATAATCAATGTGTCTGTATGTTGGTATAAAAAATAGTTTTAGAAAAAAAAAATCATTAGTATTCATACTTGGGTATTGACTGCACTGGTATATAAGTCTGATCAAATGTTTGGCTAAAGCTTTAAATATTCCTTTGCCCTTTATATGTCCTTTTATGTAATAGGGTGTCAACAGCTTCACAACCCACGGTGCCATTCGCTCTTTACAGCTGATTATAAATTCTGGGGTCTCTTCCAAAGGCGACAAAACTCCTTCATCATCACTATCATAACCAAACAGTTCCAAATAGTTTTCTTTAATCTGTCATGGAAAAACACAGTTGTGAATATTACAATAACAGCATATAACATGGGTCTTTACTGGTTTCAATTTTATGTGTTTTAGCCATTTGATACTATTGCAATAAGTAATTATGTTTGGGTGTAGTAAGTCCCCAACCTCTAATTGTAGCAGGTGTATAAGCATGTCTGAAGATCAGGTTGAAGAGCATTCATTTGTATGGTCTTGTGTATGGTAGTCCCCTCTATCCTTTCTTACCCCTTCTATGGATGCCAATACATGCCAAAGCAATCACAATATTTTTTTTTAGTACTGTTTTTATTGAATAGTCCATGCTCGTAAAAATATTGTATGAATTACCAGTACTTTAGATTAAACAAGAGAACTTGATATGTGTATAATAATAATGTGAAACATGACATACACCCACTTCAATATTATGTTATTTGTACTGATGCCAAATCTTGTACTACATACCTTCTCAAGTTTCTTTCTATCAGTGTCTCCAATCTGATCCAGTAATTCGTACAACTTCTGCTTCAGAAAATGTTCCTCACATAACCACTTACTTGTACCAACCTTTCTGTTTTTGGGAATCTCCATCTTCTGTGGCACATTATCAGTACTCTCTATCATGCCTGCTAAGCTAGTTAGTTTCTCACCTAACAATTTAATTTGAGCTGCATGAGTTTCAATAACCATGTCCTGTTTTGAGTTATTTATTGTATTGGCTTCCAAAAGATAGTTATTTTTCGTAGACTGATCATCTGGCATTGAATCCAATTTGTCATAAAGAGCACCTTCAAATATGTCATCATCATTGTTCACTTCTCCTTGAAACAGTTTCTCTAATTGCATCATTAATTCATCAGAATCTTGGGATTCAACAGACATCCTTATACCAGGCATTGTTGAAGGACTTCCAATCCGAGTCATTGTTTGAATGTGGGTTGGTCTTTGCATTGGTAGTATGGTATCACTAGGTAATGGTGGGTATGGAGTATTGTAGTTGTAGGACATGCTAGCTGCTGTTGCAGTTGGAATATGATTATTGGTCAAATTAGAATGATCACTAGCTATATTTGATAATAGATTTTCAACAATTTTTGGTGATTCAGATACTGCATGTCTCTTACGTTTGCTATGGGCACATTGACAATTATTGGTATTGTATGTGTTTGTTGTTTGAGTTTTTTTACTATTTTGTGGTGGCTTATTCAAACACTCGTACAATTTCTTATTCAATTTACCTTTTTTTGTATCTTTCTTCAATTCATTTACCTGCAAAGTTTATTTTTTTTTATTTGTATTAAAGCTCAACTTTTATAAGGTACCTATTCAATACAAATAATAGCAAATATAATTACCGCTGACATAATATTTTGTCTGTAAATCTGTGTAACCATGCAAGCTTGAGCTGCAGATATTTCTATATTTTTAGCACATGTCCAAATGGCACTTGGAAGATAAATGTTTTTGTTGACAAGCTTCTGGTGTGTTTCATAGTTACTAGACAGTAGTTTGATCATATATTCCATGTAGTGTTTACGAACCTAAAATAAAATAATCAATTTAACAAGTGCACAGATTAGAGGATGTTAACTATTTATTTATATATTACCTTTGAAATCAGGAGATGCGGGTTTGATTCGATAGGGGGCAGAGGCATTGAAATTCCATCATCATCAAGTAATAATTGATCTATGAGATCACATTCCAACGATTCAACAGCCATGTTATTATTTAAAATATGGTCACTTATCGATCATATATTTTTCTGACAACTGTGAAATTAATTAAAATTATTTTATCTTTTATTTATTGTTAAGTACCGGCTTCATTTATAAACAAACAAGCAAGGTGCAGTAACATTTCTTGGCGATACAAAGAAAACTGTCAATGTCACTGTCAAATTGACAAATAGATTACGTAAGTTGTCACTGTTAACTACCTACGCAAAATTCACTTTCGACATTGGCAGAATAGTCGACATCGGCTCTAATTGCCATATAACAAAAATAGAATAGAATACCTACGCAAAAAGATATTAACTTGCAGAATCATGAAGATTTTACTAGAGTTAGTGCCAGAGCACACGATGCGTTGCGGCGCCGCACCGCAAATATTTGCACGAATCGGCAGGCACGTCGATATCTTTGCGGTGCGGCGCCGCAACGCAGCATGTGCCCCGGCACTTAGTCTTTATGCATCGAGTGGCTTCACTGTAACGGACTATAATAGAAGACGGGACAGAACTAAATAATAAGGTTGATGGGGTTGATGCGACAAGGTAGCCCGCGAAATTAAATTCGAATTTTCTTAAATTATTTTTTAATATTAAAAAAAAAACTAATATTTTCGCGTACAGTGTCAAATCGTATGTTAAATAAAATGGGACTCGTGGCAATGACAAATATCGATTTACTGAGTAATACTGATTAAAATCACCGATACAACCGTCACAGTTCATATACCTAAGTCTCAAGAGTGTCTATTTGATGAAAAATGCATTCTTGACACTGACCGAGAAATTGCAAAAAACGAAAGAAAATTCGAATTTCGCGGGCTACCTTATCACTTTCACCTTGCTAGTAACACTAAGGTCTCATTTACGAAGACTCGGGGCGTCGCGCGCCTCGAGTCTCCGTAAATGAGCATTTAAAAATAAAACAAACTTTCATTTGCAGTTTACTCAGTTTTCCTTTTATTTTCGTTAAATATGCTACTACCATGATTTTTTTCACACGCCCAAACACAACCCGAATCAGTGGTTTAGTTTGGCATACTTGAATCTAACAAAAATTTGCACTCTGAAGCTTAATATTTCACTAACAAATCCCTTAATCGAAAAACTGTTTGAGCAAACTCGCAATATTTCTTAATAATCCAATGACATCCCACACAGTGGACTTCGCGAGAGAGAAAAAACATCCCTACTTTAATGTGTACAGCGGACGCCATATTTTTTTTTTCCAATATTTTACTTTAGCACTTTTAAATTACAGCTTTCTAGTACTAAGGGTCTTTGAGATCCCGTCGGGGCTGCGGGTCCCGTCGCGACGGGGCCGCGGGTTGTACACTAGTTATCGCGGCCTCGACATAGAGGGCTAAGAAGGAACATGGGTGGTTTTTAGTCAGTAGAAGTCTGACACTCCCTTTCGCTCTGCCCAAGAGCGGGAGGGGTTATTCGATGACTTTCCACCCGCCAAAAAAAAAAAGGCTCTTTGAGATATAGTGCGGACGGACGGACAGACAGACAGACAGACGGTCATAGCGAAACTATAAGGGTTCCATATTGACTACGGAACCCTAAAAATGTGAAGTAGGTACACAAGATAAACTGCAGGTAATACAGGCGCGCTGAAAAACTATTGGGAAAATAAATAATCTAGGTACTATTAGTATTATTTAGTTTAACATCAAGACGCAACTCAACCAAAGACTCATACATTTCACCAACAACGAACTAAATAGGTCGAGATATATAACAAATATAATTGCACATTACCTATTGAAAGTCTGTGAGAATACCTACATAACGACAAGCAGTGCAAACATGTAAGGTGGTATAATAACAAGCATCGTATCGCCGCCGCCGTTACGTGATGCTATACAAATGGCTCAAAATACAATTCCTGACACTGGCTCGGTCTATGGCTCGACCTGAAAGCGACCGCGGGCGGGGGTCAATCCCTTGCGGTGGGGAGCGTCTGAGCGACCTCCTGGCTGGTAAGCTGTCCGCCGGGCCTCCTCCGGGTAACCGGGGGTGTCACCTAGCGCCGGGGTTCCGCCGGGGTGGCGTGAAGAAAGCTGCGCCGCGACGCTCTCCACCGTCGAGCGCCTCTTGCGAAAACCGAACTGGTGTTCCGCAAGATACGGGCCCATTCCCTGAAGGTGCTCGGCGAGGTGGTTTGCAATTACTCTTTCAAAGAGCTTGCCCACCTCGTTGAGCAGCACAATGGGCCGGTATGCGGACGGCGCGTCCGCAGGGCTTTCTGGATGAGGACCAGCTTCCCCGTCTTCCAACGAAGCGGGAACTGGCCTCTTTCCATGCACGCGCTTAAGAGCCCCTCCAGTCGGGGCCCAAGAGCCTCTGAGGCCAGGACCCAGGCTTTGCCAGGCAAGCCATCAGGTCCCGGGGCGGTATTTTTGGCATGCAGCCTCCGTATCGCCACTCTCAGGTCTGCCCTAGTCACCTCCGGAATGTCGTCTTCGGTTCCTGAATGGTCCGCTTCCGACACCGCAGGTGGCGGAGCCATTGGCGGGGAGGATGCTCCCCTCGCGAAGGGAACAGAGCGCTCACCACGTCCTCCACGAGCTCAGGCCGGAGACTCTGCGTCAGCGGGGGGGCCAGTTGATTCCGCACCATCTTGTAAGTAATGCAGGTACCTTTTTAGTGAAAGACTCAATGGAAAATATAATATAATAGAATGAAAGTCGTAAAAAGAGTAGGTACAATATACTAGCAAAACAACACGGTTTACTTGACACACACCACACTGACACGGAGTTTTTTATATAAGTCACTGCAGCTGTCGCATGCCAAAGAGGCTTTAACACTTTCCCTCAGCTGCTAGTCGACCTTCTGATCCTTTAGACCTAAGTTCTGGCAAAGTTCTTGTAATCTCGGTCTGGGCAGGGCTTTGGTCAGCAGATCTGCCAGCTGTGTTGCAGAACTAGTCCTTTCGACCACAATGTCATTTTGAAGGACAAGTTCTCTAACGAAAAAATGTCTGACACGAACATGTTTGGTTCTTCTATGAAACTCCGGATTATGCGCTAGTTTCACAGCAGCTTCATTATCAACAAAAAGAACAGGAATTTCTTTTTGACCATTTAAGTCTATAAATAGTCTTTTTAACCAAAACAGTTCTCTTGCAGCTTCACTTGCTGCCACAAGCTCAGCTTCTGTGGTGCTAATGGCAACTGAAGCTTGTCGTTGACTAATCCATGAGATTGCACCTTTAGAATATAAAGTCAATACTACTGTCGTTGAGCGACCTGTTTTCAAACATCCAGCATGATCAGCATCACTATAGGCTTTGATTTGGTTAGGAGAATCCACATCATGCACATACTTTATTCCTCTCGACAACGTTCCTTTTAAATATCGCATTATGCGCTTTACCATACACCAATCACCGTAAGCCGGCTTTTCTAAGCTCCTCGAAGCCACTCCTACAGCGTAAGCCAGATCAGGCCGAGTGCCCACCATCAAGTAAGCGAGCGAGCCTACTGCTTCTCTGTAAGGAAATGACTGTGACTCATTCTCAACTTTCCCTTTCTCAATAATTCATTCTTTCTGTAAAGGAGTCGACACTGGATTGCAGTCTTTCATATTGAATCTCTCCAAGACCTTTCTGGCGTAAGCTTCTTGCTTTATAAAAATTGAGTCATCTTCCATTTGCTCTATTTCTAATCCGAGATAATATGAAGCTGGTTTGGTTGTGATCAGCAAAATCTTTTTCATTTTCTATGATTTCACTTTCTTGTTCTCCCTCTAATTGGACTGACTGTCTCACAGGAGAAGCTTCATGTTGCGGACAATCATCTTGTGCAAGGATCACTCCCTCTGTCTCCTGTCCTATCAAATCAGAATCTTCCTCGATCTCACCGCTCACTGGTAAATCGACATCTTCCTGAGGACCAGGTCCCAAGGCCATTGGGATTCTCAATTCCATGGTTGGACAAAAGGTGACATCTCTAGATCTTTCGGTCTGTTTTCCATTCCAGATGCGATATCCATCGTCGTTATCATATCCGATAAGTCTGCCTTTGGTAGCTTTCTTATTTAGCTTCTTCCTTTTTTGTTTCGGAATGTGAAAGAAACATTCACTCCCTATCACACGTAAGTGTGAGATCTTAGGCTTCTTCTTATGCCACAGCTCATACGGTACTTTCCCTTCTTCTCTTGTGGGTCCCGTGCGATTAAGGACGTATGCAGCTGTGTTGATAAGCTCTGCCCACAGGGCTTGTGGAAATTCGTCTCCTGCGTGCATATATGATCGAGCTGTTTCCACAAGAGTCCTGTTCTCTCTTTCTGCGCACCCATTTTGCTCGGGCGTGTATGGCATCGTGAGCCGCTGGATTATTCCCTGCCTGTTAAGTACTTCCCGAACCGCTTTATTATCAAATTCTCCGCCATTGTCGCTCAATAACGTTTTGACTGCATGTCCAGCATTTTTGGCTTCTTTTAGAAATTGAATAATCTTGTCTTTTACTTCACTTTTGTTTCGAATGAAATAAACATGACGAAACGCAGAAAAGTCATCCTTTAAAAGAACAAAATAGCGACATTTCGAGTAGCTTTCAGGGAACGGTCCGCACACATCGGCGTGAACCAGCTCTCCAGGCATACTAGCTCTTTCTCTTTTGCCAAATTTAAGACGATGTGCCTTCCCATAAATGCATCCTTCACACTGTATATCATCTATATCATTTAGATTAATCCCCAATTCCCTCTTGACAAGATCTTTAATGTATTTCTTGTTTTGGTGACCAAATCGTTCATGATACAACTGGAGTAACCTCGATGGGCTGACAGCATTAATCTCTACAGGTTTGTTTGGTTGAACTGTCTTCATTTGTAATTTATACAGTCCTCCACTCTGTTTCCTGTTTCCAACTGCTAAAATCTGACCGTTTAATTCCAGCCTGCACTCTTTCGTGGTGGAAATAAATTTACTATTTTGCAGTTTATCTTGTGCAGCTAACATGGATAGCAAATTCTTCGTAATCTTCGGTACATACCAGACATCACTCAGAGTCAAATTCATTGTTTTGCCGTTAACCTTGGTTTGAACTACCACAGACCCTTTCCCTTTTGCAGGAATTACAGTACCATCTGCCGTTGTAACGGTGTGGTTCGATCCAAAGTCCTCAAAATACGTGAATATGTCTCCCCTATTGGTGACGTGAGTCGTGGCACCATTATCTACATACCAATTTTCTCTATTGCTTTCTTCAGAGCAAGTATAAATCATCAGCGTTATATTCTGCACTTGCTGCTGCTTGGACGAAGACTGTGCAGGTTTCTTCGGTCTGCCATCATTAATCCACTGCTTGCAATTCTTAATGCGGTGGCCTATTTTTGAGCAGTACCTGCATCTTATGTTCTCGTCTCTTATCTGTGATTTTTGCTGCACCTTTGAGGTAGAGGCGAGTACTTCCTGAGTCTCATCAATATGACCCCCTAGCGCCCTCTCATACCCGCACAGTTGTGCTGTCAGAGATTCAATTGTCCTGTCTTGTTTGTTTAGCAGCATCCAACTTGACTTGAAACTGAAAAATTTTTCATTGAGGGAATCTAAAATTTTACAGATCAAGAACATTTCCGGCAACTTCATGTTAGGATCGGTCTTCAAAATTTCAGCATTCAAATTGTTCCAAATGTTTTTAAGTTTCGACATCATGGTAGATGCGTCATCCTTAGAGTTATTTTTGAAGCTAAAGAATTGCATGCACAATGTGTATGCTCTGTCTTCTGATTGACCGTCAAACAAGCGGTGAAGTTCCTGCCATACTTCGTTTGCTGTTTCAAATCGCATGACTTTCATTAAATTCTCTTCGGTCATGTTGCTCGTTATGATTAGTAGAGCGTTGCTATCTGTCTTCCTATATTTCAACAATTCTGCATTATAGGCCATCAGCGCACCATCGCCTGCTCCTAAAACTGGTTTTCGAAGTTTTCCTTCTGCCGCCTCCATGGCACCTTCTGTGCCCTGCAGCATGATGGACACCTTATACTTCCATGTAGCCCAATTCTGGCTACCTATGAGCTGACCGATCTAAATCTTGGTGGTAGTAAAATTTTCCATTGTGACAGCACCGAAAAAACTTTTGTTTTTACGTCCTAGGTCTTATCCGAAGTATACTGGGTATACTGGGTATCCTGGGCCCATAACCTAATGCAGGTACCTTTTTCAGTGAAAGACTCAATGGAAAATATAATATAATAGAATGAAAGTCGTAAAAAGAGTAGGTACAATATACTAGCAAAACAACACGGTTTACTTGACACACACCACACTGACACGAAGTTTTTTATATAAGTCACTGCAGCTGTCGCATGCCAAAGAGGCTTTAACAGTAAGGGCGCCCTGTCGCGACGTATGCCTTTATATGTTAGGATTCTATTATTCAAAGGAATCATATGATACCTGAGTATCAGGTTGATCTCTTCTGAGGGAGTAACCTTAGGCAGACGTAGCGAATAAGAAAAAAAATATTATTTCTAACTTGTACCTGGGTTTACTTTATCTGCTTCGCTTGTTTTATTATTCATGGAGACGGAGCAAGGAACGCAGAGCAACAGGACTTGAACATAGAGGGCCACTTCCACCATCTGTAGATAGATATCATCAATGATACTGACACTCCGATATTATGGACATATAATATTGATGGTATTTACTGAAACCAAATGTCAAATATTAGATCTGTTATTACATTGCTCAACAGCTGGAAACCGGTATGGTTTCCGCCCTTGGAAACTCACTTCCAAGGGCACTCAATAGGCGCGGAGTATTATCGCCACCTCATATCTTTCTAAGGGATTCAACAACTGAAGGTTACTTCCAAGGGATCCAACAGCTGGAAGACTGTATGTTTTAGCCCTTGGAAACTCACTTCCAAGGGCATTCAATAGGCGCGGAGTATTATCGCCACCTCATATCTTTCTAAGGGATTCAACAACTGAAGGTTCCTTCCAAGGGATCCAACAGCTGGAAGACTGTATGTTTTAGCCCTTGGAAACTCACTTCCAAGGGCACTCAATAGGCGCGGAGTATTATCGCCACCTCAATCCTTCCAAGGGATACAACAGTTGGAAGATATTATGTTTTAGCCCTTGAAAGCTCACTTCCAAGGGCACTCAATAGGCGCGGAGTATTATCGCCACCTCAATCCTTCCAAGAGATACAACAGTTGGAAGATATTATGTTTTAGCCCTTGAAAGCGCACTTCCAAGGGCACTCAATAGGCGCGGAGTATTATCGCCACCTCAATCCTTCCAAGAGATACAACAGTTGGAAGATATTATGTTTTAGCCCTTGGAAGCTCACTTCCAAGGGCACTCAATAGGCGCGGAGTATTATCGCCACCTCAATCCTTCCAAGAGATACAACAGTTGGAAGATATTATGTTTTAGCCCTTGAAAGCGCACTTCCAAGGGCACTCAATAGGCGCGGAGTATTATCGCCACCTCAATCTCCCTCCTCTAATCTTTATAGCACTAATTGAGATCTCAAGAAGCTTTATTATAATATGTAACTGTCTACAACATACAAGTTAGGTAAACACAAAGTTAAGTTTTTTATGTAAACACTATTCATCAGTATTTATGTATTCTCAAGAAGGACAGTTCGGTTCAGTGAATAACATAGATAATAGTAAATCGTAAGATACTCAGCTTTCAATCCAGATATACCAACGGCTCCAAACCCGATACGAACTCTCCATGATAAACACGGCCTTTTACTAAACTTTAGCTAAACACACCAGAACAAATACTGGTTTTTACCGCGGCATACTGATTTGACAGGCGATGCACCATCTATGTTGCCATAGCATAATATTGTTGTAATGTTGCTATGTCTGATTATTGTTGTATTTACATTCGCGGCTTATATCTTGTATAAGTCCGCGACACTCCCGGCCGGGAAATTAAAGTAATGTCAATAGATTTTGCGTCCACTCTCCGATCCTTTGCAGAGCTCTCATGGCCGCACCTCTTGTTTATTTTGGTACTTCTTTCTCGATTTTCTTATACTCATTATTCTTATCCTTATCAATCTTATCGTCATCTATTCTCCCGTTGACGTCTAGTGATTCTTCACTATGTACTGATATATCTCTAACGCAGTTGGTTGCGTCTCTTTGATCATTAAGTTTCACTGGTTTTCCTATATCTATCAAGAGAACATAGATATTGATGATCTTCTGAATCTTTGTTACCTATTTTTACTTTAGCTACTCTACGTTGTCCATCTATTCCCTTTTGAAGTGAGACTGTAGTTCCTACTTTCCAGGTTTCTCTATTTTTAGAATCACCTCGCAACTGGACGATCTGGCCCCCTGCTGGTGCGATTCTCGCAGTTACTCTTGGTTCTTGGTGTGAATGCTGGTCTCTCTCACGAAGACTTGGTAAATATCTATTTAGAAACATTTCTTTAAATTTTTGTAAAATTACTAAACCTTTCTTCCAACCTTTAATAAGATCGGTTTTGGTTACGGTATCTTCGTTGACAAAGTTTTCAGGTGAGCTTTCTACTGTTATACATTTTCCCATTGTATAAAAATCTGCTAATTTTTGAACGTGTTCTAGCTCTGCGTCTACGCTAGTGTATTTACAAATGCTTCAATTTCCTTTGAAACGGTAGTTAACTGACTGTGTCAGCATGTGTCTTCTCAATGTTCTTTTCAGACAATTTTTAACTATACCGATTAGCCACTCGTAGAACCCCCGAACAACGGTGCAAGTTGGGGTATGAATTTCCACTGTATTTCTTTATCGATACAGTATTGTTTTGGCAGTATTTCTGACATAAGTTTGAAATGCGTGGCATTGTCTAATGTTATGAGTGTTGGAATGCCTCTGGCTGCTATCATTCTCCTCAATGATAGTAGGCCTTCCTCTGCCATTAGATCTTGAACGACTTCTAGGTGTATAGCTCTTACTGCTAGACAGGTGTAAAGGCAAATCCATCTTTTGGTTTCTCCGTTTTCTACTTTCACCCAAAAATTGGTCCCATGTAGTCCACTCTAAAGAAAGTAAACGGTGTATTATAGTTTAGTGGTCTAATCTGCATTCATCAAACGAACGACCTTTGCAACGTAGGATGCCATTTTCGTGTTTGGGTAATCTCAAATGAG
The DNA here is from genome assembly GCA_932274075.1 of Diarsia rubi. Taxonomy (NCBI): domain Eukaryota; kingdom Metazoa; phylum Arthropoda; class Insecta; order Lepidoptera; family Noctuidae; genus Diarsia; species Diarsia rubi. The sequence goes on along the minus strand of OW026433.1, from coordinate 10,060,234 downwards.
TTGCTATTTGAGATTATTGTTGATTATAAGTTAGTCTCCTCATCACTTGTATTCTTGTAACAAATATTTGGCTTGTAACTTTTTAATCGTTTCAAGCTTGGTTAACAATCTGCTCGTTTGAGCTTGCAAATTTCTTCCTCGTTCTCTCGGTTTGTTTACATTCTTTTCTGGTGTATATTGACACTCTTTGTTAACATATCTTTCGACTCGAGCTTTCCTCGGGAGACCCTCCCGGGACAACAGGTTTATGGACTTTACCTCGCTTGTAGGTCAAGTTTCAGATCCTCGCGTCAGAAATTGAGACCCTACTAGCCACCTTTCTCTGTCTTCTTTTGTACTCACTGATCGTGTAGCGACGTCTGCAGGATCAATTTCGGATGGAACATATATGATAGCCATTTCTTTGTTTCTCTAAATTTCGTCAATTCTCAATTTTTATCAATGTCATTCTTAATTTTGGCAATAATTTGTCTGAAATAACCCAGTCGATATCTATTTGACTGTTGATCCACAATATTTGTCGTCTTATTTCTAGTTTTAGAGAATCGATTACATATCTCATTAAACGGCTTCCAATTAACACTCCTAGTAATTCCAATCTAGGTATCTTTAGGTTTCCTGGTCCTTTGTTGGAACTATGCGAGACATGCCAATTACAAATGATATTTCACCTTTGGATACTATATAAATTACTGCAGCGCATGCTTGCGTAGATGAGTCTGACTACTCCCATAAGAAGCATCCGAAACAAACTCAGAGTTTATGGTCTCTTTCAAAGTCAAGACACAATCTTGGTATACACACATGAAGACTATGCAGAATAGTGTCTGAGATGGTGTTTTGAAGAAAGCACCACCCAGACTTGAGTGGACCCGTCCAATCAGTGCAAGCATTTGTCAGTTATCGTGGAGCTCAAAGTCACGACGAACAATACCAAAAAAAGGATATTTTTGCGGGTCAAAATAGTACTCAAAACTGCCAGATAATCTATCAATTAAAGAAAGATCCACATGGTCCTCACATTTACAGTATAAAATATTTATCATATTAAATATTCATGTCAAATTATTAAATGTCACAATCACAATACACAAAACTACATAAAAAAAACAGGAAACAAAAAAAAACAAGCAATGCAAGTCACAGTTCTCTCTGGGTAATCCGCTATAACGTCTTGGTAATGCGATTTTAGAGATTTCACTAAGGTCGTTGTTGATTTCTTTCTAATTTAGTAATACATATAGTAACAATTTAGTAACAATAGCTTTCTTAGTAAAATCTAGACAGAGACATGTCGTGGAAAAACACACACTGACAGTGTATGTAAACGCCTTATTCAACATGCATATGCTTTGCGTAATCTGGCTAAGGAAGTAAATCAAAAAGATTTGGTTACGGCGTATCATGCATAATATGTTAAGTCTTTATTACGTTACGGTATCATATACAACTGTAATAGGCAACGGTGGGGCAACTCCACGAACATGGAAACAGTATACAGAGCACAAAAAGGGTGGGTGCGATATGCGGCATAAAAAGCACTGAAAGCTGCAAACCACTTTAATGAATACTTACATAACATTAACAGTACCCTGCTATACATATGTGAGGTGGCAGTATTTGTCAAAACTAACTTGCGCTTATTTGAAAAACTACACAGCTCGCGACACACCATAGAGTATAGTAATATAGATTGCGACACACGTATAAAATAAGTGGTAGGAAACACAAAAAAGCGGTAGGTATACCATAAAAATCTGAAATCTACCATAAAACCACATATTTACAATAAATTACCAAGTGCTTTGTTAAGCATCAATGACATAACTCATTTATGTTGCTAATAAGTAAATCATACCACACAATAAATTAATATGTACTTGTCTGATAGGAATTTGGTTGCATGATATTAATTCAAATGAAATACAAAATAATTTATTTGTATTGTTAATATCTGTTGACTGTAATTATTTGACATTACATTTATTAGGTACTTTGACATTATATACTTTGACTATTGATTTGAAAATCGGCCATTACTTACTTATTATTTTGAATTTATGATATTTTTTAACGTAGTCTGAATTGATGACACTGTGAAATGAATTTGATTTCAATTTTCTTATTTTTTGATAATGGTAGTAAGTAATTGATATAATAGTATTTTATTTGGTTGAGAATGTGTTTAATTTTAAATATAAACGTTGCATATATAAATTTGGTACATCACAGTGAACTGCGCATTCACCTGAAATGCAATATCTATTAGCAGGTCCGGCTTAGTTAATTTCACGTCTAGCTCTGTTTGGAAATTTCCGTATGATATCTAACGAAATTGGAATCCACTAGATACAGGTTAACTTTAATTTCAATCTTCTTAGTTTTCATAAAACTGTAATAGTGATTGTTACCTATAAGAATATCCACTTGGTTAGATTAACTATCGACAGCTAGTAATTCCTCTTGTTTCAATGGGATGGTTCCTGTTCTCTTTTGTAACATGCAGCGTTTCCAAAATCGTATCACGACCGTGCTGTTTATTAAAACGCGTAGCGTAACCACCTTTGTAATTATTGTTTTGTTACGACAAACAATTATAAGAGAATCCCCCCTTTCTCTTAGACTTGCTCCAGAAGTATATGAGTTTATGTAACAAATTAAATCAAACCTTGTGATTTGATAAAAGTATATTTAATCTTACTTAATGTACTAGAAGAATGATGGTAGTACTCAAACTCAAATCATTTATTTCAATTAGACCAATATGCAGTAGTAGTAGCGAATCTTTCATACAACCTGAAGAACCCGACTTGCCCAACATAAGACATCAAATAAAAAATCATACGAAACATAATAATATATCAAATTCTGCATGCGCAAAACGGAACGTAATTCATGGTATTTCAGTCAGAAGAAACTGTAATTTAGAATTCGCGCGCGCGATTTTGTCATAATTTCGCGCCACGAAACTCTAGCTCGCTTTAGCACCATTTTTATGAACAGATGATAACTGGCTACGGTCAGTGACCCAGTGGTAACGTGGGCAGGACTAGCCCTTTCTCTATCACTCGTATGAAAATGAACAAAATATTTGATAGGATTTTTATCTACATTATTTGCCGATTTCTATTGAATTGAATGCTAGGCTGGCTAGGTTCTCCTTTTGAATGTGTACGTGTAATTCAGCGTAAGTTAGAGAGAGAGTGTGTTCGCGGCATTCATGCGCCAGACCTGCGTATACCTACAGCAAATTCTAATAGAATTTAAAAAGGATTTCAAATTTACTTTGTGTTAAGATCATAATATCACGGGTAGCAAATGGGGTTTAAAATTTTGGTAAATTTTTGCCTAGGACGCTCTGTTCTTAATATATTTGCATTATTTAATAAAATCAGGATTTAAAAAATATATAATTTCCTTTTAAGTCGTCGCTCCATAGCCAAACAAGGCAAACTATTTTTTGTGTCTATAATTGTCAGTTGTTTAATTGGCTTTTGCCGTTTTACGCGGGCACGCAACTGCTATATATATGGCACTTTTGAACGTTAAGAAAAGAAGCTACCCTCACAGTCACAAGGAATAACAACTTGAGAAACCACTGCGGTTACTCATTCCCTATCCCTAGCGCAGATCTCACTGGAGAGGAACGGGCAAGAACTTCCATGGAAACTCTCTTTCAAATGAACATCATTGTTATGAATCCTTGGTTACATCATCCATGCTGAGATAATACATAACATGTGCGACAATGAGGCAAGACGTACACATTATAAGCGTCCAGAGAAAGAGATTCAATCAACAATTTAAAATTAATGTAATTAAAATAAACCGAACAACTCTTTATACGCTAGAGTAGTTAAGTGTATACCTTATAGTGTTAGCTTGCCAAACAGTAAATTTATCATAATTATTACATATATAATTATAACAATTACCCCAGTGTGTAAAGGCAATCATTTCCATTTATTTTCGAATTTATTTAAGTTTCCAAGAAACTTAAAGATCTTAAAAGTGTGTTCGCAAATGTAAAGGATACGATTTGTTTTTATATATTGAAATGTTAAGATTCAATTTAATTTGAATTCTGAAAGTATAGTTGACATGTTTTAAATGTGTTTTCAGGTAGGTAAGTAATGTAGTAAGAACTTAACAAGTTCTACATATTTAATATTAAATGTGACTTAACTAATTTACTGTAAGTACCCATATGGTATGGTTTCAGAATTCTAATTCTAATTACTATGCTATCAACTATTCTTTAGTAACTCAAATAGAATGTATCCAGATAATACAATATTATTAGAAGTTCTTAAGTGTGGTACTGAATAAACACTAGTAGGTACTCACTACCTCTTTTGAATCCAAGTGAGAAACATTTACTTTCACAAGATTTAGTTTCTCAACATTTTAACTAAAATTATGTTAAGTCTCACTTTTAGTAGGTCCTTAGAAATCATGTAAAGTGTAAAATTTGCAGTTAGTCATAATATTAACAACCTTATTTAAGTACTTGGTGAACTTTCAAGTTACTTAATCATCAGAATTAATCAGAATTCTGCTAGTGTGAGTTACTTACTACAAGCACTTACAGTAAGTAAGTAGTCTCATTCGAAGAAACCGATTTATTACAGCGATTTCAACTACCAAATATTATTAAAAGTCTATTTACCTCGTAGTTGTTTATGTATCTGTATTTTCGACTACACCTCGGATCGTTCTCGGTGCTGTCTTTTCCGATAGATAGGTAGGTATTGCGTCGAAATTATAGTAATCCTAGTTGGTCGATGGGTTTTCAATAGATTATAACTTGCAGATGACAATACTTCAGCAAGTATTCAAACTAATTTCGACGGTACTATGTCTAGGTCGTTCCAATCCAAACGTCAAAACTTCGCCGGCATTAGTGCGGGGGTAGTTAATTAGACAATCGGTTAACTTTTCATAATCAATTTCTCATTTATCGATTATATCAAAATTCCAGACTTACATAGAATTAAACAGTATCTCACTCTTAATTTTATGTCAGATAACAAGTTAATCATAATTTTATCAAGACATCAAGTTCATGTTGATCGAGAGAGAAAAAGCACAAATTATTCGAAACTTCAATCGATTCCTACGAGTCACGTATCAATATGCAAATTCGGTTCACTGTCGTACATCCTAAACTCTTAATCTCGATTAGATGCATCAATTGAATTTCTCTGTTTTTGAGCTTTGTTTACACAACAAATAAAATTAATTAAGAATTATTCAATTCTTGAGTGCGATATTGAATGCAGATAATTCCTCAAATTATCTGGAATTTTCATTCAATATTTAGCGAGTCAATTATTTTACGGTTCTATTTAAAATAATAATACAATACAGTATTTTCTTTTGAACAATAGTTCATATTAATTGTACACATAGAGCCATCTAGTGATTCATTCGTAAAACTTTAGTTACAAACAAGTTATTTATTAACAAGATTACAATTTTAACATAATAGAATTATAGTTCGTCGTGGTGTCGGTGGCCTCCATTCAATCCCGTGTGCTCTGTATATATTAGTGCATACTGCAAATCTTTATACACAACTTGTAGAGTGGTTTATATAGTTTGAAAAAGCTAATCGCTCTTCTCCACTGTTAGGGATAATAGTTGTGTCAATTCACTTCTCACTTGCTCATGGTGCTGCTGCCATGCATGCCATGCATTAGCCTATCTTGGCACTCATAATACTCTTAAAACCAGTTCATATCCCAGCATCTCCACCATGTCGCGACGTATGCCTTTATATGTTAGGATTCTATTATTCAAAGGAATCATATGATACCTGAGTATCAGGTTGATCTCTTCTGAGGGAGTAACCTTAGGCAGACGTAGCGAATAAGAAAAAAAATATTATTTCTAACTTGTACCTGGGTTTACTTTATCTGCTTCGCTTGTTTTATTATTCATGGAGACGGAGCAAGGAACGCAGAGCAACAGGACTTGAACATAGAGGGCCACTTCCACCATCTGTAGATAGATATCATCAATGATACTGACACTCCGATATTATGGACATATAATATTGATGGTATTTACTGAAACCAAATGTCAAATATTAGATCTGTTATTACATTGCTCAACAGCTGGAAACCGGTATGGTTTCCGCCCTTGGAAACTCACTTCCAAGGGCACTCAATAGGCGCGGAGTATTATCGCCACCTCATATCTTTCTAAGGGATTCAACAACTGAAGGTTACTTCCAAGGGATCCAACAGCTGGAAGACTGTATGTTTTAGCCCTTGGAAACTCACTTCCAAGGGCATTCAATAGGCGCGGAGTATTATCGCCACCTCATATCTTTCTAAGGGATTCAACAACTGAAGGTTCCTTCCAAGGGATCCAACAGCTGGAAGACTGTATGTTTTAGCCCTTGGAAACTCACTTCCAAGGGCACTCAATAGGCGCGGAGTATTATCGCCACCTCAATCCTTCCAAGGGATACAACAGTTGGAAGATATTATGTTTTAGCCCTTGAAAGCTCACTTCCAAGGGCACTCAATAGGCGCGGAGTATTATCGCCACCTCAATCCTTCCAAGAGATACAACAGTTGGAAGATATTATGTTTTAGCCCTTGAAAGCGCACTTCCAAGGGCACTCAATAGGCGCGGAGTATTATCGCCACCTCAATCCTTCCAAGAGATACAACAGTTGGAAGATATTATGTTTTAGCCCTTGGAAGCTCACTTCCAAGGGCACTCAATAGGCGCGGAGTATTATCGCCACCTCAATCCTTCCAAGAGATACAACAGTTGGAAGATATTATGTTTTAGCCCTTGAAAGCGCACTTCCAAGGGCACTCAATAGGCGCGGAGTATTATCGCCACCTCAATCTCCCTCCTCTAATCTTTATAGCACTAATTGAGATCTCAAGAAGCTTTATTATAATATGTAACTGTCTACAACATACAAGTTAGGTAAACACAAAGTTAAGTTTTTTATGTAAACACTATTCATCAGTATTTATGTATTCTCAAGAAGGACAGTTCGGTTCAGTGAATAACATAGATAATAGTAAATCGTAAGATACTCAGCTTTCAATCCAGATATACCAACGGCTCCAAACCCGATACGAACTCTCCATGATAAACACGGCCTTTTACTAAACTTTAGCTAAACACACCAGAACAAATACTGGTTTTTACCGCGGCATACTGATTTGACAGGCGATGCACCATCTATGTTGCCATAGCATAATATTGTTGTAATGTTGCTATGTCTGATTATTGTTGTATTTACATTCGCGGCTTATATCTTGTATAAGTCCGCGACACGCCCCCAAGGATCTCTGTTGAGAGTCTCCAGCATCTCCTGGCGGGCGGGCCTGATCCTTGGCCCGCCGACGAGCCTCGCGGAGGGTGGTCTTCGCCGCTCTGTACCCTTCATAAAGCTCCTCCTTTGTTGTGATGGGAGGGTATGATACTCAACAAAATCTACAAAAAAACTAAGAGCCGTATGGTGAGAGTCTTCAGGAACCAAGCATTTATCAATAGTAAGGTGGTTGTTACAAAAGATAAGGTCCAACACCCGTTCTTTAAGATTCCTATGACCGTTATACTAAACCAGATCAAAAGTATTAAAATGTCAAAAAAAATCCGTTTGAATAGAACCTTGTATATTTTCCGGGTGAAAAGAGCATCCATCGTCAGACAATTGACAACATTTCAAAACTGACACCACCTTATAATAAAAATACCATTTCTTTATTTTCGTATCCTGAGTTCATACATGTATTTTATTTATTTTTTGATTCCTTTATTTCTGAGAAAAAAAATGAAAACCAAAAAACATGTGATGACGTCATATATACGGCAGAATGATGTAGTTATCTTTGCCTAAGCATTCAATATTTTTATGAAAACAATAATGTCAAACAAGACGTCAATTTGTCAATGTTGAATGTCACTGAAGTTTACATTTTTCATAAAATTGAACAATTAATTTTTCAAACTCGACGCTCTAAGCTTACTGTTAGTATTATCAACTTTTGATTGATATTTCCCCAATAAAATGGATCCCAAAGAAACATATACGCCAATAAAGGAACGAAAATATTGTTTTGTACCAGCCTGCGCCAACGAGTATGACAAGCTGCCAAAGTGACAACGACAAGACAAGTGTGACAATTTTCAATTTTTTTTGTCGTGTCACAGTAAAGCAAAGGTTATATCGCCATTCCACCGTAAGAATGACGTCATTTGGCGCCTACGTCTTTTTAGAACGCGCCGAATTTGAAACTTAAAATTATGAATGAAAAGTACATAATTTCGAAAAACAAATAATATGGGTGTCCTAGTTTTGGATTTGCTTTTATATTACTTAATAATACTCACAAGTTGAAAATATGAAATGTTGTCAATTGACAACATTTCATATTTCATATATTATTTCATATATAAGACGTAGGCGCCAAATGACGTCATTCTTACGGTGGAATGGCGATATAACCTTTGCTTTACTGTGACACGACAAAAAAAATTGAAAATTGTCACACTTGTCTTGTCGTTGTCACTTTGGCACTGAAGACGAGGCGGTATGGTCCAAGACCTTAGCCTGCCCATGAAGGGCGAAGGAAATAAAAAAAAAAAAAAAAAAAAAAGTTGTCACTTTGGCAGCTTGTCATACTCGTTGGCGCAGGCTGGTACAAAACAATATTTTCGTTCCTTTATTGGCGTATATGTTTCTTTGGGATCCATTTTATTGGGGAAATATCAATCAAAAGTTGATAATACTAACAGTAGGCTTAGAGCGTCGAGTTTGAAAAATTAATTGTTCAATTTTATGAAAAATGTAAACTTCAGTGACATTCAACATTGACAAATTGACGTCTTGTTTGACATTATTGTTTTCATAAAAATATTGAATGCTTAGGCAAAGATAACTACATCATTCTGCCGTATATATGACGTCATCACATGTTTTTTGGTTTTCATTTTTTTTCTCAGAAATAAAGGAATCAAAAAATAAATAAAATACATGTATGAACTCAGGATACGAAAATAAAGAAATGGTATTTTTATTATAAGGTGGTGTCAGTTTTGAAATGTTGTCAATTGCCATTTTAAGTTTGGCAAATTAAAATCTCCTAAGATAAAACTTACAAGAAATTCGCAACCCGGCTTCTAGAAGTCCAGTAAAATGTCAGTGGCTATCATAATGTCCATGGATTAACTGTCAAATTGGCTAAGGTCTAATACAAAATCACTGACTTAGAAACCTATGGACTTGCCATACCTACGAATTTAGCGTACATACCTACAAAAATCAGGCAATTAATATGGCTGCCTTTGGTAGGGTTGCAACTACGAGCAACATGTGCAGCTGATATCGATATTAATTTTCATGAATTTGTTTCAATTTTTAAAATTAGCCTCGTAAATATTATGAACTTCTGAAGTTCTGGGTTATCATAGCCTGTTCTTACACTGGCTCTCTTTCCTTTTAAACCGAAAGACGACATTGGATGCACTGATGCTTTGCGGCAGGCATTATGCAAATTGCACTGATTAATAACTTGGTCCATGACATAAATATGTTATACTAGCTGTTGCCAGCGGCTTCACCCGCTACAACTCGAAAATTAGACCACGGGAAGATAAAATCGGGAAAAAAATATCCTATCCTATGTGTTATTCCAGGTTATAAACTACCTGTGTACTAAATTTTATCCAAATCCGTTCAGTAGTTTTTACGTGAAGAAGTAACAAACATACACACTCACGAACTTTTGCCATTATATTTTATAATATTAGTGTGATGTGATGTGTACCTAAGCCATTAAAAAGTAAATAAAATTATGTTTATTTTTGTATCAAATCAGCCTACCGCAGTCACTGGACATAGGCCAACGGGGTAGATTTTTTTTATTTTTCTACTTTTCGATCAACTTAATTTATGTAAATAATAACAACGTTATACATAAAAAAGACATTTATTCATTTCTAAACAAAAATCACTTATTAAAATAGTTTCTATAAGAAAATTTATCGGTTTTTTTTTTGCATGATAGCGGAATCGTATGTGTAAAAATATATAAATAATAATTTTCTGGTTTCTCCTGGTTCGTCAGGTGAGGTTTAATAAAATTTTATTTTACACATTTTATCAACAATATTGCGAACATAAACGATATCATCCGACGTGCTCTTGTTACCGTCGGCGTCCCAGCTGTTTTAGAGCCAAATGGCTTGGCACGCGACGATGGCAAAAGACCGGACGGCATGTCCTTGTTTCCTTGGAAGATGGGTAGGCCTTTAGTGTGGAACGCAACTTGCGTCGATACTCTTGCGTCATCGCATCTTCCAAGCTCTTCGTGTTGTGCTGGTGCTGCCGCTGCGGCATTATATTATTAGGCTGATTTTTGTTTTTCTCGCACCACACTGTTTTATAGAACATGAGGGCATGATTTTCCTATTAGTGTCCAAACTCAGAACATGAAAATATCTAATTTCTAGACGTATTTCTCACAAAAACAACAAAAATAATTTTGAGCAAGCAACTGTTTGACAGCACAACTACCACAAAACCCGATATATTACTTTACTCTATGCACAAAACCACAGAGTACTTTCGGCATACAATATGGCGACCGGTCACGCAAGGACATGATTTTGACGTCACACAAAAGTGTTACCAAATTTAGTCCTTGACAAACATTTAGATGTCTCTCTTTTCAAATGCAGCTCTTGGTTAGTTAAAGAGACAAAACGCCTTTTGACATGTGTGCGTCGATATGATATATATTTGTATTACTATTCTTCATATAGTAGAATATGCCATCTCTATAGTTTCCTACCTCTATGTACAAAATGGAACCATTTGACAGTTAATTGATGGATACTATCCGTCAGGTGACACTATACAAAGTTGATACGACAGAGAGGCTTTCCTGTAAACAGCATAAACTAGGTACCATTGTCAAGCTCTGTACCAAAAATCAATTAAATAGGAGCAGTAGTTTAGTCGCAAATGATTTTTAAAGTTTTTGCCCCGTTTGAACACGATGTATCTTTCTTTCCTAACAGCTGATTATGTCTATACGCATAGGTAACCACCACCACACCTTAAGGTGGAAGCTCACATCTGGCCCGCGAAATTCTAATTTTCTTACGTTTTTGGCAATTTGCAGGCCAGTGCTTGGTTGTATGTTTATGAAAATTTGATTTGCGACTGTAAGACGTATGAAGTTACCGAATTATAACCATCAAAATTACTAACTACTAAAGAACGACGACTAAATTACTAAAGAATGACTTTTACATGCAAAAATCAATCTTGACATGAAAATGAACTTGGAGGGTTGTATTGATAATTTTGATGGTTTGGATGGCGGTAGTCTGATAAATCGTGGTTCACTTTTGAGTAGTGAACCACGATTTATCAGACTACCGCTGGTTGCTGTTAAAGAACGGGAGCCAACAGATATTGTCATCATCATCTGCCCAGCCCCTCCCAACTATGTCGGGGTCGGCCTCCAGTCCATGATGGATCCAGCCGGATATCAGTACTCCCCACGGAGCGACCGCCTATCCGACCCCCACAACCAAGCCAATACAATACCCTTTGCCAAGACCGGTTGTCAGAACTTCAGGACACTGACCACCTGTAACGACTGCCAAAGATCCACACACGACAACCGAGGCCAACAGCCCAACAAGCCCTCAGAGGCAGTGAGGAAACTCGGCATGAAACCAGCAGTCACCCATCCACAGACCAACCCAGGCAAGCGCGGCCCAACCTAATGATCGATCCGAATGGCAACTATTATTTAGCCACGAACTCCTCCACGACAGACACTGTGCTACTGTTAATCGATATAGTATCGCTATTCACAGACACGGTATCACTATTAGCCAAAAAGTTATATTGCTGTTAGGCATGATATTGTTCTCGTGGTTACTTTTATGAACAAGGATATCGTTATCCTGTCCGCCATCACGTCATCATAATTTTTTCGCGATATCTACTAGACAATTTTGACCACGAGGCACTTCACGTAAATATTTGTGAGAATATTTGTAGACCCTATGGGTTCCGTTAACATATCTTAACTCGTACCGGTAATTTTCCAATACGGCCCTTTTTTTAAAAGGTCTCTTATATTTCCGTTCCTGCAAATGGAACTGTTCCTCAAGTTAGGCAGTTCATCGGTTTAGCAACATACTTTCGAAAATTTATTCCCAATTTTTATAAATTAACGTAACCTTTATAATCCTCTAACAACTGTAAACGGAAAAATTGTTTAGACTACTGAACAAGAACTGATAAAGAATTTGGTTTTAGTAAGGGTCAAATCATTAACGCTAATGTTACACGAAATCCTGTGTTCTAAAATATCACGATTTAGTAGTATTTCCTCATTAAGGCATTCAACCGGTAATACATGACATGTTATTTTAATTAAGCGATTTTGTGTAGTAGTTGGACATTTAATCTGTAATAGGCACGTTACGAACCAGGGTCACCGACATAGCTCTTAGAATATGCAAGTTGAAGTGGCAATGGGCAGGCCACATCGCTCGAAGAACCGACAACTGACGGGGAAGAAAAGTTCTCGAGTCGGACCACGAACCGGAAGACGTATCGTTGGTAGGCCTCTCACCAAGTGGACTGACGACATCGTGAGAGTCGCGGGCAACCGGTGGATGCAAACGGCAGGTTGCCGTTCGTTATGGCGTTCTATGGGGGAGGCCTTTTGTCCAGCAGGGGACATCTTATGGCTGATTATGAGGCACGTTACTTTGCTCATACCTATATGTTGTTAATGATCACTTGTTCATGAAATTATTCACCGTTAACGAGATAACTATTTTTTTTAATTTGAAATGGGCATACTCTTGACCACATTCATGCCCTAAGGGCAGAGATGAGGTCGCCGATGGAACGAGCTTACCTAGAAGAAACCTATTTACTCGCGACCTAAATAGATTGGTGTTATATGAACTCGGGAAAACCGACGCAGGCAGGGAGATCCACTCCTTGGCTGTGCGCATAATAAAAGAATTAGCAAAGCGCTTCGTACGAATGTTTAGAACATCGACAAGGTATGGGTGATAACCTGCAGTACGTCTAGTCTCCCGATGGAAGAAGGGAGACGGTGAAATAAGCTTGTGGTGCTTCTGCGCACACTCTCCAAAGCACAGTCTGCATTCCTTCATCGTAACCAGTTACGAAACTACTTTTTACTTTTTTTTTTTTTTTGCTGCAGGCAGGTTTTTTTGAAGAGGCTTTCTGTTTGTTCCCGGCACTCATGGCCACGATGACCCATTATTGATTATTCAATGTGAAGCTTCGCAAAGTACTACACCACACACGGGCTACACCCTCTAATTTATTTTTCACAATTATCGTTTCACTGAGTGTACACCAATTCACAATATCGCATTCCGGTAGATCAGAATCAAAAGCCAGGAGCATAGCTTTGCATTACTATAATTAATGGAAGGTGGATCCGATCCCACTTCTGATGAAGGCAGAGGGTCCAACATCTTAAATGAAACTACGAAATATAGCGGTAATAAACTTTTACTCCAATAGCACGTTATTTAAAATAAACCACTGTATAATTCAGATATAATTTAACAACTCTAAGCGCTACAGCATGTGCACCGGGCCAAGCCTGCGACAAGAATGATCTCCTCCATTTTTTTTTTTTTTTTTTTTTTTTTCTAAATGGCATCTCGCAGTTCAGTCTAGGAGACTGTCTTCTGCTTAACCGGGCAAATCCCTGTGGGTGCCTTGAGTTTAAGGCCTCCAGCCAGGGCAAAAACTTACAAACTAAGTGACAAATCGCTAAGGGCACCCCCTGTGGGGTACGGACCTCGGCTTAGGACGTCACTGGGGGAGGGCAGCAAGGGGACAGGCTGGATCTGAGTGATGTTCTTCTTCTTCTTTATGGGGTTCAGGTTTCCGCACTTAGTCCTTGAAGTGGACCATTGTGCGTGAGCCATGGTGGCCGATTACTCCAACCAGCCCACCTCCCTCCAGAAGCAGATCAGACTTCCCGGTCTCCTCAGGGCTTCCGCAAGGGATCTTGGTGTACCAAGGGTCTCCTCACGAATCTTGGTAACGCCTGTACACTCAAGGAGCACATGCGCCACCGTTTCCTCTGCCTCCATGCATGCTCTGCACAGGGGGCTGTCAGTGATACCTAGGTTATGGAAGTGTTTATTTAGTGAACAGTGTCCAGTGATGGTCCCCGCCACCAGACGCAGGCTGTCTCTGTCTTGTATTGCCTACATCCTTGGATTGCCTACATCCTGGTGTCAAGGTCCACCGTTCCTCCGCTTGTATGCGAGTGTGGTCTTTTAACCAGCTTCTTAGCTGCTTGAAAGGGATGGGCACAATGGGTTCGGGTCCGTACGGTTTTGTGCTGGATCCTCTTCTGGCAAGTTCGTCAGCCGCATCGTTTCCAAGTGATCCACTGTGACCTCTTATCCATTGTAGTGTTACCGTGTTGTGATTTAGTACCGTGATACGTTCTAGTGCCTTGTGGCATTCTAGTATCAGTCTCGACGTGATCTGATTGCTCTTTAGGGATTGAAGGACTGAGGCACTGTCGGAGAGTATTCGAATATTAGTATCCGTAACCTCCCTGGCCTCTATAGCGTGTGCCGCTTGGATAATACCTACACACTCTGCTTGAAAAACTGAGTTGAGCGTTCCAAGTGGTTTGGATATCTTAATGTTTAGGTCGTCGGAGAACACCCCGACGCCTGTCCCATTTTCGGTTTTTGATCCATCAGTGTAAATCCTTAGCTCTCTTGTACCTGAGTAGTCACACCACTCCTCTATGAGCTCTATGTTGTAGTGTTTTTGAAAGCAGTGGGTCTTCAGGGTTCTGTCGATGGGTGATGCCATCAACGGTTGTTCTTTGATTGCACCTTCTTTGATGCGTGTGTGTTTGATTCTAGAATCATTTCTTAGGGTGCCGGATACTTCAAGTCTGAAGGTCGCTATGGCCGCTTCCTCTCTTACGACGAGGTGTAGGGGAGGTAGGCCCAGCATCACCTGTAAGGCGGCAGTGGGGGAAGTTCTCATGCTGCCGGTGATTGCTACGCAGGCAAATCTTTGTAGTTTCTCGAGGTCTTTTTGGGCTGTGCTTAGGTTGGTCCTGGGCCACCAAACCAAAGACCCGTATGTAATGATTGGTCGGATAACTGTGGTGTATAGCCAGTAGGTGATTTTGGGACTTATGCCCCAATTTCTCCCGAGGAGTCTGTTGCATTGCCATAGGGCTATACTGGCTTTCGTGATGATGTAATCAGTGTGTTTTGCCCAGTTCAGCTGTTTGTCCAAAAATATACCCAGGTATTTGGTTTCAGTCGATAGGCTTAGGGTTGTCCCAAAGAAGCTTGGCAAATGTAACGTTGCTAGCTTCCTTTTCTTTGTGAAGAGAACGAGTTCCGTTTTGGTAGGGTTCACTGCTAGTTTGTACTCCTTGCACCAGTCTTCTACTATTCTTAGGGCTTGGTGCATAAGGTTGCATAGCGTGTTTTCGTGTGTGCCGTTTATTATTATGGTCAGATCATCAGCATAGCCTACCGTGTAGTAGCCTCTGCTATTGAGGCGTTTGATGAGGCTGTCTACTACGAGGTTCCATAATAGCGGCGAGAGGACACCGCCTTGGGGGCAGCCCTTCGCCACTATTGCTCTGGTGGTGCCGTTTACCGTAACTTGGACGGCTCTCAGTCTGAGCATGTTTGTGATCCATCCTCGCAGGGTCGAGTCCACACCGTGTTTCTCGAGGGCTGCGTTGATGCTGTGGAAGATGGTTTTGTCAAAAGCGCCTTCTATGTCAATGAAGACAGCTAGTGAAGAGCATTTGTGGTCCACTGCACATTCGATCTTGGAGATCACACTATGCAGCGCGGATTCTGTTGATTTGCCTGTCGAATACGCGTGTTGTTGTTTGTGAAGTGGCCGCTCCCGGAGAGGTCCGTCCCGAATGTGTCGATCACAGAGTCTCTCGAGGGTTTTCAGTAGAAAAGATGTTAGGCTTATTGGCCTATACGCCTTGGGTTGTGTGTAGTCTGGTTTGCCTGGTTTGGGGATGAAAATGACTTTCACCTCTCGCCATGCAAGCGGTATATATTTCTGTGCTATACAGGCTTGGTAGATGATGGTCAGCCATGGCGTTAAAACGTCTGCTCCCCATTGTAGCAGGGCGGGGAAAATTTTGTCTAAGCCTGCGGATTTATATGGTTTAAAAGTCTTTATTGCCCATTCTATTCTCTCAACAGTTACTATTTTGCGGGCTCTGGCCCAGTCTTGGTCATTTGGTGTGTGCGTTGGTTCACTTGCCCAGGTTCTGTCCTCGGAGAGATTGCAGTCTGGGAAGTGCGTTTCCAAAAGGACTTTACTAGTTTCGTGGTCCGACTTGGTGTATGTGTTGTCTGGGGTTTTCAGCGACCCGAGGGTGCGATCTTGATCGGTAGATAGGATCTTTCTCACACGCGCGGCTTCGCTGTTCGATTCAATTTCTTCACAGAATTTCCGCCAGGCTGCTCTGCTGGCATTCCTGACTTGTTTTTTGAAGGAGTATTGTGTCATCTTGTATGCGTCCCAGTCTTCTGGTAGTCTGGAATTTTTGGCTCTGATAAATTGTTTTCGCATGGTTTGCCTAAGCTTACTGAGTTCCGCATTCCACCAGGAGTTACCTTTGCTCTTGGTGTTTGGGTCCTTTAGTTTGCAGCAGGCGTGGTAGGCTTCAATTATAGATTCCGAGAGTTTTATTACGGTGTCTTCGAGTTGTTTGGGGTCTATTAGAATTTGGGGCGTTTGGTGCTGTGTTAATAGGGAGGCCAACAGCCGTTTGTAACCGGGTACATTGGTACGGCGTGGGTTGCGTCTAGGTTCGGGTTTTTTTATGTTAGCTATTAGTGAAAAGCGAATCCTTCTATGATCGGAGCAGGAAGGCTCGTTGGATACATGCCAGTCAGAGATAAGTTTCGCCACACTTTCCGAGGCCAGTGTTATATCGATGATCGTTTGTCCGCGCGATGTGGCCCAAGTGGGTTCTGAGCCGCGAGCTGAGTGATGTTATTTAAGGGCTGGTTTAAAACTACTGGCTCAGCATCGCGGGCTGGCTCTGGCGAGGGTCGGGGGGGGCTTGAAATGGGATTCCGCGACGACGGACCGCGGCGGCGCGGTCGGAATGACGGATATTTATGTCTGTTCTTCCTAAGAGTACTGGTTTCCCTACTGCTTTCTTGAAGAATAGTAATAGGGTCATCAGGAGTGATAAGAGTTGATCTCCTCCATGCCGAGCGCTCGTTTAAATAGACCGGCCCGAGCAGTGGGGAGAGTGTTGCAGCCTTAGCGACACCTTGCGCCGCGCACCTGGCCCGCTGCACGTGCTGTTTACAACGGCGACGCCGTCAAGCTATTTAGTTTATTTGAAAAATAATCCTCATTATTGGTTGTTTTTTTATTTTTGTACCGTATCGAATTAATACTAAACAGGCACGTCTATTAGTATACGAAGTATAATTTATTGCCCCTCTCTCATATCAACTCTGTATGATAGCCACTGTCATTTAAAAGATACGCAGTACTCAATAGCCCTGCAGACTTACTGTCGGGCTCGGAGGGTGGCAGATGAACATTCGATCATGTTTAGGAAAAATTAAATCGTATATTATTTTAAAATTCAAATTTTAATTTTTTCAACCATTTTTTAGTCGATTATTTACGTATCATTCTTCTAATTATTTGCATACAAAATAATATGAGTGAAATAGGGTACAGATTTTGAAATATCGTTTTGTTTCGTTCTTTCTAGTGCAGTAGTCGTATTTGATGAAAGAGACAACAATATTTCAGTTGTTACCTATTTATATTTCATTTAATCTGTGGTCAGTACTCACTCTCAGTTCGTAGTCGTACCGTACCGTACTTGGCTGAAAACATTTTGTAATTTGTTTGGTTATCATTTTTTGCATCTAAGCAACGCATTGACCACACAAGTATTAACAGAATGGCAGATTCTTCTACAGTAAACGATGTGACTAAAATGAAAGTAGTAGATTTACGTAAAGAATTAAAATCACGTGGACTAACATACACAGGGGATAAAGCGGAATTAGTAGCTCGACTTCAGGCGGCTATGTCTACAGACGATCAGGATCACGGTGACATTAACTTGGACTCCGATGAAATCGATTCCGACGGCGTTCTAGAAGATGAAGATGATAAAAGCCAGGGTGACATACTTGATGATGCTGTAGTCGATACATTAAACGAAGAATTGGTGCTCTCTGATCCATCTCCGATTAAACCCAGTACTGACCCCAAGCCGCCGCGAACGCTGAAAAGAAGAATAACATCGACGGAAACTTCGAAAGACAAATCTGAAGACGCTAAATCTTCAGAAAACAAGGAGTCCTCTTCAAAGAAAATTGTATTGCACAGAGCTATATCCATAACCTCTGCTCCTGCAGCAGCTGTTGAAGATAAAGAAGATACTGTACCAACCGAGACAAACTCTTCTTCTAGTAATAAAATAAAAATAACTGCAGATATAGATACTAAAACAAGATTGGAGCAAAGAGCCAAGAGATTTGGTTTGCCAGTAAAAATGACTGAAGATGAGCGGAAAGAAGCTAGGAAGCAAAGGTTTGGTCAGAATGTGTCTGCCTCTACCAATAGTCCAATCATCAATGCTACTGATACTGGCTCACTATCTGAGAATATGGAGAAACTCAAGAAAAGAGCTGAAAGGTTTGGACAGTCTGTTTCTAAAATAATGACCGATATTGAAAGAAAAGAAAAACTGGAAAAACGCAAAGCCAAATTTGGTGAGTCAGCATAATCACTGACATGCAAAATTTTGTGAATGAGTTTTTGAGAATTCTTGTTACAAAAATAATGAGTCTAATTAATTTCATAGTAATTATGAAAGTGACATGTTTTGACACTGCTTGTAAGCAAACTAATTTGGCTAAGACAATTTGAGATGAACTCTCGTTTTGTATTATTAAATAAGTTGTTATAACAAAAAATATGTATGTGAATATAGATTGAAACCACTTGTGACCATGCTATATAGTCAAATAAGATATATTTAAGGTTAACATTAGGTATAAATTTGTATTTTAAGGGTACTCAATAAAAAACAACCAGCATTTAAAGTGTTACTAATTTAATATCAAAAAATCTTATCTTTATAGTTGCCAAATGGCAGTTCTTCAAAATCGCTAGCCACAGAATCTTTGTCAATAGGAGTAGCTAAAACTTCTTCTGAAACATTGAAATCTTGAGGTATGTGAATAGCATACTTCATGTATGGTTCTTTATACAATAAAGCCCATCGGTTGGCTATTTCCTTGCTCAATGCTTTTCTAAATGCCATACAATGCATGAACTTAGTTTTTTCATACTTAATCCTATTAAAGCCTATAAAAGCCAAAGCATATCTCCAACATTTAAAGATTTTGCTATTTGCACCAACATGTTTAGAATCAGGTGTGTTGATTATCAGTAGTCCACCAGGCTTCAAAAGCCTATATGCTTTCTCACAAGCTAATATTCTTAACTCAGAAGAAGGTATGTATTCTAAAAGGAAACAAAATGTAACAACGTCATAGGACTCTTCCTGTAATTCAGTTGTGATTGATTCTTTAATAACTTTGTGAGGACCAATATTTACATTTAGAAAATCACACTGTAAGACAGAAGCATTGGCAGGGTGTAGGTCAATTGCTAATACATCGAAAATGGTATACTCTTTGAAAGGATTATAACAACTACCAACATCTAACAGCTTTATGGGTTCAGAAAATGATTCTTCAACATCAATTTGTAAATTTATTTTCTGAGAAATAAGTAGCTCTTTCTCTCTGTACTTCATGTACAAACTATTCATAAAATAATCACAGCAGAATTCAACTACCCATTTAATTCTTGAAATGGCTTCACTTGTTTCACTTTTGCAATTACTTTCCCAATGTGTAGTTGCTAGTTTATGCATGTATTGTGCATATTTCGACAACGTCTCCTCATCGTTACAATGATTCTGCCATGCAGTATCAGCACCAAGCTTCAAGGTTGTTTTTCTCAATGATAAATGAACATTTTTTATATATTGGGCAAGTAGTTTGTGTTCTTCACTTGCCATGGCCAAACAATTAATTTATATTTGGATAAAACACAAAAACATGGCATTTGCGTTTACCCATTCGCTAAATGCGGGTAAGTACCAATGTATCTAGTAACATACGAGTGAAATATTTTACCAACTCAATGTGTATTAATTACCAAAACAAGCACATGTTATAGTTATAAACTACTTGCATGAAATCATGAGTAGAATATACCTATCTGTGGTACCTTTAAAATAATATAAAAAGTACCCGAGACAGGAGACTCGTATATCGATTAATTGACACACTAACACTAAGCAAATGTCAAACTTACAAATAATGTTGCCAGCTCTTTTGTTTAGTGTTGACCTACAATACCGGTTTGTTGAATCGTAACTGTTTATATTTATTAGACGATTTGAAAAAATACAGATGCTTTCAGTGTTCTTCCCGTACACAATAAAACGAATATAACCTATTCTTAAAAAATGGCAGCACTTTAAAAAAAATTGGCAATCTTGACACCTTGACACCAGACAAACAATAGCAATTCTAAAAATAAATATGATAATGCAGTTAGTGTCTGATTTTGAAGACGGCGATCATAAATAACCCAACCCCCCGCCCCAACCGCAGCCCTTTAATTTAACAGGAACAACACTGGATGCCATTTTTTGTGTTAAGCGTTGTGGCTTTGTTACGTATTTGTTTTTGCTGAACATTTATCATGGACGCTCAGCCTTCTACTTCGTTGCGTAGGCGTGATGAAGAAAGTTTATCGCCACGAAAAAAAACGTAAGCTCATATCATTTAGCTAAACAGAAAAAGATATGATCATGAACGCTTACAAATATGTTCATACTGAAAATAAAACCGTATCTCCAACCGAGACACTGAATGTGTTTTAAAAACTGCCGAAATCCTTAACATATCCAGAGCTTCAATCTACAGGGTGCTGAAGGAGCACAAAGAGAATGAAAATCTTAGCTTTCCGAAAATACCCGGCCCTAAATTAAATTTTAAAGACAAATAGGGCCTCATGTTGCTAAAAGTAAAAAATAAATTAAATAAAATGTTTATTTCAAATAAATAGTTTTAACAGACACGATTTGGAGGTCACCTTTTAAGCAAGGGGATGCTTGTATTAGGTGAATCCGCACTTCAACTTAACATTAAATAATGTATGCAATTGAATAACAAGAGAAATTACAAAATTACAAAAAGTAGAAAAAAGTAGCGCACGTGTGTGATAAGTGCGAGTGCTTGTATGTGTGTGTGTGTGTGTGTGTGTGTGTGCGTGTGTGTATATATGTTGTGTATGTTATTTTTGTTTAGGTTTAGGTTAGCCCTGCGACTGTGTCTTAGGATCGGAAGAAGCCAGAAGCAGCATCCTCCACTAAAGATTTTGTTATTGTGGATCTGTTAGTTACCCACAGATTATGGCAGCGATGATGCCAAAGTTTCAATGTCGTCGTAGTATTTATTCGTAAGCCAATCAGTTACAGCTAGATTACAGTCACGGAGTTTCATGGGATAAATGTTTAGCTCTTTATTCAGGAGGTTGTATAAGTGGGAAGATTGTCTTTCATACTGCCTCTTAGCAAACACAGATCTTACTGAGACATTTGGAGCGACCAGGTAGCTTCTTCTGCTACTCGTATTTGTCCTTGCAGGAGCATATGGAAGGGATTTGTGCTTCCTCACGATTAGATGGAGTATATAGAGTTTCCTAACAGACAGTAGGCCAGAGGTTAGGTAAAGGGTTTGTGTTGGGAATCTATAGGGTTTAATGAGCATAACCTTAAGAAGAGATCTCTCCGTCCTCTCAAGTTCCAAAAATTAAATTTTTGTCGTTCCTCCCCAGCATGGCAAACAGTACGTAAGAATTGATTGGGCCAATGATACGTAGACCCAATGTTTTAAAGGTCCATATTAATCTCCTAACTCTTTTCATGATCAGTTCACTATGCATGTTCCAGGACAGGCGCTGGTCTATCATAATGCCCAGGTATTTGGTGTACTGCAACCGGTCAATCTTTGTACACGAGCAGTCAGAAATTAAAGGGTTTCCACAGTAGTGAATTTTAATTTGAAATTCCAGTGGTGGTTGAGTGTGTGTATACTTGGTGAAGCATATGTAGTTTGACTTCGATGCATTCAATGTTAGGAGGTTACGATTGAGCCAATCTGCAATCTTTGACCGGCCAGTTTCGGCTGACTTTTTAACTTCCTCCCAAGTTTTTTCAGCAAAGACTATGGCGGTATCGTCCGCGTATGAGAAGATACGACCCCCGTCAATACTTATGTTGCATAAGTTATTGATATAAATTAGGAACATTGTTGGGCCAAGGACAGTAACCTGCCCAACGCCGTAAGTAATCGTTTCTTCTATCCTAGTAAACTCTCCTATTTTCACAGTTTGTCTTCGGTTTATCAGATAGGATTTAAAGGGATCGAGAGGGGGTCCCCTAATGCCGATGTTTTCTAGCCTGTGCAAAAGTATGGGGACAGATACCGTGTCAAAGGCCTTTTTAAGGTTAACGAACACTGCTAGACAGTTTTTCCTTCAAGCTTGTTGCCTCACCTTTCTGTCAATGTTCTACATCTGACTGCGAATATGAACAATCTGCACATCACATCTTATGGGAGTGTAGTCTTTGGGAGAATGAACGTAATATTATGTTAAATAGTGTACAGGTTACTTCCGGAGTTATTTATTACACGGACCTTGTAGAAACTAGAACATATTTCCGTGCGTTCAAGCATTTTTGTCATACCTATTATTGGAATAAAATATAACAGCTCACAACTTAGGACCCGGTAATATTAATGACAATAATATCCGTGGTGCTAGGCAACTGGGCTAATCCCAGTTGTATACGTCCCTGTGTGCCTATTGACCTTGTTCAGTTCTGTCTCCTGCTGATATGGAGGGAAGTTTTTTTTTTTTTTTTTTTTTTCCTTGTTAGTAAGAACCAAGTTCTTACTAGTTAATTGCAATCTAGCCTAAGAAGACTAATAAACAATTTAAATCTAACTTATTATGCTACGTTATAAATTATGTTAATGCTAAGAATAGTGTCCATAATTAGGTATGCACTTTTACACACGTTCGTAACACTTCCTTAGAGTCTGGTAAAATTGATAAAACACTTTGTTCATGTGTTATATAAATAGCACAACATTGTTACTATTATTGATTCACTTACACTACACTAATTCAAATGGTTTAGTTCTCTTTAGTCTACGCACTATGTCTGTGTTGTCTAACAGCTGGATTGCCTCAACATTCACGTGTCGATGGAGTCTGTGTTCGTGGGCTTCAGCAAATTTTTGTATGATGGTGGTGACGAATTTCATGTCGAGGTCACGGTGGAGGTCATCGTTTCTTATGTACCAGGGTGCATTTACAGCAGCCCTGAGTACTTTATTTTGGAACTGTTGAATTATTTTGACGTTGGTTGGCTTAGTACAGCCCCAAAGTTGGATACCATACGTCCAAATTGGCATCAGAATATGCTTGTATATTATCAACTTATTATGTATTGATAAACAGGATTTCCTTCCCAGTAACCAATACAAACGTTTATAACGAATATCGAGTTCCTGTTTTTTCTTTTTGATATGGGCTTTCCAACGCAGCTTGGCGTCGAGAGTTATGCCAAGGTATTTGGCTGTATTAGCATAAGGTATTTGCATACCATTTATGTAGAGTGGGTGGTAGTCACTGTGTTTGTTTGTGAAGTTAATGTGAACTGATTTTGACTCATTCAGATTGATCTTCCACTTTTGTGTCCAGTCGTAAACTTTGTTCACAGCTAGTTGAACTTTCTCTACTGCTTCTCTGTGGCTTGATCCGGTGGCCATAATAGCAGTATCATCTGCAAAGGTCGCTATGGTGCTGTTTTCCAGCTCTGGGATGTCACAAGTGTATAACAAGTACAAAATTGGGCCAAGCACACTTCCTTGAGGCACCCCAGCTTTTATGGTTTTTAGCCCGGAATATGCGTCCTCTTGGCGTATTCTAAACATTCTTTTAGTTAAATACGACTCTAGGATATCTACAAATTCTGGTAGCATGCGTCTGAGCTTAAATATGAGACCCTCATGCCAAACTTTGTCAAAAGCTTGCGCGACGTCTAAGAACACGGTAGCACAGACTTCTTTATTTTCTAGCGTTTTTTCAATAACATTAGTTATTCTATGTACCTGGTCTAACGTTGAGTGTTTTTCTCTGAAGCCAAACTGGTGATCTGGAACTAGGTTTTTATCTTCTATTACTGGTTTTATCCGTTTTAGTAACAGTTTTTCAAATAACTTTGATAGTACGGGTAACAGAGAAATGGGTCTGTATGATGATGCTTCGTGGGGAGGTTTCCCAGGCTTCGCAATCATAATGACTTCAGCAACCTTCCATGGCTCAGGTACATATTTTAAGATAAATGAAGCATTTATTAGTTTGGTCAGCTTTACTATGGCTTTGCGTGGGAGGCGTTTTAGAATTTCCCCTGTGATGAGGTCGTAACCGGGAGACTTTTTTGAGCTAATGTTGTTTTGAATTTCTCTCATTACTTCCTTAGGAGTCACAAGCTTGATTCTTTGGTTTTGTGATAAATTTACACTCTCATGTATTTCTACAGAGCTTTCGTTGGGTTGAAAGGTTTCTTCTAAATGTTGAGCAAATCGGAACGCCTTTTGGTCATTGCTTATTGCCCATTTTCCGTTGCTATCTCTGATGGGCGGTATTTGTATAATCTGCCTTTTTAGATTTCTCGTCGCTTTCCAAAGTGAGTAATCCGTTGATTTGTCATTGGTAAGCTGAAGAAGGTTGGTATTCAGAGATTCATCCTCAAATTGTAGAATTTTTCTCTTTAGTCGTTTATGGAGGGAAGTGAAAATTATGTTTTTCCTACTCCTCCGCTATTCTTTTCTGATTAATTTCGTTGCGGGATAAAAGACAGTTAAATCGTTTCTCTGGGACTTCGTCGGGCTTCATTGTCTCGGCGCTTTTCTTGTGGTCGCCACTGTTGATTCTGGCTTACAGGAGTTACAGTGGTTTGGGAATAGTGTGGCGGGCTTGCTAGACATTTACTACCCCTGTCCACTTTGTCGACTATCGTAGAGGTTAGTGACAAGACCACGTCCTTTGTAGACCTTCCCTGCCTAAATCCAAACTGTAAAGGTGACAGAATGTTTTGCTTAGAAAGGTATTTTATTAAGCGTGAGTTTAGGATTCTTTCTAAGATTTTTGAGATGACTGGGAGTACTGAAATTGGCCTATAGTTTGACGGGTCTGAGCTGTCTCCACACTTATACACCGGCGTTATTAGGGCCACTTTCAAAGCATCCGGGAGTAAAAAAGTAATAAAAGCTTCAAATTGAATCAAGTACAAAGCCGAAGCCTTTGTACGAAGCCTTTTTGAAGAAGGGTTTCATCAAGTGACCCCGCAGCGGTGGAAAGACCGAGTGGCTCACGTTATTAAAATTGAGGATGAAATGTGTCATCTGGGCCATATAGTAGACGACATTACTGATTCATTAAAATAGACTTAGTAGGAGGCGACTCTGATAATTCAGACTTGGAGTCAGAATCGGAATCAAAAATGTTTTAAGTTAAATATAATTAAGTTTATGACTTACGACTATGCAGAGCGGGGATGGTCCAAACTGTTAATTTGTTCAGCTACACAACACAAATTTATCACGAGTTATTTTAAACTAAGATATTATTTTTTCCACATCATTAAGTCCGACACTTTTTGTTTTACACACCTGACACTGACACTCGTTTTCTTTTTTTATAGTTTATATTACTCTTTGAATAAGTATAGACGTAGGTAGCAGTACAAACTCTTACACTTTCTCTTATTCAACAGATCTAAGACCCATTGCATGGTTAAAAAATGCAAAGCTCGAACGTGGCAGTGCCTTGGTAAGAATGTCAGCCACTTGATTTGCTGTACCAATTCTTACAACTTCAATAGCATCTTCAGTCACTAACTCTCTAACATAAAAGTGACGTATGCGTATGTGCTTTGTCCTCTTGTGAAATTCCGGATTGTGTTCCGACCATGAGATACGCGAGAGCGCCAACAGCTTCACGGTATGGAAAGTCTTTCACTTCTGTAGCTTCAACTTTCCCTGATTGTGAAGGTTCCTTCTATTTAGGTGTAGCAACAGGGTTACAGTTAGCCATCCCGAAACGGTCCAAAATTCTTTGTGCGTAGGCTTCCTGATTGATGAAAACAGAGCCTTCTTCTTTTTTTGTTAATTGAAGACCTAGGTAATAAGACGCAGGTTTCGTTGTAATCCGTAGTCTTTCTTTAAGGTCATTAAAAAAAGAATTAGCCAAAGCTTCATCCGTTGTAGCTACCAATCCATCATCTACATATAATGTAATGAGTAGCTTCTTGCCATTCACATGCTTGGTGTATAGACAGCAGTCAGCTTCACACTGCTTGAAGTCCATATCCAACAGTATTTCTTGGAAACAGGTGCTCCAGCACCTTGGTGGTTGCTTCAATCCATACAGGCTTCGATTCAGCTTCAAAACATTAGCTGTACTATCGGAATAACCTTCTGGTTGTTGTACATAAATTTTCTCTCTCAGGGTTCCATTGAGGAACGCAGTACAAACATCAAACTGCACTAAGTGAAGGTTTTCTTGTGCGCTGACACTCAACAGAGCTCTGATCGTTGCAAGGCGAGCAACAGGGCTAAACGTCTGATCATAATCCTGCCCCTTTCTCTGCTAGGTCTGGTTAGCCTTTGACGATAAGACGAGCTTTGTATTTGTCGACAGAGCCATCAGGATTCCTTTTAATACGTAAAACCCATTTGCAGGGAAGAGCTTTCTTTCCTTTAGGCAAATTACAGGGCGTCCAAACATTGAGGTCCTTTAGAGATTCCAATTCACTATGCATAGGTAGCCTTTTGCCACTCTACACAATCGTCTAGCTTCATTGCATCCGCGAAAGGAGAAAGAGCAAAATGGTCTATGAGCGGCCAACAACGAAATAGGTATTAAATGAAAGTACTATTACTAAGGACTAACTTTTACTATGAACGTAACATTGCAGCTCATTTAGAAAAAAAAATACATATAGGTAAAATACTTAGATAATAAGTGCAAGAAAATGTGCAAACCCATTTTATAAAATACTTATTAACATTAGTTTATGTCTTCAAAAGTATTTCAAAACGTTGTCAGCATACCGTTTACAAGACTCAGCTCAACAATGGGTTTACTACATGGACTACCTGAGTTCGAACGGCCCAATCAGCTTCGAGTGCAAACAAAAGAGCCGAGGTGTGGGGTGCGTGTGCGTCACTCGGCGCAGTCCTTCGCTTACCCTTGTGACGTTGTGTACTGTGCGCTCATCTACGGATTCTTTTTCAAACGTTTTGACCCTGGCTACCCTCTGGACTGTGTTTCTTCCTAACCTGATAACCTGGCTATTAACTCTAAACTTCTGTACGTTTGTGCTTGTGTACTTGGACTCTGGACTTGTGTACGCCAACGGAACATTATTGAAAAATGGCAGAAAATCGACCTATATGTGTTTTGTGCAATCGATCAGTGGTTAATAGAAGAAGGTTAGAAATAACCCATGCTCTTTTTGAGGAAAATGCTGCCAATGCTCAATATATTATTGAAGCTATAGCTCCACAGCAAGTAAGTATTTTTAGACTATTTTTTGGTTGTTTTTACCCGTATGTACGCACCCTATAGCGGTGATGGCCTCATAATATTGTGTCACGATGTGCATATGCGACACATCGTTGGGTGAAGTGTGGGCTCTTTATTGAAAGTCCACGTTACAGTTTTGATTGTATTTTTATGTACGTCCTTTTAGTGGTTTATGATATTTCCTTAAGCGTATGGTTCTTTTCTAACAATACTTAAGTTATAGTCAAAACAGATCTTCTCTCTCTTTTACACACATGGTGCATATGGAAACAGAGCCAACGTTATCTAGCTTCGAAATATAATAGAGGCCAACCACTCATTAAAAATGCGTATGAGCATGACTCATTCGTCACGTTGAAAAAGAGCTCGGCATGTTCTACTATACAACACATGATTTAACTGAAACTGCTGTGAGTTTTAAATACTATGTTATAAACTATTTTCCTTTTCAGGTTGAATACAACGGCCGAGAATACGTTTGTCGACCCTGTTGGCAACGAGCTCAACGGGCTGTGCAGCCAAACAATAACCCTGCCCCGCACGAATGTGTTCTTCAAGTGGAAGAATATTCACGAGTGCCTAGCACCTCGGCAAACTGTATGTTTGACAGATGCCGTAGTGTTTCACGTCGTCGAATGCCTGAGAATGTAAGGATTACTCTTATGTTACATTCTAACTTATTCATACCAGACAGTGCCAGAATATGTGATGCACATTTAACATCAAATGATTGGGAAGAGCTCATTGATAGTCCAAATCTCAGACATGATTTTAACAGCTCTCATTTTGTGCAAATACTAGAGCTTTTTAAAAAAGCTGTTTTAAATAAAAATATTCTGGACTTTGAAGATATTGCAAATATGGATCCTAATGATATTCATATTCGATTGGGCGTTAGCAGAGATCAATTCAATACAATCTTGGAACAAACGCCTTCTTTGTCTGAGTCAAACGCCAAAACAAAACTAGCCATTTATTTAATGAAGTTGCGAACTGGTGATAGCAACGAGAGATTAGCCACGCTCTTTAACATAAGTAGAAGGACTCTAGAAAGGCATTTAAAAACCGCGCGTGATGCTATATCTCTGGATTTTAAGCCACGACACCTGGGACTCGACCATTTAAATAGAAGAATGGTCGCTGACCGTAATCTTATTGTACCAAACGCGTTATTTGGAAATCCCGAGTCTTCTCCAGAAGAAAGGAAGGCAGTAACAATCATGGATGGAACATATATTTATATACAGAAGAGCTCCAACTTTTCGTTCCAGCGACAGACCTACAGTCTACACAAATACGAAAATCTATTAAAACCGTTCTTAATGGTGTGTTCCGATGGGCATATAATTGATGTTTGCGGGCCCTATGCTGCTACCGACTCAGATGCCAGTATTTTGGAAAGAATTATAAATGACGAAGAAGGCACATTTCACTGGTTTTACCGGGCTGGCGACATATTCATTTTAGATCGTGGGTTTAGAGACGTCTGTGGCGATTTGGAGCGATGCAACTACAGTGCCTATATGCCAGAAACCAAAGACCGCGGTGCAGACCAGCTTACTACTGAACAGGCCAATAGAACTAGGCTGGTAACTCTATGCCGCTGGGTAGTGGAAGTTATAAATGGCAGGTTCAAGCGAGATTTCAAATTGTTTAGGCAAGAATATTTTAATCGCGCCT
Source organism: Diarsia rubi (assembly GCA_932274075.1). Taxonomy (NCBI): domain Eukaryota; kingdom Metazoa; phylum Arthropoda; class Insecta; order Lepidoptera; family Noctuidae; genus Diarsia; species Diarsia rubi. The sequence goes on along the minus strand of OW026433.1, from coordinate 10,030,749 downwards.
TAAGTCACATGTTTGAGGACTTTCAAAACGCAGCGGCACTCATCAATGCGTTCCAAACACCAATACAAGATAGTATTCATGCATCATCGTTCGTAAATATAATTAATGAACGTTTTGAAATACCGAACCTCTTAGCGGACTATGTTATCCGTCATAACATAAATAGACAGAGGGCATCATTTGAAAGACTCAGCAGCGACCAACCTATTTTTGAAGACTTTCCGGTTTTTTCTGAAGAAGACCTAATTCTGTTTGCACTTGGCACATACCAAATCAAGTTGGCTCGCAGCTACTACGCTGAACACTTAATTGAAGGCTTATACAATATCGAAGTATACCGGGAGCGACAAATAAGTCAGCTCAGAGATTTTATTGAAGAAGAAGATATTTGGTTATTACGTGTGCGAATACAATCTAGACATGTAAGGTCCAGAATATATTATTCTTATATTGTAATTAACCGACAAAGACAAAATAGAGAAGCAATTGCTCATTATTATTGCAGTTGTTTGAGTGGAAGGCGCACAATCGGTTGTTGCGCACACGTTATGTGTGTAGTGTGGTATCTGGCATGGGCTAGACATCAAGACGAGGATATTTTATTACCGGCATCAGAACTCAGTGCTATTATTGTACATTAAATGTATGAATGTGGACGAGGCAAAAGGAGTATGTAAGGATCGTAGCAAGTGGCGTTCTGTGGTTTCTGCCTACCCCCATGGGAAAAGGGCGTGAGTTTATGTATGTAAATGTATGTAAAATAAATGTATTGAAGTAAACAAGTCATTTTATTTTATTTCCTTATTTTTAAGACTAAATCTTAGTAATTAATACGCTAAATCACAGGCTTACATATCTAAAATAAAAATGTATTTAGTTCCATTAATAATGACACTACAGATATAAAACTTCTTGAACCCGTTATTGTAGGGTGATATTAAACCAAAAAAAAATAAAATGTTCCTGGCCGCTGATAGACCAAGTGCCGTACGATTTTGCCCATTCTCCTTTGACGGATAAGCTTCTGTGACACATACGTAGTCATTAAATCTTTCTGGACGTCTTAGTTGATTACGATCACGGAGATTGTATTGCGGCAGCGACTCTTCTACAGCGCGAGCGTCATGAAATTCCTCGTAATTGTCATCATCGTGATTTTCTTGAAGCTTATGTCCACGGACAAAGTCTTCCATTTGGACGTCTTCCAGGTTTTCTCCCTCAAGACTTTGTTCTTGGTTAATGAAAGCTAAAGGCTCTTCCATAACATGTTCTCGCTCGTGCTGACTTGTTTCTTGATGTACTTCTAACGAAACCGGTTCTCCACTGTCGTTCGTGCTATTAATTGGCAGCTTTAAGGAATATTCCCTCGAACTAGAAGCGGTTTCTTCATGTTCGCTGATAGTTAGTGGTTGTTCGTTAAAGGTAACATCTCGCGAACGCACTATTATGTTTTTCTTTCCGTCCGTTATCCATACGGTAGCAATCTTCGTCATATCCGATGAGTCTGCCTTTTATTGCTTTCTTATCTAATTTCTTCCGCTTTTGCTTGGGAATGTGGGCGTAAGCTTAACATCCTATAATTCGGAGGTGTTTAATTATAGGTTTCTTTTCACACCAAAGTTCGTACGGAGACTTTTCGTGTATGCTGGTTGGACCCGTTCTATTCAGAATGTATGCTGCAGTGTTCTACCCATAGTTCTTGAGGCATTACTTCGTGTACATACGTCATGGATCTAGCAGTTTCAACCAACGTTCTATTTTCCCGTTCGCTTACTCCATTTTGTTCCGGTGTATACGGTGAGACGAGTCTTTGTTGTATTCCATTTGAATCAAGTATACTTCGAATGGACTTGTTATCAAACTCACCAGCGTTGTCGCTAAGAAGGCATTTCATGGTATGTCCGACTGTTATAGCCTGAGCGAGCATCAAAGTGAGATACGGCGTAAAAAGTATACCATACGGTAACCTGTGTAATCATCTTTGAACAGAACGTAGTACTGATACGAGTACTTTGCGTAACTCGGTTGAAATGGTCCACATACATATGTACGATACCATCATATGTACGAGTTCTCCTGGTGCGGTAGCTCGAGTTCTCGTACCAAATTTTAGTCTATGTGCATTCCCGTAAATGCAACCTTCACATGTATTCTTATCAAGAGGAAGATCTAGTCCCAATGCGTGTTTAATGGTTGCTTTTACATGCCTCTTGTTTTGATGCGCAAGCCTCTCGTGATAGAGCTGCATCGTTGCAGTTGTTGCATAGACTTCGGGGGTGTTCATAGACGTAGGTGGTATGTTTATAACGTCAAGTCTGTCCAAACAACCTTGGTGCTGACGTTTCCCTATTAAGCTTCTCCATTGATAAAGACGGTGCATTCTTTTGTCGATGATGTGAACGTGCTTTTCGGAACTTTGTCGTGAAGTGCGAGAACTGAAAATAAATTCTTATCTATGGCTGGAACGTACCAAACGTCTGACAGGGTTCCTAGTAGCTGTTTCCCTTTCACGGTTGCTTCGAGTATTACGGAACCTTTACCTTTAGCATGGATCGTGTTGCCATTGGCAGTTGTTACCGTACGGAACTCATCTAAACGCTCAAAGTTCTGGAACAAATCAGCCTGATTGGTGACATGGCTCGTCGTGCCATTGTCAACAAACCAGCTCTCGGTGTCTCTATCGATGTGAAAAACGTCTGTGTTCTCTACAGACATTAGGATCATGTTAGGTGCAGTATTTGCTACTCTTTGGAGGCTTGCCATCTCGAATCCACTTGCGACAGTTTTTCACTCGATGACCAATAGCCTGGCAGTAATTTATTTTTTTCTCCTTATCCTTCTTCTTCTCTGTAGCAGAGGTGCTGGAATTCGTAAACAAGGCTTCTTGCTGCTGCAGTACGGCATTATTACTCAGCAGTGCCCGTTCGAATGAGCTTAAATGACTTGTTTAGACTGTCGATGTTTCTATTCGCTTTCGGAAGTAATAGCCAACTGCTTCTAAACGTAAAGAAAGATTCATCAAGCGTACCCAGGATTTTGCAAATGAGCATTAGTTCTGGTAGCTCCTGGTTGTCGTCTTTCTTGAGTTCCTGATTCAGCTGTGACCATATGTTCGAAAGTTTCGACATATGTGTGGCTATATCGTCAGCGGAGTCCTTTTTAAAACCAAAAAAGTTCATGCACAGATTGTATGCCTTATCTTTATTAGTACCATTAAAAAGTCTATGTAATTTAAGCCATACCTCTCGAGCTTCAGCAAATCTCATGACTTTTCCAAGTGTATGTTCGTTCATATTGGTCGTCAAAATAAGAAGGGCATTCACGTCAGCTTTAACAAACATCGCTTCATTAGTGTTGTACGCGGTGACGGCGGCAGCTCCGGCGGCTGGTGGTGTGGGTTACTGGAACGTGCCCTCAACTACCTCTACCGCCTTCGGTAGGGTGCGTAGAAGGCATTTAGCTTTGTATTTCCATGTATCCCAGTTCGACTTGCCCACTAGTAGACCAATTTTCAATTTAAGTGTTTCCGATTCCATCTTGCAAGCTTGGCCCGTAACCTAATAAAGTTTATGACTTACGACTATGCAGAGCGGGGATGGTACAAACTGTTAATTTGTTCGGCTACACAACACAAATTTACCACGAGTTATTTTAAACTAAGATATTATTTTTTCCACATTATTAAGTCCGACACTTTTTGTTTTACACACCTGACACTGACACTCGTTTTCTTTTTTTATAGTTTACCAGCGGCTTCACCCGCTACAACTCGTAAATTATCCCAAGGGAAGATAAAATCGGGATAAAAACTATCCTATGTGTTAATCCAGGGTATAACCTATCTACATACCAAATTTCAACCAAATCGGTCCAGCCGTTTATGCGTGAAAGAGTAACAAACATCCACACATCCATTCTCACAAACTTTCACATTTATAATATTAGTAGGATATTAGTCTATGAATAAGTATAGAGGTAGGTAGCAGTACAAACTCTTCCAAAATATATTTACCTTATGCTTAAATAAATATATGCACCTTATAACTTGTGTATTATTTCGTTTTATATAACCACCTACACCTTTTACTCAGGATAACCTATTATAAATAAAAAAACGACACTACTTGATTTTACTAACGGCAATTTACGGTAGTGGCACATCACTATTTAAGAATTGCAAAAAACTGACAACCCACGGAATGTCATTTTAGCATTGCATTTTTTCCATCTATATTATTATACTCTTTGCATTTTAGTCTCCGACGAGAATATAAAACGGACTCTGTATTACTTTCTATGGGGTCACACATATCACTGCCCACTGTCATCAATTTGCATGCAACAGCGACATCTTTTGGTCGCTGGGAAGAAACGTGGCAGCCATCTTCTCATAGTTGACAAATAATCAGGGTTGCCAAACGTACGAGGTTCCTCGTACAAATACGAGATTCGTGGTCTTCCGTACGAGGTACGAGGACACTATCAACCTCGTACAATTATGTACGAGATTTTGATAATATAGAACTTCCATACGAATATTTCGCATCACTAGGTACATAATATATTATAGTAAAAACTAGTGCCATCCATCAGAACTTGTAGGAACTTCTTACACCAAAATTTCATTGCCACATTTACGCGATCATTGTCTATCTTAGCGCAAAATACTTTCTTTCTTTGCTGTTCCTTACGTGTTTCATTAGTTGTACTTTTTTTTAATACATTTTTTGGTTTCATTTCAACACAGTGATGTTTGTTTTTGTAAGAAACTGGCAATACTTTATTTTATTGCGTAAAAAGTTCTAAATTTAGTAGTGAATTATGCATTAATTTTGATTTTTCGATGCATTATAAATGTACGAGGTTTGAAAGTCAAAATACGAGGTTTTTAGATGCTTAAGGTGAAAGCGTCAGGATAGCCGCGAAATTCAAACCCTCCAAGTTCATATAATTCGAGGAATGACTTTGACCTCGAAAAAGTCGTTCCTCGAATTATATGAACTTGGAGGGTTGTATTGATGATTTTGATGATTATAATTCTGTAACTACATACGTCTTACACTCGCGTCCAACATTTCAATCAACATACAACCTAGCACACTGGCCTGCAAATTGCAAAAAACGTAAGAAAATTTGAATTTCGCGGCTATCCTGACGCTTTCACCTGTACAAGGATTGTACGAGGATTTTTTTTGTACAGTTGGCAACCCTGCAAATAATGTCATTGTCGCTGGTAGACGACTAGACGTAGATCGGCGCATGATCGGCGCCGGCTACCAGCTTTCTTTCTTTAAACAGCCTTGCAAATTTGCAATGCCGTTTTGTTCGATTTTGGAGTGCAAAAATGATACTAAAGGACCAAATCTCAAAAATTAAGGTGTCTCTATCTTCGTTAGATACGATTTTATTTGTTTTCTAGTAGAAAAGTATTTACTATCAATTTACTAAAAATTGAATAAAGCCGTACCTACCAACAATGACGTATTATTTACACGTCATGAACTAACATGGCGGCGCTTCAAAACGGCGATATCTACTTTTACGCGTAAAGAAAGGGAAAGAAAATATGACACCGTACAGCGGAATGCCTGTTGTTTTTAAGTTTCGCGCAGGTATCTAGTTTTAATATATCATTGCCTACCAATGTTATATTAAAACTATAGAGATACGTTGTCCGCCCTCAAAAATTACAACATGAAATGAAGCCAATTTGCCACATCGCGCTTTAGCGCTTAGTTACACACCAACCTCTCGCGCGACGAGTGTGTAAAGACAACAGGCATCAACAGGCATCCCGCTGTACGGTGTCATATTTTCTTTCCCTTTCTTTACGCGTAAAAGTAGTTAGGTACATAATATTTTCGCCGGTTTGAAGCGCCGCCATGTTCGTTCATGACCTGTCTATATATAATACGTCAAGGTACCTACCAATTTTTATTTCTCGCTTAAAGCCATCTTGATTTTCAATGTCCACTGCAAAATTTTAGCTTTCTAGGTTCAAGGGTTTGGGCTGGACGTTGATGAGTCAGTCAGTTCTCTTTTTATTTATATAGATAGATGCATTCTACCAAAAAACTTTACCCTTAACCTTCAAAACTCCCTTATTATTGGCATCAACTCCTAACCGTTGAGAAGTAAACCTTCCATCAGCTCACCTAGATAAACTGAAAGAATACACGTTCCCATAAAATTGTATTAAAGAACTATCCTCCAACTACAACCGTTACCTTCCATCATCAGCTCATCAACATGATGTGATGACTGCTAGATGCGAATACTTGAAAAGCTTTAGAAATAGCACGAAACGTGTAATAAGCTCGTTTATAATACAGATTTGCGCTCCATTTCTGGGATTCCATCACCAGATCCTGATTTATTTACCAGGGTACCACCCCTAAAATATCTCCTTTCCAACAATAAAAGTTTCTATATCGGTTAGGGCGCCTTCGAGTAATAGGTGAATATACATAAAAATGATTTCAACGAATTGAGAACCTCCTTTTTAAAGTCGGTTCATAACAGCTTCATCATCAGCCTATAATGTTCCCACTGCAGGGACTCAGGCCTCCTCTCTAGGAGAGGGATGGGCTATAATCCACCACGCGTGCCCAGTGCGGATTGATAGATGTCACATGTCTTCGAATTTTTTGGTTCTAAGACATGCCGGTTTCCTCACGATGTTTTCCTTCACCGTTTTGAGAGCAGTGGTGTTGAAATAAATTACACAAAGTAATGCGCCTGACTGGATTCGAACCCACGACTCACAGTTCGTAAGTCGAGGCCGCCACCACTGGGCCACCACTGCTCAACTCGACTCTGAAAATACTTTCCACATTAGAAAACTAATTGAAATAATATTACTATGTTGGATAGTCGATATATCGAGGAAGGTTGTAAGCTATATATTATTGCGACGCAGACGAAGTTGCGTGGGTCAGCTAGTTTAGAATATTTCCGGGAATGTTCTTGCTCAGAAGAATTTAGTAAGAATTTAAGTTGTAGTGTGTATAATATTAATTTAACGTAGACTTTGTAAAACTTTCAAATGCACTTAAAACTATTACTCTAACTGCGGTACTCAGACACATTTAATGGTCACTTAGTAAAGCTTTGACATCTTTCTGTATGACAAAACTGTCAAAACCTTTACTAAGCGATTTTAAATTCTCGTAAACCTTCCAAAATAATATTCTCGAGAACTTAACAGCAAACTTCTCGCAAGGAGAATATTCTAAATGCACTAAAAACTATTACTCTAACTGCGATACTCAGAGACATTTAATGGTCACTTAGTAAAGATTTGACATCTTTTTGTATGACAAAACTGTCAAAACCTTTACTAAGCGATTTTAAATTCTCGTAAACCTTCCAAAAGAATATTCTCGAGAACTTAACAGCAAAGTTCTCGCAAGGAGAATATTCTCGGGTATTTACCATCACTAGTCACCGTCCACAGGTCAGCGTCTACGATAGCCGGAAGCTATCTCCTGGCGCCTGACACCCGGAGCGGCTGGGACAGACCTTAAAACTGCACTAATTAGGCACTACGCGTACGCCCACGCATGGCTCATATATGGTATCATCTTATGGGGCAACAGTACTGACGCGCCCACGCTATTTACCCTACAAAAAAAAACTAATTAGGATTTTAGTAAATATTGAAGTCCGACCGATAGCTGTAAACCCCACTTTCAGAACTAAAAATCTTGTCCCTACCATGTTTGTATATATTTGAAGTTTGTAAGTTCGTACGTAAGTACCCAGAATACTTTACAAAAAGAGAGGACATACAAACAAAAATTATTCTAAGACATAAAAATAGACTAAACTTGCCAATATCGAGATTAAAAATGCACTAAGATAGTTCCTTTGTCATGTCCATAAAAAAATATAATAAGTTACCTGCAATAATCAAGAACTTAGATAAATATAATATATTTATTAATAAATTAAAAATCTTCCTTGAAAGCAAATGCTACTATAGTCTAAGCAAATACTTAAACGATAAATTATAAATATTAAATAAATAACTTACCCCAGTATGATAAATAATAATAAATAAAGTTACTTATATAATAAATAAAAATAATAATAACTAAATTCCTTACTTACATATCTAATTAATAAAATTAATAAATAATAAATAAATTACATGCATAATAAATAAAAATATTAATAAGTATACAGAACAATAATTAATATTTTTAAAAGTAATTGGTTTACAAATGTTACTAAATAAATTACATATATAAACTCGTAATTTAACTTATAAACGCCGAGCGTTCTTCCTCCTCTCTCCTACTTTTATCTTAGAAAGGTAAGAGGGAGAACTGTCAGTTGCCACGGTAAACATCGGCTCCGTAACAAAAATATTTAAAAAATAGCAAAAGTGATATATTTTATAATTTAAACCTAAAATACCGCCAAGTTATAAGTAAGTCACGACATGTAATGTTAGTGATATAAATAGTTCATGTTTACGTGAAGAAATAAACATAACATTTAGTGGAATCTTAACAACATAACCAGTGAAGTTTTTGGAAATATAATTATACCAAAACATTGATAAACTAGTGCAAATAATCACTTAAAAAGAAACCAAAGGATTGTGTGAAACCAAGTGAGTGAAATTTTAAATATTGTTCTAAGGCAATCCGTTGGAATACACATCACTTGGTTCCTTTGTTACGAAAACTGACCTTTGAACTGTGCTAACCGATTGATATTTGAACAACAAAGCTCACCACTTCAACAAATCGTCTATTTCACTATATCACACAAATGACAATTGGCGTAATGGATATAGTCACCGCTTCACGTTCAATGTGACGCTAGATCAAATCCTGCTCAGGAATTTTATTTTTGGATTTTTGTTTTATTGTTTACGAATTTTGGAGAAACAAATAGCATCAAACTATTATCAAAGTTATTTTTATTTGAGTTTCCGGTTTTTCGAAGCCTTTTTAGTAGTCTACGATGGAGCTTGAAAACAATGTTACATTACGAAGGCATCGAACTGCGGCTAAATCGAGATCTACGGAGTCACTAAATCGTAGTCTTAATTTCAATACAAGTTTGATGTCGTGTGATGAAGTATTAGGCAGAAGCCTGGATCTCTCAACAAATATGTGTTCTACATTTATGTCGGAACTGAAGAATGAAATTAGAGATTTAAAGGTTCGTTTAGAGAGCACACAGCATGAGATGGAGAATATTATCCTAGAGAACATCGACCTAAAGAAACAAATAACTACCGTGAATCAGGAGCTGAGTGTTTTAAGACAATTGTGTAGAAGCCCATTATCTACCTTAAGGCATAACATGTCTTCAAGCACCAAAAAGAGTGTGAGACGTAGACTCACGAACAGTTTTCTAATCTCGCCTCTAAAACTAAACGGGAAAAATATAAGTCCACCAACAAAACCGGAAAAGGAAAAAACTGTAAAACCGGAAGTTATCGTAATCACCGATGAGCCAACGACAAACATAGAAACTCAACCGTTAGATACCCTAAATTCTTCCTTAGAACATGAAGTGCAGATACACCCCGACAAAAATCTCGTTGAACATCTCGCAACAAGCAATAAGCTTCAGAAGAATCACGTTGCAGCACTAGGACCTGAATGCAACACCTCGAGGTTTAAATGTGAAAAGAGGGCATTTATTATAGGAGGTAGACAATGTAGTGGATTGGCCACACGTCTTTGCAAATCCCGATTTTACAACCCTTATAATTATTATCGTTTCCTGTCAATTGTCAAGCCAAACGCTTCTACAGAACAAATATTGAATTCTATAAAACTGTTTGACATTACTCCCGACGACAAACTAATTATATCTGTAGGACAACACGATTATAACACTCTTAAAATGGTGACAGAGCTGTGTCTGTTTCTTAAAACTATTAATTGTCCTGTAATTATTTTGGGTGTGAGTAAAAACATTTGCTATAAAGAATCAAAAATGAATGAAATGTTACATCTTATATGTAGACAAGGTAATGAATGTTCATTTATCGCGAAATATGACAGGATTTCTTCGCTGTGCTATCAAATAAACTCGGTGTTAGATCAGTTAGACTATAACAAAACATTTTTGTCACATGGTTTCAAGTTTTGGAAAGAAAATATGATTGGTACAAAAAACCAGAGTACACAAACGAATTGCTCATTTCTAAAACAATATCCGAATGATGCTTCTCACGTTAAGGGCACCATAGGTTGTGGGGAGGACCGAACCTTTTTTCGTACCTAAAACAGATAATGGAAATCACGTCTTTTTTCATCAGAATATTGCTGGTGCTTTAAATAAATCCGATGATATTGAAATGGCACTAAACATACTTCGAGACAAACAATATATGGTTGACTTTATATGTCTAACTGAAACATTTATTAAATCGGGAGATGAAGAAAACATGAGTATACAATCTTATAAATTAGTGAGTTGGTACTCCAGAAAAGATCAGAGACGTGGCGGTGTTTGCATACTAATAAGGCAAGACGTTGACTACGAAAACATAAAATGGTTAGATAATATTGCTCTTGAAAAACATTTTGAAATATGCGGTGTAAAATTGATTAAATATGGCATTAATTTATTTTGTGTATATAGAACGCCAAATTCAGACGTAAACATATTTCTTAGGAAGCTACAAATAGTGCTAAATAGGATACACGACAAAGATAATAAATATAATAATATAATATGCGGTGACTTTAATATTGACATCTTAATTGACACTAAAACTAAAAATGAATTTATCGATACTCTATACAATTATAATCTGACATTTCATATAAATGAACCAACTCGACAAAAAACATGTATTGACAATATAATTAGTGATATAAAAGATGCGAAGGGAGAGGTACACGAATTGGGACTATCTGACCACAACACGGGGCAAACTTTGTCAGTAAAAAGAAAAGCAAAAAAACTTGTTAAACAACATTGGTTTACATATAAAAGAGACGTATGTAAAGATAATCTGCAAAAGTTTAATTACTATCTAAGTAATATGTCTTTTTCAGAGATCTTTTCTGAATCGGACGTAAATAAAGCATTTTCATTGTTCCATGATGATATTTGTCTCTTTTTTAATCTTTGCTTTCCACTAATAAAAGTCAAAATGAACCAAAACTCGACAAACCCAAAGTGGATAACAAAAGGCTTGAAAAAGTCTTTTGTAACAAAACGAAAATTACAAAACGAGTATTACAAGAATAAAAGTGGACAAAACAAACTAAAATACACTACATATAGTAAAATATTAAGGAAATGTGTTGACAATATTCAAAGCAGTAAAAATAAACAAACTATAGAAAAAGCTAAAAACAAGTGTAAAGCCACATGGAAAATAATAAATCAACGACTTAAACAAAACAGTGCAACCAATGAAATTAAGGAAATTTCGGATGGAAAATGCCTTTTGGACAAAGGAGATGACATTGCCTCATATTTCAAAAACTTTTTCATAAACATCGTGAAACCAAAATCCACCAAGCACTCAAAAAACAAACCAAAAACGGGAAAAAGGCTAGCACACTCCATCTATCTTGAACCAGTAGATAATTTGGACGTTTATAAAATAACAATGGAGCTTCGAAATACGAATTCAGCCGGTTATGATGGTATTACAACTCGAATATTAAAAGATAACATATTTGCTATACTTAAGCCATTGACCTATTTAATAAATCTGTCCATGGAAAACGGACTCTTTCCTGATGCCCTAAAATTTTCCGTCGTAAAACCACTTCATAAAAAAAGTTCAACAACAGAAGCGGGGAATTATAGACCAATTACTTTGGTACCTATCCTCTCCAAGATATTTGAAAAAGTGATGTGTGTTAGGCTTATGAATTTTTTTGAAAGAAATGATGTCATAAGTAAACAACAAAACGGTTTTATTAAAAATAAGTCCACTACATTGGCATGTTTTAAACTTATAACGGAAATTCTCAGGTCAGTAGACAAAAAAGAAATTCCTATAGCTGTGTTTCTAGACATGACCAAAGCATTTGATATGGTATGCCATGATAAATTATTAAACAAATTGGAACAGTACGGTGTTAGAGGTCCTGCGTTAAATTGGTTTGAAACTTATTTAAGGGGTAGAAAACAATGCACAGAAATTATAAAAATGCATCGAGACACTAACACTCAGGTAACCTATAGGTCCCCATACTTAGTGAATCACTATGGCGTACCGCAAGGAACTGTGCTGGCCCCAGTATTATTTATAGCATATGTAAACGAACTGCCCGAATCAACGGATCAGTACACTGTACTATTCGCAGATGATACCACTGTTCTTACTAAAGAAGCTACTATTGAACAGTCGATAAAAATCACCAATGAAGCTCTAATAAGTATACATGACTGGTTAAGTGAAAATAATTTAGAAATAAATACAGATAAAACTAAATTCATGAGATATTTGACATATAATAATAAAATAAATAAAAAAGACACAATTGACTTGCAAATAAAATATAATAATAACATAATTGAAGAAGTTAATGAAATAAAATTTCTAGGAATAAATATTGATAATTACTGTAACTGGAAATCCCATGTAGAACTAGTTTGTAAAAAAATACATAAATTTGTTTATGCACTTCGAAAAATAAAAAAAATAACAAATAAAGAAACAGCATTAATGGTATACCACAGCCATGTATGTTCAGTATTGAGGTATGGTATAATTGTATGGGGAAACTCTACAGACGCTCAGAGAGCTTTTATAGCCCAAAAAAAATGTATAAGGTCGATCTATGGCCTAAAGTGGACTGATTCGTGTCGACCGGTATTCTCTCAAAAACGATTACTTACACTTCCATGCCTATACATTTTTGAAATGAGTAAATTTGTTAGGAACCATCTACCACTCTTTGAGCAGGATGAGAAGGCCCAATTTAAGCGAAAAATTGCCCAAAAACCTCTCATGGTTCCTCGAAACAGATTAAGGCTATGTGACAAAAACTGTTACACCATGGCGGTGAAAATTTATAATAAACTACCAGTTAAAATAAGAAAAATGAATAATTTAGAATTTAATAGAACTTTAAACAATTGGCTTTGTGACAGATGTTTTTATTCAATAGACGATTATTTAAATTTTAAACAGACATGATGTATACTCGTAATTTGTTAAATTTTCGACATTATATAAATCTTTTTTTTTTATTTTTTTTTCACTTTTTACATATTGACATTAAGAATCTTTAAATTTAATCAACAAATTGATGAACTGTCTTGACTAAGAAATACTCTAATCTAATATTATTTTATGATGTAAATTTTGGTAACTATAATTTTTATGATTAAGATGTTTGATGAAAGCCGTTGACGCAATTATATGTTATTATTATGCATGTACCAGAAATATTTGCACGACTGATAAGTCGAATATAGTGAGACTAAAATTATTTTACCACCTGATTATGTATGTACCTATATTCTGGCAAATAAATAAATTTCATTTCATTTCATTTCATTTCATATCTATGCAGTGCCCGACAGGGTCCATAATTGAGACTGATGTATTCCCTACCAACTGTATACATTATGGTACGCAATAATTGAGAATTGAGAGGTTTTCTCCCTCCCACGTTCCGCCACCTCTTTTCAACATAGAACCTGACACTGACCTCGCGAAAAATGGATGTACGATTTTTATGGCGCTTTCACCTTCAGATGATCATTCATACCACGTTGATCGAAGTGAGTAGTACCGTCTATCTCTGCTTCTATTTCATTACATAAATAATAAATAAATTAAATAATTACATTCACGGTTTGGGTTAATCTAAAAAAAAAAAAAGTATATTGTAGTTTTTGTCGCAGCGTTAACGGACCGCTCGTTAAGATTTGGCTATAAAACACTGTAAATAGGCCCACCAATCGTTGAAATCAACTCCCTATCCAAAACTCATTTTAGAAGTCTTTAAGTTTATATCTATATTAGCTTGGGTCGTGGGAGTCGTATAAAGACGTATGAAGTAACCTTGATTGTTTCGATTTTAATTGACTTTATTTATCAATAAAACTAATGACCAATACTTTCGGCAGAGTCCTCGACATTTCTCGATTATAATTATTGTTTGATGTTTCACTAGCATCGGCTGTAGTCAATTACCAGTCGTTCTGTAACATGGAAGAAATAAAACAAGTTATGGGCATGGTTGCTATTAATTTAGTAAATAAAATACATTTATAATATTATAGAATTTAATTAGGGTACATACAAACATTTTGTAATGTTGGAGTATAATAATCAAACTAATAAGCACTTTGTTTGAGTAGCTAGTGAAAATTTGTGGGTAAGTATGTTTTCAACTGTTTTATAAAAATAACTTTAAGAGAGGAGTCAGTGTTTACCGTGAAATACGTTAATAAGTTGCTGAATAAATTAAAACAATACCTATACTTTATATAAGATAAATACAATAATTATTTAATTAATAACGATCCTAAACGACGTCAAACTTGAAAGAATGACCGTTGTCAATATTCCTTATAAATTTTGAATAATCTGCGAATTTGCGAATTATTTAAACTTATCTAATCTTAATGCAAATGCAACTCGATAGGACTCCTCTCGTAGATAATAATTTAATAACGACGCCCTATGCATATCATTATTCTTTTAAATTTAATCGTAGTTAAATCGATTAAAACATTCCATCACTATTAATTCTCTACGATAAAGGAAATCACACGGATATTTCGAAAGCCAACAAAACAAACAAAAGCGTCCACTAATAAGTGTTAGCGTAAAACAAAGAAACGAGTCCAGGTAACGGTGCGTCGGTGGCCAGGACCGACCGGGACCGCAGCGGCGCGCCCGCGACTCCATTATGTACAACGGATAAACACTAACAACATCGACGGCCACGAACTTTACCCTTCAAGTGCGATCGCGACCAGCGCCGGCGGGCGGGACCGCGGCCGGCCGCGCCATAGTGGACTACCGTAACATCTAACGAGTAAACATCGAATAGTTTCATCCACCGACGTCCTTCCGCAGCGGGCTCGGGCGGCGCGGCCCGCTCCCACCGGTGGCGCGCGGGGCGGGCCGCGGCCGCAGCAGACGCGGGCCGGGGCCGCCGGGGTCGGCCGGGCCGCGGGCCGGTCCCGCGGCCGCAGCACTCGCGGGCCGGGGCCGCCGTGACGCGGGTCGGCCGGGCCGCGGGCCGGTCCTACCTGCCCTCGGGCAGCTGCCGCGCCGCTGCGTGCGCACGCGCCGCCGCCTCCTGCGGGGAACAGGACGTCACTATCACACGCTCAGGCGCTCGGCGCTGTCGGCGCGGCACGGTACCTTGGTGCGCGGCTGCGGCTTGACGCGCAGCATGGCGGCCGGCGGGGTGGGCGCGGGCGCGGCGCGCGGGGCGGGGGGCGCGGGCGGCGCGGCGGGCGCGGGCGGCGGGGCGCGCCACACTGGGGCGGCGCGGCCCAGGGACGCCAGCACCAGGCCGCGCAGTAGCGCCGCGCGACTGTCCGCCTCGGGGCCCGCCTGGCTGTCGCTGGCACCTGCGGGGAACGGTGCGGGTTAGAGCCGCAGGTACAGTGGGACAGGCCGACAGGCGCGGTACTCACCCAGGAAGCCAGACAGGAGGAACTGCGAGTCGCTGGGCTCGGGCTGCGGCGGCGGCTGCGCGGCTGCGGGCTGCGGTGCGGGAGGCGGTGCGGAGCCGGCCGAGCCCGCCGCGCCTCCGCCTCGTCGCGGCAGGCGCTCCAGCTGCTGCCGGGCCGCCTGTCGGTGATTAAACTATAATTAATAAAATTGGATTTCACGTTAATTGATACAGTTTTCAAAAGAAAATAAAATGAAATATGGAAGAATGTGGCAGTGTACGCTAAACGAGTAGTAAACAGATGCTCTAACGACTTGTCTATGCGAGAAGTTAGCTGACTGGTCAAGGGTACTACTGAGAATTTCCTAAAGGATAAATCCAACTATTCTTTGTCAGCCCTCGGAATCTAACCCAGGACTTCATGTTCAGCACCGACAAAGGCGCATATAACCACAATCCCAACAATGCAGTCTTCTCTCACATGAACCAGTACAAGAATGGCAGTTGTGTCTAACCGTGGCCTGTTGTCGTTCTAGCTGCAGCTGCATCTGTAGCTGCTGCAGCTGGCTGGGAGTGCCGGGCTGGCCAGCTCCGCGCCGCACGCCGGAGAGCTGCGACAGGAGCTCGGCGATGGGGTCCACCACGGCGTCGCGTGACGATGGCGACAGCGACGAGATACCGCCGCCCGTGCTGGAAAATAACATGCTATTTGTTTATTTTTTCTCAAGCTCATCATCATAATTTCAGCCGAACGACGTCCACTGCTGGACATAGGCCTCCCCAAGTGTAGCTACATTCTCGTACAGTCTCGTATCCAAGCGATCCAACCTTCACCAGGCCATCGGTTCACCTAGTGGGAGGCCTTCTAACGCAAAGTCAGCATGCTCATCAGCATCACACATTTTACTATACGGCATGTAACTTTACGAAACAGAAAGCAAGCGAAAGTAGCAGAAAGGGTGAAGACATACTTAGGTTTCAATTATTGCTGTTTTTGTCTGGGTTCCCTACAGAACATCAAACTGAACAACTTTCTCCATTGGATGAAAAAACTTTTTGTCCCTACTCGACCTAAAAATACTGCTATAATATTTTTTTGCGAGTACTATGGAGCCTGTACTATACCTATGGAGAAAGTTGATAAGTTCCATGGTCGGTACATATGGCTATACAATTATTTTTTTGGGAGTAGGATATCATCAAATGAGATGTCGTTTGAAGATTGGGAACGGGAGGAGATAGGGAGTTGTAGAGAGCTGTTCCTTCTTACTAGATGGCGGACTAGATGGCGTTGTGTGATAGTTGTGGAATATTATTATTATTATTATTATTATTCTTAGCCCATTGTGTTTAAGCCGCGGTATCTCTTACGAACAAATCGCAGCCCCGACAAGCGTATGACTATACCCTTTAATGAAAGTTGTCGTTTTTAATGAATGAACAATTTAAACAGACTTATGAGACGTTCACATGGCCATGGCGCTGGTTCTTAAGGATACTATAAGTTACAAAGTTGAGATCATTTTCACTGATCATCATAGTAAAAATCTATGAGCTTGTTGCTATTGCAAATCTGACTATAGTCATATTTATTAAAGCTAAAATAAGGTTCATATTGTGTTGCTGCTCTGAACTATTTTGAGTTAAAATAATCATGCAAGGATTGTAGCTCTATGTGCCACTGCAAAACCATTTAATCATGACGCCACGAGAGCGTTTTAATTTTAGCCTATGAGTGTCATAGGCTAAATTTAATGGCTGCGGTTTGTTCGAAAGAGATACCGCGGCCCAGCAGGGCTATTGCGTTTCTATAAATGATAGTGGCTATCATATAGTGTCCATCAATTAACTGTCAAATGGTTCTTATTTGTACTAAACCATAACCGATTTGACAGTTTGATATGCAATAGCCCTGCTGGACACAAAGAGCTAAGAAGTAGATAGATAGTGGTAGATAGTGTGGTTTTTAGTCAGTAGAAGTCTGTCCCTTCCGCTCTGTCCAGAGCGGGAGGAGTCCTTTGATGATTACCACTCCAAAACAAAAAAAAGGCTCAATTTAATACGGGGAAAAATGTAGCTTACAGACAGTGCAAGAATTGCTTTGCAAGTTCAATAAGTGTAGGAATATCAATTACCTGAACTGCATGTTGGTGCGTCTTGCGCGACTGACGCCGCGACCCGAGTGCGGCATGCGTCGCACGCCGCCATGCCTGATACCGCTTGGTTCATCGTGCAGCGTGGTTAAGGAAACCATTACAAAGCGACACAGTATGTTGTTTTAAACGATGGACATATGGAAACCCGCAATGCATGGAGGGTCTACATGATACAAAAAAATATAATAATAAAAAAAAAACACCCATAAATACAAAAATAACAGACAGAACCATACCAAAGATTTCATCCACCGACGTCCAGTCAGAAAATATACGCGTGTCAATGACTTTCAGGTATAATCCATTTTGCCTTCATATTTTAAAACTGGCTTAGGACAATGGCAAAAAATGAAACGCCTAATAAAGTGTGATCTGGAGAGCGTGTGGGGCCATGGCACAATTACGTCACAAATTAAGGTTAGTTTTCTTACATATTTGGGACAACAATCAAATACTGAATACCCGCTTACACTGTTTAATTCAAAAATTTTATAGCAGTTTCTTACTAATAT